>CM066736.1:7637500-10137500 GCA_033961575.1 Aselliscus stoliczkanus
GACAGTTTCTTATGTTCTTCAGAAACATCCCTTTAAAAAAAGAAAACCGAAACCAACCTTTTTACTCAATGTGTTACCTTTAAATCTTTTAAAGTTCACTTTCATGGGACAAGATGCCTTTGAATGGTCCCAACTCTCACTGATGAGCTGAGTGATCTTAGACAAACCCAAATCACCAAAGGCCCCATTGCGGTATCCATAAAATGGGAATGACAACCCAACTAACAGGTCATTTTCTCCTTAAGTGAGACTTATTTTTCTGATGATAAAACACATGATATGAAAAGAAAAAAAAACATCAAATGACAGAAAAGTAAAAATTAGAAGGAAATCATGCCCTGATAACCAATTACTCACAATATTAACACTTTGTAATCGGGCATAAAAAGCTATATGACGAGTTTACTCGTTTCCCGCAAAAAAATGTGTTAACAAGCCTGTATACAGCCTTTCAGATTTTTGCAATATAGATGTACAATAATGCACCTAAAATACTTACATAAATATTTTAAACAAATAAAATGGGTTCATATTATTTATACTACTCCCAAACTTCATCCTTTCATGACAGTGTGTGCAGGAAAGAGTCCGCATAGCAGGCCTGAGGCTACTATCTTTAGAAGGACCTGCTTGCAAGGTTGGCCCTTGGCTGATGTCTGGGAACTTGGCACTCCAACCATTCTCTAAATGACAAGGGTGGCTCACAGTGCCTAGACCATTTGCACAAACCCTATGGTTTATGGTGAACACCTGCTTTCCTTCTGGGAATCTGGAATGTTGGTACATGCTAGACAGAGGATGCTGATGTAACCATATGAGAAAAACCTCAGGCACCAAATCTTTAATGGGCTTCCCTGAGCGGTAACACTGCACATGCACGACTGACTTTTGCACGGCTGGAGAAAGAAGCATGCTCGGTACGGCCCCTCACAGAAGGGAGAGTGCACTGGGAGTCTATGCATGGAACTCTCCAAACTCCGCCTGTGTGCTTTCCCCATGCTGATCTTGTCATGTATCCTATGTTATAATGAACCTTACCTGTGAGTGCAACTACACATTGAGTCTCATAAGTGCCTGCAAATCATTGCATGGGTCTTGGAAACCCCCAAATCACAATATATTCCCAACTATCTCATACCCGTACCTCTGCATGCTTGGGCACTTACTTCCCTAGGTTCCACTTTCCTAGAAGCAAATCTACTGAACTAAACAATACATGGCATTTTCAATCTTGATGCATATCTTTAAAATTCTTTGGTTAGGGAAGGTTAATCTGAAGATTTACTCCTGGGCCGGCCGAGTGGCACGGTGGTTAAGCGCTGGCTTGGGAAGCCAGCGGCCCCGTTTCGGGTCCCACATATGAGGGCCAGTGACACTGCCCTCAAAACAAAATAAAACAAAACAAAAAATAATAAAGACTGGGCCGGCCGAGTGGCACATTGGTTAAGAGCTGGTTTTGGGATGCCAGCAGCCCCGGTTCGGATCCCACATGAGGGCCAGTGACACTGCCCTCTACAGCTAACAACAGCTCCACCTGGAGCTGGGCTGTGCGAGCCCCGGTGATGGTGTAGGCTGCAGCCCCTGCTGCAGTGGGCTGCCATAGGCTACAGTGAGTGGCCCGCAGCCAGCGTGAGCGGCTGGCAGCCAGCGTGAGCTGCCAATAGCCGCGGTGAGCGACATTCAGAGGCCAGCGACCGATCTGCCTCATCCGGGAAGAACTCAATGAGGATACCAACAGTGAAGCAACATCCTCCGCAACTAAACTGAAGAACAAAAAGACAGCAACTTGTCTGTTCCCCTTCCCCGATTCCCCAATGCTGTTCCCCTCCGCCAATTCCCCAATAAAATCTTTAAAAAATAATAATAATAATAATATTTACTCCCATGTAGATAGATGCACAACAACCATTTTCCCACAACTTTGCTGAGTACAAGTATTAATCTTTTTATCTTTGTCCAATTTTTAAAAAATCTTTATTACTGTAAGATACATTACTTTCCACTTCTTGTTAAACCCTTTGCCCAATTTGTTTTTTAGTTACATTCTTCTTGCTGATTTATCAAGAGTTTTCTCCATATATGAAAGATATTAATATATATGAAATTTACCAATTAACCCCGTATCTTTAGAACTTGTTAACAAATTTCCTTCTATTTAGAAGGCTGATATTTACAAAAGTCAAGCCCTTTACACGTTTCCAGATTTGATGTTATGCTAAGAAAGGCTTCCCCCAACCATTTCTTAAAATTTTTATAGTTTCGTCTAGAATTTCTAAGGAGTTTTAATATATAATCTTTAATCTACCTGGAATCTGTTTTCACGTATGCTGTGAAGGAGGATCTCACTTTTAGATTAGCCAGTAATCCCAACATAGGGTGTGATTTATTTTCTTCCTTTGGCTTCCCTATGTTTTCTGATCCCTACAACAAACATGTTACTATATTTGTGTAAAAATAAATTACTTGGGAGGTACTTCCAGTTACCTGTCTTTTGGATCCCAGCTGAAGAAAACATTTAAGTCTCTGTTGTCTCGCAGGGCTTCCCATGGAATGTCATCTTCTTCTGGCTGAAGATTCATTGACTTTACACTTTCTGTTAAGCTGACTGATCTGTGATATAGAAAGTTTATTTCTGTATTATTTCAATGGTAAAACAGCCATGAAGACATATTAGCTAGGACTTTGTTTTACTAGAAAGAAAGGAAAGGAAAAGGGAAGGAAGGGAGGACGAATTTATGATTAAGAAGTAAAGGCTTGGGCCGGCAGAGTGGCTCAGTTGGTTAAGAGCTTGCTCAAGAGTGTGAGCTCTGAGCAACAGGGTTGCCGGTTGGATTCCTGGCCTGAGCTGAGCAGCCACTGAGCTGTTGGCAGGATGGCTCGACCAAAAAAAAAAAGCAAAGGCTCATATCAGGTAAAACAGAACCAAACCTAGATCATGCTGGCCTGCACCTGGAAGCCCAACCAAAATAAAGTGGATGGATATTAGTTCCTAAAATCCTGGGACTGCAGGGATCCTTGTCACACAGCGTGGACCGAGGTGCGGACCATGGCCTCGCTGGCTTCTGCCTGCACCCGGGGACGGTGCTGTCAGTCCTCTCTCACTCCCCATGACGTGCACAGCTCCTGTTTCTTCTCCCTGCACCTCCCCTGCCCCGCCACTTTCTCTTTTTTCTCATTTTTCCCTAGGTTAATCCTGCTAGTGTCACCCATGAGCCCATTAAAGGCTCTTAGCATCCGATCTCATCCCTTAGTTCCTTTTTAGCTCTTGAGCAATACTTACATATTTGCTTCAAGTAGAAGGTCTAACAACATCCGTTCAGTACGGACTTGTGCAAAATGAAGAGAATTATTCAGCCTGTTCCTAAAAGCGATAAATTCTGGGATCTTCTCAAATGCACCGTATTTGTAAGCTTGAATAATATATTCTGAGGTCTGGGGAGGAAAGACATTACCTTGGTATAAATATTTCACAGGTCAGACAATGAAGGCAAATCTTGCCAGCCAAAACAAAACACTCAAGCTACAATTAAGATACTGAATTTAATCTGTAAAGGCCTTGGTTACCAAGTAGAAGATCAGCTTTAGCATGTTATTTTTCTTCTTTCCTATGCCAGAGTCAAATGTCTTCTTTACTAATGCTATTACTAATAATACCCAGCGGTTGCTACCACCACACAGACTTTCTCTTAGCAGTTATGTCTTTCAATTCAACAGGGCTGGAGGTTTTGTTATACCACATCAGTCAAAAATTTGGTTAGTGCCATTGAGGAAGGGATGTTACTCCATGTTTTTCTGCATCTAAGATACACTGTTCTAGACAAAGGTTCCAAAAGCACCAGAACAATCTGACCACCCTACCACTACCCTAAATAAAAATCACTCCCCTTCAGAGAAAAGGCTGCTCCTTGGTTTTGTTTATTTCTGAATACTGTATCACAAACATAGGGTATATGTGCATACAGCGGGATAGAAATCAGGCGCCAAACAAAAGACCTACAAAAATTCATGTCATAATCCATCCTGAGGACAGAAAGACTGCAAGAACCAGGTTACATGTCCATCCAAACTACATAGGACCTCTGCTGGAAAATTCCATAAACCAGTAAGTGAAAGCACCTCTCACCACGTATGCTTGGATTTTTAGATTGATACACATACACAGAGGAAACACTGGGAACAGAGGCAAGATAAAGAGTTCTGAACAAATTCTGGCACAATAGAAGACAATCTCAGAGAAGAACATTTCATGTGTGAGCCTATGCCAGGGGGACCAGAAGACAGGAGGGCACCTTTTTGGGCCAAGGAAAGTGTTAAGCTCAAAGCTGATGTCTGCCCCAAAGATCCTTTCTAGAAAAGTCAGTCCTTTCGCACAGCCTCAGTCAGCTCTGCCCCCGTTTCCGAAACGTCGGAATAATTTGCCCAGTAGGAAAATAGGCCAATAGTTAACAACATACCCTCTGATACACAGCCTCGCAGGGTTCATTTCAGGCCGCGGGGTTGCGCCACGGGCGCTAATTCAACTGCATTCGATGCGGCTTTTAAACCCCCATGGGACACCTCGGCGAGCTGTTTGCCTGCAGTATCTGGAGAAATTAAAGACGGACGGACACAAGAAAATTAAAAAGATTACTTGTGATCCTGCAGGTTTAAAGAAGGACTATCTGAAAAAGCTCAAGTGTACCTTCTAGCCTGATTAAAGGACAGTGATAGCCCCAGCAAGAAGAGGCCAGGATACTCTAAACACTCGTATGCCTATCCGATGGCCTCTTGGCTTGGAGGATATAGCAAGGTTTACCATCAGCCCTTGCAATGGAACTTACAGATTGAAAAAACTGGCTAGTTACAACATACGATCCAGCAATTAATCCGGATAAAAATAGAACTTTGGTGATTCCAATCAAATATAAGAATTACAGTTCCAAAATATGCTGTGATTAAAGGAAGGAACCCAGCTTTACTGAAAGTGGAGGCAGTTTTCATTTCTGAGTGGTCCATTGATTACCACTTTAGAAAAAAGGCATTAACTTTAAAAGAAAAACATCAGGGCAACAAAGAGGGGATGTACTCCTTCAACAAACTAAGAAGGTAACTGTAGTTCTCTGGCTGTTCTTTTTAAGATAGTCCTCCTTTAATGCTGCAATAAACTATCACTGCAGAGCTAGGAAAGGGCCTGGGCAGCTACCAACAGGACAAAGCCTGAGAAAGGACTACGATGGGAAGAAACACCCCCTATTGGAACTGCAGGCAAAACTGGAGGCCACGGGCACTTTAAGACTTTGAATGTAAGAGAATGTTGTCCGTACCTATTTCTACTCATTTATAAACCAATGAAGCTATTTAGATCCCATTTGGATTCCTGAAATGAACCCCGGTCACTGTAAAAATTAGCAAAATATATGGATATCAAAACCCTGAATAATGACTTTCATGAATACCTAAAATAGACTTTTAAAGGGAGATTTTTTTAAAGTAGATATACGTAAGTTTTAGAGATATAAAAATCTAGCTCTAATTCTCATATTGTAAAAATCTATTCC
This sequence comes from Aselliscus stoliczkanus, assembly GCA_033961575.1. Lineage (NCBI taxonomy): Eukaryota > Metazoa > Chordata > Mammalia > Chiroptera > Hipposideridae > Aselliscus > Aselliscus stoliczkanus. The sequence continues at coordinate 7,643,038 of CM066736.1, forward strand.
AAAGTAACGATGACAGCAGACAATGACCTTCCCAGAAAGAAAACCCCTGTGTAGACGTTCCAAATATAACTTCCAATTCCACAGCGCTAAGCATTACAAAGCAGAACACCGGATCTTCCACTTAGGAGTAAAAGTGTCCTTTCAAAGAGCTACTTGGGAATTGAAATAACATCAGTCACTCAAGGAAAACCACCTGGGGGGGTCCCCCAAACTACCAAGAATAAAAAGATGTACAGCGTAGAGTTTTAGATCCAAGAGATATTTCTAACACTATCAGAAGATTTACCACATAGTGTACAACAGTACAACCACGATCTTTCTTAGCCTCAAATTCTTACAGGAAACAACAGTCCACACCACGGTCTCCATTTTCCTATTATATTCTGGGACTCAAACTAGGTACTAACATTTAAGGTGCATTTTCCTTGCTGGATTGTTTTGCTTTTGCCTCCAGAACCCCCCAAAGATTATCTACCTAATATGATTTAAAAAATCTGTCTTCTTAGTTAATAGTAGTAAAAATAAATTTCAAGCAGAGAGAGTCCTAGCCCCACATCAATAAAATACTCTAATTTTATCAGACTCAGCATCACAAACTTTTAGGTGAATTATCACTCCTGTCACACACACAATCATCAGCAAGACACGAGACAGAGACAGAAAAAGCCACTGAGAACAACATGCCCTCTCAAATCGCTCCTGGGGCTCTCCTTTCCCAGTTATGATACTTTCAGTTGTTTTGCGTGGGAGTGTGTGTGCAGGTACACGGTTTTCAAAATAATTTTCCAGATGCAATATTTGTGGGGAAATAAAAATAAACCTTAATTTCTTTCTTTTTTTAGCTGAGTCATCCTGTCATCTGTTGGCAGCTCAGCGGCAGCTCAGCTCGGGCTGGGCATCGAACTGCTGTTGCTCAGAGCTCAGCTCGCACTCTTGAGCGAGCTCTTAACCAACTGAGCCACTCGGCCGGCCCCTAAACTTTAATTTTTATTAGTAAAAAATAATGTGCCTTCCTTGGCCGAATCATGAACAATATGGTTCTTTTAAGAATGTTGGATGATTGGAAACAAGTGAAACCAGCCACCAGGCCTGGCCTCATCCCTTATTTACCCCCACACTCCCACCTCAAAGCTACCTGAGAAACCAAACTTTGAAAAGAATTCGTCAGTAAATCAAATGTTTCTTTAACCTCTTCCTTAGAAATACAGAAATGAGAGCCAGAATAAGGAGATTTAAGGAATGCTTTTCTTTGGATTCCTTTTTTTTTTTTGAATTAGTGAAGCTCCTTGAAAACAGAAGAGGGCAAGCACAGATACTCGAACACACAGCGAAAACTCAGATTTACAACTCAACTGCCCACTTGTGCTAAGAGCTTTTAGAGATCCAAGGCCCTGGAGGTGCCCTCTGACCTCTAAGGCAGGCCAGTACCTTCTAAGCAGTATGTTCAAACACTGACGCCTGTTTTCCTTCTCTCCCTGATCAGGAACTATGGCACAAAATGAGGTCTGAACAGAGATATGAGTCACTGTGGGGGAGAGAAGCCATGAGGTGGGGGGCTTAAAAGCCAATGGATGCTAGCCACTCCTTGCTATACCAGCCCTCTAGGCCACGCCCTGAAACTTGTCAGGACATAATTATCACAAGCTGAGAACAACAAGCCTATACTCTATATCCAGAAATGCTTCTGCCCTGCCCCTGCCTTCTATTTAATACACCCCCAAGAATTAGATGGAAGATAGATTAGCCATAACTGTTAGTTACAAAAGGCTTTGTTTTTTTTAAATCCTCATGAGTGTTTGCCAAGGAGAACCCCACAAACCAGCTTCCTTAACAAGTTCCTTAGCTGCTGTTAGACCATGAAAACGGAAAGCTTTGGGTAGGTATTTGGCATGGCCCGGTTCCAGGCGGTAAGTCTTAGAAGCATGTGGGAACCAAGTAGGCAGTGACCATCCTAAAGACATGCCTTATCTTTTACTTATGTTCCTGGGCAGTTCTGCAAAGCTGGTTGACTGAGTAGAGACCATATATATGGTTTTTCCATAAAATCTTCTGCTTAACTGACAAGTGGAGGCCAAGTCTGTTTGCAATGAAAAATATGGTGCAAATCCCATCCTTTCATTATGGCACACAGAAGCTCTATCTTACTTATTGCTATTATAGTTGTTTTGTTTTTAAATCCCACTGGCCAAAGTTTCTTGAAATGTCATTCAATTGGTCAATTTTATACTCCTAAGAAAATATAAGCGCACTCACTATTGGCAAAGAACACAGTGGTTACACAGACTTCAGAAATAAATCAAGGTAACAGAGAGCAGCTGCTTTTGCAGAATCTCATATGGCACCCCAGGCTACAAGCTCTTCTGGGCCATTTTCCCTTGGAAAACGTCTCTTAGAGAGTGAAAGATCTAAGAGCCAACGCTATTCTGTTAACACCCAGTTGTAAATTCACCTTTGTATGGATTCTATTAGACATGCCCATTCTAACAACCACAAATAACTTCGCCTCTGCCTAACAGCCCTGGCCAGTAAGCTGTGGCTCAAGGGCACGTGCAAGTACAGCATGGCACACCTCAATGTGTGCGCATGTGACACGGGGGAAGATGCTCTCTGAATCACGTGCATTCAGCAGGCAAGACCATATTAAAAAAAGTGTTTCACTTACATCTTTCTGGTTGGAGTGGAAAAACCTGAGAGCGAAGTTACAGGATTGGGATGCAGCAGCATACTGACCTAGGGATTCAGCGTATCGGGTCAAAAGGTAACTAGGTCAGAAGGAAAGAAAAAAAAACATGTTATACTTACCCACCTCTAGTATCATACACTACATTTCAAATTACTATGGCAGAGAAATAGCTCGGCATACAGAAAAGTTAAAACATCCTGCCACAGAAATGATCTAAGTCACAGAATCAAATTTCAAGGGGGAAAAAAAATCAAAGTTCATTCAGTTTTGTGGGAGTCCTAAAGTTGTTGTTTTTTTTAATTAAACTTACTGGGGTGACATTGGTTAGTAAAAGTTTATAGATTTCAAGTGTGCATTTCTATAATACATCATCTATATATTGCATTGTGTGTTCACCACCCAGCTTTCTTAAACTCGGATGATTAATGGAACTCAAGTTGTAAGAGAACAGAATGCTGTCTTCCTAAAATAGCTCTACAGAGAATAGAGAAAATCAAAAAGAACAGTCACAATACACACTGATTCATCACAAACAATACTCACAATACAAAATTAAAAGGATTTCTGAGGTCAACAAATAAAGCACATGTGTCAACCTCAACTGCAAGGTAGAAGTAAACACTTGGAAACCCAGTGTGCTAAGAAAAAGGGTTCGAAGTACAGAGCTGTTTCCTGTCTCCAGTGAAAACTTTCTCACCATTTCTAAACTGTGCAAAATTTAAATTACCACAAAATGCTGGGAGATATAAAACTTTATCTGCTTTGCAATGGGTTATAATAGGTGAGTATTTCATCTAAAAGGCTTAATACCAGGAACAACTTTCCGGCTAAAATCAGAAAGCTCGAGTTGCACAAGTCGGGCCCCCCTGCTGCTGCTGGCGGCTCATTATTCAGAGTGTATACTACCAACCCAATGGTGTCGTGCTGGATGTGCTTAGCGTCGAGGCTGGAGTATAAATCCACCACTGGTTCAAAGGCCCCCAGCATACAGTAGATTCGAACAAGCAGCAATTTGAATTGAGCATTGGAAGGGCTGTGGGTTAATCCCTCTTCCAGCAAAGTCAGGGCCTGCCATACAGCAGATTCGTCACCTAGAACCAAAACAAAACAGCATCACCCACAGCTCTTGAGAGCAAATGGAGGTTTCTCAAAAAGAAAAGAACAAAAACTTACTGACACGATCACCTCTCCTGACTATTCTAAGAATGAGTTTAGGTGGCAGAGAACAAATTTTAGATACACACCTGTAAGCAAAACAGGGGAATTTCCCTGAATAAACAGTCCCTCAATAGTTACCTCAATTCTTAAACATGCATTTGCAAAAATGATGCAAACTGTAAACCGCCAGGTGTTGTGGAGGGAAGTTACAGAATCTCAAAGCATCTCAGCTTCCAAGAAGAGATGGACGGAAAGACAGACGGAGTCCACCAACCTTCCCAGAACAGGATTTTCTCTACAAGACCCCACGGCAGACACTTTCTCTAGACATCATTTTTCTTCCATATGTAACTCTACTAATAGGATGTCAAACAATAATATTTGAAAAAAACTGCTCATTAATCATCAAAATATAATACTTTTTTTGGCCTACCAAAACTCAAAAGGTCACATGTATCAAATCTTAAAGTGTAAGTAACTTCTCTTTTATGAATCTAAAGAAAATAACATGAAATGCAAATAAAGTTTCATATGCAAAAATATTTATTTTACTAATAATGGGGTGGATAAGTAAAATATAGTAACACCCACACACGGAAACATCATACAGCCATTTGACATTAAGGAAGAGTTTTCAATAACAAGAGAAAATAAATTATACTCTACATGCTTTTTTTCCAAGAGCAAAGAAACAAGATAACCAAAAATTGGAGCTTTAGATAAATACCATCCATAATCCTACTCAAATTATCCTAACTACCCAAAATTTACTTAAACTACCATTAGGATTTTAATGTATTATTTTTGAACTATAATTACTTTTACACAGTAGTAATCATAGCATACATCCAATATTGTGCTCTGCCCCTTTATTTTTAAGTGGTTTTCCATGTTGCTACCTGGTCTTTGCAACCACAATTTTATTTAATTCAATACTCACTAACCTAAACTTGCGCAACACTAGACATAAGACCCAGGGATAAGAGTCACAGGTGGCTCCTGGCCTCAAGAGGCTCAGAACTGGATAGAAGAGACAGTTGAACAATATACAGAATAGATCATTTTAAGAAGTTCTGGTTAATCAAGGATAAGTTGTATCAGGGAAAAAGAAAACAAACTTTCTTAAAGGTCTCTTTAAAATAGAAACAAAATTTCAAAATAAATAGCAAAATAAAGTAGTTTAATTTGTACTTCTTTCTGGACTACTAAACCAAATATGAAGATTTATCATTTTTACTATATTTTGCAAAATTTAGGCTACAACTACAAGACTACACAAATTCTTCATCAAATCAAAAGATCACTAAAGGTTAATGAAGTGTTTTGGGACAAATTTTTTTCTAACTAAATTTTGTAATATAACAAAATAATACAATAAATAAGTTCTAGGAATATAATATACAACATGGTAACTAGAGTTAACAATGCTATATTGTATATTTGAAAGGTGCTAAGAGAGTAGATCTTAATAGTTCTTATCACAAGCAAAAATTTTGACTATATGTGGTGACAGACAACTAAACTTATTGTGGTAATCATTTTGCAATATATACATATATCAAGTCGTTATGTTGTATACCTTAAACTAATACAGCGCAATATGTCAATTATAGCACAATAAAACGAGAGGAAAAAATGACATCCTTCACCTTCCATTTTACTTTTGCAGCATAATCATAAAGAACTATCTTTTTGCAAACATATTTGGGAGCATCATCACTTTCCTAAAGTACTCTTCTTAGTCCTTTCATATTTAAATCACTATCTTTCAACACCCTCACCAATTTTCTCTACATTTCTAATTTTTGCCAGATCCATCTTAAACAATGACAATGCTTATGATTGGAGCACTTCAACATCACTTTCACTGACTTTAAGAAAATTTGCATCTTTATAAAATCTGCAATGTCCGATGTATTTGCACTGTATAATTTTGGACAACTTGCCTAACTTCTTTCTCTCTATCCTGTATTTCCCTCATCTGTAAAACTGTAACAATCCTAACTATATTGTTATGAGGTTTAAATTAGCTAATTCATGAGTAGTACTTTCAAATGCTACTTTCAAATGCTACAGATGACCAACTGTTATTATTACTAGATGGTCAGGTATCTTGCTTAAAAAAAAACAAGAGATTAACAAAGCCATTGTCACTATGAGCAAGAATGGGTGTTAGGGATAAGTGGGGAAGGGTATCTGAGTAGGGACCAAATTGCTAGGTAGTTATTCATTAATGGTTTTTACATTAGGGTGCCTTTTACAGTCTTATGCAATCTCATGAATCTGGTAAAAAGGATTTCACCTCCATCCCCAATACAATACAATGTAACAAGTACTATAATGTAGACCATACAATGTTCTACAAAAGTTCAGAATAGGCATAAAATCCGCAATGAGGGAAGGGGTGGAATCAAGATACGCTTGTCGGAGGCACTGTTTGAGTACAAGTTAGATGAAAGACGTAAGAAAGTTACTTCAAACAGAAGCAACATGGTCTTCAATGATAGCAAAAAAATAAACCACATAGATTCAGGGCTGTAAGTGCACAAGAATCTGAAAATACAGGCAGAGGCTAGATTGTAAAGAGTACTGTAAACTATCCTTAAAAGCTTGACCTTTATCCTCAAGAAAATAGGGCACCTCTGGAGAATTGTAAGCGTGAGGATGACAGTATCAAAACTGAGTGCTCAGTGAAACAACCCACGAGGACAGGAGTTGTGTCTATCTTGCATACTCTCTCCAGCTCTTTATTAATTCTATAGTTTATTCCAGTGAATACTATGCAGTAAGTACCTAAAGTTATTTATTCCCAAAAACTGCTAATAAGAGAAAATATCAGGGGATGACCTAAAGAAAAGGCAAACTCAGTGCCATCGGCTGAATAATCCTTCTCTTACTCAATGACTCATGATGTTTCCTTGACTGTATATTAACGGGCTGTATATTACTGTCTTAAACGGGCTAATTAGAACTGCATTCCAAAAAGAGGACATTTTCCTATACATAAATGTTTTAAGTGAATAAAAGGGCCATTCCATTCCATGGGCCTATACATCTATCTGTGAATCAGTTTCTCTATATTTTAATTATTATAAGTTTATAATAGGTTGTTTACCATCATTACTGACTATTCAGAAATGTTTAAAAACAGAACAGAGATCCACTGATTTCAGATTTTCCTGTTTAGAGGGAGGGGGATACTTGGAGACTTGGGTTCTTCTAGAAGCACCCTGGAGAAGGGCAAGGAAGAAAAAAATCTAAAAGCATAAATTAAATTCTTGGATTATAAAGTGAGTCTAAGGATGTATAGCGAATAAAAAGAGAGAGTCAAGTTAAACTGAAATTACTGCTCCTTACCTGTTTCTCTCCATATATCAATAAGCACATGGACAGCAAGGAGACAGTAATAGTCTGAAAACTGCAATTCGGTTTTCAAACAGGATTTCCCTATAAGGGAAAAAAACAAATCACACCTGTATTTTAACATTTGTTTAACTATTACTGTCCCAAAGAAGTTTTTTACAGCAGGAAAGTGACAGGAGGGAGAAGAGAGAGAGGAAATGAAAATAATAAGAATGGGGTAAATACCAGAAGAAAAATATAAGCCATGAATAAAGGATTAAAAAGGTGAGACCAGGGCCGGCCGAGTGGCTCAGGTGGTTAAGAGCTCGCTCAAGAGTGCGAGCTGAGCTCTGAGCAACAGCAGTTCAATGCCCAGCCAGAGCTAAGCTGCCGCTGAGCTGCCAATAGGTGGCAGGATGGCTCAGGTAAAAAAAAAAAAAAAAATAGGTGAGATCAGACTCGGCTGGGGTAGAGGGTTTCCGAATAGAAGTGGTATTCGAAATGGTCCCAAAGGGAAAGCAGCAAAATATGGAAGGAGGTTTTAGGTGAAGAAAAGAATAGGAGCGAAGGGCCATGTATAACTGAAGTAATAGCGCATTACTTCACCTACTTGTTTAGCATACACTTAGAGAAATACTGATGTCATCTAATCAGATAATGTATATTTTCTCAAATATATCTAGCAATCAGAAGATTCTAAACAAAATATTTATCTAACCATGTACAACATTTCCTTTTGTTCACTTACATAGCCTATATGTTATGAATATTAAGGCCTATAAGCAAAAATATGACAATTACCATAAACTATATAATTCACATGAGCCCCAGTGTAATAAAGAGCTAGCTCACCAGATTGGGAAGAAAATGAACAGCTGGGAGCTAAATAACTAAATAACTATAATTATGTAAAACTCCAAGCGTAATATTGTATGCCAACTACACCTAAATTTAAAAAAAAATGAAATGTGGAAGAAAATAATAATAATAAAACTCCAAGCTTAGGAAAGGCTTTGCAGTTCATTACTTGGCTCGTCTTCCCACTTGACAAAATATTCTCCTTGCCAAACTCATTAAAATGGGTGCTGTGATTTTTACAAAACTGACTTGTAAGTCTTAACAGATCAGGAAATGACATTTTGAAAGATTGCTCACCAAATTCCAGTCCATGCTGGTACCTTATCATCAATTCTCTGACCACACTTAATTTCTGATTTTTATCCATCGTGTGGTACAAGCCCAGTAACCTTGTCAGCTGTACCACACACAAATGTTGTTGCAGGGCTCTGATGTCAGCAGGCAGTGCTAGTTTATCCTCTGTTGGTGTTGACAAAGGAACAACTCCAAGTAACTGATTAATAAACTGCAGAGTGAAAAAAAATGACAGGTCTCAAAACCGAAGTCTTTAGTAGGCCATAATTATGAAATACTGAAATGATCTAGAAAAAGACATTAAGAAAAAAAATACAAATTAAAACTGCTTTGGTGTACCATTTTCTATCTACCAAAATTGCTAAAACAAAAAGGAATTTCTAAAAGCACACAATGCTGGTGATACTCCAGTGAATCTAGCACACTCATTCATTGCTGGCCAAAGAATTTGGTCAATACCTTGTACTATATGCACTAAAAGATGAAAAGAATAATGAAAATGTGTCATAAATTATAGCACATCAACATAATACATAATGTAGCAATGAAAAACTTTAGTAAGATTGTAGAAAAGAGCACATTACAAAAAACAAAGCAACCTACAATTATACTAACATTCAAGTAAATTCTTAAAGGAATGTTATAATGTTATACTTATGTCAGTGGCCTTAAATCACTTTTGTAATTCAAGTTTTTATTTTGAGATAACTGTAGATTAGTGTGCAGTTATAAGAAAGTGTAATGTCCCCTTCACCCAGTTTTTCCCAATGGCAACATCTTGCATTAACATGTCTCTAATTTTTTAAATTTCGCAAGAATTTTTTTTTAAAACACAAGTTCCAGTTATACATTTATTAAACCCTACTTGCACTCAATTTCCCTATTAAGTTGACAGTAGAGAACAAAACAGAAATCAACCCACAAGGATCAAGAACATGTGAACAGATGACAACAAATAAAAGCGATTAACAAGGTAAAAAGCAGAGGGCAGGTGGTAACCAGTGTACAGTAAGCAACAGGGAGGATCCCAATTAGCAGCACGCCCAGGCAGCCACGGAACTTTGACAGACTCAGAAATTTAAAGGGCATCAGGGTCTCTCAATGCTAAGTGCTGCTGGCACTGAAATAGGAGAATGTGCTAATTCTGTCCAAGAAGTTAGACCCTCCCAAGCTCAGAGACAGATTTCCTAAATCCCAGAAGCCTGGGCTTTTGCTCCCAGGAGCTGAACCAGAGGCACTGTAGACTCAGAGACAGCAGGCAAAGCTGGACACAGGGACAAAATAAAAAGGCTTATTCAGGGATGAGAGCCCCAGTTCCCTCCCCCTACTCTTACTTAATCAGATCCCAGAATGCTACCAGCCAAATGTGTAGGTCCCCAAACAGAGATGGTGGCAAAGAGGCTCTATGAAAAGTATTTCTGAAGTGAGGCATGGGGTGAAGAGAGGTTTGGGAGAGAATGTTACAGGTCTACTACCCCACGTTTCAGATTACACCAAAAGGAGTTATATACTTTCGTGGTTCTTTAGGGTTGATTGGGGTGAACTGAACAAAAAAAAAGATTAACTCCAAGAAAGTTGTGCAAGAAAAGTAATCTCCATATATGAAGTGGCTTGGCTGTGAACATACAGTCATAAAAATATAAATACTGGGCCGGCCAAATGGTGTGATGGTTAGGAGCTGGCTTGGGACGCCAGCTCTGAGCAGCAGGGCCCCAGTTCGGATCCCACATATGAGGGCCAGTGACACTACCCTCTACAGCTAAGATTGTGAACAACAGCTCCACCTGGAGCTGGGCTGCTCTGAGTCCCCGGGACGGCATAGCTGCAGCCTGTTGCAGTGGGCTGCCATAGGCTACAGTGAGTGGCCGGCAGCCAGCGTGAGCAGCTGGCAGCCGGTGTGAGCTGCCAAGAGCCACTGGGAGTGGCCATCCAGAGACCAGTGACAAATCTGCCTCACTCAAGAAGAGCACAATGATCACAATACCAACATGGGCCAGTGAAGCAATGTCCTCCACAACTAGACTGAAGAACAAAATAGGACTGCAACTTGTCTGTTCCCCTCCCCCAATTCCTCAATAAAATCTTCTTAAAAACAGAATAGTATGAATTTTTTTTTTTTTTTTTTTTTTTTTTAGCTGAGCCATCCTGCCATCTGTTGGCAGCTCAGCTCAGGCTGGGCATTGAACTGCTGTTGCTCAGAGCTCAGCTCACACTCTTGAGCGAGTTCTTAACCAACTGAGCCACTCGGCCAGCCCCAATTGTATGAATTTTAATTATTATGATTAAATAATAATTTGTACCAAAGAAACTGTGGCACTGGTTTTCATGTTTCTGATTAAATGTCTACATAATTTCTACTGGCAGCTCTTCCATTCTTGTAAGTCATTTTATATATTGCATGTATTATTAATGCCTTCTTTAGTGAATGCTGAAGAAGAATCTTCCGAACAGGTTTTGTTATGAAACAATACATTCAGTTCATTCTTTATGCTAGTCAGTACAGTTTTACTGCTATGCAAAAAGCTTCTTTAAAAATTTGGAATCATTCCATTGTTTACCGTAAACCACCAAGACAAGGGAAACAAAAATAAAAATAGGGCCGGCTGAGTGGCGCATTGGTTGGGAGCTGGTTTGGGGATGCCGGCGGCCCCGGTTCGGATCCCACATATGAGGGCCAGTGACACTGCCCTCTACAGCTAACAACAGCTACACCTGGAGCTGGGCTGCGAGCCCCGGCGACAGTGTAGGCTGCAGCCCCTGCTGCAGTGGGCTGCCATAGGCTACAGTGAGTGGCCGGCAGCCAGCGTGAGCAGCTGGCAGCCAGCGTGAGCTGCCAATAGCCGCGGTGAGAGGCTGGAGACTGATCTGGCTCATCCGGGAGGAGAGCAATGACGATGCCAACATGGGCCAGTGAAGCAACGTCCGCCACAGCTAGACTGAGGAGCAAAGAGACGGCGACTTGTCTGTTCCCCTTCCCCGATTTCCCAGCGCTGTTGCCCTTCCCCAATTCCCCAATAAAATCTTAAAAAAAAAAAAAAAGATAAAAACATCACCCTGGATGAGCAACTTCAGGATACCTGGACTCCATGGCCCACTCTTAGAGGCTACTCCCATTTTCAAAGGATTTGGATCCTGTTTCATTGGGACAAAGTTCTCAGCTTGAACCTTACTTGGACAGTTTGCAGTCCTCTGACAAGCATACTGCTGAGCAGCAGAATTTTTAGCTATTGAAGTCCTCCTGCATTTAAAAGGTTGTGGCAGCAAAATTACCCCTCACTGAAAAATTTACACAGGACTACAAAAATCATTGCAACAGCTTTCTTTCTTTTTTTTTTTTTTTTGAGGGCAGTGTCACTGGACATCATATGTGGGACCGAACCGGGGCCGCTGGCTTCCCAAACCAGCGCTTAACCACCACGCCACTCAGCCAGCCTGATCATTGTAACAGCTTTAAATCGTTTGTCTCATAGAACAACGACTGCCTCATCACTGCTAGTATTCCAGCATTTCCAGAGAGTTCCTCTCAGTAGGCTACTATGATGGGGTTACATGAGATGACCTAAGGTTTTCAAACACACCAATAATGGCCCCAAAACACAAGAGTAGTGATGCTGGATATTCAGATATGCAGAGAGATGTCATAAAGTGCTTCCTTTAAGTGAAAAGGTATGTATGTGTTAAGAAAAAAACATTACACACACATACACACACATATACATATATAGGGTTTGGGACCATCCACAGTTTCAGGCCTCCACTGGGGGTCTCAGAAGATAGTCCCTGCAGATAAGGGAGAACTACTGTACATGACAATTCACTACAACGTGGTACCCTGGTTAGATCCTAGAACAAAAAAAGGACATTAACAGAAAGCTGCAGAAATCCAAATCAAGCAAGAGGTTAGTTAATAGTAATGTGTCGGGCCGGCCGAGTGGCTCAGTTGGTTAAGAGCTCGCTCAAGAGTGCGAGCTGAGCTCTGAGCAACAGCTGTTCGAGGCCAGCCCGAGCTGAGTTGCCGTTGAGCTGCCAACAGGTGGCAGGATGGCTCAGCTAAAAAAAAAAAAAAAAAAAAAATAGTAATGTGTCAATATCAGCTTTCTAGTTTTGACAAATGTGCCATGGTAATTTGAGATCTTAACATTGGGGGACGCTGGGTGAAAAGCACAGTGTAATTTCACTACCTTGGTGACTTTTCTCTAAATCTAAAAATATTCCAAAATAAAGTTTATTTTTTAAAATTCCCTAAGACTTGGAGTTTTAAACTGCTTCAGCAAAAATAAATCATGATTTGAAATAAACCGTTATGGTTTTAAACAAATCAAAGACAATAAAAAGGGAGTTCAGTGGACTTCATCAAAATTTAAAACTTTGCTCTGCAAGCGATCCTATTAAGGGGACAGTAAGACAAGCTACGGCCTGTGAGAAAACATTTGAAACCACGTATCTTACAAAGGATTTGTATCTAGACTATCTCAAGAACTCTTAAAGCTCAATAGTGAAAAACAAAAAACAAATCAATTCGAAAATTAGCAAAAGACATACACAATTCACTAAGGAAAATATAAAGATAGCAAATAAACACATGAAAAGATGTTCAGCATCATTAACCAGTAGGGAAATGCATTAAAACCATAATGAGGGCCGGCCGAGTGGCGCGGTGGTTAAGAGCTGGCTTGGGATGCCAGCGGCCCCAGTTCAGATCCCACATGAGGGCCAGTGACTCTGCCCTCTTAAAAAAAAAAAAACCATAATGAAATACCGCTACACACCTGTCAGAATGGCTAAAACAAAAAACAGTGACAACATTAAATGTTGACGAGGATAGGAGAAACTGGATCATTCATACACTAACAAGTTTTAAATGGTCCAGCCATCGCAGAAAAGTTTAGCTGTCTCTTATGAAAACTAAACATGCAGCTACCATAATACCCAGCAATTGAACTACTGGGCATTGGTCTCAGAGAAAAAGCATTTATGAACAAAAACACTTATTAAACAACATAAAAAACCGGCACACAAATGTTCATAGAAACTCTATTTGCAATAGCCAGAAACTAGAAACAGGCTCAAGAACTCTGGTGCACCCATACATGGAATACTACTCTGCAAAAAAAGATACATGGAACAACATGGATGAATCTCCAGGGAATTACACTCAGCGAAAAAAGCCAACCTCAAAAGGTTACACATAGGGCCGGCCAAGTGGCTCAATTGGTTAAGAGCACGAGCTCTGAGCAACAGGGTCTCTGGTTCGATTCCCACACAGGCCAGTGAGCTGCGCCCAAGCTGAGCTGCCAACAGGTGGCAGGATGGCTCAGCTGGTGAGAGTATGTGCTCCTAACAACAAGGTTGCCAGCTCGACTCCTGCCCTGGATGGTGGGCTATGCCCACCTGCAACTAAGATTGAACGCGGCACCTTGAGCTGAGTGGTCACAAGCTGCCTATGGGCGGCCGGATGGCGACTGGACTTGGAGTTGAGCTGGCTGTGTCCTCCACAAAAAGACAGAAGGACAATAAGTTGGCTGTTCCCCTTCCCCAATTCCCCCAACACTGTTAAAAAAAAAAAAAATTACACATAATTTAAAAAAATTAATTAAAAAACTAAAAAAAAAAGTTACACATAATATGATTCCATTCCATAACATTCTTAAAATGACACAACTACACAAATAGAAAACATAATAGTAGTTGCCAAGGGGTAGCAATGGGGAAAGGGGAAGGTGCAGGGAGGTGGTTGAGGGTACAAAAAAGCAGCACATGGGATGTTGGTGGTAAACAGGTAATATCATAACTGTGATGTCACATAATCCATGTGCACTACATACTGCACTAAAAACACACAAAACATACATGCGACCCCCACACACACATACAAATGAATGCATGTAAAATGGGTGAAATCTGAATAAGGTCAGTGGATTGTATCAATGTTAATTTCCTAATTATATTATAATTATGCAATGTTACCACTGGGGCAAAATGGGTGAAAGGTATACAGAACTCTCTGTTTCTGTTACAACTGCATGTAAATCTACAATTATCTCAAAAACCAAAAAATCAAACATACAAACAAAAAAGGAGAATAAAATGATCTACCAGGGGCTTATCCTCACTGTGCATTAATGTAACAAGAAATCGTGCCTTTAATCTGATAGCTCCTAGGTACTTGGCTTGCTAGAGCAGTTATCTTGATATCTCATGTTCGGCACTCTCACACATTTTAGAAAGGAAACCTAAACACTTAACCTACTTACAACAAATGCAGGCACCCAACAGGATTCTGAATCGTACTTACTTTTGTACACTGTGTAGCAGGCAAGAGGTCAACAAACACCTTGAGGTCTGTAAAACAACAAGGTTTATCCCCAAACTTTTTAAAATACTGGAACATTAATTCTTCTGGATCACCTAAGAGAGAGAAAAATCACTAAATTATTCACGGACTGAAGCAATTTCTAACTGCAGTAAAAGGTCTGATTTAAAAAACATTTATTCCAATTAAATTAAAATTTTGCTTGAATGAGAATGACAGTAAGGGCTGGAAGATGGCTTGCCCATTTAAAAATAAACAAATACAAACAAAATAAAAAGGAGGTGAATCTTACAAACTCAGTTTATCTGTTATTACACTTAGGAAATATGAAGCTCTTTATTTAAGTTTCAAACAGTTAAAAAGTTTTCATTAAAGTTTAAATAAAGACTTAAGTTTATACACAAACATTAAACCAACAAGCTTCTCACCACAACAGTTCCTGAACTACTCCAGAAGTATCAAATAAATGTTAACTAAATGAAAGGTATATGTTTGTTAACAGGCACACCAACAGAAGAGAAAATAAACGGGAAGAACAACAGGCCAGTAATGCCAACAAAGTGACTCACCATGTAAAATTTAAACCTGGAAAAAGGAAGCTACCAGTTCATTTTATTTTTCCTCAAATTAAAAACAAAACATAAAAATAATAAAAATAAAATGCTCTCCAACTGAGCTATATTTAAGAAGCAGAGAGTTTTAACCCAGAGCTTCTGTAAGATTTTAGGTCCCAGTTCCTGTTTCTGGGAACAGTGATTAATGGCTTACATCAGAATTTCACAGGACTCTGTGATTCAAAGAGAATCACTCACTAGTCTGATAAAAAAAAAATTGGTGGAGGCTAGACAAATTCACAAATTTGTAAGATGCGGCCTGGTAAGAAGGAAGAAGAAGACAGAAGATAGCAAGTGTCAAAGCAGATCCAAATGCTTTTATGTCCATCTTTGAAATCTATTTTAACAATGTTTTGCTGAGGGTCACACAAAAATTTTCATTTGCAATTTGGGCACTAACATTGACAGATTACTGAGGTAGACCCAAAGAAAAAAGTTAACATGGAATTCAAAATTGTTTGTGAAAAATCTACAAAGGGAATGATACAGAGAAGTCCACAGTTAATTTAAGAGCCAGCTACAAAAAAAAAAAAAAAAAAAAAAAAAGTCAACTACAAAGAACATTAGCTAGATAATTAAACTGTACACAGATGTTCTAAAATAGGTTTTAGGTATTGGAAGTGCTCATCATCTTCTTAAAGTTATTTTTTTTTTTCTTGAGGGCAGTGTCATTGGCCCTCATATGTGGGACCCAAACCAGGGCCACTGGCTTCCCAAGCCAGCGCTTAACCACCGCGCCACTTGGCCGGCCCAAAGTTATCATTTTTAATGAGAACAAAATTTCTATAATAATGAGTAGGAAAATAGGTTTCTTTGAAACTTTATCTTAAAAAAAATGAGACTTAAAACTTAAAAAGTTTATTATCTTAAAGTTAACAAAATTTAGTTACTACAAGCAAATGTTTAGTGTGAGCAAAGAATCACTGGTTTTGCAGAGGGGTAACATTTTTCCAACAAATTTATAAACTAACACAATATGACACCCTTCACTTCTCCTGTAGTAAGCTCAAAAAGAACCATTTCACAAAAACATCTAAGGGCTTCATCAAATTTCCTGAAGGACATTCTTACTGCTTCACTATCCAAAATCGTCCTTTTCTCCAATCTTGTCATTATCCTTATAAATTTTCACTTCAACTATTAATAGTTCTAACTTGGCCAAATGTTCTTTCATCAATGGTTTTGTGAGTGCTGGGAGCAGAGTTTCAAGGAACCTTTCGTCCACTTCATGAAATACTGAAACTTTTACAAAACTGGCTATGTTACTTTGAAGTTGATTTTGACATTATTGTTGGGTCAGAAAGAGAATGCCTGACAAAGACCGCTGGAATAGAGAGAGATGATAATGTTAAGTCAAGTTGAACAGGTTAATTTTATAAGTGATCCACTCATTAGCAAATATTTTCAGGTTATGAAAATGTTTGCTTCTCAGACATGACTGTCACTGTAGGACTCAGATAATGAATACTGCACTTGGGTATCAAGAGCATTCCTGTTTCTTCTCCAGGGTAACCCCAAATCATTAGTTTCTTACCCAGTTTGTACTCATCATTAAAACCTTGATGCCGTAAGCGCCTAATCAGCTCCAGTTTAGCTAGATGTGGTCCTCGAAGGTGGCGAGAACTTTTAGATTCCTCTGTTATCCTATCTTCTATAAACTTCACAGCTTCTTCTGCAGAATAATGTACTTCTCCTTCTAAAGAGCTGGGTATAAACAAATGAAAAAGGTATCTTGTGCTCTATTGTCCATCCCAAGACTTAAAGTCAAGCCAAATTGATTTCAGGAAACAAATTAAGAAATAAGAAAAAGCATTTCGATCATTATAATACAAATGGGGGTAAAAAAAAAAAAAAAAGCTGTAAGCATATTCTGGCAGATAACATATGATTAATTTTTTATGTCCTTATGGCATTTGATTATTGCAGAGTGACTAAACTAACCACCTCTACCTCTTTCATAAAAAAAGGATGGGTAATTTTTACAATGAACATGTATTTATTTTATAATTTTTTTAAATGGGGGGAAAAAAATCTTACTTTGAAAGAGATAAATTATTGAAACAGAACAAGAGAATTCAGCCAGGCTTAAAATAAAAACTCTCTTGCTACAACATATTAAAAAGTGTTGTTATAATTCAGGAAAGACAACTTACTGTTCACCTTCAGCAGGAGGAATCCAGGCCTCTTCAATCAGTCGAAAGACAGAATCGAAGTAAGTCAGATAGAACTGCCAGTCATCTGAGCTAAAATCAGATTGAACGGTGCACACAGGATTAAACTCAAGTTGTGACAAATCTGCCTTAGGAACCATGACATTCAACTTATTTTCTAAATTATATTTTAGTCTTTACTAGGGGAGCCCCCACCCCAGGGTTTCTTCTGCAGCCCTAAAAGGGCAGCACTCCGGAAACATTTACAAAGTAAAGAAACTTTTCAGAGACTACTCTTCCCTTCAATGAACATAACCCGGTCTAGAGAACCAATATTCTTTTTTTTTTTTTTTTTATTCTTTTTAGAGGGCAGTGTCACTGGCCCTCATATGTAGGATCCAAACCGGGGCCGCTGGCGTCCCAAGTCAGCTCTTAACCACCGCGCCACTCGCCCGACCCGAAAACTAATATTCTTAACAGAAAACTCCCCACATTAACACTTCCTAGGCGGGGGGAAAGGTCTTTCTTTTAGACCAATATTGAATATTGAATTTGACAAACTAATGATAGTCAGCATTCATTCTAAAGCCCTACTACCTCTTTCTTTAAAGATGAAGGTTCATCAAACACTTCTTTAAATATCCAGAACACAGTACAATAAGCTTTTACTTTGTGTCCAGAAATCTCAAAAGACATAGATAAAACATGTCAGTACTGACACCTGAAAGCCCCACTCTAATCTCATCATCCAAAAAGCAGCATCTACTCACTTTTTCAATAAGAGGCGCTGGGAAAGGGCATTGCACTCTGGCCACCTGCTCAGCTTCTTGTACATCGCCATGCATTTATTTTCTCGACTCTGAATCTCACTTGTCAACTTCTCTACAATTAAAAGTTGTAATAGTTGGTAAGCTGGTTTAATTTCTGCTCAGAAACCAAAACGAAGTCCAAACGCAAGAAGGAAAATATCACATTTTCTATTTACTCTCTTAGAAAATGGGGCCACTATTAGACACAAACTACTATTTTACTAAAGATTATTTTGCTGAAAAGAAAAAGTACATTTCAGATACTAAACTTTTATAATCATTTTTTTTCCTGTAATACAAGGATCCAGAATGTATTGAAGTGAGGATCTAGAATGTGGGACACACTTATAAAACCCCACCAGAATCTAGGAGCTGGTATATTTAGTCCAGACTTCCCATCCACACAGTCAAAATATCAAATAAGCTTGGATTGGAATTAGATGAGCAAGGTGAGATGGTAGGAGGAAGAAAAAAACAATAGAGATGAATCAAACTCTTTCCCAACAGCTGGGAAAAGAAAAACTAAGACTATATTTCTGACCAAATTAAATTTGCCCCACCCTTTTACAACAGATTAGCAGATTAAGGATATTGATAATTACATTATGAATTTCCTAGAGAGAATCTAAATTTTAACTACACGTAGAACTACAATCTAGATGACTAAAAACACAAAGGAGGACTTGTACCCAACTGCAAGGAGGCTAAAAGTTAGTAAGTAACGTTACAAACAAAAAACAAAAAACAACAACAAAAAAAACCTCTTCCTCCATTTTATATAAAGTAGTTAACTATCAGTTAGTTTAACAGTTCTATGACTGCACAGTCTAGTAAAGGATATATGGTACATATTTGTATGAAACAAAGTTTTTTTTAGACACTATACCTAATGAGAGCTCTGAGACTACTCATCTATGGTTAGTTACTCCCAATGACGATAAGGCCACAATTAAAAGACCAGGTTTACAGAAACAATAATTGCATTTCCAGGAATTTCTCCTAAGGAAATCATCAAACTTCTATACATTGCTAAGAATCAAAATCTTGGTCATAAATTTCCAAAAGAGGGGAACATTAAATCAATCTATGAAGTTTGTACAAATCAGTGTTCCTACAAAATAAAGGAAGAAGTATTTTCACAATGGAAAAGAACTAACTTCTTGGGCCGGCCGAGTGGCACAGTGGTTAGGCACTGGCTTAGGAAACCAGCGGCCCGGGTTCGGGTCCCACATATGAGGGCCAGTGACACTGCCCTCAAAAAAAAACCAAACACACACACACACACAAAAAGAACTAACTTTTTTAACATATAACGCTCTTGCAAATCAGTAAGCAGATCAATCAAATTTTTAGAAACAGGAAAAGGATAAGGGCAAGCAGCTCAGAGAAGAGGAAAAGATTAATTTGTTTTAAATCAATGAAAAAATAGTTATCCTCCCTCTTAATTAAATTAAAAATTATATGATATGTTTTATCTATCAGATTGAAAAACAAAATGTTTGATACTAGAGGTTGGTAAGTATGCAAAGAAACTGTCCCTTTACATACTGATAATAAACACAGCTGAGAGGAATGCACACTGTTGCCTCTTGGAGGGCAATCTGGTTTGTAGCAAAGAGGCCTCTTGCAAAGAAGCCTAAATATCTTTCAAGGTCTGGTTAAGAAAATCCTCTACATTTATACTATGGGACATTGGGCAGTCACTAAAGAATGAGCTAATGAAGTCAGATATATCTCCAAGACACAATCTGAGTTAAAAAAACCAAACAACTGGGCTGGCCGAGTGGCGCAGTGGTTAAGCGCTGGCTTGGGAAGCCAGCGGCCCTGGTTTGGTCCCACATATGAGGGCCAGTAACACTGCCCTCACAAAAAAAAAAAAAAAAGAAAAATGGCTATAAGAATAGGCAGAGCAAAGGTCTCAAACTCAAATGTCTTCATGATACAGACAGGTAAACAAAGAATGTTTGTGTCTGAGCACAAATCCTAACTAGAGACATTAACATTTTAAAATCTTAAAAGAAAAAAAATTTTTTTAATACACACCTGTGCTAACCAAATAAGATTATTCTATGGGCCAGGCACAGTATGTTCTGATCTGTGGTTTAAAATTAAAAGATAGGGGGTTGGAGGGAGATAATTCTTTAGAAGGATATACAGAACAAGTAAATAGAGAAGAACCTAGAGGGCAGACGGTTGGAGATGTGGGGTAGAACCTTTCACACTCCTTGAATCTTATAAATCCATAAATTATTTTCAATTTAAAAATATTTTTAGGGCCAGCCGAGTGGCACACTGGTTAAGAGCTGGTTTGGGGATGCCAGGGGCCCCGGTTCGGATCCCACATATGAGGGCCAGTGATACTGCCCTCTACAGCTAACAACAGCTCCACCTGGAGCTGGGCTGTGGGAGCCCTGGTGACGGTGTGGCTGCAGCCCCTGCTGCTGTGGGCTGCCATGGGCTACAGTGAGTGGCCGGCAGCCAGCGTGAGCTGCTGATAGCCGCGGTGAGCAACACCCAGCAGCTGGCAACCGATCTGCCTCACCTGGGAAGAGCGCAATGACGATACCAACATGGGCCAGCGAAATAATGTCCTCCACAACTAGACTGAAGATCAAAAAGACAGCAACTTGTCTGTTCCCCTTCCCCGATTCCTCAACACTGTGCCCCTCCCCAAGTTCCCCAATAAAATCTTTAAAAAATATATATATATTTTTTTTTTTAAGAAGTAAATGCACAGGTCTGGCCGAGTGGCGCATTGGTTAAGAGCTGGCTTGGGATGCCAGTGGCCCAGGTTCGGATCCCACATATGAAGGCCAATGACCTCTACACTGACCTCTATAGCTAAAATGGTGAACAACAGCTCCACCTAGAGCTGGGCTGCTATGAGTCCCCGGGATGGCATAGCTGCAGCCCCTGCTGCAGTGGGCTGCCATAGGCTACAGTGAGTGGCCAGCAGCTAGCGTGAACAGCTGGCAGCCGGTGTGGGCTGCCAGGAGCCACTGTGAGCGGCCGTCCAGAGGCTGGCAACCGATCTGCCTCACCCAAGAAGAGTACAATGATGATACCAACATGGGCCAGTGAAGCAATGTCCTCCACAACTAGACTGAAGAACAAAAGGACAGCAACTTGTCTGTTCCCCTCCCCCAATTCCCCAATAAAAAAATCTAACCAAAAAAAAAAAAAAAAAAAAGTAAATGTACAACACAGAAAACTCTAGAAGAACATAAAATGATCACAAGTGATTTTTTAATGTCTTTATATCTTTATTTTTCTGTATGAGGAACAATTTATCCACAATACACATTTTTCATGTTTAAACAAGAAAAAAATTCTTCAAGAAAACTTTCGGGCCAGCCGAGTGGTGCATTGGTTAAGAGCTGGGTTGGGATGTGCGACCCCAGTTCGGATCCCACATATGAGGGCCAGTGACACTGCCCTCTACAGCTAACAACAGCTCCACATGGAGCTGGGCTGTGAGCCCCTGCGACAGTGTAGGCTGCAGCCCCTGCTGCAGTGGGCTGCCATAGGCTACAGTGAGTGGCTGGCAGCCAGCAAGAGCGGCGGGCTGCCAGAGTGAGCTGCTGTGAGTGGCAATCCAGAGGTCAGAGACCGATCTGCCTCACCCAGGAAGAGCGCAATGACGATACCAACATGAGCCAGTAAAGCAATGTCCTCCACAACTAGACTGAAAACCAAAAGGACAGCAACTTGCCTGTTCCCCTTCCCCAATTCCCCAATAAAAATCTTTAAAAAAAAAAAAAAAAGAGAGAAAACTTTCAAAATTACCTCCTAATTTTCCTCTAACGACATCCAAGGCTTGCTGGTACTTCCCCAAACGTTCCAGGATCATATAATAAAGTTCAACCTTACAAAAAAACAAACAGATGCAACCACTGAAACTTTTCAATAATAAAAAGATGGTCATTTGTAGGCTTTTAAAAAGTTATTAGAAAAGAACACTATCTTCAAATAAGATGAAATTAACAGTAAGAATCAGAAAACAGTATCTCTCCTTATCTATATACATCACAGACTAGAGTACTTGCTGAAAACAGTTCCATGTTTATTATACCTAAGCTGGGGGCTTCCAATATTTCACATTTACCCAAAAGGCAAGACTGAGGTCCCAGCACTCTTACTGGAATAAAGCAACAGTTCATAATATTGTAACATAATAGTGTAACAATATCAATATGATGTAAATACAAAAGTAAGGCTTAATTAACTCACTTCAGCCTCCGCTTCTATCTTGTCCTCTTTCACCATTTTTTCTACCATTCTCTCAGCCAGGGGTAGAAACATTGTTTTTGAGAGGTTTTCATCCTGTGCTGATATAGACTAGAAGAGGAAAAAAAATGTTTCATGCTAATTTTCGCCCTGCACTATTTATATTATTCCCAATGCAGCACATAATTATCATTCTAATATGTCAACTATCACACCTAATTTGAACT
The DNA here is from genome assembly GCA_033961575.1 of Aselliscus stoliczkanus. Lineage (NCBI taxonomy): Eukaryota > Metazoa > Chordata > Mammalia > Chiroptera > Hipposideridae > Aselliscus > Aselliscus stoliczkanus. Next base: position 7,665,713 of record CM066736.1, read on the forward strand.
TGTCAAGAAAATACATTAGCGAATATTTGGCTCTACAAAACATTTATTTATTAAAGGTTCATTATCCTACGCATTCTTCTATAATATGACATAACTTTTAAATAGGTTACACATACATTTTTCTAGAAATATGTTGAGGGGGTTATGCCTATACTGACTGTTATATATATAAAGGGTATTATCAAGTGTTTAAAAAGTGTTTCAGATGTCTTTTTGAGATGTTCACACGTTAGAAGGAAAATACCAATTGTTTATACAGCTTACTATTAGTTACAATTACCCTAGAGTGATAATTAAAATTGATGCATGGTATTAATAATTTTAACACTGTCAGAGATCCTGCTCAGAGCTCATTCACCCCCTGTAAACAACTTTTCAAGGTAGCTATTATGTTCATTTTATAGATCAAATGAAGTTAATATTCCCCAACTGCTCTCCAAAACATGTGGTGAAGCCAATATTTGAAAGCAGACCTGTCTGAACACAGAGCCTCTCTGTTCTTAACTGTTACATTTTAACTGCTATCTCCCCATCCTCTCCTACACAGTGTCTCATTTTGGTCCTTACAGTAGCTCTGGGAGATGAGCATCTCCATTCTGCAAAAGACCAAACTGAGGCTCATAAAACAGAAATGATCAAACAAGGCCACCCAGTTCAATTATGTGTTCACTAACCAACCATACTGTCTTAAAGACAAACCTGAAGTCAAAATATCAAACATTTCAGGGCTCATACTTGATCAAATAACCCGGGAATGGATCCAGGTTCAGGGGAAATAGAGTCTGTGCTACACAGAAAAAACCAATATACCAACTCATACAGAACTCCCCAACTCAAAAAGTCAACTGACAATATGAAAAGTCCCTGGTTGACACATGCTGCAACACATTACCCGAGACATTCAGAAGACACATTAAGGACAATAACTATATACAAAAATAAAAACAAATCTCAATCCCATTCTGAATGCCATACTCACTTGCATAATTAAGCTCATCACAGACCAAAAGTAGTAAGGGTTTTTGGGGACAATCTTATATAGAGCCATGCCAGCCTGAAAGACAGAGAGCCATAAACACTTAATTTAGAAAACATCAGAGATGGCAGTTAATGATCTAGATAAGTGGCAAGAAGTTTCCTCTGCGCGCAGCAACACATTTACATATCCCAGTTACTGTAAGTGCCTAGTGCCTTGATGGATGTTCTCAATTGGCAAGCAACAGAGGTAATCACAAACATGAATTTTTACATCACGAATATTTCACCTTTTAAACCAGATTTTCTCTAAGTAAAACCCAGTACATCTAGAAAATACTGCAATCCGATACAGTTCCAATAGAATACCAAATCAAACACAAAATTTGGACTGTGAATGTACTTCAGTAAACAAATTTTACTGAAGACATTGCGCTAACCAGTTATAGTAAAACAAAGAAGCAAAGAAATCCAGACAGCATGTTTAAACTTCAAAATTAGAAAAGATCAGGGCCAGCCAAGTGGCGCGGTGGTTAAGCGCTAGCTTGGGAAGCCAGCGGGCCCGGTTCAAGTCCCACATATGAGGGCCAGTGACACTGCCCTCAAAAAAAAAAAAAAAAATTAGAAAAGATCACTCTGACATAATTAAAAAAAATAATTCTTCTGTTAGGAAAATAGTCAGGTTCTTTCAAGGTGCCATCAATTAGAACAGAACCCTTTCGTTGTGAAATGTGTAATATACAAATACGTAAGAACAGGGACATGGCGAGAAGGAAGCAAGTATGTCTACTCATACATTACTGAGAACCTACCCATAATTAGCCAACTATAATAGTAATCAATGCCAGGAACTCATTGCAGCTAATTATCAGTTACTATTTTTTTTAATCTTCAATCCACTTTAAAAAATACGCGGAGCCCCTATTCAGTGGAAGGAAATACCTAGTCCTGCCAAGGATACAAAAATTGAGTCCCAGTCCCAAAGGCACTTAAAAGCTAAGGAAAGAGGCAAGACAAATACACAAACACCTAAAATACACTTGGCAATAAAAATGAATGTCCTATACAAAAACACCATGCTAAGATGTTTCCAAAGAAGGCAAGTTTACTTATTCCTTTCTTCTTCTTCAAGGGAATGTAGGGAAGGGAGTTTTATTAATAAAGCCTTCTCCGAAGTAGCAGCCTTTCAAATGGACCCTGAGGTTCAATCAGAACGTCTATAGGCAAAGATAGGGGTAAGGATACACAGATAAATATATTTGAGGTGAATGGGTAAATGAATCGATTCTAGGGATAAAATGAATCTGAATAAAAACATTAAAGGAAGAAAAGACATGAACAAGGAGGACATTTAGCTAAAACAAAGGATTAAGAGAAGTAGGTAGTAGGGAAAAGGGCTGAAAGGGAGACTGAGGCACCTTTGTTGTTAGGTATTGGAAAAGGAATCTTACAGAGTAAGGGAGTGATATGTATAAATCTGTACTCTTCTAGGAGGTGTAATTTAGCAGTGAACAAATAAAATAGGAAGAAGAGGTGAGGCGATGAGGAACTAAACAAGGATGAGATAGACCAAACAGAAAGGAGACCCCCCAAGACACTGCAGAGGTAGAAGCAAAAGAGAGATAAAAACGGACATAGAGGATACAAGGAGCCTAAGACACCTTGAGATCCTTGCTTCCAACACCAAACTATAGAGGAATGGAATGTAAAGTGTTAGAAAGTCAATTATCTAATTGATAATTTGGGAGGAAGAAAACATTTTTATAATGATATGCAGAAATACAAAGGAAAAGAATATAAAATATGAATTTTTAATATAAAAGACAAAAATGTCATGCCCACAGCCTATGATCTTACAGACACTAACATTCTGCTAATATAGAAAGCTTTTGAAGATAGACAAGTTTGAAAACAATGGCTGTAAGCTGGTGACTTAGAATAGGAATGTCATTCATAGAAAAAGGAAAGTTTAATCACCATGTGAAAGACTAGCAATTCTTCATTAACAATGGTTTTGGTTTCCTGTGGTTTGTTTTTGACCTGCCAGAGGTATCATTTAGGGCTGTAGAAGTCCTTAAGTATTCTGATTCCCTCAGCTTCCCTCCCTCCTACCTCCACCAATTTATGCAAATCATTTATTTATTTAACAAATATTTATTGTGCGAAGGCTATACAGGAGCTGAGGATTCAGCAGTGAACAAAACAAAAGCCCTCTCCTTCATGGAACAATGACATTTAATTTATAAGATATCAGGCCAGTCGAGTGGCTTGTCGGTTAAGAGCTGGCTTGGGACCCTGGCTCTGAGCAGCAGGGTCCCGGTTCGGATCCCACGTAAGTGGGCCAGTGACACTGCCCTCTAAGAAAAAAAGGACAGCAACTTGTCTGTTCCCCTCCCCCAATTCCCCAATAAAATCTTTAAAAAAAAAAAACAATTTGTAAGATATCTATTACCCCAAACTTTCAAAATACATATAAGCTAAGAAATTGTAACTACCTTAAACAGCAACAAAGGTAGAATAAAAATTAGAGGCCATATTCTAAAACATTTAACACTAGAGTACTCCATTTTTCAATATATGAGAATGGAATAATGCAAAAGCAAGCTATAGGTCTAACATATTAAGGAACTGTAACTGTTAAGCCACATCAGAGCAATTTCTCCAAAAAGATGCAAAGTTGTATATATATCTGTAGCAACAGATAAAGTTAAATCATACAAAAATAAAATCTGTTCATGTGGCAGATTCTTTTTCCTTTTTTCAAAATTCACCTTAATATCGTTGTTGCATGAATTTGTCCTTTTTGTTATTTTATATGTGTATATAACATACCAGGAGTGCCAAAAAATATATATACAAATGGACACTTTGGTCAATGTTGTTCAAGCAGTTGTTTGCTGTAATCAGAAGTGTCTGGACGCTGTTGGTCACCACTTTAAGCACCTCTTGTCACTGCAGAAGTCAAACGTGACTTGTATTCATCTTTTGTTATCGGTATATATTGAGTATTACAATTTTAATAGTTTTTTTTTTCCTTTTTTAAAATCTGTATACATTTCTTTTTTTGGCACCCTGTGTATATGTTTCAAAAATATATTTCATGGGATCAAGAAATTAACACATGCTTTAAAAAAAAGAAACTAAGATGAAAAGTATCTATAACCCTATATACTGGTAACATTCTGATACATATCCTTAGAGGTATATACTTTATTAAGGAGGGGTGCATGTGAGGGGAGTGAGAGAAGGCTATGCCAATTAACATATATTGAGAACATTTTTCTATATCAACAAATAAAGACACACAACCATTTGGGAGGGATGGGGTATTCCTTTTTATTCTACCATATAGATGGACCATAATTTCTTTAACTATGTCAGCATTAATGAACATTTAATATACTTTGCTTAAAACATATCCTAGGAGTAAAATGCATATGACTTACACATATATATGTCAGTGCTGCCAATTTTTAAAAATACACCCACTTTGTGTTAAAAAAAAAAAAAATCATAATCTCTGAATACTTTTTCTGAGAATACACACCAGTAAATAAAACAATGATAAAATTTATTCAAAGAATTATACTTGAGCCAAAAAAAATTCTTCCAATTTAAAAACTTGCATAAGCAAATAAAAAGATTAATTTTAGGAAGAAAGGACTTATATTAATATCTTCCACCCTCCTTGATTTATCTATTGTAGTTTGATATTTAAAGAATAAGACAAAATAAAAACCCAAGTAAGAAAACTGCCTTCAGAGGACATTATACCCACAAAGCATTTCTTAAAAAAAAAGCTAGCATGACATCATAACCCTTTATGGGCTTAAAAGCCCAGGTTTCATTTCTCCAAGCTGTTAGCTGTATCCACCCACTAGTACAAACTAGTCCGAATACGGCTTCTAGGCATGTGTACAGGGAACACCTAACGTGCTAAACGGCAAACAGGCTGCCTCCCGCAAAAAAAAAAAAAAAAAGGAAGCAAAGGGATTGTTTTGGGGGGATTTTCCCCCTGGTAGATTTAAAAATCTCATCAGGCTACAAACAGTTAATCTTACAAATTAGATGTAAACTTCAAAGTTAATCTTTCTATAATCTGCTCATTTGTTGCTCTGGGATTTCTGCCCATTTTCTGAAACTATTACAGCAATTTGGGTAAAACTGAAGTGGGACAATTTGAAGCCGACTTACCAGAACTAAACAAAAGCTACCATTGGGCCACAAAAGAACACTGTAATCAAATTTCCCCAAATAAAACATTTTAAAAACTTAAATAGTAGACACACAGAGAAAGTAACTGGCTGATCTCCATACACAAAATACATTAACTCAGTTCCACACACATATGCCAACACATACATGCACACATGCACACACCACCGCAGTGACATCACACTGAAGAGACTTCCACCCCTGACAGCGAGTCCCACAGCCCAGGAGGTTTGGGGGTCAAGTTACCTGTTGCATTTTCTTGTATTCGCCCACTCTGGCATAAGCCATGAAGAGGTGAGAGTGATACTCCTCACTATTGGGAACTTTCTTCACAGCTGCCTCATAAAGTTTTGTAACTAACTCGGCTAAGATAAAGAGAAATAGGATTGTCTTTCATTATTGAAGTTTAACTTAAATCTTAACAGCATTTAATTTTTTTCCCATTTGGAGGAAATAGATGTCTCCTATCATTAAGGAAAAAGAAAGTATTTACTTCTCCTCATCTGATCATTGCTCTTCTCTTGGTTAGGTGTATTCAGTGAGACATGGAGTAGATCATATCTCCCCCTCACATTCACAATGTACAAGACCCTTCAGGAGGCAGCCTGTCTCCTTCCTAGCTCTTGCCCCCAGCACTCTGTGCTCTAGCCACATCAAGCTGTTTGAGTCCCACTACATTCCCTGTGCTGTGTCATACCTCCATGCCTTTACACTGTTCCCTCTGCCTAGACTCTCCTTTCCTCTCTTTTCTACTCAGTGAACATCATCCCAGACCCACTTTGAATGCAATCCTTTCCACAAGGAACTCTGCAAATTCAAATGTAATCCTTCTCTGAACATCATCTCTGCTCCTTCATCCCAGTTTAATCACTGCTTCCTTTTGTCATCTTTAAATCTTTTAAATAACTCTCATAGCATTTATTAATATATAATGCATAATCTATTTCCCTTTATAGACTTTGAGTAACATCTTTCATCTTTGACTCTGATACAATACTTGTCATCGAGAAACACTCAACCAATACTCGTGGGGTAGGTAAACGATTTTTCAAAACCACTGGGAGTGAATCCATATCCCTAAATCAACGTCATCCCTAAATAACCTCAACCACTTGGATATCAGATGAAAAATGCAAGTTGCAGAACACGTAAAGTAGGAATCCACTTATATTAAGTTGAAAATTAAGCAAAACTAATAATGCATTACTTAGAAAAACAAATGTGATAAAGATTTAAAGAAAAGCAAGAGAATAAAAAATATTCAGGACAGCAAATACCTCTTAGGAGGTAAACGGGGAAATGAAATTGATGAGAAACATACAGAAAGCATTCTCAGTACTGATAATGCTCTATTTGGTGGTAGGTTCATGAATGTTCATTATTCCACATCAAACTGTCTAGTGTTATATAAAATATAGTCTTCTAAAACATGAATTATTAAAAAAAATGTAGTATTTCATAATAAAATATTTAAGAAATCAACAATGAAAACCTTGATTTACAGATGAAATGGCAGACTATCTAAGATATGCTTAGAAATAATCTGGCAGGGGGAGGGGTACAGATAAAACTGCCCACATGTCACTCATTCCTGAAGGCGGGTAATGGGTACAACGTGATTTATTATGCTATTCTCTGTTTTTGTCTATGTTTGAAATTTTCCATATTAAAGAGTGAAGAAAATGGCAGCTCTTCCACTTAGCAAATCAAAATGTACAAAGGAAACTCAAGTCCTCATTCCATTCAAGGATCCTGATACATGTAACATATCCTTTCTGTTGACAGTCTTCGGAAATCATGGTTAATGTATTATTTTACCTTTGCCACCAGATCAAATCATGAGTAGATAAGTAAATCAGGCAAATGGAGAACTCCACTGGAAATATCCAAACACTTAAACTCAGGTTTAAAAGCAATGAAAAGAAAGAAACGTACGTCGATGCATCTCCCGATAAAGAATAGTCAGTGCCTGCAGCGAGTTGTCATCTGTGGGTTCGAGGGCTGCCACCTCCTGTGCCAGGGTGAAGGCTTCCTCTTGCTTTCCAGTTCTCTGTAAACCAATTGCCTTTAAAACCTGACAGAAAGAAAAGACAAATCAGGTTTAAAAGAACAGAAAAGGAAATATGAACCACAGAAAGCCAATTTGAAAGCACTAGATAAGTTGTAAGGTATGCCGTGGTTGATAATAAACTAAACCATTTTATAAAAATATGGCCAAATCAAGATTCTTTCCTATTTCAGTCATATTAAGAATGCAAAACATTGCTTAAAAAAAGCCCTGTGAAAATAATTAAATTAGATAAGTTATGTCCAAAGAAATAAATAGCTAACTTTTAACTACATACTATTTACAGCATTTAAGTGATCAAGAAAATAAAAGGCCTAAAAAAATACTCTTAAAAAACAAACGTAGTAACTACAGAGAGCAATTAAACATCTTTTCCCTTTAAAGTAAAAATTATAATATATAATCCACTTAAATATAAGTAACTCAATGAACTTACCTTAGCACAATGAAGATCCTTATGTTTCTTCAATAATTTATCTGCTTGCTGAATTGCCATTTTATTATTACCATTATCAAGATAATCTATGAAAACAGAAATTATGATAGTTATATTCCTTCAACAATAAATATAAATAACACACAGGCTGGTGTCAGATGTTTCAGAAAGTATCTAAATTTTACATTAAAAACATCGTGGAGCTTTTTAACTCTAAATGACTAGGATGGTCCAAAATACAACCTATATCCCTATGGTCATCTCTCGTCCAAAGCAACATAACCTAGTTATGTTGGTACTTAATGAAGATTCAAGACAAAATGTATTTAGATGATAGATAACATTAATATTTTTACCTATGGGAAATAAACAGGTTTAGTCACCCCAAAATTAAAATGTTTTTTAAAAAGAATGCTTTTTAATATTCACACTTTAAATCTACCAAGTAGACCATGTTAGTTCAATAAAATATGTTTAATCAGTACTTACTTTAACTTACCACAGAGTTCAATATAATTCACTGAAAAAATTAAGAGAAAGTTTTACCCATGGGGTGTAGGGGGTGGCAGGATGAAGTCCAATAACATTAGAAGTGGGCAAGGATGTAGGGAAAATAGCAGTTTCAAACACACTGGTTGAAACAAAAACTAGCATTGAGTCTAAAGAACAATGACTTCTAGGTTCCCTAAGCTATATATATATATCCATTCCAGATTTTAAGGAATACGGAGACCAGCTATAAAATTGTGTTAAGGGGGGTAGGAGAGATCAATCAATTATTACTCAAAAGTCTAACAAAAGCAAAGATTAATTTCCGGATGAGAAGATCTAAAAGAAAATGAGAAGTGTTTTAAATAGGAAATGGTGGTAGCCGTAAATTCTAAATATAGAAAGATGACTAAAAACAGGCCAGCCACAATCTACGACTATGTAACACCAGGTCCCTCTTAGCGTAGGGGCAGACGAGGCATAACTCAAAATAATCTCTTCTGCAACAATGAGAGAGCAACAGCAAATGAGAGAGCAGCAGCAACTCTCATGCCTTGCTGGTGGAAATGCAAACTGGAACAGCCACCTTGGAAGACAGTTTGGCAGTTTCTTTAAAAACTTAAACATACTCGGGCCGACCGAGTGGCGCGGTGGTTGAGCGCTGGCTTGGGAGGCCAGCGGCCCCGGTTCGGGTCCCATATGTGAGGGCCAGTGACACCGCCCTCAAAAAAAAAAACAAATGAAAAAACAAACAAGCAAACAAACAAAAAACACAAAAAAAACCCTTAAACATACTCTTACTATATGACCCAACAATCAAGCTCCTTCATATCTACCCAAATGAGCTGAAAACGTCCTACCACACAAAAACCTGTACACAAATGTTTATAGCAGTTTTTTTCCAAAATTGCCAAAACTGAGAAGCAACCAAGATGTCCTTCAGCTAATGGATAAACAAATTATGGTACAACCAAACAATGGAATTATTATTCAATGATAAAAAGAGATGAGCTATCTCTTTTCCTCCCTGGCTGCTTGAGGGTGGGCTGCCATCATGAACGACACAATAACTATCCGGACCAGGAAGTTCCTGACCAATAGACTACTTCAAAGGAAACAAATGGTCATGGACATCCTTCACCCTGGGAAGGCAACCATACCTAAGACAGAAATTCGAGGAAAACTAGCCAAAATGTATGAGAACTACACCGGATGTCATCTTTGTATTTGGATTCAGAACCCATTTCGGTGGTGGCAAGACAACTGGCTTTGGCATGATTTATGATTCCTTGGATTACGCAAAGAAAAATGAACCCAAACATAGACTTGCAAGACATGGCCTGTATGAGAAGAAAAAGACCTCAAGAAAACAGCGAAAGGAATGCAAGAACAGAATGAAGTTAGGGGAACTGCAAAGGCCAATGTTGGTGCTGGCAAAAAGTGAGGTGGAGATTGGATGACAGAAGGGGTAAAGATGGCGTCATTTGTCAGTGACTGTGGTGACTGAGCAGATGTTTCAAGAGAGGTCTAATAAACTAAGAACTTTTATGTGTCAAAAAAAAGAAAGAGAGGGCCGGCCGAGTGACACAGTGGTTAAGCGTTGGCTTGGGACACCAGCGGCCCCGGTTTGGTCCCACATATGAGGGCCAGTGACACTGCCCACAAAAAAAAAAAAAAAAAAAAAAAAGATGAGCTATCAAGCCACCAAAAATCATGGAGAAACTTTTAATGCATATTACTAAGCGAAAGAAGCCAATCTGACAAAGCTACATACTCTACAATTCCAACTATATGATATTCTGGAAATGGCAAAAGTTACAGAGACAGTAGAAAAATCAATCAGTGATTGCCAGAGGCTGGAGGAGGGATGCAGAGGCGGAGTACAAGGGATTTTAAGGCAATGAGACTAATTCGTATGATACTGTGATGAAGGATGCAGGTCATTGTACATTTGTCAAAACTCACAGAATGTACAACACAAAGAATGACCCCTAATGTAAACTAGTAAACAATGTACTTGAGTTAATAACAACGTATCATATTGGCTCAGCAACTGTAACAAATGTGCCACACTAACACAAGATATTAATAACAGGGGAAGGTGAGGGGGAGGCAGGAGTGTGGGGATACACAGGAACTCTCTGTACTTTATGCTGATTTTTCTGTAAACCTAAAACTGCTCTAAAAAATAGTCTATTAATACAAAATAATACATTTAAATTTAAAAATAATAAAAGCGAAGATTCATCTCCAGAGAAGGAAAATGAGAAGCATTATAAGTGGGAAAGCGGGTAGTACCTGTGGATTATAAATGTAGAAAGATGACTGAACACACAGCAGTTCACAACCTACTCCCACTGCCATCCCACTTTGCTCATCAAGGTCCCAAATCAGCATAGGGACAGAGAAGGCATAAACAAGTCAAAATAATCTATGGCCCTGGTGGCCCAGAGTGCCCCAAATAACAGAAATAGACTATCATTTTACCTAATGGTTTCAATTTGTCTCCAATACATACTTGACTAAAACTTGTAACAGATAGCCACATGAACACGAGTTTCTCCCCTTCAGTCTGCAATGCGCTTCACGTGGATGAGAGGCAGTAATGCTAGGTAAAAAGATTAATCACAATCTAGGGAAGTCAAAAAGAGCCTTACTGTGGAGGGAATCACAACCTAGAAAGGAAGATCAAAGACAACACTCAGGTAGAGACTGGGGAATCACAGAAATCTAGAAGCATACAGCCTTGGCCTGAATACCCAAATATCTGATACCAGTTTTCTTAAATCCTTAGCTGAGTCAATAGGCCTTCATTGTCCTTCACAAAATATGACAGAGACATTTCAGCTCACTAAATAACACCTTCTCTTCCTAAAGACTTGATGCTGACCTCATTCTGAATCAGTTCTAAGACGCTTCTGACTCAGTCCTGCGAGACTGCAAGACTCCAAGAATATATCTTGAAGCTGTGTCAAAGAGAAGATGAGACCCCAGATCTGAGGATCACACCAGGGGTCAGGACTATAAGAATACCCTCTGTAGTTGTCTGACATTACTGTTCCTACCTGCCCAGGTCCTCCTCTCTGCCTCTGCTGAAGGGCAGGACTGGATGGCCATGTCTAGACCATGTAACTGCAGCCCAGTGCGGTGGACATTTGGCCCAACCTGGATAACGCCTGGTGATCTGTAACTGCATCACTGAAAGCCGGAGTCAGGACGCTCCAGGAAAGCTAAAGCTCACTTGGAAGGTAATAGATATGAATCTGAGGTACCAGCAGCAGATCCGGATTTTCCATTTTGAAGAAGGATTAGGGGGTGCAAGTTGGTTGATAGGCAGTGAATAAAGGAGTTCCCTTTTGCCACTTCATTCACATAACACTTATAAAAGAATGAAAAATGTCCATTTCTTTACCAAAAAAATTGGAGGAGGGGCAGTGCTGATTCAGCTTGTGAGGAGAAGCTAATGACCTCTCCATCCTCCAGCCACAGCCTGGCGTGGCCAAAAAACCAACATGTCAGGCCCTGCGTATATTGATAAGCAGAAAAAAACAGTCTGAAAACCAAGCAGAGAGAAGAGTGGACACACAGATAAAAGCAGAGATGAGCACTTTCTCAGATGAGCAAGGAGCTTCAGATCCTGACAGCTCTCATTTCCATGAGGCCTTGGAATGCTACATTCCTGCCCCACTCCAAGGGATCACAGCAACTCCCCCTTCCCTGTGGTGGCATCAGTGGGTTTCTGTTCCCTGCACTCAAAGAGTTTTAACTAAGACACTCCAACACATTCAGCCTGCCGTCAGGTGCCCTGTCTCCTGGATGCCTCCCTCAGTGACTACTGATTAATTGGTTGCTGAGTCTTTTGGGAAAAGTTTATTTTCATTTTACCTTATTGACACTGGAATATAGATTATGTAGCCTTTTGGAGAAAAGGAGCTAATAAAAAGAATATCCTAAGTCTATCTTTTTGGTAAGTCTTTACAACTTACTCAATGGTAACTGTGGTTTGACCACGTAGATTGCTGCTGTTCTCTTAATAACAGGAGTAAACCCAAAGCAGCCACCCACAAATCAGGCAGAGGAAACAATATGATGATGCATCAGTTAAAGCAATGTTTGTCCAAGTATGGGTACTATGCCAACTGAAATGTTTTTAGATGGTCCTTGCAGACAGCACTGGATAACACAGTGAGAAGGTTGATCTCTTTTCTAATATTTCCTTTATATTAAGAGAGTCTCAGTTTGGTGCTAACCTGTCACTTAATACTTGCTAATTTCATGTCTTTTTTTTTTTTTTAACAGGAAAGGAACAGGTTTCAGACAGTTTCACAAGTATCAGAATCTAGTTAAGACTTTAATATCATTGTTTTGTTTTCATTGTACTTATTTTTATGGTTTTGTTTTCTCAGAGCAAGTGACAGGTTTTCCATTAATGGTAATGATATAGTTTTTACATAAATTGAAGCTTAAAAGTCAACTTAGAGAAAAATATTAAGTAAATAACAGTACAGATAGTACTATAATAAAGCTAAAATCATCAGATTGGGTAAAAAAGAATGATAGAAATTTGGGAAACACTGGGTTAAATCACTGGCAAGGGACTATCAAAATTTGTTGAGTAAATGAGCAAGCGACCCTCCTGGAAATATGTGACACCTGCGCCAGACAAGAGGGAAACTAAAAGCTAATAAGACAGATTAGAACAAAGGATCTTCTGCCAGAAAAGCAAATATAAATATATGTGCATGTGTGTTCTAAAGACTATGGGAATATTTTTTCTTTCAAACTTTTCTATTTCTATTTTGTGATTGCTGACCTAGCAATTCCTGTATTCTATACAAATACATTAAGATACCTGACCATCACTTCTACCCCTCCGCTCCCCCTAACGACTAAAATTATTCTTAAATGGATAATAATGGTAAAAGAAAGCACTGGTGCCCGTCAAGTCACGAGAGTACAAAATCTGTTGAGAACCACATAGCGCAAGAGAATCATTTTAGCAAAAGGAGAATGAATGAATAATACAGTAGGTGTTCTAGTAAGGTCATGGGTGGTTTTCAGAAATCAAAAATATAATACCCAAACTAACCAATTTATGAGTAATGAGACGCACTCTGAAGATGTTTGAACTAATCAAATTTCTACACAGAAAAAGCTCTTCCAAACCTACTAGACACTGACAATAGAATTTCAACCCTCCACATCTCATCACCCTACAATTTCCCAATTATTCACCCTCATAGCCCTGTCCACTTCTACCTCAACAATATTCAGCAAGAGCTGACTGAGGTCACTGGCAAGGTTTCCAACAGTTGTAAAATCCTGAAACCTTGGCAATACAAATAACGCCATACAAAGATACTGATGCTGCTGGATCTAAACTCAGTAAGGGTCTGGGCTCTCCAGTAAGAATGCCTGTGTTCAAATTTCAGCTCTACAATTTAGTAGCTGCAACTCTGAGCAAGTTAATCTCTGGCTTTCAGTTCATACCAACACAATAATCTTACCCACCTAATAGGATAGTTAGCACACAAATAAGCACTCAGTGCTGACAGTCATTGAACGTTTGGCTGGTGGGCAAGCACCACCATGGGGTGAGCTTGTTCATCTGTCAGCTAACGAATGTCTGAATTCAAGGAACAATAGTGATTTGGGGTACTAACGTATTTCAACACAAAAGCAGGGGCTGTCCCCAAGTCTGGAGGTCAAAAGTGCTCAAGTCAAGGACAGTTTGTACCCTTTCTTTTCCTATTCCTGCCAGTTTATAGTAATCGCCTTGGAATTTCTAAAGAAAGCCTCTTCTAATCCTCTTCCATGTAACTATAACAAAAGCTACATAGTTCGGCTTTCAGTTTTGAGAATATGACATGTCACTTCTGGTTAACATATCCTGATGTTTAGAAATGTGAAATGGACAAGGTTTTTCTTTTTGGATTGTTCAAAACACTATTAATTCTAAATGACTTACAGGACACCAAAGGCATTTTCTGTGGTCCTCAAGAAAAATTTCAAAAGCTCAAATATTCTTAAAAGTATTTAATCTTTTTAGTTAAAAAAAGAAAAAAGTCCACAGGCAGCTGCTTGCACGGAGCTGTAATGAGCCACAAATTCTGAATCCCGAATTCGGTTCTTACCCACATATATTTCATCCCTTCCCTCTGAAAATACTGTATACTGGAGGGCATAAGGCTCTGCAGTCCTGGGGAAATGGAAATCAGAGTCCTATCTCCGCCATTCACCACCTGTGTGACCTTTGGCAAGTCAGTGTCTTCAGCTCAAAGTGAGCTGGTTTCTAGCCCAGTGATTAAGAGGGTGAGCCTGGGACAGCGCACAGGGGTTCAGATCCTAGCTCCACCGAATATTAGCTGAGTGATTTTATACAAATTACACATCAATAAAGCCCCAGTTTCCTCATCTGTGAAAAAAAAATGGAGGATTGGGCAGCTCATTGGTGGAACTAAGTAAAACTACCCACCTCATAAGAATACGTGAAGATGAAATGAGATAACCCATATATGAAAAAGCCAAGGACACAGCGACTGACCTAATTAATCAGTCTATACATGTTAGCTATTATGATTATTACCCATCTCACATGAGTTGTTGTTAGACTCAAATAAGATGTGAGAGCAAAGCATCGTACACATTACAACATACAAACAGGGCCACTTGTGCCAGAAACATCAAGTTACCTCCTCCGGGGCCCCCAAAAAAAGTGAAATGATCTCAGCCATGAGGAGAAGCCTCCCTTTAGTACCATCCACACGAGAAACACGAGTTCTAATTTTGCTGAAAAGAAACCCACTGACCTTGAAGCCTTCCTCACCATGAACTGAGACAGACCGAGACCATACAAACACCTAAGAGGAAAGGAAAAGCCAAAGGAACCCAGTGTTGCATTACAGACCATCTCGGTCACTGAAAAGGGGTTTCTCCCCTGAACTCAATCTGGGACTTTTTACAACCGGGATGGCAGGACGCCATGAAGATTCTCCTGCGGTTTGAGGCAAGCGTTAGGGAGGGGGATCCACTTAGCACGCCAAGACAAGCTGCAGGAGAAACAAGAAAAAAACAAAACACAGAGAAGCTGCAGAAAGGAGAAGCCCTGGCGGCGGCGCGGCGGCGGCGGCAGCGGCAGCAGCAGCAGCAGCGGCGGCGCTGCAAGCCCCTCGGGCAGGAGCTAGCACCGTGGCTTCACTGCTATTTTGGGCCCAAGACCCTGCACCCCCTGCCCACCCCCCACTCCCCTGCCGCCTCCCACGTGTGTCCCGAGCAGCTGTGCCTCCAGCAAACAGCTCTGGGCTGGGAGCCTTGCACCCTGACTCGCTCTCGGTGACCTTGTGTCCGCCCCTTCTCTCCGCTTGGGGCCTGTTCCGTGCTGCGCTCCCGGCGCGGCTAGTCCAACGCCCCTTAGGCCGGGCTCTGCAAAGCGAAAAGCCGTCCGCGGGGAGCGCTCCACCAAGGAGGGCGTCCCCCTGCCTGGCGCCGGGGCCCGCTCCCAGCCGCGCGGAGCCCTCGGGCCTCCCTCGCAGCGCGGCCTGTGGGGCGGGCCCTCCGCTGCCCATCATCATCCCGGGACCCGGGGCCGGGGAGGCCCGGCCGGCGCGCACGCCAGGCCCCGGTCTGCGGCCTAGAGGCCCGCGCGGCCCGGCCCCCGGGGCCCCGCCCGCCCTGCCCCCGGGCCCGCAGCGCCCCTCGCGGGCTTTGGCCCCCGCCTCGGCGCGTCCCGCCCGCCGCCCGCCGGGCCGCAGGCACTCACCGTAAATGGGCCGCAGGCGCCTGTCGTTAGGGTCCTGCACATGGCCCCGCGTCGCCATGATGACAAGCGCAGGGGCGCAGTGCGCACGCGCGCGGCCGGCCCCCGGGCAGGCGCTCTTAAAGGGGCCGCGCCGATCCCGCGCGTGTATCGCGATAGGCGGGGGAGGGGGGGCTGCCACCGCACGCACCTCCGCACCCTACCTCCGCCCTGCCATCTCCTCTGCGATGCAAATGCAAACGTTTGCTCCCCTGGGATGGTGGAGCGACCCCAGCTAGTAGAGGCGCCTGTGGTTAATGAGAGCTCTTCCAAAGTGGGGTGTGAGCCAAGGAGGGGAGAAACTCCCCGTGCAACTTAGGGCTGGGCTCCTCCTGCTGATCCTGCTGAAGGTCCAGTTAGACTTGTCTTTGATTAACAGGTGAAGAGCCAGGAACTCCTCTGGGAGAAGGAGCCAGGGGACAGTAGGGGAAAAGGGACTGATCAACAGTAAAAATCTGCCCGAAAAGGTCAGGGTGCCTTCACCCCGTGCTCGGGGCTCAGCCAACTAAGCAGCGCCCTAGGTTAAGGGTCATCCAGTCCGTTGAGTTGTCAATTATACCTCAATAAAGCTGGAAGGTTAAAAAGTAATTCAGTAAGTATGTGCCGTAGACACTGTATTTATTGCAAAGTCTTTATATTATTAATATTCGTCACAGCCCTAGTATCTCCCTGGGAGGTAGACTATCTGCATTTTTACCAGTGGGTTTATTCATACCCGTAAATATTGAGTGCCTATTATGTGGCATGCTCTGTTTTCGGAACTGATGATACTTGGATAGATGGACAAAGTTTGGGTAGAGCTTTTTGTAGTTGGGGAAACAGACAAAGGACTAAAACAGGTGGCTGTAAATAACACTGAGAAAAATAGACAGGGACTGGGAGTTGAAGGACAGAGGCAATTTTATAAAGTGTGGTAAGGAGAAGCTGAGCTGAAAAAGTGACCGTTGTCAAAGACTTAAAGGAAGTGGGAGAGGGAGGAAGCCACACAGGCTCAGCAGGGTCCTGTCCTAATGCCACTTTAGTCACTGTGATTCAAAGGTCTTTCTAAACACAGACCTGAAGCCAACCCCTTCACTATCTCAGGCCCAGTACAGTGTCCCAATGTCAGTCTTTACCATCTGGTATCAACCCCTTCTACTGACATGCCATTCCTCTCCCTTTCTGGTCCTCTTAGTGTCCAAGAAAATGATTCTCCAACTTTAGTGAACATCAGAAGCCTTGGGGAGCTTGATAAACATGAGTTTCCTGGATTCTACCCCCAGAGGTTCTGATTTAATCTGAAGACCACTCTGTAAAAAAATAGTAATTAAGGGATCTAGATCAAAAGTCTTTGGAGTCCACCAGAAGCGCAAGTTAGCAATTGTTATTAAAAATTTAAATATGCATACCTACAAAGAAAACTGTAATGATAATACTAACAATAATAATACTAGTATGAGTTTATTGAGCCCTTATTATGTGCCAGAAACTGCACTAAGCCCCTTTTACATACTTCATATCATTTCATTCTCACAAAGTAGTGGGAAAGGTACTATTGTGATCCTTATTTTTAAATGAGAATTTTGAAGCATAGAGATGTTAGGTCATTTACCCAAGATCAGACAGCAGTCTGTAGTGACATTTGTGGTGGTCTCAGTCCCAAATCCACACTCTTAGCAATTACACCGAAGTGTTACAGTGGTTACCACTTAGGAAAGCAGATGTTTTCTTTTTTTTACTTCATCTACATCTACACTGTCTGATTTGTTTACAGTGAACATTATTACGTTTTTAATTTTTAAACAGTTTTAAAATTTATGTTTACAATAGTAGCACACACAAAAAAATTTTAAAATGTCAAGGCTTTTAGTCTAAAATAAAATACTTTTATTCCAATGAGATAGTCAACAATAAAAACATAAAATAAAGATTGTTTCCTAAAAATCCTAAGTTCCTAGCTGTCCCATCAATAGGGACTGGTGAAAAAAATTATGATGCACCGTGAAATGGATAAAAGGCAGTCATTAAAATTAATGAAGTGGAGCGTCATTCATGGATATTGAAAGATGCCCATGACATATTGAGTTTATAAAGCAGGTTATAGAAGAGTATGCATTGCATGAAAAAAAATAGGTGGACCGGTAACTATCTAGCTAGCATAGACAGATGTCGTGTATATAAAGAGATGCCTGAAAGGACAGTTAAATGCTAAGCATCCTCATCTCTTAATGATGGAATTTAGGGGCCAATTTACTTAATTCTTTCAATTTTTCCTTGTTTGAATTGTTTCTTTAAAATTTCTTAGGTCAGTAGCAATGAACATACCTAGCTCCCAGATTTTGGTTTCTAAATCTACTGTCCAGTGAGCGAAAACAGCGCTCCTTGGGAAAATGGCTGACTCTAGGGCTGCGGCAAGGACTATACCAGAGAAGCCTGGAATATCTTGCTTTGCTAGAAAGTAGGGAATTGCTCAAAAAAAAAAAAAAAAAAAAAAAAAAGGATGGGAGGAGGGGCACGTCAAAAGGACACAGTAGCCACCTGAAGTGCTCCCAATGGCCAAAACTAGAACTATTTGAGCAACAAATAAATCACATAGTATTGAATTATAACCTGAAGTATAAAGTAAATATACATGAGTCCATACTGATATAAATTATTGAATAAGTAAATGGGGGAGAAGAGACAAATTTTTCTTATAGAATTCTAAGCAATATGTGTAAAAACTTGCCCCTCCCCCCCTTGAGTGTGGGCTGGAATTATTGACCAGTTTCCAAAGAGCTGAATATAGACAGCGAAAAATAACAACTTCACAGTTGAGCAGCCTGGTTAAAAAACTACCTTCACTAAGTAATCAAAGTTAAAATTACCTGTGGAAGTTCATGTGTACCCTGATATGAAGTGATGATGAGACGAGAACTTGACTTCTGTAGTATTTTTTTCTGAAACCTCATAAACCCAGGCTAATAATAAAGAAATCATTAAACAAATAAAATTGAGTAACATTCTACAAAATGCCTGACCAGCACTCCTCAAAACTGGCAAAGTCATGAAAAAGCAGAAAACAATGAAAAACTGTTGCAGACCAGAAAAAGTCTAAGGAGACATGACAACTAAATATAATATGATATCCTTCTTGGGATCCTGGCACAAAAAAAGGGCATTCGTGGAAACACAGTTGAAATTCAAATATGTCTAGAGGTTAGGTAACCATATTGTGCTAATGTTGGTTTCTTATTTTGACAAACGTAATGGAAGATGTTAAGATCAAGGCAAACTGGGTGAGGAGTATATGGAAACTTTCTATAGCCTCTTTTCCACTTTTCTGTAAATATAAAATTCTTCCAAAATAAAAGATTTTTTAAATGCATCATTTTTAATAATCGGGGAGAGGGCTATTTTTTAAAAACCAAGTGCACTACAAACTCTCATCCCAGCTCTGTGCCAAGGCTAGCTAAAACAGAAAATTCTAGCAGCAAGTGCACAGAGAAATATAATGTGTGATTCTTGGAAAATCATTCCTATGGCTGAGGAGGCTTTAAAAAACCCCAGATAGAAAGCTTGGCATTGCGGGGCGGGGCAGAGGTCTCCATTTGCTGTGCCCAGTCAGCAAAATCAGCATCACCTGGGAACTCCTTATACATGCAAATCCTTAGGCATTGCCCAGAAACTCAGGGACTGGGGCTCAGTAATGTGTATTTGTACAAATCCTCTGGTGATTTGGAGTCAGACAAAAGTTTGATTCTTCTGCCTTGGGTCAGAGGTGGGCAAACTACAGTCCGTGGGCCAAATGGAGCTTACTACCTCTTTTTATACAGACTGTCAGCTAAGAATGGTATTTACACTTTGAAATGGTTGGAGGGGAAGTCAAAAAAGGAAGACTATTTCATGACATGTGAAAACTATATACAATTCAAAGGTCAGTGTCCACAAGTAAAAGGTTGTAGCACACAGCTACGCCTATTCACTGATGCATTGTCTATGGCTATTTTGGTGGCACAATGGCAGTATTGAGTAGCTGAAGCAGAGACCATGTGGTCCAGCAAGGCTAAAATATTTACTATCCGGCCCTTTACAGAAAAAGTTTGCCAACCCCTGCTCTAGCATAATGAACTGAAGGCACTGAAATACTCCCAGGGTAGAGTTGCCAGGTAATAAAAAAGAATGTGATATTTGGGACGTACCTATACTAAAATGGTATTCATTATTTATCTGCAATTCACATTTAACCAGGTGTCCTGTGTTTCTATTTGCTGAATCTGGCAACCCTGGCCCAAGGAGTACTCCATGCTCCCGAAATCATGCTAACCAGTGAGAATGAAAGTCAGGAGCCCAGGTAAGCTGACCCCAGGATCACTCCGAGATGATGTGGCCAAGGAGAACTGGGCTCAGGTTAGGCTTGTAAAGGGGAGAGGAGGGAGGAGGTAAGGCTCAGGTTGGGCTTAGAGGAAAAACATTTGTTCATCTTTGGCACAAGTGAAAGGGCTGGTGAGTCACCTGAGTTTCAAGAATTTCCCAGAATGGAAAAATACAGCATCTTTGAGGGGGCACATAGGAGGCTCCTGGCCAGGGCTGTGGTAACTTAGCCAGGTTCTTAGGTTGCCTTTGCTGGCCTGGCCCCAGAGGAATGCTGACAGGTTCCAAACCCTGATCCCTGAACTTGGCCTGGCCAGAGCGTATGGACCTACCTAACAGAGGCTTCTCCAGCCATGACTTACAGATTCAGGTGGAAGATGTTTTCCTCCACCCTGAAAGCCTGTTTGGCATCCAAGTAGGATGAATTGGCCTTTCTCTTTTCTCATTCCAACCCGTTGTCCTCAGAGCCTAAGGCTGAAGCAGTGACCTGGGTCCAGCCTGTCCTTACCTGCTCCCTGGGAGGCAGCTTCCATCCACACCCTTTGGCAGGCATGTCTCATTTCAGGGAACAAATGAGATGACCCCCAAGGGAGCCAAAAGCCCATTTTTCTTGCTGTACAATTCAGAACCCTCATTTATAAGAACTGACATGGGAAAACCGTTGGCATATAGCAGGTGCCCATTCAGTGGTGGTTTCCATTTTCTTGGCTTAGAACTGGGGACTACACCCTTCATTCTTGTCCTGTTTGGTGGCAGATATGCTCTGGTGAGAAACCCTCTCGCTCAAGGGCAGTGACACACATGGGTGCATTGTGCCTGAAAAGGTGGGGGACACAGGGTGGAGGCTGCCTTACTTGTATGTTGTGGTTGTGGGTATCTCCACCCGCTGACTTTTCTAGTTTTTCTTTTCCATCTTGTAGCTATGGTCCAATAACTAATCCTAATCCTTCACAGAATAAACAGAGCAGTGACATGTTTCGTAGTGTTCCTGGTTGATTTCCTGTACTGTTGACAGTAGAATAAAAGCAACCCTGGCCCTGAAACCAAACAGACCTGGGACCATATCTGGTCTCTGACATTTATCAACTGTGTGATACTAAGCAAGTGAGTGAACATTTCCCAAGCTCAGTTTCTATTATTATTATTTTTTTTTGAGGGCCGTGTCACTGGCCCTCATATGTGGGACCGAACCGGGGCCGCTGGCTTCCCAAGCCAGCACTTAACCACCGCGCCACTCGGCCGGCCCCCAAGCTAAGTTTCTACATTTGTAAAATTATGATACTTAAAGAAGCTATTTCATAGGTTGATGTGAGGAATAAGTGCTCTGGTCCATGTAAAGAAACAGGCAGAGGGGCGGCCAGTTAGCTTAGGTGGTTAGAGCGTGGGCTCATGGCACCAAGGTTGCTGGTTCGGTTCCCACAAAGGCAAAGAAGCTGCACCCTCCATAACTAGATTGAAGACAACTACTTAGAGCTGATGGGTCCTGGAAAAATACACTGTTCCCTAATAAATTTCTTTAAAAAGAAAGAGGCAGGGCCGGCCAAGTGGCTCAGTTGGTTAAGAGCTCGCTCAAGAGTGCGAGCTGAGCTCTGAGCAACGGCGGTTCGATGCCAGCCTGAGCTGAGTTGCCATTGAGCTGCCAATAGGTGGCAGGATGGAAGAAAAAAAAGAAAGAAAGAAAGCAACAACCGTCATGTACTATCACTATCTTTAATATTGGTAATAATATTATTATTCCCTTCTCTTAAAATTGCAGAAATCACCTCCTGATACTTTGAGACACCAAGGAAGGGATTTTCCACATCTGACATGGCCCCTGGTAGGAGTAATATCTTGGACCATCCCATAATACTTAGCATAAAGAAGGTTAAAAGGGGGCGGCGAGTGGTGCATTGGTTAGGAGCTGGCTTGGGACACCAGCTCTGAGCAGCAGGGCCCCAGTTCCGATCCCACATATGCGGGCCAATGACACTGCCCTCTACAGGTAAGATTGTGAACAACAGCTCGACCTGGAACTGGGCTGCCATGAGTCGCTGGAAACGGCGTAGGCTGCAGCCCCTGCTGCAGTGGGCTGCCATAAGTTACAGTGAGTGGCCGGCAGCCAGCGTGAGCTGCCAAGAGCTGCCGTGAGCAGCCATCCAGAGGCCGGCAACCGATCTGCCTCACCAGGAAGAGTGCAATGATAATACCAACATGGGCCAGTGAAGCAACGTCCTCCACAACTAGACTGAAGAATAAAAAAGGACTGCAACTGGTCTGTTCCCCTTCCCCAGTTCTCCAATAAAATCTTTAAAAAAAAAAAAAAACGAAGGCCAAAAGTGTGAAGTACAGAATCAAAGGTAGACAGAGATCAAGGCAGAGAAACACAGAACCGGGAGCTAAGAGTTTGGGAAAACCAGGGTTATGGTCTTGGTTTGACCAGTAATTCCCCGTGCAATCCTGGGCCTCATTTTCCCCATCAGAAAAACAGAAGGTGCATCTGAGGTCCCCTCTACCTCTCAGCCGACCCAGTACAACCTTTGTCCACTCCAGCACTTCCAATTCTTTCCACCAGGGGGCATATGAGTGCCAAATTGCCCAGGCCACTTTCCAAATCAGAAAGGATGGATCTCATGTTAATTATTTTTTAATAAAACACAGCAAATATGAAATACTTGTAAACTGTCTCTTTATAATTTTTTTTTTTTAGGGCAGTGTCACTGGCCCTCATATGTGGGACCCGAACCGGGCCGCTGGCTTCCCAAGCCAGCACTTAACAACCACGCCACTCGGCTGGCCTTCTTTATAATTTTTATACTCAAATTTATTGGAGTGTGATTTACATACCATAAAATTCACCCATTTTAAGTGCATAGTTTAATGAATTTTGGTACAGTTTACTGAGTTGGGCAACTGCAATAATCCAATTTTAGAATAGTTGCATTACGCCAATAATATCCCTTTGTAAGCCATAATTTTTGGAAAAAAAATTCTGTAATGTGGGGCGGCCAGTTAGCTCAGGTGGTTACAGCACAGACTCATAACACCAAGATTGCTAGTTCGATTCCCATATGGGCCATGGAGCTGAGGCCTCCACAACTAGATTGAAGACAGCTACTTGACTTGGAGCTGATGGGTCCTGAAAAAGCATACTGATTCAAAATAAAGTTTCTTTTATAATTTTTTTTTTTAATTGGGGAATTGGGGGAGGGGAACAGCATTGGGGAATCGGGGAAGGGGAACAGACAAGTTGCTGTCCTTTGTTCTTCAGTCTAGTTGTGGAGGATGTCGCCTCACTGGCCCATGTTGGCATTGTCATTGCGCTCTTCTTGGGTAAGGCAGATCGGTCGCCCGCCTCTGGATGGTCGCTCACCGCAGCTATTGGCAGCTCACGCTGGCTGCCGGCCCCTCACTGTAGCTTATGGCAGCCAACTGCAGCAGGGGCTGCAGCCTACACCATTGCCAGGGCTCGCACAGCCCAGCTCCAGGTGGAGCTGTTGTTAGCTGTAGAGGGCAGTGTCACTGGCCCTCATACATGGGATCTGAACGGGGGCCACTGGCACCCCAAACAAGCTCTTAATCAATGCGCCACTCGGCCAACCCTAAAGTTTCTTTTTTAAAATGTTTCAAAATCTGTAAAAGTAAAGAGAATAATACCCATGTATACATAGCACACTGATCTAACAAATGTTAACATTTTGCAAGCATAGTCTTGATAATGTATGCACATTTCATGTCCCCACCTCCCTGCCCCTCCAGAGTTGTTTTAATATTTTCCTTCCATATTTTAACCTTTCATTGCATATGTATGTTTCCATAAACAATATTTGATAGTTTTGTTTCCCCTAAAGTGTCCATAAACGTTATCATACTGTTGAAATGCTTCTGTAAGTTGCCTTTTTCACCAAATATTTGAGTAAATAGTTTCTCATTGCACCTCACAAAGGTTATCCCAGCTTGCACTCTCACCACTAGTGTGTAAAAATGCATTTCCCTTTCCAACACTGCATACTCTCGAACTTTTGTATTTTTTACTATCTCATAGTGAAAAATGATATCTCAGTATAATTCTAATTCATGTTGCTTAGGTTATAAATGATAGTCAGTATAGTTTCATCTGTTTAAGACCAATTTGTAATTTATTTTCTTTTATCAATCTGGTCATGTCCTTTGTCTATTTTTTTCAGGCTGTTAGTCTTCTCTTACTAATTTAGAATCACCCTTTATATATTAAATAGGTGTTTTGAATTTTTTCCAGTGTATTGTTTGCCTTTTGATTTGGGGGTATGGGGTTTTTTTGCAATGAAGAAATATGTTGGGGGTTTTTACCCTTTCCCCACGCCAATATTATTTTTAAATGACTTTTTGGATTCTCCTAGTATTTTTGTTGTTTTTTTGTTTTGTTTTGTTTTGTTTTGTTTTGTTTTGTTTGAGGGCAGTGTCACTGGCCCTCACATGTGGGACTGAACCGGGGCCGCTGGCTTCCCAAGCCAGCGCTTAACCGCTGTGCCACTCGGCCGGCCCTGTTGTTTCATTTTTAATATTTAAATCTTTGATCAATTTGGAATTTATTTCAATGCGAATAATGAGGTAGGGTTCCAGTTTTATTTTATCTTTTCCAGTTGCCCCAAACTCTATTTATTGACTAACCCATTTTTTTCACAAAGCACTCAATACCATCTTTATCATGTATTAAATTTCCATATTTCTTTCTAGTCATGGAACAGTTTACAGGCTCCTTTCAAGGGCAGGTCAAAGCTGGTGACCACAAATCAGGAGTTTTCAGAGCTGGCTGGGTTCTGTGTCTGAAACTTGGCTATTTCTACACAGCCTGCAAACTGCTGAACGCTGGGGAGAGAGGCTTGCCGCTGCATTTAGCTGCTCGATGCCAAAAACAGGCCTTTGATTTAGAATGAAGGAGCCTCTAGCAGGTAGTGCTGCTGTGTGGTCAGCTCTCTGGTAAGAAAAAGCATGTAAGAGATTAGAACCAGTCAGGAAACTCACAAGCTGATTTTAAAATTTATAGGCAAATATAAAGTCTTAGAATAGCCAAGATAACCTTGAGAAAGAGGAACAGAGTAGGAGGACTTATTACACATTACCGGATTTCAAGACTTACCATAAAACTACAGTCATTAAGACAGTGTGGTATTGGTGTAAAATACTCATAGACAAATAGATTAGTAGAACAGAGTCCACAAATTCACTCCTACAAGTACGGTCATTTGGATATATGACAAAGGCCCAGATGCAATTCAATGGAAGAAAGAATTCCCTCCACCTCAGTAAATGGAGCAATAGGATACCTGTTAAAAAACAAAAAACCTTTACCCCTACCTCACCGTTCACAAATATTAATTCAAGATGGGTCATAGATCTAAATGTAAAAAGTAAACCATAAGTCTTCTAGAAGAAAATATAGAAGAATAGCTTTGTGACCTTAGGGTGGACAAAGATTTCTTAAATGGGCACAAAAAGCACTAGTCATAATAGAACATTTTTCCCTTTTTTTCAACATTTATTGAATGCCTACTGGTTGTCCCACTGTATGCTAGGTTCCCATGCAAAAAAAAAAAAAAAAAAAAAAAAAGTGTCAGCTTGACAATTCTGCAGGAAAATGGATGTTTAAGGCTCCGTTTTAAACTTCTTGCATATGTTTGTGTGCAAACTGTCTTCATCCTTGTGGTGCTTATTCATCTGAGCCAACTCTGCAGTCCCCATGCCTCTGCTTTGTTTTTTTTTCTTTTGTAGCATAAGGGTTTTGCTTTTGCCTTAAGGTTTTCCTAGAGGAATAACAGGTCTTTTCATTTTGTACAGCTTTTGCAGCATGGATCAAACATTGGCTTTCTATACAGATGTGTGAAAAGAAAAATTATCTAAAGCAGGTGAGCTTTAATGAACACATGTATATTTTCTCTGAGTTTGAGTAGGATGTGTGTAGGTTTTGTTTTTTGGTTTTTGTTTTATTAAAATGAAGAAAGTAAGTCCGGTTCTCACAAATATTAGTCAAATTTTTTTTAAAAAACACATTACTCATTCTTAAAAAGGTGCATATGTAAAATTTAGAAAAATAATGAACCATGAGAAGAATGTTTACCAATAAGTTCAGTAATGATTTTGGATCTGGAATTTGGTTTTCTTTCTTAATAGTCATAAAAACAGTGCAGTACTAGGAAAGTTCTGGAAAAGACTGTCAATTTTACTTTAAAATGAGAATCTGGCGTTTCTGTATTTTATTGTTTTCAATAAAACTTCATAAGTGTTTTGGGGAAAAAAAAAATGTCAGCTCACCCTTCCAGGAGCTGGCTCAGTTGAATGGGACAGACAGTCCCCTACTCAGGCAACAATACTGCGGCTTTCTAAGGGCTCTGGGTTAATAACAGGAAGCAATGGGAACCGGAGGAGGGGCACCCTAACCCGTGTTCTGGGAAGGCTTCTTGGAATATATGGCATCCAAACCAAGCCTTGAAGGATAAGGGAAGCTCAGACAGGTTGTAGCAGAAAGGAACACGTGTTCGCGAAGTCCTGGCGGGGACAGGGGTAGGAGGGTAGAACTGCAAGAAACGTAATTTGGTGGGAGCAGGTGGGTAGGACTGAATATAGTTTCTAGAACATGTCTGTGTCATTCATTTTCCTTTAATTGATCATTTCAGTCAGAGAGTTCTCTAACTTCACTGAGTATAAGAATCACCAACGTACTTCTAAAATGAATATTCTGGTACTCCGCCCCAGAAATCTGTATCCAGTAGATAGGAAGCAAGCCTGAGAATTTTAACAAGCACTGCCCCCTCTCCAAATGATGCTAATCCTGCCAGTCCTCAAAACACCCTCCAAAAAACACTGATTTAAACATTAAGGTTCTTCTCCTGAGAAAGGGGAAGTACTTTCTTAGATGGCATAGAGGTGAGAGTCCTGACAGCTTTTCTGGAGAACCAGACTGCAATGCGAGTCTAAGAAGTCTCCTCCTCTGGACACGAGAAAGGCTCTGTGCACACATCTGAGGAAGCCACCGGGAGAACGGAGCAGTAAGTTCCTGGGAACTCTGCCTAGGAACCAGGCCGTTTGGAAAATTTCCCAGCAGGCTCTGAGGACTCTGGTTCAATCTCCATGCTCCTTATCATAAGGCGTCCTCAGGCATCAGCTGAGTTTCCTTCACAACTGACAACATAACGTAAACATTTCGGCCCCTGGGGATACACCCACGGCATGTTTTAGGGCCTGCCACCTCATCTAGAAAAAATGATTTTTAGCAGTGGTTTCAT
This sequence comes from Aselliscus stoliczkanus, assembly GCA_033961575.1. Lineage (NCBI taxonomy): Eukaryota > Metazoa > Chordata > Mammalia > Chiroptera > Hipposideridae > Aselliscus > Aselliscus stoliczkanus. The sequence continues at coordinate 7,693,264 of CM066736.1, forward strand.
AGGTATTTCTCCAGTAATAGATGAAAATACCTGTGATTATGCAAAATATCAAACAAAATGGATGTGTAACGCTTGCCCTGAAAGTCCTACCTCTATTATAGACAGCGGAAATGGGTGTGGTGAGTGTCCCTCCTGTGGCAGACACTGTTGGCTGTCTCCCTAATAGCTTCCCTACCCCTTACTCCCTGGCACAGGCCTAATTCTCCTTCCCAGCTTGTCACTTGTCTAAGCCCCTCTGGGTAATCACCAGGTGCCCAGCTAATGGATGCATGCCTGATCGCCCCCTAGGGACACTGAGAAAGTTAAGAAGATGGAACCCCAAAACTTGTAGGTAGAAATTAATAGGCCAATGGGGGGGCGAGGGTGGGGGGAGCAAAGGCTAACTGTAAATACTTGCTAATCACCAACTCATGAGAGCTGGAGATATTTATGTACACCTGGGTGGCTGGAACTTTTAATGACCAAAAGCTAAATAAATGCATGCCCTACAGCCCAGGCCAGCAAGTCCACTCCTGGTTGTACGCCTACAGAAATGAATGTTATATCTAACCAAGAATAAGACTATGCATTCTTGGCCAAAATAGAAACAAGCCAAGTGTTCATCAACAGAATGGTTAATAAATTGTGAAAGACTCACAATTCATTTGGAATACTATACAGCAATGGAAATGAAAAAGCAAAGGCTACATATAAGAACATGGGTGAATATAACAACCAAAATATCGCATGATGCCCAAGTGGCTCAGTTGGTTAAGATCTTGCTCAAGAGTGCGAGCTGATGGCGCGGTGATGAAGCGCTGGCTTGGGAGGCCAGCGGCCCCGGTCCGGTCCCACATGTGAGGGCCAGTGTCACTGCCCTCAAAAAACAATAAAAATAAAAACAAATGAAAGTAAAAAAAAAAAAAAAAAAAAAAGAGTGCAAGCTGAGCTCTGAGCAACAGCAGTTCAATGCCCAGCCCAAGCTGAGCTGCCACTAAGCTGCCAACAGGTGGCAGGATGGCTCAGCTAAAAGATAATAATAAAATAAAATAAATAATAAATAAATAAATAAAAATTAAAAAATAGGGGTCAGCCGAGTGGCGCAGTGGTTAAGCGCTGGCTTGGGAAGCCAGCAGCCCCGGTTCGGGTCCCACATATGAGGGCCAGCGATACTGCCCTCAAAAAAAAAAAAATTAAAAAATATATATTGCATGAAAGAAGTCAGACACAAAAGAATATAGTGGATTATTCTATTTACATAATGTTCAGGAACAGGCACAAACTATTCTTTTTTTTTTTTTAATTTTATTGGGGAACAGTGTGTCTTTCCAGGACCCATCAGCTCCAAGTCAAGTAGTTGTTTCAATCTAGTTGTGGAGGGCGCAACTTAGTGGCCCATGTGAGGATCGAACCGACAACCTTATGAGCACTGTTATGAGCACGGTGCTCTAACCAACTGAGCTAACCAGCTGCCCCACAAACTATTCTTAAATAATAGAAGTCAGAAGACTGGTTAATCTGTGGGGGTGGACAAATAAGGAAGGAGCCTAAAGGAACTTTCTGGTCATGGAAATGTTCTTTTTCTTGATCTGAATGTTGGTAACATTGGTGAATACATACGTAAAAAATGATTGTGAAAACTCCACTTTCAGGTGGAATTTCCCCTAGCAAAATGAAAACATACGTCCACACAAAAACTTGTACACAAATGTTCATAGCAGTATTATTCATAACAGACAAAAGGTGAAAACAACCCTTGATTAGTTTGTGAAGGTGCCATAACAAAGTACCACAAACTGGTTAAACATCAGAAATTCATGTTCCCACAATTCTAGAGGCTAAAAATCCAAGATCAAAGTGTCAGCAGAGTTGGTTTCTTCTGAGGCCTCTCTCTTTTTTTTTTTTAATTAAAGTATATTGGGGTGATAAATGTTAGCAAAGCTACACAGGTTTCAAGTGTACAATTCTGTAATACATCATCCATATATCACATTGTGTGTTCACCACCCAGAGTCAGTTTTTCCTCCATCACCATTTATTTGTGAGGCTTCTTTTATTGGCTTGAAAATGCCCGCCTTCTCCGTGTCTTCACGTGGCCTTTTCTATGTGTGTCTGCCTCCTAATTCCCTCTTGTTCTAAGGACACTATTTATATTGGATTAGAGCCTACCATACTGACCTCATTTTACTTAATTTCCTTTTTAAAGGCCCTATTTCCAAATACAGTCACATTCTGGGGAACTGGGAGTTAAGAGTTCAATGTATGAATTTTTTTTTTTTTAAAGATTTTATTGGGGAATTGGTGGAGGGGAACAGCGTTGGGGAATCGGGGAAAGGGAACAGACAAGTTGCTGTCTTTTTGTTCTTCAGTTTAGTTGCGGAGGATGTTGCTTCACTGTTGGTATCGTCATTGCGCTTTTCCCGGATGAGGCAGATCGGTCGCTGGCCTCTGGATGTCGCTCACTGCGGCTATTGGCAGCTCACGCTGGCTGCCAGCCACTCACGCTGGCTGCGGGCCACTCACTGTAGCCTATGGCAGCCCACTGCAGCAGGGGCTGCAGCCCACACCATCACCGGGGCTCGCACAGCCCAGCTCCAGGTGGAGCTGTTGTTAGCTGTAGAGGGCAGTGTCACTGGCCCTCATGTGGGATCCGAACCGGGGCCGCTGGCATCCCAAAACCAGAGCTTAACCAATGCGCCACTCGGCCGGCCCTCAATGTATGAATTTTTGTAGGACATAGTTCAGCCCCTAATGAGCCCAGATGTCCATTAACTAATGAATGGAAAAATGAAACGTGGTATGACCTTTATAGTGGAATATTATTCAGCCGGAAAAAGAAATGAAGCACTGATATAATATATGCTGCTACATATATGAACCTTGAAAACATCATGCTAAGTGAAAGAAGCCAGCCATAAAAGATCACATATTATATGATTCTATTCACATAAAATGTCTAGAATAGGCAAATCCATGAAGAGAGAAAGCAGATTAGTAGTTGCCAGGCCTGGAGAGGAGATAAGGGAGAAATAGGAAGTGACTGTTCATGAGCATAAAGGTTCTTTTTGGATGGCAAAAATATTCTAGAATTATTGCACAACTCCGTGAATATACTAAAAACCACTAAACAGTTAAAATGGGTGAATTATATCTCAAAGCTGTTCTAAAAAATTCATGGCATGATCATGAGACGCTTAATATTGCTGCACTTTATCATGTGTCGTTATAGCCCAATACAAATTAAAACAAAACAAAATTAGTCCTTTCCTTTAGAGGTATTTGAAATGAATAGAAAGGAAGTAGGTATTTGGGGTGGAGGTTTGCAGAATGGCAGGGAGCCAGGGACTCACTCACTGGCAGAATTGCCCCTTGCTGCACCCCAAAATGTGCCAGGGAGATCAAGCATGGTGGGGTGGGACCAGGGACCTAAAATTGACTGATAGAGCTGGGGAAGAAAGGGCTGAGGGAATTGCCAAGGATGGGATGCCAAAAAGTAAAATAGGATCCAATCAATGAAAACAAATTAGGTCTTGGTGAAACAAACAAAAAAAAGATCTTTTAATGTTTATTCTGAAGCAGCACATAAAGAAAACTATCAACTACTACAAACCAGAGATACCATTAGGATTACCTTGGTGCCATTCTGCAAGTAGGAATTGAGTGCCTTCTCTGTGTCTGAGTCTGGGAGAGGAACCAAGCCAGGAATATGTGACTCTAGGCAGCTGCTGGGAAGTAAACGTGGGAGGAAAGGAAGAGGTTGGTGCTAATGACTCAAGGAAAAGCTGCGTTCAGTAGATATTCAGGGAAAAATCCCTAGGGCTGAGGCTGGGGGAGAGGATGGGTGTGTGAGTGTGTGTGTGTGTGTGTGTGTGTGTGTGTGTGTGTGTGTGTGTGTGTACTGGGGCTTCGGGGCAAGTCCACCCTGGCTTCTCAGAGTTGGTCATGACAACTTTGGCTACAAGAGAGGGATTCCCTTTCCCTGTCCTGGATAGGACCAGAATTTGGCAGAGCAGGGAAGGGTACAACAACACTTATTCCCAGGGCTTTATCACCATTCCACTTCAGTCAATGCTGAAACTGCCTGAGCCAAGAGCGGAAGTTCAGGCTGTGCTCCCTAAATTCAGATTCCGTAAGTCTGGATTGTATTTGCAGGTATGAGAGATGGTGGGGTATCCAGGACCAGTAATTAAAAATTTTAACAAGCTCTCAAATGATTACGTTACAAGAAGGTGGGAGCTGTGTGCGGGTGCTCTTTCCTAAGCTCTGGTTGGAGAAACACTACTTAAAGGGAATGGCATCCAATCCTCTTTTATAGACAATCCTCTTAGTAAACCAAGAGGCAGCTCTTCCTCAAGTCTAACCTAAATCCTTTCTGCTGCTGCTATAATCACCACACCCTGCTGGCCTCTTTTGGTCAGAAATAAAATGTTGGTAAATCTTTTTTTATTTCTGCTGCTGGATATAGGCCAATAAAAATGAGGCATCCCGGGGGTGAAATGATGTTTGAGCTTGTCGTTATGTCTACTTTGTTCCTTGCAGACTTGGACGATGCTGTCTCCCCCTGAAACTTCTGGGTCACTCGCGCAAGGGAGGAACGTTAGTTGTTCCCAGGAGACGGGATCACTATTCGTCTGTTTATTTATTCAAAATGTATTTATACCAAGTTGGCAAGTGCGTGGAACAACGGAAACTCTCATACGCTGCTGGTGGGAATGTTAAATGGTACAATTGCTTTGGAAAAACAGTTTGGCAGTTTCTTATAAAATTAAAACATAGACTAACCATGTGATCCAGCAATTCCTCTTCTAAGTATTTATCCAGGAGAAATAAAAACATGTCTTCCCAAAAGATGTGTACAGAATATTAATAGCAGCCTTATCCATATTAACTGGAATCATAAAACTGGATTTGATTCCATAAAACTGGAATCAACTCTAATGTCTGTCAACAGAAATTGTGGTATATCCATAGGATGGAATGCTACTACGCAATAAAAGGGACTCAATTATTATTATTATTATTATTATTATTATTATTATTATTTTAAATTGGGAAACTGTGTGTTTATCCAGGACCCATCAGCTCCAAGTCAAGTAGTTGTTTAAATCTAGTGGAGGGCTCAGCTCAGTGGCCCATGCAGGGATAGAACCTGCAATCTTGGTGTTATGAGCACAGCACCCTTACCAACTGAGCTAATCAGCCACCCCCGGAACTCAATTATTGATATTATCAACAGCTGGATGAACCTCAAAAACATCATGCTGAGTGAAAGAAACCTGACACAGAAGTGCACACACCGTGTGGTTCCAAGTATATGAAACCCCACTCTGCAGTAATAAAAGGCATATTAAGGGCTGGGGAAGGGGTGAGGATTGACAGAAGAGGGATCAAAATCATCTATGTCTTGATTGTAGTTGCAGTTATACATGTCAAAACACATTGTACTGGGTGTTTACAAGATTCAAGATAAGGTATATTTGATCTAGACATAATAAAGAATATAAAGAGGGCCGGCCGAGTGGCGCATTGGTTAAGCGCTGGTTTTGGGATGCCAGCGGCCCCGGTTCGGATCCCACATGAGGGCCAGTGACACTGCCCTCTACAGCTAACAACACCTCCACCTGGAGCTGGGCTGTGCGAGCCCCGGTGATGGTGTGGGCTGCAGCCCCTGCTGCAGTGGGCTGCCATAGGCTACAGTGAGTGGCCCGCAGCCAGCGTGAGCGGCTGGCAGCCAAGCATGAGCTGCCAATAGCCGCAGTGAGCGACATCCAGAGGCCAGCGACCGATCTGCCTCATCCGGGAAAAGCGCAATGACGATACCAACAGTGAAGCAACATCCTCCGCAACTAAACTGAAGAACAAAAAGACAGCAACTTGTCTGTTCCCCTTCCCCGATTCCCCAACGCTGTTCCCCTCCACCAATTCCCCAATAAAATCTTTAAAAAACAAACAAACAAACAAAAACCACAATTGAAAAGTGTAAGCCTATGGGCTCTAATAATTCAAACTCATAAAAATATTAAAGATAATTTAATTTAATTACTGACTGACCTCATGTAATAATTGTTTAATAAATGACTTTCACTGAAAAAAAAGGGTGATTTATTGTTTGTAAATTATGCTTCAATAAAATTGAAAAAATAGGGTAAAAAAGAAAATATATATTATGTCACAGATTATTCAATAAGGCAGACTAGGCAGTCAACAGTTCTAAAAATCTGGTTTACAATTCTCTCATCAATATATGTGTGTAAGTCAGGAGCAGGGGGAGAAATATGGATTCCTTTTTTTTTTCCTGCTTATAAAAATAACCTACTTGCAAAATTATTCAGTTTTAGGTGAGAAAGTCCTTGTAACCGAACCTTTCAGAGGTCACCACTGGGAATGATCATTCCCTAGTTTCTTTCTAAGCCTATTCTAACATATATTGTTAAATAGTTTAACATTATTTATTAATATTATAGTTACAAATATGGAATCCTGTCAAAAACTATTACTATATATTTGGTTTTTCAATTTTCTTTTTTATAAAACAATTTATTTTACCTATGTGTCCGTACTTAATTCTTCTTTTTGTATATTTCCATTGAAGTTTAATTTATTTAATTGGTCTGTGTTTAGGGGACCATTTGTTGCCATTTTTCATTCCTGAAAATAGTAACAGACATCTTTTTAATTACACACCAGGAGTATTCCTGTATATAAGTTGGCTTCCTAGAAGTTTCTTGGCCAAGTAGCTTGGTCAAAAGGCATAGCAGTTTTGAGGGAAAAATTATTCCTTTTTTGTTGCTGTGGGTGCAGGATACGTGAGAGGAGGAAGGAGATATATTCTCAGGGATTCGGGTTCTTATAATGCTTTTTTTATTAGACAAGGTTATTAATTACAAGACACAAAATCCAACTCTGGTTGATTTCTTGAAAACGGATTCTGTTTAATCCACAAGATTGCTGTAAAGTGTTGTTATGAACTGAACAACATTTTATGGGTTAGCTTCAGACTAGAATCACCACTGTAACACTGCTTCTACAGAAAATCTGTTTTAAAGTTCAGAAATCTGTTTACAAATAACCTAAATTCACTGTAGACAGAGACTACACCTAATTAATTGTTGCCATCAAACACTTTGTGGACTCACACTGTTAAAAAAACAAATTCACCAGAGTAAATTTGCAGATCTAATTGGCTTTATTAAGTGATTGATGAATTGGGCAGCATTCCATGTAATAACTACATAGAAGGGCGCTCTGAGAGGCTGTACAAAATGGAAAAGGTTTTTATAGGAATAAGTTTGGAGCAAGGGAAGTATTCACAAAATAAAAGAAAGGATTATTTTGGGGCCGAGACATCTTTTCATGGGGGAAGAGAACCGGGAATGATTTGTAATTATGTAGATTGTCTCTTCTTTCTAGGGGGTGGGATGGAGAAAGGCCCCACCCACACCCCCATGACAGATTATCTCGTTGGTGTTGACCAGAGAATTCCAGGCTGTTTAATTAAGATTGTGTTTCTGGGAGAAGTTGAAATTGTAATTAGATCAGGCATTAAATCTAGTTTGGGTATCATGGGCTTTTAGCATGAGTGATGCCATTTTAGACCTGTGGCTTTTCTCTTTCAATGAACATCACTGTGAGTTGGGTGGTTATATACACTAACAGGGCTTCTCTACCTAAGCATGTGGTCCATTTCATCTCAGCTGGGTATACTTATTCAGTTCTGATGCTGACCATCCTGAGTTAGCAGCCTATTCCACAGATTTAAGGGCTTTGTCCCTGTGATACGGTGATATAATGAAAAAATATATATTTGGTCATTGTTCTAGTTTCTGGCTCATGAACTTCTAAAACCCTTGGAATTCCCTCAGTGTTAGAGAGGTGAGAAAGCATTTTTGTTATTCATTACAAGCTTGTTTCAATCATACCTGAGTTTATATCGATGATATGACCCTTGGAGGACCCCTATATAGCTACCGGATGGGGACTGGTTGCCAGAAGAAGCAACCATATGATGAGAGGATTGGAACTTTCAGCCCCACTCCCCCCAACCCCAGGGAGGAGAGGGGGGCTGAAGATTGAGTTAATCACCAATGGCCAATGATTTAATCAATCATGTCTGTGTAACGGAATCTCTATAAAAACCCCTAAATGGGGCAGGCTGAGTGGCGTGTTGATTAACAGCTGGCTTGGGACGCCAGTGGCCCCGGTTCAAAACCCACATATGAGGGCCAGTGACACTGCCCTCTACAGCTAAGATGGTGAAAAACAGCTCCACCTGTAGCTGGGCTGCTGTAAGTCCCCGGGGACGGCATAGCTGCAGCCCCTGCTGCTTTGGACTGCCATAGGCTACAGTGAGTGGCCGGCAGCCAGTGTGAGAGGCTGGCAGCCAGTGTGAGTTACCAAGAGCCGCTGTGAGCCGCTGTCCAGAGGCTGGTGACTGAGCTGCCTCACCCGAGAAGAGCAATGATAATACCAACATGGGCCAGTGAAGCAACATCCTCCACAACTAGACTGAAGAACAAAGGACAGCAACTTGTCTGTTCCCCTCCCCCAATGCTGTTCCCCTCCCCCAATTCCCCAATAAAATCTTAAAAAAAAAAAAACCCACCTCTAAACGATGGTATTTGATGGCTTCCGGGTTAGGGAACCCATCCATGTGCCATTGGATAGCACTGATGTCCTCCCAGGGCTCCGCCTTCTGAGAGCCAATTGGCTCCTCAGAGCTCCACGGGGGCGTGTCCCTAGAAGTTCAGCTCCTAAACATCTGGAATGAGGGGCAGAGATTGAGCTGTGATCCTGGTCTAGGACCAACACCTGTGAAGTGCAATAATGCAAAGTGCAATAAAATGAGGCATGCAGTACTTAAAGTTATAGCTTTATTATGAAGGATGTAGATCAGGAACACTCAGGTGAAGAGACACCTAGGATATGGTCTGAGGGGCAATGCAGAGCGTTTGTACCTGTTTGCTGCTGTGTGTCACTTTCCTGGCCCATCAATGTGTTCATCAACCAGAAAAGCTCTCTGGAGCCTAAGTGTCTGGGGTTTTCATAGGAGTTTCATTACCTTAGGCATGACTGATTAAATCACGGTCACGTGCTTATGTGGTTGAGCTCAAATCCAGACCCCTCCCTTCCTGGGAGATATAAAAGTCCATTCTTTTAGTTAAGTGCTTGGTCTTTCTGTTGACCAGCTCATCGTCCTGGAGCTATCCAAGGGTCCCACCTGAGTCGGCTCATTAGCATAACAAAGACACTGCTATCACTTAGGAAATTCCTAGGTTTTTTGAAGCTGGGTGCCAGGAACCAGGGGACAAAAACCAGATATAGATATCCTCCACTTTTCCGAGGTTCACTTTATGCCACTTCTCTTAAAGACCTACATTAGTAACTGCTTTTGTTAACTGAGCGAAATCCAAAGATTAGTCTCTCTTTTACAAAAAAAAGGTGAAAAGTGACAATAGTGTTCAGCATTTATTTTTCAGTGAGCAGTTATAGAGGTAGCCTTCATCTTGAGCAGCATGAGTGGCACTGCCAAGCTCCTTCCCAGGGAGCTACACTCAGCATCTCAGCATCCAGCTGCCATAGCTTTGAACTGTGTCTATGCTCAATTTATTTTGTGCACCTCTTAGCAAGATGTGTCCTGAGATAAATACTTCTTCCCTTTATGCCATTTGGGCTTATGAAAGGTTTCATAGGAACACTCTACCTTTGGATAGTGGGTAAACCTGTATATTCTTTATTATACCACAGCGTGTATCACACTCATTGTCATAACCATTGTGCTCGTTTCCCTGGTAAACTATTGGGAAGGCAGGAGAGCTTGTCCTGTTGTTTGCCATTGAAGCTCCAGTATTATATTTTATAGGGAGCACTCTACATTTGCTCAGCATCTCAGGGAGGCTGGCAATGAAGCAGTTCTGGACTTCAGGTATTGGTTATGCTGTATTCAAAAATAACACTTCAGGGCTGGCCGAGTGGCGCGGTGGTTAAGTGCTGGTTTGGGAAGCCAGCAGCCCCGGTTCGGGTCCCACATATGAGGGCCAGTGACACTGCCCTCAAAAAAAAAAAAAAAATAACACTTCATGGCCAAAATGTCTAACAACTGGTTGAATAAATCATGATACATTTACACAATAGAATTATTATTGGAAAAGAATGAATATACTCTAGATAGATGTGCCAACAATGGATAGAGCTCCAAGACAGATTATGTAGTATAGTATTACAAAAAAATGTAAAGATGCAGAACAATATTGAATGGTATGTTCTCTTTAACATACAATGTAAAGTATTTAAATCTTTGTTTTTTTAATACTTTATTATTACTATTATTTTTTTTTGAAGGCAGTGTCACTGGCCCTCATATGTGGGACCCGAACCAGGGCCGCTGGCTTCCCAAGCCAGAGCTTAACCACTGTGCCACTTGGCCAGCCCCAAAGTATTTAAATCTTAAGTGTGCAGCTTAGTGACTATTTGCTAATACATCTGTGTTTACCACTTTGCTGATTGAGATATAAAACATTGGCATGATTTGGAAATCTTTCTCATATTCCCTTGCAGTCCATACCCTCTAAGTAGAACCATTATTCTGACTTCACTCACTTTAGGTTAATTTTGCCTGTTTTTGAATTTTATATCTTTGGATTCACACAGAATATACTGTCTATGTAAACTAAATATTCTATCCTGTTACAAATAACTAATGCTTTGTAAACTGCTTTTCTTACTTAGCACTATATCATGAACGTTTTGCAATTATCTAAAATAAAATCATGATTTTAAATTTCTGTATTGTAGGGCCGGCCTAGTGGTTCAGTCGGTTAAGAGCGTGAGCTCTGAACAACAGGGTTGCCAATTCGATGCCCACATGGGTCAGTGAGCTGCACCTGAGCTGAGCTGCCACTGAGCTGCCAACAGGTGGCAGGATGGCTCAGCTGGTGGGAGCACATGCTCCTAACAACAAGGTTGCCTGTTCGACTCCCGCATGGGATGGTGGGCTATGCCCACCCGCAACTAAGATTGAACAAGGCAGCTTGAGCTGAGTGGCCTACAGTTGGCCGGATGGCGACTGGGCTTGGAGCTGAGCTAGCTGCGCCCTCCACTGAGAGCTGCGCCCTCAACTAAGATTGAAGGACAACAACTTGTCTGTTTCCCTTTCTCCAATTCCCCAATTGAATCTTTAAAAAAAAACACCCACATTTCTGTATTGTAAATTTGTTAACAGTATGTTCTCGGTTATATTTAATATTCTTTTTTTTTTTTTTTTAATTTGTGAGGGAAGAGGAGTTCAGCAAATCCATATAGGCAGCAAGTGAAATAACTGGGACCCAGACCTGTGTCTCAGCCTCTCACTCGTCCACTGCAAAAAGCGAAGTGCTCAAATATGGGCAGATCCTTGTAGATGTCTTGCAGGAGGGCATTGTAATAGCAACAAGAATAACGAATAAGTATTCATAGCTCATGACACGATAACAAATGACATTCATTTCTTAATATATTAGGTGTATTAGTCATGTGGATACAGTACTATTCATGCACATATTATTAACATGTGTCATGGGCAGGCGCTGGGCCTAGACCAGGATCGGCCCCTCATTCCAGATGTTTAGGAGCTGGACTTCTAGGGACACGCCCCCCGGAGAGCTTCTGAGGAGCCAATTGGCGAGCAGAAGGCGGGGCTCTTGGAGCGACAGAGGCGCTATCCAATGGGATGACATCCGGATCGCCCCTGGCCAATGGGCGTGCTCGTTCGCGACGGTCGGAAGTGGTGAGGCGACTCTAGGGGCTGTTGTTCAGTGCGGGGGGCTGATCGAGGGGGCTCGGTGTCTGTGGCTGGCTGCTCTGCTCGACGTCCTTCTTCTCGTCCCCGGTGAGTGCAGCGGCGGCACGTGCCTGGGGAGCCTGCAGCGGCCTCTAATTCGGGGACAGGCTGGTGCCCTGAGGGCGGGGCGGAGGCCCGGGGGTCGCGGCCGCGAGCGGAACGGTGCCTGTGCCGCGGCGTCTCCTCCGGGCAGCGGGGCAGGCCGCGCTGTCTGCTCTGGGACCCGGCGGCCCCTCCCGGGCCCCTGGCGGCTGGCGAGCGCCTGGAGGCCCCCGCGCCCGAGGCGTAGCCGGGCTGCAGCTTCCAGCCGCCGGCGTCAGGGGTCGCGGGCTGTCGGCCGACAGCTCCGAGTTCGAGTCCCGACTCTGACCAGCTGGGGGGCGGGTAACGGTCTTCCCGGCCCTTCTGCTTTCGCCGTCCCTAAAACGGGGCTGCTGGCGTCCACCTGGTAGGGGGAAGCGATCGCCGTGGAGCGCGTTTGGCAAACAATAAAGCGGACAGTGGATGGTAGCCGCTGCCGTTGGCGAAGCCGTGCGGACCGCCCTGCGGGCGGGGCGCTGGGGTCGCCTCCTGGGTCTGCGCCCCGGGCAGGAGGGGCTGCCAACGTGGGAGACTTGCTGCACCGAAGCGCTTCTGTGCGCCCTGCCATGCACGGCTCTCGGCCGCTGAAATCTTGGCAGGTTGTCTGCGTGAAGAATGGAGGCCAGAGAGGCTCAATCACGGACCCACTGAGCGGCCGAGCCCCGCCTTCCGTCCCCGGCGCCCTCGCAGCGGGAGAGCCCGGGGCGCCCGCGTCCGAGCCTCTGGCCTGGGCTCCGCGGGCTGCACTCGAGCCGCCCCGCCAAGCGCACCTGTGCTTCCCCCCTGGAAGGAACGTGATGTCCTTCCAAAGCCAGGGGCTTCCTATCCCTAGTTTGCATTTTAGATCATGCCCCTCCCTCGTGTACCCCTCCTGTGGTTTATTAGGGAGTTTGGAATATAATCCAACATCCTTTCTGCCCAGCATGACGAGGCTTCTTGATGAGTGATTCCCTTTTCCGTTACGCGCCTTCGGATCTCTGTTTGCAGTCTCCTTCATCGCCTTGTAGGCTCGCTCCCTGCATAGGTCTCCCCACCCCCACCCGCTGTCCTACTTGCTCTGTGCATGGCTGGCTCTTGCAAACTTCAGGTCCTGGTTTAACATGTCATCGCCTAAGAATGTTCTTTTCCTCACCCACCACCCTTCATCGAAAGTAGATTCCCTCCACTCCCCGTCTTCGTTTGTTTATGTACTTTTCTATCAACATGCTCGCCTTATATGTATGTCTTTGCTTATTTTTCTTTCTTACTAAATTTTATTTTATTTTATTTTTATTTTTTTTTGAGAGCAGTGTCACTGGCCCTCATAGGTGGGACCCCAACCAGGGCCGCTGGCTTCCCAGGCCAGCGCTTAACCATCACGCCACTCGGCCGGCCCTTTTTTTTTTTTTACTAAGTTGATCTGTTGAATCAGACACTTTATTTCTTTAATTTGTAAAGTCTTCTTAGTGCCAGGGTACTGTGTGTGGCACTAAAGTCTTAATAAACATGTTGAGTGGATGAATGAATACGTGTTTTTTTTTATTTTTTTGAGGGCAGTGTCACTGGCCCTCATACATGGGACCCGAACCGGGGCCGCTGGCTTCCCAAACCAGCGCTTAACTACCGCTGACACTCGGACGGCCCTGAATACATTTTTTGAAAAGTTTGGTAATGTCAAAATCATTCAAGGGCCCTATTAGGGGGCAGTTTTTAAAGACCTTTGCGCTCCATGGAAAGGAAGAATCTAAAGTAAATAATTGGTAAGAAAGTTGCCAGCACTTTGCTTTCTGCATTGATATCTTGTTTAAAAAGAAGGAAAATCTTTACCTTGGAGAAACCTGGCCCATACTGTTTTCACTAAGTGATCAAAGTTAGCATCACCTGGAATAATAAGCCTGTTGACATATGCTTTCTGATATGCACCAAGATGAATGCAACATCACTTCTGTGGCATTCTTGCTGAATACGTATTAATCATGAGAAGACGTCAAACAAACCCAAGTGGAAGAACATTCTACAAAATAACTAGCCAGTACACTTAACAAGGTTATGAAAGATGAAGACAGACTGAAGAAATATCCCAGATCAAAGAAGATTAAGGAGAAATAACTAAATGCAGTATGTGACTCTGGATTTGATCCTGAACCATTAGTGGGATGATTTGTGAAATTTAGATCTATAGATTAGATACTAGTACTAATGTTAAGTTTTCTCTACATTTGATAACCTTACTATGGTTATTTATGATGTTTTGAGTAAGGAGTATATAGGAGTTCTTTGTGCTGTTTTTGCAAGTCATATTATTTTAAAATGGAAATTAAAAAACAAGGTAAAACCCATGTGTTGGGTCTTAAATAAATTGCTTTAAATGCACTGGTTTCGGTGACATTTTCTGTGCTCTAGTTTTTTGTTTTCTTTTGCTTGTCATTCTTAAAGCAGAAGTGAAATTGAAAGTTATCTCTTCTTTCTCTATAGTTTTCAGGAAGAGCTAAAGATGGCGGAATTTCTAGATGACCAGGACATTAGACTGTGTGACAACTGGTAAGAAATTAAATCTAAGAAATGTTATTAGAATGGGGACAGACTAGCTTCTATAAAAAGTTTATTTATTGGCAGGTTAAAATTGGAGCCATATAATATGTTGTGCAAGTAAGTATATGGGACAAGCCTTTTTAACACTTTTGGATAAAATTGCCTTTAGTAATTTGACAATATGATTGGTTTAGGTATCATAGTGTAGTGACTAGAGTGATAGGATGAAACTGGGCATCAGGGCTCAGGCTCCTGCCTTTAATTAGCTAATGGCTTTTGGCAAGTCACTTGTTTGCTTTGGAGCCTCACTTTTCTGACTTATAAATAAAGGAATTTATTTTTTGTCTTTCTGAAAAATAGCATCATACATTTTTAAAAAGACACTAAAAACATATGGACTAGATCAATGTTTTTCAAAGTGTGTTACAAGGATTTCCCTGAGTGGCTACAGTGCTGGTTGTCTTGGGGTTGATTGGGAACAAGGTTTAGTGTGCTTGGCTCTCCACGTAGTTAGTAATGAGAGCAGTTCAACCAGGGCCGCTGAACTGTTTTTATGAAGGATTTTGCTGAATGTTCCACTGCTTTAAAAAAAAACCAACTCTACAGTTTTCTGGCAGTCCAGATTATCGTTTTATGATTCCAGAACTGTTAGTGAAGACTGAGTGCAGTGTTGAATGTTAAGCTTTCTGTTTTGGTGTTTTTAACCCACGTGAGTGACAAGAAAGAGTAACTCTTTCTTGCGAAAATGAAACTTAGGAGTGCAGCTACTAATCACCTGATTCCTGGTTGGGATTTTTTTAAGAACTTGGTATTTTAGTAATAATATGAGTGCTCTTACTGAAAGCTAAAGAAAGCAAAGCAGAACTGTTGGTGTTGTGTGTAATTTAACAGATTGTGGTAGAAGGAAAGAGATGTTGAATAAGGGAAATCATTTGATGCAGATTAATGAAATGTTCAGGCCAGATAACAGTTTTTTATAAATTGCCTTTTTCTGCTCTGCCTTTTGGTAAACTTAGGATATAAGCTGAGCAATTCTGGTCACAATATTCTTTTTCTGCCTGGAATTAAGATTTCATTTCTTTGAGGATGTCTTGCCTTACAGGGTATTTTTTTCCTACTACACGACACTCTCACTTTCTGCCTTTGTTTGGATTTAATATGTACTGTTACTGATACAAAGTAATCAGTGATACAAATAATCACAAGAAAATATTATTCTGATTTCATAAGAACAAATATGTTGGCTTTAACATCAGTTAAGATACTTTTATAACAATCTACTCTGATTTGAAGGAATCTCAAGCCTAGGACAATATAAACATAACCATGCCAAGGGAGTTTTTATAAAGGGTAAGTTAATGGAAAGCTAATGAACACAAGGTTATTCAAAGCCAAAACAATTTATTTAAAGGAAAGAGCAGATTAGCATGGAAGGCTAAGGCAGCACAGACCTCCCATCTAAGTAGCCCTGTTTAAATTCCAGGTTTTAAAATTTTATCTTTAGTGCTATCTATATTCCTATTGTTCTCTAAGACAAGTTAAGGTTCTTGTCAAAATATGAGCTGTGATTAGACCCACTGGTCCTGTAAAAAGAATAGTTTGTTGTGATTGAAGATGTTTTTGTATGTTATTTCTTTCTTACAGTATCCTCTGATTGGAGGGAGAATGTGGTTCTAGAAAACAGGAACTCATTCAGCTTTTTATTTTTGCATGTGTTAAATAATTGACTTCTGGCTTGTTTGTGTATTGTTTCGAAAGCTGTTGGGAATTTTTCTGGAAGTCTTGGTTTGCCTTTCAGTCTTTCTATCTAAAATGAAATTTCATCTTTAACTTGCTAGTTCTTGGGCATTTTAGCAGTTTTATCTGTATGGAATTGTGTTCTCACTTAAAACATCTTGATTTTATCTGTAGGTAGGAAGTGAGTTATTAGTATTTTGTCTGGTTGGAATGTTTGATGGGATTATCTTGGCAGTTAAATTTCAAAAGAAAACAAAACCAGCAGATAACTGTTTCATGTATTCATTGCAATATCTTTTATCATTTTCTTTCAAGGTTTCCCAAGAGGTGAAAATGTGTAATAATAAATGCTCTGTAGTCATACCTGACAGGTGCTTTAATTTTTTTCTTATGATTATGTGGTCCTTAGCATTTTGTTTTCTAAAATTTAAGTAGCCTTGAATATAGAATGCTCTATGTCAATAGTTTATCCTGAATAGCCCTATAAAACAAAACTGTCGACATTTATTTTCTTGATGTTTGCTGTTAAAAGAACATTTCTGTCAAAATTATGAAAAAAGAACCCAGAATCTCAACATTCTAAGCAGTAATTACTGGCTTTAATTTTTCATGGCATTTGTGCACATATGATTTACAATAATGATATAGCTTTTCTTTCACTTTGTTGGTGTACCATATTTAACTTACCTGTTCTATATCGTTGAAACATTTTCAATGATTTTCTTTTTTTTACCATATTATGACACTGATAAAAATCTTCCTAATCTCAAGAGAGGGATTACTGGGTTAAATAGTATATAATTTTATGCCCCAGGAAATGCATTTTCAGGCTATTTTTAAGCAGTTTACACTACCACTAGTAATGTGTTAAAACACTAATTTCACAACATCATTAATACCTCGGAGATATGGTGGGTTCAGTTTTAGATCACTGCCATAAAGCGAGTTATAATCTTTTTGCTGGTGGAGGTTTTGCCTTCAATTTGTAAAAAATGCAACATCTGTGAAGTGCAATAAAAGAGGTATGCCTGTAGTGGGATTTACTAATTTTAATTTTTGTTAACTTAGGTTTAGATGATAATTGGTATATAGCGTCTTCCACTACATATTTTAGTATTCTACAGTTTTAAGAAATTTAAACTGAATTAATTTAAAACCAATGGTTTCCTCAGAAAGCTAGGGATTTTGGAGAAATAGGGGAAGTTAAATCTGTGAAGACGTTGGCAATTTCCCTCTTTATCCATGTGAGTTTTAGTCCCATCCCTCACAGCTGATTCTTCTTCTGTATCAGCTTTTGGCTTTGCTATGACAGCTTCCTTGATGGTTCCATCACGGGATGAAAATGAATTTATTTGGTGTCTTGCTTGGTCTTTCATATGGAGAGTATGACTATAGCTGGAGACGTATCAGTCACCCTACTTTGAAATGTTTTTTAGACTGTATGAAGATTAAAACTACAAGAAATAAACTATCTACAACTTAATATGGGGAAAGGGTTCTTATAGTATTCAGCTTCAGAGGCAAAGTAGGGTATTAAAGACTTATTGTGTAACTATCTGTGTTCTGGTTGGTATTTTATTTTTCTGAAATGTTATTCTAGGTGACATACTTATAGGCACGTTCTTTTAATGCAGTCTTAGCTAAACCGTGAAATTGGAGTTTACCAGTGGTCATATCCAAATGAGTAAAAAGTTAAACCTTTGAAATACTATGTGGCTCTAGTTTGAGTGTATATGTACTCTTGTTAAATTTATTTTTGTTTTAAAATTATAGTTGACATAAAATATTAGTTTTAGGTATACAACATAGTGATTCAATATTTATATACCTTACAAAGTGATCACCACAAGTCTAGTAACCATCTGTGCATAGTTATTACAATATTAATGACTGTATTCCACTCTTGTTAAATTTAAATGGTCTATTTTTTCACTTAAGATTGTCATTTTCCTCTCTTCTTTTCTGCAACTTAGATATTAAATAAACTATTTAAACTAAAGGAGAATGGCAGAAAGTGAGTGAGGAGACAGGACTGGGGGAAAGGGCTCAGGACTTCATTTTTGTATAGTTGTGCAGTGAAGTTTATACCAACCCAGCCAGAGCACATGATCCCGACTAGCATGCAGCCTGCTTTGAAAAACATGTGGGTCGTAAAGTAGGCAATTTCCCATCCCTGCTGACTATGCCAAAGCTGGCATCTGCTCTTTTTGGTTTGACTTTTTTTTTTTTAAATTGGGGAACAGTGTGTTTTTCCAGGACCCATAAACTCCAAATCAAGTAGTTGTTTCAAAGTAGTTGTAGAGGACACAGCTCCTTGGCCCATGTGGGAATCGAACCGGCAACTTTGATGTTATGAGCCTGGGCTCTAACCACCTGAGCTAACTGGCCGCCCCATGGTTTGACTTTTTTAAAATTGGAATATTTTAAATTAATAACCATCAAATGCCCTTTACATTGATAGCTGCAATACTGAAACTCACATTTAAAAATTTTTTTTTTTCAAAGAAGGTTACCCATTCTCTTTTTCCTGGGAAACATGAAGATCAACTATGAGCATTAATATAATATGGCCAGTCTAGGTCACTGGGTTTTATTAATGCTAATATCTAAACAGGTGTTCACATTTTGTGTCTAAATAAGGTAGACTGGGAAGTTCTTGTGTGGCTGAATTTTAGCAAAAATTCCATGAGATAATTTAGAGGAATGTCATATTTTTGCAGTGCAAACTCGTAGAGCTCTACATTGGGATCACTTTTGCTTCAGGTGCTTCTGACATGAGAATACAGGCAATTTTTCTTTCCCAATTCCTTGGAAAAATATTTCTGCAATGTCTTGGGTCATTTTTACTATAACTGGGTTTTTTTTTTAAGAAAGATTATCGGCTCTGTGGTTAGTTTCCCACAGTTGATAAAAATCTATCAAAAACATAAAATAATTTGCCAAGAAAAAGTTGTTTTTCAAAGTCTGCAGGAACAGGAAAAAAATAGTACTTATTTATATGAGCACAAACATGTAAAGCTGGTCATACTGCAGGTAAATTCAGTATAGTATTCAAAGTTTCTATAAAAACGAACAAAAGATACATGTTTACTTCCATTATTCCAATAGTTAAATATTTGGTTTGAATGACAGTTTCACTATTATAGCACTTTACTGGTCTGATTTAAGAGTTCAAAGTCGTTTCTGTGTATTTGGCCCAATAATGTCCATATCCTGGGTAAATTCAGTTCAAAAAAACAGAATTTAGGGCAAAAGCTCCATATAACACAGCAATATGCTTCTAGCAGTTGCTGTCCTTCCCTGGCTCCTACAGAAGTAAGAATTTTGGAAGCGGAAAAAATACACCATCTAATAATTCTAGCAATGAGAATGATTCTGTACCATTCTGCCAAGAAAATATCACCGCAATGCTGGAAAGTAGGATTGTGGGAAGATGACAATGTACAAGGACACTTGCCACACATCCAAATAAAATAGCTTAAATTTAATAAACAAAACATTCCTAGACATCCAGTTGCATTGATCCCATCCATATACATAGCCAAACTGGATTTTGCCATCCAGTAACAATATGGCTCCAAAAGCAAGGCAAAAAACCATTGTTCTTGCCAGATGAGACTCATGCATGATGCTGCCATCTTCTATTGTACTTTGGATGTAACACTGTTAGTGTTTTTTGCCAGATGTGGTCAAAATTGATACCTAATTCTTCTAATAAAGGTGATTCATCCTCAAAGTTTTTTCCATAAGATAGCTAAGATATAGTTGGATTGTGTGTCTGAGTTGACTGGAAAATGTGCCCACTGTATGGCTATTGTGGGCGCATCATCTGGAGGGACAAATTGGCCTTGCTGCGGGTAGTTACAGCCAGCATACTGTTTGCTCTAGGGTCCTCCACTTCCTCCACAATCATAGGACTGATGTGATTGGTCACCGATGCTGTAACTTGTCTGGTAGAAATCCGTTTTTATCAAAACCTGATATTGCAAATGATCAAATGCAGAGATGGCGACAGTAACTCTTAACAGCCTGGTTTGTCTTTTAGTGGAATAAAATCCAATGAGATTAAACCTATCTCAAACTGAGAGTGAAAATTGTAGGCTTTTTTTTTTTTTAAATAATCCTGGATGTACCATTGTGCTTTGGGGCATGGATGGTTTTGGACAAGCCTAGCTTAGCTCTTCTTGGCGTCTGACTTCATGTTGTTGGTTGTGATCAGCTCTGATGTCTAGAAAGTGAGGCTGAGCTTTAAAGGTAGTGCATAGCACTGATAACTCATGCTGTTGCACAGAAGACTCAAAACCTTCAATAGTTAATTCTTGAAAAGCAGGGGTAGTAACAATCATAAGAGTTTATAGTCTAGATAGTCACTAAAGAGAAATAATGGAGACAAGAGATTGGACAGGACAGATTTCCATGTGATACAACTGAATAGATCAGTCAGTAATGCTTGCCTTTTTCTTTGATCTATTTTTGTAGCAAAAAAGAAATTCCTGTGTGTAATTTTACCATCCATGAGATCCACTGTCAAAGGAACATTGGTGTGTGTCCTATCTGCAAGGAACCATTTCCCAAATCTGACATGGAGACTCACATGGCTACAGAACACTGTCAGGTGAACCACCACGTACTCAAATGTTCATAAATGTGTTATGCTTGCTATTGTGCAGAAGCGAGTGGGCATGTTGTCACAAAGCTAATTGATTGGTTCTCACTTCTTACCCTAGGTCACCTGCAAATGTAACAAGAAGTTGGAGAAGAGGCAGTTACAGAATCATGAGGTTGGTTTCCCTGCACTGTGAGGGGAGCTAGTTACCAGGGGTCAACCCTGCTGAGGTACAGAGCCGCACGCAGAGCGGGAAGCCTGTCTGGCTGGGTCTTTGCTCTCCATCAGCTCCATGCACTCCGCCTCTCAAAGCCTACTGAGGCTTTGACTGTTTGCTGCCAGATTCTGGCTGCATGGCTGTTATGCCTCACGCTCAGGCTGCAGAGCCTTTCCCTTGGAACTGAGTCTGTCATTCTGGAGTTCGGCTATTGGCAGTCTCAGTGAGCGCAAAGCCAAGCCTGGGGTTGCCCATGTGGTATGACCCCCTTAGCACGCAGCCGGCCTTACTTAGATCTTGTAATTGCATTGTGACTTCCTGATTACTTGTTTAGCATGCTGTTTACACCCAAAGAAATTTCTCAGAGCATTTGGTGAAAAAGAACATAGTATCATTTGATCCCTAGTTGAGGTAAAACTGACCATAGTTGAAAGAGAGAGAGAGAGAGAGAGAGAGAATGTATACATACTATATACTATATTTTAAAAATATATATAAAAATATATAAAAAATATAAATATATATATAAGTTTGAATGAGCATATTAATTCATCAGTTAAAAAATCCCAACAGCTGGGCCGGCCGAGTGGCACAGTGGTTGAGCGCTGGCTTGGGACGCCAGCGGCCCTGGTTCGGGTCCCACATAGGAGGGCCAGTGACACTGCCCTCAAAAAAAAAAAAAAAAAAATCCCAACAACTATTTAGTTGGTGATCACACAGGAGTGTGTATATATATGTAAAAATTCATCAAGGAATGCACATAAGATTTGTGCATTTCATTCTATGCACTTAAAAAAACTAGCAATTTATTCATTTATTTTATTTTATTTTATTTTTTTGAGGGCAGTGTCACTGGCCCTCATATGTGGGACTCGAACCGGGGCTGCTGGCTTCCTAAGCCAGCGCTTAACCACCGCGCCACTCAGCCGGCCCTATTCATTTATAATTTTAAAAGGTGATTCATATTCAGTGAAAAAAATTTGGAAAATATAAAAAGAAAACAAGCACCATTCATAATCTCACAGCTCAGAGATAAGTGTCTTATTTAAGTACTTTGGCACTCTGACCTTCATTATTTTTCTAAGCATTTGACCTGTGTTTTACTAGGCCTTGCCAGCAAGGAGGGTTATAATTGAGGTCACATTAACAATATAATGGGTGTTTCTCTGGCTCTGACATCTACCTGCTGTATAAAACAGTCTCCAGTTGTCCCCTCTTCTAACTTCTCCCCCGGGTATTTCTGGGGTTAACATAGTAATATATCAGTCGTTATAAATATATAAGGACGAAGTATTCCCTAACATTCCTGCACGTCATACTATGACAGTTGTAGACAAGATTAAAGAGTTTTTAAAAATCTTCCTTAAAAAAAGTTTATATGTTATTTGCTGTTAATGGTGAATTTGTAGCACCTTTTAGGGTTGTTACAGCACTTACTATATATGTTATTTAGTATGTGCTGGCAATTATTTGCTTTTTTGTTGTTGAGTACCTTAAATCAGTGACATTTTTCTAATAAAGCTTTTTTTAAAAAAACATCTTTCTGAATTGGTAGGTAATTTTAAAGCCACAAAAACATAGATATAAAAATTGTCTCTCTTCGGGCCGGCCGAGTGGCACGGTGGTTAAGCGCTGGCTTGGGAAGCCAGCGGCCCTGATTCGGGTCCCACATATGAGAGCCAGTGACACTGCCCTCAAAAAAAAAAAAAAAAAAGAAATTGTCTCTCTTTTATGCCTGTTCCTAGGTCCACTTCATCAGTTTCTTGCATTTTCTACAAGAGCATATACAACCATTGCTAAAAATGTTTGAAGTAACATTTAGAGTAGAACCTAGGTTTAATTTATATGAAAAGAAACTTGCTCTTTGGCACAGTGGTTGTAAAGCATCTAAACTTTTGAAATGATGTTACATTAAAGTTCTGAGCTTAAGTTCCCAAGTTTTGGAATGTGCATATCACAGTAACATATTTCTTTATATCTTTTTTTAATTTTTTTAGTGCTTTAGTGATAATTTCAATTAAGTATAAAAGTTTCATTCTTCATCTGCTGAGTACATTTATACTCTTGGGTCATTTTCACTGGTGATTCCTGGCTTACTCGTATTTGATGAGTTTAAAGCCAGTGCTATATACAGATGTGCAGATTAGAAATATCAGTGTCTTTCTAAAGGGTCTTGTCCTCATTACTGGGAGTAGTAAGAAATTGGGCTGGTGGAGCTTTGACAAACATCTGATTTGCTATGCATCTGCTATTTGCTCCTGGGCTTCTCTGGCTGATTTTAGGTTACTTTGTAATCTGTCCAGAAAATGCTGATAAATCAGGGTGACTGAGGGAGTAGATTCCTTCTAAGAGCTTCCTTCCCTTTGTAGAACCTGGTGGCAGGGTCCGAGAGGGAATCTGTGACTCTTAAATACATAGAAAAACATGGCAGACAGGCAAAGCTAGGGTTGGGAGAGAACAGGAATTAAATACCTTTTGTTTTCCTTGCCCTGTACTGAAACATGGCCTCTCTTTGATTCGCATATTAACGGTCTCATTACTCTGTGTTGCAGGAGATTGAGTGTCCTCTACGGCTTGCCCTTTGCCAGCACTGTGATTTGGAACTTTCTGTTCTCAAACTGAAGGACCATGAAGATTACTGTGGTGCCCGGACAGAGTTATGTGGTAGTTGTGGGCGGAATGTCCTGGTCAAAGATCTGAAGACTCACCCTGAAGTTTGTGGGAAAGATGGGGAGGAAAAGAGAGATGAGGTGGCCATGCCAACTAATGCATATGATGATTTTTGGGGTCAAGATCCAATCTGGATTGCATGCCAGCTCAGACAAATGGAGTCTCTGGATGCACACACAAGGCTACTCCGAAGGCCACTGAGGGCCTTTGAATCAGACCTTTTCCATAGTAGGACTACCAACCAAAGGAACATCACAACCCAGTTTCCAATTCACAATAATCTAGGTGAGTTGTGTTGTGGATGAGAAAACAAATGGTATCAAAATCTCAGGGCAAATGGGAACAGGGCTTTGGGGCCAAATTGATCTTAATTCTGGAAACCTGACTGTAGCTAGGTAACATTAGGAAGAATACCCAGCTCTCCTGCAGATGGGAGTAACATAGTCTCTTTGCTGTTGGATTGCTATTGGATTAGAGTTAGGGTTGGTGATGATTACAGTGCTATGAACGGCTGACATTTACTGAACATACCCATGTGCTTCAGGCATTTGCAAAGTACATGTATTGTTAACTCATTTAATTCCCACAACAGTCTTACGTGGGTAGGTTAAGTGGTAGAGCTGGGATTTGAGTTCAGGGAATCTGACCCCATGCTTTAAACCATTCTGCTATAATGCAGCAAATATATTTAAAATGTTTGACACAATGCCTGTCTCATAGTTACAGCTCAATAAACTGTTTATTTATAAAATAGAATAGTAATGGAGCCCTTTGGCAATCTTCATATTTGGAGTCTTATGAGAGCTGGAGGGCTGGGCCTCTTGTGCTTTCACAGATGCCTACAAACTGAATATTTGGTGGGCACGGACTTGAGCTTAGGGGTGGCAACAGCTTTAATGTGTCTTGAGTACTGGTTTTTGTTTTTTCAGTGGAAGAACAAGAAAGGCAAGAAAGAAATAGAAACCGACAGTCCCCCAAAGAGGGTGGCGAAGACAATACAAACTTGGACTTCATGTTGGCCCTAAGTTTGCAAAATGAAGGCCAGGCCCCCAACATGGCAGAGCAGGACTTCTGGAGGGCCATATGTGAGGCAGACCAGGCCCGTGAAGGTCCCAACGCTCTGAACGACGTAAAAGGTAGGTTTGTTTATTCTGCACTAGCCTCTGTCTCTAGATTTTTAAAAAAGTCTTAAACTTCAATTCATATAAAATTGAAAGTTTTCATGAGATAGAGAATTTGCCTCTTTTGTTTGTTCATCACTTTTCCCACTTTTTATTTTTAAAAATTGTCAGAACGCTACAGCGAATATCTATATACTCGTCTATATGCACCAATTTTAGTATTTTTCTTTTATCTTTAGATATATAATTTTTTCCTCCCAAAGCACTTGAAAATAAGTTGCAGACATAACATTTTATCCCTACAAACTTTAGCATGTACCTCTTAACAAGAGCATTCTCCCATGTAAATGCAGTACAAATATCACACTCTGGAAATTTAACATAAGTTTCCTGCTTGTATGTAATGGCTGTTAGAGCTTCTCTATTTTCAAAATCCAAGATTATGCATTGTGTTTAGTTCATTTTAGGTTATTTTACTAGTATCTGTCCCTCCCCCCTTCCCCCTCCCTCGCTCCCCCTCCCTCGCTCCCCCCTCCCTTGCTCTCCCCTCCCTCCTCCACCTCCCCCTCTCTCCCCCTCCCTCCTTCGCCCCCTCCCTCCCCTCTCCCTCCCCCCTCCCTCTCTCCCTCCCTCTCCCCCTCCCACTGCCTCCTTCTCTCTCCTCTCTCCCTCCTTGACACCTCCCTCCCTCCTCTAACTCCCCCTCCCTCCCTCTCTCTCTCCTTCTTCCCCTCTCCTTTAGGACATTGACACTTTTGAAGAGTCTAGGCCAGACTTTTTGCAGAATGTTTCTTTCTCAGTTTAGATTTGTCCAGTTTTCCCATGTTTAGATTCAGATTACAGCTTTAGCAGTAGATGATACCTTGGTGTGTCCTTCTCTAGGTGTTAGTTTTGTTATTCATTAAAATGAGGTCTGTCAGATCTCTCCATTGTATAGGATACAGTTTATAATTTATAATAGCTAGATGCAGGATGTTATTTTGAGATTGTTGGGAACAGGATATTTATACACTTTTATCTAGCAGTTTTAGTATTCATTGGTGTTTCTTGCTTGAATCAAGTATTACTATGGTGATGTGTATAATGGTAATTTTTCTGTTTCTATCTTTTGTTCTATATTTATTAGTTGTCATTCTTCTATAAAGAACTTTGTTTCATCCCCACTCCCATTTAAAAACAATTCTTTTTTTTTCTTAATGTTATTGGACTCATGGATTAAAACTCAGTTTTAAAAAATAAAAGTTGGATTATGAGCCGTGAACCACCCTTTGGGCCTCTTGTTTAGAGAACGATATGTTTGAGAGATGTACATCATATTTAAAACACTCAAGGTATAAGAGATTATAGGGACCTGAAAATGAAGCAGCTCTCAGCTGTGGCTTTGCTTCACACTACTTACTATATGAATAATGATTCCAAGAAGAGTAAGATTAATTCTGAACTTTTTGTCGATTTAGTTAAAACAGGAACTGGTCCTGGATCCCGACACTGAAGTTTGGGTCTCTGTGGCCTGGTTAAAGGTGGGATATAGTAGAGTGTTAATAGGAACTTGGATAGACAATAACACATTTTTCCTTTGAAACTATTTTTGTATTTAATTATAATTCTATTAATTTGATAAATGTAAATATATACATGAAATATTTTGTTTCTATGATCTACTCTAGACAGTGGTTGGTTAATACGTTGATTAAAGAATGAATAAGCTGAGTCCGTGGCTCCTTAGAGTAGGATGTCCCCATATGTTGAAAAACCATTGTTTTAGACTATTTTCTTCCTTAAAAATAATGCCTTTTGTAGAGGGTTTTTAGAAATAGATAATTTACATATGTAATACAAACGATTGTGTTCACATTAAGTGGGTGAATTGTATGGTATGTAAGTTATATCCCAATAGAGCTGTTAAAGAAAAAAGGGTAAAAATCAGTAGAAAAAATTAAAACAGTTAAAAAGTGTAAAAGGAAATGTAAGTGTCTTCTTCATCCACTAATTGTTTCCTAGTTCTCCCCAGAGGTCACTGCTTTCAACAGGTTTTGGGTATATAAAAGGATGTGAATGTATCACTGGGATTGTTTAAAAGCTGTTCTTGTTAGGAAGACTGTGAATTTTGGGAAGTAGAACAAGGTTTCTCAATGTTTGGCTTTGGATTTTTTCCCATTTCTAAGAGTTTGGTGCCTTTTATGGGATGTTGATATTCAAGTTCTTTCTCCCTTTTGTTACCTTTGATCTCTTCTGGTTTCTGTCTGTTTGTTTGTTTTAACCTAATAGTTGCTACTTCTTTCCCTTAGGAAAATGCTCTAGTTCCACAGACAATGTTTTCCAATTTCTGAACAGTATCTTTTAATGTGTCTCCTTATTAGCCTTCCAGGCTTAACTTCATCAGAGCATTTAGATTGGTGCCGAAGAAAGTAAAATTGTAATAGCATGGTAGTGACAAGTGAAGACTGTGGTATGAGAGTAGTTTCCTTTATTTTCTCTTTTTTTAGTCATTTCTTAGATTGCTTTTTGACTTGTTTGCTGATTTCATTCCATTTTCCTTGTAGTGGTTCCCCTGGAAATTTCAACAATTTAACTTAACAAAGACTAAATTTAATTAACAGCATCACACTTCCAATTTTTACAATACCCTCAGAATTCGGATCATTCCTTTATGACTTGAGAAAGTGTTCTCGTTTATTTGTATTTATCATTTTATTACGTGCTTACCATTTTCTTGGCTCTCCCATTCTTCCTTGTTTCTCAGAACTTCCTTCTAGGATAAATTTCTTCCTGAGGTACATTCTTTAGAAATTCTATGCAAAGTGTCTGTTGATTGTAAATTCTCTATTTTTGACTTTGTCTGAAAATGTCTTTATTTTATCTTCATATTTGATAGTTTCTCTGGTCATAAAATTCCAGATTGCCCATTATTTTATCTTAGTTCTTTAAAGATGTTATTCTATTTCTTGGCTCCTGTTGTTGGCTATGGAGAAGTCATCTGTTAGTGTTAATTGTGCTTTTTCCATAGGTACTCTGTTTCTGCCTGGCTGACTTTAGGATCTTTTGGTCTTGGGGGTTCTCCTGTTTCCTGATGATTTCTCTGGCTTTAAATTTCTTGGGATTGGCTGGCATTCCTGATTCATAAGTTTAGTATTTTTCATTTGTATGGAAAATTGTCATCCACTATTTCTTTGATTATTGCCTGTCGTTCATTCTCTGCGGTCTCTTCCTGAACTCTATCCTCTATGTTTTTTAACTGATATTTTCCATTTCTTTGTCCTGTGCTGCCTCCTGGGTAATTTCTTACCTATCTTCTTATTCAGTGTTTAATATGTCCATTGAGGTTTTCACTTCAGTGATAATATATTTTTCATGTATTCTATTTGAATTCTGTTCGATTCTTTTTTCTTCAATGTATCATTTTTATTTATTTATTATTTTTTGAGGGCAGTGTCACTGGCCCTCATATTTGGGACCCGAACCGGGGCCGCCGGCGTCCCAAGCCAGCGCTTAACCACCGCACCACTCGGCCGGCCCTGTTTCTGTTCATTTTGAGTCTAACTGTGGCCGCTGATACCTAGGTGCAGCCGACGAGACCATGTTGCCTTGTGAATTTTGTGAGGAGCTCTACCCAGAGGAACTGCTGATCGACCATCAGGTGTGTTGTGAATTACTCGAAGGCTTTAAGTAGGAACGTGTGCAGGCCCTAGCTCGTGTCACAGGCCACATGAGGTCTTGAGCAAACTATTGTAATTTGCGTATGGTCAGGGGAACTGTGTTTTCACTGTGGTGGACTGACTGTGGGTATGCGAACTCAGCCTTTCCCTCTTGGAAAAGGCATGTTCATTCCAGCGGGCCCCATTTGCTTCCTCTACACCATGGTGACCAGTGTGCATCTCTGCTGGCCGCCTTCTAATCTGGTCTCATCTCATGCCACACATTGATGACTGGGGCTGCACCGAAGTCCTTGCAGTTCCCTGGAAGGGTCAGGGGTCCTTTGTGCACTTGACTTTTTCTGCCTAGAAGCTGTGTGGCCTTCTACCACTGCCCCCTAATACCCCTACCACACAGACCCCTTACTCGTAGACTTGATTCAGAAATGCCAGACTAGGCCAGATCAAATCAGAGCGAACAAGAGTATTGAGGGAAAGTAGTTCCCGCCATTCGGCAGTCTTCAAACACAAAGGCCCTTCTCTAATCATTCCTGGATGGCTCAAGAACTTTCAATCATCCAATAAATACCCAACGCCTTTCATATACCAGGTATTGAGATTCAGAAATTAGGAAAACCCAGAACCATCCTCAAGGAACTCAGCCTAGCGGTGCAGATGACAGGGGTTCAGGAGACCACATCACAGGGTGATAGGCTGAAAAATCAGTGGGCACAGGACTTTTGGGGCACACACAGGTGGGACGGCAGACCTCGCTTTCAGAGCGTCACTCACTTACTGCACCTTCTGAAACTTTAAGTATCCCTTTGCTCTGGGTGAAACATACATTCCCCCCATAAGTGGAGCAGTACAGTATTTCAATATAGCCCTAGGTTTTGGTTTGGGGGCAGCATAAAAAAATTCATTAACAAATGACAAAGGAATATTTGGGTCTCTTACTATATAGGAAGAATCTTGAATCTTCAAATTAATTTAAAAAGAATAATTACATGAACACAGTAAATGAAAAAGCACAGAAATGTTTACAATAAAAGTAAAGTGAGTGTTCTGTCCGCACTCTCCTGACCCTTTCTAGTTCCTCTCCCCACTATTAAGCATTACTAAAATTTTGTGACTTCTAGAAAATGTTTTAGGAATGTTTTTTCCTTAACCTCTGCTTTTTTTTAATCCTATGTTTGATGAGACAGACCAGCTGTAACTCTTCATGTGCCTTACCTTCGTTCAATATGGGCAGCACGTCCCCTAAAGGGATGGAGGGCCCTGATGTCATCTTCCAGAAGTTTGTGCAGCAGGCTACGAGCAACCAGTTAGACTCTTTGATGGGCCTGGGTACTTCACCCCCTGTGGAGGACAGCATCATCATCCCATGTGAATTCTGTGGGGTACAGCTGGAAGAGGAGGTGCTATTCCATCATCAGGTAAGAGTCCCGCTTCAGCCCATGCTGAGGCTCCGTGAGTGAACCTGAGGTTTTCGGAGCTGAGAAAGCTGCGTCTGCCTTCAAGTTGCATGCATAGGTTTTGTGAGCTGTTGAGGTTTATAATACCTCAGGCCTTCAGACTTCCTCTACCTTCTGACATCTGAAACCAGCATGTCACTAGGTGAGGACCAAGGAGCCAGGATTCCATTAAACAGGAATGGAGGACTTGCCGGAGCGGTTGAGAGCTCCCTTGAGGTCACCAGCACATTCTGCTTTGACCAGGGTTTTCCTGTCGTGGTGGCATCTGAGGCCTGCATCCCAGGAGACCTGGGGATCTAGTTCTGGCTCTGCCCTTATGGTTGACTTTGGCTAGGTCCCGTCCCCTCACTGGGGACATCTGTAAATGAAGGACTTGGACTAGACAATCTGAAGTCCTTTTTCAGGGTTTGCAGTCTAGGATTCCAGTCTGTTAGTGGAAAGTCCATTTTCTGCCCCGTCGTGTTTGTTGCGGGAGCTAACACTGCAGGTCTGTTCAGGGTCATTTCTGTAGCTGATGCCATATAGCTGTTACATTTCATTATTACATTTCATTCCTGTAATCAAGACTTCTGCTTTGGGATCAAGTAGTCGAGAAGCAACTGCTTGTTGTCTCCTAGAGGAGACTATGAAATAAGCAACCATGCAAATACTGAAACTATAGACATGCTTTTCTGGGCTGTCAAGACCAGCCCTTCCTTGACCCCTGCACAAATCAGAGCGTCTCTGCAGCGCCTTGGGTGCTGATGGGATGACTGCCGTGCCTGGTGTGTTTCCTCTTAGTTCCAGGCCCTTCCTCTTGGAGGTGATCCCAATGCCCCCCATAAGGTGTAGTCACCCAACCAGCTGTTCCTTCCTTTTCTCCCCCTGCTCCTCTCCTAGGAATAACTCAGTCCAGAGGTACTAATTTTAGTTTTTCTTGTTAGGACCAGTGTGACCAACGCCCAGCCACGGCAAACCACCATGTGACGGAGGGGATTCCTCGACAGGATTTCCAGCCTCGAGAGGCCTCCCCGGAGCTGCCCAAGAGGCGTGCCAGACACCAGGGTATTGGCCAGGGCTGGGCCGCTTTACCACTTCGCATTAGCCACTGTAACGTGGGGTTGCCCGAATCCCCACGTGCCGCGCGCCCAGGAGGCCCTCTAGGGCTAGTGGTGGTTCCATGGTAGACTTAGCGGTCTCGAGCGGAGGTTTATAGGGTAATGGCCTTGGGGACAGCCATGAGACATGCTTAGAAGTCAGTGCTTTTTCAGCCGTGGGCCTCTCGTCTGTGTACTTAGTGAGTTATTTGGAGATAATTTTTAGACCTTGCCCTGGGCCTCTGCTTCTAGTTGAAATTTGCTTAGAGTCCTCAGTCGTCATCGTCACCGTTATTATTGTTAAAGTGCCTCGTGACTGGGCAAGTAAACTGTCTTTGAAATACAAGCACCACAAAGCCAATTAGAACTTATTTATCAGGGGTTGCTTGCTGCGTTGTTGAATAGTTAGGAGGTTGTATTTGAGGATTGAGTAAAACATGTACAGTGGACAGTGTTTCCAGCCCAGTCCTGGAGACGTGGGTTTCAGCAGCCTTGAGCTTTGAGTGAGGCAGTTGGCTTCTGCCCTTTCTGCCTTTTTGTTCCTGCCCTGACTCTAGCACTGGTAGCGAGAGCAATCTTTTCCCTAAAGTTGGTGCTCCCTTCTCTCGTAGGAGACCTGTCTTCTGGATACATGGATGATATCAAGCAGGAAACGCCTAAAGGGCCCACCTACCCGCTTCCCCCGAGCAGGCCCATTAACAACATGATGGCTGCCTGTAACCGACTGTCAACATCCACAGGCTCCAGACCTGGTGGCCAGCCCAGCCCCCCCGGGGTAATGAAGCTCAACAACTTAGACAGCCAGGACATCCGGGAGCGGAGTCGAAACAGCCATAACGGGGCCATGGCCACTGGGCACGTTCCGGTGATTCACCCCGTGCGAAATCTCTACCCAGAAAACCTGGTGCCCTCTTTCCCCCACGGGCCTGCAGGGAGATACGGAGCCAGGTAAGACCAGTAGCCCAAGAATGGTACTGTGTCCTGATTTCAAAAATGTTCGTTTGCTCTCTGTGGGTTTTCTTTTGTTGTTTGTTTGTTTTGTCTGCTCGCAGAGAGCTGCTTTTCTCTAGCTGGTTCCAGTGTTTCTGTATCATCTTGAGTTTTCTGGCTTTTGCTCAGGGGCATCGCAGGAACTAGTTTCCAATCCTTCTCTTTCAGTGGTAGGAGTGAAGGTGGCAGGAACTCTCGGGTCACCCCTGCAGCCGCCAACCATCGCAACAGAACTGCAAAGGTAAGCGGGGACCCTGCCCAGGTGCTCGGTGCGGATCAGACATGGGCGGCGCAGAGGGGAGCTGGGCACCCGGCGGCCTGGGGCCCCAGGACTGGTCTTTTGGCTTTTGCTGAGGTTTCTGTAGAAACAGGACATTTTCAGGGCTCTAAGGGAGGAGGACTGCCTTTTCACTCCCCACTTCATTTGTGTTCCGGTGTTCAACAGGCAATGCCCCCGCAGCAGCCGGGAGCTGGGGATGCAGAGGAGGAAGAGGAGGAGGAGTAAGGGTGTCTGTGGAGCCGCGCTCCGGTTCCGTCTTCTCTGCACAGCCCGCTCGCCGCACTGCCGGCCCCGTCTCTCGGGCTCTGGGGGCTGGGGAGAGTGTACGGATGTTAACTTCTTCTAGGTGATGGCCATGTTGTGTCTTTTGAGATTGTGCTGTGGGAGTTTGGGGGTTTGAGGGAGGGTTAGCAGGGAGGCTGTTGAGAAATGTTTCAGCTTTAGCTGCTGCCTTTGGCAGCACAGAAATATAAGTGTGGTCTCTCCACCAGGGCTCCATCTTTTGACATACTGTCTTCACTGCTTCTTGGTGCTGTGTGGTCCTGGTGGAAAGAGGAGAGGGTTCTGGAAACTTGCTCCCCACCAGTGAAGTCCTTCTCTTCCCTGCAGGGGCCTACATTTGGGAACTTTTGGGTAACCTCCTGTGTACTGTCCCCCCCACTCTAGGATTTGGGCCTCTGGTGTGTGCGGAGGAGCCCGGGTCAAGCGTTCAGGCCAGTTGCAATATGTTAAGAACAAGGCTTTTGGAGCTGGGTTGAGCTAGAGTTGAGTGGATTAAAGCATTCTGCTTCTTTGGCACCTGGCGTCGTTGCCTTCCGGTTCCGGTGGGGAGCGTGGCTCCTTTGTCTTCACTGCCTTCTGATGGACACGGCAGGGGACTCGCCGTCCCCGCCAGGGCCATGCAGGGCTCTGCCCTGATCAGAACTGAGGCCTGAGCTCCATGGCTTGCTCTGAAAACCAAGTATCAGAGCCCCCGTCTCCCTCTTTTAATTTTATTGGTATTATAATGACTA
The DNA here is from genome assembly GCA_033961575.1 of Aselliscus stoliczkanus. Taxonomy (NCBI): domain Eukaryota; kingdom Metazoa; phylum Chordata; class Mammalia; order Chiroptera; family Hipposideridae; genus Aselliscus; species Aselliscus stoliczkanus. The sequence continues at coordinate 7,726,467 of CM066736.1, forward strand.
ATATCCTTGTAATAGAAATAAAGTTTGTACTTGAATTCCGCTGAGTCTTGTGGTTCCTTCTCCTGTGCACTCAGTGCAGACCTCGGGGCGACCAGAGCGGGCTGGCGCCAGCCCTGGCCTGGGGGAGGGTGCGCAGGACGAGGCTTCCACTGTGCTTCCTGGAACCCCAGCCGATCCAGCGTGAGCTCCTTCGCAGTGAGACACTCGGGGTATAGTTTTCTATTGGACTTTGTGGAAACCGACAGGTTGCTGCAGCTCGGGCGATGACTTGGGGCGGGGTGGGGGCTTTTCTCTGACGAAGAGAGGAAGGCAGATTCATTAAAAGCCTGGGTCCTGAGGGAGTTGAGTCCTAGCAGAGTTATCCCTTCACCCTCAGCACCTCACAGTTTGCACGGGACCACCTAGCACCGTAGGTCATTTTGAACTCTTGTTTTTCTCCCAACAACCTATGGGGTTAAGAAGCATGGAAGAATCAGCCCATTTCCTAGGTGGAAAGGAATGGCTTGCATAAGGCTGTGACGCTAATTCACGGCAGAGCCAGGACTCAAATCCAAGTCTGAATTATACAAGAAAGAAAAGCTGGACCAAAAAAAGAAATATGTACTGTAGGTTTGTATACTTTCTTGTATGTCAGATATATCTCAATAAAAACTGCCAGCGGTCAGCTCAGGTACAAGAGGCCAGGACTGACTGAGCCCGAGCTGCCGCTGGCGTCACTGAGCCCCACTGGGATGCGGGCGGAAGGCGCCTTCCCCAGCTGGGACAGAGCTGTTCTAGAAGACTGTTCTATAACTACTGGTTGTATCACTTGTGTAATTTCTGGGTCTGTTGAGACAGATTTTTCTAGGTGCTATTTTATTGCTGCTTTGCTTGTCTGGTGGTTTTTGATGGGATGCCAGACATTCTGAATTTTACCTATTTGGGTGCTGGGTATTTTTGTATGCCTATAAATATTCTTGAACTTTGTTCTCATACTTGGTTACTTGGAAACAGTTTGAGCCTTTGGGATCAAACTTGTAAGCTTCATCAAGACCGAGCAATGATTAGCCTAGGCTAGCCTAGGGCTGACTTTGCTCCACTACGAAGGCAAAACTGATGCCCCATCAAGTTTCCACTCTGGCCGGTGGGAACAGGACCTGTTTCCTGTTCTTTGCCAGCTCTAATTCTTGTGGCTGTTTGTGTCCCCAGCCTCTGGCCCATTTCCTTACACGCATGAGCTTATCACTACTCAGCTGGATACTTGAGTGGGATGCCCAGATCTAGAGTTCTCTCTCTGGGCCTCTGCCCTGCCAACCAGCTGCCTTGGTCTACTTGGAGACCGTTGGGTTGCACCTTGGGTGTCCCCTTCCGTTGTTGCTATCTGAAAACTATCCAGGCCGTGTTAGGCCCCAGAACATTTGTTTCTCTTCTCAGCTCTGTTCTTCATTGCCGGATGTCCAATGCCTTGAGAACCGTTCGTTAGACGTGTCATGAAAGCATTACTTTTACTTACTAGATTGTTATGTAAAGTCTGATGCCATTCTGATTTGCATGTTAACTAAATTTTTCCCTTGAGGCATTTTAGGATGTCTATCCCTGGTATTTTGAAATTTCCCCATGTTGTATATTGGTGTGGATTCTTTTTCCATTTAAATAACTAGACACTTAGCACTCTCTGAAATTCATGTCTGCTTGAGTTTTTCAGGATTTTCTTATTTTGGTAATTTCTCTCCTGTTTTCTTTGCAGAATTCCAATTATAATTGGATGTTGACCCTTTTAGACTGATTTTTTATTTTCTTTCATGTTGTCTTTTTGCCCTACTTTATGGGAGATCCCTCAACTTTACCCTTTCATCTTACTATTTCTTTGATATTAATTTCTAAAACCTTTCTCTTTTATCCTTTCACAGCCTTTTCCCCCACTAACTTAATGGATGTAATTCTTTTTCTTATACTTTGTGCCATAGTTGTTTCTTGGATGGATCTCTTGTTCTACTCACTGTATTGTCTATTTCCTGGAAGTTGTTTATTTTTGTTTTGGAATTTCCTCAAACCTCAGATATTTCCTGGCTGTCTTTATATTTAAGAGCAGAGCACTAAAGGTGACGAGACACTCTTTTCAACTGTCCAATTTCACAGTAGGCCAGTAGGCTGGCACTCTCACCAGGAGCCCAGGTGCCAATACCATGGGGGTCTTTTCTGTGGGTTAGTTCAGGGACCGGCTTCGAGCCTGCTGTGTAAAGCTAGGATGGGGCTGGAGTCGTGAGCTTTTTGGGTGGTTTTCTCAAGAATATAATGTTTGGCCTTCTGTAGGGTGGTGGAGACTTGAACTTCTGCTGCTTGTATGAATTTCCAATCCTTGTTTTTTCCCGACACATGGGGCCGTTTCTTTGCTGTACTGTGGGTTTTGGTTATTTTTTTAAAGTGAGGTGCACATAAGCTCGCTTCCCATGATGTGCGCCACATCAGTTGTCCTCTTTCAGAAATTGGGTTTTGAAATGACAGATTTCTTTTGGCTTCATGAATATTGAATGTGTGCCTTTATTTCTTGATTTCCTCATTTTGGTGCTTTTAAGAAACCATCCACAGGGTAAAACATCCCTACAGAAAAGTGCATGGCTGTGTACGGCTCAGCGTGAAGACATACCAGTCACCACCACCCAAATCCAAAGACAATATTACCGAGACACTGGAACACCCCCCATGCTCCCTCTCAGTCACTGCACCCTCTCGGGGGCCCAAAGAACCACTCTCTTGACATTTTATCACTGTTGGTTTTGACTTGTCAACATCTAAATGAACTCATACCATGAAGTACTCCTTTAGGCCTGGTTGCTTTTGCCCATCACCGTGTTTATGACTCATCCAGATTGTTGCACACAGCAAGTTTGCTTTCCTTCCCTAGTGTTCCATTGTGTGCCATCATTTATTCTATTGTTATTGCTGCTGTGAGCATGCCTTTTGGAGAATATGTATGAATTCTGTTGGATTTGCATGGAGGGGTGAGGTGCTGAGGGGCACAGGGGATGGTAGTAGATACTAGCCGGTTTCCCAAACAGGTGTAGGTTACAGGCCCCACAGCAGCGTCCGACAGTTCTGTTGGTTCCACATGTTCCCCAACCGTGCTGTTGTCTTTCTAGCCCCTTTGGTGCTGGTATAGCATCTTGTAATTCTAATTCTGGTTGGTGTAATTGTGAATATACTTATTTTTTAAGAGGCAACTCGAGATGGCCTCAGCCATCCTGCTCGCGGAATCCTTGCTGTGCTGTGCTGGGCAGAGCGCAGAGGGGTCTGGCGCCCAGCCCCTCACACCTGACTGTGCTCTTTTCAGTGAGCGGTGGGTTTGCTCCCTCCTTACAGCACCCAGGAGCAACAGAAGGAAAGCCGCTTGGCCATCCTCTGAGAGCGTTCTCGCTCTTTCTACAGTAAAGACATGTGTGGGACACTTCCACTAAGTACGGGCAAGGTGGGGTGAAGACAGAAGGAAGCGGGTCTGGGTGCGGAGTCCCCTGGAGCCGGAGGAGGAGAAGCTAGTCAAGGAGCCTGGATTCCCCTCGTGAAGCCCGCAGGGCTCCCTGGGGTGGGGGGCGGTGGGGACGGCTCTGCAGGAGGGGACAGAGTGTCCATCTTGGAAGGCGGTGCCGAGCTAGGCTTTACCTCTTCCCTGCATTTCCCTCTTGCACAAAGTACAGTTGACTCTTGAGTACCTTGGGGGTGAGGACCGAAAATGCATGTTACTTAAGTCGGCCTTCTGCACACTAGACCGAACTGCCAGTTGACCTTGAGTGGGTTTGAACTGGTCAACTGAAAAAACAAATCCACACATAAGTGGATCTGCACAGGTCAAACTTGCCTTGTCCCAGGGTCATGTCTAAGGAGGACATGTCGTCTAAGGAGGCCCCAGACTCTTCCAGTGCAACAGTCCACTTGAGGGAAATCTCACACCAGCACAAGCTCATAGACTAGCTCCAGGACAAGGAGTGGGCAGAACGCGCAGGGTTAGGTTTAGCTTTGACCTTGGATTTCCATCTGTTCAATCATACTTTCTATATGAAAACCATAGACTCGAGGGGTCAAATGGGGGGAATGGGTAGTTTATGAGCATAATGGGGTAAGAATCACATCAAGTGCAAAGAGACCATAATTATATTTTAATTCCTAGCCACTTGGAGGCACTTAAGTATCAGCCATTCAAGCATACTAGCTTTTGAATCTCCTCAGCAAGAGTAGATAATTAGGGCCGGCAGAGTGGCTCAGTTGGTTAAGAGCTCACTCAAGAGCGCGAGCTGAGCTCTGAGCAACAGCAGTTCGATGCCCAGCCCGAGCTGAGCTGCCACTGAGCTGCCAACAGGTGGCAGGATGGCTCAGCTAAAAATAATAATAATAATAATAATAATAATAATAATAATAATTATGACCCCACCCCACCCAATTTGTGTGCCTGGCCTAACTTCTTCCAGTGGCTTTTATACACAAGCGGGCTGCATTGGCTTGCACTGCAGACTTTCCTAAAGTCTCTCAAAGGTCCACAAACTCCAAACCAGCAGCAGCTGGCCTCAGTGTACCCTGCATCTCTTGCTAAGTGGCCCCAAGCCTGGTACAAACAGCGGCCAGTCTTGGCTTGGAATATAGTTTCAAGTAGGCGGCCACAAGCCTGGCACAAGTGGCAGCTGGTCTCAGCTTACATCATGTGCTCAACAAAGAATCCCAAGCCCAGCACAGTGGCAGCCCACCTCGATTCACAGTATAGCCTTTCCCAAGTGCCACCAAGCTCAGCAAAGTGACGATCAACTGCAGAACAGTTTGTAGCTCCTACCAGGTGGCCCCAAGCTGGACTCAAACTGCATTTGACCTTGTCCTGTACTGGAGCCCTTCCTAAGAGGCTCCAGAATCAACACACCTGGTGACCAGCTTCAGACCCAACCAACTCCACAAACAACACACCTGAAGGGTGGACTCGGCAGGCACCAGAGCCCACTAAAGTGACTCCTACTCCATGGTACCAGCCCCTGAACAAGAGTTGTCTGCCTTAGTCACAGCCAGTCAGCCTGAGGGTCAGCCCCACCCACTGATATGCCAACAACATTCGAGGCTCAACTACAATGGCAGGGCATATACAACTCACATAGGGACACACCTGGAGCACCCAGCTCAGGTGACCAGGGAGACTGGGCCCCATAGGCCACTCTGCCTAGATTGGGAGACGTAGCAGATCTACCTGATATATAGACACACACGCTGGGAGTCAGCTAAAAAGAACTTAATGAAATGGAGACAGTCTACCAGATACAGAGTTCAAAGCACTGGTTATAAGGACGCTCGATGAGTTTATTCTTCAATAAATGAACTCAGTGAGAACTTCAACAAAGAGGTAGAAAACAAAAAAAGAACCAGTCAGAAATGAAGAATACAATAACTGAAGGGAAGAATCCATTAGAGGGAATCAACAGCAGACTGGAGGAAGCACAGGATCCAATCAGTGATCTGGAAGACAAGGTAGTAGACAACAGCCAATCGGAACACCAAAAAGCAAAACACAATTTTTTTCAAGGATAGGGACCTCGGGGACATCAAGCATACCAACAGTTGCATCATAGGGGTACCAGGAGAAAGAGAAAGAGCAAACCTATTTGGAATTTAAAACCCATTCAGAGAAATAATGATGGAAAACTTCCCTAACCTGGCAAAGGAAACAGACATATAAGCGCACACAAGCCCAGGAAGTGCGGAGAGTCCCCAACAAGATGAACTCAAAGAGGCCCACACCAAGAGGTGTCATAATTAAAATGCCAGAGAGAGAATCTTAAAAGCAGCAAGAGAAAGGCAACTAGTTACCTACAAGGGAGCTCCCATAAGACTCACCTGATTTCTCAACAGAAACTTTGCAGGCCAGAAGGGATTATGACAATATTCAAAGTGATGAAAAGCAAAGACATACACCAAGACTGAAAAACACACAGACTAAAAAGAAAGGGATGGGAAAAGATATTTCATGAAAATGAAACAAACAAAAAGCTGGTGTAGCAATACTTATATAAAATAGGCTTTAAAACAAAGGCTGTAACGAGACAAAAAAGGGCATTTCATTATGATATGGGCATCAATCCAACAAGAGGATATCTCTCGTAAACATTTATGCACCCAATATAGGAGCACCTAAATATATAAAGCAAGTATTGCTGGACCCGAAGGAGAGATTGACAGCCATACAGTATTAGTAGGGGACTTGAACACCCTGTTGATGTCAATGGATAGTTTATCCAGACAGAAAATCAACAAGGAAACAGTGGCCTTAAATGAGAACACAGCATGGTACTGGCATGAAAACAGACACATACATGGATCAATGGAACAGACTAGAGAGCCCAGAAATAAACCCACACCTATATGGTCAATTAATCTACGACGAGGCAAGAATACACAATGAGGTCAAGTCAGTCCCTTCAATAAATGGTGTTGGGAAATTGGACCACCTTACACCGTATACCAGAATAAACTCAAATGGATTAAAGACTAAATGTAAGACCCCCCAAACCACAAAACTAGAAGAAAACATTGGCCACACTCTTTGACATTCCTCTTAGTAATAGTTTTTTTTTTTGGCTATGTCTTCTGGGGCAGGGCAGACAAAAGAAAAAATAAACGGGACTACATCAAACTAAAAAGGTTTTACACAGTGAAGGAAACCATCAACAAAGCCAAAAGACAACCTACTGAATGGAAGATATTCACCAATGATAAATTTGATAAGGGGTTAATATCCAAAATATATAAATAACTCATACAACTTAACACCAAAAAAAATAATCTGTTTAAAAAATGGGCAGAGGACATACACATGGCTAATAGACATATGAAAAGATGCTCAACATCAGAAATGCAAATTCGGGCCTGCCGAGTGGCGCAGTGGTTGGGCGCTGGCTTGGGAAGCCAGTGGCCCCGGTTCGGGTCCCACATGTGAGGGCCAGTGACACTGCCCTCAAAAAAAAGAAATGCAAATTAAAACCATAATGAAATGTCACCTCACACCTGTCAGAATAGCTCTCGCCAAGAAGTCAACAAGCAAGTGTGGAGAAAAGGGAACCCTCACGTATTGTTGGTGGGATTGCAAATTGGTGCAGCCACGATAGAAGTCAGTATGGAGGTTCCTCAAAAAATTAAAACAGAACTATCTTATGACTCAGCAATTTTACTTCTGGGTATTTATCTGAAGAAATCCAAAACACTTATTCAAAAAGATAAATGCACCCCTATGTTCACTGCAGCAGTATTCACAATAGCCAAGATATGGAAGGAACCTAAGTGTCCATCAATAAACGACTGGATAAAGAAGACGTGGCACATACATAAAATGGAGTACGAGCTCAGCCATAAAAAAGAGGGAAATCCTGTCCTTTGCGATAACTAACATGAATAGACCTGGAGGGTATTATGTTAAGTGAAATCAGTCAGACAGAGAAAGAGAAATACCATATGATTTCACTTATATGTAGAATCTAAAAACACAAAACAGAAACTCAGATTCAGAAAACAAATTGATGGTTGCCAGATGGGAGGGGGATTGGGAAGATGAGTGACAGAGGTGAAGGGATTAAGAAATGCAAATTGCCAATTATAAAAAGTCACGGGGATGTAAAGTACAGCACAGGGAATACAGTCAGTAATACTGTAATAGCTACATATGGTGTGAAGTAGGGACCAGACTTATCAGGGGTATCACTTCCTAAGTTATATGAAGGTCTAACTACTGTGTTGTACACCTGAAACTAATATTGAATGTTGACTGTGCTTGAAAAATCACAAACTTAAAAAAAGAGTAGATGATCACACAACTCTTAGGATAAATCAAAATTAGATGAAGGTTATTTATTGGTGCGACTTTTTTTTTTTTTCCTGTAGTGAGCTTTCTTTTACACGGCATTGGTGTAAATAGCATCAAATTGAATGAAAAGTTTGTTAAATGCAACCATAAATAATTATAATAAATATACATCAAGTAACTTTACAGCACACATTTTTTAGGGCCAAGGTTTGGATTTGTCTGGACCTCAATGTGCTCTCTGGGAGAAGCAACCATGTTAGCAGCAGATATCTTACTCACAGCTGTCATTTCATCAAGTGGTGAGCCCACAGAAGCTTCCCAAACCCCTCATGGGGAGGTAGCGGACAGAATTCCGAGTCCATTCAAGGGATGGGAAGGATGGGAGGGGACCAAGAGTTGAAAAATACAGGAGGAAGAACCACTTCTAATAAATCCAAAGGCTCTTTCATTATGCAGAAAGGAAATTAGAGGATCCTTGTCAGGACTTCATCCTGCTGTGACCCCCCCGTCAAGGCCCAGGAGGCAGCGCCAACCACTTTCCTTCCAAGCAGGGAGGCTGCAGGCACTCACCTCCAGACACTGATCCTGCCTCAGATATAAGAGATGCAACCAGACAATTAACCCCGGCTGCTCTTTTCCTTCGGTTGGGGAATCTTTTCTACAATGGTCCTTGATGCAATTCCTAAGAATAATAGGAAGGAGATGGGCGCTGATGGCTCCTACGCTAAGATCCACGCGTCCTTCCGACAGGCCAGGGCCACAGAGAAAGGGGGAGCGCATCCTCTCTTCTCCCCAGCATTCACACTCCAAAGCCGCCTAACAGCACTCACTCAGAGCTTCCAATATTCACAATATTATACAATAAATACAGCGGTGTGATTCTGTGAGAACTGGCAAGGCCCAAAATGACAGTGTCCAACAAGATGGCATATGCTGCTCTTGAACGAAGTACCACGGGACAAAGACCGATTTGGGGCACAAATGCACTGGGGCAGCGGGTGAGCCTGGCGCAGCCCAGGCCTGGCACACACTTACACGGGGCAGCGGGGGCGCTGGGGGCCCGGCCAGAGGGGCAGGCGGATGGACCCTCCTCCTGTCTCCGTCTGGACGTGGAGCTCTAAGTCACTGAAGCAGACTCCGAATTGAGCAGAGCACCTCAGACTGCCGGCTGTCTGTAAAATGGGCGTGTGGCCCTTGCCTCGTTCCCCGCGTCATGGACACTGCAGGACGGGCCGCCGCCGGGCACAGACGAACCGTGCGCTCTCCTGGTCAGTCAGTCTCGGCGGCAGGGCCTCACTGGAGCGCTGGCCCTCCGGCTCCGAGTGTCCTCCCGTCTCAAGTGGGGATGTGCCGGCCTGGCTCTAGGAGCCAGCGTGGGGAATGAAGCCGGGGGCTCCTGCACCCGCAGCTGTCCTACCAGGCCCCAGAGAGGGCTGTCTGGGGGGAAGGGCGGAGAGCCACGGTGGGCTTTCCCTCGGAAAAACCCAGACCACGAGCAAGGTTCTAATGCCAGAAGGTGGCACGCCGACCTCCCACGTCTGGGTAACGGGCCCAACCATTTCGAGAGGGAAGACGGCCTGCAGGGGCCCCGTCCAGGAGAAGCGCCAGCTGGAGGCGAGGGCTGACTGCTCTGCAGAAGGAACGGGACGCCGCGTGTGGCCCACGGCATCGCACCCCAGCTTCCTGCTGGGCAGTTCCATGAGGCGGAACCAGCAGACCTCGGGGCACAGAATCCGGTGGCCACAAAGGACAATGTCCAGGAAGATCAGATGAGACACAAACTGGGAACTAAACTATCCTACAACCATACCATAAACAGGTAGCAAAAGAACCAACCCATCACGAAACGTACAAATACAAAAGGTCAAGTCTTCCAGGAGGCCCTGGAATGTGGACAGAAGTTCGGAAAAGCAAAACATCGCCAACTCGTCACGCAGGGCCCCGGCGGGCTGTGCCTGCAGCGGCAGCTCCCCGAGCTGGCAGAGCGGTGCCTCGATGGCAGCCTGACTCTGGGCTCCCCCCTCAGCCACTCAGGGGGTCTTCACGGTAGTGAATGGCACAGCGGAGCTTTTCCAGCATGATCTCCAGGGAGGAGTACTGGGGCAGCTTGATCATAAACATGCATGTCTCCACGCGGATGTAGCGCGAGTCGGGGGAACCTACCAGAGAAACACGGGCCAGTGTTAGAGGGCTGGGCCTGGGGCTTGGCCGGGACCCTAGGGAGGCCTGGCTGGCCTCTAGCGTGGGGTGGGGGTGGGGCGAGGGTGCAGGGGCCTGGGAGGGGCAGGCACCAAACTGCTGACCTGCGAGGCAGTCTAGACAGGTTTGTTTGACCGGCAAAGGGTTCTGCTTTGTTTTTTTTAAATTGAATTATGTTTTCTGCATTTAAAAGATTAAAGAGTAAAACATTTCTAGCTTTAAAAAATATCAGAGGATATGTCAACATCGAGCCCGTACTGCTACTTGGTGGTGAAGGTCAGGATGGGAGGCACGTGACCCCTGCGCCTTTCCCTCATTTACATTTGGGCTTCGGTGTCTGCGATCCCTGGGCTACTGTTGTCCCTCCCTCATGCAGGGCCCAGCTCCAAACACAGAAGGGCCTGTGTGTCCCCACCGGGAACGTGACCAGGGTAGGACAGTACCTGCTGTGCCGTCTGGGGGGGCGATCTTCATGGGGTACGGGGGCACATGGGCGGTGTCGGGACCCCCGTCCTTGCAGGGGCAGGTGAACGGGATGCGCTCCTGGTTGCAGGCAAACTTGATGAACTTGCAGAGCTCCTCCTGGGCGAACATCTCCAGCGCCCCCCAAAAGAACTCGATGTGCTGGTCTGTCTCCATCAGCCCCACCTGGTACATGGTGTGGGCCTGGGGAGACAGGGGCCCAGACGTGAGCAGGCCCAGGCCACTGCCAACCCAGTGCCTCCCCAGGCCGGGCCAGGGTGCTGCAGGGAGATGATGGCACAGGACACAGGGACATGACGATGATGAGAATGTGTGGCCTGGGCTCCAGGCCCAGCAGCAGCGGCTCTGTGAACGTTACCCTCTGACCCCGCCGGGCAGGTCCTGCCACCGTTCCCACTAGACATCAAGTCACTTGGCCAAGGTCTCCCAGCTGGCCAGGGCAAGAGCAGGCAGGCTAGGAGTGGAGGGATCTTGGCGAGAATGGCCTTCCCCTCAGGACGGTGGCTTAAGGCCAGGGCTCTGGAGGCAGGCGGGCTGGGACACAGGAGGTGCTATGACAGGCCACTGACCTTCAGGAACTCGAGGTTGATGTAGGGGAGGCCGCAGGTCCGCAGCTCCATCTCCAGCGGGGTGAGCGTGGTGAGCAGCTGCAGGGGGATGATGGAGCCCAGGCCAGCCCGCACGGCCGTCATGCACTCATCATTCTGCAGCTCCTGCAGCCGCAGGCTCCGGATGGCTGCCGCGTAGGTGTCCTTGTTCTCCCACCTGTGGGGCCCAGGGCGACGCAGATGAGGGAGGAGGCGGATGGGTGGCTCCTCGGTGTCCGGTTACCCAGACTTCCCAGTCCTGGGGCTCAGGGCACCCCTCTCCTGCCTCAGAGCTGGTGTTTTTCTAATCAAGTCTTCTGTTGAAGACGGCCCACCATCTTCCTTGGGGCCCCACGTCCTGCCTCCTACCCACCCCACTGGCAGAAGCCACCTGTCACCTGACCCGGCCCTGGCGCTGTTGCCCACATCTGGGGGCCACTGTCATGCCCGGGCCGGCCAGCTTGGTCAGTCCCCCCCCACGCACACACACTCACGCCACAGGGACGTGCCGGCCGCGGCTGCACAGCTCCACCTCCTCGCCTGTCATGGTCGGGTAGGTGAACCGACAGCAGGGCTTGTTGGGACTGTCGGGGCTCTCCGTGGCCAGGTGCTGGGAGGTGATCTCGGCGCACAAGGCCTCCAGCTCCGTCTCGTCATTGATCTGAAGGGCAGACAGATGGGCTAACTGCCTGGCCTGCTCCCAGGGCCTCTGTAAGATGGAATCCCGACCTCCAGCTGGGCACACACCAGGCACGGTGTGAGTGGAAGCTACCCGCGGCCATCCTGAATGGGCACATGGCACGGGCCTGACCAATCAGAAACCGCCAACACTGACGAGGCCCCAACTGCAGGTGTGTTCCTGTTATTGTTTGGAAGCAGCAGCCTCTTTCACTGGGGTTGACACGCTGTAAGGTGGTACACCTTGTCCTGCTGGGGGCCGTCTTGAGACTGATTACTCATGCTATCATTTGAGCACCTGGATTCAGCCCTGCCCGAAGCCCAAGCTATATCTGTACATTTCGCTTTAAGAGCAAAGTACTTTTAAAACATTGTCCTCTGGGCCGGCCGAGTGGCGCGGTGGTTAAGCGCTGGTCTGGGAAGCCAGCGGGCCCGGTTCGGGTCCCACACATGAGGGCCAGTGACACTGCCCTCAAAAAAATAAATAAATAAAAATAAAAACAGTCCTAAGCTACTCTGAGCTGGGCTTTCTGTCACTTGCCAACAGAGAGCCCTGACTGAATTCCATCTGTGGGAGATATATGGGCTGCCCCCTCTACCGTTTGGCACACATGCTGGGCTGTGAAGAGATGGCAGGATCTGACTGGGAGGAGAAGGATAAGCCTGCAGCTCTGGGATGGTGAAGGTGGGAGTTAGGGTGTGAGCACACGTGTGTCCTCAGCAGTTACCTCCCCTCCACAGTGAAGGCTACAGGCACCCCTGACAGCCCCCCCCCCGGTGTTCTGGCACATTCCAGAGCAGAAGCCTTGGCTGGACTGTCTGCCTGGACACCGTCTTACATCCCCTGCCTGCCCCAGGGCCGTGCTCCCCGCCACAGCCCCGGAGGACGTCTCAGAGCAGTGCCTGCCAGGCACACAAACCGCCAGCCCATGGCGACATCCTGCTTTGACCCTTTAGACAGTGCATCGGTTTCTGCTGAGAAGCCAGCTGCTAGTCAGCCTCTCAGCTTGCTGCTCCCTTGCAGTCTGCCCTCAAGTGGCAGTAAAGGGACGGCTTACAGAAGCCTGGCCACGAGGCCCCTCAGAGAGCCCATCAAGTGGCAGCACAATCAGCTGATAGCCTTCAGCTGCGGTCCCCTGGGGAGCAGCCTCGGCCAGGCCTCACCGCTAAGTTGGCTCAAGGGGGAGGGGCTGGGTCAGAGGCCACCCCCACACTCTGCTGGGACAGTCCTAACCCATGGAGAATGCGCGCTGCCCCAAAGCACAGGCTTTCCAGCTGGACAGACCTGGGCTCCACTGGTGGCTCTGCTCCCGGCCAGCTCACCCCTCTGAGCCTCACTTCCTCCTGACCTTGTCACAAGGGCTTCTGAATACAGCCCTCCCTACCGCAGGCCACGTGACTGCGGAACCCACGGACAGACCTGCGTGGCTCCCACAGGCCCAGCCGGCAGCCTGAGCCCCGACCACATCCCTCTCCAGGGGGGCTGGTCTGTGTGTGCAGAGGGTGACCAGACACTGCTGTGGTCTCGCTAGCTCTGGGGTCCCACTGCATTCTCACTGCCTTCATGGCCAATCTCAGGAGAGCCCTGAGAATTGATCTGCACTCTTGACAAGGCCCTGAAACAGAGCTCTTTAAAGGGAAACTGGGTCTGCTTGTAGCATTTCGCACCCCGACACCTCTGCTCATTCAGTTGTCCCTGGGAGGCCCAGCAGAGGCACCTGACCCCACGAAGCAAGCCTTGCTGGCACAAATGGCTTACATCCCCTAATGTCCTCTGGGAGATCCAGTCGTTAGTGGGGGAGCTGCCCAGGCTGGAGGTGGCAATAAGGGTCCCAGCGAGGACGGGAAGTGAGCTGCCCCAGGGCCCTGCTGTCCCCCAGGAGAAATGTGCTTTCCACTTACACTCTCAAATTTCTTGACGTAATTGTACGTGAGTATGTCTGCATCCTGCAGATCTTGGTCAGGGTCCAGCGGCTCACCCACCAGCGTCTTCCAGAAAGAGGGCAGGAGGTCCAGGGGGAGAGGGACGTCCGCTCGAATCGCAATGCCCAGTAGCTGGCCCAGGAAGTGCAGCAGCTGCTCCTCCCCACAGGTGATGGGGCTGGGCGTCAGGATGTACTTGCCCTGGAGGTGGAGGCGGAGCCAGCTGAACGAGGTGGGCCCGACTCCACCGGGGCCTGGGTCCCAGAGCTGGCCGGCCGGTGCGGGAGGGCCGGCCCCACCCAGACTAGGACGGCACCGACGAGGACACGCCCGTGACCCAAGCCACTGGCCACGGGCGTCTCACCTTGTTCTTGTTGACAGCAGCGCTGGGGCACAGCAGGAGGAGGCACAGGGAGGAACTCTGCAGCTCTTTACACACCTGCCACAGGAAGTGGCGGAAGGAGCCGCCTGGGGACAGATGGACCCCATCAGCCCACAGGCACTGTCCCCACCTCTGTCAGCCTGCAGCTGCGGAGGGCAGGACCGACTACGCGCCCGAGGGCCGGGAGACCGGGGCTTGCATCCTGCCGTGCCACTTAGAGAGGGGGCAACCCCAGAAAATCACTTCCCTCCCTGAGCCAGCCTCAGTCACTCAACCTATCAAATGGGGACAGGAATTGTACCAACAGGCTGGTTTAAAGGAGTCAACGAGATCAAATGCAGACCCCTCCATGGGGCAGCTCTCACGGCTGTGAGCTTACACTGATCTGTGGGCTCGCCTGAGCTACGTTTGTCTCCCGGGCTGTGCCCAGAGCAGGGCGCCCGTTTACTCGGCACTGTCTCCCCCAAGGCCTAGGTGCTCAGTATGTGTTCAGTGAATGCAGAGGTGAAGGGACGGACGCATGAGGACATGGAAAGGACGTGCTGTCATCTGCTTTCCCACTGCTGCCATTTCAAAGATGCCTTTGGTTTTCTTGCAAAACTCTCAGTTGCTGGGCCTCCTCTGCCCTTCCCTGGTCCCGTCAGTGCAAGGTCAGGAAGCCCGAGGACAGCTGTGCCTGCAATGCTAGGAGGACTTGCTTGGGGACATATGTCAGGGCTTGGCCCTCACCCAGGTTCTATGGAGAGGCGGGACATTCCTGCCAAGAGCTGGGCAGACCTGGGCTGGAGCCCCAGCTGGCTGCCTGACTCTGCAGAAGCTACTTAACTTTGGGGTGGCCCTGTTTGCCTATCTGTAAAGTGGGACATGTTGTGATGTTTGGTGCTATGAGGGGTGTGGGGTTTTGCTCAGGGGCCTGGCATTCTGGGCTCTGCTCTCAGAGAATGGGGCAGGGGGATGAGGGGATGCCAGAGGACGCACAGTGCCGCTGGCTGAGACGCTGCCGCTGGAACGGTGTTCCCCGGATCACAGCAGGGATGGGAGGTGAAGCTGCCCCAAGAGCCACCCCAGGGCGCCCAGCTGAAGAAATGGGTTTCTTCCCCCATCCAGAGTGGGAGACATTTTCCGAATGTCTGGGGCTAAAAATGACCATGAGGGGCCATGTGGGAGCATTTTCTGAGCTGCTTTTCCTCATCCCTACAGCATGAAATGACAGACGGTGCCATTTCCATCAAGGTCTCCCCAACACCCTGCCTCTCACTGGCCAAGTATGAGCTTTTAGCCCAACCAGCCCCTCAGCTAGGGGTTCTGCCTCTGGAGGAGGCCAGTCTGCCCTGAGGGCGACTCTCCCGGGCCCGCTGAGCGGAAGGGCACTCTGCACTGACCAGAGGTGCTGTCCCCAAGCCCGGACGACACCGGGCTGACGCCCCACACCAGTGGCAGACCCAGTTCCCCTGGGGGCAGGGGCAAGCCCGACCGGGAAGGATTTGGAGAGGCTGGGCAGGATGGTCTCCCAGGGCATCCTGGCTTCTGCAGGAGGTAATGAGGACGTGGCCTTTACGCTTGCTAATGGGGGAGAGCTTGGGCAATTTGGGCTGAAAATAACCGCAGGCATTTCCACATTGTAAACACAGCCTCCACCCTGGACTGGCTGGGTGACAGCCGGTGGGGGCCACTTACTGGTACCATGGACCTCCTCCCCAGTGAAGCGGATGTTGAAGGCATAGGTAGGGTCGCCGCCACTAGCCAGTTTGACACAAAGCTGAGATGACGGCACGGAGGCCAGCTGCCTGGCAGCCTGGCAGAAGTAGGAGTTTTCAGAAGCTTTGATCTCCCCTGGAAAGAGAGAGAGGAACCCGTGAAACCTCCCCATGGCAGTCTTCAGCCCACGCCCCCAGGACAGACGTCTTGCCAGGCCTCCGCCTGCCTCTCGGCCCTCAGCCTGACACCCTCGTCCCGCATTCGCCCTGCTCGGGGACATCACATCTTCCATGCCGTGGCCACGTGGTGCCCTGGTCTCTCGGTGCTTGGGCCTCCCCCACCCAGGCCCCTCACCTCCCCGACCTGTGTCCCTCACAGTTTGTCTGTTTACGGGCTGTGTGGCCGAGACTCCTGGCTGCCTCCCCAGTATCTTCTTTGGTGCCCCGGTTTTAGCAGGTCCGTGGGCAGCCAGAATGAAGTCTCCACGTCCCACCCTCCCCCGCAGTTAGGTGTGGCCGCAGGGCCGAGCCCTCCAAGGAGATGGAAAGGGCGGGCTGCCCCCTGCCTCCTGCTGCCTGCAGCACAGAGCTGCTGGGGGCCCGAGGGTGAAGCCGCGCCCTGGGAGACTGCGGCCGGACAGAAACAGCCCAGGAATAAGGGATGGTCACAGCAGCCCCAACTCCCTTCTTCATGAGGCTTCTTTTATGTGTGAGAAACAAACTCGCTGTTCACGCCACTGCCTGCACCTTCTGGTCTGTGAAGCAGGTCGTACCTCCCACGATTTCCAGGGGGTCCAAAGTGATCTCAGGCGCCGCGTGGTCAGCTGTCCTCTGCACGGTGGCGTTCAGCACCCGGTTCATTACAGTCACCTTCGTGTCATAGAAGATCAGCCCTGAGGGGAGGGAAGTGGGAGAGAGGCTGGGATGGCGCTGTGTCCTGGTCGCTCCTGGGGCCTGGCGGAGGCCATGCTGTCCCCTCTGGGCCTGTCCAGTCTCTTCTGGAATGCCCTTTGGGTCCCTAGATGGGGCACTCGCAAACCATTTAGGATCTACCCACATCAACGCACAAACCCCTGGACTGTCACGCCTAGGAGACACCCAGCTGGCAGAAATACAGTCCCCAATGCACAAAGAACAAGAAGGCTGGCTATAGCGTTTCCCGAAATAGCCAAAAATAAAAACCACCCAAGTGTCTGTCAATAGAGAACAGGCTATAAATAAGCTATGCACACCACACCAAGGGGGTCGCGTGTGTGCCAGCAGGGGTGTCTGGAGTAGGTCACCAAAGAGAAAAGGAAATTGCTGGAGGAATGTACAATACTGTTTCCCTGAAAATAAGACCCATCCGGAAAAAAAGCCCTCATGTGATTTTTCAGGAAGCTTGTAATAGAAGCCCTACCCCAAACATAAGCCCTAGTTAATATCATCAGCCAGATATGACGGTTTGAATATATGTAGATGTTTGTACGTGAATAAATGCATAAATGTAGATTGTTGGAGCAAAAATTAATATAAGACCCGGTCTTATTTTCAGGGAAACATGGTAGAAAAAAGTGTGTGTCTGTTTGGATGTGAACAGAAACGTCTAGGAGGACAGATGCCCCTGAGAGACGGCGGCCGACAGGGAGGCAGGGTCTTCCCTTCCCAGTTCTCAGGAACCCGAACACTTTCGTTTTCCAGAGCAGAGTTAACGCGCCGGGTCTGGGTGAACTGCTGCTGCAGGGGACAGCTGCTCACTGGGGTGGGGCGACAGCCCAGGCGAGGGCCGGGCACTGACCTTTGGCCTCCTTCAGCAGGGCGGCGATGCTGTGGGCAAACACGGGCGTCTGGCGCAGCTCCACCAGGGGCAGGAAGAAGGTCTCCAGCGTGGTGTTCAGAGACTGGAGCAGCGCAAAGCGCAGGCGCAAGCTCTCGCTGGGCACATCTGGGGGCACGAGGGGTCCGGGGGGCGGGGGTCAGGCTGGAGCTCCAGGTGTGAACACACACAGGGGTCGCCACCCCAGAGAAGGCGGCCAGGAGCGGGGTGTTTCAGGTGGGACAGGGAGGCTCCTGCGGTGGGTTTTATCCCCCGGGGCCCGGACACGCTCCCCAAGTGCCCGAGACAAAGGGCGAGGCCCAGGCAGGCCATCGGGAGGCCCTGGGTCTTGGAGAAACCCAGGCCCCTCAGCCCACCTGTGGGGCCATGCAGGACTGAACTTTTAACCCTGAAATAACGACAGACTTACAAGAAGTTGCACAACAGTGCAGGGCCCTGTGTACCTTTCCCCAGCTTTCCCCAATGTGACATCGTGTATCAAAACCAGGAAGCTGGGACACTAGCAGTGTCCTTTACTTGTTTGCCGTCACATATGTCTCCACCCCAGCTGTGAGAGGGAAGCGACAATTCCTTGCCCACGATTCCCTTCACAGCATCCAGGAGACAGCAAGGGCTCCAGACACCTGGCCGAATGCTGCACAGGTGAAGCAGTGGCCTGGGGGACACGTGGGGACAGGCTCAGAAACAGCCCAGGGGCCATTTCTGCCAACGTGTCATGTTCCAGGGGTGGCCTTGGAGAGAAAGTCTCTTTGTGTGTGTTCCTAGCTCTGTCATGCGGGATTCCCGAAAGGGCATTCCCCTGCGGCAACCTACTCAAGAGACAGGCCACTCTGGGGTCGCTGGCGTCGGCAGGGTCCAGGTACACCTCGTGCGGGTGCAGCCGCGCGGGCGTGATGGCCAGGTGGCGGCACAGCCGGTTGACGTACTGCACGAGCGCCACGTCCATCTCCAGGGTCCACTTCCTTGAGGCCTTGTGCGCATGTCGGACATCGATGCAGGCACACCTGGGGGGGGGGGGCGAAGGGCAAGGTGGGGGCACATTGGGGCCTGCCGGACCCCCCGGGGCCTCGTCCAGCTCCCAAGGATGTTTCTAAGATGGCCCTGCCTCAAGTACTTTCCTGGAGCTCGGCCAAGGTGCTGTGGCGAGGGAGAAAGCCCAAGCGAGTCTGGTGACATGCACGCACACATGCCTCCCTCTTGTCCGTGGCCAGTGGGTGTGTTATGTGAAGGTGGGGCTCTGGAGTCCTCGGGTGGAATCCAGGCTACCCACAGTGGCCCGGCCGCAGAGCACGCTACGTTGGGAGCCTGTTTCTTCACCTAAAATGGAGTTAGCTATAGCAAGGCCTCACGTGCTATCATAGGCACTCACACAGGACGCCTGTGACACACGCAGCATGAAAGGGTGCGATCGGTGCCAGCTTGGTGTTACTGAAGCCGTTACCCTTGACCCCACAATCCCTTCCAGGCCCCCTCCCACCCCCCCCACTCCTACTGCCACTGCCCCCACAGGGATATTTGACTAGACAGGCACAGGTGTGTGTGTGAGGGCACCGCTGAGGGTCTACTCACCGCACCTACGTCAGACACAACCCAGATGAAGAAACAAACCCCACCACACCCTAACAATGGCCTGCTGGGCGGCCCTTAAAATCGTCTGGTGGAATAATACGGGATGATGTGGAAAAATGAAAAAGGCGGACTGCAGAATAGTATGATAAACACCCACCCTCACAAAAATGTTGGGAGAGATGTTCACTAACCATGACAGTGAGGACCCCTGGGCACAGTCACAGGATCGCCTTTGTGTTTGTAATGCGTACATGTCCTTATTCCACAAACATTAAGCCACGACCACAGAAAGGCAGGCAGGTGGGTGGGCACGGGTGCCTTTATCTAGTCCCAGAAGCCATGGTGCCTCAAGTGGGCCACAGGCCACATGGGGCGTGTCATGCTCGGAGGGCCAACTTTGGGGAGGCGCCAGGCCTCTCCTCACTATAGGACACCCCTGTCCTGCTCAGGGAGTGCTTGGAGGCCCAGCCTCCTTTAGAAGGGGCTTCCGGCTGTGAGGGTGCCCTCACAGCCCCCTAGGCCAGCTGATCCAGGCAGGTGTCTTTGGCTGCCCTGAGACCAGTCATGGTAAAAAGGGAAGAAGGTGTCAGGATGTCACCATGGCCCCATGATGCACAGGAATGAGCCCTCCTGGTTATAACAAGTGTGTCACTCTGGAATTATTGGGCTGTCAGAAAAGTCATGACGCATTTTTGCAATGAGAAACATAGAAAAAATACGTCATGACTTTCTGACAACCCAATAGTTTCCAGTCCAAAATAGGTGATTCTACTTTCAACAAAAGCCCCAAACTGGTTTCTACAGCAAGTCAGAAAACTTGTTGCTGCCCCCACCCCCACCCCGATGCCCAGGACACCCAGGGATCAACTCTGAGCCCTCAGGGAAGGTACAAAACACTGGTGCCAAGCAGTGAACAACTTCTCAACGCTGCCAGCGTACTTTAAAAGCCTGCCTCTGGCAGCCATTCCCTCTGCTGCCCAGCACCGTGCTGTGGGTGAGGGTGCGGGCCCGTGGGTGAGCAGCCAGAGGGAGACGGCCGAGTGGCTGCTTTTGGTTTGTAAGTATCTTGCCTGCTTAGGGTTCACTTGTAGCTGAAAGCAGAAAGCAGATCTGTTTGGTCCTGGAGGCTCGGTGAGCAGCGGCCTCTATGCTTGGGAGGGACGGAGGGCAATACAAACTCAGAGGGAAAAAGGGTTCTTTGGAAGAAAAAATTGTCCCCATTAGGGACTGAAATGTGTCTGTCACCACCCCTCCCCTATTCATATGTTCAAGCCCACTGTGACTGTATTTGGAGATGTGCCTGTAAAGAGGTAATTTGGGTTAAATGAGGTCATAGGATGGAATCTGATCCAATAGGACTGGTTTCCTTATAGGAACAGGGAGACTCCCCAGGGAGGCCTTGCGGGGAGGAAAGGCCATGTGAGGGGCAGGCAGCCACCTGCACGCCAAGTAGAGGCCTCGGAAGGAACCAAACCTGCCGACACCCTGACCATGGACTTCCAGCCTCCAAAACTGTGGGAACATGAATTTCTGTTGTTTAGAACAGGGTGTGTCTTCAAATGAGTTAAAAAACCCACTTTAACAATTATGAAAAATGAGAAAGCAATTCAGTAGGCATTAAAAATGGCTGATGGAATGGCTCCCCAGGAAGTGTTTCTTGGGAGTGCATCTAGATACTGAAAACAATTTTTACAGAATGTATCAAATGGGTTGAGGACCAACCTCTTACCTCTCAAAGTGGAGATCGTAACCACAGGATAAAATTGCCCTCCAGACACTACGGATGTCTTGCTTGGCTCGGTCAACAACAAACTTGTGAAATCCTTCCAAGGTCAGATACTTTTCCTCAGGGACTGACGGAAAAGCGTTCACAGTGATAGGAATTTGGTAAGAACTGGGCACAGCGGAGCCTGGGCGCATCCTCTTTCAGGGTCCCGTATGTCTAACCCGCCTCCTGTCTCCTGTCACCAGGGCCGGGTAACTGGCCATTTCCACCCACCGCCCAAGGACATGCATCACTGCTGACCTCGTGGGGTCTCCCAGCTGCAGGCTGGCCAGGTGGTGCAGCGTTTTCCCCACAGTCCGTTCTTTCTCTAATCTCAGAAATATCCTAACTAATTCCATCAATAAGAATAGCTTTCTCCAACTCTGCTTGGGCTTTTCGGAGGCTGAAGTTCAGATGCCCCAGGTAAGAAAGAGCCTTCTGGAACAGGAGTTCTAAGCAGATATCAGATATTTACTTTCAGTCACCTTGGGCATAGGGTATTTCTGGAGCTGCTATGTTGATCTTTCTAAGTTCATGGTCATCAAAGACTGCATCCTGGGGCAGTGGCGGGCACCGGCCAGGTACACTGCCCCGGTGTCTGTGGCAGTGCTTCTCCTGCCTAAACTAAGGCCCACGGGCACCCAGACAGGCCGGTTCCCAGGGAAACCGCCCGCCTCCAGGATGGAAGTAGCCCCTGAGTCTGCATCAGACCCAAGTTGCTCACTCACCTTCTTGTTTTTTGGTGGGTGACTTTTCGGGGTCCTTTTCGTCTGGCTTGCTCTTTTCCGGGGACTTGGGCTTCACAGTTGGCTTCTTCTCACTTAAGGCACTCCTGCTATTCACCAAAGCAAGAGAATCAGAGCTCCTGTGGCCACGCCTCCTCCCAGTAGGAAAGGCAGAAGCTCACACATGCATTAGTTCATATTCCCCAACTACGCCTTACAGTTCAGACAGGGCTGGGTTCAAGGTCAGCTCTGTTCTGACCGAGAAAAGCTTACTGAACCAATTATGAGGACAAACTGATGCTGTCAAATGTGAAAAATCTCAAAGACACACTTTTCCAACATTCTTTCTACCTGCTTCAGAGCTATACTGTCCAAGAATAGCCAGAGCTAGATGTAGCTATTTAAGTTCAAATTAATTAAACTAAAATTACAAATTCAGTTCCTTGGCTGCACTCACCAGCTTTCAAGTGCTCACACGTGGCTTGTGGCTACTGTCTTGATAGCACAGGTAGAGAAACAGCCGAGTTCCAGCACCACAGACAATTCTACTGACGGTACGATTTACAGGCACCGTTTACATATAATCAACAAAAAGACCCCTCATTTTTCTGATCATTTGAACACTTCCTCTGGAGACTCCTGCTTGGTAACACTTTGCTGTCAGTTTCAGCTGGGATTATTTTAGAGTCATAATTCGTAACTAAAGTAAATTTTATTAAATATCTGTGCATATCCACATGGAGTATTATATAGCTGTTGAAAAGGAACAGGAAGTTCCTTCTGTGCAAGACTAGTAGCGAGGTACGGGCAGTGTGTACAGCTCCCACACTTGGGTGTGTATGCATTTGCTTGTGTGTGACAGAGAGTTCTGGAAGGCTGTGTAACACTGGCCATCTCAGGGAGGGGACCCGGAAGGCTTGAGGGTGGAGGGAAAGAGGAGTGGCTTTTCACTGCATATGCTTTTGAATTTTGTTGTAGTTTAGCCCTTTAAAATTTAAGAAAAGAATACATATGCCTACATACACCGTAATGCATTTAAGTGTGAAAAGTAGTTGCTATGCACAGGGTAAGTACAGTTTTTTCAACATGCACGTATGCATTTTAGTCTTTCTACAATAACTATGTGTTATTTTTATGGTTAAAAGACGTCAGACTTCTGAAACAAGCCTGTACATTTTAGATGTTTCATTAATTCAGACTGGTCTGCTTCCCAGCCTGCACGGTCCAGACTTTACTTGCGAATCAAATGCCGTGCCCTTCCGGCTGATGAGCTAAGGACTGAAGGGGCCCTGGCAGCCGAGCCGAGCCGAGCCCGGATATCCGGCCTCGCAGGAATGTGCCAGGAGGTGCCCCCGTGCCCCGGCCCGCTGGCCCAGCCCGCCGCCGCCCACCTGACGCTGTTGAGCACGCCCTTGTCCTTGGCGGGCGGCTTGGTGATGGGGCGCTTGGTGCTGACCACCTTCACGGGGTGCTGCTCCTTCCCGGCCTTGCTGTACTTGCTCTTGTCAAACTTGGGCTTCGGCACGCCGTACTTCCTCAGGATCTGAGGGTGTCAAAGGGGGACGGGTCCTCAGGCCGCCTCGAGGCACACCTGGGGCCCGGCAGGGTCACGCGGGGAGGGGCGGCGGCTACCTGGGTGAGCTGGTCCTCCAGCACCTTCTTTGGAGGCCGGACGTTGGTGAAGAAGAGGTGGAGGAGGTTGCCCGGAGTCTGGGAGTTGATCTGCTCTTTGCTGAGATAAATGTCAGACACTTTGATGGGCTTTGCCGGTGTCAGGCTCAGCATCTGCTCTGAGTGGGCACAGCTCTTAAATATCTCCGTCAGCACCTCTCTGGCCCCGGGCACCAGCTTCTCACCTGTTACAGACAGAGGAGGGCAGGAGCATGCGATGTCAGGGTAATCCTCGCAGCGTTTACATTTCATAAATAATTCATTTTTAAAAGTGGGTAACAGGCAGTTAGCAGCAACGAGGCGCGCATCCCTCGGTGACACGCCAGCCTTCTTTGCTGTAAGGTATGGGCCCTGTGACATGGGATATGAGCCCCTCCTGGGCCTGGTTGCTTTCTTCTGCCCTTGTGCCCCCACTGGCTGCACGGAAATGACAAGCCCCCTGGACGGCAGACCTCAGCGCTCACCCTGGACTCTTATGCGTACGAGAAATAAACTGCCACCGGGTTCGAGACACTGAACTCTTGAGTCTGTTTCTTATGGCTGTGTAACCTACTGTAATTTACACAACACGTTTGTGATGGATGGTCCCAAAGGAACTAAAGGATACAGAGCCTACAAGTATTTTTAGTGCAAAGTACAAGTTGTTAAATAGTTATTACATTACTAGAGAACATGTTTCAAAACTGACACAATGAGCAGGTGGAAAAAGAAAGTTTTCTCAGGTCCAAGAAAATTGTCCATGAGTTGAGAAAAAAAATACATATATTTTTTTTTTGGTCCCAAACAAGCGCTCTGGAAGGCGCTCTCACCTTTCCTAATGGGCCAGTTGGAACCCATCTGCACACCTCTTACGTCCGAGGGCCCCAACTTAAGTGCTGACTGACTTCTCCTAACGGCTGTCCTCCTCACCCTCTCTCTGGGGTCAGGCCCAGCTGCGGAAGCCACAGCGCAAAGGCCTCGCAGGCACTGGGCTGAGGATGTAGGGACAGGTCTGAAGAAGAGGTGGCCGAGCCCTAAGAGCTGAACCCGCAGCACCACAGCTTACAGGGTCTTGTGGCAGTAACACGGCAGACACTCTCCCACAAGACATAGTACCTTATGTGGAAGGTTTGCCTCTAACAGAATCAGGAACTCGAGCAAAATTCAAAGTATGGAAAGACTGGGAAATAAAAAGTAAGTATAACTACTGCACTGTTTTGTACACCTGAAACCAAACCAAACCAAACCAAACAAAACAAAACTAAAAAGATTGGGAAACCATTCATTATGGCAGAAAAGGGCTTTAGGTTTCGCACAGATCTTACACTCGTCATTCCCACGTGAGCAGCTGAAAGCTGAGGGGGCAAAGAAAACCCCACTAACGAGAGAACTAAGTCAAGAGTTAGGGCGAGGACAGCAAGGCAAGCCCCTGAGGTACAAAACTGCCAAAAACTCAGTGACTAGGGGCCGGCTGAGTGGCTCAGTTGGTTAAGAGCTCGCTCAAGAGTGCGAGCTGAGCTCCGAGCAACAGCAGTTCGATGCCCAGTCCAAGCTGAGCTGCTGCTGAGCTGCCGCTGAGCTGCCAACAGGTAGCAGGATGGCTCAGTTAAAAAAAACAAGAAAAACAACAACAAAAAACAAAAAACAACAATAACAAAAAAAAAAAACCCACCTCAGTGACAAAGGTACATATCTTAACGCAGTATTTAAGAAAAAATCAAAATGAATACAAAACAACCCTCAATGAGCAAAACATTAATATTGCTGTGCCGAGCCATATGAACGCATGATGCAAAAGGAAAAATCAGTAACACTGATTTTGTCTTTATTTAAAATTTTAGTATTTTGTTCATCATGGTTATTTTGCATTATTTTGACTTTTAGAAATACTGCATTAAAATATTATTTATCTAGATAACTGAGTTTTTTTGGAGCCTTATTCAATTTTGTGCCCAAGGCCTCATTTACTTCACCCAGGTCCCAGCACTGGGGAAATGTTTCAAAAATTCATAATTGGTGGGTAAAAATTTGAAACAACAAAACTTATACTCAACATTTTTGTACTTGGAAAACAAAAGAAAAATTTACTATGAAATTTCAAACAATACCAAAGATTTAGAAGAAAGGACAGGGATTAAAAATTGAGGAAGACTAGTACATAATAAAAATGAGAGACAAAGAACTGTAATTCTGAAGTGAAGCTTGGGGCGAGCGTCTGGTTTTGGGGGGGTCTTCTGCTACATTTGTTTGGGGGGCCTTGGTAGAGCCGGGGTCCTGGATGAACCCTCGGCACCGTAATAAAAGATGTGGGGAAGCGAGACAGAGTCCGCCCACGTAAGAACCGCCAGAATGACAAAGCGGGACTTTGTGAAAAAGGGGCTGGAGCTGTTTCTGTCCCAAGAATTAGTTTTAAAAGGTGAGGCATTCACTATCCTCAAGCATATGACCAAATGACCACCAGCAATGTGCTAGGTACATTTTAGCTCCATAGGACAGAACAAAAGACATTCACTTGAAGTTGGCTAGACAAAAAGAAAAGCATGACTTGAATGCAAGCCCACAGAGCCATTCTTGGTGGGCCCCAGGCTGGGTGGCAGTCTGTGGCAGGGGCTGCCCCGATGACCTTCCGAGCCCTGACAACCGGGAGAGACTAGGAATGCTCTCTCTACATCCTAAGAAGAGGCACACAATGCATTTTCCCTTAGCCAAGCAATGAACCTCTTGTTCTATCTTCCCAACACGCCCCAAATCATTTCTTAAATCTGCAGCCTCAGGAGTGTCCCCAGAGTTCCTCCATGTTAAAAATAGGGGATACTGGGAGTGGAGAGGGAAATGATTTTCACTCCGTTTTTTCCTACAAATTTAAAATTGTTCAAAGAAGTCTACTAATTAAAAAAAACCTACAACTCACCTTTAATTGACTTATCATTGAAATAATCTTCTAACCCTGGGCTCCCCTGAGTATCAAACAAACTCTGATTGACTACAGATACAGTGAGAATCTCTTCTGTTGACATCTCCATCAATTCGTCTTCACCATCCAAACTTGACAAACCAATCAAGTCATTATTGTTAAATAAACTGGCTCGAATTTTCTCGATTTTGGCTCGGGATCTTATCTGTGTGAACAGAGAAAAGGGTCAGGATTGGAGTAGAGAGTGGCCACCCCCTCAGCAGGATGGCCTTTACTTCCTGCCTTCCCTGGAGCCCTCTCCTTGCGAGACTAGGGTTGGGGAGCAGGCCTCCTGGTAAAGCCCCTCGGGCATACCAACAGTGGTAAGATGCAACAGGCCTGTCGCTAAGCTCCGGCCAGGTCTGAGGCTTTATTCTGAAGCTCAGAAGGCTGAGTCCAGCTGGGCTCAGAGACAGTGTCGAAGAAAAAGGCGGCTAGTTAAAGAAGAGGAGCCAGACCGCTGGAGCCCTGAGCGCCCCTTTCAGAGCCCACCGGGGAAAGCAAGGCGGGGCAAGCCCTCTTCCGAGCTCTCCTCGCCATCCCCCCACAGCCAATGAGGGAGGGCAGTTTTTATTCTGAACCTGACTCCCATTACAGAAGGGCACAGGGAGACACAGGAACCAAGGAGGCCCAAGAAACAGATGGGGTCTTGAAGTGAAATGCGACCCGGTTACATGTCCCTCGTCTGAAACTCAGAATTGCTGGGAAGAGAATGGCCTATTCTCGCTGCTCAGTGAAGATCCCTCCTGCGATGCCAACATGTATAACAACGCAAGGCCCCTCAGAAATATACCGGTGAGGCCTGAGTTGGAAGGCACTTGACAGGGTGCATCCATCAGCAAAGGTCAGCCCCCGAGCCTCCTGACTCGCTCCCATACTCAGCGATAAACTGCGCTGACTCCCTGACATCATCAGACTGGCCAGCTCTCTTACAGCTGTGACCTCAGACAGAGACACTTAGCATAACTGATCACTGCTGTTTCCAGCAGCTGCCTCAAGGACCCCTAAGTGCTCCAGTGTTACCTAGTAGGTAATCCCTGGGAAATAATATCGAAAGGCTTAAGGAGGTCTGGGGGATTCGAATTGCTCATGAGTTTAGCAGTTGCCAAGGTGTGAGCTCTGTTACCTCCACGACTGCAAAGCCTTTGATGGGGCGCGCTGCGAGCGGCTGGTTGTCCAGGGACGTGACCGTGTACATGGAGCCCACGTCCGACACGGAGGCCGTCTCTGCGTTGTCCAGCGGCTCTCCCAGGCTGCCCAGGCTGCCCAGGCTGCCGGTGCTGCACAGAGAGATATCCAGGCTCTCTTGGCTGGACACCACGTGGGGCTCTAACAAGCCAGGAGGGATGGGCAGCTCGAGGCCTGAGGGCAGCGGGTCCATAGAGAGGTCACTGACCGTCTGCGAGATGCCCTGGGAGCTGCAGATGGAGGCCTGGCTGGTGGAGGCGGACGCACTGATGCTCATGGCGGGGTTCAGGCTGCTGGACGTGCTGACCTCCAAGCTGTCTGTGCTGGGAAAGCCCTTCTCCGGCTCGGCTTTCCCATCGCTGCCCTCGGCCTTGTCTTTGGGCTTCTTGGGGTCCTCGTCCTGCAGGGGGATGTAGATCTCGTCTTTAAAGACCCCGCCGTGGGCGTTGCAGGCCTTGCGGATGGCGCCCCTGACGATGCCCTCGTCCAGGTGGGTGGGGATTCCGGAGATCACCAGCAAGCGGCTGTGGGCGGTGGGGCCGACCAGGGCCTGGCAGGCGTCGGCGATGGCGTCGCTCGTCACGCCCAGCCCCTGCGGGTCCTTCCTGGTGAGGTGCCGGAGGATGATGAGCAAGGTGAGAGCCCGATGGAACCACAGCATGTCCTCAGGCTTGCTGCCCCCGATGCTGAGCACGGCGGGGTCTGAGTCGGCCAAGCGGGAGGACTGGCGCTTCCCAGAGGAGGCGGCCTTTTCCCGCTTCATCTTGACTTTCTTCCTCTTGGACAGGAGGCTGGGGCTCTGCGGTGTCTGTCCTGGGGAGGACGACGAGGAGGAGGACGAGTCACTGAGATTCGGGGCGGTCGATGAGGTCACCCCGCTGGCCGTGACGCTCATGTTGGTAGGCAGGGTGACTTCGGCCACGGCCAGGCAACCTTCCATGAGCGCGTGAAAATACGTAGAGAACCTGCCCTGATCAGGGGCCGCCGCTGTCCCCGAGCCCCCGCACGTGCTGCCCGAGACCCAGCTCTGCGTCTCCTCGTCGTATAGCTTGTGGAGCTCTGACTGCAGGGCCATCAGCATGGCCAGGCAGGGGTTCAGCTGCAGGGCGATGGACGAGGACAGGCCAGCGGGGTGCTTCCTCTGCTCCAGGGCGTGCACCGAGCGCAGCAGCTCTGCTAGGAGGTGGAAGACGAGCTCCTTCACGCAGGCCGCTGTGTCCGTGGTCCACAGGAAGTTCCCTGAGCAAACAGAAAGCGGCAGGAGCAGCCATCACTCATGCGGCGCTTATCCCGAGCCAGGCACCGGTCTAAGCACTTTGATGGATTCAATGCTCAGAGCACCCCTGTGAGATGGACATTCCTCACAGATGAGGAAACAGGCGCAATTAGCTGAAGGACTTGCCCAAGATCACAGCTACCAGAGGGAGAGCCGGGAGGGCTGGCCTTAACCCCTGTGGCACCTGATTGCCCCGAGCTGGCTTCTGTTGCTGAGGCCAAAAAAAAATAAAATCATTGTTTTCTTTCTCATAAGGTAGCAAGTTGGTGACAAGTCACTGGAACAATGTTTCCCAACCATCGGGTGCTCACCAGTGGGGGCATATAATCCAATTCACCGGACAGCACAGAACACACTTAAATTACCCCTTCTCAATGGTTTTTTAGCCCTCATTTTGTCAGCAAGAAAGCCTTACTGTGGGGCTGGTAAATTCTTAACAGAGAGAGGGCCACCGACCCAGGGGCTCTGACAGGCAGCAGCACTTGGCCAGAATTTCATAACTATCTTTTTATTTTTATAATTATCTTCTAGTTATGTGTGGCAAAGAATACTGAATTTCCATTTAAAGTAACAACAAAGTTTTCTTAAATTTAAGTTTAAAAAGAGGAGAAAGGAGTTGATAGGCATGACTCGTAGACATGGAAGAAATCATATAAAAGTGGCATATGAACAACTGAAGTTTGGGAAATACCATCTAGAACAACAAGAATATTTGTACCAAGGTCCCCTTTGTGCCAGATGTGTGTCTTAGGTTTATGTAGCCAGGTTATATATAGTCAGGGTCAGGCCAGGCTGACTTACCAAGAATCTCTGACTAAGCCCAGCTCCTACAAAGACAGGGGCTAAGTTTCCTGCTCTCTCAGGGGTGATGCTGTTTGATACTTCTAATTGGAAATAAACTCATGGTTGTCGTGGGACACGGGCCTCACTGAACCACTGGACAAGTGCCAACGGGGTCCGGACCCTGATACTTGTTTCCTCCTCCATTGTCCTTCGTCTGCCATTTGACATTTGTGTAAGATGTCTGACAACTGAGAGCATCTGAATTTGCAACATTTTTCTCCTTCCAACATTTTATTACAAAAACATTAAAAAATACAGAAAAATTGACTTATAAACACCTGTATGCCCACCACCTAGATTCCACCAACATATTGCTGCATTTGTTTTATTACACATCTGTCTATCCCTCTATGCATCCATAAATTCATCTTAGTTTTTGATTATTTCAAAGTAAATTGAAGACATCAGTATGTTTTATCCCTAAACACTTAAGCAGGCATAGTATTAAAGTTCAATATTTACTTAGAAATTCTTTGAAGTAAATTTACGCATGGTAAATCCCCAACTCTTAAGCTAACCATTCTGGGTTTTGCCAAAACGCAACCCCTTTTTAACCTTTCAGGAGCTGTTAAGTCATAATGTTTGATTTTTCCAGATCGTTCACTTCCCCGCCATCTTTAACCTCCAAAGTTACAATATGGTGTACATTTATGTTTAAAAGTAAAGTGTGGTAAAATTAACTTTATTTTCATGGTTAGTTGCCACCCCTGGGAATAATGGAAATACCCTGCAAAGCACAGATTCGGAAGCCCAGGCTGCCCCTTACACTCAATTCCCCGAGCCCACTTCACATGGCGGCAACCCGACAGGAGGCCGTGGCTGCCCGAGCACCCCCAGCCCATCTGGCCAGCCCCTCCCTCACACCCGGGGCCCCTGGTCCCGAGGGAAGGGGAGTCTCACCCAGCAGCTCTACCACTTGCAGGAGGACAGATGTCGGGATGGTGTCAGGCTCATCTTCAGATTTCCCTTCGCCATCCTCTGACTTCCAGCACAGCAGCTGCTCGGCAAAGGCCATAGCCAGTGGGAACTCCAGGGGCAGAGAATGTAACACCAGCACCGCTCCGGGAGGTGGGGACACCCCTAGAAGAAGGGCCAGGAGGAAAGCTCGAGGTGGGCAGCACCCGACCAACAGCACGTGACTGAAATAAGCCTGAGCAAAAGGCGGGGAGTGCGTGGAGAAGCAGGGCCGAAATGGCTGCCGACTCTTCTGCTGGAGGCGAGAGGAGGAATGACACCGACACCCCAGACAGAGTCAGCTTCCGGCATGGAAGGAGCCGACGGACATCCCTCCAAGGAGTCCACTTATTGGTGTGACAATGGGACAAAGGGCAGCAACGGGAAAGGACAAATATTCCCCAGTCAGTCAGATACCAACCAGCCTGACGACCCAGCATGGAAACAGGAAGTCGGACTTCGAAAGGTACTTCACTGGAATATTCCCAGCTTGGTAAAGAAACAACCAGCCCTCTGGTATGGTTGCGATCCCACGAGAGCATTCAGCTCTGGTTAGGGTTATAGAGTGACCACCGTGCGGTCCTAAGGACTAGGCACTAGCAGGACCCTGGGCTCTGATTCTCCTTTATCACCTTCTGTCATTGCCATGGCCTGAACCTGACCAAAACTGTCACAGCGAGAGGGAAAATGCTCTGAGGCCTGATGCCCCCTCACATCCTGCATGGCACCCCAACCGCCACTGACTGGTCAGACACCAGCCAGGCAGCAGGGGTCAGGTCAGGAGCACTGTGGGAAGAATGTTTACATGGTGATAATTGGAGAGTGCCAGGTATAAGACAGAGATCCTCTGTGTGTAATGTAAAGGTTTACAGAGCTAGTATAGGCAAGATCCTATGAAAAAACAGGCCCTAATACAAAAAAGTCATAATGTTGTTTAGCAGTGACCAAATCACTTAATAAATGTCTTTTCATTTCATTCCCTAAAGAAATAATGTCTCTAGGCCCAGGGTTGTGGAGAGGCCAAGTCCCATATAGCTTATAATGTCCTTTAGCAAACATGTGTCCATCTTTTTTTGTCGAATATGTCAAGGATGCACAGTGGAACCCTAAGCCTGGGTTTTCCTTTCCTCTGCGTGTTTACTCAGAGTCCACTGGGTGTGGTACAGAAAGCAGACAGCCAGTTACAGACAGGAGCCCTCATCTGAATCTAAATCTGTGGAGGCTTAACAAAGAATGCCAGGGAGGCAGGACCCACCAGGCCTTCCAGCCCGGCCACGGGCTGTTTACCACGTAGATGGGGAGCAGATGATGACGGAGGCTCATGCCCCAGGGCGCCATATCACACCCGAGAGAAGTCAGTTGTAACGAGGGGAAAGGCAGCTGGGATTATTGCAGCGACACGATGAGGCTGCTCTGTTCAGCTCGGCCTAAATCAGAGGCATCCCAGCATACACCGAAAGGGGAGAGAGTCTCCACCACAGGCTGGGCAGCATCTGCCAGGCCTTCCCCAGGCAGGATAGGGTGCTCTTTCTTTTTCTTTTTTTTTGAGGGCAGTGTCACTGGCCCTCGTACATGGGACCAGAACCGGGGCCGCTGGCTTTCCAAGCCAGCACTTAACCACTGCGCCACTCAGCCGGCCCCCGACAGGGTGCTTTTTCAATCGGCTTTGTCTAAAATACACCGCCCCAAGCAGTCCCAGTCTGTACCCATAGGAAACGGAACACAGCAAGGGACAAGGAACAAAATCCTATGTTTAAAAAGAAGGAAAGCGGAGAATGACTTCAAGCCGTGCTGGCTGCTAGGAGCTGATTCAGGACTTACCCAGTTTGATGTGGACCTTGTCTGTGGAGAGGATCACAGAAGGGTACTGATTGGTGGTGGGAGGAGGTGTGAGCCCGGTGTTGGCCGGCGACGCATCCCGCGGGTAGCAGACAGCCTCGATGAGGTTTAGCTGGCCATTTCGCTTGACTTTGTGGCCGAGCCCGTACACGAGGACTCGCGCCCACGGTGCCTTGTACAAAGAGGAGCTGACGGGGAGAGACGGTGTGAGGGCGGCCCATGCGAGCCGGGGAGTGCACAGATGCTCTGCCGTGAGAACCAGGCCTATGCACGCCATTCCCACCCCATTTCACAAGGTCATTCTTTATAAAGACTCACTTCCCAAACATGGAAATATGGAAAGAACTGTAAATTATTTTCATATACAATAAGCATTAAAGAAAGAAAAAAAAACAACTTGAGTTTTCCTTTTGCCAATTTCACCAGAATCCACTTTACTTTTCTCTCCCCATCACCATCTTCTAGAGAACAAGGCAACTTACTCCTTGCGGAATCCGGACTGACTCTCTTTGCAAGATATAATGACGAAAGCCGCCCCAGGGAAATTCACATCCATGTTGACTTTGGACTCGGATACTGGAAACTCTTCAGAGGGGAACTGCTCGGGTGCTGTCTGCAGAGAGACATTTCACAAGGAAAGAGCATGGGTTCAACACAGGGGAGCACTTCATCTTCCCGGGTCCCAGGCAAAGGGCAGGGCCCACACGTATGCTGTCACAGGTTCAGGAGGACAAGAAAGCCCTCCTGAGGAAGGACACTACGGATGGGACAAGGCAGGAGAGCATCAGTGAGAGGCGACCGATGTGGGGGGTGGGGAAGGTGTGGGGGAGGAAGAGTGTCATTTTCGGCAAGCCTCTAAGCCGTCCAATTAAAAACGGGAACCCCGTTCAGGGCCATCAGTGCGTTAGGCTTCTACCTGAAGGAAAGAGCAGATCTGCTTTGTCAGCTCCAAAAGGCTGTCCTCGCCCTGGTGCAGGGTCCGCGTGATGGCCACGTTGAGCCACTCCCTCACCGTCTGGGAGCTGCCCTGGTAGAAGAGGTCTGTGGCCGAGCAGTTCTGGGAGCGGACGCAATGCTGCAGCGACTGTGCCAGGAGGATGGAGCTGGAGGTGATGGTGCCGTCTGGGGACAGGAGAGGAACCACAGAGCCAGTGGCTGTGTGAGCCTAAGTGACCAACAGTGAGCGGGCTGTGCAGATACCCAGGGTGGGGGTAGCCTGGGCCTGACTATGATATCAGACGTTACCAATCAGGTCCTGGGGGCAGCATGGATTCAGGGGGTCAGAGGCCTTTAAATTTCATTTTCTTCTGAGCAGCAAAACAATTTCCTAAAATAACATCTTACGTGGAGGCCCAAACAGGAGTGGAGCTGCTTGGATCCAGGCGTTCCCAGAGCCTGACCTATAGCCCACCCGAAGCTGTACCGCAGAACTGCTAGGGTGGCTCTGAGTGGAGTGTGTAAAGCAGGCGTGAGGTCGCTATGGCAAAGCTGCTTCCACAAACATTTTAAAGCTCTCCAGATGTGTTTCGAAGGCCCTCAGTTCTCAGGGTGAGCCAGTGAACCTCAGCGGTGGGTCAGTGGAGATGCAGCTCACACATACACACTGGCTGGGACCCCGCAGCTGTGAGATGTCCTCTAGCTTTAGAATGCCACCTGCCCGGGCCGGCCGAGTGGCGTGGTGGTTGAGCGCTGGCTTGGGAAGCCAGCAGCCCCGGTTCGGTCCCACATGTGAGGGCCAGTGACATGGCCCTCAAAAAAAAAATAAAATAAAATAAAAAAATAAAGACAGTCAAAAAAAAAGAATGCCACCTGCCCTCTCACCGCTTGCTCCCATCCCAGATGCTGGGAGGTCAAGGGGAGCAGGCTGGAGGCCGAGGGGCCCGAGGAAGACCGAGGGGGCTTTCAGCCTTGGACTGACCAAGCAGCTTCCTCACTTAGTATCCACCAGGGGAGCAAACACTCAGCATCAGTCCTCACCCCGAGGCCCCACAGTAGCAGATACACACAAGCTGGCCTGTGAAAACAGCTCCCCGCGAAGTCACAATGACTCAATTGCATCTGCTCTGGAGGGGTTTGATGACAGGAGCCTACTCCTTTCTTTACAAGCCAAATGGAACGTCTGCAGCAACAGCCCAGTGGCTACATTTCCTAAATAACACTTCATTTTCCTAGCTCCACAATTAGCTCCACAAAGAATGCTTAGTGGGTCGATGGCTAAGGTCAGTGATAGACTTACCTTTTCCAAAGGTGGAGAAGGCACTGCCAAGATGATCGTGGCTCTGTAGTGGGTTTACCTGTCCTGTCCAGAGGCTCTCCCCACCCCCCCGCCCTCCCACCATGTGGACAACGGGCACACTAAGCACCTGCCTATGTGGGGTCCAGGCCCCTCTCAGGACCTACCCTCCCTGCTGCTGACTTCTGCCGTGCCAGCAGCGAAGCCGAAGTTTACCTGGGAGGGGAGGCGCAAGGAGCTGATTGGACAGCAGCTGCAGGTGCTCCAGGGTGATGTCGCGGATGGCAGGGATGCGGAAGAGGCGGGTGAACAGGTGGGGCAGCTTGGGGGCGAAGATGCTGAGCAGCGCCAGGCGGCAGTACAGCCTGGCCAGCGCGGCTTCACAGCGCAGCAGCTCTCTACAAGAGACAAGGCAGGGAGGCCGCTGAGCGGGCACTCCGGCCCCTGCCCGGCGGGGCCACGACCGCATCTCAGGCATCTCTTCTGGCCCTGCGCTCCATACTCCAGGTGAGTCACTTGTGTTTTAAGCAAAAAGCCACATTTAGTTATGTTTGGATTTTCTCAACTCAAAAGCCACTAAAGAAATGAAAATATCTATTGAAACAAAAACTTGTATATGTATGTTCATAGCAGCATTCTTTATAGCCAGAAAGTGGACATCACTGAAATGTCCATCAGTGGAGGAATGGTAAATCTACACAATGGAATATTATTCGGCGAACAACAGGAAAGGAAGAAGGAATGACACACAGACACGCTACAACATGGCTGAACCTTGAAAACATGATGCTGAGTGAAAAAACCCAGACACATGGGCCATGTATTCTGATTCCACTTACACAGATTGTCCGGAATCAAGCAACTTCTTAGAAACAGAAAGTAAATTGGTGGTTGAGCCAGGGGACAGCAGAAGAGAAAGTGACTAATAATGGGTCTGAGGTTTCTTCTTGGGCTGATGAAAATGTGCTACAATTAATTGTGGTGATGGCGGCAGAACTCTGTGAATATGCCAAAAACCACTGACCTGTGTAGGTTAAATGGGTGAATTGTGTGGTATGTGAGGTATATCTCAATAAAGCTATTATAAAAAATTCACTGTGGGCATTTTTTTTTTTTTGAGGGCAGTGTCACTGGCCCTCACATGTGGGATCCAAACCGGGGCCACTGGCTTCCCAAGCCAGCGCTTAACCACCACGCCACTCGGCTGGCTCCTGTGGGCATTTTTAATGTGATGAAATTATGAAGTAATTGGCACTCACCTCGAATAACAGCTCGTGAGCGATTTGGTAGGTCTCATTTGGAACTGCCTCTCTTGGTAAGAAATCGAACCTAGCTAATACCAAGAGGCTCCCTGTATTTTCTTAGCTCATCACCATAATGAAAAATTCTCCTGGCCTTAAGTAGCTAACTAAAAAGGCAAGTTAGAAGCAGCCCTGGCATTTCTAGAAAGTCTAGGTCTAAAACCCACTCGGAGCCAACAGGGGTCATTTGATATTGCCTACTGACCCAAATTAAATTGAACACTGGTTTACCATGAGTCAGATTTGGGCATCATGGCACTTAAAGAAACAACAACCCATATGTGACACCTGATGACTGCACAGAGCCAAGAAGTGGGGACAGCGAAGATGCTGCATTTTGAGTGGTTTCTTTCTCACCGCCACCAGCTTGTAATATTCTTGTACCAGCATCTGAAACAAACCCCTGCACCAGTGTCCTCCCTCCTCCA
Organism: Aselliscus stoliczkanus; assembly: GCA_033961575.1. Classification (NCBI taxonomy): domain Eukaryota; kingdom Metazoa; phylum Chordata; class Mammalia; order Chiroptera; family Hipposideridae; genus Aselliscus; species Aselliscus stoliczkanus. The sequence goes on from CM066736.1 coordinate 7,762,757, forward strand.
AAGTCCCTCTGTTGACTGCACAAGCACAGCTCATGGGATCAGGGCAGCTGAGCAGATGAGGCCTGAGTATGAAAGCTGAAAGCCCTTCCAGATGCCCCAAGGCTGAAGTTGCCAGGACAGGGTTGGAATGAGATGATTCTGGGTCCCTGGCAGCCCCTGCTTCGTCCCGGTCACCGATAAGCCCTCTACCCCTTTGTTTCCCAAAGTTCTTTTCACACCCATGTAAGTGTTTTACACAGTATACCTCTGATGGAAATCTGTACTAGGACCAGAAATCACTTTACTGATCAAAAAAAAATGGCTTGGCACATTTCGTATTTCTCCCAACACCGAGATCAGCACATTATACTAAGAATAAATGTCCTACATTTGTAGTCTGACAGACCCTGCAAAGCACTTTCTTGCCTTTTCTCTCAGTCACTAGATAATCATCAGTAGGTATCATCTATCAGACACATCTGCTCAAGATGCGGCTGCAAGACTTGCTAGTAAAGCTTCAAAAGCTTTTAAGGGTATATGTTGATATTCAAGCATATATGTTTGGAGATCCTTTTTTACAATTATTTTGAGTCTACAATATGAGCCAGGACCCGGATCAGGCACTGGGGGATCTAGGAAAGAATCAAAGTCTCTGCTTTTAGGAAGCTTCTATTCTAGAAGGAGGAGACACCCAATAAACAAATTAAAGAAAAAAAATAAAGCAAAATAGCAAGTCCTGGAAGAGACATAACAATGTTACGACAACATGTGCCTGCATGCCTACTTTAGATGAGACAGTGAGGCAAAGCCTTTTTGGAAAGGTGACATAGTCACTGAGATCTGAATGACGAGAATGGGACAGCTGGGCACAGTTCTGGGCGAAGCATTCCAGGCGGAGAGACACGCATGCCCAGAGGTGCTGAGGGAGAAACAAGCTCAGTGTGCGTCTAACAGAAAGTCCAGCACGGCTGAAGGAGAGCATGCGCAGTAGCAGAGCCTGAGGCCCCCAGTGGGTCTCACGACCAGTGTTTGAATCCCACCCCCAGGGAAATGGAACGTCAGGGAAGCCCTGAATCACAGGGGACAATCTGATTTATGTTTCTAGAAGAGCACTTGGGTTGTTGTGGGGGGACCAGTGGGGTGGTGGCAGCAATGGAGACAAATATGCTGGGATGTGTTTTGGAGGAAGAGTTAACAGGACTTGCTGGTAGGTTGCATGAGACACTGAAGAAAAAGGGTGACACATGGTGCCCCTGACGGACACGGAAGGACGAGTGAAGGAGGCGTTTAAGGAAAATCCAGATTCTACTCCACAAGCTACATTTTAGGTGCCTCTGTGACGACCTGAGAGTAAAGGGCCCACAAAACTCCATCCTCGTCTCCTGAAGAATTGAGTTCAGTTAACATGCTTTCAGCTCCGTTCTTCTGAAAATTGACACAAGCAGAAAGTCAGCAATCCTACCAGACACACTGCTTATGGTCACCATGACTCCCACTTGGCCAGCTGCATCTGGCCCGGGGAGGAACATCTGGCCTGAAAGAACATTCTTGGTGGGGCGTGGCTCCAAGGCTTCCAGGAGTAGGATCCTCGCTGGGATGCCTGCAAGTCAGGCCTGTGGCGTTGTTACGAAAGGTACTGGCTTCTGTTTGGGACCCGGGGCTGCTCAGCCACTAAGGGAACACCGCTATGTGACATCCATCCCTCACACTTGGGTTGTCACTTGGGTGGGTGAGGTCAGAGAACAGCCCCCGAACCTCTCTGTGGATGACTGTGACGACTCCTACTGAAAAATCAGGCATGACACTGCCCTGTGGCCTGCCGAGCTTCCTGGCCTGTCATTTTCTAAGTGAAGCCAATGCCAAGTGTGGCCTAGTTTGGTCTTGTGAATACGATTATTAAATTGAATTTGAGACCATGCAAATGGGATGATTTCTATATCTGAGCGCAGATGACAGGGAGTCAGTGGACACATGTACCTGGAGTTCCAGAGAGAGATCTAAGCTGTAAATATGCTCAAGTTGGTTCACAATTGACAACGTAATGAGAAACTGGGATGCTAATGAGTGGCTAGCATGAGAAATCATTCATGGAAACTTGTCCTTTACAATTACATTTTCCTCTCAATTGTCGCAAAATATTTTAAGGCCAAAAGAAACAATTCACAGTTGCATGAGAGGGAATCTTGCCAGGTCGTTAGGTTTGAACCCGCTGAGAGCGCCTGCTCCTTTACAGACCCCAAGTGGCACTCGGGGAAACCTCGTTAGCTTAGCAGGAATGAGCTGCCCTCACACCTGCCTAGATACCCTCTTGGTCAGCTCTTCTTGGCTTGCTTTCCTCTTTAGAACTTTTCCACACTCTTCACATCTCCAGCCACCCTCCACCTCACAGCAGGGTGCCACAATTTTTCTTCCCAACGCCTGCCATTTTGCTGTTATCTTTACGAGCTGCCTTCTCTCTAACTCTTAAGCTCTGAAGGAAAAGACTTCTTGTCAGCAATGAACAGCACACATGATAAAACAGTGTAAGTGGATTTCTATGACCCCCTAGAAAGAAGAGCTCAGTTACCTGTGAATTTGCAGGTTGGTGTTGTCCAATGTGACCAGCCCATTGGTGGCCGTCCTTCGGTAGCCTGCTGGGGGTCTCTCCAACATGTCAATAGGATACCAGTATCGAACCAGCACCCCTTCACTTCGGAGGTATGTTTCTACTTGCACCAATTCGTTTACCTACAATAGTAAAAGGACATGTCAATGTGGTTTTTTGAGCACTGACTTTCCCCCCACGTTTTAAAATCCTTATGTACATATAATGCCCAAGTTTTATAGCAGCATGTCACTGATTGAGTACTGTATTGATAGTGTGTTTAGCTTTTTCATACCAGTTGGCAAATTTTAACTTGTACAATAAATTCAAGAACTTCAATGTAATCATGAGTTATAAATTTTAAAGGATAGTGCTATATTTCAGCAATAGTTCAACATATATTGTTGCCAGGTAAAAATTTATGATCGTTTTTGTGTTACTAATTTTGTAAAAGTAGGGAATCTGTCTGATAGCTCTATTTTACTGCTGGAAAAATAATAGTTAAGCTCATGCATTATGCATTCTGGATTCAAATATCAATGCAATTTTTATTTAGGGGTTATTATTAAAATAAAGGGACTCAAACTACTTGAGAAATAATGATTACTTTGAGAAAATTTCTATTTTTCTAATTTTTATTTTCACACATTTCCATTACTGAAAAATATTGTTAATTATATACTTTATGATAACTAGGATCAGAAGCTTGTACCAGAAGGTACTGGGAGATCAACAGTATCACTGACACAATTTTCTACTTGAAAGTCACCTTAGTAAACCACTAATAGCGTCTCTTAAAAATTTATGATTTAAATAAGTTCTGGTAAAATGGAGTCAATTGAAGATGTAAAACTTTCCATTTCAAATCATTAATGGTACCTAAAAACATCTGTACCTCTATCTAGATAGATACCAAAGCTAATCTATGGGGTGATAGATACTTCTTTATCAGAGACTCTTAGGCTTGAATTATATACATGATTTCATCAGCTTTTCTTGCATGGGAAACTTCTTAAATGTAAGCAATGGTATGCCACCTTAGGAGCATATAGTCACAGCTTCAAACAGGACCCCATTTTTACTCTCTTCTGTTCCTTCTTCCCCGCCCCCACCCCCATCCCAAATCCTTCCTGTGGCCTATAACAGGACCCTGCAAAATGGAGAAGACAACCACAATCTAGTTTGGTACACTCCTTTTACATATTGGGAAACTGAGGCTGAGAGAACCAGTGAGAGGATGTGATCTCACTATCACAAAACGATTTCTCTGATTTGTGTCTGAAACAATCATGACAATAACAGATCATCCATTCATCAAGGACATTTTCCCTTGGAACTTGGGTAGATATTAGGTAGGGACAGCTTGAACATGGCTGGCAGAAAAAATGACAGGCTGAAGGGGCTGACAGCACTGAGAGTTAAGAGTTTATGACTATCAGCTCCGATCTGGGCTCATCTCGGGCAAGTCATTTGGCACGACAGCGCTTGGCTTGGTTTCTTCACTCCTGAGTTGAAGGGTAAATAAAGCATCTGTATAATCACTTTTTAAGGTACTTGGGAGTCTGGGCATGAAAGTCTCAGTACATATAAAAGGCTGTGCACTCACTGAATCAACATCTAAGACGACTCCATGAAGCCCAAAGGTTTTCAGCATCCCTCGGATGGCAAATTTTGGCAGAGCAGTTCCAACTGTACTACTGGTTACATTATTGCTATCTGGAGAGCGGGTTACAACCGTGAGACCTGGGGAGGGTAGAGTGAGAAGTTTTTTCAGGAGCAAGTACCATTATAATCTTGGGACCCTTTATTTTAGGGTCTAAACTATCACTACAGCATTTAACAATACCCTAACTTAGTTATAACCAAAAAGGAACACAGCTTGGTCTGGAAGAGAGCACAACAAAATGTTGTAAGAATACAACAATACAATAATAAAAAGACATATAAGCCAATTTAAAAATGGGCAAAGAATTTGAATAAACATTTCTCCAAAGAGGAATGAAAAGATATACATGAAAAGATGTTCAACATCATTAGTCATCGGGGAAATGCAAGTCAAAATCACAATGAGATACCGCTTCACACTGACTAGGATGTCTATAGTAAAAAAGATAGACAACAGGGCCGAGTGGCTCAGTGGGTTAAGAGCTTGCTCAGGAGTGCAAGCTGAGCTCTGAGCAATAGCAGTTCGATGCCCAGCCAGAGCTGAGCTGCGAACAGATGGCAGGATGGCTCAGCTAAAAAAAAAAAAAATAGTCAACAGTGAGTGTTGGCAAGGATGTGGAGAAACTGGAACCCTCATACATTGCTGGCGGGAATGTAAAATGGCGCAGTCACTTTGGAATTCCACGCCTATGTATATGCTCAAGAGAAATGGAAACACATGTCCACACAGAAACTTGTAAACAAATGTTCAGAGCATTATTCCTAATAGCCGAAAGCTGGAAACAACCCAAGTGCCCATCGGCTGATGAATGGATAAACAAAATGAGGTATTACCTATACAAATAATATTATTTTGCCATAAAAAGTAATGAAGTACCAACATGTGCTACAACATGGGTGAATCTTGAAACATTATACTATGTGAAAGGGGCCAGACTCAAAAGACCACATGCTGAATGGCTCCATCTATATGAAATGTATAGAACAGGTGAATGTAGAGACAGAAAGTAGATTAATGGCTGCCAGGGGTTGGGAGGGAGGAATGGGGAGCTGTGAGGGTACAGGATTTCTTTTGAGGGGATGAAAGTGCTCTTGAATTAGAGGCAATGGTTTGATGATTGCACAACTTTGTGACTATACTAAAAACGGAATTGTATACTTTAAAAGGGTGCCTTTCATGGTATGTGAATTAGATCTCAAAAAAAAGAAAGAAAGAAAGAAGTAAATATATATTCTGCCCCTGCCCAAGATATTCCAATATTTTTGTGACGGTCTAATAATGAGTGATTTTAAATTCTCTTTTTTATGCTTTTCTGTATTTTCATTTCCTCAAAATATGTGATAGATTTTTAATCAAAAGAATAAGCTGACTCTATTAAAATTCTAGAAAACATAATAGAACCACATAGTCCTGGTTTTTTAGCTCAGCAGCCAGAACTAAGCCTGAGAAGCCTCTCCGGGCCCCTCGACCCCACCCCACAACTGTCCTGTCTCACCCTGCTCGTGCTAGTGAGTTCAGGAAATGTGCAGACGACAGACAGGCATCTACTGTGCCCCTCCAGGAAGCTTTGTGGCCTCACACCGGAAGAGGCTATGTCACTCAGAGTAAGGAAAGTCACCCTAGGAGGGAGAGCCTGCAGTTGCCTGGCTCAACGTCATGTTTCGGAAAATTCAACTTCTCATGTCATAGGAAGTTTTGTAGGTGTAGTAAGGGGGAAAGCAAAACCTTTTCGAACTTTATCAATTGTGAACTTGTTGGCTTCATCTTTAATGTCTTCGATGGTGGGAAGGTAAAGGTCTCTTGGGATGCCACCGTTCTCCTCGTAGAGGAATTCAACCGTCTGGCGGGCAATATCCACCATGCCTACAAAACAGAACAGCTCTGGTGACTCTCCAAAGAGTACACGATGGTCAGATCAGCCGTGACACTCACTTACACCTAATGTGAAGAGACAAGAGCGTCTTTCAAACCGAGTTTGTGGGGAGTGGGGAGCTTTTTGGGGAAGGTAATTATTCAGTGTCTACCAAGTTTAAAATACTCAATGCCCTGCTTCTAGGAATCTCTCCAATCTCTCTCCCACAGAAACAGAAGCACAAGTGTGCGAAGATACGAGAACATGGCCTCCAGCTCTGCTGGGAACGTAACGAAAAACGGAAATAACAAAAGTTTTCACTAATATAGAGTGGTCGTAAATGATGGGACATTATTGTACAGTCATTTCATTTTAGTTAAGTCAAAAGTACAAACTGTAGGACAAAGGGAGAGTAAGAAGAAACTGAGGGAAATGTTTTTTTCCTACAGTATACATTTTTGTACCTAGTTTGATTTTGAACACAAGATACTTATCTAACAGACGGAGAGCTACATCAGCTTCTATCCAGTACTGCAATGTGCTGTTCCTCCTTCCCAGAATGAAGACACATCATTATGTTCAATAGCAACAGCCACTATTAATTAATTAGCCAAGTAAATAAATGCCCAAAGCCGTGAAGAAAAAAGCACCATGGGGAGTACAGAGAGACAGGACACAATGCTCCCATTTGCTGTGGCTGCCTTAGCTCCCACACTGCCTGGGACGGTGTGGGTAAAAGAACACGTGTTGACAGCATCTGCTTTTAAAGGCTTAGTGCCATCACACTTTATCTTTCCTTTAGTTGCTGGCCTTGCTGTAATGAGAAGGATAGCAATTTTCTGAGCACAGTTTAGAAGGGGGCTGAAATTCGAGAAGGATGCATAGAGAAAGAAGTGTCGGACAGAATAAATAAGACATCGGGCCTGATATTAGAAGATTATAGAAAAATAACCTTCACCACATTTTCCAAGGGAATAGGGGGGTTGAAGGAAACACGCTGCTGTCTACTAAGCAGGAATCCGGGAACACAGGGGAATACCAAACAAAACCACAAACAGCACACAGATGGTTTCTTTAACCCTCCTTGGGGGATGTGACAACAGGTGGCTGATTCACCAGGAGACAGTCCTTGGGCACCATGAGCCATCTCCCTAGCCTCCTTTCGGCCTTTGTCACTGCTCTACTGAAGGGTATTATATTTGGAAGGTAAATGTTTTATGTTTAAATTAATATAGTTCAACTGATTGGCCATGGTCACACAGATTAATCCCAAGAGAATGCTTTGGCAAGATGTCTGTCAGGGGCCATCGGCACTTCCGGGGGAGACGCGAGGCCAGGAATCACTGGTCTGGCTCTGGGCCAGCCGACTTTGGATAATCAAATTTTCTGCTGTGCTGTCTACACTTTCCCTCCTCTGAACTGGGAGCAGAGGAAGAGAAGGAACATTGGCCAGACATTCAGGATGACTCTGAGAACAAATGGTTGAAGACCTCCTAAGGTAAGCAGAACCCATGTGGAAATAAAGGCACAGCAAGTACCAATCACATAAGAGCTTTCCATCCGCACACTGTAAAGTCTCTCTCCCCTTTCTTTCTCCCAAAGCAGTAAGGAGTACCAGTCTCCCTGGATAGATACAGCTTCACATCGAAACTGAACCCTCCTGTTGCGAGTTAGCGCTAGGTCTCAGCTTACATACCGTCTTGTTAGGCTGGGCTGCCCCCGTCACATGTGCCGTGGCCTCCTGATGTACCCTCACCACAGCCCTTACTGTCACCAGCGTCCCACTAGAGAGGAAGCTCTGGGAGAAGGGGCCATCTCGGTTGTTGTCCACAGAAAATTTCTTATTCCCTAGCACAGGGCCTAACATGGGAGGCACATGTTGCATGAGGGACAAGGAAGTGAACAATCGATGACTGAATAAAAAGGCACCTAAACAAAGCCCTCCTCACTCCGAAAACCAGTGGCAGGCATTGGTGCTTCAAGGCTGGCCGCAATGAATTTGGCATTACTTTTACCAAGTGAGAGTCACCTGGAAACAGGTAAGATCTGTTCTGTGGTCTGACATAACACAAAAAGGGTATGTTTTTCCAGGTATTGGGGATGAACAGGGAAGAAGGAATTATCTTTTTCTCTGTGGGAGCTACTAAATCAGGTTATGCTGCTCTTGCACTTAAAATCCATAGAATAGGGTCGGCCGAGTGGCTCAGTTGGTTAAGAGCTCGCTCAAGAGTGCGAGCTGAGCTCTGAGCAACAGCCGTTGGAGGCCCAGCCCAAGCTGAGCCGCCGTTGAGCTGCCAACAGGTGGCAGGATGGTTCAGCTAAAAAATAAAATAATAATAATAATAATAATAATAATAATAAAAATAAATAAAATCCATAGAATAAAATCCGAAGTCCTTGCGGAGGCTGACGCCGCTCCATCACCCCCACTTCAGCGACACCGGCGTGGCCTTCCTGCTATCCCTCAGCCACCCACGCTCACCCCACCCGAGGGCCTTCCTGATGTTTCCCCCTCTGCCCAACACTCTTCAGCAAGAAGAGAACAGTAATTATCTGTGCTGGAATTTGGGTGGGCAGCTGAAACAGGGCTCTGCTAAGAGCAGGAAGCCTTCACACCACGTCACCGGATGTGCACACAGCCCCACAGGTTAAGTATAAACAAGACCGTTGCACTGCGATAGGTGTAAGCTTTGGAGGCAGAGAGCAGGGAAAACACACACACACGTTTAGTCCTGGCAACAATGAGAAAAAGAAATGACTAGAAGTCAGGGACTCAGCATAGAAGTTGGCCAAGAAATAAAGGTCTTTCGGTGGCTCTTCTCTTTATTTGGTCCTAATCTCAGTTGGGACAAAAATTAAAAGAGGAGAAGACTGCTGACATGGGGACAGTAACTGATCTTTTTACACCATCTCTGACTGCCACAATGATGACACAAAACCAAACTGATGTTCCAGCGGAAGGCCGCTCTGCCTGCCGGGAAAAGGCATTTCTGCATTTCGAAAGGCATGTGTTTCACAAGGCGAGGAAAAGCCTTAAAACAGAAATCAGCCACCTGCACTTAAGACTCAATAACGACCCCTGCCTGCGGTCAAACTCTGTTATCTTTGCAGGGAAACCGTGGCCAGTGGGAGAAAATAAAATCTCACCATCGTTAATCACTGCGACATTCAGAACTATATTAACAGAATGCTTACTATGTGTCAGGCACTGCTCTTAGGAGCTTTATCTGCATCAGCTCATTCCTTTCTCATATACACATGAGGTGGCTGCCATTATTCATTCTGTTTTAAAGATGAGGAAAGGTTAAGTGACCTTCCCAAGGTTACACCGCTGGTAAAATAGCTCAAGCTGTTGACCACCAGGCCACCCAGCTTCTTGTATAGCCATGCCAGCTGCATTTCAGCAGCCCATCAGCCAAAATCCTGAGGGAAACCGAGAAGCAAAGAAACACCCGGCAATGAAAGCCAAGAGCACCGAGTTTGGTGAAGGCACGGGGAGCAGACACTGGCGGGTCTGGCCCAACTTTAGATGAGCCCCTGTTTGCTCATTTACATCCTGAGTTTCCACCTAAATACATCCCTTCGAATCATGGAGCGAGCTCCTTAGGAAAACCCAAAACACCAGACCTAGCTGTAAGGCGCCCTTTATCTGGTCCAGGCCCGATTTCCGCTCTGCCTCATTGCGGAAGCGTCTTCGGATAGTAGGGAAAACCTTGGTCTCCCACGCTTTCACCAGCAGGGCGTAGTGGTCCTCCTGGAAGAAAAAGCAAACTCATGACCGGAGAAGGAATGCCTCATGCAGGCATCAGTCCTGCCCCAACTTACAGCTGTCGCCCCTGGGGTCTGCACCCCACGCACGTGCCAGTCCCGGAAACACACCGTGTGGGCCGCGAGCCAGAGGAGGGGAGCTAGGCCGGGACAAGCTCCTCCTCGCCCTCTACAGCCACTTCACTAATTACTATCAAAGTAGAGTAATACCTTGCTTTGTGAGCATAATTCTTTCCGGAAACAAACTACTCATATTGTGAGACACTGCTCATTTACCATGTTAAAATATATTAGAAATGTTATATAATGTCATATAAATGTTATATAATGTTATATAAATGTTATATAAAGACGAGAAATGTTTGCTTGTCTTGCGGAACACTTGCAAACCAAGTTACTCACAATCCAAGTTTTTACTGTACTTCATTTATCCAACATCTGGATCAGTAAAGGGCAAAGGAGCCCAACAGACGTTGCTACTGACGTGTGGGGTAGAAAAACGGACACTCCACAGTCACTGTTCAAAGCCAATGACACAGTTCAAAGTGTAACAATTCCAGCCTTGTGCACTGGGATCAAAACCATTCCTTGAGGCCTGTCCTGAACGCCGGGGAGTGAAGTCAATGCTTACCTGAGGGATGTCATCGTCGTCATCGTCATCACTTTCATCGTCCGCAATGGGAGGTGGGTGGGGGTCTGGGCCAGAGGTGATGAAATTCTCATAGCTGAGCTCTACTTTGTAATGACAGGAAGTGTCACTGTCATATTCTGTAACAAAGCACAATGACAGTGAGTTCTAGGCAAGAGCAGGACAGAAAAATCATGAACTTCTCACCCTTAGACAAATTCTCTTAACTTGAATGACAGGAGACAACTAGTACTTGTAAGGATTTTCAAGTGCAGGGTCAAGGAATAACTAACTCATCACTACAGTTAGCCTGAATCTTGCAATAGATTTTATGGGGAGAGTTCCTTCAACTCAGAGAAGCATTTAGAAAGTTCATCATAAGCATTAAACAGACACTGAAGACAGTTTGCAAATCAGTATCCCTAGGGCCCTGTATGGCCTGTAGACATCTTTAGTTTGAGAAGCTCCGTTTTCTTCAATTTGATTAGGAAATTTTTCAAATAACTAGGAAAGCATTTGAGTGCACATCTCTATACCATATTTTGCCGTGTATAATGCACACTTGTTTTGCCCAAATTTGGGAGAGGAAAAATAAGGATGCATATTATACATGGATAGTACTAATTCCGTATCTATATAAATGTTTTTAATTCTTTTATTTATGCTTAAGAGTTAAAAGTATAACTCTAAAAATCAATAACGATATCTGTATGCAAAATAATACCCTGGAATATGATAACTGGTTTTGTTGAACTTATGACGCATTTGTAATGACAAAGAGTTCTTGGGCTTCTATGATGGATAAATATCGTAATTCATTACCAGTACATAAAATTTCTTGTACCTTGTATCTGTTCTTGTGGTATTTCTTTTTTTTTCTTTTTTTTTTTTTTTAGCTGAGCCATCCTGCCACCTGTTGGCAGCTCAGCTCAGGCTGGGTACGGAACTGCTGTTGCTCAGAGCTCAGCTCGCACTCTTGAGCGAGCTCTTAACCAACTGAGCCACTTGGCCGGCCCTGTGATTTTTTTTTTTTTAAGATTTTATTGGGGAATTGGGGAAGGGAAACAGCCAAGTTGTCCTTCAATCTTCATTGCGGAGGACACAGCTAGCTCAGCTCTAAGTCCAGTCGCCACCCAGCCAGCTGTCAGCAGCTAGTGTCCTCTCAGCTCAAGGTGCCATGTTCAATCTTAATTGTGTGTGTGTGTGTGTGTGTGTGTGTGTGTGTGTGTGTGTGTGTGTAGGGTGGCATAGCCCACCATCCCATGTGAGAGTTAAACCGGCAACCTTGTTGTTAGGAGCACGTGCTCTCACCAGCTGAGCCATCCTGCCACTCAGCAGCAGCTCAGCTCGGGCACAGCTCACTGGCCCATGTGGGAATCGAACTGGTGACCCTGTTGCTCAAAGCTCGTGCTGTTAACCAACTGAGCCACTCGGCCAGCCGGTTTTGTAATTATTTGTTACATAAAACTTCTTATACCATAATATATTAAAAAATAAATGCCAAACTTCCTTTATAATACAGAAAACAAGTACCTAAATGTATATAAAAATTTGAATTAAAAAATTAAAATGAAAGGTTTTTTTCCCCTGAAAGTTTGGGACAAAAACGTGGGTGCGCGTTATACACGGGAACACACTGTGCGTGGCGATCCACGGTGCCCGCCACCTGGTTCCAAAGTCCGCATATTTTTTTATTCCTTGATGACCTCAGTTTTAAAACAATTTGAGACATGATTAATACTTTAAAATTAGGAGATTTCGTATAAAATTCTGGGGTTTTAGCTGTCTTATAAAACGTGGACACTCTCAGGCCTGCGCCTCCATGTGGCCACATCCCACTGGCAGGCTACGTGTGGGGAACCCACCTTCCAGTCCACACGCTTCCTCCCACTCCCCGTTTCCTCTCACCAGGCCTGCTACCCCGTTCCCAGTGGGTGCTGGGGGGAGCCCCAGTTAAGTGGGTTTCTGGAACTAACAGCATTCACATTCCCAGGAAGCAGGGGGTCCGCGGGAGGCAGCAGCTTACGTTGCTGAGGGGTGGCCACAGCTGCAATCCGGCACGGGGGCCCGTGAGTGCCCGGGTCTGAGGCAGTACTGGTGCCAGCGTCGTTGTCGCTGTCAGATGCCATGGCAAAGGGCAGGGCCTCGAAGTTAGCGCTGATCTCCTCGGCCAGGTCAGTGCACAGGTCGGCGGCGTTGCGGTGGGCCTGCCCTTCGGCGTAGGCGAACGGACGGGAGCCAAAGTTAGCTCGAGTCTTGGTGTTCTGGAAAGGAGACCAGATGACGGGTCTGAAAGGACTCAGTCTTGCCTTCTCATTTACTTATTTATTTAACCCGCTGAGGTAAGCCTCACTAACCATCCACCAGAAAGTGGCCCCAGCTGTGGGACGGGGCGTGAAACCAGGCAGAGGGGCTGGTGGCACTGTGCATACTGTGCTCAGAGCTCGTCACAGCCAGCCCGCCTTCCCTCACCTCACACGGTGCTGCTCCAGCAGCGACCTGACTGTTTCCAACACTGTCCCTTCTACCCGGCGCCACTGCAAATGCTGTTCCCTTCTCTTGGAACATCCCTTCCTCCAGTTTTGCCTAAAGACCAGTAAATAGTCCAGACCTGGCTCAAACATCACCTCTGCAGGGTCGTGAGGACACGACCGGATGTGACTGGTGCCTGCTTTCACCAAGTCTACGATTTTCAGTCACCCTGGGATGGTGAGTTTCCTGCGTCAGTTTGACTAGCTGCGGGGTGCCAGTCAAACATTATTTCTGGGTGTGTCTGTGGGGCGTTTCCAGATGAGATGAGCCCTTGAATCGGTGGACTCAGGAGATCGCCCTCCCAGTGTGGCTGAGCATCATCTAAATCACTAAGGGGAGTCTGTTTTCCTTCCCAACAAGATGACCTGCCTTTTTCTGAATGTGAACCACAGGCCACATCCCACCGGAGACGTCCTCCAGGTAAGGTGAGAGGCGCTGCCCGCAGTATGTGAAGTACACCCGGCCCTTGGCAGGCTGCCCCGGAGGCGGCGGGGTCCCCTCCGTTCTCTCCCAGCCAATTCCTGCCACGTCACCTACGGCAGGGAACAGGAAAGGAACAACACATTTCCCCTTTTACTGACTATTTATTAAATAAACTTCCAAATTGCAACCAGTGATGAGGCCGCATGTCACTGGCTTTATTTATTTACGCCATCAGTACATCTGAAAAAGACATGAATTATTTTAATAAAGTAACATGGTACAAATAAAAAGAAACTGTTTAGAAGAAGAAAAATGCCTAGTATCTTGTGACAACATGGATGGTCCTAGAGGGTATTATGCTAAATGAATAAGTCAGACAAAGACAAATGCCATATGATCGCTTTTACATGTGGAATCTAAAGAGCAACAACAAAAGAATGAACAAACAAAACAGAAACAGACTCACAGATACAGAGAACAAACTGATGGTTGCCAGAGGGGAGGGGGATTGGGGAGCTGGGTGAAAAAGATAAAGGGATTAAGAAATACAAATGGGACTGTATTACTAAAGTGGAGGTGGTATACCTACTGTAATTGTATATATATAGATAGTCACGGGATGTGGATTATACTGTGGAAGAGAGTCAGAGGAAGAGTAATAGATATATATGATATGGGGGGGTGTGGGGTGGTGTATTGGGGGTGGGGGGTTGTCACTTTGAGGGGTAAAATGTATAACTATTGCACTGTGTTGTACACCTGAAACTAATTTAAAAAAATAAAAAATAAAAAAAAATAAAAAAATAAAAAAAAGAAATACAAATGGGCACTTACAAAATAGTCACAGCACAGAGAACATAGTCAATAATATTGTAATACCTATGTTTAGTGCCAGGGGGGTACCAGACTTATCAGGGGGATCACTGCATAAATTAAATAAATCTCTAACCACTATGCTGGATATCTGAAACTAATATAAAATATTAAATGTCAACTGTAACTGAAAAATAAAAAAGTAAAATACATATATATATAATTTAGAACTCAACTCACAATGTAATCTAAAGGCACACCATGAAAGCACATTATGCCCCCTTACTTATATGTATTTAAGGCCTCTCACAGGAAGCTGAGATACCAGCCCGGCTGTTTCTGCACAAGGTGACTGGGTACAGACAGGGACAGAACTCAGAGGCCAGGGGCGGGTGTGTCCACCACACCAGTGCTCTTATGTTGGCTGCTCTGGGTAAACTGCCAGCACAGGGAGCCTTATGACTACTCCACTAAGTGCTTCGAGTTCTGTGACTCTACTTTTCATCTCAGGGTCTTGTATGCCTTAGATACCACCAGTGGGCTTCCCAGTGGCCCGGGGCTTGTCGTGGGTCACCACGGCAGCATCCCTGGGTCACTGCAGCATCCCTGGGTCATCGCGCATCCCTGGGTCACCACGACATCCCTGCGTACAATTGCTCAGCACATAGGAGATGCCCAGGGAGTGTCTGGGGAGGCATGGACCCCGGAAGTGTCGGCACTGAGGTTGAGATTCTGGTAAAGAGCGAGTTTCTGGTTCTCACACAGACACATTCTTTAAGAAGAGGGCAGCATGCTGTAGTCCAAAATTTTTTCAAAAACCAAAATGTTATTTAACAAAACAACAAACGACAGCAGCAAACAACTGAAAACCTTGACGAGGGTTCCCCTGCCTCCCCTCCCCTACCTTTGTGCTTAAAGCACTTCAGTGAGTACTTAGCTGAGATGCCAGAGTTCTGCTCCAAAGAGTAAGAGAGAAATAACTTTGCCAGGAAATTATTTCCAAGTCATAACCTGACCATTACGGAAAACAGAAAACACTTCTCAGAAAAGTGCAATTTAACAAGCAGTTCCCTTGAGGATCAGTGATGGCAAATGACCCCACAGACAGCTACAAGAGGCTATCTGTTGGATGGAGTAGCTTGCTATTCCCTATCTAAGCATCCCAGATCATCTATCTATCACATGTAACAATTTCAGTTTTATCAGAGATGACACTACGATGTCCTGTCTAAAAATAAGTAGCCAACATGCTTGGCTGCTTCTAATGTCAAGAGGACAATGTCGAAATTTTGCTACTGCTGGAGCAGGTAGGGCTGGTCCCAATTCATCTACTATGCAGATCAAGTTACTTACATGGAGGCTAAAAAGGAAGGGAAAATATTTTTTTTGAATTGAATTGACCATCTCTGTGACTGAAACATCTGGGCAGAATAACTGTTGAAACTGGACCAGATGTCTCGGCAACCACGAGTAAAGTCTACAGCACGTGTCTAAAGGTAACACATTTAGCAAAAGCCTCATGGCCAGTGGCAGAGTTCTCTTGTTTTGAAGCTATTTACCTGCTCGTCAATAACAAGCTGTGAAAGACCAAACTGCAGAGAGAAGCAAAATCTCGGATTTTTCTAATGATGGGGCAATAAAAGTAAATGTGACTAAGTTACCAAATGTAGGCTCTAAATGATAATGGCCTTCTAAGATGACAGGTGTGGTATAAATTAGGGGACAGCAAAGATAAATTGCCCATTTCCAGTCACTACATTTATTTAACTTTAGCTTATTTGGACCCAAACCTGGGAACAACAGATACACAGAGAGTAAAAAAGAGTTCCCACTGCACTCACCAGGAGACAGGGTCACGTCCAGGCGAACGCTCTTCCACTGTAATAAACTGGAGCCATTGTAGTGCACGGCACGGCCATTGCTACAGGAAAAACAGGGGCAGTCAGAGACAAGGCTAATCTGTGGGAAAGACAAGGCTGGTCAAAGACAAGGCTAATTGGCGGACACAAAGGCAGCTAAGTGATGAGTAGGCAGAGGGGTTTCAGTGGTCTGAGAGTAAGGAGAAGAAAATCCTGAGAGCTATTCTCTTCCTACACATGAATCCATTTCCAACTAGTATTTCATACATTTGGGGGGGCAGAGATTATAATTATATTACTTTAGTATTAAAACACCCACACCCATTATGCTTTTTTTGTTTGTTTGTTTGTTTAAATAACAGCAAAAAACCACTTACTTATGGAAAAGACAAGTGCCCACTGGGTTAGTCCAAGCCCCATCTCGTTTCTCTGCTTCTGTGGCAAAGCCAAAGGAAACTATTGGTCCAGTGTCATCATCAGTATCTCCATAGGAAACAATTTCAATTTCCCAGTAAAAAGATGGGGCCTGAAGAAACATCAGAAGTGGGCAATCAGAGGACTCAGCTTGGGCCCTTGAACTTGTTTCTTCTTCCAAGTATGAAGGACAGAGGCAAAAGTCAGCATATCATGTGATTTCTCACCTGAACTGGCAGTGGGGAGGTGGCATAGATAAATGTGCCCCGGGGCAGACCGCCCCCAGCGCTCGGGTCGGCCAGGAAGGTGACAGAAGTCAGGTGTGACGAGAACATGCAGGCTCGGACAGGTGGGAATACTCTCGAGGGGCTCCAAGTTATCTCCTTGGGCTACAATGGGGGGAAAAATCCTTCATTCAATAGAATTGCAAACACAAATTTCATTTAATGGTCTATATTTTAAAAAAGAAAGCATATCTTTTATTCCAAAGGAAACTTTATTTTAAAAAAAGGTGGTCTCCTTCCCTATGGCCAGTGCTGCTCTCTAGAAACAATCACTCTCTCAGCTTTTTTTAATGGTTAATCCTATACTTACCTCTATACTTCTTCTATGCTTATAATGAGACTACCTTTAATATCCCGTGAAGACATCATTTATCCTCTATTATGACAAATGAGGTTTTCATTCGCACATACCTGCTTCTCCTTACACACAATATGTACACATAGGCCTCACCCCTCATACTCTTAGTAATTATAGGACAAAGGACAATTTCAGTTGTCAGTCATCAGAATCTATATTACTATGACTTAATACTCAGCTCAAAGCCAACAAGGAGTGATATGGTTACACTCCCTTTTTTCTTCTTAGCTTAATTGCCTCATTTTTTCACTTTCATAGTTTTTAGTAAATCTAATCATGAGATTTCAAGCTTCTCTATCAGATAAAAGCATGTATTTTTTTAAAACCCATCAATTTATCCTAAAGGAAAAACGGAAAGATCTATGTAAAGATTAGCCCCAAGGATGTTCAGGTCACTGTTAGGGGAAAACTGCAGACAGTGTGGATTTGCAACAATAAAAGCCTGAGTGAGTAAACTGAGGCACAAGTATATGCTGGGGTATTAAGTTTCTGTTGGTTGATGTGGAAAGGTTCTCATCTCATCACCTACAGAGGGGAAAAGGTAGATGCGAAACAGTATGGATAGCAAAAATCCATTTCTATTAAAAATATTCTAGGTTATACATCACATTAATATGCTACTAACGGTAACTGGAGATGCTGAGATTCCAAGTGACAATTCTTCTTTTATATATTTTTAACTTTTTATTTTGAAGTAATTTCAAACCTACAGAAAAACTGCAAGAATACCACAATTTTTTATACTCTTACCTAGATGCCATTTAAAGTGTACAATTCAGTGGGTTTTAGGATAGTCACAGAGTTGGGCAACCATCACCACAATCTAATTTTAAAACATTTCTGTTCCCCTTAGAGGAAACCCCTGCCCATTAGTAGTCAATGCCCAGCCCCTCCCCCAACACCTGGCAACCATCAATCTACTTCCTGTGTTTATGGATTTGCCTGTTCTGGACATTTCATATAAATGGAATCCTACAGTGTGTGGTCTTTTGTGTCTGGCTTCTTTCACATAGCATGATTTCAAGGTTTATCCATATTGTAGCACATATTACTACTTCATTACTTTTTAAGGCTGAATAATATTCTATTGTATGGATTTACCCTATTTTATGCGTTAATTTATCAGCTGATGGACATTTAAGTTGTTTCCATTTGGGGGCTATTATAAATAGTGCTGCTAGGTACATTGACAGATATGCTAATTGTTAACATTTTGCCACTTCCACTTTTTAAATCACTGTCTCATTCTCTCTCTCTCTCTCTCTCTCTCTCTCTCTATATATATATATATATACACACATACACACACACATACACACATTTACTATGAGATGGACTACAGATCTAAAATTTTGAACAAATTTTCTTTTTCTATTACTGATAACAGAAATTTACAAATTAATGAGTTCTTCTCCTCTGGTCTAATCTTTCAATATTCGGAACATCAAATCAATGGGCTTTGACATTCAGAGAGGACAGCATGCCGCTGCAGAGCATATGCTTCCCACAGGCTTTGTGCACGCTCACTGTAAATACTGTTAGCGTGCTGCTCCGCATCCGTCAGTGCCGCAGACGGCGCGCGAGGTGTGGAGCCCCGCAGACACCTCACCTGTCTCCGGTCAGCCTGCAGTGGTGGCGGCGGAGGCCGAGCACAGTCCCGGTAGAGCATCCTCAGCCGTTCACACTGCACCTCCACAACTGCCAGTCGCTCTCCTGGAGGGAGATACATTGAACACGTGTAAATAAGTCCTGCAAGTCCAAGAGGGCTCCGACTCTTCAGGAGGAGGGTCAAAGCAGTAAAATGCTTATGGAGATTATTCACACTCTTACGAAAGGGCAGCTACCCTGAGACATCTTGGAAGGCTACACGGAGCTCAGCAGCGCAGTTGTGTGGCCAAGTGAGTAGGCTCTGGGGCTGGGCTGCCTGGACTCGGAGTCTGGCTGCATTACTCAGTATCTGCCGTCTCCCTTCCAACATGGGGTAACTACAGTGTTTGTGTGCCTCACCGGGTGCTTGTGAAGATGAGATAAATAACACAAGGAGAGGCCTTAGCCAAGTCCCTTGCACAGGGCAAACACTCAAACGAAAACTATTATTATCATCCAATAAATGAAGGCTATTATTACCATCTAAAGTGATTTTTTAGAAATCTAATGCTGAGCGTCGTGCATTTATCCATCCATACGACACTGACATTAAAGGCGAATATAGCTTCCATACCTTCCAGCGCTTTGGCGAAAGCTCAGATGCATGGCCTTGTGGCCAAGCCTCTGATTTCATATTGTTGGAGCGATCATTATAACCCTGGGGATTGCAGCTTTCTATAAGTTTTCTGTGGCTGAACCAAGGAAGAAGGCATATGCACATTTCTACAGAAATTATGATTCCATGAAATACTTTGAGGAGACGAGGAAGGCTGGTATCTTTCAGAGTACAAAGTGATTTCACAGTGTAAAGAATTTCTTTGCATTGACTGCCATGGAAGTTTGTCACTGACCTGTGTTCCAGAACCATGAAACATGGATATCTGGGCTTAAGGATAGTTTCTCTTAATAAATAAACAATTAACAAATATTGTGGAAAAAAAAATTTCTATGAGCAAGGCACAGTGCTAGATGTTGAAGGATACAGATACATGAGCTGAGGTCCCAGCCTGGGAGGACAGAGAAGACACACACATGTGTACACATATGCAATAAAGAATATAGTACAAGGCTGTGGTATGTTACGACATGATATAAAGCACAAACAAGGGAGCAGGTGATGATGACTTCATTCCAGGATCCAGAAAGGCTTAGTGGAGACAGCTTTAAATTAGATCTTAGAAAAGATAGGATTTCAATAACCACAGAAAGGGGATTCTGGGTGGCTTGGCACCATGGAAATAGTCTAGAATAGTCAACGGTCAGATGTTTCAGGAGGACCTCACATGACACACAAAAATTAATTTAAATGAATCCAAGACCAAAAAATCCTTTAGCTAAAATTATAAAACTCTTAGAAGAAAATATGTGTAAATTTTCATGACTTTAGATTAGGCAATGGTTTCTGCAATACGACAACAAAAGCACAAGCAATGAAAGAAAATTAGATAAACTGGACTTCACAATAATGACAAACTTTTGTGTTTCAAAGTACACTTTTGAGAAGGTGAAAAGACAATCCCCAGGATGGGAGAAAATGTTTATAAATTATACTGATCAGAGACTAGTATATCTAGAATATATAAAGAAATGTTGTTTAAGCCGCCGAGTGTGTGCGGTTTTTTTTTTTTTCTTTTCTTTTTTTTAGCTGAGCCGTCCTGCCACCTGTTGGCAGCTCAGCGGCAGCTCAGCTCAGGCTGGGCATCGAACTGCTGTTGCTCAGAGCTCAGCTCGCACTCTTGAGCGAACTCTTAACCAACTGAGCCACTCGGTCGGCCCCATGACATGTTATAATTCAAGAACAAAAGACAAATAACCCAATTAAAAATAGGCAAGCGATTTGAATAAACATTTCTCTAAAGAAAATACACAAATGGCCAAAACGTACAGGGGAAGATGCTCAACATTATTAGCCATTAGAAAAATGCAAATTAAAACCACAATGAAATACCACTTCACCTACTGGGATGGCTATAATTAAAAGGACAGACAATACATTGGCTAGGATGTGGAGTAATTGGGACACTCTTAACACTGTTGGTGGGAATGTAAAATGGCGCAGCCACTTTGGAAAACAGTTCCTCAAAAAAATGAAGCAGTTTCTCAAAAGTTGAACACACACAATAAGACCCAACAATTCCACTCCTATATATATGCGACAGAATTGAAAGCATATGTCCACACAAAAACTTGTATATGAGTGTTTATAGCAGCA
The DNA here is from genome assembly GCA_033961575.1 of Aselliscus stoliczkanus. Classification (NCBI taxonomy): domain Eukaryota; kingdom Metazoa; phylum Chordata; class Mammalia; order Chiroptera; family Hipposideridae; genus Aselliscus; species Aselliscus stoliczkanus. The sequence continues at coordinate 7,783,776 of CM066736.1, forward strand.
TTATTCATAATATCCAAAAAGTACAAACAACGCCAAGTGTTCATAAATTGATCAATGGATAAATAAAATGTGGTCCATCCGTACACTGGAATGTTATTCAGTCATAAAAAGTAATGAACTACTGATACCTGCTACAATACAACACTGATGAACCTTGAAAACATGGCGCTAAGTGAAAAGAAAAAAACAGACACAAAAGGCCACACACTGTATGATTCCATTTATATGAAATGTCCAGAACAGGCACATCCAGAGCAACAGGAGCAGACTTGTGGTTGCCAGGGGCTGGGGAAGGGGGCGTTATGGGCAATGGCTGCCTAATGGATACAGAGGCATTTTTTCTTTGGGTGGAGGTGGAAATGTTCTAGAATTATATAGTGGTGATGGCTGTACAACTCTAAATACATTCAAACCCACAGAATTATGCACTTTAAAATGGTAAACTGTACTGTATGTGAAACATTTATATCTCAATTAAAAGAAGATGTCTCATGGGCCAGCTGAGTGGCACGGTGGTTGGGAGCTGACTTGGGAGGCCAGCGGCCCCGGTTCGGGTCCCACATGTGAGGGCCAGTGACACTGCCCTCAAAAATAAATAAATAAATAAATAAATAAATAAATAAATAAATAAATAAATAAGATGTCTTAGGAGGAGCAAGATGTAGCCCAATAAAAAAGTAAAGCGGGTGGTGTATTGGGGGTGGGGGGTTGTCACTTTGAGGGGTAAAATGTACAACTATTGCACTGTGTTGTACACCTGAAACTAATTAAAAATAAAATAAAATTAAATTAAATTTAAAAAAAAAAAGAATTAAGAAAACAAAGAAACAGTAGTCAATACACTAAAAACAAAGACATGCTTCCTTTGCTTGGAAATCCCATTTTACAATGTTATTTGAAACATCCAGTGAAAAATTCATTACATTAAGATATCTTTACTGAATTAAAAAGTGTTTTCATTTCTATTACACTGTGTAGAATCAAGCATAAAGTATAACTTTGCAGTTAAAAAAAAAAAAAAAGGTAAAGCAGATAGTTTGTTTAGCAAGAAAGCTTGATTGACTTACACCAGGCCTACTGACAACTAGACACCTGATACAATGGCATGGATAAGGAGGTGACAGGACAGACAAGGCAGGGACAGTACAGAGTCAGAGTGGGGGCAGCAGTGAGGTCAGGCCATGAGGTGCGTGCCCGGTGTCCTTTCCTTGTACCCGGGAGGGCACAACTCCAGACCTGTGCTTCCCAATGGACAAATCACAGAGCAAAACTATTCAGTTACAGGATCCATGGTGTCCACGCCCCTGACAATCAGCCACTCAAATCAGGGCTTCAGGAAAGTAACTGGGATGACAATGTGAAAAGACAAGGTGCAACAAGGTCGAGTTGAGATGCATGCCGATGTCTAAAACAGGAGGTAAAAAGTTCCTGACTTAAGGAGTTGGTAGCAGAAATGGGAGAAAGGCATAAATTTCAGGAGCATTTCCAAGAAAGAATCAGATATGGCAGCTGACTGAAATGTGGAAACACAGAGAGGGGGTATCGTATTTAACTCTGTCTGAGTGTCAAAAATAGTCTGAGTATCACCTAAAGCAGAGAAGTTGGAAAGGAGGGCTGATTCCAGAGTAAATAATGACTATGCTTTCGAAATCAGTGTATTCATGAGGCCAGGGGTCCTTCTATGAGGCTGGGGTCCTTCTAAGAGAAACAGCCGCCAGGCCTGGATCCCGGGAAGGACTGGCCACAGCAGAAGGCGTGGCAGCCCAGGAGAAGGCAGGCAGAGCAGGTGAGTCAGGGCAAAGCTGGGAGCACTGTTTCAAGTGAGGTTGACGTCACAGCTGCCCTGGGCCACCCTCAACCTAGGATTCTGACTTTTGGGTAGAGCATGGAAAGCAGCTTAAACACGCTTTCCAGAGACTCTTAGGAACTTTCAAAGTCTGAGGAAAGCCTCTGGCTCAGAATGTGTATATTTAAGAAGAAGGGAGAAGAGGAAAGAGCTGAACTTGAGAGCTTCTGGCTTCTGTAAGAATACAAAATAAAATTGAGGGCTTTTTTTAGTATATAGTTTATACGCCTTTTCTTCAGTTTCAAAATCTGTTTCCTATGCTATTACAACCAAGGGATCAAGTTAACCTCTCAGGAATATTTCTTCATGGGAAAGAGCTCTGTAGTGCTATCTTCCTAGACCAAATGGAATTAGATACTTTTCCCCCTTGGATTAGAGAAGCTATAAAATTTAGATATGAGGGAGTTAGCATTACAATGGCCAAACCTGCTGCTTAATTCATCCCAGATGAAGTAAAATAGAAAAAAATTCATTGAATTATTTTTTCATTTTAGAGAATCAATATATTACTGCCTGTAAGTTTTATAACATTTTCATATATGAAATAAAAAATATTAACCCATTAAAATTATATATCAAAGAACTTTCTCTTCTACCCACCATCCTGAATCTTACTTATTAAACATCATTTCTTCTAAGCATAGTCTAGAAGACTGTAGGCTGTAAGAACCCACTGCTGGGTTGCAAAGTCCCAGACGCAGGGTTTTTTTTGTTTTGTTTTGTTTTGTTTACAGGTAAATGACTGATGAGTCAGCAACTTTGTATTTTACTTTAAACTTCACAGCTCTTTCTGGTAACCTAATAAGTGAGTTATTAAGGACTGTTAAACTTGACATAGGACACTATTTTAAAATATAAATCAATGCACATAAGCTTACAGTCTTCCCTTTTGTAGCAAATAATAAGGACTTCCCACACCTTTCTTTCCAACTCTTGTTACCACAGTTCTTTTCCACTAGGAGAAAAGGGTTAGGTGGGTCATTATCAAAACCATTTAAGATCCCTGCTCTAAGTTACTGCAAGCTATAGTCTGTACATTAAATGCCAAAGTTAATTTCACAAATTAAGACCTCTTTATTTTATAAAATGTATAAAAAAGGATATACCTATAGAAAAGCAAGTAATTAATTCAGCAAGTTATATGCTTGCTAAAATCAGTCAAAAATGCCATAAATGCAACCGAAGCCAAGCATATGGAAAAGCAGAGGCGGGGAACTCAGGACCTACGACAGGCACAAAACCAAATCACAGGGAAGAAGTTTAGTCACAGGAAATTTCACCCAAGAAGTCTAGCAAACTCCTTTTCCTCTGTTCTTTTTCTCTATTCTTCGGGTCTCTCTGAGGTTTATTAACAGTCCTGGCTCCACAGCTCATTACAAAGAGGAGATTTGAGAAGTAAACCAGATATAGAATGAAGACAAAAAGGCAAAAATAAACCAACAGATATCACTACCATGTGCAAAAGGACAAAAATTTAAGGACAGAAACAAAATTAAAGAGTTATTGAAAAAGCAAATAGCATGAGAAATAGTAAATAATATGAATAATTTAAAAGGGATACAACTAACACCATTAAGGAAGTTAAAGATATTTAAAGATATCTAAACTGCTGGTGCTGGAAACTGGAGAAATGCTAATCTAATTGTGAACAATTTCATTTAGGTCCAATTATATCCTTGGGGACGAAGCATAAATTTTCACTTAAAAACAGCCAGGCCAACTAACAACTTACAGGAAATGTGAGGACAAAAGGACACATTAAATGATACCATAGGGATACAATCAGCAAAATCCAGGCTATGGGAAATCTTACAACAAATAAATTGCAAGGGAAAAAGGATACTGAGGGGGATTTATATTCTGAAAGAAATCTAAAAGACATGGCAATGAATTAAAATGTATGAACTTTATTTGGATCCTGATTCAAATAAACAAATGGAAAAACAAGTATGACTTCATGAGAAAATTAGAAAGTTGTACACTGACTAGATATTTAATAATATTAAAGAATAACTGTTAAATTTTTAGGTATGATAGTGGTATCGTGGTTATTTTTTTTTGAGGTCTTATTTTTTGAGACACGTACTAAAATATTTATGGATAAAATAATATCTAAAAATTTGCTTAAAAATAATCCAGGAGGGTACAGCATGGATGAGGCAGGATTGGCTATGAGTTGATAACTGTTGAAACTGGATGATCGAAACATAAGGATCCATTATACTAGTCTTCCTATTTTTATATTTGTTTCAACTTTTTCATAACCACACACACACACGAATCGATGTTAGTGCAAACTCTTGACTTAGAATTCACACGTAGCCAATGACAACAGTCCAAGTATCTGCAGCCCAAAGGACAGTTCACAAATAATTCTAATAGGGAAATCAAGGCAATAAATTAATCTGAATGAAGAAAAGAAAACACCCTGACATGTCCTAAAGTTAAACCGAAAAATGTTGATGTCCTACTTGCTATACGCTGAAAGCCTTTTATTTCTAGATCTGGGACGTGAGTGAGCTGTGATAAGCGTTGTCTGTAGCGCTTAGCCGTTTGATGGGTGTGTGTATGAAAACTGTTAACATTCCATTACGAAATTGTTAAGTGTGCTGACCGGACTCAATAAGATAAGGGGGTAAGGAAAGTAACAGGTAGGTACTCACCAGCACTGCATTCCTGGGCTACTAGGTTAAGAACTTCAACAGCGGCTGGACACTGTTGTATGAATTCTTCACAAAACAAGCTGTCTTCTAAAAGCTGGGCCATGACCAGGCACGCTCTTAATGTTAAAAGATTTACAATATTTCAAAGTCATCAATGTTCATTCTCTAAAAAGTCAACTGTGAAAAACATTTCAATCAATTTTGTCCCTTAATTTATAACAAGGTTCAAACTCCCCCTTCCTCTTGCTTTTTTGTTCCAAGCTGGATTGGTTTGGAAATATATATATAACTCCTTCTCTCCACACAGTAACTGCTGACACTCCACGGAGAATCAGAAAAGGGAAAAATGGTCGCCATCTCCACTCAACGGAGACACAAAGTGCCAGATAAGAGAGAAGTCAGCTTTGAGGGGTCCCTTACAAGCTTCTCCTAAACTGTGCTCCATGGGTAATATTAGTGCTCTGGGAACAAGAGGAATCCAAACACTTGGAAAATCTGTATCTTTCTGATTCTCTCACCTGATTCAAAATACATATGAGAATTCTCTGAGAAGTCCCATTATGAGGGGAAACGTATTGCTGTTGTTTAATGGTAAATAACCGTATTTGCAGGAAAAGACTGCTTTTCTTTCCAACGTCAATACTTGCGAGCCTTCCCTAGTTTTCTCATTACCAGGCTGGACAGTGGTGGATCAGATATGTACTAAGGCGGCCTAAACATTTAAAAAAGGCAGAGTGACAGAGGAATTCCTGTGATCGAACAAAGTGCTTTTAACAAATCAAATCAGCGGAGCCTTATGCATGCCTTCCAGATATCCCACTTTGAATTGTTTTCTTAGAACAGCTAAACTTTATTCCAAAGGACAGAAACTGGGGACTGCAACAAAAATTGTAGAAAGTGGGAAATGCAACAACTGTAGTATGCATGGCCCAAGAGAATGGCTTCTGTTACTCATCTAGGCATGAACTTCACGCTGGGAGCCCACGGAGCCCACCACGGACCCCCGCCTCCATGGCCTGCACCACCTTAGTACATTCGGGGGTCTTTGGAGGGTGCTCACCTGGTCCTTATTTCAGCCAGGAGCCGAACGACTGCCATCACAGGAGCGGAGCCATCGCCTGTTGCGGGAAGCGAGGTGTGAATGGAGAGGCTGCCCTCCTGAGGCAGCAGCATGGATTGGACGGCCTGGACCACCTTCTCGGTAATGGACAGTTTATGGAGAGGCAACGCCTGAGGGCAGAGGGCGAAATTCAAGTCGTTAGTTTGTAAGACAGGAAGGTGCGATTGCTATCTGGAGTTCATTCTCAAAATTTCAGCTAAAAAAACAAAATCACCATAGAGAAAACTACAAGCTAGACCAAAATAGTTAAAAATACAACACAATGGAATAATCCGAACAAAAGAATCGAATTTGGACATCTAGATGAACATTTCCACACGAAGCTTACTATGAAATCATTATCCCCAGTACATACATACGCACAAGGAAAATTTAACATGACCGAACATTTGTGCTTCTGCGCCGGGCACGTGCATACCATTCATTACAGTTCAGTCACCACCGGCAGTGGCACTTTATGATGCGTTTACAAATCCCCTTACCTCTGATCTTGGCACACAGAGTCTAGACAATGGAATAGTCAGCGTGTCTGATGCTTGTGAGGTCTTTCTACAGTCTATGGGTGGGAATCGGACGGTAGCTATGCCTTCCTGCTCGTTGATTGAAGCCACGACTCCGATGCTTCCTAATATTCCTCTCCCTAAAACCTAGAGACACCGGTGGATTAGCACTACCTGACACAGACGGTGCAAGCGGCTATCTGACGTGACAAGTGGGAAGAGGAAATTTGCAGCTGTCCTTATCGACCTAACAGTAATAGTTTATTATCATGCAGATCCCGAGCCCTGGAGGTGCGTTAACGTAGGTCCTCAAGCCCTATGTCAAGGTGATTACAGCATGATTTAATCTCCAACTTGCAATTCTGAAATACTGCCAATATTAATAACACCGCAGGACACACATCTTATAGTTAACGCTATACAGCATTGTTTTAATATTTGAATAATCTGTGTCATAGTGTGGATCAGAATTCATGAGTTGCTCATATGCCTTATTTAGCTTGAAGGAACAAGGAGTTTTGTCCAACCAGGCAGACAATACTTGTCTTACAAATGATTGCTTAATCAACGGATGATTCCATACTTGGGAAGGCAATGACTTGGGGGGCTGGTGGCTGGTTACCTGAACCTCGGACCCTATCTTGATGGTCTCTTTGAAGCCTCCAAGTGCACATAGTGCGGCGACGGCCTGGCGGGCGATTCTCTGAAGTTTGGCGAGTTTTCTGCCACTACTGCTCCCATTTTCCAGAATGCTTTCTGCATATTTCCCCAATTGTGGAATGTACATCAGCGCACGAGACAGAACCTAAATATAAGAAGCAGCCCATGTAGCCCGTGTAAGAGGAGTTAAAGCTTTGGTCGTTTTGGTATTGAGGGTGACGGAGTGTCTACCCCAGTGCCCGGGTCCCATGGACTGAAGCATCTCTGGATATGGGACAGATGAAATCACTATCAGGTAAACCACCGACATTCCCGCCTTATTTGCCTGAGGCAATTGGACAGGACTGGAAATAAACAACTTCAAAATACGGGAGAATCAAACTCTGTGTTAATAAAACCCTTAAAAGAAAGCAAAAATTTATCTGAAGGAAAACCATCACAGCATACTGCCTAGACCCTAACATCCAATCACCTGTGGGGTGCATTATAAAGAGTTCACTTGAAGAATGACTATGGGGAAGGGGAAGCGATGACAGGAAACTGGACTATTGTTTGTATTATAATAATGAATTACTGACAGAAAGTTACTCAGGAAGTTTTCAATCACAGAGGCCTCCTAGGGCTTAGTGAGTACCCTTCATGCACCCAATAAGCCAAGGTGCGTGATTTCCTAATGTTGGTACCAGCCAAACTCAAGCAAGGAGGAGAAAAGAGGGGCACCATTCTTTCCCTGAGAATAGTGTCCTGTCTTCTGCAAAATCAGACCTGACAGCAACAGGAGATGCCAATGAACAGAGATGAAACTACTCAACCCAAGCCAACTCCAGGGGAAAACAGGCAGTATAACTGGCCATTTTGGAAAATCTCTCTTCATTAAAATGTCCTTTGCGAGGCAAGATTCCAAAAGAACCCTAACTTCCTTCTTGCTCTCTCGGTTAAGCAGTAAACGCCGCACTCACCTTTTCTGCCGTTGTGGTCCATATCTGAGCGGCATTTGACTCGGGCGCCATTAGCAAGCTATGAAGCAAGGCGATCACTTCCGCGGCCATGCTGTTGGCCACATGCCCACTGATGAAGGGTCTGACAGGGTCGGTCCTGCAAGTGCCGACAGGGGAAACTGTCAGGGCCCAGTGATGGCTAAGAATGCAGAGAACTGGCTTTTAGGGTTAGAAGCCCATGGAAACATTTTCTTTTTGTGCAAGAAGAAGTAGGCTTCATTGACTGAGAAAAAGAAGCTAAATTATCATTAGGAAGAAATCGCTTCTCTCACATTGTTTCTGGTAACTAAAGAATCCTCTGAGGGAATGGACCTCCAACTTTAGAATGCGTAAGCCATGGGGATGCCAGGCAAGACACAACGCTGCATCTAGCCTGGCTCACAAGCACGGAACACCCTGCACCAACTTCCAAGGGCAACATTCACTCGTTTCCACGCCTAGACAGGAGTTAATGTGCACAGTTGGGATGTCGGGCGTATCATTCGGAAGACGTAAAGGCAGCAAGACCCGAGTTCACTAATACTCAAAAATAACTGTAGCTGGTGTTCCTGGTAGTGGCCCTGCTCAGAAAGGCCATCCTCCGGCTACTCATGTCCAGTCAGCCAGGAGCGCCTCCCTATTCATCCATCTCTACCTCAGATGGGAATTCTAAGCCCTCAGTCCTCGTTTCCAGCAGGTCAAGGGGGTGACATAAAATGAAAACCCTAAAAACAAACCCCTTACAAAGTAAATCTGAGAAGAGTGTGGGTAGGTTTTTACCTCGCAAGTTCCGAGTTCCTCTCTCGGCAAATAGAGGTTTGGGCGGTTTTCTTTTTGTCACCGGTGGACAGTCCACTCACAGTCTCTGGGTTGACTGATTCTACAGGGGGCCCAATGCTGACGATGAGGCCCGACTGTGCCCACTTGTTTGCTTTTCGAAGAGCAGCTGCGGCCTCTTCTGTGATCACTTCACAACAGCCACCCTGGAGGTCAGTTTGAAGACATTCTCAGCATTTATTTCACTCTTCTCAGCACCACACTTTGTAAAACCTGTTTCCCTCAATTACCAAAGCAACCCAGGCTCATTTTTAAAAATTCAAATATTATTATTATATGTAGGGAGTGAAATTTCCATAAACATCCTGCGTCCTCACCCAGTCACAGATAATTGGGGGTCCTCTCAATTTTTTTTCCATGCGAATTCTGACATATATAATCATGAATCACACTACACACAGCTTTTCAATTTATTTTTACCAGTTATCAACGTATCATGGATGTGTTTCTGTATCCATAAATACAGATATGGTTGACTCTTTTTTATGGTTGTACAGTATTTCATTATATGAATATAACAATTTTCTTGAAAATTTTATTTTTAATTTTTTTTAAATTGAGGTATAATTGACATGTAACAATTTCTTTAATCAATCCCCTATTTATGGGTACACAGATTCTATTTTGTTTTTTACAAACAGAACTGTGAAGAACATGGCTGTCTCTGGATACTTGAGAATGCCTTTTTACCATCACCTTGACAATAATGGATATCAGCAACTTTTCTTAAGACAATTTTTATAAGAGTTGATTTGAGCCAAACTGATGACAGTTGCCAGGAAGCAAGATTTCAAATGTTTCTTAGCACTCTTTCTTAACTTTATCTGTCTGACAGGTGAAAAAATGACATATTACTGTTGTATTTATTCCTTTCCTTCATTTATATATTCTGTAATTTGTGAGCCTGGGCATATTTTTATATTTTGATGGGTTATTTGTTTTTATTTCTTATTATATATTATTATTGTTTTAACCAACTTTCATCTAGTATCACTTTTAAAATATTTTTAGGCTGTAAACATTTTTAACAGAGCTAAGAAGAAATTTCTAGGCCAAAACCAAGAGTTCTCTTTTACATTTTAACATTAATGCCAAATTGATTTTGACTAGTGCTCTTGAAAATGGCCTCTGTTAAGCCACTGACTTCAATTTCCAACTCTGCCTCCTTGTAGGAACTCGAATTAATTTTTAAAAAACATTCTAGTGAAAACCTGAAGCATGGCAAATGTTCTTCCCCGTGGGTCTTGTCAGAGTAGGTTTCTCGATATTAGGCTTACCTTGGTCATGTCTCGATCCATTTTCACGACTTTCTCCATGTTGGCACCAGTACCAAGTCGGAAGGGCCGTCCTTCTGAGCTACTAAAAGGGGAAGGCAGAGAGAGGCAACGATCTTACAGGCCCAGCATAGGTGGGCGCTGCATGCCGTGAGGCAAGCTAATAATGGTTAAATGCTATAACAGACTTTTAAAATCCACAGAAGACTCAATTTTTCCATAAAGGAAATAATTTATTATTGCTTAATTATAGCACTTTTAGGGATCAAAACAACAGCTGTTTTTCGAGTCTAATGATAATTTAAAAACCTATGTGAAAATGATGTCAAACTCAAGAGCTGAGCGAAATTGCGCGTCTGAATCTATAATAAAGGGAAGGCCAGGCCCAGATGAGGCACTCAGTATGTGATCTAAATCCCAAAGCCAGGGAACTGTAACAACAACAGGGATTTGATGCCTTGGTGTGAATGACTGGATCTCCCTCTCATAGTTCAGCTGCCTCTGCCACCACATTTGCACCGTGGCATTTCGCGCTGCCCAGGAGTGCTTCTCGGAGACTTCCCCATCATGCTCTGACCTGCCCTGACCTGCCAGTCGCCCATCAGTGCTTTCAGTCGTTGTGATGGCAGACAAGGGACCCAAGGATGGGGATGACACCACTATCAAATCATCTGTTTGAAGAGAGGACTCCTCCACCTGAGACATAAAACACCTGCTCTAAACTCCCTGTCGTCTGCGGCAGGCCGTCCCGTTGTCCTCCAGCTCACAAACAGGGCCCCCGTATGTTTGTAATCATTGGACAGTAAGTACATATTTTTGCTTCCTTGTTGAGCAATCATACCGTTCATACTTCAATGAATTAAAGCTTTAAAAATGTTTCTCTGTCTCTACCTCACAGCTCAAGGTATCCTTAAATTTACTGATGGCCGAAGGCTGCCAGTAACACTGTGTGCACCATTCCTTCTCATGGCCCAAGGCACACTGCAGACGCTCATCCAGCATAAACAATACAGTCTCAACGGGGCTTTCGCTCTCTGGTGGGTTTGCAGCCACGGTGCTGAGCTGTAGATAGAGGCCTGCATCTGTGCCTCAGCTCAGCCTCAGTTTCTCCTTGGGTGACACCAGGGATGGTAGTAGCCATGATTATGCCTTAGGATTGCTAAGAGGGCCAAGACAGCTTATGTGCGTAAGGGGCTTGCTCAGAACAGGGCCTGCAACATGATGGTGCTGGCTGACATGTAACTATTACAATCATCGTCACCTTAGCAACGGTTGGAGAACTTCATGGGACGACTGATCTTCCCGCTTGTGGATGAAGATAGAGAGCTTGCCATCCACTGCTTCACTCTCTTCTCCGGGATCTTTATCTCCTTTTAAGGAATTCTTGGGGCTGGTTTTTGTCAATGTGGTGTCAGGTTCGGAAGCGGTTGGAGAAAGAACTGTCTGACATCCTTTCGGCAAACAGAAAAATGGCAAGGTTGTCTGTGCAGGGAAAACTGGTTTGGGAACCTCCCTCCCTCCCTCCATGTCCCTCTGTCCCTTCTCCCTCCTCCGTCTCTTGTCACAGAGAGCACAGCTGCCCCTGTGGACAAGTGAAAGCTCTGTCTGACTGTCCCCAGGAAGCGGGTGCCTTGGTGCCATCCTCCCGTCCAGAGCGGCTCACCTGGGACCACATAATCCGCCAGCTTAGCTAAGAGCAGTGAGGCAATCTTGGATGCCGGGTCGCTGGGATCCTCCTGCTCACTGTTGAGGGAGGGGACAGAGTAGCTCCACGGGGGGAGCTCTACGTTCCCACAGTCTTCCACGCTCATGAGTGGGAGTGCTGCCCGGCACAGCTGGAGGATGATAAGGACCAGCTTCGGAGATGGACGCTGGTCGAGCAGCAGGGACAGCAGTTTGGACACACAAGCTGGCTGGCTCAGGATGGCTTTCCCTATGTGACTCCTGGAAAGGACGGAAGAAATGGTTCACCACACTGGGCATGCTCAACTATAGAAACTTGGAAGCCAGCGTTCCCTAAATGAGGTTACACAAACTGACAACCTCAGGTTCATGAGGTAGACATGGGTTTGGCACTAGGTTCTGATGCAGGAGAATGAAGGTTTTTTTGGAATTATCTGATGGAAGCTCATGAATGACCGATAATACTTAAAAAGAAAGACTTGAGGATATTTTCTGATCGCTGATGTCTACTTCCTTGAGATCCTCTAGTCCAGCAGGATTCACAGGGCACCGAGACTGGGAAACCCAGGCTCAGACCCTCACGGTGTAGCCTTGTGTTCATTTTAAGGAGTGCTTCAAGGCCGAACGTATCATGCAGCAATTGCACTGGCCTCAGCAGCCTGGGCTCCGGCATAGCTGAATCTGTGACACTTCACTAAGAAGAAAGCATATGGTCCTGCGGAAGCCACAGAACAAGCAGGAGTGTGTGGACAGGCTTTCGTGGGCCTCGTGGCTCACACGTGACGGGATAAAACTTTACTCCACAGACTATTTTCTTTTAAAGACACAGCATGAGAAAGCGAGTTCACTAAATTATGCTTTAATCTTGCTATAGTGAGGGTAAGGAGTTTTGGTGACTGAATACAAATGCACTGGACATGAACGGCTAGCAGATGTTACCAGCAAAGTATTAAAGCAAATGACAGTATTTTATGATGTAGATATTCACTTAAATAACCCTCACAGTTTGGAACTAAATACTACTTTTCAATGACTTTATTCTCTACTATTTTACTTGAGGCAGGAGCACGTCAGAACAGCCGAGTAATTTAGATGTTTCAAAGGTCAACCACCACCCAAAGGAACCCCAATCGTTCAAGAAAGCCACGGGCTCCCACAGCCCCCGCTGGGCCCGCCGTACCTCGAGAGGTCATTGAGGAGACTAAGGACGTCCTGGAGAGCGTCGTTCCCAGCAGCCTGGTTGCCGCAGCACTCAGTCGCTCGGGCAAGGTGGTTAGTGAGAAGGCTGGACACCTGGCGGGCCAGGCCTGAGTGCACCGCCTCTGTGGAGCCGCCTTCAGGGTTAAAGAGAGAGCCTGCTGAGAAAACCCAGGAGGCCACGGCGAGCCTGCAGGTGTGGACTCCCTCCCTCTTGGCCTGCCTGTATCAAAACCCTCCCCTTGCCCATTTCTCTTTAACTTGCTCAATATTTTTTTTTAATTTATATTTTTTTAATTAGTTTCAGGTGTACAACACAATGCAATAGTTATACATTTTACCCCTCAAAGTGACAACCCCCCGCCCCAATTAGCCACCCCACCCCCCCATATCATATATATCTATTACTCTTCCTCTGACTCTCTTCCACAGTATAATCCACATCCCGTGACTATCTATATATATTCTAACTTGCTCAATATTTCATTAGCCACCCAATTAGCGTCTCCTCGTTAGATAACATCTGCACAAAAAGGTAACAGTAACTTGCAAAATGATTCAATGTTGGAGAAAGACACTATTCTTAATTAAAACAATAGGATTAACCCATATAAAACCAAGGAACATACTGCGATTGACAGGGAAGAATCACCATTTGACTGTGATGGAAAGCATTTTAATTTTTAACTCACACCCTACCTCTTCTCAAACACAGCAAAAGAGCTTTTTGGATCTTTCCATTTTCAGAGCCCCCTACCCTGTTCCTCCAAGTATCTCTTGTGAAAGCCACAAAAACTATTTGTCATTTCCTGAACGTTGCATGCTGTCTTGGATCCCTGTGCCTATACACACTGTTTGTTCTGCTTGGAAGTCTTTGTCATCCTTCAAGAGTAACCGACATGTCACCATCTTTGGGGAACTTTGCCTGATCCTAGCACGGCTGGTCTATAGAAACCTCTATGTCCCATGGCACTTTGTATGCACCTTGCTTATGGCATTGAGGACACTAATTATTTGTTCATTCATCTATTTCCCCCACTGGACCATATGCCTTAAGAGGAAGAACAATGCCTTATTCATCTGGTGCCTAGCTCTTAAGACAATAAAAAGCATGTTGATTGAAGAAAACTATCCTTGAAGTACACTTTTAAAACTGGATAGTTTAAAAAATATTGGGAAATAGCACCTTGAAAAGCACAACTAAAAAACCATTTCATAAAAACATTTATTTGGAGACTGTTAGCAGTGTTGACAAGAAGGAAACGAAAATCTCAGTTTCCTGGGGTGCCCGTACTCCTTAAGGCAAGGTGGTTATCGTTCCAGCTTTATTGAGGTACGACTGCCAAATAAAAATTATATACTTAGATTGCACAATGTGAATTTTTAAAAAGGTGCACAACATGATTTAACACACACATACATCGTGAAATGACTACATCAAATGACTACAGTTAGTTACCAACCACAACCATCATCTCACATAGTTGCTTTTATTTGTGTGTATGGTGAGAACACTTAAGATTTACTCTTGTAGCAACTTTCAATACACAATCAAGTATTACTACCATCACCACCATGCTGTACATTAGATCCCCAGAACTTTTTCACCTTATGACTGCAAGTTTGCCTATTTGACCTATAACACCTCATTTCCCCCTCCCCCTGAAAACCATTATTCTCCTCTGTTACTGAGCTTGGCTTTTTTAGAATCCACATGTAAGTGAGACCATGCAGTCCTTGTCCTGTCTCTGGCTTATTTCATGGAGCAACATGTCCTCCAGGTTAGGCTACTGTTTAATGTCACAGTGTAGCTATAAATTTTCATAGACCCATGCTGATGAAGAAGCTCTCACAAAATCATTCATTGATTAAACTCACTGATTATGTACTCTAATAGTCTTTCTTTCATCCAGCACAAATAATAAACAGAAGAAATCAGTGAGTTCTAGAGAGGGATCCTGCTTCTTACCTTCTTCTTTCTCCCACTCCACACAGCGGTTGGCAAGCACCTGGAAGGCTGCCCACGCCATGGTCGCCACCTTCTGCTTCTTGGTCTGCTTCTCGCTGGAGCTGGACTCGGTCTGACTGCTCAAGCTACACAGTCGATCCATGAGCTGAACAAGGCCACTGCGTACCAGGCACTTCTCTTCACTCCTGGGCCAGGTGGAGAGGGGGTACGAAATCAACATAACTGACCGGCCCTCAGGAACCTCTCACGCAAGACTCAGCTTATCAATGGGACATAAAGCACGTGGGTATAGCTCTCTGTCTACAACTTAGGACGCTACCATGTATAACTGAACACAAGCATATTTTATTAGACTGAGGATTTCCTTCACAAATAAGGAGTTTCACATTCTGCTTTGTGCATACAGAACAGCCAAGTAAAAATTGATGGAATCAACTCGAGACTGCCATGTAGAAAATAGATATATATTTTTATATTTTATCATAAGGGGATTCAAAGAATGACTTCATAAATGCTTGACATCTTCAAACTATTCATTAAGTGACTGAGAAGAAATAAATATGCATATGCAAACAATTTTTGCCAAATATGTAAGTAGTTTCCTAGGAGCCCTTTTCTTTCCTTCAAACCTCTCCATTCTGCAATGCAATGGGATCTCCAATGGCCATTTTTGATCACGTAGGAGCTCAACAATAAGGAATTTACAGAGTAACTTCAGGTGTCAGCTCATTTATTCAGAGTGATAATGCCAAAGGAGAATCAAAGCAAAAAAATCCAATTTTTTAACTTAAAAATATATTTATTTAATCAACTACATTTGGTATAAATTACGAACAATAACAAGCCTTTCCTTGCTTACCTGGTGTAAGGTATGGTACAGAGGAGCCCGATGCTATTTGCACACGCAATAGGGTACCGGGCACACAAAGACACAACAGAGGTCATGGTCTCGCCGAAGGCTTCCTGGACCTGCTCGACCATCCCGCCACACGTCAGCTCTTCAATCCTATGAAACAGAACCAAAACTCAGGCTTCTGAACCACGTTAAGAACAGTGACAGTGAGCAGGGGAGCAGGGGAGTTCTTCTGAGTAACCCAAGCGTGTCCAGATAAATCCAGGAAGGGAGGGATCTCAGAGATCACTGGCATTTCCCCAACTGCAGGACCACAGGAGACCGCTGGCCAGGACTCCTCAGTGTGCCTCAAGGACAAGGCCCACACTCAGGCAAGGCTGGGAAATCCCAGGTTAGGTGAGGTGAACGGGGCTCCCTACTGCAGGGCTACTCAGGACCATTCTAAATTAAGTCCATCGCATCTCTAAGAGCAAGAGAACGGAGCCCAACATTTCCCAAGCTTACTGAATAACGAAGCCACTTAGTGGAGACACATCTACAGCATCCCATGCGGCACTGAACACTGTAAATGCAACTGTACTGAAGAGAAAACCAAGGCCCAAATAGATTAGCCAAGTGTCATTTTCAAGTTCACGCTCCGATTATTAACAGAGCATGAGAATCTAGTTGATAGGAAATGAGACTTTCCCAACATGAAAACACCTCTCAAGGTAGATTTATAGCAATAACGATTAGTTGAGAACTGGAACTATCCAGACTTATCTACAAAGATTTGCAACATAATATGTTTATAATAGCAAAAATAAGTAAGTAAAACCTAAGATTTAAAAGTAGAGAATTGGCTTAATAAAAAGTTCAGGAATATGATACCATGCTATATAACTACTAAAAACATTATAGGCGATATCTACGGTTAGAATAAAGGCAGAATACACTAAAATGTTACTACATTTTATCTTAAGATACTGCATTTGCAGGTGGTTTTTATTTTATGCTTCAGAATTTTCTGCATTGTTTCAAATGTTTGACATCTGACATTAGTAACGGAGGGAAAAGGATAGTGCTGCCAGAGTTACGAGACATCCTTCTGGAAGCTGTGGTGGTCTTCGTTCCACTCACCAGGCCTGAGGGCACCCCTGTGGTTGGTGGGCATGTGCCTGCTCTGGCCAGTGGGCTAGAGCTGACAGCTTTGGGCACAATGGTCTTCTCCTCTCTCCTGGCCTCTGTGGTTACCATGAGCCGTGAGGGGCCTATGATGGACCTGAGCAAGAACTAACATTTTGTGTTTTGAAGCCACTGAGAATTTGGAGCTGTTTGTTTCCAAAGAATAACCTGGCCTCTCCTGATGGGCATAGACAATTCTCAAGATATTCGCATTAGCTCTTAGCTGGCACAGCTTCCTTTAGCCAGTGCCCTCGGCTCGCTGGCCAGACTTCCTCAGAGAGGTGCCAGGAGGCCAATTCCAGTTCAGGACTGAAAAATGCCTTTTCTCTTTCTATCTGAGGTTCTTTGAAGCCCAGTAGGAAACTGGTACAGAAAAATTCCTCCCAAATAAATTACAAAACCTTCTTCAAAGTCAGTATCTACAATTGTCGTTTTAGAAATTGATCCAATAAAAATAAGCACAAAAATATACAAAAATATAGGTATAAGGATATTTACCAAATCATTATTGTTAATGCAAAAACAAAACAGAAAAAAGGAAGGAAAGACGGGGTGGGGGGGTGGTGGGTGGTAGAAAGACTGAGGAAAGAATGAACCCGTGTGTCCATCAGTAAGGGGGAAGAGTTAAATAAAATACAGCCATCCATACACTGGAGGTTCATGAAGTTTAAAAACTATAATAGAAAGCAGATCTACATGTACTGACATGAAAAAATAGAGACATCCAAAACATACGGAGCAAAACAACCCAGTTACAGTAAGGCATGTATAATATAATCTGAATTAATTTTTAAAAAGTCACAAACACACATATGTGTACAAGAATTAAATAGATATTTATGTACGTGTAGTTGATACAACAAGCTGCCAATGAACAGGATGGAATTTAGGAAGGAAAGGTGAATAAAGAGACTTAGGTTCTGTTAATATATGTTGAGTTTTTTACAAAATCATACAATACTTCTATAAAAATAAAAATATTTTAGGGGAAGCCATTAGCAAATACCCTGCCTGTGACTTGGCCGCAGGAACCACCTTGAAAGGGCTCTTGCCCACTCCAGGTAAGGCAGCATCAACTAAAAGAAACTGACCTGGGCCCCCCCTGAAGGACCATGGTCACGGGCCCCACGAGGTGCGTGACGCCGCCGACGCGCACGGCCGCCGTCAGCAGCTCCCGCATGTGCATCAGGGCCTGCTTGCGCGTGGTTCCCCGGCGCCATCTGGTCTGCGCGGCCAACAGGAAGCTGCTGCTAGACACCTGCAAGGCATGAGAAGGGCTCCACCTGGCTCCCGCCGCCTGTGCCGGGGCCCTGGTGCAGGCAGGCAGCTGCCACTCATCTGCAGTCGCCAAAACGTGACCTACAGCTTGGTCAGGATTGGTGCCGATGAAAGCGAACAGCTGCCCCAGCAGGACGCTGTAGGTGGGCTTGTCCCGGCTGTCCTCGATGGCCAGTGACTGCAAGAGCGTGAAGGAGCTGCTGCGGTGGCTGGTCACGTGGCGCCGCCTACGGGGAAACGAGGCCCTCAGGGAGTGTGTGGTGGGGAAGAGCCTTCGGCGCAGGCGCGATCCCTGGCCATCAGCCGCTTACCTCTGATTTGCTCTAGTAAATTCCAAATCTTCATTACCGATCATTTCCAGGTCAGAAGGAGCCGACATGCTGCGAAGAAAAACCGGCTGCCGCACAGCAGGAGATATCACCTTTGTTTCAGAAGCTGATTTACAAGCTGGAACAGAAAGGAATAAAAGGGTTACGTATCTATATTTGTAAGGGTAGCAGCAACTGCTCAACATGGACCTACCAAACGCTCCAATTAAGAATACTTTGCTTTCTCTGAGAGTGCTGCCACGGAACCAGCTAGCAGAGCATACGGATGACTTTTAGGCCAAGTTTTCTAAACCTAAAGTATTAGGTTAAAAATGACCTTAACCTGAAAAACTAGAATCTTTTTGTCAAATGGGATTTCTAAAGAAAGGCTGAAAAATTCATTTAATTTCATAAACTATCAACGTACACTTTAATATAAGCATTCTAAAAAGCAAGAGAGGACAGAGAAAGTAATTTCTAGAAGCAAAACTTCTCAATCCAAATAAATTCCGAACCTTTTTTTTCTTCTTCAGAGATAGCCTTTGTTCCACCTTTAATCCTATATTTATTTGGCTGACTTGCTGCCACCTGGTGACATCTCTGCTTTGATCATAGTTGGTGTGATTAAACATCAAGCTTGAGCTAGAATCTGACCAGCTCCTTCTTGTAAGATATAGTGCTTAACCCCATCCAGGGAAATCGTTGTTTTATAAAAGAATACTTTAATGGAAGAAGACAAAAACTACATGTAACCATCAGCTGAGATTACAAGACGTTAAGAAAGTGGAGAAGGGGTCACCTTCATTGAACCTATCTTAAGAACGGTTAGACAGCTGCCATCTAAAAAACGTGATTTCTGAAAATGCTGTTCTCTCTCAGGAAACTACTGGTTCATCATCTCTGATACCAAGAGCCTCCTAGAAAGCGCCACGGGCCTTAGCGAGTGGTTCTGTCTTTATATGGGGCCTGTAATTTACCAGGGGCTCATGTGGCCAGAGATGTGGTGCGGCAGACCATCCTGGCATGTGACCACACCGCCTACTTTCCCTGATGTCCTCAGGGGGTAGCCAATCACCATTGTCAGAAAGCTGGGAGGGTCAGAAAGCTAGGCTTCTTCCCCAAATGACAGGAGCCCTGGGTGATCAGCTGGGGTGCAAACAAGTTTGCTTGCTCAATAGTGTCCATCAGGCAGTGGTCCAGACAACAGGGAGTCTTTCATTTAAGACCATGTTGATTCAATTTGTTCTCTCAGGGGAAGAATTAACACCTGTTACTATGGGCTATGCCCAGTGGTGTGGATCCGGCTTAAGTAAAAAGACTCATTGATTTCACTGAGAAATATGCTTTCAGGCTAACAGTTAAAATGTGACCAGGAAAGAGATTCATAGTGGGAATTCATGCTAGAATTACTAAATTACTTCCACCTAATTACTAAAGATGAAATGCAAACTCAGCATCAAGAGGAAAATATGACGCATTACAAGATTCCCAATGTGGACTACCTAATTATATATGTTACTATGAAACTGACAAACCATCCACTAAAAACAAGAGGCATGGAATTATAAAAATAGGGCCGGCCGAGTGGTGCGTTGGTTAAGCGCTGGCTTGGGAAGCCAGCGGCCCTGGTTCGGGTCCTATATATAAGGGCCAGTGACACTGCCCTTAAAAAAAAAAAAAAAAAAAAAAACAACAAAATAAAACCATGTCATTGGGCTCCTAAGATGCTCCCAAGAAAAAAGGAAGGAGGGCACCCCTCATGCTTAGGTGACTCAAGACACCACATGAATTCAATGAAAAGCATTTTTTGGATGGAAAAAGTGAAAGGCAAAATAAAAAAGGGTGAAATTTCCCTTTTCTTCCTTTCTGGGAGTACAAGGAGTGATTTTTTTTTTTTTTAAGTAGCTGAGGTCTATCTTTGAACTGGCCAGCACAGACAGCCTGTGCAGGGCTGGCTTGGGGCAGTACCCGGTGTTTCTGCAGGGGTCCCCGAGATGCTTCTGGTAAGGCCGGCCTGGGCGGCAATGGTGACATGCAGCAAGAGCTCGGCTCGGTTCATTAAACTCTTCACCAGCGTCTTCGTTTTGGCCAGTGGGTGTGAGGGTTTCTGAATGAGAGAATTCACTTCTTGTAGGAACTTCTCCCTATAAAGAAAAGCTGATGTGCATTTAGTCGTTCTCTAGTTTACCGAAACCAAAGTTTTTAAAATTACAAACAGTATGAGTAGAGGGGAACTAAGTAAAAGTCACCTGATAAATATTGTTCATCTCCCTCTTTCCCCATCTGAGGGGAGCAGCGTTATAAACTCTGGCCAGTTTTAGTTCTTTTTTTGCCCCATTTTAAATGCCTCGATGCTAACTTTTGGAAGGTAAAATCAGTATTTCCAAATTACCAAATGAGTTCTAACTCTAAAATATTTAGTGGATTCACGATGTTTTAAAAAATATCTGTTAAGACACTAGATCTTCACATCTCGTTTTGAGCACCAAGGTAATAAATGAGCTTTACATAGTTATTTAACATCACTAACCTCAGTGATAGGACCATGTTTTCAAGATCATTTCCATCAAAGGAGACTTCCTTCATTGAACACAAAAGTTCTAGTTCTTTCATTTTGCTCTAAAGAAGGAAAAATCAAGAAAAGATGGTATGCAGGATCTGCAAAAACTGAGTTTTACTATGCATGTTAAAAGGAATAGAAAATTTCAGGGAAAAAACCACCACCTTTGGTCCACATTTCTATGCCAGAAGCACATTTGTAAGTTACTATTTGATATTTTAATGATTGAAGATGGCATTGACCACTTTCTGGGGGTTTCTTCAGTGCATGTGACTCTGCCTCTTATTTGTTTGTTCAAGCTTCAAAATAAAGTTTGATAATGATGGTAACTTCTGTATAAAACTATTAATCAATAAAAAAACAACTTAATGAGTGACTGATTATTGACAAGTTGACCTAATCAATTTTATTCAACCCTTTTAAAGAATAGGTACATTTTGGGGTGTGCAACATGTTAAAAGTGACGTTTTATCTCTACACACACAGGCGCGCGCGTGCGCTATATATCTTTGTACCATAAATAGCAATGCCCCAGTGAGGAATCATACAACATGCTCACCTCATTAAAATGGTAATCATAGAAGAAAGGCATGTTGTTTTCCAGTTTCCCCTGCACGGCCTCATCAACCTCACTTTGCCATTTTTGTTCCAATTCTGCAACACTCTAACAGATACATGAAAATGTAAAACAATGTGTTAATAGATGCAGAATAAAAACAAGTGCAATCTGTAAATTCCGAAATCTTTTTAGCAGTGATAATTTTTTCAAATGCAGATCATTTTGAGACATCATTAAATTTCTAGGAAAAGAAATGATTTCCAACAGTTAGAAGAGAAATCTCAATGGAATAGCTTTCACTTACCTGCAGCTGTCTCTCCATGGCATTGAGTTTCTTAAAGGTCTCTCCCATAATTTTACACAATAAATCATATTCCTCCGCATGTTCTTCTTGATACTGGAAATTTATGAGGGACTGCAGTGCATCAACCAAGTTCAAGTGCTTAATAACACATGATACCACCATTTCCTCCATCACGTCTGGCTGAATTACTTCTCTGTGATCACAATGGAAACTCGTCAGGTACATGCCATGCTGTCATCTAACCAGTACTGTATTTTATAGGTTTAAAAACACAGGCTTTGATTTAAATATATTAAATATTCACCAAGCCTTCTTTATTACAATAAAGAGGCATGAACATTAAATGATGGTGTTCATATCAAGTTGGCAATAACTAAATATATTTAACAGATAAAACCAACATTGGCTGATAAAGCTAAAAATGAAAGACACTTCCTTTTCTATGACTTGTATATTTTGAGTTATAGTCCTATTAGAGCTGGAATAGTTCTAAGGCTAAAAAATGACTTTGTCACTATTTCTCTTCCAATTAATTTCATGTAGTTCATGGCTTGTGGTGTTTCATGTCTATGGATGTTGGGCTGAAAACAATGGTCTTCAGGGCCGGTCGAGTGGCGAGGTGGTTAAGCGCTGGCTTGGGAAGCCAGCGGCCCTGGTTCGGGTCCCACATATGAGGGACACTGCCGTCAAAAAAAAAAACCAATGGTTTTCATCTGTATTTTTTTATTTTAAATTTCATCTATTTACATTTTTTTCCTATGAAATGGCTCATCTTGCCTCAGAAGGCAGAGCAGAGGCCTACAAAATAGACTTCACTTTAAGCAAGAATACCACGAAGACATTGGTAGAACAAGACTTCACGTTCTAGAGTAAAGACCCCTCGCCATCTCTCTAGGCATCAAAACTAAAGAAATGTCTCTGGACTCCGTGGAAACCAGCTGATAACTACTAGTAGAAGGTCAGGCCACCCAAGAAAAGCCTAGAACTGGTCAAATGTCAGCATGCCTCACAATCATATGGAAAATACTTGTAACGCAGACCCCTGGACCCCATCCTCAGAGGTTCTGATTCAGGAGGTGAGAAATGGGGCCCAGGAACCAGCAAGTGCCCAGGTGAAGCGAACACTGCTGAGCGAAGGCCCACATGTTGAGACCAGCTGCTCTGGATACCACCTGGTTAACAGTCATTATGCAAACATACGAAGTTTTTCTCATAGTTGCTCGACTATGAGAAGAAATACACCCCTTTCAATTGTTTAAAGATTTCCCCATTGGCAAAAATAAAATGCTACATAGCAACATACTTTATACTTGGTCTAAACTGAGGTCTAGCACGCCCAGAAATTTCCCGGAGCTTTATCATGATTCCTGGAGGCAGCCTGATCCGGGGCAGGTCAAAGTAGCTTCCGATTGGAGGCACAAGGACGTCAGAGGGATAGGTGAATTCTCTGTCTTCCTCGATGGTCAGAGGCAGTGGAGACGGGCTTGGAGTAAGGGCAGGGGAGATGACGCCATTGGCCTCAACCTGCCACTGGCACCTAAACAGACAGAAAACAGGTTCTTCATTTCCTGTTTGGAAAGCTACTTAAAGTTGGCAGATAAATCAAACATATGAAGGTTCCCATTATGTGTTAAGTATTTGTTCACCTTCTCCAGAGGCTAAATAAAAATGAGCGTGTTATATGAAACCGCATCTTTGGGAATCTACCTCCCCACCCAACAATTTATTATGAAAGCTTTGAACTATATAGAAAAGTTGAAAGAATTACATGGTGAACACCCATATACCCATCACCTAAATTCTAGAATAAACATTTTGCTCTGTTTGCTTTAGCTCCCATCTGTCCATCCTTTGGGGGATCCTTCCATTTAATTTCACAATATTTGGGCTGGAGAAAAGCTCACGCAGAGCAAGGCTGCGATTTCAAATTTAGTAAAGTACGGGCCAGAAGGCACTTTGGTGTAATTTTCATTTTATTTCTTAGACACGATGACACCCATGGGATTGTCAGGCAGGAAGCACAGTCAGCTGGGAAATGTCCTAAAAGTGGTTCTCCACATAAAGTCTTTTTTCCTTTGTGAACAAAAGGAGCCCCATTTGAGCTTTTTGTTACCTTTGTAAAAGTTTGGACCGCAAGAGCTCCTGACATGCTTCTTCTTCTTTGGTGATTTCGGGTCCGTTATACAGGATTCTTAACATGGAACAAGCCAACACAGACAGGCCTAGCGCCAGGTCGACCAGAAAGGGCAGGCCTCCGGACACATCCTCCGAAGACTCCTGCGATGCAGACGGGGACAAACCACACGGGTCAGTGATCACGGGGCACCTTTCCACCTGCGCTCACCACGCTGCACCGTCCCCAACCACAGGGGCTCACAGAGCAGCACTGGGTATTACGGCTATGGGACACAGGGACAGCACCCAGCACCATGAGCACAGAGATGGTGGCACAGGAATGATCAGAGAGTGAAAATTCAACCAGTTCTGGAGAGAGAAGAGCTGCTAAGACTCCATATTAGAAACAGCACGATTTCTCTGGGTATTCCTCTCAGCTGTGCCTCGCTGGGTATAAATCACTATTTCGTTTTGTCATCTCTATCCTGTGCTCGCACCAAGATGTTGTCAATGATTACACTGAATTCATTCATTAAATACTAAGTGCCACTGTTCCAGGTGCCTGAGATACAGCAGAGAGCAAAACAAAGATCCCTGCCCTCGCGGAGCTTACATGCTAGCAGAGAATTCCACTCCACAGAAAGTCTTAGCTTCCTTAAACTTAAGCAAGCTCCCCGTCTAACATACGTTTTACAAATCAGGCAACTTGAGGGGTTAGTAAATGCCCATTACTCCCTCTCTCTCTTTTTTATTCCAAGTTGGAAAAGAATTTATTCACATAGATTTCTGGGGAAGAGTAACTGTTGGACACTGCTAAAAAGAGTAGATTAAACCTATAGACAGCATATAACATGAGTGATTAATCAGCGACAGGCCTAAACTAGCAGGAAGAGCCTTGGGGACGGAAGGAAAATAACCTGAACCGACTACGGTAAAACGACTCGTAAAACCCCGATCCAAGTGCTTACTTCTATTAGGTGTTCGAGCCTTCTTCTCTCTATGGAAGATACTAGAGGCAGATCACCTGTTGAGACTTTGAAGACAGAGGCCTAAGCAACAGAGTCTCTGTGCTGCTGAACTGATTTGAGGTCACAGCTAGTTTTACTCCATAAAACCACTACTAACTATTCCTGCCACATGGAAGAGATGAATGAAACAGGAGCTCATATTTGGCCCTGATTCCAAGGCAAATATGATGTATGTAACCAGGAGGAGAATTATGCCCACAGCAGTTAGATTCAAGTACCTGAGCGCGAACTGTGCAGGCAAAGCCCCACATAGCTTTATCAGGAGTGTTGTGTTCACGGCCACTTCTCATTTCAAAGGAGAAGGTGACTGTATCTCCTTCCACCTTAAAATTTAAGCAGGGGGGAAAATGCACTTTAAAAACAAGACACACAATTCTCAAGAGGGTAATGAATTTCAGAGATTTACTTTCAAAAGGACCATCAATATTTCACTCCCTTTCTCACTTACTTTTTATTTTTACTTATTTATTTATTTGGAGGGCAGTGTCACTGGCCCTCATATGTGGGACCAAACCGGGGCCGCTGGCTTCCCAAGCCAGAGCTTAACCACGGCGCCACTCAGCCGGCCCTCTCGCTTACTTTTTAAATTCCATCCCATCCCATCTGGACACCAACCTTTCAGGTCTCTCTCCTGACCAGGTAGCTTTGGGGACAAGGCATCTGTGAAATGGGTCACAACTGCCCAAATAGCAGGATCAGAGTAAAGATGACTCAAATCAAATAATTGCAATAAATTCCTCAGATTTCTATTCTCTCTGCCCCTCCCCCTCTCACCTTCACCACCTCACTTGTGCCAATAAGGGAAGCAAACGGCCAGTCTCTGAACACAGAAAGAGCTAGAAGACCTTGCTCTGTGTTGTAGAACCAGCACCATGAGTAAGAAACAAAGGTAGGGGATCACAGAACCGTTAAAAAGTGTGTTGCTGACCCGGCTTTGGATGCATCCAGACTACCCATCCCCACCTGCCGTAGGCTGAATGAGGGAGGCGACATAATGCATGTGAGATAAAACCTTCGGGAACAGGCTTTTGAGAGGTTTGGGGTTTTAGTGGGCATTTCAGTTCACATTCATATTCTAGATAGACAGGTTATAGTTCAACAGCCCAGATGACAAAGCACAGCTCAAATCTCCTTGGTCTAAGAATGGATTATTATTTTTGTTCCACAGGCTCAAGTTCATTTGAAAATATTGATTCCACATTTGTAAACTTCAGTGGCCCTGCGGTTCTAGGAAACCCATCCTAAGGGAGTCGGGAGAAGACGCTGGAGGAACGAGCAGTCCTTTTAATGGACAGGGAAGGAAATGCTGTGATGCTCTCGGTCTGTAGAGTAGACATGAACACAAGTGCTGCAGTGGACATGGGTCGGGTGCCCCACAAGTGAAAGGAGGGCCCTAAATGAGGCAGGGACCTTACAGGCCCAGCAAGGCCGTCCTGCTTCAACGACGCCCCCATGGCAAAGTCTTTCTAGAATTCTGGGTAATACTTGGGCCTATGAGGAATGTCAGTTCACTTTTCTTTTCTAGGGAGCGAATGGGACCAGATACCATACCTTCACCAAGTCTTTCGGCCAGCCAGTTCCTAAGACACTACGGCTGCCATATCCCAGTGTATTGCCGCCATACTCAGCAACCTTCCTACTGTTTGTGTTAGGGCCCGCGTATATCACCAACTTCAAAACAGAAAATAGACTGTTAGACTGTAAAAGAAAAACAAAAACAACATCTACAAATAAAAAGGCTGCAGAAAATGTTTGTTTAAAAATACATTCATAACCAGGCACTGGTGTCATAATATAACTAATATCTCCTGATTTTTTTTTTTTTAAGATACAACAAATACTTTAGTTTGGGTGCAATCAGCCATTGGTATTTTCAGGGCAGCCATAGAATAAATATTATCACAATTTAATTGACTTGGGGAATCTCACATTAAAATAGTTATACTCAACTAACATATAATATGTATATTTGTATTTTTTAAAATACTATTTTAATCCTAATGACATATAACTTATTAATAACAGGTACAGTTTGC
Organism: Aselliscus stoliczkanus; assembly: GCA_033961575.1. Taxonomy (NCBI): domain Eukaryota; kingdom Metazoa; phylum Chordata; class Mammalia; order Chiroptera; family Hipposideridae; genus Aselliscus; species Aselliscus stoliczkanus. The sequence goes on from CM066736.1 coordinate 7,810,707, forward strand.
CCCTTAAATCCTCCCCAAAATTAATAAAGTGAGCAAATACAGATGAAAAGATGGTTATATCTAATACAACAACAAAATAAAAGCAAACCAAAAACCTCAATGAATGAGGATTTTAAAAAATGCAACAAATTGAAAATAAGCCATATATTTTTAGAATATTGGTTAATGGTATAAAAAGCAAATAACACAAATTTGGGCCAGAAAGGGGGCTGGTTCTTCTTGGATCAGTTTTCACATATCAATACTTTTCTTCAGTAAAGGTTATTCATTTATATCCAATTAACCGACTTTCTAATGTGCAGGCAGAGCGTTTAGGGGTCCTTTGGCACTCAGCTCCTCTCACAGGAAGAATAAGACTCTGGCTTCTGGAAACAGCCATCCCTGTCTCCCAGCGAGCCCTCTGATGGCCTCTGACTGTGTAGGAGAGATCTGCTGGGATCGCAAAGCTGCACTTTTGGCCCTGGACACTTAGCATCGTGTGACTTCTTACCCCTTTGGACCTTTGCTGACATCAGCCAGGGACCACTGGCAAAGTAACTTTACTTCTATCTGCAGTGAACGGCCCCATGCCTCCACATTTACCAGTCCGCTGGGGTGCACGTTAGCACACACCAGAAGACGCAAATGCTGGCTTTTAAAGGAGAAACAGAATGCCACTAACTAAAATGGCAACCCCTTCCATTTCCATTTTAAATGGTCATACCATCTGAATCTAGGAAACAGGGGTAGCTGATGTCAGGAGCTATGAAGTTGGGCAGACTGATGCCAGGACATATATTTTTTCAAAACCCACCAAAGACTACTGTCTAAATTCTCTTGCTTCCAGCTAAGGCGAGTTTGGGGGCAAGTCTCAAATCCCTCCGGACATCTGGGAATCTTCACTATCCTATCCTAAAAGATAATGGGGAAGAGGGTTCTATAACTAGCCCAGTAATGTATTTTACTATCTCACAGTATACACAATTAAAAAGCCCTCTATTTTTAACCTAAAAAAATCTCCTCTGGTAGGAGTTAAGTCCATTTGCCCTTACACAGTTCACACAGGAGAGCTATAACAGATAGTTAACAATCTACATAAAAATAGTCCTGTGTATATATAAAGCTATTAGATAATCCTTCAGTTGTTTTATTTTTTGTTTTGTTTTGTTTTTGAGGGCAGTATCACTGGCCCTCATATGTGGGACCCGAACCAGGGCTGCTGGCTTCCCAAGCCAGCACTTAATCACCATGCCACCCAGCCGGCCCTCCTTCAGTTGTTTTTATATGTTACATATCACAAATTTCACTAGCCTTTCCTAGTAAATTCAACATAATGGATTACAATGTAACAATTATAAAGGGAAGAGAATACTTCAAGCTCTAAAATGCTTCATTTTACTTATAATTGTCCAGCAGTCAGGTTGAAAACTACACTTCCTCAAAAATCTATGCAGGGGACAGCCGGTGGGCTCAAGTGGTTGGAGCGCAGGCTCATAACACCAAGTTTGCTGGTTCGATTCCCATAGCCACTGAGCTGTGCCCTCCACAACTAGAATGAAACAACTAAAATTTGACTTGGAGCTGATAGGTCCTGGAAAAACAGTTTCCCAATAAAATTAAAAAAAAAAAAATCTATGTAGGCCCTGAGGTAAGGGCAAAGAATAGGAATTTCAAAAAACATAAACAGATCCTAACAAACCTGAAACCCTTGTAAAGGCTACCTTCTCCCAAAAGATACATGAGAAGTGCCAAGAATTGGGCAATAAGACCTTTCTAGGTGAGTGGACACATACATCTACAGGAATTCCAAGCACAGAGGGGAGGCAGGAAGTAGGCAGAATGGAAAGGAAAACTTCCTTTGACTCGGTCTAAACTTTGAAAGCTTACAAAAGCCCACTTTCAACATGTCATTAAAACACTGTTCTTAGATTGCAGAGGTGCCAGCTTTTGGACTCCCCAATCACTACCCTTCAGGAAAGTTCTCCTAAGAGATATCTACAGACAGAGATAAGACAAGGGTGGTGACCAGCAGCAAAGAAAAATAAGAAGCATCTAAGAAGTCAGTTTATCAAAGGTGGAACCAGTAGTAGGCAGGTCTTGCTTACTTTGTCATAGTCATATTGTGAAGAGCACCTGCTATCAAATCTAAGATACAGGCAGCGAGCCCCTGGGATATGGACAGTTTCTTTAAATTTGTAGTTGTCTCTGACAGGGTGGACGGTTTCCACAGTCTTCCCAGCAGCCCAGGGGGCAGGAATCTTCAAACCAGTGAGAAAGCCCGGCTCTTCCTTCTCTTCCAACATTCTAAAACCACAAAAAAAGAAAAGTGATGGAGCTTAGCAGCATGGACAGGAAGAAGAAAACACATACATAGTGAAACGCAAAAGGTTAAGAAATTACGCTTTAGTTTTCCATGCATGCCATGTCACCACAGTGTGGCTTCTGAATGCCTGGTATCACTGGCAATCAGAAACATTAAAAAATTCCTCTATGTAAGGTTCTTTCTCCTTTTTGGTTGTTCGACAACATATGTGCATCCCCGTCCCCCAACTCCACACCGCTTCAAGAGAGGGAAGCCCAATTCAAATCCAGGACCTCTCCTCTCCAGGACCTGGTCCACTCTCATTTAACGTCACTCAGGAAGGAAAAAAAAAAGAAAGACCCTGTAAGGGACCTTTCAGATTGGCCACTTTCCAAACCCCACAGGATTAGCGTCCTATAAAGGTTCCTTTTGTTGATATCTAAAGGTCAATTGTCGAAAACTCCATGAATCTACACCACGACTTTTTATTGTAATTTTTACTGAAGGAAAGTGCCTTCGAAGATCCTCCTATCTACTGTAATGGAACTCCCAAGCACTTCACAGGCCCAAGGTGGTGGAATACCAGCTCCTATACGCTGCACTTAGCCGTAGTGGAATTCTCTTACTCTCTTTAGCTAGACTATTCAATATGGTAGCTACCTGGTCAAATGTGACCATTTAAACTGAATCAAAATTAAATACAGTTTAAAACTGAGTTTCTTGGTCACATCAGCTCCACTGCAAGTGCTCGGTAACAGCATGTGGCTGTGGCCGACAGTCCTGGACAACAGAGATACAAGTTTTCATCGCTGCTGAAGGTTCCCTGGGATAGCGGGCTGCTCCAGAGAAAGCCGCAGTCCTTCTTTCATGCTCAGCGCTTTTAAAGGCAGCTTTAGTGAGATGGAAGTGACATGGAATGAACTGCACACACGTAAAGTGTACGGCTTGGTAAGTTTGGCCATTTATATACACCCGTGAGGTCTACTCCTCCTTCTTGGTAATCCAGGCCGAGCGTGTCTTTGCTTTCTGTCACTAGAAATAGTTTGTGTTGTTAGTTTTATGTATGCAGAACGTATTTTGGGGAGGATCTGGCTTCTTTCACTCAGCATAAGTAGTCTAAGATTCATCTGTGTTGTTGAATAGCCACAATGCATTTCTTTTTGTTGCTGAGCAGGATTCTATTGCAAGGATGTACCGCCACGTGCTTCTTTCTTCTTCCCTGGTTGATGGATGTTTGGGTTGCTTCTTGTTCAGGGCTATTCTAACTAAAGTTGTATGACCTTCATGTACAAATGTTTGGAAGGATCTATGCGTTCTTTTCTCTTCTGTAAATACCGAGAAGTGAAACAGCTGGGTCACATGGTCAGTGTTTGTGTAACTTTTTAAGAAACTGTCAGACGTCTGCCAGAGTCACAACATTTTCCATCCCCATCATCAGTATATGACAATTTGTCAATTTTGAACTGCTCTCTTGATCTGTGGGAAATTTATCCTAACCTGTTCCCATAGTATCTCTACAAAGCAATTCTACAATTATCTGTAGAATCTTGACCCTGAATCCTCTTCCTGTTTCCAGTTAGAGAGTCCTTGCTAAAAATCATTTTGTAAAAGGGGCACTTGGCTTTCGCCAGAAGAAAAGAAGGCGGGGTTCCTGCAAGCCAGCGGTGTCCTCACCTGTCATCGGAGACCAGCCTGCCCTTCTGGTCTGAGGCACCACATGGGGAACAGCCCACCTCGGCAAAAACGGGACACTGGGTTTTAAGCAGCAAAGCCGTCTGAAACACAAAAGCATCATCACGCCCTAAAGTGCTGACTGTCGGTTATCTGGAAGGTACCAGAGCCACATTTGGAATTCTCACTGACATTGTCTTTTTGCAATCCTCGTCTGCCCACTTTTGCTAAGAAATGTTCTGCTACCTAGGCCACTGAACATCTCTTTATTTAACATTAGAATGAAGCACATTTATATTGGTTACCCATAGCCGGCAAGGACTAGGGAGGCTCAGTATCATGGGGGGATCTCAGTAGCATTGTAGGGTAGCATGTTTACAGCTGACCAGCAATTAATACTTGCTAAGACTACAGTAATTTAGTCAAATAAATGAAATGCTTTCCCTTAATATCTCAGTTTATTTTTAAGACAATATTTTTCTTCATCCCATCATTATTTCCCTTGGCTTCTGAAAGACGTGGTTATATTTACTCTGCCGCCAGTGAATGCCCATGGCTGCCAAGAGAAGGGGGTTGGCTGGAGGGCAGTTGGCTTTGGCACACCAAGGGTCATACCTGACTGGTATAGAGTACCAGCTGCACTAGCTGAGGCATCAGGGCATCGGCCATGGTCAGAGTCTGCAAATTTGGATGCATCAGGGAGGTCAGTAACACTGGAAGAAGGTGGCCAAGCATAGTAGCCTTAGTAACTTGTTCCAAGCCTTTTAACCTACAAAAAGTTCAAGAAGACACACAGCTTAAGCAATTCCCAATCATGCAAAGAAGCAACTGATATCACCTTTATGTGACAAATTCTCAGCCCGCATTTCCTTGAACTAGCTAAGGGCTTATGGTTCCAGGAATTCAGTCCACAAATGTCCCACCTTCTACCACTGAGGGAGAGAACAGAAATCTGTCATAGGTTTCACTTTTTTTTTTGCCAAAAAAAAGTGTACGTGGTGCATTTCATAGCACCTTTGAAGTACTTTATATGGGTTCTAAGATGCAAATGGCCACTCTAGGTAGTAGTTACCACGTGCAAAGTTCCCTTGGCTCTGGGGCTGCGGGTGGCTGTGCTGCCTGAGTCTCTGACATCCAGAATGTGAACAGCTTCAACACTGAGTCAGCTGCCCATAGCAGAGCTACCCATTTCCGGCCTAGAGAAACTGACTGGGGGGGAATGGGGGGGCGCACACGGAGGCATGCAGAGTTTTAATTCGTCTTTCAGGCCACATTCTTCCCCACCCACCCCCACCCACTCCAGTTTTCCTGAGATCTAATAGACATACAACATTGTATAAATTTAACCTAAACATAATGATTTGATATATCTACATATTGTGAGAAGATAACCCAATATCCCAATCATCTGCTAGAAGAAGTATGTGACTCGCCCAAAGAAAGATGTGGGTTATGTAAGTTCTCTAAGATGACCGAGGAGACTGGGCTTGGAACCAGGAGCAGAGCTGACGCCTCCCAGGCTCTCAGACTGCACCACGTGCGAGCAGTGGACCCCACATGCCTTGACAAGCCCAAATGCGATGCCCATCTGGATTACATGTTCTCAGTTCCCAGATGCCCACCTACTCTCTGGGAGTGGCCAAGAGATGGGGACATGGGGACAGCTAGGGTCACTGGAGGAAAGTTACTCTGCAGGATTGTTCTAGATCAGCAGCTCTAACATTAAAATCATCGAACACACAGAGTTTGGCAGTCGTCTCTAACAGCAAACCCCAGCAGGAATTTTAATGGAGGGGAGCTGAGAGACAGCTCTGACTGAGAGTGAGATGTTTACCCTCCATATAGATCACTCAGGTACCTGGAGAAGTAAAATTACAGTAAAATGTTGCAGTATCATGTCAGTGTCATCTTTTGCACAGCAGTTAATACTCCATGTCACTCAGCCACTTTCCCTTCCTGAGGTACTTATCATGAGTCACTCAGTGCACGCGGTGCTGAGCTAGATACTGAAGGAAAGGCCAGCTTAGCCGTAATGATGGTGCCAGGCCCAAAGGTCAGAGACTGTGCTGCCCCCACAACCCCACTGCCCTGAGATCATGGCTGTGAGCCCAACTGCACCTAAAAGCACCACTGACGAGTTCGATTGCACTTGGTTTTGAAACACTTGCCGTTTCAACCTATTCTCACAAAACTCCCTCTGTATGAACTACTGACGCTCTGTTCTAAGAGCTTCTGCTTTAGTCAGCAAACCCTTCCTCCGGGAGGGCAGCAGGCCCCAGCCCCCAGCCCACGCCCTCACCTCTGCTCGCGGCCAGCGATGTCACTGTTGAGGAGGGCAGTTGTGACCTGCTGTAGCATTTCTAGCACTTCGTCGCATCCAGTCAGGATCTGGGCGGCAAGAGCCAAAATACTGACCTTTAGCTCCTAGGTAGAAAATATCAGAATGTTATTTTTAAGCTTTGTGACGAATATACGCTCACGATGACAACATGAAATGGTGTCTTTTATGATGCATTTCCAAATTAAATAATGAGGTGGCCAGAAGAAGCCCAAAGCAGTAAGTTCCGCTAGGATGGCAAGAAGCAGTTTGATTTGGGAGGCCAAGGTCGGGAGTGCTGACAGAAATACGCAGTATTTCCCGGGGAGCACACCGAGTCCCCAGGAGAAAAGCCATTTCTCCCATCCCCTCCAGCACAAGAGAGCTTCCGGTGGCCAGCCCGGAAACTGCCCAGGTGGACGCTTGCCTTGGGTGGTATGAGGATAGCTAAAGAGAAAAACAGAACAGTAAAAGGCGCGTGTATAGGCGGTGAATAAAATGAGACAAAACACAACATTCTGAAACAGTACAAGTGACCCTTTTACTTAATGCTTTAAGCCATTATACTTGAAAGCAAGCACATTAAAAAAATTCAATTAAAGTCGCAGGCAGTTATAGACTATTAAACATTAAAAATAACTATGAGAGTTCGTGGGAGACAAATACTAAATAATGTGTTCAGAAACACTAGTTAAGATCATAGAAATGTTTAGTGTATGATTATTTTCTCTTAAAAAATACAATCAAACTAACTGTTTAGATAGATGAGATCTGTACTTTCTTATTTTCCCCAGAAATGCTAGACAACCCGGCCTAGTCTCCCTTCACCAAGAGTATTTGTTTCCATGGGTTAATTAAGAATTCGTCAAATTTAGCCTTTCAAACAGAAAACACTGGTTTTCACTGCGGGAATTTTCTGGGCTCTTATTTTTGGCATCAAAGTATTTTGGGGGGGGCGGGGGTGGGTATCAAGAAGGTATTTTGATCATTAAGAGAAAAGGATTCTGAGCTGAGCAGACAAGTAAGTCATGGTTTCGGTCGCACTGATCTCATGACCCAGCAGCTCCTGGCTGCACACCGGGCGAGGCAACGGCCAGGTGTCTCAGCCTTGTTTCTAATCCTCACACTCACCTACAATGCAGATGTTACTGTCCCTTTTTACTGAGTAGGAAACTAAGGCAAGAGAAGGTAATAAATAGTATCAGCAATTTAAATGATTAATTCATGCCTTTCTGCCTGTTTAAAAACTGATTACATAATGAGGTAAATCATAAATATGAGCTAGCAGGTGTATGGTGTATGATTAATATATGCATAAAGGAGCAAAAGAAGGACAAACTATGTGACTTTTATCTTTAACTATGGCTTCCTTGGTTAATTTTTCAGTGCGTTTTAGTCGGCATTTTAGGGAAGAATCATTTATCAACTTCTCTAATTCTCCCACAAAGATGAATTTCTGAGGACAATGCAAACAGCCTCGAGTATCCATTAAAATGATAATGACCACTGCTATAATAAAAGTCTTTGACGGCTATGAATTGCCATGTGGGAACGAACTGAGTTCACACAGAAGCTAACTGAAAAATAATTATAGAAAATGAAATGAATTCTAGGTTTACAAAATAAATTGTCAATATAATTGTGAGATAATTCTGAGAAAATTATCACCTTTTTAAAGTTATTTGAATCAAGAGACTATAATAAACCAGTCAAAATGTCAAAATTGGTTAAAATGTTATGCTCCTGGGTTTATTTATATATTTATATATAAATAAAACTTTCAGGTGCGTATGAGATCACTTGTAAGTGCCATATTTTATAGTTCTTGGAAAAAAACGAAAATAAACAAAGGCACAAAAAGATTGACAGGAGCACATGGATGACACGTTATGAGAGTGTCACAAATATGGTAACCACTGTGCAATGACATAAAACTCTATGAAATGAGTGACCTAATATTACCTCTGACAAGAATATAAGCCACATGGTGAAATCTGACATCATAATACATGGAAATTTAGCCAACTAAGCTGTGCTTTACACACTGGGTAGAAAGCATCGTTAGAATAAAGCTTGGTGTTTACCTGTACCTTCAATGTCTCTCCCTGCAAGGAGTTGTCACTGTCATCATTCTCATCAGGTTTAATCAAAATAGTGTTACTGAGAAGGTGGTTCTGAACTGCCATCAGATAGCGCAGGCAGGAGGACGCAGCCTTTAATACAAATAAGGGCATTTATTTAAATGACCTAGATCCTACTGAAAGAAGGGATCATGTAATCCTCATGTTTTTAAAAGATTTCGACAAGGGAAGCAAGAGAGAAAGTACAGAAAACAGACCAAGTTAGTTTCTCAGGTGACTTATTTCTAAACTTTGATACATAATTTGACACATTGACCATAACTTTCTGCCTTCTACTATGAAATTCTCACTGATCACTCAGATACTTACTTGCATTTTTGCCTCTTAATAATTCTTCTTTCCCACCCTCCTTCCCCTCACATGTGTCTCCATGAGAGAAGACTCTACCCAGACCCTTAAAACATCTTTTGGTTCTTATCAGTCTCTGTAAGACACTGATGGTTTTGATAGAAAACAATGCTAAATTTAAAATCAATACGGGAAGAAACCCTCACTATTTTAAACAAAAGAAAAACATCCAAATTCAGCCAAATAATTTATTACAACACAACATTTAAAGCAGGAGGAGTAATCTTTGGAGAAAGTATTTCTAGTGGCTTTGTCTAGTTTTACATTTCTAGGACAAGCACAATCATTCACGGACCTTCATCAATTAAGTCTGTCCTTGTAAAGTGGGTGCGTAAGTATGTGTGTACACACACACACCTCCACACAGTAAAATGAAAACAAGAACATTATACAATTTTGCCTTCATGAAACACATTTTTTACTTACAGGCACAGTTGAAAGAAGTTTTTGAAAATCATCTTTAGAGACAGTTTGGCACTTGGTGATTAAGATACAGGATTCTCGTACAACAATCTTCAGAATGTAGTGTAAAAGTTCATCATTTAGTCTTTAAATGCAGGAAAAATGTAACAATGAGACATGGATGCTTTAGTAATAAAAGGATACATTTTATACAACTGGTACAAGATGACAAAGAGAAGATACAAAAATTAATTGGTTCTGTAAGCCAATCATCTTACTCAGCAATGATGCTAACACCCAGGTGTACTATCTAAATCAAACTTAAAGAACGAAATGGTACCTAAGCACCTAGGCCAAGTGGTTTATAAACAGCAAAGAAACCAACACCTTCCTCCCCCCAGCTCTAAGAACCCTCACCCTCTCTCACAGACCTGCGACTGGAATGACACCCTCCACCAAGATTTCTTAAAGAAGCTTCACTCGTTATTTCTGCAGAGTGCGCTTTCTCCAAGTCCAAGTGACTTTACCGATAAAACTGAACTGTGCTATGATCATTTCTTAGAGCTACGGTGGATTTAGTATCTTTCAAATAATCCACGGTTCAGACCTGACATGCTATTTATATTAGATACTACGGGAGACTAAAACTGATCAAACACATTTCAATGTAAACTGATGACTGAGAAAAAGCCAAAGAAAATGCTAGCAGTGACTAAGAGAACTGGCGTCACCTGTAATGGTCATCATCCTCGCTGCCAAACCGGTTGTTTTGAAGCTGCTCCGCTAAATTGGTGAGGATCACGTCCCGCAGTTGGGCGAGGCCACTGTTTCTCTCTCCTAACACAGAACAAAGCTCCGTAACCTACCCTGGTAATCACACTCAGAAACTGATGCTATGGAAAAAAAGGCTTTAAACAATCAGGCTGTCGACCACCTAGGGGCACCGGGCATCTGTGCTTAAACAAGAAACGGCAGCAGGAACTACATCACAACCCACCCGACTTCTTTGTTTTTAATTTTTTTTATTGCTTTCAGGTGTACAAAACAGTGCACTAGTTATACTTTTTACCCCTCAGAAAGTGACAACCCCTCTCCCCCAATCCACACCCCCAACATCATACATATCTATTACAATTCCATTGACTCCACTCCCCACACTATACTCCACATCCCGTGACTATATATATATATATTAAATTATAGTTGACATACAATATTATTCAACATCAGCCCACCTGACTTTTTTAATCAGTGCATCCTGATTTATGTGTAGTTACCCCCCTGACATATCATCAAGTGTGATTTCTAACTCCTTGATGCTGCTTATACGTGCATCGTCTTTGTCATGGTGGATTTTGGTATTGTTGTGCAGTCTAACTTTAAAAGTTGCATTTTAATGGGTGAAAAAAAAACTGGTATAGAAATCCCCAAGGAGTCTTATCTTTAAGATTCACTAAACCTCTCCAGTCAGGTAGGTATATGACGCTGGGCAGTGGGGATAGAAAGGTTTATAAAGCTTGAAGATATATAAAACATGGTTCCTGCTTTCAATCTGGTTGCATAAGTGCAGATATGGTTTTTAAATGAAGGCTAATTAACAGATATGAAGGAAAAAAATCTATTATCTTAATACCTAATCGTTACCTTAGGGACAGGAAAAGGATGGTTCAAGGATAATTGAAGGATAATTCTCACCTTCTGTTAGGACCAGCTTAAGTAAGTTATTGATTTCAGTTTCACCTGGGTACAAGATATTTAAACCAGAGCTGAAATGACAGAAAAGTGAAAAAAGCTTTTAAACAAACGTTCTAGAAAATAGAAACTTTATTTAAATTTTTATTAGAGGCCACTTTGGTTACATAAAACTCTGAGGTAAGTTTCATCACTAAAAAAGCAGTTGAACCTAAATCCCCTGTCATCATAGAGTCCAGTGCCCTCCCTGATAAACAGTTCCCCTCTTATGTGTGAATTACCGACATAACTTATCTGAGGCCAGCTGCAGAACTGGCTAAGGAGAATGAAGCCATAAAAGTCAGTGGAGTCAAGCTAGGTATGGATGCAGATTGTGCCCCCAAAATCATTCGAAACGGGGACTTTCTAATTCTCAGCTCTTCCAAAAGGGCAGAAAGAACCATATTGCAAATGGACCAGAATTCTTTTCTTTTTCTTTTCTTATGATTTAACATACAATAAAGTGCCCATATTGAAAGTGTACGATTTGATAAGCTTTGACATATGTGTACACCCATGAGAGCATCACCACGTCAAGACAGTGAACATACATACTCAGGAGGTTCCCCATGGCATTAGATTTTTTTCATTAAAAAAATTTACTGAGGCGTAATTGTCAGGTGACACTCTATTCATTTCAGGTGCCCATGACACTAGATTTTAATTTTTTGCCTTCATGCTCTCAACAGAAAGAGACCCAAAGCATAATCTGTTACGGAAGGGAAACACTCGCCCTCCCTCTCAGCTCACCCCTGTCATACAGTGCTTCCAGACCAAGCACTCGGTTCTCTCTTGGTCACTAAATTTATTATTTATTTTTTTTGAGGGCAGTGTCACTGGCCCTCATATGTGGGATCCGAACCAGGGCTGCTGGTGTCCCAAGCCAGCGCTTAACCACCGCACCACTCGGTTGGCCCTCTTGGTCACTAAATTATACTTTGTCACATGAAGGCTCTATTCCTTGATAAAAGTTCATTGCACTCAAAAACTATATATGGATATATTAGAGGACAATAGATAGGAGCCTGTAAATTCTTCCCTCTTATCTAACAAGGCTTTAAGCAGATTTTAAAAGGCTAACATTGTTGAGCACTTACTTTGTGTCAGGGCCTCATTGTAGTAAGATCTCAAAAACCTATGATTAGGGTACTGCTTTTTAAGCCCATTTCTAGCTGAGGAGATGGAAGCCTCAAATCAAGGTCACGGTTAGTCAGTGACAGAGCAAAGACTAGAACCCGGGTCTGCCTGCCAAAGCCAGCTTGCTTCTTAACCTCCTTGCCACACTCTCCCCCAAATGACATAAACATCTGCTTGCAATCCATCAAAATGTCCACTTCAAGGGTTTCTCCGATTTTTGTTTTGTTTTGTTTTGTTTTTTAATATTTTATTGGGGAATTGGGGGAGGGGAACAGTGTTGGGGAACAGACAAGTTGTTGTCATTTTGTTCTTCAGTCTAGTTGTGGAGGACATTGATTCACTGATCCATATTGGTATTATCATTGCGCTCTTCTTGGGTGAGGCAGATCGGTTGCCGGCCTGTGGACAGCCACTCACGGCGGCTCTTGGCAGCTCACACCTGCTGCCAGCCACTCACGCTGGCTGACAGCCACTCACTGTAGCCTATGGCAGCCCACTGCAGCAGGGGCTGCAGCTATGTGGTCCCAGGGAATCACAGCAGCCCAACTCTAGGTGGAGCTGTTGTTCAGCATCTTAGCTGTAGAGGGCAGTGTCACCGGCCCTCATATGTGGGCTCCGAACTGGGGCTGCTGGCATCCCAAGCCAGCTCTTACCCAACGCGCCACTTGGCCGGCCCCTCTCCTTTTGTTTTTTTAAGGTCGAAAAGATGAGATGAGGTATACTAGTAAACGGATGTCATGGGCCCTCTGGGAGTGGGGCCACAGACCCCTGCCCCATAAAGCACCCTCTATGCCTGAGGTCCTGGCTAGGACAGGGTCTGAGACATGGACGCTACCAGCAGGCCCAGAAGATCACAGCTGAGTACACAGAAGCATTTTGCAGAGAGCACTAAGAAATGCTGCTTACCTGATGGCGAGGCAGACTTCCTTCTGAATTTCAGGGCAAATGTGATCTTTTGGTGCCATCAACAACTGCCAAAGAAGCAATCCTGATCGTCGAATGATGTCTCGATTCCTTTCGGTTTGTGGGCTGAAGAAAAATTTAAACACCACCTACAGAAACATAAGGGACATATCTAAAAACGCTAATTCTACCGGGGATAAAATTATCCCTCTGAATATACATGGTAGATGTTTTTATGAATAGATGCCTAGGTGGATTTTTTAACCACAATCTCTTCTATTGTGTAATGGTATAATTATAGTAAATATTTCACTTGTATTAATTGCAATGAGCTATATATGGCAATCCTCCATTAACTGCCGTGCAGTGAGTATGATGATCATTCTAATTACAGGATTAAAAGTGGTGAGATGCAAAACAGGAACGTTATTAAATTTTTCTTCTGGTAGAAATCAGCTGGCCGAAGCCAAGGTGCTGTTTCTTTTTTCTCTATTATCTTATTTGTCTCCAAAGTGTGTTTACCTGAAAAACAACGAGAATGCAGCGGATAATACAGGTGTCCCCGTTAACCATGGCCTTCTCCATAATGTCACAGATACTGCTAAGATGGTGTGCTTCGATCGGGTGCTGCTTGCCCAAGACACTTGTGATGGGAAGGTTTGGGTTGGTGGCAAGAAGATTGAGTTGGTGTATGCACATCGCACCAACGTGGTGCAGTAACTGGTTTATAACCTCATTCGTGGTTATAGCCTCTTCTGAAAGATGAAAAGGAAACTCAGTGAGGAGAGACATCTCCATGGGCGGTCCCCAAGGAACTGCCTTCTGACTTACAGAAGGTGTGCACACACAAGGAACGAGTCTCTTGGGTCCAATCTCCTCCCCTACTGCTGGAGAACCCTTCTCCCTGCCACAGAGTGACGGGGTGAAAACACTTGGGAATCAGAGAGGTTCAGTAACTTGCCCTAGGTCACGCAGCTACTAAAAATGGTAGAGCTTGGATTTGAATTTGGGCCATCTCAGCTCACAGCCCCTGCTGCTAATCATGCTGGTAAAATCTCTCTATCTTCATTGGCTCCTCTGTGGTACAGCCCACCTTAGACCTGTTTCCTAATCCACAAATATCTCCTTCCACAACACCTCAACATTTTTATTTCATTTCATATCCTAAATAGCTATCAGTTCAGCCCTGTGAGGTCTAACAAGCATCCTCTTATGTAATGATAAATACTTCATGGATGGCTATAGGCATTCAGGGAATGGAGATGAAAATAATCCAAATAGGCAAAGTACAAAAAAAAGATTTTTTTTTCTTCTTCTTTAAAACAGCTGAAATGAACAACTTAAAAGGAACAGGAAAATAGGGAACCTGGAGAGGCAGGCCTGGGTGGAGGAGCCTTAGAGCTACAAAAGAACTGTGGGCACTGGGAATTATGAGAATAGGACTCAAGGAAATCACAGGGAGAGTAAATGTTGCCAAAAACTGAACCTGCCAATTGTGTATTAACCCGAGGGCCAGGCGGGGTCCCGCTCTCTTCTGTGCCTTTTGAAGTCCCTGATCTTACAACAATAGAACTCAGGTTAGTATTATTCATGCTCACCAAAGACTTTTGGAAAGCCAGCTTTGGGACCTACCCAAATAAATGAGGTGTCTGGTTTTTACTGAGTGGCTGGGAAGCCAGTGGAGGTGTCTGAGCAGAAGAGTGACAGATCTGACTACTTCAGACTGTAAGGCTCTGGCTGTTATGTGGAGATGAGGGCAGAGGTGGGCAACTGAGGAGGAAGGAGGAAGGCTGGTGAGGAGGCTACTATGCAAATTCGGGTGAAGAAGATGATGCCGGCCTACACTAGGGCTGCAGCAGCGCAGGCAGCGGAAGTGGCTGGATGTGGGATATATTTTGAAGGGAGGAGCAGACAGGATTTGCTGATGTCCACTTGGGTGTGGGGTGTGAGAGAACGAGAGTCATAGATAAATAGCCCCAGTTTTTTGGTCTGAGCATATGAAAGAGCAGTGATCCACAGACTGGAACTCAGTAGGGATAGATTTGGAGAGAGGGACAAATTAGGGGTGTTTTTGACATGTTACGTTGAAGATGCCTGTTAGATATCCCAAGTGGGAGTGAATACATAGCCTTGAGTTCGGGCAAGAGGCTTGGAGATAATAATTAGGAGTTACTAATATACAGTGGACTTTCTTTTCTTCTTTTTGCTATTTTTTTTAACAACTTTATCAAGAGAGAATAGATGAATTTCATGGTATATAAATTATAAGTGCACAATTCAATGACTTTTAGTAAATTTACATAAACACCAATATCAAGAATCAAAGCAAAGAAATTACTACTAGCCCTATAAAAATTAAACTAATTAGAAGGAGATATTATGAGCAACAATTATGAAAATTTGGATGAAATGCACAAGTTTCTAGAAAGACACAAATTATCAAAACTAACTCGAGAATAAAACATCTGACTAGATAAATGCATAGCCTCAAAGTATCACCTCCCCCACATATTTATTAAATACTGTGGTGATTAACCTACATCCACAAATTCTCTGATGCTTTTCCTTCCAGGAGGTGGAGCTTAATTCCCTTTCCATGAGTGTGGGCTTAATGACTTGCTTCTAACAAATAGAGTATGGAAATGGAAAAGTGGTACTTTTGCAGTAAAGAAAGCCGGCATTTAAACCAAGTGATCAATTGTAACATCACTAGCAGTAATAAGTCATGCTGATATCATGTACCCTGTGATATAATGCAATGACAAACATACTTCACCTCTGCAGTAACTTAAATCTGTAACTTCAGTTTAAAATGAGAAAACATCAGATGAACACAAGCTGAGGGACATTCTACAAAAATACCTGACCGGAACGCCTTAAAAGTGTCTTTTTCGGGCCGGCTGAGTGGCGTGGTGGTTAAGTGCTGGCTTGCGACGCCAGCGGCCCCGGTTCGGGTCCCACATATGAGGGCCAGTGACACTGCCCTCAAAAAAAAAAGTGTCTTTTTCTGTTATCCAGATAGGATAACTACCCATCTATATCCCACCACCTCAGATCTGCTGTTGGGCCACTCTGAGGATTTGTTTCTTTTCAGTCGTTGAACTTTTCAAATCTAGAACTTGCAACTGGTTGTTTTTAAAAAATAATTTATTTGTTGAAATTCTGTTTAATTATAGTCATCAGACTTTCCTTTAATCTTTTAAATGTGGTTTCCTTTAGTTCTTTGAATATATTTATAAAAGTTGCTTTAAAGGCCTCATCCTTAAGTCCATCTTCTGAGTTTGGCCTGTGGCACGTGTAGCTACTGATTGCTCAGTCATTTTCTTTTTTTTTAATTCTTGCTTTTATTTTAATTTTTACTTTCTTTCATTGGTTCATTTTAATGATTCTTGATTTTATTTCGAAGCCTGCCTTCCTCAGTCACCCCATCTGAGTCAGCGGTTGTGCTTGACCACCTTGAGTAAATAAGACTGCCACCCTGGAAGGATCTGTGGGGTTTGGAGGGAGCATATCACAGTCCACGCAGTTTTTTTGTTTTTTGTTTTTTGTTGTTTTTGAGGGCAGTGTCACTGGTTCTCATATGTGGGACCGAACCGGGGCCGCTGGCTTCCCAAGCCAGCGCTTAACCACCGTGCCACTTGGCCGGCCCAACAGTCCACGCAGTTTTAAACTCTGCCCTGGTTTCCCTTTCTGCCAGTCCTGTGTGAACAGCGTGGGCTCTCTCCAGATTCTCCTGTGCACATGTGTGGGAGCTATCAAGGCCCTGTGTCACGGTCTCACTAAGCAGGTCCCACCGGTACATTGCTAGCTGGCCTGCTGGTTCACCGCTTGCCCTCCCCAGGAGCGCAGCCTCAGGCTAACAAAGCCACCGGTATTTGCTACTTGTGTGCCACTGAGACTGCTGTTACTGACACTGCTGCTGGGTGTGTTTTCTTCCCTGCTCTGCTCCAAATCAAGTCAGCCTCATCTGGAAGCAAGGCTGCTGGTTTACACAAGATGCCCACCCTGGTGGGATTACTGTGCTGACCAAGCTGGAGGCGGGGGATGAGCACACCACAGACTTCCACTGTTCTAACCCAGAGTTCAGAGGGTATTGTATGTGTGTGTGTATACCTACTTCTCAATTTGGTGTATGCCTTTGGTCAATTTCCAGGGCCTAGAAACAGTTGTTTTTGAGAATTTTATTGATTTCATCATTGTTTTATGGGGAGAGGATTTGCTGAGCTGTTCACTCCTCCATACCCCTATAGTTGACCTTGATGCCACAAGATTTTAGTTAATATTAACTTAATATTAAGAAATATAAAGGTCCTTTATTGGTAATCTAATTATAACTTTGTGCACCAATAAGTTATCAATGTAAAGCATTGTAACAGCATATAATCCCAAGTACATTAAAGAATCAATTTTTGCATCAAAGTTCTCATAATTGCAGAAGGAACATAATTTCCCTGTAAAAAGAACTCTATGGACCACTTCAAAAACTCTATCTATTTACATACTTATTTACTGAATCACAAACCAATCAGAGAACAAGGATTTGGGGTTTCTAAGTCCCGAGGGGGAAGGCTGTTGACACGTCTTATTGCTGGGCCATGCTCCACACACTCACGCTGCTGCACTTTTGTACTTCATGCGGCAAATCCTTCCTGTAAGACCCAGGGCACCTCACCTTTAGGCTCCGTGATCACGTGACTGACTCCGAGTCTTTGACAGACGTAATGGAAGGCCTGATTCCCAGGGTTGCACCACTGATCGATGTAGTCATTTGAGCAGGTCCACAGCATGTTGTTCACTGTATCGTAACAGGCACCTGCAAAACGAGCATTCTCCAGTCAGCGTCATGTCGTCATCAGCCTGTGCGCATATCTCTCTTAAGCGTTGCTGAAGAATGGAAGGGCAGGCAGTCTCCCGGAAGCTGACAATCCACAGCCTACTCCCATCCATTTACTTGGCAAAGCTGTAGACTGGGGCTCAGCAAGAAGGCACGATTCGAATTCGATTTCTACTCTGCTTAACCCCTATGTGGGAATGAAATAAGTTTCACGGAACAGGGAGAGTTCTTAGTAACTGATTATATATGACCTTTTTCATTCCAAAAAGGATGTAAGTGACTTACATTAAAACCCAGCTAAATGTGACTACTTAGCATAATAAAAGTCTTACATATGAGCTTCCTAGGAGCCAAGGCAAAAAGAACACATATTAGATAATACTCATTCTCTAACCATAAGAAGTATACCCATTCCTCATGGAAAACAAACATTTTAATGGCATTAACTTTAAGAAGACTTTGTTACAGGCATCATCACACAACCTAATAGTATCATCAATAGCATTTTAGGCAGAGGAATTTCACATATGGCAATTTCCTACATTAATCCTCAAAATTAAATACTAGTATAAAGTATTTCTTTCAAGGACACTGGAACACCACAGGAAATTGGCAAGATTTTTTTTGAGACAAATTGCTAAAACAGTATTTTCCAAGGACACGTGGGAATTTATTTCTTACCCAACCCTGGGACCAGAGCACCGCGCCCCAGCGAGCTCCCGGCAGCATCTATGAGGTCGGCACGGCTCGTGAACTGACCATCCGAAATATTATACACCAGGCTAGAGGCCAGGACTGTGGAAACAAACATCCAGCTATGTAAGCAGCCTTAAAACGATGGGCGGGAACTTTTCCAAGTTTACACTTCAGGCTCTTCACAAGACTTCAGAAAAACCACACCTTTTTTTGTTGTTGGCTGTTGGTGGTGACAATACACATAGGAGACCACAAAAAGAAAATCGGTACAAAATATCTTCCTAAAGAGTGACCCGGGGGGCCGGCCGAGTGGCGCGGTGGTTAAGCGCTGGCTTCAGAAGCCAGCGGCCCCGGTTCGGGTCCCACATATGAGGGCCAGTGACACTGCCCTCAAAAAAAAAAGAGAGAGCCCTAGTTTTGAAAATGTTTTTTTAAATGGAAACTTCTGCATAAAGGTTTTTTTTAGTAGAAAGTATCAAAAGAGTAATTGCAAGATTTAGATCGTTAACATCACAAGGTAATAACATTTACAAGAAATATTGTACATGTAGTTGGTGTTCGGTACAGGTCAGGGGCAGCTCTAAAACTCAGAGACACTTTGGCCTTTTTCCTTAACATGAGATAGTGTAGTGATGACAAGCACCGGCTTCAGGTGTCCGGGTTTGAATTCCGGCCTTCCCTCTCCTGTGTGATCCTGGGAAATCTCCTGAACCTCTCAGTTTCCTCATGTGTAAAGTGGAGACAGTAGAAGCACCTACCTTCCACAGTTGTTGTGAGACTGAGTTAAAATATGTCAAGGATCTACAGCACCACATTCAAACATAACATGCGAGCCCCGTGTCACTCGAGCGTCTTTGCTTTCCTTGTTCCCATCACCCTGCTCTCCAGAGCCTCCTCACACCTGATTTGAGCTGTAATTGAAACTGTACTCTTTGTGTCTTTTCCCTTTTCTGCTTGTTCCATCCTGCACACCAACCAAGTGATCTTCCCCAAATCTCTTTCTCACTGTGTGTACCATGTATAGGAATTTCCCCACACTCGGCCACTGATCTGAATAAAACCCGTTTTTCATGACTTCAACTCAAAAGCTCACCAAGTCTCTCCCCTACCCCGCTCCACAGCGACCCTTTCTTTCTGAGTCAGCAGCACTGATGGGCATCTGCTCCCCAGGCCGGGCAGTGACACAGCCTCACACATAGTTTCCTCATTTCTCACACCTACATCATTTCTCCCAAGGAGGCTCGGAACTCTCTGAAGCAAGCGCCACCTCATCCATTTACTGAGCAGCCCCCACGGTGAAGGATGGGGACGGGACACAGAAGGAATTGAAGCCTGTATTGATTCACTGGTCTAAAATAGAATCACTGTGTAAGCTATATCCTCATGAAAAGAAAATAGCACCGTGAAGCCCTGCTTTAATCAACTGGGGCCAATTTCAATTGAGTGAAAAAGCCACGCCAAGACGCCAAGAAAAGAATTTAGTGAAACTAGTGGTCAATAAAGAGACAAATAACCCAATTTAAAAATGGACAAAGGATTTGAATAGACATTTCTCCAAAGAAGATACACAAATGGCCAATAAGCACAAGAAAAGATGTTCAACATCATTAGTCATTTGGGAAATGCAAATCAAAACCACAATGAGATACCACTTCACACCCACTAGGGTGGCTATAATTAAAAAAAAGGAAAATAACAAGTGCCGGTGATGTAGAAAAATTAGAACCATTATACATTACTGATGAGAATGGAAAATGATGCAGCCACATTGGAAACCAGTGTGGCAGTCCCACCAAAGGGTAAACGTAGGCTACAATATGACCCAGAATTCTACTCAGAGGTATCTACCCAAGAGAAATGAAAACATGTCCACACAAAACCTGTACCTGAATGTTCACAGAAGCATAGTCAAATAGCCAAAATGTAGAAACTACCCAAGTGGGAATATATCCACACAATGGAATATAATTCAACCACAAACATGAAGTAATGATTCATGCCACATGCCACATGGATGAACCTTGAAAAATGTAAGTTTAAAAAAAAAAAGTGCCAGTTACAAAAGCACATATATTGTATAATTCCATATATATGAAAAAAGTACAGTCTAGGTAAATCCATAGAGACTGGAAGTAGATTGGTGGATGCCAGAGACTACAATGATGGGAGAAGGAGGGTGCCTGCTAATGAGGATGGGGTTTCTATTTGGAGTAAGGGGAATGTTCTAGAAGAAGACAGTGGTGATGGTTGCACGACTGTGTGAAGACACTAAAACCACTGAACTGTATACTTTAAAGGGGTGAATTTTATAGTATGGAAGTTACAACTCAATAAAGCTGTGGTTTTTTTTAAAAGAGACTAATAAGAAATTTACATCATTTACCCAAGGGCAAAAGGGGACATCCTGGTCACATGAACTGTTAGAGAAAACAAGCTGTTGGAAAAAGTTCAACCAATCTGATTTTCAAGACAGAAGAGTTTTGAAGCTGTTGTGAAAACCTACGTCCCAAACACACGCAATACTTGGAATGCCCTATAGGTTAAGTTGCTATTAGATAAATATATGTTTTTTTAAACTGCCAATGTCAAATTTATATCTGCAAACTTAAGTAAGAGGAACAATGCTTTTTAAAATATCTAAATTTGAAATATAATCCTTTAATGGAATTACTATAAGCAAGTTATTTTAAGAGGACAGAATACAAAACATTGGGAAATGGAAACAAGTAAATTGATTTTAAAACACTCTATGTGCCTAAGCAAATTTCAAGGAAAATAAGAACACACACACACAAAAAGTTAGTATAAATGAAAGGAACATTTTGTTTTGTTTCGTTGGGTTTTTTTTTTTAAATATGTTAACATACTTTATTGCATGTGATCACCAAAAAATAGTGTGTGATACTATTATCCTTTGATTTTTTTACAAGTGTGAAAACTGAGGCTCAGAGGGGTTAAATGATGCCCCTAATGTAAGAAAACTAGAAAATGGCAATGTAACAACGTAAAAGAAACATTTTTGATTCTATATTTTATCTCATTTGCCTATTCTGAAGCCAAAATCACATTGCTGTAATCACTCTAGTGTGCCTCTGTTTATAAAACTACATGTACACTTAATGTTAATGAATTTCTGCATATATTATTTTGTACTGTACATTTTTTATTTAACATTTCATATGTGTAACCTAAAATGAAGGTATGTCACATATTTATTTTAATACCTTGGGAATCCTGTCACAGTTGGTAGAGCTCTTGCTGTGTCATCAGTAAATCATGGGGCAACAGATTTTATTTCCTGAAATTTTCCCTCATTATTATTTCTGGTAATTTTACAGGATGATACTTTTCAGATGTGTACTATTTCATCAACTACAAAAATTATATTTTTAATTCCTCCTAGCCTATAACTATATTGATAAGTTTTTTGTTTGCTTGTTTGTTTTGTTTTGTTTTTTAAAGATTTTATTGGGAAATTGGGGGAGAGGAACAGCATTGGGGAAGGGGAACAGACAAATTGCTGTCTTTTTGTTCTTCAGTCTAGTTGCGGAGGATGTTTCTTCACTGGCCCATGTTGGTATCGTCATTGTGCTCTTCCTGGATGAGGCAGATCGGTCGCCGGCCTCTGTATGGCCGCTCACGCTGGCTGCCGGCCACTCCCTGTAGCCTATGGCAGCCCACTGCAGCAAGGGCTGCAGCCTACACTGTCGCCAGGGCTCGCACAGCCCAGCTCCAGGTGGAGCTGTTGTTAGCTGTAGAGGGCAGTGTCACTGGCCCTCATAGGTGGGATCTGAACCAGGGCTGCTGGCATCCCAAAACCAGCTCTTAACCAATGCGCCACTCGGCCGGCGCTAGATACGTTTTTTGTTGTTGTTATCAAAGACCTATTGTAAACAACCGCTTAGTAAGGTGTAAAATCATTAACAGAAAAGGCTTAAATTTCAAAGTTGGAGACAAATTGGGAAAAGTGCTACAAATAAAACTCACTTACTTTTTAAAGACGACAAACCACTTGTTCCACCAAAAAGAGAGCGGGTGGCAGAGCTGCCTGACCCCCCGGGCGGAGGCACCAGCATCACCAGGTACGTGCCACAGGTATATATGGGCGCCTTCCGAAGCATTTTTAGAGGTAGCCCACAGCTAGTATTTGCTGATAAAAGGAATGAAAATGGTGAGGAGAAATATTTGACACAGATTAATTTGATTACCAAAACAGATTAGAGTATGAGGGAGCCCCAAATTCAAACAAGGATATACCCTGACTTGGAAAGTAGAGCAAGTAATAATCCAAGGAAAAACTGAAGTTCTTCTGGCTCCAGACCCTGCCCCAAGCCTCCTGTTACATGATCTGAACATGTTTCAAAAGTGTTCCCAAGAGTCAATGTGCCTTATGTCTCTAAAAATTCTTTCAAAAGGATAAACCCTCATATGGACTAAACCTCAAAATAAAATAAGAGTCCTATTGTTTCTGTTTCCCCCAGGAAGCTGTATTCCAATAAAGATCTTTTCATTTTTTACAGAACAAATTCTTAACAGGTTTGTGGTATTATATTTATTACAAACAGCTTTGAACATGAAATCAGCCAGAAATTTCAACCTGTAGCTAATTAATAAAAGCTTTCACTGCATCTATCACAAAATAATTTTACACCTGCATGATTTATAACATATATATATATATATATATATATATATATATATATATATATATATATATATATTTTCTTTCTTTTTAGGCTCAGTGACATAAATAATCATTAAGAAAAGAATGAATGTCTCTAATCAAGAGGTATAAAATGTCCTTTGGTCTCCCTTACTGGCAAATCCGAA
The DNA here is from genome assembly GCA_033961575.1 of Aselliscus stoliczkanus. Taxonomy (NCBI): domain Eukaryota; kingdom Metazoa; phylum Chordata; class Mammalia; order Chiroptera; family Hipposideridae; genus Aselliscus; species Aselliscus stoliczkanus. The sequence continues at coordinate 7,833,998 of CM066736.1, forward strand.
ACCGCAGAGAGGATTGAAGGATTTTCTACATTAGTCTAGTGAGGGCTGATGATGGCAACAGAAAGTCAATCAGCATGCTTCGCTAGGGAGCTATCAGGGTATAAAATATGACTGCCTAGATAGATGTGAAATCTTCTTTAAATGGTTTACATTAGAAAAATGATACCTAATCTGTCTTATGTTTGCTTTGAATGCCTGTGATTCTAAAAAATCTCCATTTTTTAAAACTCCAAGCCCCCGACAAGTCTATTCTTCGTTCAGGACAAATTCAGGAGGATAAGTTTCCATAGATAAGAAATCTGAAAGGGGCGATGATTGGAAAATGAGCAACTTAGTGAGCATAACATTTTCACCAAGGTTTTAAAATAGATTTACTCTTATTAACATGGTGATAGGTATTAGCTTATCACAGAATAAAAAATTCTAGACCCTCTGAATGTTGAATCGTCAAAAATTCACTTGGCCTGTAACTGGTGAATTGTTATGTAGCACCATCATGTCAAAAGAGTACAGAGAATGTATATGAAAATACAATGAGATAACATTTAGAATACAAATTCCTGTTTTCATAGGACTCTAAATATACCCTTGCCTTCTGAGTTCTCTTTGATTTAGTTCATATTTTCTTATCCAACAAACATTCCTTTAGTATTTATGTGGTTCAGGGTAGGATTCAATTGTCTTCCAAGGGACAAATCCAGATGAATTTTTCAGCTTGTCAAGAAAATGTTTATTTAGGTAAAAAGAATGTTCCTCTACAAAGTATTCCCATAACTCAAATTATCCACATGTCCAAGTCATAACAACTATTAATAATTCTCCTACTTATACTCCATACAACAGAGGCCTGTGCAAATAAAATACAGTAAAACCTTGGATTGCGAGTAACGTGGTTTGCGAGTGTTCTGCAAGATGAGCAAACATTTCTAATATATTTTAACGTGGTAAACAAGCAATGTGTACTATCCTTCTTAAATTCTAATATAAACTAATAAGTATTTGATAGTCTCATGAATGAATCCCAAATATTTTCTCTTCTTCACATGTCAATCTATAAAAGGATTCAAGCATAAAATTGCATTAAATTTACTAAACATGTATTAATTCAGATACACTTTTCTAGTATAGCATCTTTTTCTAGCCATTATCTTAGACTGCAGCTGATGATTTGTTATAAATTGACACAGTCGGTATATAATCTGTAAAGTCTTCAAGAATAATGGTTCTTAGTCTTTTGGGGGCCATAGATGACCTTGAAAATCTGATGAAAATGATGATGGCTACGTAAAGGTGTTGTTTAAAACTGGGACCCCCGGGGGCATGTTTGCGGCCCCTTAAAGTCTTAGCCCAGTTAGGAACTCCTGTTTCCAAAGGGCTGAACAGTGTGTTCACTAAGCTACCTTTTATTAAGAAAAGGGGCAAAATAACAATACATAAATTTGTCTTTACTTGTATTTGCATAAAGAAACTGTCAGGATAAAAACTAATAAATATAGTTACCTATAGGGGGCAGGGTGGGGACAAATATAGACTACACGAAGATGTGAGAGTAAGATTTTTCTGCATATACCTTTTTATTTTCACTCTGAAACTATGCAAATGTATTATCTATTATTAAAGTACAAACACTAAATGATAAATTCTAGAAAAAGCAATCTCTGCTATGGAAGGTATGCCTCTTACTTGCTTGGTCAAAGCTGCACTTAGTGAAGATGATAAATAGGAGCTTTTTACATTCATGAAGCATACGCTAAACATGAAATCAATTCATTTACACCAACAGTAATGAGAAGGCACTTACAGTTAAAGACAAAGCTGTTTTGAATAATTACAGATTCATGCTACTACTCATGTCCACAGACAAAAGCATGTATTAGCTTGGAATAAAAAAAGGGACAACAACTGGAAAGAGAGAAAACGGTGAATTCTGTAATGCCAAGTGCTTTGTATGGTACAGTGTAAATGCTCAATAAAAAGTACTGCCAGAATTCCACAGACGGCTCCTACTAATTACAAGCTGAACATATCAGGCCATGAATAGACATGCAGGAAATTTAAATGCCTTATGACTAAGTGAAAGAAGCCCATCTGAAAAGGCTACACACTGTGTGATTCCAACTATATGACATTCTGGAAAAGGCAAAACTATGAAGACAATAAACCAATGAGGGGTGGCCAGGGCTTGGGGATGGGAAGGGATGAACAGGTGAAACAGAGAGTTTTCAGGGCAGTGAAACTACCCTGTATGATACAATAATGATGGATACACATCACTACACATTTGTCCAAACCCACAGAATGGGCACCACCAAGAGTGAAACCAAAGGTAAACTATGGACTTGGGGTCACCAAGATGTGTCTATGTAGGTTCATCAGTTATAACAAATGTGCCATCTGGTGTGGGGCATTGCTAGTGGGAGAGGCTGTGCATGTGCAGGGCAGGGGTACACGGGAAATATCTGTACCTTCTGCTCAATTTTGCTGTGAGCCTAAAACTACTGTGTGCACCCATGCGCGCAGCTGAATGGAGCTATCCAAGGTGAAGAGGTGCTGAGCGAAGGGAGCATACCTGCTTGGTCCTCTTTCAGTGTGTTGGAGATGGTGGAGCCAGTGAGGGCGGCCAGCGTTGCAGACGGGGAAGCTCGGTAGCGGGAAAGCCTGCTCAGAAGCATCTCGTTAATGCTTTTTGCAGACTCCCCCTCTTTTCTCATTAGGATTGTGCGTTCCTGAAGCGGATGGGCTACATACACACCATTTTCAACCTAATATTTAAAGAAAAAGAGGTCCTTAAATGATATCTGTTTCCATTTAGTGAGCAAATAAAATTTCTATTTGAGAATTGCAGTAAGGTGGTCTGGTTGCTCAAAAACATTTCCAAACGCTGACCTTGGGTTGAGGTAACCTCAAAAACTTAAGTGCTCCACAGAAACTACTAAGAACAAAAGAAAGGCTAAGTCGGAGAGCTTTCGTTTCACGTAATAGCCCAGGTTCTAAAGGTAATGAGCCAAGTTTAATAAATTCTACGAAAGCGCATTATTAAAATTCCTTATATCGCATTCCACAGGCAGCTCTCCCTAATTACAAGCTTCTGACAGGTACAAGTACGACGAGAGGAAAACAAATCAGTTTCTGATTTACTATTAATATTAAGTACAACTATGAGGATAATGCCTTCTTGAAATATAATTAGTGGCCAAAATCCAAGCTCTGTATTAACAGCAGTTAACATTAGCCCCAGCTGCTTGGGTCCTGGCAGAGCCATCGAGAGAAAGGCAGACTTTGTCTGCTAAAAATACATGCCAACGTCAACTGAGTCCTTTCTAGAGCTTGGCAGGTCCTCATTCATCACTTGATTATTCCCCCGCGAAATCCCTGGAGGGACGATTCCCAAAGTCCTTTCCCCGTGGGGAACTTGACTCTAAGCAGACCACCTGGCTCTACTGCTAAACAGATGCAGACCATTTACAGTAAGCTGCTCGCACTCATCTCTCGTGCAACTCAGGAATCTTTGTACCCAGCCCCTTCCCTCTTAATTCCGACAGAGGAAGAAGCACGTCATCTCACGTTATTGACGGTGAGCTCTCCCGCTCGCCCCTCCTCTCTAATGGCTCCCTTAATAAACTCCCCCCGCCCCTGCATCATCAGTGTCTCCCTCTCTATTGACTTCCTTCTCCTTGGTTTCAAATATTCACCCGTCTCTGGAATCTTCAACAAAACCATGGCGGCCCACTGAAATGTCACCCCTTTCCCCCACTTCTGTTCGCTATGAGATATCTCAACTATGTCTCACGCAGCCTCTGCATCACACCGCCCCCTTCCACCCCTGGACCCCTGGATCTCGCTGGAGACTCAGAAACTGGTGCCACCAGTGACGGTGGCCAGGGCTGGCCTGAGGCTGGGGTACAGAGATAGGGGGGAACAGGAGTGCGAAGCGGCAAGGCTTAGAAGAAGCAAGTAAAAAGCAAAGACGGAGTCCAAAGTGAAAGGGGGGTCACAGAAGATGCAGGAGAAAGCAAGCAGATTCAGGAGCACAGCCCGGAAGGGGTCCCAGAGGGAGCTGCACCGAGTGGGGAGACTTTTACGACACCTGCGCAAATGATAAGGGAAAAGGTTTCCTGGAGGCCAAAATGCTGCTTCTATTTTCTCAACCTCGCCTCTTAGTCCTTCAGTTACCTACCTCTCACCCCTACCAGTGGACATTCTTAACCTAAACCCATGCCTCGATGTCCATGTGGGCTGTGCCATGGTTGCCAGCCTTCTTGGGGTTCTCCTTCCTCGGTCTTGGCGGGAGATCACAGTCCGGGTTGTTTCTTTTTCACAGGCAGGGACTGTGCTAGTGAGCAAAGCTGACACACTCCCTGCCTTGCTTGCCCTCTCCCATTCGCGGGTTCCACGTCTCCACTTACTGAATGAGAGCTTCCCCAGGATTAGACCTATAGCCTCTGGTGTCTAAGACCTCCAGCTTCCTGTCGATGGCTCTTGCCACCATTCAGGTCTCAGGGAGAATGTCGCCTCCTCAAAGAACTCTTCCCTGATTACTAAAGAAGACTCTTCACCACCCCCGCAAGCCAGAGCACATCACCCTGTTTTGTTATCTGCACAGCACTTACCACTCTGTGAAATTACCTTCTTAATTCATTTACTGTTTGCCCTTCTACTTCCCCTGCCAGCTTCCCGAGAGTGGGGGCCCTGCCTGCCTTGTTCACCATAACATGCCCAGCACTTAGGAGGCGCACTCAGTAAGTACTCACTGCCCTGCTGAATAAACAATTCAGCACCCTCCCCCAAATGCAATCCTACACTTCTATAGACAGACCCATCCTTGCTCCTGAGATCCAGGCCCACTTTTCTAACTGCCTCCCACTCCCCGGCATTTGGACTTGAATAGCTTACTGTAGCCTCAAATTCAACACGTTCATATCTTACCACATCGTTGTACCCCCACTTTCCTGCTAAATTAACCTTTCCCAAGCCTAGCTCTATTTATGTCTCACAACTCTAACTATAACCCTTCAAAGGCATCCAAGTTAAAAATCAATCACTTTAAGCTTGGCATTCAAAAGTACTATTCATGAGAAGAACAATGGGTAACTTTAAAAAACTATAGCTTTGGGCCGGCCGAGTGGCGCATTGGTTAAGAGCTGGTTTTGGGATGCCAGCGGCCCCGGTTCAGATCCCACATATGAGGGCCAGGGACACTGCCCTCTACAGCTAACAAAAGCTCCACCTGGAGCTGGGCTGTGCGAGCCCTGGCGACGGTGTTGGCTGCAGCCCCTGCTGCAGTGGGCTGCTATGGGCTACAGTGAGTGGCCGGCAGCCAGTGTGAGCGGCCAATAGCCGTGGTGAGCGACCATCCAGAGGCCGGCGACCGATCTGCCTAACCCGGGAAGAGCGCAATGATGATACCAACATGGGCCAGTGAAGCAACGTCCTCCGCAACTAGACTGAAGAACAAAAGGACAGCAACTTGTCTGTTCCCCTTCCCCAGTTCCCCAATGCTGTTCCCCTCCCCCAATTCCCCAATAAAATCTTCAAAAAAAAACCAACTATAGTTTTGTGTTCAAGTACCTTGAAAATACTGCAGGCCTGATAAAGCACCTGTGAGAAGCAAGACAGGCCGAGGTTTGGGGCGCAGCTGATAAACCTGGGAACCACCATACTTAGCGAAGCAGGATTGAAAAGTGACTGGCTTAGAAAGTCGGAAGGAGGCTGAGGGGAGCGTGAAGCGGCAGGGTGAGTGGTGACATGAAGCTCCCCTCCCTGGCCCAAGCCACCATCGTCACCAGGCTGAGGAGTGAACCAGCTTCTCAGCTCGTCTCCCCATTTCCACCTTGCCACCCAGTGCTTTACGCTCCACCCAGTCAATGATCATTTACAGCTGTAAATAAAATCTTGTCCCTCCCTGTTGAAACCTGCAGTGGCTTCCCAACACACTAGTAACAAAGTGCAAACTGCTGCTAAGGCCCACGGGGTGCACCATCCACCGACCGCCCGCCTCGCCGGCCTCAGCTCACCCTTCCCCACACTCTCAGCCACACCAGCCTTCTGCCTGTCACTCCTGCAAATAACACGCCTCCTTCTCACCTGGGGCATGGGATTTGCTGTTTGCCCTTCCTGGACAACACAACCGTCTCAATCTGCCCAGGACTGCTCTGGTTTGAGCACTGAAAGTCCCACTGAGACTTAGGACTCAGTCTCAGGCAACCTGGGGAGGTTAGTCACCCCGCCAGGATGGACACTGCTGCTTATCATGCAGGTCTCAGCTCAGCTGTCCTCCCTGAGAGGCCCCCTCTGCCAGCCAAACTGCAGCAGCTCTCCACCACCTGTTTGATTTTCTCCCCAGCACTGATCACTTGCTGATATTATTTTGCTGTTGTTATTGTTTACTTCCTTGTCTAACTCCCCACACTCGAATGCAAGCTCCGTGTTGCTATGCTACCCAGATAAGGCAACATAGCAGGTACCGGATTAATACTGGATGAGTGAAGGTCATCTTAGCATCCAGAACATAATTCAAAGAAAACAATAAACCCGTAGAGAGAAGGGGAAAAAGGAGCCTCGTGTGTTCATTACTGACCGTATGTTTAGGAAGGAACATAAAGGGGACAAAACAGCAGTAAAATTGTCACTGAATCTATCTAAAGAACAGCAGTTTATAGAGAACACACAGGGGCAGGAAGAATTCTCAGAGCAAAACAGAAGTGAAGATGTAAAATAAGTGCTCTCAAAAGGTAAAGAGGAGTCACAGGAGGTTCTCAGGCAGGGACATATCCGGTGTAGAAGTAACAGCATCAGGCAGGAAGATGCCACGCCTCACTATTCTGTCGCCTTCCAGTCCTCAAAAGGCCTGTGCTTAGTCCCTCTCACACCGACTCTGGGCATGGCCACTGGGAAGCGTGATGCATGCAGAGGCTTCACAGTCATTTCTCCATTTGAAAACCAGTCTCTGTGCTGTCAGGGCTCCGCCTAGGTCACTGTGGTCAAGGGCAGAGGCTCTGAGAGATGAGAGGCCACCTGGATGTGACAGCCCCAGCCAGGCTCCACGCTGAGTGATCTCAGCATCACCTTGGGGAGAAGAACCACCACCCGACTGAGCCCAGTCAGCCTATGAATTGCTGTCGCTCGAAGTCACTAAGTTTTGCGGTGGTTCGTTAAACAGGAGAGATCTGAAATACCCCAACTATCAGGAGAATTCTGCGATCCAAGTGTTAGAGGTTGTTTTATATTGATAATAGTCTATAAATTAGACTATTCTTCACATTCCATTTCTTGACATCATACTCTTACCTATATTTCTGTAGTCTACCTTGCATAATGATTACTTACCTAATTCCATTCTCAATTAATAAGAAATCATTTTGAGAGACAAGCATAGCTCATGGGATCCTACTCTCTGATATCCATTCATTTTAGGTAATCCTTTAATCCTTTAATTTCCCCTCCATCCTAGGTATTAAAAGGCCTGTTTTATAGATCAAATAGCTGATTTTTTTCATGAAAAACACAATGGAAGAACGCTAGTGATATTCCAGGTTCCAAAAGTTTTTGATTTTTTTTTCCTGATTATAAAACTGATATATGGTCTTTTCTATAGTTCTTTAGTCGCTTTAAGAGTCTGTAAATCTTTAGTCTATTCTTGATCCAAAAGCTACAATAAGCTTTTAAAACCAGATCCTGCTCAAAACTCTCCAAGAGCTTCCCATGCCACTTGGAATAAAATCCAAACACCTCGGGCCAGGTCCTACACAAAATGGACTTGAATACCTCTCAAACTTTATCTCCCATCACTTACCCGGTCACCTCTCCACTTGAACAAGGTAAAGAAAAATGTGTATAATCAATCACATTTGTGGAAAAATGGAAAAGGCAAAACAAATATATATGCATATTTGTATGTGCTTGTATTATCTCTGGAAGGGAACTGGAGAAAATGTTAACGTGGCTTATCTCTGGGGAGGCACACTGGGCTAGGAGGCATGGAAGGGCAGGTGAGAGACTTGTACCCTTTGAGTTTTGAAACTATGTGAATATATCATCTATTTGAAAAAAAATATATTTTTTAAAACATTGAAACAATATAACTGTCACTAAATTTGAAGAGAAACTTATCAGTACTTCCAAGTAGCCAGGTGAAATCGTAATTCTTTCCAATAATTCTCATTAGCCACATCTATGTGGCAAATATTTATCCTGTTGAGAAACCAAAATTTATCATGAATCAGCTAAGTAAAAAATTTCAGTATTCAGCCATAAAAAAAAGACTATCCTACCACTTGTGACAACATGAACTAATCTTGAGGGTATTATGCTGAGTCAGATAGAGAGAAAGACAAACACTGTATGATCTCACAAATATGTGGAATATAAAAAGTTGAACTCATAGACATAGAGTAGTATGGTGGTTGCGGAGTTGGGGAGATGTTGGTCAAAGGGTACAAACTTTCAGTCAGATGGGAAGTCCTGGGTATCTAACGTACAGCAGGATGACTATAGGTTACAATACTTTATTGTATACTTGAAATCTGCTAAGAGTAGATCTCAAACGTTCTTACCACACAGAAATATGGTAACTATGTGAGGTGATGGGTGTGTTAACTAACTTGATTGTGGTCATCATTTCACAATATATACATATTATCAAGTCATCATATTGTACACCTTACAAATATACAATGTTATTTGTCAGTTATATTTCAATAAAGCTGGGGGGGGGGCAAAAAATTTCAGGGCTAGAAACCTTGGAATCATCTAATTAAAAGCCCTCGTTTTATAGAGAAACTCTGTCTGGTATGGCCCAGCCAGTTCACCAGGGGGGCTATGGCAAAACACTATAATTTGTGAATTTTGAAGCAAGTGATATTATCTATTCAATAATTTAAATTTTAAAAATCAAAGTTAAAAATACTGCAATGTCCCCATAATCTGCTACCTCCCTCCAATTTCTCTCCTATTTCCAGAACAAACCTCTGGAGAGAGTTCCCTGTTCTCCATCTGCTCCTCTCCCCCTTACTCCTCAGCCAGCTCCTCTGGCTTCCCACGGCCCACAACAGCTCTCGCTGAGGCTGATGTCAACGGCCTTCACAGTCTCCATTCAAAAGACCTCTTTCACGCTCAATCCTGACTTCTCAGCAGAATGCAATGCTGCTAAACTAGTTCTCCTTTTTATAAAAACTAACTTATTTTTTGAATTAATTTTTTTAAAGCCCATTTCAAAACCTTTTTTTTTTTTTTTTCTTTTTTAGCTGAGCCATCCTGCTACCTGTTGGCAGCTCAGCTCAGGCTGGACATCAAACTGCTGTTGCTCAGAGCTCAGCTCACACTCTTGAGTGAGCTCATAACCAACTGAGCCACTCGGCTGGCCCTTCAAAACTTTTAAAACATAAAAAGATGAATGATGGAAAGCAAGTCTCTCCACACCACTTTCCTTCCCCAGAGGTAACCAACGCTGCCAGTTTCTTGTGATGCTTTCATTCATTTATTCATTCAACAAATACTTAGTAAGCACCTACTGTGCTGGGCATTGTTCTGGTGCTGGGGATACTACAATCAACAAAAGTGACTGAAATCCCTACCCTCCTGGAGCTGACATCCTAGGCAAGGGAGGCAATGAATAAACAAATACATGGGTAGTAATACCCTGTTTTCCCAAACATAAGACCTAGCCGGAAAATAAGCCCTCACGTGATTTTAGCATGGCACCTTGGCATACTGAATACTTTAAGTTGAAGGAGTTTGTGAAAAAAGGCACCCTTCTCCCTGAAACAAGTCATAAAACCCTCATGTGAGGGGTGAGTGTATTCTGGAGGAATCACACTAGGGCTTCTTCTCCAGCTAGGTATTATTTTCGGGGAAACACGTTAAGAGCTATGAAGAAAAATAAGTCAGGGCAAAAGGGATAAAAAGAGACAGGATTTTATTTTATATAAAATATTTTGTATAGAATAGTCGAAAAGGTCTTTCAGATAAGGTGATATTTGAACAGAGACCAAAAAAGTGTGAGAACAACCTACGTGGTTATCTGCAGGACCACGTCCCGGCACAAAGGTCTCCTGATGGCAGTACCCCTGGCATTCTGCGTGTCAGCAAGGAGGCCGGCTGCGGCTGGAGTGGCACGAGAGGGAGGAGAGTGGTAGGTGAAGACAGGGCCCAAGTCAGGTAGCACCTTCACAGAGGTAGTAAGATTTGGGATCCACTATGAAGGTAGAGCAGGCAGCATCTGCTGACTGGACACGGGATTTGGGGAAGAAAAGAAGGAATCGAGAGCCACACTCAAGTTCTCTGGCTAGCACTTGAAGGTCACAGGTGCCATTAAATGGGAAGGTCTGCGGGAGGGGCAGGGTCTGGGGTAAAATCAGGAGTTTGGCTGGAGGCACGTTTAGCTTGAGGTGACCATCAGACTTCCACGTAGACAAGTCTCATCTGCCGTGCGTGCACAAATCAACACCCACATCAGTGCTCAGCTAGAGTTCCGGGGACAGGTTTTGGCTGCAAAGCCAACATGAGTATCATCAGTATATAGAGGTGTTTAAAGCTATAAGACAAGATGAGATCAACGAGAGAGTTAGGGCAGATAGAAGGGTCCTGACAATGGGTCTTGGTCACGTGACTGTTGAGAAGTAGGGAAGGTGAGAACAGGAACGACCAGTGAGAGGGGAAGACCTGGGAGTGTCCCACAAGTCAGGTGAAAACAGTTTCCAGAATGTGGGGGTGATAAAAACATGTTACATGCTCCTAAAAGGTCAAAGAAAAAGAAGACGGTGTTGACCCTGAACTTAGTAATGTGGAAGTCCCTGGTGAACTTGGGAAGAGCTCTTTTGGTGGAGGGATGTGGACACAAAACTGACTAGAGTGAGTTCAAGACAATGGAAGGAAAGAACATGAAAACAGTAAGAATAAACTCTTGGAAGAGTATTGCTGGAAAGGGGAGCCAAAGACAGGAGAAGGGAGGCGAGTATGGGTCAAAGCAGTTGCTTTTTAAAGACAGGATATCCTCTAATGTATTTGTATGCTGTGGTGAATGATCCATTGAGTGAGGAAGGCTGTTCACACAGAAGGGCAACTGCAGAAAGAATGGGCCTCCCTCCCCTAACCTGCATCACACAGCAGGGAGCGAGTCCACACAGTTCTCTGAACCCAGCTTTTTACACTAAACAGTAGAACTTGGAAATTAATCGACTTGAGTCTACGCAGATCTGCCTGATACTTTTTTTTTTTGCGGGGGTGGGGGGGCAGTGTCACTGGCCCTCATATGTAGGACCCGATCCGGGGCCGCTGGCATCCCAAGCCAGCGCTTAACCAACACACCACTCGGCCGGCCCTGCCTCATGCTTTTTAATAGCTACAGTGCTCCATTCTGTGAAAGTACCACAGGCAGTTAGCCAGGTAGCTAAGTTTAGCTTCCCGAGTCAGCATTTCAGAAGCTGTGAAACTAGTAGCCGGTGATATTTAAGTTTTTTTTTTATTTAATGAGGAAAAATTCCAAACATGCAAAAAATAGAGAATAGTACAACGAATCTCCATATACCCATCCGGTTTCAACTATTACCCAGATATTGCCCCACCTGTGTAACCTATCCACCTCTTTTTCTGCTCAAGCATTTTAAAGCATATTCCAGACATCATGTAGTCTGAATACTTCATTACACATCTCTCAAAATACGGACACTTTCTCATATAACCACGATGCCATTACTATACTAAGAATAATCCCTTGGTTTCATCTAATACTCATTTTATATTCAAAATCCCAATTGTCTCTGTTTTTAGAGGTGGCTTGTTTGATTCACAAAAACAAGTCGAAGATCATTCTTTGAATCTAGAGCAAGCTCCTTCCTCCCCAACTTTTTATTTCGTGCCATTGAAGAGGCTATTTTAGTTGTTCTATTTCCTTCAGGGCACATATGGGCTTTTGATTGTATATGTCTAAAAATACCTTTATGTTGTCTTTACATTTGATTGATACTTTGGTTGACCACTGACTTCTGGTTTGGGAATCAATTTTGAAAGCACTGCTCAACTTTTGCGTCTAATAATGCTACTGAATAGGCTGGTGTTTTACAAATTTCCCATCACGTATACACGATTTTATTTTATTTCTGGAAACTTTAGAATCCTCTATTTCTGATCATCTGAAATTTCAGGATGAAGTGCCACAGCGTGTGCATTTTTCATTCACTGTGCTAGACAACTTTAAATGTGGATACCAGTGTCCTTCGTGATCCGTTTTTCTTGGATTATATTTTTTATCATGTTCCCCTCTTTATTTTCTCTATTCTCTTCTTGGAACTCCCATTAGTAAGACTTTCCATGGATTACTCCTCTGCGTCTTATCTTCTCTCTCATATTTACTGTTCTTCACCTTTGTCCTACTTTCTGGGAAATTTCTTATCTTTAACACTTACATTAATTTTTAAATTTTGGACAGTCACAGTTTTAATTCCCAGGAGCTCTTTCTATTCGCTGATAGTTTTTTCTTGACATCCTGTCCTGTTTTAGGAATGCAAAATCTTCTCACATCTCAGAGAGTAGTTAGTGTTTACAAAATTTTATTCTACACCTTTTATTCGCTGCTTTTCTGATTTTTCATTTTTCAAATTGGAAGCTTTCCTCATTTGTCTAGAGATCCTTGGTTGGCTGCTTTTCAAAAAAAAATTAAAAACTTTATTAGGGTAATTTTGAAATGTACACAAAAGAAGAGGGAAAGGTATAATGAGCATCCCCATGTATCCATCACCTGGCTTCAATAATTATCAGTACTTCAGCCATCTTTTTACTCTAACACCCTCTGCTCTATCCACGTACCTCTACAAATTGGGGGGTTTTGTTTGGTTTTGGGTTTTGTATCTGCTTTTTTAAATTTTTTTTAACAGTTCAGCACCAATCAGGAAAGCTGTGCGCACGGCTGACGCTTGCTTTCTGGAACACATCAACTGTGGGTGATTCACTGGGCGGCAAGTCTTTTCCTTAAATGAACCCTAGTGTCAGTATCAAGGTCTTTTTTCCAGGCTCATTCGGTTTCTTCAGGAAACCAATGTCTAGTCTTTGGCCTGGGCAGATGGCAGCTGAGCAGCAGGAAGTGGGGGACTGTGCCTTTTATACTTTTTTAGCTGAGCCATCTGCCACCTGTTGGCGGCTCAGTGGCAGCTCAGCTCGGGCTGGGCGTCGAACCACTGTTGCTCAGAGCTCAGCTCGCACTCTTGAGCGAGCTCTTAACCACCTGAGCCACTCGGCTGGCCCTGACTGTGCCTTTTATAGTGTCAGCCCACGACACTGTCTCACGTGGCTCTGCACCGTCCCCCACACCCCCAGTTCCCAAGGTGCTCGAATGCTGGGTAGGGGGAAGCACCTCTTCCCCCAGGACTCCCCTGCACATACTTTTTGGTTTGGGCTTTCCCCACACTGGCAGACAGGAAGGGACCCTACCATCTCCATCTTCTAGACATGCTGCCTAGAGCTGAGGAACAAGAAATAAAGGATTAACTATAAATTACAAAGATAGCTGAGAGAGAAATTAAAATGAATGCAGTAAATACACCAGAAGGAATAAGGGAAGAAAGAGGAAGGATTGAACCAAATCTTCATCACAGCAAAAAACAACAAAAAAAATCAACACACAATATATGGAGTTTGTAAATGTAAAGACAACAATGTAAGCCTGTTACTTGGAGATATGGAGAACGGAAAGTTGAAACCATTAAACCCTCTGAGGAGCAGCCAGCGGCTGGGACCGGGACCACTTTTCAGCAGGAGCCCATACTGTTAACCCATGCGCACGTAGCTCTTTGAATACAACTTTTTCTTTTAATTTAACAAAAGTATGTCAGGGCAAGGAGGAATTTTTCAATGTCTTCCTGTTATTCTCAGGATAAAGACCCCAAATCCTTTAACCAGCTAGTAAGTGTGTTTAAAAATTAAACAAAAAAAGCTTTTCTGATCATTTAATTATGAATACATATTCAAGTGGTACAGTCTCTAGCAGACCAATTCACAGATTCCATCTAGCTGAAACATCTTATAAGCTGATGACTAGAGACAGAGAAACTAGGTAAAAAAAGAAAAGAACATATGGTTAAAGGTTACTCGACTCCTGACTGACAGTCAACTGACAGGATAGGTACTGTTTCCCAGAACAAGTTTTAACCCTATTAAAATTTATTAGGAAACTGTTTCAATCTTTTTTTTTTTTTTTCCAGGAATGCTCATTTCTTCCAAGAAAAAGGCTGTAAATTACATCATGAAAAAAGGTTTTGTCACAGACCTGGCCTGGAACAATTTATTCCTCTGCAAATATAATCTAGACTAGCGCTGTCCAGTAGAACTTTCTTCCATGATGGCGATGTCCCATATCTTCGCTGTTCAATATGGTAGCCACGAGCATGCCACATTGGCTCTTGAGCACTTGCAATGTGGCTAACGCAACTGGGCAGCTAAAGTTTTCATTTTATTTACTTCCGATTAATTGAAGTTTAAACGGACACATGTGGCTACAGGCTGCTGCACTGGACAGGGCCGGTCTAGACGCCTGTGGCCTCCAGCCTCTTCTTGCCCCCAGCGCTCCTTCTCTCTCTGTTCCACCCAGTCAGCCAGCTGCCATTTCCTAAAACACGCATGCTCGCTCCTGCCACAGAGCCTTTGCACTTGTGGTCTCCTCTTCCTAGAATGTTCTTCCCTACCCTGCCACCCAACTTCTTCATCTGATTAACTACTACTTTCCCTTCGCTACCTAAAATTATGTTATGCACTTATGTGCTCACTTGTTTATTGTTAAGCTTTTTGTCTTTGCCCCGCCCCCCCAAAATCCACCCAACCAGCCAGAATACAAGCTCCATTTACACAGGGATCCTGTCCACCTTGCCCATCACTGAACTCCCATCACCCAGACACAACACCGTCTGGCTCTCAGTAGGCAGTCAACTAATACCTAATGAATAAATGAATGCCTTCTCACAATTTTAATTGTCATCTCTCTCGGGGACTGCCAACACCTATCAATAGACCCACTCTCGCTACTCCAATTTATAATAGTTCCACATTTCCAAAAAGCCCCATCAGCATTTCTACCGAATAACTCCACTGCCTACACATCAACTATTGTTATCTCCACTCTGTTGCGTGATCCATCTTCAGAAAGCTTGGCTTTACTTGCTCATTCAACTCCAGACACAGAAACTTTCAAAGACATCCAAGAGTAAAATCAGTTTTGAGGCAAGAGTGAAAACACTATGCATACTCCATTTCCCAGGTCCTTGGTAAACCAATATAAAAAGAAAGCAAATAGAAATGTCTGTGCAAAAACACAAAGCGAGAAAGTGAAACTTACCACAAGTTCAAAAATGTCCATGAAGACAGAATGTCCCTTAGGCGTTTTCTCATTCAGGCTGGCAGGGGACCAGATCCAATAGAAGTAAGTACCATCTGAAGAAAGGTGAACGGTGGTCATTGTGCTGCCAACGGGGAGGTGATTGGCTGGCATTGGCACCGTCTGGCACACCTGGACACAAAAAGAAGGAAAACATCAGTGTGACAAAGTCTGATTAATTCTATCAGTTCATCATTAATGCTATTAAGTCCCAGATGAAAATTCAATAGGCTTCCTGGTCAAAATAAAACTGATATTTATCTCTAAGACTAATAAATGACAAAAATATAAAAGTTCATACAATGGGCCATGCAAGAAATAAAAAGATTCTTGAAATGAATTCAAATTACATTTTAAAATATATATTTACTAAACATTTTGAATCTGCTATACATGTGTGTTTTATCAAACATTTATTAAAAACAAAGTTTTAGGGCCAGCCGAGTGGCTCGGTTGGTTAAGAGTTAGCTTAAGAGTGCGAGCTCTGAGCAACGGGGCCGCCAGTTTGATTCCCACATGGGTCAGTGAGCTGTGCCCGAGCTGAGCCGCTGCTGAGCTGCCAACAGGTGGCAGGATGGCTCAGCTGGTGAGAACACGTGCTCCTAACAACAAGACTACCTGTTCGATGGTGGGCTACACCCACCCACAACTAAGACTGAACTCAGCACCTTGAGCTGAACTGCTGCCCGGATGGCTCAGAGGATAGAGTGTGCACTCTTAACAACAAGGCTGCTGGTTCAACTCCCATGGGATGGTGGCTACACCCATCCACAACTAAGATTGAACACAGCACCTTGAGCTTAGAGGCCACGAGCTGCCAATGGCAGCCAGATGGCAACTGGCGCCCTCCACAACCAAGATTGAAGAACAACAACTTGGCTGGTCCCTTCCCCGATTCCCCAACACTGTTCCCCTCCCCCAATTCCCCAATTTAAAAAAATTTTAAAAATTAAAAAATTAAATAAATAAAAACAAAATTTTAGAGAAATAGTACTTTCTGAAATTTCCTTAGTAAATGAATTATGACTATTAATTATATTTAAAGGACAGAAACTATATCTTATCTATCTTTATATCCCCAGCACTTACTTCAGAGTCTAACAAAGTTATTTAATAAATATGGAAAGAAGGGGGGAAGTGGGCAAAAGGAAGGAAAAAGGGAAAGTGAATAGGGAAAAGAAGAAAGAAGATCCTAACTAACACAGAGGGCTTAGTGAAATTCACCAAGTCCATCAGGAGGAAAAAGACAAACACTAGTTCCCTACATCAGACATGAAGGCATGTGCTTCTAATACTAAACATCCTTCAGTTTCAGCATAATGAATAAGTTTTGCATCATTTCACACTAAATGTGTAGTTGCATACTAATTTTTACTGCCAAAGAAAAGCACTTAATATGAGAAAAAATGAGAACCAAGAAAACTGCTCACTTGGTTTTTTTTTTAAAATCCAAGACTAGGAGCAAAACTGAAAATCCCAAAACAAATATAATTAGAGAGGATCAGGTGCCTTCAGGGAACAGTAAAAATGAACGATTTTCCGTTAATACATCTCTTCGGGTGAGTCACTAGTTTTCCTAAGGTTGCTTCTGACCTCTGAACTCATTTCATACGAACTTTTTTCCAGACTGGTTTTGTCTACCTCAAAAGTTAAAAAATCACTTAGTTGCTGTAAGCACACTTTGAAACGTGCAGTGCCAGGAAATTTAGAAACCTGACCGCTACTGATTAGCCGAAGCTACCCCCAGGTTGCGCCAACGCACGTATCTAGGTAGAGGCAACCCTGCTTTCATAGACATCAAACTTTTTGCCACAACACAGAGGAGACTGACATCACTTCAAATGTAAACCGTGTTCCAAGATTTAACATCTGTTTAATTCTCAGGCTTATTATAACTCTATTTCAAATAAATACAGGAGATTAATATAGGAGATATTTATTTGAAATAGAGTTAGAAGCCTGTGAATCTGTCTTCATTTTATGATAAGAAGTGAAGTCAATGGGGCATCTACTTGCTAATTTGTTCATTTTACTCATCTAACAATTCCTGAGCACCTACTATGTGCCTTGGAGATACAACGGTGAATGAGACTCAGCCCCTATTCTCCAGGAAAGACACAGCTGAGTGACAAACAAAAGGAGATTAAGAAGCCACTTAACTCCTGGATGTGATTACTGTTGGGGTACTCACTCCACAGATGGCCACTCTAACCATTCAGCTCAAATTTGGTTGCAAGGCAGACACTTGCAGCATAAACAGCTCAAACTCTAAAGCTGAGAACATGCATTCAGGTTCTTGTGCTGCCATTCTGTGTGGCCTTTGGCAAGTTACTTAACCTCTTTGAGCTACATTCCTTCATTCAACAATAAACACTGACTAACTGCTTTCAATAGGCCCAGCTTCAGTCGCCCTTTCTGTAAGATGAAACTGCCACAATTACACTTCACAGGTAGGAGAGGAAGTGTATGTAAATTGCTTAAACCAGAGCCTGGCACGGGAGAGATGATGATCAATGGGAGTTGTTATTATATTATTACCATCATCATCAATCAAATGCCAGATTCTGTGCTACATTCCAGGGACATAAAGATAAATAAGACAGGGTCCAGGCATGAAGATGCGCACAGCCTTGGCGAGGAGTTAGACACAAGAGCAGGTAATGTCAGTATAATGCAGCAGGTGCATGAGAGCACTAAAGATGAGCTCTTAATCCCTAACACACAGTGATACTTTCTAACCTCATTTCAGAGCTCCTGTTCCCACAAAAAGGCTGTTTAGAACAAATTGAACAGGGAAATGATGCCTTCCCAAAATAGATCTGGTTTAAAAAAAAAAGCTAGTATTTTTCTCATCTTCGATTCTCTCGAATTTTTTTCTTACTCATAAAAATGTTTGTTGTTGGCCTTAGAAACTCTTAGGGAGCATACATCATGTGAGAAAACTCTAAGACATTAGAGAAAAAAACAGGGTGCTCAAACGATGACAATTAAAAGATCCACTCGGGCAGAAAACTGTATCAATGGTGTTAATATTAGTTATGGTGATGTCAGGAATTTCCCTCAACTGTCTCCAAAACACAAAGACAACGTCTTGGCTTTCTGTTTACCTGAAGGGTATTCTGGTCAATGACCTGGAAAAGGGAGTGAGGTTTATTATCAAAAGATACAGGTCGGTGGAGAAGACTGCCGCTGCCAAAAGCAACCCATCCTGGTTCCAGCTCCTCATTCCGGCAGTACACAAAACCTCTGTGGGAAAAGAAAGGCACACAGGCTGAGTCACCAGTTGTGTCTGAAAACCCACAATGAGCTACAACAGATATAAACAATATTTTCCACGTAATTTTTTTAAATGATTAAGTAGGCAAACAATATGAAGGAGAGTGAATATATTACATTAACTTTGGGACAGATAAATGAGGGCAAATATTAATTTTCCCCAATACATTTGACAGGAGAAGAAGTTGGGGAAAATATATGCTAATGCAATATAATATATAATATAAAGATCTCAAACTGTGGTTTCTTTTGGTAGCAATTCATAAATCTTACATTCCAACTGAAAATCACTGTTAATCCAATGTCAAATGCAAGTACAAAAAGACTTAACTGTTTGGTGGTTGGAAAAGTCATGATGCAATTTTGCAAAGAAAAAAATACATCATGATTTTTCCAACAACCCAATAGGAAAATGTTGATTTATCAATATGGAAAAGAAACTAATATTGTGGAAATTTTTTCAGAGAGGAATTTCTGGTTAAAACAATGATCTTAGGGCTACCAAACTCTAGAGTCAAAACAAAGCTGAAATCACCAACAAGAGGGGTGGGTGACAATAAGAGAAAACCGTAATTACATGAACTCGTTCAGGCTTCTTTAGCTACTAGTCAGTTCATGGGGAGTCAGCATGCACCGACCGGTGTCTTCACAGAGATTTATGTGAGGAGGAAAATGTTTGGGCCAAATCATTCAGCAAGTTCCATACAACTGACCTTAGAGTTCCGTGTAATCCAGACCCCAGTTTGCTTACGCCTCTTCCAACTGAGTTAGTGGTATACAGGTAAAGACCGTCTGCCGTGAGACAGCGTCCCAAGTCAGCATCTGAAATCGTTTTTGCACAAGTAAATTATATACATAATTTTTCTAATGAAATTATAAATGTCCTTTTCCCAGTGAAAAAGCCCTGAGGGGGTCTAGAGAAAGATCATCTCCCACTTCTAAAATAAGCGCTTCGATGTGACTTCCAGGGAAGATGGCTCGAAATCCCACAGCAAACATCCAAAATGCTTGTGGGATCAGGGAAAGTGGTCAGCAACTTATTAGCTAAAAAACCTGGTTAAGCCTGCCAATTTTTTTTTTTTGAATAGCAAAACCACTGAACCAAATTTACACATTCCTAATTCTAATCTGAAATGACTAAGAGTACAGTATTCTCACTAATGATTTAGTAGTAAAAAAGACATGAGCTTTTAAGAGCTTTAGGTACTCATTAGCTGACCTTGGGCCTCTTTGAACTTCAGTTTCTTCACCTGTAAAATGAGGATAATATGTACCTTAAGAGTTATTGTGATGGTTACATGAGATAACTTAGGTAAACACCCATATCGCACTCTGGTATGAAGCCAGGACTCCATCAATGGCAATGATATTATGTTGACAGACTAATGCTATACATTACACTAAAATCTGCTTCTGTGTGTTTTTCCATCCAGAGAGCCTAATTTTAATTTCTGGAGCAGCACAGCACAAAAGTATATCTTTTCTCTTTAAAAACAGTAATTATATTTCCCCTTAGCTATATCTTCCCCAAGCCATGATAAACAGTATCTCTTTATACCATAGCTTGTAAATAAAACTTTCAGTGTTTATTTTCATAATCATTCCACTCACTATGTTTAAGTGCAGTTTGTCTACTACTAGTCATATTAGGGGAAATCCAATGTCACAGTACTCAAATTAGTACCAAATATGCTGCTATCTTAAAAGTTCAGTATACTAATCCAAGACAAGTGTAGTTTGTGCCTCCTGGTTCCCCAAAACACAATCAGTTATAGTGGGTAATCATTTTTAATGCTAATTTCTTAGAGATTCACTTCGGTGAATCTTTCTAAGACATTCCACTTTTTTTTTTTTTTTTTTTGAGGGCAGTGTCACTGGCCCTCATATGTGGGACCCGAAGCTGGGCCGCTGGCTTTCCAAGCCAGCGCTTAACCACTGCGCCACTCGGCCGGACCTACGACATTCCACTTTTTGAATGGAAACAATTTCCTGGAGTTTTTTAAATTCCTATTTCATCAGTTACGTAAGATTTAATGATATATCATAACAAGCAGTAATTATAACAAACAGGTTTGAGCCAAGGTGGACGCCCGGCAGCCTGCAACTGCACAAGTGAGAGCACCATGGATTTTGGGGGCCACGGCAGAGACAGTACATCTACCAAGTGAAGGAAGAGGTCGAATTCATCTGGCAAGTCAGTTAAGTGGAGGTCAATTAAGACAGCTTCTGCCACTTTCACTGAGATCACAGAATAAACTGTTAGGTAATGCCTGGGAAACTGTAAAAACCTTCGAATCCAGACCACTTTGTTAAACGGAGACACTTAACATTTCATGCTTCCTGAACGTCATTTTTTTGCTTTTAGGACAGAATGGCTCATCAACACACACACACTAAATTACTAAAAGGAACAGTATCAGGCAGAAAAACCTGATAATCTATTCGTGGACATCAAAATTCAACTGAAGTCTCCCATGCCCAAATTCAAACACCCAGGAGCCAATTTAGGTAACTCGTGCCTCTCTGGCAGAAGTGTATGGATGATACCTTTTCCTTGTGATAGTAAAACCTATCCATTTTTCTTACCTCACCGAGTATCAGCCTTTATACCTTGACTGATAAAGCAGACAATGAACACACTGTACAGGAACCTCAAGCTCTTAATTAAAAGGAATACTGAGTTATATCTACATCGTTTGCCACAACGATCTAAAACCATTCTTTTCGCATCTTAATTTGAGTCACAGAGCCAAAGCCCTTCCATTACCTTTATTTTCAGAGCTGGAGCCAGTGTTGCTATCTGGTGCAGGCAACATGTCTTCATAGCCCCATGACACTATGTGTTTGCCACCAAGTAAACAGGAGGGGGATCCGGGCCCCCCTTCCAAGAGCAACAGCCTAAAGAGGGGAAATGGATAATCACAAAGACACTGAGATCACCCATTTCAGCAAGAAAATAAAAGTGTAGCTACCATCACAAAGAGCAGAAAACTGCAACAGTTTTATACAGATATTATACATCTCAAAAGATTTACAAATATATTTTTTAGTTTAAAATATACAAAGCAGCGCTTAGAGAAATGTTATAATAATAAAATTACAGCAGTGTGCAAAAAAATATATAAATATATTAATATAGTTATATATAAATATATGTTATATATTATAGTTATATATATATAAATATATACATTATATATTATATTTATATATATGGTGCCAAAACTATGTATACACAATTAAAGGAAAACTGTATTAAAATTGTAATACTCAATATATCAATAACAAAAGATGAATACAAGCCATGTTTGACTTCTGCAATGACAAGAGGTGCTCAAAGTGGTTACCATCAGCGTCCAGACACTTCTGATGACGCCGAACTACTGCTTGAGCAACATGGATCAAAGTGTCCAATTATGCACATTTTTTGGATATATATATATATATATATATATGGGTTGTCATAAAAGTCGTGACCTATTTTTTCTATGTTTTTCGTTGCAAAAATACGTCATGACTTTTCCGACAACCCAATATATATGAGAGAGAGAGAAAGAGAGAGGGAGAGAAAAGGGGTATGAATTGGGAAACACACACCAAAGCATTGATTATCTCTGGGTAATAAGATTATGAATGATTTTCACTTTCTCATTTAAACCTTAACATATTATCGACTCAAAATCTACAATAAGAATTCATTACAAGCTACTACATTTTTAAAAAGTTCACCAAAATAAAAGATGAAAAATCACATGCTCTAGGAACACTTTCAAAGGAAAGATGAGACAAAATTCTTACTTATGATAAAATACTTAAAAAAATGAATCATTAGTTGATAAGAGTTCAGCAATCTCCCTATGAAAAGAGCCTTCTGCACAATCTCCCTGTGTAGTAGGAGGGTAAGGACCCAAAGGGACAACTTACCTATACAGTACGTCAGCTACTGGCAGGGACCCTAGATCAGTCTGCTTCTGCAACAGATGGACTGTATGGACAAAAGTTTTCAATGATCCCCTAAAAACAAAAGGAGGGAACAGAAGTGGTCAAAATTGAAAAGTCAAATAATAAGGCTGTTAGTGGTGATTTTATGAAGCCCATGAGAAGGTTCCAAAATGTACCTATCTGCTCCTGCCAATCAGAAGATGTGTTGTACAAAATCGACAATTGAGTCTTACCTGTTACCGCTGGCTCATACCAAAAGTTACTGTGTGAATGGCACCCTGCCAATTGTGATATTCCTGTTGCATTTGTAAAGGTAAATCATTTGCCCCAATACAAAAGTTCAAAACGTAAGGCTCAAGTACAAAAAACACGTATTTATTAAGCTTAGATGCTATTTTCATCATCACGCCAACCTCTAGTCTAGAGGAGAGATTTCAGAGGACGAGGTTCTCTTTAAAAAGCTAACAGTATTTCCCGGATTAATTTTTTAATGTCTTTGTTAAGTTGATTTATATCTTATGTAACATCTCATCGAACCCCATCACATCAAATATGACTGGAAAAGAACACGTTCAAATAATTAATACTTTATGCTGAGAGGTGTTCCTTTTGTGAAGTAGGTGCTTATAATACTTTCAGAGCTCACCGCTTCTCAATTTCTTTTTGGTTCCCAGGGTTTGAGGCTCTGGAAGTCTATAATATGGTCAGCAGGATCTAAAAGAAGGAGCTTTTACGAGGCACAAGGTTTACCTGGCCAGGTCCCAAGTATAAATCACCACGAGAACATTTCCTGAACTAAATGATCGCCTGTATCAGATGGGCTGACTTCAGATAGCTGCCTTATTCTCCTAGCCAAGGCTTTAATTGCCAGGTATCATATGCCTAAACCCCAAAAGAAATGGAATCCTATGCCTAAACCCCAAAAGAAACGGAATACCTAAAGCTGGACCAAGCAGGCTTAGAGTCCTCCACTTAATTGCCCCATTCACTATCTCTGGTGTTCAAAGGATCCAAACCGAAGAACAGTATAATGCAGGGAGGCCATGAACAGAGCAGAAAAGCACAAGGTGGGGGCCAGGACCTCGGGCTCTGAAACCTGGCTCTCCCCCTCACCAGGGACCCCATCTCAGTCCTGTCACCTAACTCCTATGGACTTTGGCTTCTTCATCTGTCCAACAGGGATACCTCCCTGGGGTGCAGTGAGGTTAAAAATAAAAGGGCAAGAGCACAGGCGAACATTCAAACCATTACACCAACCATAAGGTATCATTACCTGCCAGAATCAATCCGATTTTGAGAGTAAAACTGAAACTCCTTCTGTGGTTCCTAGGCCCCTGCAGGATCGGGGCCCTGGCAGCCTCATCCTCTGCCCTTCTCCTACCGCTGCCTCCAGCCGCCCTGCTCACTTGGCTGTCACTCAGCTGCCCCACGCACAGGAGAGCATCTGAGTCCTGCCACTTGCTGGCTTTTTTGCATCGTTGACTCTTTCTCATCATCCAGGCCTCTCAGTTCAAATGTCACCTCTTCAGCGAGGCCCTCGCGGGTACCTCTAGCTAACGCTGTTCCCCATCTCCGCTGAGTCATTCTCTATCAAGATATCCTGTTCTGTCTTCTTACAGTGAGTGGGCCTCTGTGAAATTATCTTATACATCTACTTGTTGCCGGTTGTCTGCCTCTCTTGCTCTCAGGTAAACTCTGCAACGTGACAGACTGTCTACCTTGCTCACTGCTGCATCCCCACTGATGAGACGTGAGCCACAGTTATTAACAAAATGAATCGCCCTGAGTCGGTTCCACTGTAAGGTTAGGGACCATGAGCCACTCTAGCCCTAAGACCTAGCAAGACTCCTGGCACATCAGAGATGCTCCCTAAATGTTAGTTGAATGAATGAGCATCTTCAGAATGGCTTTTTTGGAGAAGTTGTTTTGTCTTTGAAAGCATCAATGCCAGAAGTTCAATAATATGTCCCTAATAACTTCTTTCTGAAGTTATGAGGCACTGGTCTAACACTGAAAAGCACGCGACTTCTGAGGTAAACAAAGTCCAGAACAAGGTGATATTAACTATTAGCAATAGAATACAGGAACCATCTAACAACAAAAAACAAACATTCATTTCAACCTTTCTGCTGAATGGAGTTTAGAATCTCAAGTACATAAAGCATTTCAATAACTACCTGTGGTTCAGATTGAATTTGGACACATAATTAAAAAGTGAGTTATGATCCCATGTTCAATACTTTAAAATGTTTAAAATGAAAAAGTTAAATATTCCAAAAAAAATCCTAAAGCTGTCTAAAGACAGTCCTACCTAAGATTTTCCCAAAATGGGATATATTTTGCATTAACAGATCTATTTAGGGCCCAAAATTGTCTTCTGCCTATGCAAAAAATAAGTCCATCCAATATAGCACCTTTCCAAGGAAAGGTATTTCAGTACTACCCAATAATGTCTCCAGAATTAAGCTCATGTCAGAACTTCCACAGTCAACTACAGTCTTCAGGGACCTATGACTAGGCTGTGACAGTGTGCTCAGGACAAAAGAAACTGACAACAAATACTGGTGCCCTTCTGCCTTAAATAGTTTGAGATCAACCATTTGAAGGTCAACTGTGAAACCATGAAAACAGGGGCAGAAGTCTTAGAGCTAAGAACTTCATAATCCCTCGAGAAGAATTTTCCCATATAAGCTTTGCTAACAGAGAAGAAGAACCCCATCCAAGAAAATATCCTGAAGGGGGCGGGGCAGATGAGAGGCACTCATCCGTCAGACCACGGTCCGAACTGGTCTCTGGAGGAAAGTTAAGGGCAGTGAACCTTTTTCTCCCAATTGCGTGCCGGTGGTCATGCAGGTTACTGGGCAGGGGAAAGCAGGAATCCTCTCCTGGAAAAGTCAGTCCGAGCACGTGACACTTCCTATTGACAGTGGAGCGGTAACATCAACTTACACACAAAGGACAGCACACGACCAAACCCTGATATACACAGAGAGATCCTCCAACTAAACTGATGGCAGCAAGCATCCGGGTCCAAAGTTATAATGTGTGGACCAAGTTGGCGTGACTGAGTCCAGGTGAGTAATAACCCACGCAGGTGCTGATCACCCCTTACAGACAGACACACGTGATAAATGTTAACAGCTCTACCGAATGTTTAACGGTCCTCCCAGAAGAAATGCAGATTGAACCTTCTCCACCAACGACCTGATGCAAAACGCTAATCATCTAAGGGGTGAGCAGATAACGGCAAGCGTTGAGTCTCCGCTTTAAGCTGTCTGAGCTGTTATCATGGCAAAGCAGAAAGCGAAAACTTGAATTTGGGTTCCAGCTCAGGCTGCTGGTGCCACGCTTTGGTGAAAGCATCTTGTGCACGGTCAAGGCTGTGAAATTCAATACCAAAAACAAAGACGGACTTGCGAATGTTAAGCCTCTGTTTCCCCCTTCGTCACTCACCAGGCCCAGGCAGCAGCAGGCCCAGGGTCACCAAGGGGCACGGCAGACTTTCCTTACCTGGCACATGCCAAAGCCACCAGGGCAGCAGCAGCATTTTCTTTTTGCTTCTGTGGGATGTGCCGGCCTGTGTCGGAAGTCTCCTCTAGCCAAGAGCACAGCAGAGCTTCAATCCCATTGAGACAGTCAGCAGGCTCCTTGGTTAAGCTCAAGGGCTGGCAGTCACGAAGGCAGTTCAATAGCACCTCAGCAGTTATGTTACAGAGAGAGGGGTCTGTTCGACTCTGGGACTGAATAAGGGGGAAGACCAGCAGCAGCCCCATCCGGGACGTGAAGGGGGCTTGCTCGGGCTGCTGCAGCAAGCCTTGGCGTTTGAGCAGGGCCAGCGTTTCCTCATCGCCCGAGCTTTCCCTCTCGTGCTGCTCTTCCAAGGCCAGCTGGCGCTGGGCATTCCACAGTCCCCGCAAGGCATTCAGGCGGTATTCCAGCAGGCGGGCGTAGGCGTTGCTCTGATTCCCACACACAGAGCGCAACCGTTCCGCTAATTCCGTGGGGTTCTTGGTCTCAAATGTTAAAATCTAAGGAAAGAAACCATAGAGGAGAAGTTGGGGAGTGCTGCTTTCTCCGTTGCTTTCATCTACGGAAGCAAATATATCTGATGGCTCTAAAAATGGCCCACAGCAAAAGGGATTTTACTTGCAACCACATATGAAAACATGCACTGAAAGCCAGGTACTTGCTGATGGAGACTTTTTTTTCCTGCCCTTTCTGCTAACGCTCCTTTTGAGACATGAGATTAGACCTAACGGGAAGAAGCCAAGTCATGAAACTAGTTACGTGTAGGAGTCAGAAATTAATTCAAATCATTTATTTCAGAAAATGAAAGTATAAATCTTTATTAAATGCTCTTGAGTTATAAGTCTCTCACTTCTATCACCAGGGGGATTCTCTGTAAAAACAGAAAAAAGTTTTATCTTCAAAATCTAATATACGTACTGACAAATGATTATTGTTCTTTGATTTTGAAGGACACCCCGTTCTTACTACTGTTATTCCAGTGTTTCAACGGGTGATCTGGTATAGATTTGCCCAGTTCATATTCATAGAGGAACCAGCACTGTTCTCTTGCCAAAACATATAAATATCAGGAAACCTCTAGATTTTCAGCAGCTGGAGGAATAATAAAAACCATCAGATCCTCAGTCAACTATGAAAGGAACCAGCTATTGAGAGAAAGAATCAAACTAAACATATGATACCAGGAGTTTATGCATATAAATTTGACTGGATTAAAATGAACAGACTGCTGTAACCAACAAAAAAAGGGGGGCCCCCTAAGAGCAAGTACATAAAACAGATTATCAGGCGGCCGAAAGTCCAAGTTTCGAATAAAAGCAAAAATAATTCTGTGAAGTCATTAGCACTGAACTTTTAAAAGGCCCTAGTTCACTTTATGTCTCTCACAAACATGCAAAATACTTTCGTTACCTCAAATTTTGCCCTAAGAACTGTAAGCCCCATAAAATAGCAAGAACTTCCAGAGCAATGTGAACACTGTAGGTGTCACTGGGCAAAGCTATATTGCAAGTCGTAGCATTCAAAATAAAAGCTAGGGACATTTTTACCTAGTTTTTAATACAACAGATCAAACAAATAATGATTAAATGTCCTTTGCGCCATCAAGTCATACAAAACTGTCTTTTCCTACCTTTTGTTGGGATTCATCAAACACAAATTACCCTTTTGATGTATTTTTCACATGGCAATAGATAATATAACTCCAGTTCCTTAAAAAATTATCACTTTTCAAGGGCAATCAACTACCTTGAAGTTGGATCATACCCAAGGAAATGAGACCGCCTTTATTTTATTTTTTATGGCTCTCCCCCCCCACAAAAAAAAAAATCAGCAACCAGCTTCCACCATTATGATCAACAACGAAAGACTAAAATACATTTCAATGCTGTAAAAATAAAATTAAATTAAAATTTCACAAATTTTAAATTTGATCACCTTTCCAGTTATGAACATCTATGCAAATAAGAAATTTTGTTGCTTATTTTTTTTTTTTTTTGAGGGCAGTGTCACTGGCCCTCATATGTGGGACCCGACCGGGGCCTCCAGCCTCCCAAGACCAGCGCTTAACCACCGCGCCACTCGGCCGGCCCTTGTTGCATTTTTAAAAAGTGTTCCAATATTGGTTTTATGATTTCCACCAATATAACTCTTTAATATAAAATGCATACGATTTTACTTTGGTGCATTGATCATCTACTTATGTTATATGAAGCAACTATTAATACTAAAAAATTCAATACAGGCTTTTATTGGGCTCAAGAATCAAAGAACATAGAAAAGAAACAGTAACTTTAAAAAAAAGGAATCAAAGACCAACCAGTAACATTAAACCCAGCTATTTATTTTTCTTATCAACCACAAACATTAGTGCTTCTGAAATATAGATATTTCATGGTTCATAAAATGCATGACAGAATCTGTAGCTAACTCCAAATATCAAGATTAGCTGACAAAAACTATAATACACTTCTGCATTTTTCTGATGATTCTATTTTTATAAGTACTTCAGTTATATTTTTAACATTCCACTTGAAAGACAAATATTCTGAAAGAATTTGAGTTCCAATATAATTAACCAATATTATATAATATACACTTAAGTGACTATTATGTTTATTGATTTAGCAGTATCTAAAGCACATTGTGCTTTAAGAAATCCATTAGACCACTCAGCATTATCCATTACAGTGGTTCCTTATAAGCACTCAAAACCATCCGCTATGCTTCCATTTTTTTAGAATTCTAAAGTTTGAAGGTCACGGCCTAAAATCATTTTATAAAGATATCATATCTGGGTTTTAGTAAGTCAGTTATGGAGGATCTATTCTGGTACTTATGAATATGAAATGATTTGTCCTCATATAAAACCACAGCCCTCAGTAGCTGCTCTTGACCAAGAAGATAAAAGACCAAAATGTCATTAGAAAATGAATATTCTTTTCTTTAAAAAGGACAAAAGTTATTTAAGGAAAAGGGAAGATCCCTGTCACCCTTAATCAGAAGGAAGGGTCACTAACTGTACTTTAGTGATAATGCTGAAGTTGCCCCAATTAAGGGAGGAACTGTCAAAGTAGCTCATACTCATAACATAATTTTATCATACAGGACATTTTTTTTTCTAAGATTTTATTGAGGAATTGGGGGAGGGGGACAGCGTTTGGGAATCGGGGAAGGGGAACAGACAAATTGTCCTTTTGTTCTTCAGTCTAGTTGTGGAGGACGTTGCTTCACTGGCCCATGTTGGTATCGTCATTGCGCTCTTCCTGGATGAGGCAGATTGGTCGCCGGTCTCTGGATGGTCACTCACCGCGGCTATTGGCAGCTCACACTGGCTGCCGGCCACTCACTGTAGCCTATGGCAGCCCACTGCAGCAGGGGCTGCAGCTATGCTGTGCAGAGGACTCATGGCAGTCCAGCTCCAGGTGGAGCTGTTGTTCACCATCTTAGCTGTAGAGGGCAGTGTCACTGGCCTTCATATTTGGGATCTGAACTGGGGCCCAGAGCTGGCATCCCAAGCCAGCTCTTAACCAACACGCCACTTGGCTGGCCCCATACATGACATATTTTAAGACATCAACAATCATTCTGGAAAGCTAATAGAGGGTAGGCAAAATATTCATTGCCAGCCAAATCTGGCTATGAACAAGACTCCAATATTTGACATAAGAATGGTCTTAGAGAACCCTATTGTTTTACCCAATTTATTTCCATTTTCCATTTGGGAAAACATAGAACCTACGCTTGCTAGCCATGATGTGAAATGTAAAATGCCAACATGCATTTCAGGTAAATGTGGTAATGGGAATGAGCACATGGACTTCTGAAGTGGTAGAAAAGGTTATACATAAGTATAGGCAAATTAACTAGACCAATACTTAGAAAAATCAGGATTAGGGAATGAACTACTGGATTCCCCCAAAATGTAAATATCAATTTCCATCTATTCTGCTGTTCAGAAGAGCAGAGATATAATTATCTAAAAGGGTCAAGTAAAAAGCTAAAGATACATTAGAGCCTGGCTCTGAAAGGAATAGAAAGTAATCCCATTTCTAAGAATTGACCCTAAAAAAATAGTTCAGAAATAGGAAATGTACAAATATGTTCATTGCAGTCTTATTTATTATAGTGGAAAAAGTGGAAGCAATCTCAATGTCCAACAGAGAAATGTTCAATTAAATTATAACATATCACAATGGACTATTATGCAATAACTAAAAGCCGCACGGCAACAATAAAAAGCAGTATAAAATTGTATATGCTCTATATTTAGGACTATGTAAAACATGTTTGTTCAAGTTTGAAATGTCATTAGTAATTGTGGTAATAGAGACATGGGGTGGTTTTTCTCCCCTATTAAAAAAAGGGCCAGCTGAGTGGCGCAGTGGTTAAGAGCTGGCTTGGGACGCCAGCGGCCCCGGTTCGGATTCCACATGAGGGTAGTGACACTGCCCTCTTAAAAAAAAAAGAAGGAAAGGCCGGCCAAGTGGCGCAGTGGTTAAGCGCTGGCTTGGGAAGCCAGTGGCCCCGGTTCGGGTCCCACATATGAGGGCCAGTGACACTGCCCTCAAAAAAAAAAAAGAAATTAAAACAACAACAAAAAAGAAGGAAACAGTAATGACAAGCTAAATAGTTTAAGAAAAGCAGTCATAGGGCCGGCCGAGTGGCACGGTGGTTAAGCGCTGGCTTGGGAAGCCAGTGGCCCCGGTTCGGGTCCCACATATGAGGGCCAGTGACACTGCCCTCAAAAAAAAAAAAGAAAAGCAGTCATAACTAGAGCTGATATTTTTCATAAGCAAATGCTATCTTTAAATAACTAGTCAAACAAATGGTTACGCAATTGATACATTTACAATTTAGGGGACATATCTGAGAAAGAATACACAAAAGTACCACAGGAAGTGATTTCTTTAAATCAATTCACTAGCTCCATCTGTTGTACTTGGGCAATTTATCTCCATCTGGGCTGGTTATACTGATCAGGAGGGTAGTCTGGGCGGTGGGAAGGGGAAGACCCCTGCAAATGCTGGGAACTAGCAATGAACAATAAAACCTTTCACTCTCCAAGAATAAACGATATTTAAAACTCACGATCACTCCAGCTCCAAACAGATGAATTCTATTGCTATCCTCCCTACTATGGTACACTAATGGCTTCAATTCATTACACGAACCAGTCCGCATAAAAAGAGTTTACAACTGGATTATTTCAAAGCAGATCGATGGGCCAGATTTGCAACCCCAAAGCATATAGAATAATGAAACCCTCTCAAACGTTCGAGTGAATTTTTAAGCCCTTTTCCAGATTTTCCTACCATTTTTTACATTATGAAGTGGGCCATCATGGCCAAATTGAATTACATACGGCAATTGAACGATCACGTGTGAACCAAGTAAATGAACTATGAATGGAAGGCTGGAATTCTATCTCTAAGAGGAAAGCCTATCAATTAAATTAGACCCTGAACTCCATAACCTTATCCAAGCTTGGAAATACATGTTCATTCAAACTCTTTCAACATCTCTTTTTAAAAAGGATCTTTAACGTAACTGATAACCGGGATTAAGTTTCACACTTCAATTCATAAATGTTAGCCCATAGCTTGGTGCCAAACTAGGAATGGACCCTGACTTGTTACCAGATTAGTTAGCTTGGCTCAGCCCTGTAGAACTTTCTCCAGCACGTGGTGATTTTTCCCAGACCTTCATACAACTGCTGTTGATAGCAGGATTGTTAGAATCGCGAAGACTCAACATATAAGAAGTCTCTGTTCAAATTCTTCTTGCATGAAAGTCCCCTATTGTCCAGGCCTCTAAATTTTCATCTCTTGTCATGTCCTCGTGACCCGGGTCCCATTCTTTCCATCTCCCTGCCATTGTTGCCTGAATCTCCACCACACTGAGTCTAAATCCTACCTATTTTTCAAAGCTCAGCTTTACCACCTACTTTGACAAATTCCAATTTCCTCTTTTTGTCCCTCTCTTCCCCTTTCCTGAATTGGCTTGTCCGTATTTCCACAGTATCCAGTACATACTTCTATCTATCAGAGGGTCGGCCACAAACTATAAGAAAAAAATGTCTGCTGTTTCAATAGGAATGTGTCAATGGTTGGTTTTTAATAAACGATGTGTATTAAGGATATGTAGTGAGTGGTGTACAGAGCAGCTCTTGAAAGTTGATCCAAGGCATAAAATCCATACCTAAAAATTTCTCCATGTTATAAAGTCATTTTTTTCACCAACCTAAATTGACAGAACCAATACAGGTTATCTTCCTATGCCTGATAATCAACAGAATAAAATTTGGAGGAAGATGTAGGAATGAACTCCTCAAAACAGTTTAAACACTATTATAAATTTTATTAGGAGTATTTAAAGGAAAAAGATATCTCTGAAAAGACTAACTTTATCTGTTAATTGCTTGAACAACGTACTTCACATAAAGACTAGTACAGTGACATATTCAAATGCTTAGCATAATATATATTTTAGTAAGAAAATCACTATGGGCAGTTTTTCAATAAAAAAATTTAACAAATTACAAAATTATGCAACTCTAATACGTGTATCCCTTACCACACTCTACTATAATGTTGCTTATTTACAGTCTGTCCCCTATTTCAACCGAGTCCTGAAAGGGGGAAACCATATCTTACTCATATTTGTGGGAGCAGAGCTTAAAGGCACAGTGTCTGGCACAAAAATGTTTGCTAAATGAATGAATAAGATACACACATTCCAAGCATAATTCTCTCAGGACATACATCTGGTTCCCACTGTACTCGTGAGTAACCCTCTCTCACTTGAACCGATTATAATTCTGCCTCCTGTGGCGACGGAAAATGTTCTTCCTCTTCCACATCAGAGCCTTTTAATTAGATAAAGAAAATATATGTGATAGAAGGAGGGGTCTATGAGTTAGGACAGTTGTTGCCAACCGAGCTGATTATCGGAATTGCTTTGAAGACTTTTTAACAATTAACATGTAGCCCCGACCCCCATCTGATTAATTCAGAATACCTTTTTTTTAACTCCACAGGCCAATGGGCAGCCCAGATTGCAAACCACTGAGTCAGGGGACCCGGATTCGGCCCAGCCTCTGCAAATAACCGTTTCCCTGTAGGCATTTTGTGTCCACTTTCTCAGTCTGTGTTTCCACATCTGTAAAATGAGAACACCTGCTTCCATTTTACAGTGGTTAAGATCAAAGCTGAAACCGCTAAACAAGTGTGAGGACATACAGATACTTCCTTATTTTAGGGCGATTGCCACCAAGAAAGGGAATTTTTCCAGACAATCCTACAAGAAGGAAGACCTGGCTAGATAAGAGCCGGAGTGTTGGGGGTGGGGTAAAGGGGGTTTGAATGAAACACACGCTTCGTGTAAGCCAACACTTGAAAAAATGCGAATGCAGCCTTACAATTCATCCTAATGAATGCAGCATTAGGAGAATCCCAGTGTCAGCGGCAAGGGAGGTGAGCATCCCATCTGTATTCTGCGATGGTCACACTGTGACTGGAATATACCCGGCAGTTCAGAGTGCCTCATTGTAAAAGGTCATTAACAGGCTAGGGTGTGTCCGCGTGTCCATGAGAGGGTTATTTGACTAATCTGGCAATCATGTTACATGAGAAATTGTTAAGGATCTGGGGATGCATGGCCTAGAAAAGAGATGAACTGGAAGGGGGAATTGCCTTCATGAGGCTGAGGCAGCAGCAGAAATAGGCCGTTACGGGGAGACACCGCACAGTAAGGGATTCTAATGATAATTCAGCACATATCAGAATTCCTGGGTGTATTTACTTTAAAAAAAAGATTCTTGGGATCCACTAATAAAGACTGTTTTGAGAGTCTAGGATGTGCCCTGGAATCTGCATCTGAGGCAGGCTCTCTGAGGGATTCTGGGTAATCCTTATTTGAAATAATATATTAGTTATAAAAGGTTTATTGTAATATAATTCACACACCATAAAATCCACCCACTTAAAGTGTGCAATTCAGTGGCTTTTAGTATAGTCAGAGTTGTGCAATCATAATTTTAGAATGCTCTCATCACTCCAAAAGAAACTCTATACCCATTAGCAGTCACCTCCTATTGTCCCCCAAACCTCTCAGCCCCTGGCAATCACAAATCTACTGCTGATAGATTTACCTATACTTTATATTTCATGTAAGCAGAATCATACTATATGTGGTTTTTTGTAACTGCCCTCTTTCGCTTAGAATACTGCTTTCAGGCGCAGTGGTTAAGAGCTGGCTTGGGAGGCCAGCGGCCCGGGTTCGGATCCCACATATGAGGGCCAGTGACACTGCCCTTATATATAAAAAAAAAAGAATACTGCTTTCAAGATTCATCCATGTTGTGGTATGTATCAGCACCTCATTCCTTTTTATTGCTGAATAATATTCCATTGTGTGAATATACCGCATCTTATTTTTCTCTTTATCAGCTGGTGGGCACTGGGGTTGTCCCCTTTGTGGCTGTTAGGAATAATGGCTGCTGTGACATACAGGTACAACAGTTTGTGTGTGGACATGTTTTCATCCCTCTTGGTTCTATACCTAAAGGCGAAACTACTAAGTCACATTACCTATGTTTACCCTTTGGAGAAACTGCTAAACTATTTAACATAGTGGCTGCACCATTTTACATGACCGCCGTCAATGTATGAAGATCTGAATTTCTGCACATCACTGCAAACATTTTTTATGATGGGTCTTTTGATTAGAGCCATCTGAGTGGATGTGAAGTGGTAACTCATGGGGTTTTGATTTTCATGTCCCTGATAGCTCATGGTGTTGAGGATCTTTTCATGGGTTTGTTGGTCATTTGTATATCTTCTTTAGAAAAAAGATTAGTCCATTTTGAGAAAACAATGATTTTGCCAAATCAAAAGAAAATAACTGCAATGGCCAGGAACACATCAGATACATTTAAATCCATACGTTTGGGGAAAGGATGTGGAGAAAAGGGAACCATTCTGTGCTGCTGGTGGATTGTAAACTGGTGCAGCCACTATGGGAAACAGTATGGAGCTTCCTCAAAAAAACTTAAAATAGAACTATCATATGATCCAGCAATTCTACTTCTGGGAATATATCCAAAGGAAACAAAAACACTAATTCAAAAAATCTGCACCTCCATGTTCATAGCAGCATTGTTTAAAATAGCCAGGACATGGAACTTACCTAAGTATCTACTGACAGGTAATAGATAAAGAAGTTGTGAGATATGTACACACACACACACACACACACACACACACACACACACACACACTGGAATATTATTCAGCCATACAAGGGCAGGGGGAGAATCCTGTCATTTGATACAACATGGGTGGACCTCGATGGCATTTTGCTAAGTGAAATAAATCAGACAAAGACAAATACTGTAAGATCTCACTTGTATGTGGAATCTTAAAAAAAAAAAAAAATTCAGAAAAAGGGATCACATTTGTGGTTACCAGAGGCAGGGAGAGGAGAAGGAGAATAGGAGAAAGGTGGTCAAAAGGTACAAACTGCCAATTACAAGGTAAGCAGGTGGCGGGGAGAAGGTGCATAGCGTGCTGGCTGCAGTCAACACTGCTGTGTGATACACGGGAAGGTTTGGAGCGTAAACCCTAAGAGTTATCACCAGGAAAAATGCCTTTTTTCTGGATGCTAACTAAAGTTATAGCAGTAATCATTTCACAATATATATGTGGAATCATTATGCTGTACACCTTACACTTATAGTGATTTATGTCAATTATATTTTGATTAAACGGAAACAATCCAAAAGCTTATAATGATATTACAAAAAAAGAAAAACCACCATTGGAGGATAGTGGCAAACCAACTCATTTTAAAAATTGGTTAATACAGGGAAAGATTCAGAGATTTATCCCGCCTTTCTCATATGAACTGTACACCTACTTGATGAGAGAGAACTCTTTATAGAATGCTAATAAATGAAGGAATGAGTGACTATCACCATTTTGCAATCTAATTAATAGATCTAGGCACTGAGTTTTAGTAGGGGCAGACATCATAGAAAAAGAAGCAGACATTATGTGTCTAACGATGAAAATACACACCGCCACCCATGAAGCAGTCATGCCAAAAAAAAACAACAAAAAAAACCCAAAGCAACCTAAATCTGATCAAACCAAGGTCTAGAGATCCAAATTCACAGAAGACAGATAAAACATGTTAAACTATACCATGGGGGTTGGTAAGCGTAATTCAGACTGTGGGAAACAGCAGGACAAAGAACCAAGTTTCTTCAAAAAATAAATTGCAGGGTAAGGGAAAAAAAAAAAAAAAGATGGAGAGGAAACCTATAGTTGAAAAACCATCAACCAATCTCAGTGGCTGCATCTTATTTAGAGCCTAATTCAAACAACCTTTTTTTAAAAACTGGCACAATTATAAAACAACTGAAAATCTGAACACTGCATATTTGATTATATTAAAGAACTTAATTTTTAAAGGTATGAAATATTATTATGGTTACATTTTTAAAAGGAGTCCTTAGCTTTTAAATACACACTGAAATATTTATGGATAAAATGATATAATGTCATGGATTTACTTCAAAATAATACAGGAGTAACATGGGAAAGAGAAGTAGGTGGCAGAATAGCTGAAACGAGACTGGCCATGAGTTGAAAATGGTTGAAGTTGGTGATGGGTACATAGGGGTTCATCATGTAATCCTGCTACTTTTATATTATATACTTTTGCAATTTTCAAAATTTGTGTAAGAAAACTTGTTTTTTAAAGCCTGTCAAAACCAAAAAAGCAAAAAAAAAAAAAAAACCAAAAAAAACACACCAAAAGAGCGTATATTGAGAGGCATCATTGGCCATAATCAAAAAGAAACTGGACAGTGCCATGTCAGTTCTTATAAATGACATTCAGGGTTTCTTCTTCCAGTGCTAGGACTATTAAAACAAGCAGCTAAATCACCTCCATTCGCTGTTTAATTTTGCTCGTAGAAACTTTTTTGTAGGACTCTCAAAACTGTTTACAAAAAACTACAGGCATACCTTGGAGATACTGAGGGTTCGGTTCCAGACCACCCCAATAAAGCGAGTATCACAATAAAGCAAGTCATAATCTTTCTGCTGGTGGAGGGTCTTGCTTTCAATTTGAAAAAAATGCAACATCTGTGAAGCACTTTGAGGTGTGCCTGTATTATTAATCCCGTTTCCTCAGTAAGTAAATATATTTGCTTAAATGCTTACCCTTAAGGAACACAAGAAACAAATTAATCAATTGAGAAAATACATTTTAAAGTTATTTTTTAAAGTGCCAAATGCAATTCACCTTTAAGGTACAATTATTGTTAGTATGAGCAATATGTTTATCATCAAATAATAGATTTCATGAGACAAGGATGTCATACATTTTCTGGGACTGATGGCTAACATCTGTTCCTGCAAAATATATGCACACGTATCTATCTTATTAAGTAGATAGGATATAGTCACTGCCTCTACCCACGAAACACTATTTTACCAATCTATGTTTAGTCAAAAAAGATTTTGTAAGATGAGATGGAGTAAAAATAGAAATAAACCAAACAGAAACTAAGGAGCATGCCAATTCACTTAATGAGTACCAAGGGATCTACTGGATTATTTTCTAGAGAAGGAAAAGTATGTGCAGAAAATGTGGAGGGGAGAGAAATAACAGGTATAACACGTTATCCACAGCATATTTAACAATGTAACTAAGCCTTTCAACGTCATTTTTATAGTATTCAATATCAACCTTTTCACCTTATTAGTGTACTCAATTTTGTTTTTGCCTTTTGAACTGAATTTTTCAAAATTTGCATTAGGTTTTGTAAAGCTGCTTCACAAAATCCCCCACTGGTAAAATGCAAAAGTACTAAATGCTGAAAAGAATGAAACAATAGGAATTCTTTCGAATTCCTGGTGGAAATATAAACTAGAAAACAATTGGCATTGTCCAGTTAAATTGAGAATGCCTTGTCTGAGTTTCCTGGGGCTGCTGTAACAAATCACCACAAACCTAGCGGCTGAAAACAACAGATATTGATTTTCTCACAGTTCTGGAGACCAGAAGTCCAAACTCAGTATTCCTGGGCCAAATTCAAAGTGTTGGCAGGGCCCCGCTCCTCCCAGAGGCTCCAGGAAAGCCTCGGCTCCTTGGCTCTCACACTGCCTTTCGGTAGCTGCCTTGGCTGTGACCACCGCACACCACACCCTGACCCTATAAGCCTCCTCCTTTTATGTTTTGTGAACTCCCCTCCGCCTCTCCTCCATTTAGGACACTGGAGATTGCCTTTAGGGCCCACCTGATAAGTTAGGATAGTCTCCCCAACTCGAGGTCCTTAATTCAACCGTGCCTGCAAAGATCCTCTTTCCATATAAGGTAACATTTACAGAGTCCAAGGATGAGCACCTGATTTGGGGCCAGGGTTGAGTCTACTACATGCAGGTAGCCTACAATCCAGCAATCCACTCCTAGGTAATTAATTCCCTACAGAAACTCCTGCACATGACCACCAGATGGTAAGTGGGAGAATATTGACAGCAACACTTTATGGTAACAAAAAAATCTACATAGGTATCCATCCACAGGAGACAGGTTACACTGTGATGGAGTCAGATCACGGAAAATGACACAGCGGTGAAAATCAATGAAGTATAGCTACACACATCAACATGGAAGAATCGTGCAACACACATGCAGCCGAGAAAAAAGTGAGACCAAAAAAATACATGGGGCACACTACATTTCTATACGAAGGTCTTAAAACACACAAAAGGAAGCCCTGCGATGTTTGGGGTTGTGGGCATAACACATTAAAACAACAAAGAAAATGAACCACAAAATTCAGGATAGTGGTTTCCTACGTGAAGAGAGGGCGGGTCGGATGATGGGACACACTGTAAAGGTGCTGGTGAGAATCCATTCAGTTCTCACCTGGGTGCTGGGATCACAGGATATAAACAGATTTTTACATTTATTTATATTTATATATTCAAAGATCCTACCCAAAAGATATATACCTTACATATATATTGTTGAATATATTATATATTTAATAATAAAAAAATGCTGTAATTCTTATCACTATTCCATCCCATGACCACTACCCCCAGGGCTGCGAAGCTCTTAGTGGTTTCTCAAGAGATGCCACCCTTGTGTAATGACACAATTCCCAGTATAAGGTGCCAATAGCTTCATATTTTTAGTAACAGCGCAAGCAGATGCCCAAGCAAAGCTTTGAGTGATGCTATGGCTGCGTCGGCCTCTGGAAGGAGCTGCTGGTTGTCTAGGGAGACCAATGTCTACAGCAGAGATTCTTACAGGCGGCGGGGGTGGGAAGATGGACAGTGATTGCCCGCAGAGGGCATCCGGCAATGCCCAGAGACGTTTTGGTTGTCACAAGTATGGAGGTGCTACTGGCATCTAGCAGGCAGAGGCCAAGGATGCTGCTCCACACCCTACTATGCACAGGACAGCCCCCACTGGGACTGTCCCCCACTTACAGAGTCATCTGGCAGAGGCTGACACACTCCTCCATACATAACCACTTGATTGAGGGTATGCATAAAGCCTCACTGCTGCCACCTGACTTTAATTGCGATGACCCGAGCTCCCATGAGGGACACAGAGACCCCCAGTTTGCAAAACTTGTTGATTGTCAGAATTGTGCACAGGAGGGATTCTAATCATATTCTCAATTGAAACACACGTGGTACAGATAATTCCTACATACCAGAAGGAGGCTGGTGGACTGTAAACTCCCCAAGAGGGCAGCCTTGGATTCATTTATCTTCGTATCTTCTGCACTAAAAATCTCAGTGTTTCTCCAAAAATAAGGCACAAAGCACAGCACCTGGCATGGAGTAAGCGCTCCATAACTTTAATTAAGATTATCTGAAAACAAATCTTTTCAAATGTATGTCAAACTCTGGCACCAGGGCTTACAACTTTGTCTTTAGTTCCCTAATGTACCCCAAGCACCAGGGAACCTGGCCCATAAATGGTGCTCAATAAATATTTGCTGAATGAGCGAATGACAAAAAATGCTGCCCGATAGTACATACACAGTCCCCCAAACTAAACAAAACAAAGAAAAAAACAGGCGCAATGAGACGCCACTTCCAAACACACTCCCAGGTCAGCTCTTCTAACTTGAGACTCTTGACCTCCTCTACTGGTCCATGTGAACAAGAAAGCTGAGATCAGTGCCATCCAGACTTTGATTATAAGATCAGACGCATTAGTTCTAAACCCGTAGCCTGTGACTGTTTGGCTGGGTGAGGCAAGAACGTGAATACGCAACCAGTGACTACTCAGTAAAAATGACGGGCTGCCTTTAAGAAACATGACAAATGCTGCCTCTTTTATGCCACTGAGTCTTGCCCTTCTCATCCATTCCTGCTCACAGCTGCGCCTGACTAATTAAAACTGCTTGGAAATCTCGTCTATCACTTCATTGGTTATTGCTTTTACTAAATCAAAAGACTCCACTTTAGAATTCAAATCCATCTGTCTCCCTCAGGCTGCAAAGAACAAATGTTCGGAAAAACTAACCAACTAGCTAAAATTAAATGTACCTTTCCTAGCTAAAACTATGTTGTTGGAGGAAGGGAACAAGGAAAATAAGGGTAACACACTAAAAAGAAGGTGCCACAAAGTTTTTTTGTGGTGTTTTTTTTAGCTGAGCCATCCTGCCACCTGTTGGCAGCTCAATGGCAACTCAGCTCAGGCTGGCATCGAACCGCCCTTGCTCAGAGCTCAGCTCGCACTCTTGAGAGAGCTCTTAACCAACTGAGCCACTCGGCCAGCCCCACAAAGTTTAACCATATTAGATACTCAGATATTCAACTTCTACCACAGCAAATCAGGGACAAATCCGGACGCTTTTGGATAAAATGGATTTACATCTAAAGGCAAAACTTTCTGATGAAATCAACACATGTCAAATACTGCTCACTCAAAATAATTATATGACTATTAACTCCTAAGGTTTGCTCATCCATATTTCTCTCAGTTGGATATTAGAAAGGCTAAACTGACTCATAATCTATAGATTCACTTTTTTTTTTTTGGAGGACAGTGTCACTGGTCCTCATATGTGGAATCCGAACCGGGGCCACTGGCATCCCAAGCCAGCGCTTCACCACCGCGCCACTCGGCCGGCCCCCACAGCTTCACTTTTGATGCCTGAAATCTATACGAGTCATTGCTGAGCTAGTAGTCCTGTCCCACGATCAGAAAAACATAAGGGAAAAAAAATCACTTTTTCAGGCCTTTATCTGGAACTTATGATTTCATTTTCTAAGACTTCTATCAATCATTAAAGCAAAACACATAAAATTGTTCTCTCTTAATGTTGCTTTTACTATCACTTCTGAAGTATAACATCTTGCCTAGAACTGACACAGGAAAAACACTCAAAAATACTCTACAACACTGAAAAAGACTTAGTGCCTTGTGAATTTTAACAGCCAGAAGTTGCTTCTGTCAGGTTTTTCATTAAAAAAAAAAAAAAACCTGCCAAAGCCATATATACCAAATTATACCACGTTATACCTATGTTCTAAAGTGTCATAAGATAGCTAATGTTCAATTTCTCTTTCCAACATGACTTTTTACCAAAGAAATCTTTTTTGGTAAGAGACAACAAAATGAAGCATAAACCACAAACAAAAAAAGTTTACATCTTGGAAAGTAATTTAAAAACCACTGTGGGCCGGCCGAGTGGCGCATTGGTTAAGCGCTCGTTTTGGGATGCCAGCGGCCCCGGTTCGGATCCCACATGAGGGCCAGTGACACTGCCCTCTACAGCTGGCAGCAGCTCCACCTGGAGTTGGGCTGTGCGAGCCCTGGTGATGGTGTGGGCTGCAGCCCCTGCTGCAGTGGGCTGCCATGGGCTGCGGTGAGTGGCCCGCAGCCAGCGTGAGCGGCTGGCAGCCAAGCGTGAGCTGCCAATAGCCGCGATGAGCGACATCCAGAGGCCAGCGACTGATCTGTCTCATCCGGGAAGAGCGCAGTGACGATACCAACAGTGAAGCAACATCCTCCACAACTAAACTGAAGAACAAGAAGACGGCAACTTGTCTGTTCCCCTTCCCCGATTCCCCAACGCTGTTCCCCTCCACCAATTCCCCAATAAAATCTTTAAAAACAAACAAACAAAAAAAAAAAACCACTGTAATTTTCTACATCAATGAACAATTTACTTACATCCCTCTATATTACCCAGAGACTACTGATAAAGTGAAACACCAGATTCCTTTTATTTCAAGATCATATCACTAGAATGTTAGAATTTCACTAAAACTCTTAAACTTACAGGCAAAACCACCCCCAAAGACTTCATTTTTCTTCTTACACTGGAATATGCTGTATCAAATATAACAAAAAATAAATTTCCACCAATTAAGGCTTAAAAATACTTTTGTGGGTTTTTTTTTTGTTGTTGTTTTTGAGGGCAATGTTATTGGCCCTCATCTGTGGGACCCAAACCGGGGCCGCTGACTTCTCAAGCCAGCACTTAACCACCGCGCCACTCAGCCGGCCCCTAAAAATACTTTTATTATACAGATTGTTGTAAATTGTCCAACTTGCATCCTTGATGC
Organism: Aselliscus stoliczkanus; assembly: GCA_033961575.1. NCBI lineage: Eukaryota > Metazoa > Chordata > Mammalia > Chiroptera > Hipposideridae > Aselliscus > Aselliscus stoliczkanus. Next base: position 7,876,712 of record CM066736.1, read on the forward strand.
TCTGGGGACACAGGTAGCTAATGATACTGACATTCTCTCAAAATTATGCCATACTTCAAATTTTTTGCCACTACTGCAACTTTGACAGATACTACTGAATTCTATTTATAAATAAAATAAGGCAGTGTTCTTCAAATTCAATTCAACAGGCTTTATTTATGACGTGCTGCTTTCTGATGTACGAAATGTTGATAAGGATTCAGAAACATTTGGAGGTACAAAGATATTGAACATTATCAGAAAAAAACTGAAAAATGTCTATCAACAGAAGTGCTAAATAATTTGTGAGGAAGTTTAAAAGGATTAGGTTGAGTAATTCTTTCATATGCGTGCGCGCGCATGCACACACATACATACGTATATACAGAGGGTGCCAAAAAAATGTATACACATTTTAAGAAAGGAAAAAACTGTACTAAAATTATGCTGATAGGGCCGGCTGAGTGGCACGCTGTTTAAGAGTTGACTTGTGACGCCAGCTCTGAGCAGCAGGGCCCCTAGTTCAGATCCCACATGAGAGCCAGTGACACTGCCCTCTACAGCTAAGATGGTGAACAACAGCTCAACCTGGAGCTGGGCTGCTGTGAGCTGCCTGAGCCGCCGTCCAATGGCCAGGGAGTGACTGCCTCATCCGGGAAGGGCATAATGATCATAATACCAACACGGGCCAGTGAAGCAACATCCTCCACAACTATAGTGAAGAACAAAAGGACAACAACTTTGTTCCCCTTTCCCGATTCCCCAATAAAATCTTTAAAAAAATAAAAAATAAAATAAAATTATGCTGATAGTAACCACTTTGAGCACCTCTTGTAATTGCAGAAGTCAAATGTGACTTATATTCATCTTTTGTTATCAGTATATATTGAGTATTACAAATTTTTTAAACTTTATTGGGGAACAATGTGTTTTTCTCATGGAACAATGTGTTTTTTCCAGGACCTATCAGCTCCAAGTCAAGTTGTTGTTCTTCTTAATTGTGGAGCGTGCAGCTCACTGGCCCATGTGAGAATCGAACGGGCAACCCTGTTGCTCAGAGAGCATGCTCTAACCAACTGAGCCACCTGGCTGCCCCGAATATTACAATTTTAATACAGTTTTTTCCTTTCTTAAAACATGCATACTTTTTTTAAGCACACTCTGTATATAATACAGTATATGAATAAAGTGCTAAAATAAATAGAAAAACTCATGTCACAAAAACATGCCAACAACAACACTGGTGTTAAAAAAGGACAATATTAGTATCTTCTTTAGGTAGCCTCTTCGGGCTTTGAATTGAGGTGAACAAACCTGGAGGAGGCCAACTATGGCCGGAGGCCAATGGAATGGGATTTGAATAGGGCTGAAGGTGTATCCTAAATATCTCTCCACAAGGACTCCTGGGGGCAAGTTTGTAGATCCCTTACAATTTTTAGTAACAAACGTTGATTTCCATTTACTTAGAATGGCCACCCTTGGGAAAACTTTACAAATTTTAACTCCAAAGCATTTCCAACTCTTCATGGCTTTAGGGAGAAAAATCAACAACCACTGCAGAAACACCCTACAGTGTCCTGTTTTAGTAAAACAACTAAAGCTGAAAACCAAAAACTATAGGGGTATTATAACTGGTCGTGTGGCTTCTGAAACTTGGATGAGTGTTATGCATAAAGAACATGGCCTGGTAAACAGCCACGGCATATGAAATTAACAAGCCAGCAATACCTCTGTCCAAAATACAAATTCCAAAAATAGCTTAACTCTGAGTTCATAGAAAGCTCGGCGCAACAGAGGCACACAAATACTAATAGGAGACTGGAAACAAAACTAGTACTCAGTCTCGTTTTTCCTACTGCATAGAAAATTTCTGAATGAAGAAAAAGATCAGGAACAATGAAACAATCTAAAAACCAACAAACAAGACTCTAAACCCTATCTATAAGACCAAATGGAAACTAACCAACCAAAAAAAAAAAAAACAATAAAACCTTAATAATACAAGAAACATAAAGGTAAATAGCAAAACAAGCAATTTGAGGACAATTAAGTATTTTACAAAAGAAAATTAGTAACTATATATTAATCACATTATAACATTGGTCTACAGAGACTAAAAGTAACTCATAAAATAATGGAGCATAGGTAATTTGTATTCTTCTTCTTTTTGCTTTTTAAAATTCTAGGGCCGACGGCCGAGTGGCGCATTGGTTAAGCGCTGGTTTTGGGATGCCAGCGGCCCCGGTTCGGATCCCACATGAGGGCCAGTGACACTGCCCTCTACAGCTAACAACAGCTCCACCTGGAGCTGGGCTGTGCGAGCCCCGGTGATGGTGTGGGCTGCAGCCCCTTCTGCAGTGGGCTGCCATAGGCTGCAGTGAGTGACCCGCAGCCAGCGTGAGCGGCTGGCAGCCAAGCGTGAGCTGCCAATAGCCGCGATGAGCGACATCCAGAGGCCAGCGACCGATTTGCCTCATCCGGAAAAAGCGCAATGACGATACCAACAGTGAAGCAACATCCTCCGCAACTAAACTGAAGAACAAGAAGATGGCAACTTGTCTGTTCCCCTTCCCCGATTCTCCAACGCTGTTCCCCTCCACCAATTCCCCAATAAAATCTTTAAAAAAAAAAAAAAAAAAAAAAATTCTAGGGCCGAAAAAAAAAAAAAAAAGGCCAGCCGAGTGGCTAGTTGGTTAAGAGCTCGTTCAAGAGTGCGAGCTGAGCACTGAGCAACAGCAGTTCAATGCCCAGCCGGAGCTGAGCTGCCCCTGAGCTGCCAACAGGTGGCAGGATGGCTCTGCTGGGAAAAAAAAAAATTATCTCAGAAGCTTCCATTCACTATGGTCTATAATCTGGAAAATCATAACATGATTGTCTTACAGACAAGAAAACTGCTGGTTTCCTATTTTTTCTTTTTCTGTTTAGAGGGCCATGTCACTGGCCCTCATATGTGGGATCCGAACGGGGGCTGCTGGCGTCCCAAGCCAGCTCTTAACCACTGCACCACTCAGCAGGCCCTGGTTTCCTATTTTGAAACTACTAATTTGTACCTCTTTTTGTTTTATTTATTTTTATTTTTTTTAGAGGGCCGTGTCACTGGTCCTCATATGTGGGATCCGAACTGGGGCAGCTGGCATCCCAAGCCAGCTCTTAACCACCATGCCACTCGGGCGGCCTAAATTTGTACTTCTTAATCCCTTCACCCTTCACCTTTTTCACCCAGCCCCCCAAACCCTTTCCCATCTGGCAATTATCAGTTTGTTCTCTGTATCTATGAGTCTATTTCTGTTTTGTTTGTTCATTTATTTTGTTCTTTAGGTTCCACGTATAAGTAAGATCATATAGTATTTATCTTTCTCTGTTTGAGTTATTTCACTCAGCATAATACCCTCCAGGTCCACCCATGTTGTCGCAAATGGTAAGATTTTATTCTTTTTTATGGCTGAGTAATATTCCATTGTATATATGTACCACATTCTTTATCCAGTCGTCTATTGATGGGCACATAGGTTGCTTCCATACCTTGGCTATTGTAAATCATGCTGCAATGAACATAGGATGTAAAGTACTGCATAAGGAATATAGTCAATAACACTGAAATAACTATGTATGGTGCCAGGTGGGCACTAGACTAATCGGAGGGATCACTTTGTAAGTTATATAAATGTCCAACCACTATGCTGTACATCGGAAACTAATATACTAAATGTCAACTATAGCTAAAGATTTTTAAAAAGGGGGAGAGGGGCTGGCCGAGTTGCACGGTGAGGGCCAATGACTCTGCCCTCTAAAAAGAATAAATAAATAAATAAATAAATAGGGGGAGGGAAGGTGAAAAGCAGTTAAGAGGTTCAAATTTCCAGTTATAAAAAAATAAATCACAGGGGTGTAATGTACACCATAGGGAATATTGTCAATAATATAGTGATAACATTGTACAGTGTCAGATGGTTACTAAACTTATCATAGCAATCACTTCTTTAGGTATATAAATGTTGAATAACAATGGTGTACATCTGAAACTAGTATCATATTGTTATGTTAACTACATTTTAATAAAAAAAATTTTTCAAAGAAAAACATTGGTTCACTTAATACGAAAAAGAACAGAAAACTGCTGGTTTAGAAGATTAAGCCAACGGCTGAGGTGACTTCACTCCTAAAGGGTGAAACGGGATTAAAAGGCAGTCCCTAAACTCAGGGCCCACACCACCAGTGTTTCCCACATGTGCTAAGAACCTCCTTGAGCACTGCTCCGAAAAACATACGTCACCTAATGCCCTACACCCTCCATCACAGGTCCCAGGAGCCTATGTTTACCAGGCATCCCAGCAATGCTGACCAGGTATGACCTGGAAAACACTGTCCACCTCCGACTGCCACCCCAACATTCCTTTAGGATGAAGCCTATGACTGCATACAAATTGGCCCTCATTGCTGGGGTGACCTGTTTAGATGGCAGACAGCACATTCTCCAGAACAGAACAAAAGAAAACCGAGACAGTATACTGGTTGAAGCTGCCTTTGGGTTTCCACAGGAGGCTGAGAACGGAGAGGGGTGGTGGGCTATGTTCAATGACAGCCCTGCTCAGTCGCTTTCATTTTTAAAACAGGAGAAAAGGAGACACTGGAGTTTTATATTCCTAAACAAGAGCTTTCCTAGAAGAAACAGGTTATCAATTATTTGGATTTAGATTTTCATGTGTACATATATCCAGACACGAAGTGGTGAGGTCCACAGCAAACGGGAAACGGCGCGCCCCTCCTAAAGGCATTCAAATTCAAGCATTTGGAAAACCGCATGCCAAACAAAACCTACCTGTGGGGATGAATTTGGCCTTCTGACAATAGTTTGCAATCCTGTGGGCCGAAATTCTTCATATCTCAGCCTTTTCCCCACAAATATTTACACTTATCATATAAATGTATGTATTTATATATTTCATGGGGGTGGGCAAAGGTCGAATTTGAAAATCTCTTATCAATTACACTTCCATAAAGCTAAAAATAAATCTCTGGTTGGCATCTGTCAAGCAGGCTCTTTGGAATAGGAAACCCCAGGATTGGGACTAAACCAGTGGCTGCAGCACAAAGCCAGGTAAAATGAAGGATTAACATGCACTTTGCTTACCTGCCACTAACCATCCACATACATGCGTACTGATATTAGGACAATAGCGGGCCCCCAGGGAACAGAGCTTGGGGCTGGGATTCCGAACCTTCCTTCTAGTCCACGGAGCTGACGTACACAGCACACTGTCCCCAGCCACTGGGGTTTCCTAAGGCGGTGCTGCTGGGGCAGAAGGAGAGGGGGCCCCGCGGCAGGCAGGCGGGCGTTAAGAACTGCTGATTTAGAACATAAGGACAGTGTGTCGGCCCAAGCTGTGCCTGCTCTCATGCCAATCACTTGCCATATGAACTATAAACACATTCCATTTAGATGGATGACGTGGAAGAGGACGATACACAGAATTCCCTGCTAGAGCTTTTGCAGGCTGTCACCTCATTGGCTCTGCCAGGTTCACTTCTCAGTTCGGGCAGACCATAGAGATAAAATGGTGGTGCAAAGGTGGAACGTGTTTAGAGGCCGAGATTCTAATTGCAGGTGGACAGACTTTTTTTTATTTATGCAAATCATTACAGCACAGAGCAAAGTTCTGATTGCTCTGATGTTAAGAAATAATTAGATTAACACAAGAGGTGTTTTACAAGGGAATGCAGTAGGAGGATCATATATTTATTTTATCTGGGTGGCCCTGGCATCTTTCTATTTCTGTAAGCAGCCTCTAATGCAGGAATGAGGGAACTGATCAATTTTATGGTTGAGAAAAAGAAGCCTCACCAAGCAGACTTCAGTATATCCTTCAAATAGGTTTTATGAGGCTCCTGAAACTTGTATCAAACAGAACTGTGGGTCAAAAACTGACATTCACTACAATGTTAAGTAGCACATAATCCTATTTTTTAAATGTGGATATTTATGGTTTTTATATAAATGTATGTGTGTATAGCTACTGTGTACTTATATGGAAGGGAGAGAACAGAAACAGGTTCAAAAATCTTAATAGTAGGAGAATTATGGTTGATTTTTATCTTTTTTTCTTATCTTTAATTTCCAAGCTAAAGTGTACAATAAGCACAAATTGGTTTTGAAGGCGAGGGAGGGGAATGGATATAATATCATTGAAGAAAAATATTTAAAATATAACATAGGCAAATAAAGCAGGCTAAAATTTAAAACATAAAATTGTCTCACTAATTAAAAAAACACAACCAATAAACAAACTACACATAGAGAAGCCTAGAAGGACATAGCCCTAAATCAACATCTAAAAAATTTGTTACATGATATTTCCATGTCAAGTTATTCTCCAGTGAAGTCTAACTGGCAAAGATAAGCCACGCTTCTTGGGAAAAAAGAAATCAGATGAGACATCGAGTGTCACTTCTCTCCGGTTATCTCAATCTCAACGTATCCATGCTGAGAACAGATGGCAAAGGAACTTGGTCCAGAAATCAGCTGTGGCAGAGCAAACATGGCGGTCAGCAGGAAACACATGATTCTTAATTTTTACCTTTTCCTAGAAGCTGCACCTGGAGTGTCATGGGCTAAAAATGGGCTAACAAGTGTAGGAGGATTTTATTTTTGGCAAGGGCTGAGGGCAAAAGAGAAAAACGAATTTGATTAAAGAAGCCTACTTAATTCTGGAAAAGCGATAGAGTATGCTGGGGATACCTCAGATAATTTTATATTTCTGGAAATTTTAATATTTGTTTTGGAAAGAAAGGTTTTATTTTTGTATCAAATGTCTTTCTAGACTCAAAACCCAAAATAAGCATGCCATGCTTGCAACATGCTAAAAGGAGGAAGGTAATAATCATTTCTGAGGAAATAGCATATGTTATTAGGAAAAAATATTATTTTGTGTAACTTTTTTTTCTTTGATTTCACTGATTTGGAGAGCAGTGCTGTCGTATTCTCCTAAGCTTCTAAGTAAACTCCAGAATTTGCTTCTTAGAGCTTTAAAGTACCTATTTTGTTTTTCTTTATTAAGGATATGAAGTCAATAAAGTATAAAAGGTCCTCCCTAATCTCTCAGTATGTTTTTATCTAATAAATTTTATGCTTCAGTGTTCTTGGATGAATTCATTTTTCTAGGCTTCAAAAGAAGCATCTTTAGTGTCACTCAAGTGAATAAGATTTTATTTCATTATAAGAAAAAATAACCCAATTTAAAAAGCTTAAGGTTGTCAGCAAGACACACCCTTCTATTTCATTCTCCACATACAGTCTGCTCTGATTTATGACACCCAATGCTTTTGGCCACAGGTCACACCACCAGTTGTTCACCTGGTTATTCGACCTTCTGGGTCAACTCTTTTGGTGAACATGGCAGCTCAGCCAACTAGAACCACATGCTAAACTGGTTCAATCTACATGCAGGGCCTTTTAGTTTCCCTAAGAAGAGAAGGATTCTGTGTCAGAAATCCGACTGAGTGTAAATGGCAGCATAAATCATCACCTTCAGTCATCAGCCACCTCATTTCATAGTCTAGTCATCAGAGCAGTTCCAGGAAGGGTTTATTTTCCCTAGCTTGCAGATTTGAAAGATCTGAACCCAGCTTTCTGTATAGATGCATCAAGTCGCCTGCCATGGCTCACCCCTCTTGACTCACTTTATTCATGTTTACAAAAACGTCCAATCTCTTGCTTCCAAAGGAACACAAGCTCACTGTAGGAACGCCCCAGCGCACCAAGGGGAGTGCACTCAGCGCCAGCTCTGACACACTATCGCCACTCACCAAATACGCCAGGGTGCGGGGTGTTTAGTGTCTGCCAGCACACAGATAAGGGCCGACAGCTGGGCCCCCTTCTGCTTATCTCGGAATTCAGTTTACAACGTCATGGAGATCCTCTCCAGGTACCCAATTTAAGTAATGTGTTTTTTTGTGTGTGTGTTTTTTTAAATGATGTAGTTTTTTGTTGTTTTTTTTAAACTTTGCACTTTTATTTATTTATTTATTTATTTTTGAGGGCAGTGTCACTGGCCCTCATATATGGGATCCGAACCTGGGCCGCTGGCTTCCCAAGCCAGCTCTTAACCACCGCGCCACTCGGCCGGCCCTAAGTAATGTTTTCATAGTAAAAAACCAGGTGAGTGGTTTTAGGAACGAGGACTATTTAAGCAGGTGCCCCAACAAAGAATGCTGTAGATTTCTAGATCTATCTATAAACTATTCATAGGCTGGATAAATCTCATGTTCTAATACACAGAAATTTCTAGGCAAAGAGGTAAAAGTGAAAGGTTTTGATTCAGTGTGTTTAGTTGTTTTTTTCCCCCTTTAAAATCACAGATAAATCAAGGAAGATCATTAAAAAAGTATTTTTACGTATTATGCTATATTGCCCTTAAATTGTGACAATGCACAAGAAAGATTTCATTACCAAGGGCATCTTATATACCTACTTAATAACATGGCTTAACAGATAAAATACTCCTCAGTGTGTTTAAGGGGCAAAAACTCTAATCCAAGCTATGTCAGTCACTAATCTTTCTGTTCCGCAGATTTCCTAGTCTTTAAAACAAAGACAGAATGACCCATACCTAGCTACCTCTCAGAAACGTGAATAAATAAGGTACATGTCTAGCATGCCCATTCTCTCATACATTGGTGTGTTAGGTCAATTTAACAAATATTCAGAAAACATAACACACCATGGGCAGCAAGAAGGCTGAGGAGTTCTCATTCACACACACACACACACACACACACACACGCAATTATGAGGAAATTGAGAACTTTTCCCGTTTAGAAGCTTTTTATTTTACAGAACGCCTAGCTCTTAAAATATATCAAGGTAGACATCAGTTTCAATATGACTTGAAAGCAAGAAAATCATCAATAAACATAGGACATCTGTGTAGTTTTGGTCACATTAGGCCCTTTAAAACTAAAACTTAAATAAATAAATAAATAAATAAATAAATAAATAAATAAATAGGAATGACTCCAAATAAGATCAGTAGGTATTAGCCTAGGAATTTAAATCAACTATTTACCAGTACCTTCCTAAGTAATAGGAAGAAAGGCTGGAAAAGAAACGTCCAAAGAAAAAACTTGCTATGTTAGATGAGCGAATTCCTGTCACTGAACATTACATTACACAGAAAAGGAAAAGCTTCTAAATATGCTTTTGGGGGGTAGATTTTACTTAATGAAGTGCTGAGGATGTTATTTTTGTTTTTAGATAGTATAGAAATATATTGTGTGGAGCTTCCATACACACAGTAACTACACTTAATGGTAAGGCTATCTTTAAACGGACTTTACTTCTTGATTTCTTTCTACTATTTACTTGAATCCATTCAAACATGTTAGATAGAAAAACAATGAGAGGGCCGGCCGAGTGGCACACTGGTTAAGAGCTGATTTTGGGATGCCAGCGGCCCCGGTTCGGATCCCACATATGAGGGCCAGTGACACTGCCCTCCACAGCTAAGATGGTGAATAACAGCTCCACTTGGAGCTGGGCTGCTGTGAGTCCCCAGGACGGCATAGCTGCAGCCCCTGCTGCAGTGGGCTGCCAGAGGCTACAGTGAGTGGCCAGCAGCCAGCGTGAGTGGCTGGCAGCCAGCGCGAGCTGCCAATAGCCGCGGTGAGCGACATCCAGAGGCCGGAAACCGATCTGCTTCATCCGGGAAAAGCGCAATGACGATACCAACATGGGCCAGTGAAGCAACGTCCTCCACAACTAGACTGAAGAACAAAAAGACAGCAACTTGTCTATTCCCCTTCCCAGATTCCCCAACGCTGTGTCCCTCCCCCAATTCCCCAATAAAATCTTTAAAAAAAAAACAAACAAAAAAACAAAAAAAAAAAATGAGAAATTCTGAAGAAAGGATGCGAGGAAACGGTAAGGACCACATAGATCTCTGACCTCCCAAATAGTGACTTGGAGCAAGAAAGCCCATCTCGCCCCCATTGCCTCAAAGTAGGTTTATCGTAAACTTAGAACAAAATTCATTCAAATTCACTTTAATTATAAAAAAAAAAATACATTTGAAGTTCCACTCTTTGGATGGGGTTGTGAAATTTGAACAGGATGCAGAAAGGGGAGAAAAACATACATACTTTGAGAATGTTTAACATCTTGAAATCAAATACCAAAAACCAAAAATCTTTGGACAGTTCCTCACTCGAGCAGCTTAACCTACCAAAGTCTTTCCTTACTATCCAAGAGCACATTTGATCAATAACACTCTAATCAACGACAGTGAGAAAGTGGACGGGGAGCTGCGCCATCCCTTCTGTCCATGCTTTGAGGCCTCTGTCTTCTTTCATTGGCTCCACACAATCTTTTTCTGTGCCTTTATTTCATCAGGAAATGAGTTTTCTTTATACAGAGCTTGGCTTTTCTGATTATGGCCTAACAGCTTTGTTCCATCTTACAGCAAATCCTTCAAACGCAGAGTTGTTTTGAAAGGAAAAAAGCTCTATTTCTCTTGTTTATGACACCAAATTGGTATAACCATAAGGCTGTGGATTTTTCCTTGCCTTCTCAGGAGACTGAAACTTCATTTGTCATCCGGAGGTAAAGACACTGGGCTATCCTATGAGAAAGCATGTAAAGCATTGTCTGACTAGAACATCTTTTATATATCTAAAAACATAACTGGGGGGTAACTGGTTAGAGCGTGGTGCTGATAACACCAAGCTTGCAGGTTCGATCCCCACATGGGCCACTGTGAGCTGCACTCTCCTTAAAAGAATCAACTGTGCCATTGTAGCATGAAAGCAAGGGTAACTAATGACCGTGGCTGTTCCCCAATTTAAAAAAAAAAGGAACTGGATTTTCCGCGATTTAGTTTAGAAACTGAGAGGGAAGGGACCATCACTGTAACCCTTTCAGGTCAGGAAGCTAGTGATTCAGAAAAGGATCCATGTCTAGTTGACCAACATTTCAAATCCTAGACAGACAAAAATGAGCTATAATCACTTGGATATAAATGTAAGTTGGGGAAGTTGGTTTTAAAAGTCATTAAAACATTGGTATCAGGCCAGTCAAGTGTCTTAGTTGGTTAAGAGCATGAGCCCTGTGCAACAGTCACCAGTTTGATTCCCACATGGGCCAGTGTGCTGCGCCCGAGCTGAGCTGCTGCTGAGCTGGTGAGAGCGCGTGCTCCTAACAAGGTTGCCAGTTCGACTCCCACATGGGATTGTGGGCTGTGCCCCCTGCAACTAAGATTGAACACAGCACCTTGAGCTGAGCTGCCCTGAGCTGCTGACGGGTGACCGGATGAGAACTGGACTTGGAGCTGAGCTAGCTGTGCCCTCCACAACTAAGATTGAAGGACAACTTGGCTGTTCCCCTTCCCCAATTCCCCAATCAAATCTTTGAAACAAAAAAAAAAATTGGTATCACCTGGCGTCCCTCCTGGCTACTGAAAACATTCCTGAAGGATAAAAAGGAGGGGAACAGCACTCAGGAAGGGGCGCAGCCCAGCACAGAGCTGACCCCCATCCAGGTCTTCTATACGAAAATACACAAAGCTTAACACAGCCATGTAACACAAAGTCCCGCTGCTCTATGTAGGCACTGGAAAACACAGGAAGCAAAGGGAAAAATGTTTTTAACTATCCACCTGCGTTTTTAAACACACAGAACATAACTAATTGGTCCTCCAAAACTCAACAGCAGAAACTGGCATGTGGCTCGTGATGAGACCTTGCCTGCAATGACGAAAATTTCAGAATGTCTACAAGACAGTCAGCTGCCAAAAGGCTGGAAGCATCATGGGTTATCATGTTAGCAAACATCAGTGACAGGGATGAAGTCCTTGCCTTGGCCCAGACCAAAACACAATGACAGTGCTATGGAAAGAAGCAGAAGGATTTCATAAGAACTACGAACCTGGCTGGTCAGCCCCGAAGAGCAGCGGCCATCATTTCCAGGTTAAAACTGTGCGGACCTCTCTAGCTAGCAACGTTATCTTGTCAACTCTGCAGTTCTAAAGACCAGCACATGGCTTCATTACAGTCATCAGGCAACATAAGAACAGGTGAGGGATCTCACCAGGTACTTTCCTAGGCAAATGGATAGTTCATCAAACCAGTACTACGTCTCTAAATTCTAAACATGTTACCTGAGAGAAAAGGCTCTAAGATTGACACACCTGCAGACTTAGTTTTGATCATCTCTCTCATAGGATATATTATACCTTGAGAAGAGTACCAGTTTCTTGTCTTTCATTTTTCCCAAAATGTGGCTTTTCCACAGGTTTCAACAATGACTGCTGAGCAGAGATAAACTGAATTATTGTAAGAAACTATGACCAGATCCTTTCATGCGTCAAAGCGAAATCCCAAAATAAATTCTAAACTTTGACTTGGAAAAGTTAGGCTAAATCTCCATATCCTGTTCGTTCCCTTCGATCCACCTGCTTGCTAATAATATTACAGAAATATAACTTTTAAAATGTGAAGGGTAATTTTAATCTCATCAGCCAGCATTTGCCAAGATGTAATATGCTCAAGACAGGATTAATAATAGTGGTTCTTTTTTCTGATGTTCTTCAGCCTGGCTCCTAAAAGAGACAAAAAGAGGGGGAACCAGGGTGTGATTCAAACATCCCCATTAAAACCAGGGAACAACACTTCAAATCTCAAATTATTTTGAGTCATTGCAACAAAACTACTCTCAACCATGGTGATTTCAAGTCCTAGTTCGGTTTCAAACATTGCAGATATTAAGAATTTAAGCCTTTGGGCCAGCCGAGTGGCTGCGGTGGTTAAGCGCTGGCTTCGGAAGCCAGCGGCCCCGGTTCAGATCCCACATATGAGAGCCAGTGACACGGCCCTCAAAAAAAAAGAAGAATTTAAGCCTTATACACATAAAAAAGGAGGCTCAAAACGAAGAGGAATGCTGCCCTCCAGATCAAATATTTATTCTATATTTAATTAAGCATAAGATTAAAGCTGTTCCAAATGGGATCTTTTTTTTTTAAAGATTTTATTGGGGAATTGGGGGAGGGGAATCGGGGAAGGGGAACAGACAAGTTGCTGTCTTTTTTTGTTCTTCAGTCTAGTTGCGGAGGATGTTGCTTCACTGGCCTATGTTGGTATTATCATTGCACTCTTCCCGGATGAGGCAGATTGGTCGCCTGCCTCTGGATGGTCGCTCACCGTGGCTATTGGCAGCTCACTCTGGCTACCAGCCACTCACGCTAGTTGCTGGCCACTCACTGTAGCCTACACTGTCACCGGGGCTCGCAGCCCAGCTCCAAGTGGAGCTGTTGTTCAACATCTTAGCTGTAGAGGGCAATGTCACAGGCCCTCATATATGGAATCCGAACCGGCGTCCCAAGCCATTTCTTAACCAATGTGCCACTCGGCCAGCCCTCAAATGGGATTTAAAAAAATAAAATGTGCCATTCCATTTCATTATATGAATAAAGATTTATCCTATTACAGTATGTGTATGGCATCACATAGAGATGGATGGGAGCGCCAAGCAAAAACCAATCCCATCGGGCTTCTTAACATTCAGATCATTTTTTAAATTTGCCAAAATGAAATCTAATAAGTCACAGAGATCTCATTTCTAAAGATTCTTGGATTATAAACAGAATTTTTAAAGGGGTGACATCTGAGGAGAGTCCCTAGGCTCAGTCACTTTCTTTTTTTCTTTATTTTTTAAAGATTTTTATTGGGGAATTGGGGATGGGGAACAGACAAGTTGCCGTCCTTTGGTTCTTCTGCCTAGTTGTGGAGGACGTTGCTTCACTGGCCCATGTTGGTATCATCATTGCGCTCTTCCTGGTGAGGTAGATCAGTCACCAGCCGTTGGAGGGCGGCTCACGGCAGCTCATGCTGGCTGCTGGCCACTCATGGTAGCTCACAGAAGCCCAGTGCAGCCCCACTGCAGCCTACACTATTGCTGGCGATGCACGGGAACCCAGCTCCAGGTCGAGCTGTTGTTCACCAGCTTAATTGTAGAGTGAGCAGTGTCACTGGCCCTCATATGTGGGATCTAAACCGGTGGCCCTGCTGCTGGGAGTTCATGCTCCCAAGCCAACTCCTAATCAACAAGCCACGCGGCCAGCCCTCAGTCACTTTCTTTATCCTTAAATATGGAGTGGCAATTTCATGATACTGAGTTGGATGAAAAATATGTCCCTCTCACTTGTAAATGCTACAGAAAACTAATAGCTTTTGATAATCTTTATTATATCATATATAAGCTAAACTACAATTGGATCGAATTTTAAAAACCAGGACAAGACTACTCTACTTCCAAAGAATAGCCAAGGATTGCTAAAACTAAGGGCCACTGCATGTGGCACTAAATTGCATCAAAATGGGAATGCTCAATAATATTACAACTATGTAATTTCCAATAGCTGAATGGCATGAGAAACTGACAAAAGCCCCAGTGCTTCTCACTAGGTCTTTTCCTTCTCTTATCCTAGAAGATATTATATAAATACTGCCATGCTATATTTAAATATTTAAGGATATGGCTAGCTACCAAGAAGTGTTAAGTTCCTTCAACCTTGCTGAGTTGAGGGTATAGTAGCACATTACATGTTATAAAGTATCTCCAAGGGCCGGCCGAGTGGTGCATTGGTAAAGAGCTGGTTTTGGGATGCCAGCAGCCCCGGTTCGGATCCCACATAAGAGGGCCAATGACACTGCCCTCTACAGCTAACAGCGGCTCCACCTGGAGCTGGGCTGTGCGAGCCCCGGTGATGGTATAGGCTGCAGCCCCTGCTGCAGTGGGCTGCCATAGGCTACAGTGAGTGGCCGGCAGCCAGCGTGAGCTGCCAATAGTCGCGGTGAGCGACATCCAGAGGCTGGAAACCAATCTGCCTCATCCGGAAAGAGCGCAATGATGATACCAACAGTGAAGCAACGTCCTCCCCAACTAGACTGAAGAACAAAAAGACAGCAACTTGTCTGTTCCCCTTCCCTGATTCCCCAGCGCTGTTCCCCTCCCCCAATTCCCCAATAAAATCTTTAAAAAAAAAAAAAAGTACCTCCAAGAATCAGTACAAATACGCATTATGGTTCCACTGTGTGTAATCTCTCTTCAAAGCATAGGCCAAGTTTAAAAGGAAAAAACAGAGTTACTTGTATTTGAAAACCAGCAGCGCCAATCTGAATCACCTCATTTCTATAAAACACCTAATTTATCCGCTATTCAGATATCTAGCATCAACACCCAAAATAAATGCACATTTTTAAGACACAAAGGAAGCTATCAGTTTTTGAAAGCCTACTGCGTACAAGCAGTATTAGGTATTGTCTGTATCAGTACTTCTCAGATTACCATTGCAGAACAAAACTTTTGTAAAACAGAATAAAAATCAATTACAACAAAAATAAAGTGAAAAAAAGACACAAAATACAAGTCTCAAGTTTTATTATGTTTCAATTCATAAAACATTAGTCTAGCAACTGTTACAAAGTTTCTAAATGCTTACTCTCAATTTCGGTACTTATTATCATTACTGGTAACAGACAGTTCACGGTATATGGACCACATTGAGTAGCACTGATCTTTATGCAACCTATTTAATTTTCCAAAGTAATTTTAAAAGCCTCTGAGTTCTTAGTAATGATCACAATAGGCTAAAGGAACTCAGTGTCTTCTGAAAAAAAAAAAAAAGTTGGATTCAATGATCTCAAGATCCTTTTCAGCCCCACAAATAATATGATTCTGAATGCTGAAAATGTGATGTGACTGGCAAATAAAACCCTTGTTGCCTAATGACACGCCAACGGAGTGACTAAAAGATGAAAGGCCATTAAAAGGGGAAAATAAGCTCAGAGGAAAGGAATAAGAATGAAATGGGAGTCAGACACCGACAGCGAGGAGATGTAGCCAAATAAGGGGAATGAATCACCAACTACAACAGCATTTATTTGGGGGCACTCAGGGTGCGGGTGCAGCGCTCTTACAAACCAGTCTCTGAAAAGCAGACACAGTTATAGTTAAATCTAAGACATGAAAAAAAGGTTGCAATATCTTTAAGAACATTGTTCAGCAAAGACGTATGTAAAAAAAAAATAAGACTTCTGTCAAAAAGATTAAAACATTCAGTAGCACTCCTAGATTCGCTATTTTAGAATTCTTATTATATTCCTCTTACGTTACTTATAAAATGCTCGTGTATGGTACCGATGGCATTAATACAACTCTAGGCTTCCAGTAAGAGCTCGATAAATACCTACTAAAATGTATTTTACTCTTTAACTACAAGAGCCTCGGTGTTCACATCTCTAAAATATAATCTCACAGGGTTATTTTTAGAGGAGTAAAACAATGTCATTGGTTAAACAAAATATGACTCATCCATAAAATAAAATATTATAACCTGGTAAAAAGCATTATGTACATTATACATAGTGATATGAAAAATATCTTTAAAGCAAATTGTTTAGCGTAAGGTACACATAAAGTACGATCCCAATGACTGAATATTAAAGAGGGGAAGATAATATATGGGCATGTCTGTCTGTGAGCATAGGAAAACTGACCAACTCATGACCCAAGAAAAGAAACTCGAACACTTTGAATTATTATGAGTGATACCAAAAAGATTCATTCAAGCCATGTGTAAAGAAAATTTAGAGGAGGCATCAATTTCTCACTTGTAAATAATGTCAGAAAAACTCATAAGGCTGTAAGAAAAGAGACAGAGATGCAAAGTTACATTTGCTAAAAAAGAAATCATTTGTCACGGCCCTTGTGGTAAGAAAGAAGTTTTCTCATCAAACACCTGCTGTAGATTCTGTAGGGTAAGAACTGCTACTGAAAGGGGGTCCGTGGACTGGCAGCATGGACATTATCTGGAAGCTCGTTAGAAAGTCACCTCAGGACCCACCGGGGAGCCACTGAATCAGACTCTACATCTTAACAAGATCCCCGGATGGCTGATATGCACATATGGCTGATATGCACATAAAGTTCCGAGCAAAACTCAAGGAGAATTAAGAGTCAGGAAATGTGCACAGGTGCAACAATGGAGTTCCCTTGATTGATGGAATAAGGACGGCTTCTCCTATGAGTGAAATCACATGGACAAGAAGTTGCAGTGATTCTTTTCCTCCATGTTCGAGGAAGTATCTAATATAGGTTTAAAACATAAAAATAGCAAAACTATTTTTGTCCTCAACAAATTTTCCATCATCGCAGAAATAATGTGCCAAAAGACTTTCTGTTTGAGGCATCCATCAGCCCAAAAATAAAGTTCTCCTGAGGGTCAATTCTCAAGAACTAAATGCCTTGACCTTAATTCCCCAACACAGAAAAAAGAAGTGAGAGGTTAAGCCTATAGAGAAGGGAAAATATTGAATATATAAGAGAAAATATATAAAATATGTAATTAAGATACCCCTTTTGTAGAAAATATCATTTAAGTTCAGTCTGGAGAAATAAATTATACTTGGTCCTATGTGTCTTTAGCAAAAAATAACCCATAATATTACTCCTTTTGAAGACAAGATCAAGACACAGTACATACTGTCATTCAACTATACAAATAAAGACATTAGTTTTAGTTTTCTAGATCTTAGTTTTCTAGATTTTAAAGAACTTGAGGGATAATGTCTATTTATCCATGACCATATGTGATTTTAGAATGCAACATGCCAACAAAACCTCCAGAGATCCAATACTTGAATGAATGTTTCAACATCAGACCTTTTCTCCCCAAACATACTGGGGTGCCAAAAAAGGTATACACATTTTTTTTTTATTTTGAGGGCAGTGTCACTGGTCCTCATATGTGGGACCCGAACCGGGGCCGCTGGCTTCCCAAGACCAGCGCTTAACCACCGTGCCATTCAGCCGGCAAATGTATACACATTTAAGGAGATGTTATCTATCTATTACTTTTTGAAGTTGAATTGAATTACGGTAGCAATGTATAATATTACGTTCACTCAAAAGATGGCATTAATCAAATGAAAGCTAGTGTCACCATGCAACAGGCAGGACAGCCAGAGAAAATGGCGGAAGCACGGTTTTCGTTGGAGGAGAGCAAGGACATTTTGAAGCGGTGTTTCGAATTCGAAAACAAATGCCACGGGAAGTACAAGGACAATGGCGGCGCGAGTATGCAACAGACTCTCCAACACGCCTAACGGTTGCACTCATTTGTGATATTATAAGTTTGAAAGGCATGGTACTGTGTGAAGAAACTGAAACACACACGTAGCCATACAAGTGGACACTTTGGTCAACAATGCTCAAGCAGTAGTTCACCATCATCAGAAGTGTCTGGACGCTGATGGGAACCACTTTGAGCCCCTCTTGTCATTGCAGAAGTCAAATGTGACTTGTCTTCCTCTTTCGTAATCAGTATATAGTATTACAATTTTAATACAGTTTTCCTTTCTTAAAATGTGTATACATATTTTTTGACACCCTCTGTGTTTTCATGGTATGCCATATCCAGTTGTTATTCTGGGTGCTTTGCCCAGTGTATCTCATTTAACTTCTCATTTACCCTCAAAGGAGGGCATTTTATAATCAAGGAGTGCAAGTTCTGATAGTGGCCAAGCTGGGCTAAAACCTGGCCCCAGGAGTCAGTGCCAAAGCCTGCAGGTAGCCACGGGGCTCACTCACTGTCTCCACATCCCCTGAGGATTCCTGCCTTTTGAAGTTCTTAGTTATTTGTCACAGACTCAGTATACCATCCTTCTTGAAATCCCAAAGGACACGATATTCTATACCACCGCACATGCTAACATGTGTGGACGAAAAAGGGGCAACATGCTAAACCTGACAAGCTCAGGGGAGGCTTGCTGCAGGCCCTACAAACTCAGAGACCAAAAATAGCTACACAGGATGGTGAACATAAAAGTTCCTAATTAAAAGAGGGTCATGGCCGACAGTCAGCTTCCTTGACAAAGGTCAATCTTTACCTTAAGTGAGCCTGTCTGCTGTCTTTGTCTTTTTGCATCTAAGATAACATAACTTTAGAATGTCAGAGTAATTCCTTTTCCCAGACCCCTCAGACCACAGAACCCCTTATTGTTATCTTGTTCCCCAAATACCACCTCTATGTACTATCAAATTTTATCCTGTGAGCACCTATGCAAAAGAAGTATGTGTCTCACTATTTTACTTTTTATCCAATCCCAGAGATTTCCCCACTTTGCTTTCTCCCACCCACTTAATCTAACACCAATGGATTTCATGTAACCCTCCCCCGCCAAACTTATGTCTCCTTCTTTAAGTCTAACGTATAAAATAAGCTGCAAAACTGTCTTTCTCTGGAGCATTTTCTTAATCTGTTGAGATTTTGCTTCCCAGTAATTGTCATCAGTTTGGCTCAAATAAACTCATTGAACTTCTCTCCAGGTTTGGACATTCCTTACATCGATATTCTAAAAACAATAGACAAAGAAAGAGCCATACGATACATACAGCATTTTATATACATTTAAAAATCAGTCCTATGCAAGATATATGTTTATCATTAAGTGCCTATTTAACTCCAGGAGCAGCAAGGGTAATATTTTAGCACCAAACACCAAACAGAACTATTTAGAGAAAGGCGCATCTGCAGAACCAGAATTTGGGAGAGCCGTTCTAGTTCTGGTTAGTTCTGTATATCCCCAATGGTGTAGGAATTACCACACAGTCTTGTAACCAGAAAACCTTTGAACTAAAGTCCTCTGTCCCCTTTGCCATGGTCTTTGAAACATCCCTCTGTATTCTCTGGGACTGTGTTACGCACATCACTATACATACCTGTTTGAAAAGACTCACCGTTTGAGTCATTTCAGAGCTTCCCCACTGGTCTGCTAGCAGAGCTCAAGCTGCTCTTGGTCACATGGCTGCTTTGTTTTCTAACATGTTAAGTTTCTAAGTATTTCACATTTAAGATTCTCAAAAATACCACCTGTATCACCTGTGTGGACGCAGGCACTGCCAATCAATAAAAGCTGGTAAACAGATGTAATTATCTGAAAACCCTGTAAAACGTAATCTCTACATGGAAATGTTCAAAACAAACAGAATACTGTTCAAGTCACTATTTAGCCATAGAACAGCTAAGTTAAACAAAAATCTATTCAAATTCATTAAGATTTTTAAAATGATAATCAAAGCAAGGTATTTTCAATTAATGCCATCGAATCTAGCTGTTTTCAGAAATCTGTCAGAAATTCATTATTCTCTAGGCAAAATTCATTATGCTATACACAAAAATCAAAGGTCTTAACCCATATTGCTTATCCACATTCCAGCATCACCAACATTTATTACAAATGTTGGGATGTGTTCTCTCTTCTTATCTAAAAAGTAAAGCATAACAGCACTTAAAATTTCTAAAGTCTCACCTGAAATACTTTAGTTCATCAAGCAGAACGACCTATTCTTACCTTATTGTCTATTAAAGAATTTTTCCTCACCTGTGTCCTCAACTCATGATATTATTCATTAAATCACACTTTTTCACATTTTAAACACCCCTTTTAACATTCAGTTCAATCACCATCCAATGTGTGAGCTCTATATTAGTTGAGCTACTATATTAGTAGGTACTCAATGATGTACAATATGAAGTGGCTGCTTTCAAAGAGCTTATAATTCTATAGTATGCAAATGAATAACGTATACATATGGCAATGCTACGAGAATACAGAAGAGAGGGTACATCTTGAAGGATAAAGAGTAGGAGGATTCCAACAGTGAAGTGTGGGGGGGGTGTCTCCAGAGCAGTGGAACCCCGTGAACCAAGATGGCAGGACAGAACACAGAAAGTGAGTTTGTAAAATATAGGGTCCCCGGTAAGAGGTGGGAAAGAGGTGCATAGGGAGTGATGAGATAAGACTGGAAAAATAAGGTGCAGCTGAATCATAGGTACCTTGAATTGATTTTGTGTTGCAATAAATGGGAAACCACTGATGGTTTGGGCAAGGAGGTAACAGAGCTGTGCTTTGGGAAGACTGCCCCAGCCATCACGTGTAGGCTGGGCTGTGCAGCTCTTATTTAAAGGAGCTGCGTTAACTAATGGCTCCAAGGTAACAGGTTACCACGTGCTACCTAAAGCAGAGGTATAGTGGAAAGTCTCTCTCAGAAGAACTGAACTATAGAGTCCTAATTCCAACATTAACTAATCATGTGACTTCGGACAAATCACTTCGCCTCTCTAAGCTTTTTTTTTTTAGCTGAGCCATCCTGCCACCTGTTGGCAGCTTAGCGGCAGCTCAGCTCGGGCTGGGCATCGAACTGCTGTTGCTCAGAGCTCAGCTCGCACTCTTGAGCGAGCTCTTAACCAACTGAGCCACTCGGCTGGCCCTTCTCTACGCTTTTATTTCCTAAAATAATATTTCTTCTACTGCCTCATAGAATTACTGAAAGGACAAAGTGAAAATGGTATATATAGAGGGTACCAAAAAAATGTACACACATTTTAAGAAAGGAAAAAACTGTATTAAATTATAATACTCAATACATACTGATAACAAAAGATGAATGAATACAAGTCACATTTGACTTGTGAATCATAAGAGGTGCTCAAAGTGGTTACCATCAGCATATTTTAGTAATACAGTTTTTTCCTTTTTTAAAATGTGTGTGGAGGGCCGGCCGAGTGGCGCGGTGGTTAAGCGCTGGCTTGGGAAGTCAGCGGCCCCGGTTTGGTCCCACATATGAGGGCCAGTGACACTGCCCTCAAAAAAAAAAAAAAAAAAACCCTCAAAATGTGTGTACATTTTTTTGGCACCCTCTGTATGAAAGTCCATGGAAGACTTGCTGGCCATAGGTCTCTGTCACAACTACTCAAATCTACATTGTAGCATGAAGGCAGATAATATGTGAACAAATGGGCTGGTTATGTTCCAGTAAAACTTTATTTATAAAAATGGACAGCTGGATATGATCGTGAGGGCCACAGTTTGCTCACCTCTCTATAGAGAAGCACTGTCTAATAGAAATATGTGGAACACATACGGATTTAATATTTCCATAGCCACTTTTAAGAACGTAAAAAGAAATCAGTGAAATTAGTTTTAATCTGTAACTACTACTAATAATAATAATAAAAATAATAATTAAATATATTTTTTTAAAAAGAAATTAGTTTTAGTATATTTTAGGTTAAATAATATATTTTACTTAACCAATTACATCAAAATGCTATCTCAACATATAATCAATTTAAATATTATTAGTAAGATATTTACATGGTTTTTTTTGCATGAAGTCTTCAAAAATCTGGTGTGTATTTTACACTTTCGGTACATTTCAATTCAGACTAGCCACATGTGGGCAGTAGCTACCAGTTGGACAGCACGGCTCGGGAAGCTATTTAAGTAAAACTGTTCAACTTTGACAATACAATCATAAAATAACAATTTGAACAATAAAAACAACACAAGCATATAATTGTATTCTGTAGAGAAGATGAAAGCAAAATGAATTTTTTATTTTAAAAACAATATTTCTCCTGGGAGAGCAACTGTTACTGCTTGAGGCCACCTGTTTAAAATGGTTTGTTATTAGCAGTATAAGATACTGATATGAAGTATGTTAATGAATTTTTATTCTCATAGCTTCAGTTGAGCTTCAAACAATATTTCAAGATATGTTCAACCACTGTAATAACATAGGAAACTATCTATGATTTCTACTGGTTACAAAGTCACCGGTACTGCCAATGCTAATAGAGTTTGTCGGCTACATTCATAATTGAAACAAATGCTAAAGGTAATAAAGATATCATTTTTCCCATCCAAGTTCACATACATCCTGAATCCTATCCATGGATCCTATGGATTCCTGAATCCTATTTGGGCTCAGAACCCCTGAAGGAAAGGAAACCTTTCTTTACTGTAAGCTCATCCAAAACATGCTTCCTTCAAAGTTCCTCAAATGTATTTTTACCTTTCTACCCATTTGGCTTCTTTCTAGATTAAATGAACCAGCAGTGGTTGTTCAGCTACACCACACCTGGAGGATCAGGAAGGAATCAGTATCGAGAAATAAAGAAGGCAGGCTGGCCAAGTGGCTCGGTTTGTTAGAGAGCCAGCTCTGAGCAACAAGGTTGCCAGTTCGATTCCCACATGGGCCAGTGAGCTGCACCCAAGCTGAACTGCTGCTGAGCTGCCAACAGGCAGCAGGATGGCTCAGCTGGTGAGAGCACATGCTTCTAACAAGGTTACTGATTTGACTCCCACATGGGTTGGTGGGCTATGTCCACCTGCAATTAGGATTGAACATGGCACCTTGAGCTGAGCTAAGCTGCCCTGAGCTGCAGATGGGTGGCCAGATTGCTCAGTGGTTAGAGCTTGTGCTCTTAGCAACAAGGTTTCTGGTTCTATTCCCTCAAGGAATGGTGGGCTATGCCCGCCTGCAACTAAGATTGAACACGGCACCTTGAGCTGAGCAACCCTGAGCTGCCAATAGGCCACCAGAGGTGACTGGACTTGGAGCTGAACTAGCTGCGCCCTCCACAACTAAGATTGAAGGACAACTTGACTGTTCCCCTTCCCTGATTCCCCAACACTGTTCCCCTTCCCCAATTCCCCAACAAAAGTCTTTTAAAAAAAAACGAAAGCAAGAAGGCAATTCTTCTATTATGTACTCCTGCTTTGATGAAAAATAGGTTGACAGAGTCTCCTTTTAAATTCTTTTTTTTTATTTATTTATTTTTTTGAGGGCAGTGTCACTGGCCCTCATATTTGGGACCTGAACCGGGGCCGCTGGCTTCTCAAGCCAGTGCTTAACCACTGCACCCCTCAGCTGGCCCTCCTTTTAAATTCTTAATTATTTTATTTCAACAGTAAGAAAAGCAAACATATCAATAGAGATAGGAGGTCCAGATTTTCCAGTCTGCCCTGTAAACAGCTACATCTGTTATATAGACTGTGGGTTCGAGATGCAAACTACAGAGCACAAAGCAAATACAGTAAACACAGAAAAGATCTGTTACAAATACACGCTGAATGTTAATATTTTGTTAGTATAAAACCGCTACTTGAATGATGCATCTGTGGTTATTAGCATTACTAAGCCTACAATTTGCATAGACCCGTTTGCAAATTACGCATCTCTTTACTGTTCATCTAAAATTGCTCTACACTGGGCTGTGACCTAGTAATTCAGCCAACTGCAGGTTTCAGCAGAAACACTAGGGATTCCGGTGTGTCTACTCCGAGTGTCCCATCGTGGAACATTAATTATTCCACAACTGTGTTTAATAGCACTTTAGAAACTCAAAGCTCCACACAAATATTCACCATCATTGGAAAAGAAACACCACAGCCCCATAAAAGTCCCTTTAAATGATAAACTGTCAATAGTAACGGGTTGCAGAAACTCACTTTGACAATTACTACGAATTTGTAATTTACCAAACTTTATCAAACAAACAACACTCCACACGCTAAAAATTTTTTGGCCTCCTATAAGCTGAAATTATCTTTAAAATAGCAGATGTGAATAAAAAGCAGTAATGTATAAGAAGACAAAAATAGCACAGTAAAGCCTTGGATTGCGAGTAACATGGTTTGCAAGTGTTCCGCAAGATGAGCAAACATTTCTAGTACATTTTAACATGGTAAACGAGGGACGTCCTGCAATACAAGTAGTTTGTTTCCAGAACTAATTATGCTGGTGTTACTGGACATACAGTCAGTAATTTTTAATGCTAAAGTTTTTAAGACTAATTTGACAGAATGCTCCCCATAAGTAACGAAAGTATACAAAACTGCATAAATCATATAATCCCAATTAAAGAAGAAAATAATAAAAAATGAATTAATATGGCTATTTCTGGATGGTTCAATCAAAAGATACGTCTTTTCTCTCTTACATTTCAGGTGTTTTCTCTATTTTCTACAACATCCATGTATTACTTCTTTATCATCAAAAATGTTTTGTATAGCATAAAATTATAATCAACTTACTATCAGTTGTTTTTCATATAGGCCAAGAAAACCTAGAACCGCTCCTTATACTGGCATATAACAGAAAATTTTAAGACAACCTGAGTCGAAATAATCTGCATAACAATTATATGCCTTTGAACATACTCCCGGGGCCAGCATGGTGCTTCCCAGAGTGGGCAGCTCCCTGGCTCTGCTGGCCTCTGGCAGCATCCCCAGACCCGCA
Organism: Aselliscus stoliczkanus; assembly: GCA_033961575.1. Classification (NCBI taxonomy): domain Eukaryota; kingdom Metazoa; phylum Chordata; class Mammalia; order Chiroptera; family Hipposideridae; genus Aselliscus; species Aselliscus stoliczkanus. The sequence goes on from CM066736.1 coordinate 7,901,823, forward strand.
GAATAAGAAGCCGGGGCTCTCTCCTGCCTCTATATGGACACAGTCTGTACAAGCTGGGTTACTGACCCAAAAGAGTAGATGCCACCAGGAGGCCAAGGAAATCAAGACACAAGGAAGTCCTCTGAAGTGATGTATCAACATCGAGGCAGCATGAAAAGAAATTCTGGCTTCTTTTGGCGGACCATGGCTCAGCATGTATTTCCAGGTACCCAATTATGTCTACTAGACTCATTTTTGGAGTGAAAGCCATTGGCTTAAGCAAACGATAAATTTAAGCAAATCCATGAGTTCTAATATGGTCTCTATGAGGGTGTGAGGAAAAGAGGTCCTATCAAGCATTGTTACGTGGGGAGTATGAGTTGGTATGGTCGCTTTGGAGAGCAATTTGGCAGTATCAGTTCAAATTTTAAATGGTCACCAATGACCCAGCAATTCTACTTCTTGGGAACTACTCTAGAGAAATATTCTCACGTGTGCACAAACAGGCACGCAACGATATGCACTAAAGGCCCATTTTTAATAGTGAAAAACTGAAAACAACCAAAATACTCATTATGGTAGGCTGAACAATGGCCCCCCCAAGACATCCACGTCCTAATCCCTGGAACCTGTGGATGTGACCTTAGATGGCAAAGGAGACTTTGCAGAAGTGATTAAATTCAAGATCTTGGGATGGGAAGAGCCTGGATAATCTAGGTGGGCTCTAAATGTACTCACAAGGGTCCTCGGAAAAGGGAGGAGTCCATAAGGAAGATGGTGTGACCCCAGGTAAGTGGGCAGGGTGACGGATTTTGAGGACACAGGAAGGAGCTACAGGCCAAGGAGGACAGGTGGCCACTAGAAGCTGAAAAGAGCAAGAAAACGGATTCTCCCCAGAGCTCCCAGACGGAACCGGGTCTGCCCACACCTAACTTTGACCCAATGTGACTCATCTTGAATTCTGACTTCCAAAAATGTAAGGAACTAAGTTTGGGTTGTTTTAAGCTACTGAGTTTGTGATAATTTGTTAATGTAGCAACAGGGAACGAATACACCAATCATCTGGGCAGTGGCTAAACAAATGGGCTATGGTATTTCTGGAGTCTTTGAAGCACTTTTAAAAAATGTAGATCTAGGGCTGGCCGAGTGGCGCAGTGGTTAAGTGCTGGCTTGGGAAGCCAGTGGCCCCGGTTCGGTCCCACATATGAGGGTCAGTGACACTGCCCTCAAAAAAAAAAAAAAATGTAGATCTATACATGGAGACATAGAAAGATCAAAACAAATCACTGAGTTTTTTTAAAAAAAACAGGTTACAGAAAGATATGTCTAACGTCACAGTGATGTATGTATACACACACACACACACACACACAGACACACACACATTCAGAAGAGTCTTGAAGAATATACAGAAAATGTTCTCCCTGATTTAGGCAGGGTGGGGAATCAATGGAGACCAGGACTAGGGTAGCAGTCAGAAGGAATTTGAGTTTCTTCTGCTATTTCCTTTTTTTTTTTTTTTTTGAGGGCAGTGTCACTGGCCCTCATATGTGGGACCCAAACCGGGGCCGCTGGCTTCCCAAGCCAGCGCTTAACCACCGCGCCACTCGGCCAGCCCTACTTCCATTTTTTATAAGAATGTTTTCATACATTAGTTTTTTAAAATGTAAGGGATGCATAAGCTGTGTTAAAAACGCATGATCAAAATAAAAGTTTTACAATTTCTGCAGTCTTCTCTCCTTCTGAAATAACTATGTATTTGTCCTATAGTTGATCATCTGCTGTTATTTACATTTGTCTACAACTAGCGACTAAACATCTTGCAAAGCAGACCACACTCCTTGTGTTCACCCCACAACCGCCATTGTAAAACAAGATGGAAAGTGGGGAAGGGAGGAGAAAGCACGGGGCATTTTCAGGAATTGACAGTCTTTTCATAATTATCACCACAGGCACCTTATGACTTAGGAAAGAACAGGTGCGCAACAACCTACCCAGTGGCCCTGGGCAACAGGTGGTATTTTGTGACAGTCAATATGGAAGCCAAGAAGGCAGATAATAATCAAAACTGATTTATTTAGCAAGACCTTAGCCATACAATTGGAGGAAAACTGAAATGAAGACTATTATCTCATCTGCCTAGCTATATTGCAAATAAACTGGGAAGGAAGAAAATTCCAGAGGGATCTCTCTCTCTCTCTCTCTCTCTCTCTCTCTCTCTCTCTCTCTCTCTCTCACACACACACACACACACACACACACACAATTATTGCCCCTACTAGAGAACAAAAAATTCCGTTGATGGAATAGTTTGTTTTCATATACAATGAGCACTGACTGAATAAGCATAAATTAGCTTTTCAGCAACACAGCACCTTATAAAGAGGGTCCATACACTGAACCAAAGATCACATCCCTCCCTCTCTAATCCTTCCATTAACCCTATTATTACCCCCTCTTACAGATGATGAGGGTCTAACATAATGCTTTTAGAGCCTGGATCCTGGCCTGGAGTCATACAGCTCTATTTCAGTCTCAGCTCTGCTACCAACTGTATGTCCTGTGTCAAGTTAAGCCACTTTTGTGCCGGTTTCCTCATTTGTAAAGTAAGATAACAACAGTACCAACCTCATAAGCTTTTTGTGAGGATTAAATGAGATAATGGGTGGGAAGTGCATAGCACCAAGTCTGGTGCACAATAAATGCTGACACAGTTGTCATGGTGGTGATAGAGGTTGTGACAACAATCATAAAGAAGTTACAGGGCTGGCCGAGTGGCGCATTGGTTAAGAGCTGGTTTGGGGACGCCAGCGGCCCCAGTTCGGATCCCACATGAGGGCCAGTGACACTGCCCTCTACAGCTAACAACAGCTCCACCTGGAGCTGGGCTGTGCGAGCCCCGGTGACGGTGTGGGCTGCAGCCCCTGCTGCAATGGGCTGCCATAGGCTACAGTGAGGGGCCGGCAGCCAGTGTGAGCTGCCAATAGCGGCGGTGAGCGACATCCAGAGGCCGGCGACCGATCTGCCTCGTCTGGGAAGAGCGCAATGACGATATCAACATGGGCCAGTGAAGCAACATCCCCCGCAACTAGACTGAAGAGTAAAAAGACAGCAACTTGTCTGTTCCCCTCCCCCAATTCCCCAATAATATCTTTAAAAAAAAAAAAAAAAAAAAGAAGTTACAGTGGGGGCCAGCTGAGTGACTCAGCTGGTTACAAGTTAGCTTAAGAGCACGAGCTCTGAGCAACAGGGCCGCTGGTTTGATTCCCACATGGGCCAGTGGCGCTGTGCCCGAGCTGACCTGCCAACAGGTGGCAGGATGGCTCGGCTGGTAAAAAAAAAAAAAAGTTGCAGTGGAAAAGGAAACCAAGCATAACTCAAGGTATGGAACTTGCCCAAGGTCACACAGCTAAAAAGAGCAGAGCTAGAATTTCAATCCCAGTCTGACTCTTTAAACCTGACCTTAACCTCTAGGCAGTACTGCCTCCCGCTGTCCTCAGGTTCTTCATTCTAACTTCACAGCCAGCCAGCCAAGCCCGACAGTTTGGGAGTCATTTGCCCAAGCTCACAGGACACTACACCAAGATTCAGTGACTCTTATTCAGGTGCTCATTAATTACATGGTAATTAATTCTACTCGTGAACAAAGGTGGTTTATTCATTAATTCATTAACTCTTGTAAGTCTAGAATTTGGCATTCTATCAAAGTCCATAAACACTTTCCAAAGATTTTTGACCAAAGGATAAATGGGCTGGTTGTATCCTCCTAGGAGAACAGATCAACATTTATAAATCTAAATATTGTCTCAAAGATTTCATTTGAGTATTTCAAAACTAATCAAAGGCTTGACTACTCATTTGATCAGCTCCAAACCCAAAGGCTCCTCCCCTTATGCGGCAAAAAACAAACCACACACAGAAAACCCTGCTGAGTCTTTTTTCATTTCCTAAATAATATCAGTAAAGCCTTGCAGCCAGTGTAGGTTTTGTTTGTTTGTTTTATGGAAGTATAATTGGCATAAAATAAACTGCACGTATTTAAAATATACAATTTGATCAGTTTTGACACAAGCACCCATACATCATGAAACCATCACCCCAATCAAATAGGAACACAGCCATCATCCTAAAAGTCTCCTCCCGCTCCTTTGGAATCCCTTCTCCCATCCCTTCCTGCCCACCTCCATTTCCAGGCAACACTGGTCTGCTTTCTGTCACTGCAGATTAGTTTGCATGTCCATGAATTTCATATAAATGGAATCTTAGAGGATGCACTCCTGTCTGACTGGGTTCGTGCTCTCAGCATACATACCTGTCGTGAATTTTTACTGCTGACTGGTGCTCCACGGTATAGATGTACCACACTTGTTTATCTATTCACCAGTGGTTGATGGACATTTTGACTATTTCCAGTTTTGGGGAGATCACAAATAAAGCTGCCATGAACACTCATGTTTAAGTCTTTGAATGGTATGTATTGGGGAGGGAGTGTCCTTATAAACACAATGACAAATGAGAAACACTAACCAAAATGCCTGGATCCAAAATTAGTCTAAACTGTGGCATAAGAAATGTCTTGGCCGGGCCGGCCGAGTGGCGCGGTTGTTAAGCGCTGGCTTGGGAAGCCGGCAGCCCCGGTTCGGGTCCCATATGAGGGCCAGTGACACTGCCCTCAAAAAAAAAAAAAAAAAAGAAAGAAACGTCTTGGCCACTGTGAGCAATTCAATTAGCATCACCGTAAACATCCATGTATGTCATGAAGCCTAGCCCCACCTGGAGTTTGTAAAGAAAAATAAGATAGGAGGCAGAATCCTTTTGGAGCGTCCAGAAATAAACTATTGGGGTTTTCCCTTGTAAATTCCCTTTACTTTAAAAATATTAATGTTCTATGAAATGTAGTGCAAAATTCAATGATGTTTGAGTCGTCATTGTTGAACTAGTGCTTGATTTCTCTTAAATTTACATTTATTTCCACATTAAAAAAAAAAACATTTCCGCCAGCCGAGTGGCTCAGCTGGTTAAAAGCTTGCTCAAGAGTGCAAGTTCTGAGCAGTAGGGTCACCAGTTTGATTCCCAGCCCGAGCTGAGCTGCTGCTGAGCTGCCAACAGGTGGCAGAATGGCTCAGCTAAAAAAAAAAAAAAAAAGAAAGAAAGAAAAACTTATTTCCTACAAGGTCTTTGCTTTCGCCAGCAACATAAAAGGAAATACAGATAGCTACTTTAAAGGCCAAGAGGAAGCCTCACTCTGCATTTTTAATTCACTCAGGATAAGGTCCTATCTAAAAGGCCCTAGTTGAGCTGCAACTGCTGCCCCCATCTCCTCACTGTCTCCTCTCCCCTCAGCTCACTGGGCTCAGAGCTCCCAACTAAGGATGCTAACTAAGCATGCTTAGCTCTCATGGACGTGGCTCTTGCTGTCCTCTGTCTGGAATGCACTTTCCTCAGTAGCCATATAGTCCACTCTCTCACTTCACGTCTCTGCTCCAATGCCATACTGGCCTTTTCTTTCCTGCCCACCCTACATCAAACAGGGCCCTTCTCCACCATTCCTCTCCACCCCCCTTTTCCCAGCTTTACTTTTCCCCATGGGGCATGGCACTTATCATTTGACATTTATAAACAGTATATGTCATATTAAATATCTGATTATTTGTTATTGTCTATATATAGCTTCCCACTAAAATAAAAGCATTTTAAGGACAAGGATTTTTTTTTTTTAAATCCCTTGTATTGTCCCCAACACCCAGGACAGTGGGACCAGGTCACTTTTGAATTCCGCAAATACTTGTTAAACAAAATTGTTGATTAAACACTATTATTGATTTTTTTTTTTAAAGATTTTATTGGGGAATTGAGGAAGGGGAAAAGCATTGGGGACCCGGGGAAGGGGAACAGACAAGTTGCTGTCCTTTTGTTCTTCAGTCTAGTTGTGGAGGACGTTGCTTCACTGGCCCATATTGGTATCATCATTGTGCTCTTCCCGGGTGAGGCAGATGGCTTGCTGGCCTCTGGATGGCCGCTCACAGCAGCTCTTGGCAGCTCACACTGGCTGCCAGCCACTCACGCTGACTGCCGGCCACTCACTGTAGCCCGTGGCAGCCCACTGCATCAGGGGCTGCAGCTATGCCGTCCCAGGGACTTCCAGCTCCAGGTGGAGCTGTTGTTCCCCATCTTAGCTGTAGAGGGCAGTGTCACTGGCCCTCATATGTGGGATCCGAACCAGGGCCGCTGGCATCCCAAAACCAGCTCTTAATCAATGCGCCACTGGCCCCAACCCAGCACTATTACTGACTTTTTTTTTTTTGAGGGCAGTGTCACTGGCCCTTGTATTTGGGACCAAACTGGGGCCGCTGGCTTCCCAAACCAGCGCTTAACCACTGTACCACTCGGCCGGCCCCAACTGATTTTTTTTTTAAACCTTTCAGAATTTACTGGAAAGGAAATTTTTAATTCAAATGCTCAGCTCTTGCTTAAATTAAAATGCTAAATCAATGTTGATCTACTTTTCAGGATGGGTTTTTTTCTCATATTGACGTTTAACTTTGAGAACTTACAGAGTGAAAAGAACACTGGAATTCAAAGGCCAGAAAGCTAGGGTCTAGTGCCTTGCCCTGCCATCACTAGCTATGTTACAGCAACAAGTCATAATCTCTCCTGATCTCAGATAACTTCTCTCAAAAATGAGAAAAAGTGTTATCTCAAAGGTACCTTCTTGTTCTAAAATTCTGAGACTCTATTGCAGCTAGCACAGTCTTATGCATTCAGGTTGCCAATCATCAATTAGTCAGCTTAGTCTGAGTCTCATCTCTCAAAATACAAAATTGTTAACTGAAGGATTCTATAGAACTATAAAAATATAAAACCCTGGTGAAAAATAGCCACTGTTCACTCAGATATCCACTGGAAGGATAGGCTTGGAAGAGTATGCTTCATAGGGGTGGTAGCATTTCAAAAGTCAGTTTAAAAATGTGATGCACCTCTAATCTCTCTAAAACATGAAAAAGAATAAGTTACTAGAGAGGAAATAAAGATATCTGCTTTGTAAGAGCGTGAGCTCTGAGCAACAGGGTCGCTGGTTCGATTCCCATATGGGCCAGTGAACTGCGCCCAAGCTGAGCTGTTGCTGAGCTGCCAACAGGTGGCAGGATGGCTCAGCTGGGGAGAGCACATGCTCCTAACAACAAGGTTGCTGGTTTGACTCCCACATGGGATGGTGGGCTGCACCCTGCACAATTAAGATCAAACACAGCACCTTGAGCTGAGTAGCCCGAAAGCTGCCGATAGGCGGCTGGATGGAGACTGGACTTGGAGCTGAGCTAGCTGCGCCCTCCACAACTAAGACTGAAGGACAACAACTTGGCTGTTCCCCTTCCCCAATTCCCCAATGCTGTTCTCCTTCCCCAAATCCCCAATAAAATCTTTAAAATAAATAAATAAATAAATAAAAATAAAACTGGCTGACTCATTAAAAAAAAGATATCTGCTTACTACCCTATCTTTATCCAGTTATGACATTTTAAATAATTACAAATATGAGTACTATATATGTATAAAGGCACTGGAGGATCATGATTAGGAGTAGATGCGTTTGAGAACACTATAGGCCTGGGTTAATGTCCACTCTCCTTTCTCTAACTACATATGATCTTGAGCAGTCATGTACCTGCTCTGCACTTTATTTGCCCCATCTGTACAATGGGAACAATGTTTACAATTGTTACAATGGGTAACAATTTTTAGCACCTGAGATCCTTTGGGGAATTTAGTAAGATGATGCCTGGCACATAAGATACACTTAAGCAACATTATTATTACTAAATAACTAACTGTGAACACCCTCACACAAACACAAATCTGATGGCCACAAAAACATTCTTAGCTACCCATTTCTCCTGATACTATGTAACCTATATAATATGTGGAAAGAAATGGAAAAAAAAAAGTTCTTCAAAACTGCCAGTCATAAATGTTTATCAACCACACACATATTGGTTTCTGAGAGGTCAGATCATGAATTTTTTTTAAGGTCCTTTTTTTTTTTTTAAAATCTGTCAGGCCAGTGATGTTCTTTCTTTTAAAGTCATTCTTCTGTGAAAACATCTGACAAATTCACTCAATACGTTTATACAGTAAACATCTTAGGAAAATCACTTAACAACTCAGTTATTTTTAACTACTCTTACTCTTTTTAATCCTAAAAATAAATAAATTACGTATATGTAAAATTTTTGGATCCATTATATTAGCCTCTAAGGACAAACGACATCCACCTCCTACATTTTACATATAACAGAGCCAGTTAATTCAAAAAGATTCCACCATCACAGCATATTACCGCTTGAGTTTTCAAGCAGATTAGACCCTCAGACACACCTTGCTTTTTATAGAATAGGCCCAAATGAGACACAATAACAGGCTGATTCAATGTTAGGAATTCCCTACCAACTTGTATCTTCCTTTTCTGGTGCCCAGGCTGTAAAATAAGTCAATTAAGAGCTCACAGTGGAAATGCTGCAACCTCAACCTCAAATCCAGACACAAAAATACAGCGGAACGTATTCGCATCTCAAGCACGTCCAAAAGGTCTCAGCCAACGCGATCCAATCACTGCCGTTTCCAGAAACACACTGTCATGGGTTTTAATCCATTTCTATAAATGTTCCTTGCGCTGAGAGCCAAAGTGCATGCAAAACCTCAAAACACAAAAGATTCCTCGCATTCCTACAACCAGACGACTCTAGGCCATCCTCTCTGCGCCCTAGCCCAGGGCGTCCTCTTGGCGACAATAAGAATGTCATGACACCCCCGTGCCACCTATATACATCCAAATGTCATCCCACAAAGTGGGGGGGTGGGGAGTGGGAGTGTTGGGGAGCAGTGTCAGCACCCGCGGCCTCGATGAGCTGATAACAGCCAGGCTAACGCGAAACCAAGTGAAGTCGGTGGAAACTTCCCATCACCCAAGCATATTTGGGTTTCCATCTACCCCCCCAAAAAAAAAAAGCAGGCAGCACAATGGCTGAGATTTGCTTTTTGCACCTGCCACGGCTGCTCCACCTGGTTTTCTCGGCGACCCCACCCCCCGCCCCCCGCGAGCTCACAGAAAGGACTTGCGGCCTAAAGCGCCGGTGACCCCCCTGCTTCGCGGAGAGCGCACCGAGGGCCGCCGGCGCCGCATCCCCGTCGCTGTCCACACTGCGCGCTTCCCTGACAAAGGCCCCGAGTCCATCCGAGGCATGACACACGCACACACACAAGTGGCTGGGCTGCCTGCCCATCGCGGACCAGCAGCGTCCCCCGGAAAAAAAAAAGAAAAAAGAAAAAAAATATACAGAACTGGGGAAAGAAGGGTGGGGGGAGGGGCGGGAGGTGTAGAGAGCGTTAGCAGGAAAAATGTCCCCAAAGCCAAGCAAGCTGGGTGTGCCCTGGAAGTGAGTGGGGGGACCCCGAGGAAAGGGGGGCGGGGGTGGGGCGCGGCGGCGGCGCCTCCGGGGCACGAAGGGCCATGCAAGGTGCGGCTCGGCTCCGAGGGAAGCACACAGGAGCCCCCGGCGGGCGGGAGGGCGGCCCGCACACACCTGCCCGCGCGGCCCCGGGCGGCCTCACTCACCTCCAGGTCCGTGTCGCCGGCCTCCGGGGCCCCGAGGATCTCGCTGGGCAGCTCGGCCAGGTCGGTGACGCGGATCAGCCCGTCGTGCAGGAAGATGGTCTCCTCCTTCACCGAGAGCCACTGCGCCGAGTCCGCGGCCGCCGCCGCCGCCGCCGCCGCCGCCGCCGCGGCCGCGGACGAGCCCATGGCCCCGGCGGAGGGGCTGACGGCGAGCGGCAGACGCCCGGCCAGCGCAGACGCGAGCGGGGCGCCGCGATCACCGGCCCATGGCAGCCGCCGCTCGCCCGCGCGCCCGTGCAGCTCCGCCCTAGGCGGTCCCACACGCCATCCCCCCACCCCCGGCCCCGCAGACCCCGGCCCCGCCGCCGCCGCCGCCGCCGCCCAGAGGAGCTGGATCCGCCTCTGCAGCTCAGCAGCCAACTGTCAGTGAGACGCCATGTTGGGGGCGGGGCTCCCGGCATGCCCCGCGGAGCGGACAATGCCGGCCCCGCCCACCCGTGGCTCCGCCCACTTCCCCACGGCCAGGGGCCCCCAGGGCCGTGGTCTGTGCGTCGTCCACGTCGCCTTTCAATGCGTCTTACCTTCAGCCGGACCTCTTTCGCCCCTTCTTCCCCTAGCCATGGGGGGGGGGGGGCGCCCTGGGCCTGCAGTTCTCCCCTTCTTCCCCGACTCAGGTGCACACCCGCTGCCACAGACCCATAGTCCCCCAGCCTAGGCAAAGCATGAAGGTTCACGCATTGCTTTTTCACGTTTAAATGCGATATGTGCAAAAATATGGTGCACAGTAGGCGCTGCAAACTTGCTCATAGGCCCTCGGCAGGAGCGCACCGTTGATGCTTTAGAGTTTCTAAAAAGTCCAGTACCCAATAAGCTCTCAAAGCCCGGTGAAAATACAGCTCTGGTTACAATGCTTAGTGTCCGCTGTCTGACACTGAATCAGTGCTCCCTGCATGGAAGTTAAAACGATTGTTACATTTCATCAATATTCAACACTGATACATGCACCTTAAACATATGCATGACATTCCATTTTGATACAAAAAACAGGAAGTACTATAAGTGTAAAGAAACATGTGGGGGCCGGCTGAGTGGCGCGGTGGTTAAGCGCTGGCTTGGGAAGCCAGCGGCCCCGGTTCGGGTCCCACATAGGAGGGCCAGTGACACTGCCCTCAAAAAAAAAAAAAAAAAGAAGAAGAAGAAAAAGAAAAATCTGGGATGGCAGCCCCCAGAGCTGTTTCTTTTGCTGTTGCCCTGAGGTGAACTAAGTCCATGAACCTCGCATCACATCGAAGCTAAGCCGGGCCACTCGGGCCATCAGGAAGCCCGAGGCCGGCGGCATGATCGGAACCATCGTGAGAGCGGGCCAGGCCCCACGAGGCCCCATCCTGGGCCAGCGAGGCGTTTCCATCAACCAGTTCTTCAAGGAGTTCAACGAGAAGACAAAAGGCATCAAAGAAGGCATTCCTTTGCCTACCAAGCTCTTTGTAAAGCCTGATAGGACATTTGAAATCAAGATTGGACAACCCACTGTCTCCTCCTCCTTCCTGAAGGCAGCTGCTGGGATTGAGAAGTGGGCCCGGCAGACAGGGCAGGAGGTAGCAGGCCTGGTGACCTTTGAAGCACGTGCATGAGATCGCTCGTGTGAAAGCTCAGGACGACGCCTTCGCTCTGCAGGATGTGCCCCTGTCCTCTGTCGTCCGCTCCATCATTGGCTCTGCCCGTGTTCCCTGGGCATTCGTGTGGTGAAGGACCTCAGTCCAGAAAAGCTGGCAGCTTCTAGAAGGAGTGAGCCATGTTCTTGGCTGCTCAGAAAAAGGCAGATTTGGCAGCTCAGGCAGAAGCTGCCAAGAAGTGACCCCTGTACCGCACACTCCAGGATTTTGAAGGGAGCATCTGGGAAGGGGGCCAGTAGGAAGGCTGTGCCAAACGGAGGAAGAGAGGTGACACTAACCTGATTATTAGTCCCTTGACTTTAAATTATATATTTTTACATGTATGGCTATATCAAGGGATTGAGCCTAAATAAACATCCTTTGTCACTCAAAAAAAAAAAGAAAGAAAAAAAATGTGTAGGAGAATACATACGAAATTGTTAATGTGAGTCACCAGAGTACGACCGGTCTAGTATGTTGAAGTGAGAGTGTTATCTTTGTATTGCTTTCATACGTGCTCCTTTGTATCAAAGGACTTGAAAACGTATGTCCACAAAAAAACACTGCACAGGGATGTTTATAGCAGCTTTATTCATAATTGCCAAAACTTGGAAGTAACCAAGATGTCCTCCAGTAGGTGACTGGATAAATAAATTGTGGTACATCCAGACTGTGGAATGTTATTCAGTGCTAAAAAGAAATGGTTATCAAGTCATGAAAAGACATGGAGGAATCTTAAATGCATATACCTAAGTGAAAGAAGCCAGTCTGAAAAGGCTACGCGCCGCATGATTCCAACCGTATGACATTCTGGAAAAGGCAAAACTATGGAGACAATAAAAAGATCACTGGTTGCCAGGGGAAGAGAGGCATAAAGAAGCGGAGCACAGAGAATATAGAGGGTGGTGAAAATACTCTGTATGATATGGTAATGGTGGTACATGTCATTATATATTTGTCTAAAACCATAGAATATACGACACCAACAGTGTACCCTAATGGAAACTATGGACTTTGGGTGATGATGTGTCCATGTAGGTCCATCAGCTGTAACAAATGTGCCATCCGGTGTGGGACATTGATAGTGGGGAGGACTATGCATGTGTAGGACAGGGGTACACGGGAAATATCTGTACCTTTCTCTCAATTTTGCTGTGAGCCTAAAACTGCTCTAAAAAAATAAAGTTTTAATAAAGAATAAATCAGAAGAACTATAAGGTACACACCCTTTGATCCAGCAATTCAACTTTGAGGAAGTTGTGTGAAGGACATAATCAGACCCATAGTCAAGGTTGTATATACTGGGATATGCAGTTTAATATTGTTTATAAGAGGGAAAGTTATAATCAGTCTAAGTGTCCAATAATATGAGATTCATTAACTATAATAATGGTATATCCATAAGATGGAATATTATGAAGCCATCCAAATAATGCTCATGAAGAATATTATTAACACAAGCCAATGTTCATGATATATTGCTAAATGGAAAAAAAATCAGGCTAAAATAGTAAGAAAATTTTGAAATTTAATTGTGTTTATAGCATGGTTGCATTTTTCAAATTACATGCATGTATGACTACGGTATAGAATAAAAGTCTGGGAAGGTATCATGCCTGATCACATTTGCATGAATCTCAGCAGTGCATTTACAGGTGACTGGGGAGTTTGTGGTTTGTGCTTTGGAATGTTTTCCAACTTTTCTTCCTAGAACATGCATTACTTTTGGGGGGAGGAAAGCAAAAAATAAAAGCTATTGAGCACATAGGAGTCAGGGTACATCCATTCATCTATTCATCATAACACCCCCATTTTACTGAGGCTCAAAATTAAGTGAGGAATTGGCAGAATGGAGACTTGAACCCATAGCTGGCTCCATCCTGCACTGCCTCCCTTCCAAATCAACAATTCACAATACATTGGGGCCGGCCAAGTGGCACGGTGGCTTGGTGGTTAAGCGCTGGCTTGTGAAGCTAGTGGCCCCGGTTCGGGTCCCACATATGAGGGCCAGTGACACTGCCCTCAAAAAACAAACAAACAAACAAACAAAAACCCACAATACATTGTACTGTTGCAACCATCTTATGCTCCTTACAATGATTGTTAATGTCATTTTCATGATATTTATTCTACGAGCATTTGTTAAGCCCCTATTAGATGTCAAATCTTGGGAGGTACATATATAGAATGGAGATCTATCTGAATACTTGAAATAATATATAAAAAATTGACCTCCTGCTCTCAAAGACCTGGACAGCTAACCTGAAATATGTTCCACAAGGAAATGGCTATTCTTCTCTAATTCACTCAACAAACATCTCTCGATTCCCGCCCTGTGATAGATATTGTTCTTGGTGTGAAGTTACCAGGCAGAAAAGTCTTCTCTCAAGGAACTGACAATCTAGTGTTGAGAGACAGATAAAAAGCAAAGTAACAATAAGTCCAGCAGTTCAGAGTAGATCGGTGCCATGAAAACAATGAAACAGGCAAATGTGACAAGAATGGCCATTTCATCAAATCCTCACAATTCTCCAAGAGAGGTAATATTATTATTCCCCACTTTCAGCTGGGACACTAAGGCTCAGTTGGCTACTTTGCTCAAGGTCTCACAGCCAGTAAACATCAAAGCTCACATTTGAACTCATATCTGTTTCATTCTATCATCCCAGCTTCCTTATGTTGGCTGTAAAGACATCTCTTCATTCCTTTTGCTCACAGCTTCCAAACCTAATGGCAACCATTGCAATTTTTAAATGCTCATGTTTGGGGATCTAAACGGCTATTTTGTGCAGCTCAGAGCAAAATTCTTCTGCTCTTATTGTTTATATTTCAAGATCAGGAGTCAAGATGCCCAGGAACTATTGTCCTTCACCCAATTAGTGAAAACAGCACATATCCAGGGCTGAAAGTCTTTAGACTGCATAATGAGTAGTTATTTAATATTTTAGCAACAGTAATTAATTAGTCATAGGACTGCATGGCTGCCATGATGAGGCAGCTGATGAATTAATATTTATAGAACCCCCTCTGGAAAAAGGCCATTTACTGGGAATTTCTAGAACAGATCAGCAAGACAATGAAAAGTTCCTGGTCAAAAGAACTCTATATGCGGGAAGCCTGGGGGCAGAGAATCCAAATTTAGTCAAGATAATACACACACACACACACACATACACACACACACACACACACCATGCACACAGAAAACATCCATTCATAGACTCATAGAGTGGAAAGTTTTATGGGTTATGACTTCTCTTCTTTGTAATTGTCCTTTCCACATTTTTGTTAGAGAATGGGGGATCAGGATGGAAAAAGGAGCAACGGAAGGTGTTGGCTGGGTAACCCTAACTTGGAAGCAAAGAGGAAGCATGCAGGAAGAATAGCTCTTAGGAGATAGGAGCTCAGTTTTCCCTTGAGACACCTCCCCAAGAGAGCAAGCTTGTTGATGGAGACCATCTCCCTGCCGCCCCAGCTGCTGACGTGATATTCACTGGCCTTGGCTCAAGTGGGGGCCCCTCTGGGATTTTGCAGTATCTCTCCCTTCAACTGGCTTTTCTGTACCAGCTGACTGTCTAAAATGAGTCTGTAATGCTTACCCGGCCCACAAAAGTGCGAGTGTTGCGTGAAGATAAGTGGTCCTTGATAAGCCTTAATAGAGCTTGAAATAGCTTTAAACAAAGCAGCCATGTTCAAAATACCAAGGGAAAAAAACCACACGCACGTTTCTGCTAAATAGACACACAGACTGACAGAACCTGTGGGGGAGATTGATTATTTCCATTTCACTAATCAGTCTCAAAGAGGAAACACACACACCTACTCAAAATCTTTTTTCCAAGTGACCTGGTAGGTCCTGTTCTTTTTTTTTTTCTTTTTTTTCAAGGAAGATTCTTTGTGCTCATGGGTGGGTCTATGAGGCAGCAGGTTAAAGAAATCGGATGTAAGAGATATTTGAAAAGGAAGAGGGAGAAAGTCTCTTTGGGCCCTTTGAATTACCGTAACTAAGGGACAAGCCTCCACATTGACGAAAAGCCCAAAGACGCAGCAGCATTACGTGCAGCTCTCATTGGAGAAATCAGCACCATGGAGCTCCAAAAGATGCCATGTCCTCCAGCACCCCCTTGTGGGCAAAAGGGGCCTTGCTGCACTGGAATTTCCAATTCTGACCTGAAAATTTGCACTCTTCGTCTGCAAAAACATAGATTAAGAATCGGTAGCTCCCACAAAGGAAAAGTGGGCAAAAGACACGATCGTCGAGTTTGCACAAGAAGAAAAGCAGACCCTATGTTTTCATTCATTCAGTATTTCCTGAGTGCCTGTTATGTGCAAAGTATTACCTTTGGCCATCTAAACTCTCTGGGGGACAGGGAGCTTTCCTCCCTCACGAAGCTTTGGATGGGGAAGCAGCTTGAAACAGGCAATTCCAGAGGGGATGAGAAGTCCAGGGACCTGGTCTGAGACGTGGGGAACGTGCCCTGCGGATGTCACGTGTAATTGCTGGTAACTGATGTGTATGACATAGCTAAATGAACAAGAGGATGATGCGGGAAACTTAGTAACAAAAGAAAAGCATCTACGTGAAATGCAGTGTCTGTGGTGCTTGAACCATGGACTGCCTAGGTTGGGGTCTCATTTGTGTGTCACCTTGGAAAAGCAGTTCCACACATCTGTGACAGTTTTCCTATCTTAATAGGATGATAGTGATGGTACCTTATCTCAGAGGGTTTTTGTGAGGATTAAACGAGTTAACATGGGCAGGGCTATTAGCAGCAAGCCGGGAAAGTGGGAAGCCCTCAATAAGTGTTAGCTGTCCGGTAAATGTGGTGCTATTTTCACCTCTACCAGTTCAAATAAGATTTTTTTTTTTTTTTAAAGATTCTATTGGGAAATTGGGGAAGGGGAACAGCCAAGTTGTTGTCCTTCAATCTTAGTTGTTGAGGGCGCAGCTAGTTCAGCTCCAAGTCCAGTTGCCATCCGGCTGCAGACAGATTCGAACCCAGGAATGGTGAAGCTCTGGGACAAGCACATCATCTATTGCTGGTGACACTTTCCATCAGCATCGTCTTTTTAGGAAAGCACTTTGGCTACCACTTGCAGAAGTCACAAAAGGACCATGCCTGTTGATCCATCATCCCTCTCTTAGAAGTTTACCTATGGAAATCTTTTATCCAATGAGGATTTAATTTCCTACTCTCTGCTAGATTTGTATAATTAAGTCATAGCTCCTATCCTCAAGAAGCTTAAAATCTAATGGGGGAGAAGACACGTAATCAGGACATTATGCTGCAGTGCAAGAAAGCCTGTCTGTGATGGGGAAGTTCAGAGCAATAGCATCTGATTCATATTTGGGGTGAGGCTTGGGGGGCCAGGACCTCTACAGCAGTTCTAACTGGGGGTGATTTCATCTACAAGGGGACATTTGGCAATGTCTGGAGATGATTTTTATCATCGTGACTGGGGTGTTGGGTGCTACTGGCATCTAATGAGTAGAGGCCATGGATGCTGCTAAACATCCTACAATGCACAGAACAGCTTCTCCCCCACAAAAATTTATCCAGCTCCAAATGTCAATAGTGCTAATCCAAAGGGATGATTGATGTTAGTGTGGGAGTAGCACAGAGATACATCCCAGGCCTTTTGCATGTGCAAATCTAATTGGTGAGAAAAGGGTGAGAGATCAGAATAATAGCTCATACTTGTTACTAAGTGCCAATGATGCTCTCAGCATTTCACATACCCTCACCACAACCCAAGAGGGTAGGCACTATTGTTATCCCACTTTTCAAAATGGGGACATAAAAGCACAATCGTGAAGGGTCTCACAGGTGGGCAGAGGCAGAGTTGAGATCTGAACCCAGGGAAGCCAGTTCTAAAGCCAGTGGTTTAGAACCCCCCAAACCAATACCAGAAGCTGCCCTTTCTAGCTGAAGGGTTGGAAGGCAGAAAGTGGCATTGGGGTATAGACTGAAGAGCTCTAGCTCTGATAAACCGCAAAAGCTTATCTTTCTGTATCATGATAAATACATGTCAATTGGAGCGGGTGCTTGCACTGGCCTGAGCAAGGTTTTCTTGCTCCTGGGTAGGGTACCCAGCAAGTCCAATTTTCTTCACTATTTAGTTAACATATTGGGTCGTCGGGAAAAGTCATGACCTATTTTTCTGTTTTTCAATGCAAAAATGAGTCATGACTTCTCCGACGACCCAATAGTAGGGGGCAGTCACATGTGGGAAGGGCAGTCCGATGGAGCACGCAGCACGTGCAAAAGCTCTGGAGCAGGAAAAAACAGCCCAGTTTGAGGAATTAAAAGAATCTGGTGAGGAGCAGAGTGGAGGAGTGGGCTGGAGAAATGGGCCCATCAAAGAGCCTGGTGGCCATTAACTGTGGAACGGAAATTACGTGATAAGGAGCCACTAAAGAGCCATAGTTGGAAGTGACATTTGGATTTGTTTCAAAAATGCTTCAGAGCCTATCACTACATACCTATCGGAACAGCTAGAATTTTTTTATTTTTTTACTGTATTGTGAGCCATAGTGCCTTTCTTTTTTTTTTTTTTTTTTGAGGGCAGTGTCACTGGCCCTCATATGTAGGACCCGAACCGGGGCCGCTGGCTTCCCAAGCCAGCACTTAACCACCGCGCCACTCGGCCAGCCCAAGAACGGCTAGAATTTTTAGAAGACAAAACATGGGATGGAATGTACAGCAGTGACTATAGTTTACTATCACCCAAGAGAAATGAAAACGTCCAGAGAAAAACTTGTATGCAAATGTTTGGTGGTTTTCTGCATAATCTCCAACAACTGTGAACAACCCAAATGTCTTTCAACGGATGAATTTGAGGAACGTGATATACTGATGCAATAGAATACTGACAAAATGACCTATTGAACCACGAACATGAACAAATCTCAAAGATATGCTAAGACAGCAGTTTGTATGTTTTGGAAAAGGCAAAACCACAGAATAGAAATTCTATCAGTGGTTGCCTGGGGTAAGAGCTGACTCTAAAAGAGCATGCTAATACCATATGATTTTACTTGTGTGGAATCTAGAAAATAAAACGTTCAAACCCAAACAGAAAAGACCCCAAGAGAACCACCTGATGGTGGTCAAAAGGTAGAGGGAGTGGGGATGAGTGAAAAAAATACATTTTAAAATAGCATACAGGAATTTTTGGGGTGGTGGTGCTTACTAAACTGTACAGATATCACAGAACTGCACGCTAGAATGAATTTCACCAAATGTAAATTATGTATCAATAAAACCAACTTAAAATCATCAGAGCCATTTTTCATTCTCTATTGCCTAAAACCCTGAGTTTGACAGCCCACTGTTTAGGGAGTCTGCGGGGAAACAGGCACTCTTGTATGCAAGTATAAGCTGGTTACCTCTACAGAGCGCAGTTTTGCACCATTAAACTAAACACATCAAAATTAAACACAAAAATCCTTTAACTCACCAAAAAATAATTGGTACTTACCTATATGCATAATGTATGCATTGCATATAATTGCAAATGATGGAAACCCGAATATCCATAGAATACTATACAGTAGCCCTTACACAGTTGTTTTCTGTGGTTTTGGTTACCTTTAGTCAACCATGGTCTGAAAACATTAAATGGAAAATTCCAGAAATAATTCCTGTTTTAAATTATGCACCACTCTGAGTAGTGTGAGATCTCTCGCAGTCCTGCTCTTCCTGCCCAGATGTGAATTACCCTTCTCAGGCTTCTCCATGCTGTATATGCTACCCAGCAGGTTAGTCAAAAAATCCACCTGTCAAGGATCTCTGACCCAGGACCTGAAACAGGTGACTGCTGGCAGTCTTCAGGTAGATAGCCTAAGGTTTTGTCCCAATGCCTACTTCACCTCAGCACATAGGGTTTTACCATCTCACATCATCACGAAAGTTCAGTGCAGTATTGAGACCACATCCACCTCTTATTCCAGTGTAATTGTCCCATTATTGATCCATTGTGCCTGATTTATAAGTCCTATCATAGGTTGGTATGCATGTCTAAGAAAACTTGTATATATAGGGTTTGGTACTATCCACAGCTTCAAGCAGCCACTGGGTGTCCTGAACCACATCCCCTGTGCTAAGTACACTACGCAGAAGACGGGCACTTATGGAATGACCAAATATGTTATAGTATATACAGTACACTATTTTGGGTTAAAAAAGGGAGGGTAAATAACTATAATCACTGGTTGTGTATGCTTTCAGAAACTGATTATGGGGGAAAGACTGAGAATTAGACAGAAGGGGAGAAATGGATGTTAAATCATTGAAAAGAAGTCGTCTGTGGTCTGAAGAGCCATGTCTTATCCACATAGCGTTTGATGCTAGTTTGTTCAGTGATAACCGGGAAAAACGCTGTTTTATATTTGGTAGGTGTCAGGTGAAGAAGCTGAGGAGCCAGGCACTAAGGAAGCTAAGAACGCTGATCCAAAAACGAGGTTCCACCGCAGCTCTGGCCACATCCTATAATCCCACACTCCTCTTAGAAGTGAACATCCTGCTAAACTGCCCAAGTCAAACCACGTATCCAGGTAGATATTAAAAAAAAGAAGAAAAAGACACAATGCAAATAGACCAGTCATTTAATTAGATGCTTCATAATAAATTTAGAACACCAGTTTGTGAGGGTAAACCCCATTTGTGAGAGCAAACACAGAGCGGAGGTAGCCCTGGAGCTGAGGAACAGCCTTGATTTTTGGCAGAATTTGCGAGTCCACGGCTTTCTGATCAATTTTGCGCTGCTCAGTAATCTCGTATTTCTAAAAAAAAAAAAAGAGAGAGGGAGGAAATCATTTTTTTTTTTTTTGAGGGCAATGTCACTGGCTCTCACATGTGGGACCCGAACTGGGGCCACTGGCTTCTGAAGCCAGCGTTTAACCACTCGGCCGGCCCAAGAGGAAACCATTTAAAAGTAGGGCACAAATACCCAACTCCTTGGGTAATTAAGGAACCCTATCTCACAGTACTGAATCTCAGGAATATTTAGTAGGCAATTTTGATAACCCTTTCCTTGGGGGCTGTGAAACACAACCCGTTTTCAATGTAATAAAAGTAGCTACTCTTATCCCTTTCCCTACTTTGAAGATTTTTGTTTTGTTTTGTTTTTTGAGGGCAGTGTCACTGGCCCTCATGTGGGACCGAACCGGGGCCGCTGGCTTCCCAGGCCAGCGCTTAACCACCGCGCCACTCGGCCGGCCCTCCTTTCCCTACTTTAATAACACCCATTAAGGATAAAGAAGGGTGAATTCCCAACAGAACAGTAGCAGGGACTCAGAGTTCCATCAAAGCCTCAGGATTCTGAGATGGGCTCCCACGTGCCATGAAGGACTGCTGTTTGTGACAGATTCCAGAACAATATTCTTCCCCAGATGGCCCGCATTACTTACAACTTTTCTTTTCAAAATTCTTAAGCTTGTTCATTTTCACTCCCGAATTGGGGAGGCAGCACTGCCAGAGGCGAAGGGGAAAGAGCAGCTTACCTCTTTCTCTGTGTCGAAAATCTCCCCCTCCTGGTGGCGTGGCTTCCGCAGTTTCTTCTTCTTGAAATAAGCATCGGTGAGATGTTTGGGGATTTTCACACCACTGATATCGATTTTGGTGGAGGTGGCGATGACAAATTTCTGGTGTGTTCTACGCAGAGGAACTCGATTGAGGGACAGAGGTCCTAAGGGGGGGAAAGAACATTGATATAAATAAGAGAAAGGAGAAGCAAAGATTTAAGAACTGACTTTGGATTTGGAGAAATCTGGTGAGTTGAATGTCTTAAATGTTTTCTCTGGATCTGAAGAAATTCCAAACTGCTCTTTCTAATGCCAGCATCAAGACCTTTTCAAGATCTGTCTGTCTAAGGTTTTTCCCCTTCAAATCTTAAGTCACCTATGCAGGTTGGTCAAAATCACCAGGTCCTCGATGACAAATTTAAACTGAGCATTACTTTCCAGAGTGAACAGGTCACATCTCACCTGTTCAGAAACTTTCCTAGTGCCAACTGGCAGACCAATTACAATCCTATGCACGACCCATTCCTTGGGGCCAGGAGCCAACCATTCTGCATTTTAGGTGACAGTGACTTGGTGATATGCCACCACATAAAATTTAAATACCTGCTTTATTACAACTCACGTGTACATAGGGTAATGAAATGGGGCTCCAAAGCTCATGGCGTTGAAACTTCCACATAGGTGGGAGCAAGTGTATCATTGCCAGTATATTAAAAAGACAAGTTTCAGAGAACACACAATCCAAGGGTTTCCTTACCTGTCACAAGTAGTAAGCCACTGCCTAGCTGCTTCAGGAAAACCACCCTCTGTAAAATTAAACCAAAATGCTAGACATTTGTGCAAGTTAGAAACTGACTTCTGAATTAATCAAATCATAGGGTTCTAAATTTGGTACAGGAAATTTCTATGGCTGTATATATGAGGCAGCAGTTCTGGAAGCAACTATACCAAACTACTAATGGGGCAACACTACGATAGGAACAATACTTTTGTGTGCTTATTTTTTTGTTTTTAATGAGCACCCATTACTTTTTAACCACATAAATATCCTTTAACTCAGTAATTCCATCCCTGCAAATCTATCCTAAGGGAAATAACTCAAATACAGAAACACTTTTGGGTACAGGGATATCTGAATCATCCATCTCTAACAAGTAATGTTACCAACTCCAGGAAACGGTAGTAAATTGTCGGATGTTATGGGCCAAACATGTTATGCTAGTGTCTGGGCTGTTGACTTTCCCCTGCAGACTCTAATTAACACAGGTAAATAAAGAAATCAAACACCTCAGACACCCGAGAAGCTCCGTAAGCCGAGGTGCTCTGCTCACCTTGCCTCTATGGCGTCCAGTGAGGATGATCAAAATGGTCCCGGGAGTGATGCTGGCCCGGAGTTTTCTCACGTGCTGACTGAAGGGTTTCTTGCCGTGGCTCAGGAGCTTCCGAGGCACATCTTCAGTAGGATAATATCTAGGCTGGAGAGAGTCCATAGGCCCAACTTATGGTCACCTTTGCTCTTACAGTCTTTTTACTTACTTCCAACACTTTACACTATTGCATTTTCATTTCTTCTAAGTAGACTTTTAATTTGGAAAAGGTCAACACTTTATTATCCTTAAATGCAAAACACAGCATGAAATCCATTTAACTGAAGGAGCTGTGTGTTCAAGCAAAGAAGGAAATCAAAAAAGGTTACCTTTGCAAGCTGGGGATCAAACCAAACTTTAAGGATCACATGGCAAGCTAGCATTATACACTGTTGTTTAACAGTGATTCTCAGGCTCTTCTGGGCTCTGATCTTGAACGTAAATTATACTTCTCCAGAAAAACATGTCTGACAAACATTTCACAGGTCATAAAGGAGGCATGACTTATTTTCCAATTGTGTTCATATCCCTCACATTAACAGGATCCCTCCCATTTTAACCGCAAAGGAAAACAAATTGTTCAAAACCAGTTTAGATCACGACTGCCTGTTCATTTATTATAAAAACAGGACCTCACACAGACCACTAAGAATATAACAAGTACTTAACAATAATTTATTTCTAACGATACCATATCGTTTTAGTGGACACACATTAACATCTGATAGAAAAACCAGTTCACACAACATGTGTGACAAGGAATCCAAGTGCCATTTTCCCTGGTACAGTAATAATCTTCAACGGTGAAGGGTGTAATAAATCTGGGGATATTTCCATAACTAAAATTACAGAGCAAACCTTAAGAAAATGTCTTGTGTGTGGTAAAGAGGAGCCAAGAAATACTGCGCTAGTGGACAAATGTTCAAACACTGCTCTAGTAGTTTATGTTCTACAGGCCTGGCAGTATCCTAGGCTCTATGCATCATTTATTTAACTCACCACCACCCTGTGCGGAACACCTTTATTCCTGCCTTAAGGAAGAAACTTAAGACAGGAAAGTAACTCCACTTAAGATTAAAACAGTAAATGATAAAGCCAAGTTGCAAACCCAGAAGCCATTATCCTCCATTAGCAGTAATTCTCTGGTAAACATAAACTTCTAAGACCTGAGCACACAAATAAAATTCCGAATTAACAGTCTCTCCTCCAACACTTACCATTTTGCGAAGTTTAACCACTCGGGTGCCACCATTCTTGTCGCCACCAACTGGTTTTGTGACAGTAGCAAGAACTTTCTCCTTCTTTTTCTTTTCAATCTATCAGGACACAAATGTCACAAAAAGTCAGAGAGGCAGACAAAAAATTTAAGGTTAAGACATACTGGCCGGTGGTTCCCTTAATCCCTTACCCTGGATTTTGCTGCTGAATACTTCCTCTTGTACATGGCCTTTCGGGAATACATAGCTGATCGGGAATACCTGCCGATCCCTCGGACCAGGACAGGGTTGCGGCTGCAGTGGGGCTTCCCCTTCTTAGGCATCTTGGCCTTGAGGTTCCCCTTCTTAACCTTGCCACCAGCATCAGCCTTCTTGGCTTCAGGTTTCTTCTCCTTCGTGTCCGGCTTCTCAGTTTTTTCACCCGCCATCTATCAATACATGGATTTTAAGGCATTCACCGATTATCACATATAACAAAACTCTATGATGGGCTTCCCAGGCAAACCCTCACCCTCTTTCCATCCCTCCCCTTATAAACTATAGTCCTTCCTCTAAACCCCAAACAGGTGCAAACACTCTCATAATGGTTAATTTGGGGGTTGCTTCCCCGATACACTTAAGTTTTCGAGGATCTGAAGGTATCTTACACTTCGTAGGTGTTTGCAAAACGTGTAGTGATCCCAAGTCCCTATTCCATTTTTCCTTTTTTGAGAATCAGAAATCTTAAAGCGGAGAGCCTTAGCAAATCTCCCCAGCTAGGAAGCAGAGAGGCTGGAATTTGAAACCGTTTCCTTCTAGGGCTTTTGCTCTCTTCATATGGCCTACTGGGTCATGCAAGAAATTGGGCTTAGGAGGCGAGGACATAGATCAGCCCCAACTCAGGCACGACTGAAAAAACGCCCAACAGGCGACTTCCGGTCGTGGACGTAGGGGAGACGGGAAACTAGCATTTGGCCTCAGCCTCAAAACCCAACGTGGCTAAGACAAGCTCGGCGGAGTCTTCTGGAAGCCGGGCCCGGGATTCCGGGGCGTGCCACTGTCGCCCTGGTCCCTGCGGCTTCACGAGCCTGCTACGGATCCCAGGAGGGGCCCCGTTCCTCCAGCCAGGGAGGGTAGCGAGCAGCCGGAACCCTGAAGCCTCGAAGGTATTCCATCTCACCCTCTTCGTGCACCACCGCACACCCAAGCTAGAGAAATTAAGCGTCTGGGTGGGCTCACAGTTGGCCCCGAGCATGTCCGACCCTTAAAGTGTCGACTTGATACCCTCCTGGTTCGGATGGCGAAGGATTGGGGTCCTGAAATCGAGTCTTGCGGAGAAGCGCCGCCATTCTTACCTTGCAAGATGGGAAAAAGAACTAAGTTCGTAGCTTCCGGTCTATAAGCAATCATGGGAGGAGTCGAGTCTCACTTCCTTCCGGATCTGGGGTATCATGGGAAATGTAGGTCTTCTTTTCTTTTTTGACAGTACTGTACTTTGAGAGCTATTTTTCCTAATAAAAGGCGAAAGGGAAAAACATTTTGTCTGAAAATGTTTCGTTTTCTAAACCAGTAAAATTTTCAAAGTACTTTTGGGGACCAACATCAAGTTGTAACCTTTTATTTTGCTTACTAAGGACATAAGAAAACACTACTATTTTCAATATAAGAAAATAGATGGATAAAGGCTCTAATCCCCAATAAATTGAAATCTTTCCTATGAAAGACTAGTTGGGAAACTTCCACGGACATTTTCTTCACAGTTGCCTTAATGCCTATATCCCCTTATCAGACTATAGACTATGCTCAATGGTGGAGGGTCATAAAAGCTAGAATTTAAAATTAATACAACATATTCCTGTTCACAAAGAACACACATTCAAAGGAAAAACAAACAGAAAAATGAATAATTATAAGTTATTTCTTCTGGGAGATTTGGGATTGTTTTGAGATGGTTTTTGTATAGGATTTGGAAGAATAAATACAAATCTGGCAGATGAAAGTGGCCATTGGAACAACAAATGCAAGAGGCACAGAGACATATAAGAACATGGTTGTTCATCACATCTCCAAGCATTTCTGGCTACTTTGTCCTCCATTTCTTCATCTCTAAAATGAGAATAATAATAATACCTACCTCACAGGGCTGTAGGGAAGATTAAATGAGTTAATATAAAGACAATCGTTAAGAACAGTATCTGATGCATGGTAAGTGGTAGATAAATATTAGTTCTTGTTATAGCCACTACCACCACCATCAACATCGTAGTTGTCAATAAGATCTTGCTATGTGCCAAGTATTCTGCCAAAGTTTATGCACCAGGGATAATAAGAGAAATATTGTATGCTATGCACCTAGAACTGTGCTGTGTGCCTTGCTTTATTTCATTTAATCCTTTCAACAACCTATGAGGAAGGATACTATTGTGAGGAATCTGGGGCTCAAACAAGTGAAGTAACTTGTTCATAACATGGATCTGATTTCAAAGCATGCACTCTTTTTTTTTTCTTTTTTTTTTTTTTTTTTGAGGGCAGTGTCACTGGCCCTCACATGTGGGACCCAAACCGGGGCCGCTGGCTTCCGAGGACAGCGCTTAACCACCGCGCCACTTGGTGGGCCCTTAAAAGCATGCACTCTTAACCATCAATCTGTAAAAACTGAAGAGATGAGTTAACTAATGAAGATGAATAAGAGAGTTCTTTGCTCATATTAGAATTAAATATAAGAATAATAATTTTTTACACAATAAACAACACAGTATATCTTACAGATTTTTACTGCATCAAAGTCCTTAAAGAAATAGGTACTTTGTGATACCTTTTGGCTTGAATTTTCCATTCTCTTCCACTTCCTTGTTGTTTTGGCTAGAATTTTTCACCCCAATTTTCTTCAGGTCCAAACCACCTGCTTTATGGCTATGTCCCTGGAAATCATTGTAGCCTTTACTGGTTCTGGTTGACTGCCAATGCAAATACAGGGGTCAGATGCCTCTGAAGGCCTCAGGAATTTCAGTGAAACCCTTCAGGCTACAATGACAGAGTTGCTCCACCTGCGAAAACTTGAGGCTCCTAAACCTGTCTGCCTTCCGTACAGATTAAGGATGAGTGTGATCAGAAAAGGCTATATTTTATGCCAGTTCAAGATTATTCACTGTTCAGACATGTAATATTCTCAAGGAAGAGCTTGGGCACTGCTCTTTAATGGGAATGTAAGCAGCTTTATTTGTTTAGCTTTATAAGCAAAGCACTTAGATATTGCTACCTCAGAAGGTGTATAAGAATGAATGAAGTGCAGAGTTGCTCATTTGAACCCCACAAAAATGCTGACAATCTCAGAGAATTTCACCTAGTAAATGCCCCAAAATATTTGTGAAATGACCTGTCATTGAAATAAAAACATGATTGTACTCCCTCTTGTGTTATGTGGTGGTATTGTCAAATTTACCGTTCATGAATTGGGCAAAATATAATCAAGATATTATATTAGTTATAAAGTAAACAGTAAGTGCCTGGTTCTGCCATATATAAAATGCTCTTAAATTTGTGCAGTTCTTTATTAATTATAAAGCAGAGATTTCTGCAGACACTAAATCATTTTAAGTCTCAATGCAACTTCTACCTTGTAAGGTAGGAGTTTAAGGTGAAAACTGAGGCTCAATTACAATAAACGATTTATCTGAGATCACACATATGCTTACATTGAATCCTGTCTCTTTGTGTCACAGAAAGACAGAAACCCAGTAGGCAGGTGAACTACGGAAAGGGCACTGTCCTTGTAACCTGGGGGTCATTTACTGTATAATCTTATGATAAGTTTCTACACATGAGTTTTCTTACTTATAAAATGGGGATGATATTGGCAATATTGGTAATACTTTCCTAAATGTTAATGTTAAGGTCAACATGGTGATTCACTCACTCACTCACTCAATAATTTTCTCATCAAAAAGTTCATGGCAGGGCTGGCCAAGTGGTGCATCGGTTAAGAGCTGGCTTGGGACGCCAGCGGCCCCGGTTCGGATCCCACATATGAGGCCCAGTGACACTGCCCTCTACAGTTGAGATGGTGAATGACAGCTCCACCTGCAGCTGGGCTGCGCAAGTCCCGGCGATGGTGTGGGGTGTAGCCCCCGCTGCAGTGGGCTGCCGTGGGCTACAGTGGGTGGCTGGCAGCCAGTGTGAGCAGCAGGCAGCAGGATTGAGCTGTCAATAGCCGCCATGAGGGGCTATCCAGAGGCCGGCGACTGGTCTGCCTCATCCCGGAAGAGCGCATAATAATGCCAGCATGGGCCAGTGAAGCGACGTCCTACACAGCTGGACTGAAGATTAGAAGGACAGCGACTATTCTGTTCCCCTTTCCTGATTCCCCAATGCTGTTCCCCTCCCCCAATTCCCCAGTAAAAATCTTAAAAAATAAAAAAGTTCATGGCAGCACTATTTTAGTGCAAAACAAAACAAAACAAAGCTCTTGAAATAATATGAATGTCCATCAACACAGGAACTGACTAAACTATGTACATCCATATTATGGAATATTATGCAGCTATGAAAAAGAATGACTTTCATCTAAGGGTTCTGTCTAGTATGGTAGCCATTAGCCACATATAGCTATTGAGCATTGGAAATGTAGTCAGCTCATGTTGAGATATGTCGTGAGTGTAAAACACACACTGGACTTTAAAAGCGTTAAGAAAAAAAGAATATAAAAATCTCTCATTAATAATTGTTTATATTTACTGGTTATATGTTGAATGATAATATTTTGATATATTGGGTTAGATAAACATATTATTCAAATTCATTTCAACAGTTTCTTTTTACTTTTTAAATGTGAATACTAGAAACTTTAAAATTGCATGTATATTTGCTCACATTATATTTGTTTTTGATTTTTGTAAAATAGTTTATTGGGAAATAGGAACAATGTTGGGGAGTTGGGAAAGGGGAATAGCCAAGTTGTTGTCCTTCAGTCTTAGTTGTGGAGGGTGCAGCTAGCTCAGCTCCAAGTCCAGTCACCATCCGACTGCCAGTCAGCAGCTCGCGGCCACTCAGCTCAAGGTGCCCTGTTCAATCTTAGTTGCGGGTGGGCATAGCATAGCCCACCATCCTATGCGGGAGTCGAACCAGTAGCCTTGTTGTTAGGAGCATGTGCTCTCACCAGCTGAGCCATCCTGCCACCTGTTGGCAGCTCAATGGCAATTCAGCGGCAACTCAGCTCGGCCTGGCATCGAACCGCCGTTTCTCAGAGCTCAGCTCGCACTCTTGAGCGAGCTCTTAACCAACTGAGCCACTCAGCCAGCCCGCTCACACTATATTTGTATTGGACAATCAGTGCTGGTCTAGCGGGATGTCCATTACATATTAAGAGAAAACATTAAATCACAAGTTATATTTATATCTATTGGGTCGTCAGAAAAGTCATGATGTATTTTGTTTATGTTTTTCAAAGGTTATTTATTTATATAAAGAACAAAAATCAATCAATGATATATTGCCCATTTTGTTCGATAACCTTTTGCCATCTTTCAGTGAGTTTCATAATTACTCGTTCATAGAAGGACCTGTCTTTAATGGTGAAAAACTGAACAAGGTGCTGATTTACAGCCTCATCTGAATTGAACGTTATACCATGCAAGGAGTTTTGAAGTGAAACAAGTGGAAGTCTGATGGTCCAAGGTCAGGCGAGTGTGGTGGGTGTGGCAACACATCCCGTCCAAGCTCCAATAATTTTTTTTTTAGCTGAGCCATCCTGCCACCTGTTGGCAGCTCAGCCGCAGCTCAGCTCTGGCTGGGCATTGAACTGCTGTTGCTCAGAGCCCAGCTCATACTCTTGAGCGAGCTCTTAATCAACTGAGCCATTCCGCCGGCCCAAGTTCCAATCATTTTTGACGGGTGGCCAAACTCGTGTGTGGTCTCACATTGTCACGATGGAACACAACTCCTTTACAATTAACAAGCTCTGGACATTTCTGGTTGATGGATTCGTTCAAACTATCCAATTGCCGACAGTACACATTCGCAATGATTGTTTGGTTCCTTGGTAGTAGCTCGAAAAACATGACAGCTTTAAAAATCCCACCACACTGAGAGCATAACCTTTCTCTGATGAATGTCTGATTTCAGTGTTGTTTGAGGTGAATCATCACGTCGGGACCAAGACTGCTTGCGCACCACATTGTTGTAGACAATCCACTTCTCATCACCAGTTATCAGTCGCTTCAAAAAAGGATCATTTTCCTCACTTTTAACAAGCATATTGCAGATGTTTATACACGCCGTCAAATGGACATCTTTGAGTTCATGTGGAACCCAAATATCGAGCTTGCTTACGTCTCCCAGCTTCTTCAGGTGGCCATGAATGCTTGAATGATGGATGTTGAATGTTTCTGCAATCTCTTGTGTCATGTAACGTGGGTTTGACTCCATCAATGCCTTTATTTTGTCGTCATCAACCTTGGTGGGCCTCCCTGACTGAGGAGCTTTGTTGAGATCAAAATCATCAGCACGGAATTTTGTAAATCATCATTGGCACTGATGTTCTTGTAGATCATTGTCACCATAAACTTTATGCAACTTTTCACAAGCTTGATTCGCACTCTTCCCTTTACGAAGTAAAACAGTAAAATATGGCAAAAATGCAGTTTGGTCTTCCATCTTCAATTTGTTGTAAAACCTCCAAAACTCAACCAAATTGCTCAATTTCTATTTTTAGAATGAAGGTGGAACTTTCAGCTGTCAAATGCCATAGCAGTAACATAGATGTGAATGACTCTAGTACTTCCAAAAATGAACTAGTGCCATCTGTTGCAAACATGCATCATGACTTTTTCAATGAACCAATATTTCTCTCTCTATATATATCTATAGTATGTGCATACACATACACACATATACACAAATGTGTGTATATATAAATATATATATATATATATAAATATATACACGGCCGGCTGAGTGGTGCGGTGGTTAAGTGCTGGCTTGGAAAGCCAGCGGCCCCGGTTCGGTCCCACATATGAGGGCCAGTGACACTGCCCTCAAAAAAACAACCCAACAAATATATACATATTATGAACCTATAACTAGATACACATATTATAAATTTATTTTAAAAATAGAAAAAAGGGGCCAGATGAGTGGTTCAGTTGGGTAAGAGCTCGCTCAAGAGTGCGAACTCTGAGCAACAGCGGTTCGATTCCTGGCCAGAGCTGAGCTGCCGCTGAATTGACAACAGGGGGCAGGATGGCTCAGCTAAAATAAATAAATAAATAAATAAATAAATAAATAAATAAATAAATAATAGAAAAACATCCCTATATATATTATGTATGTGAGTGAGTGTGTATGGGGGATTTGTGTGTGTGTGTGTGTGTGTGTGTGTGTGTGTGTGTGTAGGTATAGAAAAAAGTGTGAAAGGATACACACCAAACCATTAACCCTGATGGGGTCACGATAGGGAGGATATAGACAGTAAGGAGCAGGGGAAATTACTGTTTTTATTTGGATTGTTGCATTTGTATTGCTTTTGTAGTTGAGAAAGAAATTAAAATAAAATGTCTCTAAATGAATTTCTTAAGCTTGTTGTATGCCAGGCACTGTGGTGGTAGGCTCCGGGCATATGAAGATGAAAACAGTGACTTTGTTTTAAGAGGAGCGCATAATCTAGGGAAAGAGCCAAAAGACTCCACAATGACTTTGAACTATGTTGGGGGTCGATGGAGAATGAACAGGCACTCACAAGGCACAGAAGGGGGGGTCTCTATTTGATTCTCAGGATGTGGTCAAGGAGTTTGAGCAGAGAGTGTTTTGTGGAGGAGCTGATTGAGTTGGAGCTGAATCGTACTTGACATTTGGTTTTCCAGAAGAGGGTTTGAAGGGTATTCCAGACAGAAGAAACTAATTTTTGGAAGACAGATGCAAGAAATAGCAAGAGGCCTTTGAAAACTGCCAGATTATGTGAAGGAGTGGAGGTAAATTAAACTGATCAGGTATAGTCCATCTCTAGAAAGGATTTTAGATCTAATGGGAGGATTTTAACTTAGTGCTAAAAGGCTTCGAACCTCCCCCATAGAAGCAGAGAATGACATGATTAGATTTGTATTCTAGAAAGATCCTTCTTGCTGCAGAGTGTGCAGAATATAGGAGAGGCTGGGGAAGCAATGGTTTTTGTCCTCAAAGAGCTTAGTTTACATATGAGAAACAGCATTTATCAAGTGCTTTCTTTGCCAGGCACTGTTCTGGGTACAGAAGGTCCTAAAATAATGTCATTTCATTTACTGTCCTTTCCTAACTTTGATGAGAAAAAAATCCATTCCCAACCACGGTCACAGTGTGTGAAGTTTTCACGTTCTCCCCATCTGCACGGGTTTTCTCCAGGTACTGTGGATTCCTCCCACATCTCAAAGACGTGCGTGTTAGGTGAACTGGCCTGTCTCCGTTGTCCCAGTCGGAGCGGCTGTAGGTGTGGGTGTGTGAGATGCGCCCTGTGCCCTGTGATGGAAGGGCCTTCTGTCTCAGGTTGGTTCCCAGCTTGCACCCTGAGCTGCCAGGATTGGCTTCAGCTAAGCTCGAACCTGAAGTAGGTTGCAGAATAATGACTGCACTTGTTTTCAACAAACTTTTGAAAATGTATGTATAGCTCACATTTATTTCAATGTTTCATTTTAGAAGTATTTTGGGTCTTTATTTAGAAGTCTGGTGATATTTTTGTGACCAAAAATATTCTCTTGGAACTTAACTCTTATTTCTATCAATTATCCTATGATAAAATTGCTTTTGTTATAGGCCATTTGGATTAAAGTTGCAGTTTCCAAGAACCAATTAATGACATTAAGTGAGGACTTGTTATACTTCAAAACATTAACTCTTTTTTTTTTAGACTTTTTATTGTGGAGTTGGGGAGGGAAACAGAGTTGGGGAATTGAGGAGGGGAACAGACAAGTTGCTGTTCTTTTCTTCTTCAGTCTAGTTGTGGAGGACGTCACTTCACTAGCCCATGTTGGTATTATCATTGTGCTTTTCCCAGGTGAAGCAGTCACTCACCAGCCATTGGACGGCCACTCAGTGCAGCTCACAGCAGCTCACAAAACTGCACGCCCATTGCTGGCCACTCACGGCATCCCAGCTCCAGGTTGAGCTGTTGTTCACCATCTTAGCTGTAGAGGGCACAGCATCACTGGCCCATCTGAGATCCAAACTGGTGGCCCTGCTGCTCAGAGCTGGCATCCCAAGCCAACTCTTAACCAATGAGCCACTTGGCCGGCCCAACTTTTATTCTTTGCAACCTACCCTATCGGGTGTGTAGTATTTTTATCTGTCCATTTTACAAAGAAGGAAACTGAGACACAGTCAAGTAGTTTAACATATGGACACCCAGGCAGACAGGCTGAGCTTTGGAGATCAAGAATTTAATGTTCATGTTATACTGTGTCTTAGAGTTATAATGGGTGCATTCGGTTCTAAGCTAGGAGAAGTGTATTGGGGATCACATAACCTGGTCTGGGAGAATCACGGCAGGCTTCCTAACTCAGAGGAGGTGACTTCAGTCTAAGATCTGAGGCATAAACTGAGTTCATGGGGAGGAGGTGTCAGGAATAACCCTCCAGGGAGAGGGAGCACCTCGTTTAAAGGCCCTGAGCTAGGAGGGGAAGTGAAAGTCATTCAGCATGACTGGGTTCATAAGGAATGAGATGAGTGGTGGGGAAGGTGGGGCTGCTGAAGTGAGCAGGGAGCAGACCAGGAGGATGTTAAAATTTCTTTTTTTTCGTTCATCCTAAAAGCAATGAGGAGTGTGGCCAGTTATAGCTCAGGTGGTTAGAACACAGGCTCTCAACACCAAGGTTGCCGGTTTGATTCCCACATGGGTCAGTGAGTTGCGCCCTCCACAACTAGATTGAAGGCAATGACTTGACCTGGAGCAGGTGTGTACTGGAAAAACACACTGTTCCCCAATAAAGCTATTTTTTTTTTACCTCTTTTTTTTTTAATTTTTATTTTTTTAGCTGAGCCTTCTTGCCACGTGTTGGCAGCTTAGCGGCAGCGCAGCTGGGGCTGGGCATCAAACTGCTGTTGCTCAGAGCTCAGCTCGCACTCTTGAGTGAGCTCTTAACCAACTGAGCCACTCAGCCGGCCCTCCCAATAAAGTTTTTAAAAAACAATGAGTGTGTACTTAATAAGTAATGTATTAGAGGGCTGGCCGAGTGGCGCATTGGTTAAGCGCTGGTTTTGGGATGCCAGCGGCCCCGGTTCGGATCCCACATGAGGGCCAGTGACACTGCCCTCTACAGCTAACAACAGCTCCACCTGGAGCTGGGCTGTGCGAGCCCCGGTGATGGTGTGGGCTGCAGCCCCTGCTGCAGTGGGCTGCCATAGGCTACAGTGAGTGGCCCGCAGCCAGCGTGAGCGGCTGGCAGCCAAGCGTGAGCTGCCAATAGCCGCGATGAGCGACATCCAGAGGCCAGCGACCGATCTGCCTCATCCGGGAAGAGCGCAATGACGATACCAACAGTGAAGCAACATCCTCCGCAACTAAACTGAAGAACAAGAAGACGGCAACTTGTCTGTTCCCCTTCTCCGATTCCCCAACGCTGTTCCCGTCCGCCAATTCCCCAATAAAATCTTAAAAAAAAAAATAGAATCTACTAAATTAAAAAAAA
This sequence comes from Aselliscus stoliczkanus, assembly GCA_033961575.1. NCBI lineage: Eukaryota > Metazoa > Chordata > Mammalia > Chiroptera > Hipposideridae > Aselliscus > Aselliscus stoliczkanus. The sequence goes on from CM066736.1 coordinate 7,935,802, forward strand.
AATAATGTATTAGAAAAAAAAGCAATGAGAAGCCTTTGAAGTATTCCACATAGGGAAGGACTACATTTGTATTTTAGATTCCTGTCCGCTATTATGTAGACAATGGATGGGACAGGGAAAGCCTGCAGGCCTAAGATCAATTAGGATGTTGTTTGAGTCCTCTAGGTGGCCAGGATTTAGGGAGAATATGGAAAGAAACAGGTTGGGCAGCTTTCTTGCTGAATGCTATTACCTAAATTAAATTTGCATATATTAAAGAAAATTTTTGTAAGGAGCACATTAATGTTGAAGCAGTAATCACACTGTGTGAGAGATCTTTGTATAGGAGTGAGATGGGGATCATTGGGAGGAGTTTGGATTTTGAAACTACCTAATGTGGGTTGAATTCACTCACTAGATCTATGACCTTTAATGAGTCATGTGCATTCATCAGGTAAAAACTCTACCTTCTTTTTGTGGTCTGAACCACCATCATCTGTAGCCTGGAATACCACAGTATTTTAGTATTCTGGTCTCTCTGTTTCTGGCCTTGCCCTCTTGATCCAATTCCTCAGAGTACCCAAAGTAATACTTTAAAAACACATTATATTCCTTTGTGAAAATCTTTCAATGGCTCTCCATTTCACTGTTCATCTACATAACCTATAGGACTCTGTACCATTTCTCTTTCCAACCTCCTCTACCACCAACTTCCCCTCCAGCTGGAGACTTCTTTATTGTTCTTCAAATACAGGAGGCAGCCTCCTGCCTCAGGTCCTTTGCACTTGCCTTTTTTGCCCCTGTGCTTGAAATGCTATTCCTGGATTATTTCCACTGACTGCTCCTGCATCTGAAATTTACCCAAATCCTAAGTGAAGCCTTCCCTAGCTACTCTAGTTCAAATTATACTATAAAAGGCTATCCAGAAAACACAAGAAGGAGGGATGGGAGTATTATCATGAGCATTTTACTTATTTGGATTACTGTGGCTCCTCCCAGAACATAGGATTTTTTTTCTTTTTATTTCCCTGTTGTATCCTCATAGTCTAAAACAGTGCCTAGCAGATAGAAAACTCAACAGATGTGTAATTACACTGATAACACATCTACCAATCACAAAACACTGAACAGGCCGGGCCTAGTTCTAAGCATTTTACATATTTAATCCTCACAATAGTCCCATGAAGAAAATGCAATCACCATCTTTCTTTTACAGAAACGAAGGAATGGAGGCAACGGAGGCTCAGAGGAATTAAGCAACTTTCCCAAGGTCATGCAGCTCGTTACGTGGAGCGGCGATGTGAGGAATGCAATGAATGAAATTCGATTTGGCAGTCAGCGCAGGAATGGAAATTGACACCGTGGGAACGGAACCCATCGGTTTGCGGGAGCGCGCACAGCGCCGGGCGCGCAGCTCAGGCCCTGCAGCCGAGGCCTGAAAGAGGGTGCGAGGGTGCTCTGGGGACTGCGAGACGGCGGCTCCAGCGAGCCACCACCTAAGTGCCCAGCCGCAGCTGCCGGCCGCGGGGTCGCCCGCCGCCTAGAAGCAGGAAGTGGCCGGGGGGGCGTCGCGCGGGGTGACGTCACGACGGCGCCGGTCGGGCAGGGCGGGGGAGGAGGCGGAGCGAGCCGGGCTCGGGGGGCGGCTGCACAGTCTCCGGGATCCCCAGGCCTGGAGGGGGGTCTGCGCGCGGCCGGCTGGCTCTGCCCCGCGTCCGGTCCCGAGCGGGCCTCCCTCGGGCCCTCCCGATGTGACCAGGCCCCGCGGAGCCTGAGGCAGGAGCGGGCCCGTCGCGGAGCCGGAGGGCGGGAGGAACATGACATCGCGGAGGTGAGGAGCCCCGAGGGGGGCCCGGCGCGGGCCTCGGCCCGGCCCCCGCCGCGATCGGCCAGCCTCGCCCGGGAGGGGGCGCCCCGGGCCGGCTCGGGGCGCGCGCCGGGGGCCGGGGGGCGCCCAGGCCCCGCCCCTGACGCCGCTGCTCGCCCCGCGGGGGCCGGGGGCCGGCCCCACCTCGCCCGCGCCCCTCGGCTCTCCATTCATTTCCTGCCTCCGGGAGTTCCGGCCGCCGCAGCCTCGGGGATGCCCGTCGGCCGGGGGCAGGGGGAGCCGCCGCGGGGCCCGGCGCGCCGCCGCATTCCTGACCCATTGCCTCATGAGAGTTGCCTCATGGCGATCCCGCAGGAACCCCGCGCCGCTGGGGAGGCCGCCGGGCCCGGGACGCGCGCGGGGCCGGGGCGCCCCCGACGGTGGGGCGGCTGCTCCAGGTCACTCCGCCGCCCGCGCGCCTTGGGGGGCGCCCCTCGGGGTCCCGGGCCCCTTTTCTCGGCGTCTTTGCATCTCCGTCCCCCCGCCCCGACCGCACCCCCCCTCACGTGCCAGACATGGAAAAACTGACTGGATCTGCAGCGATTAGAAGCATTTCCTTCCTCTGCAAGATTCGCTTCGAGGGATGGGAGGGAAGGGAGTTGCGTCTCTTCTAGTGATTTCATCCTTCGCCACCACCTTAAAAAGTCAGGTAACATGAATCCCTTTCCTTGCACGGAGGTGGACACGGAGGCTCAGAAGTAACAAGCTAGGAAATGACAGGATTTGCACCTAAGGGTCAGAAGGAGGATTCGTGAAACGAGTGAGGAAAGGTCAGGGCAATAATACTAATAGCTCACGTTTATGAAGCTGTTACTGTAAGCGAAACATTGAATCTTCGCTGTAACCCTAGGAGGCAGGTGCTATTATCCCCTTTCTAAAGATGAGTAAACTGAGTTTCAGAAGATGGGCCACTTGCCTAAGGGTCATTCAACCCATAAAGGGCAGAGCCAGAGTCCCCACTGTTAATCACCATGTTGCTATTATTTTATAGCTCTTGCTAATCGTCTTAAGCCTTAATTTTGTTGTTACACAGTAGGGTGACCTATTGTTTTCAAATGGTGTGATCTGCTTTTTTTGTGTAGTCGCTCTTTATATACCATTCACATATAAGACTCACGGTTCAGTCTTTTCTTTGGTTGCCCTGTCATGGTCACTGTCTGAGACATTCTGAACTCCGTGTTAGCTGTCGGGGTTATTTGAATGAGAGACTTTTCAAAATAGTAGAAGGTCGTTTCAAAGTCCACCTGCACAATCTTCATTCATAGATCTGGAAGGAAAAGAGTGAGAAACAAGAAAACGGGACACTTAGGAAGTGAGCGACTCGGACAGGTCTGTCGGCAAGTGCTCACAGGTCTGGGTAACACATAATTGCGATTCAACAGAACAGTGTATAGCCTCAGATGTAATTCTTTAGGGAGCTTTTAAATAAAACAGTTGTCTATTCTCTAATCTGTCAAAGCCTTTTGTTCCTTGTGTCTGCTCTTCCAGACAAGTAAGGATCTACTTCTTTTGGAGACAAAAGACGGGGCTGGGGGTGGGTAAGGGGCAGGGTGGTAATAGACCCTACATTGTCCAGCTCGTTAGCCTAGAAGCAGGGAAGTAGGGGTATAGCCAACCAGCAAGGGGTACAGAAGACAGTTTGAAATGGAGTAATCCCTCCTCTCCTCCAGCCCTCCCTCCCTCACCTGTTATAGAAAAGAAATCTGTGCCACCAAAAAAGTCAAATTATGAACATAATACACATTGTTGGGAATTATTCTTTTTCAGATTTTTGGTCTGTTTTATTTTTAACCTGTTTTATTGAGGTATACATGACATGCAGTATAATACATATATATGTGTACAAATCTGATAAGTTTTGACATGTGTATACTCTCTAAACCATCACCACAATCAAGATAAACATATCCGTCACTGCTAGAGATGGTGCCTCATGTCCTTTATAATCCCTTATTTGTCAGGCAACCGCTGCCCTGCTTTGTGTCCCTATACATTAGTTTGCGTTTCCTAGAATTTTCTGTAAGTGGAATTTTAAGTCTGGCTTCTTAAGCTCAGCTTAATTACGTTGAGATTATCCATGGTATAGTATATGTCAAATAGTTCATTACTTTTTATTGCTTAGTAATGCTCCATTACTGCCAATTGTTTATCCATCCACCTGTTGATGGACATTTGCATTGTTTCCAGAGTTTGGCTATCACAAATAAAGCTGCTCCGAACATTGAGGTACAAGTGTTTGTATGAACATACGCTTTCATTTCTCTTTTGTAAGCACCTATCAGTGGTATGTGTGGGATCACACAGTAGGTGTATCTTTAACTTTTTCAGGAATTGACCACACTGTTTTTCAGACTGGTTACACTGTTTACATTCCCACCAGCAGTGTATGAGAGTTAATAGTTTTTCCACATATTCATCAGCACGTGGTATGGTAAGTTTTTACATTTTAGCCATTTTAGTGGGTGTGTCATGGTATCTCATTGTAGTGTTTTGTTTTTTTTAAAGATTTTATTGGGGAATTGGGAAAGGGGAACAGCCAAGTTGTTGTCCTTCATTCCTAGTTGTGGAGGGGGCAGCTAGCTCAGCTCCAAGTCCAGTCACCATCGGGCCGCTTGTCGGCACCTTGTGGCTGCTCAGTTGAAGGTGCCCTGTTCAATCTTAGTTGCAGGTGGGCGTAGCCTCCCATCCCATGTGGGAGTCCAACCGTCAATCTTGTTGCTAAGAGTGCACTCTCTAACCACTGAGCAATCAATCCGGTCGCCCTCTCATTGTAGTTTTAATATGTATATTCCCTGGGGACTAATCATGTAGCCCATCTTTTCATGTGCTTATTTACTGTCTGTATATTTTCTTCAGCGACATGTCTATTTGATCAAATGTTTTCCCTTTTTTAAATTTAATTGTTTGTTTTATTATTGAAATTTGAGAGTTCTTAATTCTGGAAACTAGTCCTTTATCAGAATTGCAAATATTTTCTTTTAGTCTGTGGCTTGTCTTTTCCTTTTCCTTTTTTTTTTTTAACAGCTCAAAGTTTTAATCTGAAATTTTCTGTCTTTTCACTTTTTTAACAGTGTCTTTTGAGGAACAGAGGTTTTTAATTTGGGTGAAGTCCAGTTTATGATTTTTTTAATGGATAATGCTTTTGGAGTCATTTGTAAGAAATCTTTGCTTAACCCAAGGTCTCAAATGTTTTCTCCAAGTTTTATAGTTTTAAGTTTTTGATCTACTTTGAGTTAATTTTTGTGTATGGTATGAGGTATGGATACAATATTCTCATTTTGGCAACAACGATGTCCAGTTGTTTCTGCAGATTTGTTGAAAAGACCTTCCATCTTTATTGAACTTGCACTTTTGTTGAAAATCAGTTGTCCATTTAGATGTGGGTCCATTTCTGGACTCTATTCTGTTCCATTGATCTGTTTGTCTATCCTTTTGCCAATATCACCTGGCCTTGATTATTGTAGCTTTATAAGAAGTCTTGAAATCAGATAGTGTTAGCCTTCCACCTTTGTTCTTCTTTTTCAAATTATTATTTTATTTTTTGATTTTTTTTTTTAATTGGGGTACACTGTGTTTTTCCAGGACCCATCAGCTCCAAGTCAAGTAGTTGTTTCAATCTAGTTGTGGAGGGCGCAGCTCAGTGGCCCCTGTGGGGAATTGAACCAGCAACCTTGGTGTTAGGAGCACTGCGCTCTAACCACCTGAGCTAACCGGCCTTCCCTCAAACTATTTTTAACCTCAGTATTAATTCATTCAACAGGTAGTTATTGAACCAGGCAGGATAAAGCAGTAAGATGGGCAAAGATTGCTGTTCTTATGGCTGAGAGAGTAGACAAACACGTGACTACATAAGACAATGTTAGGTAGTAAGTAATAACTGCTGGGAGGGAATAAAACCAAATGGGGAGAATGTGGTTAGTTTTGAAAAGGGATTTAGGGAAAATCTCTCTGAAAAGGTGATCATATGAGCTGACTCCTGAATGACAAGTATTATTCTGCGTTTTGCTTTGCTTAATTATCAAAGTAATTATTTTTGATTCACGTGTTAGGATTTAGGTATGCATTCAGTAATTAAACTGTCAGTGTATTCTGTGTACTCTTACCTCTCAACATCATAGGTAGGGAAAGGAAGGCATAGAGTAATTAAATGACATGTCCCCAGGTAACTTAGCGATGGTAGTCCTGAATTTAGATTTTGAGATTGCTTGCCTTCCCCTGCCTGGTTCAGCTGGCAAAACTGGTTGTATTTTCCGTCTTCCTTCAGCATGTGGCACATCCTTTACATTTGCTTTTGTTCCTCTGAAAGATACTGTATGATGACTTGAGCTGAGAGGAGCAGGCAATTTAGCTTGTTCTAAGACTCTTGGCTTTTGGTTTATCTATTGCAGGTCAAGTACATTTTGTCCCAGGCTCTCCCTGGTGGCCATGCTTGTTTATCTCCTGTGGTACTCCCACATAAACTTGCCTTGCTGAAAAATTACAGCTCCATGTCTTTCCAGTTGAAGCTGGGATGTCTTAATTAATGTCATGTCCCAGTGTAAGCTCGGGTGTTTGGCCAGAGCTACCCAAGTGCAGGGGTCACGGCTAAGGTTACTTACCCTTCATGCACAGTCAGTGTGGAGACTGTTAGTGAGTCGCATCAGGATCCTGGAAAAGCAGAGCCAACTCATGTTTGTATTTGTTACTCTCCAGAACAATAGAGGACACTGTGCTTATTCCTCTTTCCCTTTGGGGAGCACAGACAGCGCTTGCTATTCAATGCTGACCTTTTTAAGGAAAGGAAAGGCAAATAAGGAAAGGAAAAGCTGATACGAAAAAAAAAAACTGATTCATTTGCAAGATGGTGTTGGAGGAGAACTCTAGGGATACTCTGGGCTGTCAGACAAGTGGGTCCCAGGGCAAATTAAGCCTGGAACATCCCCGGAGGCAAAAATGACAAAACTAAAGCCATCCTACTTCCTGTACATCATGAGAAAGCAGGGCTTTTTGGAAAGGACAATATTGCTGGGAAAAATAGAAGGCAGCAGAGAAGGAGGAAGACCAAATGTGAGATGGACGGACTCCATAAAAGAAACCAGAGGCGTGAGTCTACAGGAGCCGAGCAGGGCTGCTGAGGACAGCATGTCAGGGGTATCACTCATTCACAGGGCCACCAAGAGTCGGAGCCGACTCAATGACCTGTAATATACAAAGGCAAATACTGATGCTTGGCAGGTTCTGTGGGAGTTATAGACTGCAACCAAGGGTTTGAGACGCCTGAAATGGATTCAACCCACCCCAAAATGCTGCCCAGTTCATTACTGAGTGTTGGAAGCTTGTGTGCATTTAGCAGACGTGTATGTTCCATGGTCCTTAGCAACACTGAAATATGAAAGATACAATTCATGTTGTATTGAATTTAGACAGGGAGACAGACTTGTACGCCAGCCTCATGTGTTTGATGAAGGTAGTACCAAACAGATTGAAACCTGTCACTATAGAATATACTGTTTAGAATATATTTATGCTTGTATCTGATACACACATATGTACACATCGTCTGTCTCTACACACATGCAATATGTTTATTTAAAAGTCTTCATCATCCCATTGACCCTCTCCTAATGAAACATGGATCCATTCAAGAACCATTTATTGTGGGATTACTAGGTGCCAGGCACTGTGCTAGGCAATGGGTGGGCCAGGTTTTAAGAAGCAGCAAGTGTGAAAGCGCTGATGTGGGGGAATTTCTGGACTGCTTGAATGACAGAAGGGAACATGAGGAGGATCTATGAGACTGGGGATGTCGGTGGGGACAAGAGCACACAGGGATTTTGAAGGTGCTCAGAGCCACGTGCGCCACGGAGAGGAGTTGGGGTTGTATTTAAGAGCAATGCCAAACCCTAGAAGAACGTGATCAGGGCAGTGGCATGAGCTGATCTGTTTAAAAATATCCCTCTGGCCACTGTGAAGGAAGGAAAGTTGGAAGCATGAGTGGACTCAGGGAGAGCAAACAAGCGAGACAAGGCTTTGAACTAGGGTAGGAGCCATTCATGGAAAGAGTTTTGGAAACAGCTTCCCTTTATTGCCTTGTCATCAGGACAGAGATGCTGACCCATGAAACTCCATGAGAGAGGGCAGTGATTTATAAAGACACAGCTATCCACCACCATTAAAAAGTTAACGTAGGACCCTTGTCCCTGTTGACCGCCCCGTCTCCATGACTTATCCTTTCCTATAGAATATTAGAATTTAATTAGAAAAGAGGAAAATTCTTGTAATCTGCAGCAAGTACCAAACTATAAACTTTCTCCCCAAGGACAAAGATAATGATTTTTCTGGCTCAGAGGGATATTCCCAGTATCACTTTATATTTAGGCAAGAAACCGAAATTAGACTTCAGATCTAAACTCCCTTTTCAGCATAGCAGCCTTGAGAGTAAGTACCTAAAATTATTGGCCGGCTTGACTGTTTCCCCACATCACTAGGGGAAAGGAAAGGGGTGCACAGATAAAACAAAATATTCAGCATCAGTGTATTTTCCTTCTGGTTCATTTGCACTTCTTTAAAAGATTCACTTGATATAAATAAATTTCTAGCTTCAGAGAGCTAGCTAGCTAAGCCTTTGCAGAATCTGCAAAGTGAACCTAATGGGAGATTTCGATTTCTGGTGTGATTTCCCTGCAAATATTGGGTTGTCGGAAGTCATGACATATTTTTCTATGTTTTTTTGTTGCAAAAATGCATCATGACTTTTCTGACAACCGAATAGTTTGGCTCTCAGGCAGGGATTTTGTCTTTTGTTTCTTTCAGTCCCCTCAGCACAGGGCTCATGTGTTTGAGACATTTATTTTGTTTTTGACATTGATTTGTGGCTCTTCTTCACAAGTGTTGTTTGTGGTGGTGATGGTGGTGGTGATGATGCTGGTGGTGGTGGTGGTGGTGGTGATAATGATGATGGTGGTGGTGATGGTGGTGGTGGTGGTGATGGTGGTGGTGGTGGTGATGGTGGTGGTGGTGGTGATAATGATGATGGTGATGGTGGTGATGATGATGGTGGTGGTGGTGGTCGTGGTGGTGATGGTGGTGATGATGATGGTGGTGGTGGTGGTGATGATGGTGGTGGTGGTGATGATGGTGGTGTGTGTATGTGTGTGTTGTCAACTTTTTCTATGAAATGGGTGGTACCCACCTGGGCCATGTTATGACCTGACATCCCTAATAAATAATAGACAATACCCAAAGGGTGATAGGTGAGAAGAGGTTGCCAGGGGCTGGCAGGTTTGCAGATGTTAAGAATGAGCAAGAGAACTCTTTTCCTTCACGTCTCTCATTTCCGTGCCCGGTTTTTCTTCAGTTCCCTCCAATTCGTTCATTCAACAGCCATTCATCAAGTGCCTACTGTATACATGGGGAGGACTGTTTCTTTTCATCCTGCCTGAACCCACTATATTCATCACCTTACTGATAAAGTCACATGGAATCATGCTACTTTGCCTTTCCCCCTCCTTTTAGGTAATATAGGTGCATTTACATAACCTTTTTTTTTTTTTTTTTTTTTTTTTTTTGTGAAGTAACCCCTACTGTTTGCATTCCTCCTAGGTGGGAGAGGGGGGTGGGACTTAGAGACGCTTGGCCTCAGTACCCAATATTACAAGAGTTTATAATCCTTAAGGCCAGCCCTATAATGTAATACTAATTCTATTAATTACACTGTTCTTTACCCTTGCTAAGATCTCAGGGGTTGAATGAGCTCTAACTGCTCCTGTTAGTGACAAGCATACTGCAAATCACAAAACTGTTGGTGATTGGACACAGGTATTAAAGATATAATTGGGAAAGAGTTTTTGGTAATTACAAATGCTTTTTGAAGAAAATAGATAAGAAAGGAGAGTTTATAATATATCAAAGTTCAAGTACATGGGTTATGGAATCAAACTTTTAATTTCTAATTATGTACTCTGAAATAACATAGGAACAGCCCCTGAGCCATAAAGCTTTAAGTTTATGAAAAGGCCGTGTAACACAAATAATACCTACGTCAAAATGGCCTGTGTGAAACTAACGTAATTATGCAGAAGAATCTTTCCTGCGTATCTTCCACCAATAGTAATAACGATGACAGCAGGGATAACGAATGTTTATTAAGCCCTTCCTTATCCTGTCCAGCCTTTGCTAAATGCTGGTTACTGAGCTTTCCCTGTAAACACCACTCATCTCTGTTCACTCTTAATAACATGATAGATATAATTATAAGTTGTAAATGAAATAATAGAGTTTATTTAATAGAGGGGTAAAGAGACCACCACCCGCCTTAGCTCCTATTGGGCTACCTGATGGGCATCGGTGGTGGTGAGCTGGCCTCACCTTCAGCAGTTGTCGTTTCTGGTACTGAGTCCCTTCTTACCCGGTGGTTGGTGGTGAGGAGGAGATGTCCCCCCTCTGTATGCTGTGGCAGTAATTTGAATAAGACTTTCCAAAGTGAATGTGTACGGCACCTGTGCATAGGCCAAAAACTTGTCCCTAAGGTTCCTTCCTCATGCATTTGGAAAAAGCCGATTTTGATATTTTAACCGAGAGCCTTTGCCAGCTGACATCTGTGCCTCTTCCTGACCGTGCAGTGCAGGAGTCATCTTTGATGGCCTCCTGTGACACCACCTAGGTCAGATGGGGACCTGTGTGGCTGTGGAAGAAAGCAGTGATGGGAGCTCACCCAAGGCTGCTCTCTTCCTTCCCTTTCAGCCACAGATATTTACTGAGGAATAACATGTTAGCCTGTTGCGAGGGGCTGGAGGTTCATGGGGGAAGAAACAGGTACCTTTCCTGCCCTCATGGAGCTGCCAGTCAAGCCTGTAACCTGGCAATTGTAGAAATGTGTGATTAGAACCCGTGTTGGTGTCACCCATGGGGAGTGTGTGGTTCATTGAGGAGGGAGAACGGGGGATCTGAATGTGGAGGAAAGCAAGTGCAAAAGCCACGTGTGGCTCATTTGAGGAAAACAGAGGCCACCAGAGCACGAGAGTCAAGTGGGGGTCCACACCTTGTAGGGTCTTGTTAACATCTGTGACTTTATTGTATTTTATTCTGACTGAAAAACAAATTTCTAGTTCAAGGGTGAAACTCTACAGGCTGGCCTGTGCTAAGCATTTTATGTGTATTAATTTATTTCCGTCTCACAACAGTACTGTGAGCAGTTTTTCTAAGCACGGCAAGAAACCCAGAAGCCCTAAAGGAAAAACCTGATACATTTAATCATGCCCAGATGAATTTCTGTAGGGGGATAAAAAAACACCGCAAACAGAGTAAAAAGGGAAAAAAGCTAAGACAAATATTTGTCATGCATATAATAAACAATTATTTTCTGGTTCTATTAAGAGCTCCTCTAAGTAAGAAAAAAACATCTAAAAAAATGAGCAATGACAAACTGGCCACTCACAGAAAACGAAAAAAAAAAAAAGTGGTCTAAAACATGAAAAAGTGCTTAGTTTTACATAGAAATGCAAACTAGAATGGTACAACTTTCCGTGAATCAGATAGACAAAGATGAAAAAGTTTGTTAATATATGTACTATGGGCAAAAGTGAGAGAAAACAGGGACTTTCACACTCAGTTTGTGGAAGTTGAAACTGCTCCCTTCCTTTGAGTGCAGTTTGGCAAATTTGTCAAAGTAAAAAAAAAGCTTGACAAAGCAGTTTTATTTCTACAATAAAAATTTAATTTATAGATATACTTGTAAAAGTGTGTAAAGATGATTGTAAAGGATGTATCCTGCTGTGTTATTTGTAATAACAAAAACCTAGAAATAGTATCAATGTCCTAGAATAGGGAATAAATTATGAATGGAATATTGTGTAACTGTTACAAAGAATGTATTGATGCTGAAAGATCTTCAGGTCCTAATGAGTGAACAAATCAGATTATTCCATGTGGGTATGTATTTTACACAGGCGGGCATGGAGGCAGTAGTGTGTTTGTGCACATGCACACCTAGATAAGTAAGTCTATGTGTATGCATGAGACATTTCTTTTTTTATTTTTATTTTTATTTTAAAGATTTTATTGGGGGATTGGGGGAGGGGAACAGTGTTGGGGAACCAGGGAAGGGGAACAGACAAGTTGCTGTCCTTTTGTTCTTCAGTCTGGTTGTGGAGGATGTTGCTTCACTGGCCCATGTTAGTATCATTGCGCCCTTTCCGGGTGAGGCAGATCAGTCACCGGCCTCTGGACGGCCGCTCATAGCGGCTCTTGGCAGCTCACACTGGCTGCCGGCCATTCATTGTAGCCTATGGCAGCCCACTGCAACAGGGGCTGCAGCTATGCCGTCCCAGGGGACTCACAGCAGCCCAGCTCCAGGTGGAGCTGTTGTTAGCTGTAGAGGGCAGTGTCACTGGCCCAGTATGAGACATTTCTTAAAAGATTAAGAGACTGCTAAGTACTGTTACTTCTGAAGAGTGCAACTGGGAGTCTTAGAGAAACTTGGGCATTCTCTTTTAATTTCGTACCTATCTGTGCTATTATAATAAGTGAATTAAAAAGGTTTTAGAAAGTTTATGTTTTTGTTCTCCACAAGATCTGAAAGGACATTGACTCTGCAAAAAATTAGAGGAGCCCAAAGTAGCTGGCTGAGATAAGGAAAGATGAAATGGGAAGAAAATCAGGATAACCAAATAAAAAGATCTTGATGGAGGCAGTAAATATTGCATTCGAGGCAGCCATCACAGTGGTAGCAGACAAACCTGAGAAATTCTTTTAGAACCTAATTTAAAAAAAGAGATGATAGGGCGGCCAGATGGCTCAGTTGGTTAGAGCACGTGCTCTGAACAACAAGGTTGCTGGTTTGGTTCCCTCATGGGATGGTGGGCTGCGCTCCTGCCCCGCAACTGGCTTGAAAACAGCAACTAGACTTGGAGCTGAGCTGTGCCCTCCACAACTAGATTGAAGGACAACAACTTGACTTGGAGCTGATGAGTCCTGGAAAAAAGACACTGTTACCCCTCTTACCCCAAAAAAAGTTTTAAAATAATTCTAAAAAAAAAAAAAAGATGACAGTGGTGACAATAATGGAGCAGATGAGCAGATACATAGTGGGGCCCAGGGTGGATGATCACTGTTTAAAAATGAAGCAATTGCTGAGCTAGCAGTATTTCACTTAATGAAGACTAATAATGGAGTAAGATGTTGGGAGAGGGGCCGGCCGAGTGGCTCAGTTGGCTAAGCATGAGCTGTGAGCAACAATATCACCAGTTCGATTCCCGCATGGGCCAGTGAGCTGTGCCCAAGCTGAGCTGCCACTGAGCTGCCAACAGGTGGCAGGATGGCTCAGCTGGTGAGAGCACGTTCTCCTAACAACAAGGTTGCCGGTTCAACTCCCGCATGGGATAGTGGCTATGCCCACCTGCAAGTGAGAGCAAGTGAGATTGAACATGGCACCTTGAGCTGAGTGGCTGCGAGCTGCTGATGGGTGGCCAGATGGCGACTGGACTTGGAGCTGAACTAGCTGCACCCTCCACAGCTAAGATTGAAGGACAACAACTTGGCTGTTCCCCTTCCCCAATTCCCTAACACTGTTTCCCTTGCCCAATTTGCCAATAAAAAAATCTTAAAAAAAAAAAAAGATGTTGGGCCGGCCGAGTGGTGTGGTGGTTAAGCACTTGGCTTGGGAAGCCAGCAGCCCCGGTTCAGGTCCCACATATGAGGGCCAGTGACACTGCCCTCAAAAACAAAAACGAAAACAAAACAAAACAAAAAAACCCAAAAAAAAAAGATATTGGGAGAGAGCAACCTTTCACCTTTCATAGAAGGGAAGCAAAAATAATTTTCCTTTTATTCATTTCATTAATCTAATAATTGTAGGTTTAACAGTATTTTTGAAATACTATATTATAACCATTATTTTAATTTAAAAACAATTAGAATCTTATTAGAATTAGGAGCAGGGTGTAGTTTTTGCTTTACAATGGTGATTACTGTGTTATCTGTCTTCAGTATGGATTGTTGATTTCTTTTAATATATAACAAACCCACTGATAGGTTTGTTTGATTGATAGGTTTGGCATCAGCTCTATCATAATATTTTATAATTATATGTATTGCTTTTCTTTATATACAAGATGTGTATTCTTTTTTTTAAAGGTGTTCATTCTTTACTTTTGTTGAAAACAGTTTTTTTAGGTATGCAAAACAATGTAATACTTAGACATTTCACCCCTCCCCCAATCTGTTGCCCCTTTGACATGGTTTTCTTACACTTTTTGAATGTCCTTAGTCTTCTGTCTTATCTAATTTTTATTATATGACTTATCAGATTTTTTCATTATCCTTTAACACCCATCTATTGCCTATTGCCTGTACGAATTTTTCTCTAGTTTCCTTTCCCTTTTCCCATTTTCTAGTTGTAGTATTTCTATTTACAATGTATAAACATGTACATTAGTTTTCTACCCTCATTTGCATCTTTGTTTTAGTCTTACATATGCGTTTGTAGATTCTTAAATGCTCACCATCAGTTACTTTGTGGATGTGGCTTAGTCACCATTTGGTTAGATGAGCTTATCCTCTTAGTAGATAGGTCAGGAAAGACTGACAAGTACAACATTCCTTTAGTTCTTATATGTTGAAACCTTTTTATATCTTTGATAGTTGAAGGATAACTTGGCTGGATATAAAATTCTTGGTTTATACTTTCTTTCATTATGCTTTTAAAAAATGCTGGTCCATTTTGTCAACTTGCTGTGTATGTTGGCTTTGAAAAGTCTGATGTTAGCCTGATTTGTTTCCTGTAGTAAGTTATTTAATTGTTTTTCCTGGAGACCTTGAGGATTTTTTATCCCCTTTCTCTTGAAGTCCAATACTTTCATTGTCAGGATGATGGTTTTGGGTTAATTTTCCCAGGTAATATGTAGATTCAGTTCAGAACTGGGATTCGAACCAAAGCAATTTGGCTCCAGAGTCCATGCTCCTATCCATAAGGCTTTGCTACCACATGCTACACATAAGTCCCAGCTTTGTCACCCCAAGGGGGCGTGCGTTCTCCCCTCTCTCTCTTTCTCTCTCTCTCTTTCTCCCTCTCTCCCTCTCTCCCTCTCCCTCTCTCCTCTGACTCTCTCTTCTCTATCTCTGTCTATCTCTAAATCATAAACCTAATATTCTGAAAAAAAAGTTTCCAAACCTGTATTATATAATAGTTTTCCCATTTTTTTTCTTGGTAGAGGAAGATATATATGCCACTCAGCTTCAGACTACCACACCAAGTAACAATTGTTTTACAGCCAAAAGCAAAAGGGATTTGACTTTTTTTTTTTTAAGCTGAGCCATCCTGCCACCTGTTGCCAGCTCAGCTCGGGCTGGGCATCGAACTGTTGTTGCTCAGAGCTCAGCTCGCACTCGTGTGTGAGCTCTTAACCAACTGAGCCACTCGGCCTGCCTGGGATTTGACATTTTAATTAGCTTATGTAGGTAGACAAATTGAGGGTTCATGTAAGATTTCCATTGTACTTTTTGAAAAGTTATAAATACCTGGAAGCTTTCTGTTAACTAGTTTTTTATTCCCTTGGGCTAGGGGACCCAGATGGGAACCATATATCAAAGAAGCTGTGGACAAGATTTTTAAAAAATGGATAGTTTTTAAGTAATGATATTGAATGCAAAAGTGTTGGATGCTGCTGTGATATGATTGGTATCATATAATTGGAGGTTAAGTTTTCCCTAGGTGAAACTCTGTCTTCTGACAAACTCTCAGAGAGAGTAAAAAGTAAATTAATACATTTTTTTCCTTTTGATATCAGCCTTGTGAGTTTTCTCTGGGACAATCAGTATGATATTTAGATTTTCCCCAAACTCTAGTAAGATGCTATAAGAAAAATTAAAAATAAAATAAACTTCAGTTAATGTAAATGATAGGAATGTCAATAGGCTACATCTAGATTCTTGTGTTTTTTTTTCTGATTTCTTGTCAGAACAGTCTTACATTTATTATTATGATTGTCAATAATATCTGATATTTAGTGGTTAGTATGTACTAGATACTTGTATGAGTAAGCACCTCAAATTGAACACATACAAAATCCAACATTTGATTTTCCTCGCTATACCCTTTCCATGTTTCCATACACGGTACTTCCAACCTTCTAGTGGGTGAGGCCCAAAACCTAGGAGTTATTGTTGAGTTTTCTTTCTTTCCCCATCCCAGATGTAACCGATTAGGAAATCCCATTGTCTACCCTTACAATATTCCTAGTAGGACTTCTGCCATCTTGGTCCTTGTCACCAACCATTTCTTGCCTACATTATCACAGTAGCTTTCTTAACCAATCTGTGTGCTTTCCTTGCACACTAGCTTGAAAGATGATTTAAAAATTTAAATCAGATCATGTCACTCCTCTGCCTAAAACCCTCCCGAAAAATAAAGGCGGAAGTCATTGGCTTTTCATTACCTCATTGGCCTCATGTCCTGTCCCTAACCTGTTCTGCTCCAGCGATACTGGCCTCCTGCATACTTGAGCGTGTCAGATACAGACCGCCCCTGCGCCCTTGATCTTGCTCCTTCCCTTACCTGGTATGCTCATCTCCTGTGTATGTGCATGTTGCTGCTTCATTTCTTCCAGCCACCCCAGCCACCCTCCCCAGCCACCCTACTGTCCTACTCTCTCTGTAGTCCCCTCTCACTGCTTTATTCCTCTTTATGGCATTTGTCACCATCTGACATTTTATTTATTTTTATAATATTTTCTTTTTTTTTTTGAGGGCAGTGTCACTGGCCCTCACATATGGGACCCAAACCAGGACCGCTGGCTTCCCAAGCCAGTGCTTAACCATCGTGTCACTCGGCCGGCCCAATATTTTTTTTTTAATTGGGGAATCGGAGGGGAACAGTGTTGGGGAATTGGGGAAGGGGACCAGCCAAGTTGTTGTTCTCAGTCTTAGTTATAGAGGGCGTCAGTTGCCATCTGGCTTCCGATTGGCAGCTCGTGGCCTCTAAGCTCAAGATGCTGTGTTCAGTCATAGTTGCGGGTGGGTGTAGCCACCATCCTATGTGGGAGTAGAACCAGCAGCCATGTTAAGAGCTCACGCTCTATCCTCTGAGCCATCTGGGAGGCAGCTCAGCTCAAGGTACCAAATTCAGTCTTAGCTGAGGGTGGGCATAGCCCACCTTCAAACAGGCAGTCTTGTTTGTTGTTACACCAACTGAGCCATCCTGCCACCGTTGGCAGCTCAGCAACAGCTCAGCTCGGGCGCAGCTCACTGACCCATATGGGAATCGAACTGGCAGCCCTGTTGCTCAGAGCTTGCGCTTTTAAGCCAACTCTTAACCAACTGAGCCACTGGGGCGGCCCCTCATTTTATTCTTAAAATGAACCTAAGAGCTGTCATTCCCATTGTGCAGATGAGAAAACCTGAGGTGGAAACTTTCAGTCCCCAGAGCCAGTAAGTGGTAGAGCTCAGAGGCACACCTACGTCTGGGTGATCAGAGCTACAGTCATAACACTGTGGGACTCTCTGTCCTGAACGCGCAGTTTATGACAGCTGTTCCTTTACCCTTGTGCTGTCTTTCTCCTCCACTGTTGTAAAACACTTTAATTGGGCCAATATTTGTTGAGCAGTCTCTTAAAAGTTCATTTGATTGTCAGTACCCGGACTGTACCTTTAATATTGACTTACTGTTCCTGGGAGCATTGAATTCGCCTATAATGGTCCAGGATCATTTGATTGTAGCAATTACTCTTCTTACCACAAATGGTGGCTTGGAATTCATGAGGGAGATCTTGCTGGAAACTTAAGAGGAATTATTATTTTTTCCTCATGAAACTTTGTTTTAATGGGTCTCACAATTCAGTGACAGACTTTTGGTCATGGTGTTTCCATTAAAAGTACTGATTTTAAAAACTGCCAGACAAAAAAATAAACCAAATGACCCACAGAATATTCTCTCTCCCTTCTGCAGGTTTTATGATGCATTGTAATCATTCACCAGTCTTTTACTATTACACTTCACCGGCCAATTGCGACAAACAGGTCTGAGACCGTTAGGAATTTTTTGAAGCAGATGCTACCCACGGTGGATTTCATTGTTTGTGTGTTTTTAAAACTTTTTATTTTGAAATAATTTCAACTTTGCACAAATGTTGCAAGAATAATACAAAGAACTGTTTACTTCCCACCCAGATTTACCAGTTAACATTGTGTCACATATGCCTCCCCGCACACAGTACATATAATTTTATTCTGAACTATTTGAGAGTAAGTTGCAGACAGATGCCTCATTACTCCAAAATACTTCTGTATTTCCTAAAAACAAGGACACTTACACACATAACCACAGTACACTCATCAAAGTCAGGGAAATTTACGTTATAATAGGACCATCATCGAATTCCTATCCCCCTTTCAAATTGTTTCTGTACCATTCTTCCTTTTTTTTAAGATTTTTTAAATTTTTTTATTGGGAATCAGGGAAGGGAAACAGACAAGTTGCTGTCTTTTTGTTCTTCAGTCTAGTTGCGGAGGACGTTGTCTTCCTGGATGAGACAGATTGGTTGCCGGCCTCTGGATGGTCGCTCACCGCGGCTATTGGCAGCTCACACTAGCTTCTGGCCACTCACTGTAGCCTATGGCAGCCCACTGCAGCAGGGGCTGCAGCCTACACCGTTGCCGGGGCTCGCACAGCCCAGCTCCAGGTGGAGCTGTTGTTAGCCGTAGAGGGCAGTGTCACTGGCCCTCATATGTGGGATCCGAACCGGGGCCACTGGCATCCCAAAACCAGCTCTTAACCACTGCGCCACTGGGCCGGTCCTGTACCATTCTTTATAGCAAACAACTAAACAAACAACGACAAAAAAAACCTCTCTTCCCTTTGCCTCCCTTCCCCCCGGTCCATGATACAGTGCAGAAAGAATCACGCATTGCGCTATTCGTGTCTGGTGATTGGCCTGTAATCTGGATAGTTCTTTGGCATCCTCCCTCTCCCCCCCCCCTTCATGGTTTTCACACATTTTGAAGAGTTCATGCCACTCATTTAGGGTTTGTCTCATGTTCCTCATAATTAGATTAGGCAATGCATTTTTGGCAGGAGTATCAGAGAAATAACACTGTGTTCTTCTCGGTGCGTGATGTCAGGAGACATGTGATGTCAGTTTCACCCGTAACTGGTGATGTGCACTTTCACCATTTGCTTAAGATAGTATCTGTCAGAGTCTCCAGTGTGAAGTTCAATTAGTAGTTTTTGCTTGTTAATGAACAAGTAATTACTAAGCATTTTTTGGGGAGGTGCTTTGAGTTGCTGTCAATATCCTGTCCCCCCTGAAGTGTTCACCTACTAGGTTTAGCATCCATTGATGATGCTTGCCTGAACTACTAATATGCTGGTTATGAAATGGTGATTTTCTGTTTTTCCTTCTATAAATCTTTTTTTTTCTTTTTTTAAAGATTTTATTGGGGAATTGTGGGAATTCGGGGAAGGGGAACAGACAAGTTGCTGTCTTTTTGTTCTTCAGTCTAGTTGCGGAGGATGTTGCTTCACTGGCCCATGTTGGTATCGTCATTGTGCTCTTCCCGGATGAGGCAGATCGGTCGCTGGCCTCTGGATGTCGCTCACTGCAGCTATTAGCAGCTCACACTGGCTGCCGGCTGCTAATGCTGGCTGCCGGCCACTCACTGTAGCCTATGGCAGCCCACTGCAGCAGGGGCTGCAGCCTACACCATCGCCGGAGCTCACACAGCCCAGCTCCACATGGAGCTGTTGTTAGCTGTAGAGGGCAGTGTCACTGGCCCTCATATGTGGGATCCGAACCGGGGCCGCTGGCATCCCAAAACCAGCGCTTAACCAGTGCGCCACTCGGCTGGCCCTATTTAATTCTTTTTTTTTGAGGGCAGTGTCACTGGCTCTCATATGTGGGACCCAAACCGGGGCTGCTGGTGTCCCAAGCCAGCTGTTAACCATTGCGCCACTCGGCTGGCCCTCCTTCTATAATTCTTATATGTGATTCTTTTGTTAATTCTCCTGGAAAGAGCTTTCCTTTTATCTCCGTGTGTGTGGGGTTTTTTTTTTAAGATTTTATTGGGGATTTGGGGAAGGGGAACAGCGTTGGGGAATCGGGAAAGGGGTACAGACAAGTTGCTGTCCTTTTTGCTCTTCAGTCTAGTTGTGGAGGACGTTGCTTCACTGGCCCATGTTGGTATTATTATGCTCTTCCTGGCTGAAGTAGTCGCTCACCGGCCATTGGATGGCTGCTCACGACAGTTCACGACCGCTCCCGAAAGCACATGCCAGCTGCCGGCCACTCACTGTAGCTCATGGCAGCCCACTGGAGCCCCACTAGAGCCTACGCCATTGCTGGCGACTCACAGCAGCCCAGCTCCAGGTGGAGCTGTTGTTCACCATCTTAGCTGTAGAGGGCGCAGAGTCACTGGGCCTCATGTGGGATCTGAACCGGGGCCCTGCTGCTCAGAGCTGGCGTCCCAAGCCAACTCTTAACCAATGTGCCATTCAGCCAGCCCTGTGTGTGTGTTTTTTCATTGTGGTTAAATATACACAGCATAAAATGGTCTTAACCATATTTAAGTGTGCAGCTCTGTGACATTGAGTACCTTCACATTGTTGTGCAACCATCACCACCATCCATCCCAAGAATATTTCCATCTTCCTAACTGATACTCTGTCCCCATAAGCAATAACTCTCCTTTCCCCCTTCTCCCCAACCCTGGAAACCACCATTCCATTATCTGTCTCTGAATTTGACTCTTCTAGGTACCTCATATAAGTAGAATCATATAGTATTTGCCCTTTTGTGACTGGTGTATTTCACTTAGCATAATGTCTTTAAGATTCTTCCATGTTGTAGCATGTGACAGGATTTCCTTCCTTTTTCAGACTGAATAATACTCCATTGATGTATATAATCACAGTTTGTTTCTTTATTCATCTGTCGATGGACACTCACGTTGCTTTTACCTTTTAGCTATTATGGATAATGCTGCTATGAACATAGTGTGTGCAAATATCTGAGTCCTTGCTTTCAGTTCTTTTGGGTATCTACCCAGAAGTAGAATTTCTGGATCGTATGGTAATTCTATGCTTAATTTTTTGAGACACCTCAATTCGATTTTTAAAATTAATATCTGTGTGGACTCTTGGTTTCCTGTTTTATTCAATGGGTTATCTGTTAATATCATTGCTTATTTTGAGATGCAAATGTCTCTGATTTGGCCAATGGGAGGCCCGTCAAGCTGGCCCCTGTATCCTTTTGACATGTTCTCATTGGAGGTTTTTTGTACAGTGGCATAATAAGGTGTTTCAAGCTCACCTTCCTTTTACTGCCCCAGCCCTAGAGTCAGCTGTTTCTCCAAGAAGCCCAATTCCTTTCATTGGAGAATGGTATTTAGCAACCAGGATAAGGGTGCCAGGTGTACTGATGGCTCCTGGGGTGTCATTGCTTCCAGGCCCTTTCAGAAGAGAGAGCTAGGAAAATATATATGCATGTATATGTGCGTGTATATAGTACATATACATACACAGAAACATCCATCTATATTTCTGCATCTGTATGTCTATCTCCATATGTGTATTAAACACTGGAGTTTGTGATGACACCTCCAATTCGAATCTCACACCACAGGGTTTATTTTGGCTTTCTTCCTTCCCATGTTTGTATCTCCCTTTCCAATAGTGAGGAGCCTGGCTCCCATTATCCTCGATATGTTTACTTATTTATTTGTTCAATCTCCTGACCACATGGACTGTCTTTTTGGGCTTGGCCAACCAAGTGGCTGGCTTAGTGTCCCAGCCCCACCCATCCTGCCCCCAGCCCCAGCAATTGTGCTGGCAGGACCCCAGGCCCCTACCACTGGAGGGGGGTGGGGTGGGCGAGGGTGACCAAGGAGGAGATGGGGGTGAGGGGCGTGGGGGGGAGGGGAGGCAGGAGGGTCTTCATTTGTAATTTTATTAGCTGCTCTACTCATAGGCAGGACAGCTGTGATGGTGTGGAAACTAGTGCTGACAGATTCTTTGTTGTTGTTTTTTTCTCTCCCTCTCTCTCTCTCTCTCTCTCAAGATGGTTTCACCCAAATATCACTGGCGTGGAGGCCGAAAACCTCCTGTTGACCAGAGGAGTTGATGGCAGTTTTTTGGCAAGGCCCAGTAAAAGTAACCCTGGAGACTTCACACTTTCCGTTAGGTAAGTTGGAAAACAAAGCAAGACTCCTGAGAGTGTTTCCAGGTAGGAAACGTGCAGACCATCTGTGCACACCTAGCTGCCCTCCTTCTGAGTTTGCAGGCCGGCCCACTGCCCTGTAGTGAGGCCGGGCCCACAGATCAGACGTGATTCAAGCCTGATTGTGGGGCGCAGGATGGGGCTTCCTGAGTGAGAGGCTTGGAAATTCAGCCGAAGGGGGGTGATGGTGGCCACTTCTCCGCTAGGACCGCTGAGGATGAGTTGGAGCCGAGTATAACTGATCCCTAAGCCACCTGCTGCCCAACATCCCCTTCTGCTTCCACTCATCCTGAGCCCGCTTCCCTTCTGTTGATCTCTTAGTGGGAAAAATGCTTGTAAAGGGTTTCGTCAGCTCCCTTGTCTTTTTCAAGAAATAAAACACCCCTGAGGAAGTTGTGGTGCTGTGTGTCCCCTGCGCGGTCCCATTCCCCTCCCTCTGTCCCCAGAGGAAACCGCCATCGAGAGGTTGGCATAGATCCTTCCTGAACGTGTTTTTATACTTGGACTGCACTTGGACTGTGTAGGAGCAATGTCAAGTTGGTGTGTGTGTTTTTAGAATTCACCCCCATCTCTTTATAATGTACATTATTATTCTGTAATTTCCATTAAGAAATTTTAAGATCTATGCTGGTACATGTGGGTCTAATGATTAATTTTAATGGCTACATAATATGTGAATGGTGTGAATATGCCACAGTTTATCACCCCCTATTGTTGGTCGTTGGGTTTTAAATTTTTCTGAACAGCATGGCCAACATCCTATTACATGGCTCAGAGTAGGTATGGGAGAATTTTCTAGAAATTGACTTACTCTTTTATACGCATTTTCCTTACTCTCGCCCATTCCAAGAGCTAGACATGAACTGCTTTGTGAATTTGCTTTTATGATTATTATTTTTAAATAAAGATATAAGTAAAATGTGTTTTTTTTTCAGGATTTATTTAGGAGCTCTTTGGGAGTTGGGAAGTCCCTTTTTGGTGTAGATTTTGTTTCTTGCGGAGTTTTCTGGGCTTTTACCAGCATAGACTTCTAAAGTTATGTGGCATTTGATCTATAAGAGTTTGGATGGCAGTTATATAACAATAACGATGATGATGATGATGATGACGACGTCGACGACTTGACATTTCCTGGGCTGCTGTGTTAAGCCCTCTATCCTCATCATTTTATTTAATTTCCCCAACAACCTATGAATAAGAACCACTATGATCTTTATCTTACATGTGAGTGAGCGGAGGCACAGAGGTTAAGTTAGTAGGCTGGTCTCATAGCGAGTAAGCAGCAGACCCAAGACTACAGAATTGGTGGGGTTTTTCCCTTAACTTTTTGTTCTGAGAAATTTCAGACCTATAGAAAAGTTGAAGGATGAAATACAGTAAGCATCCACACTCCCTTTACCTGTAAACATTTTGCCATATTTGCTCTTTCTCTTTATGAGTGTGTGTTTGTGTATATTATATATGTTTTCCCCCCTGAACCTTTTGAAAATAAGTTGCAGATATCAGGACATTTATTTTTACCTCTAAATACTTCAGTGTGCATGTCTTATAAACTAGGACATTCTCCTGTGTAACTACAATATCATTCAATAAAAGAAAACTTAACGGTGATTCAATGATATCATCTAATGTATAGTCATTTTCGAATTTCCCTCAATATTTCAATAATGGCTTTTGAAGCCATCCCATTATTTCCTATCAGGAAGCACATAGTATCTGTTTGCCCCATCTTTTGGTGTTTATGCTCTTGGAGGATCATTGCTTCTAGGCCCTTACAGCAGACAGAGCTGGGAAATAAATATTTACATATTTAAAACCAAGTGTTCATACTGATAGTTCAGTTCAACGCAACTTCCTCACCTTTTCCCATTCCGTGTTTGTGTTTCTCTTCTCCTGTAGGGAGAGCAGCATCAACAGAGGACCTTATTTGCCCAATCCTATAATACAAACATAGATGCAGCATGACTATACCATTATCATTTCTAACTAAAGGCCCGTTAAGTAAAGTTCATGATTTCTTTGGAGTCTTTTTGTTCTTCGAATGGATCCCACTTAGGGTGTACAATCAGTGCAATGTTCAAAAGTCACAGGAATTCATTTTCTGTGAAGTTAATGAACTTACTATATAGTTAGATTCATTTCTTTCATTTTGTATTCAGTCTCTTTGTTATGTATTCAGTTTTTTGGTCTTTGTTGGTTTAATTTTTTGAATGTGTGAGACATTTACAAGATTTAAAAGTCAACTATATTAAAATGGTATATTCTCAGAAATCTCATTCTTTTTTCCAAAATTGTATTTTTAAAATAAATTTGCTAAGCATTGTTCCTTTTTTTCTTTTTTTTAAATTGGTAAACTGTGTTTTTTCAGGACTCATCAGCTCCAACTCAAGTAGTTGTTTCAATCTGGTTGTGGAGAGCGCAGCTCAGTGGCCCATGTGGGGATTGAACTGGCAACCTTGGTGCTGCGAGCACTGCGCTCTGACCACCTGAGCTAACCGGTCGCCCCAGAAATCTCATTCTCTCATTCTTATCCCTTACCCCTTGGACCTCATTTCCCTCTGTCCCTGTGGGTAACCATTTCCGTTAATTTCTGATTTACCCTTCTGTGTTTCTTTTGACACATGAAGTAGAACACTAAATACATTTCTTTGTAGTTTACTCTTTTCACTTCCATTAATCTTTTAGCACTCTTTCTCATAGTTTTAATCAACTGCACAGCATATAACTTTACACAATTTCCTACAGATGAGAATTTGTTTCCAATATTTTACAACGATATATAATGCCACAATGAATATAATAAACTTTTGCATATGTTTTGTGCTTTTGGACGTGTATCTTCAAGTTGAATTGCTGGGAGTGAAATGACTGGGGTAGAGAATAAAAGTATGTGTAGTGTGGTTTTTTTCATATTCCCCTCTGTAGTGACCACAGTAGTGTCATGACTGTACCGTATGCACTCCCACTGGCAGTGGATGCGAGTACCTGTTTTTCTGCAGCGCCACTAGTTGAGTGTTGTCTAGTTTTTCGTTTTGACCAACATGATAGGTGAGAAATGCTGTCTCAGTGAATTTTCATTTTCATTTTTCCTGTAATTGAAGCGGAACATCTTTTCATCAAGTTTAAAGGCCATTTGTATTAATATATATTTTTTTGTGAACTGTCTTAGAATCAGTACTTTTTTTTTTTTTCAGCTGAGCCATCCTGCTACCTGTTCGCAGCCCAGCGGCAGCTCAGCTTGGGCTGGGCATCAAACTGCTGTTGCTTAGAGCTCAGCTCACACTCTTGAGCAAGCTTAAAATCAGTACTTTTTTTTTGAGGGCGGTGTCACTGGCCCTCACATGTAGGATCCAAACCGGGGCCGCTGGCCTCCCAAGCCAGCACTCAACCACTGCGCCACTCAGCCGGCCCTAGAATCAGTACTTTTAACAACTCTGCAACACTACCAAGTTTCACTTTTTATGTTTCCTTATATATAATACATGTTATAGATACTGCAGTGTGTGTGTGTGTGTGTGTGTGTACGCGTGCACGCGCGCGTGTGTTTATTTATTCTGGTTCTCTGCAGGCGATCTAACCTTTTTGTTATGTGCCCATGCTGAAAAATTTGTGATTACGTTGCCTTATATTCAGTCAGTCACAGAAGATCCTCCTTTTTTAATTTTGAGGAAAGAAAATACAGAAAAATACAAAAGCTTATGGACAAGCACCCATGTTGTATTTATTACTAATCTTTTCTTCAAAATAAAATAATAAAATAAAGCAAAGTTTCCCTTACCACCCTTGATCCTGTTTTTCCCTTTGTCCCAGAGACAGCTATTATCATGAGTTTCTGCCTAGTTTATTAAAAAATAGTACACATATTTATAATTGAATGAATAACGTATTTATAATAGAATGTACATATATGGGTATGTCTGTATCATGAACAATATATAGTGTTACTTGTGTGTGTTCTTAAATTTTCATAAATGGTGCGTGCTAAGCATATTGGTCAGCATTGTGCCTCTTTCATGCATTCATAGGCCTTCCAGATCCTTCCATATTGCTGTATATTGCTCTAGTCCATACCTGAACGTCCCTGTGTTATGCCATTAAGTAAAGACTAGATATTAAAAGCTCAGGTGTTAAATAGAGTGAGGCGTAGCTGGAGGAGAGTGGCCTGAAGTTCCTTTTCCTCACTAGAAAAGGCTGTCACCAAAAACCAGAAGTAGATCTTGTCCCCTAACATTAAGGGGATGATTTTTTTTTTACTTTCTTTACTTCCCATCTTCCTTTTCTTTAGCAGAAATGTGTTTCTGTTTCCCAGAAGCTTCATCAATGATACAGGGTCTAAAAATAAATATATGTCAGTGGTTACCCCATGGGGGTTGCCAGACCCCTTGCATCCACTAGGTGATAATGGGTGTCCTTGAGATGTATTTAGCAGTTCAGAAAACCAAATGGGAATCAAAGACTGCCTAAGGTAACTAAAATATCAAGTTTTAGAAACTTTGGCCAGTGTTATGTCAACTCAGTGGAATAATATATTAGTCATCTCATGCTGGAAAACTGTCAATTATATGTGTTCTTCAAATGATTTTTTTAAAAGATATAATTATGTACAGTATCTTAAGTGTACAGTGCAGTGAATTTTGGCAACTGTATATATTCATGTAACGAACACCCCAGTCAAAATATAGTTTTTCCACCACCCTAGAAAGTCCCTTGTGCCCCGCCCCTCGCTCAAGGAGGCAGCAGCTGTTCTCATCTCTATCCTTACAAACTAGTTTTGCTTATTCTACAGTTTCATATAAATGGAGTCTTATAGTATATATTTTCTGTCTGGTTTCTTTCTCAATAATATTTTTGAGATTCATCCATGTTGTTGCATGTATCAGTGATTTTTTTTTTAATTGACATGTGGTATTGTATAAGTATGCATTATTTGCTTATCCATTTTGGCAATAAATATTTGAGTTTTCAGTTTTTTTCTATTATAAATAAGGCTACAATGAATAGCCTTATACAAGTCGTTTGGTAGCCATACAGTTTCACTTCTTTTGGGCAAGATACTTAGGAGTGGATTTACTGGATTATACAGTAGATATATGTTTGATTTGCTTTAATTATATGTCTTGATTAATGATGAGAAAAATGATTGTCACATAATACATGCAGTTTGATAGGTCTGACTTTCAAAGTCGAAGTTGTACAAGGGAAAGAAAGTAACAAGTAGAGCTCTTGTTGAAATCATTGTGTGGTCATCTTACTCATTGCATTTCTTACAGGGCAAGTGTAAAACTCATTCCTTGGGCTTGTGTTAATGTTTAGATAAAATCTGATAATGAATATGAGATCCATGTTTACTAGTGTAGCTCTTTATTTATCTCCCCTTCCCCCCCGCCTTTCTAATGGACTATTTTAGAAGAAATGGCGCTGTCACCCACATCAAGATTCAGAACACTGGTGATTACTATGACCTGTATGGAGGGGAGAAGTTTGCCACTTTGGCTGAGCTGGTTCAGTATTACATGGAACATCATGGGCAATTGAAAGAAAAGAACGGAGATGTTATTGAGCTCAAATATCCTCTGAACTGTGCAGATCCTACCTCTGAAAGGTCAGTGACGTTTGAGTAACAGCAGAGTCTGCATCTCGCCTGTGCCTTAGGTGTTATGTGAATGCATTATGGGGGTTTGGCTTGTATCTGTTTCTCGAATTGCATTCTTTTTTTTTTTGCTTTTAATTAAAATTTTTTTTCGATTACAGTTGACATTCAATATATTAGGTTCAGCTGTCTAGCATAGTGATTAGACATTTATGTAACATAGGAAGTGATCCCGCTGGTAAATTTTGCACCCACCTGACACCATATGTAGTAATTACTATATGATTGACCATGTTCTCTATGCTGTGTTTTGCATTCCCATGGCTGTTTTGGACCTACCAGTCTGTATTTCTCAATCCCTTCACCCCAAGCTTCAGTCTTTAAAGTTTTATTAAAGTAAGAGTAATAGGCTCAGGTTATTCTCAGTGTCTTTTTGCAAAAGCTTTATTCACTGTTACTGATGCTCTTTCTACGGGGGTCTCAGACTATTCCTGTATATTCTTAGTACATGCAGTAATTTTATGATTGTTGGAGCTGCAGCCGATCATCTTTGAGAGTTATGAGGGGAAACGAATGATACCGGAGACACCAAAGTCCCAGCAGTTCCGCGTGGTAGTTCCCCACCGGTTATTCAGCAGGGCCACCAACAGATGTCAGTTTAAGCTCAGCAGTGGAAGAGTGGAGAGCTGCGAGGGTCTGATTTTTCATCAGCTCTTTTCTGTTATCCACCAATGTATGAGAATGACCTTGCTGAGAGGGAATGCATTATTTCAGAGCTCTTCTGTCCCCCCCCCCCCATTAGCTCTAAGCTGATGTAAGCTGGGGCTTGGCTTAATTTGTATTGATTTTATTGGTTTTTCACCATTCCCGGTCTCCTCTGACTCAGTACAAATGCAGGGTGTCTTATTAGGTTTGTATATTTTGTATCTTCAGGTAGTTTTCTTCAACTTGCACCTCTGTGTCAATGCTATTATATACTAATAATTTGTTTCTCCAGCTACCACTGTAGCTTCAAGCAAAAGGCTGTCTGCCAGCTCTGTGCAGTTTATTTCTAAATTTTACTCTGTTCATTGAGGGTGGATGAAAAATAACTCCAAGTATGCTCCTTTAGTGATGAACGATAGCATTATCAGCCATGATAGTGCTTGTTTTCTTACCAAGATCCGGAGGGGAAAAGTACATTATTATTATTATTTTTTTTTTTTTTGAGGGCAGTGTCACTGGCCCTCATATGTGGGACCCGAACCAGGGCCGCTGGCTTCCCAAGCCAGCGCTTAACCACCGCGCCACTCGGCCGGCCCAGAAAAGTACATTATTAACATAACTGTGTTAAGATGTTTTCTATAGTAACTTAGAGTGATGTTGTCTCAGAGTCTGTCCTTGGACGTGTGCTGGTTAAAAATGCAGATTGCTGGGCCCTATTCAGAATTAGCATATTGGCATGTCTGGTTGTGAGCAATGGGAATTCACATTTTTAGCAAAACTCTCCACCCCTACTCCAATATGCATTAAATTTTGAAATGATAACCCAGTATTCAGGCCACAGATGTTGACAGCAAACTTGGAGGTTGTCCAAGTATAAGTTAAAAATATGGAAAAATTTGAAATGCTTATAATGAAGTTCCTTTGTAAGTTTGGTTCACATGCCAGGGCAAGGGCCAACTTTCAAAGCGTTCTCTGTCTCGACCACAACTTTCTAGTATAATTTCTTTAAATGGCCGTGATTAAATAGTCCTTTTAGTGTTGGGCATGGAGAAATGACAAATTATGTTTTTAAAAGATGGGAGATGTACAAGACATAGGAAAGATGGAGGACAGTTGTCTCCACAGGACTGTGGGCTCATTTAAGAAGCCTAATAGCCATTCTTACCATCTTTGTCATTTTTCCTGCCTGCTCGGGTTGCAGTTTCTGTCGGATGCCGGATCGCTTAGTCTCTTGGAGGGGATGTGTCTGTTTTTGAATTGTGTTTAGGAAAGCTGACTCTCTCTGGTAGTTTTGTGAAAGAATGTTGTGAGCCCATGGCCAGACTCAATTTATTTTCATTTAAAAAAATGTAGGTGGTTTCATGGACACCTCTCTGGGAAAGAAGCAGAGAAGTTACTGACTGAGAAAGGAAAGCATGGGAGCTTCCTGGTCCGCGAGAGCCAGAGTCACCCTGGAGATTTCGTTCTGTCTGTCCGAACCGGTGACGACAAGGGGGAGAGCAGTGACGGCAAGTCCAAAGTGACCCATGTCATGATCCGCTGCCAGGTAACGTCTCAGTTGATTTGAGCTATGCGTCCGGCAAAATATCATCTTGGGGTGATTTTTCTGCTGGGAGAAGACAGGCACTATTATTTCCAAAATCAGGTTGTCCACGCTTATGTGGTCAGGGGCTTCTGCGCTTTTAGTACATTGTTCATTATCATCGCTTCATGATTTCAGACCTGTATTAAATTATTTATTTCTAGTCTCTCTGACAGATTCAGTCACGCCTCAGTGTCACCTTCTGCCCTGCAGCATCTAATCTGTTTCTGCCCGATGGGCCCTGGAGTCGGACTCTGTCTCTTTCTAAAGTGATGGCCTCGGCTCCTTCTTAGGCTTGTGCCACTCTACTTGTGACTGCAGTTGCCTTCATGTTACACAGTCCCTGCAACAAGGACGGGGGACTTGAACTTACTATTTCTTGTTTTTAATGTGGTGACGGGAGCAATAGACTGATTCTTGGTTAACTATGTCAACCTTTATTTTGGCATCGTTTCCTAAATAGAAATTGTCCGTTCACAGTTGCTTCAGTTTTTAAATTAAATTTAAAAAAACAAAAAACAAACAGCTTAATGAGATAGAATCCACACACTATACAATTCACCCTTTTACAGTGGACCCTTTAGTGGTTTTTCAGTGTATTTACAAATTGTATAACTACGAAGGCTATGTAATTCCAGAATGTTTTCATCACCCCAGAAAGAAACCCTGTGTCCGTTACCAGTCACTCCCCATTTTTTCCCACCCCCACCTCTTGGCAACCACTAGTCTACTTTTTGTTTCTATGGATTTGCCTATTTTGGACATTTCATATACATATAATCATATGATAATGTGGCCTTTTGTGTCTGGCTTCTTTTACTTAGCATAATGTTTTCAAGGTTTATCCATGTTGTAACATGTATCAGTAAACTATTGTCAAATATTCCATTGTATGGATATATACCACATTTTGTTTATCCATTAAAAACTAACGGTCATTTTGGAAATTATGAATAATGCTGCCAAAAACATTCATGGGCAAGTTTTTGTGATATTCCCTATTTGCTCATATTTTTTTTAAATTTGTAAACTGTAGTTTCCCTTAGTTCTTTGAACACATTTATATTATCTTATTTATTGTCTGTGTCTGGGCTTTTCTGTTGACTACTCTGTTCCCCCTATGAATGGGCCACACTTTCCAGTTCTTTCCATGTCTCATACGTTTTGTTGGAAACTAGACATTTTAAATAATACAATGTGATGACTTGGGAAATCAGATACCCTCCTTTCCCAGGGTTTTGCTGCTACTTTTTATTGCTGCTATATTTGTTGCTGTTTGTGTGTTTAGTGATTTTCCTGGACCAACTCTGTAAAGTCTGTATTCTTTGTCATGTGCGGCCACTGAAGTCTGCTTGGTTAGTTTAGTAGTCAATTGATTATTAGACAGAGATTACCTTACATGCCTTGAACCACTAAGTCTCCTAGCCTTTGCCAAAGGGGTGTGTGGGGGGCATGCCTTTAACACTGTGGCAGCTTAAAACTCCACCTTAGCCTTCATTTCCTGCTTGTGCAGAACCGCGAGGTCAGCTAGAGGTAAGACTGGGGCCTTCTCAGATCTTTCTTGGACTTGCACATGGTCTTCTTAAGAATATGTTGGAGGTTTTCAGAGCCCCCTATGGTCATTGCCTAGGTTTTCTTTTTAAGTTTTTGGTCAGTCTCTTATTTGCCCTAACTGCTATTGCCCCCCAGGTAGCTGTGATCTTAAGCAGTTGCTGCTGATTGTTTTTGGCAGATCCCCTGAAGACAAGGCTGAGTGAGCTGTAATAATAAAGTCAAATAGGGCTGACTGAGTGGCGCGGTGGTTAAGCGCTGGCTTGGGAAGCCAGCGGCCCCGGTTCGGTTCCCACATATGAGGGCCAGTGACACTGCCCTCAAAAAATAATAATAATAAAGTCAAATAAAGACAAGTTTGGAAAACAGGGCTTTCCCAGGAAGCTGCTAAACAGGCCAAATAGTGATTCTTCTCTGGGGACAAGTCCCAAGGGAAGATGTTCAGAGAGCTCCACATCCCCTCTGTCCCTTCTTGTGCTTGGCTACTTGTTTTCATAGCTACTGTGGTGACGAGGCTGTTGGTTTTCTTTTTTTTTTTAAAGGTTTTATTGGGGAATTCGGGGAGGGAAACAGCTGTGGGGAATCGGGGAAGGGGAATAGACAACTTGCTGTCCTTTTGTTCTTCAGTCTAGTTGTGGAGGATGTTGCTCACTGGCCCATGGTGGTATTATCGTTGCGCTCCTCCCGGATGAGGCAGATCGGTTGCTGGCCTTTGGACAGCCACTCACAGCGGCTCTTGGCAGCTCGAGCTGGCTGCCGGCCACTCCCTATGGCCGGCCCACTGCAGCAGGGGCTGCAGCTATGCCATCCCAGGGACTCCCAGCTCCCGGCTCCAGGTGAAGCTGTTGTTCACCATCTTAGCTGTAGAGGGCAGTGTCACTGACCCTCATGTGGGATCCGAACCGGGCCCCGCTGCTCAGAGCTGACTTCCCAAGCCAGCTCTTAACCAACGCACCACTCAGCCGGCCCTGAGGCTGTTGGTTTTCAAAGCTACTGAGGAGCCGGGGAGAGGTGAGAGGTGAGAGGGAAGAGGGCAAGTTAAAACACCACAGTTTGCTGTTTTTACCAAGATCTTATCATTTTCTTGAATAAATACTCCTTGGACAATTGCAAGTTCTTGTTTCATTTTCAGAGTTCTGAAAAATTTGATGCCAATTTTTCCCAGTGTTCTTGTTGCTTTTATGGAAGAGTAGATTTTTCAGAGGTCTTCACTTTGTCATTCTGAAAATTTTATTTTTAAATAAAACATTGTATCCAAATATCTTCATCTATACTATTTCTAGGGTTTTGTATTTTCTGCGTTTAACCGTTTGCCTGTTGTTTCCCTTAAGTAACCTATTCTGATGTATGGAACAGAAAAACTCTCCTGGTCTCTGTTTATAATTTTTATTAGAAGGTGAAAGTAGAGGCACGTATATTGGGCTTCAGTGCTGCCTCATCAGCCTTGGAGTTTGCTGTGTTTCAGAGAGAAATAGTTGTTTACCTTCTATTCAGCAGCCTTATGTATAGTCACTTAACCTAGAGTAATAGAAAATAGTAAAGAGTACTGCTTTTCATTTCTTTAACTATTTAGTTAACTTACTAAGGAGAAATTTTCTTGTGGCCTACTTGATGTTAGATGCTTGTTTAGAGCTTCTCAGACTTGCTCTCTGTCACACTGGATCAGCCATTTCATTTTCATTATCCTGTTGTGCCCTTTTCTTTCCGCTACTACGGCTGTTGGGAAAACAGTAATTTAACATAAAGGTAATAAACATATCTATATATATTTTTTTGTCTTCAAAGGAACTGAAATATGATGTTGGTGGAGGAGAACGGTTTGACTCTTTGACCGATCTCGTGGAGCATTACAAGAAGAATCCCATGGTAGAAACGCTGGGCACAGTGCTACAACTCAAGCAGGTGAGTGTGTTGGAGCGCCAAAGCTCTATCTCCTTATAGAGCTGAAAACATCCTGCTGGGTTGTCAGAAAAGTCATGACGTATTTTTTTCTATGTTTTTCGTTGCAAAAATATGTCATGACTTTTCTGACAACCCAATAAAATAGAATATTCCGAAAACACAGAAGTAAAATAGCATCATGAACCTCCACGTCCCCCTCACCCAGCTTCAGTTACGATCAGCGCATCAAATCTTATTTTCGTTATTGCTCTACTCACTGCCCTCCTCCTGGAATTTGGAAACAAATTCCAGATAGGACATCATTTTTATGACATCTCTGTTTGCATCTCTAAAAGGCCCTACAAAGTTTTTAAAGCACCTTTAAATGATCATACTTACTCATTTTGGAGTTATTGCTATTTCAAAATTCACCCTGATCACTTAGTGGCAAATGGTATTATCTCTCTGTGTTGTGGTCTGTTTATCAAGAAGAGTAGGTTGAATTTATATCAGCAGAATAAAGGGTGTGTGGAGATTGGAGAAAGATATATTTCCTGATAGAACAGAAAAGAAAGTGAAACTATTTGAAAAATGTTCATTGTGAATTACTGGGTCCTGTGAACTTCCTGTCCTTGCTTTTATAAATACCAAAATAGTAGTCTTTTTTTTTTTCCCCCGGCATTAACACTTTCTTCATTTCCCACCAACTGCTGGATTTGATCAGCCCCTCAACACAACTCGTATCAATGCTGCTGAAATAGAAAGTCGGGTTCGAGAACTAAGCAAATTAGCTGAGACCACAGATAAAGTCAAACAAGGCTTTTGGGAAGAATTTGAGGTAAGTTATCAAAAAAATTTTTTTAACTTGAGTTAGTAAGTCCTATTTTTAATAGAAGTAAAGTTGCTCATCTGTTTGCAGTTGGCTCTGAAAAACTCGAATCCATGTCCTTTTTTTTTTTTTTTAAAGATTTTATTGGGGAATTGTCGGAGGGGAATAGCGTTGGGGAATCGGGGAAGGGGAACAGACAAGTTGCTGTCTTTTTGTTCTTCAGTTTAGTAGCGGACGATGTTGCTTCACTGTTGGTATCGTCATTGCGCTCTTCCCGGATGAGGCAGATCTGTCGCTGGCCTCTGGATGTCGCTCACCACGGATTGGCAGCTCACGCTTGGCTGCCAGCCGCTCACGCTGGCTGCGGGCCACTCACGCTGGCTGCGGGCCACTCACTGTAGCCTATGGCAGCCCACTGCAGCAGGGGCTGCAGCCCACACCATCACCGGGGCTCACACAGCCCAGCTCCAGGTGGTGGAGCTGTTGTTAGCTGTAGAGGGCAGTGTCACTGGCCCTCCTGTGGGATCCGAACCGGGGCCGCTGGCATCCCCAAACCAGCGCTTAACCAATGCGCCACTCGGCCGGCCCCGTGTCCTTTCTTAATTTGGCCATTGATTGATATAGACCACGTTGCTGAGGGGTTTTCTTTGAAATAGAAGAGTGCCATGTTCTGGACATGGGAGTTGGCAGTTAATATGAAACAATGAGCCAGTAGCTCCATTTGGCTCTTTTGGTTTGCTGGCAGAAACCCAGAAAAACAAAAGGATCTAATTCCTTGGGAAGAGCTCCAGCCTTGGCTGGGGTCTGTAGAAATGATCTGTAGCCTTATTGCCTTGAAGAAGTAAGTAAAAGCGAAATACCTCATGGTGGCTTTAATTTGGGCGTTGACATTTGTAACTTTGGGAAGTTAAGTGAAATGATTTCTTTCCTGAAACCAGCTTGGTAGGAGAATGTCCCCACTGGGAATGTGCTGTGTTTCTGTTGTACTCTATGTCACTTACCATCCATCATATTATAATCTCATTCTCGTTCTTCTCATCCATCTGACACACAACTTCCTCAAAAACCAGGATTGTGCCATATTTACCTTCAGACTTATCCCTAGCATGCAGCACAGAGCCTCGTACAAAATACAGAAACTCCATAAATGGTTCATTATTCCATACTTTTGTAGGACTTCAGAATTTACGAATATTTGTGGAATGAATGAGTGGCCAGATGAAGTCACTTTCAAGACAGTATGTCAGATCAATTTATTGAGAAAGATATTATTTCTGTTTTACAGATGAGGAGGCTGAGGCTCAGGGAGGTGAAGTAAATTGCCTTACCACAAATATTGATTCCATTGTGGCAGTGGGGTTGGGTACAGAGTAGAACACTCACAGTCCTAGCTCAGTGTTGCTGAACAGAGATTCGAACTCAGGTTTATTCCCTTGTACTAGCTGTTGGCTTAGTCACCGAGGATACTGTGGCAAACAGGATGGACCAGGTTTCTGTCTTTAGGGACCTTCCAGCTGAGAGAGGGGAAACACTGATGAAAAGCATCACTGAAAAAGTGATGACAAACTTAATAAGTCAGAATTTAAAAAGCTCAAGCTCAGGCTTCTCTTGATTGTATCCTGCCAGCCTAGATAACAGGAGACAGCATTTCAACATTCATTGAATTACATTTACTTCATTTCATTTAGTCTTTCTAAATCCTCATGAGGTAGGTGGATAATACAGGAATTTTAGAAGCCTTACATCAAAATTTGAAAGAAAAACCTGTTTTTCAAAAGTGTTTATTATGTAAAATTGCAAATGTATACCAAAGCAGAGAGAATGGGATAATCACAGCAATATGTGTGTCACTCAGTGTTAGCGGTTGTTGATATTCGGCAGTCTTTTTAACCTACATCCCAGTCGCTGCCCCAACCTTGGCTTATTGCAAATCCCAGATGGCATTTCATCTTTAACTTTCATTTCAGAAATTATAACCAGAATATTATCACAGCTAAAACTATTAACAATAATTCCTTAATATTAACACCTGTTTACATTTTCCTGTTATACACGCACACGCACACACATACAGTTGGTTTGAATTGCAGTTTTGTTTAATGGGAAGTGCTTCCCCCCTGACTTGATTATGAAAAATTTTTGAGTGTATATAAAATAGATTTGTATAAAGAACTCCCATGTACCACTGTCAGCTTCATCAGTTACCCCAGGCATCGTATTATTTTATTCATAAATATTTCATTATTTATGGAATCCTTAAAAAATGAACCAACCAAGACTCATTCTTGTCCTTGTATAAAAAGAAGAGAAAACCCATGATAGAGTGGCTCTGTCCCTTTTGGACACAGGAAACGCTGTGGTCCGACTATGCCGGGTGAAGATAAAGCCTCTGATGGTTGTCCTGGTTAAAAAAAAAAAAAGAAAACAGTC
This sequence comes from Aselliscus stoliczkanus, assembly GCA_033961575.1. Taxonomy (NCBI): domain Eukaryota; kingdom Metazoa; phylum Chordata; class Mammalia; order Chiroptera; family Hipposideridae; genus Aselliscus; species Aselliscus stoliczkanus. Next base: position 7,972,399 of record CM066736.1, read on the forward strand.
ACCAAAACCCTACCACATCTAAAAAAGATAATAAAAATTAATCAAATATGCAGTCGCTCTTAAGATTATGGTAGTTATCTTATAATTTAAAAAAATGTTTGTTTTATTTTTAGGTAAATTCCACACATACCTCTGTTTTTGAAAATCTTAAGTCTCTTAATATTTTGACTCTCCTATTCTCTCCCATTCTCTCCCTCTCTTCATCCTCTCTCCTCTCCTCTTCCTCTCCCTTTGTCTGAGTTCATTCAGGCTGCTACAACAAAATACCACAGACTGGGTAGTTTATAAATAACAGGAATTTATTTCTCACATTCCGAAGGCTGGAAGGCCGAGATTGGGCTGCCCGCCCTGTCGGGTGAGGGCGCTCTTCCGGGTCCCAGACTTGTCATTGTAGCCTCACGTGTGGCAGGATGAGGGAACTGTTGGGTCTCCTTCATAAGGGCAGTAATCCCTTTCCCGAAGGCTTCACCCTCATGATCTAATGACCTTCCAAAGCCCCCCACCTTCTCACTATCACACTGATCATTAGGATTTCAGCATAGGAATTTCGAAGGGACACACATTCAGACCATAGCACCTTCTTTGTTTTTGATTTTGTTTTTATTATCGGAGAAAGTAGGTTTTTTGTCCTGAGAGTCAACTCATGGTCTAGATTTTGCTGAGTGTGCCTCTTTGGTAGATTTTAACATGTTTCTCTGTCCCTTGTATTTCTGGCAAATTGAGGTATTTTGAGGCTTTTTCTGATCCGGTTTTTTTTTTTTTTTTTTTGACAAGACTATATATGTGGTGGTGTGTCAAGAGGTACTTATGTCCTGTTGTTTCTCCTCTTATTTTTATTTTTTATTTTTTTTTGAGGGCAGTGTCACTGGCCATCATATGTGGGACCGAACCAGGGCCGCTGGCTTCCGAAGCCAGCGCTTAACCACCGCGCACTCAGCCAGCCCTCTCCTCGTATTTTTTTTAGTAGCCACTGATAATTAATGCCTAGATTCAATAATTTGTTAGGTGTGAAGTTATAATATTCTAACTTTATCATTTCTTCATTTATTATTGGAATATTTCTATGAAGATAAGCTTTCTGTAACCAAGGCAGGATAGTTTCCAGAAGGTATTACAAAGAAGATACAATAATACCCTTGTGTATGCATCTTTTCCTATTTTTGCTGACTACTGTGAGTATTAACATTTTTTTTTTTTTTTTAGCTGAGCCATCCTGCCATCTGTTGGCAGCTCAGCTCGGGCTGGGCATCGATTGCTGTTGCTCAGAGCTCAGCTCGCACTCTTTTTTTTTTTTTTTTAAAGATTTTATTGGGGAATTGGCGGAGGGGAACAGCGTTGGGGAATCGGGGAAGGGGAACAGACAAGTTGCTGTCTTTTTGTTCTTCAGTTTAGTTGCGGAGGATGTTGCTTCACTGTTGGTATCGTCATTGCGCTCTTCCGGGGTGAGGCAGATGGGTCGCTGGCCTCTGGATGTCGCTCACCGCAGCTATTGGCAGCTCACGCTTGGCTGCCAGCCACTCATGCTGGCTGCCGGCCACTCACTGTAGCCTATGGCAGCCCACTGCAGCAGGGGCTGCAGCCCACACCATCACCGGGGCTCGCACAGCCCAGCTACAGGTGGAGCTGTTGTTAGCTGTAGAGGGCAGCGTCACTGGCCCTCATGTGGGATCCGAACCGGGGCCGCTGGCATCCCCAAACCAGCGCTTAACCAATGCGCCACTCGGCCGGCCCAAAGTAACTGAACTTTTTAAAAATTATGCAGTATGGTGGGTATCTGGTGGCTTCAGTAACACGCACTTCACTTAGGGTGATGCTTAGGGAAACAAAGCCAAACCTTCCCAAAGAGCTTGTGACAGTAGAGGTGTTTTCAAGATTCCATTGGTGGGGTCAAGACATGAACTTGAAAGTCCTCGCCTTTTTCTGGTTATGGAAAAAGAACACTGACCTGATGGGTTTCATTCTGTGACATCTCAAAGTCAGGTCGTCTTTTATAGACCTTGTTAACAACAAAGGTGAGGGGGGATTGAGTTGGCTTTTGGGGGAAATGAAAAAAATAAGATCACATCTCTGAACTCTGTAAGTTCTCACTAGAGGTCAGGCCAAGGTCATAAGTTGTCGTGCACTAAATCAGGGCATTAACTTTCATTTAAACTGGAGCTAGCTCTAAATAGCTGATTGCTTGCTTTCTAGATCTCTCATGTATCTGCTTCTCAAATCCAGTCCATTTAAAAACATTGCCCCTTACGGTTCGGGTCAGGGGAATAAGTGTGAGAACAGAACAAACCATTAGAGAAAAAATTAGACACACGTGGAAGCAGAGATTTATTATAACCTAAGTCCTCTGAAACTGGGGTTTGAACCACAGTAGCAAGTCATTATTATGTGAGTGGTTGTGCTTTAGTTGTTTTCTGGAAGGTGATAAATTTGGGATCAAGTCCATCTTACCGTGTGTTCTGATAGTCTTCAAAGTACCGGAGCTCTAATTTGCAGTGCCATTGCTACTTTAGTTCTGATAACTATGTTTTGTTTGTCTGTATGCCCAACTCCTCTTTATCCGTACAACTCTGTATGTCCTTCAGGTCTGTTTCCCCAGCAGACACTTATAAATTACTTTCCTTTTTGACGCATCTTAAAATACCAAGTTTCTTGTGAAGCTCTGCTTCTTTCCCCTTTGCTCCTGAAATAAATTCGGGTTGATGATTTTCTTCCAGGATATATTATGTGACCGAAACCTTATGAACCCAAGTCTTTGATTTTTTTTTTCTCTAGAGATTTCCCATTTCGGATCTGTGTAAACATCTTGTGTCTCTCTGCTCCTGAATAGAAAGAGGCAGATAATATTTCTAGGTTTGTTGAAAGGCAGTAAAGGTCTGCTAACATGAGACCGACACCAAATAAGCGAAAAGGCAGTGTGGAGTCCTGTAATTGTGTGCCTGCAATGTACAGGTTACCTGAACCCTGAATTCAGACCTGTGCTTCCTGATGGGGTACACACTGCATGGCTGCGTTATAGGATCGGTCCCCTCTCTGCCTGTTCCTCCCTTTTGAGTCCTCTAGGCCTGAGCTGCCAGAGGGCGCTGTGGGCTGCGCCTGGACGCCGCATCTGACTGCAGGACCCAAGTTGAGGATGGAAATCTTGCCATTGACAGTCCTTTGGTCCCCACTCTTTCTTTCCCTCACTTTCCTCCTCCGTCTTGCTGCCCTTCTGTTTCTGGTAGCCCTGTTCTCCATATACCTGCTTCGTCCTTCTTTTCCTTCAGCGGATTTCTCTGCCTCTTGACTTACAGACCTTACTTGTAGCCCCTTTCAGATATTGCAACTAGCAATTTTCGGTCTTTGTACCAAAATCTCAGAGATTCTCATCGGCTCAGAGGCCATCCACCTTTGGTCCAAGGAGCAGTGCCAAGGACACGATCACAGGGAGAACGGATATGTCCGCATGGACCACCCTGTCTGGGGGAAGATAGTTCTCAGAGATGAGAGTTGTAGGGAGTTGGGTAAATAAATGTTCCCAAGTATCTGCCACAAACAGTAGACACCGGTGATGGCAATGGTTTATTTATTCATTCAGCAAATATTTATTAAGCACAGACTGTGTGTTGGAGTCTCTGTTCTAGGTTCTGGAGATGTAGCAGGGAACAAATCAAAGCCTGTCTCTATGCAATTTATAGTCAATTCGGAGAGATAGACGGTAAACAAAGAAACAGGTAAATACTCAATACGTAAGATGGCGATAAGTGCTATGGAGAAAATACAGTTGGGCAAGATAAAGGGGTGTGCCGCTGATGGAGGCATTACCGTTTTACATAGATCTCTGTGACATTTGCACAGAGACCTGCAAGAAATCAGGAGCAAGCCATGCAGATAACCTCTAGGTTGCCTAGAGCCTTCTAGGCAGGTGCAAAGACCCTGACGTGGGAATGCCCGTCGTGTGTGGTCCGATTAGCAAACAGGCCAGTACTGTTGGAGGGGGCAGGCAATAGAAAGTGTAGAGGCGGCCATGGAGGGGCCAGGTCACGCAGGGCATTGTGGATCAGTGTAAGGCCATTGGCTTTGACTTGGAAGAAAGAGAGTCTACAGGGAGTTTTGAGTACCGGAGTGACGTGATCACTGTGGCTGCTGCACAGAGCAGTCTGTAAGGGGAAGGATAGAAGCAGGCAGACGCAGAAGGAGGCAGGTTGCAATAATCCAAGCAGAGAAACGACAGTGCTTGCATCAGAGCTGAGTGGTGGAGGTGGCTGGGCCCTGGAGATATTTTGGAGGTGGAATTGTCAGTATTTGAAGGTAGTGTTGACAGATTGTGTGGTAAGATAAGACAGCTGAGACAAGGATAAGATGAAAGTTGGGGCTTGAACAGTTGGTAGGATGGAGTTACCAGTTACTTAGATGGGGAAGATGGGGAGGAACAGGTGTGGGGGCAGGTGACAGCTTTCATTCTGGACATGTTCAAGTTTGAACCACCTATTGGATATCTATTTGGAATGTGATTCTTCAACTAATGCTATGGTGTTACAGGCAGGATTGCACTAGAATGTTCTTCCTTCCTCACCTTGCTGACATCTCTTCAGTTTTCAGCTCCCAGCCTCAGGGTTGTTTTCTCGGGGAAACCTTCCTTGATGCCTGTGCCCGGGCCTGGGTTGGTTCTTCCTGTCAGATGTGCACATACAGAGCGGCAAATCCATTCCTGTACAGTACTCACCATCCTTGGAATTCATGAATAATTGGCGTGGTTAGTGGTTTAATGTTTGTCTCTTGTACTGTGAATCCATGGAAGCAGATAACATGACCAGGTCTGCTGGAATAAAGAGAGGATTTTGCTCACATGAAACTGATGGTGAACAAAGAAAGGGACGGATACGCTCTGATCCTGCCCTTTTATGCTGTCATGTGCATGTCATCTAAGAAAATGGGCCAGAGCAGTCCGTGGGTCCCACAAGGACAGGTAGTCCTGTTTCGTTCGCGGTAGCCCCAATCCCCAGAAAGCCTGGCACACAGACATAAAGAAGGGTTTGTGTTGAGTGTCGAATCTGAGCCGCTTTCAGTAGCTAGACTTGTGCTGACATCAGACCCTTTGTGTATATTTCAAGAGAGGCCAGCTTTCTGATGCTTAATGGGTGGAGGAAGGTTGCAGGCTTTGCGCTGAGATGTCCCTCTTTGCTCCCATGCAGTTTGTTTTCATCAGGAGCCCCTGTTTGAGGCTCGGTGGGTGCACGTTATAGTCTCTGCGACCCCTGGACACACTTGCCCAAGAGGACCTAATTCAGGGTTGCAGTGGTGAATTTCAGAAAGATGTTAGTTTTGAACCTTCTGTTTCTGATTTAAAAAAAGCGAACACACACATGCACACACACAAACCGACCCCACAACTCCTTATTAATGGGATATTTTCCCCCAGTGCTTCAAAGCTTGTTTCCCTTGGTAATTTGATTTGTTTTTAAAGCCCAGCCTTCTTCCCTTACGCAAGCCATTCTCCTGTCATGGTCCGAAGCTGTCTTCAGTTTGCACAGGCATTACCGTCCTTTTGCAACAGGAACACAGATGTCCTGATTCCGCCAACAGCTCTGCCAAGGGACATGGTCTCCAGGAGGAGCTGCTGCCTGTCTTCAAGCCCACAGTCCAGTTTGCTTTCTTCCCAGTGACTGTATCTGGCTCAGGGGAGCCATAAATTCTACTTCAAGATGCTTAGGCTTTATGGCAACAAGACTTTAACTGCACCCCAAAGCTGTGTCTAGAATAATGATTCTTGCTGGTGATCTCTAGCGGAAATCTTCCCCTTGGTGACTAAGCAGTGTCACACTGAACAGCAGGCCGCAGCCGGGGCTCCAGCCGTGGGCTGTGAAGTGCTCCAGGATGGCAGACGTGAGCTGGAACCAGAGTTTCCATCTGAGCCTGCGCTCCCAGTTGCTTAATAGCAGGCTGCTCCCCTCCGGAGGGTAGAGCGTTGCAGTGCGTAGAGGTTTCCTTCCAAACGCTCCATCCTTTGTTTCCTTTGGGCTGTTTGTCTTGCCCCTCCAGCATCATGCTTTTCTCTGTAGAATTGTTTTATCTGCTGGAGCTGCTTGATGTTGTTACAGGGAATTTAAGAACCGAAGGTGCTTTAACATCTCTGCTTCACCTGTTCCCTTTGCCTTTAAATGTCCCTGTTACTTTCCGCATCTGCCCGTTGTCCTTCTGTCCTGCTCATCGGGTGGGCTTGTGCCATGGCCTCCGTTTCTTTTTAGCGTCTTCCTTCTTTGGCAACTTGGTATGTGCCTTCCCCCAATGTACTGAAATAACACTTTCAAAAGACACCAGTGGCTTTCTTATTGTAACACAAATAGCCTTTAAGCCTCTTTCTTCCTTGTGCTGCTCTGGAGACAGCTGTCCATCTCCACATTCCCGCATCTCTCATGGTTCCTCTGCCCTGCTGCAGCCCACGCCTAGTTTATTCCTCCTTTCCCTCCCCGTGCCTCTCTTGCTGTTGGTGCCTTTTTATCTCCCAACCAGCTAACTCCGGTGGTTCTTCTCCAAGGTGTGGTCTGGTACCCCTGCTCATCTTGCTTTAAATGTGCTCTTCCTTGGGGAGCACACCCATTCTCATCCTAGTCTGAGTACCCCTAAATTTATGCTGCTTCTGGCTCTGGTTTTGCCTTTTGAACTGCGCCTTCCACATTTCTTCTTGGCTGTCGTATCTTTTCAAACTCGAGCAGTCAAAACAGGGCCTGTTATTTCTCATCAAACTAGATGTCCCCTTTTACGTGTCTGTCTCTGGTGGTCATTCTGCCTAGTCTCTGGCCCAGTAGGCTGGAATCCTCAGAGCGTTCCCTTAACTCATCTTCCTTTTTCTTCCATCCCTTGCCATCCACCAAGCCCTATTGGGTTTTCTTTCCTAATGTCTTTCTGGTCTCAGAGGAAGAAAGGAAAGTAGTCTCTATTGTCAGCCTGGTGCTACATCTTGGGCTTGGCAAGTCATCTCATTGACCCTCCGATCTTGTGAGGTAGGTAGAGTGATCCCAGGATGCTCTGAGAGATCAAGGCTCCTGCCCAGGACCGCCCACGTGGGGAGAGGCAGAACCAGGAGTCTCGCATGATTTCGGGGTGCAGGCCATCATCATCCCAGAAGACACGAGGTGCACATTTACTCTACCTCTCTGCCTTTGATCCTCCACTCACCCTTCGTGCTAATCTGCTCTCAACATTTCTCCTGTCATCTCTCTTCTCAAAAACCCTCAGTGGCTCCCTATAGCATTTTCATTTTGAAGACAAAGAAACCAAAGCCCAGAAGAAATGAGAGAGTTGTCCCCAAAGAAGTGACTGGCAGATGGTTGGCTGTGGTTTGAACTTCTGAGACTTCTGACACCACGCTTCCTTTCACTCAGCTTTTGAAGATCTTTCCTCTAGCTCTCGAGGCCCTCCATCATTTTTCTTACTCTCCCCATCTAACCACAGTTCCCACCACTTGGTAGCGCATGGCTTCCAGACTCATTGGCCGGCCTCCCTTCCCCTCCCACTAATGCTGACCTCTTTGCCACCTTTGCTTATGTTCCTTAACTTGCCAGGACATCTTCCTTTCTTACTTGCACCCACATGAACCCTCCTGTTCCTTCCAGAGACCTGCTTTAGTCCTGGATCTCATGCCCTAAATTCCGCACCACATAATTAACCCCACACTTAATGATAGATTTGTCTTGTGCTGCTTGCTGCTGTTTCCTGTGTCAGAACTGTTCTCCAGGGGCCATGCCTTTTAATTTGTTTTTCTGCTTATACTCCGCCTTGTCAGAGGAAGGAGGTGACTTGGTTTACAACAAGAAGGGACCGAATCCTGGGCTGGTTTTTGCCCCCCTGGTACTTTGGAAGTGCTTGTCCGTCAGTCGGGACCTTCTCTGGTGATGGGAGTCTCCAGCGGCTTCTTCATTCCTGGATGGGGCGGGCACGCGGTCAGGACAACTGCCCAAAGTCCACTGCGGAGACATGGTGATAGGCAACGCAGCGTGGCGTCAGGAATGGGGGCTTTCACCCACCAGTGGTGCCTGTTCACACTGCAGAGTTTGCCGTAAAGAGAACAGAATGAGAAATGGCAGTGTTTTCTGCACAGAGACAGATGCCAAAGGAAAACAGAAGTTCATTCAGACCCAGTAGAGGGCCTGGTTTGGGGCCTGCCCAGGTGGTTGCCACTGTCTGGGGAATTATTCATGGCATCCAAACCAGAGAGGCCGTCTGCCTGACAGCATTTCCCGGCTCCCTCTCTCTCCTTCAGGAAGGAATCAGTAGGAGCTTTTGTATTTTTATTTATTGGGTTGTCGGAAAAGTCATGATGCATTTTTGCAATGAAAAACAGAAAAAATACGTCATGACTTCTCCGACAACCCAATATTATTAATTTGTACCTAAAACCCTTTTATTATTGAAGCTTTCAAACACCCAAAAGTAGAGAAAATAGTATGATGAACCACCTTTGTCCCAACACCCAACTTTTTTTTTTTTTTTTTTTTTTAGCTGAGCCATCCTGCTACCTGTTGGCAGGTCAACGGCAACTCAGCTCGGGCTGGCATCGAACCGCTGTTGCTCAGAGCTCAGCTTGCACTCTTGAGCGAGCTCTTAACCAACTGAGCCACTCAGCCGGCCCAACACCCAACTTTAACACATCAACAGTTTGTTAATCTTGTTTCCTCTGTTTTTGCCCCATCCAATATACAGGGGTGCCAAAAAAATGTATGCAAGTGGACTCTTTGGTCAACGTTGCTCAAGTAGTAGTTTGCCATCATCAGAAGTGTCTGGATGCTGATGATAACCGTTTTGAGCCCCTTTTGTCATTGCAGAAGTCAAAGGTGACTTGTACTCATCTTTTGTTATCGGTATATATTGTAATATAGTTTTTTCCTTTCTTAAAATGTGTATCCATTTGTTTGGCACCCTCTGTATATATCCTTGTAGCTTTGTTTTTAAAAGTAAAGCGACTGTAGGGCCGGCCGAGTGGCGCATTGGTTAAGCGCTGGTTTGGGAGGCCAGCGGCCCCGGTTCGGGTCCCACATATGAGGGCCAGTGACACTGCCCTCAAAAAAAAAAAAAAAAAAAAAGTAAAGCGACTGTACAGCGTCGTCTGGCCCTCATGGTCAGTGGCGTTACTTTCTGCCGAGTGATTCATGCCTGTTGCTCAGAGCACTGCAGGCGGAATGGTCGTTGGGCCATTGTCACGGTGCATGGGGATGCCCGGCTCTGCCAGCTGGTTCTGTCTGCCCGCTTCTGTTTGATCCTGTTCCTTCACTGGCATTCGTGACAAGAGCCAAGTCCATGGTTTTCAGTCAGGGCTTTGGAAGTCTGTAGGGGCCTCTTGGTCATCGCAGTGACTGGGGATGTTGCTACAGGCACTTGGGCTGGCAGTGGCCTGGGGTGGGGAGCAGGGATGTTCCCCGGCCATAAATGTAAGGGCTGGTTGTGCAAATGAACACTTGTCCCATCCACAGTCGGCTGGGCTGCTGGCATTCCGAAAGGTACAAGCTGAATTGGGCTTGACTTTCTCTTGATGCCTTGTAAAGTGTAATAGTTTGATACAATCCCTCTGGCTCTAGATCTGCTCTGACGGGTGCAGTTAGCTGACTAACCAGCCTCCGGGCCTTTCTGAGGGTTCCGGTCGTTTGGTGCAAACCTTTGGGCTGGATTTATGCCTTGGGAAAACCGGGTGTCTTGCAGCCTGTGTCCCAGCTTTACACAGCCTTTTTGCTGCCTGTCCCAGCCTCATCACTGATGCGGACACAGTGACATTCAGCTTGACAGGTCATTTGCAGTTTTTGGTGCCCCAGGGGCTGCTGGTGAGAGGGAGATTGTGGAAGATAAACCAAGAAAGGAATGTAACCTCCCACTGGGGGATGCTCTCTGCCCTTCCTGCCTGGTTCTGGGGAGCGCTCCCCCTTAGCAGGTGGTCGCTGATTACAGTTGCAGAGCCTCTGTGGGCAGAGCGTGGAAACTCACAACTTCTGATTTCCTTTTGCTTTCAGTCTCCGTGTAGATGGATGGCAGCCTTCCACTGCGGGAAATGAAATATGCTCAGGCAACGTGGGCCCCAGGCACAGATGAGAAAGGGCTAATGGCACTGAGGAAGGAGCTAGGGGGGGAGACACGCGGTTAGTCATTATTAATCTGTGACAGCTGCCAGCCGCAGGCAGTTAGCACCCTGACTGTGCCTGGGACGCAGGGCCTCTGTGTCTCTCCTTTCTGGAAGAATCCTGGGCCCAGAGGCCTGTCTCTACTCATGTGCTGTTCAAACCCCAAATCCGAGTGGAAGAGGTGATGGGAACTTAATGCTGGATGAGGGAGGCTTCCAGCCGACCGGCCATGGGTACCATTTAGGACGTCCCTGGCCGGGGACTCGGAATTTAATCTGGCTAAACGTTCCTTCTAATGGGAGAGGATTTATGATGGTACCATATTAGTCAGTCACACTGAATTAGTGAATGAGAAAGGTTTTCTCTTTTTTTTTTTTTTTTGAGGACAGTGTCACTGGCCCTCCTATGTGGGATCTGAACCCCGGGCCGCTGGCATCCCAAGCCAGCTCTTAACCACCGCGCTACTCGGCCAGCCCAGGTTTTCTCTTTTTAACCCATATCCAGTCCTTTTGATGAGGCTTCACAGAGGTCTCTTCACAGAGATCTCGGTGGAGTATTAACGTATCTTAAAATCTGCCTCTGACACCCACCAGTGTCCCCTTCTGACAGAGCCTCAGGCATGCGACAGCAGCCAGGTAGAATGTGACATTTTTATTTTTATTATATTTCTTTCTCTGGTTACCTTCTATATATGGCAAGTGATACTGGTTTTCATATGTGCTAGTAATAGGAGGTTTCCTTTGAAATACATCTAGAGGAGGGAAAAAGCAGAGGTGAATTTAAGGAAACAACTGATACAACAGATGGTGTGCCAGGATGGCAGAGCATCTTTTTTTTTTTTCCCCCAAGATTTTTATTTGGGAATTGGGGGAGGGTAACAGCGTTGGGGAATCGGGGAAGGGGAACAGACAAGTTGCTGTCTTTTTGTTCTTCAGTCTACTTGAGGAGGACGTTGCTTCACTGGCCCATGTTGGTATCGTCATTGCACTCTTCCTGGATGAGGCAGATCGGTCGCCGGTCTCTGGATGGTCGATCACTGTGGCTATTGGCAGCCCACGCTGGCTGCCAGCCACTCACGCTGGCTGCGGGCCACTCACTGTAGCCTATGGCAGCCCACTGCAGCAGGGGCTGCAGCCTACACCATCGCTGGGGCTCGCACAGCCCAGCTCCAGGTGAAGCTGTTGTTAGCTGTAGAGGGCAGTGTCACTGGCCCTCATATGTGGGATCCGAATCCGGGCCGCTGGCATCCCCAAGCCAGCTCTTAACCACTGCGCCACTCGGCCGGTCTCCTGCCTCCCTTTTTTATTTGCTTATTCAGCAAACCCATTTTGAGTGTCTACTATGTGCCTGATGCCATGCTGGTTGCAGGCATAGCAAGGTGCTCCCTACTGTGTAGTAGAGGAGACAGATTGGAAAGACATAGGTGGGAGTCAGTGTGACAGGTGTACTGTGGAGGGTGTTAGGCAAAATGGTTTTTAGTGCTTGGTGTGACTGACGCCATCTTGAGAAGCAGGTTGCTTTCAGTGACTGCCTGAGGGGTTGGGCTCATATCACCTGAAAGGCATGTTCTAAGTAGATAAGTAGGCTCATTAAGTTTCTTACTGCCTTGGAATATACAGCTCTTTTTTTTTAATTTATTTATTTATTTTTAATTAGTTTCAGGTGTACAACACAGTGCAATAGTTATACATTTTACCCCTCAAAGTGACAACCCCCTGGAATACACAGCTCTTAACAAGCACATGCCACTTGGCTATGGGCCACCTCTGTTCCTGGTGGCTGCGTGTGCATGTGTGTGTGTCTTGTGTCTGTCCACCTTAGATGGTGGAAAGACCCACCATCTAGACTCTGTTTCTGTCCATGAGATCCTTCAAGAAACTTTAATTCTCGAGTTGTCAGTCTCTTTCTTCTGTCTCTTGGTCCCACCCTTCTTTGGAGGTTGGTTCCCATACACCCCGGGAAGTTTCCCCAGCAGGGGAAGTACTGCAGGCAGCGCACTGAGCAACGATTACATGGCACAGGAAGTCAGGCCCTTCACTGCTGAGCAGGTCAGGAAAGCTTCCCAGAGGAGGAAGTATTCGAGGTGGGTCTAAAAGAATAAATAAAACATAACTGTGCGTAGGTGCTCAAGGCAGAGAGAGGGAGTTCTAGGCTGAGGGGACAGCATGTACAGAGCATGAAAGCCTGAAGAAATATGGTGACTTTAAGGCCCTTGCACCTGAACCTTTAACGTGCATTTGAATCGCTTGGGAATCTTGTCGGAGTGCAGATTTTGACTGAGTAGCCCTGGGGCAGGAGCTGAGACTCTGTCCCTAAGTAGCTCCCAGGAGACACTGCCTGCTGCTGGTCTGCAGACCGTGCACTGAGTAGCTGGGTGTAGACAGAGCTCGTGGCACAACAGTAATTTGATAGAGACAGCTAGCATCTGCCTGCTTGCTTCCTTGTATTCCAGGCATGTTTTGCACTCTCCGTAGTCATCCCATTTAACTCTTACACCAGCCCCCATGGGGGAAATAATTAGTATTATCCCCACTTTACACTTGAGGAAACTGAGGCACTGACAGGCTAGTAACTTAGCAAAGCGGAAGCTGAGGTTAGAGACAGGTGTCCATTGGCTCAGAGAAGAGGAGACCTTGTGAGTTGTTCTGAAAAGCTTGGACTTGATCTTGAAGGCAGAGGGAGAGAATTAAGATGATGAAACGGAGGGCCTGGATGAGATGTGCCTTTTGTAGAGATTGTTCTGGCCATGCACCCTCCACAAGTGACGTGTCATGTAGAGTCTGTGTCCCAGGTGAGCACATCTTTGCTTTACTGTATTTTGAACCAAGCAGCTAAATATTTCCTGGCTCTCCCACCATTGTAGCTGTTGTTGATGTTGTTTCTCTTGGTTGATTTTTCAACGATTGAGTCAGTTCACATGTTTGAACTTCTCTTTGAACCTTACCGTCTTGTCTGAAAAATCAAGATTGGACCTTCTTCCTCACACAGCAGATGCTGCTCTGTAAGACGGGCTCACAGTTCAAAGGAAACGCCAGCTCACACAAGGCGAAGGGCTTGAATTCATCTGCTCGCATTTAAAAAAAATTTGAATGACCTCTGTGTTGTCAGATTCTGCATACATTGTATTTTATGTCTGCCCAGGTTCCAGCCAGCTAAACACTTTTGTTATGAGCTGGGTGTCAAGGCTGAATATTGCATTTTGAAACTGAGAGTCAAATAGCAATTTAAAATCCTGACTTTCATACCTATGTGTGAAATTCAGATAAATGAAATGGAAATATAACAGGGCTGCTGTGTTAGGAAAGATTGACTCTGTCACTCCTTGTAGAAATCTTTTAAGGGGTAACCATTTTGATATATGTATACATGCACACACATGCACATGCACGCATGCTCACATACACGCACATACACGCACGTACACGCACATACACACACAATACACATATATTGTTAGATGTATATTGTCATATATAATATATGTAATATTTGAAACACATACATATTTTTTTCTTTTTACTCTGCCTTTCACTTCCTTGATTTCTCCATGTGTGATTTCCCGTTACCGATTAGGCTTATTTGAAATTAATGGTCCCTTGAAGGCAAGGGACCATTATGTCATTTTTAAAAATGGAACCTGTCTTCGGCTTCACCCTGGCCTGTCCTCCTTTCTGTCTGTTTCTGCAGCCAGTCCTTCTCCACTTCCCTGCATCCCCTCTTCTGTTGGGATCAGTCCCACGGTGGCTGCCAGGTTGAGTCTCTTCTTTTGCTGATGGCGTTCGTTCCCCAGCTCCCCCTACTGGATGGAGGCCTCCTTCCTGGCTCCTTGTTTCAAGGGTCGGAGTTCTCCTCCTCGCTCTGGCTGGGGGAGACGCATGGGTGGGGGTGCCATGGATTTCTGGTGTAGGTGGACTTCGTTGGGCTAACAAAGCTGGCATGCCCACAGCCCAGTGGTACCCAGACCACTTCCACTGTCCTCGGGTTTCCAGATCTGAGCACTGACATACGGCTTGTTCTGAGTTAAACAAGCAGTAAAAGGAGGCAGATCATAAATGCCTTAAGAACAAGGGTTACATCTTTACTTGTGTACTGTACGCCAGTACCCACTGGCTTCCTTTTTATTAAATTTATTGGGGTAACATTGGTTAATAACGTTATAAATTTTGGGTGTACAACTTTATAAAACAGCTGTATACTCTTGTGGGGTCACTACCTGAAGTATAGCCTTCTTCCATCACCATATATTTGATCCCCTTTACCCCCTTCCGCCTACCCCTCGCTTTCATTCTTAATCAGTTATGTTAAAAGGTTTCTCTTTTTATAACTATTTCCTCATTGGGGAAAACTTAAGCAAAATAGATTTAAAAAGAGGAGGAGAGGCCTTTATAATCCCACCACCCTGAAAAAAAAAAATCCCCATGACTTTTTTAGTATCTATCTTTCTGCCGATTATTATATCCACAGGCGAATGCACATGTATGGCTTACATCATCCACTGTTTGGAAGTTTGGTCTTCTTTTCACTTAACACTTATTCTGCTCATCTTTCCAAGGCACGAAATATCCTCTTACAACATCGTTTAAATGGCTGCAGAACATTCTTTTGTATGAATGAGCAATAATGTTATTTAGGCAGCTCTTTCTGGTTGGACATTTACGTTGTTTCTGATGTTTCTGTCACTGTAGTTATAATTAAGATGAGCATGTTTGTAGCTATTGTGCACAACTGTGAATATTTCCTAGGATAAATTCCTTAAAGCGGAAATGCTGAGCCAGGCTTTTTTTTTTGAGACTTTTGACACATGGTAATATTTTACTTTTGTTTCTCTCTAGACTTTACAACAACAAGAGTGCAAACTTCTCTACAGCCGAAAAGAGGGTCAGAGGCAAGAAAATAAGAACAAAAATAGATATAAAAACATCCTGCCCTGTAAGTAACAATATTCTGTGGTGACAGTCACTCGTGGAGATTCTCATTCCCAACATCCCTGTAACTTTTTCTGAGGGCCATGTGCCCGTATGGGCAGACCCGAGGCCTTCTGTATCTTCATTGTGAGCGATTTTCAAAACAGTCAACTATGGTGGAGACTGATGGCCTCATTCACCGAGGTCCCGTGATGCCGATGACTGAGTGAAATTGCCACTGGGAGGGTTTGAATGTGGCTGTTTCCTCCTGTTAATTAATTTTGTCTGCCTAAGAGCGGTACTGTCAAGGCTTGCCACCTCCAAGTGTCAGGCTACACCAGGAGCCACAGGGCTCCCAGGCCTATGTCCTTGCTCGGCAGTACCTGGCTATGGGTCCTGGGAGAGGCACGCCTCCTTCTGAGACTCGGTTCCTTCATCCGGGGAACAGACAAGCTTTTCCTGGGGGCTCTTCCAGCTGTTCTGCTCCCTGATGCCCCAAGCTCGAGTGCCTGGAGATTCAGGTACATACCCACACATTGCCCAGAAGAGGGCATTGTGATAAAGTAGTACCTCCTTTAACACCCCTATGCTGCCAGGTGGAGCCCAAATTGAACCATGCGGGGAAAGAGGCCCGGAAGGACATAGGCCTTGGATGAGGATCCCAGAAGTGGCACTCACATCCTGAGGGATGACTGTGTGCCAGACTCACTGTGTCCATAGCTCAGTCCATACCACATGCACACACAGCAGGTGTGCTTACTGTCCCCGTGTTATAGTCCATCTTATTAGCTGTGTCCATAGCTCAGTCCATACCACATGCACACACAGCAGGTGTGCTTACTGTCCCCGTGTTATAGTCCATCTTATTAGCTGTGTCCATAGCGCAGTCCATACCACATGCACACACAGCAGGTGTGCTTACTGTCCCCGTGTTATAGTCCATCTTATTAGCTGTGTCCATAGCGCAGTCCATACCACATGCACACACAGCAGGTGTGCTTACTGTCCCCGAGTTATAGTCCATCTTACTAAGGTCGCAAGTAGGGGGAAGTGGGAGAACTGGCACTGGAGCCCCCAAGGTCGCTGCTCTTAGCACCGTGCTCTAATGCACGGGTCCCCAGAGTGGGCTTGCAGGGCCCTCCACTGGGAGAGGGAAGGAACATTTAGAGTTTCCCTTGATTTATATCCTTTACTTTAAAAAGGCGGCGGGGGGGGGGGGGCGGCCGAGTGGCGCATTGGTTAAGAGCTGGTTTGGGATGCCAGTGGCCCCGGTTCGGATCCCACATATGAGTGCCAGTGACACTGCCCCCTACAGCTAACAACAGCTCCACCTGGAGCTGGGCTGTGTGAACCCCGGCGACAGTGTAGGCTGCAGCCCCGGCTGCAGTGGGCTGCCATAGGCTACAGTGAGTGGCTGGCAGCCAGCGTGAGCTGCCAATAGCCACGGTGAGCGACCATCCAGAGGCTGGCGACCGATCTGCCTCATCCGGAAAGAACGCAATGACGATACCAACAGTGAAGCAACATCCTCCACAACTAGACTGAAGAACAAAAAGACAGCAACTTATCTATTTCCCTTCCCCAATTTCCCAACGCTGTTCCCCTCCCTCAATTCCCCAATAAAAATCTTTTAAAAAAAAGTGGGGGGAGGGGAATTAAATCTGATATACAGATTCATGGCAGTGCATGCATCAAGTATTTACCCAACTTAAAAACAAAGCTTGTGGGCCGGCCGAGTGGCGCATTGGTTAAGCGCTGGTTTAGGGATGCCAGCGGCCCCGGTTCGGATCCCACATGAGGGCCAGTGACACTGCCCTCTACAGCTAACAACGGCTCCACCTGGAGCTGGGCTGTGCGAGCCCTGGTGATGGTGTGGGCTGCAGCCCCTGCTGAAGTGGGCTGCCATAGGCTACAGTGAGTGGCCCGCAGCCAGCGTGAGCGGCTGGCAGCCAACGTGGCTGCCAATAGCCGCGGTGAGCGACATCCAGAGGCCAGCGACCGATCTGCCTCATCCGGGAAGAGCGCAATGACGATACCAACAGTGAAGCAACATCCTCCGCAACTAAACTGAAGAACAAAAAGACAGCAACTTGTCTGTTCCCCTTCCCCGATTCTCCAACGCTGTTCCCCTCCACCAATTCCCCAATAAAATCTTTAAAAAAAAAAAAACAAAGCTTGTTTGTATAATTGTATATATATTTCAGGGTTCAAAACTTTATTATTAAAGTATTAATATATTGGGGTGCACGTTTAAATTTGGAGAGCATTGTTGTAATGTCTCATCAGTTCAAAGCCATTTTGTCAGGTCAAAGCCATTGTAACTAGTAACTTTTTTTTTTTTTTTCCCTGAGGGCAGTGTCACTGGCCCTCATATGTGGGACCCGAACTGGGGCCGCTGGCTTCCCAAGCCAGCGCTTAACCACTGCGCCACTCGGCCGGCCCAGGTCAAAGCCATTGTAAACTGCTTCGCGCGCGCGTGTGTGGCAGTTTTTTGTTTTGTTTTTTTTTTGAGGGCAGTGTCACTGGCCCTCATATGTGGGATCCGAACCGGGGCCGCTGGCGTCCCAAGCCAGCTCTTAACCACCATGCCACTTGGCCAGCCCGATGTGTGTGGCAGTCTTTCTGTGTACATGTGCACACGTACGAGGTGTATGTATATCACATCCATAGAGATTATTTGTAATGTGTGTAGGTGAGGCTGGGAGAAAGTGGAGGCATTTAGAACATGGAGAAAGGGCAATGAGGAGTTTGCAGGAAATCAGTTTGAGCCCCAGTGTGGTCCTAATGACCGCGGGACAGCCTCATCCTTTTTATGTGGAAGTTATCATTTCTGCTCAGGAGGCCAAATGGCGCTCATTAGGAAGATGTAGGGACGCAGGGAAAGATGAAGGGGACAGAAGCATGCCGTTTCTTTTTTTTTTTTGAGGGCAATGTCACCGGCCTTCACATGTGGGACCCGAATCGGGGCCGCTGCCGTTTCTAAAACAGAATATGATCGCCCTTTCCTCAGAGATCCCAATCAGACACTTCCCCTGATTAACATCTTATTTCTTTAAAGATGCGGAGTCTGAGGCAAAAGAACATTGTTCTGTTAAGACATGCAGCTGTATTATTAACCCCTGTTGTAAAATGTATTGATAGGTAGCCACTAGGCCGCTACTGTACTTTTCGGAATTTGGTCAGTTGGTACCATCAGAATCTTGTCTTCTAGGTATTGTATTTCATTCTGCTTCATAAAAACAAACAAACAAACAAACAAACCTTTTTTATTATGGAAAGTTTCAGATGTATTCCGAAGTAGACAGAATAGTATAAAGAACCCACATGGACCATCACCCAGCTCCAACAATTGTCCGTTCGTTTCCAATTTTCGTTTTATTTATACTCGGATCTACTCCTCTCTCCCCAGGTTATTTTGAAGCAAATCCTAGACATCAGATCATTTAGCTGTACTTTACTTTTCCCTTAAAAACAAAAACTTTTTGTTTTGAATAATTTTAGATTCACAAGAAATGACAAAAATATCTAGAAGGCTCCCATGTACCCTTTCCCCAGCTTCTCCCAATGATAATAATATCATGTATATCCATAGTATATTATCAAAACCAGGAAAGTGACATAGCTACTTTATTTTTCTTTTAAAAAGCATCATGAGGCATTGGACAGTGTTCATATTATCGTTATGCTTATTTGGGATTTAACGCTTGCTGTGGTCTTATCATTAAATGAACAAAACTTAGACCAGGTTGAGGATGAACTGATTTGACTGATTGGTTCTGACAAGGTCTCAGTGTTTTTGTGACTTTGGTCTCTTTTTCTTCCAGTTGACCACACCAGGGTGGTTCTGCACGACGGTGATCCCAACGAGCCTGTTTCAGACTACATCAATGCCAATATCATCATGGTAAACTTAGCTTGTCCCAGTGTTTTCTGACCGTTCATTGCTAGCCTGTCTCTTAAATCGTTCCTTGTGTCCTGAAAGCAACTTGCAAACGTTTGAAGGGTTTTCTTCCTAAATTTCTAGCCTGAATTTGAAACCAAGTGCAACAATTCAAAGCCCAAGAAGAGTTATATTGCCACACAAGGCTGTCTGCAAAATACAGTGAACGACTTTTGGCGGATGGTGTTTCAGGAGAACTCCCGGGTGATTGTCATGACAACAAAAGAAGTGGAGAGAGGAAAGGTATGCCCTGTACTCTTCTGATAGAGTAGGTTTAACGGATCAGGCACGTCAGGTTGATCATGTTAAGAGCTGACTAAACAAATTAAGTTTACTCTAACTGACCCTCTGGCATAAAGGGAGTTGAGTAGATTTGATTATGATGTGCTTTGGTGTAATTTTCTTTATATTTCTTCTGCTTGGGGTTCATTGAGCTTCTTGGATCTGTGGATTTATGGGTTGTTTTCCTTTTTCAAATTTGGATAACGTTCACTGTTTCTTCAAATGTGTACCCCCACCCCACCCTGTCCTGGGATACCAATTACACGCATATTAGGCTGTTTGAAGTTGTCCTACAGCTCACAGAGGCTTTGTTCATTTTTTTCTGTTCTGTTTTTTCCCCTTTGTTTTCATTTTGAATATTTCTTTTGCTATACGTCTTTAAGTTCATCTTTTCTTCTGCAGCATTTAATCGGCTGTTAGTCCTATTCAGTGGGTTTTTTGTTGTTTTTTTTCATAACGGACTCTGTCCTTTTCATTTCTAGAAGTTTTATTTGAGTCTTAATATTTTCTCTCTCTTTTTCACACATGCATCATTTCTTGTAGCTTTTGAACATAATGAAATACATTTGTAATAATTGTTTAATGTCCTTGTTACTAACCCTGTTGTATGCATCGTTTCATTTTTCCAGTTTTTCAGTCATTTAAGGCGGGATGGGGCAGCTTGTCCTGTTCAGTCACTGTATCCAGAAGCAGTGGTCAGAAAGGGGGGTGGAGAAAGGCCTGTCCAGCACTTCCGGGTGATTAGAGTACAAATAAACAAGCAGCGATGTCACTGGTCATATAAACTATACTTCTCATCACTTTTAAGCATTTAAAAATTCATTCGAGGGCCGGCCTTGTGGCGCAGTGGTTGGGAGCTGGCTTGGGAAGCCAGCGGCCCCAGTTCAGGTCCCGCATGTGAGGGCCAGTAACACTGCCCTCAAAAACAAACAAACTATATAAAAATTCATTTGAATTAACTAAACAATATAGTCATAAATATTCAAACACATGACAGTTAAATTTGCTTTTGTCACCCTCTGTTGTCCACCCATTTTAGTCACCTCCCCCAGCATAAACCCTGTTATCAGTCTGCTGTGTGTTTTTCTATGCTGTCTTCTTGGCATTTACTACATATGTGCACGTATTATAGGCATTACAATGGGCCTCACATGCCTGCATTTACATATATACACGTTTTTACATATGTACCTATAAATATGTAGTACTATTTTCTGAAAAAAAAAAAATTATGAAAAAGTGCTTTCCTACGGTGACTTTATTGTGCATCTTGGGTTTTTTCCCGCCCCACTAAATATATGTTCCCACTTCGTCTGTTTGTTGGCCTATCTCATTCTTTTTAGTAATCTCATGATATCCCATGGTGTGGATGTGCCATAATTTAACCATTTTGCTTTGGGCGTTTAAGTGTTTTAGTTTTTGCATTTACAAGCAGTGCTGAAGTGAACAGGTGTGTTCTTGCTTTTTTGTGTGTGTGGCAAGAGTTTCTCTAGGTCAGACTTCAAAAACCACTAGGTCACAGGGTATGCATGTTGTAAATTTATAAAAGTTCCGCCAAACTGCCTTCTACATTCGCAGCAGTGTAAGCCTAGTACCCATCTCCCCACTGTCTTCATGACACCTCAGGTTTTTAAAAATTGTACATCCCCCGCTTATAAATCTCACTGATAGCTCTGTCTGTCATCCCAAAGTGAGCCCGTCCACGTGGGTTTTTCAATATGGAAAAGTTCGGTGTTTTTGTTTGTATTCTAGTCAGAGTTCTTTTTTTAGATATACTTTAATTGGTTTATATAAAAAAGTTGCGTGGAGGCCAGCCGAGTGGCTGTGGTGGTTAAGAGCTGGCTTGGGAAGCCAGCGGCCCTGGTTCGGGTCCCACATATGAGGGCCAGTGACACTGCCGTCAAAAAAAAAAAAAAAAAAGTTGTGTGGAATATAGCTGTCATACATATAAGTGAAATGTAAAACAGATGGGTGATTTTGGATTTCATTCCTCCTACTGTAATTTTCACATCAGTTGTGAGCGGTGCTGTGATTTTGTAAAAATTTTTGTTGTTGTGCTGTTAGTTGGTACTCTTCCTAATATCTCTGGGGCCTGATCTTGTCCTTGTGGCGTAAAGGCCTCTTGCTGTATCTGCCTGCAGTAACATTAGTTGTTCTTGAATTAATGGACAAGCTAAGATGTCTTCATAGTTTCCACTTAAAGTGAGTGTCACCTGCCCTAAGTATGGAAAGGAAAACTGAACCCTCTGCCCTGCATGTTGCATGATTGCGGTTCTGGGAAGCCACCTGTCCTCAGAGGACTTGGGGGCTGTGAAGGGAGGGGGCTTATGTCACTTCAGAGGAATCAGTATTGGTCCCTTTAACAAGAGCTGCCAAAGCTTGTGGAACAGACAGACACTCGGCCGAATCACCCTGCCCCACCCCTCACCTCCACACCCCAGTCTGTTCCGGCTTTCCCGTTCTTCTCTTCACTTGGTGGGTGGAGAGGATGGCATGATAGGCTTTTATTCTCTCCACAAGCCCTTCTGACACCCTGCTCTCTCAGCCTCTCCCCCCTCCCCCGCCCCCGCTGCACAGAAGAAAACCCAGAGTCTAGGTTCCCTTTGATTCCTGGGCTTTAATTTAAAAGCTAAAGTATTATCTCTCACCTTTTAGAATTTGTCAAGGTTTTCATCCGAGTTGCGAAAAGTCAGAGGCGGGCTGCAGTGGTTTGTAGGTGTTTCAAGTCAGCTAGAATGTTTCAGAGTTGTGATTTAATTTTGTATCCTGTTAAGCGATAGCAGCGCTCAGAGTTGATGAGCCAGTAACAGCACTGAGTACAGTTAATATTAAAAGTGTTTATTTGGGGGAAAAACTGGTATCAAAGCTGTCAAAGAGGTATTTGGATCTAGAAAATACTGGCGGAAAAGCTAAATTCAAGATAATAAGTGAAAAGCCCCCAAACTGTGCCAAGCAAAACAGTCATGCCATTCATCATATCCTTCTATTGAACTTTCCTTCTACCCTGGTTTGTTTGTTTGTTTTTTAATTATTGATTATGGGGATAGTTTGCAGCTGCTCTTTTATTTCTAGTTTTGTAACTGTGAGTTTCTGTGTCTTCCTAATATACAAGGAAAATTTCTCTTGCTGATATTTGTGTCTCGGTTGTGGGAAGCGAGTGGTGTAGGTGACCGTGCCTAGACAAACAAACAAACACAAAATCCTTTTTTGCCCAGGACATATCACCAAATGTATACAGACTCGTCTCTCATTGAGTGTAATATTTTCCTCCTTGGTGGCAAGAATGATTTTCTTGGTGCCATATTTTCCCCTCCGCCTGCTCTGAAGCCAGCAGCTCTCATGGACTTGGCATTCCCAGGCACCTAGTTAAGCAAAGGTCACATGTGCAGTAGGTATCAAATAGATCTGGATATAGAAAAAGCAGCTGGTTCAAAACCTCATCAGCTGCCTTTCTGCGCTGGAGGTATTCACACTTGGGCTAGACCAAGCGCGGTGTCGTCCTACACCGGGGCGGAAATGAACCAGGCAGTCTGGCTTGTTCGGCAGCCACCTTCCAATCCTTGCTTGCCTTCCCTCCATAGTGACAGGCAGATCTCTAAAATTCAAAACTCAGCCATTGCTAGGCAGCACTCTCTAACCGGCCAGCCCCTCTATTTGTGTCTTTGATTCTTTAGTGATAAATACACGTACAAGCACTAACTCTC
Source organism: Aselliscus stoliczkanus (assembly GCA_033961575.1). NCBI lineage: Eukaryota > Metazoa > Chordata > Mammalia > Chiroptera > Hipposideridae > Aselliscus > Aselliscus stoliczkanus. Next base: position 7,995,311 of record CM066736.1, read on the forward strand.
CTTTGACATATGTCTCGGATCCAACAACTCTGCAAAGGCGGCCGTTTCATCCCCCTCCTCCCTGGTTCTCCAACCACCTGCTTTTCTTATGTGAACTCTCCTTCCATTTTCTTTGAAAATCTGACAGTTAAAAGCTAGAGAGGCCATTTTCCACGTTAGTGGTCAGTAAGCAGGACTTGGACATTTGCCTTCTGCTGCTTTAGACTTTTACTTCCGAGTTCACAGAGATTAACTAACTGTCTTCTGCTGCTCCCTTCCAGAGTAAATGTGTCAAATACTGGCCCGACGAGTATGCGCTGAAAGAATATGGAGTCATGCGTGTTCGGAACGTCAAAGAAAGTGCCGCTCATGACTACACGTTAAGAGAACTTAAACTTTCCAGAGTCGGACAAGTAAGTATATTGTCGTATTTTAGAGACTTGGGGGGCTGCTCATGGTATGCAGTTAATTCAAGGTCACACGGTCACTCGTGTTTGCACGCATTCATGCCGTCACTCACTCTCTGATTCAGGGGCCGTTCCTGGGTTCCTTCTGTGTGCCAGGAATAGTCAGGGCACTACTGGCCCATGGCAGGCAAGACAGGTACAGCCTGTGCCCTCGGGGAGACAGAGGTGATGAAAAACTAAATGACCAGCTAGGCTTTCTGACTATGCTGTCTGCAGAGGCCACAGAGAGGGACTGGGTACTTGAGATGGAGTCACAGGGAGGGCCTTTCTGAGGGAGTGTCACTTGAGCTGAGACCTGAAGGGGGATGAGCTGGGCATCCACAGAGCCAGGAAAAGAGTACCCCAAGTAGAGGCTGCAGCAAGTGCAAAGGCCCTGAGGCTTATTTCATGACCAAATTCCAGGGTTTCGCATCTTAATTGCATGAGTTCAGGTTTGTCTCTGGGGTGACTAACTTTACAAAGCAGGCTTCAATTTGGATTCATTTAATTTCATGGTTAGAGAGGGGTTTATTTGTTCAAGGTCTTTTGGGAATACAAAGATGAATGAGACAGGCTTTAGGCTTTGTCTTCAAGGATATGATCACGTAGCAGCGAGAAGCCACATACACAAATAGCTGTGCCCCAGAGTAGGCAAGGGCTGCAGCTCACATCCAAAGTGCGTGGTACTGCAAAGGCTGGGCCTCCTTCCAGCTGGGGCATCCGAGATGGCCTCCAAAGAGACTGGGCCCTTAAGGATGGGGGTTCTGTGGGAGAAGAGGGTGGAGAGTGGGAATCCCACGTGGAGCTGTCATTGTGAGCCACTGGACGGAGGTGCAAAGTGTGGGGAATCGGGATTTACAGGGTACAAAGGCCAGTGATGAATCTAGGGATAAACTTGGCTTGAGTTGGGTCCAAGTTACGAAGAGTCTAAACCATCATGTTAAGAAATGTGAACTTGATTCATTAGTTAGCACGGAACCCGTGATGGTTCTTGTGCCAGGTGAACACACACACACAGAGCCATGTGCTAGGAACCTGTCTGATGGCCCGAGATTGGGGGGTGGCGATGGGTGACCTGGTGGCTGGAGGCCTGTTGGAGGCCCTGCAGTGGCCTAGGCCTGACGGCCTCCTTTCCACGTATCCCAGAGACTCCAGCCATTTGTTTTGTTTTACTTCTTATTCCTTCCTTTGGAAATGAATATTATTTTAAAATGCCAGAATGAACCCTGGAAAAGAAGTGATGGATATGAGAGCTACCCTGGGATGATGACAGCAAGTCGAGGGGGTAGTTTGGCTATTGGAGGGCAAGGAGGAGGAATTACAGGGTTTTGAGCCTGAGTGGACAGTGGCGCTGTGGCAGAGGGCAGAAAAGCTGGAAGAAGATGTACGAGATGTTACGGCTAGAATTGTGGAGGTGAAAGCTGGTAGGGTGGGGGTGGGGGCGGGGCGACGGAATAAAGAGGACCAACTGGAGGTAATCGAGGAGATGGACATGAGGGGATTTGAGGATGGTGTGAACGAGGACTGAGGGTGGCGTTAAGGGTGGCTGCAGTTTTCCAGCTTGAGAAGTGGGGCGGGTGGCGTGGATTTGAAGAGTGGGGAGGATGAAGAATAATCTCCCTGGACGTGTAAAGTCTGAGATGCCTTTGAGACATCAAAGCGAAGATATCAGGGAGAGGATGGAGGTTGGGCGGGAGGGGAGATGGGCTCCAGAGCATCGTGGAAGGATCCGTTTCGATCAGGGGAGGGCTAGTTCTTCCGTGGCAATGGGGACTGAGGAGAAAGTGGGCACAGACGCAGGCAGGGGAGCTGAAATGGACTTTCTCGGTATGCCCTATCAGGCATGGGGCAAGGCCATTCGAAGGACTAAGATGAGATGAAATGTTGGACGAAAGTGGAAAAAGTATGAGATGCTAATTGTGTAGAATGGGCAAGAAATTCGGTAAATTTCTGGGCAGAGCTGAGTACCCAGTGGAGGCGATGAAATGAATATTTAGTGCCACCAGTCATCTGCTGTGTGATTTTTCTCCATGGACGCCCTGCTCTGTTCCTCCTGTATGGAAAAGAAAATGGGCGGTTGGGTTCTTCCAGGCCTGGGGCTTTGCCTGGGGTGCAGTGCGTGGAGAGAGGGTTGAGGGAAGGGAGGTATGTGATGGACAGCAACTGCCAGGAGAGTGTGAGGGACTGAGTTGGATAAAGGGTGGGGGGGCGGGGCTAAAGAGAGTGGAAACCCCCCATGCTCAAGGTCATGGTCATGGTCCAGGTCCAGGTCCAGGGTGGGATCCTGGGACCTCTGATGTCAGCGGGGCTGCAGTTCTATTGATGGTGGGGAGCAGAAATGCGAGAGATTTAGAGGACATTGGAGAAAGATTCCAGATAGGGCTTCTTCAGTTTTAGTGATAAACTACCCATCTTCTTGTTATCAGGTGTTTCTGAGTAGCAGGTGGATTTTTCTTCAGTTTTAGTGATAAACCATCCATCTCCTCATTATCAGAGAATTTTGAGCAGCGGGTACAGGAAGTGCCTACCTTTGGTTTTGTGTGTTGCTGATATGGACCTGTCACTTCTCCAGACTTGCTGGTCCCCTATTATCTGCTTTTTATGTAACAGGTTACATTTTTTTTTTTTTTCTAAATTGCCATCACACGATCTCAATTATACCTCCTAACTGCCTGGGAAGGAGGGGTGGGGGCAGCGACCTGAGTGACCTTTTACCAAGGAGAGGGAGCATGGACACACAGGGTGACTGGCTCTCGCATTCCCCGATTGCCTTTCTGTGACTGTCGCCCCTTGATTTTAGCTCACTGGTAACATCCAGAAAAACCTTCTCCATGACATCAGCAAACAATTCAAGACAAGATTATTATGGTTCAGATGCATTTATTGGCCTGAAGGTCATTGGTCTAATTACTCTCTCTCTCTTTCCTTTTCTAAAAATCCCCTTTAAAAATCTCCCTTAGGCCGGCCGAGTGGCGCATTGGCTAAGCGCTGGTTTTGGGATGCCAGCGGCCCCGGTTCGGATCCCACATGAGGGCCAGTGACACTGCCCTCTACAGCTAGCAGCAGCTCCACCTGGAGCTGGGCTGTGCGAGCCCCGGTGATGGTGTGGGCTGCAGCCCCTGCTGCAGTGGGCTGCCATAGGCTGCAGTGAGTGGCCCGCAGCCAGCGTGAGTGGCTGGCAGCCAAGCGTGAGCTGCCAATAGCCGCGATGAGCGACATCCAGAGGCCGGCGACCGATCTGCCTCATCCGGGAGGAGCGCAATGAGGATACCAACAGTGAGGCAACATCCTCCGCGGCTAGACTGAGGAACAAGAGGACAGCAGCTTGTCTGTTCCCCTTCCCCGATTCCCCAACGCTGTTCCCCTCCACCAATTCCCCAATAAAATCTTTAAAAAAAAAAAAAAAAAAAAAAAAAATCTCCCTTAGTTCAATTGTCGCCAAATGTACTGGGAGAGGATGTAGCGATGAATAATGATGCTCGGTGACCTCACCTGGGTGGATCCAGAACTCAGTGCTTTTGGGTCTTCTGTGGTCTTGGGGCCATTGCTGACCTTTGTTGGTGACCAGTCTCCTCAGAGGAGCCAGTGTGCTCAGCCTCTTCCTGTCTCCTGAGCAGGGGCTGTGTGCTGAATTGCTCTTGTTTAATCCCCGCCATGGTGTTGGGAGAGACAGATTATGATTCCCCTTTGCAAATAAAGAAACAGGCCAAACGATGTCCGGGCACCACAGTGAGCATGCATGGTGGGACCTGGGCCTAAATCTGGCCGTCTGATTGCAAAGCCCATCTTCTTAATCTACTTTGCACTCAACAGTTTAAAATATGACATTAGAATAAAAGTTGTGGCTGGGGGAGAGGAGGAGGTTTGGGTACAAAAGGACAAAGAGGAACGATTGCCTTGGGGGATACCTGTTTTGGGGTCTGGTGGGAGGAGAGCCCAGGTCCCGGAGGCGTCAGTGGCCTCCTGAGTTGAGCTGCCCTGGGTCGGGGGAGGCGCGGAGACGTGCCCTGCCGCTGATGAGTCAGAGGCTGATTCAGGTTGGAGTCTCCTGAAGAACAGATGCCGCACTAGACATCGGGGATCTTGTGACAGAGGCAGAGTTGCCTCCGGGATGGCTCAGCCAGATCCAAAAGGAGAAGCGATCCGGGAAACCCCGAAGAGGACCTTTCAGTGGCGCCTCGGTGCCAGCCAGCTCCTTGGGCTCACATAGGATCTGAGAAAGGAGCAAAACCAGGCAATGCCGCAACCCCTTGATTTATTTAATTCTTTTCTGGTTTTTCTTGGCTCTACTCCAGGGGAATACAGAGAGAACGGTCTGGCAATACCACTTTCGGACCTGGCCGGACCACGGAGTGCCCAGTGACCCCGGTGGAGTCCTGGACTTCCTGGAGGAGATTCACCATAAGCAGGAGAGCATCATGGATGCGGGGCCCGTGGTGGTTCACTGCAGGTGACCGGCCTGTCCCCTACCCTAGGGCCCAGGGCTTCGTTTTTACCCACCCACCCCCAGCTCTTTAACGGTGGGAAAAATTTAAGTGTTATTTGAGGCATGGATAAACTGCATTAAGGGACAGTTTGACCCCAGAGTGTGTTTCTCATACACTGCCAGGTGCTTGGGCTGGCGGGACAGGGGTGGTGACAGTCCTTATCCTCAGGGAGCCCCTCATCTAGTGATGTTTGCTCGGTTTTCTTTTGTAATGTAGGGTCCATATCTTTGATTGTGATACTAGTCTCTTCTACCACAGAAATAATATAATTTTTTTTTCCCGACAGTACAGTTGTTTGCTTTAAAAAATGTGGACCACTCCCCATCTAGGCCCCTGGAAGCCATGCCCTTGGCCTCCGCCCCAGAGTTTGCAGGCTGTGGGTGCCCAAGTTTGGGCTTGACAATCATACTGGGGAAAGCTTGGTTTCCTAAATCTCATTCATATGTTGAACAAGTAGATGTGTGTGAAGCTTTATTTGTTCAACCATTTTTTAAAAGCTACCATTTATTAAGTGCTTGCTGTATGCCCCCTCTGAGCCCAGTATTTTTTCATACATGATTCACATTCGATCCTTATAATAACTCTATAAGGCATGTACCGTTATCCCCGTTTCACAGATGAGGAAACAGGGTCAGAGAGGCTAAGGGACTTGGCCTCAGGCACACTGTACTGGAGAGGCTGGACTCTAAGTGCAGGCTGGCCTGACTCCAGAGCCCTATGCTCTTAGCAATTATATTTTCAAATATAATAGACAATCATAAATACTCCCAAGAGCAGACAGTGGTTCTGTTAAAATTAATAGCTTGGTTTGGAGCATAAAAGCCCTGTGAATGACTGACTCCTTTGTCGTTGCTTCTTGTCCTGCCCACAGTGCTGGAATTGGCCGGACAGGGACATTCATTGTGATTGATATCCTTATTGACATCATCCGAGAGAAAGGTAGGTCATCTGGAGGGCAAGAAGCCACAGTTCCTGTTTTTAGTTTATGGAAGGAAAGTGCTAGTGAAAACAGCCTGGGGAAAGAAATTTGAATGTTAAAAAACTTTCACAAAAATCTGGGCCGAAGACTTCAACTTTCAGTGTGTGCGCCAGAAAAAAGAAGTGACGTTCTCTGAGCTTTTGCCATAAAATGCAGCCTAGGGTCTATTGGTCCTGCTGCTGTGGTCTTCTGCTGAACGCCCAGCAGTGGTCTCCACCCAACCATCTAGTCCGTGCTGTTGGAAAGGGAGGGAATCCTGACCTCCGACACCTTATCGTGCAACCTGGGAGCATTGGTACTGGTCAGAAGGCCAGTGCTGTGGCCCTTGGAACACGTTGGGCCAGAACATTCAAGACGCAGTTTGCTTTATCTGTGCATCTGCCGAGAGTTGTGCATTAAACCACTTTTCTCTGGCTCTGCCCTTTCTCCTGATGCTCTATGGTGCTTGCTTTGCAGGCGTCGACTGTGACATTGACGTTCCCAAAACGATTCAGATGGTGCGGTCTCAGAGGTCAGGGATGGTCCAGACAGAAGCACAGTACCGGTTCATCTACATGGCCGTCCAGCATTATATCGAAACACTACAGCGCAGGATTGAAGAAGAGCAGGTACCAAGCCAGCAGCACCGGCCGGCCTCAGAATTTTCATTTTCTTTTCTGAGCAGCTTTTGCTCGGAACAGGTTCTGATAGGTGACTGTCTTTATTTCGGGATGGAAAACGAGTTCCCCAGCAGGAAGGGCCTCTCTGAAAACTATCCGCCACTTCCCAGCTCTGACTTTTCAGTCTGGAGGAACTTAGGGAGGGGCCCCATGCTGTGTGTCCTGGCCTGACAGATTGCGGAACTACCACACAGAAAGGGTAGGGTTTTCCCAGGCTCACACAGCACCATCAGAACTCAGAGCCTCCAAGTTTCCAGCCGTTTCAGTTATTTTTTTTTTTTAAATATTTTACTGGGGAAGGGGAACAGCCAAGTTGTTGTCCTTCAATCTTAGCGGTGGAGGGCGCAGCTAGCTCAGCTCCAAGTCCAGGCGCCATCTGACTTCCCATCGGCAGCGCGTGGCCTCTAAGCTCAAGGTGCTGTGTTCAATCTTAGTTGCGGGTGGGCATAGCCACCATCCCATGCGGGAGTCAAACCAGCAGCCTTGTTAAGAGCACACACCCTATCTGCTGAGCCATCCAGGCAGCAACTCAGCTCAACGTGCCTAATTCAATCTTTAGTTGAGGGTGGGCATAGCCCACCATTGAACAGGCAATCTTGTTGTTACACCAGCTGAGCCAGGATGCAGCGTTCACTGGTCCATGTGGGAATTGAACCGACGGCCCCGTTGCTCAGAGCATGCGCTCTAAGCCAACTCTTAACCAACTGAGCCACCTGTTCCAGTTTTGATCCAGGCCATATTTATCCTGATCCCATCCCTTATGAATGCTTCACTCTTAATCGCACATGGTGCTTTGAACCACCGATTTGGTCCAGTTAGAAACGGTGAAATTTCAATTTTAATAAGCATGCATAATGGAGAAGAATGTGGAGCTGGAGCCTTTCCATTTGAAGCTATTCACAGCAGACACAAAGCTGAGTTAATTAGGAATAAGCTGAGACGAGGGAAATGAGGAGACTGCCCTTTTGGGGAGCTGTGCTTATCTCCCCACCCCCACCTCAGCCCCACTGCTGTGCTGCAGACAGGGCCTTGTCTCATCATCAGTGATATTTGCCTGCTTTATCCTGTTTATTGCCTTCCAGAAAACTCAGTTTCTCCCGAGGGGACTAGGCCTTTCTCAGAATGGGACCTGCTGCCTAACTGAAAGATGTCTAGCCTAGCAGAATAGCAGCCACATCATCCCTGAGCGTGGTCAGCCAGAGTTAGTCAGTTTAGTGGGTTCTCAGTCCACACCAGAATACCCCCTGGGTTGTTTCATGGTACAAAAACATCTGCAGAAACAGTGTCTATAGAAATATAAGGTCATATCATTAACAAGCTACTTCTTGTGAACTTTAGTCCTTGAAGTCGGACTTTGTATTATTTTAAGTGCTATGAAATACTTAGGTGGTTACTCTAGGCTGTTGTATATTTGTCTTCCAGTGATACTTAATTTGGGCCAGGACAAGTTGCCCAAAAAGAAAGATTCATAAAGAGTACAGAAAATGCTGCTATACGGGTGGTACAAATTGGAAACTATTTGGGAATCTTGAAGCATATATTGTCGTCTTTGTAGGAAAAGCTGGGGAAAACACTCTCTATGTCATTCAGAGGCTTTGGTTTTTATCCTTGTTATGGAGAATTTAGGGACTTCCCCTCCCAGCTCTTATAGCACTTCAGATCTTCTCATTACCAAATGTGGTTTCTCTGACCCCTACATCTGAGGTTCTGATTTGGATTTAGGAACTAAAAAACCCCCAACTTTTGTCACTGCCCTTTCGGGTAGGGGAGTGCACAAAAGCAAAGCATATGCTCTAATAATGAAGTGTTATGGAATATAGAATATAGAAACTGAATGTCCCTGCTAACCCCACCCCAAGAGAGCTTGGATGTGTGCGTGTGTGCATTCATTCATTCAGCCAATACTTTTTTTTTTTTTTTAAGATTTTATTGGGGAATTGGGGGAGGGGAACAGACAAGTTGCTGTCCTTTTGTTCTTCAGTCTAGTTGTGGAGAACGTTGCTTCACTGGCCCATGATGGTATCGTCATTGCGCTCGGTCGCCGGCCTCTGGACAGCCGCTCACAGCGGCTCTTGGCAGCTCACCCTGGCTACTGGCCACTCACTGTAGCCGATGGCAGCCCACTGCAGCAGGGGCTGCAGCTATGCCGTCCCGGGGACTCACAGCAGCCCAGCTCCAGGTGGAGCTGTTGTTCACCATCTTAGCTATAGAAGGCAGTATCACTGGCCCTCATATGTGAGATCTGAACCAGGTCCACTGGCATTCCAAGCCAGCTCTTAATCATTGCGCCACTCAACCGGTACCAGCTGATACTTTTTTGGTGCCAATATGTACCAGCACTGTTAACTACTAGATGGTATATGAGCCGTCGTATTTCAAAAAAGAATGCATAGGCTTAGATTATTTAAAAAAATGGGAACCTTATAATATGTAGTTTTCTGCATTGTATTGTTTGATTCAGTGTAGGAACTTGCTACCTGATTTCATAGTAAAGTACTTTCAGTTAGCAAAAGGTTAAAGGCACACTTAAAAAAAATAAAACCCACCTAAGTGTTGTTATTATTATTATTATTTTTTTTTTCACAGATTTTACTGGGGAATTGGGGAAGGGAACAGTGTTGGGGCATTGGGGAAAGGGAACAGTGTGTTTTTCCAGGATCCATCAGCTCCAAGTCAAGTTGTTGTCTTTCAGCCTTAGTTGTTTGTGGAGGGCGCAGCTCAGCTCCAAGTCTAATTGCTGCTTTCGGTCTGTTGGGTCATGGGGAAAGTCATGACGCATTTTTGCATTGAAAAACCTAGAAAAATATGTCACGCCCGACGACCCAATAGTTGCGACAGGGAGCAGCCCACCATCCTATGTAGGAGTCAAATTGTCAACCTTGTTGTTAAGAGCATGTGGTCTCACCAACTGAGCCATCTGGCCGCCCCCCCCCCACCTGAGTTTTAAATGAAGCAAAAGAACAAAACTCATTTGGGATAATATTGATTATACTGAAATAAAGTCATTTCCAAAATTATGAAGCATGAGGAACCTTTGGGAGTGAAAGAATTTGCAAAGAGGGATGAAGAGAAAAACAGAATGAGTCATGGGTGGAAAGTAATGGGGAAGGAAGCAGGAAGATAGAGACAGCACTGGGGAGGGGCAAATGCGGAAACAGGTGGGGGCCCAGGGGAAAATGCAAATGAAGGAAGACAGAAAATTCTCAAGTTTATGTAACCGCTTCTCACACTCTGCTTTTACTTGGAAGTAGATATCTTGGTTAACTTCCATTTACAGTGTTAAAAATTTTTTTTATTTGCAAAAATCAGTATGTGGAATTCCCTTCACCCAGCTTTCCTGTTAACATTTTAACACACTTTATTATTCATTCATATTCCCCCCAACCCTCCCATATATGTATATATATTATATATATATATATTTTTTAAATGAAATGTTTGTAGGTTGCATTATTGCCCCTTTGCCTCTAAATACACCCATATGTATTTCCTAGAAATAAGGATGGTCTTCTCTTGTATTACCATAGTGAAATGATCAAAATCGGGAAATTAACATTGATATAGTACAATTTTCTAATCTACAGACCATATTCAGAATTTGCCAAATTGTCCTACCGATACCCTTTATGTGGCCCAGGTGCACACATTGCATTTAATTGTCATGTATCGTTAGTCTCCTTTAACCTGGAACAGTTTCTCAGGCTGTATCTTTCATAACCCCAACATTTTTGAAGCCTTCTGGCCAGTCATTTGGTCCATTTCCCCTCGGTTTGGATTTGTCCGGCATGTTTTTTTTGTTTTGTTTTTTTGAGGGCAGTGTCACTGTGTTACTGGCCCTCCTCATATGTGGGACCCGAACCGGGGCCGCTGGCTTCCCAAGCCAGCGCTTAACCACCGCGCCACTCTGCCGGCCTCCTGCATGTTCTCTTGATTAGATTCAACTCATGCATTTTTGACAGGACTATCACAGGAGTGGGGTGTCCCTCCCATGAGGGGCACCATCTGTTGATTTGTGCCATTGCTGGCCATGTTCACTTTGATCACTCGATGGAGGTATGGAGGTATTGTCAGTCAGATTGCCCTACTGTCAACTTACTTATTTTTCTCTTTTTAATTAATATCTGACAAGTAGCTACTGGAGAATGTATACATAGCCTATTTTTCATCATACTTTTTGCCTACTATTAATAATTTAACATTCATTCATTCATTTATTGACTGCCTGGGAAAATGACTCCGGTGATATTGGCCCGTGGCGATTTTCTCTGTCCATCCTTCCCTGTTCATTTATGAATTGGAAGCCTCCTATTAAGGAAGCGCTTTCCCTTCTCCTTGCTTAATCATTTGTTTGTTCATGTCAGAATGGATTATAATCTACAATATTAGTAGTATTTTGTTGCTTAAATTACCCAAATTTAGCAAGTGTGAACCTTTTCAAGTTGGTCCCTGTGTCCTTTTCCTCACTTTTTGACACCACAAGATAATCCAGCTTCATCTTGTACTTTTCCAGCCATTTTTCAAAAGAGCCTTGATTCTTTTTAATGAAGGTTTAATATTTGGAAGCCAAGATCTGGGTACTGGGTGTGCTTGTGTATGCTGATATGGTATTTTTTTGAATTGGTAATTAGCTAATGAACCTCTCTAGTCCAGCTCTCTCTCTCTAACCTCCCATATATAGGCAACACTTCTTCTCCCCTCCAATAGGTTTTTTAAAGTAAATTTTTTATTTTGGAGTAATTTTCAGATTCACAAAACATTTGAAAATGTAGTATGGAGAGTTCCTGTATATCCTTCCTTCAGTCAGTTTCCCCTAATGTTATATGACCATAGAACATTTATCAAAATGAAAAAAATTAACACTGATACATTAATTAATTAAGCTCTATAGTTTATTTGGATTTCACCAGTTTTACTACTGATACCCTTTTTCTGGCCTACAGTCCAGTCCGGGATCCCCCATGTGTTTCTTCGGACCTGTGATCGTTTCTTAGTCTCTGCTAGTTTTCACGACTGTGATGCTTGTGAAGGGTACTCATCAGCTAGCTTGTAGAATGCTCCTTGGTTTGGGTTTGTCTGGTGTTGTCTAAGGATTAGACGTGGGTGAGGGGCTTGGGAAGAGTACCACAGAGGTGATTTGTGAAGTGCCCCTGTGATCGCTCAGGTAGCCCGCCTGGTAACATGGCCTGGTGGTGGTGTTGACCTCCACCGCTTGGTGTAGGAGCATTCTGCCAGATTGCCCACACTGTCCGATGACTCTTCTTACCTTTGGAAGTGAGTTATTTAGTACGGGAAATTAGGCTCCCTCTCCTGGAATGGGTAGATACTATGTAGTATCTACATAACTTATTTAGAATTCTTTTGTAAGAAAGATTTGTCCCTTCTCCATTTATTTATTTATCCCAATTTCCAAATAGTTATTTGGTTTTTACAGTTGACCCTTGGACAACACAGGTTTGGACTGCGTGGGTCCACATATACATGGATTGCTTTTTTCAGTAAATACGTATGTTACTATAAATGTATTTTCTCCTATGATTTTCTTAATAACATTTTATTTTTTCTAGCTTTATGGTCAGAATACAATGTATAATACATATAACATACAAAATATGAGTTAATGGACTCTTGATATTATCAGTAAGGCTTCCAGTCAACACAATGCTATCAGTAGTTCAATTTTTAGGGAGTCAAAAGTTACACACGGATTTTTGACTGTATGGGGGGGGAGTCAGTACCCCTAACTCCCGTGTTGTTCAAGGGTCAACTCTACATCAGTATGGACTCATATACATATATTTATTTTATACTTCGGGGTATAATTCAACACAACGCCATTGATTTTGTTGCTCAAACTATTACAGCTTTGGCCATTGGGTGCATTTTCAGGGTGGCTCCTAGGTCCCTTTGACATGTCCCTGTCATTTTGTTTTTGAGCACTTTCTTACTTTCCGGCACTAGGAGATGCTCTGGGCTCATCTTATATTCTCCCTGTCCTAGGCCCAGGGTCAGCCATGTTTGTGTGGTGCCCTGGTTAGAGTTATTAAAGGGTGGCATGTATAATAAACCAAATGCCAGGTGTGGGATTTGCGCATTGCTGCTGGGTGTTCCTGCTAAGGTTCTCTCGGCAGAGAGTTAGGAAATGATGTCTGTATGTTAGGCATGTCTACAGATAAATCTGCAGTTGTTTCTCTGTCTACGTGTCTATATATTAAGCCAAACCTGAGTTTTTATGGATGTCTCCAACTAATTCAGCTTCACAGGGTTCATTCCAGCCTTCCCCTTGCTTATTTGTAACTGGGAGAAACCTGGCTCCCATGATCTGCTCAACCCTAATATTATATGTAAAGCAGCTGCTGTCAGAATTGCTAACCTGTACCCCTGTGGGAACAAATTTACCAACCACGCAGAATTCTGCACCCCATAAGGAGTGTCTTTTTTTTTTTTTTTTAACAGATTATTTATTTATTTATTTATTTTTAGAGGGCAGTGTCACTGGCCCTCATATGTGGGATCCGAACCGGGGCCGCTGGCGTCCCAAGCCAGCTCCCAACCAACGCACCACCCGGCTGGCCCAGGAGTGTCTTTAAACTGCAGTGTATAGAGACTTGGACAGGATTCTCTCTGTGTGAACCATATTATAAGACAGACGTTACCTTTCAAAACTCTGTAATCACTGGGGCGACTGGTTAGCTCAGTTGGTTAGAGCGCAGTGCTCTTTAACACCAAGGTTGCCGGTGGGCCACTGAGCTGCGCCCTCCACAACTAGATTGATACAGCTACTTGACTTGGAGCTGATGGGTCCTGGAAAAACACACTGTTCCCCAATTTAAAAACAAAAAAAGAAAGAAAGAAAAAGAAATTCTGTAATCACAACTGAGCCAGGACAGAAACGCAGTTGTGCAGGCCGAATTTCAGCTGTTGCATCAGGACTGAAATTGGCTTGGCAATTACCGTTCAGCTTGTTACATTCTATTAAACATTTTGTTTGGTATTATTCCTTTAAGAAATATTTGGGTGCCTTTTGAGTTCCAGACACTGATTAGATGCTGAGGATATAACAGAACAAGATAGATTTGGCTGTTGTCTCATGAAACTTAAGTTTCACCAGCTGGAAAGTTTGAGCTAACATCAGGCCATGCCCCTATTTGTCCTCTTTTATTGGTTTCCCTAGACTTGTTCTTCTTCACGTATCTTCCTTCATCGTCTCGGTCCAATAAAAAGGCATTTATTTTTGCATTTGTTCATTTGGTTATTCGCTTTTGCTGTATTAAAGTAGGCTGTACTATGTGCCAGGCACTCTATGGTTGGAGTAGAAGGAATTAGAGGGGGAAGGGAGAATGGGGTGTGATGGGTGGGATTGGAAAAGCAAGCAGACACCAGCTTTTGAGGAGGCAGGCCTTGCAGGGAGTGACATAAAAAGATCTCATTTGAAAAAGAGGGCCCTGGCTTAAGAGGAAAGAATGGGTGGGTTCAAGGCTTGAGCGGCTGCAGGTGGACCAGTGTAGGTTGGCTTGGACAGGGTGGGCGGGCCCGATAGCATGGAGAGAAGCAGGAAGCCTTTGCAATAACGCGGGAGACATCAAGGTGCTTGTAATCCTGACGTTTGAACCCAGAGCACACTGGGTGGGTTGTCTAGTGGTTTCGTAACCTGGACTAGAGCTTTTGCAGTTTACCCGCCCTTCCAGCTCTTGGCGTTGGGATTTTTTTGCAATTTACGGATCAGGAAGGTAACTGGAGTTCCTTTACGGGGAAAGATATTTAATACCAGATGATTTTAGAGCCTCGTGGCTGACCCCTCCTCTTAACCTTGTCAGTTGGCAAGGCCAGAAGATGTATTATAAACATCGCAAAAGGCTTGGCAACTGCTATGTCTTGAATTCAGGTGGAGGATAGATCAATTTCAGATCATTTTTCAGGCCTCTGAAACAAATTTCCCTCCATCCCCACAAAACAAAATAAAATAAAACAACCCTTATCCCTGAAGAATTTTTCTCATCTGTGATAGCCTGGGCTGTCACAGGCCCGAGAACAAACTCGTCTGATTTGTGGGTCAGTTTCAGTTTCTCCTAAGTGAGCTACAAAGGTCCAGCCTTTCTATACTTTTCTTTGAGTTGCTTTGATTCATTGAAATCATTCCATTTGTATTCATTTTTCCTCATTAGAAAATTCTTTTCTAATCACTTCGTGTAAAATACTGATTTTGAACTTTAAGAGAGTATTTAGTAGAGAGGGAGAAATGGGAAGCTGCTGTTCAGTGGGTGGAGTTTCAGTCAAGATGAAAACGCCCTCGACCTGCTGTTCGACAGTAGCGTATAGCTAACAATATTGTGTACACTTAAAATTTTAAGAGTATATCTCACCTTTTGTGGTTTTCTACCAAATTTTTAAAAAGAAGTATTGAGTAGAAAGCAAGTTTATGCTTCAGTTTTTATTGTATATTTTTAATTTTTACTCTAATAAATAAGTTAGGATTTTTAAACTTTAGAATACATTTTTTGTTGTTGTTGTTGAGGGCAGTGTCACTGGCACTCATATGTGGGATCCGAACTGGGGCTGCTGGCATCCCAAGCCAGCTCTTAACCACCGTGCCACTTGGCCGGCCCTAGAATACATTTTTAAATAAATACTGTTGTTCTCTGCCAATTCTTCCATTTAATTTCTCATTTTAAATTATCCTGTATTATTTTTTAAAATTGCCTATGTAAGTCAGTGTTTCAGTGCTAAAAACGTGTGGCTAGTACTCTCAGTCATAAGGCCCTTTTTAAAGATTTTTTAAAACGGTTCACAAAATTAAAATACTATATAGACGAAACAACACACTTTTTCCTTGGATTTCTCTTTTGCAACAGTCCCCCTAGACTGTAAATTCTATAACAACGATGTTGTCAGTTAATAAATTGGTTTGGCTGCTTTGGCAGAGGCTAAATAATAGTGCCTTAAACAAGATCTAGAAGCTTATTTCTCTCCACAGAAGTGACTTGGCAGGTGATTTGGGGATGTGGGGGTATAGGGAAGGCAGCCTGCTCCATGGTGCCATCAGGGATCCAGGTACATTCTTTCTTGTTCTACCTTTCTGTAGATGTTTCCTTTTCCACGTGGTCTCAGATAAGCAGGAGGAGTGGAGGGCAAGCAGCAGCCTGTGAATGTGGGAGTCTAGTCACACAGTGAATCTTTCAGGCTTTGCAGGCTGCATAAGGTCTCTGTTGCATTTTTTTTTCTTATAATTTTTTTTTCTTACAATTTTCTTACAGTTTTTCTTACCCTATAAAAACTATTAAACTTGTAAGATAGATAACTATTCTTATCTCACAGCCTTAGGAAAAGGCCTCAGACTAGATTTATCCCACAGGCCATTGGTTTGCCAGCCCGTGTTTTAAGGCCATGGCATGGAAATTGTATACTTCTTTGTCTGTAAAATAGGGTTAAGGATAGTATTCCTTTCAGAAGGTTGTTATGAGGATTAAAATGAGATAATATATTCAAAATAGTGCCTGGTACAAATAAGTGCTTAGAAAATGTTAACTGGTTTTATTATTGTAATAATTAATATTTAACTCCATCTGTAAAAGACAATTAGCACATTTTTCTTTTACCTCCTGAGTTTTGACATAGTTTATGACATTCATACCTATAATTGCCACAGTTGTTTAGTATTAGCACTGTATATAAATGAATGTTCTAGTCCTTTTATCATGATTTTTATTTCTCTGAATTCTTTATTTTGATTTTGGTTTAGTGCCTCTGTTGACTAGATTTCGTTATCTAGTGGTTGTTTAAAAAAGAGTGTATTCCAAGTTTTTGCATGCTTGAAAATGTCTGAACATTGGCTTTATATCTAAAGGATAGCTTAGCAGGGTATAAGATTCTTGGGTAATCTTCCCCCCTCCCATCCCAAGATGTTTCGGAATTAAATGGCTACATTGAAGTCTAAAGTCAATTCAATTGTCCCACGTTATGTGTGACTGACTTTTTCTGCCTGGGGATCCAATCCAGACAGATTCTTTTTTTTTTTTAATTTTTTTTTTTCTGAGGGCAGTGTCACTGGCCCTCATATGTGGGACCGAACCGGGGCCGCTGGCTTCCCAACAGACAGATTCTTTACTGTTGATGTTTGGGAGATTGTGTGAAGTTTTTCCTATGTTATATGCCCTTTTAAAATGCAGATTCTGGTTTTTTTCGTTTGTTTTCAATGTCAGGAACATTTTCTAGTATTGTGTGTTAGAATATTTTTTCTGTTCTGTTTGTTCCTGTCTTCAGGAATTCCCCTATGTATATCAAATCTCTCATTTGCTTTTTCCATCACTTTTATGGATTTTATTAATAATTTTTTAGTATGTTTTCCACCAACCAGTCTACAATGTCCCATTCTATGTTTCTATTTTATTTTATTATTTTTTTTTTTTTTAAAGGTTTTATTGGGGAATTGGCGGAGGGGAACAGCGTTGGGGAATCGGGGAAGGGGAACAGACAAGTTGCTGTCTTTTTGTTCTTCAGTTTAGTTGCGGAGGATGTTGCTTCACTGTTGGTATCGTCATTGCGCTCTTCCCGGATGAGGCAGATCGGTCGCTGGCCTCTGGATGTCGCTCACCGCGGCTATTGGCAGCTCACGCTTGGCTGCCAGCCGCTCACGCTGGCTGCGGGCCACTCACTGTAGCCTATGGCAGCCCACTGCAGCAGGGGCTGCAGCCCACACCATCACCGGGGCTCGTACAGCCCAGCTCCAGGTGGAGCTGTTGTTAGCTGTAGAGGGCAGTGTCACTGGCCCTCATGTGGGATCCGAACCGGGGCCGCTGGCATCCCAAAACCAGCGCTTAAGCAATGCGCCACTCGGCCGGCCCTCTATTTTATTTTTTACTTCCTTTAAACGGATTTGATTTCTAATATTTCTTGTTTTTTCTTCTATTTCTGTTGCTTTGCCAGTTTTCTTTTCATCGCTTCTCTTATCTAATAATCTCTTATTTGAGGTCTTTCCTAAGAAAGCTCATGTCTGTAAAGTCTATATTAATGTCTTTATCTCTTCTTTCTGTCTTTAGTTTCTTTGTGAGGTGTTTTCTCTGTCTGCCTTTTGCTTATTGTTCTCTTTCTCCATTTTGCGCCTTTCCCCATCCCCCATTTATAGGCCCTGTGCTGACCCTTCCATTATTAAGTAGATCTGTAGTGAGGGGAGGCAAGGTGGCTGAGGAGATCCGCAGCCTTGATTTGGGTTTTTTTGTCTCAGATGCCCTGGGAGCACATCTGTATTGGTGTTCAGGGGTCATTGTGAGCCCTTGCAAAACCTTTGTAGCCAGAGGGTTAATAATGCTCCCTCCTAGCCCTGCCTCACTTCCAGTCAGCCTCAACTAGGAGGGTAGTGGTGGACAGCAGGGCCCCTTTCTCTTGGGCTTTCCCCACCTCTCCTGGGCCTGCTGTGGCTCCCTAATGCCCCCTGGCCTTTTGCTTTTCTGACAGGGACATTCAGGAGTTTCTTCTTCCTGCTGCAGTCTCAGTGGATGTGTCAGCTCTCAGCTTTCTCATCATTTGGGCCCAGCTTTCACAGTATTATGGCAGAGATGCTTTAGGGTTTATAGACTGCAGTTGTACATTCCTTTGCTTTATGTGTAATAAGATTTTCCACTTTTTATTAGCTTTTGCTTCTGGTGAGTTTTGAGTAGGGAGAGAAGAAAGAAACTTCACCAGTAGGTTTACATTTTTTTTTTTTTATGCTTTATGTTTTATTTTGAAAAGTTAAAAAAATACGGTACCACACCTGTAATTGACCATGTGGTTTTATCACATTTCTTTCACGTCGTTTTCCTTTTATAAAAGCAGTCAAGTGTAGTGGGTTCAGCTGAGGTTTCCTTTGCTCACCACCCCCAGGCTCACCCCTCGCCCCCACCCGTGGAACCCCAAGGACTTTACTAGCTTTGCAATCTTTTTATATTTTAAAATGCAAATACAGATATCTATGCACAACATATAACATTGTTTTATATGTTTAGGATGTTTAGCCAAATGGTGTCATGCTGTTTTATTGTTCTGCAATTTGGGTTTTTCACTTAACATTGTTTATGAAATCTGTTTTGGTGCACACGTACACACACACATGCAGTTTTTGTTGTTTCTCTTCATTGTTGCATGTTATTTCATGATAAGAATACATCACATTCATTTGTCCTCTTGGTGGACATTATTAAGGCTAGCATGTCACTAGACGTCCTTATACAGCTCTTTTAGGCTTACATGCATGAATTTATCAAGCAGTAAATGGTCATGGTTGTAGGAGATAATGTCTTTTCATAATTACTAGATACTAAGTAGTTAGTACTGCCAGTACTGACTCATTGCAGACTGATGCTGCCAATGTACCCTCTTACCTGCAATGAACGGAATTCCCCTCCTCCCCCCGCATGTATGTCAGTGTTAACTTTGGATACCCATTCTAATAGGTGCTGTTTCCTGAGTAACCCTGAATTGAGTGCAGTTGGATGGATGGGATTTCCTGCATTGGTTATTTCTAGGTGAATTTAGGAGTCGAGAAGAATGATAAATCATCTAACGAGAGTCCTACCAAATATAGTCCAGTCTGCATCAGAGATGAGATTACATTCTATTGGTTTTCTTTGCCATTTTCCCCCCAGAGTATCTAGAGCCGACAATAAAGTTTTAAAGGTGCTAGGGTCTTTTTTGGGGGTGGGATGGGGGTGGCAGAAAAGATATGATAAAGTGTGTTATTATTTCTGATAAGAGCATTACCATCTTCGTGCCTGTGTGCCGTTTTTGTACTTGGAGTGAACGTATTTCGGGAACTCTTTTCCCAGTTGTTTACCTGAAAATCATTACATATGTTGTAAGTGAAATGTGAAATGATTAGATGCTAATGTGGCAAAGAAAGTGTGATTTCTCTCTTAGCCTAGAAACAGGTACATTTAGTTTAATACAGTAAGTTGTTAATGCATGACTCTCTGTGCTTCTTTTTTTTTTTTTTTTTTTTTTTTTTTTAAATTGGGGAGCAGTGTGTTTTTCCAGGACACATCAGCTCCAAATCAAGTAGTTGTTTCAATCTAGTTGTGGAGGGTGCAGCTCACTGGCCCATGCAGGGAGCGAACCAGCAACCTTGCTGTTATGCGAGCACTGCTCTCTAACCAACTGAGCTAACCGGCTGCCCCCACAACTCTCTGTGCTTTTCAATTGTATGGTTCAAAAGTACTTTTCACCCATATGAAGAGGTAGTCAGTATTTTAGTGTTAAGTCAGGGTCCAACCTCATTCTGTCTCTCTTTCTCTCTCTCTGTTTGATGAAATGCTTTTTTTGCGTTTTTATTTCTTTAAAAAGTCACAGTTCCTCATATATGCACTTTTCACCTTTCAGAAAAGCAAGAGGAAAGGGCACGAATATACAAATATTAAGTATTCCCTAACGGACCAGACAAGTGGAGATCAGAGTCCCCTCCCACCGTGTACCCCAACACCATCCTGTGCAGAGTAAGTACTAATGAAGGAAATTCTTTGTACCTGAACATAATCCTATAGAAACGCTTAGAAAACAAGTCTTTGTAGCTCACACCTTTCATTGGTGCACAGAATTGTTGCCCAACCAATGAGTGAGTATATCAGCGGCTATCTAAACTAAATTTTAATTTACTGAAATGGAAAGCTGATTGCTACACAAGCTAGGATGATATGTGGTTATAAGTATATCAAGTGGTGGATCTCTAAGTGGAATCTTCATTTTTCTTTCACTGGGGTGGGATTTGTTGCAGAGGTAGATAACACCCCTTTTGATGTGTTAAGACTCTTTGCTAAGTAAAAGTAAATATATTGACCATCAATGTGTCAACACAATCATGATCTGCTAATTTCCCGCAGTCAACAGAAACCTGCTTTGGGCTTTAAACCAGGAGCCAGCAAACTACAGCCCCCAAGCCAAGTCCTGGCCACAGCGTTTTTGTACAGCTCACAAATGTTTTTTAAAGGGTTATTAAACACACACACACACACACACGCAGAATAACATGTGACAGAGACTATGTATGGCCTGCAGCGACTAAATTATCTACCCTCTGGTTCTTTATAGAAAAACTTTGCTGATTCTTTGTTTAAAACGTGATAGGAAAACATTTGTTAAATCGATTATGTGAATGGCAATTGTAAGTTATTTTTCCATACATTCTAAAGTCATTCTCTGGTATAACATTTGCTCCCTCCCTTCCGCCCCCAACAGTCTTATCTCTGTTTGCTTCTGATGTGGATGTTTACACCCCTGCTGACTTGAATGCTTTTTATAAACATTTTATTTGTTTTTTGTTTGTTTGTTTTGTTTTGTTTTTTAAAGATTTTATTGGGGAATTGGCGGAGGGGAACAGCGTTGGGGAATCTGGGAAGGGGAACAGACAAGTTGCTGTCTTTTTGTTCTTCAGTCTAGTTGCGGAGGATGTTGCTTCCCTGTTGGTATCGTCATTGTTCTCTTCCCGGATGAGGCAGATCGGTCGCCCGGCCTCTGGATGTCGCTCACTGCGGCTATTGGCAGCTCACGCATTGCTGCCGGCTGCTCACGCTGGCTGCGGGCCACTTACTGTAGCCTATGGCAGCCCACTGCAGCAGGGGCTGCAGCCCACACCATCACCGGGGCTCGCACAGCCCAGCTCCAGGTGGAGCTGTTGTTAGCTGTAGAGGGCAGTGTCACTGGCCCTCATGTGGGATGCGAACCGGGACCGCTGGCATCCCAAAACCAGCGCTTAACCAATGCGCCACTCGGCCGGCCCTTTATATAAACATTTTAGGTAACATATACGAGGCTTGTATTTATATTTGCTTTCTATTTAACATTGAAATGAAATTATTCAACAAAAGTGTTCTCTCCACCAAGCCGCCTCTTCGCTCTGCCTGCGTTTTTCTTGCCCGGTGGACTGACCGGGAGAGTTGATGTTTGAAATTGCTGTCTGCAGTAATCACAATGGAGCCTGCTCAGCTGAGTCCTTGCCCTAATGCTTTCCCCGCATGTCGGCACCGCAGAATCAGCTCTGGCGGCTCCCTGGTTACCAGTGCCAGCCAGTGCCTCTCTGTTCCCGTCGTCCCCCTCGTAGGGCGCAGACACAGGATACGGCCGACCCGCGCCCCTTTTGCGTGTTGCGTCTCCATCCTCTCCAGCTGGCCCCCACAGCTGCTGGGTTCCTTGTCAGCAGACCAGGCACTGACGTCCATCCCAGGGCCCTAAACCCCACCTTGAGCTTCATGTTTCCTGTTTCCCTTGACAAGGCTGGATTCAGGGCCTGACTGCTCCTAGACACTCTCCCTTCTTAGAACTCTTGCCCGTCCTGATTCTTCTGCTTGATATGAACACTGTTCCTTTCTGTATGTACATACCCCCCCACCCCTGATGGTGTGACTCAGGTCGCATCGTGCACACCTCCCTTGCTCTGCCCACCCAGAAAACTACTCATTTTTCTCTAAATCCCAGAGAGCAGAGGCTCCCGAGGGTCTACTTTCACTTTTAGCTTCACAGTTACATTGCTGTAGGTTTATATCTTCTATCCTGTCATAGAATGCCAGTTCCTGGGGACAGGAACTATGTCTGCCCCATAGCTGCTTCCCAAAGAATATATATAGTAGGTGCCTTACAGAGATGTAAGCGTAAACAGCATGGCCTTCATTTTGGGTAACATCGTCTTCTTTCTTTTCAGAATGAGAGAAGATAATGCTAGAGTCTATGAAAACGTGGGTCTGATGCAGCAGCAGAAAAGTTTCAGATGAGAAGACCCTCCGAGACGCTGACACAGACATAGGTATTTAAATGGAAGCTCTGCACTGGTTCATTGTTTATAGCATTTGTGGCATTTTTAAGCAGGCACACCATTTGTGAGTGTTTGAGCAAAGTGTGTCATAATTGAGTTTTACAAATCAGCCTTCCTTTTCCTCTCCCTAAACTTCTTTTTTCCAAGTTGGATTTATTTTAGAGTTCATTAAGCATTAAAACCAAATGCAGAGAGGCTGGCTGAGTGGCTCAGTTGGTTAAGAGCTCACTCAAGAGTGCGAGCCCTGAGCAACAGGGTTGCAGGTTCAATTCCCTGCTTGAGCTGAGCTGCTGCTGAGCTGCCAACAGGTGGCAGAATGGTTCAGCTAAAAAACAAAACAAAACAAAAACCCAAATGCAGAATTAACTGTGAAGGGAAGGGTTAGCGTTTTTTATAGAGAAATGGTTGATACTGGTGATGGAACACCAGCTATCCCCAGTCCTGCAATTTTTATTAGAGGCGGTTAACCCAAGCTGTGCTGGGAGATGATATGCAGGGATCCGGGCAGCATGGAAACAGCACTGGATGGTTGGAGTCCGGATGGCTGAGTTCTCATCCCATGTGGCCTCTGACTGGCTGTGTGACACAGGCATCGACAACCCAGGCCTCCAACACACTCCACTCCTCATGCCTTCCAGCTCTATTGCTAGAAATTCATCTCCTTTGTATGTCTCCTCCCTATCAATCATCTTAGACAGGGACCCATGTGTGATTATGTTTTAATGATAAGTTAGAAATTCATAGCTTCAGCATTTCATGTTGAAATTCTCATTTCAGTTAGTATACTTAAAAGCTTTAAATCTACTTTAAAATGGTTTAAAGCCTTGCCAAACTTTTAGACGTGTGCTCCTTAAAAATTCTAACTTATTTCTTTCTCAGATGTGGACTTCACTCTCTCCATAAAAAGATCAAGAACAGATGCAAGAAAGCTTCGGTGCAGAATGAACTTGAATTTCGAAGGCTTGCATTGTGGCTGACTGACCACCTTTTGATAAGCGAAATTTGAAACCATTTAAAGACCACTGTATTCTAACTCAACAATACCCGATTTCCAGTTACTCATTCCCTCAGATAAGAAGAAATCATCTCTACAATGTACACAGTGTTATATTTTATAGAATTTTATTTTAAATTGAGGAAGCAGTTAAAGTGCGCTCCATATTTTACAAAAGGTGGTGATTCAAATTCTAGTTATAGGCATTTTTTCTTCTTATAACCTTAACAAATGTAATTTTTTTCTCTCTTGGTGGGGGATGATAGGGCACTTGTTAGAGGAAAAACGGGGAAAATAAGTGACTACATCCTTTAGAAGTGAGAATAATTTCATCTATCATCACTTATCCAGTAGTGGATAATTCATTTTGATGGCCTCTTTTTTTTTTTGGCTAAATGATAATTGAGTCAGTGCCCAGACTGTCAGATCTGACTGTCTTCTTTTGCATTGCCATTAAAAAATCATGGGGAAAAAATCACGGGAACTTCAGATAACAGGCATGTTTTCTTCTTAGCGGATGGCCAGTTGCCAGTCAGCCTGTTGACCCAGAAGGTTGTGGTGGGGAAATGTTTGCCATATTTTCTTGTCATTTGAATAACTGTCTTATATTTAGAAAAAAAGAACATCTGTGGATAACCAGTGTTTTGGTTATCATTTGTTGCTGACAAACCATCCCAAAACATAGTGGCTTAAAATGACAATTCTTTTTTTTCCCTCCCCTCCCTATTCTTCAACCTGGGCTGGGCTCAGCCGAGCTGTTCCTCTGCTTGTCTTGCGGGTGTCACTTACCGGTGTCATTCTTGCTGGTGGGCAGGTTGGCTGAGACGCTGGGATGGCTGGGCCTCTTTCTCTGCATGGGGTCCTCAGGCTTCCTTCTCCATGTGATCTCTCCCAACTGGCCTCGCAGAGTAGCTTACCTCTCAATTGGCAGCTCAGAGCTCCCAAGAGTATAAAGCAGTAATGGCCAGGCCTCCTTAAGTCTTAAACCCGGGACTGTCAGAGCCTCACTTCTATTGACCTCTATTGATTAGAGCAAGTCACAGATCCAGCCCAGATTCCGGAAGAGAGGACTACAGGAGGACATGAAGTGGAGGCATGGTTGTGGTTCACTGGGAGTCCCCAGTGAGCAGACTGTCAGAACCAGTACCGTGGAAATACAATTGTTAGCAAAAGGAGAAGCTGCTAGAGACCTTGGGCAGCTGAAGCTGCTTATGAGAGTTGGTGTCATAAGAAATCTCCCTGCACTAGTTCTGCCAGCTCTGAGCGTGTTTCCTGAACCATCACTTGGGAAAACTGGTCTCACAAGGATGGATGTGGTTAGGGCAGCAGAGCATCTGAAAGCAGGACCACCCCATTCCCGCGGCACCCACAGAGGGAGGCGAACGTAGTGCTTTCTTGCACACTGGTTTCAGTTAGGCCTCCGTGCATGCGCGCAGCCAGGCCACAGGGAGAAGGAGCAGCCCTAACGAGGCTGCTAATCAGATTGAATTAGCAGTAGCTCATTTTTGTTTTAACCAAGCAGTAAGATTTGCTAACGTCCTACCGGAAGTGCCTTCAAAACCAACCCTTTTTGCCCCGTGTGTTGAATCATCGTTCGGTGAGTGTATTTCAATTAAAATGTCATCGGCTGACTTTGCGAAGGTAATAAAATGCTACGGCAGCTTTGTCATTGAGTCTTGGTCTCCTTTCTGGAATTCTTCTTGCTTTTGCTCCTGAAAGGAAGGACTAGATTCAGCCCCGGTAGAAGTTCCCTCCTGAGAAGTTTACCTCCCTGGAAACCCTGAGGTCAGTTGGGCAGAGCAGTGGCTTGCCATTTTCACCGAGAAAATGTACAGTGTTCCCCCTCTCCCATCTCCCCAATCTCTTGAACTTAGAATTGCTTCCGAACACAGGTGTGACCTGAAGGTCATTACCTTATAAGAGGAATGTAAATGACTACTGTCTTCTTGTCAAGCCTGTAAAGAAAGAGATTCCAGTTTAGTATTTGCAACAAGGATCTTGAACCCTGTTCTTTCTAGTGCATTGTCACATTGAATGGTTCTCCGTTTTGCCTCGATTTTGTGAAATTGTTTTGACTGGACTTGGGGGCCAAAGTCTTTCACCAGCATACAAGGGTTTGATTGTACAAATACACCTGCTGCATTAGCATCTCAGCCTGTAGCTTCAGATCAGGTGTTTTTACCCTTGGGGGCGGGGAACACCTGATCTTGTTAGCTAGCTCTGTTCGTTATAGGACACTGATTTTATTTAGATTTCCCTCCACGAAGTCAGCAAACTGTCATGTTAGGTAAACTTATGCCAGGACAAGATTAGAGGAGTTCCCCAGATTGCTAAGGTTTGTTGTGTGTTTAATAAAAGGTGATTGCAGGTTTTCAGATGAGAGTTCTCTATGTGGGATGGAAGCAGGCAGAGGGTCGGTAAAGATGGGGGAGCTTGAGGTGTGGGTTTAAAAAAATTGTGGGAATGAAAGTTCCAAAGAGGTGGTTTCCGAGGAAGTCAAGGGGCCCAGGGCCAGGACAGTAAGTGATAGTTGAATCAGATTACCTGGAAAATAGGTGTGAGAGACACGTATGCGCAGTCTGCATCTGGGTTGCTGGTAGACGTTAAATTTGCACAATCTCTCATAGCTGTTGAGTATTTTAAAATTATAAACATAGGATTTTATATTTGGGGTGAAGAAATTACCTGACATATGATACTTGTTTTTTTTAAGCCAAATTTCCATCTTAATAGCTTTTATAAAAAATAAATAAAAAGACACCTCATATCTAGTGTGTGACCCTCCTGAAAATTATGGTCATCTGTCGCATTGACATGAGTGACTTTTCAAATGTTGCTAAATGGGGATGAGAAAATACTCGTATGACTTTCTTGGTGTTTTGCATTCTTGACAGAGCCCAGTTGCTTTAGAACAGTGAAGAAAATCATCCAGATTCTTTTTAGGGGTTATTTTCCTGGGGATTTTAAGAACTAATATAAGGTCTTGAGTTATTTCTAATTCAGGGGAACGTGGAAAAGGTATGCAGTGGGCAAGTGTTTTGTTGTAGCTTATTAATCTGTACGGGGAACTTATACTGCAGACCTAAGTACAAACCCAGCATGGTTTTTGTTTTCTGTATGTCGTTGGGGGAATGGTTTTCTATAGCAAGCACATGGCCTCCCTGATTTCATGATGCCTTTATTAGGATCTGCATTAGCCCTTAATTGTGTCGAAATCTTTTTCCCTCTTCCTCTTGAAAAGAGGAATAAGTTCCAAAATATAGTTTATTGTACCTTCCATCTTAAAAAAGTTTGTTCCTTTTTCACTACGGGCAGTTCAAACAAGGCAAAAATATTTAACAGTTGGTTTTAGTGTGTTGTATAACTTTGCTGTATATCAAACTAATTCTTACAAGTTTTCATCCTAAACCTCAAATCATGTAATTAATAATTTGCCTGTTTATTTATGACCTAATTGTGATTCTTTTATTAATAAAAGCTAATGGAAAAGGATCCTTTATTAAGCTGATGACTAGACCTACATTTAATTTTCCTGCAGTATATGAAGTATTGTACCAGAGTATTAAAAGATATGTAATATTTTATTGATAAATCTATCCTTTAAAAGGAATACATTTTAGGATGTCATCATTTTGATGTGAATCATGTAAATGTTGATAATATGCACTGTTTATTATACGTTTAGTGTTTCGAGAGATTCACTTAATTGCCTTTTTGCCCACGTATATTGTGTAGTCTATTTGCAGTTGTTTAAAAAAAAAAAGTGACATTAAAAGAATAGTTTATGTAGAGAAACATTAGTGGCTGTTACTTGCCTCCCCACCTGTATTTATGGGTGTTAGTTCAAACTGCTTTGCTAGTTGCAAAGCCCTATTATCAGAGTAAAAGTGTATTTGTAAACTGTATGGGAACTAAAAATTAGGAATAAAACCATTTTCTTATATTATGGTATTTGTCATTTACTTCATCAAAAGTGTCCAGGAAAAACTGGGATTATAGGTCACTCAACCCCCTACACTGGCAAAATGCTGAGAGCAGCTCCCTTTTTTTTGTTTTTTTTTGTTAAGATTTTTATTGGGGAATTGCGGAAGGGGAACATTGTGTTTTTCCAGGACCTATCAGCTCCAAGTCAATCTTAGTTGTGTAGGACACAATCTCAGCTCCAAGTCCAGTCACCGCTTTCAATCTAGTTTCCCAGCGGGGGGTGGGGGGTGGCAGCGTAGTCCACCTTCCCATGAAGGAGTTGAACCGGAAACCTTGATGCTAAGAACACGCGCTGTCACCAGCTCAGCAGCAGCTCAGCTCGGGCGCAGCTCACTGGCCACTGGCCCATGTGGGAATCGAACTGGGACCCTGTTGCTCAAAGCATGCACTCTTAACCAACTGAGCCACACGGCCAGCCCCTAACAGCAGCTCTTATCTAGAGGGTGAACTGGGAACGCAGAATGAATGAATCAGTTCCTCCAGCATTTATGGAGTGCCTCCTCTATGAATAGCTTTGGGAGACAGAAAGGGAATTCTTTTTGGAAGAATTTATGAGTAAGTGATGAATAAAAAGTGTGTCTGTGTAAAATATATAGGAAATGGCTGCATACAGAGCTGAATGTGAATAGTACTGGGTGGGGGAAATGAAGTAAAGACATGGTGGGGAGGGTTGGAGGAGGAGTGAATTATGTGCTATAGGATGCCAGCTCTCCCCTCCAGAGTAGGTTTAGGCCACCTGAACATGGCCATTTACTGCTTCTGACGACAGCACTGCATTAACATGGGCAGAAAGAATTCATTTGATAAATAACACGGGTAGTTATTTCCTCTTGTGCATTTCAGGAGTGATTTGTATTACTTACACTATAAAACGCTACTGCCCGCCTTTTGGTCTCAGCCCAGTTACTTGATGCATATCATCAGATGCAGCTGGTGTAGTTGGTCACACCACTCACCTATCTGTTCAAACAAATACTAAGCATCTTCAAAATGCCAGGCGCTGCTGTACCTGTGCCGGACCCTGGGGGAAAGCAGTGACAGATACAGATGTGGTGGCTGTTGTCATGGTGGTGACATTCTAACAGGGAGCTAGGCCTTGTACCAGTCAAAAGGCAGTTAATTATACTTGGGATATTATGCTACCTTATTATACTATTGAAGAGCCTGGGTGCCAAGCCAATGCAGGAAAGACCCAAATTAGACAGCCAATTCCAGATGGGATGAGGGTTACAAAGTGGGGCTGAGGGTATGCGTCACTGGGGAACAGAGCTTTCTACAGATGGAGGACGTCTGCTGGGTTTTCAGACCAAGGTACTCGGGGATTTCAGAAGAGATGCTGTGGACACCTTTGGCCTGGAGATGCCTTGTTCCCCGTAATCCTTCCTGAACTCCGGGGCAGTACATTAGAAGGCCGTGGCCATATCTTGTCTTAAACATGTCATGAAAAAGCCTAGTTCTGTACTTTCTAATCACAAAAACCCCCAAGAAAAGGTGTGGATTAAAACCAAAGCAGGAACCCCCGTAACAGATCAGCTGTGGACAAAGCTAAGGGCTTATTCAGCTTGGCTGTCTTGTCAATGAAAAGCTTCTGAAGAAAGCACCTATTTATTATTGGATCACATTACAGGTATGCTTTGCCTCCACCCATGCGTTCTGAGGTGTCATGAAAAAGGGGCTGTGACCTCCAGCGAATCGTGTTATTGCAGGTGCTATCTGTTCCCCCTAGGAACTAGCTAAGCTTCCAAGCACTGAATTTGCAAAATGGTAATGAGCCAGAAATAGAAATCCGTGATTTTATCAATAGCAGCAGTTACCAGTGGGTTGATATTCATGTCATTTGAGGCCAATTTAAATCTTGATATAAAATGTAACTACTAAAATAAAGATTATAAGAGAGTCTCACAATACTGCAAAACCTGTGGGCAGTTTATGGACAAAGGAATTGCCTGTGCTGCTCACACTTGTCATCCATACTCGGTAAGACCATAGTTAACACTCCACCGGAAGGAATTGGGGCTTCTAATTCTCTTCTATGCAGCAAAGATTAAATTCCCGCGGGGCAGGGGGGCGGGGGAGGAGGCACTGGGAAGTAAAACAGTTCCTACCTTTGAGAAGCTCCGTGTCGTCAGGGAGGCAGAGGTAAATACAGATTGAAGTAGACGATAATAAAGGGTATTAATTGAAATTGATGGTTACATAGAGGAGTGAATTATACAGGAGTTAGAATTCAGCAGTGGGGGTTACTTAAGCTTATTCTTGACCAGTGGGGAATGTGTGTGTATGGAGAGAGAGAGAGAGGAGAGAGAAACTGTCCCTTTATTTTCCTGTGGATTCAGCCATCAAGGCCAGTTTCTTCTTTGAATCTCCTTCTAGAAATGAACGTACAAGTCCTGTCGCTATTTCTCTGTTACCTGCTTGCTTCTCCATTCATCCCTGAACAATGGAAAATAATGCTGTCACCACGATATATACTGATGGCCTTTCTAGCACTCTTGGATGCATATTGCAACAAAATATAGTACATATTTTAGTGTTTCCATTCTTCATGCGCCTAGCCACTGCATTTTTAACTATTCAGTTCTTAATGGAATTTATTCACTAAATTCACTATTTGGGGTCATCTAGGCCAGTTTTGCTAGGACTTCCTAGTATAGTTTAGAGTGTACATTATGCTTTGGAATGAGCCATTTCATTCTGAATGGAATCCTATTTTTTAAGGGAAAGACTCAAGGTCACGTAGTAAGGCAAAGGATTTTTTTTTCCCTGCATTGTGTTTTTGTATAAATTCACAAAGTCAATAGAATTAAATTGAAATTTAGTTTTCTAATGAATCCGTTTTCTTTAATAGTCCATTTCCTTGCATAGTCTATTATTTTGTTAGAGCTGCAATAACAATGTGCCACAGACTGGGTGGCTTAAAAACAGAAATTTATTTTCTCCCAGGTCTGTCATCTAGAAGTCCCAGATCCTAGGTGTCAGCAGGGTTGGTTTCTCCTAAGGCCTGCTGCATCTTCACCTAGTCTTTCGTCTGGGCCTTACTAAGACTGGGCCTTACTAAATTTTCTTTATTAAGAAGAGAACGTTATGCTCAATCAGGGCTATTCTGGATAATTCAGGTGGTCTAGGCCCCCGAGTTTTAGCAGCTGTGTAGAGTGGTCTTTCAAGTGATGGTATTTGAATGTGTCTTTGTACTTGTCTTTATTTTTAATCTTTTTTTATTGTGGTAAAATACACAAAATATAAAATTGACCATCGTAACCATTTTGAAGTGTAGAGTTCAGTGGCATTAAGCCATTTGCATGGTTGTACAACCATCACCATCACCCATCTTCTGGGCTATTTCATCGTTACAATGGAAACTGTATCTATTAACCAATTTGTCTTTGTTTTTTTGAAAAAAATCATTTCCCCTCACCCTCCACCCTTGTCTTAGGCTTAAAGCTCTTCTTCTGAATTTTAAAATTTTGTATATTTTTTGAATAGGTAATATGTTCACTTAGAACAAAAATTGTAAAAAGGTTCAAAACAGGGCCGGCCGAGTGGCGTGGTGGTTAAGCACTGGCTTGGGAAGCCGGCGGCCCCGGTTCGGATCCCACATATGAGGGCCAGTGACACTGTGCTCTAAAAAAAAAAAAAAAAAAAAAAAAAAAAATGTTCAAAACAGCATACAGTGGGAAATCTCTCCACCATGCCTTGAACACTGTTTCCCATTATACCCCAGCACCACAAGCGACCTTGAACTTTGCACTTTTCTCCCTGCTGTAGAAGTGCTGGTTCCAAGGGCTTTACATTTGTTACTTGGATACACATTGTCTCCCAGGAGGCTGAACCTAGTTATTATTCCTGCCAGGCTGTGTCCCTGCATCTTTATCAGATTAGCGTGTTGTCACAGTTGTACCCTTATTGGTCTGATAGATGAAAGATGATAGTTCAATGGGATTAAGTTGGCATTGCTCTTAAAAGTGAGGTGAGTATCTTTCTGATTGCTTTATACATGCCTTTCTGTGAACTCTTGATGTCTCTTGACATTTGTTTCTGTTGAGTTCTGGATACATCTTATTTGGAGTATAGGAATGAAAATAGTTAATTCTCTCTGACTGACAGACATGACTGGAATAACTGAGTCACCAGGATCAATTTCTATAAACACTGCTCTAGGTGCATGTGGGATCCACCTGCCCATGAGCTGTGCTTCTGGCCTTACTGTGATTGTAATTCTCAGTGGTGATGAGAACAGGCTGGGAAACCCATTCTCAGCACCCAGGGTGCTGCCCAGGGTGCTGAAGACACCACGTGAGACCAGCTGTAATTATGCTGGCTAGTGAGTTGAGTATTACTTCAGATTTTCTTTCAGATTCAAAAATACCAAACAGTATGCATGTATGCATCCATTCAACCACTTTTTAATGAGTACAACCACTCAAGCCTCAGGTAAGATACTGTGGAGAATACAAAACAAATCTCTTTTTTCAAAGATTTTATTGGGGAGTTGGGGGAGAGGAATAATGTTGGGGAATCGGGGAAGGGGAACAGACAAGTTGCTGTCTTTTTGTTCTTCAGTCTAGTTGCGGAGGACGATGCTTCACTGGCCCATGTTGGTATCGTCATTGCGCTCTTCTCGGATGAGGAAGATCGGTCACCGGCCTCTGGACGGCCGCTCACGGCTGCTCTCAGCAGTTCACACCAGCTGCCGGCTGCTCACGCTGGCTGCCCACCATTCACTGTAGCCTATGGCAGCCCACTGTGGCAGAGGCTGCAGCCCACACCATCGCCGGGGCTCGCACAGCCCAGCTCCAGGTGGAGCTGTTGTTAGCTGTAGAGGGCAGTGTCACTGGCTCTCATGTGGGATCTGAACTGGGGCCCCACTGCTCAGAGCTGGCGTCCCAAGCCAGCTCCTAACGAACATGCCACTCAGTTGGCCCAGATAGCTCTTTTAATCCCTGTCTTAAAGGACTTTATGGACTTTATTTAGAGAAAGGAGACAGCCAAGCTGAATACAAGATAGAAAGTGAAACAGCCATGGATGAGGCCTGGATCAAGACTAAGAGTATAAGGAAATGACAATAATACAGCATTCACTAAATGGCAGTTATGTGCCAAACCTTATTGGAGGGTTTACACCGTTTATTTCTAAACCTGCAAGATAGGTCCCCTCCTGTCTGTCCAGCTCACTGCCAGGGACCTGCATCGGTCGGAAGCGCATTAGCACCTGTATCCTACTGTTGCTATAACAAATTCATACAAACATTAAGAAATCTGAAATGGGTTTCAATGGGCTAACGTCAAGGCGTTAGCAGGATGTATTCCTTTTGGAGCTTGTGGGGGAGAATTGATTCCCTTGCCTTTTCTAGTTCTAGAAGCTTCCCACATTCTTTGCCTTCTGACCCTTCCTCCGTCTTCAAAGCCAGCGAAGGCTCATCAAGTCTGACACTGACATTCCTCAGACATCACTCTAATTCTGACGTTCTTGCTTCCTTATTTCACTTACAAGGACCCTGATGATTATAGTGGATCCAACCAGAGAATCCAGAATAGCCTCCCCATCTGCAAAGTCCCCTTCGTTGTGTGGAGTACTGTATTCATAGGCTGCAGGGATTAGGAAAAGGACAACTTTGGGGGCCCATTGTCCTGCCTTCCACAACAGCCTGGAGGACAGTGTTCCTGGGAGCTGTGGCGCGGGAGAAAGGTCCCCAGCAGAGTTGGAGGCAACAGTAGGGCTCAGCCATGAAGGAAGAAATACCCTGACCACGCCCCCCAATCTCCTGCTGCCTCCAATTGGCCCAGCCCATTGACCTCACTTCTGATTGGCCCAACCCATGGACCCCCCACCTCCCATTGGCCCAACCCGTTGACCCCACCTCCCATTGGCCCACCCCATCTGCAAGCCAGAGGGCCACGGTGTCCCGGTGCTGCAGATCATAGGAAAGAGAATGGATCTGGGGAAGGGTTGGGGCAAATGAAGAACAAGCCCACTGGAGCCTCGCTACTCAAGGTGCTGTCTGCAGACCAGCACCACCAGCATCACCTGGGAACTCTTGGACATGCAGAATCTCAGGCCCCACTTCAGCTCCACCGAATCAGAATCTGCATTTTTTCACAGGATCCCCAGGAGATGCGTGGGTACATTTGTAGTTTGCACAGACTGCACTGGTGGATTTCCACATGGAGATAAAGGTCACTGGAAATTATACCCCTGCTGCTGGGTCATTTCATGTCTACAGATAGAGAGGAAGAAAAATCCAAAGACTGGATGGATCTCAAAGAACAAGGCAAACATCACCACTCAATGTCTTGAAAACAGCGTCAGATATTCTTAGACATGACACCTACCAAAACCGAGTTTGTGAAATCCCAAGCATATGTTAGATCCATCTAATGATGGAAGAGAAGAGGAAAAAAAATAAAGGAAGCAAACTCTAAAATTAAAGTCTGTTCAGGAGGTGACAGATGTCTGGGTCTTGGTAGATTTCTAGACTTGTAAGAAGTTGGTTTTTTTTTAATCTTTCATCTTCATACATGTCTGATGGTTGCTTTCGGTGTTATCGTTATTTTTTTCCTCATACTAAAATTAATTTCCTTCTTTCTAAAGGGTTGATCCCCCTCAAGTGTTACTTTGTATGAAAGCTTTAGAAAATGTCCAATAATGGTTTGAGGCACGGACAAAAAAACGCCTCAGTTAGCCACACAAATAATCTGCCAGCTGCGCCGTGTTGTGAATTGATTTACTGTGTTTAATACCTTTCCCGCATTTGAAAATGGACTGAAATCCTTGCTTGGGACCACAGAATTCCTATCTCTAGATTTAAGAATAAACTATCAGGTTTCTGTAAAGGGTAAGTTGAAATACACTTTTTAATTTAAGGTGTTAAAAATGTTTGAGTCTTAGGCTCCAGTCACAGATGGAGTATTCAGTTCTAGGCATGTTGACTTCATGGGAAATCAGGGCATTGGGACCCCACAGGCTTGGGTTTGTTTTCTGGTTTTGCCACTTAACTAGCTGTGTGACCTTGGACAAGTCAGTGAAGGTCTTTGATCCTCCGATTCCTCTATAGGAAAATGGAGGTAATTAGTGGTACCTACCTTGTTGTTGAGAAGTGTAATGGCAGTGGATGATCTGGCACATAATAGGTGCTCAATGAACACCTATTTCTTCCTATAGGGCTTGGGAATGCCTTCCAGGCACTTGATATAGCTCATTCCTGTGTTATATGAATTTACCAGCTGATGGCACGTAGCAGGGAAGATGTGAATAAAATTCGTGGATTGCATTAGAGTTTACACAGCCCTTCCAGGAGGTAATTGTTGAGCAAAAACCTTTTTGTTACAATTAGTATTGGAAATCCTCAATTCGCCTTCCTCCCTGGCATGGAATACAATACTTAATTCATACACACATGTTTTTATTTGCTGATGGTTTTTAATCCTGGGAACAAATAGATTGTTCATGTCCTCTGCTTTGGATCGGGGAAAGTGCTTCCATTTAGGAAGGGAGTGATTTGAAAGCTTGAGATGGGAGAAGGCAGAGAACAAAGACTTGTCCTAAGTCTTTTCTGTGTGACTTTGCTAAATAGCTTAAACTTTGGGGCCTCAGTTTCCTTCCTGAAGAATGGGGCCAACAATCATATATATTGCCTAGGCCACTGTGAGGATGAAATGAAGACACCCCGCCCCCCAAATGCAGCTCCACAGAAGAATGAATGGAATCAACTGAGGTGTTTTCCATACACTGCAGTGCAGCCAAGGGATGAATCGTGCCAACACAGGGACAAGCACATCCTGGGAGGGAACGAGACCGATTATTTTGCATGTTCAGTGACATCCAAAAACAAATAATACAATGTTTGGCGGAAGAAAAAATCATTTGTAGTAGAACTATAAAGGAAAGTATGGGAATGATACCACCCCGCCACACACCAGATAGCTATTCCTTTGGCATGAGGAAGGGAAGAGGGTGGTTAGGCAAGGTCGGAGAAGGACAACTGGGGTTCCCATGGCTTCAAAATGCTTATTGTAGCTAATGTTTTCCATGTTATTAATTTGTATATCTAATTATGTAAGGTGATATATGTACATGATAAGATTCTGTGTTCCATATATTTTTATGGACTTCATAACATTTTATAATATGTTTATAGGAGATGATATGTTCCACATGTTCTTTTGAACATTTGAAATATTTCAGGATGAAACATTAAACAGATTAACAAAGAAAATCAATGTGCCAATCACCTTGTAAATAGAAAGCAGGTGGCTGGAGTCAGCTTGTAGAACAGCCAGTGCTGCGGTTGATTGAGTGATGATGAGATGCGCTGTGCCAAAGTGCTTGGCAAGAATTCTCTTACTACATCCACACAACCGCCAGACCAGGTATTATTATTATCTTCATTTTTACAGATGAGTACATTGAGGCAGCTGGCCAACATACCTTAAGTACTAGGTACCGTAGCGTTACAGTTACATTATCTTATTTCATCTTCCAGCAACCCTGGGAACTACACTGAAAACACAACTTTTAACCAGGGGCTGGCAAGCATTTTCCATACAGGGCCAGAGAGTAAATATTTCATGCTCTGTGAGCCCTACGATCTTTGGCGCTATGTGATGGCTCCAGTCGGCCCTTGGAGTGCAACAGCCCCCACAGATCTTGCATAAGTGAAACTGTGGGGCAGTGTGTCAATAAAACTTTATTAATGGGCACTGATGTTTACATTTCATTGAATTTTCACCTGTCACAAAATATCATTTTCTTTTTGGCTTTTTCCAGCCATTAAAAAATGTAAAAGTTTTCTTAGCTCACAGGTCACACACACACACACACACACAAAACAGGCAGCAGGGGGCCAGCCAAGTGGCCCGTTGGTTAGGAGCTGGTTTGGGACACCAGCAGCCTCGGTTCGGATCCCACATGTGAGGGCCAGTGACACTGCCCTCTACAGCTAACAACAGCTCCACCTGGAGCTGGGCTGTATGAGCCCCGGTGACAGAGTAGGCTGCAGCCCCTGCTGCAGTGAGCTGCCATGGGCTATAGCGAGTGGCCGGCGGCCAGCGTGAGCAGCTGGCGGCCAGTGTGAGCTGCCAATAGCCATGGTGAGCGACCATCCAGAGGCCGATGACCGATCTGCCTCATCCAGGAGGAGCGTGATGACGATGCCAACATGGGCCAGTGAAGCGACGTCCTCCGCAGCTGGATGGGGGAACAAGGGGACAGCGACTTATCTGTTCCCCTTCCCCGATTCCGGCCCTGTTCTCCTCCCCCAATTCCCCAACAAAATCTTAAGAGAAAAAAAAAATCCCTGTGATTACAAAAACAGGCAGCGGGCTGGATCTGGCCCATGGGCTATCATTTGCTAGGTGTGGCTTTAGACCATCAGTTCCATGGGTGCAGGAAACTTGTCTTTGTTCAGCATTGTATACCCAGCTGCTGGCACACCACCAGGTGCTTAGTACAGACTTGAATGAATGAGGGAATATATGAGCTGATATCTCAGAAGTCCTACAATGGTGACGTCTTCTCTCCACTTTAGGCCACCACCCTGGACGTAACTAGGTGAGCATTTTTTTAGGAGGCACTGTTAATGACGCTGTTGGAATTATAGGTATGTGCTGGGGCTGTCCCTGGCAAACCAGGATGCATGGTAGTTACAGTGTTCCCGATCAGGGACGTGATTCTTTACCGTAGTGACAGCAGGACATTGGGGGGGGGGGTGTACGCACACATGTGAATGAGTGTTCAACAAAGTTACTGATTTTTTCCCCCACAGGTGCTTTTTTTTTTTTTTTTTAAGATTTTTGTTGGGGAATCAGGAAGGCAACAGTGTTGGGGAATCGGGGAAGGGGAACACTGTGTTTTTCCAGGACCCATCAGCTCCAAGTCAAGTTGTTGTCCTTCTTAGTTGTGGAGGGGGCAAGCTCAGCTCAAAGTCAAGTTGCTGCTTTCAATCTAGTTGCCAGGGGAGTGCAGCCCACCATCCCATATGGCTGTTGAACCAGCAACCTTGCTGCTAAGAGCACGCACTCTCACCAGCTGAGCCATCCAGCCGCCTGTGGCAGTTCAGCGGCAGCTCAGCTCAGGCACAGCTCACTGGCCCATGTGGGAATAGAACTGGCAACACCATTGCTCAGAGCTAGCGCTCTTAACCAACTGAGCCACTCAGCCAGCCCCTCCCCACA
The DNA here is from genome assembly GCA_033961575.1 of Aselliscus stoliczkanus. Lineage (NCBI taxonomy): Eukaryota > Metazoa > Chordata > Mammalia > Chiroptera > Hipposideridae > Aselliscus > Aselliscus stoliczkanus. The sequence goes on from CM066736.1 coordinate 8,032,778, forward strand.
GCTTTTAATGAGAAAGATTTCAAGCCTGGAAAAGAGTTGCAAGAACAGTGGGACAAGGAGCACTCACATACTTGTCACCTTGATGGAGCCATTTTTACATTGTGCCATATCTATCTATCTATCTATCTATCTATCTATCTATCTATCTATCTATCTATCTATCATCCATCCATCCTTATTTTCCTGAGAACCAGGTGCAGACAGCGTGACACTTGACCCTTGAATACTGCATATGTACTAAGAAGAGACATCCTTCCTCATAACCACAATACAGTGTCCACACTCAGGAAACGGAACATGGACACACTGATGATCTAACATACAGTCAATATTTTAATTTCCCCAATTGTCCCCAAAATGTCTTTTAGAGCTGTGTGGAGTTTTTTTGTTTTGCTTTGGGGTTTTTGTTTTCGAACCGAGATCCAGCTGAAGACCATGCATGGCATTGAGCTGTCCTTTGACTTCAGCCTCCTGGCATCCAGAATAGCTCCCTTCCCTCTCTTTGTCTCCATGGCGTTGCTATCTGAAAAGCACAGGTCGTTTGTTTTGTACAAAGTGTCCATTTGTAATTTGTTTGATTGCTTCTTGTGAATAGATTCAGGTTAAACATTTTTTGCCAAAAGTACTAATGTATATGGGTGGTGGTATGTCCTTGGTGGGTCCCATCAGGAGGCACGAGGCATCATCTGTCCCATTATTGATGATGTTGACCTTGATCGTGTGGTTAAAGGACATACCATTTAGGAGAAGAAATCGCTGAAGAGTGTAAACAGGGAAAGACAAACACGTACAAGGGGTCCTATCTTGCAGATGCTGTTTGCTCAGCTTCTGGGTTCTTACAAGCTTGAGTGACTGAATTCAGCGGGGGAAGCAGCTCGCGGCTGCTTGCTTCGTGGCTGTACCGCGTATGTATGCAGAGCTGCTCTTCCTGGACAATTGTAGATTTATTGATTGGGTTAATTTCCATGATTTGGTGGTTCGGGCGGGCTGCCGGGGTGCGGCAAATCTCGCCTTGGCGCTTGCATTAGTTTTCATGTCATGTAGCTGCAAAGAGAGAGGATGTGGCCAGCTTCTCCCTCCTCTCTATGGTCTTTCTAAGGACAGCAGTTTGGACACATGCCACTGTGTTCCAGGCACCTTTTCTCTCACCTGATGATTACAATAGTCCCCTCACGGTCCCTCCAGCATCTACCCGCTCACTTCCTTACCCGTCCATTCTCCATAAAACAGCCACAGGGAACTTTTCAAAATTCAAGTCAGATTAGTAATCCTTTTCTCTTGAAACTTTGCATACTGTCCTTGGAGTAAGTATCTAAATACTTTCTCTAACCTACCCTGCATGGATGGTCTGGCTCTTAGCTTTCTCTCAGACTTCATTTTCTTCTTCTCTTGCCTTATATTCTTCCACTCTGTGGTCTCTGAACCCCAGCCACAAAGGCTTTCTTTCTATTTCACCAAAATGCTTCTGCCTCAGGGCCTTTGCATATGCTTTATTGTTCTTCTACCTAAGACTCTTCTTCATTCTGCCACTAAGGTAACTACTTATATTGTATGCTCATGAGAGACTGGTTGAATTTCAGGTGTGGCTGGATCCAAAGGCTCCAATAAAGTTACTAGGGATCTATCTCTTGACTCAGTATTGGCTTTATTTAGGCAGTTTTTCTCCTCATTGTGGCAAGATGGCTGCCAGTATCGCCAGGCTTACATCTTACCCCCTCAGTAACTCCTGTGAAAAGACGGTAACATTTTCTTAATAGTTCTTATAAAAATTATGAGATTGGCTTTAATTAGATCACCACAGGTCACAAGCCCATTCCTGAGCTAGTCCTTATGGCTAGGATGATGGAAGACACTCATTGGTTGGGCCTGGGTCTTGCGATGACCCCTTAGAAGGGATGTGCGTTGGCCTTTCTCAGGCCTCCTAGACCGAGAGTGGAATAGGATTCCCTCAAAAGAAAACAGTGTCCTGTTACCAGAAGACAGGGTGTGGGTATGGGTGCTGGGCAGCAAAATGAAAGATCCCCAATACTGACTGTTGTAAGGATTTAAGGAGATAGTGCTTGAAGTACCCCTAACCCATTGTTCTGGAAGATAATAAGCACGTATAAATAAAAGCAAAAGGAAATCACAAAATGAGAGTCAGCAGGATTTGGCATGATACTGGGATGTGTATGATGCAGGAGATAAGGAGCTCAGTTGGAGGCCTCAAGTCCGGAGTCTGAATTACTGGGAGGATGGTCTACCTTAAACTAAGAATTCTGTCGGGGAAGGGCTGGGCTGGAGGGAGGAGCAGGGAGTTTGCTCCTTAGAGCTGTGTGTGTGTGTGTGTGTGTGTGTGTGTGTAGGAGCTGCAGGTGGTGGGTGCTTAGAGACCATTAGTTTCAATTCCATATGGAATTCCATATATATATATATTCCATATATTTTAGGTGAGGAACCCTGAAAGAGGAGAAATAACTGGCCCACCCTCCCACAGTAACACAGCCTCACAGCCTGGCGTTATTTTTTATTTTATTTGTCACTTTTCCTTTGTCTTGGGGAAGGCGCCTGTGAATTAAACCAAAGAAGAGCATCACAGGCATTTTTAGTGGCACAAGCAATTGAATTTCCCGAGGCTAACTGCAACCTTGATTACAACATGCAAGTGTTCACCACCCCTGGCAGGGTGGCTGAAGCCTTTACTTATAGGGTTGTCTTTTTCAAAAAGGCAATTTGGCAAAGGTGAACGTATTTGAGGCCTCTCTGCAAATCATTTTGTGCAGCCGCCATTGACTGCTTCTCAAGTATTTATGGAATTGTATAAAAGCCTTCGTTTACATTCCCCGGCTTTCCATGGTGTCTAAAGATATGAACCCATTTCACAGAGCTGGGCTGGGCTCTAGTTCATGTCCAGGAGAGATCCAGGAGTCCTTTGGTCCAGAAAATCTCAGCTAGGCTGCGAGGGACCTCTGTATTAAATTGCCTGTGACCCACAGCAGGCTCTTCCTTCTTCCGGACCTGTTGGCGCCTGGACGTGGAGGGGAAACCAGAGTGGAACACAGTGTCTGCTACCAATGATGGTTTTATTTATTTTATTTTTTCAAATAGATTTTTTTTTTTTTTTGAGCGCAGTGTCACTGGCCCTCATATGTGGGACCCGAACCGGGGCTGCTGGCTTCCCAAGCCAGCGCTTAACCACCGTGCCACTCGGCCAGCCCAAGCAGTTTCAGTTTTTATTTTTTATTTCTTATCTATTTTTATTTTTTTAGAGGGCAGTGTCACTGGCCCTCATATGTGGGATCCAAACTGGGGCCGCTGGCGTCCCAAGCCAGCTCTTACCCACCGCGCCACTTGGCTGGCCCGCACTAAGGGTCATTTTAGATGACACAAGGATGAAACTTTAAATAGAATCATTTGGTTAAAACATGCCTCCTTGTTCAGGCCACTTTCAGCCATTCTGATCAACTTATGAAGAGAAGTTCAGCTTTGTGCTAATATAGCTTGAATGCATTTGCTAATCTCTCTAACAAAGGAAAAGTAATAACATTGTTTTTTTTATTTTGTATTTATGGTTCCCCTTTTACCTTCTCTCTATGTAGGCAGCGATGTGTAGTTTTTCATCTATAACAGCAATACCAGCACTTACCTATATAGTGCTTACTAATTCTGGGTATTTTTCTAAAGGTTTTATATGAATAACTCATTTGATTTTCTTAAGAGATAAGATACTATTATTATTCCATTTTAGAGATGAGAAAACCAAATCACAGAGAGGTTAAAGCATTTTCTCAAGCTCACACAGCTATTAGGTACCAGAGGTGGGATTAGGAACCAGAGATGGAATTTGAACCCAGGAAGTCAGCCTCCAGAGCCTGTGCCTTTCACCATTCTACTTTGCTGATGCATGATGTAATGTTTCCTTTAAAAACATCTTTAAGAAAAAAAAGAGGGGAGGTCTGGGTGAGATTCAATTTAAAGAGAAACATTAAATATATAACAAAGCATGCATGACAAGGATATGGCAAAATAGTGACTATGGCTTCGAAGAACTGAAACTTGAGAAATACTGGGACACTCTAGAGACCTAGAATTCTGTAAATGAGGAAAACGCCTGCATTGGAGCATGAGAAGAAGCCAGGTGGGGGCTCCTAAGTATAGTCAAAGCCACGGCACTGGTAGCTTCCAAAATTGCTGGTCTAGAATGAGAAATGTCTCCCTTCCATAGCCACAAAAGCCGTAACTTCCTTTTAGAGCGCCCAGCGAGCTGGACTCCTTCGAGCTGACCTTGCTCGAGGCTGAGGCTAGTGTCCTTCAGTTGAGGGGCTGGTCGCCTCCCGAAGGGCCATCATTTAGCAGGTGGTTTAATGTACTGTCTGTGGAATGAGTGTGGGGTGTGCCGGCTGACCTTCAGCCGAAGTAATTAATGGTCTTTTTGCACAGGACAGTCACCTCCTGTCCCCTGGGGTGGCAGAGATTGGATGGGAGTCTGCGTGCAGAACCAGACAGCTGTGAGCAGCTTACCTTGTCCTCTATGTCATCCCATCTCCCTCCACTTTGCAAAAACCTCCTTACCCTAACCCCTGCCTCAACCCTAACCTCAACCTTTAACCCAACCCAAATCCATATCCTAACCCTAACTCATCCCCAATCCTCACTTTTCCTTTAACCGTAACCCTTATCCTGATACACTTAACTCTCATCCTAACCTTAATCTTAACCCTAACCCAGATCTCCTATTTCTCCCCTTAATCCACTCATTTCCCACCCAGCTTTATGGAGGTATAATTGACAAGCAAAAATGAGATATCCTTAAGCTGTACACTGTGATGATTTGATATACACTGTGAAATAACTACCAGGCCGTTAGTGAACACACCCATCACTTCCCCCAGTTACTACTTTCATCCACTCGTTTATCTATTTATTCATGTTTCCATCCATATTTATTGAGCACCTACTGTATCAGGTAGGGTTCCAGCAGGAAAGAGAAAGCACACTTACTTTAACAGGGTAATTTAGAAGGCTTTGGTAAAAGGACTATTTATAATGATGGGGTGCCATCAAGGGAACCAGGGAATACATGGAGGCCCTGCAGGTCTAGCACAGTATCACCCATGTGGTGAAGGGAAAAAATGGAGTTGGGGGTCCCAGCAATAGGTGACACTGTGGAGGGGGCCAGCACAGGAGCTCCTGTTATCAGAGCAGGGAGGGGTCAGAGAGGAAACACCCCGACATCCTCCTCCTGCTCTCTGGCCCTTAGACCACGCCCTCTGTATTGCCTCTGAGTGTCACCGTGGCCATGTATGAGTGCATATCTGTGTTACAGCAGCGTTAAGAGGAAAGGGACAGCTTTCTTTTCTTGAATGTCCCTTCAAAAGAGGAAGAACAATCAATGGGTAGACTGGGAGGGCTTTGTTTAGGAAGCAGACGAGGGACGAACATTTTTCTTTGTGGAAATAGTGCTCTTCCTAAGGGTTGAATGGGCAAACAAAGTGTGACTGTGACACGAGACTACAATCCAAGACAGCATTAGCAAACACACCGAATGGATTTTGCTCTACCTTACGTCTGGCTTCTGTAAGGCCGAAAGCGCTGTACTCACCTGTAACTCACTCTTGTGGAGGCTCAGAGAGGGCAAGTGGCTTGCTCAAGGATACACAGCATATTTGTCCATGCAACTCTGAGGCTGGAGCTCAGGTGGAGCCAGCTTCCTCATCGTGTGATTCTTCCATTTCGTCGTCATCTGTGAAACTGTCTACCTCTCTCTGGGGACAAGCCTGAGCCCTCACAGTCCCTGGAAAAAAGTGCAGTGTTGTTCTTTAATCTCCCTGGGTGCATTTCATCTTTTCCAAGTGTTAATAGCATTTCCCATAATGCAACACTCCAAACAAACGTTGGATTATCTTTCCTGGCCCTTTGCCGTCTCAGAGAGTTCAAAAAATGGTGGTTTCGTCCTTTTTCCCCAAATGCACGTTTTCATTTCTAGCAATCTCTGCCGCAGGCAGTTCAGTCAGATCCATCTCTCCTCCCTCCTGTGACCCTACATCCTAACTTTCCCATTTGTCAGGGGTGACATCATATTCCAGCTCCCAGGCTGTCAAACATCAATTGATAAGTCTTTGAATCTTTTCTCTTTTATCCCCTCTAGCCAAGTAGTTATAAACTCCTATGTTTTTTTTGCCTTTTGTTAAGCAGCGTAGGCTAGTGGTGGAAAAAACAAGAGAGAGGATGGCAGGAGGGGGTGGGTGAGGGGAGACATGTTGGCATCAGACAGGCCTGGGTTCAAATCCTGACTTCACTGCTTTTTGTCTGTGAGATGTTGGGCAAGTTTTGTGAGCTCATCAAGTCTCAGTTCCATGTGTCACCCAGATCTCTCTACAAGAAGGACTTGTTGCCCCAGCTGCTGGGGGTGCTGACAGCAGAGATCCCTCAGCTGCAGACTCACCTTCCCGAGTCAGTCCATAGCTCAAGACCCACCAAAGTGAAGTACAAAGACCTGGCCATCTGGCCCCAAACTGGAGCATCACCAGATTAGCTCAGGACTCCCTGGCGGTCCTGAGGATGTGGTTGGGCCTGCATCACAGCTCAGCTCCCCCTCTGTTCACTCCTGCTTCCTTCCCCAGCCTTCCACAGAGATTCATCCCATGGGCCCTCCTTAATGAACAGCCTGTGAGCTAAATTCTGTCTCAGAGTAGGTTTTCTGAGGGTTCCAATTTGGGATAGTGGATGACCATTACACCTACTCCCCACCAACTAACTTTGTGACCTTGGCCAAGCCTCTTCCCTCCTATATGTAAAATGGTGATGCCCACATCTCACCGTGGTTGTGAGAATCACATAATTGAGGGGCCTGGGGCACAGACACTCCTTCTCCTTTTTGGGCCTCAGTTTCCTGATGTGTAAAGTGAAGGGGGGGCGGTTAGATCAGTGGTTCCCACTTTGGCTGCACATGGGGACCACATAGGCAGTTGTTCAGATCAAGACCCATGGGAACAGTGCCTGGCACAGAGTGGAGATAATCAAATCATGAATGAATGGGTGAGTGAATGAATGAATGAATGCATGAATGGTTCTTAAGTGCTTGAGGGCCTTTGGAAACACTCCATTCCTCAAAACATTTCCAATCTTATTTACAAATACTAATCTGAACTCTGACAGAAGAAAAGGCTTACTAGATCTTAGTGGAAATTGAATTAACGAGGTGATGGTCAGGGACCCAGGACAGTGGCCTGCAGAAGGGACCCTGGATTTTGAATTGGTCAGAAGGTCTGAGTTCTACCCTGTGCTCATGTTCACATGGACAAGTCTGAGCCTCAGTTGTGTCTGTCTGCAAAATGGGATCAATTTATAGCTGCCTGGCTTATCTCACAGCTTTGTTGCAAAGTTCAAGAGCATTGATAACACCTTGGAAAGTATAGTGTGCCTCACTAATTAATTGATTATTAATAAACTAGTTAATTCATTATGTATTGCCTGTTTGCTACATACCAGGCACTGTACTAGGTGCCAAAAATTTGGCTGTGAACAAGATAGTCCCTGTCTTGTTGGAATTTATTACCTGGTAGGAGAGACAGACAAAAAAAAAAAAAGTACAGACACAAAGAAGTACATAATTGCATCTTGTGAAGGAGAAAATGATGGGGGTAGGGAGAGGAGGTGTGTGTGTCCAGCAGTGATAGACAATCACTTAAGGGGTTTGGGGTGGACGGCACCTGTTTTAGGATGTCAGTGGGGGCTTCTCTGAGGAGAGGACATGCAAGACGAAACCTGGGGGATGAGAAGGAAGGAGCCAGTCAGAGAGCAGGGAGAAGAGCATTCCTGGCAGAGGAAACAGCACGGACAAAGGTCCTGGGGTAGGAAAGAGCTTGTGCGTACTCCAGGAGATAAAGGTGTGGCTGTAGGAGGCGAGGGAGAGACTGGTGGCCTGGGAAGACCAGAGAAGTAGAAAGGCATCAGGTCCCAGAGGGGGGCGCAGGCCTCAGTGTGATGAATGGGATGGGAAGCAAGAACACCATCCAATTTCCTAAAAAAGAAAAGAGGGCCGGCCAAGTGGCGCATTGGTTAAGAGCTGGCTTGGAACGCCAGTGGCCCCGGTTCGGATCCCACATATGAGGGCCAGTGACACTGCCCTCTACAGCTAAGATGGTGAACAACAGCTCCACCTGGAGCTGGGCTGCTGTGAGTTCCCGGGACGGCATAGCTGCAGTCCCTGCTGCAGTGGGCTGCCATAGGCTACAGTGAGAGGCCAGCAGCTAGTGTGAGCGGCTGGCAGCCGGTGTGGGCTGCTGGGAGCCACTGTGAGCGGCCGTCCAGAGGCTGGCAACCGATCTGCCTCACCCGAGAAGAGTACAATGACGATACCAACATGGGCCAGTGAAGCAATGTCCTCCACAACTAGACTGAAGAACAAAAGGACAGCAATTTGTCTGTTCACCAACCCCAGTTCCCCTTCCCCAGTTCCCCAACGCTGTTCCCCTCCCCCAATAAAATCTTTAAAAAATTAAATAAAAATATAAAAAGAAAACACAATTTTGGTCAACGAATGGGGTTTCTTTTAGTCGTGTCAATATCCACACTAATAATAAGGGTTACTGGTCTCTGTTGTATTAAACATTCTGTCCTTTCCCCTTTCACCCTGAAAGCTAAGTTTTTTTTCCAGGTTGTCTGTCTTTACAGACACCCGGCTGGGAGGGGATTCTATCCTTCCCCTTCTTCAGAAATATTTGGAGCTGCTGTTACAGCATCCTTGATCCACAGCCCCGACATCTGAGGGGCTCATTTCCTGTGATTTGTGAGGGGAATGACTCAGAGCTTTGTGTATGGTGAGAGAGGGAGGCTCCAGCAAAGCGTGTGCCACAGCCCATCCGCCCTGGGCCATCCCCACGTTTTAGTACCTTTGAGTCGCTCTCCTTAGCGCCATCATTATCTCTCTTCCTCCTCCCCTCCCACCACCCCACCAAGAGTGGTCTGTCCCCAGCTGGAGCAAGTTCCACCAGTTGAGAGGATGTTTGCATAATTTGAATAATAATTTTGCATAATAAAGGCTCTCATTTGAATGATGTAAATTTCCTCAGTCCTCTCTCTAGATTATCATTCATCCAATTCAGCGATCACTTTTGGGGGCTGAAATATTTCAAGACAGAGAATCAAGTGTGGAGGCTTTGATGATGTTTTTGGGTTTGTTTGATAATTTTGAGGGTGTGGGGTGGAGCGGAAAGCACAAGCTTTTGCTGGGACTCAGTGGATCTGAAGGCACAGTTTTCCCTGAGTCAGTGGGGTGGGGGATGAGAGTTAGATCTAGGGGGAGGGAGGGAGGAGTGTGTCAGCAAGCTTTGGGCCCAACATCATCTCTGGATAGTCTTGTAAGATGTACGTTAGGGTGCCTTCCCACCCTCCACTTCCTCCTTCTTTTGATCCTCTGTGTGGATGAAGGCTTGGTGTGCATTTACCTCCTTTTCCAGTGGAAGAGACAATGGCCTTGGGGTTGGGCAGACCTGTCAGGGTTCTTTGGATGCAAGCAACAGAAACCCCCTCGGGCTGAGTTAAGTCAAAGGCGGCAGTGAGAAGGCCCAGGATGTAGACTGTGGGGAGGGGGTGTCCAATCCGCCTGACTTGGGCTCCATGCCCACTTCTTGGCTCGGGGTGATGGGGTCACCTTGCAGGCCCACCCCTGACATTTGCAGCCCCCAAGGCAAGAGTACAGAGAACGGCCCATATATCATTTGTTGACATATTTGAACGTTACAAATCAAGCAAAGGAGCTGAAATAAGATTTATCCTCCGATCTTGGGACACATAGGAGGACCTGGAGAAGGATTTGGAAGGCCAGGGTTGAGGTCAGAATCTTGGATTCCTCAGAGTGATGGGCCAGAAGGTGATGCCCCAGGAAGAGCCCATGGCCCACCTTCCCTTCCCTTCTAACCCTTGGCTCTGGAGTGCACCTCTGGTGGGTCACCAGCCCATATGCCCAAACTTTGTTTTCTGCCCTCCAACAAACAGCTGCCCCTTGGCCACCCCTCAGGCCTCAAGATGCCCACGGGGTGCCATGGTTCATCCTGGGGAGGACCACCCAGAAGAGAGGCCCAGGCAGGCCCTGGGAACAGGAGTCCAGGGCACCTGCAATGAGGGCTAGGAGGAGGGGCATGTCCCCTGGGCCCCACAAACTCCTCACTCGTTGGAAGGGGCATGAGCGGAGGACTAGAGAAGTCCCCAGGGCAGGGTGGTACGACACCTAATTCCACAGCTCCCTGGATTGGATATTAGAGGGGGGAGGTGACTCCCCCAAATCGAAAGGGAAATGGATGCTGGGTAGCAAGCAGATGACAAGAGTCCACCCCACCCGAGTCCCCGCCAGCCTTTCCTGAAGTTACAGATCTTTTGGTAGCAAAAAAGAAACCCATTCCCACTCTAGTTTAAGTACAAGGGGGGCTTTGTGGGGTGGTGGCATCTGTGGGGCAACTGGCCGACCCAGAAGGGTGGAGAATGCGGCCAGTCCTCCCCAGGGACAGGAACCAGGACATGAAGCTGCTAAGGACCAGGGCAGCCTGTTCTGTCTCTGTCTGTCTCCACTTTCCATGCACCTAACAACACAATAGCTTTATGTCCTTTCTAGTTAAAGGACCCAAACGAGACACCACATTGGGGTCTCAAACTCACGTTCTTCAGGGACCAGGCAGGTGGTGTCAGTGGGGGCAATGGCCTCGGTCCACCTTTCGTATCCTCACTCTTGATAGACGCACAGCGTGTCAGTCAGGGTCCGTCAGACCCTCACTCGGATACTTTGAGGCGGGTTCAATGAATGGACTATTACAAAGATGGGGGGGGGGCTGCAGGAAACCATGAGGGCTAGTGTGGCACCCCAAGGGCTAGCAGTAGCAGAGTTGTAACCATTCCTACCCCCGAAGGACCAGAGGGCAGTGGTTCTGGAATCTGGGAGCAGCAGGTGGTAGAGAGAGGACCCTGTGAGCAGGGGTCATGGCCCTCAGTGGCGGTTAGAGTCAGCCCTTGGCAACCCCACAGGGAGAGAGGAAACAGCATACCCTTCCTGTCCTCTAATTCCTTCTGGCACCTCCTTTGGCCAAACCCATCCGAAATCCAGAAGGCACAGAAGCCCATTGGGTGCCACCCACAGGTGCAGCCTCCAGGGTGCCAAGCAGGGTGGGGAAGAGGGACAGTAGGTATAGAAGCACATTGCCCTGTTGTAGGGCACAAAATAACCCAGACGTGATGGTGCAGGTTGATGGGCACCTGCTCTTAGTGCTGGGAGGCAAATGGGGGGTCATGGGACATGGGCAGAGAGCAGCGTGCAGATCCCTTTTAGAGATGGGAGCTGCAGCCAGTCTCTGCCCTGCAGGTGTGTGGGCTCATCTTGGCAGGTGCTCTGAGTTTTGAAGAGCAGCAGGTAACGCAGATTTTGAAAATATGAGATTTCAAGATTTCAACACACTGACAATTCATTAAATAAAGATTTTAAAGCACGGTGTGGGCCCAGTAAATCCCATTAGTAAACCCCATTTGGCCCGAGGCTGCTCTAAACTATTTTATTTTATTTATTTATTATTATTATTTTTAAAGATTTTATTGGGGAATTGGGGGAGGGGAACAGTGTTGGGGAATTGGGGAAGAGGACCAGCCAAGTTGTTGTTCTTCAATTCGTTGTGGAGGGCGCCAGTCACTATCTGGCTTCCCGTCAGCAGCTCATGGGCCTCTAAGCTCAATGTGCGGTGTTCAGTTTTAGTTGCGGGTGGGTGTAGCCACAGTCCCATGTGGGAGTCGAACCAGCAGCCTTGTTGGTAAGAGCGAACGCCCTAACCACTGAGCCATCCAGGTGGCAGCTCAGCTCAAGGTGCAGAGTTCAATCTTTTAGTTGCAGGTGGGCGTGGCCCATCATTGAACAGGCAATCTTGTTGTTACACCAGCTGAGCCATCCTGCCACCTGTTGGCAGCTCAGCAACAGCTCAGCTCAGGCGCAGCATTCACTGGCCCATGTGGGAATTGAGCCGGGGCCCTGTTGCTCAAAGCATGCGCTCTAAGCCAACTCTTAGCCATCTCTCTTTTTTTTTTTTTTTTTTTTTTTGAGGGCAGTGTCATGGCCCTCATGTGGGACCCGAACTGGGGCCACTGGCTTCCCAAGCCAGTGCTTAACCACCATGCCACTTGGCCGGCCCTCTTAGCCATCTCTTAACCAACTGAGCCACTCGTCCAGACCTGCTCTAAACTATTTTAAATACAGAGGTCAGAAGAAGCAGGTCTGAGTGGTATGAAATGACATGGAATATTTGTCAATTGACTTAATGACATTATTCTGATTTCCGGCTTGGTTGGCAGAAGCAGATAAGCGGATTGTTGGTGATCAGTGTGAGTTACATAAGATTTCTTCCACAAACATTTTAAAAGGTTTTCTGGCTTCCTTTTTCTGTGTTGAATTTTACTTTTTTTAGTGTTTTTTTTTTTTTTTTTTTTGAGGGCAGTGTCACTGGCCCTCACATGTAGGACCGAACTGGGGCCGCTGGCTTCACAAGCCAGCGCTTAACCACTGCACCACTCAGCCGGTCCTAACTTTTTTTAGTTTTTTAAAGAAATGACCCAAAGGGCAGATTCACCCATCCTTTTAGACCCAGATGCACATTCCTCTAAATTAGGTCCGACTTTCCCAAAGGGCTCTCAAAGCTGCAGAAAGAGAGCCTGACAGCCTGTCCTGGCTCTGCCCGTGACCTCCCCCCGACTGCTCAGCGGCTGGGAGCCTCCACGGTCTCATTAATATCGGAAAAGCACTTCGGGTCTCCAGCTGAAAGATACCAGGAAAGGCAGTGCGTAATTGTTTGTTTTTTCCCACATCTTCAGTGTGCAGAAAGGCCATCAGAAGCAGCCCGACCCTTCTCCACCCAGAACAATAGGCTGCAGTTAATGGAGGGGGAGACGAGATGGGCAGAGGCAGAGAGAGAGGAGCCTGGAGAGAGGGAAGGGGCTGATCTCGGGCTGAGAACAAGTCATCCGCCGGTCAGACCCCTGCTGTCGTGTCCCATCACATTTCTATGTTGTTCAGGTGACATCAGCTTTTATGGATCCACTCTGGCTGGAGTGATAATTATAATAGCTTCTATTTACTGGGTACTGGCTCACTGACCTCCCACCAGCCCTAAAGGCAATGATTGTCCCCATTTTACAAATGAGGAAACTGAGGCTCAGAGAGGGAAAGCGATGGGCCTAAGAAAGTGGATGAGCTGGGAAAGTGGATATCTGGATTCAGCATAATCTGTTGCTTCTACTTTAAAACTATGTCCAGAACCTGTCTACCTTTCCCCACCCCCACTGCTATCACCTGGTCCAGCCACTGTCATGTATCACCCGGACTATTGCAGCAGCCTTGTCCCTGGTCTCCCTGATTATGTCCTCCCCATCACCCTCCATCCTACAGTCTGTTCTCAACCCAGCAGCCCCAGGGGTGCTAAGTCCCTCCTCTGCTCACAAGCCTTCTGTGGCTCCCATCTTACCACAATAAAAGTCAAAATCCTCACTCTGCCTCACAAGCCCCGTAGGTTCCCTCTTTGTCCTCATTTCCTGCCATTGTCCCCTTGCTCACTGCACTTCAGTCACAAAGGCCTCCTTGCCCTTCCTTAATCATACAGGCGGCTTCCTACCTCAGGGCCTTTGCACTGGCTGTTCCTACAATACCCTTCCTCAAATATCCACATAGGCTTATTTCAAGTCTTTGCTCAGAAGCCACCTCATTGATCCTTCTCTGACAACCTTTCTAAAATTGCATTTTCCCTCCCTAATTCCTCCCTCTTTCTTTCTTTTCCTTCCTAGCCTCATTATCTCACATACTTTATTACTTACTCATTTTGTTTGTGGCTCACCCTTCCCCTCTAGAACGTCAGCTCCATGAAAGCAAGGTGTTTTGTCTGTCACGCTGTCTGCTGCATCGCCAGCATCAAGAACAGTGCCTGGCACATAGTGCTTAGCAAATATCTGCTTTTTGAATGAATGGCTCCAAGGCTGTCTTTCTGTCCAACACACACGCTGCCTTGCTGGGCTGCCTTCTTCTCTGTAGGAATTCCACATTCTTGCCAACATGTGCTATAGTCTGACATTTCAATTTTCTCCAATGTGTGGGTATAAAATAGTATCTCACGGTGGTTTTCACATGCACTCCTCCCTTCCTTCCTTCCTTCCTTTTTTTAGAAATTTTATTGGGGAACATGGGTTTCTCCAGGACTCATCAGCTCCAAGTTAAGTAGTTGCCTTCATTCTAGTTGTGGAGGGCACAGCTCAGTGGCTCCTGTGGGGATTGAACCGTCAACCTTGGTGTTATGAGCCTGCGCTCTAACCACCTGAGCTAACCGGCCGCCCCACGTACATTTCTTGATATGCCTGGGCGTTCAGGGGTTGACATGTCTAAGGGACAGTAGGTCTGTGTCCCTCTCTGGCAGGAAGTCCAGACTCCTAAGTAGACCATCTCTGGGCATTTCTTGAGAAAATGGGAAATGGGTCTTGATTTTGGGTTCTGATAAGATAAGTGACTCATGTAAAACAGAAGTTAGCATCTGCTCTGGACACCAGGTTTACTATTTAGGGACAATTTACACCCAAGGAAAAGGCAGAATTACTCATAAATAGTTGAGGGGAAGTGTGAGGAGTGAGTATGAGAACTTTCAACTGAAAAGCTACTGCAGTTAGCATCCAAAATAAGACTGCTTAGCATTCCATTCTGCTCATTTGCAAATTAAGAAAAGTATTGTTTTAAAAGTAATTAAGTCTGGGCCGGCCGAGTGGCGCATTGGTTAAGCGCTGGTTTTGGGATGCCAGCGGTCCCGGTTCGGATCCCACGTGAGGGCCAGTGACACTGCCCTCTACAGCTAACAACAGCTCCACCTGGAGCTGGGCTGTGCGAGCCCCGGTGATGGTGTGGGCTGCAGCCCCTGCTGCAGTGGGCTGCCATAGGCTACAGTGAGTGGCCCGCAGCCAGCGTGAGCGGCTGGCAGCCAAGAGTGAGCTGCCAATAGCCGCGGTGAGCGACATCCAGAGGCCGGCGACCGATCTGCCTCATCCGGGAGGAGCGCAATGACGATACCAACAGTGAAGCAACATCCTCCGCAACTAAAAATACTGAGGAACAAAAGGACAGCGGCTTGTCTGTTCCCCTTCCCCGATTCCCCAGCGCTGTTCCCCTCCGCCAATTCCCCAAAAAAAAAAAAAAAATAAAAAAAAAAAAAAAAAAGTAATTAAGTCTAATTTTGCATGTTCGGGAGATGGCTCTCCACTGGCTTAAGAATCTTTATTTATTGGCAATGCTCTGAATACAGATTAATCTCCATCGCTCAAATAAGCATTTACTGTTGTAAGCACTCTCAAATGCTCACCGAGGCGAAGCTGGTGTCACTAGAAAAGTGATGTCTGGGGTCCTCGGAAGTGATATTTGGGGTCCTCTGTGGACCCCAGAATTCCTATCATTTAATGAGCAGGGATCTTAGCAACCACTGAGTCAGTTTTCTTCATTCTACATGTAAGGAAATGGAGGCCCAGAAAGGTGAAGGGACTCATCGAAGGCCGCACAGCCAGTCAGTGGCAGAACTGGAACTAGAATTCTTCCAGCTTCACCTGTTGTGTTTTCCACCAAACCTGTGTGTTCCAAATTTCAGTTGCACTTTTAACATATTCACATACCACCTGTACTATTGTTTACTTTGTGGGGTTTTTTTTTTCCTTTACATCAATTCACTTTTAAAAATACAAAGACGTTTCTTTAAAAGGGAAACACATCACAAGTGTAAATGGGAAATTTTATAACTCACCCAAAGAGAAAGAAAATGGAAATGAGTACAAGGCAAAGAAAACAATGGTTTTAAGGACTAGGAAGGCCCTATGGTTGATAAGACAGTGACTAGTGGAAAAGAAAGGTTAGCATCTGCTTTGCATGTCGGCTTTAAAATTAGTGATAGTTAGGGATCCTTAGAGCTCTGGGCTGAGACCTGCTCTCTCTTTGTTAAAAGGAGATGATAGCAAGTGTGGGAGAGGAGTGCAGGACCAACCTGAGACTTTGCCCTTGTCATCATCAGGGATGCGTTTCTCCCAAGGTGATTATGTATCATCTAAAACCTCCTCTAGCACAGCCACAATCCTCATTTTAGATAAATCTGGACAGCAAGAGGTTCTTTCTCTTTCCTTCTTTCCCTCCTTTTGCAGCTAAGTGAGGCCCTGTAGTAGATGATCTACAAGGAGAAGTGCAGTGCCAGATAGCAGCTTCCGGGAACCTTTAAAAGATGGCTGTTTGTGGGGCCGGCCGAGTGGCGCATTGGTTAAGCGCAGATTTTGGGATGCCAGCGGCCCCGGTTCGGATCCCACATGAGGGCCAGTGACACTGCCCTCTACAGCTAACAACAGCTCCACCTGGAGCTGGGCTGTGCGAGCCCCGGTGATGGTGTGGGCTGCCATAGGCTACAGTGAGTGGCCCGCAGCCAGCGTGAGCGGCTGGCAGCCAAGCGTGAGCTGCCAATAGCCGCGGTGAGCGACATCCAGAGGCGCGACCGATCTGCCTCATCCGGGAAGAGCGCAATGACGATACCAACAGTGAAGCAACATCCTCCGCAACTAAACTGAAGAACAAAAAGACAGCAACTTGTCTGTTCCCCTTCCCCGATTCCCCAACGCTGTTCCCCTCTGCCAATTCCCCAATAAAAAAATCTTTAAAAAAAAAAAAAAAAAAAAAGATGGCTGTTTGGGCCCTTTGCTTATATTTCTTCATCTCTTCCTCTTTCCTGTTGGGTGGAATTTGGATGTGATGGCTGGAATTAGGCAGCCATAGTGGATAATGAGGTGAATGGAGTCTACAGAAAAGGGGGGCAACAAGATAAAAAGAGTCTGGCTCCTTTTTGCTTTCTATTTTCTATTTTATCTTTTTATTTTTATTTTCTTTATTTCTTTTTTCTTGTTTTTGTTTTTGCTTTTGTTTTTTTAAAAGAGAACTAAGCTTCCATCTTGTTAAAGTCCCTGTTATGTTGGGTCTTTGCTGTTCATAGTCAAAGTTCATTCTGATACAAAAGGAGAACAAGTGAATTCTGGATTAGGAATTAGAAGACCTAGGGTCTAGTCCCATTTCCCCAACTCATATTTCATGTGAATTTGGGGATTGAAAAAAAGAAATAGTCCCTCTGCTTTGCAATCCCCAGCACCTATTTTAAGCTCTTAATGAGGTTTGCCCCTTGGGAACTCTCTCAGTTCTGCTTAGAGCTCAGTGTGTTTCTATTCTGAGGCAGCAGTGGGGGCAGCTTGCCCAGGAAAGGAGGCGGGGGTGGGGAGGTGGCTGGTTTCTGTCTGTGTGTATCTCAGGTGTTACCCAGTCAAGTAGGTGATCGAGGTATAAATGGGACCCAGAGGTGTGAGAGCGCTCTGTGGTGGAGGGATAGCAGTCCTTGATAACTGCTAAATAGCATCACACAGGCAGCATGTCTGTCCTTAAACCACCTCACCTTCTTTCTCTGAACCACACCAGGCACGTTTCCATGAAAGCGCAAACAGCCCATTCCTCTCTTCCCCTCACCACATCCTTAGCAGCTGCACAGTTGTTATGTATTTTAAATAAAGCATTTAAAAACCTCTCAGAATTTAGCAACAATCACCATGGATACTCATCACTGAAATCCTTTGTTACCATGGCAACATCCCACCCTTCCCCCCCAACCCCTCCACCTCCATCTCGCCTGTTTACCCTGAGACTGACACATTGGTTATGGTGAACGATAGGAAAAAATTTGAGAGGAACATCCAAGGGCATAGAAGCATGAAATATCGTGCCAGAAAAATAGGTATTTTTCCGTTATTGTAATAAGTATGTTTCACGCTCCTGTTTTTATCAAGGATAGATGAGTATTATTACAGAGGGGAAGTGGAAGATCAATGATGAATTAAAGCTCAAACGATCCCTTTTGTCACATCCTGGAGTTGATTTTTTAACAGGGGCTCTTGCTGCATTGAAAGTGTGTTCAGCAGCAACCCAGGAGTATTGAACCGTTGGTACCATTTGACCCATCCTTGCACGTCTCAAAAACACTCCATGAAAAGTCTTTAGAAGGAACAAATATCTGTGCAAAGGTATTCCTAGCAGCCTTTATGGAATGGGAAGAAATGGGAAACAAGAGCGTGTGTGCCGGATGTTGGGTGAGCGGTTATGCGAAGCGATCGGAGTGTGACACGGAGCAATCTTTTGTAGCGTTTCCAAATGACCAGTAGGACATGGCTGTACATTTACTAGTTCAGAGAAATAATGGTAAGCAACCCGAGCAAAATACTGTCGATCCCAAAGATTATAGGCATGTGCTCTGAAAATGTTTGTGTGCAACTTAAGCAAGATTATAGAGAATTGGGGGCTTCGGAACTCCTTTTGGGTCAATGGTGTTTTTAAGAATCTGAGAATGCCTTGGACCATCTCCCCAGAAAAATCCCCATCCAGACAGCGTTTTGTATATAATTCTAGGAGACTCGTTGGTCCCTTGATGTCCATTCAAGGGTCGCCCCTTCCCACAAGTCTACCAATTCCAGATTTTTTTTTTTTAAGATTTTTATTGGGGAATTGACAGAGGGGAACAGCGTTGGGGAATTGGGGAAGGGAAACAGACGAGTTGCTGTCTTTTTGTTCTTCAGTCTAGTTGCGGAGGACATTGCTTCACTGGCCCATGTTGGCATCGCCACCGCGCTCTTCCCGGATGAGACAGATCGGTCGCCGGCCTCTGGATGGTCGCTCACCGTGGCTATTGGCAGCTCACACCAGCTGCCGGCCACTCACTGTAGCCTATGGCAGCCCACTGCAGCAGGGGCTTCAGCCTACACCTTCACCGGGGCTCGCACAGCCCAGCTCCACGTGGAGCTGGTGTTAGCTGTAGAGGGCAGTGTCCCTGGCCTTCATATGTGGGATCCGAACCAGGGCCACTGGCATTCCCAAACCAGCTCTTAACCAATGCGCCACTCGGCCGGCCCTCAACTCCAGGTTTAAAACATAATGTTACTTTAGTTCAATTTTGGTCATTAAGTTATTTAATCCCATTAAAAAGCCAAAACCGAGGGCATCCAGTTAGCTCAGGTGGTTAGAGCGCAGGCTCATAACACCAAGGTTTCTGGTTCGATTCCCACATGGCCACGGAGCTGCGCCCTCCACAACGAGATTGAAGACATCTACCTGACTTGGAGCTGATGGATTCTGGAGAAACACACTGTTCCCCAATACAGTTAAAAAAAAAAAAAAGGACTTCCGGTAAAATGGCGCAATAGACAGACGCTGTGCTAACTGCCTTCCAGGATCACACCAAAATTACAAGCAAATTATACAGCATTCAACCCTGGAGGTCCCCGGAACACTGGAGGAACAGAACCACTAAACGAAGAACTTAAAGAGGAGGCCACGTCGGGTCTGGTAGGACGGGCGGAGACGAGAGAGGGAGGGCGAGCCCCGTGAGGGAGGTCCCAGCTGTGGAGAGGCTTCTCCGGTTGGGGGAGAGATCCTCCGGCCGCACACCAAGCTCACCAGCCCAGAGCTCCTTTGCCGGGAAGAGGAGTTCCAATACAGCCGGCAGTAAATTAGTGAGGACTCTCTTTGCTCAGCTCGGTGAGGCTGAGAGCGGCTGGAGAATCAGTGGGGCCGGCGCCCGGGCTTGCTCGCCGGTGAGCACTTACCTGGCTCCTGGTGGAGGGAGTGGCTGTGTGAGCCGGACCCGGGAGCCTGCGGGGACGGACTGGACTGAGCACCTTTGGTGCAAAGGCTGGAGGTTTTTGGATTGTTGTTCCCGTGGTGTGGGGCCTGCACGCGAGTGGTGTAAGGAGGGCGCCATTTTGTTGGGCTTGGGCCCTCCCACGAAGGATCAGGTCCGAGACGTAATTGGTCTGGTGGAATTGGCGAAGTGTGTGCGTGCGTGTGTGTGTGTGTGTGCGTGCATGCGCCTGCGGCCTTGGATCCCCACCCTCCGCCCGGCTTATACTGCATTGCCAGGGAAATGCAGGGCGGTGCCCTCCGGCTCCTACGGCTGCTCACTGAGACCTGGGAGTGCGAGAGCCGCCTTGGATCCCCACCCTCCGCTCGGCTTGTGCTGTGTTGCCAGGGAAACGCCTAGTGGGAGTGATCCGACTCCAACAGGCTGCTCACTGAGACGCGGGAGCACGCAAGCCGCCTTGGGTCTCTGCTTTCCACACTGCGCTTGCAGAGTTGCCAGGCTGGTGATTGGTTGTCGGGCTGCTCGGCCTGATCTGCGAGCGGCTGACTGGGACAGGCTGAGACTGGGAGTTCTCCTGGGAGTGTTGGGCCGTGAGCTGTGTGCCTGTGTGATCCAGCCAGGGCTCTCCTGGTGATCTATCTAATACATCAAAACAATCCCAGAGTGACAGCCAGAATGGGGAAACAAAGAAACATGTCACAAGTAAAAGATCAGAAGAAACCTCCAGAAATGGAACCAAATGAAACAGAGGGATCCAACCTTTCAGAGACACAGTTTAGAACACTGATGATAAGAATGTTTAAGGAACTTAGCGAGGACATAAAGAAGGATAGGGAAACCATAAAAAAGAACCTGTTAGAACTAAAGAATACAATAACTGAAATGAAGAACACACTCGAAGGAATCACCAGTAGAGTTGATGAAGCAGAGGAGCGGATCAGCGATTTGGAAGATAAAATAGCAGAACTCACCCAGTTGGCACAGCAAAAAGACCAAAGAATAAAAAACAATCAAAATAGTTTAAGAGCCCTATGGGACAAGGTGAAGCGCAACCACCTTCGAATCATAGGGATACCAGGAGAAGAGAAGAAGCAAGGAGTTGAAAAGGTATTTGAAAAAATAATGACTGAAAACTTCCCTACCCTGGTAAAGGAAATCAACATACATGCCCAGGAAGTGCAGAGGGTTCCAAACAAGCTGAACCCAAACAGGTCCACACCAAGACACATCATAGTTAAAATGGCAAAGGTTAAAGACAGAGACAGAATCCTAGAGGCTGCAAGAGAAAGACAGCAGGTTACATACAAAGGAACTCCTGTTAGACTAACAGCTGACTTGTCTACAGAAACTCTGCAGGCCAGAAGGGAGTGGCAGGAGATATTCAAAGTGACACAAAATAAAGGCCTACAACCAAGATTGCTCTACCCAGCACAGCTATCACTTAAAATTGAAGGAGAAATAAAGAGCTTCTCAGAAAAGAATAAGCTTAAGGAATTCATTACCACCAAGCCAGCATTGCAAGAAATGTTAAAAGGACTTTTTTAAACAAAAGAAAGGGGTATACAAGCTAACCCAGAGAGACAATTTAAGAAGATTGACGTCATATCAAGCAGATATAAAGGAAAAACTGATGGTTGCTGGTTGGGAGGGAGTGGGGAAGAGGGAGAGGGGGAAGGTTTTGGACAGTGTATGTGGGACTACAATGTTGCCGCAGGGATATGGGGGCAGTTCTGGGAATGTAATTGATAATGTTGTGAAGAGACTATTATGTTGTGAGAAATAAGTCAGTCGGAGAAGGACAGGTACCATGTGATCTCACTTGTGTGTGGAGTCTGAAGAGCTGAGTGAACGATCAAAGTAAACAGACTCGTAGATGTAGAGGAAAAACTGAGGGTTGCTAGTTGGGAGGGGGGTGGGGATGGGGGGGAAGGGGAAGGGATTAGACAGCGTAAATAGACAACTACAATATTGCCACAGGGATATGAAACAGAGTTCGGGGAATATAATAATGTTGTAAAAATTTTGTGGCGTGTCAGATAGTCACATGTCTTGTTAGGGAGACCACTTCATGGATGGAGTAGAGGCTTGATCACTGTATTGTACACCTGAAGCTGATGTTGTATAGTATTGTATGCCAACTGCAACTGAATATGTGGGTGGTCACGGGATGTGGAGTATGCTGTGGAGGGGAGTCAGGGGAGTTGTGATGGATATGTATGATAGAGCGGGGGAGTGGGGTGGTGAACTGGGGGAGGGGGGTTTTCACTTTGGGGGGTAAAGAGTATAGCTATTGCATTGTGTTGTACACCGAAAACTAATAAAAAAAAAAAAAAAAAAAAAGAAAAGCCAAAACCCGAACTACACCATGTTCAGAGATTTCAGATATATGGCCTGTTTGGTGTCTGTTCCTCCCAGTGGGGGGTATGTTCCACGAGGGCCAGGGGTTTGGGGGGTCTTGTTTATTGTCTGTATTTCCAGTACCTGTTCTATACCCAGTTCTAGAACGAGTCTGTACTCATAGTGACTACTCAGTATTTCCTGAATAAAGGAATTATTTAAAACAGCACATCTAAATGCAAAGTGTAGTTTCTAGAATCGTGACTTTGTATGATACACAGCCATGTTATCACATGTTTATACCAGTTATTCACATTGCTGTACAGGGCACAACACTCCATTGGGTAAATAGCCCACAGTTTATTCACACATTCTACCGTTGATGGGCATTTGGGTTGTTTCCAGTTTGCTTTGTTTTGTTTTGATTTTTTTGCTGTTATGAATAGTACTACTACCTGGAACATTCTCACACATGTCTTTCAGTGAACAGATGGATGCATTTCTCTTTGGAATAAGCCTGGGGCTAGAATTGCTGGATTAGAGTGTTTATGTGTGTTTACTTCTAACAGATATTGCCAAACAGTTTTCCAACATGGCTGTACCAATGTGCACTCCTGGTCAGGCAATTCTGCCTATCTCTCCATCTGTGACATCATTCCACAGCACCGTATTCCCTGCAAAGGCGCTTGTGGACATAACCACTCCTTTTCTGGCCCCTCACCACAGTTCCTTTCTCGGTTGTCAACTATTTCATTTCTGTGCATACAATTTAGCTCCTTGAGAAAGCCCCTGTTTCCACCAGTTGCCTCAAAGACATCAAATGCTAGTGTTTGTTTAATACATGAGTGACTACATTCTAATCTTCTGGAACATATCCAAAATGTTTGCCTCCTGTTTTTATTTTTTTGGGGAGCCATGTGTTAAGAAGAAAACTCTGAGCTATTTAAAATATGAATAAAAGCACATTGCCAGCTGAAAATGACCACATTGCTCTAATGTTCAGCTTATGCCACAATTGCTGCGAGCCAGGAAAAAGGTTTGTCCTGGGTGTAGCAGGACCAAAGATAAATTCTGGGGGTGGCTGGGTGGCTCAGTTGGTTAAAGCGTGTACTCTGAACAAGGTTGCTGGTTCAATTCCTGCATGGGCCAGTGAGCTCCACCCTCTGCAACTAGATTAAAGATAGGACTTGAGCTGAGCTGCTGCTGAGCTGTCAGTGGGCAGCTGGATGGCTCAGTTGGTTAGAGTGCATGCTCTTAAGAACAAGGTTGCCGATTCGATTCCCACATGGTATGGTGGGCTGCATTCCCTGCAACTGGACTGAAAATGGTAACTGGACTTGGAGCTGAGCTGCGCCCTCTACTACTAGGCTGAAGGACAACAACTTGACTTGGAGCTGATGGGTCCTGGAAAAACACACTGTTCCCCAATAAAATTTCTTAAAAAAAATGAAAAAGAGAGATGCTGTCCTGAACTTTCTTTAAAAAAAGAAAAAAAAAGAAAAATTCTGGAATTTGCCTCTAAAATTGGGTTGGGATGCCATGTGAAATTCCAGTAACTGCCCAAGGTGGGCTGTGACGTTTGCTTCTATTGTGTGTTATCTCCTAGAGATGACATGTTTCAAACTCATCATTTGTCATGAGCCCTAGCAGGCTTTGATCTTGTCTTCAAAGACCATGGGAGTAAAAGGAAAAACACAGAACCACACTGAGTGCCTAGTATGGGGCAGGCCCTGGGAAGGCTCTTGCAATCTCTTACAAGAGCTCATTGAAGTGAATCGATTCCACAATAACATCAGTATCCCCTTCTCCAATTCCCTTTGAGGGAATAGCATCTTTATTCACCTGGTCAATAAAGCCAGAAACTCATGAGCTATCCTTGAGAGCTCTCGCTTCCTCATCTTCATATCCGATGTATCGCCAAACCCTGCAGTTCTTACTTCCAAATATATCGCAAACCTCCCCACTTCTCTCCACGCCCACTGCCACCATCTTGGTCCAAGCTACGGCCATCTCCTGCCTAGACCACTGCCAGCAGGCTCTGAGCTGGATTTGTGCTTCTTCTCCTGTTGCCTACAGTCTATTCTCCACCCAAAGAACAGAGTGAGTTTTGACAATCACTCTACTGAAAATCCTTCAGTGACTCCCTTTAGCAAATATTGTGGGTGCCTTGTTTATATCCCTTTAGCACACACCATTTCTGGGCACGAAAACCTGACAGCTTCCAATAGCCACACCTAAGACCCTTAGCCTGAGGGCTTTATCCGGCTACTTACAGGGCAGGCTAGAAGAGCCAGGAGTTAGCACCCCTTCCTCCTGGAGCATGTCTAACCAATGACTGGTGATGGGTGGTTGGTTAATACTCCAGATCCCTCGGCCCTTGGTTGGGGATTGCATTAAGAGGGGATTTGAACTCTGTTGCCCAATGGCAGTCTGCTTAATGGCACACACTATACTTGTTTCCTTTCTTTGCCCTCCCCTCTCCTCTACCAGTGCTTCCTGAGTTCACTTCCCAAATCAATTATTTGTACTCATATCTTTGTCTCTGCCTGTGCTGTCGGAGGAGGTCATCAGGAGGACATAACCCCTGTTTGACCCTCGAGCTGGACCAGGCAATCAGAGGCTTGTTCCCTCCTCCGCTGTCCTTGGAATGTCCATTCTGCCCAGCATCCTACAGCCAGAGCCATTTTCAAGGACACAACCTTGAGAGGGCAGTGTGATGTTGAGACCATCTGGATAGTATATGTGACTGAACCTGTCTTTGTCCCCTCCACTGGCCTGGAGGACATTATGGCACACATAGAAGTCCCTACTAAATTCACCTGGCAAGGCTTAAATGAGAGCCGGGAAAGTCTGTCCTTAACTGAATACTGAAATGTCTCTCATGAGAAAAACTGTCCTTCAAAATAGCCTCGACAATTACTGCCTTGGAATGAGGCACCTGTGCCATGGTCCAGAGTGCTGTGTGTTCACAGCTGCCTGCCACGTAGTAAGTACCTAATAAATGTGTTGAATAAATGATAGCAGCCTTATGATATTGTTATTATTTGTTCACTGACTGCCCTCCTCTCCTTCGCTCCACCCTTCTTTCCTTCAATATTAGAGAGCATATCCCACATCCATGGAACTGGCTGGAGGCACGAGTAGGGAGGCAGAATGGTCAGAGGCAGGGGCTATGGTCCGAATGTTTGTGTCCCCCCAAAAGCCATATGTTGAAACCCTAATCCCCAATGTAATGATATTTGGAGGTAGGGCCTTTTGGAGGTGATTAGTTTAGATTAGGTCATGAAAGTGGAACCCTCATGATGGGATCAGTGTCCTTGTAAAAAGAGGAAGAGAGACAGATGTCTGTGTGTGTGTGTCTGTTTGTGTGTGTGTGTGCATGTGCATGCACACCAAGGAAAGGCCATCTGAGGACATAACCAGGAAGAGGGCCCTTATCAAGAACTCGACCGTGCTGGCACTGTGATCTCAGACTGCCAGCCTCCAGAACTGTGAGAAATAAATGTTGTTGTTTAAGCTGCTTGGCTGATGGTGTTCTGTTAGAGCCGCAAAACTGACTGAGATGGGAAGTGTAAAGAATTCAAAAGGCATG
This sequence comes from Aselliscus stoliczkanus, assembly GCA_033961575.1. NCBI lineage: Eukaryota > Metazoa > Chordata > Mammalia > Chiroptera > Hipposideridae > Aselliscus > Aselliscus stoliczkanus. The sequence goes on from CM066736.1 coordinate 8,058,386, forward strand.
GATCTGTCCACTAAAGAACTCACAGCCTCGGGCCCGCCAATTGGCACGGTGGTTAAGCGCTGGCTTGGGAAGCCAGTGGCCCCGGTTTGGGTCCCACATATGAGGGCCAGTGACACTGCCCTCAAAAAAAAAAAAAATCACCCTTATCAAAGTATCACTTACATGCAACAATAATGCTAAAAATAATAAACTTTATGGAGGTTGGTTTATGGGCAACAATGCACTCATTTTAAGTGGACAGTTTGATGAGTTTTGACAGTTGTAACCACCACTCCTGTAAAGATACAGACGATTTTTATCACCCCAGAAGCTTTCCTCATATCACTTTGCCATTTATCACTACTCACTCCCTCAACCCCCGACAACCACTGACGGACCTGCTTTCTCCGAAACACAATCCCATATACATGGAATCATACAATACGTAATCTTTTCTGTTGGACTTCTTTTGCTCAGCATAATATTTTTGATATTCATCCATGTTGTTGAGCGTATCAGTAGTTCATTCCCTTTTCGTTGCTAAATAGTATTCCACTATATGGATATACCACAACTCATTTATCTATGCACATGTTGATGGACATGTGAGTCACTTCCATTTTGGGGCTATGATGAATAAAGCTGCTGTGTGCAAGTCTTTGTATGGGCATATATTTTCATTTCTCTTGGGTAAATGCCTAGGAATGGGATTGCTGGGTCATATAACTGTATGTTGAGCTTTATAAGAAATTACCAAACTGTTTTCCAAAGCCGTTGTACCATTTTGCATTTCTACTAGCAGTTTCAGTTGCTCATAAACCCTTATCTTGTCAGCCTTATTAGCTTTAGCCACTCTGGGAGGTGGGTAGTAGTATCTCATTAGGTTAATTTGCATATCTCTAATGATTGATGCTGTTGAACACCTTTTCATGTACTTATTGACCATTTATATACTTGCTTCTGTGAACTGTTTAGATATTTTGCCCACATTTTAATTGGGTTACCTGCTTATTATTGAATCAAAAGATGATGTATTCCAAAGGTAAGGGATGAAGTTATTCAAAATTCTCAGTATGGCAGGAAGGGTTCCTAGCCTCACTGTCTCTCTGGGGTCTGGTTAGGATAACAGAGAGAGAGGGGTTTTTGGTAACGTAACAAGGTGGGGAAACAGATAGAGGTTACTTTCGCATAAAACCTCAAACTCTAGTACTCATGAGAATCACCAGAAGGACTGGCTGAAGCATTTTCGATTTAAGCCTAAAGATTTTCTGGGAGTCCCACCCCAGAGTGTTGATTCAGCAGGTCTGGAGCAGAGGCCAAGAACCTACAATTCTAAGCTCCCAGGTGATGCTGGTATCAGCTGCTGGTCTGTAGACCACACTTTGGGTAATACCTGAAAGGTGCTTGAAGCTGAAGTTGGACCACAGCGAGGACCTCTTACTCCCTCCTTCTCTCCTCCAAGTTGTGATCTCTGAAGGCCCTCCCTCTTCCTCTGCCCACCCAGCCATCCCACCCTGCAGAGTATCTGGATAAAATGGGATGATTGACAACCCACATTCTGGAGAGGATCAAAGGGGTCTGGGGCCCAAGGGATCAAGGAAGAGGGAAAACATCAATGAGGAGCACTTTCCTCACTGACCTCCAAGGGGTAGACACGCCAGTTGCCCTAAAAATGGAGAACAAGATGTCATAAACTGGCTGCACCTGGCTGGATAGGTGTCTTTTTTGGAGGGGGGAGGGGTTTAAATTCTTTTGAATTAGTTGTCACCATCTATAAATTGACAATAATGTACAATAGTATCCTTTTTATGGCTAATGGTGCAACCAAACCCTTCTAAAACTTTCATGTGAAAGGTACAATTATGCTCATAAAAAAATTGTCAGTGACGTTGGTGTTTGACTTTAAGATCTAGAAATACATTTGGGGACAATGAGACCTGGAGAGCCACCAAGACCCTATCAGGAGTGGGAGTGTGTATATATAGGTATGTATGGGCACAAGCACACATATCTTCTTATATGTGTGTTTATTGGGCCAAAATACTGCACAACCCTAATTGGAAACTTAACAGGAAGACAGTTTGATTTTGCACGCAGCTGGTAAGAGGGAATTTACAAATTACAGAGTAAAATATAAAGAGGCTAAAAAAAAAAAAGAAAGAAACAGAAAGGAAAGAACACCTACAGTGTCAGCAACTAGAGATGGATAAAATAAGGAATATTTTTGATTTTAGTTAAACCTTTAGAATTTTTCAAAGTGCTTAAATGAGAAAAATAAGGAGGTGGAGTGAGTGTGGGAGAGGCTACTGCCAATTTAGGTGAAGCTAAAAATTTAAATTCTTGTTAAGCAATCCCAACAAATTGGCATTCAAAGTGTGCTATTAATAAAAATGCTCTTTTCAGAAAGATGGTTTGGTGTAAACCACGTTTTGCCCTGTTCTGCTTTCCCTTACCATGCTAAAGTAGTTGGGGCATAAAGACTGGGTTCGAATTTCAGTTTTGCTCTTATTAGCTGTGTGACCTTGGCCGGTTTACCAGACCTTTCTGAGCCTCAGTTTCCTTATCTGTAAAATGGGGATAAGGACAGCTACTTCTTGGGAAAACTGGGGAAAACTCAGCATTAGGCCTTAGGCCAAACTCAAAAGGCCTCCAGGGGTCCAGAAGATCTTGTAAATGAGAGAATCAAGTCTGGTGGAAATTGACTAATCAGAGGACAGACCTATTTAAAGAGCCCACTGCTGGTAAGCCCCCACTTCTTGGAAAGTGGGCTCAGCATGGCCCAAACTTTCTACTTTTCAAAGAGTTACTGAAGATCCCCACATTTATGTGATCTCTCAATTGGCTGGGCAATTAATTCACGTCTTTCTAAAACACCTGCTAAATGAAACAATGTATTCTGCAGGCCACACTTGGCCACAATCCTCTGTTGGCATCGCTTGCCTAAAAGAGGAAGAGGATGAGATGGTTTCCACACTGTATTCTGTTCCATTTCAGCTTTGGGGAGGGTGTCATCCAGATCGCAGGCAGACAATTATAATAACTAACATCACAGAGTACCTACTATGTGTCAGACACTGTTCTAAACACTTCACCTAAGAAAATGCATTTAATACTTCCAACAACGACTCTATTTCATTTGGATCACAAAGGGGTTAATAAACCAGCTGAAAGTCCCCTTTAGGAATTTTAGGTCACTGATGAAGAACCCTGCCCGTTGGAGCTAGCAGTTTCTTTAAAGACTAGAGAGGAAAGGTGACTCCCCAGGTCCCCCCACCCCCTTAATTTTCCTTTGAGGACCCCTAGAAGAGGGAAAAGTATTCCTAGGAGAGAGACAGCGGGTGCAAATCCCCCAGGGGCTGCAGACCACTGTATATTTGGGGATCCGCAAACTGAGTGAATGAATGCCTGGGAGAGGGAGAGATGTGTGAATGGGTTCTGCCCGCGGAGAGACGCAGCTGCAGAGACAACTTTTCAAGCGGTGGTGGTGAGAGGGGGCGGGGTCTTGCTAACCCTTGAGCTTGGCCCATTCAACCCTTTAGAAGCTTCCCCTGGTCCTCTGCCCCCACGTTTAAGGGCAGAGCGCGCGCACGTGTGTGCGCGGGGAGAGTTGGTGATCGAGGGTCACGCGCAGGTGGCTTTGCCGCGGCGGTGGCGGCGGTCGCAGAGATCACACCGCTGGAGGAGGCGGAGGAGGGACAGCCGGCCCACGGTGGCTGCGGGCGGATCAGGTGGGCAGGGCGGGGGTGCGGGGAGGGGGTCGGGTCGCCGCAGGTCCTGCCTCCCGGGGCAGCCTGCACTGGGTAGGGGTTCATGGGGCTTTATCTGGGGCGGAGAGGGGGACGTAGGACGCTGTCCCCTGGAATGGGGCTGCTGCAGCTGGAGGTTGCCCTAGGACTGGGGGTGGGGCGACAACAAAATTGGACGGCGGCGGGGAGAAGGCGCAGGACGCACGGGATCCGACTGGGTTTCGGGGGGCGGGTCCCTGGAAGGGTGTGCGAGTGGCTCGTATGCGCGCGGAAAACAGGTGGTCGCCGGGTGCGAGCGGTCCCTCAGGGTGCAGCGGCCTGCGACCCCAGCAGTGTCCCTCTCCCCCAGCCTGACCGGGGTTAACAGCTCGCCAGGTGGCCACAGGGTCTTGGGGGTGCGCCTTCCTCAGCGGTCCCAGGGGTTGCCTGGAACCAGCGCCCCCACCTCCCGTTCGGCCCTAGTGAAGGAGTAGGAAAAGGGGAGAGTCAGAAAGTGCTGCAGTCAGGACGTTTGAGAGACTGGGTTTCCGCTCGTGTGCGCCAGATTTTTACCCCCGTGCTCACTCCCCACCCCAGGGCATTTCATCTTCGGGGAACTGTAGGTCCATAGCTAGTCAGAGGGGTCTTCCCGGATTCACCTTTTTATTTCATCTCCCAAACCAGGGATTGCAAACTCAGGTGCATACAAGGACCAGCAGATAAACAATGATCCCAGCCCTTACCTGGTCCCAACTGTGCGCCAGGCACCACCTGAAGCGCTTTACACATATTCTTAATCCTCCAACTCTCCCCTCCCCCAGGCTGCTATTTGTAATCACTCCCATTTCACAGATAGGGAAACTGAGGCACAGCAGGGTGAAAGTCACTTGCCCCAAGTCCCATAGACAGGAAATGCCAACTCAGCATGGGAACCTAGGTAGGGTGGCTCCGAGTGTCCTGTCCGCCCTTAACCACTGTGCTGCGCTGAGCAGATGGAGTGTGGGGCCACATGGAGGGCCCCCCCACCCCCCACCCCCGCCCAGACTCATCATTGCCAGGCAGGATTATGGGCCTAGTATGGCCAGAGTGTCCAGTTTCTTGGGAAGCCTGAAATGGAGAGATTTATGTAAAATCATCTTTACATTTTGGCAATTAATTTAAACTTAAAAACACTTTTATAATGAGAAGTTTCAAACATATCTGAAAATAGGGAAACTAGTATTAATAAAATTTTTAAATGTTTAATAAGACCGTAGGAGTCGAACAAAACATGTTCAATGGCCACCTCTGCCCTACACACCTCAACGTGTGGTTCTGGTCCAGCACTATCAGCATCACTAGGGAGCTGATTAAAAAGGCCGACTCTCGGGCCGGCCGAGTGGCGCGGTGGTTAGGAGCTGGCTTGGGACGCCAGCAGCCCCGGTTCGGATCCCACATGTGAGGGCCAGTGACACTGCCCTCTTAAAAAAAAAAAGAAAAAAGGCCAACTCTCAGGCCTCACCCCAGACCTACTGAATTAGACCCTGGGTTTTAGACCCAGCTGATCCATATCCATATGAAAGCTTGAGAAATACTGTTCTAGGCCTTTTTGTCTGGATATGTTTTATCAGCCTCCTTCCTGATAGATCTTCCTGGCTTCAGGTTCACACTCTCCTCTTGATGGATTATAGTTGAGTTCTTGTCTTAACACCCTAAAGCTCAGGTCTGGCCCCAGGTAATTTGGTGAAGGGAAGGATTTTCTTGAGGAAGGCTTGGTTACATTGCACAATAAAACTGACAGTGCTCACACAGCTCTTACCCTCGTCAGGACCCTGAGCTGTTCCCTCTTACAGGATTGTTTTGAAAAGGAAATGAGGCAATATAAGTGACAGCATTTGTGTGTGTGTATATATATATATATATATATTTTTTCATTTTATTTTAGCTGAGCCATCCTGCCACCTGTTGGCAGCTCAACGGCAGCTCAGCTCGGGCTGGGCATCGAACTGCTGTTGCTCAGAGCTCAGCTCACACTCTTGAGCGAGCTCTTAACCAACTGAGCCACTCGGCCGGCCCTTGTATATGTTTTTTATTAGTCAGGATTCTTTCAGTTGAAAGAGATAAAGTGGCCTAGGCAAAACAAAAAACAAACACACAAAAAGGGGCTTAATAGTTTGATCCGAAAAGACCAAGGGGGAGGATTTCAGGTATGGCTAGATCCAGAGCCTCCAACAATGTACAGTAAAACCTTGAATTGCGAGTGACTTGGTTTGCAAGTGTTCCGCAAAATGAGCAAACATTTCTAATACACTTTAACGTGGTAAATGAGCAATGTCTTGCAATACAAGTAGTTTGTTTCTGGAATGAATTATGTTCGCAAACCAAGGTTTTGGTGTATTTGGAACTTGATCTCTTTCAGGAGGCAGTAGAGGCGGTGGGGCTGGCTCACCTGGATCAGACAGCTTGAGACTGGGAACATGGTGGTGTTTACCCAAGTTAGTAGGAATAAATGCTAGGAAGGAAAACTAGATGTCCCTTACCTAATTGGAAACCATATTTGTTACCATTATTTGTGTTTTGTCTGATCTTCTCTACTAGAAGTTCCTTGAGAGCTGTGGCTCTGTCTTCCTCATATTCGCATCCCCACATATCAGACACACTGCATTTCACATAATGATGCTCGGGAGATACTAAATCAAATGTAATTGACTCAAGTAGAGATTCAGTGTCTTAGAGACCAGCTCCAGGCAAGAAATCTCTCTCCCCTTATGAGTTACAATGCAAGTCATTGTTCTAAAGCTTGTAGTATAAAGAACATCACAGACTCAGACATTGAACACCTTTGTTTCTCTCATGGCTGCCCCTGAATCCAGTCATTTTGTCCCTTTGCAGGTGCCAAGCAGCTAGGAAAGTGGGCCCAGCATGAGACAATTTCAAACTGCTCAACATTTTATTATGCAAAGGAAATGGGTTTTCTCAGTGTGACCCCAGCTATAGTGGCTGGCTGTGCTTGTAACCTCAGAGTCAGGGAGCAAAACAGAAGCTTTCAAAAGTATGTGCGAATCCAAGGGTGCTGATTCCCCATTTTGCTAGGGGCCAGGATTCTTTCGAGAGGCAAAACTAATTGTCAGTACCTAATAATGAGTCTTGAAAAAGCAAAGCAAAACAAAACCTCCCACAGAGAACAAAAAACAAAACAATAAAACCCCCAAATCCCCCCAAAGCCCCAACATCACACAAACAAAAACCAACCAAACCAAACCAACAACTGTAATTAGAATGTGGAGGAATCTGGAAAGATCTACATAAATCTTTTGGAAGTGCCATGCCTAGAACTGGCTTTCTGTCCTTTTGGTCCAAACTGAATGGGAGAATGAGGTGTATAAACATGGTCTGAGAGGAACTAAAAACTATGTCTCCTGTGAGTTACATCTTTAGGGGTCTTGATGGGTTCAGTAATCTCCTATTAAAAAAAAAAAAAAGGCATATCAACCACTCACATTTTAGTCTGAACTAGCCAATTTCTGACAGTTAAAAGTTGCAATTCAACTGCTTATAGCATCCAGGCATGAAATGTCAACAAATGAAGCAGGCTGAGCTAGGCATATACACCAGTGGTGGGGACATGGTGAATTGGGAAATATATGCTCCCCTCTATAGGGAGCAGCTGCAACTCAGCTCTGGGCAGTCAATACCATAAGAAATCACAGGCTCAGTGTTACTGTATTTTAGGGGGACAAAAGTTGGAAATCTAGGTTTTTCTACATAAAATCTTCCAATTTAAAACAATTTTTTCTGTTATCTCCTAGTTCTTGACCTTTCTGCATCACAGCTTCCTTTGATAATCTGACCAAAGCCACAGAGTCTGGAAAATTCACACATACTTGCTATACAAGTTCATAAAGAGCTTCTTTCAGTTCCATTGTGTATCTCAAGGTCAGACCTGACTCCTGCCCTGGTATTTATACTTTCCAAGAGAGGGTTGGATTGGCTGGATCTGCCATCATGAAATATGCAGCATTCCTATTGGGCAGAGTTTCATTCATGGTCTCCCCCTCGTGTTGTGATTGGTTGCCTTTAGTTTGGGCACTGATTGGGTCCAATCAGGTGTGGTTGTGGCTGCAGGGCTGGGTGTACCCAGCAAACAGGCTCATGGCCACCCTAACTTTCAGAACAAAGTATACCAGGGTTACTTTTCTCAGAATTAGACTGTGGACAGCCAGATCCTTTGAACTTCCTGGATTGCTTTCCAGGACGCCTTCTCACTGATATTTGCCTATTCTCTTTTCATTTGGAAAACGGTCCATCCCTTGAATTTTTCTCCTTGTATTAGAAAAATTCTGGTAGTTACTTTTTAATTTTTATGATTTAATTGTATTGAAGTAATACAAACACATAGTTTAAATGTCAGATCATATTTATAACGAAGTATTAATTTCTGCTTCTCTCCTAGTCTTTCCTAGAGACAATTACTTTCAACTCCCTTAGCTCTTTCTTTGCTTTTTTTTTTTTTTAAGATTTTATTGGGGGAATTGGGGCAGGGGAGCAGCGTTGGGGAATCAGGGAAGGGGAACAGACAAGTTGCTGTCCTTTTGTTCTTCAGTCTAGTTTCGGAGGATGTTGCTTCACCGGCCCATGTTGGTATCGTCATTGCGCTCTTCCGGATGAGGCAGACTGGTCGCCGGCCTCTGGATGGTCGCTCATCGCGGCTATTGGCAGCTCACGCTGGCTGCCGGCCACTCACTGCAGCCTATGGCAGCCCACTGCAGCAGGGGCTGCAGCCCACACCATCGCCGGGGCTCACACAGCCCAGCTCCAGGTGGAGCTGTTGTTAGCTGTAGTGGGCAGTGTCACTGACCTTCATATGTGGGATCCGAACCGGGGCCGCTGGCATCCCAAAACCAGCTCTTAATCAATGCGCCACTTGGCCGGCTCCTTAGCTCTTTCTTATAGCTCTTCCCCATCTTCATATTTCTGATCTTGATTCTGACATATATTTTTAGTAATTTCATTCACTTTCTCACTCATTAATTAATCAATTAAACACATACTTGTATGCAAAAAACACCTACTGTGGGCTAGGTGCTCCCCTGGGTGCTATGAATAGAGGGATGAGCAAAAACAGATGCAGCCCGCCTTTATAGAATTCTTCACCAGCAGAGGTTTTGTGGGGGAGAGAGGACAGAGGAAAGGAAAAGCATTTAGGTAGAGGGAACAACATATACAAAGCACCATTAAGGATGGAAACATGGTGGGTTTCAGAACCATTTTCCTGGCCCCTTGGAGCTACAGTCTTTAATTAAACGAACCTTCATAGTAGAGACTTGGAAGAGAGGCATTGTGGTTAAGAGCTGGATGATGGGTTCAAACTTGTGTCCCTAAATCATTAGCTGTGTATGCTTAGATAAAACACTTAACTTCACTGAGCCTCAGTTCTCTTGCCTAAAAAAATGCCATTACTAAAATGTAGAGAATTTTGTGGTAAGCATGGAATGACATAATTCTTATAAAATTTTGTCCAAAACCTGCCACACAGTAAGTGGTCAAAAAATGCTTGTTGGTATTATCACTACCATGTTTTCCCCTTCATTGTATAAATATCAGCTGATAGAGCAAATCCCGGCCAAATCCTAAGGTTTTGAAGTCTGGGGGACCAACAAAGCTTTGGTTTGCGCTGATGACCACGTCAGATGTCTTCAGATCACGGTGGAGAGAGAGTACACTGGTTTTGAAAGTCACCCTGAGCTTGGCATTCCCCCTGCCTGCAGCCTTTAGCCCTCATTATGTGAAGTGTTTCAGAGCTGTGTGAAATTTCACCCTCACTCCCTATTAGGACTGTCTGGGCAGGAGGCAGAAAGTGGATGCTTTTGGGACTAGCATACATAGAATGCATCAGACACTCTGCTTCCACGTCCTAGGCTCAGAATCCTGGAAGGCGAGCCTTCTTCCAGAGAGCTGTGTTGGTCATTCTGCTTCCGATTCTAACAACCCACTATAGTTTGACCTTGTCTTGACCTTGTTGGCCACCCTGATCCCAGGCGAAAGGCTGTTTATGGCTTATTATGCTGCTGCTGCTGCTGTGATGACATGATGTGGGCATTAAAGTTGAAGAAAGACCAGCATCCATCTATCCCTCCCTCCCTCTCGCTTTCTGTCTCTCTGTTCCTCTGTCTTCCTGCTTTTGCCTCTGTCTGTCTGCCTCTCAACCTCCATTTTGATCTCTTTACCTCTCTACATCTCTCTTTGTCTGCCTGTGTCGCAATCTTGTGTTTCTGTTTCTCCCTGCTTATCTCTCCATTTCTCACTGGACTTAACATTAAATTCTCTTTATCTCTTTGTCTCTTTCTGTCTCCCCTGTGTCCCACCCCTCACCCACCCACACACTGCCTTTCCCATCTCTCAAGCCCTTCCTTAACGTTCTGTGACTTCACAAAAATAGCCCCATCCTGTGGAGACCATTTTTAACCCAGGACTTAGCTAACACCATTTCCGTATTTTGTATATGAGGATGGTGGGAGGAGTTAACCAGTTTGTACGTCGACATAGTTTAATCAAGATTGCCTTTTTATGAGCAAATGTGTGCAGATTGGTTTGCAATATGTGAGATGTGACTAAAATATTAAACTCCTACCCAGTCAAAGCACTGATGGATTGGGAAGGTAAATTCTAGAAGCCTGTTCTCCCACGGGAACTACAGTGACAGTCTAAATTAGCTTAAATCTGCGTCCACTGCATTGCACACCAGCTTTGAGAGTAACATTTAAATCCAAGTGCTTTGGCACCCTAATAGATCTGAACAGTGGTAATTAAATTGGAAGGCAAAAAATTGCTCTTTGGTTCCCTCCTGCAAGTTTCCTTACTTTGGGGAATATTAGGGAGAGGAAATGTTTTACAGAGCCTTGACAAAATGAAGATGATCAGCCTTTATGGAAATGAGCAGGTCCATAGATAACTCGAACAAAATATTTTTTTGGGAAAAATCCGTAGATAGCTTAGAAAGAATTTTAAGATTTTCCTCTCCTCTCTTCCTTTTCCTTTAGTTTTCCTCCTCTCTATATTATGTTTGGGTTAGTAGCCTGCTGTGCTTGAACCTGAACTGACATTCAAGATGCCCTAGTTCAATCCCAGTTTTCCTGCTCAGCAGCTGTGTGACCTTGAGAAAGTTATTCAGCCTGTCTGGTCTTCAGTTTTCTCTCCTGTTGAGTGAGAAGTTTTGGACCAAATGACCAGTTCTAAAAATCGTTGGCATAGTGAACATTTTAGTGCATTTCCTTTCAGTCATTTTTCGATATGTATTTTCAATACACAGGCTGTTTATATTGTATATGATACCTCAGTATCCTCTTTTCAGGTGGCATTTTCTCCTAAGCATGTCTGTCTATTTTTCTTCAAGAACAACATTTTTAATGGGTATGAAATATTCCACCAAGCAGCTAAATTTACATAACCACTCCCTGGTTGGTAGGCAAGTTGGCTGATGCTAGTTTTTCTCTTTTCTCTTTTATAACCACTTTGGTGGTGGTGGTGGTGAGATTTGCTTAAGGCTCCAGGCTGCATTAATCTAGAACTTGAATGGAGAACTGGGGTCCGGCTTCCCAGTGGGCCCACTCCATGGCAGGCCCACTAGATAATCTGGACAGTAAATATATTTTGTTCAACCTAAAGAGTGTTGTTAATAATTATATTTAATTCCCACATTAAAAAAATCTAAGAGATCTCACATAAAAATTTCCAACTTCGCTTAGAAATGAAAAATAATGCCAAATAGCAATACTTAAGTGACACTGACGAACAACTAACTGCCCCCTTCAATGCTATGCGTCTCCTCATTTGCCCCAGTCCCCTGAGAATCCCCTCTCGTTCGTGGGCACTTGAGTTTGAGACCTCGAGTGAGTTTTATTATATTTAAGTTGAACCTCGGTACCAGTGAGGTCCTGACTGCGTGTGCTGAACTTTTTATTCTCAGAACAGGACCCAGTAAAGAAATCTGGGCATTGTGCCATGTCAGGCTGTTTGTCTAGGTGCTGCGGGAATCGTGTGGCTGAGTTTCTGTGCTCCACATTGTTGGGGTGATTTGTGCTTAGAAATGAAATCATTGCTTGGATGCTGCCAGGCCATAGGGACGGGTAGCTTGACAAAATTCCTACCCTGGTTTTGAGAACTCAGGTCTACAATGGACAGTCATTTGTGGTTTTTTTTTTTTCTTGTTGTTTTTTTGTTTCTTTAAATATTTTATTGGGGAATTGGGGGAGGGGAACAGCGTTGGGGAACCGGGAAAGGGGAACAGACAAATTGCTGTCCTTTTGTTCTTCAGTCTAGTTGCGGAGGACGTTGCTTCGCTGGCCCATGTTGGTATCGTCATTGCGCTCTTTCCAGGTGAGGCAGGTCAGTCGCCAGCCTCTGGATGGTCGCTCACCGTGGCTATTGGCAGCTCACACCGGCTGCCGGCCTCTCACTGTAGCCTATGGCAGCCCACTGCGGCAGGGGCTGCAGCTATGCCGTCCCAGGGACTCACAGCAGCCCAGCTCCAGGTGGAGCTGTTGTTCACCATCTTAGCTGTAGAGGGCAGTGTCACTGGCCCTCATATATGGGATCCGTCCCAAGCCAGCTTTTAACCAATGCGTCACTCCGCCGGCCCCCATTTATTTTTTTTAACCTGTGGTTTTATGTGTGTATCTGTTGCCTTCTGAAGTCTTTATTCAAGAGCCTTAGCCAGATGGTCTACAGTCGGACATTTCCCAATACATATTGAAATTGTAATTGTATCCTATTTAGGTGTGTGCGTCTCTGCTGGCATAAACTAAGTGCTCAATAAACAGATATCTTCGTGGCACAGATAGTAATGCCATCAAATTAGTCCATGTGCTCTGTTGTATTTTCAGCCCACCCCCCCACCTGCAGTTCAGTGCGGCCATGTGACTAGTTCTGACCAATGGGCTGTAAGTACAGGGGTGTGTGTCACCTCCAGGCCCAAGAATAGGAAAGTGGGTGTGAGTTTCACTGGGTGCCTTTTTTTTTTTTTTTTTTTGCTGTGTCAAGTGTGAAGGCCTCATGTTGAAAATGTGAAATCAGAATATCATTGTAGGCTGTGCGAGCCCCGGTGATGGTGTGGGCTGCAGCCCCTGCTGCAGTGGGCTGCCATAGGCTACAGTGAGTGGCCCGCAGCCAGCGTGAGCGGCTGGCAGCCAGCGTGAGCTGCCAATAGCCGCAGTGAGCGACATCCAGAGGCCAGTGACCGATCTGCCTCATCCGGGAAGAGTGCAATGACGATACCAACAGTGAAGCAACATCCTCCGCAACTAAACTGAAGAACAAGAAGACAGCAGCTTGTCTGTTCCCCTTCCCCGATTCCCCAACGCTGTTAAAAAAAAAAAAAAAAAAAAAAGAATATCATTGTAACCTGGATTTCTGACTTATCTGGACCTACAGCAGTCTCTGTGAGGGAGAAGTAAACTTTTGGTGTATTAAGTCACTGAGATTTTGGTGTGTTTGTTACTGCAGCATAACATAGGCTAAGCTGACTGATATACTGTCTATTAGAATCAATGAGTAGGGATAAGACACATCTATGACTGCAGAATCTTTTGACAGGTAACCAGTGTTCAATCAATGTTATAGAATGGATAAAAAAATCAAACGTGGTTCGTGGGTTTTTTTTTTTTTTTTAGTTTATTGGGAAATTAGGGAAGGGGAACAGTGTTGGGGAATTGGGGAAGGGGAACAGCCAAGTTGTTGTCCTTTAATCTAATTGTGAAGGGTGCAGCTAGCTCAGCTCCAAGCCCAGTGGCCATTTGTCTGCCTGTCGGCAGCTTGCAGCCATTCAGCTCAAGGTGCTGTGCTCAATCTTGGTTTCGGGTGGGTGTAGTCCACCATCCTATGGGGGAATCGAACCGGAAACTTTGTTGTTAGGAGCATGTGCTCTCACCAGCTGAGCCATCCTGCCACCTGTTGGCAGCTCAGCTTGGGTGCAGCTCACTGGCCCATGTGGGAATCGAACCAGTAACCCCGTTGCTCAGAGCTCATGCTTAACTAATTGAGCCACTCGGCCAGCCCCCAGCTTGTGTTTTTAGACAATATATATACACCCAACTCTTTTGTCATGGGATGGCATGTTAGATTAGAAGGACCCCTTTCTGGGGAAGACGAGGAAAACTCACAGTTATTGAGTGCTGTCTATTATGTCTTTTATTATCCACATAAACGAGCTCCAGGGAGATTGGGCAGTCTTTCCAGAGTCATAGAGCTATTTAACACCTCATTCTGCCAGAATGCTACCTCCTTTCCATCTTTACAATTGTCTAGCTCTTAACTTCAATGCCTCCTCAAGGAAGGCTTCCCTGATTACCAGGCTAGATCACTTCTCACTGTTCCATGTTCTCCTAACTCCTCGTACTTCCCCCACATAACACATAATTTCCCATTTGATTATTTATTTATTCATTTATTTTTATTGGGGAACAGTGTGTTTTTTCAGGATCCATCAGCTCCAAGTAGTTGTTGCAGTTTAGTTGTGCAGGGTGCATCTCCGTGGCCCATGTGGGGATGGAACCAGCAACCTTGGTGTTATAAGTCTGCGCTCTAACCACCTGAGCTAACCGGCTTCCCTTTGTTTATTATCTTGTCCATATGGATACCCAATTGATCCAGCAGCATTTATTCAAATGACCCAAACTGCAGCCTTTGTTGTCAGTCAGGTAACTTTTGTGTGTGGCTCTGCTTCAGGACATTACTTTGTCCCATCAGTCTATTTGTCTGTCATTGCACCAACACCACAATATCTTTGTAATTATAGCTTTAAGACTTGAAATCTGGTGGTGGCATGAGTTTTCCAACTGTTTCGTCCTCTTCCTTCTATAGTGCTTGATTTTTGTTAGGTTCTTTGCTTCTGCCTATAAAACTTAGAACCAGCTTATACATTTCAATTTTTAAAAAACATAGTAAATTTTGATTGGGGTGCCACTGAATTCATAGATCATTTTGGGAGAATTAAACTCTTTATCCATGGATGTTGGACATTTCTCCATTTATGTAAATATTCTTTAACTTTTGTTTGCAATGTTTATACAATAGTTTTCAGTGTAGAAGTCTTGCTTATCCCTTGTCAGATTTGTTCCCAGGTTTAAAACATTTCTTTTGATTCAATGGTAAATGACACTGTGTTTTAAATTTCCTTTTTCTGTTGTTTGCTGCTGGTGTAGCATATGCACAGAAGGATGCCACTTATGTTAACCTTTCCCTACCCAGACCCTTTCCACAACTTAATATATCTGTGTAAATTCATAGGAAAAAGCCTGGGACTGTACACACCAAACCATTCAGAGCGGTAACTTCTGGCAGTGAGGAGGGGAGACTGGGATTCTTAAGGAAATGTCGTGTTCACAAGGGACTTTATTTATTTATTTATTTATTTATTTATTTATTTATTTAAGATTTTATTGGGGAATTGGGGAAGGGGAACAGACAAGTTGCTGTTCTTTTGCTCTTCAGTCTAGTTGTGGAGGACGTCACTTCACTGGCCCATGTTGGTATTGTGATCATTGCGTTCTTCCGGGTGAGGCAGTCACTCGCTGGCCATTGGACAGCTGCTCACAGTGGCTCACGAAAACTCACGCTGGCTGCCGGCCACTCATGGTAGCTCACGGCAGCCCACTGCAGCCTCACTGCAGCCTATGCCGTCACAGGCGACTCATGGGAGCACAGCTCCAGGATGAGCTGTTGTTCACCATCTTAGCTGTAGAGGGCACAGTGTCACTGGGCCTCATGTGGGATCTGAACCAGGGCCCTGCTGCTCAGAGCTGGCACTCTCAAGTCAACTCTTAACCAATGTGCCACTGGGCCAGCCCAAGAGGGACTTTATTCTTATCTGTCACGTTTTAGTTCTTATAAAAAGGGACATGTATTACTTTTGTAATTAAAAATCTACAAAGAAAAGAAAAAGCAAATGACTCCATCTAAGCAAAATAGCCTGGCTGAGAGTATGTGTGTGACTGATGAGATGGGGGACACCAGGGACCCCCCCTCCCACCTGTCAGGAAGGTGCCTGGGTTGGGATCATAGTTAAATGCGCAAAAATATGATCAATTGGGTTGTCCTTTGAAGAGAGAGTTTGTTATCTCAGGATCTACTGAAATGAGTCCAGAAAGGCCAGACTGATCAGTGGGTGTGTCCAGAACCATCCAGAAAAGAGAAATCCTTGACCTACAAGCATCAGACAAATCCCTAGAAGGGAAGGCTCAATATTATAAGCGCCTAGCTGACTCTGGTGGCAGGACCACACATAACGTCTGTCTTAGTCTGGGTCCCCCCAGAAGCAGACCCCAAGACAAGGGTTTGCATGCAAAGAATTTATTGGGCAGGTGATTCCATGAAGCACTAGTAGGGAACAGAAGAGAGACAGAGAGCAGGAAGCAGTTGGCCTATTTTTAAAAGATTTTATTGGGAAATTGGGGGAGGGGAACAGACAAGTGGCTGTCCTTTTGTTTTTCAGTCTAGTTCTGGAGGACATTGCTTCACTGGCCCATGTTGGTATTATCATTGCGCTCTTTCCGGGTAAGGCAGTTGCTCGCTGGCCATTGGACTGCTGCTCATGGTGGTTCACAGCAGCTCACGAGAACGCATGCCAGCTGCCCGCCAGCCCCACTGCACCCTACAGCATCGCCGGTGGCTCACAGCAGCCCAGCTCCAGGTGGAGCTGTTGTTCACCATCTTAGCTGTAGAGGGTGCAGCGTCACTGGTCCTCATGTGGGATCTGAACCAGGGTCCTGCTGCTCAGACCTGGCGTCCCAAGCCAACTCTTAACCAGCGTGCCACTCGGCTGGCCCCAAGCAGTCAGCTTTTGCTGAGGACACCTAGGCTCAATCTTGCTGAGGACCCATGAGAGCTGTATAGCACATGCTTTAGAGCTGCTCATGGTATGGGTTAGGGGTGCTTATCCTTCCCTCACACTGGTCATCAGTTGAAGCCTCTCCTGGGGACATTAGCCTCTCCTCGTTGACACCTCCGACCTGTTCCACATGCTGGCTTAGCCTTCTTGGGCAGCCAGAAGAAGCCCTGGCAGAGAATCATGGGTATTTGCAGAAGTTGTCGACTCAGTGTGCAAGAATAGTGAGGGGAACATTGGTAGTGTACATTGTGGCTTCCTGTATAGGTTGAAACAGGAAAAAAAACTGCTTGGTGGAGAAGATGGGTTTTGGTCCCCTGAGCGCTTCTGGTTCTTCAACAGTGACCCAGAAATTGGTGCTCTGATGTATACATTGCTCTCTTGTGAGTTTGGCTGGTGTGAGTCGAGAGAGATGGCCCCTTTTTGGGAGTACTTGGCAAAACTGAATTTCTTAGACCAAATTTGGTAACTGCAAAGTGGAAAAAATTGCACAGGGCAGGGACCATGAATAAGTGAAGTGGGCAGGAGTGGCAGATAATGCACAGGAAGTGCTTAGCTCGGTGCCTGGCATATAGTAAGTGCTCAATAAAAGTTATCTACGACAACAGCAGCAGCAGTGACTATTTCTGGGGACAGCTTTAAAAAGGAAGTGGGACCCGAGTCTAACTTATTGAAAGGCTGTTAAAGAAATTAGAAATTAACTGGGAAGAGATGAAAAAAGAAGCCCCCTTACCTAACACTGGCCTCTTGTATAGACCTTGTAATTTGGATGACAGTCATTTACTGTTAATTACAGCAATGGTGATTTCTTAGAGGTGAGGTTAATTGGTAATATGGATGTGTAACATCTTCCTCTCGGATATTTTAGACGCAGGTAATTAACCTCTCTGTTCCAGGGGACAGCCATTAATCATTTGTCTTTTTGGCATTCTGTTGTCAGCATCTTTGCACAATGCCTGATGTATTGGCATTGTCACATTGGCAGGACCAATGTGGGGAATACAAAAGCAAGTCGTAGTGTCTGTGTGGCAAGACCAATGCGACTGTCTGCCCATATCGCCAAGATGAGAGCTGGTCTACCCATTGGGTTCCATAAGGTCCAATGCTCGGTGCTTATGAGCCCTATGAAATGTCTGCATTCTAAAAAGAAATGTGGCTTCTGAAACACAAAAAGAAAACCATAACATTGAAACATTTTTAATTTAATTTTTTGTAGCTTTAGTGAGGTATGATTGACAAGTAAAAATTGTATATATTTAGGATGTACAAAGTGATTTTTTAAAGCTGTGCAAGTGGGCCGGCCGAGTGGTGCAGTGGTTAAGAGCTGGCTTGGGACGCCAGCGGCTGAGGTTTGGATCCCACATATGAGGGCCAGTGACACTGCCCTCTACAGCTAAGACGGTGAACAACAGCTCCACCTGGAGCTGGGCTGCTGTGAGTCCCTGGGTGGGCATAGCTGCAGCCCCTGCTGCAGTGGGCTGCCATAGGCTACAGTGAGTGGCTGACAGCCAGAATGAGCGGCTGACAGTCGGAGTGAGCTGCCAATAGTTGCTGTGAGCAGCCATCCAGAGGCCGGTGACCAATCTGCCTCATCCGGGAAGAGCGCAATGATAATACCAACATGGACCAGTGAAGCAATATTCTCCGCAACTAGACTGAAGAACAAAAGGAAAGCAACTTGTCTGTTCCCCTCCCCCAATTCCCCAATAAAAAATCTTAAAAAAAAAAAAGGCGTGCAAGTGATTTCATATACATACACATATATTGTGAAATGATTGCCATAAGTTACTTATTTTTTTTTTTTACGGTGAGAACACTGATGGTCTGCTCTCTTAGCAGATTTCACATCTACAATACAATATTATTAACATAATCACCATGAACTTATGAGATCCCCAGAACTTATAACTGAAACTTTTATAACTTGTAACTGAAACTTTATATCCTTTGATCAATAGCTGCTCATTTTCCCTATCCCACCCAGTCCCTGGCAACCACCCTTCTACTCTCTGGTTCTGTGACTTCAGATTTTATATAATTGAAATTGATACATGTTTCATTTCATGAAACATTGTACATATTGTAACATTGTCCACTAGTCAATGGCGACTCAATGCACAGTTTTAGGTATATTATATTTTATGTGGTTACATTTTTTCTTTTTAAAATTATAGTTGACATTCAATATTTTATTTTAGTTTTAGATACACAGCATAGTGATTAGATACTTATATAAATTCACAAAGTGATGCCCCTAATTAGCTTAGCACCCACCTGGCTCTACACATAGTTATTACAATATTATTAACAATATTCCCTATGCTGTACTTTACATCCCTGTGACTATTTCGTAACTACCAATTTGCACTTCTTAATCTTTATGAGGTGATATGTCATTATGGGTTTAATTTGTATTTCTCTGATGATTAGCGACATTGAATATTTTTCAATACATCTATCCGCCAGCTGTATTTCCTCTTTGGCAAAATGTCTATTCAAGTCCTTTGCCTATTTTTTAATTAGATTGTTTCTTTTTGGTGTTGAGTTGTATGAGTTCTTTATAAATTTTGGATATTAACCCCTTATTGGATGTGTCATTGATGAATATCTTCTCCCTGATTCAGTAGATTGTCTTTTTGTTTTGTTGATGGTTTCCTTTGCTGTGCAAAACTTTTTAGTTTGATGTAGTTTCATTTGTTTAGTTTTTCTTTTGTTTCACTTTCCCAGAGAAACAAAGATAATCAGAAAAAATAGTACTGAGCAATGTCAGAGAGTTTACTGCCTATGGTTTAGGAGTTTGATGATTTCTGGTCTTAACATTTAAGTCTTTAATCCATTTTGAGTTTATTCTTGTATATTGTGTAAGAAGGCAGTCTAGTTTCATTTTATTGTATGTATCTGTCCAGTTTTCTCAACACTTTTTATTGAAGAGATTATCTTTACTCCATTATATATTCTTCCCTCTTTTGTCATAGATCAGATGACCAATGTGTGGGTTTATTTCTAGGCTCTCTATTCTGATCCGTTGATCTATATGTCTGTTTTTATGCCAGTACCATGATGTTTTTTTTTTTTTTTAGCTGAGCCATCCTGCCACCTGTTGGCAGCTCAACTGCAACTCAGCTCGGGCTGGCATCAAACCGCCGTTGCTCAGAGCTCAACTTGCACTCTTGAGTGAGCTCTTAACCAACTGAGCCACTTGGCCGGCCCCAATATCTTTTTTTTTTTTTTTTTTTTTGAAGGCAGTGTCACTGGCCCTCATATGTGGGACCCGAACCGGGGCCGTTGGCTTCCCAAGCCAGTGCTTAACCACCGCGCTACTCGGCCGGGCCAGTACCATGCTGTTTTGATTATTATAACTTTGTAGTATAGTTTGATATTAGGTAGTGTGATACCTCCAATTTTGTTCTTTCTCAAGATTGCTGTGGCTATTCGGGGTCTTTTGTGGTTCCACATAAATTTTTATTATTCTAGTTCTGTGAAAAATGCCATTGGTATTTTGATAGGGATTGCATTGAATCTATAGCTTGCTTTGGGAAGTATGGACATTTTAACAATGTTAATTCTTCCTGCCCATGAGCATGATATATGCTTCCATTTATTAGTATCTTCTCCAATTTCTTTCTTCAGTGTCTTATAGTTTTCCAAGTACAGGTCTTTTACCTCCTTGGTTAAACTTATTTCTAGGTAATTTATTTTAGTTTTTTGATGCAATTGTAAATGAGATTGTCTTCTTAATTTCTCTTTCTGATGGTTTGTTATTGGTGTATAAAAATGCAACCGATTTCTGAATATTAATTTTGTATCCTGCTAGTTTACTGAATTCATTTAGTAATTCTAATAGTTTTTTGGTGGGATCTTTAGGGTTCTCTCTGTATAGTATCATTTCATCTGCAAATAATGACAGTTTTACTTCTTCCTTTCCAATTTAGATGTCTGTTATTTCTTTTTCTTGTCTGGTTACTATAGCTAGGATTTCAATATTATTATACGTGATGTGAGGGCCTCTACTATCCAACTGTCCAGAGTTTAATTCTTTTTTTTTGTTTTGTTTTGTTTTAATTTTATTGGGGAACAGCCATGGTCTTTGGTTACACATTGCTTTCATGCTACAATGGTATAGTTGACTCTTTTAAAGAGGGCACAGCTCACAGTGGCCTGTGCAGGGATCGAACTGGCAACCTTGGTGTTAGCAGCACCATGCTCTAACCAACTGAGCTAACAGGTCACCCCCTGTCCAGCGTTTAAATGTGACCCTACCCTGGGCAAAAGCTGCTGATTGGAATATGGTTTGTAGGAATTTGATTTACAAATGAATGGGTTAGTTAGACCTTGGGATATCATGGCCTTTTTTAATTGCCCACTTGATTTTTCCGATATTCTTTAGAAGTTAGTTAGAAGTTTTTTGTTTGTTTTTTTTTAAAAGATTTTTACTGGGGAATTGGGGGAGGGGAACAGCATTGGGGAATTGGGGAAGGGGAACAGACAAATTGCTTTCCTTTTGTTCTTCAGTCTAGTTGCGTAGGATGTTGCTTCACTGGCCCATGTTGGTATTATCATTGCGCTCTTCTTGGGTGAAATAGATTGGTTGCCGGCCTCTGGATGGTCGCTCATCATGGCTATTGGCAGCTCACACTGGCTGCCAGCCTCTCACGCTGGCTGCCGGCCACTCATTGTAGCCTATGGCAGCCCACTGCAGCAGGGGCTGCAGCTTAAACTGTCGCTGGGACTCGCACAGCCTAACTCCAGGTGGAGCTGTTGTTCACCATCTTAGCTGTAGAGGGCAGTGTCACTGGCCCTCATATGTGGGATTCGAACCAGGGCCGTTGGCATCCCAAAACCAGCTCTTAACCAATGCGCCATTCGGCCGGCCCAAAGTTAGTTAGAAATTTTTTTGTTGTTGTTGTTGTTTTAAAGATTTTATTGGGGAATTGGGGGAGGGGAACAGCGTTGGGGAATCAGGGAAGGGGAACAGACAAGTTGCTGTCTTTTTGTTCTTCAGTCTAGTTGCATTGCAGAGGAGGTTGCTTCCCTGGCCCATGTTGGTATCGTCATTGCACTCTTCCCGGATGAGGCAGATCGGTCACCGGCCTCTGGATGGTCGCTCACCGGGGCTATTGGCAGCTCACGCTGGCTGCCAGCCACTCACGCTGGCTGTTGGCCACTCACTGTAGCCTATGGCAGCCCACTGCAGCAGGGCCTGCAGCCTACACCGTCGCCGGGGCTCATAGCCCAGCTCCAGGTGGAGCTGTTGTTAGCTGTAGAGGGCAGTGTCACTGGCCCTCATATGTGGGATCCGAACCGGGGCCGCTGGCGTCCCAAGCCAGCTCTTAACCAATGCACGACTCAGCCGGCCCTAAGTAGAAGTTTTAATTGCAAAAGTAAATTCATGCTTGTTGGAATAGCATAATAAATACAACCAGGTATAAAGCAAAATATTAGTGATGTCCCATCACACTTTGCCCCTCCTCCTGATGTTCAGAAAAGAAAAACAAATGCAGCTTTTCCCAAACTTCCTAGGGGTTATAGAGATTTCATATATACCTTCCCCTGCACTGTGGTTAACAGTCAGGCACTCTGCCACTAAAAGGGAAAACTTGTTCTCTTTACTCAAAACACTGACACCAAATGCGTGGAGTTTTCCCTTACATCAGGCAGCTCTCCAACTCTTTGGACACCAACGGGTTGTTCTACAATTCAGTTCTGACACTACCCGAGTTTGCACAGATCCCACTGGTTAAGGGCTCAGTCCCACAGGACTGCTCCCACCCTTCAGATGCCAATTTCAAGTCCCAGGTTGTCACCTGTACTTCCCTCCAACTGGCTATAAATCGAGGGTCCCCACAACCTGCTCCTTAAACTCAATATTTGCTATAATGACTCACAGCACTTTTTACTTACATGCACCAGTTTATTATAAAGGATATAGAGGAACAGCCAGGTGGAGAGGTCCGTGCAGGGAGGGAGCCAAACGCAGCAGCTTCTGTCCCAGTGGAGGTGGGGGTGCCACCCTCCTGGCATGTGAATATATTCACTGATCCGGAAGCTCTCCAAACCCTGCCATTTCGGGTGTCTGTGGACACTACATTACAGGGGCATGATTGCTGAAATCATTGGCCATTGGTGATTAATCACCTTCAGGCTTCAACCTATCTCACTTCCTTGAGGTTAGAGTAAAGGATGAAGGCTGGAAGTTCCAACCCTCTAAATGCCTTGGTCTTTCTGGTGACCAGCCCCCCATCCCAAAACTCTCTAGGGGATCCCAGCCACTAGTCAGTTCATTAGCATACGAAAAGACTCTTAATCTCTCCAGGGATCCCAAGGGTCCTAGAAGCTCTAGTGTCAGGAAGAGGGAAGTAAGACCAAATATAACAAAGGATGCTCCCAGCAAACCCATCACTCAGGAGGTTGCAAGGGTTTGGGGAGCTCTAAGTCAGGAATTGGGTGGGGCAGAGACCGAACATCTTGCTTAGCATGCCCCAACTGCTAACTACCCCAGTGACTTCAAGTAAGTGGATGGATGGGCCTGAGCCTCTCAGCCTCTGGTGTCCACATGGGCTGACAGTGGTCCCTGCTTCGGGGCTGCTGGGAGGATTGAGTTAAACATGAGAACCTTGTGCCTGGTATGGTGCAGAGACTCAAATAAGTGCACCGTTTCCTAACTTTGAACCCTGGGCCTGGCAAAAAGCGATTGCAGAATGCGTACCCTGCATCTTAGTGATGCAATTTCCCCATGTTTGCAGATTTAGGGCACTCCCTGGGGGTACAATTAGAATTGGATTTGGGGAAAGATTCATCCACTCAGTTATCTGTTTTTCTCAATTTAACTACAGGCTATACTGCAAGTCATTCTCCCCAGGTGAGCCGAGTAATGAACACCAGCTCGGATAATCCTGCCTGGCTGAAAAAGGGCTCATGATTACTGATAACAACTGCCTTTTCTTGAGTGCTCCCTCTGGGCTAGACTCTGCCCAGCGTCCTTTTCTGTCCTGTGGTCTAGTAGATTGAAACATTCTCAGGGAATCTGAGTTTAAGCACCCCTCTCGCCTCCTCTGAGTAGTCTGTCTTTTGTTTTTTTTATTCCCCTTCACGTTTTCCCCCTTTTAAAGAATTTTCAATTACAGTTGACATTCAGTATTATTTTATATTGGTTTCAGGTATACAGCTTAGTGGTTAGACAATTATATAATTTAAGAAAGGATCCCCCTGACTAGTCCAGTACCCACCTGGCATTATACACAGTTATTACCATATCATTAACTATATTCCCCATGCTTTATTTTATATCCCCATGACCATTTTGTAGCTACCAATTTGTACTTTTTTTTTTTTTTAAAGGTTTTATTGGGGAATTGGGGGAGGGAAACAGTGTTGGGGAATTGGGGAAGGGGAACAGACAAGTTATTGTTCTTCAGTCTTCGTTGTGGAGGGCGCCAGTCGCCATCTGGCTTCCTGTCAGCAGCTCACAGCCTCTAAGCTCAAGGTACCCGAGTTCAATCTTAGTTGTGGGGGCGGAGCCACCATCCCATGCGGGAGTGGAACCCAGCAGCCTTGTTGTTAAGAGCTCACGCTGTATTCACTGAGCCATCCGGGTGGCAGCTCAGCTCAAGGTGCTGAGTTCAGTCTTAGTTGCGGGTGGACATAGCCCATCATTGAATAGGCAATCTTGTTGTTACACCAGCTGAGCCATCCTGCCACCTGAGCTGTTGGCAGCTCAGCGACAGCTCAGCTTGGGTGCAGCGTTCACTGGCCCAAGTGGGAATCGCACTGGCGGCCCTGTTGCTCTGAGCTCACGCTCTAAGCCAACTCTTAACCAACTAAGCCACTCGGCTGGCCCCCCCCAATTTGTACTTCTTAATCTCTTCATTGTTTTCTCCGACTCCCAGCCTCACTCCCATCTGGCAACCATCAAAATGTTCTCTGTATCTATGAGTTTGTTTCTGTTGTGTTTTTGTTTTGTTCCTTAGATCCCACATATAAGCGAGATCACACTGCATCTGTCTTCCTCTGTCTGACATACTCCACTTAGCACAATACCCTCCAGGTCCATCCATGTCACCACAGATGGCAAGAACCCATTCCCTTCCATGGCTGAGCAATTTCCATCGTGTAT
This sequence comes from Aselliscus stoliczkanus, assembly GCA_033961575.1. Classification (NCBI taxonomy): domain Eukaryota; kingdom Metazoa; phylum Chordata; class Mammalia; order Chiroptera; family Hipposideridae; genus Aselliscus; species Aselliscus stoliczkanus. The sequence continues at coordinate 8,083,062 of CM066736.1, forward strand.
ATGTACCACTCTTCTTTATCCATTTTCCTGTTGCTTTTCTCCTTGAACAGGTGGCTTTTCTAACATTCTGGAGTGTTCTGAGAACTTGCTTCCTCTCTTTTGGATTCTTCACAATCTCTCAATCATTGAGCTTGTTGGGTAATATTTGGATGAAAGAGTCATAATTACAAGGGTCTGTTTCACTTATCCTTTTGTGTAACTCTTTAGGGTTTGTGAAGATTATTGATATGCAGCTTATCACTTGATTATCACAAACCCCATTAATAAAGAGGGAGCAAGTGATATAATCTTCTGGGTGTTGGACCATCACTTATCTACGTATCTTTCTCCTCTTAGTACCTACCTGGCCCGACTCCTTCTCACCCACAGGCTGCTCCTATCTTCCTACTGGATCTTACAGTAGACGGAGCCTATAGTCTTGGAGTTGTAGGGGAGAAAAAAACTTTTCCTCTACCCTCTTAGGTTCTGTCAGTGAGGGCTGTGAATTAAACTGATAAAAGACATTAACAGCAGAGAAGGCATACACATTGTATTCATGTTAGTATTTTTATGTGCACAGGGCTTCACAGAAAAGAAGGGAAAACCCAAAGAAGAAATTAGACTTGGGGCTTTATATACCATTTTAACAAAGGGTGATAAATTATGGAGAAGTGACCAAAGGAAAAGAAGTTTGGGGCTCCTAGGGGTGGTAAATCATGGAAAGATGACTAGTCAATGTAGGGTACGTAAGGGTTGTTTAGTAAGTCTTGTTATGTAGACTCCAGTAATCTCTGATGATATGGGTTGTTCTGGTCTGGGAGAGGGGGACACTTTTGCAAATGGAAACATATATCACCTTTACAAAGGGGAATTTATGCCCTGCATTTTTAGGCAGAAAAGAGAGAGGCCAGAGAGCTCTTCCTGTGTTGGCTGTTTCTCTGTTGTCTTCAGCTCAAAATAATCCTTCTGCCAAACTGGCATATCTAGGGGTGACATGTTCTAATCCCCTTCAGAGCTCGTGTTCTAATTTGCATCTACACTGGTGGAAAAGAGCATCGGTTTGTGTTAGACATGTGCTCACACTCTAGCTTTAAAACTTAGCTGTGGGTCCTTGGGCAAGCCACTTTAATTCTTTGAGTCTTGGTTTTCTCATCTGTAAAATGGGGATAAAAACAATGGTACCTACTTTGTAGAACGGTTACATGGATTAGATAATACATATTAGTAAAACGTGCTTAGTTGAGTGAGTGGCAGACAATCAACACTCAAAGGTATCTGCCCTATGGATGCCACTTCTCCAAGATCCCAGCTTGCCGTGTGACTTGGAGAAGTTCCTTGGCTTCCCTCTCAGCTGTATTCTCTTGAAAAATGAGTGGGTTTGATTGTATAATTTCTGAGGTTCCTTCCAGCGCTAATAATTCACCCTCAGATTGCCTATACAGCACACCCGTAAAATTTATTCAAATAATCTATTCAATATATCCTGCTTGCCATTGCTTGCTGTAATAATTTTAGATAATAGCTGCACAGAATTAATATAAGCCAGAGAAAGTGTTCAGAATGTTTTTTTGCTTTTGTTTTTCAATGGAGGGGTTGAGCAATATGCTTATGTACAGAATTACCATTTTTTTTCCTTTGCAGCCAAGGAGGGCATATTAAAAAAAAGCTAGCAGTTTGGGCTGGCCAAGTGGTACGGTGGTTAAGTGCTGGCTTGGGACGCCAGTGGCCCCAGTTAGGATCCCACATATGAGGGCCGGTGACACTGTCCTCTAAAAAAAAAATTTTTTTTGAAAAAAAGCTAGCAGTGGTTTCTTTCCCCTCCCGTTGGCTCAAGAATCCTGCTAATGCAGTTTTATGTTAATTTGAAGACACACTAAATGGCATAATTAAAAGAGAGGCGCTCAGTTGTATAGAGTGCTTTTTAATCACCTCCCTGAATTTGAGTGTCTGAATGAGTGTCTGAAGGGTTTGCAAGTTTCGCTGTCTCCCCCCACCCCAAGGAACCGCTTTTCCTGTCCTCACTATAGGGTGGATGAATAAAGGGTTCCCTGAGTGTGCCTCTTGGTGAAATTCGCAGACACGAGTGAACTCTATTCTTCTTGGCTTCTCTCCCCAGTTTCTCCTCCCCCACAAATGCCTGCCTGTGGTTTTGGCCTCATCCCTTGTCTCTTAAATTTTTTTATTTTTAAAATTTTTATTGGGTAACAGTGTGTTTTTTCCAGGGCCCATCAGCTCCAAGTCCAGCTGCCATTTTCAATCTAGTTGCGCGGGGAGGGGGCACACCCCACCATCCCATGCGGGAATCAAACAGGCAACCTTGTTGTTCAGAGCATGCGTTCTAACTAACTGAGCTACCTGCCGCTCCTTGTGTCTCTTAAATTTTAAACTTAATGTTCTTTGCTCTGCACACAGTTCATTTTATGGCTGCCCAGAAAGGCAGTTCACTTTGATGTCACTCTGCAGTGCCTCCCTGTCGCCTCTGGCATTGAATCCAGGCTCCTCAGCTCAGAACCTGGTCTTAATTTTCCTGGGAAGCCAGAGCAGTTGACTTGCTTCTCCCCGTGCATGCCCTGGGACTTAAAAATTGGCCTCTGTGTGTGCACTGATTTTGTTTCTTTCATCTCCTGTACCTCTCCCTCCTTTCCTGTGTTTTGTCCCTATCAGCCTCAAACTCAAAGCTTCCAGGACCGAGAGACATAGGATGTCTCTTTCATGGAGACTTTCAATTCCCTCTCTCTCCTCCGAATCACTGACATTTAATTTCAGGAACTCAGTATGTAGTCATGAGGTTAAGAGTACAAGCTTTGGCATCAGGCAGACCTAGGACTGAATCTGGGTTTTGTCACTTACCGTGTGACCTTGGCAAAGTCACTTCCCCTGTCTGATCTTCATATTTAATATCTTTAAAATGGGGATAATGGTGTCTACTTGATTGTGTCATTTGGGAGAGTAAATGAAATAATGTATATGAAACAGTATATTGCCTGGCTCATGTATATTTTTAGAAATGGAGTAAGTAATATTGATTTATTTGTGTTTCTTTGTAGCATATATCCTAATCAGTGCCCAACCTCATCCCCCACTCCCTGACACCCCACCCAGAGTGCAAGCGCCTTACATGCTCATCTCTGCATCGCTCTGTGGTGAATTGTACCATCGACTTGAATTCTTGGTTTTTTCTTATAGCCAAGCCCTTGGTCATGTGACTTTCCAGTGACTGGTTTTGGGCAACACGTGACATCTTCAATCAGAGGGATTTAAATGGAAAAATTAAAAGTATTGTATTCAAAATCGACAATACTAAATAAGCGTAAGAGAAAGTTAAATTGGATTTCAAATGTGTTCTGTAAATTTGTAGCATTTAGACTTTCAAAGTTATTAAAGCTTAAAGCTGCAGTAAAAGTTTTCAAACATCCAGGATTTTTCTCCTCCTGGACTTTTGGTTCAACCTGATGTTTCGCTTTGGAGCAAAGAGTGTGGAGAAAGTGATGGTGTCACTGGTCAAAAGAGGATAAGAGACACGGAGCACAGCTGCCCCAGCTGAGCATAACCTTGATCGGCTGGCTGTAACCTTGATCAGCTGACCTGCATGCACATGAGAAGTAAATGACTGTTGGCTGAAACTGCTCAGATTTGGGGATGGTTTGTTACAAACCAATCATTAATACACACTCTTAACTAGTGTCCTGACCATGGTAGGTTCTTAGTAAATATTTATGGCAAGTTAAATTAGCAAATGAATGTACTGTGTTTTGGGGGACACTTTTGTTCACAAGGTTAATGATTTGTTTCGTAAATTAGGGACTTCCACTTTCAACTGAGACGTTAACTTTTTAGGATATTTGGGGAAGCTGGCTTCCAAGAGTCTAGGACTTAAGATGTGACAAGTGGAGATCTGACTGCGAATAGCAGGTATAGATAATTCTCAGGGGCTGAGTCTCTCTATATTAAACACGTAATATGCTTTGAGAAGAGATGTGGGACAGAAGCACAATTCTTTTTCTTGGTACTAAACCTTTGAAATCTGGTGTGTATTTTATACTCACAGCACATTTCAACTTGAATATTGAATTTTCATCAGAAATAATTTGATCTGGATTTAAATTTCATAAAATTTACAACTGGCAGAGTCGATTCACTTAATTAAGTCTTGCACGTACTGAAAAGTTTTCTGATAGCCAGATCGAATCTCGGTTTTAAAATTGAAATTAGGGCTGTCCGAGTGGCGCAGTGGTTAAGCGCTGGCTTGGGAAGCCAGCGGCCCCGGTTCGGGTCCCACATATGATGGTCGGTGACACTGCCCTCAAAAAAAAAAAGTGTTCATAAAATTGAAATTAAATTAAAAAATTCACTTCTTTAGTTGTACGAGCCACTTTTCAAGTACTCAGGAGCCACATGGGGCTTGTAGCTACTATATTGCACAGTGCAGGTCTGAATGTCCCATGGGCACCATCTTCCCCAGCCCCTCAAAGGCTGTTTCTTTTTTTTCTTTCATTCTTTCTATTAAAGATTTTATTGGGGAATTGGGGAACGGGACAGTGTTGGGGAATTGGGGAAGGGGAACATTGTGTTTTTCCAGGACCATCAGCTCCAAGTCAAGTTGTCCTTCAATCTTAGTTGTGGAGGGCGCAAGCTCAGCTCCAAGTCCAGTCACTGCTTTCAATCTAATTGCGGGGGGCGGAGGGGAAGGATGGAGGGGCACAGCCCATCACCCCATGTGGGAGTCGAACTGGCAACCTTGTACCGCTGAGCCATCAGCCACCTGTTGGCAGCTCATCTTGGGTGCAGCTCACCCACCCATGTGGGAATCGAACTGGCGACCATGTTGCTCAGAGCTTGCACTCTTAACCAACTGCGCCACCTGGCCGGCCCTTAAAGGCTGTTTCTTATTCAGTGGCATTGCAGTACAATTGATCTATAAGTTTTCTGACTTCAAGTGTTATCCTTGACTTCTACCTCCCCCATCCCAGCATCCCACAGTCCTGAGTCCTGTTGAATCCAATGCATCCACAGTTCACTAATCCATTCCCCTCTCTCTGTCTGCAGTGTCACTTCTTTTTGTTTTTCCTATTTCTTTTCTTTTTTTTTTAGTTACAGTTGACATTCAGTATTATTTTATATAGTTTCAGGTGTACGCTTCTTTAGGCCTCCTCCCTGGAGTCCCATCTCCTGTCTTCTCCACCTGCAGGCAGCTTGGTTTTCCTAACATGCAGATCTGATCATCCACTCTTTCTCCTGCAGCTTCCATCTTTTCCATGGCTCCCTGTGACCCCTGGGATAAATTCCAAGCTCCTCAGTGTGACTTGTGAGAGCCGGCTGGCTGCTCCACCCTCACAAACTCTGTCCCAGCCTCGTTGTAATGTTGTCCCTTCAGTTTCCTCGGTGACCTCTGGGCCTTTGCACATGATATCCTGTCCATCTGGAATGTCACTCCTTCTTCCCTTCTACTTCCTGCCTATTCTTCCGTTTACTTCCTCTGAGAAGCCTCCCCAAAAACCTCTCAAGCCTGTGTTAAGTGATCCTCACGGGCACTCGCACATCTCTGGTACTTCCTTTGTCACTTTCTAGCATTGATAACATAGCTCTGTGTGGTGACAACTGGGTCTGCTTTCTTCACTGCCATATCCCCAGTCCCTAGAACAGTGCCTAAAATAGGTATGTTGACTAAATCATACACCATGCCCCCCAAACCAACCTGCCGTCTTGCATCGTTGTTCAGAAGCATCCTAGTGATGGGAGGCAAATCCAAGCCCGCTTTCTAGAAAATCAACTCCTAATACAAGTCTGACACGTAGTGGGCCAATGTTCCTGTGTCCATGGTGACAGAACAGCTAACATGCCTCTCAGAGTGTTTCTTTTTTTTTAAAGATTTTATTGGGGAATTGGGGGAGGGGAACAGACGAGTTGCTGTCTTTTTGTTCTTCAGTCTAGTTGTGGAGGACGTTGCTTCACTGGCCCATGTTGGTATCGTCATTGCGCTCTTCCCGGATGAGGCAGATCGGTCGCCGGCCTCTGGGCGGCCGCTCACCGTGGCTATTGGCAGCTTGCGCTGGCTGCCGGCCACTCACTGTAGCCTATGGCAGCCCACTGCAGCAGGGGCTGCAGCCTACACCATCACCGGGGCTCGCACAGCCCAGCTCCAGGTGGAGCTGTTGTTAGCTGTAGAGGGCAGTGTCACTGGCCTCATATGTGGGATCTGAACCGGGGCCGCTGGCGTCCCAAGCCAGCTCTTAACCAACGCGCCGCCTACACCGTCGCTGGGGCTTGCACAGCCCAGCTCCAGGTGGAGCTGTTGTTAGCTGTAGAGGGCAGTGTTGCTGGCCCTCATACGTGGGATCCGAATCGGGGCCGCTGGCATCCCAAAACCAGCTCTTAACCAATGCACCACTTGGCCGGCCCTCAGAGTGTTTCTTGATCCACTGGAATAATCATTCCACTTTTGCACCCTTGTTTGAAACCCACCAATGGCTTCCCATTGCATTTAGAATAAAACTCCAGGCTCTCCTTACAGCCTATACAGTATCTCTGATCTTCCCTTCCCACCTCTCCAATCTCATTTTCCTCTCCTCCCCTTCTTCATCATCCCTTCCCTCTGGCTCACTTGGCTCCAGCCATACATACTGATCTGCTCTGTGTTTCTACCCTAGGACCTTTGCACTTGCTGTTCCTTCTGGCTAGCTCCTCTGCTCCTTCTGCTCTCAGTTCAAATGGCTCTTCCTTTCAGAAGCTCTCCCTGATATAACTAAAGTAGCCCCTCGCCCAGTCTCTCTGCATTCCATTATCTTATTATTTCCATAGCACTTAGACTTGTCTGAGATTGTTCTATGTATATACATTCTTGTTTGCAGTTTGCCTCCCCCACTTGAATGTTAATTCCTTGAGGACAAGGATTTTGTCATCTCATTCATTGCTGTTTCCCCAGTGCCTTGAACATAGTTGATGCTCAATAAATACTTGTTGAATGAATGCACAATTAGAGAAAGAAACTTTTCAGCATGGAGAAGTACTCCCAGGGCCCAGTTTAGGCAGATCCTGAGTATTCTTTCTGTTTTACTTTTTAGTTTGTTAATCAGTTTTATCAATCAGTTGCAATTATGTCTTTTCATTTTCATGTGATAGAGCTGGTTCATAGTCCCGTAGACTTTTGCGTTTAGACCAAAGAATGCAGTCCTGTAGCCACTCCCACCATTGGATACAGCCAGCTGCTACCCTTTTTATTACCCCAGGAAAAGTGTGAGGATTCTGCCCCAGGAAAGTGCTTCCTGCCACTCTTCTGAGTATGTTGGAACCCTGCCTAGGTCCTCACACTTTCTTCCAGGGTGTCTTGGAGAGAAGTCATTGTCATCATTTCTTCAACACAGAGGGTGCCAAAAAAATGTATGCACATTTTAAGAAAGGAAAACTGTATTAACAATGTATTACTGAATATACAAAGGTTGGACAATTAAGTTTGAGAACTCATCCTAGAAAAAGTGCTACATACCTCATTGCTGAATGTCACTACAGTCACCTTCAAAGTCCTCCCCTGGGGAAGCTATGCACTGATGCCAGCACCTAGTCCACCCTTCCAAGCAATTTTGGAACTCTTTTTTCTAGAATGGCCATCAGAGCTGACATGGTATTACCCTTGATGCCCTGAATGGCATCAAAATGCCTTCCTTTCAATATTTCCTTTATCTTTGGATAAAGAAAGAAGTCACTGGGGGGTCAGATCAGGTGAGTAGGGAGGTTTGTTTTTGTTTTTTTTGTGTTTTTGTTTTGATGGCAGTGTCACTGGCCCTCATATGTGGGACCAAACCAGGGCTGCTGGCTTCCCAAGCCAGCGCTTAACCACCGTGCCACTCGGCCGGCCCTTAGGGAGGTGTTTACTACAGTTATTTGCTGGTGCATTGTTGTGATGCAAGAGCCGTGAATTATTGGCGAAAAGTTCAGGTCGTCTAACTTTTTCATGCAGCCTTTTCAGCATTTCCAGATAGTAAACTTGGTTAACTTGTTTGTACAGTTATCTTGGTTTGTCCAGTTGGTACAAATTCATAATGGCTAATCCCTCTGATATCAAAAAAAGTTTAGTAATATGGGTACAAGAAGCTCGCGAATTTAATTGTCAGATCTTGTATACTGATAACATGACCAGAAGTCATGTTTGACTTCTGCAATGACAAGAGGTGCTCAAAGCGGTTCCCATCAGCATCCAGACACTTCTGATGATGGTGAACTACTGCTTGAGCAACATTGACCAAAGTGTCCACTTGTATACAAGTTTTTGGCACCCCTGGTATTTAGTTGTAGCAACTACAAGTACGTAGTCTTATGTAACTCACATTGTTCTAACCTGGAAGGAAAAATAATTAGTCTCTTCAATGAAGTTAGCTGCCTGCAGTAAGGTAACTGTCCCTCCTACTCCTTAATTTAAATGGATGTGCATATGGCTTGCGGTTGAAGCATTCGTCACATATAGGTGCATCTGCCAGAGTCATAGCTGTCGCTACCACATTTTCTCCTCTGCAGTGTGGCATTCTTGGAACGATAATAAAATCCAGACTAGAAAGACTCCGGTGAAGAAACAGAGTGGAAACAAAACAATCTCTTGCCAACCCACGCTGTGCTTTAAGTAAGGAGCAGCGTCTATTGAATAATTCAGCCCCGCCTGTCAAAATATTTTCTGGGGTGGCGGGCTGGTGGGCTATTCATGTGGACACTCCAGGGGCCTCTTCAGGCTTTCTTGCGTTTTCAGGACTGCACTGCGTCTGCTTCTTGTGTTTTCCACATCACACTGCTGGCTTTTAAAAGGCTTTCAGTGGGGTTGGGGTTCAGTGTGCCAGTACCTCGGCTCTCTGAGAGAACACCCCATTAACGGGGCTGGGAATCGGGGTGGAAATCTTGTCATTGTTTTCCTCTCAGGAAGTTGTTAGCTCTTTGCATTTGTTCTGGTAGGTAAACTTCTCACCTGTGATTGTGGCTGTCTTGTCTGTCCTTGGGACAGTGCGGAGTGTCTGGGCTCTAGGAAAATGTTTCCGTTTTTAACCTCTAACATCTTCAGGGTGAAGTTCAAGGAAAGCATCGGGGTATAAATAAATTTATTCAAGAAGGGCTGGCTGATGACAAAATTCTACTTTTTCAATAATAATAATAATAATAATTAATAATTCCTATCTAATGAGCTCTAACTCTGTACTGGGTCTGTGTTAACCCTTTTCTCTCCATAACCTCATTTAACCTGCATGACAGTCCTGTGAGGTGGGTGTAATTAATTATACCCATTTTACAGATGGGGAAGATGAGTCTCAGAGAGGGCAAAGTGCATGCCCAAGGTCACAGAACTGGTAGAGGTCATTGTGGAGACTGCAGACCAGAACTGCCTGACTCCAAAGCCTGCAGCCTTCCTTGTTCTGCTAACTGGGTGTTCCAGCGCATTGCCTGAGGGTGCTAATCAGGGTCCTCCACCACCTGAGTTTGTGGAGGGCCTGGCTTGATGAGAATCTCCCCCACCAGTGTGCTGGTCGGAGGAGAGCCCAGGCGTGTCCCTCCCTGGGTGCAAGGGGCCAGGGATGCTCTTTGCTAGCCTGGAGGGTCACAGAACAGACTCCGCAATCAGACCTGGGGATTTGAATCCTGACTCTGCCACTGCCCGCTGTGCTTGGTGAATACTGGCCCCCAAATACGGCCATGTCCTAATCCTTGGAATCCATAAACATTAACTCATATGGCAAAAAGGGACTTTGCAGATGTGATGAAGTTAAGGATCTTGAGATGGGGAGATTGTCCTGGATTGTCCAGTGGGCCCACTGTCATCATGAGGAGCCTTCTAAGAGGGAGGCAGGAGGGTCAGACTTAAGAGGAGGAAGACAGCTCTTTTCATCACAAAATACCCCAGATTGGGTGGCTTCTCAAGGAGAGTAATTTTTTCCTCATAGTTCTGAAGCCTGGAAATCCAAGATCAAGATGCTGGCAGATTCAATGTCCTGTGAGCCCCCTTGCTTCCTGGCTCATAGCCCTCCGGCTCCGTGTGTGCTCCGCTGGTGGAAAGGGTGAGGGGCTCCCTTGGGGTCTCTTATAAGGGCACTGATCCCATTCAGGAGGGCTCCACCCATCAGATTTCAACATAACAATTTGGGGGGCACACAAACATCTGGTCTATAGTAAGAGTGGGAGCAGAGATTAATGAAATGCTTTGAAGATGGAGGAAGGGGCCCTGAGCCAGGAAATGCGGGCGGCCTCTAGAAGCTGGAAAAGGCGAGAAAACGAGGAGGAAACAGATTCTCCTCTCAGAACCTCTAGAAGGAACCAGGTCCCCCAACACCTTGACTTTAGACCCCTGAGACTGGTTTTGGACTTCTCACCTACAGAGCTGTAGGAGAATAAATTTGCATTGTTTTCAGCCCCTAAGCTTATGGTAATTTGTTACAGTGGCAATGGGAAACTGATGCACCAGATGTTTCTCCATGGGCTGAAGACTGAACCTCTCTGAGACTCAGTTTCATTATCTGTGAAATGGGGATAGTAATATGATGCCTGCGTCATAGCCTGGTGGTGACGATGCCAGGATTTGATGTGTATGAGGTCCTTCATCCTTGGCACATAGTATGCCCTGATTAAAAGTCAGCTATTACTACCACTACCATTAATATTATTAATGCTAATATGAAAATAAGCATGGCCACTCAAGACCCCTAAAATAAAAACCAACCCAGGAGCAACTTCTTGTTGGGCTAATTGATATCCTGTCTATTGGGTGGGTTCTCATTCTGTTTTATATTCAGGAACTCATTCTGTATTGGGGACTCACGGATCTTCAAAGCATCTTTGCCTTCCCTATGGTTATATCCCAGCACCTGGCCTAGGACATGGCACACAGTAGGTGCTGCACATATATTTAAGTCGTAATTAAGCACAGAGACAAACTTGTGTTTCTATGTGTTTGCTGTTTTCGTTATTGTTTTCCTGGTAGCTTTGAGGAGAGACTGGCAGACCCCAGGCAACTGAGTACCTGCCTTGCGGGGATGGGCTGGCCTCCTATCCCAGCCATCTGGCAAACCCTGCCACCACCTCCCCAAGGCCTCCAGCGCTCACTCCCCAGACCGCGTGCCAGCCCTTTCTCTCCCTCCTGCCACTCAGCCCAGCTCCCTGCTCTGGAGAAATCATCGCTATGGTAACAATTTCAGGAGCATTGGGCCATTGGGGCCTGCGGGACCAGAGGAGGGGAGGGTGTCCACGCCAGCCAGCCCCTCTCAGGGACCTACTCAAGCCAGGGTGCTGCGTCTCTAATAGAGATCTTGGTTGCAGAGCACAGCAGACCCTGGAGTCATTGTGGAAGTGGCTGGGGCTTGTCTTTCAGTGACTTCTCTTTATACCTTGCTCCTTTCTGGTGTCATATGCTCTATGCCCCAACCCTGTTCAGCGATCCCAGTGCCTCTGACAAACCATAAGTTGTTTGTACAATGGGTTTTCTGTAACCATGAAGAGAGAATCGGTGATGCCCTTAGTCTGATGCCTGGAAGCTAGTGGGTACTCAATAAGTTTACTCTGTGTTATCTGTTGTTTGTGATGGGGAAACTGAGGCCTGGATACTGTCCCCAAAATCATCCTCCCCCTCCCCCAGGCATCAACCCTATTCCCCTTCCTCTGGAAGCCTCTTCTTCCCTGGGCTGCTGCTTCTTTCTTTCCTCCAATCGAAACTTACCTTCTGTTGTCTTCTGACATCAGGGTGCTGGGAAACGACTGGTTGTTTATCTCTGATGAACAGACCCATTCTTGAATGTTCAGGGCTGACTTGGAGACTTCTCAAGGTCTTTTTTTTTTTTTTTTTTTTTTTACGTCTTAGGAGTCCCAGTGATGATAACGCCTTCATTCCAAGACAAAATCTTGGAGAGTGGGAGGGTGGGTAAAAGTTTCCAGGTACCAGGCAGTGGAAGGATTTAAACATAAAAAAGATGGTGTCGGGCTGGCAGAGTGGCGCGGTGGTTAAGAGCTGGCTTGGGAAGCCAGCGGCCCCGGTTCGGGTGCCACATGTGAGGGCCCGTGACACTGCCCACAAAAAAAAAAAAAAAAAAAGGTGGTGTCACTGAAGTTCAGAGAAGGTAAGCGACTTGCTCAAGGCCACACAGCTGGTGACTGGTGAAGCTGGGATTTGAACCTGGGTCTGCTTTTCAATTGGTCTCGTGTAACATTCTCCTTTCCTTTCCTTGGTCCCTTCATCATTCACCCACAATCATGCGCAGAAGACATCATCCGTCAGGTGCCCTAAAACCAGTGGTCAAATACCTATCTATTAGTTGAAATTCAGCAAGCTGGCGGAGACAAACCTGGCTTCAGCTGGGAGAACAGACTGTATCAAAAACATCTCATCTTCCCAGGTGGATTGAGAGCCATTTGTAATGCAGATCTAACTCTGGGCAGGGACCCAACTCCTCACCATCACCTCTGGCTGAGCCATTTCTTAAAAATACAAGAAAATATTTTCCCCTCAGGAGCCCGGAGGTCTGAAGCCAAAGTTAAAGAGAACCTCCGGCAGCTGAGCCGTCTCCTGAACTGTTTGAAATGCATCTCTTCTCCATCTTTGTCCCTTGCTTTCCTTAGGGAGCTGGAGGGGGTAGGAAGGGAAGAGAATAACAACGGGCCAGGAATAACACTGGAGACCCTGGGGTCAGAGCTATCCTAGGAGCATTCCTGCTGGTCCTCTGCATGGAATTAAGACTTGCAAACCCTTGCTGCTGAGGCATTGGCTGCAGTGTAATTAATCTTAGGCACCTTGGGGTGGCCCAGCATCCCCAAATGGTCACTCTTGTCATTTAGCCAGTCTCAGTAGGATGAACTCAGGCCAAGGCTGGTAGGCTTCAGGGATGCTTGGGGTCATAGCTGAACTCATTCATGCATTCATGTATTAATGAATACTCCCTATTCATTAATTCCTCGGATATTTACTAAGTTCCTTCCGTAAGCTCAGTACCAAAGAGACCAAAAGAACAGCCTCTGCCCTGCAGGGCCCCCAGAACAGTAGAAGGAACAAAATTTAATTGCAGCACCGAGGCGGAGTCGTTATATCAGCCCCTGAGGCTTCCTGGAGGAGGGGGGCATATGAGTTGTCTCTTTCGCCGTTTCGGAATGACAGAATAGTTGGTGCTCATTGTGGGAAATTTAAACAAGGCAGACGTATGTCAAAGAAACAAGTGAAAATCCTCTTGTTCTTTCCTCTTCATCCCACCTCCAGAAGTGACCACTGTTAATGGTGGGGCATTTACTCTTTTGAGGCCCTTCTGTGTGTGTGTGTGTGTGTGTGTGTGTGTGTGTGTGTGTGTGTGTGTATGGTCTGACAATTAAGTTCGTGAACTTGAGCAACAAGTTGCTAACCTTTTTGGATATCAGAAGGATTATTCATTATGAATTTGTACCAACGGGACAAACCAAGTTAACCAAGTTTACTATTTGGAAAGGCTGAAAAAGCTGCGTGAAAAAGTTAGACAAGGGCTGGCCAAGTGGCTCGTTGGTTAAGAGTTGGCTTGGGAAAGTGAGGTCTGAGCAGCAGGGCTGCTGGTTCGGATCTTACATGGGCCAGTGACGCTGTGCCCTCTACAGCTAAGATGGTGAACAACAGCTTGACCTGGAGCTGGGCTGCCATGAGTCATTGGCGATGGTGTAGGCTGCAGAGAGCTCCTGCTGCAGCGGGCTGCCACAGGCTACTGTGAGTGGCCAACAGCAGCGTGAGCTGCCGTGAGCCTCCGAGAGCGGCTGTCCAGTGGCCGGCGACCGATCTGCCTCACCTGGGAAGAGCACAATGATCACAATACTAACATGGGCCAGAGAAACGATGTCCTCTACAGCTAGTCTGAAAAACAAAAGGATAGCAACTTGTCTGTTCCCCTTACCCGGTTCCCTAATGCTGTTCCCCTCCCCCAATTCCCCAATAAAATCTTAAAAAAAAAATGTTAGACCACCAGAACTTTTCACCAACAATTCACAGCTCTTGCATCACGACAATGCACCAACTCACACGGCACTGTCTGGGAGGGAGTTTTTAGCCAGTAAACAAATAACTGTATTGGAACACCCTCCCTACTCACCTAATCTGGCCCCCAATGATTTCCTTCTTTACCCAAAGATAAAGGAAATATTGAAAGGAAGGCATTTTGATGCCATTCAGGGCATCAAGGGTAATACGATGACAGCTCTGATGGCCACTCCAGAAAAAGAATTCCAAAATTGCTTTGAAGGGTGGACTAGGCGCTGGCATTGGTGCATAGCTTCCCAGGGGGAGTACTTCAAAGGAGACCATAGTGACATTTGGCAATGAGGTCTGTAGCACTTTTTCTAGGATGAGTTCTCGAACTTAATTGTCTGACCACATATTTATCCCGGATGTCAACTTCCAAGTTTCAGTGTGGTTCGTAGTTTTCACCATGCCAACTGCAGAATCTCTGACATCCTAGAGTTCTCACAAGAGAATCCATGCACACATCAAAAGCCCTAGTGAGCCATGTGGAGTTTACTGGAACCTTCTTAGAGGAGGCAGAGGAAGGGTTATACCGCAAGGTATAGGGGAGGAAAAAGAAACTTTCCTTTCTACCCCTGGGCTGGGGCTCTGTAACAAAGGACAGGTTAACAAGAGAAAGACAGACCCATGTAACTCATGGAGTACCCAGAGGTATACCCTTCTTAGGTGAAAGGAGAAGGGGTTAGTTTTGGGCTTCTGGGTGGGGAGGCATGTTGTGGGAAGGTGACCAGGAAAAGTATGGGAAACCAGGTGGTTGGGTCAGGAGTGTCTTCAGGCTTGCCTTCACGGATTTCAGTTTTGCCTTCTCCACCGAGAAACGTTGTTAAGAGTCCTTCTTTTCCTGCTATAGGAGAGGAGATGGTTCTGCAAATGGAAATTTCCTTTACGAAATGAAAATGTGTGCCCTGTTGTTTTTTTTGTTTTTTTTTAAAAAAGATTTTATTGGGGAATTGGTGGAGGGGAACAGCGTTGGGGAATCAGGGAAGGGGAACAGACAAATTGCTGTCTTTTTGTTCTTTAGTCTAGTTGCGGAGGATGTTGCTTCACTGTTGATATCGTCATTGCGCTCTTCCCGGATGAGGCAGATGGGTCGCCGGCCTCTGGATGTCGCTCACCGCGGCTATTGGCAGCTCACGCTGGCTGCCAGCCACTCACGCTGGCTGCGGGCCACTCACTGTAGCCTATGGCAGCCCACTGCAACAGGGGCTGCAGCCCACACCATCACCGGGGCTCGCACAGCCCAGCTCCAGGTGGAGCTGTTGTTAGCTGTAGAGGGCAGTGTCACTGGCCCTCATGTGGGATCGAACCGGGGCTGCTGGCGTCCCAAAACCAGCGCTTAACCAATGCGCCACTCGGCCGGCCCTGTCCTGTTTTTAAGAGCTTGTCCTGCATCTGCTGGTTCTCAGTGGCCTTTAGCTCAAAATAGTCCATATGCCAGAGGCAGATTGGGGGGGTCATGTTCTGGTCCCTCCCCCACAAAGGCACCCCAAACAATAAGTCCGGCCCTTGGCACCATCTCCTTAGCCAATTCCTCCACCTCTAAACAGTGGTAGCTCAGGATTCAGTTCTTCCTTGGACTTCTTCTCTTCTCAGTGGGTGTGATTCCAAGTTTATTGTCTCCACACTGATGGCTCCCCTGAACGCTAGGCTTGCACAACCAACTGCCTACTCCACGCCTCCTTTAGGACATCTAATAGGAACCTCAAACTCGTTCAAAATCAAACTCAGCCTCCAAACAAAAGCCCTGCTCCTGCCACAATCTTCTCAACACCAGTAAATGGCAACTCCATCCTTCCATTTGCACAGCCCCCAAAACCCGGAGTCGCCCTTAATTCCTCTTTTTCTCTTATATCCCACATCCGATGTATCACCCAAGCCTGCTGCTCCACATTCTAAGCTACTTCTAGAATCTGATCACGTCTTACCATCTCTGTTGCTCTCATCCAGAGCCAACCCCCTGCCAGTTATCGCTTGCCCTCCATCAGCCCATTCTCAACACAGCAGCTAGAGTAATCAAGTCAGCTTTTTGTTTCTATTTACATTCCATCAGCCAAAGCAGACCCATGGTCATGCCCAGCATCCAAGGGTCAAAGAAACACACCCCTTCAATGAGGTATGAGAGAGAGGGAGGGAATAGTTACTGAATAATCATTTATTTGACCCTAGGTCCTTTGAATTGGCAAGATATATTTATTGACTTCTGTTGTGGGTCTTGGCGCTGTAAGGGAGGGTGAGGGACAAATCCTGTCGCTGGGTCCCTGATCACAGAACAAAACCACCCATCTTTTTTGAGTTCTGCTGGGTAGAGGCAGGAATGATTAATACACATAGAATGATCAAAGAAGTGATGAAGTGTTAAATTGGACATGATCACATGCCAGCTTGCGGGGCACGGCAAATGCTGGGCTCGGTGAGCAAAGGAATTCACTGGAGGCCGGAATAATGAGAAAAGTCTCCCGGACTACTTGGGTCCTTGACCTGAGGCTAGAGGGATGGCTGGAGTAGAATTTGGACTTGTGGGGTAGAGCAGGCATGCAGGACAAGAAGACTGGCCTGAGCAAAGGTGGGACAGGGAGGAGCGGGGCTTGAGGCGCTAGTGGTGCACTGGTGGGGCAGGCGTCCAAGGAAAAGAAGTTTCAGGGCTCGAAAGAGTTGTTCTGGGCGTGAATCTCAATCATGAATTAGTTGATTCCTTCAGTGAATATTTATGGTGTACCTACTTTTTAATATTACTATTTATATTCTATATTCTATATCATAACATGCTACTTATAATTAATGCATAACATTATATGTTATCATGGTATGTAATATATGTTATTATATATTACATGCATTACTATGTGTTACATATTGTTATGGACTGAATGTCCATGTGCCCCCAAATTCGTAGGTTGAAATCCTAATCCCCAGTGTGATGGTATTAGGAGGGGGGCAATTTGAAAGACAATTAGGCCATGGGGGTGGATTAGTGCCATTATAAAAAGGGCTCCAGAGAGGTCCTTTGTCCCTTCTGCCATGTGAGGACACAGCAAGAAAATGGCTATCTGTGAACCACAAAGCAGGTTCCCGTTCTCACCAGACATGGAATCTGCCAACACCTTGATTTTTTTGCACTTCCCAGACAACATAATGGTGAGAAATAAATGTATGTTGTTCAAGCCACACAGTCGGTGGTATTTTTTGTTATAGCAGCCTGAACTTAACTCAGACTGTATCATTAAATGTAAGACTGTGTAATTATATGTAACACATAATTATAATGTGAATATATTATATATACACAATTGCATGTAATGATAATATATTATGTTAATACTATTTATACTTATACTATATACGCTATTAGGTATGGTATTTATTTATAGCAGGGAACAAAGTAGAGAAAGATCTGTACTCTCACGGTGCTGACCTATGGGTTGGGGAGACGGACATATAAGGGGGAATAATAAGTTGCTATGGAGAAAGTTACAACTGAGAAAGGATAAATAGGGAGTGTAGAAGAGGGTGAGTGTGTCTTCCATTTTAGATAGAGAAGTCAGGGAAGGTTTCAGTGACAAGGTGACATTTGAACAGAGACCTGAAGGAAGTGGGAGGGTGAGGCATGTGAATAACTGAAGGAGAGGGTCCCAGGGAACAGCACGTGCAAAGGCCCTGAGGTGGGACAGGCAAGAGGGAGAATAAGAGAGGCAGAGCCGGTGAGGTCCTGAGGGGCAGGTTGCCTAGGGCCTTGGGACCACTGTGGCACTTTGGCTGCCACTCTGATTAAGATGGGGAACCACAGGAGGCTATAGAGCAGAGGACTTGACATGATCTGTTGTGCATTTTAACAGAATTCCTGAGGCTGCTGGGAGGGGATCTATTGCAGTGAGGTGTGGGAGGAAGCAGGGACAAGGAAACTGATGGTGGCTTGGACCAGGGGGGTGGCAGCCTGGATGGGTCAAAGAGAGAAGAAGGGGCATCATTTATCCTTGGTTGACCCACCAGGCTTGGCATCACCCTTCCAGTACTTTCTGTGCTATTATTTCCTGGTGTTTAGGGACAATGTGAAAACCTTATCCCATCTGTATGTAGCACATCATAAATAATTAAAAACAACTCCTCACCAACCCAAGAGGGACTTAGAGACACCTTATCGATTGGCTCTTGATGAAAAGGCCAGGATGTTAAAATACTCATTGATAAAAGTCCCAGGCTCACAGAGCTCACATGGAGTATCTCCCTGTGATGAGATCATTACTTTCTTTCCCCAAGAAATTAGCCTGTTTTCTGTGTTGGATTTAATTTTGCTACCACAAGGAGAAGTTCACATCCATGAACTTAATCGCTCCCTTTTGGACAATTAGCTACTGCTGTTTGCTTTTTGTATTTTAAACCAGCTTTTGCTTGGTTGGCTGTATAGTGATAGGAGAGTGCCTTTTGTATTTGATTTTTAATTGGGTCAATAGTAATAATAAAAACGATTATAATAATAGATGCTATTCTTCAAGCACTTACTAGGTGGCATGCTCATTACAACTCTATGAAGTCGATATCATGGCTATGTCCCACAGTACAGATGAGAAAACTGAGACTCAGAGATGGATTATAATTTGCCCCAAGGTCACACAGCTAGGAAGAGGAAGAGGAAGATTCGGACTCAGCTCCAAGTCAAGCCATCCTTCAATCTAGTTGTGGAGGGCGCAGCTCAGCTCCAAGTCCAGTCACCGTTTTCAATCTAACTGCGGGGGTCGCAACCCACCATCCCATGCAAGAATTGAACCAGCAACCTTGTTGTTAAGAGCATGCACTCTAACCAACTGAGTCATCTGGCCACCCACTGGCAGCTCAGCTCAAGTAATTGTCTTTAATCTAGTTGCAGAGGGTGCAGTTCACTGGCCCATGTGGGAATTGAATTGGCAACCTTGTTCAGAGCTTGCACTCTGACCAACTGAGCTATCTGGCCACCTTGAAGTCTACATTTTTTGTTTTTCTTTTTTAGAGGGCAGTGTCAGTGGCCCTCATCTATGGGATCCGAACCGGGGCCGCTGTCGTCCCAAGCCAACTCCCAACCACCACACCACTCGACCAGCCCCTGAAGTCTACATTTTAATTTTTGCCTGTATAGGGCAATAGATCTTCCTGTCCATCTGTCCGTCCATCCATCCATCCATCCATCCATCCATCCATCCATTATTCATCCATCCATCCACCCACCCATCCACCCATCCAATCTTTTTACTACTATTATTGAGCCCCTTATGTGCTAGGCAGTGCTGGTGATACCATGATGCTTTGCTCAGATTTCATCTCCTCCCTAAAGCTCACAGTGATTTATTTCCATTTTTGGGTTCCCTGAGGTGGAGCTTCTTGTTCAAGTGATTTATTGAGGAAGAGGTCTCAGAAGAAGGGAAATGAGAAAAGCAGAAGAGAGCAGGAAAAACACTAAGCATAGATGTCGTCTCAGGAGGAGCTTGAGATCACAAAGCAAAACTTTGCTTGTGATTTTGAGCTGGAGACAACATATTTTTTGAAGCTCAGAATTTTATGACTACCTCAAGACCCAGAGTGGGGACCAGGATCTAAATCTTGGCTCAGCTAGGTGACTTTTGGCAATCATTTGAATTCTCTGTTGTCTCTTCTCTCTGGACTCGCTTCGCTTGTGCTTCTCTACGCTCTGACTTTCTGTCTGTGAGATGGCATTCAAGGTCCAAGTCAAAACAAGAAGTAAGCACTATCTGCCGGAAGGATGTGATTCTCAGGGTGGCAGTGATGGTCATGTTCAATGCCAGTTAAAAACAAATGGGTCACCGGTTTGAGTGGATGACATCCATGTCAATCACTGTTTTTTTGGTTTTTGTTGTTTGGTTTTTGTGATTTGTATGACGAATCGATTGAGCATCTCCCCAAATACAATATGATGCTTTCTGATGGTACGTGAGGTGATTTGGGGTGCGGCATTACATAACCTCATGAATCACATAGAGAAAAGTGTCTTCTCTTTTCACATCGCTTTCCATCCTCCAAGTGAAAGCCTCAGTTGGGTGCTCTAATTCCTCTCCAATGCCCTGCTCTTATAAATATGTATTTTATACTATTTTTGTGGGCAATGTCAAACGTGCAAAAGTAGACAGAATAGGGCCAGCTGAGTGGCGTAGTGGTTAAACGCTGGCTTAACCACGGAAGCCAGCGGCCCCGGTTTGGTCCCACATATGAGGGACACATATGAGTGACACTGCCCTAAAAAAAAAAATAAATAAATAATAAATAAATAAAATAAAAGTATTTGCTTCTTTAAAAAAGAAAGAAGTAGACAGAATAACATAAGCCTGCTTGTAGCTATCACCCAGCTTCAACAGTTAGCAACTCATGACCAGTGATGTTTAATCTATGTTTCTGCCCACTTTCCTCCCTCCCACATTATCTTGGGGCAAATGCTAGGTATCAGTAGGTATTTTGTGAGTGTTGAATGAATTAATGTTTCCCATAGTTCCAATAGCCAGACCCCTTCCCATATTCCATTAGCATTCTCTAGTCAACCACCCCTTGTCACCATATCACATAATCATGATCAACAAGGCAGTGATGAAGTGAATCTGAAGACAGAGTTTTTGATGGCCCTTCCCAGGGGTCTACCTGGTTCTCTGACATGCTTGGGATTCTTGACATCTTGTAATATAGATAGTAAGTACTTGCCAACTGGCACCATGATACTTACTCCCTGGATGGATCTAGTCAGTGTTGGCTTTTGGCACCAAGTCTGCTATTTAAGCCCATGCACATCTTATCTCAATGGGCAGGTCCACACATGCCCATTAGATAACCATCCAAGTTAATTAAATCCTACATAGCAATAAGATAGAGGCTCATATCTCTAATCAATTCCTAATGTACTATTTGTCAAGATGTATTCTGCAGAACACTAGTTTTTAGGGATCTTGATAATTGATAACCCCCCAAAAGTTCTTGTAGTCAAAAAACCTGGAAAACAATGGATTAAGAAGGGTTGTTTACTGCAGGACTTCTCAGAGCCTTTAATCCATTAATGGTGTTGAGAGGCTCTAAAAGAGGGGTAGCAATTCAGAATTGTCCCACCTAATGTTACCCTCAGGACTCTGATTTTTAACACCACATCTCACAGGACCACTGTTTTGGGGAAAGATCTCTGTGCTCCTTTAAATCTCCATTCAAGTATCCTGAGATAGAGAATGCAGAATATTACCATTTTGAGATAAGACTTGGGGGTGGCCGAGTGGCGTGGTGGTTAAGTGCTGGCTTGGGAAGCCAGCGGCCAAGGTTCGGGTCCCACATATGAGGGCCAGTGACACTGCCCTCAAAAAAAAAGAGATAAGACTCAAAGATGTTTGAGAAAGTGCAACCTGTCGTTTATGGAACGAGGAGAAAGAGAATATGGCAGACATTGTCAGCCTTTTCCATTTAACCCATGAAAATTCCTCTGAGCTTGTGCTGCCCTCCCTTAGCACTGACATATCATTAGTTTTAGAGAGACCAGGTGGTAAGGGAGCACAACCTTTAGGGAATGAGACAGGCTTAGTTCAAAATTATCCCCCCCTTACCTAATTGCTGTGTGTCCTTATGCAGTTGCCTCAACCTCTCTGAGCCTCTGCTAAGAAACTGACCCTCAGGCAAGGATTCCTGTGCAAGGCGGTTAATTAAGAGGTGCTAAAAGAGTGCTGGAGTGATACAGGGAAGGGAAGGTGGCCCAGATGGGGGGCAGCATTAAGCTGGCCTCCAGAGTGGGCCAAGGAGTGGCGAGTAGAAGGCTACCCTGGGTGGGAGTGGAGCTAAGGCCCACTTAGGCTCTGCTTGCATGGCCAGAGAGCCTTCTGTGGTTCTGTACAAAGCCTTACAAAGATGCAGAAGTTGGCAGCGGTAATGGCTGGAGGACACTGAAGGCCCAAGGATCAATGGAGCCCAAAAGTGCTCAGCAGGGCACCTGGTAGCAGTGATAACATCTACCGGTTGTCTGGCACGGACTAGTGTGCCAGGCACACAATTGAGTCCTCATAACAGTTCCGGCGGCTCTGAGCAATTATTTCCATTTTATAAATGAGGAAATGGAAGCCCAGAGAGGTTCAGTAACTCATCAGGGGTCATGCAGCTGGGGAATAGTGCAGCCGGGTTCAAGATTACACTCTGGCTGAAGGGTGTGACCTTAACCACTGCACTACACAGCCACCTGTAGGCTGTGACCTTAACCACTGCACTACACAGCCACCTTACACAGATGCTCATTAATTGTCCCTCCCCGACCTGCTCCTTCTTTTCCCTCCTTGCCCCACCCCACCCCCACACTCCCTTTTCTCCTTTCCTCTCCTTTCTCCTCTCTTTCTAGCCTCCTTCTCTCTTAGAACAGTCATCCTGGGACACTCAATGCCCAATAAATATATTCGGAGTTGAATAGCATCCCAGTTTGGTGCGATAGATGCTTAATCTACTAAATTTTGATTGAATCAACTGTCAGAGAAATCTGAGTGCATGCGAACTCTGTGGAGGTAGGGGATTGTGGCCACGGAATTGAATACCTTTGCAAATCTCAATAACTCCCTGAAATTCTCTGAGGGATGTGGAATGGAAGAGCATGAAGAATGATGAACATGACAAGTGGGGATCCTTTAGTCCCCCATGTTTCCTCCTCTCTTCTCCCTCCCCCCTCCCCCAGCTCTCCAGCATAATACCGGGAAAAAAAAAAAATAACTGCAGTGTAAATGCAGTCATTCTTAATGGGATATTTGTGTGTCTGGGGCATGGAAAGTGGCTGGGTCACGCTGAACCATCAAACATTAAGAAGCTTGTTAAGCAAGGGGGCTGGGTGTGGTTACATGAGGGCACATTTCCGTTTTCTGTGTGTTCGGAATTGTCTGACTCTAAGCCCACTAATCAGACATGATAAATGTCTGGTTGCAGCCATGGGCTTAGCGTTTGCATTGGAGAAAGCAAATCTTGAAAAGGTCATCATTTAATTTTTGCCTCTTGCAGTCAGCCTGCATCCTGGCTCTATGCAATTCAAAGCTATGCGGTAAAATCACTGCTTGCTCGGTTACTTTAACTCTGGGGAGCTTATTTCAGGTTTCTAGCCATTGGATGGAACAGCATGCTCCAAGTGACCTGGATCAGAGAGGGTGTTAGGTGTGGTTGAATGTGAAGGTTAGGCTTTTTTTTTCTTTTTCTTTTTTTTGAGGGTAGTGTCACTGGCCCTCATATGTGGGATCCAAACCGGGGCCTCTGGCTTCCCAAGCCAGCGCTTAACCACTGCGCCACTCAGCTGACCCTGAAGTTTAGGTTTTTAACCTCTGAGAAATGCTAGAAATTATGGAGATCTGTGACTATACTTTTAGGAGAGAGACAAGTGGGCTTTTGTGGTAAAAGCACAGCTGCCTTCATTCATTCAACACAGAGAAAAGTGGACTCATGACCGGGGCAGTGACTGAGCCCTGGGTGGCTGGGTCCAGCTATACCTGAAGCTGTGCCTGGTCACTTCATTTACCTGAAACAACACATTCTTTTTTTTTTTTTGAAACAACACATTCTTATTCTTTAAAAAAATTTCAGAAGTTGGGTTTTGTTCTGCTATAACTTAAGGAGTTCTGACTGATAAGTCAAACATAAAGATACTGTGAGAGTTGCAGAAATGACGCTTAGAAGGTTTGAAATGATAGTTTCCTAGATCAAACCACAAGGCCTTATTAATTTGAAGGAACCCTTGATTCTTTTGACCCCACAACAAAGGGTCAGATTGTCCAACGTCAGTACGTATGAGTTTCTGCCTCATGTGAAGTTAACACACTTGGTTTCATGAAACGTCTACTGGTTTCTTTGGTTTTGCCAAACAATATTCTTATCCCTGTAGAGGTCATCCAGGTACTTAATAGATCTACTCAGTTTTATTGCCAGGCAGACTGGTTGTCCTCAAGCTGTGCGTTAATAATCAAGTAAAGAGCTTGAACTGTATTTGAAGATAGTTGTCACAACTGGAAAAAAAAAAAATTCTGCGAGCAGTGCCTGACCTGCATTGGAGCCTCGATTTTGGGGAGGCAGGTGTAGGGTATTTCAAAGCGGGGAGAGCCCTCCTCTGTAAAAGTCATCTTTCCATTCCAGCTGGGGCTTGACTCACTATCCTCTGGGGAAAATCGCATCTGGTTTGGATTTCATAGTATGGTACTTAAGTATCTTCACAGAATTGTTCGAAGATTGCAATTGCTTCCAGTAGATCTGATTCATGAGTTCATGGCTACAGCAGCTGCTCTCTGAATCAGTTTGTACATATGAATGGGATTTGGAATTAAGGGGGATGGAAGCAGACAGCTTGGGGACAGTCACGGGAAGCAGTTTCATAGAAGAGCCGTGACGCACAGGGCTTCCAGCCCAGGTTCAAATCCCAGCTCTGTCTAGTTGGGGGTCCCTGGACAATTATTGTATTGTCTCTGAGCTTCCATTTTCTGTCTGTGAAATGGGGTTAATACCAGTGCCTGCCTCATGGGTTGCTGTGAGGATTAAATTTGACAATGAATGTACAGTACATAGCCCAATGGCAGAGTTATGGTACTATGTGCTATAAGCACATAGTATATGCTCAATAAAAGGTAGATGGTTGTACCAATCAGGATGTTTTTATTATGACAAGAAAAATCATGATTCAAGTGGCTTAAACAATAAGGAAATTTTATTATCTCAAGTAATGGTGATTCCAGTATTAATTCAGTACCTTGATAACTTCACCAAGGAACAGTGTTCCCATATCTCTCCTCTGCTATCTCAGTGTCAGCAGCCCTAATGGTCACATGATGACTTTTCCACTTCAAGGTGTCAGATACAATTTCATGTCCAGTCATGGAAGAATTTCCATTTGCTTTTGTGTGTATCCTTTGAAGAGCAAAAATACCTTTCTCTGAAGACCTCAATGGTTGTCTCCTCACCTCTTACTGGCTGTAAATGCAGCAGATGCCTAAAGCAAAAGGAATGGGCCCAGAAGAATGACCAGGGGAGAGAGAGGGTCACCCTTGCTCAAGAATCCTATGGCAGATTGCATTTTCCAAGTATCACAATGATGTCTTCCATCTCACGTACTCTCCTTATCATGTAATTTTGGTGATCTTTCCATTGAGTGGTGGTCTCTAGGTCCTCTCCCCTTGAATATGGGCAAACTTGGGATTATGGTGGAGTGAAACCATGTGACTTCTGGTAGGTTATAAAAACCCAGTATAGGGCTAGTCGAGTGGCGCGGTGGTTAAGCGCTGGCTTGGGACGCCAGTGGCCCCAGTTCGGTCCCATATATGAGGGCCAGTGACACTGCCCTCAAAAAAAAATAAAAAATAAAAAATAATAAATAAAAACCCAGTATAGCTTTCATCTTGTTTTCTTGGAATGCTTGCTGTTGGAAGCCGGCTGCCATGCTGAGAGGAAGCCCAAATAGCCTATGGAGGGTCCCATGTGGAGGGGAACCAAAGCTCCTCGCCCACAGTCACGGCTGAGTTCCTAGCCCACAGCCAGTACTATCTTGCTAGCCACGTAAGTGAACCATCTTAAAAGTGGACTGTCCAGCTTCTGGCCAAGCTGCCCTACATGCCATTTATGGAGCAAGAATCAGCTATTCTCACTGAGCTTTGCCCAAGTTGCAGATTTCTGAGCAAAGTCAATGATGTCATTTTAAAACACTTAAGTTTTGAAGTGGGTTTTTCCCCACCAAGAGATAACCATAACAGGTAAGCAGACCCTGGACAGGATGGGAGCTTTGACGGAAAGGAGGCAAGGATGTTGGGAAGGCAACCAACTGTGTTTGCTACACATTAAAGACAATGATGGTGATGATAATAATGAACTGGAATTTATTAAGCTATATTTCTAGTGCTGGTGGATAAATTCTCTTCCTGGTCCAATAGAGGAAGGCTTACAACAAAGGGAGGTATGTCTGGGACAATCTTCAATGAAAAGGTTGAAATTTAGACTTCTGATGTTCTCTGCAAATTGGGTTATATGACCAATCATCATATGTGTGCCTGAAAAGTACCAATTTATTAAGGGTCAACATGTAAACTATACCAGAATTTCTGTCCTTCTATTTTGGCACTTCTTTATTATTTATCAGTATACCAAGAGCATTAAAATATAAAGATGGTTTGGATTTCTCTCAGTTGCTAAGAGTTCTTGCTGATGGATATGTTTTCCTATCAATCACTTCTTGCTTGTGGTTAAACATGGAATTTCTGGACCATATCTTGGATCCTTGTTCAATTGATGGCTAACTCATTCATTCATTCATTCATTCATTCATTCATGTATGTGTATTTGAGGCCTGCCTTGATCAGGCTTTCTGATTTCTTATTCATCTTTTGTCTTAATTGTTCTTATCAAAGCAAGTCCATTGCTAGAGCAGCTCTGTAACTAACCAGAATACCAGCCCACAGTGAGAGATTCTCACAGAACTGTCTGCAGACCAGCAGCATGGACTTAGCCAGGTCTCTGCACTCTACCCCAGATCTTCTGAGTTTCCAGATCAACGGTCAGGGGTCAGGCCCAGGAATATGCATTTAAAAATAAAAAACTTTATTGGGGAACAATGTGCTTTTTCCAGGACCCATCAGCTCCAAGTCTTAGTTGTGGAAGGCACGGCTAGCTCAGCTCCAAGTCTAGACGCCATCCGGCCACCCGCCGTCAGCTCAGGGCAGCTCAGTTCAAGGTGCTGAGTTCAATCTTAGTTGCAGGTGGGCGTAGCCCACCATCCCATGGAGGAGTCAAATGGGAAACCTTGTTGTTAAACGGGAAACCTTGCTCTCACCAGCTGAACCATCCAGCTGCCCACTGGCAGCTCTGCTCAGGTGCAGCTCACTGGCCCATGTGGGAATCGAACGGGCACTCCTGTTACTCAGAGCACGTGTTCTAACCAACTAAGTCACCCGGCCACCCCAGGAATATGCATTTTAAAAGCATCCCTGTAATTCTCATGCCACGAAAGCTCGAGAACAATTGACCAGTTTTCCAACATGTACTTGAAGGTGCTGTGTTGAAAAGGGTTTTGGGGTTGAATCTAGCAAGCCCTGTATCATTTATGATCCCTCTTATAAATTCACAATGTAAACTTGCCTATTAAAGGCTCTGAAAAGTCCTGCAGGTAAGAATCATGTTGGTTGGGCCGGCCGAGTGGCGCGGTGGTTAAGCGCTGGCTTGGGAAGCCAGCTGCCCCAGTTCAGGTCCTACATAGGAGGGCCATTGACACTGCCCTCAAAAAAAAGAAAAAAAAAGAATCATGTTGGTCTTTGTTCAACCGTGTCTCCCAAACATTTGTACATGCAACTTTTTTTATTTGTTTCATGTCATACCTATTAACATTCTGGAAATTCATGCAGCATGGCACATGTTTTGATATATTACATGTGCTGGTGTCTTCTAGCAATGATGATCTTGTGGCTAATTTACAATTGCTGGGGAGTATGCATTCTGCGTAAGAAAGGTTTCTGAGGAAATAATTTTATGTTAAAAGTTCATTGGGCCGGCTGAGTGGTGCGGTGGTTAAACACTAGCTTGGGAAGCCAGCGGCCGGGTTCAGGTCCCACATATGAGGGCCAGTGATACTACCCTCAAAAAAAAAAAAAAAGTTCATTGTACTAAGACTGAACTCGGCATCTTGAGCTGAGTGGAGCAACTGGACTTGGAGCTGAGCTAGCTGCGTCCTCCACAACTAAGATTGAAGGACAACAACCTGGTTGTTCTCCTCCCCCAATTCCCCAATGAAATCTTAAAAACAAAAAAAAACAGAAAAAAAGTTTGTTGTTGTGAAGACAGCGTGGAATAGAGAAGCAATAACCGGCCCTGTTACTGAGAGCTGCAGGTCCAAGCCTGGTCCATCACTTCTTAGCTGTGAAATCTCAGAGAATGTCCTTAAGCAGCTTGAGCCTCAGTGTCCTCACCTGTACAGTGAGAAGACAAATCTATGCCTGGCTGAGTTGTGGTATTAAATGTGAAAGCATCTAGGGGGCCGGCCGAATGGCACGGTGGTTAAGTTCTGGCTTGGGAAGCCAGCGGCCCCGGTTCGGTCCCACATATGAGGGCCAGTGACACTGCCCTCAAAAAAAAAAAAATAGAAAGCATCTAGCACAGGGGCACACCGTGGGCTCTCAGTGGGGAGCTGTGTGGCTGGGGCAAAGTAAGCAAGAGGGAGATGAGGAGAGGATGAGATTGGTGAGATCACGGGGACAGGCTGAATGGGGCCATGTGAACCACTGTAGAGTCATTGGCTTCCTTTCTGAGAGAAGTAGGGCATCTCTGCCAAGATTTGACCAGAGGAGTAATGGGTTCTGATCTTTTCTTCTCTAAACAGGATTACACTGCTTGCTGTGTTGAGAGTAGACTACCAGGTGGGACCAGGGAGATCATTTAGGAGACAGTTACAATGACCCAGGTGAGAGAAATGAGAGCATGGTCCAGGAGGTTAGTTGTGGAGGCCATGGGAAGTGTTTGGATTCCAGATATGTGTTGGAGGCTGAGTCAATAGAATCTGCTGATGGATTGTGTGATTGTCAGTAAAATGCTCTAAAGAAAACAAATGTTTTGCTACACCTGTAGGAAGGTCTGCTAAGTGTTTGATATATGGGGGCCAATCAACTTGTTGATAGATGATGGTTGCTGTTGGGCTGGTGCCCAGATTGTCAGATTTTTGTTTGTTTGTTTTTGTTTTTAATTATTTTTCAGTTATAGCTGATGATCAATATTTTTTTATATTAGTTTCAGTTGTACAGCATAATGGTTAGACATTTATATAATTTAAAAATTGATCCCCCAATTAGTCTAGTACCCGGCTGGCACTATTCCCTGTACTTTACATCCCTGTGACTGTCTTGTAACTAGTAATTTGTATTTCTTAATCCCCTCACCTTTTTCACCCAGCCCCACAGCACCCTCCCATCTGGCAAGCAGATGGTCAAATTAATTGACCTTCACCTCTGGTGTCCTTTGGTCTATCTACTTGGGTTCAAAGGATGAAGAAGATACTGATAATGATAACAGCTAGTATTGTTTCAGAACTTTATGACAGATACTGTTTTTAGTACTCACGTCTCATAGAGTAGATAGTCTTTGTTATATTTTTAGAAAAAAATTTGAAATAACCACAAAGTTACAGAAACATTGTTACCAAAATTTTTTTCCCTACTGAATCATTGGACAATAAGTTAGTTGCTTCACTTAGCCTTTTGGTGCCTCAGTTTCTTCTAGTGTAAAAAGGTTAGGAATGTGGGATTTGAAGTCAGACAGACCTAAGATCAAATCTTGGCTCTACCACTAACATGATGGATGGCCTTGGGCAGGACAGAGCAACTCTCTAAGCCTCAGTTTCCCATTCTGAAAAAGGGGAAAATCACAGCACCTGCTTTCTCAGGTGGTTGTGAGGGCTTCTGTGGGGTAATATGTGTAGAGCAGCTATCAGGGCACCTGCCTGGTCCTCATAAGTCATTAGTAAAGGTATGCCTGGGATTCTTGTTTAGGTCTCAGAAAATAGTGTATTTCACTCAAAAGGGGGAAATAGTAATTACAGACACAATTTTGTCTACGCCCCTGGAAGGGGTCTTCATGGAAGTGATGAGTTGTCTTCCCATTTTACAGATGAGGCAACTGAGTCCCAGAAAGAGTAAGAGGCTCTTGACAGGACACAGATGTGGCATTCAAGGCTTTCTCTCCCGTTCAGTCTTCAGAATGTTCCTTTAAAAGTGTGTGTGCTTTGGGCCGGCCGAGTGGCGCATTGGTTAAGCGCTGGTTTTGGGATGCCAGCAGCCCCGGTTCGGATCCCACATATGAGGGCCAGTGACACTGCCCTCCACAGCTAACAACAGCTCCACCTGGAGCTGGGCTGTGCGAGCCCCGGTGATGGTGTGGGCTGCAGCCCCTGCTGCAGTGGGCTGCCATAGGCTACAGTGAGCGGCCTGCAGCCAGCGTGAGCGGCTGGCAGCCAAGAGTGAGCTGCCGGCAGCCAAGAGTGAGCTGCCAATAGCCGCAGTGAGCGACATCCAGAGGCCAGCGACCGATCTGCCTCATCCGGGAGGAGTGCAATGACGATACCAACAGTGAAGCAACATCCTCCGCAACTAAACTGAAGAACAAAAAGACAGCAACTTGTCTGTTCCCCTTCCCCGATTTCCCAACGCTGTTCCCCTCCGCCAATTCCCCAATAAAATCTTTAAAAAAAAAAAAAAAAAAAAAGTCCTTGAATGTACTTTCAAAAAAAAAAAAAAAAAAAAGTGTGTGTGCTACCCTTGGTGAGCAATTAAGGAAGAGTTATTCTGGAAGCACTTCTGATTAAAATGAAAACACTTTGTTTCTAAGCAGCTTTGAACAAACCTTCTTCCTTACCCCATCCTCCCAACAAGCAACCCTGTGCCTTCTGGGTCAGCAGCCCCCTGTGATTGTACTTGAACATCATGAGGTGTTTGAACATCAAAGCAGGGACCATCCTCTCCTCTCTACACAATGGGGACAATATTGCTTTCTTCTGATTGAGACGTAATTGTTGTCAGGATTTCAGCAGGGGGGAGGGAGGACAAAAATGCTGAAAGTCATTCCGTATCCTTACAAAGTTATTCGCTCTGCTTCCATTCAGTGGGGCAACTTTGCTTTCTTTGGGTTTCCATTAACTCTGTAAAACTCTTTATTTATTGTGGAGGAGTATTTTCCTGGCATGTCTCTCATTCAACCGATTCCAGGTTAACCATTTCCCAGTTAAGCCTCACTCCACAGGAATGAAACACTGGACAAAGAAGTTTTAGTATGAAATCCTCTGTGTGTGTGTGTGCATCCATTCATCTACCCATCCATCCATTTACTCATTCATCCTGTGAAGAAAGTATTGTTACTTTGATTTAGATAAGGAACCCAAAGCTCAGAGAAGTTGTGATATGCCTAAGGTTACACAGCCAATCAGAAGAAGTGCTGGGTTTTGCTATAAGCAATAGGGGGAACTCACTCCTCTCTTATTGTCTTCTGCAGGGGTCAGCAAACATTTTCTTAAAGGGCAACATAGTAGTTATTTTAGGTTTGATAGGACACACAGTTTCTCTTAACAACTACTGAGCTCTGCCACTGTAGCATGAAAGCAACCATAGACAGTATGCAAATGAATCGGTGTGAGTTTATTGTAATAAAACTTTGTTTACAAAAACACATAGCAGACCAGATTGATAGTTTGCCAGCTCCTGCTCTCTGGTCTTGAACCCTCAGCTACAGGGGTGGGCACATAATCAGGCTTGGCCAATCAGAGACTTCTCAGGGATTGATACATTGATGATGAAAGAGAGAAGTATGCTTTTCACTGGATTGCTATATTAGAAGAATGAAAGTATGGGGCTGGAGGTGGCCATGATGTAGAGTGAAGCCAAGTGGAGACAAGGGGCCAAGCAATTGGTGGGAGCGGGGGGTGGAGGGAGGAGGAGGGAGAGAGAGGGGAAGCTTGATTGATTGATTATTGGTTAAGCTTCTGGATTCAGCCATGCTTGAGCTGAGTTGATCATATGCTCCTTGATCCCCCAATAATGTGATCCCATAAACCCCTATTTATTTGCTTAAATACTTTTGAATTGAGTCTCTGTCACTTGAAACCAAAAGAGTCCAGACTAATACGCCCTTAGTGTATTGGCCTCACAGTCCCATAATACAGGCACATTTCCCTCACATGATTGGAAAATATGGCTTCCAACAGCTGCAGAGTCACATTTTACCAGCATCATGAACCCAGAGAAAAAGGTGGTCTTCCTCACTAGTTTTATCAGAAAAATCCCAAGGCAGGCCTCTGATTGCTAATCTTGGGTCACTTGTCCATCCCTAAAATTCATTCCTTTTAGAAGGATGGAAGACTCTGATTAATTGATTGGCTAGGGCGGGGTCAAAGGCCCATCCCATGGTTGGGAGTGAGGTGGGGTAAGAAGTGTGGGGGGCATATTCTGTGAAGTCAAAATTAGTAACTCCTAAAGGGAATAATTCTTGTGCTGAGTCTTGAAGGACGTATGTGAAGAGGTCAAAATAGTCCTGGCAGAGGGAACAGCATGTGCAAAGACAGAAGTATAAGGGACATGTTGGGAAGTCAAGTGGCTTAAGCATATAAGCATAAAGTACATATGGAGAACTGTGAGGAAATGAGTTTGGTAGTAAGAAAGGGCAGAGGTCAGACCAAGGAAGGACAAAGGAAGGACAGCATAAGCCATAGCAAGAAGTTCAGATTATGTCATCAAGGCAGTGAGGATTTATTTGAGGGATTTAAACAAGAGCTGGCTAATCCAGAAAGTAGCCTTCGGTGGTTGGTTGAAGCATGGGCCAGGCTGGATACAGGGAAGTCAGTAAAGAATATTTGTAGTTACCCAGATAGGTGGCAGTGGATGTAAGAATATGTCTTCTGGATGTGATAGTCGGAAAAAAACCTTTGTATAGTTGATCAGAGGCCTGGAGGAGTTCTACAGTTGGTTAATGGGCCGGCCGAGTGGCACGGTGCTTAAGAACTGGCTTGGGATGCCAGCGGCCCTGGTTCAGGTCCCACATATGAGGGCCAGTGACACTGCCCTCAAAAAGAAAATAAATAAAGAGAGGATACAGTTGGTTAACGCTACTGGAATGCTTTAGTGAGGGTTTGAGTTGTAGTGAATTTTCTTGTCTTTATCATAAGGAAGAAAATCCTAAGAAGGGCCTCTGATGGCTAAGCTTGGGTCACATGTCCATTCTTAAAAACTCATTTCGTTCAGGAAACCTATAGCACGAGAGGGCCAGTTTCAGTCTTGTATTGATGGCAGCAAGGCAGGCTGCCCACTGGGCTCTGGAGGAGACGATTTTTGGGATCTGCACCACATCGCCTCGTATGTGATTTCAGCACCGCGGCGATAGACAGCTCCACGTCCATATAAGCCTTAGAACCCCAGGTTGTATCCTCTCTGTACTTTTCTACGTCAGAGTCCTTTTCCATAGGGTGAGGCCACTTAGCCCATGCACAGGCTGGAGGGCTGGGGAGTTAACACACCCAGGACTAACCTTCAATTAGTGGGGGACAAGAGCCAGTGGATAAATACCCCAGAATATTCTTTGGGTGGCATTGTGAGGCATTCTGCATGGTTCCTTGGATCTCATGTGTCCAAAAGGCCCTATTTGCCCACTGACTCACAAGATTCAGTGAATCCAGGTTTGAATCCTGGCTGTTGTACTTATTAGAAGTGGACAAACCACTTAACCTCCCTGTGCTTCAGCTTCCTTATCTGTCAAATGGGCATAATCCTTGTCCCTATCTATATCTCAGAGGTTAAAGGTTGTAAAGTTTAAATGAGTAAATATAGATAAAGAGGTTGGAACAATGGCTGCTTGGCATAAGGCTGCTAGATATTCTATAAGTTTTAGTTATATGAATTTGAACATTTGCTGGGTTTTGGCTATTTAGTAGTCTTTCTTCAGATTTCTTTTATTCTCTGAGTTTATGGTCTGTAAACAAAAACTTCATTGCATAAGGAGATTACACGGATTTATTGGAAATGAGTTGTGAATTCATCTGAAAAAAGAGGAAGCATCTTGTAATGCAAACAATCACCCTTAATTGTTGTTCTAGACTCTGATTTGAAAAACATCAGGCTCCCTGGTAGCTTCTTTGCTACTGCAAAGCCTTCCTGAGTCTCATGTGGCCTTTGTAAGGGACACAGTACCTGCAGAAGCACAAAGCCACTTCCTGGTTAGGTGAATTGAAGTGAATTTAGAGTCAAAAGCATCTGGTATACCACAGCCCCATCACTACTCACTTGGAACAAGCACTGATGCATCAGGCGACTCCAATTTCTTGCATTTACCTGAGCTGGAAGTTAGCTTCTGCGATTTCAGCCATGGCCACACTCACAGTATAGGTCACCGATGGGAAATTACCATGCTGCTGTTTCAGACAGAAATGGAACTTAATAGCTTATGTCTTTTTTTTCCCTCTGCTGTGTGGTGCCAGGGATATTTTAATGGTTCAGGGAAAGTGGGGTGGGGGAGGAGGGTATATCTGAAAGCCTTGGCTTTTAGGGTTCTATTTCATTCACTAGATTGGTGATGACCATATTCTGAATTTTCTTCCCGGGCCAGTCTTTTTAGCGTTCATCACCATCCATTCTCCCTGCTTCTGTAATGAGCCTGTGCCTCCTAGCTCTGATGCCTGCAGTTGGTGTGAGGCTCACACTGGAATCTCCTATGTTTTATTGCTACAGCCCAGCCAGGCAGCTTGAGGGTGTGAAAATCAAACTGCTCTAGTTTCCTCCTTTCAAAGTTGGGATTTGGGAGAATAAGAGGCAGCAGGATTTTCTTTTGCATGCAAACTTCTTCCTGGTCAAAACAAACTGAATGAGAAAGCAATGGCTAGAGTGGTAAAGAGATGCCTGAATCAGGAAGCCTGAACCCACAAGGCAGGCTCTGAAACATATATGAGGAAGGGGAGGGGTCTCTGTTCTGAAGTGTTTTCCAATGCTGACCGCCCACTCCCACCCCCAGCACATCTACTTTGCCCAAAGCAAAGGTCCTGAGAAACTGTAAACCCCTTTTCTAGAGCCCAAATCTTAGTGTCACTGTCATATGTTCAGATGGGCTTTATCTTCATTTATGCTTCATGTTGAGTCAGTGGGAACTTAGCTTTACTTCATTCTCCACACCTTAACTTGAGTCATCACCTAGAAATGTTGATCTGACTCTGCCTACCTAAAACCTTTCAGTGCCTTCCAAGTCTCTTAAGATAAAGACCCAAATCTTCTCCATGGACCTCTGCAGCCTCACCCCAGGCCACTGTCTTGTTCTCTGCCCCAGTCACGTGGGCTTTCTCCAAGTTCCTTGAAAGTAGAGCATCTTACTCTCCCTGCCACAGGGCCTTTGCATATGCTGTTTGTTCTGTGCTCTATTATTCTTTCTTTCTAGGTGATCTCGGTCAGTCTTAAGGTTTTAAATACTATTGATGTGCTTGCAACTTCCAGATATGAATCTCTAGTCCCAACCTCTACCCTGCAATACAGAATTGTATATATACCTAGGAATTGTCTATAAATCTACACCTTCACTTGGGTGTCTATGAGGAAGCTCAAATAATATGTCAGAATAGCTTTTGATGCCCTCTCCCACTCTGGGGTGTTCATCTCTGTAAATGGTACCACCCTTTACCTATCTGCTCAGGCAGCAAGTTCAGGTGTCATTTCTTTCTTTCTTTTTCTTTTTTAAAATATTTTTATTGGGGAATTGGGGGTGGGGGAACAGCATTGGGGAACCAAGGAAGAGGAACAGACAAGTTGCTGTCCTTTTGTTCTTCAGTCTAGTTGTGGAGGACGTCGCTTCACTGGCCCATGTTGGTATTATCATTGCGTCTTTCCTGGATGAGGCAGATCGGTCGCCGGCCTCTGGACGGCCACTCACAGCAGCTCTTGGCAGCTCAGGCCAGCTGCTGGCTGCTCACGCTGGCTGCCAGCCACTCACTGTAGCCTATCGCAGACCGCTGCAGGAGGGGCTGCAGCCTACACCATCCCTGGGACTCACGCAGCCCA
Organism: Aselliscus stoliczkanus; assembly: GCA_033961575.1. NCBI lineage: Eukaryota > Metazoa > Chordata > Mammalia > Chiroptera > Hipposideridae > Aselliscus > Aselliscus stoliczkanus. The sequence continues at coordinate 8,118,534 of CM066736.1, forward strand.
GCTCCAGGTGGAACTGTTGTTCATCATCTTAGCTGTAGAGGGCAGTGTCACTGGCCCTCATATGTGGGATCCGAACCAGGGCTGCTGGTGTCCCAAGCCAGCTCTTAACCAATGTGCCACTTGGCTGGCCCTCAGGCATCATTTCTGATTTCATTCCATGTCAGTCAGGGTCCAGCTGGAAACATGGTACATTCAAATCAGGATAATTTAAGGAGGAGTTATTTGTAAAGGGACCAATGAGAGAGAAGTGAATGCAGGAATCTAGGGCTAGAAGCAAAAGAGCTGTTACTATTCCTGGGATGAGATGAATGAAAGGAGAGAGAGGGTACTAGACCCCAGAAGGGGAGAACTGTGCAGAGCAGGCCACCTTAGAGGGCCACTGTGGCCAGGGGACACAGCCATTCTGAGATAACTTTGCTAGGAAAGAGTGTGTGTGGGGGGTAAATGCTTAGTTCCCTGCCTCATCTGATCTCTTGCTCCCTATTGGAACAGTGCTTGAAATGAGTAGGAGTAAAAAAATGTTGATGAATGAATGATGGCAAGTCTTCCTTCCGTCACCTAGTTGAATTCTACTTATTCTTCCAATTTCAGCTCTAATGTCCCTTCCTCCAGGAAGCCTTCCCTTACTCCCCCAGACTAGATCATCACCCCATTATACATTGCCATGGCTTCTTTCATAGCCTCATGTTGTAATTATGCATTTGTGTGATTATTTAATTAGTATCTTAATTCATAGACCAGGCTGTGGTGGTAGTGGCCATATTTGTCTTACTCATCATTCATTTCCTGCACCCAGCCCAACACCTGGCACACAGGTGCCCCCTCACACACACACACACACAACATGTGGGATGAATAAATAACAAATGAGCATTCTGTAAGACAGGTCCTCTCTAACAGGTAGCTAATTTTGTGTAAAAATCTCTTAGGGTGCTTTGGAAAAGCACCAATGATGCTTTTGGAAAAGCCAGTCCCCCCTCACTTTGCCCTGTAAACTGAGTTCCCACTAGTTCATTTTTTTTTTTTTAAATGTAGGTGCACTTGGGCAGAGAATGGCTTAGTAATGCAGCATCCCCGATGCTGCCCTGGTTTCATCTCTTCAGGCCTCCTTCTGGCGTTTATTCCCTTGGGTTCAGAGCAGAATACCAATATGGATTTATATGCAGACTTCTCTCCTCCCAGTAGCTCCATGAGCAATGGAAAATAAATAAGGCTCTTTTTCTTCTCTCTATTTTGAATCCCCTACTCCATCTAAATGCACTAAAGACCCAATACATCATTGATAACCAGAGTTGCTGAGTATGTATGATTGTGCAGGTTGCTCACTGCTCAAGGGTGAGGGGTGAGTGGGGGTTGAAGTCCAGCCTATACTCGGCTTACCACCTGGATGGAGTTGAAAAATGGGTTCCTTTTCTTAATTTGCACAAAAGGCTATATGAACTGGCAGTGGCCCTGAAAACAACAGTTAAGAACAAAGCTGGCTTGTTGTCAAAGAAATACAGGCCCAAATCCCAACAAATGCATTGCCTCCAGTTCACTGTGGACATTGATGCCTAAAAGTTTCCCTGTGATTAACTTTTAAATTACAAAGATAATACCCAATTTTTATAAATAAATCCAAACCACTAAGAAATAGAGCACAAAGTGAAAGACCGCTGTCCCCAACCCCCTCAAATTCCACAAAGCCCATCACTATTAAGAGTTGGCTGGGGGCCGGCCAAGTGGCGCAATGGTTATGAACTGGTTTTGGGATGCCAGGGGCCCCAGTTCGGATCCCACATATGAGGGCCAGTGACACTGCCCTCTACAGCTAACAACAGCTCCACCTGGAGCTGGGCTGTGCGAGCCCCAGTGATGGTGTAGGCTGCAGCCCCTGCTGCAGTGGGCTGCCATAGGCTACAGTGAGTGGCTGGCAGCCAACGTAAGCTGCCAATAGCCACAGTGAGCGACCATCCAGTGGCCGGCGACCGATCTGCCTCATCCGGGAAGAGCGGAATGACAATATCAACATAGGCCAGTGAAGCAACATCCTCCGCAACTAGACTGAAGAACAAAAAGACAGCAACTTATCAGTTCCCCTTCCCTGGTTCCCCAACGCTGTTCCCCTCCCCCAATTCCCCAATAAAATCTTAAAAAAAAAAAAAAAAGAGTTGGCTGGGTCTCCTTCTAGATTTTTTAAATGTTTGTATAAACATATTTTTCTAGTGTCCACACATGTCCAACATTATAATCTATTAAATGAGATCATATTAAGCATATTGTTCTGCTGCTAGTTTTCTTCACAGATGCATCTTGTACACTTTTCTATGTCAGCACAGAAAGGACTACCTCATTCTTTTTCATGGTTGTATAGCATTCTATTGTATGGTTATAGCATAATTTAATCAGTCTCCAGTTGATGAATATTCGGATTGTTTCCAGTTTTATTTTAAAAATATATAAACAAGGCTGTAATGTTCATTTTTGTTACATATCTTTCAGGACATACACACCTGTGGCTGGAGGATCTAGTTCCAGAAATGGGATTGCCAGATTAAAGGGTGTGTGCATTTGAAATGTTAATAGATATGGCTAAGAGCCTTCTCAAGAGGTGACACCTGTTTACTAACCCACCTGCAGGTCACCAAAAGATCCCAGCTCTGTTCCTGAGCTCTTGAACAGCATATAGAATAAGAGGGTATGTTGGTCAGTTATTAGCGTGTAGTAAACCACCCCAATATTTAGTGGCTTCAAACAACAATCATTGATTTAGTGCATGATTTTGTGGGTTGGCAATTTAAGCTGGGCTAGATAGATAGTTCTGTCCTGGGCTCAGCTGATCTTGGCTGGCTTCTCCTCTGTCTGTGGTTAGCTGGGAGGTAGGTGATTTAGGAAGGTCTTGTCTGGATGAGTTCTATCTGCTTTACCTAGTGTCTAACCCTCTATTCCAAGACAGAAGAGAAACACATACAGTCTTTTGAGGTGTAGGCATGGAATTGCCACACTGTCACTCCCCCTATATTCTGTCGGCCAAGACAAGTCACAAGGCCAGCATAAATTGAAAGAGTGGGGGAAGCTGATCCCAACTTTAAAAAAAATTAATTTCTGGTGTACAAAACAATGTCATAGATATTTACCCCCCTCACAAAGTGATAACCCCCTCCCCCAATCTACAACCCCTCTGACATCATATATAGGTGTTACAATTCCATTGACTCTATTCCCTATGCTGTACTTCATATCCTGTGACTATATATATTAAATTATAGTTGACATTCAGTGTTATTCAGCTTCAGCTTCAGATGTGCAGTGCAGTCAGATCCCAACTCTTGATGGGAGGAGCTACAAAGGCATATTGCAAAGGTATGGACCCTGGGAGGGCATTAACTGAGACCATGAATGCAATTAATCAACCACAGGGGAGATGTCCAAGCTTGGTTGTTAAAAAAATCCCACCAAAAACCTTGGCAGTAAGACATGTTCTGATTTCTGATCCACCAGCCATGAGTCCTTTATTTTCATGATTAATAGATTAAAAAGGTAATGGGTGGTTGTGTCTGACTTTTGAAAAGTGCACAGAGGCAATTGGCAAGCACCACTTTCTACTCTGTCTCTTTGTATCCATTAGGATACAGATGAGATACCTAAAATATGGTCAGTGTTTCTTTCTTTCTCAGGAAATGTCTGGGAATGCAGTCCAGGATTGGCGTGGTGGCTTCCCAATGGTCAGGGTCCTATGGGGGTGCAGTTCTACACTGGCTCCCAGATTTCCCACAGTTTTCTTTGCATCAGACCAGCAAGAGGTGAGAGGGAATCAAGATCCCCCCAAGTCAGCCCTCAACAAGTAGGGGCAGTTAGTGAGGCAGGACCCAGCTTACTCACCCCTCAGTTGGGATTTCTCTGTGTCGTCGCCCATGCCCCTGAGTTACCCAGCAGGAGTTAGCCGAGGTGCCCCAGGCTTATTCCACGCACTATTTCCTGGCTTCCTTCCTTCTCTGTCTCACTTTGCATCCCGTCCTCCCCCATAAACCACTGTAGTCATGTCTGTCTCAGTGTTGGCTTCTAGAGGAACCAATCACAGACAATACATTGGAACAATTATTATTACCACTTTTCTCTCATGCTCTGATTTCCCCCCAATAATCTCTGAGGGAGGTAGGCCCTGGCATATTATTGTTCTCAGGAGTATTATCATTTTTATGTAGCAACTGAGAAAATCGAAGCTCAGGGACTTAGAGAGGCAGGTGGCTTGCTAACTCCCGAATAGTGAACTGAGATTTGAGCTGAGGCCTCCTATTAACACTCTCCTCATGTTACTCCTTGCTTCTTGCCCAGTTAGTGAATTTTATTCATGCAAGCATCCCATGACTCACTTCTATGTCTGATAAGGCTGGAAATCTTTTCTGTTGGAATTGCAACAGCTCTGAACGGTGGCGGTTTGGGCTCTGCCACCCTGTGTCTTTATTTCTACCTAAAGGGACCCCTGATACAGCTGAGCAGGGACTGTTTCAGGTCTCCTGAGTGATGCCCTCCCTCCCAGGCTACCCCTCTCCCTGTCATGAGCATTTAGAGGTAGAGGGTAGGTATATGGATTTACCTCTGACCCTGTCTAGGAATCCATCAAGATATCAGGATAAGAGTTTTCATCCCACTCTCCTGAAGATCAGCTGTTCGAGTTTTGACTTAAGAGGGTGCTGCAAAAGAGTCACCAAGCCTCAGAATAATCCCTTATCTGATGGACGATGGAAAGCTGTAAGCAGGGGTTTATTTGGGAAGAAATAAAGACCTGATCGACAGTCTTGCTCGGGGGCTTTACTTCCTTGGTTTATTTGAAACATCACAAGAGAAAGTCGAGGCTGGCTTTCCCATTTTGTTGCAGCAACCACAGACTAAAGGAATTCTGAGCAATAAGGTCCCACGGAGCAGCTTGCAAAGCTGTACAATAGTAGCAATCTCTCGCGGCTCCATAGGGATTGCATTTGCAGGGTGTCTTAGTTGAATCCTTCTTTCTTTTATCTCTGTCAAAGAGAAAACCATACTGTGCAGGTTTCATATATCAAAAGTGTTATGATTTGGCATCAGAACTTGCTACTTCCATGTTCAGGGGAATAACTTTTTTTTTCCTGATGACTTACCTATAAAATTTTCTTAAGAGGCGCCATAGTTTTTCCGAGGGGCTGTAGGCAACCTTTCGTGTTTCTTGAAGGTCCACAAAGGACCAAAAATGTCAGAGCAAGTGTCAGAGGTAGACTTGCCACCCCTCCAGTATGTTTGTGGTGACTATAAATTTTACTCAGGTTGAGAGAACCAACATTTACATAACACTTAACACCACGCCAGGAACTGTACTCTCTAAAATTTCAAGACAACCATACAAAATACAGGTATTATGTTCCCCACCTTACAGGTGAGTAAACTGAGGCTGAAGATTTCAGCTGGTAAGGGAAGAGCTGGGGGTTCAAACCCAGGTTGGCTTGATTTGAAAGCCCATTCTTTTTATTTTCACTTTGTTACTCCAAAGAGGGGGAAAGTTTGGTTGAAAAGATTTTTTTTTTTTTTTTAATCTTGACCCTTGGGAGACCTTGATTTCTCAGCTCTGCATATATCTGTAGGGGTTGAATCACTGATATAGATATTCATTGTTTTCTGTGCAAAATGGCATCCCTGAAAATCTTGTATTGGTCAGCATTGGTTGGATCAGTCAAGGTCCTATTAGGAAAATAGAAACGACTCAGGGTACTTAGAGAGAATTCAGTGTAGGAATTGGTCAAGCAAGTGGTGGTGAGAGAATCAGAGATCAGCAATGGCCAGGAGCCGCAGTCACCCCGAAACTGGAGGACAGAGAAAGGAGGGAATGTTAGAGTCCAGGAGAGGACATCTCTCAAGGGGAGCTGGAACCAGGGCAGGCTGCCCAGCCACTGCTGAAGCCACAGAGGAGATGTAACACCTTCTAGAGAAGCTATTTGAGGCAGAGAGGAAAGGGGAGATACCCCAGCTTTTCCTTTTCTCCTGCCCTCTGATCTTTTCTAGGGCCTCTCATTGGCTAAACCAACCTGAATCCAGTAATCAAGGGAGTCTGGGAAATGTAGTCCATGTGACACAGAGGCAGAGCGGGGAAGGATGGCTCTGAGGGCACACGGGCCCCAGGCTGGCACAGAGGTCAAGTGATTGTTTATAAATCAAACTCACTTTCCCACTGACTTGCCTCACGACTTCACCCAGGCTGTGTGCTCCTTTCTGGTTTTTCCTCACTAGCCATCAGCACTTTAGTGCAAGAGCTCTTGGCTGTGTGTGCTCTGCTCCTCAGAGCCGTCTGGGGCTTTCTCACCAGGTGGCTTCCTCAGTCTCTTCCCAGCAGGGTTAAACTCACAAATTAAACTGTGATTTTTGTGTGACTTTATTTAATTTTGAAATTGGATGCTGCCCCCCCCATCATAACTTTAGATGCTAATAAGAACGCCCCTGGGCCTTTCTTTTAAATGCTAGTTGGTTCCCTTGTGTCAACTGGCAGGACCCTTTTGGAGGAAATCTGAAGGTGTGGGGGAAAAAATTGTGCAGGGGAAGGCCTCCTTTTCTGGGAGCAGGAAATGACAAAGGTGCTGTGATGGCCAATGCCAGGCCTATCTTTGATGTGGGGCACAGCATCCTCTGTCGGAGTGGCGTTAATGGCTGAGAAAACAAACTGCCCTGTGTAAATGTTGGGAGAGAGACATCCTGGTGTTGCTGTGAGCTCTTCTCAGAAGCTGGGGTGAACAGAAACAAAATGACACGATTGAGAAAGGAGGAAGACAGAGGAGGCATGAGGGGAGATTGGCAGCAGTAACTTCTCTGCCCTGCTAAGAGCGGATGCGCCTGGCCAGCCTGGGATTTTGGGGTCCCTCTTGTGTGGGGTCCTCTAGTTCAGTAGTTACTGCTGGCTGCAGTGAGATCTGGGTTTCTGCGATGGAGCCTCTTTGTGGGCTCATGAAAAGCCAGTTCCACTTTGGTGAAGGGTCCGTGCGGTCAGACAACTGGGAAAAAAAAATGTCACCCAGTAAAGTAACCCTGTAGTTGTGGGACAGGCTTTGCTTATAAATGAGGGAAAGCCAGGACCCAGCTCTTGTCAAAGATGCCAATGAAAACGAAGCCAAGACCAGCAGGATGGGAACTGGTGTGGAGAGCTCAGGCTTGGCATTACCCAGGCAGGGTAATTTTCTCCCTGAGTGACCTTGCACAGACTGCTTCACCCCCTGAGCCTCAGTATCCCCTTCTGGGAAATAGGAACAGAAATAACCCCCACCACACGGAGTCTGGGTTTCAGTGGGGTGTGATGCTTGTACCACACGGACTCCGGCTGCGCACAGCTGACTAGCCAGACCTAGTGTTATTATGGTTATTTTTTATTTTTAAAGAGTCTGACATTTATTCACTTCCTACCCTGAAAGCTCTAGACTAGATGCTTTCACATATTTTAACTTCTGTGTCCTTTTTTTTCTTTTTTAAGATTTTATTAGGGAATTGGGGAAGGGGAACAGCCAAGTTGTTGTCCTTCAATCTTAGCTGTGGAGGGCGCAGCTAGCTCAGCTCCAAGTCCAGTTGCCATGCGGCCACCCGTCAGCTCGCAGCCGCTCAGCCCAAGGTGCCGGGTGGGCTGTAGCTCACCATTCCATGGGAGTCAAACCAGCAACCTTGTTGTTAGGAGCACGTGCTCTCACCAGCTGAGCCATCCTGCCACCTGTTGGCAGCTCAGTGGCAATTCAGCTTGGGCACAGCTCACTGGCCCATGTGGGACTCGAGCCGGTGACCCTGTTGCTCAGAGCTCATGCTCTTAACCAACTGAGCCACTTGGCCGGCCCTATTATGGTTATTAATCAAACAAATCCAAGAGCACATTTTTATCTCCAGGTGATAAAGTCTATTCTTGGGTGTTTTCTAAAATTCAGAACCCAGGACTAGACATTGGAAATATACATGCAGCTATGAGGGCACAAAGAAAGAATATGTGAAACTTGGTTTGCCTTGGCTATCTGAGGTCTTTGCTCACTCCACCGATAATGCAGAGGTAATAAATGCAGATGTCATCATCAACAGCAGCAAAATCAATGCCATGGAGCATTTTCTATCATGAAAACCACCTTTCTTTATTCCTTTCTGTTTGTGCTCATCTGCTGTTAAAACCTTTAAGGGTCTGGACATACAGACAGACCTCATTTTATTGCACTTTTTTTTTTTTTTTTTTTTTTGAGGGCAGTGTCACTGGCCTTCATATGTGGGACCCGAACCGGGGCCACTGGCTTCCCAAGCCAGTGCTTAACCACTGCGCCACTTGGCCGGCCCTTATTGCACTTTTAAAAAATAAATTATAAAAGCAAGACCCTTCCTCCACCAGCAAAAAGAGTATGGCTTGCTAAAGGTTCAGATGGTGGTTAGCACTTTAATTTAGCAACAATCTATTTTTAAATTAAAGTATGTGCATTGTTTTCTTAGACATAATGCTATTGCACACGTAATAGACTATACTATAGTGTAAACATAACATTTACACGCACGGGGAAACCAAAAAACTCACGTGACTCACTTTATTGTGGCATCTGGAACTGAACTCAAAATAGCTCCAAGGTATACCAGTAGTTACTTTCACCTGTTTTGCAGAGCAGGCTGGAAGGAGGGAAGAAACAAGGCACAGGGTTTCACAGCCTTTCAACAAATAATAATTGGTGCTGACTCTATGTCAGGCTATAGTGATAGTGATGGGACACAGCATGGCCCCAGCATCTTCGTGTCTGTGCCTCGTAGCTTAGTTGACTTGGGGCAGTAGACCAGCAAACAAAGAACTGCAGTCCTGTGAGACCCATTAGATAGGACCCTGAGCCCACAGTAAGGAGTCTGCTTTCCTGGCCCTCTGCTATTCTCTTGCTGTTTCTTTTTGTCCTTTCCTTCTCCATTTTTGGCCGCAACCCACTCCACTTCCCATTTTGCTCTTTTTGCAAACATCGGAATGCCAACTGAATTTGCACAGGGAAGCCTGGCTCTCCTGCAGGCTGGGACACATTTGTCCTGGTGTGACAGGTCCCACTGTCTCCCGGAAGGCAAAGCTTCATGGGAAGACACATTAGGGCAAGGAGGAACCTGACATTCCTTCAATTATCAAACACTTAATAAGGTCCTGCTGTGCCAGGTGCGTGGCATTCAAGGGCAGGGGCAAAACAGACATGCTCGTGCCCTCACGAAGGTCACAGTTCACTGAGGGCGGAGAGATGGACGAAACCCATGTAATATACACAGAGCAATGCCGAGTGTGCTAAGCGTTGGGAAGGAAACATAAGGAACATTTGACAGAGACTGGCAGTGGATGGGTGGCTTTGGAAAGCCAGGGATGTGACATTCCTCTAAGATGTTCAGGGCGAGGGGAAACCAGATACTGGAAGAGCAGGGGGACGGGTGTTCAGGTGGACGCACTGCGAGTGCAGAGACCTGAGGTGGGAAACCAAGGGGTGGGAAAAAGTGCCCTCTACTGCCCTGAATGAGGGGAGAGGGGTGCTAAGTGAGGCTGGACCGGTGAGCGAGGCCTCAGATGCTTTGCTAAGAAGTTTGGATCGAATTTTATTGCAGGGTTTTAAGTGGTTGAATGATATGACCGGCTTTGGTTCCTGAAAGATCACTGTAGCTGCAGGGTGAAAAATTTCCTTCTGCAGGGTTGAGGTGACTGGAAAAAAGCATTCCTCGGCTATTAATAGCAGCGGCAGCTGCAGCTCATTCACTCAGTCCATGGATGTTCCTTGAGCACTTGTTGTGTCCCAATCACCCCAGAAAATAGGCACGTTATTTATTGTTTAATTTAACCCTTTCATTGAGGTAAGATTGAACAGACGAAAAGCTGTAGCTATTTAATCTGTTCAACTTGATGTTCAAATTTTGGCGGGCGTTCCAAATTGCTCTCCCAAAACGTTCTTCTAGTTTGTACTCCCACCGACAATGTATGAGTGTCCATTTCTAATTACCCTCCTCAGGTCTGCAAAAGAGCAACCACTCACTCATCTGATGAAAAACAAAACCGAATTGTAATTCTCATTTAATTGGTCATGAGGAAGGCTGAGTACCTCTTCCTAAGTGTGTTAGCCCCTTCTCCACTTTCTAGTGCCCTGTTCATTTGTTTTTCTCTTGCTGATTTTCAGTTCTTTACATATTATGGACATTAATCCATTTTTTATGACATGCATTGCAGATACTTCCTTCTGCTTTGCCATTTGTCTTGTCATTTTTGTTTTGTTTTAATGGCTAAGTTGTACAGAAAAAGTGATGTATTCAGGTCTAGAAATATTTTTCTTCATGAATTCTGGTCTTAGTGCCCTATGCACAGTTTTGACTGGAAAAATATTCAGAAGAGCCCATGCAGCTAACAGACATCATAATGCCAGGGCGAATGAGAGAAATGGCAGTGCTTTCAACAAGGAAGCTAGGAGGTGGCCTCGGGTTGGAGATTCCTTACCAATGCAAAGCTTACAAGAGGACCCTTTTAGTTTTCCTGTTGTAGCCTCCTGGGTTAGAAGGAGGAACTGGAAAGGGCCATGGGACACCTCGTGTCCCCTGGGACAGGAAGGGTGCCCTGGCTGGTAGGGGAAGTAGGAGAGGCTCCAGTGGGCCTCGGGACCAGGAGACTCTGGCCTCAGGTCTTGGCATCTGAGGGAGTTAGCAGGCAGCTCTGAGGCACTGAGGTTAAGTCACATCAGTCCGTGTGTGCTCCGTTTTCAGTTCGCCTCTGACCAGCTGTGTGCTCTGATGCCTCTGAGCCCCTGGGAGCACACATAAGAGTGATAATTATGCTTAGTAAGTCCCAGTCACTGTTGCTGTATTTCCCCACTGCTAGGAAGAAAGGAAGGTGACAGATGGGTGTTCCTGCCTCCCGCTCCTCTCGGGGGGATAATGGGAAGCTCACTGCCCTGCACGGGGATGGAACTTTTCTGACAACTTAGTCCCCAATACCAGTTAGAGGCAGGCTTAGCTGCATATGCTAGAAAACCCAAACTATTATAGTAGCTTAAACTAGAAAGTGGTACACTAGGTATCTGTACTGTTCACCAAATAGTCTTGGCTCTCTGCCTTCAAGATTCATGGTAGGACTACTCTTCTCTACCCACTTTGCAGCTGGGCATGGCCATTGACTTCCTTTGGCCAATGAAGTATAAATAGAAGGGACACGTGTGAATGCTTTGAGAGCCAAGGCATGACCTGCTGTGTTCTTTCCTCCCCTCTTTCGTGGTCACCAGCAATGCTGCCGATGGTGGCTGCCCCATCACCCTGGACCCTGGCGTGAGTTAAACCATGATGCAAATTCAGTATAGTGGGAAATAAATCTAGTTGTTTAAGGCACTCCCCCGATTGCCCAATAAAATCTTTAAAAACAAAACAAAACAAAAACAAAACACCCATAGTGGCCAAATTCAACCACTGAGATGGCTGGTTTATAAGCTCTGATTTGGAGTTTTGGCTTTCCATAGGAAAATGTGACACTTGATGATTTCCAGTTGCAAGATGGAAAACCCAATTTAATTTTCGTCAGGCAATTGTCAGCCTCATTTTTTTTTAAACAACCTTTGGAATTTGCTCAGGACAGAGATGAGAAAACAAACTGGTCCTCTGAGCAAGAGTGCAGGCGATGCAATAATGGGAAAGCATGTCTTCCATTAGTGAATGCAGGTTTTTATCCTGGGCCTTTCAAAGGCACTTTGGAACTTGGAGAAGACAGGCAGGCAGGGGAGAGGGACAGGCGAGAATTGATTACTCATGTTGCTGAAAATAAACATCTATACAACAGAGTTGAAAAAGCAAGTAAGGTGATAAAACACAAAGCTCAAAGGTCATGTTTTTAGGGGGATAAGGTTATGTTCTATAAATGTTACACCATGGAGGAACTTGGATCTTAACTCATGGGTGCCACGCATTTGGCAAAAGGGGAGACTCATGCCTTCCTGAAACATGAGGAGGGAGTATTTTCCTATAGACTATTCTATGAGGAGCACTTACAACCCACAGGGATTGTCCCATCTAACTGCATGAACTGTCATCCTTTTCATTGATTTATTTTTGCCATTCAGGTAACAATATTAGTTGCAGCAGAGTTAAAATATTGTTAAGCATATAAAGTAAATAAAAACCACCCATAATCTTACCTCTAAAAGACAGTTGGAGATTTATCTTTTAGAATTTCTTCTATACATGTTAGGGTCCATTGTGAGCTTTAGGATGCTTTAGAATGGTATCTGGTTATAGGACCCAGGCGTGCCTGAATCCAGCCTCGGTTTAACCACCCCTTTTCTTCCAAGGTCCCCGATGGAGATAAGTGCAAACGAAACAACAGGGGTGATGGACTGAGGCTCCATTTTATTATTAGCTGGGCTTGGACCGAAACCCCAGGGCTGCTCTCTTTGGTAAGCTGGACTGGATCCATGGCTTATTACCAGGGCTGATGAAGGCATCTTCATCTTTCCCCAAGTCCATTATGCATCCTGGACTCTTACACCTCTCTGACCACATGGGACAAGTGGCTGGCAAGATGAGAAGCCATGATGTAAGAGGATGACATAAGAACACACCTCTGACTGCATGGCTCCCCTGGGAGACATGGCCCAGTCAATGTCAGGGAATTGAACCCCAACTTGATCATCATTCCTCTTGGGTTCATCACCCCCCACCTGTCGTAACGCTCCATCTTCTTCACTTCTGAAGTGACCTTTGGAATCTTTCTTTCCTGCTGCCATTATTGACCACCTCAGTCAAAGGCTCGCCCTTGCACTTGGGCTAAGTTCACGGTCCTTACCTTGGCCTGCAAGGTCCTGTGTGGTCTGGCCTTTTGCTACCCATCTGACCTCAGCCCCTTCCCCTCTCCTACTCACTAACTCTGCTCCAGCTGCATGGCTTGCCTGTTCTCCTTCAAGTCCGTTTTATGTACTCTTTCCTCTGCCTGGAATGTTCTCCCCGCAGATCTTTGCATGGCTGGTCCCTTCTGGTCCCTGAGTTCCCCATGGAAGCCAGGATGCCTTCCTGAACGATCCATCCTTCCTGATGATGCCCGTCTTTCTCCACACCATCCTATCACTTACTTTTATGTTTTTCAAGGCACTTACTGCCAACTGGAAAAATCGTGCTGATTTATTCACTTGATCATTTGCTAATTGCTTGTTTCCTCACTAGAATGTGGGTTCCAGGAGAGCAGGCCCCTGGTCTTTCTTTTTCTCTGCTGTATCCCTAGCATCTAGACTAGAACCTGGCACTGGGGCTCAACTGTCAAAGGATGGCCAATTAATACCTGCTGACCAAGGGCCAGCAGTCTCTTGGTGGCCTCCTGATGCCTTTCATCTGCGCCCCACATTCTTCCAGCAAAACTCCTCTGGAAGCTGGAGGTGTTTCATCAGCTGGTCAACAAGCTTTTGTGAGCACCTCAGCCCCCCATCCCCTCCCCAGCATGGCTGCTGCCTTGTTGGGACACCTCAAGTGGCTTTTCTTCACCTGCAGTGCTCTTTGGCTTCATATCATTGTCCTCCTAACACTCCCCAACTGTCATATCCAACGAGACCAGACTCATTATTGTTGGGCTTTGAGTACTTGCTAGGATTAGGTGGGAAGACTGAGGGAGTCTTTGGGGGGCCATTCTTCAACCCACTAAAGGGTCTGAGTATGGTGGACATCTGTCTGTATGGATAGAAAAGAAGCTTTGACAAAAACTCTCTCCTCCCTCACCAATGATGTTTGTTGATGCCTAAAAACTAAATCATCATATTAATGTCTCATCAAAGATTTATTCACTTAGGTAAATGACATGTAAAAAACCTCAATGGGGATCATATTCACTCAACAAACATTTCTCAAACTCTTCCTATGTGCCAGGCATATTGCTAGCCTGAATCCTGCTTGGCCACCAATCTGTCTCCTAGCTACAGTTTTACACACACAAGGGGTGACACATGGGGACTCAAAGTTCCATTTAATTATTAGCTCCATCCCCATGCAGGTCTTTAAGGCAAGAGACTTAATCCTAAGAGCCAAGTAGGACCTCTTCTTTCCTCTCTCTTGATTGGCGGTAGTGGCAGTGGTGGTTACCACTTACGAAAACTCATCAAGCTGTACACTTGAAATCTATTCATTTTATTGTATGCAAATTATATCTCAGTAAGGTTGATATAAAAAATGAAAAATAGGGCCGGCCGAGTGGCGTGGTGGTTAAGCGCTGGCTTGGGAAGCCAGCGGCCCTGGTTAGGGTCCCACATATGAGGACCAGTGACACTGCCCTCAAAAAAAATAAAATAAAATAAAAATAAAAATACATGCATTGAAGAAAATTATATATACTTCCAGGAGCTGGTGGTGGGTTTTTGGCTTTTTTTTTTTTCAAACCAAGAATTCCAGAAATTTATTGAACCATGATTTTAATTTTCATATCATATTCATTTGCCTGGCACATAGGAAGAGTTTGAGAAATGTTTGTTGAGTGAATAATATCCCCGTTGAGGCTTTTTACATTTCCATTTGCCTAAGTGAATAAATCTTTGATGAGATATTAATATGATGATTTATTTTTTAGGCATGAATAAGCATCATTGGTGAGGGAGGAGAGAGTTTTCATCAAAGCTTCTTTTCTATCCGTACAGACATCCACCATACTCGGACCCTTTTAGTGGGTTGAACAGTGGCCCTTAAGAGACAGATGAGGTCATTCTGAATTTGGATGGGTCCTACATCCAATGACATGTTCTCTCAAAAGATGAGAAGATTCAAATCAGACACACACAGAGACACAGAGAGGGGCGGCTAGGTGAAGATGGCAGAGATTGGAGCGATGTGTGTACAAGTCAAGGATTGCCAACAGCCAGCAAAAGCTCAGAGAGGGCATAGGATAGATTTTTCCTCGGAGCCTCCAGAAGAAACCAACCCTGCCAACACCTTGATTTCAGACTTCTGGCCACCAGAGCTGGGAGAGAACGCATTTCTGCTTTTGAAGCCACTGCGTTTGTGGTAATTGGTACAGCAGCCCTAGGAAACAAATGCAACCCCTACTTCAGAAACTCCTAGTAGAAATCCCTCCTAGTCTCATATAAACTTCTCAAAAGGGAAGCCTGGTTTTGCATTCCCGGCAACCTTTCCTCTCCCCCTGCAGTTTGGTTTCTGCCTCCATCCCTCTACCAGAATCACACCCTTCAAGTTCACCCCTCATCTGCTAACAGCCAAGTTTGTTTGTTGGACATTTTCTGTTTGCTCTTTTGCTGGACCTCATGTTGTATTTGGTAAGGTTGCTCACCCTTCCTTCTCTACTCTCCACTTCTTTGGCTTTCATGTCTCTAAGTTCTCTTGGTTTTCCTTGTGCCCTTTTCATCTCTGTATCATCCTCCACTTACCTCTCAAAAGCTGAGTTTCCCTAATATACCACCCTTGGCTCTCTGATATTCTCACTCTTTATACCCGATCTGGCTAACCTGAATCATTCCCATGTTCCAGCCACCTTCTCTACACTAATGACCCCCCACTCTCCACCTCCAGCCAGGGCCTCTCTCCCAAGCTTCAGAATCTTATGTCCAGCCACCTGCTAGAATTCTCCACTTAGATGTCCCCAGACATCTCAAACTTGCCCTGGCCTTACCCTGAACTCATCATCTCCCCCAAACCTGCTCCCTCACTTCTCCCTGTAGGAATTGATGGCATCCCCATTCATTCAGCCTCACAAGCAATAAATTTGGGTGTAAACCTCTCTTGCTTTCTCTCTCTCTCCCTCCCTCCCTCCCTCCCTCTTTATTGATTCTCAAGTTCAGCTCAATCACCAGGGTGACGGAGAGGGCAGGAGAGGATGGAGTTGAGACCCTAGGCGGACATGTTAGCTTTGAAGAGGAAGAGAGACAAGCATCCTCTTCACGTGGAAGGAAAGGACACAATAATGGGTGGGGGTGGGGGTGGGGACCAGGGACAGAGTGAGAAGCTGAAAAAGATCAAACCTGATGGCCTAACATTTCTCAGCAAGGTGACATGGTAATTGTCTTCATATACCCAAAGGACAGCCATAGGAGAGAGGGAATAAAGTCTGTAGGGCCTCAGTGAGCAGAAACAGGGTGAAGGGAGCTGTGGAAAGGTAGCTTGTGGCTTCATCTAACCAAGGTCAGCTCTGAAGAGCTCCCACAGCAGACAGTGCAACCTGGAAAGTGAGTGAGTTCTCCATCCCAGAGCTGTTTTCTGCACAGCTTGGGAGAAATGAGTGGGTTGATTTCAACTTTGCATTGGGTTGCGCTAGAGAGGACAAGATGTCGTCGTTTAGCTGAAGGATTTTAATGCCC
The DNA here is from genome assembly GCA_033961575.1 of Aselliscus stoliczkanus. Taxonomy (NCBI): domain Eukaryota; kingdom Metazoa; phylum Chordata; class Mammalia; order Chiroptera; family Hipposideridae; genus Aselliscus; species Aselliscus stoliczkanus. The sequence goes on from CM066736.1 coordinate 8,134,808, forward strand.
GTTCCTCCTGAGGACTGACAGACTTGTGGCTTAAGGGCACAAGACAAAGAGACAGTAGTGAACGACAGCAAAGAAGAGATGTGGTATTAGAAGCAAGGACAGCGAAGACGCAAGAGTCCATCCTGACGTTTCCTGTTTTGACAGCATCCACCCAGAAACTTACGTCAGGTCCTGCAGTGCTGAAATGGTGATGTCAGCTAGTCTGGGCTGTGAGCACTTTTGCTGTGAAAACACGCACGCTGTTAATCAGAAGTGAGCTCCCCCACCCGCCTGCCCCTATTTTTGGGATTAAGAACAAAGCAGAAGGGAGTTAGGGGAGTCCAGTTAGGATAAATGCCTGATGGCTTCAGCAAGCACGGCCACCACCTGAATACCAACTAAGCTGCCTGTGTGTCTGGAAAAGTTTGGAGGACAAAAGTTGCCATTGGATGCAGCTGAGCTGGCTCCGTTGCCGCAATTCTTATGTTTTGTTTCCCGTTCCACTTTAATGAGAGAAGCCACACCAAGCCTCTCTTAGGTTTCTGAGTATTCCAGGAGCTTCCCAGCCCCCTCCTTGCCCACTCCCCACTTCTTTGTGTCACCAATGAGAGAAGCAGCTTTCCCTTTCTACCCTATGTCAAGCTTAAAGAAAATGCCCAGGCTTTTAGACTTGCAACAAGTTCTCTCTGAGTTAACTATAGGAAGAGCCAGATATCAGGAACTGGGCTGTGAAAAGCACCTCGGGAGGTGAGCTCCAGAGCTCAGGCGTTACTCTAGCATTCACAGAGCAGTTTTGCCTAGATGGCCTAATGTGGCCATCACCTGAGAGGTGAGGGCAGCTGTAACTGTCCCTGCTTCATAGTGAAGACATTGAAATTCAGGGAGGCTGAGTGTCTTGCCCAAGATCACATGGCTGGTAAGAAAGAGGTCCCAGCCTTTGCACTAGTTCCCTTGGGCTATTGGGTTAGCTCCAACTGTTGAACAAAGCAAAGAGAGGTGATGGAGAGAAGGGACAAGAGCTGAGCCAAGAACAGCTGCGTACCACTCATGGGGGCCTTTGCCAAACTCTCTATGAGGAGCCTATGCAACATTCTGGCCAGCTAGTGTGGCCGTGTCGTCCCCTGGAGATTCGAATCTGCTTCTTAGCATGTGAAAGGACCTGATAAGTCCCAAGGTACCACTTCCTTTCCCATCTCATTTTTTTTTTTTTTAAGATTATATTGGGGAATTGGCGGAGGGGAACAGCGTTGGGGAATCGGGGAAGGGGAACAGACAAGTTGCTGTCTTTTTGTTCTTCAGTTTAGTTGCGGAGGATGTTGCTTCACTGTTGGTATCGTCATTGTGCTCTTCCCGGATGAAGCAGATCGGTCGCTGGCCTCTGAATGTCGCTCACCGTGGCTATTGGTAGCTCACGCTGGCTGCCAGCCGCTCACGCTGGCTGCGGGCCACTCACTGTAGCCTATGGCAGCCCACTGCAGCAGGGGCTGCAGCCCACACCATCACCGGGGCTCGCACAGCCCAGCTCCAGGTGGAGCTGTTGTTAGCTGTAGAGGACAGTGTCACTGGCCCTCATGTGGGATCCGAACCGGGGCCGCTGGCATCCCAAAACCAGCGCTTAACCAATGCGCCACTTGGCCGGCCCCCCATCTCATTTTTTTTTAAAGCCTTTTTTAAAAAAAATAACTTTATTGGGGAACACTATTTTTTTCCCCAGGACCCATCAGCTCCAAGTCAAGTTGCTGTCCCTCAGTCTTAGCTGTGCGGGAGTCAAACCCGCAACCTTGTTGTTAAGAGCACGTGCTCTAATCAACTGACCCATCTGGCCTCCCACCGGTAGCTCAGCGGCAGCTCAGCTCAAGTCATTGTCTTCAATCTAGTTACAGAGGGTGCAGCTCACTGGCCCATGTGGGAATCGAACCAGCAATCTTGTTGCTCAGAGCTCGCACGCCAACCAATTGAACCACCCGGCCGCCCCATTTCCCGTCTATAATAATTTTGCAGTGCCCTTCTACTGGGGCTCGGCCATGTGACTCATTTTAGCCACTAGAATGCGGCCGCAGCGACAGTGCACCAGTTCTGAGCTTGTGCTTCCTGAAAATGTGTGTGTTCCCACGTGTTCCCTTGTCCCTCTGCCGTCGCCTTGAGAACATGCATGGGTCAGTTGTTGGTTCAGGAAAGACGAGAGATGGGTGGAGTTGAACCCCACCTAGATCAGCCAACTCTCAGCTGACCCACGATATGTGAGCAATAAACATTAATTGTGATGGTTTGTTTCATGGCCTTATTTGTCAGAGACGTTAAGTTTTCAAAACAGACCCAGTAGAATGTCCAGCACAGGAGCACTTTAAGAAGTGTACTGTGTGGGTGCTGAATCATTATTAGTTCCAATAACGATAATGAGAGTTGGTGACTTTACTCTGTGTCAGGTGCCGGGCTGTGCACTGTTTGTTCATTCCACAAATACAAGGTGTAATCAAAAATTTAAATTAAAAAAATTTACTACAATAAAAGATACATTGCTATTCATCTCCCTCAGCGTACTCCCCCTCGCTTCAATCACACTTAGCCCATTGTTCTTGCCACTTTCTGAAGCAGTTCTGGAAGTCCTTTTTCGTGAGTGTCTTTACTTCATCCTCCCTTATGACAGTGCTCCTGGTATATGGCAATTTCTGTCAAATAAAAACATTAGTGTGTCCTCATCCACCTTTTTCACCGGATCTGGCACCATGTGACTTCTGGCTCTTCCCCAAAGTCAAAATGATTCAGGGCATTGAGGCAGCCATGACAACGCAACTAAAGACACTCACGAAAAAGGACTTCCAGAGCTGCTTCAGAAAGTGGCAAGAACACCGGGATAAGTGCGATTGAAGCGAGGGGGAGTACTTTGAGGGGAATTAATGGCAATGTGACTTTTACTGTGATAATTTTTTAAAATCTAAACATTCACTGTAGTTTTTGATCATGCCTCATATTTATTGAGTGCCTGCTGTGTCCCAGGCCCTGCACTCATGGCTGACCCTTTCTTTTCCTTTAGGCAGCCCCATGGGAGCGTGGTTAGGTGGGGTGGCCACCTTGTTTTGATTTTCCTGGGACTTCCCGGTGTTAGCACTGAAAGTTCCATGTCCCTGGCACCCATCATTCCTGGACAAGCCAGGACCACTGACCATCCTAGGATGGAATGTTTGGCTAAGATAAAGTCAAGAGGACCAAGGGGCGGTTCTAAGCTCACAGTAGAAGAGAAATCAGCTCAAAATCCCCAGGCGGTCATTAGCTGTTCCAGGATCCCAGCACCCGGCCTCTCCGATTCCCTTTGGGCCCAATCACATTCGTGGTGCTGTGACATCTCCTTAAGGTCCCAAAGGCTAGAAGCAAGAATTTTTGTGTGCGTGCTCTCCGGTTATAGGTAACAAACGAGCTGGTTTTGCCTGGAGCTTATTATCCGGAAGAGAAAATACAAAGGATCTGGGTACATTCAGCAGAAAGATATGTAAAGCAGTCGTTCTAAATTATGTGCTGTGTCTCCACGGTGATTTTAAAAAATTCTGTAAAAATCTTCCCTTCCTCTTTTTCCCTGGTCTGTATATTTTATGCTTCCCTTTTCCCCTCCCTCCAGCTCTTCCTTCCTCTTTTCTTCCCCTTGTTTCTCCCTTATATCGAGAACAGGAATCCCTTACTGTAACCCAGCACCTGGCACATAGTAGGTGCTCAATAAAAATGTTGCACTAAGGGTAAATTATTCCATAGGCTGGCAAAGGGGATAAATGTTAGAGTGCTTTCTCAAGTTCAGAAGGAATTCCAAACAGCTGGCAGCACTACCCTTCCTTTGATTAAGAACAGTGTTTGGGAGAAATCAGATTAGTTTTTGGGTAGACGGACTCCCCTTCCACGGTTCCCTCCAGGTGAGGTTTATAACCACTGTCTGTCCGAGTCACCCTGGATGCTTGTTAAAAATACCCCTTTCTGAGCTCAAGGTTCAGAACCCCGCAGGGGCAGGAATTTGCATTTCTAATAAGCTCCTAGTGTGTTTCTGATGCGCATTCAAGTTTTAAAACCCAAATTGCCCTATATAAACAGTAGTTCACTCACTTTGATCATTTGTGCTGCAATCTTGGGCCCCTCCTCTGCTTTCTATTAAAAGTTCTTTTTTTTTTTTTTTCTTTAAAGTCTTGAGAAAAACAAGGAGCACATCTCTTTGGGGACAACTCTCCGTTGAAAAGAATTGAGAAATGGTGAAATGATAGCAATGCAATGTACCTTTCTCATTATTACTTTGTTCTTGGAAATGAGTTTCATCACTTGACATAAATAGATTTTTTTTTTTTTGGTATAGTGAAAATCTACTTAAGCACCTTAGACACAACTGGCCCTGTTTTATATTTCTAATAAAGCCTTCCTCCTGTTTTTAATGACCAACAATTTTCCTCACTGGACTTCACTGAGAAGTGACAAGTGACAGTTATTCAAGGTACTTCATTGGGTGGGCTCTGCTGACCCGTGCAAGCAAGACAAGTGATAATCCACACTGATTGCTGGGCCAAATGCTGCATTTGTCTACTTTTTGCTGCAATTATCTCTTTCCCCATTCTTTGTCCATCTTAGCTCTTTGATTAATTTAAATTCTGTCCCTTGAAAACTGTAGTTAATTGGCATTCAAAAACACACACAGGCATACAAATCAACCCAGGCCACCATTGTGTCTTCTTAATTATTCTTCACTGAGATTTATTAAAAATACTGATTTTGGATGAATTGATGTATTGCAGATCTATATCCTGCGATGAACATAAGAAATTGCCCCTTTGTACGTCAAAAATGGTTTAACGGTAGCAATTTCTTATGGGTCACCCTAATAGAAACCACATAACTTATCCACGTGTCTATTGTTTTATTTAATTTTTCTTTAAAGATTTTGGGGAATTGGGGAAGGGAAACAGTGTTGGGGAAATGGGAACAGCCAAGTTGTTGTCCTTCAATCTTAGTTGTAGAGGGTGCAGCCAGCTCAGCTCCAAGTCCATTCGCCATCTAGCCTCCTGTTGGCAGCTCACGGCCGCTCAGATCAAGGTGCTGTGTTCAGTCTTAGTTGTGGGTGGGCGTAGCCCACCATCCCATGCGGGAGTTGAACCTTGTTGTTAGGAGCACGTGCTCTCACCAGCTGAGCCATCCTGCCACCTGCTGGCAGCTCAACAACAGCTCAGCTCGGGTGCAGCTCACTGGCCCATGTGGGAATTGAACCGGCGACCCTGTTGCTCAGAGCTCGCACTCTTAACCAACTGAAACATTCAGCTGGCCCCAGATGTCTATTGTTTTAAATGTATAAAATATTCAGACAATCAGACAGGTGTAAACAATAATATAATGGACACCAACGTACTCACTCTCCAAACTACTCAAGTCTGGTCCCAGTCACTCTCCTTCTTGCCCCCACCAGAGGTGATCACCATCCTGAGTTGGGCGCTTTGAATTCCCATACACATGTTTATGTTTTTCAATCTTAGGTACGTATCCGCCCCCGACCAAAACCTATTGTGTTGTTTTGCACATTATTTAAGGAACAACGAAATCCACACTTCCTTCTGTGACATCACGTTTGAGATTCATTCATGTTGTTCTGTGTAGCTTAAGTTTAATTTTATTTTCTCAAATCCAGTAGCTGAGACAATTTGCGATAAAATCAACAGGGCACGGGAAAGGAAGCACAGTTTATTTTTACAGACGTTTCCCCAGCCGTTCACCCAAGCTTGTTTCAGCCTATATTTTGGGAAAATCTCTGTTGACCAAGATTCCATAAGATTTGCGGGAAGAACGCAGCCTAACAATAAACAACGGAGCCCTGTCACCATTTTGAGAATCATGCATTTTGCAAGAGGAAGAGAATGTCTTGGCATGGTGTCCAAAGTGCCTAGCATGTGGTAGATGGTCAATAAATATGTGTTGCATGAACACATTAAAGGGGAGAGGCACCCAGTTTGAAAGAGCCCAAGTGATGGCAGAAGGTGGCTCTGAGTACAAATCAATTTTGCCCTTTGTGTTGAATTCAACTGTTAAAGGATAGGGTAGGAGGTGCAGATGAAAAGTAAGGGGAGAATTAGCAAAGCGGGATATCTGGCCTCAGTGCTGAGATCTGGGTTCAGTGCTTGGCATTGATTAGATGACCATGGGCACGTTGCCAAACTTCTCTGTGGGCCTCAGTTTCCTCATCTGTAAAATGGGGAGAGGAAGAGCCTTTCCTGGGGCTAACATGAGGATTAAGGGAGGTTGGTACGTGAAGTATTTGGCATAGGTTTTGGCCCTTCAACAGTACTCGGTCAATGTCATTAACATCACCATTCCGTCCGACTCTGCCCATCCCTGAGGAGCCCAGGTAGCTGGACAGGTCACAGGCAGCCTCCTGGGCCCTTCAGACCAGAGGGCAGCCATCATTCAGGAAGGCACAAGGAATTGAATCACATCCTCACTGTGGTATGGTGAGGAGATGGAGGCTTGAATGTCAAGGAAAATTATTTAGAACATGATCCACGAGGCGAGACCCTGACACACATAGGGAGATGTGAGAGGCTCCAAGGGTTATGGGGAAGTGGAAATGAAGGTTTGCTCTAATCAGACAAATTCAGACTGCACAACCATCCACCTCAGAATGCCAGCAGGAGGACAGGAAGGGCAAACCCTTGTTTTAGTTTAGGGATTATGTCTCTGTATTGTGTAGGGCTTAAGGGAGACCTGTATTTGCATATTGCTGAGTTGCTTGCAAGAAAGTACAAAGGTACCAATTATATTATTTTCAAATGCAGAACTTTCTCCTTTTGCCTTTCTGGGTCAGTAAAGGGAGCCTTTCCGGTTATTCTGGGCTGACTCAGCGCTTTTGTCATGTATGCCACTTGGATTGACTGGAATTGATGAGTGATGGGTGAAGATTTAAGACCACATTTAGTCTCTATAGGAAAAGTGCGATGGTTGATTAGCAATGTCTGCCACAGGTAAGGTGATGGCAAGTGGAGGATGAATGCTGCATTTCTGCCGTACATATATCTGTTTAAAGTAGCACAGATCTAATTTTGCTCCCATACTTGGCTCACCTTTCTTCCTCTTTTTCTAGAATTACTTCCCTTGTCTTCTCTGCTGATCCAAATCTTCTTCCTTCCTCTCCATCCAGTTTAAGTTTCACCTCCTCCAGGAAGCCTTCTCCGATGAATCTAATCCACACTGATTTCTCCTTATTCACATTCTTAGTGTTTGTACTATTCAGTATTTATATTATTGTTGTCTCTCCCTCTCCCAATATGCTTTTACCATGCTGGCCTTCTTTCTGAATTTCAAGCATATTGTTTGCTGCTGCCTTAGAGCCTCTGAACTGGCTATGTCTTCTATCTAGAACATTCTTTCCCAGATCCCCACCTGGCTACCTAGCTCCTTCTCACCATTAAGGTCTCAATTTAAATGTCACCTCCACAGGGCCAGCCGAGTGGCGCGGTGGTTAAGCGCTGGCTTGGGATGCCAGTGGCCCCGGTTCGGTCCCACATATGAGGGCCAGTGACACTGCCCCCCCAAAAAAAAAAAAAGTCACCTCCTTGGGCAACCTTCCCTGACCACTCTATATATATTTACTCCCAAGTTCATCTCAATCTGGCATATCATATTGTTTTATTTTCATCCAGCTATTACTGCTGCTTGACATTTCCTTGTGAATTAGTTTATTTGTTATCTTCTCTCCTGCCCCCTCCTCACTTAAACGTAAGCACTTTAAAAGAATAGAGACCCTTCAGGGTGGCTGGTTAGTTCAGTTGGTTAGAGTGTGGTGCTGATTTACACCAAGGTTGCCGGTTCAATTCTCACATGGGCCACTGTGAGGTGCGCTCTTCTTAAAAAAAAAAATAAATAATAATAATAATAATAATAATAATAAATAAATAAAAGAATAGGGACCCTGACTTTTCCCCTTTATTATATTCCCAGTCTCTAAAACAGTGCCTAGCACTTAGAAGGTATTCAAATAATAGTTGCATCAATGACGGTCTTATGACATTGCTTGTATTATCTTGAGACTTAATTTACATATTGTTGTGAAACTTTCCTTGGCTGTAGATGTTCCCCTCCCCAACTACCCTGTGAGCTCACAGTGAGCAGAGACCAGGCCCAGACCCCTTGGCCCCCCCATGGCAGCTGTCAACATTCAAACTTCCTTGAATGGCCAAATGAGCCAATAGTATGTATAGTGGGCACCCATGTGTGTGAGTTAGGGTATTCATTTGCCTGCTCTAACAGTGGCTTTAGGAAGCTGTAAAGTCATTTCTAACGTATGTAGTAGTCTCTAGGTGCAGAGGATGGGAACTTCCGCCATCTTTATGTATCCCCTCTGTCGCTGGGTTCCAGACAATGGCTCTCGTTCTGACTCTCCAGCCAGCAGCACACTCATGGTTTAGAGGGCACAGATTGGAAGAGCGTGCCTCGCTTCTCCTCGCGTCCTATTGGCCACACCAAGTCACATGCCCACATCTAGCTGCAATGAGTCTGGGCAGTGGAGCCTCTAGCTAGGCAGCCGTGCTTCCAGCTAAAACTGCAGTTTTATTAAATAGGGGAGAATGGATGTTGCGGTCGATTAGCAGTGTCTGTCCACAATGTTTCATTTTGACAAAAATTTATTGATTGTTTTCCCTGTGCAAAGCATGGGAATATGTACTGTGCACCGATATACACTGGGCACAGGAGTCTATAACCCAGGGGGCAAGACAGGCATGGAAATCGAACACTTGGAGACTTGCCCAGGGTAAGGGTTAAATAAGCAATAATAAACACCAATTATGGAGGATTTACTGTGCACAAGGCACTTTCGTGGTTCCTTTTTATCCATGGAAGAGCTTATGAAGTAGCTTCATTTTCCAGATGAGGCCCTGAGAAGGATTCCAAGACATTCTGGATGTGTGCATGGTGTCAGCCATTCAGAGGCTACCTCCCAGTTTGTTTGATTTGTTTTAAAATTTACATGCAGTAACATTCACTCTTTATGGGACACAGTTTTCTGAGCTTTGACAAATGCACAGTCATGTAACCGCCACCTCAGTCATGACACAGGACCTCCACTCCCCCCACATTCCCTCAAGCTGCCCCCTTGTGGTCAAATGCCGCTCCCACCCTCAGCCCTGGGCAACCACTGATCTGCCCTTCGTCCCTGTACATTTGCCTTTTCCTGATGTATAAACTCAAGCTGAATCTGGTGCCTTTCATTCACATTATGCACCTGAGATTCATCCACGTTGCTCGTGCATCAGTGCTTCATTCCTTTTTATGGCTATTAGTTTCCCATTTGGTATCACAGTTTCTTCATCCATTCTCCAGGCAAGAGACACGGTGGTTTCCAATTTTTGACTATTATGAACCAAGTTCCTTATGAACTTTCATGTACAGGTTTTTGCACGCATCTAGGATTTTATTTCATTTGAGTTAGATACGTAGGAGTGGGCTGGCTGGTTTGAATGGCAATGTTATGCTTAACTTTATAAAAAATTGCTAACCTGTTTTCCGGGCTGGCTGTACCATGTTGTGTTATCTCCCAGAAATGAGTGTATGCTGCTCTCAGGTGCTCTGTATCCTCTCCAGCACTGGGTCATGTCCTTTTATGGTGGTTGTTTTTAGTCGCTTTAATAGGTACGTGCAATAGTACTGCTATCAATTTAGAAGGTTTTGGATCCTCTGTTAAACAGGGACCTTCTCCTTAAGTTCAACTGCATTCTACATCATTTTGCGCCAGCTTAGCTTCTCACTGCCTGGTTGAGCCTGCCCTCCTCTGCCATCCACACAGGTAACAGGGGAGGGAGAGTTTTTGTCCTTTCATTGTGCTTGGCTAAAGCAGTTCTTAGCTTTCCCAAGGAAGGAGTGCCATGAGAAATAGATTCCAACGCAGAGCTTGAGAAAGATCAATTAGCCCGCAGTGTACATTGACCTAGTCAAACGAAACAGTCATAACTCAAATTGCATTAAGTTAAAAAGCATATTTAAACTTAATCCAAATGTAGATTTGGGTTATTAAAGAAAATTTAATATATCAAGGGCTCCATGCATAAGTAACACCCTCATATTTTCTTAAAGGACACGTGTAGAGAAGAGAAAAAATTTTTTTTCCCCAAGGAACTATGTATACAGCCTATAGCAATGATGCCCAATTGGGGGACTGCGGGGAGAGTGTCACGGACATCAGGATTACACGGAGAGGTCCCACCACACACACACACACACACACACACACACACACACACACATGCCCTCCTTCCCCAGGTTTAGGCCCTTTTCATAGGGGGCATGGGCCCCCTCCTTTAGTCGAGAATTACTGCTAGTGTGCATTGCTGATGGGAGGGGGTGTAGCTAATGGCCGTGTTGGGGCAGAAAGAAGGTGGAGACCCTCCTCTAATAGTGTAATTCAATACAGGGGCAGCACAGAGAGCAATAGGACAATAGTACGTGTGATTCTCCCATGCCAACTGCAATCGATTGGCAATGGCTGCCCATGTTGCTGCATAGAGAGAGGTAAAGGTCTTTTCAGGCTCAGAAGAAAACAGGGTGGCAGTTGATTGGTGATGTCTGCCCTGGACATCAGCCAGGTGATCTGCAGGTCTGTATCGTGCATTTGCTTTCCTTGAAATAGGAATCTTCCAAAGGTGTTTGGTTTCATTCTTTACACAGAATTTATGATTCTGCTTGATGTTGGTAGGGCTTCAGAGATAAATTTGGAGATAAATTTATAATGCTCGGTCCCATTGGTTCTCATCTGCGATTTTGTCTCCCAGGGTCATTTGGCAATGTCATTTTTAGTTGACATAATTGAAAGGGTGCTACTGGCATCTGGTGGGTAGAGGGGTGCTACTAAATATCCTACAATGCACAGAACACCCCCTGCCAAAGATTTATCATCCCCCAGTGACAGTAGTGCTGAGGTTAAGAAATGTGCTGTGCCTCCCTTCTCATACCCGGCAATCCTTGTTCCCAGTGCAGGGCATTCCATGTTTAGATGCCTAGGAGCAGGCTGATTTTTGGGGTCTTTAGATTGCAGTAAAGTAAGCTCATCCTTTTGTGACTAAACCCATGACCTGGTCTTCAGTAGCATTATGTAGAGACAAAGGGTTGATTTTGTGGGACAAAGAAATTTTCCAAGAAAAGAGTGGTCAGACCAAGATGAGAAGATACGCTGCCTTTGGGATCCTGAGGATTTAAAAATTTGTTCTTTGTGGCCTCAGAGTAGGGACATGGGCAAAAAGGAGCTCCAGATTTGCTGAGCCCTTTCAAAGAAGACACTGGGATTGAATGATCCTCAGGCTCAACTCTTTGGTTGTACTTGGCTGTGAATCCAGGAACCTAAGCATGGTTTTCTCAGCACCATTTCCACCATTGTCCATCTACCTACCCCGATTTCCTCAAACCTGCCTCCATGCTGCCCTTCTGTGGCCCATTCTCCACATGGCAGCCCTGTGAGCACATCACCTTCCCCGCAGCCTCCAGCCCTACTTAAAACCTTTATGTGGCTTCCCATTTCCTTTAGAATAAAGTTCAAATGTTTCATAACCTGAGAGATGGTAGTGTGTGGTGGTTAGGAGCCTGGGCTGGCATCCCAGCTCTGCCACTGTCTTCCTGTGTGACTTTGGGTAAGATGCTGAACCTCTCTGTGCCACAGTTTTTTCATATATAAAATAGAATTGCTCATGCCCCACCCATAATTCCCCATCCCTGATCAGCTCAGTGCACACCGGCCCAGCTTCCAGCAAAGGAGGCCTCTCTTTGGCCACCTGCACCCCCTTTCTCACTCCCACAGCAGCCTAGTGCTGGGGAATTAATGCCACCAGGGGAGTTGGTGCATACAGCCCCCTCACCTCTCAGGCAGGATAACAGGCATGCGTTCTACATGGACTGCGAGATTTCCCTGGCAGGATTAAGCTCTGGTGGACAGTTTGACAATGCGCCTTTTATTGAATGTCTTCCTTTTCCTGTCTCACTTTCCCATGCCTCTACCTGTGTGTCCCGGATCGCTTCCTAAATAAATATCTCAGGGTCTGCTGCTGGAGGGACCCAGCCTAAGAAACTTCCTGTGTCTAGGGCACTTGATAACCGCAGGGATTGCACTTTATGTAATAGCTCGTCTAATTGTCTCCTGACTAATTGAGGACAGAGACCGTCTCTGTCTTGTTCACTTCTGTCTTGTTTGTAGCTCCAGCACGTAGCAGACATTCAGTCATTTGTGGAATGAATAAATGACTGACAGCCTCCTTGGGATCAGCTGGTCCTCAGGCAAGAATGGCATGCAATAAATTAGGGCAGCTGACTGGTACATGATGTGATTGGATAGGATATGATAACAGGGAAGGTGGGGGCCGCTGACCAATCTACGTTATGTTCCATCAGGGGCTTGTCCGTCTTGTCTTGTCATACTGATAGAAGCCATGGTAGATGCTGCTCCAGAGCTTTGTGTAAACAGCAGCCTTGACCTCTGTGTAACTTTTTTTGTTTTTTAATTTTATTGGGGAACAGCCATTATCATTGGTTACCCGTTGCTTTCATGCTACAATGGCATGATTGACTCTTTTAGGGAGGGTGCAGCTCACAGTGGCCCATGTGGGCATCGAACCAGCAACTGTGGTATTATCAGCACCATGCTCTAACCAACTGAGCTAACTGGTCATCCACAAATCTCTGTGTAACTTGAATTGAGCACTTCCCTGGTGCCCGTGGAATTGGGGATGTTTTGGCATCTTATTTGCCAAATCTGACCTTTACCTTGTTTTTCTGCCTTTATTCATTAGTTTCCCCCTTATGTGTCACCTGCCCCGAGGCAGCTTCTCTTTGTGTCTGCAGCGTTTCCCCTTTCTTCCTTTTCCTCATTGCACCAGAAAACTCTCTAAAGAAATGCCAGAGTGACTGTTCCTGCAACATATTTCAGGCTCTGTCTGCACTCGAGTCGTTTCTTGAATCTCCTTGCAGTAGCAGAGAAACAGATCGAAGTTTAAGATGAACGGCTGTCTCCCTGAGTGGTAGGGAGGAGTGTGTGTGTGTGTGTCTGTGTGTGTGTGTGTGTCTTTAGAGATTTCTGGAGAAACTCATTAAAATCAGGCAGAGTTTAATGTCAGATTCAAAGGTTTCATATGAGCTAGTCAAGCCAGGGCTTTGAACATAATGATGAATGACATGGGCCAACATGTTTTAGAATGTCGGATTGTGGCAGGCAGATGACATCTTCCATATGTTGGTGGCTATATAATTTCTTTCTTTCATACATATTAACGCCTAACTCTGAATTAAAATAGCAGAATTTTCCTCACAGTTGTGGCGAAGATGTATGATACTCAAGAGACAGTAAACTGTTGTTTTTTGTATCAGTTAGCTATTGCTGCATAACAAACAACCTCAACATTTCAGTGGCATCAAACAAACGTTTAGTATTTGCTCACGAGGTTGCAGGCTGGCTAGGGTGACTCTATCCCCAGTGTCCCTTTTCCTCCTCTTGGGTCTAGCAGGCCAGCCAAGGCGTGTTCTTTTCTTGGTAATTGTAGAATTGCAAGAGAGGTCAGCCCCTGTGTAGCCCATTTCAGGCCTATGTTTGTATCATATCTGCACATATCACATTGGCCAAATCAAGTCACATGGCTGAGCCCAAAATCAAGGGCAGGGAAGTACACCCTGTCTTTTGTGGGAGGAACTGCAAAGTTACATGGCATGGGGCATGGATCCTGGCAAGGGTGAAGAGCTGGAACAAGAGTCCATTTTCTGTGTGGATTTCAACCCCTGCACCATCACTGATGAATTATGGCTTGAGCAAATGACTTAGCCCCTTTGAGCTCTGGTTTCTCATCTATCTGACAAATGGGTATAATTATGTCACCCATATCTTGGTGGTGGTGTGAGGATTACATGAAATGAAAACACACAAGCCACTTAAGAGTTTCTGGCATTGGTAAGTGCTCAATACATTGTGGCTGAACACAAAAGCTCTGAATAGAAGAGTACACCCCTCCAGGGTGTGGATGCGAACTAGATATCTACCCTTGACATTAACCGCCATGAAAATGACTGCTTTGTTGCCCTTCCCGGAACTCCAGCCACCTGAAGGAGTCTATGAATCTCCAAGTATGCCTCGCTTGGGTCACCGTGGCTGATCTTAACAGCTCTGACCCTTGGAATAGGAATAAAGTTAAGCCTTAAATTGATCAGCAGGAAAACAAACAGCAGCAGTTGCTCAGGATAGCAATACTTCAAGGACGCCAACAGATGGGAGGCCAGATTGTGACTATGCTCGACTCCAAGAAATATATCAGAAAACATTGATGTATTTGTTCAGGTTAAGTATTTTCAATTCAGTGGGCTAACAATTGTCAGCAAATAACATCCTTTTACCAAACAAAACAAACAAACAAAAAAATCAAAGTAGCCTGCTGTGCCTAAATAGCTTGTGCAGTAAAAACAAATAATATGGTTAGATAGTGAGGTTTTGGGTTTTGTTTTTTCTAATGGTGGTCTTCCTTATTTAGATATTTTAACTTATTATATTTAGTTATATTAACTTATTTAACTGCGTACTGTGGAACCCACCACGCAACAGTAATTGCATTCAAGAGACAACCCCATTAGACGTTGTAATCCCAAGTTACATGTGACCCAATGGAATGAAGACGATAAGGCAACGGGGAGGTGACACATTTAATACTTTTTATCCTAGAGTTTATGCCTCCAATTTTCATGCATTTCCAAGTTCCATTAACAAAAGAAGAAGAAAAACAGCTGCTATTAAGTAGAATTGAAATGATTTTTTTGTAAATTAGTGAACTTCCCTCTCTCCAGACTCTTTCAAGATAAAAGTCTATCTGCAGTGGTGAAGATCTCATGGAATGGCCGTTTTGAAAGTGCTGTAGCATTGTCAGGGCTGGAAGGGGTCAGAGAAAACATCCACCCCCCTACCCTTTCATTTACAGAAGAGAACACTCTTCGCCCTGGAAATGTGCACAGACCCAAAAGAAATTCTCAGGAGTAAAGAAATCAAGCTATGAAAAGGCTATGTAAGTAAGTGGTTTAAATAAAGTTGAACATAGGATTTCTGTCATCTGTACCTTCTCAGGAGTGCTCTCGAATACTTGACTGGTTGTCTAAACTCCATATCCATTCTCCACTTCTTAACCAGTAACAGACCCCTATGTTGTTTGTGCCTCAATACACCCAGTTGAAAAATTATACTTCCCAACTGCATTTGTGGAAAGGAGTGTCCAGTGAAATGTAAGTGGAAGTGTTGGGTGGTGCTTCTGGGAAAATTCTTTAGGGCTGGCCAAGTGGCATGGTGGTTAAGCGCTGGCTTGGGAAGCCAGTGGCCCTGGTTCGGGTCCCACATATGGGGACCAGTGACACTGCCCTCAAAAAAAAAAAATTCTTTAAAGGAGGCTCTAAGGGCCTTTGGGGAGATAGAAGCCCTTTGTCCTTCCCTTTTCTTTAGTTATTCCCACTTAGAATGTGGATGCTATGGCTGGGGCTCCAGCAGCCATTTTGTGACCACGAAGCAACCTCAAAGGTGAAAAACACATGCTAAAGGTGGCAGAGAGGAAAGACAGAAGGAGCCTGGGCTGTTGGTGACTCTGGGCTGTAGGGCTGCCATACCAGCCCTCGATGCTTGACTTCTGGACAAATTTTACATAAGAGATAAATAACCTCTATCTTGTTGAACCCTAATTATTTTTTTGTATCTGTTAATATGCAGTGAAATCTAACCTTAGCTGACACCCAAAGTTATCAGTTAAATAATAATAAATAAATCTTATCTAATCTCTCTTATCTGACAACCCTGACATATCTATCTCTACCTTTTTTCTCCCTCCCTCCCTAACTACCTGTTCCCATTTTATAGATGAGGAAACTGAGGTTCAGAGATATTAGGTGCTTGTTGAAAGTCACCCACCATGTTATTGTTGTTCACTGCTGTTCCCCAGTGCCTAGCACAATGCCTGGCACACAGTAGGGAAGCAATAAATACGTTTTGATGAATAAATGCATCTTCTGCTTCCATGGGGCACCCTTTCCATAGCCTCCTTGTACCACTTTCCTGACTTCTTAGAAAAGTTATGGGAAGATGGGAAAAAGGAAAGGTGCTTTTAGGAGGCTGAGTGGTAGGAAGAGGCCTCCATCAGCTTCTTCAGGGTCATGGCCATTGCTGGTGGAGACAGCATGAGAGGGTAGACACTTGTTTTGGCAGTCCTCTGCCTTACCTCTAGTGACAACCTCTTGATTTCCTTTTGAGGATGCCGCAGGTGACACTGACATCATCCTTGGCTACTGGGTAGGAAATCAGCTCAAGTGAGACTCAGAGGTTTGCATTCTGCTGGCCACAGTGACTGATCAGGGATGGACATGGGATTGGATCAGAATTACTGACATGTGATGACTCTTGAAATACATCTTCATTATGCAAATCTGTAAAACCCCTTTGGTCTCAAAGTAGAAATAATGGTATAGAGAACTTCCACAGACCATATAAGCCAGATTCAACAATTATAACAGTTTGGCCACACTTGCTTTGCCTTCCCTTTATTTCCCCATTTCTTGCTGAGGTTTCTTAAAGCAAACCCAGACAGTTACCATTTTATCCCCAAGAATTAAAATTTGCATCTCTCAAATAGAAAGGCATTTTCTTACATGACTCCTGGAATGAGACTTTTGCTGCAACTAATGAGAGAACCATCAGTGTTTCTTTCCCATGGACTTGAACTCAGGGGGATGGAGACCTGAAAATTTTGGAAGCATCGCATAGAGTCCAAGAATAAAGTCAAGTAGCGAACACAGAGTCTAACGATTAGAAAGAAGAGTCCTGATGACATGGTTTTGGTTCCAAGATCAAACGTTACCTGAAGACCATGTCAGCATATTACATTAAACAACAAATCCTATATTTTTCTTATGCCAGTTTTAGTAGGGTTTTTTGTTGTTTACAACCAAAAAGAGTCTTCACTGATTCAGAAACCAATAACCTTTCTCCTGGGATGATGGTTCTGTTTCCTACAACGGTTCGTCTTGAAACAGACCTTAGTCCAATAGTCCAATAAATAAAAACACACAGACACATAAAGCAGATCTACTGAGGAAGAGGAAAACTCAAATACCCACTCTTCTCCTTCCAACTCATCTTCTAAGGGGGAAACCTTGACGTGGATTTCCTTTCAGAAGCAAGTAAGACCCCTTGAGGGTGGGCTGCTGTGCGTGGATTTTTCCTCTATTCCAGGAGCAAAATTTTCCTTCTATGCTAGGAACATAAGGTTGGAAGTGGCAAATCGTGGGAGTAGGAAGATTTAGCACCAGCTTCCATCTGTTCCCAAGTCGCTCGGCTTGTAGAAGACCCTGCCCCCAGATCTGTGGGGCAAAGTTGGCAGACCCCAACTTTTAACTTCGCTTTCACATTTTCGTAGCTTCTTGAACTCTCTTTTCACTTCTATTCCCCATACCCCCCAGTTTGTCCTCATGGCAGGAGTAATATGAAACTGGTGACCATGGGTAGGCATTGTGAATGCCCTGAATTCCTATGCAAAACCATTTTTGTGAACATTCATATACACATTTTTTTCTAGCAGTTATAGCTTTCATTAGGAAACCAAAATGTTCTGAGATCCATGAAAGCTTAAGATGCAGTGCCTTTTAGGTGCTTATTAATTATTAGGCTGTTTCCACTATTTAACCCTATAAGAATTTACCAGTGGAGCAGAAGAACTCACTAACGGCCTAAGTATTGACTAGTTGCATTAACAGAGTGAAGGACAGCGAACTGCTCAACTGTAACAATTTGTCATCCAGCTGGCTGTGGTCTTGCCCATAGCACTGCCTTAAGAGCCTGAAGACCTCACTTTCTTTCTTTCTTTTTTTTTTAATTTTATTTTATTGGGGAATTGGGGGAGGGGAACAGTGTCGGGGAATCAGGGAAGGGGAACAGACAAGTTGCTGTCTTTTTGTTCTTCAGTCTAGTTGTGGAGGACGTTGCTTCACTGTTGGTATCGTCATTGCGCTCTTCCCGGATGAGGCAGATCGGTCGCTGGCCTCTGGATAGTCGATCACCGCAGCTATTGGCAGCTCACGCTGGCTGCCGGCCACTCACTGTAGCCTATGGCAGCCCACTGCAGCAGGGGCTGCAGCCTACACCGTCGCCGGGGCTCACACAACCCAGCTCCAGCTTAGCTGGTGTTAGCTGTGGAGGGCAGTGTCACTGGCCCTCATATGTGGGATCCGAACCGGGGCCGCTGGCGTCCCAAACCAGCTCTTAACCAATGCGCCACTCGGCCGGCCCCTGAAGACCTCACTTTCAGTGGCAGTTTGTCTACTCACATCCTGTGCAAATATGGGCCTGTTATTTAGCCTTTCTGGTATTGTGGGTTGAAGCCCTAACCTCCACTACCTCTGAAGGTGACATCTTCGGAGATAAGATCATTGTAGACATAATTAGTTAAGATGAGGTCATACTGGACCTTGCCCAACCTGACTGGTGTCCTTATAAAAAAGGGAAATTTAAACACAGACACATGAACATGAAGGCAAAAATTTGGGGTGATGCAGCAGGAACCAAGGAACCCCAAAGATGGCCAGTATACCAGCAGAAGCTAGGGCACAGGCATGGGACAGATTCTCAGCCCTCAGAAGGAACCAACACTGCTGACGCTTGGATCTGGGACTTCTGGCCTTGAGAGCTGTGAGACATTTTGTTTCCGTTGTTTAAGCCCCACAGTCTGTGGTACTTTGTCATGGTGGCCTTAGGAGACTACACACGGGGTGAGGCAGACACAGGGATGCATGGCTGGACTTCATGTCCAGTTGTAGGGAGTGTGGCCAGCAGGCTGACCCCTTCAGGGTCAGGCTCAGCTGTAGATGGCCACCTTGCCTGGGGTCACCACTTTCCCTGGGAAGCCGGCATCCAACATCTGAGCCAGGTAGGAGTAGAAAGTCCTGGTGGGCTCAACCCAATGCTGAACAGCTCCCTTGGACAATACTTGCCCTTGGACAATACTTGCCCCACAGCTCTCTGGAGTGTTGGCTTCGCCAGGTCAGCATCGTAAGCTCCATCTCTCTCTGCCCAGTCCTCCTCCTTCCCTCTTCCTCGGACAAGTGCTCATCCCTAGTAAACATCTCGTACTCCAAACTCCATTTCTGTGCCTGCTTTTGGAGACCCCAGCAAGTGACAGGGAACTTCAGTTTTCTCATCTGTCAGCTCTGAAAAACCCCTGGCATGGCCCTAGCGCATGGCAGTCGGTGTCAGCCAGTGTTGGTGGAAGCCAGTCCCTTTCCCACACCATGGAAAAGGGCTTCCAACCCCCAGGGCAGAACATAGCAGGATGGAGGCTGGCCGTCAGTTCTAGGGCTGGTTTACTGGGCACCTGGGGGCTCAAATCCGTGGGTTTTACCTGCTTTTGTCAGCTGCCGCAACCCCCTGGTGACAGGCTGAAGGGGGCGGATGTGTAACTGCAGGGCTATAAAATCCTCTGCAATCTCCCACAAGAAAAGGGCAGACCGGAGCCAAGTTCCGGAGCGGTCTGGCCTGTCATTAATCCTTCCGAAGAGGAGCTCGATGTATTTTGAGATGCTAAATATTGAGGATAGGGGAATAATGAAGTGTTTTTCACCTTAGGGGAAAGTTCTAAATTCTGTAGTTCTTTTTATGGTGGGGAGGAGGGTGGAGAGAGAGAGAGAAATTGCAAGGAGAAACTATATCAATAAGTGTGTGTATACTTTTCCATCACTGTGGTTTTGAAGATCCAGTGCCTGGTACATTAGGCAGTGTGTCAGACAGTGGCAGTCGTTTTATCCATCCCCCCAGTGCGTGCTAAAACCTGCCAGTCAAATATAAAATATTTTACCTATGATGCAGCGTTTGAGCTTCAATAAATGTCCAGCTCTCTGTTCCTATTAAATTTAGAGAAAATGCCTGTCTTCTCAAAGCTTAATCACCTGTGGATGTGTTTTAGAGACTTCATAACAAGCTGCGGTGAATCAGGAAAATATTATTAATTTCTTTTCTCCCAGTCTCTGCTCTAGGGAAGGGGCCCCCGACTGCCTCCTGCTTTCTCCAGGTTGGCTGGTGTGGTGTGTGTCCCTTCTCGCCCTTCCCTTCCTCCTAATTTAGCAGTCTCAGATGGTAGTATCCTGTCATACTCATTTGGGGGAATTCTCCTTTGAAGGCTTTCCAATTAAGTCTTCTAAAAAATGACATTTAATTAGGGAAAGAGGTTTTCTTTTGGTCCCAGGATAGCAAATATTTCAATCAAATGGATGCACAGTCCTTGTATTTTATTCTCTCCCTTTCTCTTGCCCAGTGAGATGGCAGGGGGAAAAAAATCCATCAAGAAACGACATATTTTGTGTATCTTCTTGATGATTTTGACAGGCTTCCAGTGGGCTGTGAAGTTTCAGGCTTGTTTCTCATGTTCCGGTTCAATCAGATAAATAGGTTTGATTAAGCCTTCTTTTAAACTCATCATCGACTCAGCAGTGACTCCTTTCAAAATGACCTTTGGTGTAACCTGACTGTTGATCTTGGTTTGTGGTCGGTCCCACCAAGGCTCCTTAGAGTGACATTCAAGAGCAAAGCTGGGTCTGGGAGTCACGTGGCTTTGGCCACTCGCCTTGGCTGTTTATGAGAGTTGGGCTTGATTTTTGAGACTCAGCTTGGAGGTGGAGGGTGGCAACATTCATTTCCAAAGATTTAAATCTCAGGCCAGCCGAGTGGCGCATTGGTTAAGAGCTGGTTTTGGGAAGCCAGTGGCCCTGGTTCGGATCCCACATATGAGGGCCAGTGACACTGCCCTCTACAGCTAACAACAGCTCCACCTGGAGCTGGGCTGCGCGAGTCCCGGCGACGGTGTAGGCTGCAGCCCCTGCTGCAGTGGGCTGCCATGGGCTACAGTGAGTGGCCAGCAGCCAGCGTGAGCTGCCAATAGCCGCGGTGAGCGACCATCCAGAGGCCGGCGACCGATCTGCCTCATTCAGGAAGAGCACAATGACGATACCAACAGTGAAACGACGTCCTCCGCAGCTGGACTGAGGAACAAAGGGACAGCAACTTCTCTGTTCCCCTTCCCTGATTCCCCAGCGCTGTTCCCCTACCCCAATTCCCCAAAAAATCTTAAAAAAAAAAAAAAAAAGATTTAAAGCTCAGGCACTGAAGTCCAAAGCACTTGAATCTCAGCTCCCCTTTGGCTAGCAACATGACCTTCTTAAAGCCCAGATTTCTCATCTGCAACATGGGATGAAGAATCTTGCACCTGGGGTGGTAGTGGGAATGCAATGAGTTCGTGCCTGTGGATGCTCTTAGCACAGTTAATCCTTGTCGCAGGTTTCCCTGGGAAACAGACTCTGAGGTGGAGATTAGCTCATAGGATGGTTATTAAGGAGAGCCCTTGGGTCCAACACCAGCAGAAGGGAGGACATGCAAGCAGGAGAGAGCAGGGGGAGAGGTCCAGCTGCAATGGGGGTCCAGGGATTGCTTCACCCGAGCCCACAGGGAGCTGTGGAACTTCAATGGCTAAGGTGATGGGTCTGTAGTCTCCACCTGGATCTATCACTGGTGTGGGCCACCTTGGGATGCCTTGGGTAAGGGTCTCTGCAGCTGGGGTGGCACATCCTCCCTGGAAAGGGGATCTAGGTGGTACATCACTGCGTCCACCACAACCCCCAATGGGCGCTGGCTGCCCCTGTTATTCTTGGGTCAGGACTAAAAGGAGGTTTGACTCTCTGAATGTTTTTCGCTTCTGTGAGATGCAGAGCACTGCCCTAGCTGAACACTGCATTACAGTAGCCATCGGTTTTGTCATCCAGCTAATGACTGACTACACAGTGAACTGCTTCTGCAACATGCCAGGCGTCATGCTGGGCCCTGGGACCCCCTCCCCCACTCTCACGCACCTCACATTCTACACGAGGGTCTTACGTTCTGCAAGGTTAATTCATTCGATAGGTTGACCAGGATACCATGCTCTAGAGTGAGACACAAGCTCTGCACATACACACACTCACGCATGCACAGCATCAAAAGTTGAGCTGAGGCATGTCAGTTAGGTCCTCCGAAAGGCAGACACTGATAGAGATCTGGGTGCAAGAAGTTTATTGGGGGGTTAACACCTGTAAAATTTAAAGGGGACGAGAGCAGGGCTGGGCATGGAGAGCCCTCAGGTCCTGAGGCAGATCTGACCAAGTCTTGGCCAACCCAATGGGGGGCTCTGGAGTAAAGATCTCCCATTTGAGGAACCCTATGTTGGACAGAAATGGCCATGTCCTGGTACCCCGCCATGTTCAGTTGTTGTCTGGGAAGAAGGTGGCTTTGGCTTAAATTCCAAAGCTTCTCCTACTTGAAGGTAATTCTTTCCAGAAGGAAGATCCGAGCAGCATGTCTCCAAGGCTGCCACGTAAGGATTAAAGGAGGACGTACGTGCACATAGTAGGTATGGCAGACACGTAGGAAGACCTTGACAATTTTTCCTTCCCTTCCACCTTTTTCTTCTGTGCTTTCATAATGTGTAATGAGGACTAGGAGAGCGTGAACAGTAATGCTGCATTAGGTGGCAATACGATCACTGTTTGAATGTAGGGTGTGGTATATTACATGGCAACCACAGGACTCAGCAATGTACATACATGGCCTCCACCAGTGCTCATGCAACTTTTTAACTTAGAGACCTAATTATTCCCATTATACAGATGAGGAAAACGAGGCTCACAGCAGGGAGGTCACTTGCCCAAGTCATACTGTGAATGAGTCCATGCTCCTGAACCAGAAACTCTACTCCGCCCTTGTGACCTTGGCTGTCACAGAGCAGAGGTCACGTCCTTAGGAAAGTCGCCCAAAGACAAAACAAGATCTGAGAGTACAGTGTATCGATTATCTGGGCTGATGGCAAAAATAGTGACCAGCCTAATTTGCTGAGAGGGAGGACCTCGGTGACCGCTGGGAGGCTATAAGGCTTGTGTGTGCCACTGGAACTCTAAAACTGCTCTGCAGACGAAATCGATAGAAAGCAGGGCAAAAGCATGGAGAGGTGTTAGGGACGGAACCTCAGGGCCTTTGCAGTGTGTGAGCCTCTAAGGAGAACTCAAACTAGACCATCGTCTTACCTCCCTACTTAAACTGAGCAGGAAGAAGTCTGTCTCAGGTAAAAATGGTTGGGGGTGCCCTGGGGCAAGGGTTTCGAAATCGGCTGCGTTCTCTCCCGTCAGAGCCAGAATTTCACTGGAGGGTCGGGTCTTGGTCACTGTTGTGTCAGCGGAGGCTAATTGCTTTTTAAATCGGTCCCTGGCAGAGTCTGGGATGGAGAAGGATGTTTTGCAGCTGAACCCGCCAGATATTAGGTGCCTAGAATTTAGGATGAACTAGAGGCTGTGGTGGGGATGGTGGGAGGAGCCAGCCCAATGTCATGGCCTCCTGTCCCATCATGCCCATTCTCCCTTAATTCTTCATACAAGATTATTTCTCAGTTCTGATCTGCCTGTCTTCCAACCTTCTCAAGTGCTTTAAATGGCTCCCCAGTGCTTATCGGATGAAATTGAAACTACTTAGTGGGGCGCACTAGGATCCAACCCCATCCTGCTTTATTATATATACTGAGCTGTGCCCATTCTCTAAACATATCTTGTACTTTACTTGCCCCTTGCCTTTGCATAGGCTATTCTTTCTGCCTGGAATGTCCTTTTCCTTCTTAAGGTTGGGCACATAAAATTTAGGCTACTTAAAAGAAAGAACTTCTTGGGCCGGCCGAGTGGCGCGGTGGTTGGGTGCTGGCTTGGGAAGCCAGCAGCCCCGGTTCAGGTCCCAGTGACACTGCCCTCAAAAAAAAAAAAAGAAAGAAAGAAAGAAAGAACTCTGCAAAGTGAGTTGTAAATAGATAACATGGCATATTACATGGCAACCACTCCATATTACATGGCATATTACATGGCAACCTTTCCTAATAAACTCCTGCACATCCTTCAAAGCCCATCTCAAATTCACCTTGACTCCTTTAGCTTAAGGTTTCTCAAACTTGGCACATTTTGGGCTAAACATTTCTTTGTGGTGGAAGCTGTCCTAGATGTTGTAGAATGTTGAGCAGCATCCCTGGCCTTCCCACCCACTAGATGCTAGTAGCATCTACCTCTGCCACTAAAAATGCCTCCAGACATTGCCCAGTGTCCCGTGGGGGCCCAAATTACCCCTGTTTGAGAACGTTGCTTAGCGAGTGTTAGTTGCTTCTTCTATATTTACCTGGCACCTTATCCCAGCACCATATCTCACTGTGTTGTCTTTATTTGCTAATCTATCTGTCCCCTCACCAGACTAAAAGCTCCTTGGTGCTGGGACTCCATCTTATTCACTCTGGTGGCCTCATCCCCTTGTATTGGGCTTGGCACATAGTAAGTGCTGCATGAGTATTTGTTGAACACATGAAGCACTGTGGCATGAAGTTAGGGAACAGCTGTCTGGCAATCGTGTTTCTCTATAAAGCTAAGGGCAGTTAATTACCATTGGGGTAATAATGGTGACCACCTCATAGAGTTGTGCAGATTGAATGATTAAAAGAGTGAAAGCTCTCAGAATAGGGCTAGACACATAGTAAGTGCTTAAATATGTTAACTCTTGTTGCTATTGTTATTTTCTCGCTCTTCAGGGCTCTCTTAGAAAGATTGGCAATTTGAGGGTCACAAATGGCATTGATAATGTGGACATTGTGGGAGGATCCCTCTTAAGGTTAGGCACATAAAATTTAGGCTACTTAAAAGAAAGAACTTCTCTACAAAGTGAGTTGTAAATAGATAACATGCCAACAGACCATATGCTGACCTAGTGGTTAAGGGTGAGGGCTCTGGGCCAGACCTGCCCGGGTTGGAATCTTGAGTCCCTTCCTTACTTAGCCTCAAGTTCCCTCACCTGTAAAATGGGAATAATAATAGTATCTACCTCATAGGGTTACTGTGAAGGTGAAATGAATTAACATGTCAAATACACACAGTTAAGACTCTTTGAATCTTTTTTTTTTAAGATTTTTTAAAATTGGGGAATTGGGGGAGGGGAAACAGCATTGGGAAACCGGGGAAGGGGAACAGACAAGTTGCTGTCCTTTTGTTCTTCAGTCTAGTTGTGGAGGATGTTGCTTCACTGGCCCATGTTGATATCATCATTGCACTCTTTCCGGGTGAGGCAGTTCGGTCGCTGGCCACTGGACGGCTGCTCACAGCAGCTCTTGGCAGCTCACATAGGCTGCCAGCAGCTCACGCTGGCTGCCGGCCACTCACTGCAGCCTATGGCAGCCCACTATAGCAGGGGCTGCAGCTATGCCCACCGGGGAACTCACAGCAGCCCAGCTCCAGGTGGAGCTGTTGTTCACCATCTTAGCTGTAGAGGGCAGTGTCACTGGCCCTCATATGTGGGATCCGAACTGGGGCCTTGATGCTCAGAGCTGGCGTCCCAAGCTACCTCTTAACCAATGTGCCACTCAGCCAGCCCAAGACTCTGAATCTTAATTATCACTGTCATCATTGTTATAATTTTTAGATATATTCTTTTTTTTTTTTAATTGGGGAATTAGGGGAGGGGAACAGCGTTGGGGAACCGGGGAAGGGGAACAGACAAGTTGCTGTCCTTTTGTTCTTCAGTCTAGTTGTGGAGGACATTGCTTCACTGGCCCATGTTGGTGTCATCATTGTGCTCTTCCCGGGTGAGGCAGATCTGTCACCAGCCTCTGGACGGTCACTCACCACAGCTCTTGGCAGCTCACGCTGGCTGCCAGCCGCTCACGCTGGCTGCTGACCACTCACTGTAGCCTATGGCAGGCCACTGCAGCAGGACTGCAGCCTACACCGTCAGCAGGGCTAGCACAGCCCAGCTCCAGGTGGAGCTGTTGTTAGCTGTAGAGGGCAGTGTCACTGGCCCTCATATGTGGGATCCGAACCGGAGCCGCTGGCATCCCAAAACCAGCTCTTAACCAATGCACCACTCAGCCGGCCCTTAGATATATTCTTGAATGATAGCTCCTAGAGAAGCTGGAACGTTTTGGGACTCTTTGGGTGGCCTAGGCATTCCACTGCTCCCCATGTCAATACCCGGCAGACATGACTAGTTGACCACGTACTACTTTTCGCTCCAAGCCTCAGAATCCTTCTCCAGGTAGTTATAACCAATAGATCACTGTGTGCACATACTATGAACCCTCTGCTTTAACTATCCTTATGGATCTCCAATAAGTATTAAATTCTAGGAGCGGGTGGAAGATACACTAGACCATGGGGTCAATGATATGAAGAATAATTTCCCTGGACCTCAGGGTTGAATTTGCTACTACCCCTCCTCCTGCCATTGTACCTGAGACACTGTCACTCCAAAATTCTCCAAAATGTCAGTGCCGGGTCCTGGGGAAGCCAACATGACAGGCTCCCTAGGGGAGCCCAACCGCTGGAGAAAGATGGGGCCCAAACGCACACCCACAGTGCCTCCAATCAGAGCTGCTCAAAGTGTGGTTCATATATCGGGGCTGGTCCACAAACTTACTGGCCTGTGACAAGGTAAATCCCCAAATTGGGAGTTTCCTGGGGCTGCTGTAATAAATTAACCACAAACTACATGGCTTAACGCAACAGAAATGTATTCTCTCACCGTTCTCGAAGCCAGAAGTCCAAAGTCAAAGTGTCAGCAGGGCCGTGCTTCCTCTGAGATGCTGGTTAGAATCCTCTCTCTCATCTCTTCCAGCTTCTAGTGGTACCCAGCTACCCTTGGTGTCCTTGGCTGGTAGACATGTCACTCCAAGCTGCAACTGTATCATCACCTGACCTTCCCTGCGAGCATCACTGAATGTCCCCTCCTCTTCCTTTTCCTCCTCTTCCTCTTTTTCTTCATCTCCTCCTCCTCCTGGAGATTTCCCCACAACATATTTTTTTTTCAGTTTTATTGAAATATAAGTGATATTCACACTGCATATGTTTAAGACGCACAGCCTAATGACTTGATTGATGGACATTGTGAAATGATTATCACAATAAGCTCCGTTGACATCCATCCTGAAGTGGTTTGTCTTGGTGCACCTGTGGTGCAGCAGGGTGCTTCAGCCTCACTCCCATGTTCTAGAACTTTCTCAATGATGTCTTGTCCATGAATAGTTGTCAGTTGTTCTTGTGAGGGGGCGCGAAGTCGGGAACGACCTACCTTGCCATCTTGGTGACATCACTCCTCCTCTTTCTTATAAGGACACCAGTTATTGGACTTTTAAAGGATAGTTAAGGGCCCTTCTAATCCATGTGACCTCATCTTAACTAATGACATCAGCAAAGACTCTATTTCCAACGGTCACATTCTGGAGTTTGGCAGAGCGGGGGACGCCATTCAACCCGGTACAGACAGTAAGCATTCTGAGACGCTTTGACTAGCACTGTCTTAGCTGATTCCACCCTCTGCCACCTCAACTGCATGGGCGTAGAGGGGGCGAAAAGGGTCCCCTTGGAAAGTGAGTGGTGGCATTGTTTGGGGAGCATATGACTCACCAGATTGTCATGTGCTGAAGAATGAAACCCATCCCATCCCAGCAAAGCAGTTTGGCCAACGTGAGGCTGAACTTGTGCCCATCTCATACATGTCATAATCCTAATGGCAGCTGGCATATCCCTGGTACCTTCTTTTTTTTTTTTACATTTTTTTTTTTGAGGGCAGTGTCACTGGCCCTCATATGTGGGACACGAACCAGGGCCGCTGGTTTCCCAAGCCAGCGCCCACCTGGTACCTTCTAAACCCAAATCTCATAACCCATCTGCAGGTTCTGCAGGTTCTGCGAGTTGCGCTTGTTTTCCTAGGCGTTTGGTTTCCTCTTTCTAATGGATAATTTTCTAAAGCAAACAAAATAGGGTCACAGCATGAGGTAAATGCCCTCATTAAGGAGGAGAAGCTGGAAAAAAACCCTGGAATTTGTAGCATCCCTAGGTATTCTTTCCTGAGAGCAGCTTGTAACTGTTAGTGAACTTGAATAAGTTTGTTTGACAACAGAGGGGGTCTCAGCAAGAATGCCCAGGGCAGCTCTGTAGCTGTGACAGAGAAATTCATTTTTCAAATTCGTTTTTCTTCTGTGCCAGCCCTCTCTCCTCACGAGACCATCCAGCCTATAAGGAAAAATGATAATTCAGTGAACAGGTTACATAACGTTGTTGATGGTGGTGGAGGTAGCAATCAGGTCTGTTTTTGAAGCACCTGCTGTGAGCCATTTTGAATTAACTTTGCAAGGTGTGTCTTTCTACCACCTATTTTTCCAGAGGAGGAAACTGAGGCTCTGAGAGGTGAAAGTATTTGTTTCAAGTCACACAAGGGGCCACTGCCTGAGCTGGAGTTGGAGTTCATGCCTCCAACTACCCCTTGTGTTTACTGGGAGCATTGCCCAGAATCTGGGAGGTCACCCAAGCCTCCCCTGTTTCCACATGGGATGACAGGTGCTGCCCTGAAGAAATTTAAAATTGGCTGCTATGTTTGTCTATGAAAGGATCTGTGACTTACTGGGCTGGATCAGACATGGGTTCAAATTCAGGTTAAGCCATTTACTGGCTGTCTTGGTCCTGGGGCTGTATTTCCCAGAATTCCTTATTGGCTGACTTCCCTTTGGGTCCAGCCAATGGGAAGTGCTGGAATTAGACTACAAGGTGGGAGGAGGGGATCCGATCTCTGACTGGCAGCTGTGCTAACTCCTTCAAGGTTCCAACCTCCACCAGGTGACTCTGGCCCCAGGGTTAGAGAAATACCGCCTCCCTCCTCCATCCCTCCAGCCCACGGGTGGAGCATTTTTCCCATATCACTAATCTCCAGTGGCCTCACCCATCTCACCAACTCTCTGCCTTCACTCTCCATGTTGTAAACACTTGAAATGGTTTCTAACTTCTTGATTGGATCTTGATGGAGACACCAGTTAAGTAACTTGACTTCTGGGAGCCTTGGTTTCCCTCTCTGTAAAATGGGGATAATAATAGTACCTACAACCTAATGTATGTGTGAGGATTTAACGAGATAATTCAAGTGAAACCTTCTGCTCAGTTTCTGGCATATAAATAAGAATGGTCTTCCCAGCTCGGAGACCCTAGATGTGAGTTTAGTTTCTCTTAGCAATTTAAGCAGCGTAATTCATTCTATAGTTAGCCGTGGAGCCTTCCTTTGTTTCATTTTTCTGAAAAGCACTGGTTTTGGGTCTGCATATTCCTGACTACCACTAGAAAAACACACTCCAGCCTTGATCTAAAGCATCTGCCCCTCTCTCTTCCTTCACTCTCCCATTTCGAGTGGGCAAGCCAGCTTTTTTTTTCTCACTGCTGTGCACAGCCAAGTGGGTGCAGAGAAAATGCTGACTTTTCAGAATTTCATGGGGCCCCTGAAAGCTTGTGTGTCCTCATGAAATGTAAGCTCATCTTAGAAATCTGTCTTTCATAGAAGCTTCAGTTTCTGATGCCAAGTGTCAGCGTATCAGATTGTTGGCTAATTTTAGCCTTCTCCCTGACAGCCTCACCGACATGTAATTAACACCCCAGATCAGAAGAGAGCCAGGCACGTCTCTGGTTTGCATGAAGACTGTAAGTCCTCGACCATGAGAGCTCAGATTTGAAGTCCAAAAGTGCCACTATCTGTGCCATTTGGATCTCTCCATCCCTCCACATTTCCCAGGCTGCTGGGCCCTTTAAGATCAGAATGGTTCAAGCTCCCATGCCATGTATTGTGGGAAGTCCAATGACCTCTTATCTATATCTGATACTTCTCAGAGGGCTTTTCACTCTTGGTCAATTCTTGCTTGGAATTCTAGATGGCTTCATGTACCATCTCACTTCCTGAAGCCCTTGTCTTCTCTTTGCCTTGCTCTGAACATAGGCTGTCTCTTCCATGCCTCAGAGATTTACCATAATAGGTGAGTTGTGTGAGGCAGACTTTTCTTGACAGTTTGGAGATGGGTGAGCTGGACCACAGCACAAGACAGAACAGAAGACGGGTTTAAAATTGAACGTCTGTCATTGTAAGTTTCCTTCACCATTCCCACGACAAGGACTTTCTCATCAGTGGTCTTTCTTTGTGGGCGCCCACCTGTGGCCGCGTTGCTTGATTTCCTTGCTCCTGATCTCTCTCTTCTCACAGTCTCTCATTTTGGTTTGCTGCTCAACTTGCAAACTCCAAATTCATGCTATATTTGCACTGTGGGTCAAACCCCACTCCCCACCCCAGAATTCCTCATGGGCATAGAACTGTCTTTGTTTAGAAGATGCTTTGATGAGTGTTTGGGGAGAGGATGAGCTTTCTGCCTGCATGTCCTAGGCATCACTCCAGAGCTCTGACAGGAAAGAGCGGGAAAGAGATGGGAGGACGGAAGAGATACCTCAACAAGGAGGAGAGAGGCATGAGGCAGTTGAGACTCAAGTGAAAGCCCAGTAAATCTCTTGGGATTGATGGTGTCTGTAGTGGCCACCCACCATTGTTCATGTGGCTGTGATGTACACTTCTCTGTGCCCCTTGTGGAATATTCAGTGAAAGTCGACCTTGTTAAGAAGTTCTTGCTGTGGGTATGTTCTTCTGAGGATGGGAAGAGGTGACGAGGCTGCCAACGCTGTAAAGAAAGCTCGTGTGTCTGAGGAAGCGCCTGTGATACCAGGAGCAAGGATGCTGAGAAGACCACCAGGAAATCAGCCTCTGGAATGTGTGGAAATCTAGGGACCAACCTTTGGACTTCCTCCGGAGGTGGGATTAATGAGTGTCTGTAACAATCAGAACCCTGGCTGGCAACAGCTGGCATTCTCAGACCGGGTTATTCGAGGAACTATTTTAATACAGAGTTATTTCCAAAACTGTGAGCAACATTGGGGAGCCCAGTAGGAAATAGCACTGTATCCTGGGGCTATTTATTACCAGCGGGGGTCATTATCCCTCTAGGTCTGATGGAGAAAGTCAAATTCTTTGCTGGGTAAATACTGGTCCTGACATCACGGGGCTGTGAGGACCACGGGAGCCGTGGGGTGGCAGGATGTGTGCATGTAAGTTACCCACTGCTGCTGGAACAAATGACCACTAACATAGTGTCTTAAAACCATGCAGATTTATTACCCTGTAATCCTAGAGGCCAGAAGTCCAAAATAGGTCTCATGGGTGACAACTGAGGTGATGGCAGGAAGCTCAGGGGAGAATTCGCTCCTTTGTGTTTCCAGTTTCTATTCACTTTCCTTGCCTTGTAGTCCATGGCATCACCCCAACCTCTTGCTTCCTTTTTTTTTTTTTTAAGATTTTATTGGGGAATTGGGGGAGGGGAACAGCGTTGGGGAATCGGGGAAGGGGAACAGACACGTTGCTGTCTTTTTGTTCTTCAGTCTAGTTGCGGAGGACGTTGCTTCACTGGCCCATGTTGGTATCGTCATTGCTCTCTTCCCGGATGAGGCAGATCGGTCGCCGGCCTCTGTCTGGTCGCTCACTGCGGCTATTGGCAGCTCGCGCTGGCTGCCGGCCACTCACTGAGGCCTATGGCAGCACACTGCAGCAGGGGCTGCAGCCTACACCGTTGCCGGGGCTCACACAGCCCAGCTCCAGGTGGAGCTGTTGTTAGCTGTAGAGGGCAGTGTCACTGGCCCTCATATGTGGGATCCGAACCGGGGCCGCTGGCATCCCAAAACCAGCTCTTAACCAATGCGCCACTCGGCCAGCCCTCTTGCTTCTTTCATCCCATCTTCTACCTCCTCTTCTGCAGTCAAATCTTTCTCCTCTTCGCTCTTATAAGGACACTTGTGATGACATTGAGGGCTCCCCTAGATAATCCAGATAATCTCCCCATTTTGAGATCTTGCAGACCACATCTTGTACGTCCCTGTGGCCCTGTAAGGTTCTGGGGCTTAGGATGAGGACATAGTTTGGGGGAGGGGTTGGTATCCTGCCTTCCACAGCATGAAACACCAGGCCCCCTCCATTCATGCTGGTCCCCCCAGGCAGACCAAACCATAGCATGTTTGCTGCAAGTATTGACCATGAATGTGCTGCCATGCGTCATGCATTCCTCATGTAACATGATTCTTCTCAGGGATGAGACACAGGGCTTTGTCTGTGGACCGCACCTGGAGAAACAGTGTTTCAGACTCGCAATAGTGTCACCTGCTGTATTTTCAAGCATGTCTGTTCCTCAGCCACAGTGTAAGCTGCCGATGGCAAAAGGCAAAAAAAACTACTTTTTTGTAACCTCTCAGCCCCCTCCCAGGGACGCCCACACAGCAGTTTCTCAATAAATGTTGTGGCTTAACTATCCATCTACTCGCAGAGCTATTCTGAGCACTTGGATTGAAGGAGGCTTTGAAAAGGCATTTGGGGTTTATGCCCCAGGGCAGTAGAGTAAGAGCATGGCAGGATTTGAGGAGAGATATGGGGAAGGGTTTGACCTTTCAGTATGACAAGGCTTTGAGGAACCGTAAGGGGATGGTAATTTTCAAGATGCAGGTTTGGGGACTGGTGAGATTTCACGGGGAGACGCCGGCAAGATTTCCTTCCGTTTTGCCGTCACCAGCACTTTCTAATAATTGCACACATAAACTTTCACACTTTCAGCCTTTGAGCCTGATGATTTTCAAAACTCCCGTAGTGCTTGCACTTCCTGTGTCTTGCCCATCGTAAGTGTTAATTAAAATTTTGGTGAGTTAGGCTGAACTTGGTAAGCTAGCTGACCTTGAGGATTCTAGGCTGTAGTTTCCTCACGTGTAAAACAAAAGGGTTAGGCTAGGGCACTCACAGCCCTGACTCTGGCAGTGATATGTAGAATCCTGCTTCTTTGCATGGTGGGAGTTTCCCAGGGAGACCCCTGACTTGGGAGGGAGGGATAGAAGTTGCAGCAATGGTTCTCAGGCCTTGTAGTAAGTTATCTCATCAAATCCTCCCAATAATCCCATGAAGAAAGGCACCATGAGTAGCTTTATTTTTGCAGATGAAGAAACTGAGGCTCAGAGAGTCAGGTGGCTTGCCCAAGGTCACACAGCCAGGAAGTGGTAGACCTGGGATTCGAACTCAGCTCCCCCAATTCCAGGAACCAGCCCTGACCCTCTGCTTTGATGTTCAGATTCTTCTAGGGTTTTTTTGGGGTTTTTTTTAATCCCTCAATTCCTCAGGGAGTATATCCCTGGAAAAAGGCCATTCTCTTATATAACCACAGTTCAGTTTTCAAAACCAGGAAATTCATCTGTAACATGATTATCTAACCCATCGTGCATTTTCAAATTTTGTCAACTGTCTTGGTAATATCCTTTTTGTCTGTATCTAGAATCGAATCCAAGATTCTGCATGACATTGAGTTGTCATGTCTCCTTTGCCTCTTTTGTTCTCAAACAGCCCCTCAGCCCTTCTCTGCTCCTTATGACTTCTAAGTGTTCGGGCCTGTTATTTAGTAGCATGTCCGTCAGTGTGGTCTTCCCTGATGCCTCCCTGTGGTTTGATTCGGGTTGTGTACTTTTGGGAGGAATAGCGCTGAGTGCTTCTTTGTTCTCAGTGCATCATATCGGAGGTAAATGCTGTCGGTTTTTCTGGTTCCTAATGAGGCCGGCTTTGATCACTTGGTTAACCAGGTCCGCACTTTTCTACTGTAAGGCTACTTGTTTGCCTTTGTAATTAACAAGCAAGCTGTAGGAAGATGCTTTGAGACTATGTAAATAGCTTGCTGCTCATCAAACTTTTACCTGTTAGTTTTAGCAGCCATTGGCGGTTTCCTAACTCCCACCATTTCGTTTCCATTTCTCCCCAGACTGTAAGAGGAGCTTGTCTTTCTCCCACTTCCTTATTTATTCACATTTACTTCTCCTGACATGGGCTCCTGGCTCCATCCCAGTCTTTGTGCATTTTGATCTCCCACCGTTGTTTGCCAGGTGAGCTATTGCTTCCTCATTTATTCCCATCGTGAATTCACTTCCCCTTTTATCCTTTGGAAATCCAAAGGCCTCTACTGTCCAGAGAGACTCAGTTTTAACAAGAAAGGGGCAAATCCCCAGACTTCTGCCCTAGGAAGGAGGAGGGAGAGGAGCAAACGTTTGTGGATTTTGCGGAGCCAGCACCGAGCGGGCGGGCGGGCGCCAGGGAAGCCTGGGCTCCTGAGGAGCAGACTGCTGTGTCCTCTTCCCGTTCACAGCTGTCACTCAGCATGCGCTGCGGGGCGTGGGGAAGCGGCCACCAACGCTGTGGTTTCCCAGCAGTGGCCACCTCCATAAGCCACACTCTCCTTCCTCCATCCGTGGTTGCGGAACTGTGGGTGCCTTTTTAAGAGGCACAAAGGCTTACGAGCTTCCTGGAGAACCCCCAAAAAGCCATTTCAGAGCCATCCTGCTGGCTTTCTCTTCCTAAAGGTTCAGTCCAGGTGAGGTCAGGTCCCCTTGTAGCCTGATCTTCCTTGATTCCTTGGCCATTATCCTCATCACTTGTTTAACTTCATCTTCCTTCCTCTCCCTCCATTCTTCTTTTCTTCCTCTCCTATATCCCTCGCTCCCTCCCTTGAACAAATCAATGCTCTTGAACACCTACTGGGTGCTGCCTTCATGTCCTCCTGTGGGAAACATCCATTAAACACGTTCACAATGGAACACATGATCACCAGTCTTGGTAAGTCCTGCCACACAATGTTCAAGTGGGAAAGTGCCCACTCATTTCACAAATGGAGGTGCGGAGGTCAGCCCCCACAGCTGCCCAGAGTCACGGAGGGTCTAGAATACTCCTGACGCCCTCTCCTGCCCTCCATGTCGTTCAACCCCAGCCCCAGAGGGTGACTTGCAAACCTCACGGCTGGCCTTGCCTCGGCCAACGTGGGCTTGCTCTCGGGCTCGTTAAGGTGCCCTTCTTGTATAGGAGAAATTGCTGGGAGGAGTGGGAGATCCCATATTTATCTTCTCCGCAAAGCAAAGCAAGAGAAATGCAGACGTCTGTCTCCTGTGTGAAAATAAGGCCAGTGAGAGTGTGGGATCAGGGGGAGGTGGCTCTGCAGTGCCTGTCAGTGTCCCTGTCAGGTCTTTCCTGTTTCTCTGGTCCTGTCTTTGTTTCTGTCTCTGATAGTTTCCCTGCTCTGTTCTGTCTTCATCGCGCTGTTTCCGCCAATTTCTGTCTTTTGCAGTCTCTCTGGATGTCTCTCTGCCTGGGTCACCTCTCATCAGCCCCTCAGCCTGCCACTGTGGGTGCCAGCCAGGCCTGATTACTTGGAAGCCCTCCCAAAGGGCCACCTTCTCCCACCCTTATAGCTGTCGCACATGTTGTCCCCCTTTCTGGGAGCACTGATATCTGTGTCTTCGCCCCAAATTTCTGCTTACCTTATCTACCAGTCAGATCGGAGTTTCAATGTCACCTTGAACTTCGAGGAGCCTAAACTCCTTGAAAACAGGGATCTTTGAGTCTTTCCTTCACAGCTCTATCCCTTGCAGCTTTTAATGGGATTTGTATGACCATAACTTGCTCACTGATTCCATAGTTGCATCTAGAACAGTGCCTGGTGCATAGCATCAAGTGCTCAGTAAATTGATGAATGAGCAAGAAAATGCATAAATAGGAAGCCCTTCCTGTTCCCCCCAATCTGGGTGTGTCCCCCCCACAGCATGTGGGACTCTTGCTGTCACAGATTTTATCTCTGTTGTAATTACTCAGTGTCCTGGTTAGGCTGCTGTAAGAGGATCTCAGCAATAACTCAAAGGTGATCGGCCTAGGTCAAAAGGTGGTCCTCACAATTACCTGTGGACCCTCAAACTGGGCTGACCGTGGCTCTGCCATCTTCAACATATGCCCCAGGAATTAAAGAACACAGAGGCACAGACCTGGTGGGTGTCCTGAGCCACCCCTGGACGTGACATGAGTGGCTTCTGTTCACATTCTATTGGCCAGGATTCAGACATGGGGTTACATCCAACTGCAAAGGAGGCTGGAAAACTTAGTCCAGCATGTGCCCCAAAGATGGACAGCTGGCAGCCTTGGCCACATCTGGTTATGGGTTTGAATCCCTCATAGGAGGGAATATGTCTGTTGTGTGTCCCTAGTAGCTTTCCCACAGTCCAACTCATTGTAGTCCAGTGGTCCCCAAACTTGACCGCACATTGGAACCTTCCAGGCATATTGAAAACATCCTGATGCCTGGCTCCCACCCCTGAACTTTCTGGTGTAATTATGGTGACCCAGGCATTGGGATTTCTAAGCTTCCCAGGGGACTCTCATGCGTAGAAAGGTTTAGGAACTCCTGCCATTGACCCCGAATAAATGAACAAATGTTTGAAAGCATGGATGACCGTATCTGCCACCAGCAGTCTATGCTCTGTCCCAGTGGTGACGAACTGATATCTTGGGAGTTGACCTGGTTTATTTTGGCTTGTATGGAACTTGAATCTTTCTTTGTTTTTTGTTTTTGTTTTTGTTTTTTTGTTTGTTTGTTTGTTTGTTTGTTTTTTGAGGGCAGTGTCACTGGCCCTCATATGTGGGACCGAACCGGGGCCACTGGTTTCCCAAGCCAGTGCTTAACCACGCACCACTTGGCTGGCCCTGTTTTTTTGTGTGTGTGTTTTTTTTTTTTATTATGTCTTGCCAAGATGTGAAAGCTGGAAGATACTGCAACACATTTTTCCCTAAGGCTGTGGACTTTTGGTCCCTCTCAAAAAATTTAGATGATCTTTCAACACCGGGATCCTGAGATGGGCATGTGCTCTCAGGTTTGCCACAGTCCTCACCACCCCTTTATGCCCACCTCCCACCTCCTCCACCCATTTGGTGCCTGGAGCTTAAAGGCATTTGCATGTGATCCTCTTGGTCTAAGTAACCTTCTGTGTGTTATCTCAAGAATTCCTGTTTATCCCAGAGTCAGGAGAGAGAGAGAGAGAGAGAGAGAGAGAGAGAGAGAGAGAGAGAGAGAGATTGTCAAGGCTTCTGCCTTCAATCCATTTGATCCAATGGCCCCCAGCCCCACCCACTGGGAAGAGAAGCTCCTTTGTCTGTTTCCTCAGTGCTTGGGCCGAGGGCTTAGTGGGACAAGAACTAAGTTGGGCACCAGGATGCCTGGGTGCTTTCCTTGGCTTGGCACTAACTCATTAATTTCGGTCCTGGGGCATTCTCTTTCCCGGACCTCAGTTCTCGCGTCTTTAAAAGGGAAGCGACTGAACTCGGTGATCTTTCAGGTCCGTTCCTACTCTCAGACTCAGGGAACCCGGCTCCATTTCAAAGAATGTAGAGGTGTTTTGTTTTTTTTTCTCTTTTGAAAAAGGGCTATTTCTGAGCTAGGAACCTGCTTAGTTTATGGCTTGTCCCTGAAATGAAGCTGCTCACACCTTTTCCTGATAGCCATAAGCCACGTGCCAGTGCTGCACCCAGCCATGCGATGCTGTATGGCAATTAATTAAATCAGTAAATAAATGATTGTCATACAAATCCTATTAACAGGCACGGAAAGGGAGATGACATCTTTCAGGAATCAACTTAAAAATGAACGTGTATCATCTTTTGAGGAAGGGCTTTTTTTTTTTTTTTTAAATCTATCAACCAAGCTAATCATTTGTGCATAGCAAATGTGCCCAGAAAGGGCTATATTCCAAACCCCGATTCACAATGGGCTGAGTCAGTTTTCAGAGTTCTCTTTCTCCAAAAGGAATCTCACTGAGGAGTCCAGATGTCTATATTTGGAGGACAGTCTCATGCTGGGGTGCTTCATCTTGTATTCTTGTCTGGTCACTGTTGAGACCTGCATGCAAAATGGTTTCTGAAGGAAAGGGGGGGCCCCCTTTCTCCTTCACACTGAAGGTGAAGGAGGTAGCTCAGAGGTGGTTAGTGTTCCCAGCAGCATGGACAGCATCTATCATCAGTCTCATAACCCTGCAGATTTATCTTTGTAGAATGTGCCGGAACTTGGCAAAGACAAAAACAATAGTTTCTCAGTTGGGGTTCCTTAAAGGTAGACCGCAAGTCGAAGATGCAAAGGATGCAAACGTAGGTGGTTTATTTGGGGGTTGGCCCAGGAAACACTGGGTGGGGAGTGGGGACCTGAGAATGGAAGAGAGCCCCAAAAAGGTGAGTCACCAAGCCAGTGATTCCTGGGGGGCACTGGAGCTCATTTCCACTGGAGAATTCTGGTAGAACGTGAACCTCAGCTGACCCACCCAAGGAGCGAGGTTCACGTGCCTGCTCTGTCTTCATCGGTTGAAGGTTGTTCCCTGATACATCTCCTTGCCACGAGCAAGGGTAGAGTGGGGTGTAGGCTACAGTACGGTGGTGAAGCCCAAGAGGAGATGGGTGGGCATGAGAGTAGATGTGACACCCCAGTATCCTGATACATGTCCTTCTCCTGGTACATGTCTGGACTCTCCTTGCATCCCTTTTCTCTTTAGCCTTTGGAGAGGGTAGATTTACCCTCTCCTAGATCTAAGAATGGGACTATGTAGCCCAGGCCGTATCTCATCATTATAATCTTACTGCCTGGCCACAGGAATTGGCTCAGAAGAACGTATGAGGCAGTTCAGGCCACTGAGAAGCTGGGGAAGGAGGTTGAGGAGGACTGTCCAGTCTTCTGAGAGGGCTTCCAAAGCCAGGCTGCCCTCCCCCGACCTGGACTTGGGAATAAGGCACACAGCCTCAGCAGTTGTCAGGGGCCATCCTGAGACCATGAAGGGGAGGCAGACAGAGGCCAGAGCCAGGACTGTAGGAGGCCTGGAGAAGGAAGAAAATCCTCACCATTTCTCCGCTGAGTCAAGCCATCCGTGACGCTCAGCCTTCCTTAGGACCCCTGGTATTCCGAGCCAGCAAATCCCTTAATTATTGAAGCCAGTTTGAGCTGAATGTTTTGTTGTCTGCAACAGCCTACACCTTATATGATTCCAGGGCAGATACTCAGTGTGGGCCAAAGGGGGCAAAATGAGGATGTGGGCTTTCTCCTGTGCTGTTGGTTGGGTGATGAACTGATACGACTATTTTGGAAGCCATGTTAATAGCAGGCAGCACTTCCTCTTTATATCTGTCTTTCAGGGCACGGTTGCTATGAATAAACGACTAGCCTGGTTGATTAAAAAAGAATGAAAGAAAGAAAGAAAGGAAGAAGCACTTCCTCAAAAGATGACACACATGACTTTTAAGTTTGCTCCTGAAAGATGTAATCTTCCTTTTCGTGCCTGTTAATGGGATTTGTGTGATGGCTGAATTTGTTTCGGAGACAAACCTGGGTTTTATTACTGGCTCCGTCAGTTTTGAGCTATGTGACTGTTGAGAGATTACATACCTCTCTGAGCCTTGATTTTCCCATCGACAGAGTGAGGGATGATAAAAACAGCCTCGTGGGATTGTTCAGAAGGTGCAGGAATGCAAGGCCTGGCCCAAACTCTGTGCTCGGTAATTGCTAGCTCGAGTGATTTCTCCTGTGGTGGAACAATATGTGGTCACAAGGATCAGACTCTTGACTCAGCAAATTGGACTTCTAGGGATTTACCCACAGTAAATAATCAGATAAGTGCCTAAAGATATGTGCATTGGAATTTCCTTTGCGCTGTTATTTAAATTGGCAAAACAGGGGGACAATGTGAGTGTTCCACAGCAGGGTCTGTGTTAGAGTAAACCCAGGTGATGTGATACCTTGGGGTTGTTAAAATGATGATGTACATCGTAGTGTGACATGCAAAGTTCTTCTTGACACGTGAAGTGAGACGAAATTGGATTTTTAAAGCAGTATGCAGAGATTGGTGCTGCTTTTGTAACTCAAATATGCATGCATGCACGCTAATGTTAAGATTTGCTTGCTAGAGTATGGGATTGTGATTACTTTTCAATACCTACTTTCCATGTCACTTGGGTATTTAATTATACAGTGAGTACAGATAACTTTTATAATAATAATAAAAAAATGAAGTTCTTTCTATTTTATTATTTTATTTTTTTTAGCTGAGCCATCCTGCCACCTGTTGGCAGCTCTATTTTATTTTATTTTTTGACCTTGTCATTGTAAAGTATTTTAGGAGACATTATCATAAATTATGTAAACAATATAATCACCATTTTAATGGGTTTTTTTTTATGTTTTATTTCCACTAGAGTAAAAAATATGTATGCATGTATGTATGTATGCATTTGAGTGTGTCTAGAAAGGGAAAACAATTCATTTTCTTTAAAACAAATTTTTTTTTTTTTTTTAATTTTAAATTTTATCCCCATTCTTCTGTCTCTCATCACCTTTGGCAGCCATAGGCTTGTTTTGTGTGTCTATGGGTGAAGTTCTATTTTAAAAACCCAAATGAGGTTCAAGTCTCTCCACCTATTAAATTTCACATTTCCCTCATTTTCCTGAGTACAAAGTGGGTTGTCACTATTCCCCACAAAAGGTCTGTGTCCCAGAAAGGGTTTTTCCTTAACCTTAATTTGTTTCTCATTACTACAGTAATATGTGTCCCTAGTTTTTTGGTTTTCTTAAAAATCAATTATAGAAATATTACTTAGCTCCTGCATCTTTCACCTTTTATTATTTCACTCCTAAACTCAAAATGTGCGTATTTTTAGCTTTTCTATGCATACCCCTTGTGTTCACTTCCTGTGTGCATATAAGCTAATGCACCCCTCTTCTATTGCTTCTAAACGACTATTCTAAGCTCCTCTTTTGACTTCACAGCCTTTTAGCTATACATAAAATGCTGCATTATAAGAGACGGCAAGCCTTAGTTTCAAAAATAATTTGAAAAATCTTGCTTCTTAAAATCAAAGAACTAGAATGTACATATCTATTGCCTTTCCCTTATTGATGATTTATATGCATTATAATGCACAGATCGCTACAGTTTGATGAGTTTTGATATATATTGTTATTTTTTCTTACACGCAGGATCATACTTTACACACTTCCTTGCGTCTCACTTTTCTTGTTTAGCAATCTATCTTGGGCGTCGCTGCCCATCTATCTATCCCATTCTTTTCATCGCTGCCTAGCATTCCATCATTGTAACTATATGACCATTTATTTCCCCCAAACTCCTGGTGATGGATATTTGGGTTGTGTCCAGTTCTTTGGCTGTTGCAAACAGTGCAGTGAATATCCTTGCACATCTATTTTGGTGTCCTTGTGGGAGAATTTTTCATAGGCGGATTGTTATTGATGTCTAAGCACCATCGATTCTGAATGCCTGGTGAAGGAGATGTAATCTCTGTTCTCAGAGGGTGCAGTGAGGCAAACACCATTTTGTTCATGGTTTCCCCACTGCAGTCCCAACCAAGGACCCCAGCATTCATAGCGACCCCTCCCAAAGCTGAGGGTTTCTGAGCAGAGCCTGCTTGATTCCCTTCCCCATCTTCACATTTTGTACCCAGGTGAGATTTATCCACTCACTCAGGGCAACTTTGGGGATGGCAGCTCTATTCTGGGCTCTGGGGTACTATAGTGAATGTGGTGGATATGGCCCCCCCAACTCTGAGGCTGGCATTCTAGTGGGGGACGTCACAAACAAGGAAATGAATAATGCGGGAAAACCATGTTAACCTCTTCTTTTTTACATTTTATTGGGGAACAGCCATGGTCCTTGGTTACACATTGCTTTTCAAGCTACAATGGCACAATTGACTCTTTTTAGGAAGTGGCCCATGTGTGGATTGAACTGGCCACCTTGGTGTTATCAGCACAATGCTCTAACCACCCAAGCCAACTGGTCACCCCCATGGTAGCCACTTCTTGAAGCCTCACAGCAGCAGGTGGTGGGGAACCCGCCCTATCTTACAAATAGCCCTACCAGCTCCAATGAGACATGGGGGAACTTGCTCATTGCAAGAGCATCTGTTTTTCCTGTGTCTTGTCCAGTCTGCTGAGAAGTATGTTCCACGCTCTTCATAGACCCAGGAAGGACTTGGGATGAACGATTTCCCAGAAGGAAATCCCAGATTTTGTGGAGGCGGCAAAGATTTGTGAAAAGAAAGAGCATATGTTGAGGGATTAGGGAGGCCTGAGTTTGAATCCCACCCACGGTTGGCTGAATAATGACCTCCAAAGATGTCCATGTCCTAAATTCTGAAACCTGCAAAGGTGTTACCTTACATGGTAAAAAGGACTTTGCAGATGCAATTAAGTTAAGGATTTTGAGAAGACTATCCTGGACATTTTTTCTGGGGGGAAAGGAGGAATGTAATCCCAAGGATCCTTCTACAAGGGGAAGTAGGGGGATCAAAATGAGCAGGAGAAAAAAAAGAAAAAAAATGAGCAGGAGAGATGAGACACTGGGCGTGGAGGCTGTGTGGGGGAGTTATGTGTGTCCATGAGCCGAGGAATGTGGGCAGCTCCTAGAAGCTAGAAAAGGCAAGGAAAAGACCCTCCCTTAGAGCCTCCAGGAGGAACACAGCTCTGACCATCCTTCAGGACATCTGATGTTCAGAACTGTAAGATAAATCTGCTTGGTCTTAAGTCACTAAGTTTGTGGCAGCCCTAGGATACTAATACACCAGCTTGGCTATTTACTGCTGCGTGACTCTAGATAAGCTATTATTAACCTTTCAGTTTATTATCTGTAAAATGAGCATAAT
This sequence comes from Aselliscus stoliczkanus, assembly GCA_033961575.1. Lineage (NCBI taxonomy): Eukaryota > Metazoa > Chordata > Mammalia > Chiroptera > Hipposideridae > Aselliscus > Aselliscus stoliczkanus. Next base: position 8,177,250 of record CM066736.1, read on the forward strand.
GATACCTCTCCTGTGTGTGGGTTTTTTTTGTTTGTTTGTTTGTTTGTTTTTTTAACAGTTGGTGATAAAACATCTAAAGTGCCAATTTTAGTGCCTGGAGCATAATAGGTGCCAAACAAATAAACAGAAGGCATTATTACTATAACAAGTGCAGTAGTAATAATATAAAATAATATATATACTAGTGTTATGATTATTAATAATTTAATTCCTCTGCAACATAAAAGACTTGAGACACCTTATAAGAACACAAACCTTGAACCAATGACAAAGAAGGAAATAGAGATTCAGGATCAACAAAGAAGTAAGGGCATAAATTCAATTCAGGGAAAAGACCACCCATGTGTAAGCAATGTGAATTTAAGGATGTCCCAGTTGAGCTTCAAATTTGGCACTGAGCTTCCTGGTGCCACCGAGCTTCTTATGCTCTTTAGTAACAGAGAGAGGGAAGAATTCAGTTACCCAAGGAAAGCAAAGCTTTTCTTAGTATGGTAAGAAATCTATACGTTTTTCCTTTGGTGTGCTTAGCACAAGTGCAGCCAACTGGTTGTGTGGTTATGTATTTAAATCTGTCTCCTCTATACAAGACTAGCTATTCTTAATCCTGAGTTCCTATTCAAACCACCTGGGATTTAAAAACATAATACCAATGCCTAGTTCTACCCCAAGCTTATTCCATCAGAATCTCTGGGAGTGGAGCTGGATATCAGTACTTTAGAAAGCTCCCCAGGTACCCAGGTATTCTGGAGGCAGCCAGGGTAGAGAATAACTAAAATGAACTCTTAGCTCCCTGGAGGCAGGAATCAGGTCTGTCTTATTTACTGCTGGCCCAGTGCTCAATGTACATTTTTAATTAATTAATTAATTTATTTTTTGCACAGGTAAACCATTCACCTGATTTTAAAAATGTCAAAATATAGATAGTGGAATGTCTTCTTCCTTACCTATCCTCTATCCACCTAGTTCTTCTCCCAGCCCCTAGCACAGGTTATCATTGTTACAGTTTTTCTCCAGGAAATCTTTATGCAAAGATAAATAAAATTGTGTGTGTGTGTGTGTGTGTGTGTGTGTTACATGATATGTTTATGTAATGTTAGTTGAGTTACTGACCATTCTTCACTCTTCTCTGGTGGTCATCCACACCCTTGCCATGGCCTCATGGTAGGTAGACTATTCTTCACTCTTGACTTTGAATTTGGCCATGTGACTTTGGCCAATGGGATGTTAGCTGACAAGGCACCGGAGTCTTGAAGCATTGTGTGATGGGTCTTACTCTCTCATGCTCTGTGCCCCACATCCAGGTTAACTATTGCCCTTCAGGCTGGCCTTTGAACGAGGACAGTGGAACAGGCTCAAACAGGACCTGAAGTTAGCAACCTGAAGCAGAGCACCCCCACTCCTGAGCCCAGTCAAGATCAGCAGAACCCCAACCAGCTCTCAGATCCATGAGCATGACAGTAAATGATTACTTTGTTAAGTTTTGGGGTGGTTTGTTAGTGTTATTATGGGGGTACCATATCCATGTTTCTCTGTGCCTTTATTTGCCATTATATCATGGAGATCTTCCTGTATCAGTGACTAGAGAGCTACCTCAATTGTTTAAAAAAATCTATATAGAATGTCATTGTTTGGATATACCCTAATTTATTTAGCCTTCTATTCAAAGGCATCTAGATTGTTCCCTGTATTTTGCTCTTACAATTCTGCGGTGGATAACCTTGCACATACATCATTTTGCACAAGTCCAAACATCTCTGTAGGAGACATTTCCAGAAGAGGAATTGCTGTGTCAAAGAATATCTACATTCATAATTTTGATACATGTTGTCACATTACACACCATAGGATCACTTCCACCCACAGTGCTTGAGAATACCTATTTCCCCACATCCTCACCAGCAAGGTGTGTTATTAACCTTTTGGATTTTTGCCAATCCAATGGGGAAAATAGCATCTCGGTGCAGCTTTAATTTGATTTTCCCTTTTTTGAGTGAGATGGAGCATCTTTTCAAATGCTTAAGAGTCACTTGTGTTTTCTATGAATGATCTATTCATTACCCTCCAACCATCTTTCTATTAGATTGTTTTTTTATCGATCCCCTCGAGGCATATTTGCTGAATAAACAAATGAATGAAATAAAATGAATTTAAATAAGGGACACTGAGAACCATGGTCCAATATCCCGAATCAAACCTGGCAGAAGCAAGAACAGATTTGGCCTGCTGTGGGTTGTGGTTGTTCATCCTGTTCTTTGATAAAAAGCCCAGGGCCTCACATTGGATGCCACTCCTGATGAACAGATCTACAGGAGGCTGAGGTAACAAGGTTCAAGTGAGCACTCTTGGGAGCAAAGAGCTGAGGATATCGGGAGGGCTGCCTCAGTCCTCAGCAGGATGCTCAGTGGGAGCGGAGTGGGGTAGGATTGTACACCCCCCAGGGCCCAGAGGACCTCAGTGTTCCTCTCGTAGGTGCTCAGGAGGGCACCTCTGTACTTCAGATGAGCAGATGGTAGGTTGACGTTTCACTGTGACTATTAAGGGGGCGAATCTGGGCTCTCGCCTAGATGGAAGGTGCGTCAGACCCACCTTATGTGCCTTCCATGAACCGTGCACCTGCCTTGCTTTCCAGCCAGAGTGGGCTTAGCCACAGCTGGGGCTGTTCTCATGTATTAGAGACAGTGGGTGTTCCCAACTTCCCTGCGATTGTCATTCCTATTGTGGCAGCTGTTCTGGTCCCTATATCCACCAAGGCAGGAGGTGTTGTGAAGGCCAGTTGATACCCACCTACATGATATCACCAAGTGTGAGGAGTTGACACCCCACTGGGGGAACTTTGACTGATGGGAGATGAAAGTTGGTGGATAAATGATTCCCATCCCCAGATGGATGATTTCAAGGTGCAGCCTCTCTGTAGGCTTTGATACTGAGCCACCAACCTGTCCCCAATCTGTACCATAATGCACTCCTTTATTTCTCTCCCTTCTTTCCCTGGGATTATACTCCCCAAGACAGTGTGGGCACATACACTTTTGCCTCAGGCTCTGTTTTCTAGGGAACCCCAGATAAGACAGAAAGGAAGCTCATTTCCATCCAGAGGTGGTGATTTCTATAAATTGTGTACGGGACACCCAGATCCTAAAAGCAAAATGACTGGTGATACAACTGCAAGGAAGGTTTAAAAGAAAAACCCTACTATTTAGTGAGCATGTAGTATGTGCTAGCTCGACGCTAAAAGTTTCACATGTGTTATATCACTTGATGCCTACAACATCCCTATGCAGTATTACTTCTACCATTTTACCATTAAAGGAGCTGAGACTTTGCATGTGAAAGTTAGGGAATGCTGGAGCTGGGCTTTCAAAATTGTTCTCACAGTTCTGCTCGGCTCCAAACAAGCACTCATGTGATTGTAGAATATATATATATATATATATATATATATATATATATATATATATATATATATATATATATATCTGTCCATGTCCTTTCAGAGTTATTCTATGATAATTCTGGCATACATATCTATAATAGGACATGACTTAAAACACTCAGATGGCAGCTGACTGTCTTGCTCGGGGAAATTTCATCTCAGCACGTGTCAGTTGCCTCTGTCATCTGAGTAGCCTTCATTGTGTGGTACGGACAGACCATAAGTCATTCGGCAGATCCTTCATTGACAACAGTCAAGTTGTCTTCTGCCTCCTATTGTGCCTTTGTAATTAGAGAGTGTCGCTTGATGGATGAGAGGACAGGCAAGTGAAGGGCTTGCCCAAGGTTGGCAGCCCTTGGGTGGCAAAGCTGGGATTTGAACATAGGTCTCCCAACCTTGGTCCACCTTGTTCATGCTTCCTCCACAAAGCTATGGGGGCTCTGGATGCAGAAAGGGCATGGCAGTAAACCCCAAAAGACCAATTTGGGGAATGGGTATAGACAACACCTCTGCTTCTGGGTGGTGTCTCACTCACTCATTCTCTTAATTCTCAGGCAGGGTCACAGCCACCACCAACCCTCCTCCAGGCCCCCGTGTCCCTCTGCTCCCTTCCAGTGCATTAGCTTAGCAAACCCTAAATCCGTCCCTCCAATGATGGGTAAGTCATTGATGGGCCCTCAGAACCAGCTGAGAGCCTGCTCTATTTTTTTTATTTTTTTTATTTTATTTTTTTTAGAGGGCAGTGTCACTGGCCCTCACATGCGGGATCCGAACCGGTGCCGCTGGTGTCCAAAGCCAGCTCTCAACCACCGCGCCACTCGGCCGGCCCGAGTCTGCTCTATTTAAAGAAGCACATGTTTCCAGGTGCTGAGTCACATTGGGCTAGACCAGCTGGCCCGCGTCCAGCTCTGTGGATGTTCACCACACAGCGGCCGCGCCAGCTTGGCTCAGACTTTGGCAACCGCCCCAAAGAGGCTCTGAGCCGAAACGCCTTATTTAATAAGATGAAACATGACGCCCCAAGCTCCCTGTTTTCAGATTTGAAGCGTAGGCATTCTCCTTGCCTCCCCCGACCATTATTCTTTATTATAATGGTGATCGATCTGCTAAAATTGCTGTCACAGAGACTGAATTGAAATCCCAGCCCTGCTGTTTACTAGCTCTGTGACCTTGGGTGAGTTGAATAACCTCTCTGAGCCTCAGTGTCCTTGTTTGTCCAATGGGGTTAATAGCTACCATGTAGGGTTCAGGGCAGAGGCAGACACAGTAATATATGGGAAACCGATCTTACAGTCAACCACTGATGGCAAATTAAATTAAATGTATGTTTAGCATTATGCTAGGCACAGTAGGAGAATACTAAGCACAGTGAGATATGCCGGCTCTCATGAAAGTTGTTTAAAGAAGACATATAGACTTGTGAAGTTATAAGTAGCAAGCCTGAGCAATGCAACAGTCAGATGGTTGTTGAGAATCTAAATTTGGTTCAGGCATGGCAGTGATGGAGGCTCCGGGGATGCACAAATGGTTTGTGACCTCAGGCAACTCACTATCTAATGGGAGAGACATGCAAACACAGTTGCAATGCGAAAAGTGCTCAGAAATGTTTAAAGTGGTATGGGACTCCCCTTCAAGGAGCAGCTAATTCCAGGCACGTCCAACTATTTGTGGTTCCTTGAACACACCGCCCTCTTTCCCGCTTGTCCTTGCAAATCCTACTTCCTCTGCCTTCCCTCATCTTATCAGTCAAGGTCTTTTTAATCGCAAGTGACAGAAATCCAGTGTACAGTGGTTGAAGCAAAAAACCCCAAAAGTTGATTTGTTTAAATAATTGAAGGATCTAATATTGTTGGCCTCAGGTATGGCTGGATCCAGGGACTCAAATGATATCATCAGGACTTTCTCTTTTCCTCAGATCAATTTCCCTTTGTGTTGGCTTCATTCTTCAGTACATTCATTCTTGCTAGTGGCAAGATGGCCATTAACAGTTTAGACTTAACTCTACCGATGGTAACAACACCAGGATAGAGAGAGCGTCTTTCCATTTAAGGGTCGTGAAAGTCTAGAGTTGCCTTTCATTGGACCAGTTTCAGTCACATGTCCATCCCTGATCCAATTGCTGTTGCCAGGAAGATGGAATAAGCTGATTGGTTAGATCTGGGTCATGTGCTCATCCCTTGGGAAATCACAAGGACTGAATGTGGATAGAAGGTCATTCCCAAGGAATGTCGGACATGAGGCAGATAAAAACAACAGATGCCCCTCATGCCCCTTCTCATCCTTCAAGATGGACCTTGAATGTCGTCTCGGTGAAGTGACTCCAGAGCCACTGTTCCCCCTGGTTGAGTCATATGTTACCTCCACTGTCAGCGCATAACTCACACACTTGTAAATAACTCTCCCTTGAGGGAGGAGCTGTGTGTTATGAGCGTTGTAGGCTCTGGGTGCCCAGCTCAGTGCCTTAGACAGGTGGGCGTTTAAGAAATGTTCATTGAGTGAATGAATGAATGAGTGAATGAATGAAACCAGAATGTGGTAGTCCTGAGCCAGTTTGCCCAGAGATCCACTACTCTTCCTTCCCTGTTACGTTATGGAGGTCGGAGCCCGTTAGGCTGCATTTGTTGGGCAGCCTAGCTTCTGCCAGGGGGCAGCCAATGGGAGACCGTGGCAAGATATTGGGGGATGGGAGGAAGGAGAACCTGGGTTACTTCTTCCCTATCTCTCTCTTCCTTGAGAGGCTTCTTTTGCAATGGCTGCATCTCTTCTACAGTTCCAGCTTTTGCCTCGTGACACCAGCCCCGGGGCTCTGGTAATACCCTCTCTTCCCTCTGTCTATCCTAGATATCTAAAAAGAAAAGCTTTTTGCTGTGGTTGGTTTTGGGTGGTCACAGCATCGTCTCTTGGCTTCTGACCTTTCTCATCCCCCATAGAACCAATTTCCTGCACTAAATGTCATCTGAAATACTTAGAGTGGTGTCTCTTTTTCTGGTTGATGTCTAACTGATACCAACCGGTTCCATTGGGAACCCTCAGACCATAAAGAGCACATTTGTCTGCAGAATTGTCTGACCCACAAAGGGACTTTACTCTGAGAGGAATTTTCCAGTTGCTGGTGTGAGAAAGAGAAGCCTCCCCTTTCTGCAGACTGTATTCACTGAAAGTTCTCCATTCATCAAACAACCCAGCTGCTTGTCTGCATGGTCCCAGCTGGTCAGGGAGGAGCTTATCTGTAGGGAGTCAAAAGTTATTCATCACAAAGTGGTAGGGAGGCGGAGGTGCTGGTTTAACTGTGTGCATGCTATTACTCTTTTATGCCCCATTCCAGTTTTTGAGTTGTTTTGTTTTTGGAAGAAAGTCTGGCTTCCCTAAATTTTGGCCCTGAGAAGTTAGGGGTGACTTATGAGATTATTTCCGCTCACAGCAGGGAGAGATGTGGACAAGTGAAGACCCCATGGGTCCCTGCTGTGCCCCACAGAACAGAATGTGGGGGAGCAGTAGGTGGAAACTCCATGCTTCTGACTGGGGCCTCTAGAACCTGTCACACCTGAGCTGAAGTGCTAGCTTTGTCACTTATCACACTGTCACCTTTAACATCACTGAGTCTTCATTTCCTCATCTGTAAATAGGGGCTACCTCATGAAATGTGTGTGAGACACTCAGTGTAGTGCTTGAGGTAACCTTCCATATAAACCTACTGTAAATATTGGCTCAAAAAAAACCACAAAAAAAACCCCAAAAAACAAACTGAGATCATCACTGAAGCTGACCACAGGCCTTTTGCAGGACTGGGACCACACCTCACTTCATCCCCCACAGTGCCTGGCATATACGGGAATCAGTTCAGTTGCAAGGATCAGAGATGTATCCAAGTTAGCACAGATGAAAATGAAGGGGCTTTTTATGGAATCCGGGGAGTCTAGTAGAACTCATTGCTAAGAACTATGGCTGGGCTTCACTGTAACTAAAGAGTCAAGAGGTCATCTTGGACCCCTCTCCATGCACATGCCTTTGGGTCTTCCCATAATGCTTTTCGAAGCTTCATTTTTCTCTCTACAAATAGATACCATCTCTCTTCTTGCACCTGGCCCACTGTGGATTCCTCAGATGCCAGCACAAGCCTGCATACAAGGTGGCACCTGGCCAAGAACCCAGGCTTAGGATCAGATGGCCTGGGTTCCCATCTTAGCTCTCCCACCCGCAGACTGTACAACTGTAACTCCCTGTAACTCATTTTCTTCATCTGCAAACAGAGTACGAGGATAGCATCTGCCTCATGGCAGTGTGGAGATGTAAGAGTTAGTATGTGTGAAGTGCTTATCATAACTTCCTGGCACTTAGTAAGTGCTCAGTAAACATTAGCAATAGTTATCATTACATGACTTCCCAGCTCACCTTCTGGCGTGGGCTGATTCCCAGAAGCAGACCGTGAGATAAGGACTCATGTGAAAATGACTTATTAGGAACTATTCCCCAAGGAAACTGAGAAGAGACTAGGGAAATAGGGGTGGCAAGGGAAGGAAAAGAGGCCGTGCAGGGTGGTACCAAGGACAGCTCCAAGGAAGGTAATCTTTTTTTATTTAAATTTATTTATTTATATATTTTTTAAATTAGCTTCAGGTGTACAACAAAGTGCAATAGTTATACATTTTAGCCCTCAAAGTGACAACCCACCTCCCCCAATTCTCTCCCCCCACTCCTCCCCTCCATATCATACTATCTATTACAATTCCTCTGACTCCCTTCCACCATATAATCCACATCCCGTGACTATCTATATATTCAATTACAGTTGGCATACAATATTATACAACTTCAGCTTCAGGTGCACAGTGCACTGATCAAGCCTCTACTCCATCCATGACAAGGAAGGGAATCTTGCTTTGATCCTGGGGCAGCGCCAGAGACAGTGTAGTCACGTGTTACAGTTGTCCCCAGAAAGGGGTGAAGAAGTTGAAGTATTTTTACCCCCATGCCTGTCAGTCACTGGCGAAGGGAATTCCCAGACACTTCAGGCTTTGTGTCACCCAAGAGGCAGCCAGTGTGCATGAAAATGGTAAAGGGATCTAAGGCCATCTGGGTGGAGCCCTGACAGTGATTGCCACTCCTCCCCAGAGCAAAACAGCTCAGTCTTTAGAGCCCAGATGCGAACACTCAGCAGCAGAAATCTGATTGGTACTGTGTGAGTGAGGTGACCTCTTTCCTAAACAGGTGTGGCTGGGGGATTGCATAGCACATGGAACAGCCCTTTCCAAGGAGGGTGCAGGTAGAGCAGGGCTACTGAGAAAGAGCTCAGGGGAGTGGATGACACCTCAAGCTCAGGATGCTTCTCAGCAAATGCCTGTGGAAGGATGCTGTGCACCCAGCCCCATGCACCCAGCACCGTGCACCCAGCACCATGCACCCAGCACCGTGCACCCAGCACCATGCACCTAGCATCGTGCACCCAGCACAGTGCGAGTTTCCTAGTGGATGCAAAGATGGCAAAGACGGGGTGCCACAGCCTATTCTTTGAGATAACACTGGGATAGTGGTTTCCTCACCTACCCTGTGAGCTTTTCAAGGGTAGGGACCACATCTTACTGAGCCCTCTCTTCACACAGATTCGAGATGCTGAGTCAATGTTTGTTGAGCTGAATTGATGTTCATTGAGTTCAGCAGTGGGGGAAGGGAATGCAGTGGGCATTCCCCTCTCACCCCCCATTTCCCACTCCTGAATCTCACCCTCTGCCGGGTCCACTCTCCCCGGGTTCCACTCTTAACTGAGGCCACCGGAATGAGAAGGACCCACTGGTGCAGCAAGAAGGAACCCCACTGAACAGATGTCATGACATCTGAGTTTCAGCCACAGCTTGCCCAACTCTGTCTGAAAGCAGAGCCTCCATTTCCCCGGTCCAACGAGGGGCCTTGCTAAGGTCCTGTGAGGCCACTGTTGAACAGGGCAGTGAGCAGAGTGGTCAAGTGGGTGAGCATTGGGTCAGACTTCTGAGTTCAATGCCGGCTCGTCTACTCTCTAGTTTGGCCTTGAGCAAGTTACTGGACCTCCTCTCTGTGCTGCAGTTTCCTCATCGGAAAACTGGGCATGATAATGCTAATCCCTTCCTCATCAGGCTTTTGTGGGGATTTAATAAGGTATTATAATATTCTCCAGCCAGAAAAAGGAAGGAAGTACTGACACCTTTGTCAACATGGAGGAACCTTGAAAACATGATGCTAAATGAAAAGAGGCAAAGATGGAAGGCCACGTATTATATGATTCCACTGATAAAGTGTTCAGAATAGGCAAGTCCACAGAGACAGAAAGTAGATTCGTGGTGTCCAGGGGCTGGGGGGGTGGATGACATGAGGGGTGATTGCTAATGGATACAGGATTTTTTTTTGGTGGGGGAGGGGTGATGAAAATGCTCAGAAACTAGACAGTGGTGATGGTTGCACAACCTTGTGAATATGTTCAAAACAATTGCATTGTCCACTTTAAAATGGTGACTTTTATGGGATGTGGATTATATTTCAATTAAAAGGGATAAGATTAAAAGATAGGGTTTGTAAAGTTGCTGGCTCCCAGTAGGTACTCAATGAACTGTCTTTCCCCTGGATTCTGGCAGTGGCCTCCTGGCTGGTCTTCCCACCTCTGCCCTTGCTCCCGATCCGACTATTCAGTGGTTGTGAGTTTACATGACTCTTGTTCTCTGTTCTCTAAGATCTTTTAAGGCTCCTATATGTCTGAGCAAAAGCCTGTCATTACAACAGACTATAAGACTATAAATGTGGCGCCTGGCTTCCTCTCTCATCTTATTTCCTGGGATTCTTCTCTTGCTCGCTCTGCTCCAGCTATATTAGTCTCTTGCTGCTCCTTAATCACGTGTCGGGCCTGTCCCTACCTCAGGACCCTTGCACTTGCTCTTTTTTCTGCCTGGAACAAACTTTCCTTAGATACCTGCTGGGCTTACTTTTTTGCCTCCTTTAAGTCTTTGCACCGATGTCACCTGTTCAGTGGGAACTTCCCTGGCCACTTTCTGTGTTTAAACTAGAAACCTCCTACCCTGGTCTTCCTTCTTTACCCGCCCAGATTATTACCAAGCACTTATGTTTGTTGCCAGGAGGTCAGCTCCCTGACAGCAGGGGCTTTGTGTGTCTTGTCCTTGGCTCTGTCCCCAGTGCCTGGCACAGTCAGTACTCAGTATTTTTTTTAACTGAATAAATAAATGTTAGTTCTTAACTATAATTGATCATCAACTTTCTGAGACTTCTAATCTTCGTATTTTCCTCTCATGAGGTCTCTTGCAGATTTCAACCTGACACCTCTTTGAGGCCTCTTCCTTCTTTTTGGCTTACCCATACTGGGTGTCAGTTTTAAAGGCCAAACATTGTTCTTGTGATAGAATTATGGAGTCACTCTAGAAAATAGTTCCACCTCACTTTGAAGTGAATCCTCTTCAGAACCTTCCCCCCTACACCACCCCCGCAACCACACTGAACTCCTCACTGTAATGAAATTGGTTTCCTCAAGCTGACGTGGAGCTAATTTGTGTATTGCTGTCAGTTGGAAGGCTTTGAAATTAATTGTCTCAGCTAACCTCGTTGAGATCTAACCATGTAACGTTTAGTGCATAAAAACATGATCTCCTCCTTGGTATCTGGTGGGACTGTTAGTCCTGCCTTATTCTCTCTTGAGCAGGAAAATGTAATTTTTTCTTGGTTCCAAAATTAAGATGGTGAACTAAGTGGTAGTGGGAAGATTGGCTTAGATTGGAGGTAGATTTTAGAACTTGGATTCTAGAAATAGCTTTGAAATTGACCAACTGTATGGCCAGGGGACAGGCTAGACTTTCTAAACCCTTTGTCGGGGGGAAGGCACATTCTGAAATCATTTCTATGTACATAAGTAATAGACAAATATATTTTTTTCAATTCTCAATTTACAAACAAAGCTAATATCCTCTTTGACCCAACTCTGCCATGCTTCTGAAGTACGCAGTGATTTGTTAGATGCTTCTATTTCCAGATAATTTTCTATGCATTTGTATATTAACATATAGTATAATTATATGAATGTGTGTTTTATATATTATTATATGAATGTGTGTTTTATATAAATTTACAACAATGTAACCACAACTTGGTTTTTCCATCCAACATAGTAACTTGAAATTCTTTCCATGTCAGTACATATATGTTTCTTCTATTTTTGAATAGTGGTATTGCTATTAGTCAGCTTGGACTGCCATAGCCAAATACCATAGACTGTGTGGCTTAAACAACTGACATTTATTTGTCACAGATCTGGAGGCTGGGAAGTCCAAGATCAAGGTGCTAAGTGATTCATTTCCTGGTGGGAAGCTCTCCTGGGCTTGCAGGCAGCCACCTTCTATCTGTGTCCTCACATGGCAGAGAGAGAGAGAGAAAGAGGGAGAGAGAGGGAGAAGGTCTGGTCTCTCTTCCTCTTCTTATAAGGAGACTAATCCCATCATGGCGGTCCCACCCTGGTGACATCATCTGAACCTAATTACCTTCCAAAGGCCCCACCTCCAAACACCATCACACTCAGGTTTAGGGCTTCATCACATAAACTGGAGGAGGGGGGGACACAAACACTCAGTCCATAACAGTATTCCGTAACACAGATGTGCCATTATTTATGCAGCCATTTTTAAAATAAGATTTTATTGGGGAATTGGGGGAGGGGAACAGCATTGGGGAACTGGGGAAGGGGAACAGACAAGTTACTGTCCTTTTGTTCTTCAATCTAGTTGCGGAGGACATTGCTTCACTGGCCCACGTTGGTATCATCATTGCACTCTTCTTGGGTGACAGTCACCGGCCTCTGGATGGTCGCTCACTGCGGCTATTGGCAGCTCACACTGGCTGCCGGCCACTCACTGTAGCCTATGGCAGCCCACTGCAGCAGGGGCTGCAGCTATGCCGTCCCAGGGACTCACAGCCCAGCTCCAGGTGGAGCTGTTATTCACAATCTTAGCTGTAGAGGGCGGTGTCACTGGCCCTAATATGTGGGATCCAAACTGGGGCCGCTGGCATCCCAAGCCAGCTCTTAACCAACGTGCCACTCGGCCGGCCAGTCATTTTCTTATTGATGAATCTTTAGGCTGCTTTCCATTTTTCCCTATTATAAACTGTGCTATAATGAATTTCCTTCTTCAGGCTTCCTCTCTTGGGCAGACATTGAGAATGGAATGGCTTTATCATACATAGTTCTGCCATTTTTAAAGTGAGGGACTTGAACAAGTTACACTTGAAATCCTTTCCAGAACAACCTGGGTATAACGGGGGTCCCATATGGCCTAGTCCTCGTTCTGTGTGAACTCAAAGCAATAATTTGACAGAAAAATACAGAGGGTGCCAAAAAAAAAAAAAGTACACACATTTTAAGAAAGGAAAAAACTGTATTAACATTGTAATACTCAATATATACATACCCATAACAAAAGATGAATACAAGTCATGTGTATACATATTTTTGGCACTCCCGTAAAATTGAACACAATTCTATTTTTTACTTGATTGCTCAGGAAACCCCCAAAGATAGTGGTGTGGCAGTGGTGGGGGGGGGCTGAGGGTAGGGGTCAAAGTTAGGAGTACATTCTTTTTTGTGGATTGCTTTGTTTGTTGTTGTCAGGTGTAATTTTGATTCTTTTGATTTCATGGAATTTGGCGTTTATCCGTGTTGAGGTTTTCAAGCCAATTTTATACCTATCTTATTTTTAATTATCATCCATACATAGATCAAGGGTAGACGTGGTTGCAAATTAAAATGTAGAAAAGGATACAAGGTTAACATCCTCCCTCTCATATCTGTTCCCTTGGTCTCTTGCCAGAGACACTCTCTACTTCCGGTCTCTTATGTATCTTCTTGTCTATTAGCGCAAATTGGCTTCAGTACAAAGGGTGGCATGCTCAACAGAGTCTGCACATTTGTCTTTTAAATTTTTTAACTATGGAAATATTCAAACATATAGAGAAGTGAGAGGATAGTATGAAACATCCCTCTGTGCTCATCAGTCAGCTTAACAATTGATTATCAGCATATTGTCTTGGCTTTTTCAACTAGATGATACATCTTGGACCTTGTTCAATTTTGGTTTGTGTAAACTTGCCTAGTTTATTTTCATGGTTGCTTAGTATTCTATAATAATAAGGATGTCCCATAATTCATTTTACCAGTCTCCTATTGGTGGGCATTTATTTTAAGATTATTTGTTTTATTTTTATATTATGTAAGACATTATTTTAAGATTGTTCTCCATCTTATGTCACTACAAACAATGCTGCAATGAATATTCTTTCACATCCATCTTCAAACACATGTGTGACTAAATCTGTAAGAAATTCTTGGAAGTGGAATTGCGGAGCCACCAGCATATGCATTTAAAATATTGATAAGGACTGACAAATGGCCCACTAATAGAATTGCATTAATTTTCGCTCTCACTAATAGTACATGAGGGTGCTTACTTCCCCACATGCTTATCAACAGAATGTGTTATCACTTTTTTACTTTAAAATACTTTCTTCTAGTTATGTCTTCAGCAGTGTTTTTCAAACCAAGAAGTTATTTAGTAAGTTGTGAAGCCAATTTAGTCGGTAGAATTCAGCATAGAACAGAACAGAACATAGCTGAGAATACTATGTATGGTGAGGATAAGTGTTTCTGAAACTTGTTTCAATCACACATCTGTGTACATGTGTATATGAACTGGGTTGTGATGGAAAATGTAGATCTTACTGTGGGTCTTGGTGTAAAGAGTTTGAAGAAACACTGATCTACAGGGATAGCAGTTACTTTTTAGAACAGTCTTCTCTCACTCAGCTCTCCCTCTAAAATTTTTAAAAAGGAAATCCCCCCACTCCTCTCTTCCTTGCAGTTCCTTTTTCCCGTTCATCTCTGCTCCTGCCCTCTGAGAAAAAGGTTCTCATGCGAATCCACTCCAGCTCTCTCCCGCCCAGCACCCAACCCCACCTGGCCTCGTGCCAGATGGGAGCAGGTATAGACAGACTTCTCGGAGGGCCTCTGGGAGGCATTGCTGATGACTTTGTTTCACAAAGGGGGAGCTCTCATATCCAGGGCAGATCCAACTTCATGCTACGGGGCCATCCTGTGCCTTACAGGGCATTTAGAGTCTGTAGCCCCAGGCACTGACTGCCGTGCGTGCGTGCGCGCACACACACACACACACACACACACACACTCTGCTTGTCTATTTCCCCTACTCATCCTTCTGTCCAAGTATCGCTCATTTCTGGACATCCCCACCCCCACCCCCCGTTAGAAACACTTCCCCTTCATCTCAGTCTCCACACTTGCAATGCCATTCTATTTCTCACTTGGTTTATACATGACCTGAATCCCCTCTCCTGTGTATGTGTCTGATATTTAAAAGGCACTCTATAGATATTTCTAGAAAGAGTGATGTATACATGTTGCCATTGAGTGTCAGAAGAGGTACTGATGGACCAGTGCCATTTCCTAAGGGAACGGAATAACCCTTCTTGCTTTGCTGACTGAGGCTGTTGCTGTCTGTGAAGTGACCATCTGAGGAAATCCTGGTGCATTGTCCCAGGCAGGCGGAGGAAGCCTGGCAGGAACAGGGCTATTTACAAAGATGTAGGCAGGGCTCAGGGGTTCTGCCAAAGGTTGTGCAGCAACCTGGAGAAAGTTACCACCTCTAGAAATTGAGGGGCGAGCAGAGGGAAAAGTTACCTGAACCTTGAGAGAGAGATGGTAGAAAGGGCCACCTGACAGGGACTATGTGGCATTTGGTGGCAAGGGACTTGGTGTCAAGGGATTTGGCCAACCTGTGGTGACTGCAGGAAGAGGGCATAGGAATAAATACCCAACTTCTCTGTCCTCCCATCTCTGATCTGCCAGCACCTCCCATTGGCTGAACCCAATGGGCAAGGGAGCCAAGGATACAGTCTGTATTGGTCAGTCCCTACAGAGCAGGGTGGACAAGGGTGGAGAGTGCCATGGAGGAGAAACAGCGGATGACCAGGGCAGTGACTGATCTCAGCGGACAGTAAGGTGTGGCTTTGAGAGGCTGTGGAGTGGAGTAGTTAAGAACGTGGGTTGAGGGCCGGCCAAGTGGCATGGTGATGCAGCACTGGCTTGGGAAGACAGCAGCCCTGGTTCGGGTCCCACATATGAGGGCCAATGACACTGCCCTCAAAAAAAAAAAAAGAACGTGGGTGCCAGAGCCGGAGTCCCTGGGCTTAATTTCCACCTCTTGCAGCCCCAGGTAGATCACATGTCTCAGTTTCCTCACCTGTAAAATGGGAATAGCAATGGTACACACTACATAGAGTTGTGTGGGCACTGAATGGGTTATATAACATGTCAAGTACTTAGATTAGTGACTGATGCATGGTAAGTGCTCGGTAGCTGTTAGCTCTTATTCCTGTGGTCATTTGGGACATCATTCTTCTAGGCCTCTATAGAAATTTCAGGAGGAGGAGAAAAGGAATAAAGCCTTTCATGGAGGAATGGGGCTGTGCAGAAGCAAAATGAAGTAACATAGAATGACTGTGGAATTGGCTCCGTGGGGTGGAAAAGATCTCTCCCTCTTCTATTCCATCACGCTGCCTGATTCCAGCATTGAAATTTTGATTGCTAGTCCAAATGGAGTTTATTTATTCTTTCTCCCTTTCAGCACTGTCATCTTTTTTTTTTTTTCCCCTTAATAATCTGTAGGCTGATGGGACATATTTGAATGGAGAGATTAAATGAGTTTTCATTTGCTCCTTTGAAATGTTTTAATCCCTTGAAGAGGAAGAGTAAAGCTTTTTACAGATGGTAGAGGTAGTATATATTAAAAAAGAAATTACTGTTGATATTCAGCATTCCCCAGAATCTTCCTTCATTTTCTGATGTCGGTGGATTGAATCATTTCGTTGCTCACATCACTACCGGCCACAGTGAGCGGAAAGGTGGGGTGGGGGCAGGGCTGGGGCTGCCAGAGAGGAAAATCAAGTAACAAGTCTTTGTAAAGAAAGGCATCTGGGAGGGATAGGATGCCCGGAAGACTTACAAAGCCCGCCTTGACAGAGGAACCAGCCGCGTTGAGAAACAATATATGTGTCTGTCTCTATCCCTATCCAGAGTGTTATGATGATTAAAGGGGAACAAAATGTTTACAAAGAGGGAACACTAAACCTTGTCCAGCTACCAGTGTCCTGAGAGCACTGGGTTGAGAGTCCGGATAACTGACTTTGCCGCCTGGAGCCTCCTCTCTCCGGATTGTTGCCCAAGGGCTAGGCAGGGCATGCCTAACCTTTCTGGGCTTGCTGATGGCCTGGGGGTCTCTGGGAGCTGGCTGGCGGAGGAGAGCCTAGGCTGGGTGCAGTGCTGCCTCAGGTGACCTGCCATTCATCTTCCAACAGGTTAGCCGGGGCTTATTATTGCAAAGGGGTTCAAGAGAGGAACTAGCAGTTGCAAGGCCCCTTGAAGTCTAGACTCCTGGTATTTTGGCCAAAGCAGCACGCAGGCCAACTCCATTCAAGGGGTGGAGACATTAACTCTGTCTCTTGATGGACAGAGCTGCAAAATCACATTGCCATGCGAAGCCACATTGCAAGGGCTGTGGGTACAGGGAAAAGAAGAATTAGGGCCATTGTTTTCTTTTGTGTGTTTTTTTTTTTTGCAATCAACCCACCACACTTATCTCATTATGCAGAGAGAATATTAGCACCTACTTCTTCCGAGTTGTTGTGAGAATTTAGTGAGATCATGTGTAGGAAGCAGTGGTTTTGAGCCGGGCTTGCAGGAGGTGCTCAGCAAATATTAGCTATCACTGCTGCTGCCATTGTAATGATCATTAATGGTGGTTATTATTATTATTATTATTATTATTGTTGTTATTGATTGGAGTCCTCCTCTTCTCTGGGCGTCTGCTCAGCGCAGTTCTGAGGTTCAAATCCCCTAGTCAGTTTTGCTTCTGCATGCCTGATTGCTTTTCCCCTTAATAAAGGAGCAAGCTAGTTGATGGAAAACTTCCGTGATTTTGTGAACACAGATGCCACTGTGTGTTAGCATCCTTTGGCCATTAGCTGTCAAGGCAGCCAGAGCAGAGATCTATTTAAAGAACACGTAGGTGCCTTTTCATTCTGCTGTCAAAGCCATGCCAGGGATGGAGACACATCTGAAATGGGGGCACATGGTTCCTAATATGAGACAAGCCTTCCGTTTGCCACCTGCCCTGACTTAGGAATGGGGAGATAATTGCCTAGCGAACTCCCTTTAATTAATGGTGCCTCCAGCTAAACACTAATGGTTTATTGTTTATTTTCATTTCCAAAGGAGGGAGATTGCAGCCTCTAAATTGAAAATGCCTCACAGGCTGTGATGTTGCTAAATCCTGGAGTCCTGCTGACAGTGCCTCAGCAGGCTGGGCGCTCTTTACGTTGACCTAAGAGAAAAAGGACCAGGAGTCCTGGCTCCCTTTTATCGCCAAGCAAAGAATGGCCAAGATGCTTTTTTCAACAGTGGTTTATGCTGGGTCTGACATCAGCCTTTCTTCCAAGTAGGAGGCACCAGCACTTGCAAAAGGAATCTACATGTAGGGAGAAACGCAGGATGAATTTATTGATAGAAATCCCCATGGGTTTTCATTTCTTTTTAAAAGAGGGGAAATACCTTCTTTGGATTCCATCTCAAAACCGAAAAAAAGCCAGCGATGAAATGTGTTTGTGATTCATCAGAAAACAGACAGATTTGATCTGCTTTCTCTTCTCTGTAGAAGTAGCTGTCTAGGTACGGCGTTCTGTCAAATGCGAAGGGATTATATTTGGAAATCCTAACTGTGGAGAGGCTTTCTTGCAAAAGCAGCCTAAAACCAAATTGGCTCCCACCAATGCTTTCTTGGTTGTTGCATTTTTTATCTTTAATCCTTCTGACACCCTGAAAGTGGTTTCCACATAGAATTAAAAGAACCCATTCTGTCCATCCATATGTTTACTGGACGCTATAGTTTCAGGAGCCACAATCTCATGAAGAATGGTGTCAGGAGAATTATGAATTTAATTTTTTTTTTTTTTTTTTAGTTGGAACACTTAACTAGGCTAAGGCAAAACATTAAAAAAGAATATACTGGGCTGGCTGATTGACACACTGGTTAAGAGCTGGCTTGGGATGCCAGCAGCCCCACTTCGGATCCCACATATGAGGGCCAGTGACACTGCCCTCTACAGCTAACAACAGCTCCACCTGGAGCTGGGCTGTGCGAGCCCCGGTGATGGTGTGGGCTGCAGCCCCTGCTGCAGTGGGCTGCCATAGGCGACAGTGAGTGGTCGGCAGCCAGCATGAGCGGCTGGCAGCCGGTGTGAGCTGCCAAGAGTCTCTGTGAACGGCCATCCAGAGGCCGGCGACCGATCTGCCTCACCTGGGAAGAGCGCAATGATGATACCAACATGGGCCAGTGAAGCGACGTCCTCCACAACTAGACTGAAGAACAAAAGGACAGCAGCTTGTCTGTTCCGCTTCCCCGATTCCCCAACGCTGTTCCCCTCCCCAATTCCCCAATTAAATCTTTTTTTTTTTAAAAAAAGAAAAGAATGTACTGATGTACATTATAGAAAAGTGTAGGAGCTTCAGACACGACTGGATCCAAATGCTCAAATAATGGCAGAAACCCGTTTCTCATGTCGCGCTCTCTTTTGCATAGACTTCAGTCTCAGGCTAAAGAGTGATAAAGACGCTCCCCTCAGCAGCCCCAGGCTTAGCAAACCAATGTGAAAGGCATATCTCCTTTGTAAGACGAGCACTAGCACAAGTTTCAGATAGGGACCTCATGGGTTTGCGTCGGGCCACACACATGTCTCTGCACCAAACATGTGGCCACGGGCATGAAATAGATGGATGGGTCAGGCTGGGGCCTGTGCCACCCCCTGGAGGAGAGGGAGGCGGCAGCTCCACCCAGACTTACTGTGGAGGACGGATGAACTTACCCAGAGAGCACTCAGGAGCAAGGAAGTGTGTTCTGACCAGGCCAAGGTAAGAGGATCTTTGGGATAATGAGTCATTCTGGGTCTTCCAGGAGGCAGACACCAGGATGGGACTAAATGTGCAAGGATTTAATTAGTGGAAACACTGATGGGGGAAAATAGAAAGAGAGCCAGGAAGGCTGCCACAGCCATCAGGCCCTGAGTGCAGGGGAGAGGAATGGAAGGTTGGCTGGGAGCATCCTGGGCTCCCTGCAGCCTCAGACCGCTTCAGCAAAGCATCCAGGGGTCCTCCAGCCCTCGTCTCTGTCCGAGAAGCCCTGTGTGTCCAGGGTCAGGCTGGTTTTTGTGTGTCTGCTGCACTTGGAACTAGGAGCAGCCCATGAAGTGTGGCCTCGTCGGCACTGATGGTTTTGAGAGCAGAGTGGCTGGGGCACTCGGTCAATTAAGCCTCCTGGAGCTGGGGGTCCGCAAGGGACCTTCTCATGGCTGCCACAGGTAATAACTCATATTGATAAAGTATCTCACTGATTCAAAGGTGCTGTCACAGCTCATAGCTTAGTGGATCTCTGTGGTACGAGTAATGTTATCATCACCTCCTCCCATTTTATAGATGGAGAAGGCAAGGCAGGAGAGGTAATGATTTGTCCGAGGTCACTCCTCTAGCAGCGAAGAGCTAGGGCTCAAATGCTGGCCCTTGCCTCCCCACCTATCGTACCCCCAACCCCGCACTAGGTGGCATAGCATCCCCCCAAATTCATAACCACTTGGAACTTCAGAATGTAATCTTATGTCGAAATAGGGTCTTTGCAGGTAGAATTAGTTAGGTAAGGCGAGGTCCTACTGGATTACGGCAGGCGTTAATCCAATATGGCTGGTATCCTTAGAAGAAGGAGAGATGAAGACGCAGACACAGAGGGGACAGCGGGAAGAAGGCCATGTAAGGATGGAGACAGAGACTGGAGTGATGGGACCACAAGCCAAGGGACGCCAAGGATTGTGGGCAACCACCGGAAGCTGGGCGAGAGGCACGGAAAACAGATCCTTCCCTAGAGCCTACAGGAGAACATGTGGCCTTCTCGACATCTTGACATTGGACTTTTAGCCTCCATAACTGTGAGGGAACAAGTCTGTTGGTGGTGGTCATTTTTTACGGCAGCTCTAGAAAACTGATGCACCCTCCTAAAAGCACTGCCCCCTACCTGCTGCTTCTCTCGGTTTGTGCTGTATGACTCTGCCCCCCACCCAGCCCCATGGGCACTACTGGGTACATCCAGAGCCACAGAGCCTGTGGTCAGAGAGCAGAGGCATAGAAAATCTGGGCCAAGAAGACTCAGGTCATATGCAACCCAAGGAAAGTAGTCATGTTGGTAACACGTCTCTCCTGATGTGATGGGATAAGAAGGGCATTTCACCTCTGGGGGATTCTTCCCCCCCAAATCTATAATTCCAGTGTAATCATGAGAGTCATCAGACAAGGCCAAAATGGGGGGACAGTCTACAAAATACCTAACCAATATTCTTCAGAAATGTCAAGGTCATGAATTAAGGAAAGACTGAGAAATTGTCACAGACTGGAGGAGACTAAGATATGTGATGACTAAATGCAATGTCAGATCCTAGAACAACCGAAAAAGACATTAGCGAAATCCGAATAAGTCAGTTAATAGCATTGTACCAATGTTAATTTCTTAGTTTTGACAAATGTGCCAGGGTAATGTAAGATGTTAACATCAGGAGAAGATGAATGAAGGGCAGATGGGGACACACTGCTTTTCTATAACTCTGAAATCATTACAAAATAAAAAGAGAGAAATAGACAAGAGACAGAGAAATACCTTGGGGTCCAAGACAGGGAGTAAACATGGTTTATGATGGACCTCTTCCAAATCATATGACACCTGGCTAAATTTCATAGCCTGTCGTTGGATACATCTGTCCATCCACCCATTCATCCATCCATCCAACAAATTTTTATTAAGCACCTATTATATGTTAGACAGTATTTTAGGTTCTGGGGGTACAGCTGTGATAGACTATTAGGGGTCTGATCTCGTGGAACTTATATTGTAGTAAGAGAAACAGATGATCTATCTATTTACCTATCTATCCATCAGTCATCTATCTATTTAAATTAACACATGGGCCGGCCGAGTGGCGCAGTGGTTAAGAGCTGGCTTGGGACGTCAGCGGCCCCGGTTCGGGTCCCACATATGAGGGCCAGTAACACTACCCTCAAAAATAAATTAATTAATTAACACAAAACCATCAGATGGTGGTAAGTGCTAGGCAGAGAATGAAAATAGACAATGAGGGGGAGGTGATCAGAGGCCTCTCTGAGAAAGTGACTGAAGCTGCCACCAGAATGACGAAAAGGAACCCCGCCTGCAGGAGAAAGTGCAGTCCAGGCAGGAGGAACAGCTGGTGCAAAGGTGGCAACAAGCTTGGGTGTTTGATAAGCAGAAGAAAGGCTTGAGGCAGGAACATAGTGAGAGAGGGGAGAGTGGTAGGAGATGAAGGCAAAGCGTCATGGGGGGGCGGGTCAGATGATGCGGGACCTTCAGATCAGGTAAAACCTTTACTTAAAAGTGCAGGGCTGGCCGAGTGGCGCATTGGTTAAGAGCTGGCTTGGGACGCCAGAGGTCCTGGTTTGGATCCCACATATGAGGGCCAGTGACACTGCCCTCTATAGCTAACAACAGCTCCACCTGGAGCTGGGCTGCCGTGAGT
Organism: Aselliscus stoliczkanus; assembly: GCA_033961575.1. Classification (NCBI taxonomy): domain Eukaryota; kingdom Metazoa; phylum Chordata; class Mammalia; order Chiroptera; family Hipposideridae; genus Aselliscus; species Aselliscus stoliczkanus. Next base: position 8,199,358 of record CM066736.1, read on the forward strand.
CCCCAGGTGGGCAAAGCTGCAGCCCCTGCTGCACTGGGCTACTAGAGACTACTGTGAGTGGTCGGCAGTCAGCGTGAGCGGCCGGCAGCGGGAGTAAGCTACCAAGAGCTGCCATGAGTGGCTGTCCAGAAGCTGGTGACCGATCTGCCTCACCTGGGAAGAGCGCAATGATAATACCAACATGGGCCAGTGAAGCAACGTCCTCCGCAACTAGACTGAAGAACAAAAGGACAGCAACTTGTCTGTTCCCCTCCCCAATTCCCCAATAAAAATCTTAAATAAAAAAACAAAAGTGCAGTGGTGAGATACCAGAGGAGGTTTCAAGAAAAGGAATAACATGTCCTGGTATCGTTTTGAGGATATATCTTTGGCTGTGTAGAGAATGCCCTATACGGAGGTAGGACTGGAAGAGTTGTCCAGGCAAGACTTGTTGGTAGCTGAGAGGCGAGGACTGGGCCTCATGATGCCCATCTCTGAGGGGTTTCTTTTCTTATAACCAAATATGTGTTGATGATGACCCAGTCTTCTAATGCTGCGTCTCATGTTTCCCCACCATGCTCTGAGGTCCTCAGTGAAATCAACAAAGCTTTCCTTCAGTCCATCTCCCCTGTCTTATTTCTTCTCCCCTCTTCTCCCCTCTGTGAATCCAGCACTCCTAATACTTCTCTTTTTGGAGCCCTTTGCCTGACCTCCTAGAAAACACTTCATGACACCTAGTTTTTCTCTTCTTCCTTCAAAACTTACCTGTCCTGCATTTGTGTGTGTGTGTGTGTGTGTGTGTGTGTGTGTGTGTGTATATACACACACACACACACACACACACACACAGATTTTATTGGGGAATTGGGGGAGCAGAACAGCATTGGAGAATCAGGGAAGGGGAACAGACAAGTTGTGGTCCTTTTGTTCTTCAGTCTAGCTGCGGAGAATGTTGCTTCACTGGCCCATGTTGGTATTATCATTGCGCTCTTCCCGGGTGAGGCAGATCAGTCGCTGGCCTCTGGACAGCCACTCACAGTAGCTCTTGACAGCTCACGCCGGCTTGCAGCCACTCACTGTAGCTCACTGTAGCTGCAGCCTACACTGTCGCCAGCGACTCACTGCAGCCCAGCTCCAAGTTGGGCTGTTGTTCACCATCTTAGCTGTAGAGGGCACAGCGTCACTGGCCCTCATGTGGGATCTGAACCGGGGCTATGCTGCTCAGAGCTGGCTTCCCAAGCCAACTCTTAACCAACGTGCCACTCGGCCAGCCCCTGCATTCGTTCTTTCGAGTCTCTTTCCCCTGCTAGGAACAGGCTGAGAAATGCAATTTTGCTAAACTGGAAAAAGGTATTTCTTCCAGATAACATCGATGTTTTAATAGTGATTTTTATTGCCTTCCGATTCAGTAGGCATTCATTGAGCTCTTCCTGTTTGCACAACTCTGTACTGGGCTCTTCCATGAGTTTCAGTCCTCTTTGATCCTTATAAACATCTAGGGAAGCAGGTATTTTTCCTCCTTTTTACAGGTGAGGATAGAGAGGCTCAGAACCTCTGTTCTCTTTCCCTGCAATGAATTATGGGAGTATCAGGATAGGCCAATTAGAAGAAACAATTGTGTGCTTTCAATGCCTCTCAAGGTTGACTTGAGAATGATATATAAATTTTTATGAAAAGTACACTCTGGAACTTATCCGGTTTCTGCAAAAAATCACTAGGCATTTTCAAGTGCAGCCAGACTAGTGTCCTCTGGGGCTTTTTCTCTCTGTTTCCTGTGCTAGAAAGGGCTGGTGCGAGGTTCCGGGGTTTGCTGTGAGTGAGCAGAAATGTTCCACAAGACTGCAGCTTTGCAGCCATCAGCGCTGAGGCAGGAGATACACACCTGGCCTCCCCACAACTGTCACTTCTTATCTTTTCTCCAAGTCTGTTCTACATGGTCCAGATCCATGAGAGGGGCCCTGGGTGAGTGGGTGGCTTGAATTTCTTTCTGCGCGGCTTCTTTGCAGTTTTTAGGGTGTGATGGTGATGGTGGAAGTCTCAGTGAACTAGAGGCGTCCACGTCACAGAAAGAAAGTTTTTATCTAGGAAATAGGGCAAAAATGGTACCCATTCCATTCATTCCATCATTCATTCATCCATCAACTATTGATCTGGTATTTATTGTGTGCCAGACACTGTGTGAGATACATAGGACAGATGTGGTCCCCTGAGCTCAAGGAACTGAGGTCGGGGCAGAGCCAGCAACTGTAGCAGGGACTGTCTGGGATGGTGATCTAGTCCAGGGCCTTCTAAACTTGTTTGTAGAGACCAACATCTGGAAGAGATGGGGCCTCTTGCAGAATCCTCTTCATTACGGATGTATCCATTGATAATAACCTGCAATTTCGAGTGTGCAGATGTCTCCTCCCTCACACTGGGGGTCACGAAGGAGGGAGACAGGCTGTTAGGGTGGCTGAATAATGTGCAGTGGGAGCAGAGATGAGGAGCGTCCAACTGCATCATGAGGCGTTGGGAAGAGCAGACAGGTGTCTCAACGCAAACACTGCCTGAGAGCATGGGCTCCAGTGTCAGAGAGACGTGGGCTGAGTCCCTGCCTGTTTAGTTGCTAGTGTATGAGTTTGAACAAATATCTTATTCTCTTAGAAAAGGGGGTCAGTCCCAGGATTTACTTTCCAGGCTTGCTGTAAATATTAAACAATATCCTGCATGGGAAGAACTTAGCTGAGGTCTTAGGCAATTGCTGTTCTCATCCGTCAGAAGTTTGGGGGTGACTGCCAGGGAGCGGAGAAGCAGTGTAATCAGGGAGGCATCCCTGGAGGAGGTGACCGTTGAGTCTCTAAGCTTGGCAAGAGCAGGGATGGCATCACTTTTGTGTCCTGTATCCCTTACATCTGGCACATAAGTCAGTCCTTGGAGTATGTTTATTGAGTGAATGAGTGAATGAATGAATGAATGAATGAATAACTGACCAGGACCTTGGCAGAGGGATAGAATGTTGTGCACATGGATGGGCCTCTCTGACATTTCTCTCGTCCCAGGGACCACGTCTATGAATGAGGTCAAACTATAGATACAATTTTGCAGTTTTTCTTTTTAACAAGGAGATTACATTTTTTCAGGGCTACCCCAAGACCATCATGGTGGTGGGGGTGGCTTCACCTCCCCAGGTATGGAATATACCACCCTTTATTTAAATGACCCCCCTAATGTTGGACATTTAGATTGTTTCCAATTTGTCATGCTAAGCAATACTGTGATGGTAATGTCTGTACATACATCTAGTTATTTCCTTAGGTTCAATTCCTCGAGAGAGGCTTCTGGGTCCAATCGTAGGTGTGTATCATTTTTAAGGTTTGGACACGTAGCACTCTCTCACCCTCCGGGGAGCCTGGGCCAGTTTACCTTGCCACCTACCGACCGGCTGAGCTGATGGCTAGTCGGGTGTCTGAAGGATGGCCTCTCCCTCTTATCACATTGCTTTCCCTGCCTTGCCTGCTTGGCCAAATGGGATTCGGAGGAGGAGAGTTAGCCTCTCCGTTTTACAAGCCTGCTGGATATCTGTCGTGTCATGTTAGGATTACATAAGTGTGATGTCAAAAAAGCTCCTTGGAGGAAAGACGCTCCCCAGATGTTGGAGCAAGTATTAGAGTCGGGAGGGAGAAAAGCTCGAGGTGCAGAGAGGTTGGTCACATGGCACGCCCCTACCCCCACTCCCCTGGTCTCTGTGGTAGTAACCTTGTTCAACCTCTCCCCACCTCACACATAAGCACCCTTTCTCTGGTATGTTTTATAGCGCTTGTCACACTGTGTTGTAATGTGGGGGCCTCTTTTTGGTCTCTTCTGTTGGTCTGTAGCATGGAGGGGTAGAGTACTGCTCATGTGGTATCCCCAGCATCTGGCAGAGGAAAATAATAAAAAGCAAATGAAATGGGAATAATAACAATAATAATAATAATAATGGCTCATTGTTGAGCATTTACTCTGTGCCAGGCACTTTACATATTTTATATATTTTACACCTCATTGAATGGTCCCCATAAACTAATGATGTAGGTATTATCATCATCCCCATTTCACAGATGAGGATGCTAAGGCTCAGAGAGGTGGAGTGACTTGCCCAAGGTCACACAGCCAGTGAGTAGAAGAGGTGGGACTGGAAGCCAACTCCTCTCAGTCATCCTGCTGGGTGCTTGGTGAGTACCTAAGGCACTAAATGAGAAGCAAGATTTCCCTTGCCCTGCCTCCCCCACACACATTGGATAATGACTGGGGGATGGTGACAGACGTCTGTCCCCAACACAACTGAGGAATCTGGTGTATTCATTTCCAGGGCAAAGCTAGACTGGGGGCTTGAGAGGGTCTCTTTGGAGAAGTTTTTGAAAGACCTCACCTCTCCTGACCTCCCCACCTCCAGTCACAGAGCCTGGGACTCCCCACCCCCACCCCCACCCCCGCCTCCATGATAGCTTAAAGCTCCTCTGGAAAATGTAGATTCTTCCAGCAAATGTCAGCCCCCTCCATTCTTAACACCTTGGTGGGTGTCAGGACATCTGAGCTTTTTTCTCAAGCTGCTCTTCCCCACTCTACTGCTTTCTTTCCACTTGTCCAAGTTCAGGCAGCTCAGATTTCACCCCCCCACCCCGATGGCTTTCCCGACCTCTCCCAGCTCGTCCAGCTCTCTCCCAGGGCCAGCAGCTCTGGTGCTGACCGTCTGGGATGGTGATCTCGCCCAGGTCTTTCTAAAATTGTTCACAGATAACAGCATATCGTGAGGGTATGGGGCTTTTTGTAGAATCGCACGAACTACTTACATATCCCATTTATGATAACGAACCATGCAATTTGGGGTGGTCAGATGCCCCCTTCCTGAGGTTACAGTAAGGAAAAAGATACAAGCATCAAATGGTCTAAGAATAATTCACTTAGGGCCCGCTGAGTGGCACGGTGGTTAAGCGCTGGCTTGGAAAGCCAGCGGCCCCGGTTCGGTCCCACATATGAGGGCCAGTGACACTGCCCTCAAAAAAAAAAAAAAAAAAAAAAGAATAATTCACTTAATCAGCATTGACCAAACATCAGCTTTGTTCTGGGCCCCGTGGACTCAGAGACATACAGGACTGAGCTCTGTTCTCAGATTATCCAGTGTGATGCCGGAACTGGTTCCAGTGCAGGCTGGGCCCAGGCAGAGGCGTAGGAGCTCAGATGAGAAATATACGAGCACATATGGTCCATCTTCAGTAAGTGTTAGTTATTTGTTTGTATAGACCAGAAGCAGCTTCTGGAGGGGACCAGGGAGAGGGAAGATCCTGCATGCTTACTTTATTTTCCTATAAAAAGGCCATGTATCTGGTTTTTCTGGAATAACTGGGAAGCCACTCCCTAAGAGATACAGCTGCTAAGGGGAGAGGGCTTAGGTGAACCCAGCATACCTAGAGGGCTGATTTCAGGGCTGGTAATGCTGTTGAGGTGCTGGAACAGAAGCAAAAATCAGGCTTATTTTAGCCCTACATTATATCAACGTAAGTACATTTGCAAAGAAGAAAACATTGTGTCACTACTGGAAATGGAAATATGCTATTTTTCTAATGCATTTTAACAGGTCACATTTAAGCCTTAAAAAGCTATGTGTCCCTGGACCACCTAACATCATTGTTTGTGTCTCAGCACAGCATGTGCCATTCTTTGGAGAACGCTTCTCTTCAATAAATCACAATAGCAATAATGATAAATAAAGGTGATACACATTGGGCTTCCTGTATGCCAGGCACTGTTCTATGTACTCTCACATAGATTCACTGATGCCATCCTAACGACAACCCTATGAGAAGGTACTGTATTATCCCCCATTTCACAGACTGGGGCGCTGAGGCACAGAGAAGTTTAGTAACTTCCTCCAGGCCACACAGTTTATATGTGGAAGAGCCACACTAGTACCTAAGCAGCCTTGCCCTTAAAACTTGGCCTTTAAAACCAATTCATTCTACTGTCTCCGCCGACGTTCCTTCTCCAGCACCTATGGTAGTTCTGGGCTGAATACTTCCTTGAGAATGAAAGGAGTCTAGTTAAACACCCAGCACATGGTAGGTGCTTAATAAATGGTAGCTTCTCTTCATTATTTAGAGCATACAACCCTCATTCATATCCGTTAGCTTGATGAAACGCTCTGGCCACACGGATAGGTAGGTGGGGAAGATATTGTAGTCCCATTTTACAGCTGAAGAAATTGAGGCTCAGAGCATGCGAGTGACATGCCCAAGGTCTCACAGCTGGTGAGTTGGGGGTGCCAAGAATGAAGCTCAGAGCACTGGAAGACAGGTCCCAGTCTCTGTCCCTTGGCAGTACCTTGCCTGACAACACCGAAATGACTGATTAATAAATACTTGCTGTCTCGCCCAGTCCTGTGGTGTCTTCTCTGTAATTACCCTATCTTCTCCTAAGGGGGCTAATGAGCTTCTGTAGGACTCGCTCCTCTCCCAGTGGGAAGGGGCCCATCAGGGCACGTAGGCCAATCTCAGGGGCCCCACAATGCTTCCTCTCTGTTCGGCTTTCTCTTCCTCCCTATGTTTCTTGCTCTCCTGTCTCTCTGCTCCATTTACTTGTTTTGTCTTTGACTGATCCCCTGGGATGAGTTGTGCTCCTGTGACATATCTTCCCTTTTGTGTTCCTGATGATAGCGTTTCCCTGGAGGCTCTTAAAAGAGAAGGAGAGACTGAACAAAGCTCAGCACGCCTGGCAGTGCCACTCGGCAACAGAGCCTGGGGGAGAGGCAAGGGCTTGGAGCACCGGTTCTTTCTCTTAGAGCCCCCTTCTGTACACACACACGCACACACGCGCACGCACCCACACACGTACACACGCACACGCACGCGCGCACACACACTGTATTGTTCAGGACAGGCTGTGATATGATTGAAATATTGTGTCTTCTGGCCAACAGGGCTCTCAGCCGTGATCCCTAAGGCTGTTTTGCTTTGGGCTTCTCATTGTAGGGGCCTCTGGCCGACTTGCTATATTGGTTTCCTCTTGCTGCTGTAACGAATAACAAATGTAGCAGCTTAAAACAACACGGATTTGTTCTCTTACAGTTCTGGAGGTCGGAAGTCCTCAGGGCTGCATTCCCTTGGAGACTATAGAGGACACTTTATTTCTTTGCTTTTTTCCAACTTTAAGAGGTGGCCCACATTCCTTGGCTTGTGGCTTTTTTCCTCCATCTGCAAGGCCAGCATCATATCATAGTAACTCCTCTCTCTTCCTGTCCCCCCCACTCCCTCCCACCCACACTCCATCATCATCTCTCCTCTCTGATCCTCCTGCCTCCCTCTTTCCATATAGACTCTTGTGATTACATTGGGCCCATGCAGATAACTCGGGCTAAACTCTCCATTTTAAGATCCTTACCTTAATCATATCTGTAAAGTCCTGTTTGGCAGGTAAGGTAATGTATTCCCCATATCTGGGGAATAAGACATGGAAACCTTTTGGGGCCCATTTTTCGGCTCCACTTGGTGAGGAAAATGGGAATGTTCTTTCTTAGCTATCTCAGCTTAGATTGACACCTTCTCCTCCCCCCTCTTCCTAGCTGTGTTACCTTGGGCAAGTCACCTAACCTCTCTGTGTCTAATTGCCTCATCTCTAAGATGGGCAAATAATGTGACACCACTTCATTGTACTGTGATAAGTCATGATAAGTGCTGGGATAACAAAGCATGTCATCCTGGTGAATAATAAGCCCCCAAAATAAACGGGAGAGGCAATTATAATTAGGGATGCCAGATAGCATGGTAGTTATAAACTCACAGAGTCTTGGTTCAAATCCCAATCCCTCCACTTGAACTAAATGACCGCAGGCTAGTTGCTTTAGGTGGCTGCGTCTCAGTTTTCTCATTTGTAAAGTGAAAATAAAACAATTACCATCTTAACACATGGGATGGTTGTGAAGATGCAATAATGATATGGTGGACCTGAGTGACCCAGAACATAGTAGGCAGCTTTTGTTGTTAGAGTTATCACCATCGCCATCACTGCTAGTCCTCCCTGGGGGGGTGGGGGGTGGAGAGTCCTCATGGGCTGCCTCTGGCCTCAACGGAACAAGGACCGGACCTGGCAGAATCCAGGGCTCTGAGAAATCCCTTTGCAGTGCTCCACATTTGAGATCAGAGCCTGGACAACTCAGCCTTGAGGTGTTTGCTTTCCAGGCGGCTCCCTGCTGCAGAGCTGTCAGAGTTATAGCAACAGTTGGTCCTTTGGAGGAAGAACTCTCAGGACAGAAGAGGGGTGTGGAGATGGTGACCAGGGAGGCGAGGAGGGTGGAGGCAAAATCCTCTGAGAAGGCGAAGCCAGTTCCTAGATGGTTTGGTCACCAGGAAAGGTGCAGAGATCTGGTTTCAACCATATTCTCATTTTTTTTTTTTTTTTTAATTTTGCTGCAGGCCCTGTTTCAATGAAGATTTGGGCAGATGCCCAGTATGCAAAACAGTTAAAAACACAATTGCTCTAGTTGAAACTAGGGTGGGGTGGGCAGCAACTTGAGTCTCCTTTTTACTCCCACAGGAACCTCTAGGGGGAGGTGGCGGGAGGCAGTTTGAGAAAAAACTAGCAGGGTGTCAAAAACAAAGGCCATGGAGTCAGAAGCAACAGGGATTTTCATCCCTGCCTCTGCCACTTCCTGGCTGTGTGACCTTCGGGGCTTTGCTTCACTGACCTGAGACTCAGTCTTCTTGTCTGGAAATGGGACAGTTAACAGTACCTGCTTCGTGTGGTTGTGAAGACCGAAGACAGTAACTGGGAAGTGCTTAGTACAGTGCCTGACACACAGTAGGCGTCTACGCATTCAGCAGGTGGTAGCTATTTTCATTCCCTAATGGGGACGACTTTATCACAGGCTCCCTCCCCCCAACATGTGCCTAATGCCCAGAGAAGATGTGAGGTGGGGCAGACAGCCGTTGGGACTAGGGGCTGATTCTACCACCAATAGCCTTTGGGATTTGAGTCTCTCTCTGGGTTTCTTGGATCGTTCAGGTATTTGCTGGGTGCCAACTAGGTTCCTGGCACTGTTCCAGGCATTGGAACACAGGCCCTGGCATCTGAACTTGTGTCATAGGGTCTTTCCAGAATTGAGTCAGTGCAATTCTGCCAAAAAATTGTAGAATGAGTTTGAACTTGACTCTGAGAGAGACACTCTGAGGCATGGGCTTTGGAATCATACAGCCCAGGGTTTTAATCCTGCGTTTATCACTAACTGTATAACCTTATGTGTAATTTCTTGAGTCTCAGTGTCCTCATCTATAAAATGGAGATAATAGTACCCTCAAAGGGTATTGGTGAGAATTCAAGGAGATGATAGAGGTCAAGTTCCTAAAGAATGGCTGGTGCCTAGTTGATTCTCAATAAATGATAGCTGCCTTCACTACCACCATCAAAATCTTCACCACAATCACCATCACCATCATCATCTTCATATATGGTGAAACTCTAAGAATGGTCTCTAGGTCTGAATGGTTAGCTCAGTTGGTTAGAGCGCAGTGCTGATAACACCAAGGTTGCCAGTTCAATCCCCACATGGGCCACTGTGAGCTGTGCCCTCCTTAAGAGTCAACTGTGCCATTGTAGCCTGAAAGCAATGTGTAACCAATGACTGTGGCTGTTCCCCAATAAAACTGGGGAAAAAATATCATCTCTATGTTTCTGACATTTTAAGTTCTACTTTTCAGGAAGAGAATTAAGTGACAAATGTGGCGGTTCACCTGGGCCATCTGAATGCAGCACTTGACAGGAGGGTCCCCACTAAAGAGTGTTTGCATTCACTTTGCAGAGAAGGTCTAAACAGATCTTGGTCTCTTTAAGACTGTCTTTTCCCCATACTTAGCAGATACAGGACCCTGACGATCTGGGACACTGGAAGCCATATGAATCAATTTCTCTTTGTGTATTTCTCCCTTTAATTATTTTATTTTCCTGCCCATATAGTGATTCACTTCAGAAGGGCAGTCTAGATCTTTTGGGGTTGGGTCTTTGGCCAAGGCTCAGTTTTCTGATGTAGATTTCCTATAATCTCCCAGAATCATCCTACTGAAACCACACGCTGAAAGGTGAGACTGGCATATACCGTGTTTCCCCCAAATAAGACCTACTGGAAAAGAAGCCCTAGCATAATTTTCAGGATGTTTGTAACATAAGCCCTACCCCAAAATAAGCCCCAGTTAAGATCGTCAGCCAGACATGGCTGTATTTGAATAAATGTAGATTTTTGTACATGAATAAATGAATAAAATATGTCTTTTGGAACAAAAATTAATATAAGACCCGGTCTTATTTTGGGGGAAACACGGTACCATCCTGGGCTGGCTGTCAGTTCTTTCTTCTGCTGTCAAAACATTTGAATCATAGAACAGACTGTGGGTCATGGGATCATAGCAGCCCACAACTTGGGTGTTCTTATCGCTGTTTTTTAACCTCTTCCCTATCTTTGGGGAAATCAGGTAGTTACATCCTCGTTTTATAGATGGGATTTGAAGATATTACATGACTTCTCCAAGGTTGTATGGGGGCTAGACCTGGTTCCCAGAACCTGACAAGTACTTCTTCAGCTTAGCCATCCTGCCCCTTACAAATTTTCATTTTCTAAGCCTCACCTTTTCTGCTCTGAATTCTGAGGCACCCGAGGTCCAGGTCAGAAATCTGCAGCCATGTGGATGAGGACAGATCAGCTCGGCTGACTTTTGGGGAGTGGGAGGAAACCACTTGAAGGCTCCAACACTGGGGTCAAAGTCTTCTCTGAGTAGTGAAGGACTGGGGGCGTGTGTGGGAAAGGGGCTGCGGAGTTACCAAAGCTCCTTTGCTCTGAGGGCGAGGGACAATATTAGAACAAGTGTGTGACAGGGAGGCTGCCGCTGACTTCACTGTGTGATGTGGAGAACTCCGTCTCCCCCCTTCCTCTGGACTCCCCCCTTGCCTGCTCTAACCATCCAATAACTTAACTTCGCCGCCTGAGGTTTCTCTTCCCGCCCATGCCCTCCTCCGCCACATCTTAGCGCTGTCCGCGGTGCTGATTGCCAATCTCCTGACTGCCGTTTTCGACCAGCTGGAATCTCGGGTGCGCCCAACCTCTCCTCCTGGCCTCCCACCTCTCTTTCTCCAGGCACTTCACACATAAATCACGGGTGGGAGGTAGGCTTGGTTTCCCCTGCGCCGCCGGGAAGCTGCTGCCCCCTCCCTTGCTCACACAGGGTTTTGCAGCAGTGGTGGCAGCCGCCACTGATTCGGGCACTGGGGAAGCATATTGGTTTGCCAGCAGCCCGGAGTTGCCTACGCGGACGACAGAGAGAGAGAGAGAGAGAGAGAGAGAGAGAGAGAGAGAGAGAGAGAGAGACCGACTCTCACAGGGCGAAAACCTTCATCCATGTGGAGGGCAGTCTGAGGGACTGCCTTTTGCACCGACTGGTCTGAGTTTTCTCTTCTTCCGGCAGTGGTATTTCTTTTTGTCTTGGTCCTGCATGATTTAGGGGATGGGTAGGTGTGTGTGTGTGTGCGCGCGCGTGTGTGTGTGTGTGTGTGTGTGTGTGAGCGCGCGCGCGCGCTTTGATTTTATTTTGGGAAGAGTAGGGGGGAGTCAGATGAACAATTTTCTTTCAGGCACCTCCACTGAGCTTTCAAACCAAGTCATCCGGAGTTAGCATCTTCCCACCCAGCTGGGAAGGGAGGAGTTGGCAAGAATTTGGCTTATCTGTACCCCCTGCGATCCTCTGGTGTCGTGGTAAGTGATATTCTTCTCAATTGGGCAAATGGGCTGGGGGTATTGGAATCCGAGTTGTGAGGAGGTGTGTACATGCGCTGGTGGGATGGAGGGTGGTGGGAGGGGAGGGGTGTTGAGGAAATGACCACATTTATTTACCCACATTCTGCAGTGTTGATCGCCCAAGCGGCATCCCAAAGCCAAATTAGATTTCGGCTCAGTGCCTAGGGAGGGGGGTAAAATATGCTCATGTTTTAGGCATTGCGATCAAAATCGTGGCTTCTGCCCAATTTGCCCTCTTCCTTGCAGCAGAAGCTGTTGAAAGTAGCCAGCAGTTCTCTGAGTGACTTAACCCTTCATGGGCTGGCCAGCTTGGAGGATCTCTGGGTGTTCTGATCTAGTGGGTGGGCAGCTTGGCCTTGGATGGGAGAGGGTCACCTGAGGCTGGAAGGTTAACCCTTGCCTAGGGTTGTCTCAGCACACCAGGTAAGGTTTGCATAGGACAGGGCTCAGACTGTACCACCTTCCAGGGACAGCTAAATAATTTAATTGTGGAGGTTTATGGCAAGCTTGGCTGTTCTAAGCTTCCTGCAATGGGAGAGCTGGGAGCCATGAAAGGACCACATTTTGCTTGGAGTGAGTGGTCAGGCAAGCCAGAGGGGAGCAGCTAGCTGTCTGCTGAGCAGATGATGTTTTATTTTCACAGGTGGTGTAACCTGTAAATGATTGTTTGGGGGTGGGGTGCATCCTGGCACCAGCCGGGAGACTTCACCCTTGAGCCTGTCTCAGAGTAGGAAGAAAAGGGGACAGGGTTTGTTTAGATTCCAGGCAAGGGGTCCAGGCTGCAGCTTCAAATCTGTTGCAGGGCAGAGCATAGCCTGCTCTGATTTCTTTATCTGAGATCCTGACGGGATAAGCCTGCACCAACCTGTTAGTGAGTGGGAAGCGCAGGTCCCTTGCAACTGAATCCAAAAACTCACACTTAATTTTAAAATGCCTTCGCTGCTAATCTGTAACTTATCAAAAGGGGGATTTTTCTTTGCTTCTTGCTTCAATTACATCTACCTTTCTGGGAATGTATGTCCTTATTTTTAGATCTTCGCTATTATGTCAGGGGTCACGTCAGTCCTCTACATCCCTAAGGGTTTCCTCTTTAAGTTCGTGTTCTTGGAGGTGGGAGGAATTAAACCTCAGCCCCAGAGACTGGCAAACCTGGCATGTTAGCAGAGCCCACTCAGTCATTGTCCCCAGCCCCGGAGCCATGTGGGGAAGCCACAAGCCCCGGGCATGTGTCTGCTCAGGCAGGACATGTGAGGCTGCGGGGCAGGGCGTTCAGTGGTTAGTACCCAAGGTTTGGTTCTCAGAATTCCAGGCATCCCGCGAGGGGTGACCTTGAGGAGGAAGTTGCCTTAGTTTCCTCCCTGGGAAGTCTCAAGTGTGAATGATGAATGTGAGGCAATTTGGTTTCAAATAAGGAGCCACAGATCGGGGCCCTGGGTGATATTTAAAATACTGAACTTTGGCACTAACTGGTCAGACTGGACCCTTGCTGGGGCCCTGGAGTGGGGGGAAATCTTTAAGGGCCCCCTGCTGGGCTGAATGTTAACCCTTAAATTGCTGGATTACGTGGAGGTTTGGGGTGGACTGGAGGAGGAGCAAGGGAGCCTGGGGCCTCAGAGCAACATCACCATCCAGTAGGGGAGTGTTTCAATACTGTAATGACTGGGTCAGCCAGTGCATGTGAGCCCAGTGAAGGTGGCCGGGACGGGTGTGTTCACATGTGGGTGCTTTTCAAGCCTCTCCTTCTTGTCTCCCAGCCTTACTTCCTCAGGGGTGGCTAAGATCCAAGAGGCTGCCCTCCCTCCTCCCCCATCACATTAGGACTGGTGCATTGTGGTGCACCAGGAAGAAGGAAATGGAAGCTTCTGGAATGAGCCTGGACCTGGGCTCTGACCCCAGCTCTTCCTCCACTGTCTGGGCCTCAGTTTCCCCATCTGTGCAATACAGTAGTTTTGTGACCCCCCCCCCAGAACCCCTTCCAGCTCTGAGGTTCTGTGGCCGAGTGCTAGATGTGCGTGTGCGCATGCACGCTTCTAGGAATGGTTGGCACTGTCTTTGGGCATTCATCACGTATGGTGAGGAGTCCCTGTTTGGAGTACATTGGGGTGGGATGGGGGCCTCCTGTGAGAACTTTGGTAGGTTCCTGGAATCCTGTGTTTAACAGGAGAGGGTCCTGCTTTATTTATGACCTCAGATGCACAGACATACAGATTTTGCAGGATGTGAAAGCCCTGTAGAGGTTTACCCCAGGGGTGACAGCAAGGACCCCTTTGAGAACTTCCACTCTGAAAAGATGCATAGTTACACAGCATCAGGGGGTTCATGGACCCTTCTTAATGCCCATCTGAGCACCTCAGATTCAGGACCTCTGATTTAGTCTCATCTCTTTGGGGAGGGAGCCCAGAGAGGGAAAGCTACTAGCCCAAAACCACACAGTAAGTCACGGCACAGCAACATACAAAACCACCATCATGAAGACAAGGCGCCCTCCCTCACTCCTGGCTCCGGCAGCCCCTATGGCCCCCACGCAGCCCGGGATGTGGAGGGAGGACAGCAGCCCGTGGCTGGCTATAGGCGGGCATAGCCATGGAGCTATTTCCTTTCTCTCTGGCAGAAGAGAGGCAGCGGCCGGAGATTCTGCAATTGCAAAAGGGCGGCCTGGAAAGTCAGCCTCCCCAGCTTGCTCTGCCTTTTCCCTCTTCTCGCTGCTCATACACATCCCGGCTGCCTTTTCAATGCTGCGTGTTGTGATCAGGATGGCTGCTCTGAGGTTTATCTGTAGGCTGTGGTGTTTACTCTTTATTTAACCCCCTCTCTGTTATAGAGAGTATGTGACTTCCTTTTAAAAACCACCATGACGTAGGGATCTGACTTCTGCGCTTTGTCCCCTTCGAATGGGGAGCTGGTAGCAGACAGATCAGGAGCTGATGTGAGAGCGATGAGAAGTTAGCGGCGCAGTTTATTCCTGTTCAGCACGGTGGCTGTAACTGGGGATAAAAATAAACCCAGGACCAGTAGTGGTAGGCTGGAACCGATGGGCTTACATTACTCGGCTGCCACGCAGGGTGGAGATCCTCAGTGTGGTGGGAGAGTGAAGGAGGCCCCACGGAAACAGCCACTGCTGCTTTCTGCCCTCCATCCTGGTCTTCCTCCAGGGGCTGTCAGACCTGAGTTTGAATCCTGACTCCAGTGCTTCCTGCTGTGACTTCAGGCAAGACCCTTAACCTCGCTGAGATTCAGTCTCCTCAGGTTATTTCGACATGGTGGCCAAGAGCCTGGGCTCTGGCAATAGAGCTCTTGGGTGTGGATCCTGGTTCTAGCACTTTCTAGTTGTGTCACTTCACCTCTCGGGGCCTCAATTTTTCCACCTGCAAAGTGGGGATAATAAAAGAATTGTGAGAATTTTAAGAGTTAACACTTGCAGAGTCCTGAGCCTGACAAGGAATAAGTGTCCAACAGATGTTAGCAATGGGGATGATGGTGGTGGGAACAGTGAAGCCACTCTTGACTGAGACAAGAGGGGTGAGAGAGAGGAGGATCACGCAGCCTTGGGGCCCAGGAGAGACGGGGCATGGTTTGGGAACAGGGGACTTCCAGCCCCAGTTACTCCCCATGTGGTTTTCGCTCAGTGGCTGGAGGTCCCTGGACCTCAGTTTCTGCATCCTTGAAATGGGCCTAACGACCTTTCCTTAACATTTGTGAGGTCCAGAAGATCTGGGCAGTTGTGAGTGTGGTGGGCAGGCCCTGCAGGAAGGGGTCCCAGGAGGAGAAACCCTATGGGCTCCCCGGAGGCTTTTGTTTCTTCGAATCCTGAGAGGCTTTTGCTGAATCATCCCAGCTCACCAGCCTGTGCATTTTTCCCTAGGAGACCTGAGCGCTCCCTGGCTTCCTGCCCTGGTGCTTCTACATGGGGCTCCTGAGGTTGCTGCTACAGGCTACGGAAGGAAGGAAAGAAGGAAGGGTGGGAGGGAGGGAGGTAGAAACTTCAGTTGATTGACTAGTGGACAGGTCAGTTTGAGGAGGTACCTTGGCCTGTGGTCCAGCCAGAGGCCTGTATGCAGTAGGCACTTAGTGTTTGCTGATTATGATGAGTCATTTCTAGAGTTTCATTTCCGATCTGCTATAGGCCACTGACAGGCCTCTCTGTCATCCTGCCAGAGCGTTGGTGGACATTTATTTATTCATGCGGCACACATTTATTGTGTACTTATAGTATGCCTGGCATCCTGGTGGGCATTAGGAATAAAATGGTGACAATGACAATCCCTTTGGGACTTCGATAAAGTAAGTGGCTACCTACAAAATGTGATCTTTTGAGGGGTGATACGAAGGCCTCCCTTGGTTACCCTGAATCACTCCATTCACTGCCAATCTGAAATTCCATCCTTAAGGTCTGATTCTTTGTCTTAAGGCTTTGCTCTTGCATGGAAACCAGGTGCTTTGGGGCGGGGCGATACATCCAGTCCTATTCATCGTTTGCACTTTAGAGAGGAGGAGTTGTAAAACCCTTTCTGAAAAGTGAGGGGAGAGGAGTTTGCACATCAATCTTGCAGGTAGGAGAGAGGGCAAAAGGCAGAGAAAGGCAAACATTGCTGGAGCCACATTCTTTGAGGGGGGCAAGGGGGGGTGAAAAAAAAATCTCTGGATGCCCAAGAGAACCCCAAGCCAGTTCTCAGGTTGCTAGACCAGTGTCCTTAGGAAGTGTTGAGTATGGAGCTCTGGGACCTGTGTTTTCACAAGTCTTCACTGCTCTAGATAAAGGAGATTTTGTGAAATGCAAAACACTTTTGCAGGTGTTAGTTATAACAGTTCTAGGTGTGTTGTAAGCCTTGCACTTTTTGCCAAGGTTCTTCCCTCCCCGCAGCATCCTCCAAGAGGCTGAGCAGGAGAAGAATCAGGCCAGTTGCTTGCCCGCACCCCCACCCCCTTAATCACTGCAATCAAATCCCTCGGCTTCCCACAGCAGTGTGAGCTGGATCCAGCAGGACTGACCCCCCATTTACTTCTAACCTCAGAGCGCCCCAGGGGCTGATTCTTCCTCAGGCACGATCCAGGGACAGGTCATCAGGTGGCTTCTTGCCAGGCAACAAAGATCGGGAGCCTGGCCAGGACTTGGGGCCTGAGGGGTCAGAGGTGGTTCTTTTTAGCCCACCTTGGCTCCCCATTTGGGCCAGGGAAATGGGGGAGACCGCAGCGCAGTGCAGAGGCACCAGCCTGCCGTGTGCAATGTCACTGTGGTTTCCTCGAAGTAATTGTCTCGCTGTCATTAGTTTTAATGACATAATGCCTGCTGAAATCTCATTGTAAGGGAGCTGTGTCAGGCTCTGATTTAGTAATCGGGCTAGTGAGCAAGATAGCATGCCTCGGGAAGCCGGGGTTCTGCCTAACCCCCCCCCCCCATGAATCTTCTAGAGGAAACTCATTTGACAGCACCCTAATGATGCTCGGTTTGTGAAGGATTTATTTGGAGAGTGGGGGAAAAGAAAGCTCCTGTCTGTCAATATAATCTGAGTGAGTTCATTCAGTTGCCTTTTTCTTTCCTTTTTTCTTTTTTTTTTCCTGGTTTTTCCCCCTCTTTAATGCATCTACACAATGACAAGCAGCGACTTGTGAATGGAAGCTGCTTTCGGGAGAGAACAGATTATGTAAGCAGGCTTCGGTGCCAGCAGGGACGGTGGGGCTACGTTCTGGGGCTGCTGAAAAGAGGGACGATTTCTTCAAGTTCATCGGGAGGCCCTCCATGTGAGATGCTGGCACAGAGCACCCATGTGGTTCATTCTGTCCCCAGGCCTGGCCCCTGGCCCTGTCCCCCTCCGACTGTCAGTTGTCCCCCTGTCACTACTCTATTGCTGTGTCTCTTAAGTCTCCGTTTGTCTGTCTCTCTCTCTCTGGCTCTCTCTCTACTTAACAATTCGCTTTCTTTCTTCTCATGGTCCATCTCTCCTGTCTCCCTGCCCCGGCCTCCCCCTTGCGTGTTCCCTCACTCTCTACCTTCCTCTCCTAACTCCTGCCCTTCCCCACATCCTATCTTTAGTGTTTTCTATGCAGATATAGCGAAATGGCGTGTGAAGGAAATGCATTTCTGAGTCTCTGAGATACCTCCAAGTCAGGCCTCCAAGTAGGGTGACCAGCTGTCCCCGTGTGCCTGGGACCCAGGGGACGCTTGGCATGCAGGACTTTCCAAGTTCAAACCACAAAAGGCGCAGACCCACCAGGAAGCCTTGGTGGTCTTACCCCTGTGTCGCATGCTTAGGATTTTGTGGCACTTTCAAAAGGCCAGACATGCGACCTTCCTGGTGAGTCACCTGCCCTCCTGCTCAGGGGGAGGGACCCAGCGGCCTCTGATGCCCACCCTCTTCTCTGCATGGCTCTGGGGTGTCAAAACTGCCTGGGCCCTCAGAGCCCAGGGGTCGGTCAAGGGCAGGGGGTGAGTGCCCTTGTTTCCTACCATCCTCCACCCACAAAGCTGACTGCCTAGCCGGCTATTTGCTTCTTGGTCACAAAAGGAGTTGTGGGTGACAGATTGCAGATAGTTTTAGGCCCAGTGTCCCCTGGAGGGCTGTAAAAAACACAGGGTTTCTGTTTCAGTTGGACTCAGAAGAGGCCCAGGAACTTGAACTTGCGTGGATCCAGGTGACGGGGGTGCTGTTGCTCCAGGAACCCCACTTTGAGAACCTCTGCTTTCTGCACACTCATTTCCTCATTCATTCATTCATTCATTCATTCCCAAATGTTTATTGTGTACTACCATGTGCCAGGCACTGTTCCAGGCACTGGGGACTCAGCAGTGAACAGGGTGGAATTCGCTGCCCTCCGAGAGCTTCCAGTCTCATTAGTGGGGGACCAAGGCCATAAACAAGATGATTTCAAGCAGCGCTAAGTGCTGTGAAGGAACTAGTAGAATATGATAGAGAAAGACTAGGGGTGGGTGGGGGAAAGAGAGCTAATTTAGTTATAAAAAAGGGTGCCCCGGGGAGGCTTTTGGAGATGGTAATGTTTGGATTGAGAGCTGAGTTTCCTGAAGGAGACAAGCTATCCAGGCGGGAGGGAGGGCGACAGCAAGTGCAGGGGCCGAGGGAAGAGCAGGGAGGCCAGCGCGAGTGGGGTGCGGGGGGAGTGGGGTGCGGGGGACGAGCGGGGTGCGGGGGGCGTGACGGGACGAGGCTGGAGGGGGTGGGGTTTGGGCATGCAGGACCTGCCAGGGTAGGCGTGGAGTCTGAATTTTATTTTATTTGGGGGAGGGTTTTAATCAGGAGAGTGACATGACCTGATTTACAATTTTGATAACGATTGCTGTTGTTTGAGTGGAGAACAGACTGTGGGAGGGCCAGGGTGGAGGCCAGGAGATCAGTGAGGGGGCCAGTGACTAGCGAGGGGGTGTGGACCGGGTGATGGCAGGGAGGACAGGGGTCAGATTTGGGGTGGATTTGGGGTGCAGCGCAGACAGGTTCTTACCGATGGATCAGAGGTGTGTGGGGGGAGGAGCCGGGGTCCATTCCCAGGAGATTAGTTTTTCTTGGTAATGGTTCAGCATCTGTGATTCTGGGGCTGTGGAGAGGACCCTTGACTGCAGCAGGGGCCAGTGGGTTAAAGGGGCAAGACGAACAGGGTGTGCTGGGCGAGGAGTCCTTTGGGAAGATCTGCCCAAGCCCATCCCATGCTTGCCGACACGCAGCATCCCTCCTCCCAGGAAAAGGAAGCCGGTCAGGCTTTTTTTGCTCCCATGAGCAATAGTTGGATTAATATCACCTTTAAGCACGATATTGGAACTTGGTGAAGGCGATGGAGCTACTGTAAGTGGCTGCTGCCCTCATGTCGGGCTGGCCAAGTGTCTGGCCAAATCTTTCTCCCAAGGGTCCTGGAGATCGGGGGGCTTGTGGGAAAGGCTGCAGATAGGATGGAAGATGCAAGCTTCTGATGTTTGCAGCTTCCCCTCTGATCATTTGAGACCCACCTGTTGTTCACCAGAGCCAGCCAGCCCAGGCCAGAGGGAGCCATCAGCACTGGGCACATGCCAAAGGACAAATGCAGATGACCCTCGGTCCAGGGCAGGGGCCAGCCTCTCCAGTGGGAAAAAAGCAACGTGCAAACCAGACACACCTCCTCTGCCTTTCAGAAAGGGACCTGCTGCTGTTTCTTTAGATTTGTTTTTTTCTCTTTTTTTCCCTTGGAAGGGTCTATCTGGGGGTGCAGGCCTCCGGATTATCTGCAGAGGGGTCTGGCGCATGCCCTCCTCTGAACAATGCGTAAGTGCTTTGGGGAGAAACCCTCAGGGGAAAAGAACTGTTGAGGAAGGGCCTTCGCTTCTGATTATAATGTGAGGAGAGCTGGCCTCAGTTTCCCCCAGGGAGCTCATCTGCTTAGTAGATTAGTAAGAAGCCTGTGTTTTGACATGAGGCGCTGAGAGCTGAGTTATTCTTTCTCATTTCCTAGTACATGACCATCCTTTATCCTTGAGGGCCGCTTTCTCAGGTTTTCATTATTCTGTTTTGCTTTTGATTATTGGGTCGCATCCCCCTCTATGTGGAGAGACCCCGGACCCATTCAGCAGTCAGCCGCCTGAGCCACCCCTGTGCACTCCCCAGGGGCCTGGGTTTCCTCCTCCAACATGGACGAGGCCCCTGGAAATAGACTGATGGCGGCCAAAAGGCCCACCTTGGCCCTGAACATGCTCAGAAGAAGAAATGCTGCTGAGACTGGTAGCAGGCGTCCTCAAGAGGCGAGAGAGGCCCCAGAGACACCCCAAAGCCCTGGGGTTGAATAGGTTCCAGCTCTGGAAAATTCTCTCTCTGGTTGTCATGGCAGCAGGTCTGGGATGGGAGCCTTTATCCCAATGGGGTGCCAAAGGACTGTCATTTCTGGTTGACACAGACTGTAAGGGGTGGCCTCAGGTCTCTATTGCAGGTTGGTCTCCGATGCCCTGGGGGGCTCCCCACTTGCTTTCAGCATTCTGGCATCCTCAGGTTAGAAAGACCGCTGAGCTCAGAGTCTATCTATTTGGGTCCCAGCTGTGCCACACAGTGGTCGTATCTTAGAGATGCAGTTTTGTACATGAAGTGAATGAACCAAGTGCTTGTCCACCGAGTCCCAAAGCAGTCACGGGGGGCTAGATCCTGTGCTTCCAATGTACATGCGTGATCTCCTTGAATCCTCACAAAGCCTTGGGAAGGAGGGCTTATTATTATGCCCATTTTGCAGGCCAGGACTCTGAGATGGCCGAGGACAGAGAGGTCTTTGTTCCTCAAATTCACATCACCGGGAAAGGGTAGAGTCAGGGACCCAGACTCAGATCTTTTAAACGGCGAAGTCACATACTGAGTTTTCATAGCAGGGAAATGAACCTTCCAGGACCCCGTTGTTCTCTGTAAAATGGGGCAATAATCAGTTACCAATTCACTTACTGTTCCGGGTTCTTGTGAAGATGAAGCAACTGAGAAATGCTTCTTGAGAACACAGAGATTTGCAGAAATGGAGTCCTAATCTTCAGCCCCTCCAGGCTTGGCTCCAACGCGGGAAGGTCACTCTGATGGACTCACAGGGGCACCAGCGCTGACCAGCAGGAGGCAGTGTGCTCAGTGGTTAGACGCACAGCCGCTGCCTCCAGACCCTGGAAGTCTCGCTGTGCTATTACACTTGCCAGCCTGTGAGTCGGGACAAGTCACTTGGCCTCTCTGGCTTCAGTTTGCTCACCTGTAAGATGGGAATAATAATAGCACTTCCCGTCAGAGAGCTGCTGTGAGGATTACATGAGTTAATATACATAGTATATATGTGGCAACTTGGGGCAGTGCCCAGTACACGGTGCACTATATACAATAAATATCAGCTGTTTATTATTGTATAGGACTTAACATTTGCAATAAAATTATCTCTAGAGCCAATGTTATTTCATAATAACCTTCTGAAGGGGAGAGCCAGGATTGCTACTTCTATTTACAGATGAAGGAACCAAGTCTCAAAGAGGGGAACCAATTTCCCAAGGTCACATGGTGAGGTAGGGACCAGAAAAAGGTTTAGTCTTCAGGGGTGACAGTGGCTGAGCTACAAAGCTCTGAAGCATAGCAGGCCTACCAAGCCAGGGACAAAGTGTAAACCTGACAGAATGTGACAGAATGACAGTCACAGACAGGCTGGAAAAAGCAGATGGCTAATTTAGTGGCCTCAGAGCTTTCCTGGTAGCTGAGGCTGTGAGCACCTCCAGGTGGGGTGCCAAGGGACGCCACACCTGCTCCAAGCCACAGAACACCTGGCTACCAGCAGGTGGCTGATGCCTCGCTGGGGAGCCGGGGAGCTCTAAGGTAGATAAACAAGGTTCTGTAGGCTACTTCTCATGCTTTTTAGGAAGTCAGGACCCCTCCCCACTTCTGCCCCCACCTCCTAGCATGTGCCCATAGCAAACCTCTGGACTCTGTTCTTTAGCCCCGTCACTTGGTTGGTTCGAACCCAGGGTGTGTGTGTATCAGGCATTGTCAGACCTGATGTGTCAGTGACATAGTACAGCTGTTAGGAGCTCAGCATTGAGAGCAAAACCCTTCGGGTTCAAATCCCCACTTCACCTCTTCCTAGCTGTGCTGCAGACTTGGCCAGTTACCCAAAGCTCCCTGTACCTCAGTGTTTCTAACTGTAAAATAGGGATGCTGTTAATTGTCGGGTTCTCGTGAGGATCAAATGGGTTCATACAGGCAGAGTTCTCTGAGTTCGCCATTATCGTCATCATCGTTGATGTTTCTTCGCAGCCAATACAAACTCATCCTCAGATCTTTGCACCTTCCTAATTCACGAAGGTTTTTGGAGGTCACTTACATGCGCTAGTGGTTTCCAAACTCGGATCTGGCTGGTAATAAAGTTCCCACTGGACTGGCCCTGGGGAAAGGAGCAAAATTAGGCATTTACTGATTGGCAAAAAGTTGCCAACTAAATTTTCCTAGAATTATTTTCCTTTAGCCTGACATCATGTCTTTTTTCACTTAATGTCAAAATACATTCTTGAAAAATGAAACATTGGAAACAGTTGATGGCAGTTTCTTTTTAAAAAAACTTGGAGTGCCCTTTCTTGGCAAATAAGATGAAAAACAACTGTTAACAACCCCAAGGAGGCCCCCTGAAATCGGGGAGGAATTTTACTCACCTGAGAAATCCAAATGTCTGGGAGATAATTTTGTCCAATCCTTGACCTCAGAGGTTATCAAATTTTACTGTGTGTAAGAATCTGCTTGGGGTAATTTTTAAAATGTAGACTCTCAAGGCCTATCCCTAAAAATTCTGATTTAGGAGGCTTGGGTCATGCCCAGGAATCTTCGGTGTATAGTGTTTCCTCATTGATTCAGTTGCAGCCTGTGCATGGATCATTGTGGGGGCGGGGCACTGCTTTTCCCGGTGGGCGAATCTTTACTCATTGGACAATGGATGTGAATGCCTCCAGTTGGGGGTGCTCAGCCCCTCCAAAGGCATCTGTGCATGTCAGACAGGCCCCGTTAGCATGGCCTTTCTTCCTGCTGTTGACTTAGATCAGACTCCTGTCACTCCTGGTCATTTTGCCTCCTGGGGCCAAAATCAAGAAATAAAATTCCTAAGACACAGCGTGGTCCATAAATTAACAGTTAAATGCACATTAGGAGGTGATTGCATGAGGTTTAAAAGTCCGAATTCATTTTTGTTAGGGGGATAATTCAGAAATGAATTATCTAGTCTCTCTCCTCTATGTTGTAATTTGTTCCCACCTCAGCCAACATAAAGTCATTCATTCATTCAGTCAGTCGATAAGTATGTATTAACCATCCATGACCATGTAGGTCAGATAACCCCAAACACAAGGCGGATCTTCAGTTTCCACATTTCTAAATAAAATGACCAGTCTCCCCTAACTCCTACACAATGTTTTTCAGACTTAAATAAATAACCTATTAGGAACTGTAAGAAAGAAAACAAAAAGCTATTAGGAATATAGATGAAATAGTTAAATGTCCATTTAGAATATGTGATTCATTAACTGTATTAACACCCCTATAATTAAAATTACATCTTATATAAAATAATCAATTAGTCCATAAAACTATTTTTTTCTGCCACTCATACATAGTTAAAAATAGGGAACAAACCAGAAATGTAAGTTTTATAACTTTAGTAAAAGCCATCTACTGCAAATAGCTTTTATGGAAGAGTGGGAAAAGGAAGGGGATACCATTTGGAGTGTTGCCTGATGGTTGAAACGTTTAGTAAGAATTTGCTTTAACAATTTTGTTATTCAAAATAAATTGAGAGAGATGCTGAGAAATGCTTCACAGTGTGAAAAGCATTTTAAGTACTTGGATAGAAGGTGAATTTCTGTTTTCTGAGGATTATTTAGTGGTGGTGGGGAATCCTTCAATTTTGTCATTTGCAATATTTTTTTGTCATTTGCATACAGTAGAAGACAATTTAGATTTGGTACTTTCTCTCAAGGAATACATGAATCAGTAATCATAAATATGGATATATAACTAGATCCTGAGCTAAGGGTTTTAAAGAGGGGAACACAGGTCTATGAGAGAGCATGTCACAGAGAGCTCTGACCTAATCTGGGAGGGTTTCCCTGAGGGAGTAACATTTGACCCGACAGCTGAAGGATAAATAGGAGTTAACCATGTAAGAGAGGAGGAAAGTGTATTCATAGCAGTGAGACCAGCATGTGCGAAGGCCCCGAGGCGGCATTCAAGCATCTGAAAGAAAGCCAGCAGGGCTGGAGCACCAGGTCATGGGAACCCAGTGTGAGATGAGGTTGGTGGCACCTGCAGGGCCAGGTGTGGCAACTTGTCTTTATTCTGAGAGCAGTGGGGTTTCACATGCCAAAGGATGACCTGATCTGTTTTGAAAAGCCCTCCTAAGCTGCAGCACAAAATTGACACAAGGGAGATTTGACAAATACTCTCAACTGCCGAAAATAACTCTGTGTATTGGCTGAGCCTCCATGCCCCATCCTCTTTATAGCACCAACTCCCTGGAAAAGAGGAGGAAGGTGGGACCCTACCAGGAAGAGATTTTGTTTTGCCATTAACCATGGTGTGGGGCCCCTCCCTGAAAATGTGGCAGGTGAGAGTGGAGGGAGGAGACAGGGACAGCCACTAGTCTACCTGGGTTTAAATCCCAGCTCTGCTGCTGTGTGCAAGTCACTATAGCTCCCTGTACCTCAGTTTCCTCATCTGAAAAATGGGGATAACTATGACATCTACCTTCTTGGGTTGACTTGGGAATTTCACAAGTGAGTATAGATGCGTAATCTTTGCTTGGAACAGGCATGGCACCTGAGAGGTGCTCAATAAACATTAGTTAGTATTTCGATGGTGATGATGATGGTGATGAAATCTCAGAGCTCAACATTCTAGAAGTCCTGTTAACTCTTTCCACCCTCTGTCCACTGCCTCACTCCCTTAGGCCTTTACTCAAAATGTCACCTTGTCAGGGAGGCCTTTTCTGATCCTCTTACACAAAATTGCACTCCCACTCCTGGATTCTGCTTCCTCCGTCTTAGTCTCAGATGTCCACCTGGCACTTAGCACCACGTGACACACGATCTATATTCCTTATTTATGTTGTTCGTTGCCTTTTTCCGCTCGAACAGGAATATGCTACTGTTTTATTTACCACTAGGTGCCCAGTGCTCCATATCCCACAGCATCTGCCACACAGTAGGTGCACAATACGTATTTGTTGGTTAAGTGAACGCTGACTGTGTCGATCTAATGCTCCTTGCTCTGGTTCAAAGCCTAACCCACTCCCCCCGCTGCTGTAATGCACTGAATGGCTCATTAAACAGCAGACAGAAAAAAAAACTAAAAAGCCCCCAACCCTAGAGAGGGTGGGAGACGGACGGGGAAGGTATGCAGCTCCAGACTTTGGTGATGGGGAAGAAAGGGGGGGCTTTTTATAAAACCAACTCAGCAGCCTGATCTTTGTAACCTGATTAATCACGTGAAGCTTTTGTCAATATCAACATTACCTCAGCCCTGGCCGCCGCAGCTGGCGAAGCGGTAGACTTATTCAATATTTAAGAAGACCTGCACTGCAGGCGCAGGGTTTGGGCTGCATTGGGAAGAATGGCAAACGCCCAGAGACCGTCTCTTGAGTGGTGTCTTCTTTTTCAAAGGACAGAAACAAGAGAAGGAAAAGCCCACAAGCCCTCAGCCGCCCCCCACCCCAATGTTTGGTACCATTGAACAGCACACCCCAGAGTTATTTGCTCTGACTCAGGGTAAGAGGGGGTTGCGGGCAGAAGGAAAAGCGTGAACCAGGAGGAAGTGGGGGCTCCGGGTATCCATTTTTTTAGTGTTGCATAAAGCTGTGATTCTCAGAGTGTGGTCCCCAGATCAGCAGCATCACCTGGGACTTATCAGAAACACGAACTCCTGGGCTCTGTCCCAGACCCCTTGAATCCCAAACTCCTGGGATGGCAAGTGCACATCAGCCTGCTTTCAGGAGCTGTTCCGATGACGTGATGCACATTCAAGTTTAAGAGCCACTGGCAGGAGGGAAGGAAACTAGAGACAGTGTGGATTGGGGCGCAGGTTCTATGCTGGGGCTGGGGTCCTTGGCCCCAGCTGTACGTTTTAGTCACCAGGAGGACTTGTTCAACTCTTTCTCCTCTTGCCTCTATCCTCTGACTCTAGCACAATACCTCCTGCGAGCTTCAATTCTATGTTACAAGAGCTTTATTTTCCACTCAAGGCTTCTACATCCTCAGGTCTCAGAAAGGCATCCTGGGGACACTTTAGTTTCCTTTCTTGATTCTTATATGGCAGCTTGGCCAGGCAAAACCAGACCAAGAGCTCAGAAATCGCTGCAAAGCCTCAATTCCTCTTTTAGAGAGAAATGACCTTTGAGCTCCCTTTCCATTCTTCAAGAAGGAGATGGAAATGAGGGCCAAGGGGACTAAAGCCTGACTCGTCCTTAGCTTTGAAAGATGAAGACCTGCCTATTCCCTCAGCTCAGCCCTCCCCACCAGTGACCCAGTTTATTGCAGAAACCGAGCTGGCAGCCTGGCTTGAGAGGGACCCCTTGCAACTAGCCCCTAGTTTACCGCAGACGGTTCACCTCTGAGCATGTCTTGTGGACGCCAGAGATGGAAAACCCACTCATAAACGCATTTGCTCCCAGCAATGCTTTGTTATCCGGTCAGACTCCAGGAGGGCTGTGTGTGTGAGATGATTTCCTGTAAAGTTTTCCATCCCTGGTGAGTCTCCAGGCCAGTGTGTCCACTCTGGGCAGGTTCCTTGCACTGCACCTCGTTTTGCCCCAGAAAGGGGATGGTGGGGGAACGGGGTTTGAAACATGCACCTTGGGTTTCTCGTGGGAGAAGCTGGCCGGGAAATAAGCCGTAATGACAGTGCTTCGCAGGTCCTTGGCATTTTTCCTCCCAAATTACCTCTGTGCATCAATTATCTCATTATCTGCCCCTTGCCTCGACTGCACTCTGAAAAATAAAATAGAAAACAGACCAAACTGCTAAGCATTTGTCCCACTTAATAGTCCTCATTGTAAGAGGGAAAGTAGAAAGGTAGGAGCACTTGATTATTACTCTAGTATTAAATATATACACACATTATATATAATATCTATTATATAATATATAATAATTATATATGTATATGTATACATAGAATTATATATGTATATACACATACACACAGAGAAGGTTCTCATTATTTGCAGTGGTTATACAGGGTTTGGTTCCTGCAAGCCTCTGGTCACACTTCATCAAGCAATCCAAACACATCCCTGTTCTGTGTATGTTTCTGTTTAAAGACACCTTAGTTATTGGATGTCTTACTCTGTTCAGGCTGTTATAACCACCGACCTTGGACTGGGTGGCTTAGAAACAACAGAAATTTATTTTCACAGTTCTGGGGGCTGGAAGTCTGAAACCAGGGTGCCAGCATGGTCGGATTCCAGCGAGGACCCTCTTTTGGGCTGCAGCCTGCTGACTTTTCATTGTGTCCTCACACACAGAGAGAGTAAACAAACTCTCTCATGACTCTTTATAAAGACATGGATCGTGAGGGTCCCACACACATGACCTCATCTAATCCTGTCACCTCCCAAAGGCCCCGCCTGCTAATATCATCATATTGCAGGGTAGAGTTTCAACACATGAATGTTGGGGGCAGGGGACACAAATGTTCAGTCAGTAACAATATATATTATTGATTCCTTAACACTGAACTCGTGGTCAATAGCACTCAAACTCACGCCCCAGCGAAGCTTATCTAACACGGATAATCTCTCTACAAGGCACACCAGTTGCCTTCTGACACTGAAGAACACCAGACAGCACCTCAGCACTGTGCTCGGGGCCATTTTAAACAGTGAAATCATCAACAAAAAATGCGACAAATGTGGCAGTCAATAGACTAGGAAAAGACACTTGGTTACAGTAGGAGAGCTTAAACAAAAAGACAGAATGTCACCGGTTGGACTTTACCTGGTGATGTGCAAGTTGGCCAACTGAAATTTTTTTATTTTTTGTAGGCAGTGTCACTGGCCCTCATATGTGGGACCTGAACCAGGGCCGCTGGCTTAACCACCGCACCACTCGGCCGGCCCAGCCAACTGAAATTTTTTTGGCTGCTCTCTGTGTGTGTTTACAAAGGAACATGCATGTGCTGCAAGAATTGCCTTTAGGGTTACAAATAAATTTTAGTGAGTGGGCAAATTTGCAAACATGGTATCTGAAAATAATGAGAAATGACTGTGTGTGTGTGTGTGTGTGTGTGTGTGTGTGAGAGAGAGAGAGAGAGAGAGAGAGAGAGAGAGAGAGAGAGAGAAAATCAGGATTACATTGATTGTAAACCGAACTCAAACTAATTCAAGTGATACAAAGGGACGTTTATTGGCTAATGTAATCGAAGAGCCCACAACCTTGGTCCAGGGCTCAAAAATAGCATTAGTAATGAATTCTGATCATCTCTTAGTTCTGCTTTCCTCTGGGTTGGCCTCACGGGGTAGGTTTCCTCCACATGGTAGAGTCCCATCAAGTTCCAAGTTTGTCTTATCCCACCTTCAGCCCTGTAGTACAAAAAGAAAGAGAACTTTCTTCCTAAGAGTCCAACAAAAGTCCCAGAATTGAGTCTCAATGGTTTGAATTGGGTAACTTACCCAATTTTTGAATCAGTCATAGTCATGAAAATAGGCGAATAAGCTGATTGGCTAGGTCAGGATCATGTGCCTACCCTCGAAACTGGGAGTTGAGTTTTCTTAGGTAGATTCCCTACTACTGGGATGGAAAGTACCTGTGTGGCGCTGTCTATGGTACTGAACCGCAGCTCTGGCCACAACTCTGCTGATTTCTGCCCAACCTTTCCCAGGAAAGAGGGCTTCTAGTAGTTTGTTGTTGCTATTGTTTTCTGCCTCTATGGAAAATATGCACTGTTGCCACTGCCCATGTTAATAGGGGTTCCAGTAGAAAACAGATGGCAACTCAAATTGCACAATTTGAGGAGAGTTTTTAGTGAAGTATCCCAAGGCTAACAATGGGGAGCTGTAGAGAAGTAGCATTAGCAGAAATGGTGAGAGCTGGGGATGTGGTAACCTTTGTCTAGGAATGTAGTCAGCCCATGGCAACACTGCAGAAATGGAGTCCGGACCTAACTCTCCCCCATTCAGTCTCTCCTAGTGCCCTCCATGGACTAAATCCAAATGGAAGCCAGAGGGCAAGGGGATTAATTAAAGTCATACATACAAGTCAGCCTTCTGGGCAAGAGAGCAGGGAGGGGAGTGGAGGTGGAGGGGCAAACAGAAGCTGTGGTGCACTGACAGTATCAGTTAGCTATTGATGCATAACCATCACTCTAAAAGTTAGTGGCTTAACCCACAACCATTTAATTTGTTTGCAATTCTGTGATTTGGGCTGGAATCAGTTTGGTGGTGTTTCTGTTGGTCTTGCCTGGGATCACTCCTGTGGCTGCAGCTATCTGGAGGCTGGAAAGGTGGACAGTACAAGATGGTCACACTCCCATCTCTGGTGGTTTAGCTGGGCTCTTGGCTGGGAAGCCTTAGTTTTTCTCCTTGTGGATGGACTGAATTTCTAACATGGTAGTAGGAATACTCCAGAAGACAAATCCCAATGGGCAAACACTTATCAAGCCTCTGCTTGTGACTTATCTTTGGTCAAACAAAGCCACATGCTAAGCCCATGCACAGAATTAGCATGGAGGGGGCTATACAATGAGAAAGGCATGTTCATTGAGGAACATTCACTTACCAGTCTACCATGCTGCCCCATACGGATAGGATTATAGCTTGTCTGTGTGTCCCATTTTTGCTGCTGACTTTGTATACTTTTGACAGCTCATGCAAGCTCCTGACTAGTAAAAAGATGTTTCCTGGAAAGCAGGATGTTGAGAAGGTGCTTGTGTCCCTGTCTGCCCCAGATGCAAAATAAATGCTTCACCGACTAGAGTGAGTCGCTTTGAAAAGAAGAGAAAGTAGACCAACTTCAGATGTAGTTTTGATGTCATATCTCTCCAAAGGTAAATTAGGGATGAATGGTGACTTATCCGATGTAGCTTGCAGGTGCTGAGAGAGAGAGAGAGAGAGAGAGAGAGAGAGAGAGAGAGAGAGAGAGAGAGAGAGAGAGAGAGAGAGAGAGAGAAATGTGCTGTGTGTATATGCACTCTGACAGCTGGGATTTGAATGTTGGCTCAGGAGGGTTCCATAGTGTAATGGTTAGCACCCTGGACTCTGAATATTGGCTCTGCTGTTTTGCTGACTTTGGGCCATTACCTAACCTCTCCCCACCTCAGTTTCCTGGTACAAAATTGGGCTAATGATTGAATTGGGAATTAAGTTAGATAACGCTGTGCTAAGTACCAACATGTGTAAAGCACTTAACACTGAGACTGGAACAGGGTGAATGCTCTCCATTTATTAGGGTTCAATGAAGAGGGATGAGAGGAAGAAGAAGATGATGGGGGGCGAGGTTTAGAGTCCAGCAGGCCTTGGCCGGCCGAGTGGTGCGGTGGTTAAGCGCTGGCTTGGGAAGCCAGTGGCCCCGGTTCGGGTCCCACATATGAGGGCCAGTGACACTGCCCTCAAGAAAAAAAGAAACAAAAGAAAATGGAGACCTAGAGTCCAGCAGGCCTGTGCTTGACTCCCAGCCCTGCTACTTACTGGCTCTGATTCAATCTTGGGAAAGCCAGTTTACCTTTATAAATCTCAATTTTTTATCTGTAAAATGGACTCAGTAGTGTCTCTTTGCAAGAATTAAATGAGCCAACATATATAAATAACTTAGTGTGGCCCTTGGCACATAGTAGATGGTAAATACCATTACAGCTGTTATTATCAGCCTTTATATTCTGGAGATGTGACAAGGGTTACTCGCTCCTCTTAATTTAGAACTAATCATGTGCTATTTATAGTAACTCATTTAATCCATCAATATCCCTATGAGATAGGTGTTATTATCACTATGATTATAATCCCCATTTTTCATCTGAGGAAACTGAGGCACAGAGAAGTTTAGTAACTGTCCTAATATAATACAGCTAGAAAGAGGCAGAGGCAGAGCTGAGATTCGAACCCTGGTAGCTCAGCCCCTCTCAACCTCTGCACTCTTCACCCTCCAGTGATGGGGTCATAGCACCCGCCTGTCCAGGTGGTTGTGAAGACCAAGGGGTTTGTAAATTGCAGAGTGCTCCACCCATAGTTGATGCTCTCTGATGGCTGTTGCCATGGGGACACAGGGAGAGAGCCAGGAACTTTGTGGTTCATGCATGCTCTCCAGCCAAACTGACCGAGATTCATGTTTGTGTTACTTGCCCTCACCTGGCGCCAAGCGGGCCTGGGCAGGAGAGAAGGATGGATGGAGGCAAGTGTTGGAGATCTATTATTCATGGCAGCTAAGAGAAGCTTTTTGTTTTTTCTGAAGTGGTCTCAGAGTTCGTAGAATCCACACCCCAGGGAAGTGGCCACGGCTAGACTCTGTGAGGCAGGAAGTATCCTTTCTGGCCGGGGACCCTGTAACCCAGGTTACTTTTGGGGGGTGGGAGTCCTGCAGGAGCCCCCCAGGTAACACTTGGTGATGGTTTGCCCTGTGCTAGCACTGGCCATCATGTCCATTGTTCCACTCCAACCTCTCAATAACTCTCGGAGGTAGGGTTACAGCCCCCATTTTATTGACAAGGAAACTGAGGCTCTGAAATGTTCAGTAATTGGCCCAGGCTCAGTTGGCTTGAGTTTAGCTGGGGGTTGATCCATGCAACCCCAAAGCCTGTGCTCCTGGTGGAAGATTCTGTCATGAAATTTGTATCATGGGTGCAATGAGGGCAGCATGTGCGTGTGTGTGTGTTGTTATAAGGCTAGGAGACAAGCCTGGGTGTCCTAGTGTCATCTTCTTCACCAGGATGAAGTGAAAGTATGCATTTCCCTGGAGCAGACAGCATCTAAGGCCAGAGTAGTTTTTCTTTCTTGTAACCAGAGACTGGCTCTGCCTGCTTGATAAGAGAGTCAGGCCAAGTCATGGAATCAGTGTGGGGAGTTTTGCCCACATATAAGAGGGAAGAGTCTGTGAACTTGAGCCATTTTGTTTCCAAATGCAGGAAGAGGCCGTTTCAGGAAAGCCCACTGCCCTCTTTACCGCAAAACAACAAGTCGTTCTGCTGTTTGTTTGATTACCTCCAGTGACTGGGAACTCATTACCTATCAAAGTAGCACATCCTCCTTTTGATACCTCCCATGTTGAGAAAGCTGTTCTTTACCTTAAAAGAACTCCCCCTTACTGTACCTGTTGGTGTGGCCATGTTCTGAGAATGGTTGTCCAGAATAGTGGTTAAGAGTGTTGGTATTATACCCTGGTTTATACCCTGTTTGTCTCCACCATTCCTGACTGGTGACCTTGGGCAAGCTAATGCTCCCCTCTGAGTCTCAGAAATGGAAACCTCAGAGCCTACTTCATAGGCTGGTGTTGAAGGTGAAATGAGGTGATATATGGAAATTGCCCGTCTGAAGTCTGGTGATGTTAATTTCTCTGCTGCTGCACCTGGTCTTAATACAGACCCAGAGGGCAGGATAGTAAGCTGGTCAAGAGCACAAGTCTGACAGCCACCCAACCAGCATTCCAAATGTGGCCCCATCATGTACTAGCTGTGCAACCTTGGAGAAGTTGCTCAGCCTCTCTGTGCTCCAGATGCCTCACCTGGGAAAGAGGCATAATCCTCGTTCATTGGGTCATTGTGAGGATGAGGTGAGGCAAGTGCCTAGAACAGTGCCTGGCACTCAGAAACTAGTCACACACCCAAAGCAGTTAATGATGAGAATATAATGAGGAGACTCTTTACAGGCATGTGAACAAACCAGCAAGGTCAAGGGAAACTAGGACCCTGGAGCACCCCAGCATCTCACAGAGGGGGCCACCGTCATCTCCAGGCCTGGAGGGGCAGGGGAGGGAACAGTTATGGACCCAGAAGAGAAAAGGTTACACAGAGAAGTCCTCCCGACAAGAGCTGCGACTTTCAATAGAGGGCCACAGCCAGGCCATGGTGACCAGCATGAGGGACCCTAGGGATAAATGCCCCAGCCTGGCTCTCTTCACCCTCTCCAGTCTTCTGCTGGTGTCTCCCATTAGATGAACCCAACCAGAAGCCAGAGGGCAAGGGAGCTATTGATACCATGCCCACAGGCCAGCCTCCGGGGCACAGAGCAGGGTGGAGGGTGAATGGATCTGGGGGAGTGAATAGAAGATATCCAGCAAAGGTATTTTTATTATTAGGTTGGACCATGTGATGTTGCCACTGGACAACCATATTTGCCATACAAAACCAGCCAATTAATATGCTTAACCAAATGTTATATTGTTTGCACTGACAACCACGAGAGCAGGGTAGTCAGAAGGCTCCTTTATATAAGACTCAGGTCTGAGTACTTGGAATTCTACCTGCTACCAGTGTGACCTTGAAAAACCAAGGCCTCAGTTTCCTCATCTGTAAAATGGGAATACTGTATCTCCAGTCTATGACTTACGAAAAATGCTTCCCCAGTGAGGAGGCTGCTGTCATTTTTTAAAGGTATAAATTCCCCTCTCTGCTCCGAGCACAGATACTCCTTGACTTACGGTGAGATTACATCCCAATAAATACAGCATAAGTTGGAAATACTGTAAATGAAAACTGCATTTACTACACTCACCTACCGTACATCATAGCTTAGCCTAGCCAACCTTAAATGTGCTCAGAACACTTACATCAGCCTACAGTTTGAAAAAATCACCTTACACAAAGCCTATTTTATAATAAAGCATTGATCTCATGTAAGGTATT
Source organism: Aselliscus stoliczkanus (assembly GCA_033961575.1). NCBI lineage: Eukaryota > Metazoa > Chordata > Mammalia > Chiroptera > Hipposideridae > Aselliscus > Aselliscus stoliczkanus. The sequence continues at coordinate 8,233,411 of CM066736.1, forward strand.
ATGCATATTATTTTCGCACCACCGTAAAGTTGAAAAATCGTTAAGTCAAAGCAGTATAGGTTGGGGACCATATTGTTTCTTGTCCTGACAGCATGAGAAGAATCAGAATGACACTTGTGGTCTCCATGGCATGATGAGATTTAGGGCTGTAAGTCAGTCAGTTCCCGCTGAGTTTTAATCAGAATGAATTTCATTGCAACCTGGGCCTGAGTGGCAGCCTGAGGCCAGTAAGCTCACTGACTTGTTTTAATTTGCAGACCTGTGTAATCCCGTTTCCGTCTGGAGCCATGTGTCTGTGCATGCATGCACACATGCAGAAATAGGTCCTGAGCACCCCCTCTTTCTCTTGCTTGCCACAGGGTTGCTGGGGCAGGGATAAGCTCTGTTAACAGCACAAAAAAAGCAAGTTTCCACTTTACCAAGGAGTCAAGTGAGTAGTTGGCTGGACTGTGCAGGGAGCCCTGAGAACTGTTCACAGCGTCGCCCTTTGCAGCTTGTAGTTCAGTAGCTGGGTTTGTAGACTCAGAGCTCAGAGAGATTCATAACCCAGGAGAGGAAGGAAACATTTGGGGTACATCTGTCCAGCAGGAGACATTCCCCCCAGGAAGATCAATTCTGGATGCTCTGTCCTGCCTTCAGTGTTTGCCTCTGTGGACTCATTTCGAAAGCTCGTCCTGTTGTGATTCACTGGCTGTGTGTCCTTCAGCAAATGTCTTTACCTCTCTAGGATTCTGTTTCATGATCTGTAAAACTGGCTAATAAAAGATCCTATTTTCTAGGATCGATCTGAACATGAAATGAGATGCTACATATGAAACACTTAGTGCAGTTCCTGGCCCACTGTAAACACAGGCAGGATGGGTTAGGCTATGCTGCCATAACAAACAACCCCCCAACATTTCAGTGGCTGAAACACCAGAGATTTGCTTCTCACTCATGCTACCTGGATATGGCGTCTGCCCTGTACGGGTCCTCACACAGCACCCAGACTGAGGGGGCACCATCCTCATACATGCATGATTGTCCAGACAGGAAAAGAAGGATGTGGTGAAGTAGGAACCAGCTTTAAGGGTTTCAACCTGGGGGCTTTCAATTGGCCAAACAGGTCACATGGCCACTCCCAGCTTCCAAGGGAGAGAGAAGGATAAAATAATTCTATTATGTGGTGGAAAGCCAGAAATACTTAGTCATCATACTAATGACAACCACAGCACTCAACAAATGACCCTTGCTTTAGTTCAATCTTATTGTTCTGATCATAATAACACATATTGTTCTTGTCATTATTTCCATCATTCATCATTATCATCATGTTCTTATTCTGGCTGCAAAAAGCCTGAGACAGTTCCTTCTACTGTCGAAGCTGGGCTTCCATCTCTCAGAAAACATACCGAGATCATTATCATCCCTGGTAACATAAATTAATGATAGCTCCCACTTGACAAACGAGTGTTTCATACCAGGCCATGGATCAAGGGCTTTATATACATTATTGCCTTTAATCCTTATAATAATTTTATTTTGAGATGAGTCTTATTATTGTTCCCACTCTACAGATGAGGAAACTGAGGTTCAGAAAGGTGAATCCACTTGTCAGGCTCGTAAATGACAGGATGGGCTTGACCCCCAAACCCATACCCAAAGTCACCTTGCTGAACTGTGTGCTGAGAGCATGTGCTCTTAGCTGCTGGATCTTTAAATGGAGTAGGGATTGTCTGGGTGGAGAGTTCTAGAGACACTATGTACTATCATTGTTGACCTGTAGAAAAAGGGATTCATCATTGACCCCCCTCTCTTTTCGGTCCTATTTCCCCCTCTCCCCTGCCTTCCCATCACCCCAGGCTCCATCCCCAGGAATTTCTCTATTCCCTAAATATTCCATGTCCATTGAAGCCTCTGGGCCTTCATCCACTCACTTCCCCCATCCTTTCCTCAATTCTTCATGTCTTGCACACTCCAGCTCATCCTTCAAGGCCCAGGCCAAATTTCCCTCCTCTGGGAAGATTCCCCTGACCCCCATCCCAGGCAGAACCAATTCCATAATCTGTCTGTTCCCATGACATTTTGTATGTTAACAAATCTAAACCTTTTCTAGACACACACACACACACACACACACACACACACACACACACCTTTTTTTAGAGGAGGGAAAGAAATTAGTTTTCCTTTTTAATTAATGCCAACTCTCTCAGCCTGACTTTAAATAGTGCCACCTCATTTGTCTTATGAAGCGTTTAGTTGTGCTTTTAATTAGTCCTGCTTATTGTCGCTGAGTTTTAATTGTCAGTGCAGGCCTTGGTGTGGATGCTTTACGAATGTGTCCTGTCCTTCTGCAAATCTTGAGCTTGGGAAGCAGTGCCTCTGAAATAGTGGGGGCAGGTTATAGGGAGTAGCTGAAGGCTGATGTTTGTTTGTTTGTTTGTTTGTTTGTTTGTTTGTTTGTTTCCAGACCTCAGCTAGTTCTGGTTGCCTTTGAGATCCCTGTTTGCTCCAAAATTGCTGGTCTATGAAGTCACACAGAGGAAACTCAGGAGGTTGCAATGGCAAAAATTCAATTTAAATTTGACTTGAGGAGAGAAAAAAAAAAAAGGAACATATTGGCTCACGGTAGCCAAAAAGTCCAGGATAGATTCAGAGATGACTAGATCCAGCATTCCAACAACATCATCAGGAATCGGTATCTCTCCATCTCTCAGCTCTACGTCCATCCTTTGTCAGGCTTTTCCACATGGTGGTAAAAGTGCCCAACAGCAGCTTCAGGCATCTGAAGTTCTATGAGTATAGCAACTACAGTGGAAAGAGAGTGCTTCCATATTAGTCCAGCAAAAGTCTTAGGGCAGGCCTTGATTGGTCCTTATCAGATCATGTGCCTATTCCCACACCAATCACTGTAGCCCTTGGGTGTAACACATAGATTGGCCAGGCAAGGGTCATTGGCCCACCTCTAGGGACCAAGTTTGGGTGAGCCGTACCTGACCCACACAGGTTGATAGAGAGGGATAATTTTTGCAAAGGAAAATTAGGGTGCTGTTTCTCCCCCCAAAAGGGGAGATAAGGCAAAACCAGGAAATCTCTACTCCAGAAACCCACTGCAGTATGTCACTCAGGCCTAAATGAACACATGAGATTTAGACCTTTGTTCTTCTCCCCAGTCCCACCCTCAAATAATATAAACAGTGACCTCCTTGCCTGAGATTTGAAAAGGTCCCTGCACATGTGCTAGATGGTCAGCTCTTCCCAACAACCCTGCAAGGTAGGCATGACAGAGATAGGGGTTTTTATGTCCTTACTTCATAGATGCAAAAACTGAGGCCCAGAATGACTAAGTGACTTGCCGAGGTCATGCAGAAAATGAATACAGCAGGGAGCTGGGGTGGGGTGGGGGGTGGGGTCCCAGGACTGTGGGTCTCAGGCCAGCAGTTGTCCTGCAGTGATGAGCTGCTCTCTCAGTCAGCTTTTGCTGCATAACAAAGTACCCCACACATTGGAACAACAACTGTTTATTTATCTCATGATTGGTTAGGTCTGTGATTGGGTTGAGTCCAGCTGGATGGTTCTTCTGGTCTAGGCTAGACTTGGTTGATCTTGTCTGGGCTTGGTCACGTCTGTGGTCAGCTTGTATGTTGGCGGCGACTGACGGGGTTATGATGGGGCAGCTGCAGGAAGGAGGACAACAGTGCCTCCCGCCCCCCGCACGGTCCCTGCACCCTGAAGTTTTCAAAGCAGTGGGGGATGGGCCTTGTGCCTGCCTTAAAAACCTGTAAAATGGGGACTGTCCTGTGGGATTGTTTGAAGGCGCACGGCTGGAGCCACCTATCATTGCTATATGATGACAGGAGAACCTGGGGGAGGTGACAGTGAGTTTGCTCTGTTTCAAGGCCAGGACCACTGAGGTGCCTTCATCTAGAGCATCTCTCAGGCCTGCCTCTGTCCTGTCTTAAGCACCAACAAGCTCAGTGTGGAAGGACCCAAGGCCTGTAGTTCCATCCATGGCCAGGTTCAGGGGAGGGCTGGGGGGTGTCCCAGCTGGCTCTGGACGTGGAAGGAGGACACTGGGGCTCCAAGAGAAGAGGCGGGAATGGCAAGGCTTGCAGGCAACTGGAGGGGTACTCAGTTCCGTCAAGTATGGCAGGCAAGGCAGGAAACCACCATTTTTGTCTTTGCTGGCCTTGTTTTTGCCTTGGCAATCGTGTGTAGGAACCCTACGGGCCTGGCAAATAGTCCAAGCTAGATGCATGGTCAAGACAGAATAGAACTTATTCAGCTCACTTCTCAAAGCCCTTCCTGCATCACTCAGACAGGAAGCCTACATGGTCCTCATGATGTGACATGCCCTCCACCCTGCCCCCCACTACCGCTTTGATCTCAGCTCCCACCCGTCTCCCCCTTGCTCAGTCCATTCCAGCCACTTGTCCTCCTTGCCATTTCTGCAACTTACAAAACATCTGCCCACCCCAGGGCCTTTGCACTTGCTTTTCCCTCTGCCTGGGATGCTCTGCCTTAGATACCTACACGGCTCAGCCCCTTACCCGCTTTGGATCTTTGCTAAATATCATCTCTCAGAGAGGCCCCTCTGACCATCTATCTAAAATCAGCCTTCCCTCTCAATCACCAGTTTCCCTTCCCTGTTTTTTCTCTAAAGTGTTCATCGCCAGCTGACTTGTTTTATATTTGACTTGCAGTTTGGTTATTGTCTGTCTTCCCCAAGGTGAGCAACACGACAACAATGGTTTTCCTCTTTTTTGTTTGTTTGTTTCAGTGCTGTATCCCCAGTGCCTAGAATAGTGTCTGGCCTGTGGTAATAGATGTTGTATAAATATTTTTTGATTCTCTCCGTTTCCCACAAGAAGCTGGCAATCTGCATTTTCCATTAAATCCTGTGCTTTTTTAAAAAAAGTATTGGCTTATTTTTTACTTTAAAAAAATGCCGCATGGGCCAAGCAAAACATATTTGCATCCTGGAGCCTGTTTCTGGACCCCTACTCCACCCCGTTTGAGGCCCTTTGTGTAAATTGCATTCCCCACCCCATCAGATAGTCTGAGGGAGTTTTCCCAGATTCTTAATTGACCAGTGATGGGCTGGATGCAGGGGAAGAGGGGAGGGGCAGGAAAAGAGACAGAGGGATCGGACTGCCTGGGCAGCGTCCAAGCTGGTGGCTGCAGGCTCTGCTGTGAAGCATCTGGTTTAATTCCAAGGCTGTGAGGCTGGAAGGCCAACTGTGGTATTGAACTCCATGCAGACAGCTGCAGCTCTCGCTGGTTCCCTGCAGTGCCCCCCGCCAGCCCAACCAGGCCAGCCCAGCCCCACTGTGTCACACCTAGACACCTGCTGGGGCTCTGAAGCTAAGTGTGTTGTTTTCTTTTGTTTTGAGGGCAGTGTCACTGGCCCTCCTATGTAGGACCCGAACCGGGGCCGCTGGCTTCCCAAGCCAGCGCCAACCCCCGCGCCACTCGGCCGGCCCAAGCTAAGTGTGTTTTAAGAGTTGTTTTTTTCAGTTCAACTAAAACCATCTGAGATTCTGGAGAATGGAGGTGCCATTCCTTACCAAACAGTACTAAAGGAGTCGGGGAGAAATAGGCAAAACAAAATGTAAACGGGTGGGGGGTTCTGAATCTGGCTTTTCTGGGTGGGCGGGGCCGGAACAAAGAATGACTCTGCCACTTACATGTGGACTAATGGAGTGCCCACTGCTTTCACTGAGCTCTATGACTTACATGAAGATTTACTGAGCATCTATATATAGCATACTCAGGACTGGCTGCAAAGGGGACACACAAGGCCCCTTGGCCAAAAATGATTAAGAATTTCAAGATGATGCCAGCAGAGCATCAAACCAGGGCCTCCTATGCATGGGCCCAGTGTGACTGCGTAGGTCCCAGGCCCATGACGCCGGTCTGACGTGCACAGGAGCTGCAGCTGCTGAACCAATATAGACCCTGGGTTGTGCTCTCATGGATCTTCAAAAACAGATGGAGAGACAAACAGCAAATAAATAAAAAGTAATACTAATGACACATCATTATAAATATAAGAGAAACGGACAGGCTGCAGTGAGAGTAAGTACGGGGGTGAAAGGAGGTGACCTAGAGATGGGAGTCATGGAAAGCTTCCTGGAAGAGGTGACATTTGGGCAGAGACTAGCAGAGCATGTGAAGGAACCATTCCTGTGACACTAGGAGGAAGATGCTGTCCGAGACAGAGAACAGCAGAGGCAAAGCCTGGTGGCTAGAAAAGCCCGTGTGCCTGGCACCTGGTCAGACACAGGGACAGCAGCAAACAGAGGCTCATGGCAGTTCCTTGAGGTCCCAGAGAGGCTCTTATATCTTATGTGCCATAGGCAGCCATTGAAGCACTTTATTATTTTTCAGTTATGTTTTTTAAAAACAAATGTTCATGTATTTATTTATTTTAATTTTTTATTTTGTTCGTGTATTTTTTAACAGCTAACTTATCCACATGGTTGCAAATACAAAGGGGTACATTATGAAAAATCTCTGCATCACAACTATCCAGTTCCTCTCCCTGGAGACAAGCAATGTTACCAGTTTCTTGTATGTTCTCTGCAGAAATATTTTATGCCCACACAGCCAAGAATCACAGGCATATATCCAACTTTCTCTCGTGTGAATAGTATTATTGTTCTGGAACATTGTTGTACACCTTGATCTTTTCACCAGACAATTTATCTTGGTGATCATTCTTCTTCTTGGCTGTGTAGGACTCCACCATGTAGAGGCACTGCTATCCCTCTCACCAGTGATTATTATTAGGCATTTAGATGAATACTTCCTTGAAAGACGTTAAGCAGCACTTTGGGGAGCCCACTTAGACTCTCCATAAAATGGGATAAGAACTTCTACCTCCTAAGGCTATTTGCAAGGGCTGAATGAGATAAACTGAAAGGCACTTAGCATGTAGCTCTCCCTTGATATGGGAACCATCAGTTTTCTGTTGTTGCTTTTGTTACTGAGAGTAGGGCTTTCCTTGAAGTTTGCACCAGGACTGTGGGGGAGCTGGCACCCGGGAAGAAGAGCTGGAGCCTGTAACTTCCAGGGGAGGCAGTTATTTTATGAAGTTGTCACTGCATAACTGGACTTAAGCCATGGCCTTGGCCCTGACCGAGCTGAAGCATGTGATCTCTCAGCGTCTCCAGGCAGAGGTCTGAGTGGGGGGATACAGCCAGGGGCCAGAGGACCAGGACTCTACAATCACTAGCCCCCCAGACGCTCATCAAACAATCTAAAGCCCAGGGAGGGATGTGCTACCAGCGTGAACACAGTGAGTGGCAGCACACGGGCTGTGGGGACAAGAGTCTGAATCTCAACTCTGCTACTTGGTAGCTCTGTGATTTCGAGCCGGTGGCTTAACCACTCTGAGCCTCAGCTTTCTCACGTATAAAAGGAAGATAACGTGACCTACCTACGAATAGGATTGTAAGGATTAAAGTAAATAATGAAGGTATGGAATTTGGCCAATAGTAGGTGCTCAAGAAATGTTAATCATTTACAGTTGGATTAACTGTCATCTAGGAGAAGTAGGAAAAGGGAATTATCATGCTACAAGTGCTTGTGTGTGTGTGACAGTCAGCTCAGTGTCTCTGCAGTGATCTCAGGGCTGGAATCCTCTGCTATTTATCTGACACACAAATCTCTACTTTTTCAAAAAAGATTTTATTGGGGAACTGGGGAAGGGGAACATTGTGTTTTTCCAGGACCTGTCAGCTCCACGTCAAGTTGTTGTCCTTCAATCTTAGTTGTGGAGGGCGCAGCTCAGCTCCAAGTCCAGTTGCTGCTTGCAATCTAGTTGCAGGGGAGCGCAGCCCACCATCCCATGCGGGAGTCAAACCAGCAACCTTGTTGTTAAGAGCACACTCTCTCACCAGCTGAGCCATCCTGCCACCTGTTGGCAGCTCAGTGGCAGCTCAGCTCAGACACAGCTCACTGGCCCATGTGGGAATCAAACCGGCAACCCTGTTGCTTAGTGCTCACACTCTAACCAACTGCACCACTCTGCCGGCCCCACACATCTCTACTTTTGCTCTTGGTGTTATTCGTTGGTTTCCCTCTCCTGGTCCTCTCTGAGGCCTCAGGCCTCCTCTTCATTATGGGGGATACTCTTTCTATGGTGAGCAATGGGAAATTGGGAGGTGAGCTGGAAATGTCAGAAGCTTACCAGTGGACTTTCTCCATTTCTATTAACTCACACTCACACCTGAGATCTTGGCTGGACTTCATGGAGTGTCATCTGCAGGCAGGTGGGAGAACATCTTAGTAAGACTGGGCAATAGTTAGGTGGCTTGCTTAGGGTAGCATAATGAGTTCAGGGATCGGAACCCTACTTCCCTAAGATTCTCCTTTCTACTTGCACGTGAGGTCAAGTTCTCTAGGAGCAGAACCTGAGATGGAGTTTCTTATACTAGTGATGGACTCAGAACAGGGCAGTGGAGGACAATGGGCTCAGATGTGGCTTCTGCTGGAGTCTGGCCTCTCTGGAGCATGCTGACACCACAGAGCCATCCCATCTTGAGACAAGGAGGCTGTGCTTTCATACTCTCCCCTTGTCCGTCATTGGCTTTGGGCTGCTCCCAGGGGTGGGTGTAGCCTCCTAGGTACCTCTGGGCCAGTCAGCTGTTCTTGTTGACCAGGGGCAAGTCTCTGGAAAGTGGTGCTGCTGTGAGCCCTTCGTTGCTACCATTCCTAGAGGCTGGGGGTGGACGCACCACCTGTAAAAAGCATCAACAGTGTCTGTGATCTGCCCCCCCCCACACCTGCACCTTCATCCCCAGCCCAGATCTGCCTGTGGACACATGACCTTCTTTCTCTGGGGCTGTTCCTCCAGTTGTTCAAATGCCCTGATTGCTCAGGCAGTCCCATCTTGCCACCCAGGCCCAGTTGATGGGAGCTAAGAGCCCAATCCTGGGATGTTCAGTGCTCTGAGAGCCCTGCATGGCCAAGCTGGAATAACCAGTGCAATTCAGGGTGGCTTCTAGCTTGGAGCGATGGAGCTGGGTGGTTTCCACGGGTGGTCAGCCAGTGAGGGTGGGCTTTGCAGGTGGAATTTTAATAGGAAATGAGCTCCTGGAGCACATGACTGAATGCAGGAGAGGGACAGCAGGCCAGCTTCTGCCTTGAGGGCAACAGAATTTGGAAATCAGAGTTCCTGCGAGGGGACGGTACATCCGTTGCCCCAGCCTTCCCTGCCTCCGGCGGTCCCCCAAGGGCCGTGTTTCATCTCTGCCACAAAGCAGGAGGGCGAGCCTTTCAAATGAACGTTCCGTTCTGAAGTCCTGACCAGGGCCAGCCAGGAAACTCATTACCAGGTACTGAGGCTCCAGGCACTCAGCCAGGGACAGGGGCCCCCCCGGGCAGCTCTTAGCATAGGCAATAATGAGACCTTAAGGTTCTTTTCAGCAGATTTCCTTCATAACCGGAGCCATCTCTCCTTTCTTTCTGTTTTCCACGTGGAAATAATGAACCGGTCATATTAACCTGGGAAGATTATGTTAATCACATGGGAGCAGGTGAAATGGCTTCTCCACAAGGGGCTCCTCTCCCCAACGTGTTCAACCATTAGCCCCCCTCCAGCTCCGCCCACCCAAAGAATGAATAACCCTACAGTCCTCTCCAGTCCCTTCTCAACTGCTCACCTGTTCAACTTCCCAGAAAACAAGGCTATGTTGTCATGAGATCCTTGGGGGAAATCAGGACCCACTGGGAACTGTGGTCCTGCCCTGCTGTAGGTGGCCTTGAGTTGGTGAATGAGGAGAATGTGGGTTCAAGGAGGGGCGCTCTCAGCTCTGGTCTGTTTCTGCCAGCAGGGAGCTGGGACCTCCAGCAGGAACTTGCCCTATGGCATAGAGTGGGGACATGAGAAATAAGGACTGGCTGACTAACTCGATGACATCCTCTCGGGATTGTTTTCCAGGAGCGCGGGACTTCTGCCATGACCGATACCGTGTTCAGCAACAGCTCTAGTCGTTGGATGTGTCCCAGCGACCGACCCCTTCAATCAAAGTAAGTCACTGGGTCTTCCTGGGAGTGGCTTGTTTTGGGGCCAATGAGGTCTGAGAGTTCTACACCTGAAGGAGGAAAGGAATAGGAAGGAAAGAACTAGAATTTTCCTGGGCAGAGGAAAAGGAACCCGATGAGAGTTTTCTCACGGACCCTTCTCCATTGCTTTTTTACTGCTTTGCAAGGTTGGGATAACGAGGTTGAATTCTGAGCTCCATGCCCCAAATTAGAGGTGGTCTGGTGGCATGGTAAGAGCACTGACCCGGTGGTTAGAATCAGACTTGGTTCTTTCTGCTCCTAGGTCTGAGTTAGTTGACTCTGTGATCATAGGCAGTCTCTTCCCCCCGCTGGCCCTCAGTTTCCTCAATCCAATGAGGAAGGTGGACTAGATGGGAGGTTGCAAACCAGCAGGCCACCAGCTCACTCTGACTTGCAGAAATGTGGTTTGTTTTTTTTTAAATTTTGGCTTGATTATTTAACAGTTGGGAAATTTCACATAAAAGTCACTTCACATTCAGTATCTAGTAACACCCGGCTCAGTGGTGTGCTGGACCTGTGTCCTAATGACTCCTAAGAGCTGATGTCACATGTCCAGAAATCTTGCAAGCTGGTTGTTACACAAGGCCATTATTAAAAGTTAAGTTATCTAATTTTACAATTAAATGATATTAAACACACAGGTGGTAAGTACTCATGAATCACTTCTTCCTTCTTTTGCTACATTTTGTTATTCTCTGTGTTACTTATGTCTATCATATCTGTACTGTGAAATATAATATAACGGTACGCTATTGCATATTTCTTCCCAGTCGTGTAATTAGTGGCATCACATTGTTGCTCAAAACCATCCATAGTTTCAACTGTTAAACATTGGCTGGCACACCACTGCCTGAAGCCCTTGACCATCTAAGTCTGTTGTTTATCGTTTCTGCATATTTTCACTCACAGTGACTTGTCCCTTTGAACGCTTGTTCATTTTTGATTGTGAGCTCAATTTGTGAGAACCTGGGGACTCTGTCTACCTTGGGGATATTTTTCTTCAGAGAGAGTTGCATTCACTTCCACCAGGAGTCAGGTGTGCTGCTCGCACAGATGACGTGAGCTCCCTTGGAGGGTCCTGGCTCATTGTTGGGGTCTCAGATTCAGCTTCCCTGCCTTGTTAACAACTCAAGGTCAGCCTCTGAAACACAATGCTGCTATTTGCGGTGGTTTTACTGGCTTACTGCTCACAGCTCCCTGTTCTGGATTTAGTTTGCTGGGTTTTTTTTTTTTCCTTTTCTAAAAAAGTTGCCTTGTAAAGGTATAATTAATATACCTTCAACAGTACAAATTTGAAGTATAATTTGGTAATATGTAAACATGCACACGCGCGCACGCATACACACACACACACACACACACACACACACACACACGGTGCCCAAAAGTGTATACACATTTTTTTTCTTTTGAGGGCAGTGTCACTCCCTCATATGTGGGACCCGAAACGGGGCCGCTGGCTTCCCAAACCGGCACGTAACCACCGTGCCACTCGGCTGGCCCTGTGTATACGTTTTAAGAAAGGAAAACTGTATTAAAATTGTAACACTAATATATATCGATAACGAAAGATGAATACAAGCCATGTTTGACTTCTGCAATTGCAAAAGGTGCTCAAAGTGGTTCCCATCAACTTTCAGACACTTCTGATGACGGCGAACTACTGCTTGAGCAACGTTGATCAAAGTGTCCACTTGTGTACATTTTTTGGCACTACCAGTATATATACTCATGCCCCTTTGTTGTCTCTTTGTCCTGCCCCTCGCTTTCCCCACCCATTCCTAGGTAACCACTAATCTTCTTTCTGTAGCTATAAATTAGTTTGCATTTTTGTAGAATTTTATATAAGTGGAGTCATGCAGTGTGTATGCTTGTTGGGGGAGATAGATGGTTCTCTTCTTTCACTCAGAATAATTATTTCACAATCCATTCAGATTGTTTTGCACACCAATACTTTGTTCCTTTTTATTGCTAGATAGTATTTAATTATATGGATACCACAATGTGTTTATCCGTTCATCTATTGATGGACAGACATTTGGGTTGTTTCTAGTTTTTGGCTAGTACAAATAAAACCTTGTATAGTTATATGCTTTCATTTCTCTTGCGTAAATACCTACGAGTAGAATGCCTAGGTCATATGGTAGGTGTATGTTTAACTTTTTAAGAAACTGCCAAACCATTTTCCAAATTGGTTGTACCATTTTAAATTTCCACTAGAAGTGTATAAGAATTCCAGCTCTCTCCCCCATTGTTAGGGTTAGTCTTTTTAATTTTAATCATTCTAATGTAATAGTGGTATTCCTTTGTGGTTTTAATTTGCATTTCCCTAATGACTAACAAGTGGCATTTCTTTGTGGTTTTAATTTGTATTTCCCTAATGACTAATGATATTGCATGTCTTCTTATATAATTTGGATTATATAACCTCTTTGTTTTCCTTTCTTTCTTTCTTTCTTTTTTTTTGAGGGCAGTGTCACTGGCCCTCATATGCGGGACCCGAACTGGGGTCGCTGGCTTCCCAAGCCAGGTCCTAACCACCACACCACTGGGCCGGCCCTAGTTTTGTTTTGTTTTTTAATTTTGATGAAGTGTATTTTGTTTATTTATTTTGAAAGGGGGTGGGGGATTTGGAGAATTCCCTTACTTTTAACCCCAGAACTGCATGGAAAGAGCTTTGCTCTAACTTATCTCTGTCCTAGTTCTGTATTGGTGAAGGGTCTTTCCAAAGAGTTAGTCTACCCATATTTTCTGAAGCAACAGCTTCTGTCTCTTAACTCTTTGTACCTAAAACCTCTTCCAGTTCTATGAGTCTTACAGTTTTGAAGACACTGGTGAACTCTGTTGGTTTCCTTTTTGAAAGGAAACTCCTATTTTCCCAAACCCTTCCTATGATGCCCTCTTGGAACCAAACTTATTTTGCAGAAAATAGTCCATCCGTCAAAAAGTGTGTCTTTGGAAGATAAGCAGTTGCCTGAAGGGTGGATGGGGTAAAATATTTATTTTGTTTTAGAAATGTCAGTTAATTAAAATCCCATCCATCAGAGTTTACGAAAGTCAATATGAAGCCAAACAATTTGCTTTACAATTAAATTAGAATTACTCAAACAGCCCGGGTGCAGTTTCATTAAAGTGCTCCTGGGCTCCTATGAAACGTGTTGGCATTGTGAATGCATCTGGCTGGCTTGATTGTGGCTGCATTTTCTTCAGATATTAAAATTATTTTCCAATAAATGCTAATGGCTGTATTATAGTCATCTTGCACACCATCTATTCTGCTGCAGTGGTGATGTGCTAATGCAGACACTTCTAATGTCTCTCTCCAGTAAATTAAGAAATCTAGTCTTAATTAACTGCTGGCCAGTCAGATACACTTACTGCTTTTGTGATTTTCGAATGCCTTCCTCTCTCAGCCTCCTTGAATCTAACGACAGTGTTTCAAGAGGCGACGACATCTGCTGCTTGCATGGGGAGGGTGGCGGTTCAGTTTTTTCCATTGGCAAGACTTGGGGAGCAATGCTGGAAACTCGATGCTTCTCTACAGCGTCCACGTCTTCAAGCCAGAGGGTGGAAACTGAGGCACAGAGAGAGGACATGACATCCCTGTGGTTGCCTACCTTGTAAATGGAGACGCCGGTCTCCTTTCTAGAATGGGGTTTTGCTTTCCAAAACTGGGGCATTGCGAGTTCTACTTTTGGATGCTCCAATTACTGCTCAGCTCACTGTCCTCCTCAAAGTGTTCCTTAAGCCCCAGTGTTTCAAACAACAGAAACCAAGAGTGATGTTGGCCATGCCATCATGAAGTGACTTCTCTTTAGTGCCTAGAAACCCATTCTTTAAATACACAAATGATCCGCCGGGTTCATGAATAAGCTACACTGACTTGGTCATTTTAATTAGAGCTGAGGATTTTACAAGGCTCTCTTGTAGTTGCCCTGTGTTAGAAATAAGACGCTAATGACTAGGAGAAAAACAATGGAAAGTAGGTCATCATCACATAAACGACGTGGCTTTTGGCCCCAGGTACTGTTGGTATCGTTATGAGATTTCTTTCCTAACTTTTCGTTTTTCTTTCTCTCCTTCATTTGCCTTCCTTTAGTGATAAAGAACAGTGAGTATTTTATGATACTTTTGCTTTTTTACCCACTGAATTGTACCTCTTTTCTGATCAAAGTGGCTTGCCCCTAAAGAGAGATGGTTAAAAAGAGGAACTAGCATATTTGACAAATCTAAAAAAAAAAAGCTTAAGTTATTAAGAAAACACACCCTTTTTAAGGAAAAAAAATGACAGAATTTCAAATAATGTCTTGATGAAAGGCTGGAAAGTGTTCCTTAGGGGAGCCTCAGTTTAATTCTTGTTGTTAACTTGTAGGGTTTTTACAAGTTTACTGACCACTCTGTGCCCCTGTTTCTGTAGCAGTTTGCCTGGGGACACTCTTCGTAGATAAAAAAAATGCTAACTCCAAGAATTGCAACCATTAATAAAAGATGATGATGAGCAGAATAGGGCTTGGGGGAAGTTACGTGCTGTACATACGGTCTCTGTCACCTCACTGGAGGTCAGCCTGATTTCCCAGAAATGCCTTTGGCTCAGAGGTCCTATCTTTGCTCACAACTTTTGTGTTTTAAATTGGATTCATTTCCTAAATATGCATGACAGATTGGATGCTGGGTCCAATAAATGAACAGTCAGGTTGCAAAACAGACTGGGCTTTGGTTGTGTGTGCGCATTCAGAAACCATGGAAAGTCATCTTTATCCTTCCCCATGATGGGGACATTATCCAAGAGTCACAAAGAGCCCGGGGTCTGGCATCAGAGGACCCACTCTGCCTCCTGCTCGGCTACTCAGTGTCAGTGTGGCTGTTGGCACTGCCCCTCACCTCCTTGAGCCCTGGCTATCTCCTTTGTAAGGGGGAGTGTGATAACCCTGCCCTTCCCTCTTCACCAGCTGGTGGTAGGATCAAATGAGATGCATGGGAAAGCTTCGTAAACTGTAAAGCACTGAGCTAAGTCTGGGGAAGGTGTGAATCTCAACCTTGCCTTACGTGTGTGTGTGTGTGTGTAGTACGTACATACACACCTCATATGTGTACATTGTGTATATATATATAAAACACTTGCATAATTTGTTCAGGTTTTTGGGCTTAAATGACCTCATCGTCAGGCCCAGAATCCTCTCATCATGTTCTTAACACTGATAAACACTTAACTAGGTGACCCCGGGAATTTTTTTTCCTGGTTCCGAGCCTCACTTTCTCCATTTATCCAATGCGAGCTTTGGACTAGTTGACTGTTAAAGACCTTTTGAATGTTCCACGATTTCTGCTGTTGGCTGGTAGGTCTCTGGCCAGACTAGACCTACTTTTTATGTTGATGTTATTCAGACATTGCCACAAAGAGATGCTGAGAGGCTGACAGATTATAAACATAAACATTACAAGGGAGAAGTTCATGACTCCGAGGGTCCCAAGGCTCTCAGAGGCTTCCTGAATACTGAAAGTTGAAGGTCGAGTGTATGTCCATCCTTCCCTCCTTCCTTGCTCCCATCCCCCCTTCCCTCATTAACACATATTCACTCAGTGTCTATATCAAGCATTCTTAAGTACCAGGGATACAGGGGTGGACCAAGGAGGAGTGTGTGTCTAGAAGGCCTACAAACAAACAGCCAGTCACCATGAAATGCACTCCAGTATGCATGGAGCTGTGCTAGCAGTCACCGTGGGCCTAGAAAGCACAGGAGGGCCGGACGTTAGGGTTGCAATGGGACCCCAGCAAAATGTGAGATGAGCCCAAGTGAAGACAGAGCAAGATGAAGAAGAGACAGAGTTCCAGGTACGGAAACAGCATGTGCGAAGTCTAGCTATGAGAGAGAGCATGGAAGTTTAGGAGAACTGAATGGAACTCAGTCTGGCTTAAAAGGTTAACAGGAGCCTGAGAATCCCTCAGCATTCTGAAGGGGATAGGGGAACCACAGCATCCCTCTGCACCCCCTTTAGCCTGGTTGGGGTAAATTTCATCCAAAGGGGTCTTTCTACCAGCAGGGCATGTGTAAAAATGTTCTGTGGTATGGCTGCCCCTCTTTCCCCATCCTTTCCTTCAGGATTCATTAAAATCTCATTCATTGAGCTGTAAAGCGACTTCCTGCTGACACCTGTCTATGTCGGCATCCTGAGGGAAGGGAGGGGGTAAGATGAAGAAAAGCAAGAAAAGAGATTAATTTTCTGCACAGCACCGCTGCGTAATGCTTCAGAGCCTTGGTGCCCCGACAGCACTTCCATCATCCCACTCCTTTTGGGAGTTATAATTTATTAATAGAGACATCTGCTGGGTATTTATTACATGACCGTTGTGTGCATGAAGTGAAGAATTAAGGTGGGAGGGAGAAAGGAGGTGGGAGTCTGCACTTTGTGGTATTTTAGGGAGAAACATCTGTGAGGGGCCTCCACCTGGAGTCCGGACTAATTCCTTTGGTATTAGGAGCCACTGGTATTAGGTGCTAGTTTTGGTGGGAGGGTCCCTTCTGACCCTTTCTAGGTACACCTGAGTGGGTACATTCAGGTAGCAGATGGGGCATGTCAAGAAGGCTAGTTTCCCAAGCCTCTGACTAGATGACTAGACTCACTCCACATATCTCTTGGCAGTTCCCTCCCGTTTTCTAAGTGGCAGTCATCTGGAAAATGAGCAGGTGAATTGCAGTGATCTTTAGGCTTTTTCTGTGAGTAGCAAAACTGTTTCTTTGAATCACATTCTATTCAGAAGCTAAATATATAAGACAGATAAGAGTGGAGCTGGATAAAGACCTTTAGTCAGCAAAAGCATCAAACACATCAATGGTGAACTTTATGGAACTGTAATTGAAAATAATACCAAACTGTAAAGTAAATGTAGGGAGTCTAACAAGCTTCATATTTTCTTGTTGTTGCCATAGTAGATACTGTATCAGCTAGCTGTTGCTGTGTAACAAGCCATCTTAAAACCCAGTGGCATGGAATGATTACTTATTCTCAGGGATCTGGGCTCGGCTGCTGGCTCTGATAACCTTGGCTGGGCTCGCTCATGCAGTCTAGGGGTTGGCTGATCTCGGATGGCTGTGACTGGAATGACTCACCTCTGATCTACATGTCTCTCATCCTCCAACACGCTGTCCTGGGCTTGTAGTCATGGTCATGGCAGACGTGTAAGAGAGTAAGCAGAAACACACAAGGCCTTTGCGGGCTTCACTTTGGGACTGGCACAAGAACATTGTCTTGCGTTTTACTGACCAAAATGAGTCATACAAGGTCAGACAATTAAGTTCACAAACTCATCGTAGAAGAAGTGTTATATACCTGATTGCTGAATATCACTATGGTCACCTTCAAAGTACTCCCCTTGGGAAGCTATGTACCAACACCAGTACCTAGTCTACCCTTCAAAGCAATTTTGGAACTCTTTTTCTGGAATGGCCATCAGAGCTGTTGTCATATAATCCTTGATGTTCTGAATGTCATCAAAATGTCTTCCTTTCAGGGCCAGCCGAGTGACTCAGTTAAGAGCTTGCTCAAGAGTGTGAGCTGAGCTCTGAGCAATAGCAAAATGTCTTCCTTTCAATGCCCAGCCCGAGCTGAGCTGCCGCTGAGCTGCCAACAGGTGGCAGGATGGCTCAGTTAAAATTTAAAAAAAAAAAAAGATTACAAAATATCTTCCTTTCAATATTTCCTTTATTTTCAGATAAAGAAAGAAGTCATTGGGGGCCAGATCAGGTGAGTAGGGAGGGTGTTCCAATATAGTTAATTGTTCACTGGCTAAAAACCCTCCCAGACAGTGCCATGTGAGCTGGTGCATTGTCGTGATGCAAGAGCCATGAATTGTTGGCGAAAAGTTCAGGTCGCCAACCTTTTCATGCAGCCTTTTCAGCACTTCCAAATAGTAAACTTGGTTAACTGTTTGTCCAGTTGATGCAAATTCATAATGAATAATCCCTCTGGTATCAAAAAGGTTAGCAACATTATTGCAACAAGTTCACGAAGTTAATTGTCAGACCTCCTAAATCCAGGCAGGGTTTGGGGGGTAGGGAAATAGATTTCAGCTCTTTGGTGGGGGCAGTTTCAAATTCACCTGGCAATGGGCACAGATACTTAGGAGGGTGAAGTAGTGAAGTCATTAGTGCAATAAACCATATTTCATGCTTTTATTAAATTTCAAATATTAAATTCTTCATACATTTTTCTCTTGATTTTCTTTACTGGTATCCTTGCTTTGCTAGTGTTGAGGAGCCAGCATTGCCATCTGGCCAACGAGAGGAGGGAGGGCCTGGCTCCCTGCCCTCTGTCTGTCTATTGCCCACTGCCCTGCAGCCGTCTGAGATTCCCTAGCCCAAGGGTCGGCAAACTTGTGAGGCGGAAGAGCCGCCAGGGGTCAGAAAACGGTGGCTCGTGAGCATGTGGCTCTAAAGTAAAATTGAAAATGAAAATAAAACTATCATAGTTTCATTTATAAACTTTTTAAAGGATATTTTTCCCATAAGGGTGATTATGTAAAAATATATTGATGACTCTCAAGTAATTTCTAAATTGTTGTGAGGGACAGGGTTGGCTCTTCCAGGGTTGAGCGAACTTTTGAGACGGAATGCACCCAAAGAGCCGCATGGAGTTCACGAGCCGCAGTTTTCCAACCCCTGCTTTGGGGAACTGCAGGGCACAGTTTGAAAATCATGACTTAGATCATTTTAGGAGGCAGGTATCCTTCACTATTTCTCCAGGAAGCCTTGTCCTAAGTGTGTGAATAAGAATAGAGACAGGCCGGCCCTCTTTGCTCTGACCCATCACACCCAGGAAGCCGGAAGTCTCTGAGGGTCCCAGCAGGAAACAGACAAGAAGTCATTCTCACTTAACAGACCGAGAATCTGAGGTTCAGAGCGATGCGGGGCCCCAATATGCACCGCTAATAAGCAGCAGGTCAAGGAGGGCTCGAGCTGGCACACAGTAGGCTAGGCCCTCTGCATATTTTCTGGATTGGATGCAATGCTCTGAGAAACTTGTCTGTGGATGCAACACTTTGGTCTCCGGCCTTGGTCTTCAGCAAGATCCCAATACTGGACCCTGGCCGTAAGGACATGGAGTTGAAATCCTGTGTCCAGAGGCTCTTGACAAAGAAGCCACCATCTTGTCACAGGAGCGTCCAGGAGGCCCAGGTGCTCACAGTGCTCCCCAGCCAAGGGGGTGCCCAGATAGGCCCAACTCCTCCCTTGAGAGCAAAGGTTTTGGTTTGGAAAACCACCTCGTTTCCCTCTGCTGGTCTTTGGAATTAAACCATGAAAATCCACAGGAGGCTTGCGAGTCCCCACTGAGACCAAGCGGAGACATTTGCAAACACTTGGATGAGCTGTTTGTTAACTGCGTGGTTTGCAGCAGAGGATGGGGGAAGGCTTTGGAGGGATGCGGGCAGCCTCCAGCAGGCCTTCTGCTCGTCTGCAGATGGAGGCAATTATCTCGGTGGGCCCTCTGGGGGACTTCCACCCGCTTACGTTCCTGGAGCCATTCGTGTCCAGCAGCGTCCATCTCTTGCACACACTGACCCCAGAGAGCTGTGCGATGGGCTGAGAAGCATTGGCTCCAGGTCTGGCCATGGCTGACCATGCCCAGGACCGCACTGAACTGCAGGAACGTGCCCTTGGAGGGGTCTCCACTGAGTATGAGGCCCAGCATCTCACCTGTACTCTGTTTTGATCACTGAACTGCATTGTAAAGGCAGGAAATAAATGGAGGGGGATCAGAAGAGAATGACGGCAGGAAAGTGGGGATGAAGGAAGAAAGGCCAGGGGCAGTGAGACATCCATGTTCATGGTAAAATCTAGAGAGACCTGGATTAGGTTAGGACTAAGGTTCTTTGGGAAGATGGGTGGTCCTCACTCTGCAGGAGTCCAATGTATCCTTTAAAAATAATGGGAAGACACAATAACACACGGTAAGGAAGGTAGAATGGCACAGACTCCTTATGGGAGAGTGGGGTCTCCATCGCAGGGGGCATCAAGCAAGGCTGGAAGAACCCCTGCTAGGGGGCTGTGGCAGACAGACTGTCAGGTGATCCCCCAGTGGTCCCCACCTCCTGGGTTCAGGCCTTTGTATAATCCCCTTGCCTTGAGTGTGGATGGGAACCTGGAATGTTTCTAACCCATAGAATGTTGCAAAGGGGGTGATATGTCCACCCTTGTGATGACATTATGTCATACTAGTTCTGACAATTAAGTTCACGAACTTGTTGCAGCAATATTGCTAACCTTTTTGGAACACTTTATTTTATTTTATTTTTTCAGGGCAGTGTCACTGGCCCTCATATGTGGGACCCAAACCGGGGCCGCTGGCTTCCCAAGCCAGCGCTTAACCACCGCGCCACTCAGCCGGCCCTTGCTAACCTTTTTGATATCAGAGGGATTATTCGTTATGAATTTGCACCAACTGGACAAACAGTTAACCAAGTTTACTATTTGGAAGTGCTGAAAAGGCTGTGTGAAAAGTTAGATGACCTGAGTGCTGGCCAAGTGGCTCAGTTGGTTAAGAGCTCGCTCAAGAGTGTGAGCTGAGCTCTGAGCAACGGCGGTTCGATGCCAGCCTGAGCAGAGTTGCCATTGAGCTGCCAACAGGTGCCAGATGGCTCAGCTAAAAAAAAAAAAAAAAAAAGTTAGATGACCTGAACTTTTCGCCAACAATTCATGCCACTTGCATCACGACAATGTACCAGCTCACGCGGCACTGTCTGTAGAAGAGTTTTTAGCCAGTAAATAAATAAGTGTACTGGAACACCCTCCCTACTCACCTGATCTGGCCCCCAGCGACTTCTTTCTTTATCTGAAGATAAAGGAAATATTGAAAGGAAGACATTTTGATGCCATTCAGGACATCAAGGATAATATGACAACAGCTCTGATGGCCATTCCAGAAAAAGAGTTCCAAAATTGCTTAGAAGGATTGACTAAGGCACTAGTGTTGGTACATAGCTTCCCAAGGGGAGGACTTCGAAGGTGACCATAGTGATATTCAGCAATGAAGTATGTAGCATTTTTTCTAGAATGAGTTTGCAAACTTAATTGTCCAACCTCATATTAGACTGTTTCAGCTGACGGGAGCTAGAGATGCGCTTTGCAAATTTGTTGAAGAAAGCAGCCCAAAGGAAGACTTTGGAGAGGCCCTCTTGGTTAGGAATTAGAAGCTGACTCCAGGAACCAGGTGGCCTCTTGTCAAGACCTAACAAAAAGCCGTGGCCCTTAGCCACCCAGCTGCACGGAAATGAATTCTGCCAACAACCCAAATTTGCCTGGAGGTCGATCCCTCCCCAGTCATGCCCCCAGATGAGAATGCAGCCCAGCCAACACCTGAATGCTGGCAGCCTTGTGAGATCCCAAGCAGAGGACCCAGCTAAGCTGTGCCCAGGCTCCTGACGTGGAAACTGTGAGATAATACATGTGGGTTGTTTTAAGCCCCTAGGTTTGTAATAATTTGTTACGCAGCACAGAAAACATATACAGACACTGAAGTCAGGGCTTGTGCCACCTTGACTCTATCCTCCAGCTAGGCTGGTTTTTTTCAGTTATCTAATGCTGCAGAACAGATCACCTTGAACTTAGCGGGTTAAAAACAACAGGAACTATTTCTTGCGCCTCACTGTCCCTATTGGTAGGAACCGAGTAGCTTGGCTGGGTGACTCTGGCACAGGGCTCTTCATGCAGCTGTAGTCCTGTGTCAGCTGGGGCTGCAGTTATCTGACGGCCCTAGGGGGTCCAAGGATCCACTCACATAGCTGGCTGTTGGCTGGGGCTCTCAGTTCCTCTCTATACGGGCCTCTCCACCTGTGTGATGTTTGGGTGACATGACATAACATGGAGGCTGGCTTCCCCTCAAGTGAGTGACCAAAGAGACCAAAGCAGAATGTCTTTTGTGACCTGGCCTTGAAAATCACACTCTGTCACTTCCACTGTCTTTAATTGGTCACCCAGGACCAGCCAGGATTCAGGGTGGGAGGCAACTACACAGAGAGGGTGTGAATACCAGAGGGCAGGAGTCCGTGGAGACCATTTTCTAGGTTGGTACCATATTGATCTTCCTTCACTTCCTCAGGCACACTGCCCACTCTCTCAACCCCAGGCCTTTGTAAGTCCTTGGCCAGGCCCACCCTCTCTCTCTGCCTTCCCCCTCAGCAATTCTAGCTTATCTTTGAGGTCTCAGCAGGGGCCAGCCATAGTTTTGTGAGGCCTGGAGCTTCTGTAGTTTAGGGGGCTCTCTTCAAGATAAAGAAAACAAGAATATCTTGCTTTTACAAATTTTTAAGATCAGATGACCATTATTAGGGCCCCTCTCAGGGTCTTGGGAGGTACGTGTGCAAACAAAGGGTCCCAGTTTAAGCTTTACCAGCATCACAGTAAATCTGCATCAGCGTCTCAGCATAGATGTCACTTCCTCAGGGAGCAATCCCTGATCCCCTAACCTAAGCACCTTCTATTGCATCGGTCTCCCCATGAGTCACGCATATAATTAGACATTTAATATCCCTTCTATTCAAAAACATTCTGAGCTTACTTACTGTCAGACACTATCCTACATGCCATTGATACAATAGTGATCCAGACCAGACCCCTTCCCTCCTGGAACCTACAGTCTGGTGGGAGTGGGGAGAGAGGCAATAAACAGGTAAGCAACACACTCATTGATGGGTGCAATGAAGAAAGTGAACCTGGGCAATGGGAGATCAAGAAGGGCCTCTCTGAGGAGTTGACATTTGAGCCCAAACCTCATTGATGAGAAGGAGCCATCTATGGCGAGATCTGGGGAGATAGTTGTTTCTGGAAAGGGGGACAGCAAATGCAAAGGCCCTGAGGCAAAACCAAGGTTTTGGTGTTCAAGGTTGAGCAAAGAGGCCAGCGCGGCTGGACTGTACTGATAAGGGGGTGATGAGAATAGAGGCAGGTTAAGGACAGATCAGGTAGGACTTTGCAGATGGGCAAGAAGACTGAGTTCTGTTTTTGTTTGTTTGTTTGTTTGTTTGTTTGTTTGAGGGCAGTGTTACTGGCCGTCATATGTGGGATCCGAACCTGGGCCCGCTGGCGTCCCAAGCCAGCTCTTAACCACCGCACCACTCGGCCGGCCCAAAATTAACCCTTTTTAAGTGGGTAATTCAGTGGCATTTAGCATATTCACAATGTTGTGTAACCATCACCCCTATGTAGCTCTGGGTTTTAAGTCAATGAGAAGGTATTGAAATGGGGATTTGAGCGTGTTTAGCATTTGTTCATCCCAAGAGCCCCCAGCTTCAAGGCAAGGTGTGTTTCCACTAGAAATTCATCCGCCTTCCCTCTCTCCCAACAGGACTTGCCCTAAGGCAGCTGCTTTCAAACCCTTCGCACTCTGCTCTCAGGACAGACCAGCTAAGATGGGAGGATGGTGGGAGGGGTGGGGGGAAGGAAGATGGGCTTTTAATGTCCAACAGTGAGTGTCAAAAGGCAATTTTATGCCTGCTGACGTGATTAGAGTGGTGGAAGTGAGAGAGGCTGGCAGCTAATGGGGACTGGCTCTCAAGGATTCGTAGCTACTGGTTTTTTCCTTAATGGGGACAAGAATTTCTCATGGTGTTTAACCCTGCCTTCCACTCGGGTGATGCCCCTCGGTGCCCTGGGCGTGGACTGTGGCATTAGTGGAGACGATCATAATTGGCATGGACCGCAGCGCTCCACCCAGCAGTCCTATCGCTGGGGCTACACCAGCGGTTCTCTCCACGTTGTGGAACTGAAGTGTGCAGGTTGCCCAGGTCTGAAACCCACCTCTGCACTTCCCAAGCATGTGACCTTGGGCAAGTGGCCTGATTTCTCCACACCTGAGTCTCCTCACAGTAAATAGACAATGACAATCCCTGCCTTGTAGGACTCTGTGAGGATTAAACAAGGTGATGCAAGTATGCAGTCAGGATGATCTGAGGAATAATGAGGTAATGCAGGCACACAGTAGGGATGATGTGAGGGTCAAATGAGGTGATGTGGACACATAGTAGGGATGATGTGAGGAGTAATTAGGTAATGCAGGCACGCAGTAGGGATGATGTGAGGGTTAAATGAGGTGATGTAGACACATGGTAGGAATGATTTGAGGACTAAATGAAGTAATATAGGCAGCCAGTAGGGATGATGTGAGAACTAAATGCAGCAATGTGGGCATGAAATAGGGACGTTGTGAGAATTAAATGAGGTAATGTGGTTGCCTGGTAGGTGCTAGGTTAGTGTTTGCTTTTTTAAAAAGAAGAATAAAGGATAGAACTCAAAATGCTATGAGAGTGTGAATGTTTATGTGAAATCAAGAGATTTTTATAAACCTTTTGGCAACTGGTTTAAATTGATTTACAAAAAAAGTCTGTAGTCCAAACCAAGCATCTTTGGCCTGGGCAGGGGCTGGGGTCCACCTGGGACCCAGGACTTCTGACCACCCTTTCAGAACTGTTTGCTCTCAAGCTTAGAAGTCTACTGTTCAGGGATCTTTTCCTGATTTTCATGAGCTTCCAGCAAATGCAGTTTATGGAGCATCTACCATGGGCTGAGCACATCATCAAATAAACCCATTGTACAGATGAGCAAACTGAGGCTCTGCAAGATAGGATTCTTTGGCCCAGAGCCTTCCAGCCGGGGCATTTCCCAGCAAGGATTTGAACTGGGGTTTACCAGTCTCCAAGGCCTAGGGCCTAACCACTATTCTACACGGCTCGCTGGATTTTCTCTTGAGCCTCCCGCCTTCCCAAATTCCCTTTCAGGCTCCAGGCAGGCTGGTCCGTCCATGCCGGTGGTCAGCCCGACAGACAGAGAAAGCAGGAAGAGCTGACAGATGAGGAGAAGGAAATCATCAACCGGGTGATCGCTCGGGCTGAGAAAATGGAAGAGATGGAGCAGGAGCGAATCGGGTGAGTCCTGACACTTCTCAGCTCTCCTGAGAGCCCCTGAGGCATGAGGGCCAGGAGGCTGGGCTGGAGTGGAGTGGGGCTGCCTTAGGGGCTGGTCGTCTGTGACATGCCAGGCCACTCACCTGGGCAGAACTGGAATCCTTGTTATATGAGGTGCGGGAGAGCTGGAGAGGAGAAAAGAGGATAGAGGAGGGAGTGGGCCAGGGGCTGCCTGGGGATCTTGGCTGGGCGTGTGTTAAAGAGGAAAGGGGGTCTTCTGTTGGGGAGATGGGAGATTGTCACTGGAGACTGGAGGTATGTGTGTGAACGCAGGGTGTCTGAGTGAACACAGTGGCCGCTGCACAGAAATGTGCTCTAGTGACATTGGCCATGTAGATGTCGGAATGTATAGCTGAGGGTGGAGTAAGGAGGAGAGAGTGTGTAAAAGAGAGGGTGCATATGACATGAATGATATGAGACCCGGAGAAACCAGTCCTGAAGGGGCGCCAGCATGACAGTGAGGCAGCACAGGTTAGGCTGGTGGGTCTGGACTCCAGAACTGGGGTCCATCCCAGCTCCCCGCTTGCCCGCTGTGGGTCCTGGGCACATCGCTTCACTTCTCTGAGCCCCCGTTTGCTCACTTGTGGAATGGGGACAAGGACAGGAATTATCCACAGGATTGTTGTCAGGAGGAAGTGAAATGAGGCAAGTACAGTTCCTGGCCCCCGGCCCTGGAATACTTCGTGTTTAATAAATGGTAGGAAGAAGGAAAGAGGTGGGGTTTGGAGGGCAGACATTGAAAAACGGTGTATGAGAGCGAAGCAAGGAGTATAAGAAGGATGTGTGACAGTCAGAAAGTGACAAAATCTATGAGCAGGGGGGGAGCCATAGTGGGTGGGCTTGAGAAGAGAGGAGTGGGAGAAATATGGGTGATCATCAGAGTGGGGAGAATGAGAGGGGAGGAGTGACAGAGAAGAGGAGGGTGAGCGTGCCTGGGGGGCTCTCGGCATGGGTGGAAACTGGCTGTCAGGATATAGGGGGGCCCCAAGACGGGCCCTCAAATGGGAAATGGGAAGGGGACTGGGATCCCATCTCGCCCTCCAGCTCCCTGCCGAGGCCCTTGTGCCAGGGGCAGCCTTTGCCAAGTGCTTCCAACGGATTTAGGCACTGAGGTGCCCATTTATCTTCCTACCCACACACTCAGCTATGGGTTAACGAGGCTGTTGGCTGGAAAATGATGTGATGAACATGTGGGTGCTTTTGATTTGAGCCTCTGTAGATAATTTTACTCAGGGTGGACTGGGGAGATCAGGGGTGTTGTTGACAAATGACAAAGACACACCACAGCCTGGGTCAGCTTCCTCAAGATGTTGTTGAAGGGATAGGTCTTGAGGGGCCTGCTTATAGGGTTGAGTTTTTATTTTGCCATTTAAAAGATATATCAGGAGTGGGAAGTTGTCCAAGCTCGAGGTCTGTGAGTGTGTGTGATTGTGTGTGTGTATATGCCTGTGTTTGTGAGTGTGTGCCTGTGTGTGTGTGTGAGTGTGTGCACGTGCACACCTATGTGTGTTCACCTCATCCAACAATGGGTCTGAGCCTTGCAGGAACGGGGAGGGATATGCATATTAAGGATAAACCCTTGGAAGCACAAACTCTCAGCCTCTTTCCTGCAGAGAACTTACCACCAGCTAACATATTTTATATTTTACATACACATTGACTATTGCGTATCTCTCCCTATTGGATTGTAAGATTCCCAAGGGTAGAGATTTTTGCCTGTTTTGTTCACTCAAATCTCCAGAGCCTGGTACATAGTAGGTGCGCAATAAAATATTTGTTGAGTGAATGAGTGAATATATTAGACGATGCTGCCCCCCAGTTTCCTTCTACACCTTCTGTGGCCAAGAGGCTGAAGCGTTTAGAATCTTGCAGCCCCGGGTCCAAATTCCCAGAGAAGACACTCTGATTGGCTGGCTTGTGTCAGGTGCTGTCTCTCATCCAATCAGCTGTGGCCCTGAGTGCTGTTGTACAAACGTGGCCACTGGTCTGACTCTGGGGGTAAAGTTAAGAAGGGGGAGGACCTCTGTGGACTGAGAAGATTCTAGCTTGAACATTCTAGTACAGGGTAGATGGGTTTCCTGCCTTGTCCTCCATGACTTGCAATATGGCCTCCACTAACCTGGTGATGTGGTGGAACAGCACAGTAGTTAATCGCTAGGGCTCCAGAATCAAAAAGACCTGGGTTCAAATCCCAGCTCTACCACATACCCCCATGGGACCGTGGGT
The DNA here is from genome assembly GCA_033961575.1 of Aselliscus stoliczkanus. Taxonomy (NCBI): domain Eukaryota; kingdom Metazoa; phylum Chordata; class Mammalia; order Chiroptera; family Hipposideridae; genus Aselliscus; species Aselliscus stoliczkanus. The sequence continues at coordinate 8,260,643 of CM066736.1, forward strand.
AAGCCATTTACCTCCCAGTGCCTCAGTGTCCTCGTATGCAAAATGGGGATAACATGAACATATCCTTCTCAGGGAGTGTTTCACACACAAAGGGTTATCATGGTGCCTGGGACAGAGGGCCCCCTCAATAAATGGTGGCAATCATTGAAGGATGAATTTGCTGGTGACTCTCGGTTTGTCATTGGCCAAGCCCTCGGTTCTGGAACTATGCCCTGAGACTCTTGTTTGGCAGCCCTGGAATTCCAACAGCGCCTGGCTTTCCCTGGAGGAGATTTGAGAGGCTTTTAGGGAAGCTGGGGCGCGGCCCTTGCTGACAGAGTCTCTTTTTGCTGAGATGCTGTGTTTTCTGGCTGATTGGGGAGGATGGTCCCGGGGATTCTGGCTGTGGCCGTTTCCCACACCCTTGCAGCAAGCAGTGAGACCTCGCTGATAGCATCACCAGAGGCAAGCCCAATGCTATTTGTGTCTGATGAGCCCAAACCTGTCCTCATTTTTGTTCTTCCCACGCTTCCCTGGGAGAGGATCAGAGAGGAGTCAGATAAAAGCAAAGCGACATGTCAGATGTGGAGCGAGGCTAAAAGCAGGGTGCCTTGGGGGCGCCCACTTTACAATCAGTGAATCAGCCTTGGGAATCTCAGTGGTCCAGTGAAGCAGGTCAGTCCAATTCTCAGGATCCTTCTTGCTCAGACTGCAGTACGGGGGTGATCTGGTGGAAGACCATGCACCATGTGGTTGGCTCCCCCTCTCAGAGTATATGAGCTCCTTCTAACTATGTTAAAATTTTGCAGAAGTAGCTGCATACCCTTTGGGGCCCAGACACCCACTTCTGTGATGCTGAATCCTCTTTTCTATTATCTGAGTGAAAGCCATTTGGGGAGGAATGAAATCATTGTTAATAACCATAATAAATAATAATAGCAGGTACCCCTTAGTCAGCACTTACTATGTGCCAAACTCTGAACCTAAAAACATCATACGGATTAACTCATTAACTGCCCCCTCTCAACCCTGTGAAGTAGGTGCTATTATCATCCCCTTTTTGCAAGTGAGGAAACTGAGGCTTAGAGAGGTTAGGTCACGTGCCCAGGGTCACAAAGAGTCAAGACACACTTGACTGGCTGGCTGGATCCCAGAATTCCGCTCTTAACTATTAGGTTTTTTCCTGAAGGCTGAACCCCAAATTTGTAGACTGCAGATCATAGATATTTTAAAGACTCAGGCTTGGAGTGGAGGTGTTGGGAGCTAGAAAGTGGAGCCCTTTCTAGGCTAATGCTATTCCTTCCAGATCTGTTGGTACCTCCTAAGCTGCCAAAACTGGTACCCATGCTCCTGCGGCTCTGAGCATCTCAGGGGAGACTAGCCTCCAGGCCTCCCAGGAGGTGCTGCCTTTCTGGGGCAGTTTTGCTAGAGTCAGCCACCCCAGAGAGCCCCAGGGAGCCCCAGGGAGCCCCAGGGAGCACAGACCAGAGCTGCTTCTCTCCCTGCGGCTTCTTTGTTCTGCCCAAGGGGGTATCTATAAACCTTTGCTCACCATTCAGCCCACAACCCAGCTCTGGTCTCTTCAGCATCCCTGGAGGAAGAGATGATGGCCAGAAGGGAAACTCGTTAAACTGCCTCCTTTGCCCCCACATTCCTCTTCAAGTGCTAAATGGGATCTCAGAGTGTATTTTGCATGCCCTGACTGCTACAGGCTTTCTATAGTCATTAGGACACTTGGCTTGCAAAAAAGGAAATGAATTCCAAGGAGGTTGCTTCTGTCATCTATTGCTGCGTAACAAAGCACCCAACATTTAGTGACTTCAAGCAACAACAATATATTGTTTTTTATGTTTCTGTGGGTTAAGAATTCAGGCAGGGCTCTGCGGGGTGGGTTTTCTGCTCCATGTGGCATGAGCTGGGGTTGCTCACTCAGCTGCATTGGGCTGGTGGCTGGGCTGGACTGCAAGGTCCAAGAAAGCCTTGCTCCGTGTCTGTGCCTCAATGCAGTTTATGTGGCCCCTCTCTCCCCATAGGATCTTTCCTTATTCAGTAGCCTGGCCTTACCTATTTTACATGGCAGCTAGATCCCAAGACAGCAAACATGGAAGCTGCCAGAATTCTTAATAGCTAGGTCTGAAACTCCTAGTAAACCACTCTACCACATTTTATTGGAGAGGAGAAATAGATCCCATCTCCTTATGGAAGAATAGCTTATGTATCCAGGGAAGGAAGCCATCTTGGGATACTCTACCACATTATGCAAAAAGGGAAATTTAACATAAGGATTCAGAGATATCCCAAGGGATCTGATGGCAGGAACACAGCCTCACTTCATGAAAGCTCTACTTTCCATCCCACATGGTAGAAAATATACCCATGTTACACCTCCCCAGTTTTATAACTCTTCTTGGTCCTAATTCCAAATTCCCAGGGAAGGAGTTCTGATTGGCTCACCTCAGCCTGAGTGCCTGCCCCTTCTCCAATCAGCTATGACCAAAGGTGCCAGGCTTCACAAACATGGCTGCTGAGTGTAAAAAAAGGGACTTTGTGAGTTGGGCAGACATCCATGAGGAGTCCACAGGAATTTTAGATGTATTAAGGCTGAAATTAAACATTTTCCTGGAGAAATCTGGGTTTGAGGGGGTTTTGTTTTGTTTTGTTTTGCTTTGTTTTTTAACTTTTTTCCCAGTGGTAGGTCTCTCTGCATCCTTATTATATTTCTTTCTGTCCAGAGCCTCTCAAAGGCATTTGCTCACATATCCTGCCTGTGAGAGGATAGGCAGCCGGGTGGCTTCCATTTGAGGTCAACTTCCCTCAACAGATGGGCCCAAAAAAGTAATTAGGATTTGTCATTAACCTTGGTGTCCAGATGCTGTGATGGAGCAGGAAGTCAGAGACACACAACCTGTTGTTGACAGAATCCATTGGGTTCCTATCACCTCCCCATCTCAGTTCCATCATTGCCTATATTTTTGGCACAGAATTTTTCCAAAATGTGGACAGAGGGAGAAATGAGTAATAGTGCTTGGAACTTTCTACATCCAATTAGGTAGGCATCTTTCCTATGATTTGACAAGCTGACAATAGGCCAGGTCATACTCTCCTCTGTCTAAAAGATAATCCCCCCCGCAACACACACACGCGCGCGCGCGCGCCATTTTATTGACCTTAAGTCCTAGATATTCTGTGGATAGGATTCAGGGGTCTGGGAATCTGATATTATAGACACATTTATGTGTGTGACTGTGCATTTTTTAAGAATAAATAGTCATAGATGTCACCAGGTTTTTTTGGGGGGGGGGGCTCTGAATCCCCAATGTTAAATCAACTGAGTCATACCTCAGCTTTCCCAGAGATTGGGTCAACACTTTCCAAAGTCCTATAGCCTAAGTACTTTATGGAATTGGTTTGTACAAGATGAAAATGGAAATATTAATTTCTTAATTAATTCAGTGCCTGGCATCAAAAAGAGAACATATTAAATGATCCCTAAACCCACTTGACCAAGCTTCTCATGGAATCTCACAGGTTGGACTGTGTGGTCTCCAAGTTATTTCAACCTTGGCACCATTTACATTTGGGGACAGATAATTCTTTGTGATGGAACTGCCCTGTGCATGGTAGGATTTTTTAGCAGCGTCTCTGGACTCCACCCACTAGATGCCTGTAGTAACCCCCCACCCAGATATGACAACCAAAAATGTCTCTGGACACCACCCTGCCTTCTAGGAAGGGGGTAAAATTACCCCCTGTTGAGGACCACTGCTCTAGCCCTTTTGTTGGGTGGTTCACAAAAAGAAGAAGCAAACTTGAGAATTTTCCTGCCACTAGACTCAACTTCTAGGGAAATATTAATAGCCCACTCTTATAAAGCACTGTATGCCAGCACGTGCTCAAAGCTTTATGTAGATTCCTCTGCATAATCCTCAACAACCCTACACAGTAGGCTCTATTATTATCATTCCCATTTTACAGATGAGGAAACTGAGGCCCAGAGAGGTTAAGCAACTCTTCCAGGGTCACACAGTTAATAAGCAATGACATACCCAGGCTGGCTGGCTCCAGAGTGAAGAATCCTATTCTGCTGTTCTATAGAGAGGAAAATATTTATTACCAAGCACTGTATTAGGAACTTTCAAATATGTTATATTTTCTTCCATTCCCATCACGTCCTCACCAAGAGACAGACTATGGTCTCTGCTTTACAGCTGAGAAAACAGAAGCTCAGCGAGGTTAAGACACTTGCCCAGGGGCACACAGCCTTTACATGGCCACACCAGACTTTGAACTTGAATCTGTCTTTCCACTTGATCCCATTGCTTCTGTGGTTATGGATAGGGAAGGCAATTGACAAATAACTTCAGGGATTTAGGGAAGTCAGTAATCTACAGGTGTCTCAGACACTCACTCAGGTTAATGGGTTCAGTTTCACACACTTCTTGCTTCCATGGGACAGTTCATTCCTGTCCACTGCAATGACCCTTGTTCCCTGTGGGCCTCAGCACCACATTTTCTCAACTCTACTTTCTATGACAGAAAAGGGTAGTTGGAGGGGTTAAAGAGAGCCCTGACCACAAGGATTGAAATCAAACAAAGACTTCACTTTTCTGGAGCAGGTCACAGCATTGGGGTAGCTAGACCGAGCTTCCAACCCCATCCCTGCCACTTCCGGCTGTGTGCCTGTGGGTAAGTGACTTCCCCTCTGTGTGCCTTGGTTTCCCCATCTGTAAAATGGGAGTGGAACCTGAAACTGATCTGCCAGGTTATAGATGACCTCAGGAACACAGTGCATGTAGAGTGCTTAGCACAGCCCCTGGTCACTCAACCTGCTCCTGAGTTTATCATGTCCCAGCACCTTGCCTGGCACGGACTCCCTTCACTCGGCTGAGCCCTGGAGCTGTCTTTCTCTGTTAGCTCCCTTGTCCCCAACCCCGAGCCTGCGTCCCCTCCCAAAGTGCTGAGGTGCAGGCAGGAATCCTATTCACCAATCCATCAAGGGGAGAGATTGGGATCTACGGTTCCCCAGGTGGCGACAGGAATAAACAACTGTGAGAATTAATGAGTCTGAAACACACACAGCCCACATGCCAGCCGTATGGCTTCCTGACAGAGCGACTCAGTCATTTCAGGACAGGTTCCTGAGGGACCCTGCAATGAGGTCTCAGGCCAGCTCCCCTCAGACAGCCACAACTGCCTCCTATTTCTAAATTCGGTCCCGGTTCACAGAAGCCAGATCCAGACTTCAGAAAAGGCCAACTTTAATAAAGTTAACAGTAATGTTCCCCCACTTGGCAAATAGGGTGAGCGGAAAAGCAGCATGATTCTGGAATTGATGGTGTGTGTGTGTGTGTGTGTGTGTGTGTGTGTGTGTGTGTGTGTGTAAGTGTCAGACAGACAGACAGACAGACAACACGTATCCACTCTCCCACTTGCTGCAGTTTTATAAATTGCATAACCATGATCAACCACTGTTCTAAAGGCAGCTGCTCGGGCCCCATCCCATCACTTGGCAGAACCCCAGCTTTTCACTCTTTCCCTCTCCAACTCAGGAATCACTGCCTAAACCCATCACACCTCGACAGGCAGGGTGTCTTCCTGAGCTCCGTGGCACGCCACATTAAGCCTACTTCCTGGTGTAATTGTATATCCATTAGCCTTCTCTTCCACATTCAACGAGACAGCGCAGCAATACTGGTTTGAAAGCTCCAAAGCAGTTGCCTGAATGTTTCCAAGGCTAGTTTGGGCTTTTTGAGAGCATCTGAGCTAACAAACAAGCACTGTGGTCCTGCAGTTGGCTTATATCCTTGTTTGCAGAAGGTAGCTCCCTGCCAGGGCAGAGTGGGCACAGCCGTGCATGGGAAGGCGTATTGTGTGCACGTGTGCACAGGCACGCTCGCAGGTGTGCCTGTGGGCATGTGTCCACGTGTGGGTACATGTACCACCCGAGTGTGTGTGTGTGTGTGTGTGTGTTTAGTGACAGGCACAATGAGTCCTGTCAATTTCTAGTCACCGTAGCAACTTTCAAAGCTTTAGAAAGACAAATTTCCTGGCTAGATTATAGCACCCTGGTTACATAGAAAAAAATGGGAGTACAGGGAGCTATAAAAGCCACAAATTTCCAGAAGAGATAATTAGCAGCCATCATTACTGAGTTGCCATGTTCCAGGCATTTTGCAAACACTCTCATTTGATCTTTGCCACAATCCTAGGAGGTACGGACTTTGAGTTCCCTAATTGGCAGATGAAAAATGGAGGCTTAGAAAGGTTAAGTCACTTTCTCAAGGTCACAGAGCTAGGAAGGAGCAAAATTCAAATGTGGCCCCAGCAAGCTCAGTCCAGAATCGGCACTTCAACACCTGTATCGTAGCTGCTTCCTATTTCTAAGTTCTTAAAGTATGTGTGTAGGTGTGCGTGTGTGTGTATGTGCATGTGTGTGTTTGTGCGCATGCCTGCATATGTGTAGTCTATACGTTCCTGGGGTAGCGCACCTGGAGAAGGTGATTGGAACCTTCCAGAGTCCAAAACCTGGCGTGTCTGACATCCACAGCCAGGCCAAGAGGAACTGCCCAAACCTCGACCCAGAGAGGATGGCTGAATCTGATTCAGACCTGAATCAAGTGGAAATAGAACCTGGATGGCAGATGGGGCCAGAATGAAGGTCTAGGAGGCAGAATAATGCACCCCACCAAAAAAATAAAAAGATGTCCACATCCTAATCCCTGGAACATGCGACTGTGTGACCTTACATAGCACAAGGGACTTTGCAGATATGATTAAGAATCTTGAGGTGTGGGGGATTATCTTGGATTATCCAGTGGGCCCAAATACGAGGGAGACAGGAGGGTCAGAATCACAGCAAGGCTGGAACATGCTACACTGCTGGCTTTGAAAATGGAGGAAGGGGTTGTGAGCTGAGAAATGCAGGCTGCTTCTAGAAACTGGAAAAGACAAGGAGGTGACTGCCCTGGACTATCCAGAAGGAATGCAGCCCTGCCCACACCTTAACTTTAGCGCAGGTATCTGACCTCCAGAATTGTTAAGGTTATAAATATATGTTGTATGAAGCCACTTCATTGTGGTAACATGTCACCGCAGCTATGGGAAGGGAATACACAATGACTGCCTGAAACCTGGGACTGTGCAATGGCATTTCATGGCCCTCCTCCTAGTGCAGTCTTTTACCACTACAGAGTTAGACCCATGTGGCGCCTTGTAGTTTCAAGAGACCTGGTCCAGCCCCACGTGTAGACAGAGTCTGGGGACCTGCCTGCTTCATTCTACATGGAGCCTCTTACTACTCTGAGCCTCCCAGGGGCTCCATTCCTCTCTCCACATGTTGTCTCAAAACCAGAGAATTTGTGACTCCTTCACTGAAAGCCCTTGAATGCTGTCCCATCACTCTTGGACTCACAGAAACCGCGTGGAGTGGCCCTGCCCATCTCTCTAGCCTCATTCCCCACCATCCAGCCCACCAGCCATGCTAAGCACTCTCAGGTCCTCTGCACACGCTGTTCCCTTTTCTTCCAGTGCTTTTCCTCGCCCTGTTTACTGGGTCAGCCCTCCTTATCCTCAGGTCTCAACTCAGCGCTCGCTTCCCCTGAGGCCCCACCCTGATGTTTCGTGTCCCTCGCTTATGAGTTCTCACAGCTGCCCATACTCGTCCTGCAGAGAACTTACTATGAGTGTAATTAGGTTGGGCTATGTGACTATTGAAACAACGCCTGAATCCCACACTGGAATGCGAGCTCCACGACGGCAGGGACCTCATCTGTTTTGCTCTCTTTTGGTCCTCACTGTCTGCTTGGCACATGGTGGGTGCTCCGTAAACATCTATCAAATGAATGAGTTGCTCGTCTGCATCCGTTTGAAGGGCAAGGTCAGACGAAGTTGGGAATTCACATGCCATCACCTCCAGAGGTCTTCCATTGGTGTTCAAAGGAGGGGACATACCCTTCTGTGCCTCTGGGAGCATCCTGGGAAATAGGGGGGACCTACCCGACTTTACTGAGTCACCAACAGTTCCCCTTAAGCACCCAGCCTGGTGATGGACACGTTTCCTGGACTTGAGCCTTGAGGAGCCATCATAAAATTAATCGAGCATGTAAACACATGAACTAGAGAGTGGCAGCCACTTACAGTGTCCAGCTAATTGGGCACTTAATGTGGAGACATTAAACAGACCGACAAAACCAGCCTGCCCACGCAGACAGGACAGTGGACACGTTTTCTCTTAGTCATTGAAGAGCCTTCCATTTCAAAGCCCACGAGGAAATCCTGATGTTTCAGCCTCAGGATCTGAGAAACTCTGACTGTTGCCCAGAGGGGAGACTTATGCATCCCAAATAACCTCTCATGTGATAGCCTGGGGAGAGGGGACCCAGAGAACAAATGCTTTACAAGGTCAGTGACTGGATCAAAGGTAGGAGTTGAACCATGGCTTTTAACCTTTTGCTTGCAGGTCCTCTCTCTTCAAAAATGCACTTTCTCGGGGCCGGCTGAGTGGCGCGGTGGTTGGGAGCTGGCTTGGGAAGCCAGTGGCCCGGGTTCAGATCCCACATATGAGGGCCAGTGACACTGCCCTCAAAAAAAAAAATGCACTTTCTCTTCTCATAGAAAGGTAACGCTGTCGAAAGTTAAGGAGGTACAGAGGAGTGCTTATGGCGGAGGCACTTGAGAAGGAAATAAACGTCACTTATCATCCCACCATGCGATGGTGACCACTGTGCATATTGTGCTGTGTTTCCTAGTTTCTCGGTTCGGTGTTGGTGCGTTCAGGGCATACCACGTCAGGTATTCAGAAAAGCAGGTTCCAAATCCAAACCCTGATCACACCCTAATCTCAATTCTACATCCCGGGTTTTGGGTTTGTTTTATTTTTTTAACCCATTTAATAATAAGGGGAGCCTTTTGCCATGTGATTTGTCCCATGACTTTCTTTCTTGCGGCCACATTTCTCAAAGTGTGGCCAGAGAGTCCCCAGCATCAGGGTCAGACAAGGAAACCGCTTCAAATGCAGATTCCCAGGCCCCAGCCCTGCCCCACAAGGGTCATTGTCTGAATGTTGAACACTCTCTGCAGGTAACCCAGAGGCGCCATAAATTCTGGGCTCTCAGCAGGGCTCCTGGTATCCGCAGGAACCAGATCCGTGGCTGAGAAGGTTGAGAGAGGGGGTCCCATGCCTGGGCATTCTTTTTATGCTCGCTGACATGTCGTGAGGACCGCAAGCATCTCCCGCGATGCATGTCATGCTCTCCTGCCAAGACTGGTGACAATAAACATTCCTTCTGGGGTGAACAAGCTGAAATGTTTCATCGCCAGAATAAAGACCCACTGGTGGCTCATGAGCTTCCGTGATTTAATTTTGACTTAGCGTCCTACAAAGTTTGATTTCCAGCTTTATGCTCTCTGGCATTGGGGCCTCCATGTCGAGGTCCCAGCATTGGGGACAACAGAGAGGGGGTCCAAATGGACGGGCTGCAGGAAACCCCCCGCTCATCCCAATCGGGGAGCAGACACGAACAGTCTGGCAATTCCCAGCCCACATCGTCTCTCTTTATTGGTCTGTACTGAATTCACCCATAATGAGGGGCCCTGAGCTGAGACATCTGAATAATAACCTTGAATCCGTTGTTTTTCTGTGCCATTTGCTGTCACTGATGGATGTTAATGAGACACTCCCAGTGTAACCATGTTAATGGGTCTTACAGCATTAAGGATGAAGTGGTGGAAAAAATAGCCATCTTGGAAGAGAGGCCAGAAGGCAGGCTTACAAGTAGCGGGGGAATCCACGGCCCTTTCTTTCCCAAGAAAGCCGTCTCAGTTTCTTGAACAAAGCGTACTGCTGTTTGGAACTGGGTCATCTGTCTTGCGTCCTCTTCTCTGAGCTGTGTTGAAGCTTGACTTGAGGCAGGAGGCCACGGGAGCTTCATGGAAAGAAAGATGATTGACTGGACACAGAGAACTAGACACTAACCCTGGCTGAGGGACCGCAGGCAAGCCTCTCACCCTCTCTGTGCTTTGGCCAGAAGAGCAAAGTCTAACCATTTCCTGTCGAAGGCAGTGACTGAAGGAGAAAATGAGTGAGAGCAAGGGAGTGCACAAGAAAATGTCCCCTTGCCATTAGTATCCCCTGCCTCCATAGGCTTACCTCATTGTCTCGTAATACTTTATAGTTCTATAGCATTGAAAGGCATCCTGAAGTTTATCTGCTCCAGACAACTTCAAACTGCTTCTTTAAACCATGGAACCACCTTTCCAAAGAAAATCTACTTCAACAGCCCAAACAAAACAGGAGAGATAAATGCAGAAGTGCTGTGGATGAAATGGGGTTTGCTGGCCCCTCAGAATCACTCCCACCACACCACGACAGTGGATGGCCCCTAAACCAGCTCTAAGGAACCCCTGGGGTGCCACAAAGCACAGTTTGATGACCACTGATTTAGCCCAACACCTTTGGGTTTGCAGACGAGGAAACTGAAGCCCAGAGAGGCAAAATGTATAATGACAATCCAGATTTCTTGACCCTCCGTTGAGGGTTCTTTAGAGAAGCAAGATGATGGGATAGCTGTTGGGTGTCTTGTCCCAACCTCAGGGAAGTGAGAGCTGATGTGACAGAACCAGGTGACTGTGTGTGTGTGACGTGGCACTTACCAATGACAGAGGCAGGCAGGGAGATTGAGCAGCTTGGAAGCCCCCCAGGGCTCAGCTTGGCACACAGTGGCAGAGTGGGGTAGCAGTTAAGGACAGGGACTTGGAGCCAGCCTGCCTGGGCCTGAGTCCCAACTTTCTCTGCCCCTTCCTGTGTGACTTGGGGATGTCACTTAACCTCTCTGTGCCTCAGTTTTCACATGTAGAAAATGGGGACAAGAACAGTCCTTAGCTTAGAGGGCTGCTAGGAGGATTCTTGAATGAAATCCAGGTGGAGTGCTTGTCTCTGTGCCTGGCACATAGTAAGCGCTCAGTAATCATGGCTACGGTTATTCTGGGTGTTCTGAGACCATGGACTAGGGGCTTCCTTCTGGTGATTGCTGCCTCCCATTGCCCTGTAAAAACAATTTCTAGGGAAGCCATGGGAGGGGCGATGAGAGGAGGAAGGGAAGCGGTGCTACCTTGGGCTGTCACAGCCTGCTCTCTCGCTTCCTCGGCAACACCCTCCAATCTAGGTCACAGCGGAGGCTCGGGAGCCTACAGGCTGCTTCTGGCTCTGCCTCGGGCACAGCGGCTCTCTGCTGAATGGAGCACAAAGGGAAAAGCTGCTATTTATAGCCTTGCGAATCAGAGCACTCTGAGGGGGTGGCAGGTGCGAGGAGGGCCTGTGGGGAGAGTCAGCATCAGGTGGCGGCAGGGACCTCCTGGAGCCTGTGTTGTCCAGGTTCCACCCCAGCGGTTCTCACACCCACCGTGTCCACAGCTGGGACCCAGCCCGTGGAGGGGTGGGCAGGGTCCGGCTCCATCGGGGTCCCCTGGCTGTACCAGGAAGTAAGCAATAAGGTCTTGTTTGAGGGAAAGAGCAAGGAGATGACTTCAAGCTGGTGGGAAGTGTCCGAGAAACCCACCTGAGATGGCAACAGGATGCCCCACAGGTGTAGCTGCCATGCAGCCTTGCTACAGAGTACGCCAGGGGCCAGTAGTGTCGTGTGGGGCCACTTTGGAGCTTTCTAGAAATGCAGCACCGCAGGTCCCACTCAGACCTTGTATTTCAGGATCTGCATTTAAACAAGAATGTCCATGCAATTTGCGTGCATGTTAAGTGTGAGAAGCACGAGTGTCATGCACATGAAACTCGGGTTCTAGAAGGGGCTCTGCCACTTCCTAGCTATGTGACTTTGGGCAAGTCATTTAACTTCCCTGTGCCTTACTTTCCTCCTCACCTGTGAAAGGGCATAGCAGTGGTACCCGCCTCCCAGGGTTGGGTGGAAAAGAATTTCATACTATGCCAGGCATCTACTAAGCACTATGTAAGTATAAGCTGTCATTGTATGCCATTTGACTTTCAATTCAGCTTGCTTTTGCTGGATAGAGATTTGGGAAGTGGACTGCCTTCATTCATTCATTCAATGATTCAATCATCATGTATGAATACTCACTATGAACGAGGCATTGTTCTGGCCCTGGGGACAGCAGGGAACAGGACAGGCAAGGTCTCTGGCCCAGGGGAGCTTGTAGTCCCGAGGGGCAGCCAGAGGTGAGCTCACAATGCAGATAATCTCATAACTCCTTACATATATGTCAAGTGCTTTGAAGAAATAGAAGGTTGTTATTAGAGTAAATTAAATGGTGGACAGAGAAGGCTTTTAAGAGGAAGTGATATTTCAACCAGAATCTGAAGGATAAGGGGATCTAGGTAAGAAAAGTAGGAGAGAGAGAGAGAGAGAGAGAGAAGTATTAAATGTATGTGTGTGGCAGGGAAGCTGTATTCCAGGCACAAGGAACAGAATGTGCAAAGGCACAAGGAACAGAATGTGCAAACATACTGAGGCAGATAGGAGAGCTGGTACTCAGAGAAGACCAGTATAACCAGAGCAGTGATTCTCAAACTTGAGCATATGTCAGGATCCTCTGGAGGGTCTGTTAAAACAGATGGCCAGTTAGTTCAGGTGGTTAGAACACAGGCTCATATCACCAAAGTTGCCGGTTCGATCTTCACATGGGCCACTGAGTTGCGCCCTCCACAGCTAGATTGAAACAACTACTTGACTTGGAGCTGATGGGTCCTGGAGAAACACACTGTTCCCCAATAAAATTTAAAATAAAACCAAAAAAAACAGATTTCTAGGCCCAACCCATAGAGTCTCTGATTCAGTTGTTCTGGGGTGGGGACCAAGAATTTGCATTTCTAACAAGTTCCCAGGTGGCACTAATGTGGAGGGTCTGGTCATCGCATTTGGAGAACCACCGAACTAGAGCATTGAAAGCCAGACCAAGAGGTAGAAAAGGTTTAAGGTTTCCCCTGGGACCAGACAACATAGGGCCATAGAGACCTTATGGAATGGGAACCAACTAAAGGTTTTAATGTGGAATGGGAGTGACACGGTGAGATGGATGCAATAGGACTATCACTGTGGCTGTGGTGGGGAGAACAGATTGTAGACGGCCATGCATGAAAGTAGGCAGACAATGAAAAGGTTACCATAGTCATCCAGGTGAGATGAAAATGGCTCGGGTGCAGTGAAGATGGGGGAAATGGGTGGGTTCCAGAAATGTTAGGGAAATAGACCCAATAGGACTTAGTTGGGTCATTGAATATCAAGGGAGGAAAGATCAAGGAAGAGCCCCTCAGGATTCTGCTTTGAGCAAGGTTGCAGATGGTGGTGCCGTTTCCTGAGAATGAGGAAGTGTGTGCTGGGGTGGGGATGGAGAGCAGCCCAGGTGACCAGCTCAGCCGAAAGCCCACGTTTGAGATGCCTGTGAAGACATTCAAATGAAGATGTCCTGTAGACAATTAGATAAACAGATGTGGAGATCAGAAGTCAGTTTCCTAGAAGAGGTGACATGAGATAGAAAGGACTAGATAAAGTGATTCATCTGAAGTCAATAGAATAGATGTGCTTTGGGGATATGAAGAAGGTTCTGTGATGTTCTTAAAATGGGTCAGATGTCACGTGCATGCCTGTTTCTTGGGGAGGGTCCAATAGCCATCATCAGATGCCTGAGAGTCCGTGACTCATAGAAGGTTAAGACCCCAGCCTGAGACGGTAGGAGATGCAGGTGGTCTCTGGTCCTATCAGGTCCTTAGTACCCCGTCTCTGCTTCCAGGCGCCTGGTGGACCATCTGGAGAATATGAGGAAGAACGTGGCTGGGGATGGGGTGAACCGCTGCATACTGTGTGGAGAACAGCTGGGGATGCTGGGCTCTGCCTGCGTAGTGTGTGAGGACTGTAAGAAGGTACCATTGCCCTCTTCCCTGTTTCCCTGTGTCCCTGCTCATCACATGTGGAGAGACTAGTCTTAGGCTCAAGCCTTGGGGAGCCCTGGGTCTTGGGGATGGAGCTTGGATCTTACAGGGCAGTTGTCAGAATATGATTTCTTCTGGGATGCTCTCATGCCCACTGTCTCCCGAGGGAACCCTGATCCTGGCTTCTCCCGTGGAAGTCACTATGATGCTCTGTTCCCTGGGAGCCCAGCTCCATCCAGGATTAACTTGGGAGCTTGAGGTAGGACATGAGCTATGGCTGAATCTGCAAGTATTCTAGCTTTGACTTAGCAAGTTACGTGTCAGGCTGGAGAGCGTGATGGGCACGTGTCTACACATGAATGTACGTGGAAGGCTAACCCAGCATACTCTTACCCTGGGTTACACTACAAGTGACCTAGAAAGCCCCTCTCCAGCGAAGTTAGGACCACTGTGCTTCGAGAGCCTTCATCCTTGAAGGGGAGTCTCCTGGTGCTCCCCTACCCTGCACCCTCTTCTCAGCTGCCTGCACTTGACCATTCCAGGACAGAGAGAAAATGGACCTTGGGTTTGCCTGATTCCCAGGAAAGGGATTCAGGGGAACAACCCAGCTGGAGACATCCATAGTGTCCCCTGACTTCTCCTGCTTGGGGTCCCATTGAGCATACAGATGGAATATTGAGGAAAGTTGATCTGTTCCCCAAAATTTGTCTGCCGCCATCCACCAATAGTGAGGACTGGGTGACTTATTAGGTTTTCCTATTGGTCTCGATTGCCAAGAAACAGCCCAAACTAAAATGTCCCATCAAAACAGTCATGGCGTTTATTCAGGTAACGTCCTTCTGCTTGAGGAGTGGAACCTGTAGCCATGGTCTAGGTCTCACATTCATTTGGGAAGAAAGAAGAAATAAACAAAATGGATATGTGGCCTTTCCTCTTAAAATAAATCATGTTGGGCCGGCCGAGTGGCGCTATGGTTAAGCGCTGGCTTGGGAAGCCAGCTGCCCCGGTTCGGTCCCACATGTGAGGAACAGTGACACTGCCCTCAGAAAAAAAAAAAAATTGTGTCAGTGATCTTGCTGGTATGGATGCTCAAAACTCAGTCCCCACAGGGACACTTGGAGAATTCCTTCAGCCAGTGCTTGGGATTGACTCCAGTTCTTGTTGGTGGTGGCCTTGGTCATGGAAAGGCTGTGAGAAGAGAGTTCTAGCTTTTTGCATCCACCTAAAGAGAATGGGGCTCGGTTTCCACCCTTCGCAGCCACCTCCCCCAGTCAGTAGCAGCTCCGAGCCTGGCCTATCTGAGCACGCACTAAACTAGGTTTTGTCCCTAGAATGTCTGCACCAAGTGTGGGGTGGAGACCTCCAACAATCGCCCACATCCCGTGTGGCTTTGCAAAATCTGCATCGAGCAGAGGGAGGTGAGTAGACTGGCCCCACCTGACTTCTGGAGCACCCCCCATTTTTATCCACTTTCCCCTTCCCCTCTAGAATCAGGGAAATGGGGTGGCAGTTGGGGGCTGGGGAACCTGGTCAGGTATGTGTGTTAAGGGGTTAGTATGAAAGGAACCAGCTCATCTGTGAACACTGGTGAAACAGTCCCTGACTCTTGGAGCAAATTTTTTCTCCTCTCCTAGTTCTGTGACTTTTCCTAAGAGTGGAGAGCACATCACACTTAAGCGGTGGAAGATTTGATGTTCAGTCTTTGGCCTTGCACTCTCTGGCTATATAACCTACCACTTTGAAAACATTCTGATACCCAACCTTCTCCATCAAAACAATGGGTCTCCTCAGGCCCTCTCTGTTGGGTGTTCAGAGATATTAAATAGAAATTGCATGAATTAAATAGAAATTGTGAAAGGCTGCATGCTGTAAGAAAAGTGTGCAGGTTACTGTGTCAGTGTGCTGAGGCAAGGGAGCAAAGTTTAAGAATTGGCACTTATGAAGGCAGGAGCAGTAGCGCTTGGCTGCCATGTCTTCATCCTCAACCTTCCTCCCCCAGGTATGGAAGCGTTCTGGAGCATGGTTCTTCAAGGGATTTCCCAAACAGGTCCTCCCACAGCCTATGCCCATCAAGAAGACCAAACCCCAGCAGCCTGTCAGCGAGCCCGCTGCCCCTGAGCAGCCTACCGCTGAGCTCAAGCACGCTGGCAGGGCTCCAACACGAGGTAGGACAAAAATGACTTCTTTCAGAATCAGGGACAGATCTTAGCTAACTGGTCTACCTCAGAATGCCTTGATATGATGGATGTGTTTCTAATCAGTTGGTGGACAGCCAACCTCTGGACTTGGGTCTAGGACTCCTATGACCCCTTCACAGCTCACCATGAGCCCTTATTAAGAAGACCGTACAGAGAACCCTTCAACAATGCCAGGCTTCCAAAAGGCTTTGTTGTCATCCTTGATGGAGTATTTAGAGTCACACCAGAAGTGAAAATGAACATTAGGAACTGAAAGAGACTCCCACAACTGAAATACACACTGGAGCCCACGGGGATTTGTAGCTTGCTGAGAAGGCCTTTCTCACCCCTGATATTCCTTCTATCAACCGCCCTCAAGTCTGAAATTGGACTAATTAAAAGTGAAAGATGAATAGAAAGGAAATGAGTAAAAGACAATGATCACACCGTGGATATCATCATGATTATCCAAGTATTATTAATTATTAAAATGATTAAAAGGGAGAGGCAAAACAGTAACAGGAAACAAAAGCAACCACAATAGAAACACATTTTAATTGAATGAGGCCACTAGGACTGATGAGATATAGAGCCCTTGCAATAATTGCATTCAACACTCAGTGATAAAGTCTGGTCTGAATGACAATTCTGGGGCTGAGTACAGGCAGTGCTTCTGGAAGGAAGGTTATAGTTAAAGGTCTCAAACACTGATGTGCCCAACTAGATCTCCTATAAGATAACTTCTCACGATACCCAGTGCAATGCCTGGTGCTCCAAAGGAGTCAATGAATATTTTCTTCCTGACAAGGCATGAGCAATTTCTATTCTTTGCAGGGAGTTGCCAAATGGTCAATATCCACTGCATCCCCCAGGGGCACCCAGTTTCTACCAGAAGAGCTTCCTTCTTCCTGGTTTAGCATCTCCTTCTAGGCTGAGAACACTAGGTAGCGTAATTGTCGAGATCTTGGACATCTGACACCAGAAACATGTACATTTGAATTCTAGCTCTGCCCCTTGCTAGCTGTGTGAGCTTGAGTGAGTGGCCTAATCTCCCTGAAACCCTTTCCTCATCTCATCTATACAATGGAGTTAACAACTCATGGGGTTATTTTGAGGATTAAATGAGATACTGCATGGAAAGTGTCTTACAGAGCGCCACACTTAGTCAATGTTGACTAATAATATATAATGTTAACCACCTGTTCACAGCCACTGACATGCATACATGGTATGGATTCGCTTATCAAAGAAACTCTGGACAAAACAGATAAACCCTGAAAATATAGTAGATATTACACCCTTTCATCTCACTAGAAAGAAGTAACAGTAACATCACCTGCATTTAGGTGACACCTAAAACCCTTATTGGTACTAATATTCAGTGCTGGTGGCTGTGTGCAGAAACAAGTACTCCATAAACTGTTGGTAGGACTAGAAGTCACCTCCAGCCTTTTGGATAGTAATGGCAGAATTTATTAAAATCTGAAGTCTACATACCATTCAATCCTTCTCTGGGAATATATCTAACAGCAATAAAAGTAACATATAGGGCTGGCCAGGTGGCTCAGTTGGTTAGAGCATGTGCTCTTAAGAAGGTTACCGGTTCGATTCCCACATGGGATGGTGGGCTGCACCTCCTGCAACTAGATTGAAGGATAATGACTTGACTTGGAGACGATGGGTCCTGGAAAAAATACAGTTACCCAATAAAAGTAAAAATAAAACAGAAAAAATAAAATAAAAATAAAAGTAACATATAAAAGATATATGTGTAAATATATTTGTTGCCTCATTATTTATGGCAGCAAAAACACTGGAAAAACCTAAATGTTCATTCATAGGGAAATTATTGAATGGATTATGATATATCCATATCATGCAATATTAAACACTTTTTAAAATGAAATGAGGTCAAAATTGTAGATTTTGAATTACATCCCTGATGAGCACTTTTAGCATTATTTTGACAAACACTTACTGAACACCGAATGAGTTCTAGGCTCTGTTCTACGCCCTAGGTGTAAGGGTGTGGGTGCACAGACCAAAATTCCTGCCTTCGTGCAGCCAAAGTTCTAGCAGGGGAAATAGATGCTCAACAAGCTGCCAATGCAAATACATTTAATATCAGGTAATGATCAATGCCAGGAAGAGAGAAATGAAACAGGTAAAGGGGATAGATGGTGACGGGAAGCTCCATTTTTTTTTTTTTTTAAATATTTGTTGGAGAACAGTGTGTTTTTCCAGGACCCATCAGCTCCAAGTCAAGTACTTGTTTCAATCTAGTTGTGGAGGGTGCGGCTTCTCGGCCCATATGGGAATCAAACCCGTAACAGTGTTGTTATGAGCCTGCGCTCAAACCACCTGGGCCAACTGGCTGCCCCAGAGGCTCCATTTTGAATAAAATGGCCAGAGAAGGGCTGTCTGAGGATAATCTCTGGGGACACACCTCATAGCAGTGATAGAGAGGGCCCATAGATCTTCAAGAATATTGTGTGCACAGGGTTTGAGGTTGGAATATGCTTGGTGAGTCCTGAGGATAATTAAATTAAATGAACAAAGCATATCTAGAAGAGTACGTGTATATAGTCAGTCACCTCAATTTGGTCTTTTTAAAGCCTGTGTATGCTCATACGTATTTCTGTATGCAAAGGAAATAATGTAAAATTGTAAGGGCCAGCCGAGTGGCACGGTGGTTAAGCGCTGGCTTGGGAAGCCAGCGGCCCCAGTTCGGGTCCCACATACGAGGGTGACACTGCCCTAAAAAAATAAATAAATAAATAAATAAATAAATTGTAGACAGGAGGTAAGTCTGGGGGACATTGGGAGAGAAGGCTTTTTTTTTTTAATATACTATCCAGAAATGGTTGTTTCGATGGAATATATTTTTTAAAACCTTTATTGGAGAACCGTGTGTTTTTCCAGGACCCATCAGCTCCAAGTCAAATAGTTGTCTTCAATCTAGTTGTGGAGGGCGCAGCTTAGCTCCAAGTCCAATCGCCATTTTCAGTCTAGTTGCAGGAGACACAGCCCACCATCCCATGTGGGAGTCAAACCAGCAACCTTGTTGTTAAGAGCACAGTGCTCTAATAAACTGAGCCATCCGGCCACCTACTGGCAGCTCAGCAACAGCTCAGCTCAAGTCATTGTCTTCAATCTAGTTGCAGAGGGCGCAGCTCACTGGTCCATGTAGGAATGGAACCAGCAACCCTGTTGTTCAGAGCTCGTGTTCTAACCTAGTCACCGGCCGCCCCTGGGGAGACTTTTTCTTTCTTTCTTTCTTTTTTTTTTTTTTTTTGTCTTTTTTGAGGGTAGTGTCACTGGCCCTCATATGTGGGACCCGAACTAAGGCCGCTGGCGTCCCAAGCCAGCTCCCAACCACCGCGCCATTCGGCCGGCCCAAGGGAGACTTTTAATTAAACAAAGGTTCTTGGGAATGGTGGATGGGCCCCTCTGTGAGCTCCTTGAGTAATAGCTCTCCAGACACCATAAAACAAGTTCTCCTCATCATTTTCCTCTCTCTCCAGGAGACACTGATGACAGGAGGGGCCCAGGTCAGAAGCCAGGTGGGTTCTGCCACCTCTGTCTTCTATTTGGGGACAGGGGTCCTTTCCCCCCATCCCTCCATTGCCCTTTCTCCTTTCATTGCGTGCTTTCCTTCCAGGGCCTGACCCGACCTCTGCTCCTGGGCGAGGAAGCTATGGGCCGCCGGTGCGCAGGGGCTCGGAGGTGCGGATGAGCTCATCCAGCCGGGACTCAGAGAGTTGGGACCACGGCCAGAGCGCAGCTGCCAGTGACTCCAGCCGGAGCCCAGCAGGTGACAGAGATGGGCAGATCCAGACAGGCTTCCTGGATGAGGAGAATCAGAAAGAATGGGGAGGACAGTGTTTTTATTTATTTATTCATTCAGTATTTATCGAGCACCTACTGTGTGCTGTGTGTGGTTCCAGATACTGGGTCTAGTCTATGGTAGAGGGAAAAAAAAAAAAAAAAAAACAGGATCTGGAAACAATTCTGACTCCAGACATCCAAAATTTTGGTTATATCCTTTTTTGTTCTTATGCCGTCTGTAAGAAAAATGTGGGTTTGTTGTTTTTTTTCGGGGGGTTTGTTTGGTTGGGTTTTTTTTGCCCTCATCACCTAAAAAGCTCTGGGGGTAAAGGA
Organism: Aselliscus stoliczkanus; assembly: GCA_033961575.1. Taxonomy (NCBI): domain Eukaryota; kingdom Metazoa; phylum Chordata; class Mammalia; order Chiroptera; family Hipposideridae; genus Aselliscus; species Aselliscus stoliczkanus. The sequence continues at coordinate 8,280,854 of CM066736.1, forward strand.
CCCTTGGCTTTGAGCAAAGTAAGGATGCTTCCCTTTCACAGATCTGTCCAAGTTATTTTTTCCCTTGGCAAGTGGCCTGTGCTGGAGGTGACAATAGGCTGGGTTAGTGTGGCCAGGATGCCACTCACATGCTCTCATTTCATTGGTGCCCAGCACCTCTGGCCTCACTCGTGGTGGATTTGTTCAGCAAGAGCGCCCACTGGTGGAAGCCCCTGCTTCCTGCACTTTGAAGAAAATAGGCTGGATTGGGGAGAGCTGTGTTTCCTACCCATGTGTGTGAACTTGAACAGCCTTCAATTCTTTCGTAGCGAGGTCATCAGATCGGGTCTAAGTTTGGTGGGCTGAATATTAGGTCCCATGTTGACCTCTGGCCTTCTTTTTCTGGGTAGTGGGTTCATGGCTTAGCACCTGATGGTCTCAAACAGACTCTAGAGACCAAATGCCTGAGTCAAACCCTGGCTCTGCCACACCCCACCAAGAGACAATTGGATGAGTTCCTTTACTCCTCTGTGCCTCAGTTTCCCCATTTACAAAAAGGGAGATAATAAAGTGCTCACTTCCCAGGGTGTAGAGCTTAAACACGTTCTTCTATGTAAAGTGCCTGGCACATGGTAAGCATTAAATAAATGTTAACTCATTGTTACCAGGTAGGTAGAGTTGTTGCCTCCATGAGGCATCTGTGGTTCAGAGAGGGTGAGTGAGCAGCCCCAAATCACACAGCTTATGAAAGAGAACACTCGAATGGAAAGCTAGGTCCATGTGAAGATAGAGACAAGGTTCTTTCAATAATAATGAAATGATATCAGCATTTGCCAGATGTAGAGAGTTTACTACATGCCAGGCACTGTTCTGAGCATTTTGCATGTATTGTATCATTGTATCTCCACATTGTATCTCTACCTATGAGGTCGGTACTGTTATCCCCATTTAACAGATGAGGAGACTGAGGCCCTGAGAGGTCGTTTGTACAGGGTCACACAGGTGGAAGCAACGTCACAAAACCTGTGCTTTTCAACACCCATGCTGCTGCTGTGACTTGCCCAGGGGGTCTGAGTATTAGAAGGAGAGAATGCACTGACGGAGGAGAAAGGGGCCTGAAAGAGCTGAGCGTGTCGAGGGGCTGCATTCAAATCCGGAAGGCATTGCCTCTTGCCGTTGGACTGGTCCCAGCTTCTTCCTGCTGTGTGTGTGTGTGTGTGTACTTACGTGTGTACGTGTACATGACAGGCTGTTTCCTTTCCATTCTCCTGCAGGTTTGAGACGGGCCAATTCAGTCCAGGGCTCCAGACCTGCCCCTACCTCCGTGCAGAGTCCAGTGCCTCCTCAGCCTGGGCAGCCAGGTACCAGCTTCCCACTCACCCACCCAGGCAGTCACTCAGCAGTGACCCCAATTCCTCCCATCCCTGCAGGCAGAGCCCCTGGATTTCTGGGAAGCTGCAGTCGCTACCGAATCTGCAGCTCTTCTGAGACCCTTAGAAGGAGTATAATCCTCGGAGCTGGGAAGCCGGGCTGAGCAGGAGAGAGCTTCTTATCCACCCAAATGCAAGAAGTGACAGTACTTCACTCCTCGTTTTTCACCTTCAGGCATTGCCACTCCACTGTCACAATTTTTGCCACATAAACCTACCACCTAGTCTCTTATTTTCTTGGTATCTGTCTTCAGATTGACCCACTTTGCAAACGTAACTTGCTGTTGCAAATTCTCTCAAGGAAAATTTGAAGACTTCAGGCTTGAATAAAATGGCAAATGTCCCCAAAGGGGTAGTGTGAGCAAAGAGATCAGTCACATGTGACCAACTAAACAAATATGGCCTGTCAGAGAAAAGAAATAATGCCAATGTTGTTATTTTAAAAGAAATCTATAATAATGGCATAAGGGGGAAACCAGTATTCCATACGATAGAGTGCAAAAGAACCACAAACTGGGCGGCTTAAAAATAACAGAAATAAGGGCCCGCTGAGTGGTGTGGTGGTTAAGCACTGGCTTGGGAAGCCAGCGGCCCTGGTTCAGGTCCCACATGTGAGGGCCAGTGACACTGCCCTCAAAAAAAAAAAAAATAATAATAATAACTGAAATATACTCTTAGTTGTGGAGGCCAAAAATTTGACATCAAGGTGTCGACAGGGTTGGTTCCTTCTGAGGGCTGTGAGGACGAATCTTTCATTCCTCTCTCGTAGCTTCTGGTGGCCTCAGGCATTCCTTGGCTTGTGGATAGCATTCTCCCTGTGCCTTCACGTCATCTTTCTTCTATGCATGTCTGTCTCTGGGTCCAAATTTTTCCTTTTTAGAAGGACACGGTTATATTGGCTCATTTTAATTTGATCGTCTACAAAGACCCTCTTTCCACATAAGGTCACATTCACAGGACTAGGGGGTTAGGCCTTGAACCCCCTTTTGAGGAACACAAGTCAACCTATTGCATAACGAAAATAAAACAGTGCATTGAAATTCTCAGGACTGTGGCCTGCCCGTAGGTTCCAAGCCCGAGGTCTATTCTCTTTTGTTCAACAGGGAAAAAGTCACAAAGGTTAGAGAGACAGGCGCACCCAAATGAGACTTTCTCCACAATGGAATCAGTATCGACAGGCCATGGAAACTGGAATGACTTTCTCACTGTGTCGCTGAACATTATTTCATGCCCCCATTCCTATGGTTCTCCCCTGCACCCCACACTTTGGGAAATGTAGTTGTAAAGCATCCTCTGGACTGGTAGTGACCCCATAACCATGGTGGACTCAGAGCATAACCTTGCCTGTCATCTCACAAGCAATTCTGGCTTCGTTTGGCACCTGGTGATATAAACATGGAGAGCAGGCATCCCCATCCCATTTCACAGAGGAGGAAGCTGAGGCTCAGGAAGGAAGCACTGGGGCTTGAACCTAGGCTTCCTGACCCCAGCGTGCCCCATGGGACCCTCCCTGCTGCTCCAAAACCTCTGCCATCACCGGCTGCCCTTGGGCCTGTGTCCACACCTGGGAAATGAGGGGGGCAAGAGCTGTGTGACTCCATACATCCAAATGATGTCGCCTTCTCTGCTCTATCTCTCTTTCTTTTCCCTACTCAGGGCCCCCAGGAGGCAGCAGACCCAGTCCTGGGCCAGCAGTACGCTTTCCAGACCAGAGACCAGGCAAGCGCTTACTTCTTCCCGTGCCCCAAGTGGCTGCCCCTCTCCCACTTCCCTGCGAGAGAGCAGGGGGCTCCCAGACCTTGGCCCCATCTGCATCCTGAGACGTATCTGATGAGCTCTGAGGGTCCCCCTAATTCCACAACTCTAGATACTCTGTACTAAGATTAGATCGATGGAAAGTGACAACACATAGTGGTTAAAAGCACAATCGACTTGGATGCAAATCTCTGCTTCCCAGCTGTGTGACTCCATACATCTAAAATTTTAATTATGTCCTTTTTTGTTCTTATGCCATATGTAAGAGAAATGCGTGATTTTTCTTCCCGGTTGGATGACCCGAGGCAAGTCACTTCACTTCCCTGAGCCTCAGTTTCCTTATCTCTGAAATGGGAATAATGTGGGCCGGCCGAGTGGCGCGGTGGTTAAGCTCTGGCTTGGGAAGCCAGCGGCCCCGGTTCGGGTCCCACATACGAGGGCCAGTGACACTGCCCTCAAAAAAAAAATAAATAAAATGGGAATAATGCTAGGACCTACCTCACCGTGTTGTTGGGAGGTTTAAACAAATTAATACACATGAAACTTTAACAGGTGGCCTGGTATGTATTAAGACCATGCTAAGTGACACTGATTATTACAGATGATATATATGCATCACCATCAGTCACCACAGCTACAACTTATTCATTACTTTCTAATGCACCAGGTACCATTTTAAGTGGTGTACATATATTATTCAATTTTTAAAATAATAACTACTGCTATTTGAGCACCTTCAGGTATTATAATTCCCGTTTTACAGATGAGGAAACTGAGGCTCAGAGACATTAAGTAACTTGCCCTAGGTTACACAGCAGACTCCAACCCAGAGCCCACCCTGCTGATCAGTAACCCCTGTGATGTCTGTTTCGCCTGCATCTGAATCAGCTCATGGGACTTGTTATAAATCATAGATTCCAAGGCCCCCCTGCAAGGCCTACTGATCCTGGCCAGGGCCCGGGAACCTGCATTTTCGCAGGCTTCCCTTGGTGCTTTGACAGAGGCAACATTCTGAAAACCAGTGAAGGGCATGAGGACGCCCCCCTGTCAACTGGAGGTGATAATTCCATGCTGCAGGGCTGTGAGTGAGTCCGGGGCAAGGCTTGCTGAGCACCGGGTAGACAGTAGGTGCTTTTCATGTGTGGTCATGCTGCAGCTGTTGTTGCTGCTGTGACGGAGGGACTCAGCTGCCTCCTTCCCATCCTGTCCCCTGCAGAGGTGGCCCCCAGCGACCCCGGCTATACAGGGGCCACTGCCCCACTCCGGGAAGAGAGAACGGGAGGAGCCGGATCCCGAGAGGGCCGCGCGGGCCACCCGCCGGGCCCCCATTCGCAAGCATCTGCTGCTGCCCCCCAGCCTACCGCCACGGCCCCTGCCCGCCAGCCCCCACCCCAGGAGGAGGATGACGAAGAGGCCAACAGCTACGATTCGGATGAAGCAAGTAGGTGGCCCTTACCGGAGGGGTGTCTAGGAAAAGTCCCTTCAGGGTTGTCTGCAGGGAAACAAGAATGGCTTCAGGGACAGCCTTGTGCATCCCTCCCAGGCCCTCAGCATACCGAACATAATAAATGCCTCCTCAGCCAAGGTGTAAAAATACAAATTAGTGTTACCAAATTCACAAAATGACATCAGCCTTCTGATATGTATCTATTTAGATATAGATATAGATATATACACATAACATCAAAGTTACCATTTAAATCATTTTAAAGAGTTCAGTTCAACGATATTCACGTTGTCCAGGTGAGCAGTCCCTCAACAAGTCAAACAGAATTATCACATGACCTAGCAATTTTACTTCTAGGCACATATATATGCATTTTAATAGTTTCCCAAACTCTTTAATGTGTGTCTCCTAAAAGTAATTTTTTGACCATGATTTTAAAATTTCTGGATGGTTCCTCTTGCATCCATCCCTTCAGTGATTTATGAAGTGTCTGCTCTGTGCCTCTCCCACTCGGAGTTTGTCCCCGAGTCCTAGACACACTCACACTCACACACACTTCAGTGATACTTCTGAGTATGGTTGGAGCAGCAGGTGAGAGCTGGGGTGGCCTTTGACAGCTGGAGGGAGGCATGGATGAACAAATGTCTGAACTTGACACATGTTGTGGACTTAGGGGACGTTCCAAGAGTCCCCGGTCAGGTGGAGAGACTGGACCTGCTCAGATGAAATGGACCAAGGGCTGTAATTGGTGGCGTGGCTCTAGTCCATCATGTCACCTCATTGTAATGTGGGAAGCCAATACTGCCTCCACACACGGCTGAGGGGAGGGTAAACTGAGGCACCTTCTGGGAAAGTGGTTCCTAAAACTGGAAGTCATTATTATTATTTAATGTGCTAAACACATGTGAGGAATTATGATGATGTGATACGCACATTTATTAAGCACTTATTTTGTGCCGGGTATTTTCTAAGTGTGTTACGTGCATGTGCTCATGTAATCTTCCCAAGGAGCCTGGGAATAGTGGCGTTTACTGCTCCTGTTTCACAGACAAGGAGACGGAGGCCCTGAGAGGTTAAGGTACTTGTGCAAGTTCACACGACCAGTGAGTGAAGGGGCTTACCGTCAATCACACAGCTTTCACAGAGGCCAGGCTGGGTGAAATGTCAGCTGTCCCTTCAGCCCCCAGGCTCTCCCCTGGGTCATGGGGTCTGCAGTCTCAGGGGAAAGGAGTTGGGGAGTCCACCCTAACCTTGCCAGCCGTGGACTATTTCTGTTCTGGAAATATGCCACGCCTCTCCCACCTCTCTGCCTTTCCACATCCTGGTCCTTCGCCTAGAACAGCAGCCATTGCTTTTCCTTCTGCCTTCCGTGTCCTTTCACTGGACTGCCAAGCATAGATGATCCTTCCCAGCCTGTGTCTGTCCCTGTTAGGAGCTGTCCCCAGCAGTTTCTAACAAGCCTGTATCTATATTCAACTCGGTACCCCTCACTCACTCCTCTCTATATTTGACAAGTATTTATTGAGCACCTACTGGGTGGCCCAGACTGTTCTAGGCGCTAGGGATATACCACGGCAAAAAAAAAAAGACAGCCAAGATGGCTGAGATGACCGAACTATTGTTCTCGTGGAGAGAACCATACCAACGAGTTCACTTCAAATAGCAACAGAGCTCCACGAAGGAAATGAAATAGGGCGAATGACCATGAGGGTGGCTGCTTTAGATGGAGTGATCAGGGAGGGCTTTTCTGAGAAGGTGACAGTCAAGCTGAGACGTCGCTCGTGAGAAGGCACCAGTCATGTGAGTTTCTAGAGGGAGAGCATTCCCGGCAGCGGCAACACCAAATGCTAAGACTCACTCTCTCCTTCAGCAAGTAAGTGAGCACCTACTGTGTGCCCTGCACCAGGCCCAGTGGGGACACAGCCGTGAACAAGATCAGGCACAGCCCTTGCCCTCCTGGGGTTCTCAGGCCAGCAGTTCAGGCAGTCGTTAACTAGGCCTTGCACAAATCATTACCTGGTCACCCCTGCACTGAGGCCTACAGGGGTGGAGTGTCAGAGCAGGGAGTGGGTCTTCCTCTCCTCTGTAGGCTCAGTGCCTAGCCCGGACGGGCACATAGTCAGTGCTGAGGAAATGTTTGTTGAATGACTGAACGAATGTTGTCTTGGTTCTTGCCTCTTCCCCATCCAGCCACCCTGGGTGCCCTGGAGTTCAGCCTTCTCTACGACCAGGACAACAGTTCCCTGCATTGCACCATCATAAAGGCCAAGGTGTGTAAGGGGGCCAAGCTGGGTGGGCACCTCTCAGGCTGTTGGGACATTTCTAGGGAACTCAAGGAGGGCATGCCTTACCAGGCCTGTCTTCTGTCATTGCCTTGTCTACCTGTGACAGTGACAGTGGCAAGGAAAAGGCAGAAATTAGCCACAGCCCATATCTTTGGGGAAGGACCTCCTCCGGGGATGGCGCCAGAGGAGTTTCACTTATCTGCAGCTGCCTCCCAGGAGCCAGGCTTCAAGAGCAGAGCTGAGATCTGCTGGGCCTGTCCACAGTGTCTCTGGAGGGGACCGCAGAGGTGCTGCCCAGAGGGCAGTGACAGCCTGATCTGACAGCTGACATGGCGATGGCACGGCTCCTTTGCCTGACATGGCTGTCAGGCTGTAGCAGCAGCCTGAGTGGGCCTGTTACAGATACAAGGATACAGGCGTGGGCTTCGGAGAGGGTGGGAAAGGCAAACCAGGATGGAAAAACATCCCCAGGCTGCAGGCTCTGGGGGAGTGAGCCGACTGCATTCCGGGCCCCAAGGAAAGCTAGCTGGATGGTGATAGCAGTGCAAATCCCAGGAAGTAACTGATTTGGGTTTCCTCCTACCTCAAGGCTCAGGAACCAGGCTTCCTGGGTTCAAATACCATCTCTGCCGCTTCCTAGCTGTGTGATTCAGGGGAAGTTACTGAACCTCACTGTGCCTCAGTGTGCCCATTTGTAAACCAGGGATGATCTCCCATAGGGATGAGTGTGAATGTTAAATGTAAGGTGGCCATGTGTTCCAGTGTGCCCAGAACAATCCCCATCTATACCTGTTGCCTTGCTGTAATAAGTAATGTCCATCTTCATAAAATGTCCCTGCTCCAATGATAAACGAGGTATGAAATGCCTAACACCATCCTTAGATCAGCACACCCAGGTCGCTTCTTCAGCAAGCATTTATTGAGCACCTGTTATGTGCCAGTCACTGTGGCAAGCACTGAGATGCATTCAGCCCCCTCCTCTGAATAAGGCAGGCAAGTACATACATTATCTTGTTTCATCTTCATAGGAACCTCTGGGGTAGGGGGTCCTTATTAGCCCCGTTGTACAGACGGGAAAACTGAGTCTCCGAAAGATGAAGCCTGAGGCCTTGCAGCTGGTGCGGATAGAGCTGGATTTGAGTCTGGATGGAACGGTCTCCAGCTCTAGATCCGTAACCATTATTCACACAGTCTTCTCCTCCGGCTCCAGAAATGGGGGAAAGCCACACCATTACAGCCCTCTCGAGACAGGGGTACAGAAAATACAAATGTTCACAGGCTGTGCTGGTGATGGAAATGAGAAAAGCGTCTGAGGTGTGAGGGAGGGGCAGTCACTTTGATAAACTGGAGTGAGTAGGCCCCACTCAAAGACATTCAAATTCAAAATTTAAAAACACAGCGTCTGCCCATTTGTAGCCTCACAATCCAAACAGCATTCCAGAAACGTTTATTAAATACCTGCTCTGTACCATGCACTGCCCTAGATGCTGGGGGTACCAGCGCGAGCCAGCCCCTGCCCTCATGGACGCTCATTGGGAAATGGATAAGAAACCATCACTATAGCATTTCTTGAGTATTATACACCCTCTGGGGTTTTCTATGGAATATTTTGTATCATTTAATCGTCACAATAACCTATGAGGAAGGTTCTATCATCATTCCTATTTTACAGATGGGGAAACCAAGGCACAGGGAGGTTAAGTGACTTACCCAGGTCACACAGCCAGGGAGTGGTGGAGTTGGGATTTGAACCAATGTAGTCCTGCTCAAAAATCTGTCATCTCACCCACTGGGGAACCCTGCCAGCTTTCCCCCATGGCACCCCACTTTGTAGCATCCTCTCCCCAGCTAGTAGTAAAAATTGTTCATACCTGCTTCTGCTAGGCCCAGCACTCAACCTTCACAGGTGAGATCGCATTTGATCCTCCAAGAACCCCATGAAGCAGGGGTTGCAATCAGCGCCACAGAACAGATGAGGAAACTGAGGTCCAAGGAGGTCACAGGACATAAAACATGGGATTTGGGTTTAGTGCTGTGAGAGGGGACAGTGGGAGCCTAGAGGTGGGACACCTGTCCCAGCCTGGGCATGGGGAAGGACAGAGTGTGTCTGAGCCCCAGGAATTCTGGAGTTGCTCATATTAACAAGCCCAGACTCCCTTCTCCCCAGTGTCTCATGTGAGGCTCATCCCAGCCCTGTGCGGGGGCCCAGACAGAGACTTTGATCCCAGGCCTCCTTTCCCTAGCCTTTCTTTCTCTCCCACCCCTCCTATTCTGGGACACCTCCTCCTATCCTAAGAGTGACAATCCAACCTGGATGGAACACTTACAATGTGCCAAGCACGTTTCAGGTAAAATCGCATGTAAGTCACACCACTTCATAAAGCAGGTACTGTTCTCTTCCCATTTGACAAGTGAGGAAAATGAGGCTCAGAGAAGTTAAGAAACTTGCCTAAGGTCACACAGCCAGGAAGTGACATGACCAGGCTTTAAACCCTATCTGCCTGATTCCAGAGCTCTTTCCATGATACTGCGTTTCCCTTCTATCTTTCTGGAAGAGGAAGCACACATGGTGGACCAATGGTTGGGACAGATGCCAGGGTCTGTGCCCAATGCCTGCGACAGCTGAGCGCCCGGCCCTCCCTAAGCCCTCCCACCATTGCCTTTTGTCTTACAGGGACTGAAGCCCATGGACTCCAATGGCTTGGCCGATCCCTACGTTAAGCTGCACCTCCTGCCGGGAGCCAGCAAGGTACCATATGGCCTGGGCCTCTCAGCAAGCCAGGCACATAGGCCCTGGCAGGCACGCAAGGTTCCCAACTCAGAGCCTAAAATAGCCTTATCTGCCACCAAGCCCTGCTCCTCCCTGAGTGGCAAAGCCCTTACAAAGAGGGAGGGGTTGCCACGGGTCATTCTTCCTCAAGGGACAGGGGTTTCTGTCCATTTCTCCAACCCAGAAACCTGGGATCAGGGAGCTGCCAAAGGCCAGGAAAGAATCAGAGGCCCTGATTATGTCCTTCAGGGGCTCCCCAGTGCTGACCACGGCCCCCCTGCCCATCCCATTTTACACTCCAACCAACCACTCGTCATCTCTCAATAGAAATGAACACTGTCTCTAGATTTCAGGGCTAAGCACACGAGATCAAGTTCTCTCACTGAGAAAAAAGGTACCCCGGTCCCATCCACTTTCTCTCCCCTTCCAGCTCACCTGCCAATCATTCCTTTGCTCTGGGGGAAAGAAAGTGGGGTTGGTTCTCCTTGCTTTAGATTGACCCACTCAGAGCCCCTGGCTGGAAAGTGTGCCTTCTTGGGTTTTACTTTTTGCTTTGTTTTGTTCATTTGACGTAGATGTCCGAAATACAAGGGTGACTTGCAAATGGTTCCATGATCTTGGGGGAATGCTTGTTAAAAATCTCTACAAGTTTCAAATGCCCCATAAGACAAAAGAGGACACATACACACACACACACACACACACACACACACACAATCGCATGGCCACGGCCAAACTGAAAAATGGTTGGCCACTCCTAATTCCCCAGTGAAATTTGTTTCCCTTTGAGACCCCTTGACTTACTCCTAAATCCAAATTTGCTTTGCCAAAGAAGCCAGTGAGTCATTTACATGTTAGTGTGAATTAGGTTTGCCACCCAGGTCACCTCTTCTGGTGACTTCATAGAGTACAATGAAAACTTACGTCCCCTCTAAGGAATTTCAGGCATACAGGATGCTACTTGGGAAAACAGATGGAACCTTCCCGATATCCCCACGAGTTGTTCCTTCACTGCCTAGGAGTGGGTGACTCTCATTTCTGCCTCTCTGACCTATAAATGATTTTCTTTTTTTCAAAGAAAGATGTCTCAACTTTTCTAAGTTTAATGGAAAGTTCAAAGAGAAAGCCCAGTATATGGAGGAGGGTGGCCCAGTGTCCAGCATGGTGATGGCTGTAGCCATCAGCCTAGAGGACAGGTCCCCCGCTCCCCGACTCCCTGAGTTATGCATCTGGAAGCAACAGTCCCTGGACACTCCTAAGGGGAGTGTCTCCTAAGTCGCTCCTCCATCCCCAAATCCGCCCAAAGGATAGGGCTGCAGGGCTGGCTCCCCACTGAGGTAGCTATCTGTCTGTCTCTCTGGGCTCTAGTCCAACAAGCTTCGGACAAAAACACTGCGGAACACTCGGAACCCCGTCTGGAACGAGACTCTTGTCTATCATGGCATCACGGACGAGGACATGCAGAGGAAAACCCTCAGGTACCCGCCGGGCGGGTGGGCAGAGGGGAGGCTGAGGCTGGGTGGATTGGGACACTCTTTATGGCATCTCTGCATGGTTTTTCTTTTTTACTGCTACAAAAACAATATATGTTTCTGGTAGAAACTTCTGAAAGTACAGATTAGTGAAACACTTAACATCTTGATGTGTGGACATCTGTGTGTGTGTGTATGCACACGTGCACGCGCGTGTGCAAAAGTTTTTTATAAAATTGAGTGTTTATAAAGATGGAGCATGCTATTAATCAGCTTTACTTAACAATAGATCGATGCCATTTTATATTTTTCTATGATGTTGGCTTATACTGCATTTTTATTTATATAAGCAATGCATGAATATATTTTTCTTGTAAAAAAATTATAGAGAAGGCAAAACCCTTCCAATGTTTTGGGTCTGCTTTCTCCTTCCATGAGTATATGCATATTCAGACTATTGACTGCAACATGGAAAGTGTCATGCCATATATATGTGGTGTTTGCCTGTTTTCTTAACAATCCATCTTGGAGTGATAGCCATGAGAAGACATTGAGATCTACCTAATTTTTAACTGCTTCAGTATATTCCACAGAATAGATTGGTCACAGATTTTTTAAAATGTTTCATTATTACATATTACAAATATACAGAGAAGTATAGAATATAATAAAACAAACATCCATTTTTTAAAAATCCTGGACCGGCCGAGTGGCACGGTGTTAACCACTGGCTTGGGAAGCCAGCAGCCCCGGTTCAGGTCCCACATATGAGGGCCAGTGACACTGCCCTCCAAAAAAAAAAAAATAAATAAATAAAAATCTTAATACTGGGGTATGTGTGCTTCAAAGGATCAAAGGATAAAGCACTACAAGTATAAATGGAGGCTCCTATTGTATACTCCATCCCCCACCTCCTTCTTATCCTCCCCTCCCCAGGGCTAAATGCCACTCTGAATTTTAGGGGTGTCGTTCCCAAGCTTGCCTTATACTTCAGCTACATAAGTATGTATCTATAAACAATATGTGGTATTGTTTGGCGTGTTTTAAAATTTTCTGGGAACGTTGACCAGTTTCCCCAGACAGCTCCCTGTGGACAGACATTTCGGTTGCTGCCAACTTTTCTCTATTACAAAGTTGCAACGAGTATCCTTCTTGCTTTCTCCTGTTCATAGGAGTGTTTCCTGAGGATAGAAAGAAAGGAGGAATATTTGCCGGATCGTAGGATGTGTGGGTTGTTGGGTTTTTTGTCGTTTTTTTTAATTTTACGAGTTATGCAAACTGCTTTCCAAATTGGCTGTTCCAAATACATGCCCACCAGCTACAATATTATTTTTTAAATGTTTTGTCTTGTTTTTCTTTTGCTTCCTTTTTTTTATTTTATTCTTTTATTTTTTTGTTCTTTTTTTGTCTTTCTTGCTTACAATACTATTTTAAGTAAACATTTTTATTGCAGTGGAGCATCCATTTAGAAAAGTGCAGACATAAAAAGCGTTTCTGAGGGCAGCAGGTTAGCACTGGTGGTTAGAGCACAGTGCTCATTAACACCAAAGTTGCCGGTTCGATCCCCACATGGGCCATGGAGCTGAGCCCTCCACAACTAGATTGAGATAACTACTTGACTTGGAGTTCATGGGTCCTGGAAAAACACACTGTTCCCCAATAAAATTAGAAGAAAAAAAAAGGGTTTCTGATGGATGAATTATCACAAAGTGAACACACTGGGATCAGAGAACAGGGCGTCCCTAGACCACAGAAGGCCCCCTGGTTCCCCCACCCCTCCAGTGAGGACCCTCCCCACCAGGGGATGCACTATCCTGACTTCTAACAGGACAAATTAATTTAGTCTGGTTTTGCATTTTATAGAAATGAAATGGTACAGCATGACTTTTGTGTCTGTCTTCTTTCACTTAATATCATGTGTGTGATATTCACGTTGTCGAGTGTAGTCTAGATCATGACCATCGCTATGTATTCCATCATGTGAATATACCACAATTTTGTTTATTCATTCTACTGTTAATGGGCATTTGGTTGGTTTTCCCTCGGGGGGTGAGGGGGCTGTTAGAATAGGACTGCTGAGAACGTTCTAGTAGCTGTTTCTTGGTGCCCAGGTGCACACATTGCTGTAGCATATGTACTGCGGAGTGCAAGGGCTGAGTCGCGGTGGACATATATGTTCAGTTTTGGTAGAAACTGCCAGCTTTCCATAGAGATCATACCAATTTCCACTCCTAGCAGCATCAGGTGCGAGCTCTGGTTTCTCCAAATCCTCATTTGGGCCATTCTGGGGGTGGGGGTGGGGGGTGGGGAGGTGTCTTAGCGTCGCACTGTGGGTTTTGCATTTCCCTGAGGACTAATTGCCACATTATTTTCCATGTACACTGTTAAATGTTTTTTGTTTTGTTTTGTTTTGTTTTTTGAGGGCAGTGTCACTGGCCCTCATATGTGGGACCCGAACCGGGGCCGCTGGCTTCCCAAGCCAGCGCTCAACCACCACGCCACTCGGCCGGCCCTCATGTACACTGTTACATTTTTATAGTTTACTTCGGAATTGTCTTAAGAAGCCCCATTGTAGAATCTTGACGTGATTTCTGCTTCTCCACAAACACTACTTTGTAGTTTAGCACTTTTTCGCACTTCCCTTTATGTGGCATTACTGACTCAAAAGTGCCGATTACTCTTAAGCCTCGGGACACCCAGTGCCCTGTCGAAGGATGGTGTTGATTACACCCAACCGAGGAGGCACTTTCTTTCTCTAGTCGTGTGCAGTGGGGCGCTCAGCCATGAGGGCATTCGGGCCCTCCGGAACTTTGACAATTGTTCAACAAATGCTGGTGGCCAAGGAGTCACGTGCATGAGTCCCTGCCTGTCCCGCAGCTGGCCTTCATGCTTGGGGAGGACAAGTCCTTTCTTTGTTTTAGTATACGTCAGCATGAATTGTCATGTTTTTTTTTGTTTGTGTTTTTTTTAGCTGAGCCATCCTGCCACCTGTTGGCAGCTCAACGGCAACTCAGCTCGGGCTGGCATTGAACCGCCTTTGCTCAGAGCTCAGCTCGCATTCTTGAGTGAGCTCTTAACCAAATGAGCCACTCGGCCAGCCCTGAATTGTCATGTCTTGATTGGTCTTATTGGCCCCCTGAGGGGCCTTTCTCCTGACCTATCTACCCTGCCCGTGCCTCTGCACTACTCAGAGCTGTGCAAAGTGGGCAACAGAAGACAATTCAGTGTTTTAGGATGAGGGAGACCTGGATTCAAATCCTCATTCTGCCTTTGATTAGGGGAAAACAATTCAACCTCTCTGGGCCTCCATCTCCTCTCTCAAGTGGAAAACTCAGATGTTTGCAGGGAGAGGGCAGGAAAAATTAAATGAGGACAGGTCAGCTAAGCCCCTAGCCTAACTTTGCAAAAGATGAAGCTCAGATGGCCATAAAGTGTATGAAAAGTTGGCTCAGCTTCATTAACAATCAGGGAAATGTAAATTTAACCTACAGGGAGATACTGTGGCCCCGTCAGAAAGGCTAAAGTTAAAGACCAACAAAGGGGCCGGCCAAGTGGCTCAGTTGGTTAAGAGATTGCTCAAGAGTGCGAGCTGCACTCTGAGCAACAGCAGTTCGATGCCCAGCCTGAGCTGAGCTGCCACTGAGCTGCTAACAGGTGGCAGGATGGCTCAGCTAAAAAATAAAAAAAAAAGACTGATAAAGAAAAAGCTGGAGACAATGCAGAACAACCGGAACCCACATTACTGCTGGTGGGAGGGTAACTGGTGGAAACACTTTGTGCTTAGGAGTTTCTACTGAAGTCAAACTTATGTGTTGTCTACCACTCAGCAATCCACTCCTAGGAAGACACCCAATCTAAACAGTGGACCCTTGAACTACCTGGGTTTGAACTCCACAAGTCGACTTATATGCAGATTTCTTTTCAATAATTACTGTAAATATATTTTCTCTTCCTTTTGATTTTCTTAATAACATTTCATTTTCTATAGCTTACTGTACTATAAGAACACAATATTATAATACATATAACATAAAATATGTGTTAATCTAGTGTTTATGTTATCCATAACAGGAGGCTATTAGGAGTTCAGTTGTTGAGGAGTCAAAAGTTGTATGTGGGTTTTTGACTCTGTGGTAGGTCAGCACCCCTAACCCCTCTGTTGTTCAAGTCTATACATGTGTGTATTAAAAAATGTGACATGAATGTTCCATTGCAGCTTCATTCATAATAGCTCAAAACTAGAAATAGCTCAAAACCATATGCTCATCAGTAGCAGAATTATTAGGGTATATCAACACAATGGAATACTGTATAGCACTAAAAAGGAGAAATTACTATATGCATGGATGAATCTCATAGACACTGTTGAGCAAAAGAAGCCATCTGATTCCATTTATATGAAGGTCTAACACAGGACAATGAACCCATAGGGCCAGAAGTCAAAGATAGTGGTTATTCTTGAAGGAGGTAGTCACGAGGAGGACTCATGAGGGTTTTCTGGGATCTGGAATGTTCTATATCTTGATCTCGGTGGTGGTTACATGGGTGTATGCATATGCACCAATTCAGCAAGCTATAATTTTAAGATGTGTGCATATACTGCTTGTAAGTTATACCACAATAAAGAAGAAATAACAAGTACCCGGCCTAGTTTCCAATGAATAGGAAATGGAAATGTTCTCTATGCAACATTACACATTCCTTACCAGCATCCATCACTGCTCTTGGTACACAGTAGGAGCTCAATATATGCCCCTTTTTTCTCTTCCCATCCCCTTTTGTGGATCTCAGGATCTCTGTCTGTGACGAGGACAAATTTGGCCATAACGAGTTTATCGGGGAGACCAGATTCTCACTGAAGAAACTGAAGCCCAACCAGAGGAAGAACTTCAACATCTGTCTGGAGCGGGTGATTCCCGTGAGCGCCTTTTCCTGAGGCTTCGACTAGGGAGGAAAGTTGGGAGGGTGCCGCCTTCCCCTGGGCCTGCAGAGGAGGTGCCAGATCTGCAGGCTGCCACACAGCAGAGGGACCATGGCAGCTGTTAAGAGGAGGGTGAAGATTTCAGGTCAGAACATTGGATTGCATCCTAGCCAGGCTTTTACCAGCCCAGTGTTAACATCACTTCTCTGAACAGCAGAATCCATTTTGGCAAGACCGGGAAGGGCAGTGTGGCCTGCCTGGGTTCAAAGCCCAGCTCCGCTGTGTCCCCGCTCCCTGGCCTTGACCAAGGGTTTGAGCTGTTTTGAGCATCCATTTCTCTTGTTGGTAAATGGGCTTTATAATAGTATCTGCCTCATGGGAGGGTTTCTGAGAGCCATAATCAGAACAAAACCTAGCACATCATAAGCACTCCTAAATTCTTAACCGTGGTTATTATAGGAATAATGCTGCCTTACCCATCTGTCAGACACGGAGTCATAAAGCCCCACACAGATCAGCAGGAGGCACGATAGCACGGGGCTGAGGAGCACCGGCTCTGGAGCCAGCATCCCTGGGTTTGAATCCTGGCTCTGCCACTTGTTGACTAACTCGGTGCCAAATGACTTTACCTCTCTGGGCCTTATTTCCTCGTCTGTAAAATGGGATGATAGAGTGCCAATCTCTTAAGGGTTCATGTGAGAGTACTTACAAAGCATTGGAACTGTTATTGTTAGATGTGATACTTGCCTTTTGAGAAAGAACAAGAACCAAATTGAGGTTCTCCAATTGGGCCCTGAAACTACCAGTACGGCTGCTGCCCCGGGGCAGTGGGCCAGCTCCCCATGGGGAAGCCATGGCGAGCAGGAAGGGAAATCCTGCAGCCTCCTCCCAGCAGATGGCCCGCTAGAGGATGGAATATCCATGTGCCGTGCCAATACTTGTATAGCACAAGCGAAGGAATAAAGCACAACAAGGAAAACTGCAAAGAATTTATACCGAATGCCAGGCTCCCCATAAATCATTGAAGACAACCCTAGGAGTGGAGTGTCTCCTCTCGGTCTCTTCCTGATAACATCTGGTTCTTCAGGCTTCCTTTTCTTTCCCTCGTTCAGTGAGTCCAGTTGGTCAGGACAGTGGCCAGGCCCCCGCCTGGGTCATCAGCTCCTGGGCCCGCCCATCTTGCTGTAACAGATGCAGTCACGGAGGTGGCAGAACAGGCAGAGGCCTGCAGGGGGCCACAGAGCTCTGCTAATCGTCATCTTTTGCTCTTTACCTTTCGTCCTCTCCCACTATGCCCCACCAAGGACAGAGCCCGCCTAAACGCTGTCCCCTCCCCTCTTGACCTCTGTTTTCCTCTTGTCTCAAGTGGGGCGGTCGTATTGAACCAGCTTATTCTCCAGAGCCTCAGAATCCCATAAAAGGACCTTAGGAGCCACTAGGAGAAGTACCTGGTGTTCAGACCCCAAGACCCCTGTGCCACTTCAACCAGAGACGATCAAATCCTATTGTTTTATGTATGGGGCGCTCTGCCACTTATGGGCTGTGTGACCTTGGGCAAGTGGCTTAACCACTCTGACCCTCAGCATCTTCATCTGTAAAATGGGGATAGTAATACAACCTATCCCATAGGCTGTGTGCATTAACATAGTCTGTCAAATGATTAGCACTGTATACATTTTAGCTGAAATGGGGGAAGTTCGAGGGCCAGAGAAGCTTGGAGAACCTTCCCTGTGGTTCTGGATGCTGATGGAGAGGTGAGAGGCTCCTGGTTCTTCCGGTGTAGGGAGATGAGCCCCACAGACAATCATCTCTCTCCATTCTGTTTCCTTCCAAGATGAAACGTGCCGGGACGACCGGGTCCGCCCGAGGCATGGCCCTTTATGAGGAGGAGGTGAGCACGGAGTGGGTATTGAAGCCACTGCAAGTCAGGCCCTGGCATCTCCCTCATCTCTCCCTCCCTGTCCCCATTCCTACTCTTTCTCCCAGACCACCTGTCTGTTGGTTCCATGAGAGCCACCCTTGCCCAAGGCATTAGGATATGAGTCCAGGTGGATGCTCTTCACACCTGGAGCCCAGGGTCAGGGAAGCTGCACCCTCTCGTGCTGAGGACACCTTTGACTTCCTCTGCCTTGTGGGCAAAAGCTCTGCTGGCGATTCCGCAGGACTAGAGCAATGCCACTCTCCCTCTATGGGGACGCAGTGGAGCTCTCTGTGCTGTGTGTCTACCTCCATGCCCTTAGCCCAGGTCTCTGCAACCTTAGGGACTACACTTGTGAAAAGACTGGTTGGGTCAGGGAAATCTGAGCTCAGTTAGAGATTGGACTGGGACCAGGGTCAAGGCTCCGTCCTGGGTCTGGGTTGGGTCAGTTAGTGACCAGGGTTAAACTCAACCTATGATCAGAGTCAGAGCTCAGTCCATGTCTAAGTCAGGGTAAAACCACTGGCCCCATGTGCCTTGGACTGGTCCCCTTGGCTATTATTACCATGTGCCCCTCCCTGGAAGCCGGGGTGGAGAGTGTGTGCTGTCCATGGTGCTGATTTCACAAGCACCAGCTGAGTTCCTCTTACTTTCCATAGGCTCTTCCCTCATGAACCCATCTCATTGCCTGGTCCCCTCCCCTTCCTAGGCTCACATGCCCTCTTCTCCTACTGCAGCAGGTGGAACGTATTGGTGACATAGAGGAACGAGGCAAGATCCTGGTGTCCCTCATGTACAGCACACAGCAGGGGGGCCTCATCGTGGGCATCATACGCTGCGTGCACCTGGCTGCCATGGATGCCAATGGCTACTCAGATCCATTTGTCAAGCTGTGAGTCAATGCCTTGAGACCGTGAATGGGCCCTAAGGATCCTAGATCCTTGCAAAGGGGGATCCAGAGAGCTTCCCTAACATCATTATACATTGAGGCCCAGAGAGGGAAACGAAGCTGCCCAAGGTCACACAGTGGGACAGATGACCAGAACTGGCTAGAGTGTGAGGCTGGAGTCTCAGGCAATTAGATTGGCATGTCACTAGCCCATATGAGAAGTTTTGTGGCTCTGTCCCCTCATTGGAGAGGGGTGGTTGGCAAGGTCATAGTAACCCCACTGGTATCCCCCCAGAACCAGCAATGCACTTCTCCAGCTGTCCAGACCCCACCACCAGAGAAACAATCTGGCTTTTTCCAGAATCAGACTGGAAATGCTCAAAGAAAAGACTGTAGACTTTGGGGGTGATCCCACTAATCTCACTCATGGGGAATAAGACAGACTTTATCACCTGTGTTAGTTGGGGCCCTCTGAGAAGATGCCACAATGGGGTTAAATAGATGAGGACTTCATTAGGGGAAATACCTGGGAGGGAAGGTGGGGAGAATTGGGGAGATGTGGAGAGCTTTAGGGGAGGACGTAGGGGGTAATGAGTGGAAACATCCTAGAGGCAAGTTCAAGGCCATCAGGGAGTCCTTACGCCAAGATTGGACACCAGACAAGCCCATGTCACCTAGGAGCAGGCCTGCTCACATGCTCCAATAGAGAGAGTGAGCACATGGGCTGCTGTCCTGCACGCCCTTAAATCCCAGCCACATGCAAATTGGTTTTCTTAAATAATTCTCCCACCATTCCTTCTCCTATCCACCCAGTCCCTCCAGAAGAAGTGGAGTTGCTGTGGCCACCAGTGAAACAGCTGCCTTGGTGGCTGTTGTGCAAAAGGAAACAGGAGACCATGAATCAGTTTAAGATCAAATAAAGATGTCTAAAGTCAGAATTGCCTTTTTTTTTTTTTCTTTCTTTCTTTCTTTTTTTTTTTTTTCTGCTTAACACTTGGTAACTTGCAATTCCCCCATTTGGTTTTGTGTCTTTTTTTGGAAATTATCCTCAAACATAGTTTTGTGAGTGCATAAGAAAAGTTTGCCCTCTCTAATGACTGGGAAACTGAGGTATATTGAATTGACACTCAGGTTCAAATTTGCATAGCTAGTGATAGCTTGAATCTGAACCCAAATGTCACAACACTTAGGAGTTTTTAGCCCATTGTATTTATTCACCAAAAAAATATTGATTGAGCACCTACTATGTGCCAGGCATTGTGCCTACACCAGGGAAGAACCTTTTAGGCAGAGAAAACAGTACATGCAAAGGCCCTGGGGTAGAAAGAAGAGTGTGTAGTAAGTGGACTGAAGAGCATGGCAGGGTTAGCTCAGGGACTCAACCCCACAGGCTCTGAAGGCCACAACAAAGATTCTGAACTTCACCCGAGGACAAAGGGAGACCACTAAATAGTTTTAAGCAGAGGAGTGACAATCATCAGATTTGCAGTTTATCCCTTTTGTCTACACACATGGCATCTCCCTAGAAGTTGGGGGGCAACCTAGGAGGGATAGATGGTACAATGCTAGGCACTGCCATCCAGGCTTTCAAACCGATCCATTGGGAGAAAGTGCTGGCTAAGAGCACAGACGCCAGAGGCAACAGGGGTTCAGTCCCTGCTGTGTGACCTGAGGCACTTTCTCAACTTTGCTGGCCCTTCAGTTTCCTTGTATGTAAAATGGGTGGTTTTAGTTCTACCATTTAGTGTTTGTTGAGGATTAAGTACACCTAAGGTGCTTAGTGCAGTGCCTGGAATGTGCAAATCGATACTCTAATGCGCGTTGGTCATCATTCATCTTGATTCTCTTTCTGATTTGTTGATCAGTTATTTGATCATCAAATTCTAACACTGGAAGGAGCCTCTGGGGAGATCACGGGGCTGTTCTTATTCATTCAACTTCATTCATAACAGCCTCTCGTGTCTCCTCTTAGCTGGCTGAAACCAGACATGGGAAAGAAGGCCAAACACAAGACTCAAATTAAGAAGAAAACTTTGAATCCTGAATTTAATGAGGTAAGACTGCCCCATTTTTGTCCTGCTTTGGGATGTTTCCTGTGTGGGAGAGAGGAACGAAGTCCCTACTAGAATGTTGTCAAGCTCATCACAAAAAAAGCTCTCTTTCAAGGGCCGGCCGAGTGGCGTGGTGGTTAAGCGCTGGCTTGGGAAACCAGTGGCCCCGGTGCGGTCCCACATATGAGGGCCAGTGACACCGCCCTCAAAAAAAAAAAGCTCTCTTTCAGAGATCAGCTTGAGTCATCTCAAAGAGAGGTAGTGAGCTCCTTGTCACTAGAGGGAATCAAGCCTCAGGCAAAAGCCTATAGATTAGGAATGTCATAGGGCAAAAGCTGAGTTTGAAGAGATATTGAATTAAATTACCTCCAGTGTTCACCAATTCTAACAGTCTATAATACTGAAATTTGAGGAACTAAATAAGAACAGTGTTACCCTTCACCATTTACCCAGTTGGTGCTGCCTTCTCCTCTACCTCACATCCATTCAGTGAATCAAGTCTTGCAAAAGCCACTGTCTAGATACCCACTGACTATGCTCCTGCCTCTGTGTTCTCACTGTTACTGCCTTGGCTCAGACCTTGGCATTTCATGCCTGGACTATTGCAGTAGACTCTTGGCTCACCCACTGTACTCTATCTCAGAATTTTACAAACTCAGATAAACACTTCTTGAAATTCATCCTAAATAAATCACCATGGATGTACACAGTGGTTTAGCTGCAAGGGTGCCTTTTATCATATCATTAATGATCATGAAAATTTGCAAAACAATCTAAATACTCAACTGTTGGACATGAGGTTATGGTATGGCCACACAGCCTGTAAAGGAAGCCATTAAAATGGCAATGCAGAAAAATATTTGCGAGCACTCTCCGTTGGTTTTTACCATGTGTTATAAAATGGAAAACGGAAGCCACAATGTGATACAGTCATATTACATTTCACATAGTATTTTCAAATATTTATCAAATATGTCACATAATATAATATTCAAATTAATAGTCATACTAATTTTTAAAAACGCATCCATGTGGTTACACCCAGGGAATGTGGACAGTGGTTATTCTTGGGTAGTTAGATTACCCAAATTTGGGGTTTTTGGGGGTGTTTTGCATCCTTGTTTAACCATGGATGAATTTTATAATTAGGCAGAAAAGTTATTTTTAAAATCAGATTGTCTGAAACATAAGCACCAATCCCCTCATGTCAGTGTCAGTCCCGTCAACTACCTTTAATCTCTAAATGATGTAGACAGGGGAAAACCTACTTTAGAAGCTACCAGAATAGAAGGACTGAGTTCATGGCTATCTACCTTCAAGAAAACTTGACCAGGACCAGCTCTCTTAAAAAAACCTGGGCAGGGGGTGGTAGATGAGGATAAACAGGATCAAATATACGGTGATGGAAGGAGAACTGACTCTGGGTGGTGAACACACAATGTGATATATAGATGATGGATTACAGAAGTATACACCTGAAACCTATGTAACTTTACTAACCACTGTCACCCCAATAAACTTTAATAAAAAAAAGAAAAACTTCCACCAGCCTTTCCAATTGCAAACAGAGAGTCTTGAAAAGAGAATTTCGGGGCTTGAGGGACTTCGTTACACAGAATATCTGTTGAAAGGGAATTGTTGGACTTGGGGAAGAGGCTCAGAGCAGGAAGGCCTGCTTGCTCCCAGGATGCCCAGTTCAAGGGCCTCCCCTTGGCCTATGAACCCCTAGGACTTAGCCTCTTAGCTGCCAATGCCAAGGGCTCTGGAGACTCTCCCGTTCACACGTCCTGCTCTCTCGCATCCAGGAGTTCTTCTATGACATCAAACATAGTGACTTGGCGAAGAAGTCACTGGACATCTCAGTCTGGGACTATGACATTGGAAAGTCCAACGATTACATCGGTGAGTGCTCCCAAACCCCAGGGAACACCCTATCCTCTGTCCTGCCAGGAGAGGACAGCCTGACCCCAGGGTTGCAGGAGGCCGAGTGCCCTTCGTTTCTCTTGGCAACGATGTCATCCAAATGCGAAGCCAGAACCCATGGTCCTGATTTGGGTCCAATCAGGGGATGCCTTTAGATGAAAGGGCTTAAAAAGCTGGGAAGATGGGATCATGACTGGTTATCTGCTGAACAGACCACCTCCAGTTGGAACGGTTAAATCACAGGAGAGAGGGGTCCCTGGCTCTGCAGAAAATGGGGTGCAAAGGAAGTCTATTTGCAAGTCCAGGATGAAGGTTCTAATTTTCCTAGTCCCCCCACCCCTGACCTCCCAAATCATGACGAAGAACAGACGTGAAAGATGGAGCAAGGAGGGAACTCCAGGCAAGGGACACTTTGAGCAAAGATATAGAGGCAGGACTGAGCGGGGTGATGAAACTAACTCTTTAGAAACAGAGGATGGGCTCCCAGAAGTAGTGGGGGATATTTGCATGAGTGAGTGGTGATTTGTAGAAGGTCTTCAAAAGTAGACAGTAAAGGGCCAGCCAAATGGTGCGTTGGTTGAGAGCTGGCTTGGGAAGCCAGCGGCCCCAGTGAGGGCCAGTGACACTGCCCTGTACAACTAACAACAGCTCCACCTGGAGCTGGGCTGCTGTGAGTCCCCGGGGACGGCATAGCTGCAGCCCCTGCTGCAGTGGGCTGCCATAGGCTACAGTGAGTGGCCGGCAGCCAGCGTGAGCAGCCGGCAGCTGGTGTGAGCTGCCAATAGCCACGGTGAGCGGCCGTCCAGAGGCCAGTGACCGAGCGCAGTGATGATGCCAACATGGTCCAGTGAAGCGACGTCCTCTGCAACTAGACTGAAGAACAAAAGGACAGCGACTTGTCTGTTCCTCTTCCCCGATTCCCCAAGGCTGCTCCCCTCCCCCAATTCCTCAATAAAATCTTAAAAAAAAAAAAAAGTAGACAGTGAAGTTATGACTTGGTGCTGCAGTAGGGAGCCACCAAAGGTTCTTGAATAAAAGAGGACAGTAGTAATAACATCATAACAACCTTCCATAGAGAACAAATCCCAAGTCGCTGGAGGTGAGGGTGTCGCTGCTTGATGGCAGGTTTCCCCCACATAGCCCCACGCATCCCTCCATTCTGACCACCTGTCTGTGTCTTCCTTTGTCATTCAGGAGGCTGCCAGCTAGGGATCTCGGCCAAGGGAGAGCGCTTAAAACACTGGTACGAGTGTCTGAAAAACAAGGACAAGAAGATCGAGCGCTGGCACCAGCTACAGAATGAGAACCACGTGTCCAGTGATTAGGGTGGTGCCCAAGTCCCCAACTCCATGCCCCGCCCCCTGCCCTGGTCCCCGCTCCCCGTCCCCAGCCTGCCCCAGCAGCCCGTTGCACTCTGGTGTCTCTTCTCTACACCTCCCCACCCCATCCCCTGCCACCCTCCTAGAGCCTGCCCTTGAGGACTCACCTTGGGCACTGCCACCAAAGACCTCCTCCTTCTGTGATGCTGTGACGTGGGCTCCGAGCGCAGCCCCTCTCTGGGCCCTCCAGGATGGAGCAGTAAGGACAGGGGCGGGGAGGTTTTTACAAGGAGGTTGTTACTTGAACCACCGTCCAGTTGGGGTAATTACAAATGTTTGTCAGCATTTAGGACTGTTTTTTAGACCCTCCTGGCCTGCACCTGTGTGCACCTGTGAACAGGTGCACACATACACAACTAGCATTTACTGTGTCATGTCTGCTGGCTGCATGTCCCTCAGTGGTCAGCAGACCCGAACAAGGCTGTGAGGACCTTGTATTGGGGCAGAAATAGAGCTCCAGTTTCCCACCGCCTCTCCACAGATACACCCCAGTTGCCAGGAAAACACGCCACCGTGTTCAAAATTCCTGGTGACTCGGGACAGTCTCCCAGCTCCCAAATGCTTCAAGAAATGGACACGCAGAATACACAAAGGGACTCGGTCACCCCTTCTTTCAGGACATCACCTGTTTGCTTCCTAGCAAAAAACAACACCCGTTCTCCCACCCACCCAACCCCTGCCTCTCTCCCCACCCCTTCCTTTCCCTGTCCCTTACACCCCACGAAACTCTCCCCTTTCCACCTTCTCACCTCTTCTCTCTCCTCCCGTCTCTCTCCCCTTCTCCTCTCTCCCTCTCTAAGGGGGTCAAATAGCAAAAGCAAAAAATACCCTCACACAGCCTTCTGCACTTGTCTCTTCTCACCAGCCTGACCAGCAAACGCTGAGAAACTGGCAAAAATCCTAAGTTCCACTCAGGCCGGCGCTTGTTCAAACCACCCCCTTCTCCTGTTGGCAGAGCCAGGTGGCCTGGGGCCGCGGGCCTGCTGCTGTTGTGTCCCCAGGTGTATGGCAGCATCCCATAGGCGGTACAGATGCCCCACTGAGAGACCTTCTCAGGCCCTGGCCTCCCCAAGGGGGCGCAGAAGGTATTTAGAAACCAGAGCGCTGGGTCTGGGGGGGAGGGGCGGGGAGCCTCTCCAAAGCCTCAGCATTAGGTTTCTTGTCCTCTGTTCTTAGTGAAATGAACCTACCACCTGTCCCCAGATTCTCTCGGACCACCTCTCACTCAGAACCGCCTCAATCTCTGTGTCTCAGTCTCTCTCTCTCTCTCTCTCTCTCTCTCTCTCTCTCTCTCTCTCTCTCAACCCCTTCACCAAGTGTATCAGAAGAATAAAATGCCATCATCATGGATCTAAATCTTTAGGCAGTGATAGACCCTGATGCCAAAGGTTTTTGTTCCATCACGAATCGTTCAATCAAAAATATTTTTTAAGGAGAAAAAGGCAATGAGGACAAACATAAATTTGAGGTTGGGTTGGAGCATTCTTTAGTGCTGTGTGAGAAAGACTTGTTGTTTGCCAACCTCCGTGAAGTCTTTCCCTGTGAAAATCACCCCCTTTGTCCAATGCTCCCCTCCCCCGTTACTTATAGACATCACCAGATAGACAGTCAAACTCGCACTTTCTCCAAACACACACCTTTTACCCTCCCCTTTCAGTGTTCTCCACCCCAGCTCTCTGCACAGTTCATTGAAAGTCACTGATGACTTGCCTCAGATTACCCATTTTCTAAACATCCAAGTTCTCTGCCTTCCCCAAGATAGCGCACAGCTTCCCAGCTGCCATCTTGCCTCCTGACCCCCTCTCTCCCGGTCAGTCCCCCGGCACCCACTCTCAGCCCACCTCCTTTCCAGGGTTTGCCCTTAGGAGAAAGCATGCTGGCTGCGTCGCCCACGCCTGACGCTGGCATTAGCACTGGAATCCGCACGTGGCCAGCTCACAGTGCCCGAAGCCCGGGCGCACGCTCTCTCCCTCTCCTCCAAACGTAACCGCCTCCCTGCCTAGAGCACACACACACACACACACCCTCCGGCGCATGCAGAGCTGTCCCACCAACCGCCTTTCTTTGTGATGATGTAGCCAAAAATAAAGTAGCAATATCTAGGAACACTGGTGGCCTGCACTCTTCCTTTCTGGTTTCTGGAAGTTCTTTCTCTCCACCAGGATCCGTGATGCTTACCTGGATAGTCGGTATTTAATGAGCTTCTACTATGTTCCAGCCACTGGCAATAGGACGGTGAACAAGGAAGGTGTAGTCTCTCTGCCCACATGGAGTTTGCTTTCTGGTGGGTTTCATCCTGGGCAGGTAGGCTGAAGCCAACTTGGCTGAACCCACACCCTCTTAGAAGAGCACTTTCTGCTGGTGCCCACCGCCCCAACGTTGGGGAAAAGTCCCAAATGGTTATGGAATCAGACAATGTCAAGGCTGAAAGAGATAGTAGAGTTGATCCAGGGCCTGGTTCAATCAGCACATTTATTTGACAGATGAATAACTCAAAGCTCAGGGAAGAGAAGGGAACACGTCCAATGTCTGGTGGCAGCAATGCCAGGACAGGAGCTAGAGTGTTGGACTCCCTGTGCAGTGCTCGTAACACACTGATTAACACTGATGCGGATCATCAAACACCTCCTTTATATTCTAGCATCTTCTGTCCTGCAATGAGGCTTCACAGATGACCCCTCACTTGAGATTGTCAAAGTGAGCTGAGTAGGTAACTAACTTTCCAGACGGACTACTCTTAATCTCACTGTAATGGATCTCAAAAGTGCTTAGGCAATTTATCAGGAATGTTGGTTACTTCCCAGAAAGAGCTGTCAATTCCATCCAACAGAAACTCCTCTTCTAGGCCAAGTTAGGGAAAATTTCCTTTACTCACCCCCAAAAAAGGCAGGTTGCAATGTTGGGGCAGGAGATGTCTTGTTAAAATTAGCTGGGGAAATTTTTCATTTTTCAAACCACGCATGATCTCCCTGCCACCTCACCACTCCCACCAGATCCTGCTATGTCCTAGGCACAATGTATATACATATTTGAAAATTTCCTGGTTGATGTCTGTGCTTCTGCCTCCAACATGACTTTGCAAACCACTGCCTTCAAGTTCTATTTTTGTTGCAACTCAACTAGCTGCCACCAGGTGGAAAGAGGTGCCAATGAGGGCCATACAGACTTCCCAGGAATGACAGGAGACACTTCTTGCCACTCTCTTTCCCTGTACTCCTGGCAGACATCACTAATCAATATGGTATCTTTCCCACAGAACCTACTAGTGGCCTCTGAATCCTGCGCAACACAGCACTCCAGGCAGCCACTACCAGTCAATCATGGGCCATTGAAAAGAAACCCAATTTCCATCTCTAAAATGGTTGATCTCCTTCCCCAGGCATGGGGACATGCCAAAGAAGCAGAGTTGAATGTATATACATGAGGAAAAGTTTTCATAATTATCAGTACACCTGACTTGGCTAATTATCTCTCCCTCCTCTCCCCCTCCCCTCCAATGAAATAAAAGAGGCAATATGGTGTGGTAGAAAGCACCTGACCAAAAAAAAACACACCAGCTTTTTAACCCATTTGTGTCCAGCATTCAGATCCTGACTCACTTTCCAGCTATGGAAACTAACCATCTCTGAGTTTCAGTTTCCTTACCTGGAAAATGGGGACAGTAAAAAGCACTTCAAAGAGGTGAGACCAAGGTGCCAAGGTCTGGCCTCCTATCAGGGCTGACAAAGGTGAGGTTCAGGGAAGGGGGAAGAATGAGGGGCTGGTGGTTCCTGATGAAAACAGTATAACCTGGATCCATGGTCAAATGGATTCAACAGTCAGTGCTTTGAAACCCACTGGGCTGGCCTCTCCTCAGCTCAATCAGATATGCCAGGGCCATTGGCCTAATAAGGTTAAACAGTACATGCCAGCACCACAGAAACACGAATCGCCATGCATGCACCTAAGAGGTATATTTTGTTTGGCGCTGGCCCAGTAGTACTGTGTGACCTTGAGCCCCGTGGTTCTTCAGAGGCAGGACATCAGAGTATCGTGATCCTCTAATATAGTTGTCAGGGTCTGCAAATGTGCCTTAATTCCTCAGTTGTCCAAGGAAGACCTAGACCTTTCTACTGAGGGCAGGACCCTGACTGGAATCCTGCACGATCCCTCTTGTACAAAATACACAAGAATGGGCCATCTGTAATTTCCTGTTCCCAAGAACCTAAAGCCACCTGCAAAAGCAGGACAGCATAATTCTGGGTTTTTCTAATTATTTCCTCAGCCTTTGAGAATTACCTAATTCTTACCTAATTCTACGCAATGTTTTCTGAATCTTAATTTTATGGCATCTGTCCAAAGAACTCAATGTTGGTGTTCTGAGGACAGATCTCTTTTGCGCTTAGGTTGGATCTATTTCTATGGTATATACAGAGGGTGCCAAAACAATGTATACACATGACTTGTATTTTCATCTTTTGTTATCAGTATATATTGAGTATTATAATTTGACTTCTATTCATCTTTTGTTATCGGTATATATTGAGTATTACCATTTTTTTTTTCTTTTTAAAGAAATTTTATTGGGGAACAGTGTGTTTCTCCAGGACCCATCTGCTCCAAGTCAAGTAGCTGTTTCAATCTAGTTGTGGAGGGTGCAGTTCTGTGGCCCATGTGGGAATCGAACAGGCAACCTTGGTGTGATGAGACTGCGCTCTAACTACCTGAGCTAACCGGCCACCCCGAGTATTACAATTTTTTTTTTTTGAGGGCAGTGTCACTGGCCCTCATATGTGGGACCCAAACTGGGACCGCTGGCTTCCCAAGCCAGCACTTAACCACCACACCACTCGGCTGGCCCCCGAGTATTACAATTTTAATACATTTTTTTTTCCTTTCTTAAAATGTGTATACATTGTTTTGGTATCCTCTGTATTTAGTCAAAAGTATACATTTCATTAGCAAGTATAAATGCCATAAAGGCATTTGGGAGCAAACAGAATCTTTTATATACATATTATCCAACTGGTGGGCAAAGCAAGTGTTCCATAGACGGATGGTCATCCACTTCTTGGTTAATTTTTGCCTTCATCATAAGTCACCATGTTATACAGGAGGAGTGGGGAGTGCCCTTTAATTGATGAGCTGGTTACATTCCCCAGGACAGACCACGTGCTGGACCATAAAACACACCTTACCACATTCCAAAGGACACACGTCATCGAAGTATGCTCTCTATCACAATGGTATTAAAGATGAAATCAATAAAAGAAAGCTATCTAGGAAATTCCTAAACATTAGGAGATTAAATCACGCACTTCTAACGAACGCATGGGTCAAAGAATTCTCAAGAGAAATTTAAAAATATTTTGCACTAACTGACAATGGAAAAACAACCAATTAAAATTGTGGGATGCAATGAAAGCAGTGCTTAGAAGGAACCTTTTTGCGTTGAATGCATGTATGAGGAGAGAAGAAAGATCTAAACCGAGAGGGATGGAGAAACGGAGCAAAGGGATTTTTAGAGCAGTGAAACCATTCTGTGTGATTGTATAACGGGGGATACATGACATTATGCATTGGGCAAACCCATAGAATGGACGACACAAAGTGAACCTAATGGAAACGATGGACTACGATAGTTCATAACGTATCAATATCAATCCATTATTTGTCACATGCGCCAACGTTAAGTAATAGGGGAAATTATGGGTAGAAGAAGAAGAGACGCATGGGAACTCTCTACTTGCTGTTCAGTTTTCCTGTGAACCTAAAACTGCTATAAGAAATAAAGTCTATTAATCAAAAGGAAGAAAGTATAGTATGGTAAAATAGAAAGAAAGAAAGAAAGAAAGAAAGAAAGAGAGAGAGAGAGAGAGAGAGAGAGAGAGAGAGAGAGAGAGAGAGAGAGAGAGAGAGAAAGAAAGAAAGAAAGAAAGAAAGAAAGAAAGAAAGAAAGAAAGAAAGAAAGAAAGAAAAAGAAAGAAAGAAAGAAAAGGAACAGCAAAGAGAGCCGTGAATGTTTGTATGTATGTATGTGTGTTAACCTAGAAAAACATCTGAAAAGGTCTATCCCAAAATGTTCATAGAGGCAGTGTTTGAGGTTTAGGGTTACGGATGGGCTTCTATGCTTCTAGGTTTTTCTGACTTTTTTTTTCTTTTTGCAATATGCATGTACTGCCGTAAAGATCGTAGGAGACTATAAAACAATTTTGTCAGCAACACCAACCACACAAAGAGAGATGGAAGGAAACCAAAAAATCGGTTTTGGATTATGATTTCTGTTGGATGAGGTACTAATGAGGGTTAAAAAGCAACATTTTCAGAGTACCGTCTGAAGAAAGGCCTGATGTTAAAGGCAGAGCGGGAGTCCCAGGGTGTGGGGAAAAACAGGCGGGGAGACCAGAGAGCCACTGCTGCTCCAAGATCCCCGGTGAGCTTGCTTGATTTGCTAAGAAGTGAGGACACACCTCCTCCCTTCCCAGGAAACGAAACTAACAGTGTCTGCCTCGGGCAGCAGAAGAGGGAGGCTGACCGTGTCCTGGAGCCAGCTGTGCGGCCGCTGGCTCGCCTATCCCTGCTCCAGTGTGACGATGGAGCTCCGCAATACTCAGGCCAAGAATCTGGACAAGTTCATTGAAGACCACCTGCTACCAGACACGTGTTTCCGCTTGCAGGTAAAAGAAGCCATCGACATTATCTGCAGTTTCCTGAAGGAGAAGTGTTTTCAACGTGCCTCCCACCCTGTCCGGGTGACCAAAGTCGTGAAGGTGAGCCGCCTGCCTGGCTGGGGAGGGGGTAGCTGAACACGCAAGGTTTTGCCTAGAGAATGAGAGCAAAAGGTTGAGGCCTTTGGGGCTGGTGGTTTCTGATTTAGCCATACCAAAAATACCACCACAGCTTGTGATAGTAGACTCTGGGGTGAGTGACTATGTCTGCAATTTTTTTTTTTTTTTTTTTTAGGGCAGTGTCACTGGCCCTCCCATGTGGGACCCGAACTGGGGCCGCTGGCGTCCCAAACCGGCGCTTAACCACCGCGCCAGTCGGCCGGCCCAGCAATTTTTTAAATTAATGCCCAGGCGAAGTTCATGAACCACCATCCCAGGCCACACCCATTTCAGAGACAGGGAAACCGAGGCCCAGCTCTGATCAACAATCTGCTCATTAATGGCCAGGCTGGGGCCTCACTGTTTCTATAGTATCGTGAGCTGATGAAGAGCATAAGTTTTGACAGAATGGTGGTTACCAGAGGGCAGTGGGGGTTGGGGGCAGGACAAAAGGATAAAGGGCGTCAAATGCAAAGTGACACAAGGAGAATAGACTTTGGGTGGTGAGCATACAATTGAGTACACAGGTGTCGTATTATAGAGTTGTACACCTGAAATTTATATAGTGTTGTTAACCAATGTAGCCCCCCATAAATTCCTTTTTTTTTTTTTTTTTTTTTTGAGGGCAGTGTCACTGGCCCTCGTATGGGGGACCCGAACAGGAGCCTCTGGCTTCCCAAGCCAGCGCTTAACCACCATGCCACTGGGCTGGCCCTAAATTCTTTTTTTTAGCTGAGCCATCCTGCCACCTGTTGGCAGCTCAGTGGCAGCTCAGCTCGGGCTCGACATCAAACTGCTGTTGCTCAGAGCTCAGCTCGCACTTTTTTTGTTGTTGTTTTTTTTGAGGGCAATGTCTCTGGCCCTCACATGTGGGACCGAACCCGGGCCGCTGGCTTCCCAAGCCTCAGCTTGCACTCTTTTTTGTTTGTTTTTTTGTTTGTTTGTTTTTTGAGGTCAGTGTCACTGGCCCTCGTATATGGGACCGAACTGGGGCCGCTGGCTTCCCAAGCCAGTGCTTCACCGCCACGCCACTCAGCCGGCCCTCAGCTCGCACTCTTGAGTGAGCTCTTAACCAACTGAGCCACTCAGCCCTCCCCCATAAATTTAATAATAATTTTTTTTTTAAAAGAGTGTGAGTTTTGAAAGCAGATAGCACCTACCAGTTGCAAAACCTTGAGCAAGTCACTTACCCTCTCTTCACCTCAATTTCCTCATCCATAATTCCCCATACCTTCCGGGGCTATGCGAATTAAGTAAGCCACCCCACCTGAGCTAGTCCATAGTACATAATAGGATAGTGAAGGTAAAGGGAGCAAAGAGCACAGACTCGAGAACAAGGCAGCTAGCGTTTGAATTGCATCCCTGCCACCTACTACTGTGTTTTCCCGAAAATAAGACTGGGTCTTATATTAATTTTTGCTCCAACAACCTACATTTATTCATGTATTGATACAAAAATCTACATGTATGCAAACAGTCATGTCTGGCTGACAATCATAACTGGGGCTTATGTTTGGGGTAGGGCTTCTATTATGAGCATCCTGAAAAATCATGCTAGGGCTTTTTTGGGGGAAAACATGGTAGCTGTGCGATTGGGCTGATGTGTATGTAATCTCTCTGAGCATATGTTTAGTTATCTGTGGGGACTAACAATAACAGGGCCTAAATTACAGAGTCCTTGGGAGCATTATAGGAGCTGAGACTGTTAATGCACTCAGACCAGTGGCTCAAGGATGTTAGTGATTGCTCCCATCACTTTATTTAAGGAGGCTCGTCTCAATAAACGTTAATTCTCACTCACCTCCTCTGTTTTAGGGCGGCTCCTCAGGCAAAGGCACAGCCCTCAGAGGCCGATCTGATGCTGACCTCGTCGTCTTTCTCAGCCACCTCACAAGTTTTCAGGAGCAGCTTGAGCGCAGAGGAGTGTTCATCCAGGAAATCAGGGAACAGCTGGAAGCCTGTCAAAGAGAGAGAATGTTTACCATAGAGTTTGAGGTCCGGGAAGAATGGGCAAACCCTCGTGTACTCAGCTTTGTGCTCGGGTCCCGCAGGCTCCAGGGCGAGGTGGAATTTGATGTCCTGCCTGCCTTTGATGTCCTGGGTAAGCACCCCCAGACACCAGGGGTTTCAGCCTCTGTCCTATGTCAGCGCTTCTTTCTCTCTCTTTTCATATTTCCGAGCAGAAATCTACCACTGCTCGAGTCTTCCCCAAACAGAGCATCCCTTCCAAGTGGGGAGAAGATCTTAGAATCTCTCCTGGGGCAAGAATAAAGGTCTGAGCAGCCATAGGAGTGACGTTAAACAGCAAATGGGCAAATTTGGGAGCAAAACATTGCGGAGTAAGCTTGCCAGCCTTACTGACCAGGTCTACTTGTAGTAAAAGTGTTTTATATTTCTCAAAATGAGGCAGCTTAGATACGGCATGAAGTCGATATGGTAATTTCATCGTTTACCCAAAACGTGAGGAAAACTCATCAAACTTACACGAGGGCTGGGATCTATGGATAATGTGCAGGAGCATTTGGTCGGGAAGTATAACCTCTTAGAGGCTGATGTCCCACATTCGCAACACTAGTCAAACCACGCTAGCTACATCATACTATTACTTTTTTTTTTTTTAAGATTTTTATTGGGGAACTGGGGAGGGGAACAGCGCTGGGGAATCGGGGAAGGGAACAGACAAGTTGCTGTCCTTTTGTTCTTCAGTCTAGTTGTGGAGGACATTGCTTCCCTGGCCCATGTTGGTATTATCATTGCGCTCTTCCCAGGTGCAGTCACTTGCCAGCCATTGGACGGCCGCTCATGGCGGCTCACGGCAGCTCACACCAGCTGCTGGCCATTCACACTGGCTGCCCGCCACTCACTGTAGCTCACGGTAGCTCACAGCAGCCCACTGCAGGAGCGGCTGCAGCCTATGCTGTCACAGGCGGCTCACGGCAGCCCCGCTCCAGATGGAGCTGCCATTCACCATCTTAGCTGTAGAGGGTGCAGTGTCATTGGCCCTCATGTGGGATCCGAACTGGTGCTCTGCTGCTCAGAGCTCGCGCTCCCAAGCCAAGTCTTTTTTTTGTTTTGTTTTGTTTTGTTTTTGTTTTTTTGTGTTTTTTTTGTGTGTGGTTTTTTTTTTGAGGGCAGTGTCACTGGCCCTCATATGTGGGACCAAACTGGGGCCGCTGGCTTCCCAAGCCAGCGCTTAACCACCGCACCACTCGATCGGCCCCCAAGCCAACTCTTAACCCACGTGCCACTCGGCCAGCCCCATACTATTATGTTAAGTATTAAATGATCATCTACATTAAACTCTTACACAAGGCCTGGCACATAGTAAGTGTTCAAAACTGTGAGTGCCCCAGCTGTGCACCAAGGCACCCCAGGATATCCCAGTGAAGTAACTCGCAAGGGTGTGTTGAGATAGTTTTGATTTTAAATTTCTGAGGGGAAACAGCAACATCTGTCTGATACCATGCAAACTGCTATTATCAAGTTCTACAGACTGAGCTACTTAATAAACAGAACTGTTAAGGGTTTCTTTTGGCCTAGGAACCTGAGAGAGAAACATTGAAACCCTAGAGGCACCAAGAACGAAAGAGTTTGGAAATATCTCCTGATTGCCATGTCCTATGTTGGGTGCTAGGGAACAATGGGTACCAAAAAAATAAGTGGGAGAGAGAGGAGGAGAGGAAAGGCATGCCAGGCAAAGGAAAGAGCACAGGCAAAGGCCTAGAGGTTAGAAAAGATCAGCGTGCAGTGGGGGAGCTGCAGGATGCAGACGGTGAATGGAGGGGAGAGGGCAAGGGCCAAGTGACCGAGAAATGAGCCAGGACGGCTGCAGAAGCCTGTAACCTGGGGGGACGTATTTTTCCTGAACACAATGGAGAGCCATCGAAGGGTGACAAGCAAGGAAGTAACATAATTAGATGTGTGCTTTAGGATGACACTGACTATAGTGTGGGAAATAGATGAGGACAGAAACAACCAACAACAGTCATAACAACAGATTATTTACTGAGCACATACTGTGTGCCAGGTCCTATTTTATAGCTGTGAATGAGCCAGACAAGGAACCTCACTCCCAGAGCCTGGCAATAAACATAAAACAAGATGAATACAGTGACACTTGCTGTGACAAAAACTAAACAGGGCAGTGGGGTTGGAGGTTTTTTTCAGACAGGGTCATGGGGAGGTGACATCTGAGCCTAGGCCAATGGGATGAGAAGGGGCCAACCATGGGAACTGGGGGTTCCAGGAGAAGGAAGCAGCAAGTGCAAAGGCCCTGAGGCAGGAATGAGTTTGACAAATTTGAGGAAGAGAAAAAAGGCCAGGGGAATAAGTGCAAGTGGACGAAAGTGGGAAGTGAGAAGGATGAGGTGGTAGGAGACAGAAGACACCAAACCTCATAGGCCACCATGGGGACTTTGATTTTATTCTAGATGTCAGGGGAAGCAACAAGTGAAGTGATCGGATTTTGAAAGGCCTCTCTGGGTGCTAGGTTGAGAACGGGCTGTACAGGAACCAGCAAGGTGGTACTGCCAGGGTCCAGGTGAGAGATGGTGGTGCAGACAGTGTGATGGGAGAACGGGGGACTGGGGATGGCCCTCAGGACCCCTGGCTCTAATCCTGATACCCTTTCCACTGCACCCAGTGTGCTTGTCTCACCAGAGCAACTAAAAGAACCTCAGAGAACAGCTGACACCTTAGAATGATGAATTCCTCCCTAACAGGTCAGGTGACGAAAGACTGCAGACCTAAGCCTGAGATCTATGTCCAGCTCATCCAAGAGTGTGAAAAGCTAAAAAAAGCAGGTGAGTTCTCTACCTGCTTCACGGAGCTGCAGCGAGCCTTCCTGAGGCAGCGTCCAACCAAGCTCAAGAGCCTCATCCGCCTGGTCAAGTGCTGGTACCAAGAGGTATGGCTGTGGGTACAGACCAGGGGGGAGGGGGGAGGGAGAAGGGTGGGGACCGGAGGAGGAGGAGGAGAGAAGAAGGAAAGGGAAGGGAGAGGATGTGGGGAGAAGGAGGGGATGGAGGCAGAGCAGGATAGAGGAAGGAGGAGAGCGTACAGGAATAAGGAGGGAGAAGGTGAGGGGAAGGAGAAGGGGCGGGTGTCCGTGGGCCCAGGGTGTCTCGGTCCCCTGGTCTTCCCCATGTCAGAAAATGGCAACTCCATCCTTCCAGGATGGAAGGATGGTACTCTGGCCCAAACCATGGGTCTCCCTTGATTGTTTCTCTCACACATACACACACACACACACACACACACACACACACACACACAACGTCAGCAAATGATGTTGGTTCTGTATTTAAAATATATCCATAATTTGTCAATTGCCATCACCTCTGTCACTCTCTCCCCTGTCCGAGTCATCTTAAGAGACTCACAGGATCTGTGCTCAGCCTCCCTGAGTCCCCATCTCTGCCCCTCACCGCCCCGCAAGCCATGCTATCCTCCCCCAGCCTCAGGCCCTTTGCACTTGCTTGTTTGTGTGGTTATTGTGTGTTTCCCCACTAAAAATGTACACAAAGGAGGGGATTGATATGTGTTATTCACTGTATCCCCAGAACCTAGAACAGTGCCTGGTACACAGTAGGTGTTCAATAACTAATTGTTGAGTGAATTAATGAATGCTGTAATCTCTCTCTCTCTCTCTCTCTCTCTCTCTCTCTCTCTCTCTCCTCTCTCTCTCTCTCTCTCTCTCCTTCTCTAAAATAGTACAGGAACCTTACAATACTTTAACTCCACTAACCACTATCACCGTTACCTCCAACTTACATGCTATTTTTGTTGTGTATTTCAAGCCTCTCTCTATTTTCAAGTCCCTGAAAGAATTATTGTTTTATAGAGCCAATGTTCATTTCATCTACCCACATATTTACCACTTTCATCAGTTTTGAAAATTCTTGGTCATTCTCCTAAAATATTGTCCCTACCTCTTTCTTTGCCTCCTGAAACTCTGATTAAACGTATGTTAGACCTCCTCTCTCTATCTTTCATATCTCTATCTTTTTCTCATCTTTTATCTCTCCATGCTTTATCTCTGAATAGTTTCTTTTAAGTAACCTTCCAATTCACTATTTTCCCTTTAGCTGTGTCTAATTTACTGTCGAGTTATCAATTACAATTACTGTAATTTGATCTAGGGTTTCTATTTTTTTTTTTTTTTTTTTTCAGATCTGCCATGTTACTTTTTTTGGCTTCTAAGTCCCTACTATTACACGCTCTTTTTTTTTTACAGATTTTATTGGGGAGTTGGGGGAGGGGAACAGACAAGTTGCTGTCCTTTTGTTCTTCAGTCTAGTTGTGGAGGACATCGCTTCACTGGCCCATGTTGGTATTATCATTGGGCTCTTCCCAGGTGAGGCAGTCACTCACTGGCCATTGGATGACCACTGATGGGCGATTCATGGTAGCTCATGCCAGCTGCCGGCCCCTCACACTGGCTGCCAGACATTCACGGTAGCGTACGGCAGCCCACTGCAGCCCACGCTGTCACAGGTGACTAACGGCAGCCCAGCTCCAGGTTGAGCTGTTGTTCATCATCTTAGCTGTAGAGGGCGCAGTGTCACTGTCCCACATGTGGGATTCGAACCGGGGCCCTGCTGCTCAGAGCTTGCGCTCCCAAGCCAACTCTTAACTAACGCACCACTCGGCCAGCCTGACATACTCTTTTTTTTATTTCTTTGAATATAATGTTCCCAGTTATTTTAAAGCCTGTATTTCATCATTCAATATCTAGAGTTTTGTGAATTTATTACTATTTTCCCTTTTTTCATTTTCCTGTTGGTTATCACTCTTGGTGTTTTGTTTCCTTGTGTGCCTGGTTATTTATGTGATGGTCATTGTACTTGAAATTGTTTGTGAGATAATTTGAGGCTTTGGATTATATATCTTCCTCCAGAGGGAATTTTGTTCACTTCTGTGAGGCACTTAGGAACACTATAAGTGCTTTCTTTCAGCTAATTTTCATAATATCCTTATCAAGTTGGTGCTGTTATTACCACTCACTTGGCAGATGAGAAAAATGAGGTTCCAAGAATTGTCTGCCTAGATTCAGACAATGATGGAGCCAGGATTCAAATCCACATCAGTCAGAATCCAGAGCCCAAGCCCTTAATCAGGGGTCTGTGAATTTTTTCCAAAAATGGTTAGGTAGTATATATTTTAGACTTTATGGGTCACATGGTCTCTGTCTCAACTATTCAACTCTGTCTATGTAGCATGAAAGCAGACTACTTGTATATGTAGACTACTTATATACGTAAATGAATGGCTGTGACTTTGCTTCAAGAAAACTTTATTTACAAAAATAAGCGGTAGGCTGGATTTGGCCCCCAGGAACTGTGCTTTACACAAAGCTGGATAAACTCATTTTTCTGGTTGTTTTTCCTCTTCTCAGTGTAAGAAGGAATGTCAGGAGTCCCTGCCACCACAGTATGCCCTGGAGCTGCTGACAGTCTATGCTTGGGAGTGTGGAAGCAACAAAACAGAATTCAACACAGCTCAGGGATTTCGGACCGTCTTGGAATTAGTCCGGAACTACCACCAGCTTTGGATCTACTGGACAAAGTATTACAACTTTGAAAATCCTGTCATTTGTGACTACCTGATGAAGCAGCTCCACAAACCCAGGTACTCTATCCCCATAGGGCTTAGTCCCCTTCCTCCCCGACATAGATGGACCCCTAGCTACATCTTGGGTGCCTTGGAAATAAGGAAGTAGGAGGGCTCCATATTTATTGATTATCTGCTCTTGTCAATCCCTGTGCTAGGCACTTTACTACTGCCATCTGGGTGAGGGTTTTTTTGTTTTTTTTTTAAAGATTTTATTGGGGAATTGGGGGAGGGGAGCAGCATTGGTGAATCAGGAAAGGGGAACAGACAAGTTGCAGTCCTTTTTGTTCTTCAGTCTAGTTGCGGAGGACATCCCTTCACTGGCCCATGTTGGTATTGTGATCATTGTGCTCTTCCCGGATGAGGCAGTAGGTCGCCATTCATTGGAGGGTCGCTCACAGCTCCTCACGACAGCCCATGCTGGCTGCCAGCCCCTCACGGTAGCTCATGGCAGCCCACTGCAGCAGGGGCTGCAGCCCACACCATTGCCGGCGACTCACAGGAGAACCAGCTCCAGGTTGAGCTGTTGTTCACCATCTTAGCTGTAGAGGGCGCAGCATCACTGGCCCTCACGTGGGATCTGAACCGGGGCTCTGCTGCTTAGAGCTGGTGTCCCAAGCCAACTCTTAGCCAACGCACTACTCGGCCAGCCCCTACTGCCATCTGATTTAAACAACAACCTCCAACCCTGTAAGGCAGGCACTGTAAGGAGCTTGTCCAAACCTACAGAAAATGAGTGAAATAAGCTGAAATTTGAATTAAAATGATGACAGCTACAGCAATAATAATAATTGCTCCCAAGGATTAAAACTTTGCTTTAAGATGAACACATTCTAACATAATAGTAAAAATGATCATTATAACTGACACTTTATTATGTTCCAAGTACTATGCTGAGCATTTCACACGCCTTGTCTCAATCCTCATACTACACCCTTTGAGGTTGGCATGCTCAGCTCTCCCCATTTCACAGGTGAGGAAACTGAGGCTTAGAAAGGTCAAGTGACCTACCCAAGGACACACCACGAATAAAAGGCAGAGGTGAGATTGAAATTCAGGTCTGCCTGAGTGGTGAACACACAATGTAATATATAGATGATGTATTACAGAATTGTACGCCTGAAACCTATATAACTGCTAACAATGGTCACCCCAGTAAACTTGAATTAAAAAGAAAGGAAAAAAGAAACTGAGGTCTGTAAAGCTTCTTTTCCTGGGGCTCACTGCCCACCACTGAGCAAGGCACTCAGGTAATGCCCCAGGGAGCAGCCCCGGCTGGACCCCTCTTCCTGTCCAGCTCCTCACCTGCCCCTCTCTAAATGTTGCTCTTCAGGCCTGTGATTTTGGATCCAGCTGACCCTACAGGAAATGTTGGTGGTGGAGACCCACGTCGCTGGCAGCGGCTGGCACAGGAAGCCAGAGTCTGGCTGACTTATCCATGCTTTAAGAATTCGGATGGGTCTGAAGTGGTCTCCTGGGATGTACAGGTGAGACCTTCCACTTCCTCCTCCCTGTGGTCCTTCCTCCAACCCTCCACATAGTTGAGGCAATTAGCTGGAGATACCATTCTTTCCAAAGAAATTGCCCCTTGCGGGGAAGTCACTCATATTCATATAGTTTCAGGCTGTACTTCACAGTTTACAGTCATTTTGACCCGATGCAGAGAGGGTTCCCAGAATTTTTACATCTCTTTTCCCAAGTTCAGTCTTTAATTCATGCTGCCTTGACTGGAGGTCTTTTTTTTTTAACAGCTCCAGTTGGCTCATCCCACTAATAATAATAATAATAATAATAATAATAATAATAATAAACAACCACCCTTTATTGAATATTTGCTTTGGGTTCAGGTTCTGTCCTAAGCCCTTTTACACACGTCATTTTATTAAATCCTCACAACACCCTATGACATAGGCTTTCTATTCCCGTGTTACTGATGAGAAAAGGAGGCGCAGAGAGGTGAAGCCACCTACTCAAGGGCATTCAGCTAGGGAGTGCTATAGCTGGAATTCAAAGTTGGTGGACTCCAACGTTAGTGCTTGCCTAACTGGGTAAACAGCCCGCCTTGCACCACCAACCCCGCCCCCCCCACACCACCACACACACAAATCATGTGACAAACGGGAGGCTCAGAGCAGCTGGGTGACAGTGGGCATGTCACACAGCTAAGTAGGGGCAGAAATTCCTGAACTGGGATCTTTCCACTCCCTGGGTTGGGGTCTTGCTCATGCTGGGGGATTGATGATGTCTAGATGGGCTCCTGGGGAAGCACACTGTGAAACGGAGTGTAGCGTGCTGCTTCGCGGGAGAACCACTGTGACCAACACCCCGTGGGACAGAGGGGAAAGAAGCAGACGTGGGCACAGGGAGCAGTCCAGCTGGGATGCAGCCAACCCCTGCGCCCTGCACCACCACCACCCCCTTCACCCGGGGAGTCCCCGGAGCCCCAATGGCCTTCAGTTGTCCTACAGCAAGCAGTCTGAAGTGCTCAGGCCTCTATGCTAGGCATGGCTCAGTCACTGAATGACTGCAGGCATCTCAGGAGGGGCTTGGCCTCGAGCGAGGGGCTCTCTGCAGCCGACCAATAAAGTCCGTTTGCTGACAGCCTCCGCAGCAGATGGGCCTTGCTCCTCCTTCCTTGAGGAGGATCCAAGGGGCCTGTCACAGTGTCCACCCTAAATGCTCACTGAGACCTATGACCAAGGTGGGGCGACCAGCTCTCCAGTGTGATCATGGGCTTTCCTTTTTCAGTGCTAAGAAGGCAGCGAAGATGACTGCATAACCTGTGCTCGCAAGACATTTCAGCTCCATGATATCTGACAGCGCCCTGGATCCTTTCACAGCCACCACAAATGCCAGGCAGAGTCCCCTCCCCGGGCAGAAGAGAGCTGAACCAAATAGCTCACCCGAGAATTCGCTTTCCGTATGCAAACCAGCCAATCCAGAGCCGATTCCTTTATCAGCGTCCCTGGAACTCTTACATTCTGGGCATCAATCCATCTGTCCTACTCACCCCAGGGCCAGGTCCCAGACAAACTCGGGCCAGCCCCTACACTCCAGAGCCCACTGTAATTATTCTAGCTAGCCCATCCTAAGCCCACTTACCCTGCCTTGCCTGGCTTCTCCCACAGAAACGATAAAAACTTGTTGCCCGTGTTTTTCCCTCACTTTCTCTGCCTGGTGCTTCCTTGTGTGGTCCTGTGTGGCGGGCTGTGCTTCCTGCTTGTAGGGATCTGTGAGTATAAACTTCTTTCTTCATGACAATATTTGGTTATTGTCTTAAACATTAGAAAAATAAAGAAATCATTTAAAAAAAAAAAAAAAAGAACACTCCGGCAATCCCTTCCTCTAACCTGTTAAAATTTGGGGCCCGTCTCTTCAGCCTTTTCTCGAACTCTACCTGTCTCCCTGTGTATGTAGAGTTTTCATAGAAATGGGATTCTATTCCCTATCCAGTTTTGATATCTGCTTTGTCACGTTTATCATAGATGATCACTCCATGCTGGAGGAGAATGTTGGCATCACCTGTAATGGCCATATTGCATTTTACCACGTGGATAATCCACTCTGTTGTCTTCTGAGAGTTTCAATGTTGCAGTCATCAGTAGATTAATTGAATTAGTAATTACTTGCTTAATTGAAAAGCCACGTAGATGATATGGCAGTAGTAGCGCTCTTTAATTTTTTGAGGAACCTCCATTTCCCACCAACGGTGCACAAGGGTTCCCTTTTCTTCACATCCTCACCAACGTGTGTGTGTGATAGCCATTCTAACAGGTGTGAGGTGATAGCTCATGGTTGTGATTTGCGTTTCCCTGATGATTAGTGATATTGAGCATCTTTTCATATACCCTTTGGCCATTTGTATTGTCTTCTTTGGAGAAATGTCTATTCAAGTGCTTGGCCCATTTTTAATAGGGGTTTTAGTTGGGTTTTTGTTGTTGTTGTTTTGGGGTTTTTATTTCCTTGTTTGTTTTTGCTATTGAGTTGTAGGAGCTCTTTGTTATTTCAGAAATTACCCCCTTATCAGGTTTATGGTTTGCAAATATTTTCTCCCTTTCCTTTTTTTTTTTTTGAGGGCAGTATTACTGGCCCTCATATGTGGGACCGAACCCAGGCCGCTGGCTTCCCAGGCCAGCGCTTAACCTCCGCGCCACTTGGCCGGCCCTTTTCTCCCTTTCCATAGGTTGCCTTTTTACTCTATTGATGGTTTCATTTTCTGTGCAGAAGCTTTTTAGTTTGATGTCATCTTGCTTGTCTACGTTTGCTTTTATTGCCTGTGCGCTGCATGTACAATCAAGTGATCTTCAGCAAGGCTGCCAAGCACACAGAATAGGA
The DNA here is from genome assembly GCA_033961575.1 of Aselliscus stoliczkanus. Taxonomy (NCBI): domain Eukaryota; kingdom Metazoa; phylum Chordata; class Mammalia; order Chiroptera; family Hipposideridae; genus Aselliscus; species Aselliscus stoliczkanus. The sequence continues at coordinate 8,323,825 of CM066736.1, forward strand.
TCAGGATATCTCTTCAGCAAATGGTGTTGGGGAAATTGGATATCCACATGCAAACAAATGAAATTGGACCCTCATTTTACACCACACACAAAAGTTAACTCAAAATGGATTAAAGACTTACATGTAAGACCTGAAACTGTTAAACTCCTAGAAGAAAACATAGGAGGAAATCTTCATGACGGATTTGGCAATGAGTTCCTGGAAAAAACCACCAAAACACAAGCAACAAAAGGCCTTTATTTTTATACGGTGTGAGGTAGGGGTTCGATTCCAGTTCTTCTACTTGGATGCCCAATTATCCAAATAGCATTTGTTCAAGGAACCATATTCCCTGCCACTGCTCTGTGAGGCCACCTCTGACATACACCCAAAGCTCATATATGTGCATCTATTTCTGATTCTGTTCTGTTTCATTGGTCTATTTTTGTATTCTTGAGTTAATATTACCTTGTCTTAATTATTACAGTCTTAAAATAATTCTTAATGTCTTGTAGAAAACTGTTCCCTTTTTATCAAACTTCATAACTTCTCTTGCCCTTTCCTATTTCTATGTTAATTTTATACTCAACTTGTAAAGTTTCACCCAAAACATGGGGAAGCATTTGATTGGTATTACATAATTAGTTGAGGAAGAATGACAGCTATATAATTTTTGTTTTTAAGGCTTTTTTTTTTTTTTTTTTTTTTTTGAGGGCAGTGTCACTGGCCCTCATATGTGAGACACGAACCGGGGCCACTGGCTTCCCAAGCCAACGCTTAACCACTGCACCACTCTGCCGGCCCACAACTATATAATTTTGAGAATCCCAACCAATGAACTTGGGGTGTCTTTCCATTAATTTAAGTCTTTTTTAATGACTCTGTAACTAAATTTTATCATTTTCCCTAAACAGGTCTTTCATGTGTTTTGTCATACCATTCCTAGATATTTGTTTCTATGTTATTGTACTTAGTATGTTTTCTTTAATTTCATTTTGTAATAGTTGGTTCCTGGAAGACCTAAATGTTTACAGTGGGTATATTTGATTGTAGCATTATGAGTGATCTTTATACTTTTCTGAAATTTTCCAATTTTATTAATTTCTTTTCCAGTAAACTTGTATTACTTGTATGACCACAAGAAACAATAAAGCAATTTTTCTTGCAAAAAAAAAAATTTTTTTCGGTTATGTATTTCTCTCAGCTAAGCTCTGTTAGTTTGTGCAAAGCCAGGACACCTGGGTTATAGAAAGCTCTGGGATGCTGGTATTTGGAGCTACTGGTTTAAGGACAAATTCATGAGATTTGGAAACAGAGGAGCAAGTGAATAAGGCGTGATGGAAATTATAATAGGAAACCTGAAGCACGGGAAACATAAATTTCTGAGTCCCCAGAGATAAGGCCACTTTCTGAGCAACTTCCTGCTGAGGAAACGAAACTGAGAAGAACAAATATGTAGTTACTAGAAATGAAGGTGGAGTTCACTGAGATTAGGGCATAGCTGAGAGGCTTTTAAAAAAAGAACATGTGTGTTGTAAAGTTTGAAGTCCAGGGTTAATGGGGGAAACTCAGGGAGCTCAGCTTCATGCTGAGGTTCTCCCAGCTCAACCAGGGTGTGGATTTTATCTTGGGTAGCCTTCCCAGGTACCCCCTCCTCACACAAACCCCCTCCCTGCACACCTCTCACCTTTGTGAGATGCCCAGGCCCCTCCCTGAAGTTCCTCAGAGCCCTTCCTACCCCAATAGGTACCCACATTCTCCTGGGTTATGGGCTGTAATTTTCTCTTCCATCCAAACCCATATCTCTTTTAGGGGTCTCATAGTCTCTGGTTCATCAAAGCACCTCTACTTAGGATCCAGCAGCATTATTCAGTTTTCTGATCTATTTCCTGCTAATCCTAGAGGTCTAGGGTGGGAGTTGAAAGCATGTGCATATAAACGGTCCACTATCTTGATCCCATCTTGACCCTTTTGCTTTCTACTTTCTAAAAATCCCTTAAATGTTCTGGTCCTTTGATGACATACTTGCTCAATTTCCAACCTGTTGAGTTGCATGATACTTTTACTATATCTTTGCTATCATTTCAGTAAAATCTTGGGTGTGTTCAGTCCCCCATTTCAAATGTAAGATTTCTAAGTGACATGTGAATCAGGAAGAGGACTGTGATTAATGGGTGAGCATGAAAATCATGACTTTGTGGCTGAAAGCACCTGGCTTGACTCCCCTCCACAACATCTAACCTACAACACAGCCTTCCTCCTGTACTTAAATACCCCCAGTGATGTGGCACTCACTACTCAAAATACAAACTGTGTGTACACACTGGCAGTCCACCATCTCTCCCTTTGACCTCTGAAATTCACTCTCTGACCCCACCTATCTCCTTTTAGCTAAGGCAGATTTCAGGAAGCTCTTGTTAAGGTTCATTGTAACCTGAGATTTACTCAGAGGCAGAGTACATGCTGAATTCTTGAGTGACCGGACAGAGGACTAATGAGTTTCTGAGTGAGACAGGGAGGCGGGGATGGTCTGTGGCACGGACCAGTCCTCAGAAAGAATTCAAGAATGCAGACTCTGGTCATTTGGCTGGAGAACAACAGGAAAGCAGCTGAAAAGAGAGCCTGACAGGCCATGAATTCCGAAACAGCTGTAGGCTACCAGGGAGATTCAAATCTCCACTCTCTGCAGTTTACCAGCTGCCTAGTTTTGAGCTAATCCCCAAAGGACTGAACCCTTATAGTTTTGATTTTGTGTGGGAGGTACCCTTCTCAACTGATTTTCCTTTCTCATTTCTCCACTTCAAAAAACAAAACAAAACAATTCTTACAGACGCTTTAGAATGATGTGAAGGTTTGAGAAATGGAATTTTTATTGGAATTGTATTAAATATAGAAAATATTTAGGAAGAGAGTTAAGAATAGTGTGGAGTGAGAGCTTGTGCTGGATTTCAATCTAATCTGACAACTTTCCAGCTCCGGTGACCTTGGACGAATGCCTAGATTCTCGGTACCTTAACTTCCTCACCTACGAAAGGGCTGTCATAATAATAGCCCTTACATCATGCTTGTGGGGAGGATTCGATGAAATTATAAAAGTAAAGCAGGGCAGGACAAGCATTTTTCAATTCTTGCCTATTTTCACCTATGTCCTGCCATGTCTTACACGCTGCCAACGCTGTGTTCTGTGGGCCTGTTGCCCTCAAGGCGTTTTGTTCAGTTGTGTTTCGGGTGTCTTCCCGTGGGAGCTGGGGGCCCCAGGGAAGGTAGAGCCGGGGTTGAGAAAGAGAAGGCCAAGGTGAGAAAGCCGCTGCTGGGCAGGGAGCCAGGAAGTGGGTGCTAGGGCAAAGAGTCCCTGTAAAGAATCGAAACTGAAAGTGAGAAAGGGAAGGGATACCGACCGGAGAAGATGGGAGGAAATGGGGAAAGTGGGGAAAACGGGTTCGGTAACGCCTGGCGCAGGGCCTAGGAGAGGGCGCGGCGGGCATCGGGGGACCGCGCAGACCCTGGGGCGCAAACCCAGAGGCGCGCAAGCGCATCGGAGCCGCAGTCCTCTCGCAGAACCCCTGCCACCCTCTGCCACCGCTCTGGGCCATGGACATGGACATCTACCGCACCCCCGCCGGCTCGTTGGACGGCCTGGTGATAGGCAGCCTGAGGCCCCGCGCGGAATTCGTGGGAACCGCGCGGCGTGCCCTGGGCGCCCTGGGAGCTGCCCTGAGAGAGCGCGACGGTCGAGCCGCTGCCCCTACTTGGCGGGTGCTGAAAATCGCCAAGGTGGGTTCCCGGCGGGGAGGGAGTGGCAACCTCAGGGTCTTCATTTGTAAGCAGGGGCAATCCTCGGAGGAGGCTGCGAGGCACATGGAGATGGGGGAGAGGGGGCAGGGAGGCGTTTTATCAGTCTTTTCATTCATTTAAAACCCGTACAGAACACTTACTATGCTCCAGGGCCAAAGTGCCCCGAAAATATATAACTGCTCACAACAGCTCTGCGAGATGTTAACCCCTACTTGACAGATGGGGAAACTGAGACAAGGAGAGCCAAAGTAACCTGGCCAAGCCTGTAAGAGACCAGTCAGGATTCAAAGCCAGATAGTCTGATTCTGGCATCTATGCTGCTAAGGGTCACCTCTCATGGAATCATTCATTCATTCACTCATTCATCTGTCAAACAGACGATGCCTGACCCTAAGATGCGGAAATAATAATTCTGTCTGATAGCGTAATAGCCCAATTTACTAAGAATTACCAGATAGCAGTGAACATTGTCTCGTTAAATGAGTCTTATCTCACTTTATCACCTTTAATTCAGTAGACTATTGTCCCTGTTTAATGGATGGGGAAACTGAGACTGGGCGTGGTTAAGCCTCTGCCCCAGGCAACTTTTCCAGCCTGGTTATTTCTAGTCACATTTCCATTGTGACCTCAGGATGCCTCAGACTCAGGGAACAGACCAGCATCAGCTACTGTATCTTCAGTGTGAACTCAGGGGTCTTGGGGTGGACCAAGGAGATGCGGTGGGATAGAGGGGGACCTGAAGTTTAGCGGGGGACAGGGAGATGGCCTCAGAGCAACGAGCAGTTTCCTAGGGCTGAATCTTAGCTTGGGAGATGGGAAAGGAGCCCGGAGACACTGGTAGCCTAGGAGATGTGGGGGCAGACTTCTGCAGAGTAAGAGTTTAAGGATCCTTAAATGTCTGGCATCCTTAGCTTTCTGGAAAACCTGGACCAGCTCTCATAGTTGTGTTTCACTTATGGCCTTCCGATCACTCCAAGATTTGAAGCAAGTGGTGGGCTTCATTTCCAGTCTTGAGGTTGGCTGATTCCGGGGCTGGAGTGAGGTGCTCAAGATGAACCAGAAAACAAAGAAAGGGTCCCAGTCGGACCCCCACTCGGGGCCAACATGAAGGGGCCCCCCCTGGCCCAGTTGCAACCACCCCAAATGTCTGCAGACATTGCCTTGTGTCCCCTGGAGGCACAGTTGCTCACCACTGGGAATCACCATTTTAGAGATGCCCATGAAAGTAAGTGTATGTGGGTGAAATGACACACTGGCTGGAATTCCTTTCAAAATTGCAGAAAGAAGATAAAGGGGGTTGCACAAATGGGACAAATGTGCCCAAAGACATCCTTTAAAATCCTCTCTTCTTTTGTGTAGGTTTGGAAGCAAGCGTTCATAATAAAAACTGTTTTTAAATGAATTAATTTGTGGGGGTTGGGGAGGATGTGCGTTTAGAGCCTGACTCCCTGCTTCAGATCAAAGCACTGACTCTCCTGGCTCCGGAAGTCAGTGAGCAAGTGGGAGCCGCCAAGCACTTTCATTTCCTCCTTTGTAAAGTGAGAACAATCATAGTACCTTCCTCTCAGGCTTGTTGGGGAGGTTAAATGAGATGATCGTGTGCAAACATCTAAGAAATGCTCAGTCTATCATATTCCTCTGTGCTCTGCCTTGTTCCCCCTTCTTTGGCAGCCCCCCATGTTCCTACTGGGGCTCGTCCTGTTTCTTGCCTCTCACTGGCTGTTACTTTAGGGCTCTGAGCCTCGCTCCATAGCTCCATATCTGTGACCATATAGTAACCACATTGGGATTGTCTGGTGCCCCTTTGAAAGTGAGATTACAGGGTCAGACATTTGACAGAGTGCCAGGCACAGAGCAGGGACTAATAATGTGAATTTCCTTACCCAATTTGCTTCCCTTCCTTGGACCAACAGCTTTGCAGTCATGCTGGTCAGAAAGGTTTCAGAAATTCAGCAAATTATATAACCGCTTTGTATTGACCCTGGGCCAAGGTCTTGAACATGGGTTCTGCAAACCAGAATTTGTTGCACCAACAATTTTAATTTTTTTTTAAAGTTAGTTGCCCACATTTAAAAATTATGGATTTACACATAAAAATGGCTTTTCTTGAAAACTCAGACTTGGCTGCCCTGAGTGGGCCCACATTCTTGCGTGACTTTGAATGCCAGGAGCTGTTCAGCCACAGTCTCCGCCCAGCCCACTTGCCTCGCTCGAGAGGCCTGCCAGCCCCGGTGGGCGCTAGAATTGGAGAGTGTAGAATTCCGAGTTATGTTTTTGTCTTTCCTAGGGAGGTTCCTTTGGCCGGGGCACAGCTCTGCGGGGTGGCTGTGATTCTGAACTTGTCATCTTCCTCGACTGCTTCAAGAGCTATAAAGACCAAGAACCTCGTCGTACAGAGATCCTTGAGCAGATGCAGGCACTGCTGGAATCCTGGTGGCAGAACCCAATCCCCGGTCTGAGTCTTGAGTTTCGTCAGCAGGACACACCCGGGGTCCTCCAGTTCCGACTGGCCTCCACAGACCTTGAAAACTGGATGGATGTTCGCTTGGTGCCCGCCTTTGACGCTCTGGGTAAGGGATGCCTGGCCCATTCCAGGTGTCAGGGCAAGATCATTAAGAGTAAGACAGGGCTTCCAATTCAAGTCCTGCCACCAACTTGCTGTGTGACCTGGGCCACCCACTCTGGGCTTCAGTTTCTCGACTAAACATATTGTATTTGGCCCAAAGAAGGGCCAATAAGGCCCAGTTCCTCTGGATCTGTGGTCTGAAAGTCAAGATGCTGGGCTCTCACTTGAGCAACTGGGAGAATATCCTTCAGCCACTGCCAGGAGCAGGGCTGCTCACCCCTTCCATAAATACCCCAAAAAAGAGGGCAAATGGACACAGGCCCAGCAGCAGGGTTCTGGGGACAAGGCCTGAATTCTGCACAATCTTGTATGTATTTTATCTTAAAAGCATTAATGTGGTTTTTGCATTCACCTTTGTAAGATACCCATGTTTGATGTACTATAATAATACACTTCTGTGTCTGCATCTATAAAAATGCAGATAATAGTAACAGGACAATAATAATCTGTCCTAGTGTTGTTGGAAGGACTGTATGCATTAATACATGTAATGAATTTCATGCCTGGCACATGATAGGGCTATATGAATGTTTGCTATTCTTATTTCTGTTATTGTTATTACTATTTTTCTATTATTATTATTATTATTATTATTATTATTTACCATAACGCTCTGGGAGATAGATATCTTAACTTTTTCTGAGAGTGTGATGCTCTGGCAGACAGCCACATTCTCCCATACCTATATAGCCACCCTCTGGGTACAGATATATTAATCATGATAACTACTACTTATTCAATGCTTAATTACTCCAAGCACTTGACATGTTTTGTCTCATGAACTCCTCAGAACAAACTTATGAGGCCTGTCCTGTCTTATCTTCCATTTTACCAATAGGGACACTGAAGCACAGAGATGCACAGTAACTTGCCCAAAGTCACACAGCCCGTAAATGAGGTCAGAAACCTAGGAAATTATGGAGTGTTTACTTTTCCCAAGCCAGGTCCCTAGGAAGTGCGCATACTGTGAAGTCAGCTAGCTGTGCATTCCAGCCCTGTATCCAGCTATCTAACCTTGGGCAGAGTGCTGGATTTCTCGGTTCCTCAGTTTCCACAGCTATAAAGCGAGGTGAATAATTGTAGGGTTTGGGTGGGGATACAATGAGAGGAGTCAGGTAAAACTTTCCGCACAGTGCCTGGCATGTAGTAAGCGCTCAGAAACATTAGCAATCACTGCTAAGGAATCAGAACCACTTGCCTTCCTATGTCTCTGGCATCGCTCCTTCTCCTCATGACACCCATTAATTAAAGGTATGTCCGGTGGTATTTTCGTGTGGCCTGCGGGATTCTCAGGGAGGAAAGAATTGTCAGGTTATAGGGGCTTCTTCTGATTCCGCGGGAGACACCATTCCTGTTTCACCTTCTGGGAATGAGGCTGCCCTTCTGTGGCCGGCCCCTGGGGACCCTGCCTTCCTCCCTGCCTCCTGAGAAGCTCCAGGCTCTTTTCCTCACCCTCCAATGCCCATATTGGTGTGCCCATCGTCCCCTGCCAATTCCCCTCACTCTCTCCCAGCTCCCCAAGCTGAGCTCAGTGCCAGCCCCCCATCCTGGTGTCTGCAGCACCCTTGTTGACTGACAGGCCTTCACACTCACAGGGCAGCTCAGCTCCAAGGTGAAACCCAAGCCCCAGGTCTACTCAACCCTCCTCAGCAGCGGCTGCCAGGCGGGCGAGCATGCGGCCTGCTTCTCAGAGCTACGGAGGAACTTTGTGAACACGCGCCCAGCCAAACTGAAGGACCTGATTCTGCTAGTAAAGCACTGGTTCCGCCAGGTAAGGCCTCCAGCCAGGGTCCTTGCTCCAGGTGTATGACTGTTTGTATTTGTGTTTCCGTGACTGGTAAGCATATTTTATTATGTTTAGCCGCCATTCGTGTCTCTCTTTCTGGGGTTTGCCTGTTCATATCATTGGTCCATTATTTTCTGCTGGGTTAGCTGCCTTCTTCTGGCTGATTTGTTGGAGCTCTTTATATATTCTGGGTGCTGGTTTTTATTTAGTTAATACAATGCAAAGCTGTTCTCCCAGTCTGTGACTCTTACTTTGTTTGTAGGTCTTTTGTCACTGAAAAGGTTTGACTTTGAATGTAATCAGATGTGTTCATCTTTTTCTTATGTGACTTGTGCTTTGTGAGGCTTCTTTGCCTATTCTGACTTTCTAAAATTATTCTCCGATGTTTTCTTCGAAAAGGTTTTCAGACTTTCTTTTCATATTGAAGGCTTTGAAACTATCTGGAATATTTTCTGTATAGTATAAAGTAATGGCGAGTTTGTATACCTCCCACATCAGGCTCAGGAATACCCTGCCATGCTCTTCATGCTTACTGATAGACTATTGTGTATTGGGGAAGGGGCAACTAGAGAAGAGGGAACGGGCCTCCCCAAAATCTTAAGTCACGTGGCTTGTCCTTCTGTCAAACCACTCATCTTAAAACAGGTCTGGTATGCAGAGATACCATATGCCAATTCTTGGTCAGCCACCCACTTGCTATGTAACCCTGGGCAAGTTCTGCTGTGCTTTTACGTGGGGGGATAGGTGACAGTCTCAGACTATATCCGCTGGCTTCTCTTGGACTGCTGTCCCTTCTTGGGGTCATACCTCTCCCTCCGCAACCAGAATGTGAGCTAACCACACCGCTGAAGCCCCAGCAGTAAGGGCCGATGAGAAACACCAAGTTGCTCTTGGAACAAGCTTGGAACCTCGTCCCAGGCTCAGCCTGCTGGGTCCCCACCCCGGAGACCAAGAGATCCAGCCAAGTCCTCCAGAAAATGAGCTCTTCCCTCCCCTTAATCCTGAGCCCTCTTACAGGTGTGCTCACAGGACGCGAGGAGAGAGATGCCCCCAGCCTACGCCCTGGAGCTGCTCACCATCTACGCCTGGGAGCAGGGTTGTGGGAAGGATGCCTTTAGCCTGGCCCAAGGCCTGCGGACAGTCCTGGGCCTGATCCAACAGTATCAGAGCCTGTGTGTTTTCTGGACCATCAACTACGACGTCACGGACCCTGCAGTTGAGAGGTTCTTGCAGCACCAGCTTGCGAGACCCAGGTACCACCTAGGACCCCACCACCCGCTCTCCTGTGCCTGAGCCATGGGGACCTAATTAACAATGATAAAACAGGTCGTATCTACCAAGGGCCAAAACCAAACGCTACCTGTGCACTTCCTCATTCAGTGGCTGTGGCCCCAGATGAAGTTAGACTTACTTGGGGGAGTTTTAAAATATATACTACATGATTTGGGTCTGAACGTTTTAGTGACATCTGAGCATACTCACCCCATGTGCACACTGTGGCGACCTTCTATGAAATAAACACACCTGTGAAACCACCACCAGATCAAAGTAGACGATTCCAGCACCCCAGGAGTTTCCCGTGAGCCCCTCCCAAAAGTCACCCCATTCTGACTGTTGTCATTACCGTTCTGTTTTTAAATCTTATTTAAATGGAATCATACCACATGTACTTTGGCGTCTAACTTCCTTTTTTCAGTGTTAAGCCTTCCATATAGTTTTGTGCAGTTGTGGTTCCTTCTCTTCCATAGCTGAATAGTATTTTGTTGGGTGAATTTCTCACAATATGTTTTTTATTCTGCTCACGATGCACATTGGGGTCGTTTCCACTCCTGGGTTAATACAAAGAGGGCTGTGATAAATGGCCTTGTATTTCAGTGCGTCCGCATATGTGCTGGACTTATATCTAGGAATGAAATTGCTAAGTCATAGAGTGTGACTCAGAGATACCCGGGGTGGCCCTTGGTGTCTTGTGATTCTAAAGGGCAGGCAGAATTGAGGACCGTTGCTCCCATTTAATCTCCACCACAGCCCGTCAAATCATTGCTGTTATCCCCATTTTGCGAATGGGAAACTGAGGCTCAGAGAAGTAAGTCCTCTGCCTCGGATCACACAGCTGGAAAATAGCCGAGTTGGAATTGGAGCCAGGTCGACGTGACTGCAGAGCTCCTGATCTTGACCATCTTGCTAACCAGAATCTTCTTGTCTCTCTGGATTTGCAGGCCCGTGATCCTGGACCCAGCTGACCCCACATGGGACGTAGGAAACGGGGCTGCCTGGCACTGGGATCTGCTGGCCCAAGAGGCCAAGTCCCGCTATGACCGCCCGTGCTTTCTTCAGGCAGCAGGGGGCGCTGTGCAGCCCTGGGAGGTGCCAGTGAGTGAGGGCCTTCCAGGACCCTTGGGTTTTACACCTAATTTATGTGCTCAGGGTTTCCTAAGCACCTTCTGTACGTTGGGGGCCTTGGGGGTGTGGAACAGACTGAAACTATGGGGACTGCAGGCATGTAAAACAATCTAATCACCAAGCCAAGCCTGTGTCTTCGTGTAGTCAGTCGGCTTCCCAAGCTGTGTCTGCCCACCACAGGGAGACCTTTTTATAATTTCTCCTCTCCATAAGGGCACCTTTTTCTAATATGCACAAGGGTGCCATACAGGCTACCTCCCACTTCCGCTCTCTAAGCCTCAGTCCCCCTGACTATACAATGGGAGGGGGCTGGTGACAGAAGGCACACAGAAACCTCTGTGCGTGTAAGGCAGCTCCTTGAACAAACTTCCAGGGCCTCCCACGCGCCCAGCACTCCGGTGTGGACCACCACATTCCAGAAGAGCCTGTCCAGAAGACCCCTAAGGACAGCGGCAGTGTGGATGCTGTGTGCCCAGGGGCAGGGAGCGGGCAGCCCTCATCCCCAGTTCTTGCCCCCTCCATACCCGAGATGGTCTTGGATCTGTCTCAGATCCCCGCCAAGGAGCTGGACCGCTTCATCCAGGACCACCTGAAACCAAGCCCGCAGTTCCAGAAGCAGATGAGCTTGGCCATCAATGTCATCCTGGGCTGCCTCCGCGAGAAATGTGCCCACAAGGCTTCGAGAGTCAGCAAGGTGAGTCAGGCAGGTGGAGACACCGATGGGACCCTCCTGGCGGGGAAGAAGTCACAGCAATGCAGCTGAGGACGGGCAGGGCAAGTGGACATCCGCGGAGGGGAGTGTGCTGGCTGGAGGTATATATTTAAGTGCCAGCTCTTTTTTTTGATGATGCAATTTTTTTAAACCACTACTACCATAATCAGATCACTTGCCTTCTCAGCTGAAAATCCTCCATGGTTTCAGAGAGTATAATGGCCTCAGGGCCTCTCTCTGACCACTTACTCCATACTGGCCATCTGGCTGTTTCTTGAAAGCATCAGGATCACATCCCCACTGGCTGTTTCTTAGAATATTCTAGAATATTCTTCCTCCATCAACTTGGCTCTCTCCCTCCCCTCCTCTAAGTCTGTACACCCAAGTCCTCTTCTCAAGGAAGCCTGACTGCTCTATTTGCAATTGCAACCTGCACTGCACTCCCAGTCCCCTTACTTTATTGGCCTGCACACAGCACTTAGCACTTTCTGGGGGCGATTGTTTGCCGACCATCACTGCCTCCCTCTCCCCCTGATAGACTATAAGTTTCAGGAAAACAAGTAACTTTTATGCACTCACATCCCTATCCATGTAAGTGCTCAATAAATGCCTATTGAATGAATGAATGAGTGAATCACTGAATTGGTTGACTGATTGATTGATTGAAACAGGCCAGCAAAGTGCATCTACAGACCCCATTTGGCCCCAGAACCTGAGTTTGCAACCTGTGGTCTAGATGTGCAATCAGTGGATACTGCCAGTGTTGGGCTGAAATCTTTGATCACTGTCCCCACTTCACCCCCTAACCCGCCCCCCATTATCTGTTGCCACATATTGTCTGACTTTTGCAGGCTTCGGGCCAGAAGGCAGGTACAGGCAGATACAGTCTGACTCTGCCAGGCTTCTAACAGCAGTCAGAGGCCACAGGTTTTGTTCAGCCTGCATCTGTCATGCTGCCCCCAAACCCAACAGCAGTGAGAACAGCATCAGGACTGCAGAGGTGGGGCTGCTGGTGGGGTCACAGTCTGACTTGGAGGCTCCAAGAGAGTCGCTGGTCTGAGGTCTTCTTTCCTCTACAGGGGGGCTCATTCGGCCGGGGCACAGACCTCAGGGGTAGCTGTGATGCTGAACTCGTCATCTTTCTCAACTGCTTTGAAAGCTACAAGGACCAAGGGGCCCTCCGTGCAGAGATCCTTGATGATATGCGGGCACAGCTGGCATCCAGGTGGCAGGATCCAGTCCTTGGCCTGAGCCTCCAGTTTCCAAGCCAGACTGTGCCCAAGGCTTTGCAGTTCCAGCTAATGTCCACGGCCTTAAACAGCTGGATGGATGTCAGCCTGCTGCCCACCTTTGATGCCGTGGGTAAGGGGTTCCCAGCCTATACCGTGTCTCCAATAGGGATTCCAGGGAACCAGGGCAATAACAGGGTGCTTGCAATCCTCTTTGTGATCCTAATTCCCTACTTCACTAAGCATTGAGATTTCTTTTTTTCTTTTTTTTTTTTTTTGAGGGCAGTGTCACTGGCCCTCATAAGTGGGACCCGAACCGGGGCGCTGGCTTCCTAAGCCAGCGCTTAACCGCCACGCCACTCAGCCGGCCCATTCACTAAGCATTGAAAACTACTGTGAGATACCTAAAGTCATCATCATCATCATCATCGGTTCTTAACTATTTAGTGCTTTTAAATTTATAAAAGTTTTAATTCTAAAATGTTTCAAACATACAGAAAACTATAGTTGTCACACACCCATGCACTCAATTATGATTTAACAAATGTTAACAATTCTCCGTAGCTGCTTGGGACATTTTTTTTTTTCCCCTAAGGAATTATATGTTGAAATTTCCTTCTTTATTTTGAAGGGTTTCCTTTATGGTTAATTTTCTAACTTTTTGAGCTGAATCTTAGCTTAGTAATTGTCAGTCTTAATAAATGCAATTAAGGCTAGGCCTTCCCTCTAAAGTGCCACTTTAGGTCCATAGCAAATGTTTTATGTGTATAATTTTTATTAGCACTCAGGTCTAAATATTTTATACTTTTAATAATGACATTTGATTTGCTCTTTCATCCGTGAATTTTTGGAAGTGGGTTTCCAAATGAATGTTTTGGGGATTTGTATGCTTTGGGCATTTAGTTACCTTTTTTCTATTTTTTTCAATTTATTTTTCAATTACAGTTGATATATAATATTATAAAATATTGTATTAGTTTCAGATGTTCAACATAGTGATTAGACATTTATATTTTTACAAAGAAAACATCCTTTGTGTGATATCAATTCTTTGGAATTTGTGGGCACTTCCTAAGTTTCCCATGGTTGCAAAGAATGCATATTTTCCATTGTTGAAAGGATCTATACAGATCCTTTAGATCTAGCTTATGACCTTTGTTCAGATCTGTGTTACTTATTTTCTGCTTATTTGGTCTATCAATTTATGAATGGGGTATCTTAAAGTCTCCTGCTCTGAATGGAGATTTGTCATTTTCTCCTTGTAATTCAGAAAGGTTCTGATTTTAATATTTTGAGACTATGTTATTAAGAAATGCGTAAGTACATAATTACATTTTTCTTGGATTGTTCCTTTTATCATTAAGTAATAATCCTCATTATTTCTAATTAATAGAGTTGTACTCGTCTTTTGATAATGTTTTTCTGGCGTTCTAACGTATAAGACACACCAAGGAAGATTATTTTCTTTCTTTTAAAAAAATTTTTTTTTAAACAGTGTATTTTTCCCAGGACCCATCAGCTCCAAGTCAAGTTGTCCTTCAGTCTTAGTTGTGGAGGGCGCAGCTCAGCTTCAAGTTCAGTCACTGTTGTCAGTCTAGTTATGGGGGACGCATAGCCCACCATCCCATGTGGGAATCGAACCGGCAACCTTGTTGTTAACAGCACGCACTCTAACCAACTGAGCCATCCAGCCACCCACCACCAGCTCAGCAGCAGCTCAGCTCAAGTCATTGTCTTCAATCTAGTTGCGGAGGGTGCAGCTCACTGGCCCATGTGGGAATCAAACTGGCAACCCCGTTGCTCAGAGCTTGTGCTCTAACCAGCTGAGCCACCTAGCCACCACAAGATTATTTTCTTTTGCTTTTGTTTTTTTACAGCCTGTGCAAATTACAATCTATGAACATAATTGGCAATATTTTTTCCCCTCGCTATTGCTTTTTAATTTCCAGTTCTTCCTGCTGAATTCATTTCCTTCTTATAGAAACACACCCTGTAGTACTTTTTCACAAAGGTTTATGAGTGATAAATTTTCTCAGACTTTGTCTAACATCCTTTCTGTTTCAGCTTCACTCTTGGAGGAAATGTTCAACAGTTGTTTTCCTCTGTGTCTGCTGTCTTTTGACCTCTATAGTTGCTGATGGGAAGTGGGCTGTCAGTTTATTTCATTGTTGTGGATGATGATGGGGTGTGTGTGTGTGTGTGTGTGTGTTTTCCTTTTGGTTAGTTTCTAAGATTTTCTCATATCTATAGTATTCTTCAGTTTCTGATATGTCTGTATATAGATTTTTATTATTATTATTATACTGTTTGGAATTTGTTGTGCTTCCTGAATCAGAGAACTCAATTCTTGCTTTAGTTTTAGGAAAATGTCTCCCAATATCTCTTCAAATATTGCCTCTCTTAAGTTTTCTCCATTCTCTGCTTCTGGAGCTACTTATCAAATCACTTCATCCTCCAGGTCTCTTTACCTCTTGTATTTCTCTATCTGTCAGAGCTGCCAGCTGCTCAGTTGCTCAAATCTGTCTTCCAATTTACTCTCTTCAAATGTGTTTAAGTTGCTACCTATCCTTAATTTTTAATAAATCCCAATGATTTTGTCACTTGGCAAAAATTCCACTTAACTATTTCTCAAATCAACCTGTTATCTGCCGATAGGCTCCTATTGTTTCACTGTGGCTTCAGTCTCTTTTTATCTCTTTAATTATTTGAAATATGCTTGTGTTAGACTCTCAGATTGTCTTCTTTTCTCAAATTCCTGAAGTGTGCCTTCTCCTCTTTGTCGTGTTGCCTGACTCTTCCTCCGGGTGGATCATTTCCTCCTGTGGTTTGTAATTTTTTATTGTGAGTTCATCTCTGGAGTATGTGATGCTTTTATATCCTTTCCTTTTCCTGTGGAAGTTCCTTCTGCTCTTGGTTGGAGAAATATCCTCAGGGAACAAAGTTTTCATTTTGCTTCTAGCTGAGCTCCAAGAGTTTCACTAATTCCTAGGCCAGCCTTACATCAATTTAATAGCCTGGGATTTCCTTGCTGTACGCATACTGTTAATGTGGATCCCACATCTGAATTGGGATCCCAGTTTCTCAGGGGGGGAATTTTTCTTCCCACCTACTCCCACCCAAAGCCCTGATAGCAACCTTACTTGAAGCCTCTGTCTGTTATTGGGTGACCTAATTTTAATCACCTTTCATGGAGAAGGCATCTATTCCAGAGTGCCAGCCTTATGAAAGAGAAGATGGGACTCATCCCAGTTTCCTCTTTAGGCTGTTTTTCTCTTCTGGGAGATAATATTAATAATAGCAACAGTTAATGCTTATTGAGCTTTGTTCTAAGCACTTTACATGTACATTTCATTTGATCCTTACCATAGCCTTATGAGGTAGATGTTTATTTATTATCTCCCTTTTATAGATAAGGAAACCGAGACTCAAAGAAGCAAAGTCACACAACTAAGATTTGAACCCAGGCCTCTCTGTCTCCAAAGCTCATTGTCTTAACCACTTTCCTACACAGCTTATTTGGGTTCAAGGTTACCCGCCTTGCAGAGTTACTGGATGGGTTAGTGAAAATTACTGAAAAGCGCCCAGCACATAGTTGGTGCTAAGAAATAACAATAGCCCTGATTGTTAGTCTGTGTTATAGATTGTGCGTTACTGATGGGAAGGTTGTATAATTAATGTTAAAATATTAAAGGCTGGCAAGTGGCTGGGTGAGGAAATGCTGCTGTCTTCAATTAGAATTGCTCACTCAAAGTATTTCAAACATCCACAGGGCAGCTCAGCTCTGGCGCCAAACCTGAGTCCCAGGTCTACTCAACCCTCCTCAGCAGCGGCTGTCAAGAGGGCGAGCATGCCGCCTGCTTCTCAGAGCTGCGGAGAAACTTTGTGAATACACGCCCAGCCAAGCTGAAGAACCTGATTCTGCTAGTGAAGCACTGGTACCGTCAGGTGAGGCCTCCATACCCGTTGCTTCTCCCAGGAAGCAGTTGCTGTCATGGCAATTGCCTCGGCCAATCAGCTCCTCCCCGACAGCCTCTCCTCCACGTTTTATTGGCCATCCCAAGCAGAAGGCTCCTCCTCCATCCTTCATAGCCTGCTCAGACGTGGAAGCCCCTAGCAGAGAAAGAATCTTGTCTCTATCAAATGCAAAGAACCTCATTACTTGTGGTGGGGTTCACAGCCCGTCTCTAGCCATCTGTTTCTCCTCTCTCCTCACATCGTGAATGCTTTCCTTGTTCTTTCTGGCCTTCAAGCCTTTGCTTATGCTGTTCCCTGATCATCTTCTTTGCAAGTTGTGCTACATCCTGAGCATCCTTCAAAGCTCCCTCACTAAACACTTCTCTGAGTGCCAATTTGCATTCATGAGCTCATTTATTCAACAAACATCTACTGAGCACCCACTATTGCTAACTGCTGTGATGGGTGTTGGGATACCAAGAGGAATATGTTGCAGCCCCTATTTCTGTACATCTATCCCATGTACCCTTTGAGGAGAGACTTTAGGTATAGACCAAGTCTGAACTTCTTGGTCTCACTGTGTAACCTCGGACAAGTCACTATCCTTCTCTGGACCTCAGTTTACCCACCTGTAAAATGGGAAGAGTGAGCCAAGCCATGCCTAAGGTTCCATTTTTCTGTGGTTTTGCTTTTTATATTCCCCGCCTTCTCCAAGTGCTTAGGACCATGCTTAGGATACTGTAGGTGTTCACATCCACTGATTCTTTGATTGGCCTTCGGTGATCTAGGTTGCAGCTCAAAACAAAGGACAGCAGCCAGCCTATGCCTCCCTGCCCCCAGCCTACGCCCTGGAGCTCCTGACCATCTACGCCTGGGAGCAGGGCTGTGGGGAGGACTGTTTCAGCATGGCCCAGGGCCTAAGGACCGTCCTGGGGCTTGTCCGGAAGCACCAGCAGCTCTGTGTCTTCTGGACCATCAACTATAGCTTTGAGAACCCAGCTCTCAGAACGTACCTTCTTGGCCAGCTTCGGAAACCCAGGTGCAGACCCACTGCCTCATTTCCTGCCCTGCATCATCCGTTTCTTCCGCTGTCACCCTGGAGTCATTGTATCCACGAGGGGTCCAGGGTGGGGTTTGGGTGCCCCAACCCTACTCCTCACTTTGCTTCCTTCTGGACTCTTTGCTGAGGAAGTATGGACAAGGAGCCCTCAAGGAAGCCAAGGCCAGTTTTATTAACAGAATACAATACCATATCTCAAATAAAGGGCCACCCAATAGCTTCCGGACCAAGGCAGCCACACAGGGACCCTACTGCACTTAGGCAAGATGGGGCCATCCCTAAGGTCCTGACACTCTTTTCCCTCTCCCCAGCCCCCATGCCCCTTCCCTGTCTCTCCTACTGCCCTGCTCCCTCACTGGTTCCCACCTTTCCCACCTGCCTGCCCACCCACTCTGCCCCCAGGCCCCTGGTCCTGGACCCTGCCGACCCCACGTGGAACGTGGGCCACGGCAGCTGGGAGCTGTTGGCCCAGGAAGCGGCAGCTCTGGAGACGAAGGCCTGCTTGATGAGTACAGAAGGGACACCTGTGCCGCCCTGGGATGTGATGGTAAGAGGCGGCAGACACTGTTGGCGCCCCCTCCCAGGTCCCCTTTCCCTGCCGGTGCTCATGTCCCCAGCTGCTAGGGGTGTTGGATGCTGACGGCTTATAGCCAAGGCACAGGTTGTCCCTTCCCAGCCAGTGCCTGAGCGACGTGGGCACAAAAGGCCCGCCCTTGTTTCAAGGTAGGACCAGTTCTGTGATGGCATTCATGCCCCAGAACTCCTTGTGGGATTCGGAAAAAGCCTGCTCCAGCGGAGCCTTCCTCACCCTCTCCTGCTTCCCTCATTCCCCTTCTCCTGCGAGCACTGTCCCAGTTAAGCACATGCACAAGAATTCCCACCCCAGGCCCTGCTTCTGGGAAACCCCACTTAATACAATAACCATTGGCAGCTCCCGATGGATATGATTTTTCACATTTGCTATTTGGCACAGGATTGCATAGCCAGTGCTTAACACGCAAGACAATCCAGTGAGGCATGGGCCTCATTCTCGCCCCCATTTAAAGATGGGGAAACTGAGGCTTGTGGTGGTGATAGAACCAGAACTTGAACTCTGGTCCCTGTGATGCTGCGATCTGCCAACCAGATGGGGAGAAAAAGGAGATAGAGTAGATGGCGGGAGGCTTGTCCTCATAGGAAACCCAGGGACCAGGGTCTGGGTGTTCATAAGGAATATGTCCGGAGCTGGCCCTGCCTGGGTTCTCTCTGCAGCCCGCTCTCCTTTACCAAACCCCAGCCGGGGACCTCGACAAGTTCATCAGTGAGTTTCTCCAGCCCAACCGCCAGTTCCTGGCTCAAGTGAACAAGGCTGTTGATACCATCTGCTCATTCCTGAGGGAAAACTGCTTCCGGAATTCTCCCACCAAAGTGCTCAAGGTGGTCAAGGTGAGTCCCCAGAGAGCTGAGGACGAAGAGGGTCCTGCAGGCTGGTGACCTCTCCCGGGCCCATGCCAAGCTTTCCCCACTTCTGTGGCCCCTGCAGAAACCATCACAAGGCCAATGAGAGAGGAGAAAACAGAATATGTCACGGGCGAATGGCTGAGGCAGGGCCCAGATGTTCCCACCAAGTTTCTTTTGGTTGTTCATGACAGCCAACTCAAAAGAAGCAACGAAAAGGAATGTGCTTGGATGATGTAAATGGAAAGGCCTGGAGTAGCGCTGCCTTCAGGCACAGCCAGATCCAGGAGCCCATGCAGGGTCATCAGGACTCAGCTTTCCTTTCTAGCTCCGTCTTCTATTTTGGACAGGCCCTGTCTATATGATGGGCCTTAGCACCGCTAAGCTTCTAGAAAGAGGAATTCTCTTTTCTCAAAATTCAAAGAAGTCTTGGAATTGAGTTTCATTAGCCTGCCTACATATCTCTTGACCAATCACTAGGGCCAGGGAGACATCACACACTGACTGGGCCGAGCCTGGGTCTCATGGTGGAATCAGACCCCGTGTGGACCTCATGGGCTGAGTGTGGGGGAGGGATGAATCCCCCAAAGAAAACCTGGATGCTGATCCCAGAAGGTAGAAAGGAGGCTGGGGTAAACAAGAAGTCACATTATCCACTGCACCAGATATGACCTCAGTTCACAATTGGAGTCACGAGGACACGCAGGTCAGCTCTGGAAAGTGTCAGCATGGATTCAGCCAGTGACAAGTCCCAGGCTTAGTGACTTGCTGTGTGACCCCAGGCAAATACTGTCCCTTCTCTGATCCTTGCCTTCCTCAGCCATAACATTTGAGGACAGTAGCCTGAGTCACTGGTTCTCAACTGTGGCTTCACTTAGAATCACAGGGAGGCTTTTAAAAAATTGGCCCTCCCAGGCCAATTAAATCACAGTCTCAGAGGCATAGGAGCCAGGCAACAGTCATTTTTTTTTTTTTTTTTTTTTTAGCTGAGCCATCCTGCCACCTGTTGGCAGCTCAGCGGCAACTCAGCTCTGGCTGGCATCGAACTGCCGTTGCTCAGAGCTCAGCTCACACTCTTGAGCGAGCTCTTAACCACCTGAGCCACTAAGCCGACCCTCTCAACAGTCATTTTTAAAAGCTCTCCTGATGCAGATAAGCTTGAGAACCAACTGCAGGCTTAAAGAAAAAAAAAAAAAGAAAAAGAAAATTCTCAAATCCCTCCCAACCCCCAAACATGATGCAATGAGAAATTTTGCATTTGTTGAAGGATTTAAACTTATGCCTTGCACATTTCTTTTTCTCACAACTATGCCATATAGTAACCCCATGTTAAAGATGTAAGACAGAGAGGTTAGGTGACTTGCCCAAGGTCACACAGCAAGTTCTTAACTCCAAGCCCAGAGCCCATAGGCTCTGGCAGGAGGACGTCAAGCAGTACTTCAGGGGTCAAGCTGCTGCCATGTCCTCCCCAGGGCGGTTCTTCAGCCAAAGGCACAGCTCTGCAAGGCCGCTCAGATGCCGACCTAGTGGTATTCCTCAGCTGCTTCCGCCAGTTCACCGAGCAAGGGAACAGGCGGGCCGAGATCATCTCGGAGATCCAGACCCAGCTGGAGGCATGTCAGCGGGAGAAGCATTTCGAAGTGAAGTTCGAGATCTCCAAGTGGGAGAATCCCCGCGTGCTGAGATTCTCGCTGACATCCCAGACGATGCTGGATCAGAGTGTGGACTTCGACGTGCTGCCAGCCTTTGATGCCCTAGGTGAGATGCCTGGGCCTTGTCCCAAGAAGGGGAAAAGCAGAGACAGGGCTGCCAGGGGCCGTTGTAGAGGTTGTGCAATGCACACCTGTTCACATTGTAGACGTGTGTGTTTATCACAGCTCCCCTGCAAAGTGTCTGGAGAAAGGAGCACCTTTTCCTCAGTGACGCAAAGGTGATACATGGGCTAACAGTGGCCCTGAGCTGGGTTCGCATTCCAGCAATTCCACCAACATGCTGGATGACCTTGAACAAGGGACTCCTCTACCTGGAGCCTTGGGGTCTTCATCTGACGAGGAGGACATTGAAGTGTGTCAGTGCATCGAGTATTTGTGTACTACCTCCCCCACCTGCTACAGACCCATTCGATCAGTCCAATCAGTAAATGCACCTACTATGTGCTCAGCACTCTTCCAGGCATTGAAAATAAATCCCTGAACAAAACAGGAACAAATCGTTTTGTATGTGTTCAGTTCAGAGTTTGGACAGGAGAGTTTGCTGAGGAGGGAATCCCCTGTATCCCAGAGTACACGTATTTGCTTCCTGCATTTTGCAAAACAGGTAGCAAGGGAGAGATTGACCCAGAAATGTATCAGAATCGATTCAATTCCTCAGTTCAGAGAGCGAGTGCTTGATTATCAAGGAATGCCTGTAAGTGCACTGAAGTCAGGCAGTCACCTCTCACCACAGACAGTTCTGTCACCTGCAGGCAGACGCTCTAAGACGGAGGCTCTGTCCCTTTGATAGAGAGGTGAGCAGATGTCAGAGAACCGTTGAAGACATGTTAGCTCCCAGCTGAGACTTTCTCCATGGTGGGTAAACGTGTAGGTTGAGAGGGGACAGAAAAGGGAGTAAGATATTCACTGGATTTCACCCTGGGTCATGCCACATTTGTGTTCCGCCTGAGAACACCCCACGGCCTCTCAAGGGGTCCAGACCACCCACAAGGAAACAGCCAAGTAGGAGACCTCGGAAGTCCTTTGGGTGGCCCCACTGTGATTCCGGGAAATGAAGTGCAGGTGACTTTGCCCCCATCTCCAGGTCAGCTGGCCCCTCACTCCAAGCCCCACCCCCAAGTCTACGTGGACCTCATCCGCAGCTGCCACCACGCAGGCGAGTACTCCTCCTGCTTCACAGAGCTGCAGCGGGACTTCATCGTCTCTCGCCCCACCAAGCTGAAGAGTCTGATCCGACTGGTGAAGCACTGGTACCAACAGGTTCGGCTCAGGGACAACCGGGCCACCCTCCTGGGCTCTGCGTCTGGAGTGCTTTCCTAGGAGGAGGCAGGCCTAGCCCTGGCTGGAACCCTGGGTTGGTGGAGCAGAAAGAGGGATTTGTCTTAGCTGCGGGACCTTAGTTTTCTTATCTGTGACTGACATACGAGTAACCATGTCACAGGATTTGCTGGGATCATGCAAAGCAAGGCGTCTGGCACCGGCAGTGCTCAGTAAAAGTTTGGGCTGGGCTTGCTGCCCCTGGGAGGTCCCTTCCCATACCTCTTCATTGCCAATATGGGCCAATCCATCATCTTTCTTCTCGTTCCCCAGTGCAACAAGATGACCAAGGGGAAAGGCTCCCTGCCCCCCCAGCACGGGCTGGAACTCCTGACGGTGTATGCCTGGGAGCAGGGCGGGAAGGGCCCCCAGTTCAACATGGCTGAGGGCTTTCGCACTGTCCTGGGGCTGGTTACCCAGTACCACCAGCTCTGTGTCTACTGGACCAAAAACTACAACTATGAGAACAAAACCATCGGAGACTTCCTGAAACAGCAGCTTCAGAAGACCAGGTGCAGGCCCAATGTCCCAGAGCCCCAGATCCAGGGTGACGCCCTCTCTCCCCACCTCCTGAGGGCATAGAGCAGAGACAGGAAAATCCGCTTTCTAGAACTGAGCTCTTTTCTAGAAGTGATACCCTTCGCAGCTGAGGGACAGGCAGTCCGTTTCCTGGTCACCTGCGAAGGGGGTTGCCAGATGAAATGCAAGACTCCAAGTTAAACTTGAATTTCAGATAAACAATGAATACTTTTTAATGTAAGTATGTCCCATGCAGTAGTTGGGATATACTTATGCTTTAAGAAACAGCCCTCATTCATTGTTTATCAGAAGTTCAAATTTAACTGGGCATCCTCTATGTGTATTTCTTAAGTCCGGTGACCCAACCTGTGGATCCACCAGGTAGCATAAGCATGTCTCGTTCTTTGGGATTTTGCCCACCTCTGAAATGCTAGAGCTAACAGATGTTTTCATGAATCTGTGATACATCTCCAGGCAGCGGGTAGTGGCTATTTAGGGTGACGCGCTACAAAGGTCTCTGAGGTTGTGAATTGGCTCAGCTGAAAAGAGTGGCCTCGTCAGTTAGTGATGTCTACCACGGGTGCAGGAAGGGAGAGTGGTGGAACCAGTGCTGTGGTTGATTAACAATGCCTGCTTTATGTGCAGAAGGGGCAAGCATGGTTGATTGGTAATGTCTGCCTGGATGCATTGGGTAGAAAGGACAGGATAGAAAAGTAGCTTCTTTTCTATCCTACCTTCTAGTGTGTGTGCCTGGAGCACAGGAGTCTCTGGGCCCTGCCCCTGACCCCTACAGAGTGTTGGGTGAGGGAGGAGAACAGTCCAATCAACCCCCCAGGGGACACCCAGATGTTGCCAGGAATAAGACTGGCCCTGGATGGTAATTGCAGGCCCATCATCCTGGATCCAGCTGACCCAACAGGCAACCTGGGTCCCAATGCCCGCTGGGATCTGCTGGCCGAGAAAGCTGCAGCCTGCATGTCTGCCCTGTGCTGCATGGGCAGGGATGGCACCCCCATCCAGCCATGGCCAGTGAAGGTGAGAGACCTGTGCTCCTTTGTTGGGGACCAGTGTGGGCATGACTCCTCCCAGTCAGGGCCCAGGTGTGCTCCCACATCCCCATGTCCTGTCTGTCCATGTGCTCTTGGCTTCTCCAGGAAGGTTAAGGGTAACTAACATCTGTTACCCTCCACAGGCTGCTGTGTGAAGCCCAGAAAATCAGTGGCCATACCAGATGGACACCAGCCCTTGGCATGGGAAGACTCAGGGACACCTGCCAGATGTGTGTGTGTGTGTGTGTGTGTGTGTGTGTGTGTGTGTGTGAGAGAGAGAGAGAGAGAGAGAGAGAGAGAGAGAGAGAGAGAATCTACTCTACTCCCCAGTCCAGCTTCCCAACTGATGTTTCTGCCTCCCAGCTCTGCTCTCTCCTCCTGGCAGCGCACTTGGCTTACCCAGCCCAATTGAGCTTCATTGAATTCCCTTTGTATCAGATGGGCACCACCCATCTCACACACACCCCTGCCTCCTGTGGCCTACACACTGGAGTCCAGACTCCATAGATTGGTACCAGCCTGGGTTTCCAGCTTCTCCATCACCTTTATGACTGTCTATTCTCAACTGCATCCCTGCCCCTGCTGATAATGTCCTCCTCCCTGACCTCTTTCTGCCCATCCATACCAGCTCAAAGCCTTCTTCCTCTTAAACCCATCCCTGACCTCCCAGGAACCTTTCCTTCCCCAATCCAAGAACTTTTCATGGGGATGGCAGGGTTTTCATCTCATTTGTTAGTCACACTCAGTTGGTCTTGGCTGCCTGGAGCCCTAGGTGTTGAAGGATCCTGAAGAATGGATAGATAGCTGGGAAGAGTGACCCAATCACTTAGTGATGTCTGCCTTTTATGCAATAGAGGAAAGCAGTGGCATGAGTGCCATGATTGATTAGCAATGTCTGGACTGGATGCAGGAAGAAGATGCTTACAGACCTACAGTATATGTCTGGCCTATGGAGAAGCTCTCTGAGCTCAGCTGCTAACAGGAGAGCATGCTCAGATTGACTAGCTTTGTCTGCTACAGACACAGACAGAGGGAGTGGGGGCATGCATGCCATGCAGTCCCTCTCCTTGGACACTCAATTGGATGCCTTTTCATTGGAGGCCTCCTTTGTTTACCTTTCCTGTTTCATTCATCCCCTCAGTTTGTACATCTTGACGCCATATCCAACTTGCCTTCCTGGATTTTTACTGAGTTCCTATCTTTTCTCCTGACCTGCTGGAATGCCACCAGTGGGATCCTCCATCCCGAATATCTAAATGTAAGCCAATATCCAAACAATGGTGCTCAGCCTGCTTCTCTCTGCCCCCCAGAGTAAATAAACCCACCAGGTCCATGCAGGAGGCACTCCTGACCTCTAGTCCAGCAACAGTATCCCACTCAGCACAGGAAACAGAAAGTACTCCAGGAATCGTAAGCAGCAAGGGATTCCATCTAAAGCCCTGGACGGGCTGGAGAAGGCTGGGGCCACCCCTGGACTATTGGTTTCAAGATTAGACCACCATGGCAAAATCAGAAGTCCGGATGCTGCTGCTGTGTCTGCCAACACCACTGCAGCCATCACCACTGCCTTGAAGCTGGGGTCCAGACCCGGGACAGCAGCCACAAACTTCTCTCAGAAGTTGGCAGGCACCAGCACTCCAGGAAGACAGCTTCTGCCTCCCTCCTTTAACACAATCTCAATTACAGCCAGAACCCTGGCAGCAGAGGAGTCTGAGAAGTGAACATTTCATCTCCCACCCTCTGTGGCACCGGGAGGAATGGATGCCCAGGGCCGAGGGGCAGTGGCCGGGACGGCGTCCCCATCAGAAGCACCATGAATATCTGTTGGGTGGGTGAGGGCGTGGTCCATCTCAGAGGGGAGGACCAGGAGGCAGAGAGAAAGCAGCCATGTTCTTAGAGGACACAAGAGTAAAGGGGTCTGGGTGACAATGATGTGTCAATGTAGGTTCTTCAATTGTAACAAATGTCCCACTTGGGGGAGCGTTGATATTGGGGAGGCTGTACTTGTGAGGAAGGAAGAGGTATATAGGAGATCTCTGGGCCTTCTGCCCAGTTTTGCTGTGAACCTAAAACTGCTCTCTAAAAAGTCTGGTTTTTACAAAAAGTAAAGGGGTATAATTTCTGCAACATGCACTCAAATGTAATAATAATACTGATAAGCAGTACATATAGAATGAGGGGCAAATGTGAAATATTCTGGGTGAGGATATTTGTACTCATTTTGCAAAATTTCTCAGTGTTCCAAAATATTTCAAAATCAAATATTTTAAAAATAAAAATATATATTTTGAAAATGATAAAGCACAGACTTTGGAATCAAGTAGTGTGGAATTAGAACCTCGCCAGGAAACTTAGTAGCTGTGTGACCTTGGGCAAATGTCCCCACCTCTCTGAGCCTCCATATTTTCACCTAGATAAGGTGCCTTATCACCCTCCATAGTGTTACAGTAAAAGTCAGACTAGGGCAGGGAAGGACCCTTAGTAGGCAAGGTTCTCCAGAGAAATGGAACCAATAGGATGTCTAGATCTTGAGTGAGATTTATTTTAAGAATTTGGCTCATGTTATTGTAGGGGTTGGCAAGTCCAAATTCTGCAGAACAGGAGGAAGGCCCAGGGAAGGGCTGATGTTACAGCTTTATCTGCTAGTGAAATTTCCCCTTCCTTGGGGGAAGTCAATCTTTTTTTCATGAAGGCCCTCAAACTGATTGGATGAGGCCCACCCGCATTATAGAGAGGAACCTGCTTTACTCAAAGTCCATTGATCTTGTTAATCCTGTCTAAAAAAAAATACCTTTGCAGAAAGATCTAGAATAACGTTTGACCAAATATCTGGGTACCATGGCTCAGGCAAGTTGACATACAAAATTAATCACCCACACCTTGGGGATGTTTGCTTCTATGTCACAGAGGCAGCCGGTGCGAGCCTCATGGGAGTTTCATTTTCACAACTCTAGACACAGGAATTGCACATCTGTCTCCCCTCTGATCTGTGTGCTTCTGAGCCTGTTTTCTGTCCTTGCTGGGTGAGATAAGTGCCTGAAGCGGCCCTGCGAGTGTCCATGTGTGCTGAGGTACTCGGCACACAGAAGCTCCCACCTGCTGATCACTCTGGGACCAGGGTTTGCCCAGTGGCAGAGAGAAACCTGAGTCTGGCTCAGCCCTTGCCTCGCTGTGTGTTTCTGAGCAAGTGAGTCACCTCTCTGGGTCTCTTTCTCCTCACCGCTGTCAGTGAGGCTGAGTTTTCAGGCTCCTGGGAACAAACAGGAAGAAGGAGAAACACCCTCAAAAGATGACCTCTGCCTCCTGTAAAGTTGTATTTGCCTAACAAACGCTTATATGCCATTGGACATATGCCACACCCTGTTCTAAGCACTTTGCAGATATTATTTCGTCCTCACGTTATCCCAATGGGAGACGTGCCACGTTAATCTCCGTTTTACAGATGGGGAAAATGAGGTACAAAAAGGGCAGGCAATGTTCTCAAGGACACAGGTCTTCACAAGTATCAAACCCCCATAATCGGGCTCCAGAGGCTGCGTGTTTCATCACAAGGATTCCTTGAGCAGCTGAAAGGCAGATAACCACAGCTGCGGAGCTGGCAGGACTCTGGTTTGAGGAAGTCAGCCGGGGCGCTCTGTGAGTTTCCGTTTCCTGGTTCCCAGCTCAGGAGTTGCTCTGTCTCCTGCTCTGCCATTAGCTGTCACCTCAGCGGCCAGCAGGAGCAATGGGAAACTGGTTTCAGCACCCAATGCCTGCGCAGGAATTGGATGCATTTATCCAGAAATACCTGAGGCCCTTTAAAGACTGTCAAAAACTGATCGATGAGGCTGTGAACACCATCTGTGCTGCCCTGCAGGAGGTTGAGGAGCCCCTGCTGGTGACAGGTGTGGCCAAAGTGAGTGGAGGGCTGGGGTCAAGGCTTCTGGGAGCCAGGAGATTCACTGGCCACTGGATGAAAGAGTGAATGGATGCTGAGCACCTACTAAGTGCCGAGCCCTGGGTGCAGGGCTCATCACCTTGTCCTCCCCACCCTCGAGTGAGAGGATGGGCTATAAGATAGAGTTTAGGAGCACAGGCTTGGGAGCCGGCTCTGCCCCTTACTACTGTGTGACCAGGGAAGGTTGCTTAACCTCTCTGTGCTTCAGTCTCTGAACCTATAAAATGGGAGAGGAGTATACCCATCTCAGAATGTTATGAGGCTTAAACACCTAATGTTCTTAGTACAGGCCCTGGTACATAGTTAGCGATCAGTAAATGAGCTGTGATTACTCACTGCTATTGTTTCTCTCCTTTCTTAGCAGTAAACTGAGGCTGAAGGACTTCAGTAAAACCATCCAGAAGGTTGCTCTGTGGTTTTCCAAAAGCAAGAGAGGGTCATCAGTTAGCAATGGTTGGTGTTATGGGCACAAACCCCAGAGCTGAGGCTGAAGATTCTGGGCCTTCAGGGGAGGAAAGGGCACTGACTGAGAAGGTGCCAGGACCCCGCGGTGGGGAGGGCATTAGCAACCTCCCCCATCACCCCACCCCCAATGCTCTCCAGCGCTGGCTCCCCACTTCCCTGAAGCCACAGTGCTTTCTGGCCTCTGCCCTTACACACACCCACTAGCCATGCCACTAAAGACATCTGGACACTTGGTGTCTCCTGCCTTGCCCAGATGAGGAAACTGAGGCACAGGGAAGTTATTTAATAGCTGGCATCAGAGCTGGGTTAAGGCCAGGTGGGAGCATGCACCCTTCACCACTGTACCATCGTGCGTCTCAATAGGGTTAACTTGTTTTAACAGGGTCGCCAATTCAATTTCCACATGGGCCAGTGAGCATCGCCCAAGCTGTGCCTGAGCTGAGCTGCCAACAGGTGGCAGGATGGCTCAGCTGGTGAGAGCACGTGCTCCTAATGACAAGACTGCCTGTTCGATGGTGCATGGACTACGCCCACCCACGCGGCTGGGACTGAACTCCGCACCTTGAGCTGAGCTGCCTCCCGGATTGCTCAGTGGATACAGCATGCTCTCTTAACAGCCGGTTCAACTCCCGCATGAAAAAATAAACAAATAAAATAAAAAACAAAATAAAATAAAACATACAAAGAGAAAAGTACATAGAGCTAGGTGTGTAGCCTGATGGGTTCCCACAAACAACATATGTGTGTAACTACACCCAGATCGAGAAACAAAACATTCCCAGCCCCCAAGAGCCCCTGGGCCCCCTATCCTGTCACTACCCCTAACCTCAGGCAAGCACACTCCTGACTTCTGACAGCATAGATTAGTTTTGCCAGGTTTTTTTTAACTTTGTCAGATGACCAACCGGCTATCCCACTTGGCCTGGAACTGAGGGGTTTTCTGGGAAATGGGCCTTTCAGTGCCAAAAGTGGGTAAGCTGGACAAATTGGTTGCCCTGTATAAATGATCTCACGCACTGTGAGGCTTAAAGGTATGTTTTCTTTCATCCATCCTGGTTATGAAATTCTGTGGTTGTGTGGCAGTGTTGTTATTGTTGTTGCGTAGTATTCCACTGCATGGACACACCACATTTGTCTGTTCTAGTGTTGATGACCTCTGGAAATGCTTTCAGGCCGGAGCTAGTATGAAAAGTGCTGGTATGGGCATCCCTACGGTCTTCAGGTGGACAAGTGGATACCTGCCACTCCCTTTTAAGACTACGGTGACATTTGGGGCTTTTGCTCATGTTGAGAAATACTACTGCCTGCTGGGGTGCCCCAGGACCCCCAAGAGCCCAGAGTCTCACATCTCCTTCTCTATCATTGGCAGGGTGGCTCCTATGGCCGGGGAACGGTCTTAAGGGGCAACTCCGATGGTACCCTCGTCATCTTTGTCAGTGACCTTAAAGAATTCAAGGATCAGAAGGAAATCCCATACGAAATCCTCGACAAAATCTGGAAGTGGCTGAAAGACTATCAGCTTGAAAAGAAGCTGGCAGCCAAGATGGAGATCCAGAGGCTGAGTAGCAGGCTCACCATCCAGCTGTCCACAAGATGGCAGAGCATCACTTTTGAGGTGCTGCCTGCCTTCAATGCTCTGGGTGAGCTCTCCTGGCTGTGTGTGTGTCAGGGGGGAGGGGGCATAGGGGTCTGCAGGGGTGTGTTGACAGAGAAAAGTCAAAGAAAGGGGTGGCAGAGAGCCACGTGGTCCTCTAGGCGAGGAAGATACCACTGGTGCTTTCCAAAGTGAGGGACCATCGGCTTTCAAGAGAGGAGGCCTCTCCTACCCCGGGCTTACTCTCTTCTCTAGAACTTCTCCCCCAACTCCTAACTGACTTCAGAAAAAATGTTCTAGACCAGGGGTCGGCAAACTGTGGCTCGCGAGCCACAGGCGGCTCTTTGGGTACGTTCCCTCTCAAAAGTTTGCCGACTCCTAGAAGAGCCAATCCTGTCCCTCACAACAATTTAAAAATTATTCGAGAGCCATAAATATCTTTTTACAGAATCACCATTATGTGAATAATATCCTTTAAAGTTTTATAAATGAAACTATGATAGTTTTATTTTCATGTTCAATTTGACTTCAGAGCCACATGTACGTACCCAAAGAGCCGCCTGTGGCTCCCGAGCCGCAGCTTGTTAACCCCTGGAAGCTCTTCCGTCTGAAAAGTTTGCCGACCCCTGTTCTAGACTCCAGAGTCTAGAGCAGAGCTTCTCAAATGGTGATGTGCACACAAATCACCTGGGACCCTTACACAATGCAGGTTCTGCTTCAGGGGATCTAGGGCCGGGCTCAGGCATTTCAAACCAATTCCGTGCTGCTGCTGGTGGTCTGCAGACCACACTTGAGGATGTAGACCAGAATATATGTTGGTTACAGAAAGAAGTTGGGACAGAAATCTGGGAAAAGTTCAGCTGGGCAGGCATTTGGAATCTTCTGACCAAGGCAAGGACCTTCCATGGGCAACTCGTTAGATAATTGGATGGATGGATGGGTGGATGGATGGATGGATGGATGGATGGATGGATGGTTGATGGATGGATAGATAAGACTCATCATAGTTATAGGTTAGGATCAAGAGCAGGCACATGTATAATCACAAACTTAAATGCCAGAACTCAAATTCAACCCCTCATTAAGTAAATGGGGAAACCAAAGGAAAGACATGTCCCGAGGACCACACTGACTGTGTGGATAAAAAAGTCCAGGCCTTCTAAGCCCCAGGCCAGGGTGCCTTCAAGATGGACACACACACACACACACACACACACACACACACACACACAAACTTGATGGCTCACATTCACAGACCGGCTGACCAATTTTAGAGAAAAATGCACCAGTATGGAAGATAGGCAGCCCTGAGTTCTTATCCTTATCCCATGCTTACCCACTTTTGCTAACTGTAAGATCAGGCTAGAAACAACTAGCTTGCAGGCCCTTTAAGACAATAAGGGCTGAGAGTACATGTCTGCCTCAAACAAGGGCTCGAGTCCAGCTAAAGTGTGACTCAGAATTCTTAGGAAATGCTATGTTCTCTCCTCTTGTTCAGAGCACAATGGTTGGAGACCAGGCCATAGCATCCTCTGCTGGGTTCACCCCATCATGCAAGGATGGTGTGAGAAGATATAAATTCTTCTTCCCATGTGGTATCCAGGAGCTGTCACCAGATGGTAGTAGAGTTGCACATTCCAAACTAAGGTCCCTTTTCGACAAGGCAATAGTCGCTTTCTGAGAAAAGTCACCTACGAGGGAATTCTTAGATTACTTTCTTTATTAAATATTAGCCTAACTAATGTGACCTACTCTCCACACCAGCTCCAGGCTGACTTCCTTCAACTATACCTCTCTCTCCACTGTGTGCCACCACTGTTCTCTCCCCAGGATCTTTGGCCTAAAGCAGGACTCCTCTATTTACTTGACTTCCTGGGGTTTCAGTTTCCTCCCATGTAAGTTATTTATTTACACGAAGGGCTTACATGTACATGGGCTACCAACTCAACAAATGTTGTTACATGATTACCATTATTGAACAGGATAGGATATTCTTCCCCTCAACCTCTCTGTGCATACCCAGTGCCCTGAACCGTGCCCAGATAATAGTAGGAAGTGCGTAAATACCCTTTGGGAGGAATGAAAAGAACAACCGGGCTCCTGTCTCCTGGTCTTTTATCTAAATGTGTTTATAAACAGTGGAGCTCAGCTAGCACGAATGGAAACCCTTTGATAAAATTAGGCAACCTATTGCCCTCACCCATCACATTTGCTTTCCTTACTCTGACACCAGTGGTTCTTGAACTTCAGTGGGTATCAGAATCATCTGGGAACTTGGTAAAAAAAAAATACAGAGGCCGGAGCTCTCCCCACTTGGGTATCAGAGCTCCTGCAGAACTAACCTCAAACTCAGAGACCCAGGCTCGTCGACACGGGAGGCTTCTGGGCCTGTGTTCCAGATGAGCTAGGCAGCAGGATTTGGATAGGCAACCCAGTTTGAGAGCCACTGCCCAGCATCACCCCACCTCACAGGGTGCGGTCCTGGGGGAGTACGCCTGCCCACTGGCCTCCATCTCCAGTCTCCAGGGCCCTGCCTTCACCTCACCTGCCTCCTCAAGGTGCCCATACCCTTGACTCTTTGAATTAGAACTGGATGGGCTCCCTGGCAGAATATATTACACGTGATATATAAACTTTATTTGCTTCCAGGTATATACCAACTGTGCCAACATCATTCTTAAAAGAAACCATCTTTTTCCTACTAATTTGGAACTCCCCCTCTTTCTTTTATATAATTGTGTCTCTCATTTCCTCTATTTGGTTCCACAGATCTTGTCTTAAGCCAGCACCATATCGTTTGCATGATGGTCATTTTAAACCAGATTTTATTATCAAGCAGGGCAAGACACCCTTCACCTTTTATGCAAATCCCCCTGTCCTCTTTGGTGTCAAACTGTATCTAACCTCACTGAGGCCAAGTTATGTGAATACCAAAAGTCCTGTTTCTCTTTCACACCAGACTTAAGTGAGCAGCCCAGTCCCTGGACCTATTGAGAGCTTTAAAGGTCCCTGGATGTGACAAAAGCCAGCCCTGGCGAATTCTCAGTCTGCTTCACAAAACTCCAGCAGAATTTTTTTAAGAACCATCCTGGAAAACTGAAGGATTTGATCCTCTTGGTAAAATACTGGTATCAACAGGTAAATTTCAAATTGTCTGTCTCTGGCTATCAACCATTTCCTTTTTTTTTTTTTTTTTTTTGAGGGCAGTGTCACTGGCCCTCATATGTGGGACCCGAACCGGGGCCGCTGGCTTCCCAAGCCAGTGCCCAACCACCGCGCCACTCAGCCGGCCGACCATTTCCTTTTTATTAAGATAATTTACATCCAGTAAAGTATGACAATCTTAACTATACAGCTCAATACATTTTTTATATATTGTTAAGCAATACCAGATCAAAATAGGGCACAGTTCCTGGACCCCAGCCAGCTGCCTCCAGCCCACTCCCAGTTAATACTCCCCGAAATGACCCACTGTCCTAACACCTGTCACCACAGGTGCATTTAGCTCATTTTCAAACTTGATACAAATGGAATCATACTGGACTCTGTGTCTACCATCTTTGGCTCAACATGATGTCTGAGAGATTTGTCCATGTTGAGGTGTGGTTGTAGTTTTCATTGTTTTATTGTATTACTATGCCACACATTTATCCATTCTTCTGATGGACATTCAGGTCATTTCCAAATTGGGGTGATTATGAATTAAGTTAGTATGGATATTCCCCCACGGGTGTTTTTGTGAATTTAAGCACTCCTTTCTCTTGGGTAAATATGCAGGAGTGGAACTGCTGGGTTATCAGCTATGAGTAGCTGAAAATGTACATTTGTGTGTATACATATGCACATGGCATATATATGTAGGTACATATGGGTACATAATGATGACTATATACATATTTAATTTTAGTAAATATTGCCAAATACAGATGACCCCTAACTGACAACAGTTCAACTTAAGATTTTTTTAAAAATTTTATAATGGTGTGAAAGTGATATGCATTCCATAGAAACCATCCTTTGAACTTGGATCTTTTCCTGGGCTAGTGATACGTGATACCATACTCTCTCGTGAGGCTGGACAGTGGCAGCGAGCCGCAGCTCCCAGTAGCCCCGTGATCACAAGGGTCAGCAACCAATACGCTACCGCGTACTGTGTGGCCAGCCCTCTTTTGGATACTGTGTTATCCAAAATATAACACAGGTCTACAAAATGCCCATCTGTGTCTCCAACTTCTGGTGAGAAGAAGAGAGAGGCAATGCCTCTTGAAATGAAATTCAAGATAAATGCCCAACCATGGTGAATGTTAAATGTTCTGAGCATGTGTAAGGTAGGCTAGGCTAAGCTAGGATGTTTGGTAGGTTAGGTGTTTTAAAAGCCTTTCTGACTTACGATATTTTCAAACTCATGATGGGCTTATTGGGAGGCAAGTTGAGCAGCATTTGTAGTGTTCCCAAATGTTTGTACCAAATTACTCTCCCATCAGCAATGCATGATATTTTCAGGTATGCCACAGCCTTGTCAATGCTTGATAGCGTCAGTCCATCAAATTTTAGGCATGGTGTCTTTGCAATCACTGGTGGGGGTCAGAACCTTCCTATAGACGTCTGGTTTCTTGATTGCAGACCCCTGGCATGGGAGGAACAGGGTCCCCAAATTAGCCACTGCCTATTTCTTCTCCCACAGTGCCAGAGAAAGCTGAGGACTGCACCGCTGCTGCCCTGGTATGCCCTGGAGCTGCTCACAGTCTATGCCTGGGAGCAGGGGTGTGGAGCAGATGACTTTGAGGTAACCAAAGGCATCAAAGCGATTCTGGGGCTAATCAAAAAGCAGGAGAATCTGTGTGTCTACTGGACAGTCAACTACAGCTTTGAGGATGAGACAGTCCAGAACATTGTGCTGGGCCAGATCCGATCACCCAGGTACCCAGCATCCCATGGCCCTCTGTACCTCTTCACTTGCATGCCCAACTGTACCCCTTAGGAGCCAGGTCTCAGCCCTATCCTTTCCGGCCAAACCAAAAGAAGGTCAGCAGCAGTGGGTAGGAAGGGGAACACAGGTCTGTCTGAGGAAGAGATAGATACCCAAGTGATGCTTTTACACATCCCAAATCATTATCACATTTTGGTCGCCAAAACAAACACTTGAGAGGTGCTTTCCCTTCTAAAAGGAAGGGGCTGAGAGAGAAGAAAGATCAGCAAGAAGAGACCATTTTATTATATTATTAATGGAACATCTCCATCAAGCACAGTATATAGGACCAGAGAGGTTAAACAAAGAGCCTCAGCAACTGAGAGGCACCACAGGAGTTAAAATCTAGGTTAACAGATGCCCAGTCTAGCCCTCTTTCTCCCAAACTGATTTCTCCTCCCACAAGAAACCCAACTGATTTTTTTTTTTATTGGTAATATAATGGATTTCCTTGGTCTAGGCCAGTAATCTTGGATCCAACTGACCCAACTAATAAAGTGAGCAAAGATATCACCTGCTGGGAACCACTGAATAAGAAGCTGAAATCTGGTTGTCCCGCCTGAATGAGTCACCCGGACCAGATTGGAATGTTCTGGTGAGAGGGCTTTCCAAGGACAGCTCGTGTCATGCTGTAGGGAGGGCCCTTCTGACACCTAGACTGCAGTCGTACCCAGGTCACCATGTGTTGATGTCCTAGGGGGCTGTCACAAAGTCCCATGCACTGAAAGCGACAGAAATGTAGTCTGTCACAGTTCTGGGGGCTGGAAGTCCAAGACCGAGGTGTTGGCAGGGCCGTGCTCCCTCTGACAGCTCCAGGGGAGGATTCTTTCTGCCTTGGCTTATGGCAGCGTCACTCCAACCTCTGTCTCCGTTGTCACATGCCCTTCTCTTGTGTGTCTTCACTGTGTCTTCCCTGCATTAATGTCTACCTCTGTGCCTCTGTCCCTTTCTTATAATGACACCAGTCATTGGATGAAGGCCCACTCTAATCCAGTATGACCTTATCTAAACTCGGTAACGTCTGGGAAGACCCTATTTCCAAATAAGGTCACATTCACAGGTGTCTGGATTAGGACTAGAACATATCTTTTAGGGGGACACAATTCAATCCATAACACACCATTGGGGTCCTCCCCTTCCACTGAAATGATGGCAAAGTACAAAATTGAACAAAGAGCAAAGGTGGGAGGCACCTGCAGATGAGACATTTCAATTAATTTTTACGCATGGGGGAAGGTGATGACAGATGAACTGGCGCAGAGCCCAAGGGAAGTGGGGGGCCGTCACCCCTGCAGATGCCAAGACAGGTTCTGAGCTCCGTTCAAGCGGGTGTGCAGGGGAAGAATGAGAAGAGGGGCTGGAAACAGGACTCATCGCGGGGCCGGCTACGCACCAGAGGCACTGGCTTTCCCCCCGCATCCGAAAAAGGAGAAGCGAATCTATGAACACCCTCAGAGCTTATCAGAGAAGGGCAATCTAACAAAACATGCTCAGTTACATCACTGAATCCATTCAGTGTTCCGGGAGCGGGGGGTGGAGGGAGTCAGGAGTGGGGGGGCGGGTAGGGGACACAAATGCATGGCTGAGGCCAGATAGGTCAGCTAAATTCCACATTTCATAGACATGGGACGAATTTATATCCAAATCATGGGAGGCAGGATCTACATCCCATATGCACAGAAACTCGAGGGGCAATGTGAATAGACTTAACCAAATTCATGGGGCCCTGGAGGTCACGAAGCACGTGAACAGGGTCCAGAAGGATTTCCATGTTCTGACAAGTGGTCCCTGTGCCCTCCCCCAACCCCTACTTTCCCTGGACTCCAGGTGTTTGCTCCCTGACATCAATTTTCCCAGTGTCCTAAGACAGCTTTTTAAAAAATATATATTTCCCCCCAACATTCTGTTCTGAAAACATTCAAATGTATAGAAAAGTTGCAATAATGGTCAATGAACTCCTGTGTGAACCTTCACCTGAAACCCCAAATGTTTAACAATGTCCACATTTTGTGTGACAGTTTGTGTGTGTGTGTGTGTGTGTGTATACACACAAGTATCACCATCATCATCATCATCATTATTATTATCCTTATTATTGTCGTTGTTGTTGGTACTGAGCTCTTTAAGAGTCGGCTGCCATAGAAATGCCTGTTTTCATAGGCATTTCTGAGAACAAGGGCATTGTGCACTGGTCAAATTCCAGAGGTTCAGGTTAACATACAGCAGGTTCTCAAGTAACATCCTTCTGTTATAATGTTGCTGAGATGCCTGGGAACTTAGCCCTTGTTTATATCAATTAGCCTGTGGGAATATTGGTCTCCCTGTGCCTTGTTTCACTTAAAGTCGCAGAATCTATTGATGTCTTGAAGTGAGGACTTGCTGTATGACCATAGTCTGGTTAAGATCCATTTTCAGGTTTTGCCGATCATCCTGACAATGTCCTTTATAGCCATTTTTTTTTCCCAACCCAGGAGCACACATTGCATTTAGTGCCATGCCTAGAAGGAAGGAAGGGCACCTTTGCAGGTGTCACTGGTTAAGATGAGGTCATCCCGGATTCACATGGACCCACAATCCAATGATCATTGTCCTTATAGGAAGACACACAGAGACATAGGTACAGAGGGGAGAAGGCCATGTGACTACAGAGGCAGGAATCAGAGAGATGCATCTACCAGCCAAGGGACACCAAGGATTGCTGAGGCCACCAGAAGCTGACTCAGGCAAGAAAGGGTCCTCCGTGGGTGACCATTCAGTTGGTTAGAGCGTGGTGCTGATAACAACCAGGTTGCCGGTTCGATCCCTGCATGGGCCACTGTGGGCTGCACCCTCCTTACCTCCCCTAGAGCCTTCAGAGAGAGCACAGCCCTGCCCACACTTTGATTTTGGACTTCTAGTCTCCAGAACTGTGAAAGAATAAATTTCTGTTGTTTTAAGCCCACCCCCACCCCCCGCCAGTTGTAATTTGTTTCGGCAGCCCCAGGAAACCCACCCACCTGGGCACAGCAGGTTGAACAGAGGCTTGTTAGAACCCTGAAAAAAAATGAGCGTGATCATCAAAAACCTATAATTGCTACAGGAAATAGGAAAATAAGGGAAGCACAGATAGACCACTAGGGAAGCTAAAAGGTGCTGGCCATTAGTAGATGATGCCACAACTGGAAGTGGAAACTAGAGGGCAGTTTGCAGTCAAGGGCAGGAAGAAATCCATCCGTTGAAGGAAGCATCCAGATCTCTCCTAGGAGGTCAAGGGGAGCAACTAGGAGAGTTTTGTTTCTGGGGGATCTTAGGTACCACCTTAAAGTCTCAGGTATGTTCCTGGAATATATCACTGCAAGAAGTAAAGACCACAGAGGTACCAGCATGAGGGTAGGAGAGCGGGAGGGTGAGGTAAGCAGAGCCCCACCCCCCAACAGGCAGGGCAGAAGGCCTGGGGCTGGCTGGCAGGGGCCACTCAGAGTGGGGTTCTTCTGCCTTCCCCAGCCAGCACCGCTCCAGGACACCCCAGGTCATCTTCTGGATAAGTTCATCAAGGACTTTCTCCAGCCCAATGAAGATTTCCTAAAGCAGCTCCGCGAAGCTGTTAACATCATCTGTTCATTCCTTAAAGAAAATTGCTTTAGAAATTCACCTACAAAGGTTCAGAAGGCTGTCAAGGTGAGCACTGGCCTTTTTCTGAAGGGGTATTACTGGCAGGGCACTAAGCAGTGTCTGAGGCATGTAATGCTCATCTTCCACCAGAGGCTTGAGGGCAAAGGATAAGGGAAGGAAGTTACTGTCATTAACAACATACTTTTGATTCTGTAAGCATCCTAGGGTTGCTGGCATCTTTGGCTTGTAGCTATATTGCTCGGATCTCTGCCTCCATCTTCTCATCACCTCCTCGTCTCCTTGTGTCTTCTCCCTTTTTTTTCTCTTCTAAAGACACTTGTCATTGGATTTAGGGCACACAGATCCCTAACTTAATTACATCTACAGAGACCCTGTTCTCCAAATAAGACCACATTCACATGTTCCCAGCAGACATATTTTTCTTGGGGGAAGGTGAGGGGGTGGGTGGAGGGAGCACCATTCAAACCATTGCAGATTCTAAGCTGGGTGTGTACAGAACCAAAAAGCGGCCTCTGGGCCGGCCGAGTGGTGCGCTGGTTAAGCACTGGCTTGGGAAGCCAGTGGCCCCGGTTCGGGTCCCACATATGAGGGCCAGTGACACTGCCCTCAAAAACAAAACAGAACAAAAAACACAAATCAAAAAAACCCCCCGCCTCTTTCTTGTTTCAATGACTGCAGCCTGGTTGCTCTCATCAACTGAACTAGAGATTCAGTGGATTGGACCATTCTTGTCCATGGCCCAAAGGCCATGGGTTGACACTCTTCCCTCTGTCTGCATGAATGAACTGGCTTAGAACAGGGATTAACTGAAGATCTGTATACAGGAAACAGAACACCCATAGTATGCAGAGCCAAGCATTACTTTCCATGGGTAAAAGAAATGGGTGCTCCACAAAATCAAATGAGCCTTCCAGCGGGCAACCAGGGCCATGAGCAGTGCCCAGAGCAAAACCCACTGCATCGTGCCATTGGAGGGTTCTCTGTGCGGCAGCTGGCTTCCTCCCAGCTCTCCTGCAAAAAGCTATCAGCCAAGGAGCTCCTCAAAATAGAATGAGGCTGCCCACTGCCTGGCAGCTCAGGCAGGGGTTGCCAAGCCAGGGCAGCGAGCTAAGAATGGTTTTTACATTTTTACAGAGTTGTTGAAGAAGAAGAAAGGTGAAGAGGAATAGGAGGGGGAAGAAGAGGGAGGAGGGAGGAAAGAATCAGAAGTGGGAAGAGGATGGGGGAGCGAGGAAGGAAGTGGAGAAGCCTTTGTGAAGGAGACAAATGAAGACCCCAGAGCCTAAAATATTTCCTACCTGACCCTTTACATAACGTCTGCCAATCCCTGTACCTCAATTGTGAATATTCACCCAATGACCCCCAGACTACAGGGAGAAATGGATGTATCAGGGAACAGATGAGAACTTTCAACAGAATGATTGCATCCAGTTGGATTTCTGTCAGGTCACAGGAAGTCAAAGTGAAATATGCTTTAGGAGACATCTTTAGAGAGTTGACTTGAGAAGAAGGTAACTTAGAACTAACCCATCAGTTGTTCGTGCATAAATAAGCAGCTCAAACGGTATGAGAACAACTGCTTTTGGAACCATGTAATTCTATTCATGTGAAAAATGAAACACCCTGCTTTGGTCTCAGCCCTCTCTGGACCCAAACTTGGAACCTACCCATGGCAACCTCGTTAATTAGCCCAACTAGTGCCAGTCCATGGGGGTGAAGGGCTCATGGTCTAGAAGATGCTGTATCTCAACTCGCCTTTCCTCACTAGGGTGGGTCGGCCGGCAAAGGCACAATTCTGAAGACTGGTTCTGATGCTGACATTGTCGTGTTCGTCAGCTCACTTGAAAGCTACACCTCCCAAAACACAGAGAGATGCATCATCATCAAGGAAATCCAAAAACAGCTAGAAGCCTGTCAGCAGGAGGAGGAGTTTGAAGTGAAGTTTGAGATTTCAAAATGGAAGTCTTCCAGGGTGCTGAGTT
The DNA here is from genome assembly GCA_033961575.1 of Aselliscus stoliczkanus. Taxonomy (NCBI): domain Eukaryota; kingdom Metazoa; phylum Chordata; class Mammalia; order Chiroptera; family Hipposideridae; genus Aselliscus; species Aselliscus stoliczkanus. The sequence continues at coordinate 8,363,962 of CM066736.1, forward strand.
TCTCTCTAAAATCCAAAGAGCTCAACGAAAGTGTCGACTTTGATGTGCTGCCTGCATTTAACACACTAGGTAGGACTCCACATAGCTTGGCGTCCAGAGGAGGGAGATCGGTTCTGGAATAATGGTGGGAGGCGGTGGAGGGAAAGACACATGACTTAGTAATGAATGGGCAGGTGGCATTAATAATGGCAGCAATACAATCGTGCCCCACCCCTTAGCCGTGGTTTCGCATTCCGCGGTTTCAGTTACCCACCATCAACCGTGGTCTGAAAATATTAAATGGAAAATTCCAGAAATACACAATGCACACGTTTTAAATTGCATGCAGTTCGGGGCAGTGTGGAGAAATCTCACCCCGTCCCATCTGTCTTACTCAGGATATGACTCCTCCCTCTGTCCAGCATGTTCACACTGTGTACTTTCCCCGCTTGTTAGCTACTTAACCACCTTAGTTATCAGATCAGCTGTCACGGTATCACAATGCTTGTGTTCAAGTCACCCTTACTTTACTTGATAATAGCCCCAAAGTGTAGGGGTGGTGAGCTGGCAATTCAGATATGCCCAAGAGAAGCCCCAAAGCACTTCCTTTAATGAAAAAGTGTTTGTATACAGGAAATAAACATGGAATATAGAGAGAGTTCAGTACTATCCTTGGTTTCAGGCATCCACTTGGGGCTGTTAGAGCAATCCCACCATGGATAAGGGGTCTTACTGTACCTTAGCCCTGTGTACATTTTCATTCCCCATGTAACTGTTCCAAGATGACCGGGGCCCACACCTTATTCTCCTGTGGTGTCATTCACAATATTTGTCAAAGAATGTGGTACACAGGAGTTCTGTACAGATTTATAGATCAAATGCCTCAAGTGTTAGTGAAGGAAATTTAAAAACAGGCTGTGGGAGGAATTCTGAGACAAAGACAGGAAACCTGGGTGTTTAGTTTCAATCTTAGGCAAAAATGTCCTTTAGAAATTCAATTCAGGGGGCCAGCCGAGTGGCACGGTGGTTAAGTGCTGGCTTGGGAAGTCAGCAGCCCCAGTTCAGATCCCACATATGAAGGCCAGTGTCACTGCCCTCAAAAAAAAAAAGAAAGAAAGAAAGAAAGAAAGAAAGAAAGAAAGAAAGAAAGAAAGAAAGAAAGAAATTCATAGGTGACAGACACATAATGGAGTCCTAAAAGAAACCAAAACTATTTCCGGCATTTTCCAAATCCAAATCAAGAAGACTGTGGAACCTTCCCTCTGAATGGTTCTTAGTGTCTCTCCGAGTGGAAATAGCAGTAGAGGTTGGAGGTTGGCTAACTTTATTTGTAAATGGCAAGACAGCAAATATTTTCAGCTTTGAGGGCCATATGGTATTTGTCACAACTACTCAACTCTACCGTTGTAGTCTGAAAGCAGCCATAGACAATACATTAACAAATGGGCATGGGAGTTCCAATAAAACTTTATTTACAAAAAACAAATAGTGGGCCAGATTTAGGCTGGGGCCATAGTTAGCAAACGCCCATTCAGCACTGTCCAAAAAGGTCTTTCTATGATCATGGGAATATTCTACATTTCCGTTCTATATCTATTGAGAGTTTGAAGTGTGGCTAGTGTGGTTGAAAACCTAAATTTTTAATTTGATTTCCCATCAATTAATTTAAATGCAAATAGCCACATGGGCTGGCTGTTGTCATACTTGGCAGTGCAAAACTAAATAAATACTTTAATAATACCACCTATACTCATATATACCACCATCTGACTTTTAAAAATACAGTAAAACTTTGGATTGTGAGTAACATGGTTTTTGAGTGTTCTGCAAGATGAGCAAACATTTCTAATACATTTTAACTTGATAAACAAGTGATGTCTTGCAATACTTGTAGTTTGTTTCCAGAACAAATTATGCTCTAGAGATCATTACTCTAGAGATGTTCCCAATATCTTAGACATAATAATTCAAATATACTAATTGAGTACAAAATAATTTCCCAGAATTAAATATTTGTCAAACGTGTTTCAAAAACTGTTGCTTTCTATACATATTAAGGCATAATGTAAATATATCTCTCCCATCCTAGGGGAACTGAAATCTGGCTCTAAACCCAACCCCAAGGCCTACACTGAGTTCATCTATCTGAATAAGTCCTCAAATTTCCCGGGGGGGAATTTTCTACCTGTTTTACGGAGCTGCAGTGTGACTTTGTTAGCACTCGACCCACCAAACTGAAGGATTTAATTCGCTTGGTGAAGCACTGGTACAAACAGGTATGACAGCCCTTGTTCCAGCCGTCTGCTTATTATTTGGATCAGTTCTCTGCGACCGTGAAACCAGTACTTACCCAACGCCCTGTGTGCCCACACTCTCCCATGCTGGGGGCTGTCCACTCCTTAATTCTAAGGATCTTTGTGGAGTTCCCATCACTAACCCCATTACGTTGGGCTGGGTGGAGAGCATCTCTTACAAAGCAGCTACATGGGGTTTAGTGTGCCTTTGCTCTGACCCCCAAAGAATTCTGCAGGAATCGAAATTACCCTGCCTGCGAAGGGGAGATGAAGTTGGGGTGTGCATGCGTACAAGTCTCCAGCCTGGCTGACCGGCTGCTGAGTGCCCATAAACTAACAGACAGAGACGTAGCTACCTCTGGGAAGGCGGGTGGAAGCTACAGGTGGTTCCCGGGGCAGCATTTTCTAAGTATCGGTTTGCCTGCCTTCATTTCCCTCAGCTGTCTTGCACTCAGGGCAGTTTCGGAGTGTTTTCACGACAGCAACCATCCAGCATTTCAGCTTTCGCCTGAGGTGTCGCCTGTCTGTGTTCAGCTCCCTGAAGCCTGAGATGGAGACTGAGCTCTGTGGTCCCCACCCCAGGAAATGAGAGCAATGGTTCCAGAGGGCTCGGGACTACAAGGTGACCTTGAGCAAGTGACTTCACTTCCCCGGCTTCATCTAAAATGACCATCATAGTGACTGCTGTGTAGGGGTGGTTGGGGAGATTAGGGATGACGTAGGTAAAACGTCTGGCCCCATAATTAACACGCAGTAGGTCTCCCCCCTGCCTTGACCACTATCATCTGACGCTTCCCTTCTTCCTTCAGTGTGAAAGGAAGCTGAAGAAAAAGGGGTCTCTGCCCCCCAAGTACGCCCTGGAGCTGCTCACCATCTACGCCTGGGAGCGGGGAAGTGGCCTGGCGGATTTTGACTCCGTGGAAGGTTTCTGGACCGTCCTGGAGTTGGTCAAACAATATCCGCAGCGCTGTATCTTCTGGATGGTCAATTACAACTTTGAGAATGAGACTATGAGGAACTTCCTACTGACCCAGATCCACAAAACCAGGTGACCCGCACCCCCTGCCCCCCACTCCCCACCGCTGTTTTTCTTAACTTGATTCCCTCTAACACTATCTCTGCCACCTGGATTCTCCTCCCGAGGAGGGGTCATGATTCATTATCCTTGTGTGAAACCGACAGGGGGAAGGTGCGAACCAACAGAGCCTCCTGCCGTGTCCAGGAGTAAAACCCTAGGGAGGCAGTCTCTAATGTCATCCAGAAGGAATAGAGAAAGGAGGACCAGGGCGCCAGGTTCCTGCGTGGCCTTCATCTTTCTAGGTCGGAAGGAAAAGCATGGATTTATGAGCAGGTCTAAGAGGTGTTTGGAAGCGTGTCCCTGAGAAATAACACTATATTCCTAGGCCCATGTATCCTACAGTCTTTTTATTAGATCAGGTTTTGTCTACCCTTTCCGACCTGCATCCCACAAAACCATTATCCTTCAAGAACAGGAAGGGATCTTAGTGTATTCCCTCAGCATCACCAGTAAGGCACAAAAACAATGGAGGCGAAAGGCAAGGAAAGGGACAAAAGAAAAGAATACTGAGAAAGCAGAGGGGAGAAGAAAGAGAGCACAGGATACCTTGGGTTGCCTACCATGGATGTGGTCTCCTTGGCAACATTACATTCGATTCAATTTTATGTCGTATTTCAGTTGACCTGGCATGGAGGAGATGTTTCATTGATGCTTCCATGTATGTAGTAACAGCTTTCAAAGCATTTTGGACAAATGTCATTTCACTATAGGAAATTACTTTGAACTGTATAAATACATTTGAATTCCTGACATCTAAGATATAAGGACACATGGTATAATTTCTGAGAGGAGAATGGGCCCCGGATTCTGAGGCCACGGGTTCTGAAAAGCATGCCTCTAATGCCTCCTAACCCTTTGTTTAGGCCTGTGATCTTGGACCCAGCCGACCCTACTGGCGACGTGGGTGGAGGGGACCGTTGGTGTTGGCATCTTCTCACGAAAGAAGCTACTGAATGGTTGTTCTCTCTGTGCTTCAAAGATGGGGTTGGACATCCTGTACAATTGTGGAGCGTGCCGGTAAGAATAATCTAAAGAAATTGTCATCTGGAAATTGCCCGGTGACAGGCTTAAATCAAAGGCTCCTCCTGCTGTAGCAACTTAAAATTCATTCAGCCGCAAATAACAGATAGCCCAACTCAGGAGTTTCAACAATTTTTTTTTCCTTCCCATTACAAGAAATCCTCAGGCCTATAATCCAGGGACCTCACAACAGTTTCATCATGCTTTCTCCATGAGCAAACTTCCCCCACTATTAGCATTTAGGGCTGGATCATTCTTTGTGGTGGGGCTGTCCAGGGTTGCGTGGGATTTTGAGCAGCATCCGTGGTCTCTACCCACGAGATGTCAGTCGCACCATCCCCCATGTGACAACCAGAAATGTCTCCAAACATTGCCAAATGTCCCCTGGGGTGCACCTTTCCCCAGCTCTTTCTGGCTCCACTCTGTTGAGTCCTCATGGCACTGAATGTGGCTGCTGCACATCTCGATGGCAGGTTCCTGGTCCGGACAGGAAGAACAGACAGGAGAAGATACCACCCCAAGGATAGCTTATCAGAAGCCTCATCCAACAAAGTCTCTTATGTTTCATTGCCCAGAACTGTCATGTGACTACCTGTTTCTTTTTTTTTTTTTTTTAAGATTTTATTTGGGAATTGGGGTAGGGGAACAGTGTTGGGGAATCAAGGAAGGGGAACAGACAAGTTGCTGTCCTTTTGTTCTTTAGTCTAGTTGTGGAGGACGTCACTTAACTGGCCCATGTTGGTATTATCATTGTGCTCTTCCTAGGAGAGGCAGATCGGTTGCCGGCCTGTAGATGGCCACTCATGGCAGCTCTTGGCAGCTAATGCTGACTGCTGGCCACTCATGGTAGCCTATGGCAGCCCACTGCAGCCTACACTGTCGCTATCGCCTCATGGCAGCCCAGCTCCAGGTGGAGCTGTTGTTCACCATCTTAGCTGTAGAGGGCACTGTCACTGGCCCTCATGTGGGATCCCAACTGGGGCCCAGCTGCTCAGAGCTGGCGTCCCAAACCAGCTCTTAACCAACGCACCACTTGGCAAGCCCAGACTATCTGTTTCTTAAAAGTGGCTGCAAAAAGAGGGATGAAGATGACTGGGGGTTGGGGTTGGGTCACCCAATCAAGAGTGTCTGCCACACCTGTGCAAAGCTCCCCTCCTACCAAGATACCTGCCACCAGGTACACTTGGTTCTCCCACCAGGTTCTTTCTCAAGGTTTTTTGAAATCAGGGTTTCTCAAACTCAGCACTAGTGACATTTTGGGCCGATCATTGCTGTAGGGGGCTGTCCTGTGCAGTGGAGGATGTTGAGCAGTGTCCCAAGTCTCTACCTACTTAATGCCATCCAGTTGTGCCCGTTAACAATGTCTATAAAGACATTGCCTCATGTCCTTTGTGGGAGGAGGTGCAAAATCATCTGCTTTAGAGGAACCCCCACCCCACTTCAGGGTCAGCTTTAGTTATCAAGATCTGCATTATCAGCAAGTACCCCAAAATTATCCCTGGTGATAGTTGCCCTCTCAGACACACTTTCTTCTTTTTATTTCTGATTCTTTCAACCAGTGGTTTTAACTATATACCGTGTTTCCTCGAATATAAGACCTAAACGGAAAATAAGCCCTAGCATGATTTTTCAGGATGCTCATAATAGAAGCCCCACCCCAAACATAAGCCCCAGTTAAGATCGTCACCCAGACACAACTGTTTGAATACATGTAGATTTTTGTACATGAATAAATAAATAAATGTAGATTGTTGGAACAAAAATGAATATAAGACCCGGTCTTATTTTCAGGGAAACACGGTAGGATGCACATTATTTTCGCACACATATTTCTTTCTTTCTAGACAATGCAGACACCAGGAAGCTGTGGTGCTATGTTGCATCTTGTTGTCAATGAGATGTTCTCATACAGAAGTAGTGAAATCCTCGACTGAAAATGCTAGGAGAAACTTCTAGAGGTCACCTGGCAATTGCTTTTGAAGAATCAATTTACTGTATAAAAGAGTAACCCAGATCTATTCTTCCATTAATGGTCCTCACTTCTTCGACTCCTCTTCAAATCAAGACCGCCGCGTCCTTTGAAAAGTCTCATAAGGCCTCGCCTTGCTGAACTCTCACTCCACAAGTGACCTACCTTATTAAAAATATTTGCTCTCATCCAGCTTTATGAGCTATCAACCATTCTGTATTTATCTAATTAGCTCCTTCCTTTCCCTTCAGGTCTTAGAGGCAGAATCCCTCCTTATTCTGAAAGAGCCCTTTGGTTCCCATAATTCAGTGATCTTGCTTTCAGAATCTTCCACCTCACTCACCTCCCTCTGTACACAGAACCCTGTCTGCCCCTGCTGAGTTGAAGGTCTCCTAAGCCAGTAGTAAGCCAGCCTCTTCTCAGACCTTCCAACTTTCCAAAGGCTTGGGTTATAACTGTTGAGATATTTTATATATATAGTCTCCTGTTGTCCTCCTCTGCACCTACCTTTATTCTCCCATCCAGGAGTACCTTCTTGCCAAATCAAAAGCCTTTATCTTCTGGCTTTAGCTTTAAAGCTACTTGAAGGTCTAAGTGTTTTTAACCTCATATATGTCTACTTAAAGTCTTATTGTTGTCACATATACCAACGGTCATATAATAAAGAATATATCTGGTCCTTATTCCCAGTTCCTGGCACAGAGCTTCAAAAACTCTTGAAATTTCCTGATAGGAGTCTTTTGTATTCATAATGAGCCCCTACCAACCATCCCTGAGTTTATGCTAATGAGGTGTGGGCTCTTAGATTTCAAAGGAGGGGTTGGCCATGCCAGAAAGACCAAGCCAGAAATCCCAAGTACGTGATTAGAAGGTTGAAACTTTCAGCCCCATCTCCAACTCTCAAGAGGAGAGAGGGCTGGAGATTGAGCTCAAGCATGTGGCCAAGGATTTAATCAATCACAAGTCTGCAATGAAACCCCAATAAAATCTCTGGACAACCAGGATTGGGAAGCTTCCTGGTTGGCAAATATATCAACGTATTGTGAAGAGGACACATCCTGACTCCATGCGGACGGAAGCTCCTCCACTAAGGACCCTTCCTGATCTTGCTCTTTCTGTATCTCTTCATCTAGCTGTTTATCTGTGTCCTTTATAATAAAATGGTGATTGGAAGTATAGTGCTTTCCTGAGCTCTGGTAGTCATTCTAGTGAATTATTGAACTTGGATTTGTAGCCACATTAGATAGAAGTACGAGTAGTCTGGGGATCCCACTTGCAACTGGGATCTAAAGTGGGGACTGTCTTATTGGGACCTTGCCCTTTAACTGTGGGCTCTGGACTAACTTCAGGTAGTGTCAGAATTGAATTGAATTGAATTGAATTGAATTGAATTGAATTGAATTGAATTGAATTGAATTGATTTGAATTGAATTGAATTGAATCGAATCGAATCAAATCGAATCGAATTATAGGACACCCAGTTGGTGATAATGAGTTGGTCTTAGACTGCTCCACTACTCTTGTCTAGAACAAGGACCAAGAAAATAGTTATGACTTCAGATTGAAGAATGAAAGAATGACCAGTCTACGTTAGCCTCTAGTCAGTCTACAACTAGGCACCAGACCCTTCTAGATGTCAACACTTGCACTAGATCATAGAAGGGAAACTATAAGACACTGCCCCTCCCTCACGGGGCATGTGATGTACTCAGAGGAACTACAACACACCTAATTAACCCAAAATCTCTTTTTTAAAAAATGAAGGGCAATTTACAACCATGTGTTTAGTGACATCTACATAGCAGACAAAGACCAGAACCAATACAGTGAGCAACTCAAGGTACCCCAAAGGCAGAAAGGGACCATTCAGTCTTTTCACCAACATCTTCCCAGCATTCAGTGGGCATTTAAGTTCCTTAGGATGAAGAGAAGAAAGACTTCACAGTAATCAAGAAACGTGTGGTCATTGATCATCCCTGGATGTCAGAGGGGTCGTAGATTGGGGGAGAGGGCTTATCACTTTGTGAGGTGTTGTGTCCTGCATGACTGGGCTAGGTGAGTGAGGAGAAGGGACGGCGAAAGGTTAAGGAAAAGAGAGAGAGACACAAAATAGAGAAAACCATTCGGGGCCAGGGGACCCCAGCCTCGTGGACTGGAGCCCCGAATCAGGCCTGACTGATCCTTTTATTATCTTACACATAAGCAAGGGTCAATGTAGGGTCAGTGTAGCTTCCCAGGTCTGTGTACCTCATGCCCAAAAACACAGCTCAAGGCCAAATCACCCACACCTACAAGCTGCCATTACCGGAGGTTATTGTGATGCACCTCTTAAGAGGCAGAACTCCTTTTCCAAGGCTTACTGATAAGAATGCAAGGAGGACAGACATTATCGTATCAATAGGTCATTTCACAGGCAGGCTGCCAGACCCTGAAGCAAGGGGTTCACACACTATTTCTGTCATCTCATTGATTCCTCCTGTTGGTACACACTGGTACACACTGGCATCCATGGGCACCCACGGGTACCCACAGGCACCCACGTGACCGTGTCTGGCTTGGGTTGTCCCTCTCATGGGAACTTACCCCTCTCTGACTAACCGGCCATCCTGGTGCCAAACAGGGATATACACAGTAAGCATAATATTGAAGTTATGATCTGTCTCTATGGAGAGGTGCATGGAGGCAGACAGGCAGTCTGCCTGACAGTGAGGGGTGGCAATGTCTAACTATTACACTGCTTTGTACACCTGAAACTAATAATAATAATTTTTTAAAAGGGATAATCTTGAGCCTGTATGCTGGAGGGCTTCAGCGGCTCTGACCTGGGGCTTCTCCAGCTGAGTTCGGTCACATCTGAACTGGTAAAATGTTGTCACTCTTCAGTTCTGTTTCTTGGCATCAGTGCCCGGGCTGAACTCAGACATAGAAAAGGTGAAGAAAGCTCTCCCTGTGCTCTCTGGCCTGGGCCCACCGGGAGTGAGCTGTAGATAAGGAAAGAAGTGGGCCCCCGGAGTGGAATTTGAGAATCCTAGGAACCCATCCCAACCAAGAGGGTTCGGCCTGAGTACCAGCAGTGCTCAGCATGTTCTGCCTTGGATGGATTTCCTCAGAGAGGCGCCACATCCAAGCCACTGCCCCTTCATTGTGGGGCCAGGCAGGGAACTGGTATTCTGAAGGACAAGGCTCCATCATCAGAAGGGGAAAGGCTCAGTGGGTGGGGGAGGAAGGTTCTGGAAAAGAGGTTTGGCATGGTGACAGCAAGAATAATGGAAGGAGACAGCCAGCAGGTGACTGCTGTGAGATGTGACAGAGGGAGGGAAAATGCCACCAGACACTCAGGAGGCCTGGGAAAGCAAGAAGGGGTGTGTCAGACCGAATAACAGCTCCTCCTCCCTGCAAAGATGTCCACGCCCTAATCCCCAGCACCTGTGACTATGTTGTCTTACACAGCAAAAAAGACTAAAGCAGATGTGATTAAATGAAGTATTTTGAGATTGAGAAGATGATCTTGGATTATTCAGGTGGACCCAATGCAGTCACACGAGCCCTTAAAAGCACAGAACCTTTCCCACCAGAAGTCAGAGAGATTCCATTGAAGAAAAGGGACTTGGTCTGCTGCTATTTGAAGAGGCAGAGGGCCGTGAGTCAGGGAATGTAGGCAGCGTTTAGGAGCTGAGAACAACCCCACAGCGGACAGCCAGCAAAGAATCAGCGACCTCAGTCCTACAATCACATAGGACTGGTCTTCACCAACAACCTGAGTGAGCCTGCAAGCCGACTGTCCCCAGAACCTCCACGAGGAAGACAGCCCAGCCAACACCTTACTTCTGGACCCGTGAGACCCAGAGCAGAGAAACCAGACAGGCCTGATGGGCTTCTGATCTCCAGAACTGTGAGATAATGAGCTCGTGTTGTTTTCAGCCACTAAACTTGTGGTAATTTGCCTTGGCAGCATCTGTCTCCCAGGGGCGGGGAAGCAGCCCAAAGCCCATTGGGGAATTGTGTCCCCCACTGCGGGACCACAGTGGCTCCATGCCTGCCCAACCTGTGTCCAGGGAAGGCAATTGATATGTGAAAGGGAAAACTCTGTTTTTCTTCTCTGCCCTGAATAGATCTGACACCAGATTGGGGGCGGGGAAAGGTGGGGTTCCTACAGTTCAATTCAATTCTGACACTATCTACCTGGAGTTAGTGTCACATCCCCCAGGTTAAGGGCTCAGTCTCAGAAGACTGCCCCCACCTCCCCTTCAGACACCGGTCAACACCTTGGGGCAGCTGGTTAGCTCAGTTGGTTACAGCGCAGCATTCATAACACCAAGGTTACCGGTTCGATCCTCACATGGGCCACTGAGCTGCGCCCTCCACAACTATTGGGTTGTAGGAAAAGTCATGATGTATTTTTTTCTATGTTTTTCATTGCAAAAATGCATCATGACTTTTCTGACAACCCAACAGATTGAAACAACTACTTGACTTGGAGCTGATGAATGCTGGAAAAACACACCATTTCCCCACCCCCACCCCAAAAATGTCCATGCCTCCAGTACTTCCAACCAACAAGTTATAAATCAGGGCTTCCCACACCCCTCCTCAGGTTCAATGATTTGCTAGAATGGCTCCCAGATCACAGGAAAACAGTTTACTTACTATAATAATAATAGTTACCAGTTTACTATAAAACCTATAACTCAAGTAAGGACACTCTTCCTCCCCTGCAGGTAGCTGCCTTCCCCCTGTGTCTTCCCATGGGAGGGGAGAAGGGGAGAGAGTTCTTTGCGATCCCTACTTTCCCCCTTGCTTCCTCCATTCCCACGACTAAAGGAAAATTCTAACAATTCGTGTGTCATCTTACTTTGAACATGTTAACCCACTTTCACTCATAGTCAGTATCCCAAGCCCACCAAGGATGTGACTACACGGAGTCAACGTCTGCCCTGCTCACACCCTCACCCTTCTTTCTCAGTCCTTCTCCTCCCAGCTTCTCCCTCCTTTCTTGTGCCTGTCGTCTACTCCTGCACTCTGCTTTTTGCAGCCCTGCTCTTGCTGCCATCTTGTGGTATTAGAGAGAATGAAATTAGCCTGAGCAGGAAGAAGGAAAACCCTAGAAAATGGGGAGGGATGCTTAAAGCCACGGTAATATGATTGGGGAGAGAGGGGGGTACATTTTGAACAGTGATCTACGCAATGAGGCATCATTGAACAATCTGTTATTTCCATGGAGTGATCGTTAACTACTCACTAGCAGCAGAGAAGGAAAAGCTGGCTAGTGGCTCGAAAACAACTTTGTTTTTAATTATAATTCAGCTTAGGGCCAGCCAAGTGGCGCGGTGGTTAAGCGCTGGCTTGGGAAGCCAGCGGCCCCAGTTTGGTCCCACATATGAGGGCCAGTGATACTGCCCTCAAAAAAATAAAAAAAAAATAATAAAATAAATAAAAAATAAAAATAAAATAAAAAAATATTATAATTCAACTTCCCACAAGCTGAGGGACACTGGACAGATGCACTAAATGAGTCCACTGTGGTATTTCTGAAATCATTTTATGCTGTATATTCCAGAAACAGGTCTTTCCCATTGACCTCTGATTGGACCATTAGGGATTTAAGTCTGTGAGTTCTGTAGGCATCCCCACTTTTAAGAATGCTCTGTTAAAATGTTAATACAAGGGCCAGCCGAGTGGAGCGGTGGTTAAGCGCTGGCTTGGGAAGCCAGTGGCCCTGGTTCGGGTCCCACATATGAGGGCCAGTGACATTGCCCTCAAAAAAAAAAAAATGTTAATACAAGAGATCCTCAAAAATAAATGGAATGGCATTCATAAGAGACTTAATATTAAGATGACAATACTACTCCAACCTATATACAGATTCAGTGCAATTCCTATCAAAATCCCAATGGTATTTTTAACAGAAATGGAAAAACTCAACCCAAAATTCATATAGAATTTCAAGGGACCCGGAATAGTCAAAACAACCTTTAAAAAGAGGAACAAAGTTAGAGGACTCACCTTTCCCAATTTCAAAACATGGTACAAAGCTACAATAATCAAAACAGTGTGGTATTTGCATATGTATAGATATATAGACCAATAGAATAGAACTGAGAGCCCAGAAATAAACGTTCTCATCAATGGTCAATTGATTTTCAACAAGGATGCCAACCAAGGTCATTCAAGAGGGCGGAAAAATGATCTCTTCAACAAACAATGCTGATAAAACTATATCTACATGCAAAGAATGAAGGTGAGCTCTTATACTCAGTTTAACTCAAAAATGATCAAACTCCTAAATTTTAAGAGCTGAAACTATAAAACTATTAGAAGAAAACATGGAGAAAAATCTTCATGACCTTGTATTTAGCTTTGGCTTCTTAAATAGGACACCAAAAGTACAAGCAACAAAAGAAAGAAATAGATAAACTGGAGTTCATTAAGATTAAAAACTTTTTTTTTGCATCAAAGCTCTGTCAAAAGAGTGAAGACAACCCACAGAATGGGAGAAAATGTTTGCAAATCAGATAAGGGTTTAAAATCCAGAAAATAGAAAGAACTCCAACAACTCAACAACAAAAAGGAAAGCCCAATTTTAAAACAGGCAAAGGGCTTGAATAGACATTCTCCAAAGAATATATACAAATGGCTAGTACATACATGAAAAATTTTCAACATTAGTCATTAGAAAAATGCAAACCCAAACCACAATGAGAGGGCCAGCTGAGTGGCTCATTGGTTAACAATTGGTTTGGGAGCTCAAGTTCTGAGCATCAGGGCCCGTTCGGATCCCACCTGAGGGCCAGTGATGTTGTGCCCTCTACAGCTAAGATGGTGAACAACAGCTGGACCTGGAGCTGGGCTGCTGGGAGTCGCTCCCGACAGTGTAGGATGCAGTGGGGTTGCAGTGGGCTGCCACGAGCTACTGTGAGTGGCCCGCAGCCAGCGCGAGAGGCTGGCAGCTGGTGTGAGCTGTCCTGAGCTGCTGTGAGTGACTATCCAGAGGCCCGCGACCGATCTGTCTCACCCGGGAAGAGCACAATGATGATACCAACATGGGCCAGTGAAGCAACGTCCTCCACAACTAGACTGAAGAACAAAAGGACAGCAATTTGTTCCCCTTCCCTGATTCCCCAACGCTGTTCCCTTCCCCAATTCCCCAATAAAATCTTAAAAACAAAAACCAAAACAACACAATGAGATACCACTTCACAATGGATTGGCTGTAACTTTTTTTTTTTTTTTGAGGGCAGTGTCACTGGCCCTCATATGTGGGACCTGAACCGGGGCCGCTGGCTTCTCAAACCAGCACTTAACTACCACGCCACTCGGCCAGCCCTGTAATTATTTTTGTAAAGGGAAATAAGTGTTGAAGAGTATGTGAAGAAATTGGAGCCCTTGTACATTGCTGGTAGGATCACAAAATGGTGCAGCTGCTATGGAAAAGGTCTGGCAGTTCTCAAAAAGTTACACATAGAATTTCCAAATGACCCAGCAATTCTACTCCTAGGTATATCCCCCAAAGAACTGAAAACAGGCACTAGCACAGATGCTTGTACAGAAATGTTCACAGCAGCATTATTCACAGCAGCATTATTCACGGTAGCATTATTCACGGTGAATTAGCAAATGGATGGGTAAACAAATTGTGGCCTATCCATACAATGGAATATAATTCAGCCATAAAAGGAATCCAGCAGTGACACATGATACATCATGGATGGACCTTGAAAAATTACACTAAGTCAAAGAGGCCAGACACAAAAGAACAAATATTGTATGCTTTCTGATACAAACAGCACGCTCCTACCTCTAGACGTTTCATTACTTGAGAAAATCTTCCCCATGTGAGCCGGGTACCCAACATCCTTCCCTACCCCCCAAACTACCCCTAAGGAGTGAAGGCCAGTCTCTGGGCACTACAGCCACCAAACCCACTCACTTGTTCCCACCCAAACACCACTGTCCTCCCCCAAAGCCCACAGGCCACACCCACGTTCATTGCAGCATTATTCACAATAGCAAAGAGGTGGGAGCAACCCACGTGTCCATCAACAGATGAATGGGTAAATAGAATGTGGTGTATACACACGATGGAATATTATTCAGCCTTAAAAAAGGAAGGAAATTCTGACACATGCTACAATATGGATGAACCTTGATGTTAAGTGAAAAAAAAGCCAGGCATTAAAAAGGCAAATACTGTATCATTCCACTTATATGACGTATCTAGCATCATCAGATTCACAGAGACAGAAAGTAGCATGGTGGTTGCCAGTGGAAGAGAGGAATCGGGAATTGGATTTAATGGACATCAAGTTTCAGTTTTGCAAAATGAAAATTTCCTGGAGATTGGTTGCACAATAATGAGAATATACTTAACACTACTGAACTGTACACTTAGGAACAGTTACAATGGTAAATTTTATGTTATGCATTTTCGCCACAATAAAAATAAATTAGGGCCGGCCGAGTGGCGCGGTGGTTGGGCGCTGGCTTGGGAAGCCAGAGGCCGCGGTTCGGGTCCCACATATGAGGGCCAGTGACATTGCCCTCAAAATAAATAAATAAAAAGTCATGCTCATAGGTCCTTGGGTTAGGACTGCAACAGCTTTAAAAATATATATAAAATAAAATAAGAAAATAAATTAAAAACAAATAAAAACGATTACCTGGAAATCCCTCCAACGGTAGAGCAATGGCCCCAGAATTGGCCACCAGGGGGCGCTGTGCACCCACTTCTGGTTCTTTTCAGTGGCTGTTTCCAAAGGAGAAAAAGCACTAGGGTCCTGGGGAAAGCAGCTCTCCTCTCCTCCCGCCCTCTTTCCCAGATAGATCGGTTCTGCATTAATCCCCAAGGTGTACCGTCCTCCTGTCACATCCCTCTCCCAGCCACCTTTCTCTGAGTCCCTTACCTTCGTGCTGGAGACACAGCTGTCCACCCTGCGCAGCTGCCCTCCGGTCTTCACATTGCCCAGGCGCTGGAGAAGCGGGAGAGGTGACAAGGACCCACCTGCCCCCAGGCTACCCAGAGATGAGAGGACATTTCAGTGGAAGTGGGTCAGAGACCTCCTATCCCAGGGGCAAGGGCTCTGAGGTCAACCGACCTGGGGGTTTCCGGCTCAACCATTCCCTCTGTGTGTCATAATCTCCCTGGGCCTCAGTCTCCTCATCTGTAAAATCTGTACTAATACCTGGAAGGACTGAAAGCTTAATGAAACCCCTGATGCCTAGAAAGCACTTAGCCAGTGGGCTAGTTACTGTTCCACGCCCGCATCCGATGCTGACCAGCGTCTCCTCCCATCTCCCAGTGGTTTTCTACTGCACAGCATCCCTCTCCAGTGTGCGCTTTCTCCTAAGAAACTTCTCCTGAAGGAACCCACACCATGATCTTCTGGCCACATGGTCAGTGATTTCATCAGGAAGGACTCAATGGGGTGCAAGTAACAGAAACCCAGTTAAACCACCTCAAGGAAACTAAAGTGTTTCGTGGAATCCAATAAAAACTGAACAGCGAATCGCTGAGAAGAGCAGACTCAAGATCTGTGCTCTTCCGGGGAACCCTGGAATGTCCTCACTCTCCTTCCCCATCTCTCCCTCCCTGCCTCCCTAAGCCTGCTTTATTCTTCCCCTTCATGCAGACCATTTCAGGACATGTGCTCACACTCACTCCCTCTAGCCCACGGACCTCCCTGCCATTCCTAGAGCATGTCAAACACTCTCCTACCTCAGGGCCTTTGCACCTGCTGTGCCCTCTGTTTAGGACACTCTTCCCTAGATCTCCCATGATTCACTGCCTCCCTCCTTCAACTCTTGGCTCAGTGGGGCCTTCCTTGACCAACTGATTGAATATTGCAACCCACCCCCACCCCAGAATGCTCTAGCCACCTTCCCTGTTTGCTTCCTCTTTTAACCTTGGTTCACACACAAAAAAGTGGGTTAATCATCATCCTTGGTTCATAACCCACTCTCATCAGCTTTCAGTGATTAATTTAATCGTGTAATAAACACCTGCAAAACCACCGCCCAAAACAAAAACTAGAATCTTGACAATAATCTACATCTAACCATATGGTTCCCCCCACCCCAGCATCACATGCCCCCATCATAATCCTCATCCCGAAGCTTGTATTTTCCTTTTTATAGTTTATTATTGCACATATGGGTATATAGTTTGAGTTGCTTTTAACTTTATATAAAAGCTGTCATGTGTATGTGTTGGGACATTTTTTCATTGGCTATTGTGTTTCAGAGATCCATTCATATGGTGATGTGTGGCTATAGTTCCTTCATTTTGACTTCCCTGTAATGTTTCATTGTGGGAATTTATTCATCTGCTTGCCCACAGGTGGGCATTTGGTCTGCTTCTCAGTTTTGACCACTGTGAACACTGCCCCTATTAATGTTCTTCCACGTGACCCTTGTTGCAGATGGGCAAAAATTTCTTCAGCGAGGGTCCATAACCTGAAATAGAATTGTGGGTCACGGATGGGGTAAGCATGTGCTCAGCTTTGGGAGATAAGGCCAAACTATTTTCTAACATGGTGGCAAGGATTCACATCCCCATAAGCAATGTCTAAGATGTCTAGTTTCCTTCAGAGCCCATATAATTTGTCATATACTACCTATTTTACTTATTTACTTGTTTGTTCTCTATGTCACCCCCACCACCACCATATTCACTAGACTATCAGCACCAGGAGGGCAGTGATTTTTGTTCACTATTGCATCCCCAGTGCCTAGATTGGTGACTGGTACATAGTAGACGCTCAATAAACATCTTTGGATTGAATGAACAAGGGGATGGCTGAAAACAAGACCTGGGAGCTCATACTTGTACTATCGGCCCAACTACCTGGAGATGGGCTAATTCAACTGTCTCTTAGTTTCAATCCCCCACACCCACCCCAATCCAGAAAAAGGAAAAGGATCATTGGCTGAAAACTGCTGATGCCTGGATGCCCAGGCCAACTAAATCAGAGTTTCTGAGGGTGGAGTTTCCCCTTCAGTAGCCCCCCGCCCCTGCCCCATGGCTCTTAGAATAAAACTCCCAAACCCATGCTGGGGTTTACAAGGCCCTGCATGGTGGCCCTGCCCACTTCGCCTTGCCCCCTACTCACCCCTGCTCCATCTCAGTGGCCACTCTGGCCTCCTCTCTTGCTCTAACACACTAAGCTCTCTCCCACCTTTGCACATGCCTGTTCCCCTGCTCCTCCTCTGCTTAGCCACATTAGACTATGAATCCTTCGGGGAGTAGCTGAAATGTCACCTCCTCTGAAAAGCCCTCTCTGGTTACTGAGACCCAGTGGGATCCCTGTGGAAGGCCGTTGTGATATTCTGAACTTCTCTTTCATGGCTTTTGCAAAATTTTGTAATCAAACTGTGTGTGATTCTTTGATTCGTGTCCCACTAGCCCACTAGACTCTGAGATACACGAGATCAAGAACCATGCTGTTTTGGTTATCTCTATGTCTCAGCACATAGCCCAGTGCCAGGCACATAGGCAGGTCTGGTATTTGGGCGATGGATGGATGGATGGATGGATGGATGGATGGATGGATGGATGAGTGAATAGATGGATGGAGGGATGGTTGGGTAAGAGGGATGGAGGAAGGGAGGGAAGGAAGGAAGGAAGGAAGGAAGGAAGGAAGGAAGGAAGGAAGGAAGGAAGGAAGGAAGGAAGGAAGGGTACTTGTATAGATGAGTGGATGGATGGATGGATGGATGGATGGATGGATGGATGGATAAGAGAACAAAACAATGAGTTCATTTCTTTCCACCATCTTTCCACGCTGCCATAATGATGCACATGAACGTGGCCGATGCTCTTAAGAGCATAAACAATGCCAAAGGCAGGCAAACTCCACTTTCCTTTAGGTGATGCCCCAAAGTCATCATCCAGTTTCTAATTGTGATGATGAAGCATGATTATATTGGCGAATTAAAATCACTGATGGTCAGAGAGTGAGAAAATCATTGTGAATCTCACATGCAGGTTCACTTAGTATGATCAGCTCCAGATTTGCTGTAGAACCCAAAGACCTAGAAAAGTGGCAGAATAATCTCCTATCTTATCAGTTTCATTTCCTTGTACTGATGACCTCAGCTCGAAACCTGACCACAAGGAAGCAAGATGAACACACACAGAAGAGAAAATCCTGGGATTCTTTTTCTAGGGAGGTGCAATATTTTTTTTTAAAAAAAAGACTTCGTGATTGAGTGCATTTGTTCTATTGGCTTCTCCACTGGTGTCTGAGCCATCTCCCCAAAGGACTGTGGGCTCCTTGAAGGCCAAATGCTTTTCCCGTTCCCCTCCTTGGTATCCCTTTGCCACTGAACTGGAAGCCGTTCATTAGCTGCTGAACAAACAGAAAGGGGCATGCGGCTCTGGGAAGTGCAAAGGGGTTTGGGGTTCAAATCCCAGCTCTGCCACTTACTCCCTGTAGGAACTTGGGCAAGATACTTAACCTCTTTCAGCTTCAGGATTTTTTTCCACCTGTAAAATGAGGACACTAGTACCTACCTTGTGGGGCAATTCTGAAAAGTAGTGAGTATCGAGTGCCTGGCACATAATAGGCACTCAATATATGATAAACATCATGGAATGAGCACCAGGCATACCACACAAGATGAATAAAACACAGTCCCTGATCTCATGGATGTCTCACTCTAGCAGAGACAGCTCTGTAGTGATTGTGATAAAAGGTGTCACATCAAAGTATGGACAAAGGAATGCAGAGGAAGATGGGATGAGTTCATGGAAGGCTTCCCAGAAGAGGTGACATTTAGTCAGACCTTTAATAGCACGATACAGTTTGGTGTCTTGGGTTCTTTTTTACAACTTGCTGCTAAATTTCCATTGACCTTGAGCTCATCTTTTCCCTGCCCTGGGGTCTCCAGGTTCCCTTCTGTGGCATAAGGTTGTTGAGCATCAGCTCTGAATCTTTTGAACCACAGTCTCCTTTGAGAAGCTCTGAAAGCCAGAGCCCTTCTTGCCAGAAAAATGCAGACAGAAGTTTGTAATGGAGCAGGGGATCTTCGTGGACTCCCCCCCACCCCGAAAGCCATCAGTGGGCCCTCGGCTAAAATCCCAGAGCTCAGTGCTACTGTTGGAACCTTATGACTGCAGAGCTGGCCCTGCCTTCAGGCAGAGCCTTCCTCCTTGGTCTGCAGCAGGCACAAGCAGAATCATTGACCCAATCTGGAAAAGCCCATCAGGCACGGGGCTGCAGGCCAGGGCGGTGGCCTGGGGAGGGGAGGTCATTCCAGCTGGCTGGGGAACTGGAGTTCAGTTCTGGGAAAGCACCCCTGAGCAGCCTGCCCCTGACCTTGCCTAGTTTATCACCATCTGTCCTGGGGAGGAAGAGGAGTGTGGGCTGCCCTGGACAGGTCCCAAACAGGCTGCTGACCCCAGTCTGCCACCCAGGCTGGAGTTCCCGGACAGACGCATCCTTCATCTTCCCTAATCTAAACACCGGCAGGCCCCGGGTGGTCCACCCCCTCCCAGCTGATGTGTGTCCTCAGCTGCATCCAGCTTGCCAGAGGAGGGAGAGCCGGTCATCCCATTAACACTTGAGCTGCTGCTATCACTTACATCCCTTTCAATCCAGCTATAAACCCTCATCCAGGATTTACTGAGCACCCATAGTTTACAGGCATCTGTGAATGAAATGGCAGAGGGCCTGCCCTTCCCTTGCCCCAAGCTCTCTGCCTGCTGGCCTGGGTCAACCCTCCCACCCCCACTGCCCCCAGGAGGCAAGATGCTATTGCTTTCCCAATCACCTGGAGCAGGTGGGGGCTTTGGGGATATGGGCTCTGGGGCTGGCTAACTGGGTCCTGGAAAGACAATCAGCTCCTGCGTTGGTGTCTGGCACCGCTCTAAGCTGCTGTGGGATCCTGAACTCTTCCTTACCCTCTGGGCCTCAGTCTCCACTTCAGATTCCATGATTTCTGTTATGCTTTGAAACGGGCCTTGCCAGCCCCTCCTGAGACCCCTCCCCAGAATAGTTGAAGGCGGAGAGAAGTTACCCTAGCATGCTCTAAGATCTTTCTTTAGTCAATCTCTGGATTGTATTCATTCATTTGAGCATTTATTGAGCACCTAGTGTGTGCCAGGCCCTGGACTGGGCAACGGGAACATAAAGATGATTAGGATTCCAGCAGGAGAACCACAGACACCCCACTGCACGCCTTGAGCCCTGCATAGGTTCAGGACACCTCCTGGGGTCCCAGGGGGGCCTCGCGGAGGATTTGGGGGCGCCCCAGACCAGCGTGCCGGCGCCGGAGGCGCTTGCGGTCGCGATCTGTCTCCTCCCCTTCCTCCTCCTCCGCCCCCTCCCCCTGCCCTCGGCCGCCTCCCACCCGCGGGATCCCGGCGTCCGGCAGCCGGCTCACGAGTCCGTCGGTCGGCGGCGTAGTCTGTCCGCGCGCAGCCAGCCCAGCGCCCCGGCGGCCGCGGGCCTGGAAGGGAAAGGGCGCGGAGGCGGGTCCGCGCTGCCTCCCGCTGCGGGGGGCGCCCGGGGGGCGGAGGCACCGCAACGCGAGCCGGAGCGCCAGGCAGAGCCGGGGAGCGGCGGTGAGAGCGCGGGGCGCAGAGGGACCCCGCCCGGCCCCCGCGGGGCCCGCGAGCGCGTTGGGGAGGCTGGGCTGGGGGCCGGGGGCTGCTCGCCGCCGGGCGGGAGGCAGCGGCGACCCAGCGCTCGGCCGGCCTCGCCTCCGCGGTGGGCCGCCCCGCGCAGCCCGCGCACCCCGCGCACCTGCGTCCCCCGCCGGGGCGCGGGCCCCGGGGGAGGGGAGAACCGGGGGAGCTGAGGCGGGGCAGGCGCAGGCGAGCGCCTCGGAAAACCGCGCTCGCAGCCCCAGCCCTCCCTTCGGGCCTGCCCAAGGGAACGCGGGCAGCGACCCCCTGTAGCCCCCTTGCTGCCCCCCCCATCGGTTCCCCATTGTTCTCAGCGACCGCTCTCCCGGGAAGGGGGGAGGGGGTGCCGCGCTCTATTCTTAAAGGGCCCTCTCCCCTTCTTGCCTCTCGGCAGGTCGCGAGCACGAGTGGGGTGGGGCGTGCCCACGGGCCCCCGCCCCCCTCGCCTCCCCGCTCAGCTCGGGAGCTGCAGCCTGAGCCGGCGGGCCGGGGACACACGCCGCACCCCTCCCCCGTGCGTTCCTCAGCCACCCAGGCCTTCCTGGACACCGTGAAGCAGGGACCAGGGGGACAGGGACGCCCCCTTCGGCAGGAGCCGTCGGGGGGGGCGGACCCAAGACCAGGCCAACGGCCCCACTGGAGCCAGGCGCAGGGCCTGGGACGCAGCTGGGAGCGCAGAGGGCTGGCTGGGCGCCGCTGAGAGCAGCAGCAGGCTGGGGCTGGGCCTCCTGGGTGACAGGCCCTGCGCTGCCGGGGAAGAAGGACTGAAGGCCGGCAGGCGAGAGATTGGCTCTAGAGTGCGAGCAGCTGCCTTACTCCCTTATCTGAGCGGAGGGAACCAAGGAATTTAGAGCCCCGTTTCCTCCATCATAAGAAAGACACTTGCTTTCCAAAGCAGCACCCTTTATCGGAGACAGCTCTGCAGGGAGGGGGCTTGCAGCCTGGAACACCACCCCACACGCGTTTAACTGAGGCCTCTGGGGAGTTAGAACGAGGCCAGACAGCGCTTGCCGGCCCCCCGGGGAGAGAGGACGGTCCCTGCCTCCTCCCAGGCCCAGGAGGAGCCGGGCCAGTAAGAGTGTGGGGTCCTGGCCCCCGAGGCAGCAGCGGCCATGTCACGGCCAGGCCAGGGTGTCATGATGCCGGTAAACGGGCTGGGCTTCCCACCTCAGAACGTGGCGCGGGTGGTGGTGTGGGAGTGGCTGAATGAGCACAGCCGCTGGCGACCTTACACGGCCACCGTGAGCCACCACATTGAGAACGTGCTCAAGGAGGATGCCCGCGGCTCCGTGGTCCTGGGGCAGGTGGACGCCCAGCTGGTGCCCTACATCATCGACCTGCAGTCTATGCACCAGTTTCGTCAGGACACAGGTGAGTGGACTTGCTGCCCACCCTACCCCACCCACCAGGCCAGGCAGAGACGCAGACAGCACCACCATCACCACCTTTTGCGGTGGGCTGCTCAAATCCCCCAGCATTCCTGAGGGGGGAACCTGGAACTGCAGGAAGGCCGCTCTGCTGATGCAGCCTCCCCACTCCTGCCCCCAAAAGGGACAGCCTAGCCGAGTCCAGTTGAAGACTTTGTTTCCAACCCAGCCTCTTATATTTGTTGTTACATCACCTCTCTTAGACTCAGTTTCCTCATCTGTATAATGAATGGATTAGTACCTCACACAGCAGTGTGAAGTTTAAACAAAATTGTGCTCACAGATCACAGAACCTAGAAGAAGACATTAGCACTTGATTATCGTAGTGAGAGGACTGTCCGTGTACTTCCTCATTTGATTTTTTTTCCCAGCAATCACAGACAGCAAGTCTTATTATTGTATTATCATTAGTAGTCCCACTTTACAGATGAAGCAACTGAGTCTCACAAAAGCTGAGTGATTTAAACTCGGAGCTGGGATTTAAGTCCAGGCCACTGAATTCCAGAGCCAAAGCTCTGAGTACCCTGTCTTGGCTCTAAGTGTTGGTGGTGTTGGGGTGCTGTGATGGCTGTGGTAATGATGGGGTGAGGGAGTGTTGGGGTAGGGTGGAAACGATGGAGGAGATAGTGATGGTGGTGAAGTCAATGGGTGTATTGGTTGCGGGATTGGAGGTGGTGCTGATTGATGGCTGTTTTGGTGGTTGTCTTGGGGGTGGTGTGAAGGGATGGTAATGACGGAGCAAATGAGGTTGGTGGTCGTGTGATAGGTGATGATGGGGAGATAACTATGGGAGATCCAGTTTCAGCACTTTTGCTGGAGATGTGCCAGCATTATGGAGATCCTGGGTCATCATCTCTGTGACAAGCTTGATGTGAAGTGGAGGAAGAATGGTTAGCCCTTGCCCCATAGAGGCTGCCAAAAAATCCTTGTCATGTTTGGCCCCAAGGACCAGCTGGTGGAGGTTTGGGAGACTTCCTGTGACTCCCTGGATGGCAGGACAGCCTTGGAGACAGTGGGACATGTCCCTTCTCTCTACAGCTGTGCCGTCTAATACGGCAGTCACTAACCACATGTGGCTCTTTAAATTTACATTAATGAAAATTAAGTAAAATTTAAAATTCAGTTCCTTGGTCCCATTAGCCACATTTCAAGTGCTCAGTAACCACACGTGTCTCATGGCTGACATATTGGACAGTCAAGATCCAGAATATTAGCATCATTGCAGAAAGTTCCAGTGGATAACTGCTCTAGAACACTGATTGCCTGATGCCTACAGAGTGGTCACCACATGAGGAAATACAGGCGAATCCATAAAAAGTGGTTTATTGATGTTACATCGATGTTTCCATAACTCCAAGCATTGACGACAGTCACTGGTGGTGCCAGCCATTCATCCGTGCCATCATACGATTATTTATTGACTTCCGGCTGTGTGTGCAGCCCTGTGCTAAGTACTGCAAGGAGCCAGCCAGCCAAGGTCCTGAGCAGAGGTTTACCACCGGAGAACCCATGCTGGAGGCCCCAGTGTAGTCAGGGAGTAAAGAAACACATAATCTCATAGACACTCAGCTGCGGGTCTGAGAACATGCAACAAACCTGGTCTAGGGTGGTCACGGGATGCTAATGTAAGGAAGGGCTGTTAGGATGGAAGTCTGAAGAATGAGTGAGGGAACCAATGTTCCAGGCCCAGGGAACAGCCAGTGCAAAGGCCCTGTGGTAGGAAAGGACAGAGTACGTTCAAGTCCATTGTGTTTGGAGTGTCGTGAACGGTGGCACAGGATGAGGTTGGAGCAGGGCCTGCCCCACTATGAAAAGGGCTTTGAATTCTTTGAGCAAGTCACCTTTGAGTCCTCATACCCACTGTCTCAGAGAGGTACTGAGTCCCTGATGGAGAAATGAGGAGTGCTAGGCATCCCCTGCCCCCATTCTCTCTGGCGTCTCCTGGAACCTTCTCTCGTGGAGGGCAGGGGTCTGACCGTGGAAGGAGGTGGGTTTTCTCTTTGGCTTGGTGTTCGGCGGGCTCAGATCTTGCAGGGGTGGTCCTTAGAACAGGGGTAGCTTCACTCAAGCCTGCCTAGCTGATCACTTTCTCTTTGATCCCCCCATTCGGGAGCCCTTTGCTATTCCTAGCACCCTCACTTGGGTTCCTAGCTCCCCCAAATCCCTCCATTCCTCTTTTCAGCAGGCCCCTTACTCTCAAGGGCACCTCTTTTATGGTTCAGCCTCTCTGAATCCCGTAGAAGTTCAGTTTCAGTCCCTTCCCCACACTCCTTCCCGGAGCTACTCAATCTACACCTGCGCCTGTTTGCCGGAAAAGGGAAAAAAACTGCTCATCCCTCAATGGGCTCCTGGGAGCCTGCCCAGACCCCCCAGCAAGGGAGAAAGGCCTGGGAACTGATGGGGCTGGCGGGGGGCCTAAAATGCCCGGAAAACTGCTGAAGGGAGGGGCACCAGGCCTCCCCACAGACATGTTATATATGAGTGTGCTCCCCACTTCTCCCAGGAGCCGATCAATGTCAATCTTTTCCTCACTATGAGTGGTCCAGGGAAGAGCCTTAGGCAGGCGTCCTCCCTCACCTCTCCAGGCCTTAGTTTCTACATCTGTGAAATGGGCAAGCTTGTTGCTTTGCTAAGAGGCTTCTTGGATTGATGGAGAGAACCAAGGTTATTTTATCCCACTGACCCTGCCTAATCACTCACCATGTAGCTAGTATGTGCTGAACACTACGGATGCATGAGAGATGAGTGGGAGACCCTAAATCTTAAAAAGATTATGGTTCTCTCTCTCTCTCACTCCTCTCTCTCTCTCTCTCTCTCCCTCTCGCTCTCACTCTCACTCTAGTTCTCGCTCTCACTCTCTCGCTCTCATTCTCACTCTGACACACACACACACACACACACCCCAATATAAAGTAACAAAACCCAACACTCATTATGTGTACTGAAATGAACATGGCTTCTATCTGTCTTTCCTGACTGTAAAATTATTGGTAAGTTTATCGAAGCTGAACTTGAGTGTAGCAGGGAGAATCGCAGCAGGCCCCAGCTTTGCCAGTCCCTTACACTGGAGCTGGCAGACTTTCTGTTCAAGTCAGATAGTAAATATTTTAGCCTCTGTGGGGCCTACAGTCTCAATTGCTACTGTTTGAGTCTCTTGTTGTAACATAAAAGCAGCCGTGGACAGTATGCAAATGAGTGAATATGGCTGCGTTCTCAAAAATCTAGTTGTGGACTCCAAAATTTGAATTTCATATAATTTTCACAGGTCACGAAATATTCTTTTTTCCCCCCAAACATTTAAAAATGATAAAAAATAAAAAAAACTCTTAGCTTGTGAGCTGTACAAAAGCAGGCGGTGGGCAGATTTGGCCCGCGGGCTGCAGTTCACTAAACCCTGCCCTACAGGGTTCTTAACCTGCCCATATGGATAAGACAGTGCTGGTGCCATGGCATGCCCAGTGTGGCATATATGGAAATACATGCCTCATGGTGTGTGCCAAGATACACACGCGTGTGCAGACACACAGCAGCAACCCACTTGTACACTGGTGACACACACATGCTCTGTCTATGTGTCTGTCATGCAGCCAACTGAAGAAAACCCGTGTCAGACTCGGACCAGAGGGGAGAGGCCAGGCCAGGTCCCACTGGGGCTGCTGTTTGTTCAGCTGGTGCCCCCTCACCTTTCCCCTGCTGGGCTGTTTTCATTGCTCCACTCAGGGGGTGAGGTTCCCTTTGAAACCCAAAGGGTCTGGAGCCCAGTGGAGGGAGAATACCGTGACCCTGGGTGTGATCTTAGATCACTCACAGTGGTGGCCTCCTGCAAGGCCACAACTTCCCTAAGAGTCATTGCCACCCCTACCCCACCCCCTGCCGTTGGGGCAGTGGCCTCATCCAGAGCCATGTGACTTAGCCACTTCCCAGGCAATTTCCAGATTTCTCCCTGAACTCCCATGGCTGGGGACAAAGGGGAAGGCCACCATTCTGACAGACTGGTGTCTCCCATTCACCTCTCCCTCTGCTGCTGGGAGCCCTTATGGCAGCTTTCTGCCCCTTCTATAGATGGAACAGTTGAGGCCAGGGGAAGCCAGGCTGAGGACCATCCACAGCTGCTGTCCCCAATGCCCTAAACATGGCTGTGCCGGCACTCTCAAACTGTCAGGCTAGAGTGACAGGTGGTGTCTGGTTTCAGCATCTCCCAACCCTACATCATCGCTTCCCTGGGTAGCCTGGGCTCCACTCAGGCCTGGTTCCTGCCCTTATGGGAACCTCAGGACACGCTTAGGCTGCTGGAGACTGAGTGGGGCCACCCAGAAGGAGGAATAGTCAAAACCAGGGAAAGCTCTCCCAGAATTTAGACTCTTAGGCACATCATTATACAGATGAAAGACTGAGGCCCAGAGAAGGTGAGTGACTCGCCCAAGGTCACACAGCCAACCCATCCCAAGCTGGAACCCAGGCCATTCAGACAGTTCTCAGGGATGTAGAACGAGGTGGCATTTAATGCTGGGCAGAGAGAGTTCTCGTCCCCTTGTCCCTTGAGAGTTCCGTTGGGGCTTGTTGCCTCTACCAAGGCAGTGACAGCCTGTTCAACCCTAAAGGCCTCCAGGGCCAACTCCCTAGTTACAGGACCCCTTGGAACTCTCTCACAGCCAAACTTGGAGACCCTTGGGGCTGGGCTTGACAGCAGGGACAAGCAGTATCACCTGTGTTTAGGCAGGGAGGGGACATCCATGGTGGCTCACGTTCAACTAATCCATCCATGGGTGTCTCCTACTCCCACCTGTCATATTGCCTACTTTCCCACAGACCCACCCTTTTGGCTTCTGGCTGCTTGTCTGACTCCAGGAACCTCTTCTGATACCATAAATTCATCCTCAATTTTATTTTATTTTTATTTTATTATTATTATTATTTTAGGGCAGTGTCACTGGCCCTCATATGTGGGATCCAAACCAGGGCCGCTGGCGTCCCAAGCCAGCTCCTAACCACTGCGCCACTCGGCTGGCCCCATCCTCAATTTTATTTGATAGTCAGTGGTGTCTGCTTAGTGACAGGCCCTGGGCTGGGTCCTGGGGACTCAGAGAGAAGGACAGGACCCCTGCCTAACTGATTAGAGCCCAGTGGAGGCAAAGGCAGATACATATGATGAGAATAGCAATTGAACCCTCTGACTCACAGAGGCCACAGATAGAGATCTGCCTTCCAGCTTGGCCTTGGCTCGCTGTGTGACCATGGCCACGCCCCTTAACCTCTCGGAGCCTCAGTTCCCTCCTCTGTAAAATGAGAATAAGAATCATCCCTACCAGAGAGGGTTGTCTTGCGGATTAAATGAGATAATTCAGGTAAAAGCACAGTGAACATTACTTTGCACATAGTTAGCGTTTATGCTCAAGTAAGAAAATGATTTAAAAGCCTCATAGGAGAGGTATAGGTGAGTGTCTGGGCCCTCTGACAGGGGGACTTCCTGGAAGAGGAGTCCTGTGAGGGTCTGTATGGTTTGAGGAACACTTCTAAGTAGAGGGAACAGGTTCAGCAAGGTCCTGGAGGAGACCTCAGGCCTGAGTGGAAAGGGAGAGGCGGTGACAGAAGAAGAGAGGGAGGGAGGGAGGGAGGGGATAAGGGAGGACTGCTGGGTCCCCTGGGGCCTGGCTTGGCTGCCCAGCTGCTGCCCTTTAGTGACCAGGCCCCGGGGGACCCAGAGCCATGCTGCAGGACCAGTCTCATTAATCATGGGTCCTCTGAGGCCCGAGCTGGAGCAGGCTGGACAGTGGCTGATGCAGACACTTCCTTTCAGTCCGTCGGGGCTCCAACCACCCAGCCAACAGGTATCACCCCATTTTGAACATAGCAAAGCTGAGACTCACAGGGTGGGGAGCCACCTGCCCAAGCTCGGAAGAGGTGGGTCAGAGATTCAGACCCGGGTCTGCAGCGCCGGCCCCTCCCCAGTCCCGCTGCCCCAGCACCTTGGACAGCACCGCCAGCGCCCCGCCCACTCCAGCAGGGTTGGGGGTGAGGGAACCTGGGTCAGACCCTCCTCACAGCCCTCTCTCCTCTCATGCCCCCTGCCTCCCCTCCTCCCGTCTGCACCTTTTCCTGCTCTCTCCCAACCCGGCAACCTCACCTGTCCAAGGGAACTGTACAGTCTGACCTAGAGATGAGGGAGGTGATGGAAGTTGTGATGGGGAAGGTTGGGGGTTGGAACGGGGGAGGTGATAGGGAAGGTGACGAGAGCTGTGGTGGGGGAGGTGATGGGGGCTGACTGCAGCTATTAATGGTAAGGTGGAGTGGGGGGCATGATAAAGGGGGTCCTGATGGGCCGGTACTAGTAGCTGTCTGTCATGGAGGAAGTGATGGGGAAGCTATTGGGGTGCTGTGGGGCTTGTGATGGAGGGTGGTGAAGAAAGTGATAGGGTGATAGAGTGAAGAAGGAGACATGGAGTTCTAATGGGGAGGTGATGGAGGGCGTGATAAGAGGGTAATGAGGGAAGGGCCAGGATGGGAAGATGATGGGGCAGGGCTGGTCCCAGAGGAGGCACCCATTCAGGCCACAGGCAATGGGGTCCCTAGCCTCCTCCCCCTCCGCTTGGAGTTCTCAGGGTGTGGAGAGTGCCCAGGACCCTCCCAGGCCTTCCTCCCCCCACATCTGCGTTTCCCTGGGCCTCCCCGCTGCCACTCACTCCTGCATCATACATACCCCATCTCCAGGCGCCAAGACAATTGCCCCCCATGAACCCTCCCAGCCTCTTGGTTGACACAGACACCCCCACCAGCCCCCAGCTGCCCCTGACTGACCGAGAACATAGGACCCAAAATCCAGAACCAGCTGCCTCGGGGAGCCTTGTTGGTGAGGCCCAGACTCCAGATTCCATTCGTAGCAAGTCGCTGGTAATCGGGGGTGGGGGTGGGGAGGGAGAGGATTTGTGACTTTGGGGAAACCACAACCTCTCCCCTCAGCCTTAGTTTCCTCCTCTGTAATATGAGTTGAACAACAGTACCTATCTCCTGGGATTGTGGTCAGTATTCATTCACTCATTCAGCAGGAATTTAATGAGCACCTACTATGTGCCAAACACTGTCCCCAGCACCAGGGACGCAGCATTGAATAGTACAGACACAAATCACTGCCCTGCAGGCTCTTCTATTCTGGTTGGGGGGGTGTGTGTGATGGGTGTGATACAAGTGGCCAGACACTGAGGAGGTCCTGGGAACAGGGGCTGTTCCTGACCTTGGAGCTGCCAGGCTGGGGGCTGAGTTTCCCCGGGTCCTGTGTGGCTGGGTCTTTGCTTCGCCACCCTAACCAAGTGCCTCTCGCTCTCTGGGGTCCCCCCATGGCCCCTCTGGAGCTGCTGTAGGATGCCACACCTCCACCTGCCTGGGCAATAGTTGCAGTTGGGTAATGGGGTCTGGGAGGGAGCCTGGCGCCAGGCCCTGGAGCTGAACGCCATGAAATGCAGAACAAAGGACAAGGCAATCAAAGGAGGCAGGGCAGGCGGCCAGGACAGTCCTGCCAGCAACCGCAGAGTAGCCACCTCTTCTCCCGATGACAGGCTGGGCCCCGCCACCACGGAGCCCTTGTCCCCTCTCCCTCCGGCTGGAAACAGAGCACTCCAGGGGAAGCATAGAATTTACCTGAAATCGCACCGTTATGGAACCCTCCCCCAGTTCGTCTCTTCTGTGGAACAAAGATTCATTCATGCCAAGGTGGTAGTCACCTGGTCCTGTGGAAATGGGAATCAGGGGCCTGGAGTCGAGAGCTGGCTCTAACTGGTAGGTGATTTGGCCTGAGACCCTTCCCGTGTCTTGGGGGCCCAGTTCCCTATTCAGAAAGAGACTGAAAATTCCAATAGTTATGGGGCCTGAGCAGCTAACAAAAGTGTGTGCAGTGGCTGGGAAGGCAAAAGAAGTTTTCAGCTGTTGTTCCCTAGTGCCTGGTGCACAGTAGGTGTTCAGTAAATACTTGAAGACATGAATGGGGCGACTGTGACTCAGCTGCTGCTGTTGCCAAGAAGGCCAATCCCTGCAGCCATGTCTTTGGATATTTGGGGAAATTTTTTTTTTGAAATCCAGACTTGATGGAGTTCGCCTCAATTTTTTTTTTTTTTGCCTCAATTTTTAAATGCCTGGTCATTGTATTTTTTCAATGTAAATGGCATGTGGCCTAAAACAAAATCACATCCACCACTAACTTGTAATCTCCAGCCTAGCCATTTGTAGCATACCATTAGGTTCACTCATGTGTATTTGGTCATTCAGTCGTTCATTCATTCATTCATGCATTCATTCAGCTAGCATTTTCCAAGTGCCTACCTGCGTGTGCTCTGGGCTATGGAGGGATGCTAAGTTGGCTGAAAAGTAGCCCACCCTTTGAGAGGCTCCCAGGGAACACAGACACCTCAACATTTTGTAAGCTTTGTGCTTTAATGGGAGCACTACAGTTGCAAGTTGCTATGGGAGCTCCATGGAGGGAGTGATTCTCCCTAAGCATGTCAGAGAAGATTCCAAGAGGAGAATGCTTGAGCTGAACCATGAACATTGTGAAGGAACTCAGCAGAGAGGAAAATGGGGTGGGTGGGTGGAAGGGCATTCCATTAGAGGGAACAGCAAGTGCGAATACACAAAGGCGTAACCATGGTGATGTGTTCAGAGAATAACCAGAAGTCTGGTGTGGTTCAACTGTGAGCCTCTGCAGATGGCTTGTGATGGGCCTTGAAGATGAGCTGAAGAGCCTAGACTGATTCTTGAGGGCACTAGGGAGCTATTGATGCCTGTTGAGCAGAGGAGTAAATGGTCAGATTTGAGTTTGTGAAACATCTCTCTGGCTGCCATGTGAGAATGTATTACAGGGTACAAAGGGTGCAAAGAGGGACACAAGACAGAGGCTACTGCAATAGTCTAAGCAAGCAGTAATGGTGGCTTGGCCCAGGGCGGTAGCAGTGGACATAGGAATAAATTCGAATCTGCGTGGGTTAAATCCTGTCTTCGTAGCTTTGTAGCTGTGTAACTTTGGGCAAGTCACTTCAGTTCTCCGTGCTTCAGCATTTGTACAGGGCAATGATAATAATGGTGCCTGCTCTATATGCGTGTTGTGTGGATTAGGTTAACATGTGAAGCACTTAGAACAGTGCCTGGTACACAGTAGGCTTCCTGTGAGCATTTACTGCTATTATTATTATTATTATTATTATTATTATTATTTATATTTGCTAGATGAGGAAGGAGAAGCTTAGAAGGGGTGACTTAGTTGCCCAAGGCCACACAGGGCTCCCGGAAACAGAGGGCTGTCTGCTCCTTCCGTTCCACACCCCCTCGTTTTCCTCTCTTGGCTGTTGCTGCTATACCAGAGGGTCTGAACTTGAGTGTGTTGGAAGCCAGGTGACCAGGAAGCCCCCACATGGCCCATAAAGTGGGTAGAGCCAGCTGCCAGCCCCCAGCTGCCTCCGGAGCAAGGGCCTTTTGAAACAGATTTGAAGGTGGTAGCCTTTCGGAGTGACACGCAGCCCCTCAGCCTTCCCCGGGCATAGCTGGAGACACCCCCTCCCCTCCAGGTACTACTGCCCTGGCCTGGCTGCCGGGAGATCCCGGGGAACCCGGGCTTCAAATGTGCAGAAACCACTAATGGGCCGAGGCTCAGCTTGACGAGGCCCCTGGGAGAGTTTGGAGGGAAACAACACTGTGGGATTATTGATCACAGGGCGGGAGGGGGAAGCGCCCTGTCCACAGGCTGCAGTTCGAATCCCAGCCTGGCCATTGCCCCTGCTGGACTTCCATGTCTTCCAAGGAGCCTAAGTTTCCCCATCTACCTGCCAAATGGGGCTAATCATAGTGCTCAAAACCCCGGAGGGCTGTTGCGAGGGTTGGATGGTGCACATAAGCCCTTAGCTCAGCGGCTGGCACAGTAGGAGCCTTGGATAATTCAGGATGGTCATCACTAAGGCTGCTGTTGTTGCCATCAGAGGAAGCTGGGCAGCCATGCAGCTCACCAGCCGGGGAGTTATGGAAGACAGCCTAGCCACAAAAGTGTGTGCGAATGATTATTATTATGATTATTTCTGGGTTGGTGGACGGTTTGGTAAAGTCCCTCACTGGGGCCTGTCATCCAGTGGGTGCTCAAGTCATGCTCAACCCACTGCCCAACCCCTGGTCACAGCCTCAGCCTGCAGGGCTCCCCCACCTGACAGGATGTCCCATGACTGCCTCCCACTGGCCCCCCTTCCCATTAGAGTCTGGGTGCCCCCAAGCTGAGGTCACTTCCCTCCGGGAAGCCACCCCAGAGGGAGGGGTTCTCTGCTGGGCCTTGGGCCTGGTCCAGTCAAGGGATGAACCCTTTGGAGGCTGAAAGACAGGCAGGAGGGCTCAGGACCCCCCCATCCCCCGCTCTCCACAGTCAGCTTTTTCTTAAGGCAAAAAGCTGGGAGCTGAGACACCCACACACCTCACCTCGCAGCAGGGGACCAGATCAGAACCACATTCACAGGGCAGAAAGTTCTCACAGAGAAACAACTGACAGCAAAGCTGAGGTAGTGAGTTCCCCGTCGCTGGAGGTATCCTAGGCTACCACTAGACTGAGTTGAACCCTTTAGAACCAGTCCATCCTGGCCTTTCCTTTGCTCCATGAACAGAGCATCCTCCCCAGCCCTCCCAAGATTTTACTTATCTGAGCCTCGGTTGCCTCATCTGTAAAACTCTGGTCCCTTTCAGGAAGGAACGGTGTGAGAATAAAATGAGTTGGTGCAAGGACAGTGCTGAGCACAGCATCTAGCCCACTGTGGGTGCTCAGTCAACGTTGGCTCTATTGTCACTGCGGTAGCTACTGTCCGTCCCCATTGTCTCTCCCTCGGCTCTTGGTCTTGCTGTCTTTTTCTCTCTGACGGTCCACGACTGTCTCAGTCTCTAGGTTTCAGGATTTTGCCTTTTATGTCTCTCAAACTTGTTTTGTCTCTCTGCCGCAGCTCTCCGATATTTGCCTCAGCACTTCCCATTTTGATCTTGGCCTCTCCCGACGGTCTCTCTTGCCTGTGTGTCTCTCCTTATCTCTCACTCCCCCTGGGTCTCAGTCTCTCTCTCGTTGTCTCTGAACTGCTCACTGGCTGCAGTGGCTATGGCCGCCCCCACACCCGGTCTCTGGGGCCCAGCTCCTGCAATCCTCCAGCTGACTTTTAGCCAAAGCCCCTGTCCCCTCAGTGCAGCTGGAACAAGACTGGAATTTTTCAACCAAACATTCCTAAGAAGCGAAGGGAGGGTGGAGGGCAGACAACAAGAGGAAATGCACAAAAACAGGCCCAGAAATGGTACGTGCTTGACACGGGTTCCGAACTGCCATGGGGACGCAGCTTCACATAGCCCGTGCAGCTGGGTGCCCGCGAGCCCTACGCGGGGGTGGTCTGCTCAAGGACAGCAGCAGAGTGGGTCAGTGAGAAAGCCCAGCCATGCCTCCAAGCCACCAGTCTGAGGCCCTTCTATCTCTCAGGCTGAAGAACCTCCAGCCCCGTCTTAGACCCATTGTTCTGGCTGAAAATCTAGGCCAAGGCCACTGGGGAGGAGCAGGAATATTTTTGCCTCTGCTCCCTTGGAAATCTCGAGATCGCAGCCCAGGCAGGTCACCAAGGAACCAGCTGGCCCCCGCGGCCTGGTCCAGGGCCAGTGTGCGCTGGATCGGTGGATGGCTGGACAGGCGGGCATCAGTGGGCACTGTGAGGTACGGGACCCAGCAGGGAGGACAGCCGCTGCCCTAATTACTCCAGCTCTCCAGGTTCCAATCTCATTTGAAAAGGACTCCAGGGACGCAGCCTTTAATAACTACCAGTAAACAGGCAGGAAAATCGATACCTGGTAAATCGAGCTCTGGAGAGAAGGACGCCCAGGCTGGCTGGCCCTAACCTGGCCAGGAGGAACTCCCAGAGTCCTTTGTTGCAGAGCTGGCCAACGTGGCCCTTCGGAACCCTGTCCCCACCCCCACCCCCACCCCCAGGGGCCTCGTGTGTGCTTTGGCTCCTGCTCCAATCCCCACTCCCTCTCCATCAAGACCAACTCCTCCTCTTTCCCACTGCCTCTGAGCCCCGGCCTGTGCCAAGTAGGTTGCCTGTTTCAGTTGCAGATGCCTTCTGTGCGCCAGGCTTTTGTGCCTGGTGCTGGGAACACAGGCATGGATCCACCTGCTCCTTGTCCTTCTGACAGTCATCAACCAGTGAGGGAAAAACGAGTAATTGAATGACAGGGCAACGATAGGCATGCAATAAAAAGCTGCATATGCCAACTATAGCAGCAGAACAGAAGCGTACATCCTGGAGAAGGTGTGCACGTGGAGGGTTTTGTTGGATGAATAGGAGTTCTCAAAGCGAACAGGGCTGGGAGAAGGTGAATGTGGGCAATGTATGTAATAATAGCAGTCTTCGCTAACATTCATCGAGCGCTTACTATAGCCAAGCTCTCTGTGGCGCACCTACGAGATATGTTATCTTACTTTGTCCCGCAATAATTCTTTGGGGTCGGTAGTACCACCCCCATTTTACAGATGAGGACAATGAGACTATATGTGGAGCGAGGATTTGCACATGGCCTCTGAGACTTCTGGGTTCTTTCAACCACTTCACTCTGTCCCCCTCACCCCAGACCCTGCCCTGATCGGCTCAGGACTTGGCACACAGAGGTGGTTAAATACAGCAGGTTCCCACCCCTTGCCTTTCCATCCAGGGGTCACACATTCCAGGTAACACACAGCTTTGCAGGAGGCTCATGGCAATATTTCAGGCACATCAGGCCTAGAGATTATCATGAGAGCTCATTTTATAAATGGAGAAACTGAAGCCCTGAGAGGGGAAAATAGGCACTTAGAGGCAACGCAAGAACAGGACCTAGGATTTTCCCTCTAACCAGTCCCCTCTCTGACCTGCCCTGGAAGAACGCTGTTGTCAACGAAAAAAAAAAAAAATCAATATGCACGCACTTAATTAAAATGATAAATCAGACATCAGAATGAAGCTGCCCCAGAGGCCCGGAGGAACTTTTCACAAGATTGGCTGGAACGTTACAGGCGTCCAGGGACCCACCCCACCGTGCTTCTTTCCAATCGACAGCTGCAGCTCTGTGCCTTGATTTCCCCAGCTCTCAGGGCCTGGGAAGTTGACACGGAGCAGGGAAAGTCCATAGCCTTTGAGGTTCTTTCAAACACAGAGAAAGAAAGAGCAGAGGACAAGCCATTTTAGCCCTGGGTAGGGAGGGACCCAAGTAAGGACAGTCAGACCGTGTGCTCAGGAGAAAGAAGCCAGAGCCAGGCGGGGGGTGGGGGGGATGTATCATGGTGGGTCCCCACCCGTCTGGCTGCAGATTCCTGGGCCAGGCATCCGAGGGAGCTCCATATAGTGAGGGCCTGCTGTGTGTCAGGCACCGTGCTAGGCGCTGGAGATACAGCTGTGAGCAAAGCAGTCAAGATTCCTATCCTTGTGGGGCTGACAGCCTAGTGGGAGGCAACAGAGTAAAAAAAAGAATGCAGATGAATATAAGTGTCAGGCAGTGCTAAGTGCTGGGAAGAAAAATAAAGCAAGGTAAGAGGGTGCAAATGGGAAGGCAGCCATTTTAGAAAGGTGGTCTCAGAGGGTCTTTCCAAAGAGGTGACATTTAAACAGAGACTCGAAAGAAAGGAGGGAGCGAACTGAGACCATCTGGGCGTGGCTAGGTCATCTTCCAGGTGAGGCAACAGCAAATGCCCTGAGGCTGAACAGCTTGGGATGTTTGAGGAACAACTAGGAGGCCAGGGTGGCTGGAGTAGAGTGAGTGAGAGGGGCACTTTGTAGATAATGTGGGCTCTGTAGGTCATGGCCAGGACTTTGGCTTTTACTCCAAGTGAACAGGAGCCATGGGAGGATTTGGGGCAGAAGAAGAATGTGACCTGAATTGCACTGAACACGATCCCTCTGGCTGCCATGTGGGGAACAGACTACAGAGGGCAAGGACAGAGCAGAGACCAGCCATGAGTCTACTGCAATAGTCCAAGCCCGAGACATACAGTGACTTGGATCAGACGGAATCAGTGCAATGGGGAGCGGGAGAAGGGGTCAGATGTGGGATGTATTTGAAGGTAGAGGTGAGTGGATTTACTGATAGACTAGACATGGGATATGGGGTAAGAAGTGAAGTCCAAGTTTTGGGGGGCTTGGGGACCCAAGCAGCTGGAAAGACAGACCTGCCAGTAACTGCAATAAGGAAGACTGCAGGAGGAACAGGTTGGGGGAGGGGAAAGCCAAAGCAGAGCTGAGTTTGAGGTGCCTGTTGAGCCTCTACAGGAAGTGCCAAGGAGGCAACTGGACACACAAGCCTGGCTCTCAGGGAAGAGGATGGGGCTGGAAATGACAGATTTTTAAATAATCAGAGACAAGACAGTATTTATCTTGAGTGATCCTTTTAACAACCCTGTAAGGAAGGTCTGCTTGTGCCCATTTTAGAGATGAGAAAAACTGAGGCACCTGACCACAGTCACAGAGCTGGAAAGTCAGGCAGTTAGGACTTGAAATGAGGCCCCACCCACACCCTGTGCTCTGTGGCTCTTCTCACCAAATCCCCCCCACAGCCCTGTGTGAGAGGGGGCAGGGTGGGTCATGGGTTACCATCTCCTTTCTTTTCGAGATGGGGCCACCGAGACCTAGGGGGACTTAAGGGACTTGCCCACAACTGAGGAGAAGTCAAGTGTGCAGTCAAGTGTGCACTGCTGGTGTGCTGAATGAATCCAGCCAAAGAATCTTCACATTGGCCTCAGGCACAGAGCAGGCTAAAGGCTCTGAGAAGTCCTGCAGCCCCAACATTAGGTTATCTGTGTTTAACCCAGAGTGTCCATGGAAACTTGCTCTCAGGGAGCACCTAGATCTTTAGGAATCATGGAGCTGTGGTTGGGAACAAAGCCTCAATGCCCTCATTTTTTTTTTTTTTTTTGATGGCAGTGTCACTGACCCTCATATGTGGGACCCGAACCGGGGCCTCTGGCTTCCGAAGCCAGCGCTTAACCACCGCGCCACTCGGCCGGCCCAATGCCCTCATTTTTAAAATGGGGACACGAATACCTACCTGACTGGGTTACCGTGCGCTTATTATGTTTTCAAATGAGCACTCAGCCTGGAGCCCTCTAAAGAGCAGACAGTCAGCCAATGTGTGTTCAAAGAAGGAGCAAATAAATGAACAGATGAATGGAAAAACAAATAAGCGGATGAAGGAATGGACCAGTGCAGGGATAAGCAAAAGGCATGAAGGAATAAGAGAATACTTGAGTCCAAAATGGATCAAGGTCTGAACTAATGAATTCATTCTTTCATATGTTCAACAAACCTCTACTGAGCACTGACTGTGTGCAGGTGCTGAGGATGTACCCGTGAATAAAACAAAGTCCCTGCCTTGTGGCGGTGACATTCTAGTGAAAGGAGACCGATGGAAAACAAGATAAAGAGGTACCATAGAAATTATACCAGATAGAGAAAAGAGGCAGGGAAGGAGACAGGGAAAGAAAAGTTTGCGGCTGGGGTGCACATTTTAATAGGATGGTGTAAAACGAAGCCATGACAGAATGCATGGGTGAAGGAGTGAGCTGAGGAGCACGAATAAATAAATGCAGGTATGAATGCGGAGTGGATGACTTGACTGCAAGCATGGGCGAGTGGACTAGTGAGAGAATGATTTAATAAATGAACTGAGGAATAATATGAATGTGTGCGCCAAGGCAGGAATCAATGAATGAGCTCGTGAAAGAATTATGAGATGAATGAGTGAACGAATGAAGGGAAGGTCTGCATGCCACCCACGTGTCTGCAGGATCCTCGCCCCTGCGGATATCTGTGTCCGCCCCCCCCCGTGCTGACTGTGCTTCCCCCACCTTGTCTGAAGAGCCCCCGCACCCCCTTCGCCCTCCTGCGCCCCCAGGGCCTGTGTTGGCCCTGAGCCGTGAGGGGAGCTTGCCTGCTCTGTCCCCTGCCTTGCGCCATGGCTTCGCGGGCCTCGCATGCTGTCTTGACGCCGCCTTTGCTGGCCCCCCACCCAGCGCCTGCGCTGCAGTCCCCGCTGCTTTCCTGGGGCCCCCCCCCCTTGCTCGCGCAGACCCTTGTGCTGCGCCCGCCCCTGGCCTGCCCTGACCCACCCTCCCCTCCTTGTGAGCGCAGGCACCATGCGGCCCGTGCGGCGCAACTTCTACGACCCGTCGTCGGCGCCGGGCAAGGGCATCGTGTGGGAGTGGGAGGACGACGGCGGCGTCTGGACGGGCTACGACATGGACGTCTGCATCACCATCCAGAACGCCTACGAGAAGCAGCACCCGTGGCTCGACCTCTCGTCGCTCGGCTTCTGCTACCTCATCTACTTCAACAGCATGTCGCAGATGAACCGCCAGACGCGCCGGCGCCGTCGCCTGCGCCGCCGCCTGGACCTCGCCTACCCGCTCACCGTGGGCTCCATCCCCAAGTCGCAGTCGTGGCCCGTGGGCGCCAGCTCGGGCCAGCCCTGCTCGTGCCAGCAGTGCCTGCTGGTCAACAGCACGCGCGCCGCCTCCAACGCCATCCTGGCCTCGCAGCGCCGCAAGGCGCCCCCGGCAGCCCCGCCGCCCGCCGGAGGGCCACCCGGCTCGCTCGCCGTGCGCCCCAGCGCCACCTTCGCCGGCGCCGCGCTCTGGGCCACACCTGCCACCAGCCCCGCCGAGCCCCCGCAGTCCTCCGGGGCGCCCCCGCGGAGCCCGAGTAGCCCCAGCGTTGCTCCCGCTCCGGGCCAGAACAACCTCAACCGGCCCGGGCCCCAGCGCGCCACCAGCGTGAACACACGCACCTCCATCCCGCCCGGGTAAGACGGGCCCCGGGCACAGGGGTGGCTGCTCACAGAATTGCAATCATCATCGTAATCATAAGCAATATCTAGAATCCATTAAGTATTCATTTTGTGCTAAGCATTAAACTAAGCGCGGGAAGGTGTTCCACCTCATTTGCATCCATGCATGAGGACCCTATGAGGTAGGTACCATCATCCCCAATTTACAGATGAGAAAACTGCCCAGGGAGGGTGAATAACTTACCCCAGATCATACAGTTCACAAGTAGTGGGACCAGAGCAACAACAATAAGGGGGGGGGGGTTGCGTGTTTCTTATTTGTTAAACTTTATCTGCATCATGTATTGCCCCCAAATGATTCTATCATGCCCATATTACAGATGGGAAGGCTGAGGAAGCGATAGGTGTGGTACCTTCTGAGAGTCACCCAAATAGAGAGCAGGGATTGGAACTGAGACCTGTAGGATTCTAGAGTCTACACTGTGTTGGGTTGGAATTTGTAGAAGGTTTCCGCCCCTGCCTCAGCCCACGCAGGTCTCATGTGGAGGTTCAAGCAAACGCTAGCCTCTTGTCCAAAATATTTCCCTTCCAGGCCGCACCTGAATTATCACCACTACTTTGGGCTAATACTAGGGGTTTCAAACTGGGCTCCAGGGACCGCTGGGGTGACCTGGGATAGTGGGATGGGGGACAAGGAGAAATTAAGCACGCGAGAGCAGACCTCTCTCGTCTTGTTTTATCCAGACCAGCTCTTTTTAGGAATCTCTTTTATGAATTGGCAGGATTTCCCAGTGGGATTTCATTGAGGAAGGGAACTCAGGTCATCCAAGTTTGGAAATCCCTGGGTTAAGGCCCCAGGATAGAGACCCAATGAGCCTGTCTGCTGCCTGCCCTGGAGCCCAGGCTTGGTCAATCTCAGCAGAGTACCAGCCCTGAAGCAGTGGGAATGAGAGGGAGGAACACAGACCTTGACCTTGAGACAGACCAGAAGGGAAAAGACCAGGTGAGGTGTGGGTGGTGATACCCCAGAGGAGGGGTGGGTACCAAGAGCCAGCTCTGCTCATATCCCAGTGGCATGGCTCAGGGGATTGGCCATGGTGACCTGAGACGAGCGAAGGTCAGATATGGATACAACCTTTGAGGTCATCTCCTCCAGGCCTCCCCTTTCATCAAGGGAAACTGAGGCCTGGGGAAGGGAAGGGACCAGAAGTAGGCTGACCTATCTGTCTTCTGTTCTTTTAAGAGCCTGACTGCTTGGGTTCAAAACCCCTCTTGGTCACTTGAGATCTGGAGTGAGTCCCTCCTCTTCACTGAACCTCCGTTTCATCATCCGTTAAATGGGAGCAGGACTCCCCATTATGTGGAGATGCTGTGTGCCTGAACACAGCGTCTATATGGCCCGATAGTTCAGCAGTGACAGTTAGGACTATTTTTGTTATCCAGGAGGAAGGTTGGTATGGGGAGGAGGGGTTACTGTAACTTTCCATGGGAAGGATTGTAGCAGCTGCCACCTGCCTGCCTCACCCTTCCCTTTCCCCTTCCCCTCCAGGGCATTGCTCTCGGCAGGCACCCATGTCAACAGAGAAGAGACCTGACAAGGTCGGGGAGGGCCTCTCAGGGGAGCACTGCAGGAGGGGCTCACCTGTCTGGGGACCACAGGGGCTGGAGTGTTCATTATGGCTCTTTGTCGATAATACCCTGGCTCCGGCTCCCTTATGTAAAAGGGAGGGCTGGGGGCCCAGAATAACAAGGGTGGGACAGCAAGTTGGAGTGGGTGTGGGACGGGGCAGAACCAAGCAGGTTCCAGGGACTTCAGCAAAAATTGAAGAACCTTTTCTCTAGGGCTGTATTTGTAACCTACCCGTGGATTATGAAATAATGCACAAGAGGTTGTAACCCGAATTTTCTTGGAATTGAATGGAATGGAATAGAGTAGACAATATTGGTCTGTATCACACATAGTAATGTTACAAATTGGTCCATGAGCTTTTTGCATTATTTCTACATGTGGTTAATGAGTTGCCAGGTGAAATGAGTTTCTGAGTCACTGATGAAATTTGTGAAAGCCACTGTTATAAAGCAGGCTGGGAATTAGTCAGGTTTTATTTCTCAGTATTAATTCTCCAAAGATGTACTATCGGTGCATCTCACAGAGCAAACAAGATAAACAGGGTCTGACGGAGAGACAGACAGACAAAATAAATGA
Organism: Aselliscus stoliczkanus; assembly: GCA_033961575.1. Lineage (NCBI taxonomy): Eukaryota > Metazoa > Chordata > Mammalia > Chiroptera > Hipposideridae > Aselliscus > Aselliscus stoliczkanus. The sequence goes on from CM066736.1 coordinate 8,405,352, forward strand.
GTAAATGAACACAATTACTAAAAAGAGAGGGAAGTGCTGGGGAGGTAGTGGGATTGGGCGGTATGGCTGAGAGGGAATGGGGTAGTCAGGGCAGACCCCTCTGAGGAGGTGGCCAGATCTGGAGAAAGGCTGTTCCACGCACAGTGGACAGCATGCACAACTTAATTTCAGTGGGGCTAGAAGGACATGGCACTTTCCGGGAAAGGCTGGACATGTGAGGAGGGCTGGAGTGTGAGGTGTCAGCGGGGAGGGTAAGGGCGCCCCAGGCAGGGGCACTGCGAGTGCCAAGGGGTGGAGGTGGGAATGAATCGAGCAGATGCTGGAGACCACACGGGGGTACAGCTATCCTGCTGGAACAGTAGGGGCTGGGATGTTTCCTAAGTGAAGCTACAGAGCCAGGTGGGGAGCCTTCGGGGAGCCTGGGCTTGGAGCTGCCAGCAATGAGAGCTATGGATTGTGCTTGAGCTCAAGAGAGCTGTGGGGGAAAGAGAGTTCTCCATGGGGGTACTGATCATTAAACATGTCCTCTTCAGACCTGCCAGTGCCCCCCACCCAGTCTGTATGACTCCCCCCGTTCCTCCCTCAGCAGCTGTTTCTAACCCTCTCTGAGATTGGCCTGGAAAAGGGGGGTGGCAACCGACAAGGGCTCCCTCATCCCTCCCAGCCACGCAGACCCCACCCAGTCTTACCTATGCCCCTCTAACAACCCTCCCCAGCCAGACAAGCCTGTGTTGCGGCCCCCAACCCTCATCTCCAAGGAACCCCAGCTAACAATACCCCTGACTCAGAGTCGGGGAGGGGGGTGGATGCAGGACCCTTGGAATCTGCTGCTGAGTGAGAGGAGTGAGAGGAAAGCAAGATGGGGGTGGCAGACCCTGGTTCCTCCAGGCTGTAGCTTCCCAGGTGCAGCCAAGGAGGGGAAAGGGATGGGGTCTCTGAGGAGCCAGGAGGCCAGACCCCCCCCCCACCTCTGCCCTGGTCCCCAACACAGCCAGAGCCCTCATGGCCCCTCCCGCAGTCTCTCTGTCTGTGTTGATGGTGTCAAAATTCCCTCTTTATAAGGGCACCAGTCATGTTGGCCTGGGCCCACCCTAATGACCTCATTTTATTTTTATTTTTTTATTTTTTATTTTTTTTGAGGGCAGTGTCACTGGCCCTCATATGTGGGACCCAAACCGGGGCCGCTGGCTTCCCAAGCCAGCGCTTAACCACCGTGCCACTCGGCCGCCCTTAATGAGCTCATTTTAATCACCTCTGCAAAGATCCTGTCTCCAAAGTGTCTAGGCACTGGGCTTTAGGACTTCAACAAGATGAGGTCTGGGGGACACGATTCAACCCGAAACAGAGTCTCTATAACTCTCCTTTCATAGCTGAGTCTCAGCCTAAATTTCAGTCTGTCCGTGTCTGTCTGTGTCCCTCCGTGTCTGTCTGTCTTCCCTTCTCCCCCGCCTTCCCTTTCAGCAGTTCTCTCTCCCTTGCCCTGTTCCCTTCTCTCCACCCTCTTCCTCTCCCCCGGCACAGGACTCAAACAGACCCAGAGTCCAGTCCTGCCCCTGTCCTTTCTCGGCTGCGTGACCTTGGGCGGACAGCTTTTCCTCCCTAGCCTCAGTTTCCCCATGTGCCAAATGAGCTAAATGCACCACCAGCTCAGCAGGGCTGATGGCACACAGACGCATTTTAAATCTCTGCCTATGGTCAACATGAAAAGGAGGAGTGGACTCTTTAGAGAGCTCTGACTCCATTCTCACATCCCATCCTCATCTCAGCCCTGGGCAGGCAACAGCACGGAGGCCCAGAAAGTCACACAGCCAGTGGGGCCAGCGTGTCTCCCTGGCCGGGGCTTTTGTTCTGCTCGCCCCTGCGATGGGGCGGGGAGCCAGCTGGCAGCCTGGACCTGAGGGACCTGCAGGGGTGGGGGAAATCCGCCCTGTCTCCTGAGAGAGCAGCGTCCAGCACTTTGGAACGCAGCTGTGGGGCAGACTCAGAGTTTCCAGCCCACATGGTGGAGGGGTGAGGGGGGACGGCTGCAGGCCTGCTCCCATGGACTGAGCACTCACTATGTTCCAAGCCTCGGTTCACGGCTTTTACATGCATCGTCTCTCTTAATTCCCACAGAAACCCAAGGTGGCACATCCTATTATCACCTATTTTTCATGAGTAAACTGAGGCTCCCAAAGGCTGGCAATTAATTGTTCAAGGTCACACCTTAGGACTCTGATTCAAAATCCCCAAATGGCCAGGGTATTGGGGTATCCCAACCCCTGGCCTTCCCACTCCAAGTTTCAGTCCATGGTTTCAGAGACCGCCCGACCTTGGTTGCACAGGGTGTCAAGGAGCCAGGGAGTGGGTAGGGCTGCAGAGGCTGAGTTTGGGCCCTGCTTCAGCTTCTCTCCCTGTGTGAGCCCCACCGAGCTCATTGCCCTCTCTGGTCCTCAGCTTCTGCACCTGTGAAGTGGGGCTGGCAACACAGGCCATTGTCCAGCATGAGGCCAGATGTCAAAGTGGCTGCATTTTCAAGTCTGTGCCATTTACAGATGTGTATAACGTTGCCAATCTCATCGGTGCCACAGAGATGCCATTTGAGTTTTCATACGTCTGGTTCTTAGTGAATCTGAGAACTTCTTCCTGTTTACTGGCCACCAGTGGTTCCTTCTTGTGTCAGTTACTTGTTTGTTTCTTTTGCTCACCCTTCTCTTGGGCTGTTTGTTGCTCCCTCATTGATCTGCAAGTACTCCTTCTGCAGAAAGGGTATTGACCCCTTTACCTGTCATCATTTCCTCAGTTTGCTGTTTCTTTTTACTTTCTTTATACTCTATGTTTGTCTGTTTTTTAATTGATTAATCCATATATATTGAGCAACTACTATGTACCAAGTGCTATTTGGGGCCCTGGAGATACAGCAATGAACAAAACAGACCATCCCTGCCCTCCTGGAGTTCACATTCTAGTGAGAAACAAACAATAAATAAACTAAATAAATTCTGGAATATGGTAGAGAGTAGTAACTGCTACAGAGGAAAAATAAGGAAAAGAAGGGGTGTAGGGAGTGATGAGAGGGACATAATTTTCATTTTTTTATTTTTATTGGGCAACAGTGTGTTTTTCCAGGACCCTTCAGCTCCAAGTCAAGTAATTTTCTTCAATCTAGTTGTGGAGGGCACAGCTCCTTGGCCCATGTGGGAATCAAACCGGCAACCTTGGTGTTATGAGCCTACGCTCTAACCACCTGAGCTAACCGGCTGCCCCGAGAGGGATATAATTTTAAAGAGGTCAGACAAAGCCTCACTGAGAAGGTAACATTTGAGAAAAGATGGAAGGAGGTTAGGAAGCAGGCCACGCAGAGAACTGGGGGGAGTTTCAGACAGAGGGAACAGCTTGTGCAAAGGCCCTGAGGCAGGAGTGCAGCTGGCATGTTTGAGAAGGCCAGTGTGGCTGGAGAGGCTGCAGGCAGTTAGTGGTGGGAGAGGAGGTCAGAGATGAAATGAGGCCAGCCCTCTAGGGCTCTGCAGGCTGTGGAGAGGACTTTGGCTTTTACTGTGTGTGAGCTGGGAGCCGGAGGGGTTGTGAGCTGGAGAGAGACTGGTGTGACTCTGTTGTAACAGGGACACTGGGTATTGAGAATAGCCTGCAGGTGGGGCAGATGCAAGAGGCAGGAGCTGGTGGGGAGGTGGGCTTTGATGTGGTGGGTGTGTTTGAATGTTTTCCTTCTTTTTTTTATTTCCCGCAGTGATTTTACGTTTTTACTTTAAAAGAGTCCACATTCTGTTTCCCCCGTTCTCTAATAGGTTTTACATCTAAATGCTTCAAAAATAAAAAAGTACTGAACAACGCAACATGAAAAGTCTCGGCCTCCCCGTGTCCTCGCCTGTCCTCTGGCCTGCCCACCCTCCCCCTTTCCTGGCCTCACGGGTGTGCAGTGGCTGCAACTCTGCCTCCCTGCTCTGCTCCCCACCGCCTCACCACAAGGTCAAACTGAACACCCCACCCCACCTCCCAGACCTGAAGCACTTCCTGCCCTAGCCAAACCACACACTCCTGTCTGCACGTGGCTGCCCGGGCCGTGGGAACCTCCAGCCCAGCTCTCCCCTCCCCGCCCCTCCCCTCCTGGGCTCCCCTGACAGGACACTGCACTGGGGAAATCACAGGGGAGGGGAAGGTGACTCTCAGCCCCCAGGCCTCTAGAGAAATCTGACCCCCAAATAGCAACCACCCCTCAAAATGTCTCCCTAGGGGACTTCGCACCCTTTCATTCCTAGGAGTGGAGGGGGGTCGGGGGGCAAGGGTGAGAGGTCAATTTGACAGAGGAGAAAACAAGTCTATAAAAGCTCTGAGGCTTGTCCAGGCAAACAGGGTGCTGGAGTGAGAAAAGGGGAGGTGAGCAAGGCCCTCAGAATGCAGCCGTTGATGGCTTGTGGGTTTTGCTGGGTCCATGGTGCACCCAGTCTTCCCAGAACTGGCCATGATGTCCTCAGACTTCTGGGCTCTGCAGAGGGGGTGGGGGTGGGGACCTGGTTGGTCCCCAAACTGTGGGGGGCAGGGGTTCAGGTACAGGTGGAGTGGACACTGAAAGGGGATAGGTGACAGCAGCAGGCCCAGGGAGCATGGGAACTCCCCAAGCATTGTTCAACTTCCTTCTCCCCATGACACGGTACTCTCACTTTTGCCCTCCCCTCACCCACTTGGACTGAAATGACTGAGGCCTGAGCCTCCCTAGACCCCCAAGGGGGTCCTGGATAAGTGCCAGATGCTCTGAGGGCTCCTGAGGCCAACGGGGGACCTGGAAGTCATCCTCAGAGAATATGACACACCTGAAATGGGGGGGGAGGGGTACAGGAAGGGATAGGGAGGCCAGACATAGGTAAAGGGATGAAAACTCAGCTGCTCTAAAGGGAGTATCAATGTGGCTTCCTCCTTTCCAAGGGTCCTGACCTTCCTTGATGCCTGGGACAGAGAGGGGTGGCCAGAGCTGGCAGATGTGCCCATTGTGCAGCCCATGATGCAGCCTGCCCAGGCCGGAGCCATATCCCGGGTCCAGATTACAGGCTTCAGTCCACCTCTAGGGCACAGAAGTCGCAGAAGGCTGGCTCATCTCCAGATAGCCCCACGGATAAGCCCTGTGAGGTCAGCCCTGGCCACTGACTCAAAAACTCTAGGACCTAGTGCCAGTTGCAGCACTAATCAGCTGGGTGACCTTAGTGAAGTCACTTCTCTCTGGACCTCCGTCTCGTCATCTGTAAAATAAAATAAGAGTTCACCTCATGTTCCATCTCTGCTTGAATGGTAGTGAATTCCTGGAGTACTGTGTGGAGGAAGGTTCTTGAGTTGCGTTCCGGCTTAGTGGAAAGGAGTGCTGGGATTGATTGGTGATGCCTGCCATGGGTGCTAGAGAGGCAGTAATACTTCAAATGTCATATATTTGTCATCCTTGCTCCATCCTGGTGTCTGGGGGGACATTTGGCATTAGAACGACTGTCTCTAAGGATACCAGGCCCCCCTTTGAAGAGACCACAGAGCTAGTAGATCAATTTCTTATTTGGCTCAACTCCTCCATCAGTACTTACTGAAAACCCATCTGTGCCATTTCATTCTCAGTCCTAAGGCCACAGGACTGGATCAGACACGTTTCCAGAAGCTAAATTCACAGTCTGGTGTAAGAGATGGGCATGGAACCACACACTAGAAAGCAAGACCAAAAATGTCTGCGTTCCCAAAAGAAGATAAACCTAGTCCCTTGGGAATTAAAAGAAGGAGTGGATATGAATTTGCTTGAGGTAGAGCAGAAAAGGCCTCCTGAAGACAGTGACCTTTGAATCTGTCTTCAGAGGGCAGGTGTGAAATGTCTGGGTTCCCCAAAAGCTTGCCATGGAACTCCTGCCTCGAATTGGATGGGGAGCACTTTGGGGAATTTCTTAGAGAAAGTTTGCTGGGCTGTTCCCACAGGATACCAACTTAACGTGCTCACTTAGGATGAATGTTGGCAGAGAACCTCCCGGGGCTAGTGGCTGCAGAGGGTGTTTCTCTGAGACTCCTGCTTCCAGAAGCACCTCAAATGTGTGCAAAGAATGCATGGGAACAATACGCCTGACCACATGCATGTGAGTCCTCCACTCGGAACCTCCTCACAACATCCTGTTTTCCTTTATTCATTCATGAAACGAGTGTTTACTGAACATCTACTATGTGCCATATACTAGTGTTGACATCGGGTAGTCAAGGAGGATCCCTCTGACTAGGTGGCATTGCAGCAGAGACCTAAGTGAGCCATTTAGCTTCTGGGGGGAGTCTTCCGGGTGGAGGGCACAACAAGCGCAAAGGCCTTGAAAGGGAGCCGTGCTCAGTACGTTAGAGTGACAGCAGGTGTGTCTGGACTAGAGAGAGATGGAGAGCATAGAACATGAGGTCACAGAGGCAGGGAGGGCCTGATCATACCAAAGACTTTATAATATTAGGTTATGATTAGTGCTATAACAAAAAAAGTCAGTAAGCTAAGGGCAAAGACGGAGGCTGCTCTAGGGTAAAGTGGTAGGGAAGGTCTCTGATAAGGTGACATTGGGACCAAAGCCTGTGTTAAGTGAGGGAGCAAGGCATGAGGCTATCTGGGGAAGAGCATGCTGGGAGAAGGATGAGCAAATGCAAAGGTCCTGGGGTGGGAATGTCTGGCATGTTTGAGGAGCAGCAGGGAGACGCTGGAAGCTGAGGTGGAGGGGTAGGGGATGAGCACAGGGTAAATGGAGTTCCAGGGGTAGGTACTGGTGAGATCATGTAGGGTGAGGAGATTGGATTTACTTTGAACAAGGTGGGAGCCATGGGGGATTGAGGGCAGAGATCAACCAGCATGGCAGCAGGACCCATCTCCGTCCTCAGGTGGTCAGACATGGCTTCTGCTCAGAGCAGATTTCAAAGGGGCCTAAAGGGTTCTTCTGGGACCCCTTGCCAGGCTGGGCCCCAAAAGGGCAGAGCAGAGAGTCTGGCCCCCCTTCCGGGAGGCCTGCGGGCAGCAGTCTCTTGTCCAGGGCAAGAGGATGTTCTCACTGACTAGGAGGAAACACTACATCCCACATCAAAAGGGGGCCCGGGTGGCTCCCACGCTCAGGCATCGTGGGAACCCTGCTACCCTGCATTCTCGCAGGGGGCCTGCAGATTAAGAGAGGCTGAGGACCGCCTCAGGACTGTCCCCCAGCTTGCCAACGGGTAAATAAAAAACAGCCCCACCGTCACAGCCCACTAACAGTGCTTTTCCCAGGAGCAAGACTGACTTGTGATAACTGAGGGCTCTGTGGTGTTTAAGGGGTTATTAGAGCTTGTAGGGCAGCTGCAATGAAAAACCTTTTGTTTCTGGGATGCTCCCTGCTCCCCACCCCACCCCCCAACTCCTAAGCCAAAGGCTCAGCAAGGTCAGGGTCTTGAGCTAGACCAGATATTGGGCATTCTATAGACCTGGGGTAGCACACTGTTCTTACTGATTGGTAGATGCTGCCTGGGGAGCTGTGCTGAGGGTTCTACTCAGCTTGAGAGTGTGCTGTGGTGGATTAGTGATGCCTGCCCCAGGTAGGAGACATGAAATGGTGATATGCATGCTACATAGGTTTTTTTTTTCCACCCATTTTACAGAGCCCTGAAGAGAAGGAGGGATGTTTTCTCATGAGACAAAAGGGAAGGAAGAGAATGGGGAGACCTAGATATGTCGAGAACTATAACAGTGTGTCTACACTAGACGCATTTTGAAGGACAGGGCAAGGAGGAGGAGAAGCTTGAGGTACATGCCTCTCTGCTTCCCTATAAGAGTATGGGGAGAGATGACATTAGGGTAGTGATACCCCAGGAAGGTTCTGGAGGATTCTGATGGACCTCGTCAGATGGACACTCAGCCCCATCTTCTGGGTCCCAGCAGGCAACTGGAAGGAGAAAATCAAGGCCTCCACTCTCACCCCTATACCAAACTGAGCTTTACATTTTTTTTCCAAAGATTTTATTGGGGAATTGGGGGAAGGGAACAGTGTTGGGGAATTGGGGAAGGGGACCAGCTAAGTTGTTGTTCTTCAATCTTCATTGTGGAGGGCGCCAGTCACCATCTGGCTTCCTGTCCACAGCTCATGGCCTCTAAGCTCAAGGTACTATGTTCAACCGTAGTTGCAGGTGGGAGTAGCCACCATCCCATGCAAGAGTCGAACCAGCAGCCTTGTTGTTAAGAGCATGTGCTCTATCTACTGAGCCATCCAGATGGAGCTTAGCTCAAGGTGCCGAGTTCAGTCTTAGTTGCGGGTGGGCACAGCCCACCATCAAACAGTCAACCTTCTTTGTTGTTACAGCAGCTGAGCCATCCTGCCACCTGTTGGCAACTCAGTGACATCTCAGTTTGGGTGCAGCGTCACTGGCCCATGTGGGAATCGAACCGGTGGCCCTGTTGCTTAGAGCTCATGCTCTAAGCCAACTCTTAACCAACTGAGCCACTTGGCCTGCCCAAGCTTTACATGTTTTAACTCACTGAACTTTCACAAGACTCTATCCCCATTACAGATGAGGAAACTGAGGCAAATCACCTTTACCCCCCCCCCACCTCTGGCCTCCCACTGCACCTCCCTCAGGGACTGTGTTCTGTGACTCCAGGTCACCAATATTTTTAGGGACCCTGACATCTGCTCCAGACACTGCCCTCAAAGGGGCCTGGGAGGAGTGCCCCCTGACCCCGATTAAGCCTGTGTGGCCGAGCAGCCACAGGGTGGAGGGGTTGTGTGTGGTGTGTGCGTGCATGCCTATGTGTGTTATTCTGCATGTAACTCTGTGTGAAGTGTGGGCCTCTCCGGCCAAGCATCTGTGTGTCATTGTGGGGGAGTGTGGGTCATAGTGTGCCTGCTTGTGTCCCCATGTGTGGATGGCAGGGTCCCTTTGCAGGCTGTAGAGTGCTGGGTGCTTGTGTTGGGTGCTTGAGAACAAAGGTGTATTTCCCCCGAGTTTGCTGGCTGCTTTTCCATAATGATGTGTGTCTGGGGAGGGGTGGCCGTGGCCAGGGGTGTACCAGTCTGCGTGCGCTGGCTTCTCTGGTCCGATGGAGTGCCCTCGCAGTGTTCATGCGTGTATCTCTGTGTGTGGTGTCTTCCCTGGAGTGTGTGTGTGTGTATGTGTTTGTGTGGTGTTCTCTATGCAGGTGTGTGTGTGTGTGTGTGTGTGTGTGTGTGTGTTTCAGGACCCACTGCAGCAGCAGCATCCAAACCTGCCGAGCATACCATTTGCTTAAAGATGCTCCCAGCCAGCTCCCTAGTGCCAGCTGTGCCTGCCAGGGGCAGGTGACCAGTCAGCATTGGCCCGGCTCAGTCCTTAGCAGGCAGGCAAAGGGAGTTGTAAAAGCCCCTTCCTCAGCTGTCACTGCTCCCCTCCTGGCCCTTCAGGCTGCCCCCTGGCTTTCAGAACACCCACCTTCATCAAAACTTATCTGCCCAGAGTTCCATGCCCATCCACAGTCAAGCGCTGAAGTCATGAAGACTCAGGCAGGCACACCGTACAGACCACAGCAGCCTTCTCATTCAACAACCTTATAGGTGAGGTGTTGCTATCCTCATTTTAGAAGGAAACTAAGGGTTACAGAGGTTAAATGACTTGCCCCAGCTTGTCACTGCAACATTTTCATGGTTTCCTCTCCAAGGTGGAGAGAAGTCACTCTGTGACTTAGTGGGCTGAGGTGTGTAGAGAGGTGAAACCACTCATCCAAGATTACACCATGATGGTGATGATGGTGACAATGATGGCTAATGCTGTTTGGGTCTTTGTTAGTTAACAGGAATGGTGCTTGGCCCTTGATGTGTAGTATTTCATTGACTCATCACAGCAAACATATGGAAAGTGCCGCATTATCCCATTACAGAAGAAACAAGCTTATGAGAGGTGTGGTGATGTGCTGGGTGTCACCCGGCTGGTTGATTAGTGGTTGAGCTGAGATATGAAAGCAGCTCTGGCTGATTCCAAAAGTCAGAGAGCTCTTTGAGGGGAGGGCAGAGAGGGGAAGCCGACTCCATGTTCCTAGGGCCTCTTCATTTGAAGAGCCGACAATACCTTAGTTACAGGAACTGACATCAGTAGATTGCAGAGGGGGAAAAAATGTTCATCATCAGATGTCTTTGGGAAACCTGGATTTACCATCGCTAACCATATTTCTTTATGCAGGACTCAGAGCCTTTAATATGCTCATAGATGTTGTGATTTTTCCAAGAGGGAGTCATTGAAGTGTTTCCTAACTTGTTTGATCCTGGAATCCTTCTTTTGCAGAACTTTTATGGGGATTAGTGCTCCATACAGCAAATTTCGAGAGAGGCTGGAAGGGCTAAATCCCTAATAGTTGGGGTTCAGGCAGAGTGGCCAGTGAAAGGGAGCCTTTGGAACGCAAGTGCTCTCACTAGGGAGGAGGCTGGCTGTGCAATGGGGAAGAGTCGGTACTAAGACTAGGGGTCCATTCCATTATCGCCGGGGTGAGGTCTCGGTCACACCCCCACCTTATAATAGAAGGATGTCAAAGTAGGAATCGAGTTGCCTGAGGGTCATCCTAGATGATGGGGAGAGGCACAAAGGGGTCAGATTATGCCCAGAAGCCATAGCCAGAAGGCAAACCAGGGTTCCCTGATCCTCTGGTGTGGGGCTGGAATCCAGCTGCAGCCTCTTCTCTTTTCCCCTCAGGGTCCCCGCGCTCCCGGTGAAGAACTTGAATGGTACCGGGCCGGTTCACCCTGCCCTGGCAGGTGAGGTCCAGCCCAGAACTGGAGAGAAGGGCGGGGCCCACAAGGAAGTAGCCCGAGCTAACTGCCCTGTGGCCCCGCCCCTTAAGTAGCTGGTGGGCGGGGCCAGAGGAAACACCCCCTACCATTGGGCCATGACACCGGGGTGGGCGGGGCCCAGGTTGGCGCGGGTGACGGGTGGAGCCCAGCCACTGAAATCCCCAGGACTCCAGGGCGCAAACAGAGTCTGGGGAAAAGGTCCCCTGTGTACACCCAATGAAGGGAGGGTGGAGGGTGGAGGTGGGCGGGGCCTGGAAGTCGATCCGCCCCTAACTGCCAAGGCCACGCCCCCAGGGATGACCGGGATCTTGCTGTGCGCCGCGGGGCTGCCGGTGTGCCTGACGCGGGCGCCCAAACCCATCCTGCATCCACCGCCCGTGAGCAAGAGTGACGTCAAGCCCGTGCCCGGCGTGCCAGGGGTGTGCCGCAAGACCAAGAAAAAGCACCTCAAGAAGAGTACGCCCTCCACCCCTGACCCAGACCTCTGAACTACACCCCACTAACTCCGGACCACAACCCCTGTGATCCCTTCCTGCACTTTGTGCTTGGGACTTAGGACCTCGCTTCCATCTCCTGATCGCAGCGCCCCTGTCCCCAGACTCCTGCCACCAACTCCGACTACATCTAACCTGTAGTAACCCCTGACATTTAACCCCTGCCAACCCCACCTCTCTGACCCCTGACCCTGTCCTGAGCCAAGCCCTTAGGGGAAGATTGCTTACCCTCAAATCCACCCCCTCCCCCCATATCCTTGCAGGTAAGAACCCTGAGGATGTGGTTCGAAGGTACATGCAGAAGGTGAAGAACCCACCTGATGAGGTGAGTCCCAGGAGAGAGGAGAGAGGAGAGGCCTGGGTGCAGGGCTGGAGGCCTCCCTTGCAGAGATGGAGAGCCCTCTCCTCTCCCCTCCCCTCCTCTCAGGAATTGTTCTCCTAGTTCTGTGTGTTTGTGGGTTTGCCTTTTGACTTCCTTTACAATATCTTTTGGTAAACAGCAGTGCTGAAGTTTAATAGAATCACATGTATCAAGCTTCTGATGGTTAACAGTGTTTGTATCTTAGTTTCACCTATTTTTTTTTTTTTTTTTGAGGGCAGTGTCACTGGCCCTCATATGTGGGACCGAACCGGAGCCGCTGGCTTCCCAAGCCAGCGCTTAACCACCGCGCCACTCGGCCGGCCCTATAATTGTTTAGATTAGTTTCAGGTGTACAAAACAACATAATGGTTAGATATTCACACCCCTCACAAAGTGATAACCCCAACAAGTTTACTACCTTTCTACCGCTGTACATTGCTATTACAACACTATTGTCTATATTCCCTATGCTACATCTCGTAACTATATATATTTTTAATTATAGTTGACTAAGTTTTGCTTTTGATAGTTAGTCCTTTAATCCCTCTGGAGGGGAATGTGAGGGAGCCATATATCTGACTTTGGTACATGGGGGTGTCCCCTCTCTGTAACAAATGGGTGCCAGAGAAGGGGTGGCCTGCCATCTTTGGTGGCCTGGGGGCCTGGCCCCTGCCCAGGGGCAGCACTGTCCCCGGGGGTGTCCCACCCTCCCCCAGTCCTCATTCTCCCGTTCGTGCCCACCCCCCAGGACTGCACCATTTGCATGGAACGGCTGGTCACAGCATCTGGCTATGAGGGTGTGCTTCGTCAGAAGGGCGTGCGGCCTGAGCTCGTCGGCCGCCTGGGCCGTTGCGGCCATATGTACCACCTGCTGTGCCTCGTGGCCATGTACTCCAATGGCAACAAGGTGGGCTAGATGCGGTGGGTTGGGAGCAAGCCCGGGAGCCGGGCCGGGCCTGGATGCCTGGGAACCTCACCACCAGCCTTCCCTGCCCAGGATGGCAGCCTGCAGTGCCCCACCTGCAAAGCCATCTATGGGGAAAAGACAGGGACTCAGCCGCCTGGGAAGATGGAATTCCACCTCATCCCCCACTCGCTGCCTGGCTTCGCTGACACCCAGACCATCCGCATTGTCTATGACATCCCCACAGGCATCCAGGTGAGCCCCCCTTGGACCCCTGACGCCAACTGCTTTGACCCCCTCCATACCTGTCTGTGGTTCAAACCCCTGCTGCTCCTCCCCACAGGGCCCTGAGCACCCCAACCCAGGCAAGAAGTTCACTGCAAGAGGCTTCCCTCGCCACTGCTATCTGCCCAACAATGAGAAGGGCCGGAAGGTGGGTGCCCTCCCTTGAGGGTGCAGGGCTGTGGGTGTGGGTTCCAGCCACTGTCAGCTCAGACGTGTGGTCCTCATCCCCAGTCTCTGTTCTCACATTCTTCCCCTTACCAGCATTGACCATTACCACCATGTCTAGCCCTGCCAGGTACTGCAGAGGTCAAGGTCTTGACTCCATTTACAGATAAAGAACAAAGTCTCAGAGCAGGTAACTTGCTCAAGGTCACACAGCTGTTAAGTGGTGGAGCCTGGATTTGAATCCACGCAGTCCAGGCTCTTCACCACCACACTAGAAATGTTGTCTGCTTTTACTTTTTGGTTTTTTTGAGAGAAGCCAGAAATTCTGAGTGTCATGTGAATTCTCCAGGTGTTTTTGAATATTGCCAACGGAGTCACAAAGTGGCCATTTAATACAGTGTGGGTTCCAAACCAAACACAGCTGAGGGCCATCAGTTTGAGACCCTTCCTTTACCCCCCAAAAGAAACAGGCAGAGAACTTGGAAAGAATTTTTACTGGAGCAGTCAGTCCAGAGAAAGAAGTGGCCCAGCCATGCAGCCACGGGGCATTCTGAGGGGCTCAGTAGGTCCTAAAGAAGCCACAAAGTGAAGGTGGGGGGGGGGCTGGGCTGGAAGGACTCGGGCTGTGGGCGGGGCTGCCTGTGACCCCGTCCATCGCCCCACCCTCCAGGTGTTGAGACTGCTCATCACAGCCTGGGATCGCAGGCTCATCTTCACCATCGGCACGTCCAACACCACCGGCGAGTCGGACACCGTGGTGTGGAATGAGATCCACCACAAGACCGAGTTCGGATCCAACCTCACGGGCCACGGCTACCCGGACGCTAGCTACCTAGACAACGTGCTGGCCGAGCTCACAGCCCAGGGCGTGTCAGAGGCCACGGCCAAGGCCTGAGGCCAAGGCTGCGCACCTTTCCTCCTGCTTTGCCCCTGATCCAGCACATGCCTCCCTCCACCAGGTGTGTCCTGGCGGCCCAGGTTCCGGGCTGGGGAGGAGTCTTCGGAAGGAGCCAGAAGCATTCCGGGCATTTGGCTGGTGGTCGTTGGGAATGATGGGAAGACAGCAGGTCAGCCGGCTCCAACTCATAGCTCCCTGAGAGGGTCAGAGTACGGAAACCACAGCGACCTCCCTACCAAAAAGACAGCCCTGCCCTCCACACAAACACACGTGTCCTGTTGAACACATGCACGCACACCCACGTGCCTCTACTTACTCCCAGCCTGGTGGGGAAGAGACAGAAGACCCCTGCGATATTCCATGTGGATCCCATCTGTGTCTCTATCGCACCTGTACAGGCTTGTCTGCCAGGAGGAAGATTCAGGTCAAGCATTAGGGGCCTGCTGGGGCTCCTGGGGGGAAAGGGGCACTTGGGAAGCGCAGCCCACCCCCATCTCTGTCACCCACCTCTGCCACACACTGATGGGCAACTAGAAGCCCCAGATTATCGAGCAGTTTTGCAAAGGAACAGGCTAGAGAGAGAGGGACTAGAGGTATCTTATTTTGTGTTTGTGTCTCTTCATCCTTCTCCCCTCCCATTCCTAGGCCTTATGTCTGTCCCTGGTAAAGGCACTGTTCACCTTTTCACCCCACCCCATCCTCTCCACCAGATATCACTCCCAAAGTCGAGATCCAAAGGCTGGAGCTTCTGGCTTCAGGAGTGAGACGAGGAGGCCTAGCTTAGGCCAGCAGGTTTAAAAAGCAGGCCGGAAAGCAACGAGTCCATTTCCCTTACTCTTCGGAGTGGGCAGCGGGGATGGTCTTGGCCAACCAGGGGCCTGTTGCCCAGGCAACTCACCAGCTCCGCCTCTGTTGATTGGCTGCCACGGTGGAAGTCAGCCAAGATTTAAAGGGACGCCAGCGATTGCTCTTTTGAAAACCTACCAGTCCCACTGTGGGTGGAGAAATAAACGGTCTTTCTCCTTCTCCTTTGCCCAGTCTTTTCCTGTCAAGGTGGAGCGGGGAGCAGGTGGCTCTGTTCCTGGGGGCCTGGGGTCGGCCACATCAAGGAGCATATAACAAAAGGACAACCCCAGGAGCATTGCCCCCTCTCAGCCTTGGGCAGCTGAAGAGGCAGGGTCCCCATAATTTTCTCATCCTGGGGCAGGCAAGGGGTGTGATGGTGGTAGAAACAGACCCTTCCAATACTAGTCCCCAAGAGGGCAGGGGTGAAAGCTCCATTCTCAGGCATGGGCACCGGGGCAATGCACACAGTGCTCTCTGGTATAATCACTAGCGATGAGGAACTCAGACTGGGAGCTGAGAGTCGGTGGGAAAATATGGGAGAAAGCTGGGAGATACCGTGAGGGGCTCTTCAGGACCTCAGAGCCCCAGCCTCTGCCCTCGGAGAGGAGAGTCAGGCTCTGTGTAGGGAGACAAGGGACAGATCCCAGGATCTGCAACAAGCCGTCTTATCAGCCTTGTCAACATCCCCGGGATGCTTCCCCAGGTGGCTGTGGTCGATGCTGCGGCGCCAGGTGACCCCTGCTGGCCACCCACGGGATAGCGCCTCATCCTGATCCACCTTCTCCCCAGCCAGGCAGGTTGTTTCCGTCTCACCCTCTAGTCACACAAAATTGGAAACGAGTCTTTGGAGGCCCTTCCGGTTCTGCCTGTTGGGCGTCCCCAAACATTTTTATCTTCTGTGATTCATTCTCCAACAAAATCTCACCTCAAACCCTAATACATATAAAGTCATCCAGCCCCGTGATATTCAAATCTCAGGTTCATCCACATCACCTCAAGGAACTTGTTAAGAGTCCTGACTTCTGCCCCACATTCCATCCGATTCTGATCTGGGGGGAGCCCAGGGACCTGCATTTCTAGCAGACACCCCAGAGGGGTGAGTTTTGGGCCAGTCTGCGGAGCCCTTCCCTGGCTCCCGAGCTACCTCTAGGGAACCGTTTGAAAACCACACATCGAACATCACTCCCTCCTCATTTTATACAGGTTCAAACAGGAGAAAGGCGCCTGGCCCGAGGTCTCCTAGGCTCCAAGGGTCTGAGTCTTGCCCATTGGGCCCCCACCCTCAGTTCTTCCCGAGGGCATCTGCTTCTAGAAGCTAATGGTTAGGACCCTCAGCCAAGGGCAGGGCTCGAGAAAATGGGTGAGGTTACAGGGGTTGGCAGACATGAAAACGGGTAGGGCTGAGCCGGTTTAGTGCTTGTCTGGGGCAACAAGTCTCAATGGGCATCAGGGGTTCAGGTACAGCTGTATCCAGCAGCTCAGGGACAGACTGGCTTCTTCAGTGTGGGTAGAAGCCAGTCCAGTGAAGCAGAGACCTCAGGCTGAGCCAAATGAGTCAGGTTCCTTATCCCATCCACTTCGGTCTGCCTTAAGCCAGAGAGTGAGACTCATTCAGTGCAAGGTTGGCCCTCTGCTTCCATGACCCAGGTTTGGGTCTTAGGGCATATGGGACCAGGAGGTCTTCAGACGCCTCCACGCTACAGTATCCAGCAGGTACAGGACCACCACAAGGAGACTCTTGGGCCAGGGAACACTGAGAAGGGCCCAACGGCTCCTTACTCCTCCTTCCAGGCTGGCTCCAGCATCTCCTCAGGGCCTGAGGGGCCTCGGGACCACCTTCCCCTGCTCCTGCTGCTGGAACTCCTCATGGGCTCGATCCAGGTCTGCGAGCACCTCCAGCAGGCGGGTAGCTGCCTCTCTCTGCCGGGCCAGGCCATCAGGACAGGCCCCTGGGAGAGAGACAAGGAGGCTCCACCAGGCCAGGGCAAGCTGCCACAACCCACACCCCACGGCTTTCTTGGGCCCCAGGTTTGTCCTGTGCCCTGAGAATCCTAAAAGGTACCAGAGCCGGCACACACAGTCCCCTGGGGCCTGCTGCTGGCTTAGAAACAGGAGAGTGACTAGGATGACACAGGGACATGCTTGGCAAGTTGTGGGAGGTGGCAGAGGGGGCCAAGGAAAGGGACCTCCTTAACCTTTTACCTTCTGTGGCACCGGAGTCCTCCCCTGGGTCTGCCTCCGGACTTGAATCCATGTTGAAGTCCTCCAGGTATTTGATCCTGGAAGTTGACAGGGAGAAGCACAAGGCTGGAGCCTCATTCCCAGTCTTGGTCTCTACCCCAGAGAGTCTTTGCTGGTTGGAATAAATCTCTGTCACTGAATAACAGCGACCCTGAGGCCAGGAAGGAGAAGGGACACATCCAAGGTCTGTGCCTGTATCTCTGGAGCCCCAAGTATTAAAAGATGCCAAGATCCAGTTGTGCCTTAGGGCCCGCCCGAGGGAGCTTCCCGTCCTCGCCATGAGCTCATGCCCCGCCCCCCACAAGCTCAGCGGATGCACATGGAAAGAATGACCAAATGAATCGCAGAGGCCACGGCGGGTGGCTGGCCCGCCCAGCTGGTCATAGGGGGTGAAGTGGGATGAGCAGGGCACCCACCTGAGCTGGTCCCGCCCCAGGAGCAGCTGCCGATACACCATCTGGGTCTCAGCGTCAGGATCCAGGGGGTCACTCCAGTCTCCCAGGGTGACGGCAAAGTGTGTGCGGCTGCAACCGGCAGCTGAGGGGCAGAGTATCATCGGTAACCCTCCCGTTCCCCTTCCAGAAGTCCCAGTGGCAGGCTGTCCCCAAGCCCTGCCTTCTGCCTCTAAAATCGCTCTTCAAACCTACTACCTCCTTCGAGCTCCACTGCCTCCACCTCACCCAACAGAGCAGTGGCCTCATCTCTGCCCAGCCTCCTCCCACCGTCTAGGCTCTCACCACACTGACCCTTTTCAGTCCTTCCACCTTTTCGGTCTCCCATTTGGCCTTTGCTCACGCCATTTGCTCTGCCTACCACACTCTTCCTTACCCCTTCCCTGTCTCCAACTTTACCACCTAAATCCTAATCTTCTCAGGTCACATATCAGCAGCACCTCCTCCAGGAAGCGCTCCTTGATCTCCTACCCTGAGGTTGGGTCAGAGGCAGTCTCTGGAGTCTCAAAAGTCTCCTCTTGGCACCTGGGAAGCCTATATCAACTCATTTATTCACCACCTGGGAGGTAGGCACTGTTATCAACCCCATTTCACACGTGAGGGGACTGAGGTATAAAGAGGTTAAGTAACTTGCCCGAGACCCAGGTGGGTTACCCGCTGATTGACAGGTAGAGAGGGTGGAGCCTGAGTCCACCCCGCCCCCTCACCTGAGCGATCAGCCTGAAGGCAGCAGGTCCAGCGGGCACTGCGGAAGGCACCGGGGTGGCAGGAGGCCAGCTTGTTTGGGTTGGGGGCGCTGGCCTTGCGCAGGGCTGACAGCCACTGGTTCAACTCATTCACATTCTGCAGAGTGGATGGCGGTCAGGGGTGGGGGTGGGGCCCAAGCGACACCCTCCGCCCCCCCCATCCTTGCGGTGCTTCACCTTGCACTGGAGGTAGGTGGTGTGCGGTGTCCCTGTGTCATCCTGCGTCACCACCTGCATCACATGCGGCAGCTGAAAGGCGCCCTCGTCCACACGCTCCACCGCACGGATGTGAGACACGGGGATGGAGGAGCGCATCTGGGAAAGAGGACGGTCACTGCAAGGGGGGTCTGGGGCCTGGGGCCAGGGTGCAAGGTCCAGGGACAGCCTTCCTGTGAGTGTGTGCATCAGGGGGTGTCCCCTGGGGTGGGGACATTCAACCCTGTGCATCTGTGATCTCTGTGCATGTCCACTGGGCTGTTCCATGAGTCCCGCAGTCTGGCCCCATCACTCTTGGAGTAAGTGACAACTTCTCTGGGCATGTTTCCACTACCACCACCATCATCGTTGTCATCATCATCGCCATCATCACCACTGACGTGGCACTTGGGATGTGGTTCTAAGCACTTTACATTTATCAGCTTATTTCATCATCCCAACATATTTCTGAGACTGGGTCTATTATTCCCAATGTGCAGATGAATAAACTGAGGCACAAGAGGATAAATGACCCTCCCAAGGTCACTCGACTGGTAAAGCCAGAATTGGCACCCAGGCAGGTGAACTCTAGAATCCACGCTCTGCTGACAAAGTAGAAAGAATAAGTGCGGGCGCTCTTTCCAGTGTTGGCTATTATTATTCCTGGTGCACACACAGCAGTGAGTAGATCCCAGTATGTGTCTGGGTGTGTGCTAGGCTTGACTGGCAGTCTCAGGAGAACAGGGATTCTCTAGTTTCCTGCTGTATCTCCATGCCTAGAACACTGCATGCTACAGGTAGGCACTCGATATATGTTTCGATGAATGAATGAGTGAGTGAACGAATGCCTAACAGCCAGGCAGGTACCTCTCAGGGAGCAGATCCAATGTGGTAGCATGTGGGCATAGACCTGGGTGGGAACAGATGAGAGGACGTGAGCGTTGTCCATGTCCAGTGCGTGGCCACGTTTAGGGGGTATGTCTGGGCCACTCTGCATGCACGCTCTGAAGGGCGTTTGATGATGAGCGTGTGGAGCTCTGTGACTGCCTGTCCTGGGCCCACATTGGCCCAAGGGTGAGAGCAGAGCCTGGCCTGAGAATTTGGACTTGCCAAGTTGCTACGGGGCCTTGGGCAAGTCCTTGCCCCATCCTGGGCCTCAGTTTCCACCAGGGGGCACAAAGAAGCAGTTCTATGAGGGAGGTCACCACTGGAAACCCCTCCACCGTGGACCGCAGCCCCACCTGCCACTCAGGACTCTTGGAGTAGGAGAGTGTGTCTCCGCTAAGCCAGAAGTAACGCTTCTTGAAGGCAAAGCGAGTGGCCAGGCTGGCAGGCTCCTCCTTGCGCTTCAGTAGGTAGCCTTCTCGAACAGTCACGGAGGATGGGACCAGGGCCCTTGCTGGGCCCCCAGCCTCTGCGAAATGGGAACGGGAGACGTGAACCCTTCTGTCCAGGCTCAACCTGCCCTGGGGGCGTGCCCAGGGCCTCAGGGATGAGCCTGTTCCCCACAGGGAATGGTACCACGGAGGGCGGGGTGGGGAGCACAAAGTAGGCCTTGATGAGCCCTCTCCGACTGGAGGAATCTGCAGGCAGTGGCGCAGGCAGCCAGCAGGGGGAGCCACACCTTACGGAGTCAGTTCAGGGGAGGGCCTGGGATCTACCCATCCCGGGGAGCACAGACACAGGCTCCTCTTCAGCACCACAAAGACCCCGTTAGCCAAAACCAGGGCTCCACATTTCCACAGGTTGCTCCTCTGTGACTTGGACCCAACTAGCTCATGACCTGGGCCCCACATTGGACTCAATCCCAACTCTTCTGCTTAAAACTGTCCCATGGCTCCATTTCACTCCAAGTCGAAGCCAAATCCTTCCAGCTCCCTACAAAGCCCCATACAGTCTGGTCCCCTCATCTCTCCTTCACTCCCCCTCATTCACTCTTCTTCACCGGCCTTCTCACTGTTGCTCTCTGGCCCCACCTCAGGGCCTTTGCACATGCTATGCCCAGCCTGGGACACTTCCCCAGGATCCTCATGGCTTGCTGTCGGTCCTCTTTCAGCCCTTTAATATCACCCTAGTGAGCCACTCCTGGACACCCTAGAAGTTTGACCTGCCACCACCACCCCAACATTCCCTTCCCTCCTTTGTATTTTCTCCTTAGACCTTATCACTCCGTAACACAGCAGATGATTTGCTAATTCATCTTGTTTACACCCTGTTGTCTCCACTAGAATAAAACTTCCCTAAGAGCAGGAGTTTATTCTGTCTTGTTCACTGCTGTTTCCCCAGCACCTGGAACAGTGTCATTACATAGTAGGCACTGAATAGATACGTCAGTTGCATGAACACCATGCCACAATTCCCACCCACATCTCCACGTTGGCTGGAAGGGCAGAGTAGGTGCCAGGAAATGTTAGCTGACTGACTAACTGACCCACACGTCCACAGTCTCCGTGCTTAGCAATGGGGGAGGGGTGGTGGAAGGGCAGGTCCCCAGGGTCCAGTGGAGGGACAAGCCAGATATGGCAAGGCCACAGGAACTCACCCTCCTTCCCATCCACGTCCACCAGCTGGTCCAGGAAGTCTCTCACACGCGAGATACTCTGCAGCAGGAAGGGGTGCAGGGGGGCCATCCACAGCTCCTTGCCCTGGCCCAGCTGCTGGCCCAGGTTTCCAATGCTCTGCACAGCCTGGAGCAGAGGAACAGGGGATGCCAGGTCAAGGTCACTGCAGCGGGGCAAGGCCCTCTGTGGACCCAGAACAGAGTCCCAAATCGGTGCTCAGTGAAGAAGATTCAGAGCAGCAGCTGCTTTGGGCAATCTCTATCCCACATATGCACCCCCAGGGCCGTCATTATTCTGTTCCCTCCTGAGCCCAGATCTCCCCGCCCAGGACTGCCGGATCCTATCATGCACACTTTGAAGCCAATCAGAACCTCAAAATGCGGCCACTTTGCAAAGGATGGTCTAATTAAGGACTACAGTGTAAATTACTATCCTGCTTCTCACTTTTGTCCTGGAAGGGTAGGGTTTTATTTCAAAAAAGGAACTTCGCGGGCCAGCCGAGTGGCTCAGTTGGTTAAGAGCTCACTCAAGAGTGCGAGCTGAGCTCTGAGCAATGGTGGTTCGATGCCAGCCCGAGCTGCGTTGAGCTGCCCACAGGTGGCAGGATGGCTCAGCTTAAAAAAAACAAAAAAGGCACTTCACTTAAAGAATGCCTTCAAGGGCCGGCCGAGTGGCTCAATTGGTTAAGAGCTCGCTCAAGAGTGCGAACTGAGCTCTGAGCAACGGCGGTTCGATGCCAGCCTGAGCTGAGTTGCCGTTGAGCTACCAACAGGTGGCAGGATGGCTCAGCTAAAAAAAAAACACACACAAAAAAAAACAAAAAAAAAAAGAATGCCTTCATACTCAGGAAGGCTAATGGTGGTGTTTCAGACACAGGTTTCTCTGGGTTTCATTTGGGTCTCCTATGGGTCTAGCCTCCTACCTCTGTTGCTACCATGCTTATCTCTGGCTAAGAGCACTAAGAGCACCCAGAAAGGGGGACTCCAAAGGGGGACTCCATTGCTGGTACCTTGGCAAGCAGCAGCAGTGAGCGGCTAGTCTGGGGATCTGCATGCTGGTCCCGGAGGTCAAACAGCTTCGGGGTGAGGATGGCAGGTGCAAAGAATCGCAGGAAGAGAAAGCCGCTTACGGCCAGGTACCTCACATCCTACCGAGAGGAGCAGCAAGTGAGAGGGGGCCAAATCCACTTTCCAGGGGGGCAAACTGAGGCATCAAGGACTACAGACTGGTGATGCAAGAGGAAGTGAAATGGGAGATAGGTCAGGAGGCCATCCTGGTCTGCCACTGAGGCCTTTCCTCTCTGGGCCTTAGTGTCTCCACCTGGAAAATGGAGTAATACTACTAATCCTGGGGCGGCCGGTTAGCTCAAGTGGTTAGAGCACAGGCTCAGGACACCAGGGTTGCCGGTTTGATTCCCACATGGGCCAAGGAGCTGCACCCTCCACAACTAGATTGAAAACAACTATTTGACTTGGAGCTGATGGGTCCTGGAAAAACACACTGTTCCCCAATAAAATTTCTTTAAAATAATAATAATAATAATCCTGCATGACCGGATTTAGCCAAACGTCCTTGGAGTCTGCTTTGTGCCAAGCACTGTGCCAAGAGTACAGCCCTGTGCAGGAAGCACCATCATTATTCCCATCTTACAGATGAGGAAGCAGAAGGTCAGGAGGTCAAGTGACTTGCCCAAGGTCACAAAGCTGATGCATGAAGGAGACGGGATTCAAACCCAGGTCTATGATTTACGATGATAATGAAGAGCAATAGGCTAGCTACTTCTCCATACATTTGTTTATTTAATACTAACCCCGGAAGGTATTATATCTCCATTTTACAGAGGAGGCAACTGAAGCCCAGAGAGGGAAAGGTTCCTTAACCAAACCCACACAGCTGTAAGAGGCAGAGCCAAGATTTGAGCCCAGGCAGGATTTGAACTCTCAGCTCTCCACCACACTCTCTTGCATTCAACGCTAGCTACCATGGAGTACTCACTGAGTGTCAGGAACTACGCTGAACTATCACATTTAATCCTCAAACATCCCATGTAGATACTTTTATCTCCATTTTCCAGATGAGGAAACTGAGGCTCAGCAGCAATCCCAGTTTGGCTGGTTCCAGATCCTGTCCTGCATGCACCCCCCAACCCCAGCCTCTGCCCTCTACAAACTGTAAAGTGTGGTGCCTGTCTGTGGGAGTCCCAGGCCTGGCCACCTGCAGGGAAGGCTGGTTCCCCCAGCTCTAGCAGAGGGAACTCAGGAAGAGGGTGTGGTTTCATCCTGGGTGCATCTGGCTCCCCACAAACCACTCCCCACTCACCTCTCACACTTTCCCGGCTATATTTAGCCTGAGAGTGTGCTCCAGCGTTTATTTACGGGCTGTATTCACACATGAAATAATACCCTCCCTGGGTGCATGCCAATTCCTGGGCCACCTCTGCATTGACGGTGGGCCCTACCAGGGGCTAGGTACCTGGAGCTGCCCAGAGGGAGGGTCGGGACCCCCACCCTGCTCATCTGGAGCCCCGAACCGCCCCTAAGGCCACCACCTACCACCCACCCTGTTCAAGGGTAATTTTAGCCTTAGACATCAGCCCATGACTTCCTCTTTTTCTTGAGGAGGAGGAACAGGTGTCAGAGAGGCAGAGAAAGGGGCTCCCCTGACCCCATCCACCCTCATGGGCCTGAGAAAGTCCCTGCTCCCTGCCCAAGGCCTCTGCCCACCACGGGGGCTGAGAACGGGGGACACTTGGGCTCCCAGGCCAGGCTGTCGGGGACTGGCCTCTCCTTTGCCTTCCCTCCTCCCTGCCACTGCCATGTCCCACTTAGCACCTCTGCCGGCAGCCCAGGCGAGAGCCCAGCAGTGGGGCAACATCAAGCTGCCTCTCAGTTTGGAGGCCACTCTTCAGCAGGGGCTGAGGGGGAGAAGGGAGAGACCCCAGGTGGGAGCCTGGAGGCCTCAGTGTGAGTCTAAAACCCCTGGCCAAGGCTCTTTACCTCTCTAGGCCTCAGTTTCCTCATATGTAAACAGGAAGTGGGGAACCAAGAGTTCTTCACCCAGGCTCCAGGGATGGGCCATGATAGGTCCCACATTTTGATCTGAAATTTTTCTGCAGAGTGAATCCAAGTCCGCCTTTCTGTTACATCAGCACCAGGTAAGTTAGCCTCATTTGATGTCATTCGTAAGCAAGCACAATGACAGCCACCTCAGAAGGTGTGCTCAGCATCGAAACTCATGGGCCTTAGGCTGGTAACCCGCAGACCAGTCCAGCTGCACAGGTGTAATGATTGGCTCAAAGTGTTGTTTTGTTCTTGGGTTGTTGTTTTTTTTGTTTTTTTGGGTTTTTTGTTTGTTAGTTTGTTTTTGCATTTGTTGCTGGGGTTTGGTTTTTTTTTTTTTTAGGTTAGTGCCAACATTTTTTAAATGAGGGCTCTCACATAAAATCAAGAATGTGGCTTAGGGCCGGCCGAGTGGCGCAGTGGTTAAGCGCTGGCTTGGGAGGCCAGCGTCCCCGGTTCGAATCCCACACATGGGGGCCAGTGACACTGCCCTCTAAAAAGAAAAAGAAAAAAAAAAAAAGAATGTGGCTTAAAAAACAAAACAATATGAAGATCTAGCCCTCCTCCACGAGAGTCAGACTGAGTATCTGGATCTGCCCCCTTTAGACACGCTGTGGGGGGTTCCAGTTTGCCACAGACCCTACCACTCCCTACTGCCCCACACATGGGCGGCTTTGTTCACTTTCCTCCCTGCCTCAGCCCTGCAGCACCTGAGTTTTCAACTTTATTTTGGGAATTGACTACTGAACATCTCTCTCTCTCTCTCTCTCTCTCTCTCTCTCTCTCTCTCTCTCTCTCTCTCTCTCTCTCTCTCTGTCTCTCTCTCTCACACACATACACACACACACACAGCTGGAATTTATTATAAGAAGCACTCACTTTGTGCCACCCTATTTATTATTTGGTGGTTATGAGCACAGGTTCAGGAGCCAGCCTGCCCGGGTGGAGGCCTATCCCAGCACCACCCCTTTCTTTCTAGCTGCATAAATTCACTTCCTTGGGTCTCAGTTTCCTCCTCTGTAAAATGGAATAATACTGGTACCTACCTCATAGGGTGGATGTGAAGACTAGATGAAGGTAATAACTACATAAAATGAGGTCTGATCCATGGTAAGGGCTGCATATAGTGTTGCTGCTATTATTATTATTATTATTATTATTATTATTATTATTATTATTATTATTACTACCACGCCCTGTGGGTCCCAGACTCTGCCAGGAATGTTGTCCCCACTTCTGCCAAAACACAGAGTATGTTAGCACGGCTGCCCAGATTCTGTCCCACCCCTGCCCTGCCTCTCCGAGTGACCCTGGATAGGCTACTGCCCCTTCTCAGCCTCAGTCTCCCTCACCTGCCCAATGGGGGAGCCTGGCCCACCTTGTGCTCCGCCTGGGGGAAGCGTTCCTCCACACGCTGGCGCAGCTGCTTGAAGGCCAGGCGTATGGCAAGCGGGCAGCGCCCCACGGAGCCCACAATGGCGTCCATGATGGGCCCCAGGTAGCCTGTCAGCAGCCCCAGGCTGGTTTCCCGGACGTGTTCCTCCGAGGGCGTGCCCTTGAAGGAGATCCTCCTGGGGGAACAAGTGGAGGGGCTCTGTTTCAGAGCCCAGCAGCAATCTGCTCAAAACCCTCCCTCAGCCCCCGCTGGGCTCAGACAGCACCCACCTTCCCATCCCACCTCCGCAGCCTTCCCCTCCTACCATCCCCACCTGCTGCTTAAACACACAGAGCTCATTCTTATCTTGGAGACTTTGTACATATGCTTCCCTCTGCCTGGGACACGCTTGTCCCCACATGGAGCTTAAATGTCGCCTCCTCAAAGAGGCTGTCCCTCCCCTATCGCACATCGTCACAATGCATTTTTCAACATGGACATGCCAGACACACGTTTCCACCCCAGGGCCTTTGCACTTGTTGTTCTCCTTGCCAGCAACACTCTCCCACTAGATCTGCAAATGACTCCCTCCCTCACCTCCTTCAAGTCTTTGCTCAAATGTCCCCTTCTCTGAGAGGCTGTCACTGTAACCACCCTATGGAATATCACAAGCCCCTCCCCTGTTCCTGGCACTTCCCACCACTCTCCCAGGTTTATCTTCCTTCATTCCACTGATCACCCACAAGAACCTCCTTCTTTAGTGTGTGATCTGTCTCGCCCCAGAAGAAGGATTTGTGCCCATTTGTTCTCTGTTGTGAACTCGGTGTTCAGCCAGGGTCTGGCACACAGTAAATGCTCAGCAATTGTTTTGTAGAGTGGATGATGGAATAGCACTAGCCTGTCTGCAATGATCTCATTCCTTTCTTTCTTGTTCCCATCCAGGTTTAGGGGCTGGCTTGCCCATTCTCAGACTGAGGGTTTTCGGCCCCGCTGTGCCCTGGACCCAGCGAGCTAAGCCTTGAACTAATGTCTTTGGCATTAAATGATTAAATATATCATTGAATCCGAATGGCAACCTGATGGACTATGTAGCCTGATCTTTCCCATTTAACAGATGAGGAAACTGAGGTTCAGAGAGGTCACCTTGTAAATAGATGGTAAAGCCAAGATTAGAACTCAGGACTGACCGCTTGAGTCAGCCTGTTAGCTTCCTCTGCCCAGGTCCCCAGATGCCCTTGCGCCATCCTTGCCAGATGTGCTGGGCAAAGCTTTCACCTTGGGTTTCCCAGACATCCTCTACCCTCTGCTCAGGGCCTGGGTTCATATCCCTGATGTGCAAATGCCCAGCTGTGCAACCTTATGCAAGTGCCCTCTTCTCCCCGAGGCTCGGTTTCCTCGTCTGGCAAAAGGGGCCCTGATGCTTGCCTCTGGTGTGCTTGGAAAGTATGGGCAGCACTTGCTGGGCAGGGCCCAAAGTGAAGGTAAGACCCTCTCCTGTCCCTACCATGGTCCTCGATGGATTGCCCAGCAACTAGCTTTTGTGGTCTGGTGGGAACAAGCCTGCCCACCCTGGCTGGAGTGGGGAAGGTCGTGGAAAGAGAGGAGGAGCCCACAAAGGCATGGGATGGAGGCCAACAACAATCATAGAAACACCTATACTTATGGAGTATTGGTTAATGCTGGGCTGTGCATACATAACTCACTTAATTCTCACAGCCCCACAGGGGTAAAGTAACGCACACTAGGGGTGGCAGAGCTGGGATTTGAACCCAAGAAGCTCAGATTTCAGAATCCTGCCCGGAACCGCTATGCTAGGCAGCCTGAGGCTCATAGGTGAGACTTTAGGGTGGAATGTAGGGCTCCTGAGGGGCAGGCAGCCAGCATGGACCCAGCCTGACAAGGCTCCAAGGAAACAAGGGGGCTCTCATGGGGTCTTGTGGGAAGCTGATAGCAACCCAGTGTCTGACAAGGCCACATTGCCCTGCTCAGCACTGGATATTAGGGGTGCTGCCTTATGGTTGGTCATGTAATATCTCCTGCCTCTATGAACCCATGTGCCTTTTCTTCTATAGGAGACAATATATTCACTACACTTGTGACATGTTCCTGTGGTGCCCCAATGAGCTAACTACGCAGCCAAGGACGGGTAAGATCTCCTAAAAGTGGGGAGACAACCCAAGCCAGGCGGTAGTTCCATGGGGGACCCCTGAACTGAGATACTGGGGACTCAAGCCCCTTGGAAACTGAGGCACAGGCCTCTGACAAACTCAGGCCAGAAAACTCAGGCCTGTGAGAAGCTGATGCATTTGCCTGAGGGCCCTACTGTGAATAGTCTCCTGAAAGATTAAGTCTTCAGGCCATGAGAGTTCCGGGTAAGAGGCAGCTCTAAGACATCCGCTGACCATGGAATTGTTAATCAGCCTTGTGTGAATTCCTTTGCCCAGTGCCTTGTTGCAGCAACAGATACTGAAGCTTTGACTGAGAAACGGATGCAGCCCTCTGTAGGATAAGAGGTGTGAAACCCTTTTGGTTGCTAGGTATTGTTATTTACAAACGAATAGATTTTAGATGCTTTTACCTTAAACACAGCCACTCCTAGTCTTTTGGTATAGCTCAAGTATACTGTGAGTTTTATGATTGTGTTTAACTGCTAGAATTTAGGATGATTTCTAGATAGTCAAGATAGCTTTAGTAAACATTCTTTAGGTGACTTACAGAAACCGAGTCTGGGTTTCATAGCAATTATCATAATAAAGACAAGGTAATCCCTTAACGGAAGAGTAAGTCACAGTGCACCCTGGAGAGAGCACTTTCAGGGGAGTAGAGGACTGTGTAAATCCTGAGAACTACAAACCACCGTTAATGATTTGTTACAGTTTGCTTCCTTGAAAATTCTCAATAAAAGCTATGCGCTGACCCGATTCGGGGCTCAGTCTTCCTTGGCTGAGTCCCTTGGGCTCAGTCGTCTTTGGCTGAGTCCCTTGGTCTCGCTCTTATCTTTCTTCTGTCTCTTGTTTTTCCTTAATCTGCGTCGCCCCTCTCGTGTCCCACTTGCCCTTGCCACGCAGGACGTGACAGGGTCTGGATTCACCCCTCCAGCTCTGCTCACCTGGTGCGACCCAGGTCCATCTTGCTTGGGTCCAGCTCCATGTACTTCTTCTCCTCGAAGACGCGGTTAACCACCGGCTTCAGAACCTCGTGTAGGTAGGGCATGCCCACGAGCTGGGGGCAGGGGGCACCACACAGGGCATGGCTGAGGGGGAGGCCGGAGGGTGCCCATGAGCTAGGGGCAGGGGGACCATGCAGGGAGAGGTTCAAAGCGAGGCTGGGACATGCCCAAGGGCTTGGGTGGGGGCATAACCCAGGGTGCCACTCAGGGTGAGGCTAGGCACCCATCACTAGCATCCCAGCTCAGCTACCCAGTGCCACCTGAAGTCAGCCAAGCTCTGGTGTCCGGGTAAGTACTGGGAAGGGGGTTCCCTTAAGGAAGCTGCCACCAGGCCCCAGCAGACCCTCGCCCACTCACCTTCATGAACTGTTCCATTGACTTGGATGCCAGGGAGTTAGAACGGAAGAGGGTGTTGGGGTCGGCTGGGAGGACAGAGGGAAGTGTTTGCTGGGGTTTGGGGGGCTGGATCCACCTAACCCCACCCACCCAAGGTGGGGGTCAGGGTTCTTCCAGCCTCAGGAACCAAGGAAACCAGTAATATCAACTCCATTCACAGTACAGAGGCCCAGGGTGGTTAAGCGATCTGCCTAATGTCACACAGCTCAAGAGTAACAAGCATCAGCTAGCTGGGACGCACAACACAGGGAACCCTCCACACATGCACACACACAGGAGCCCCTGTCCTCTGCCTGAGCCCCTCCCCTCCCATTTCTCCCCCAGAGACCCTCTGCAGACCCATCCTTAAGGGACTGTTGCCTAGAGGTCATCGGGGCAACTCACAGGTCCGCGCCACCTCACGCCGGGTGAGATAATCCAGAAAGGGCCCAGCCAGGCCCTGGCCGAGAAAGAGTTTCACCAGCTTGGTGGCGAGGTCCTGGCGGCAGTCCCCCGAGGTCAGCTCCAGCACCGCCAGAGGACTGGCATCATCTTCCTGGGCAAGGACAGGAGACAGGCGAGTGGCCCGGGGTCTCAGAAGAGCCCAGATAGATATTGGTGAAGCTGGGGGAGGCCAGGGCCGCCCTGCCCCCAGTGGAGCTGCTTGCCTGCCACACCCACCTCTGGCGGCCTCAGCACAGACTCCATGAGCAGCTCCATGAGGGGCTGGTAGCACTTGGAAGGCAGGACGCGGTCCTCAGTGAGACGCACCTTCAGCCGCAGAGCACCCAGGCTTCCCCTGACCGGGGCCAGATCACAGGTAGGTTAAGTAGGGACGTAGGTACGGGCAGGTGCGGAGAGCCAAGATGGGCAGGTGTGGACACAGGTAAGGAGCACAGATATTTGCAAAACAAGATAGCTGTGCGCAGGTGTGAACAGGGGTACGCAGTCTCGACAGGTGTGAACAGATACTGCAGGCATAAACAGGAATGGATAACAGCAGCCAGTGTCAACGGTGTGGCTGGCATAAACAAGTGTATAAGAAAGACAGTGTCGGGCCGGCCGAGTGGCGCGGTGGTTAAGCGCTGGCTTAGGAAGCCAGCGGCCCGGGTTCGGGTCCCACATATGAGGGCCAGTGACACTGGCCTCAAAAAAAAATAAATAAATAAAATAACAGACAGTGTGAACAGGTGCGGACAGGTGGGTACAGGTGTGGAAGGACCCAAGCTTCTGAACGCACATCAACAACTATGAACTGACATGTTCGCGGGTAGATGGGTATAAGGTAAACTCATGTGGACGTATGTAAACACACCTTGTGAGACACTCCACAAACATTCGTTAAATGAATGAAGGAAGTGACACGGTGATAGCTCGTGGGCTGACGTGGGCACCCACGCGGACCAGAAGATGGTACCCAACATGGTTCCAGCCTGGCCTCCTCCCTCCGCACCCGCATTTACCCAGACTCCTCCTCGCCTCTGGGAAAGGGCAGGAGGCGGAACCAGCCATTGGGTGGGTTCTGCTGCAGGACCTTCGGGGGGAACTCCACCTGTGAGGGGACATACAGACCCTCAGCCAAGCCCTACCCGGCTCCACCCAGCCCTGCTCAGACTGCCCACCTGGGCAGGGGCAGCAGAGCCTACCAGAGGCTCCCTCCGACTCCCCCACCCATCGACACTACAGCAGGGACACTCCCTCCCCAGGTCCCAAATTATTAGTCCTGCCAGGGCGCTGAGGGCCTCCAGGGACACTTAGTTGAGGAAACTGAGGCTCAGAGAGGTAGTGACTTGCCCAAGGTCACAACAGCTGCTAGAGACATGCCTGGAACTGTCAGCTCTATTTAAGGTCACAATTGCATCTATCAAAAGGCAAAGACAGTCCAGAGGGTCCTCGAACCCCACCTCCTTCTTTTTAAATAAATTTATAGAGATATAATTTGCACCCCATACAAGTCACCTATTGAAAGGGAATCATTCAATGGCTTTTAGTATATTCAGACTTGGACAAACATCACCACTAATTTCAGAACATCTCATATCAGCCCTCCCAAAAGCCTGTCGCCATTAGCAGTCACTCCCCAACCCCCAACACCCAGCAACCACTGATCTATACATTCTGTCTTTATAGATTGATTCACCCATTCTAGACATCTCATATAAATGAAATCACATAATACATGTGTGTGTTTTTGCACTGGCTTTTTTCACTTAGCATAATGTTTTCAAGATTCATCCATGTTGTAGCGTGTGTCAGCACTTTGTTCCTTTATATGGCTGAATAATATTTTATTGTGTGGAACAGAACCCCTGTGTTTATTCATTCATCTGTTGTTGATGGACCCTTGGGTTGCTTCCACTTTGGGCTTTTATAAACCATGCTGCAATAAACATTCATGTACAAGTTTTCTGTGGACATGTGTTTTCACCTCTCTTGGGTGCAGATCTAGGAGTGAAATTGCTGGGTCATGTGATAATTCTGTCTTGAACCAGTTGAGGAATTGCCAGACTGTTTTCCAAAGCAGTCATGCCATTTTATGTTCTCACCAGTAATGCATAACCGAGCTTCCCTCTTACTTGTTCTAATCTTGCCTCCTTTTAAAAATCGTCAGCTCTAATATGCATCCACTACTACAGAGGCAGGAACGATCACACCCATTCTACAGGTGGGGAACTTGATGTTCCAAGAGAAACACCTTGAGCTCAGTTCTTCCAGGAATAGGAGCTAAGGGCTTAGATTCTGGAGTTAGAGAGACCTGCACTCAAATCCTGGTTCTGCCATTGCTTAGTCATATGACCTTGGGAAAGCCACTTAGCCTCTCTCAGCCTCAGTTTCTTCATCTGTAAAATGGGCAAAACAATAGTCCCCGACGGCCATGAGGGAAAACGAGGTTAGGCTGAAGAAGCACTTAGCATGGGGCCAGCCCACGGTCATCCTAGGTACTCTCATCCCGGAATAAAAATCCGGACCGACCCTGTGACCTTGGCCAGGTTCCCGCACATTTGAGACCCTAAGTCTCCTCAAACGTACAATGGCGCAAATAGGACTCCATTCCCCAGGCCTGGCCGGGAAACCGGATGAGGCGGCCTTCACATCTATCCTTCCGAGCCCCCGGATGCCCAGCCCATTTCCCCTTCGTTCTCCCTTGGAGGCAGTGGGGAGCCATGGAGGGTATCGGGGGGGATGCTCACCATGCCCAAGAAGTCGTTCTTGCCCACCATGTCCCAGTCCCAGAGCTCCACCCGCAGTGGGGATGGAGGACCTGGCATCTCTCGCAGCTCCAGCACCTCATCCCAGTGTGGGAAGCGAGTCTTCTTGATGGTCTGGGGGAGGAGGGAGTGAGGCAGAGAGCTGGCAGGGACCCCACCACCGGATGCCCCACTCTTTCTTAGTTCCCCTCCACCACTCACCGAAGTCTCCAAGCTCTGGCTGCCCCAAAACACACGTGCAAATGGGTCGGAAGTGCCGGAGATGTCTCGGGGGGCCAGGTCCCTGGGGACAGATGAGAAAAGGAATGAGGGACACAGGACCCTCGCAGACCAAGACCCAAGCTGGACCTTGGAAAAGGGGTTCAGGGTAGACCATTCAAATGCCACTGGTTTCCAAGGCAATGAACCGCTCCATTGTAGGGACCCAGAGAGAAGCAACCCTCACCACACCTGTGCAAACCCCATGTCTTCCTGTTGACTAACACAGAGGCACAGAAAGGTCATATCCTGCATCATAAAGCCCAGCAGGCGAAGGTGCAATGGGGAGGGGGAAGGGAGTCTTGGTTTCCCTGGAGCCCTTGGATGGGAGACTGGAGAGCAGGGTTCAAAGTCTGGCTCTGCCATTCACTGGCTGGGTGACACGGGAAAAAGTCACCTCATCTCCCTGAGCTTCAGTTTCCTCATCCGCAAAATGGGAGTAATAACAGACCAAGCTCACAGGGCCCAGGTTAAATGAGATGATGTTTGTCAAGGACTTAGCATAGCAGCTGGCCGACGGTGAGGGCTCAGCTCAGTCATTCATTCAACAAACACTCATGCCCACACCCTACGGAGGACCCAAGAAAAGGCATGAGGCAGAGACCCTCTGCCTCTGGTTGTCATGACAACCCAAAGTCATGCCAGTCAGCCTCCCCCATCTCTCCTTCCCGAGGTCCCCCAAATCCAGGACACACCCCAGGGGCTGCTTGCTTCCTTCTGCTGCTCCTCTCCCACCCCTGCTAGGCATCCAAAGCCTTTGGTTTCCTAGGAGCCAGTCCAGTTGCTAAGCGACAGCAATCTGTCCCTTTCCTGTTACAAGGATCCTGCACAGCCTTGTGGCTGGTGAGGAGGCCCCAGACGCAAAGCAGGTGAGGAGCCCATGCCCATGCTGAGCCCATGCTGTCCCTTGCCCCCATGGTCACTTTCATTCAGACTCCAGGAAGCCCCAGTTGGTGATGGGAGAGGCACAGAGAGGGCAAGAAAGGGCTTTAAAGTCACACAGCAAGCTAGAAATAGAGATCTTCCCCAACCTGGGTGAGGATTGGCTGAAAAGTGAAGGTTGGGGGAGTAAGGTGTGAAAAAAAAAAAAGGCAGAAAGACAAGATGGGAGATGAGAGGGGAAAGGGGGTGGAAGTATTTAAGAAAGCAGAATGATGGGGGAGCTGAGAGAAAGAGAGAGAAAGGGACAAATAGGAGGGAGGGAGAATAGATATCCCATAAGCTGGTGCCCCCAGAGGGTCATCTGTGAGTTTTGCTGGTCCTGCATCCGTCTCCCTTCAGATGTTTCTTTGGGAGAGGACCTTCCTTGCCCCACTCCCAGCCCACACGATTTAGATGGGCTGATTCCTCCCTCTACTCCAGAAATGGGCATGTGACTCAGGCCTGACCAATCAGAGTCAGTGTAATTGGTTCACAGACAGGCATGTGCCCCAGACTGAGCCAATAAGAATTAGTCCCAGAACACTGGTTGGAAATGGTAAGAGACTGAAGTTCTTTTTGGGTTGGAGCTGCCAAGTTCTTAGGATGGCAGATATGGCTGCTGGGGTCATCTCTGCCCTCACTTAGCGGGAGAGACTGTTTGAGAATGAAGCTATCACAAAAAAGCCACTGAGGACTCTATGTCCACAGATGCCTGATGGCCCCATTTGAGCACCTGGATCCAGCCATGCCTGAAACTCCCTGTCATTCACAGGAACCAATCGGCTTACAGCAGTATGAATTACGTATCTATCCCTTCCAATTTGATTACTACACCTCCACACATCTCTCTGGCCATCCTGAGTGTGTGGCCTTTGGTTGCTGGTCGCTGGGGACCCAGCAAGCATTTCGCTTGTGCTTGGACCCCAAAAACTTGCAATCCAAGGAACTTGAACTGTTTGCCTACATGGGATTCTGGTTGTGAGCCCAGAAGCGTCCCAGGAGTAAAGAGGTACCAAAGGCCAAGGTAGCTGGGGGGAACCAAGGGATTCCTACACATTCTCAGACCACCCACACACACCCCAGCATAACCATACCTGGCCTTGAGCACATGGCAGCGAAGACAGCGGCCCCGTGCATCCTCCTGCAGTCGCACAGCCAGGCAGATCTCACCCTGTACCTCTGCGTCTGGGTCCACGCGGCACAGGTTGATCCAGCTATCAATTCCTGGAGGGCACAGGGGCTAACGTTTATTAAGTACCTACCATGTATGTGGCATTGTGTTAACTTAAACATTCAATTAACATTAAAAATGGATTCAGTTGTCTGTTAGCCTTCTGATGAAGTGCTGTAATTACCCCCACTACCAGATGAGGAAAATGAGGCTCGGTGAGGCGTAAATGGCAGAGCTAGGATTTGGACCCTGACGATGCCCTTGACCTTGCACCATCACACTCCTTCACCCTAGTGAAGTCCTCCATCGTTTAGTCTCAACATACTCTCCTCTCAGAAAGATCACGGGCATCCCTACCTGTGAGCCTTTCTCTGGGCCACTCTCCCTGCCTCAATATGTCAATCTCTCTTTTTCTCTCTGTCTCTCTTCCTCTCAATGCTTTGAAGGTATAGTTCCTCTGACTTCTAACTTCCACTGCAGTTATTGGGAAGTCATTTCAGCCTAATAATTGCTCTTGTGTCAATGGTCTTATCTTTTTTCTCCCTCTAATTTTAAAAACTATTCTTTGGATGTTCTTCAGTTACACCACAATGTCTAGGTAAGGATTTTTATTTATTTATTCTGCTTAGTAGTACAGGTTGTGCTTCTCCTACTTATACAATCATGTTCTTCCTTGAGTTTGGAAAATTCCAAGTCTTCAATTTTTTAAAAAACATTCTCCCCATCCCAAGCCCAGTGTTTTGTTTTTTGTTTGTTTTTTTTTTTTTTTGTAAGATTTTATTGGGGAATTGGGGGAGGGGAACAGCATTGGGGAATCAGGGAAGAGGGACAGACAATTTGCTCTCTTTTTGTTCTTCAATCTAGTTGCAGAGGACATTGCTTCACTGGCCCATGTTGGTATCGTCATTGCATTGCGCTCTTCCCAGATGAGGCAGATCGGTCGCCGGCCTCTGGATGGTCGCTCACCTGGGCTATTG
The DNA here is from genome assembly GCA_033961575.1 of Aselliscus stoliczkanus. Classification (NCBI taxonomy): domain Eukaryota; kingdom Metazoa; phylum Chordata; class Mammalia; order Chiroptera; family Hipposideridae; genus Aselliscus; species Aselliscus stoliczkanus. The sequence continues at coordinate 8,440,777 of CM066736.1, forward strand.
GCAGCCCACACTGGCTGCCGGCCACTCACTGTAGCCTATGGCAGCCCACTGCAGCAGGGGCTGCAGCCTACACCGTCGCCGGGGCTCACACAGCCCAGCTCCAGGTGGAGCTGTTGTTAGCTGTGGAGGGCAGTGTCACTGGCCCTCATATGTGGGATTCAAACCGGGGCTGCTGGTATCCCAAGCCAGCTTTTAACCAATGTGCCACTCGGCCAGCCCTGTTTTTTTTTTATTATTTCCTCTCCCCAATTTTTTCTATCCTTTCCTTCTAGGACTCCACTGAAGTAGATTTTAGACTTTCTCAGTTATTTTCTATATCTCTGAATTTCTCTTTTATATTTTCCTACTTGTTTCTCTGGGCTAAAATCTAAATAATTTCTTTAGATCTTCTCCTAGCTCGCTAATCCTCACTTCTGCTCTGAATGATCAGCGCTCTCTAAAAGTGTGGTTTGGTTCTTTTTTGAGTCTGTCTACTGTTTTTAATATATTGCTTTAATTTATTGTGGTCATTGCCGGCACTTTCTGGTGATTACATTTTTATTTACTTAAATATTTTATTTTTTAAAAAATTCCATAGGTTAGAATTACAAAATCTAGAGTCTTTGTGGGTCTAAATTCAAGGGCTGTTGTTTCCGTCTCTCTTCCTCATGGTGGCCCCACTTCCTTGTGTGCGTGGTCATCTTTGATTGCGGAGTCATGTCTGTCTGATCTCACTCCATGGGAAACCTAACTTGAGGATGCTTCTCCCTGGAGAGGCGTGGTGCTTGCTTATTCTGGGCCTCTTTAAGGGTCTTGGTCTAAAAGGAGGTCTCAGGGTCAATACCATCTGCCTTGGCTCTAGCCCGAGATTTAGTCTGTTGACTGTAGATTCGATACCGACTTTACCTTTCAGGGAAATCCTTCCTTGCTCCCTTACTATTATTGCTCACCACTCCCTGTTAGGTTTTGCTCATGATTGAAGGGACGGGAGGAAAACACTGAGGGTTTTCCTGCTTTACAGCAAGTCCGACAATGTGTTAGGAATTGTATCTAATTCAGGATCTCACTGTTATGTGGCAGGGGGCCCCTTCTGAGGATCTAGACCCCATGTCGCTGGAAGTGGGAGCCCCATCTCACCTCTCTCTAGCTCCACTGCTAACCCCCAGTTCCAGGATGCCATCAGTTTCCTCTCACCTGATTATCCTGCAGATTCCAAATTGATGTCCCAGATCTACCACTCCTATCCCACCGAGGCCCAGTATCCACAAAGCAGCACAGTGATCTTCTGAGAATGTATCTAGTCTCTCCTATCACTCCGCCTTCCAATAATATGGCTCCGATATCTTTACTGTCTTGCTTGTGAACCATCAATTGCTCCCCAGTATGCCCAGAAGACAGTCTAGATTCTGCCCTGGAACCTAGGGACCTCTCCAATCAACCCCCACCAAGTACTCCATCTGACCTGACCTATGCCTGAAGAGAATCCATGAAGATGTGCCTTAGCATCTTTGCCAAACTCGTTCCCCTTCCTACAGGAAGCCTTCCTTGACTGCACGAGCCCTCACTGCCCACTTCTCCTCACCCACTGTCATATCAGTGACGTTCCACATACCTCCCTCCCCGCACATTTCTGTCCTGTTTTAAAAACAAAACCTGACATAATTTTCCACTCAGGGCTCTGTGCTTCCCCATGCGGCCTGCTATGCTCTTGCAAATGCCCACTCTGGGCATGGCCACCCTCTCTTCCCTCTGCCCAGCTGGGGGCCAGGGTCCCTCACCCACCTCGTGGGTCAGCTGCAATTGTCTCCCTGCTCAGCGAGATCTTGCCGATGACATCGTCGTGCCTGTGGAAAGGCGGGCAGGTGAGGGTTCAAGTTAGGTTCTCTGCCCCAGCCTCGGAGAAGTGAGGGCAGACGTCAAGGGCTGGGTGGGTGGATGGGTGGGTGGGCACTTTGCTTCTGCCCACCCTCAGGTGCCCAGGCTTGAGTCCCCAGCACACACACCCCACCGTATCCTCGTCCAGCACGTAGACGGCCAGATGGTGGAAATCCAGTGGCAGATGTACGGTGTACTCTTCCCCCCAGAAGGGGCTCAGGCTGCGCCAGACGGTCGCTGTCCTGCAAAGGGGGGCACAAGGGGCTGAGGGCCCTTGGGCCACACAGGTGGCAGACACCTGGGGACCCAGATACACACACACACACACACACACACACACACACACACTCCCACGGGGATACTCACGAAACGAGACAGTCACACGTATGCCAAGGGAGCCAGAGACACAAAGCAATGCACTCACCCATACACAGATACTCATATGCAGCCTCAGAAATCTCTAGAAATAAGAATCTATGTGTTCCTATATACCAACACATGCAGACACACACAGAGAAGACACACATTCACAGACACACAGACAAAAAAGTGCCCAGACACACACACAGACCCACGGACACACACTCACATACATACACTTGTACACAGCAGACACACACACAGAATCACACTACACAGTAACTGACAACATGCGTAATTCTCTTTATTCATTCATTCATTCATGCATTCACTCACTCCATAAACACTCATCTCAACTGTGTGCCAAGCCTTGCGGGTTATGGGGAATCAGAGGAAGAGGTGCCAAGGTCCCTGCAGCCACAGAGCCCCCCTCAGGGGGCAGGTGTTCTCTCCTGAGCTCTTCTGACAGCGAGTGAAGTCCGGTGATTGGGGCTAGCTCAGTGGCACCTGGTTGGGTCTGGGAGTGGCGATAGGATGGGTCAGGAGGGGATTCCTACAGGAGCTAGTCAGGCAAAGGGAGGAGAGAGGATGAGGACAAGCATTCCAAATGGCTGGAACAGCATGTGCAAAGGCCTTGAGGCACGGCTGAGCTTGGTGAGTTGCGGAACAGGAAGAGAGGAGTGTGAGTGGCCAGGAGACCATGAATTCAGCAGAGGCGAGCACACTCAGTAAGCAAGGGGGAACCACAGGAAGGTTAAGAACCACGACAGCCTTACAGACACACTTCCCTTTGCCCAACGCGGAACAAAGAACCTACTTGCCCAGTGCAGACACAACCAAATGTATGGCTGCAAAATTTGGTTTGCACACCTGCCACTCCCATCCCTCTTCCTTTCATACACTCTTCCCCAACCAAGAGTGTAAGCACGCACATAAGCAGGCACACACACTCTGCTTTCTACCCCAGCCCAGAGCACCGCCATCAGATGGACGCTTCGTCCCAAACGCTCTCTTCTCCGACCCTGGCCTTTTCCCAGCTGGAAGTTCCTCAGGCCCCCCAACCCCTGAGGTGGAAGGCTCCTCTGAGACCAGAGGGGTGGAGATAGCAGCCTGGGGTAACACAGAAAATCAGTTTGCAGGTTTGGGGGCGGAACCAGAATGTACTGGTAAGGGGGCAGCATGAGCACAGAGAGAACAATAGAAGGGGTCGGCTGGGGTGCTGCAGGCTGACCTTCCCCATGCTGCGGGCTCCCTGCCCCCAGCTCCCTGGCCCATCTGGACCAGAACCGGCGCCAGCAGCATCCTGAAATACTGCTGTCTCCATAGGAACCAAGGCCTCAGCTGCCCGCCCACCCACGCCCCCTCAGACCTGCGGGGGCTGAGAGCTGTCCTTCGCTTGGCCTGCGGGGGTGGGAACCAAGCATGGCCCAGCCAGATGTCCGCCGCTGTCCAGACTCACTCACACACCACCAAACACCCTCACATGGGTGCGTGGGTTCCCAAATAAGCTGCACACATGTGTACAGGGCAGCTCATATGTGTGCATATATACACACACCACACACAAGTACCCAAAGTGAGCCTGTGAGCCTGCACACCCCCAGGGACACACACATCTGGCCAGAGGCATTCACACCAGCCCTTCAACACACTCACAAGCAGACCCAGCTGGGTACACGTAAACACACACACACACACACACACACTGGTGCCCGCAGCACCCAGCAGGCCTGGAACCAGCCAGTCCAGCCAAGCGTGAGACACCCGCCCCCGGGGAGGCCACCGTGGGAGGCATAGGCCAGCAGCTGCTGAGTCAGCCCCAGGGAGCAGCAGTCCAGGGGGAAGGTATGGGCCAGTTAGGGCTGAATGGGGAGAGGGGCTGGCAGCCCCAGGCGTCCGGTCCTGAGGCCGGGGCACGAGGCAGCCACCATCAGGCCCACAAGTCCACCCTGAGGGTAAGCATCGCCCTCTCCCGGATCCTCTTTGCGCTGTGAATTCTTGTGCCTGGACTCCCCAGGTCTAGAAGGTTCCCCTCCCGTTCTGCCCTGCTCCCTTACCCCCAGGCCCGGTCTCTCCACTCCTTACCTGGCCACCACCTCGTCGTCCACTTTCACTATGCAGTAGGGGTCACTGCTACCAGACCTGTGATTGGGGATGGGGATTGAGAGGGCAACCATGAGTGGGGGTCCCAATCCACCTTTCTTATACAGAGAGAGAGAACTGAGGCTCAGAGAGGGGAGGGGAATTGCCCAGGGTCACACAGCAAGTCCAGCTAAGAGGCAGGAACCTCAGGGGACCAGCAGGTGTCATGGTGGCACAGCCCACCCACTGCGTCCCTGACCCACCACATGTGGGATCCCTGGCTTCCACCCACAGAAACAGAACATTGAGGCATGAAGCCAGAAAGTTCGGGGTCCTGGTCCCAGGAAGCCCAAAGCAGAAGCAAAGGGCACCTGCTGGGGAGTCACGCCTGGCTTCCCCACCTGCTGGCTGTGGAACCCCGGCAAGGGCCCTCCCCTCTGTGGACCTCAGTTTCTCTGCTCTAGAAATCAGGCATAATGTTAACATCCTTATAGAGAGCACTTGGAGGAACTACAGAGACAATGCATGGAGGAAAGCATCACAGGCTCGCCCTAGAGCTCTGCCCCCAGGGGCCTTAACACCCCCCTCTGGGGTAAGCATTGCCCTGCCAGCTTTTCATTTCAGCAGGAGTTTCTCTGGGGAGGGGACTCCCATTGCTCAGCCTTCAGGGGGGATGGACCTCAGCAGACTGTCTCACTGTAGGCACAGACCAGGGCAGCTAGACCTCAAAACTCAACCAACAGGTGTGTCCCCCCCCCAACACTTCATGATGAATTACCAGTTCATCCCATCTCCCCTGTTCCGCTGTCTTCCACCAAGCTCTCAGTCAAGCCTCAGGGCCTTTGCACTTGCTGTTCCATCCACCTAAGACACTGCCCTGATCTTGTCATGGCTGGCTTTGTTCTGTCATTCAAATCTCATCCCCAAACTCACGTTCTCAGACAGGCCATTTCTGAGCACCACTGTCTTTGTGCAAAATTGCCCTCCAATGCCTCTGAGCATCTGAAATCACCCTGTCTCCTGGTTTTTCTCTGTGTTTAGTGTCTGTCTCCCAGGCTACCCACAACTTCTGAGCTGTGAGCTCCTTGGGCAAGGACCTGTACCCCCCTCCCCTGGCCCCCATCTGGCAGAATCAGAATCCAAACCAGGGGCTCAGCACACATGCTCTTAACCAATGCCACCTCCATGCTAGCTCACGACCCCTTCCCCAAATGGCCCCCTCCCTCAACACCCCAGCCCCCACCATCTCTCTCTGCCACCCTCTCTCAGTTCAGCTTGTCACCAATCCACAAATGCCTCAGGGATCCCAAGGAACAGGGAGCTGGCTCCACCCTGAGCCTTGTCTGCTGGCTGAGCCCTCCCTATGCCTCAGTTTCCTCTCTGGTCTCCTTCCTTTAGCCCCCTCTGCAGGGTGCTCCAGGGCCTCCACTTCCCCATTGGGTCCCCATCCCTGAACACTTCAGAAATGTGCGTATGCCTCTGAGTTCCTCTCTGGGTGCCACCTCTGATCCCCCTTCTGTGTAATGTCCCAGCCTCAGTTTCCCCTTCAGCATCTATCCCAAACCCATTGGGCGGAGTAACCCCAGGAGCCTCAGTTCCCCCACTGGGCTCCACCCCCCTGGATGCCAGTGGCTGGGTAACGCCCTACGTCCCATTTCTGTCTCTGGGTTCTCTATCCCTGAGCTTCTCTCAGGCAGGTGCCCATTCCTGTTTTCCCCAACTGCAGATGTGTGCTGGGATCCCACCCACAAAGAGCTGGGAGACACGTTCGGCTCCCCCTTTTGTCCTGGCCTGACACCAGCCCCTCCTGGGAGCCAACCTCATACGTCAGCTCCAGGGCTCTGACGCAAAAGGGCCTTATCAGGCTCCTATCAGGTAGGGGCAACAGTGGCGGGAGAGGGCTGTCCCCTCCAAACCCTCCATCTCTTCAGCCCCTTGGCCTCTCCCACGGCCTCTGCCCCACCTCAAGTGTGGGAAAGCGGGCCCCGCACCGTCGCCTGATGAGTCTGGTTTGTGCACGGTAGCAGTCAGGCTTCAAATCCCAGCTTCGTGACCTCGGGCAAGTGACTTTGCCTCTATGGGCCTCATTTTCCCGATTTGTAGAATGGAAATGCTAATAGGACCATCAGACGTGTTTAGCCCTCGGTGACTGACAGCTGCTATTGTGTTTTTTTTTCATATGTATTTATTTATGTATTGTTTTGTTTTGTTTTTTTCTGATTAGAGTTGACATTCAATATTATTTTATATTAGTTTTGGGTTACAGCATAGAGGTTAGATAGTTACATAATTTACGAAGTGACAGCTGCTATTATTAATGATAGTAATAACTCTAAAATTAGCGGCCGAGTCCTCCTAGGCCAGGTCGGAACCCCCTAAAACCTGCTGAGGTGTCAGGAAGAATCTTGACCCTTTCCCTTTGGAGAGGGGAGAGAGGACACTCCCAAGCTAAGAGTCCCCATGGGCAGGGGGCGCCCAGCATGCTCTGAGGACAGAGCCCCTCTGATGACGGGAGCCAACGGCTAGGGAAACTGAGGTAGGGTGGCTGGATCCCCAATTAGGGCTTAGTGACTCCTCTGCATCCCAGAGCTCACCTTGGCCCAGGATCCTGGGGGAGGAGGGTGGCCAAGAGATGCAAGAACCAAGCAAGACTCAACTGCCTCCTAAGGAGAAGCCAAGGGAGCTCCCTCATGGCCCTCACCAGGATTGAGGGGGGGGGAGTGGGGCAGAACGCAGTGAGATGGAAACCTGGCTTCTGAAAGCCCCCCACCCCAGCCTCCCAGCAGCTGCCAGGCCCCCCACTCTTAACCTCATTGCCCCGACACTTCTGGAGTCTCATTCTCAGGGGTTCTGAGAGGGCATCGCAGAAAGAGGCAGGCAGGGGGCTTTGTCCAGATGCTGCATTCACAGAGCAAGCTCTCTGCTTCTATCTCAGGGGCATGTTGATTTGGGGTAGTTGATGAGCAGCCCCCTTCCCACCTTGGCAAAGCTGCAGTGTTGGGGAAGGGGGAGGTTCATGCAATCAAAGGCAGGGCACGCCTCGCTGGGGACCCACAGCTGGGGGCGTTAGGGAAGAGCCAAGCCCCAGCCTGGACTGCACAATGGCTCAGAATCCAGGTTCCTGCTTACCTTGGCCATGGGGGTAAATGCTAACAGGTTCTCCACCCTCACAGCTGCATGGGGCATGGACACCCCTGGAGGGCTCCCACTGCACAGATGGGAGATCAAGACCCAGAGAGAACCAGGTTCAAGGTCACACAGCCAATGTCCTCCCAAGGATCCCAGGCACCAGCACCCTCAGAGCCCCTTCTAGGCTTGAGGCCAAGCAGAAGGGGGGTGGGGTCCTTCCTGCCATTCTGCTGATTTGGGCAACTGCTGACTCAGCCCTAGGGAAGCACCGCCAAGGACTGGTACTAAGGGGAGCCCAAGGGTCCTCCAGTCTCGTCACATCTGGCTGGGGAGGGGGCTGCAGGGGGGAGCTGGCTCTTCAAGCCACTCAGCATCCAGGGAAGGCCCACACTGGGCTGAGAGCTACTGGCTGCAGAGCTCAGGGCTCTGGGTCAAGAGGACCTGTTTTCTCGCGGGCTGGACAGTTGGTCATCTGGTGACACTCTGCAAACCTAAACCCCAGATACACACAGAGGCATTGCAGGGGCCACCTGGATCCCCGCCCTTTTGGGCTTCTCCCCAGGGTTCTGTTGATGAGAACCCACCCAGGCCTGAAGACGCCCCATCTCCGACACCTGCCTGGACTAACGAGGAGACACCCACACCCACCCACAAACCCCTCCCCGACTCCGACAGAATCCGACCCTCCAATCTCCACGGCTGAAGCTCTGGAAGACCCCCTTTAGTACCTCCCAAGAACAAAGACATCCCCCCTTCTTGAGGGCAGGGCGGGGCATCTGCTAAGTCTGGGCGCCCCTTTCTACCAGGACAGCGATGGTATGGGGCCTCTCGTTCCGAGAAAGCGGATCTGCCCCAATGCGGGGGTCTTAGGCAAGAACCCCCGCCCACCTGGCAGGCGGAATGGAAGACCCCCCACCCCTACCCCATCCCATGCGTGGTGTGTCCCTCACCCCCCACTCGCCCCGGGAGTACTCACACGTCTTTGGCGGGCAGCGCCCGGCCCTCCACCACGCGGATATTCAGGGAGCTGCTCTTGGCCATGGCGTCCAGCCCCAAACTTTCCGGACAGGAGGGCGCCCAGGTTCCGAGGCTGGAGCGCGGAGGGGCGGGAGGGCGTCTACATATCACCCACTGCGAGCTTGGCGCCCTGTCCCGGAGTCCCAGCGCCGCCTGTCTGAGACGCGTGTAGCTGGGCGGGAGGTTTCCGAAGGAGGAGAGATGACAGGTGTCCGGGGAGGGGGCGCCCCCTAGGACTCCACAGGTAGGAGCCGTGCGCAGAGCAGGCAGAGTGCGCGGGGAGCGCCTCCGGGGCTCGCGTCCCAGCCTGGAGCTCCGGGTGGGAGGGCGCGGCGGGCCGAGGGCGGGAGGGGGCGGCCCAGGGCCCTCCCACCCGGACCCGCTGGTCCCCAGGCCCCCTCGCGCGCCCTCTGCCGGCACCCCAGCAGAGCGCGCCGAAGCGCACGGGCGGCGGAGACCTGGGCGCGCCAAGTCCGGCACAGCCAGGTGGGAAGCGGCCCACGCCATGATGGGCGTGGCCAGCGGCTCCTGGTGAGTTGGCACTGGGCTCAGACGGCGCGCTGTGTCCCCTGCCTGTCCTCTCCCACATAGTCACACCTCTCCGACCCTCCCCTACCTGCTCTCGGGCCCCGCCTTCTCAGTCAGACCTCCCTGCCCTGTCCGGGAACCGGATCCGCGGTTGGCGGGAGGTGTAGCTAGACGGAGAGTTGCACATTCCCTTGGGGTCCGTTCAGAGGCAAGGGAGGGGCCTCGCACATCCTTCCATCCCTTTTAGTTTCCAATTAAACCCAGACTGTGCGAGCGCGGCAGCAATCCACGTCACGGGCTGGCACTGCGGGGGAGGAAGCCGCGGCTGGTGGGGGAGGGGAACAGCCGCTACAGAGATGATAAGTCCTATACAAATGTTTGAATACTTACCGTGTGCCAGGCACTGTTCTAAGCCCTTTGCGGGGATTCCCTCATCTTCCTCTTCACAAGTGCACGATTACTCCCATTTTATGGGTAAAGAAACTGAGGTGCAGAGGGATTAACTAACTTGCGGGGAAGTCTCAGTCAGTAATGGGTTTGCCTTCCTGGATTTGAATCCTGATTCTGCCACTTGGTAGCTGAGTGGTCTTGGGCAAGTCAATCTCTGTGTCTTGGCTTGGTTTTCTCATCTGTGCAGTGGGAATAACATAGTATCTGGCTCACAGGGTTTGGGGATAATTAGATGAGATAAAGCAGATATGAGGGAAGCAGATACAGGTCTCAGAACAGTGACAGGAACTTAAGAAGCTTTAAAAAGAGTTTGATATTATTATTATTATTGTCCTTCAATTATTATTATTGTCCTTCAAGGCGTAGCTTAAATGTCACCTCTCTCGGAAAGTCTTCCAGGATGCCTGCCCAAAAGGGAAGTTTTCTTCCCTTTTTCTCTGCTCCTGCAGCTCCAAGTTTGTACATTTTTTTGTTTTAAATGTGATAACGTGGCTGGAAAGACGTGTCCCAGGGCAGATAATTACACTATTTCTCCCCCTGAGTTCTTAGAAGGGCTAGTGCATCCTGAGTCACTCCTGTCAGCCCAGGGCTGGGCACCAATGGGAAGGCCCCTGCTGAATGAGTTCAGAAGCCAACGCCCAGACCATCAGGCCTGGGAGGGGGAGGGCCACGCCCAGCCACAGGAGCAGCCCAGTGATCTGCTTCCCAATCGCCCTTCTTGACTTCCCACCCAGCACCCCGGCTGGCCACTGTCTGGTGAGTACTCCAATTCCAGACTTCCAAAGGGCTTCAGTTATCCCATCTGTGAAATGGGTCTAGCAGTGCTGGCCCCAAGCCTTCGAAGTATTGCAACATCCTTCAGCAGGGTATGAGGGGTGATCCAGGGTGGAATCCAGAAGAGTGGTAGCCCCAACGGAGTCATTAAAACACCCCCCCATAATCATTATCACCCCAGATCCTTATCATGGGAAAGGTTACCCCAAGTCAGGTGTCTTGCCCTTCCTTCCCTCAACCTAAATGGGAACTTTTGGCTGAACCTTTTTCTTTGGGCTAGGGCTAGGGCTAGGGCTAGGGTTAGGGCTAGGTTTAGGGTGAGGGCTAGGGTTTGGGCTAGGACTAAGGTTAGGATTTGGGCTAGTGGTAGAGCTAGGGCTAGGGTTAGGGTTAGGGCTAGGGCTAGGGCTAGGGTTAGGGCAGGGGCTAGGCTTAGGATTAGGGTTAGGGTTAGGGCTAGGGCTAGGGCTAGGGCTAGGGCAGGGTTAACCTCAGACAGGCTATCCAGCTCCTGGGGACCCCTGATAGAACCTGGGGGGCCTAGTTCTGGGGCCACTTTGGATGCCATCCGAACTGTCACCAGCCTTATTGGCCTGTCTCCCTGAGCTGAGCAGGAAGTCATATTCCCAGGCTCCCCTCCCCAGGCCCCTAGGGGGTTACAAAGGCTATGGACTGTGCCAGCCAGGCCTCCAGGGAGCCAGCCCTGTCACCTGCCCAATATCCGGCATCTGTCCCTGCAATTACGCAGGGGTTGTGGCCAGTCCCCAAACTTTCCAATGGTTTGGCCACTTCCTGTTGTTTTGAGAAGCTTTGACCTGAAACTGGCAGAGGGTTTGAAGGCTCCTAGAGCTGTTCCTGTCAAGGGACCAAAGGGGGAAAAGTGGCCCAGAGAAGGAGTGTGACCTGCTGGAGGCCACCCAGAGGGGAGGGCAGGCTCATGAGCACCCAGGCCTGGGCTGTCATGTGGGAGGGGTCTTACCTGTGTCAGGGGGTTGTTGTGAGAATTAATCAAGATGGCAGTGAAAGGCACCTGGCATCACTCCTGGCACACAGTAGGCACTCAAGAAATGGTTAACCTTCTCCCCTTCCCCTTTTGTGAAGCTCCTTAAATACAAACCCATGATTATCTCCTTGCCAACTCCCTACATAGTCTAGCACCATGGGACCCACACAGCAGGTGCTTCATAAAGCCTTAAACCAGAGCAGATGCTGAGTTTGGGTTTAAGAGCAGAGACTTTAGCATCCATCCAACCTGGACTTGAATCCTGACACTTATACTCACGAGCTGGGTGTCCTTAGGCAAGTAAATTACCCTCTCGGTGCCTCAGTTTCCTCATCTGTAAACTGGGGGCGATAATAATGCCCACCTTATAGGCTGAAAGTGAGGATGGGATGAAATAAATGTCAGACGTTTAACACAGCCTGGCATACAGCAAGTGTTCAATAAGTGTCATGGCCATCATGGGACATCCTGAACCCACCACTGTGCCTGACACTGAGCCCCACTTGGTGGCTGAACTCCAAGACTGGGGAGGAGTGCCAGGCCCAGCCCTGAATTCCAGGGACAGGTGGAGCGGCCACACTTCAGTGGCCAGTGCGGCTGTGGATTGCTGAACTGAGGGAATCTGGGGGGTTGCACCCAGATGAGAAATCTGATAGAGAGATCCCAAGATTGCGCTCCTGCTGCCCTGATGGGCCCCCCTGCCCAGGAATGAGACTCTGAGCCCTGGGCCCTGGGTGAGCTCACAGACACAGATTAGAGGGGGCTTCTCATCCCACTCCTACTGGCTCATGAGAGATGACGGTGCCCTGCCCCCCAACTCCATATTCCGCAAGGCCTCGTGGGAACTCAAAGCCAAGTAATAGGAGAAGTCACACCATGGAAATAAGCAAATGCTAGAATTTTTCTTTGGAGAGTCAGTTTAGTAACACACCACTGGGCAGAGGTTTCCTGGTCCTGTGTCCCTCTAGACACCTCCCTGGGTTCAATACCCTTAGGATTTTACTCATATCCCCCCACCCCACCCCCACATTGCCTTTGCCCCACCCATTCCTTCCACCACGAAAATCTTTACAGTCCTTTTTCTACCTATTTCCTTGTTTAAGTCCTACAGATATACTTGAATAAACATCAGGAGGGGTGGGATGAGATAAAGTACAGACAGTGTACTACCAAGGTAATGGAATATGATGTAGCTGTTAAGAAGGATGTTCTCAAAAGCTATTTAATGACAGGAAAAATGCTAAAAAGAAAGAAAAAGAAAAATAAGTTCACATAAGTCATAGGGAAAACACAGTATCTACAACCATACATAAAATACCATCTTGAAGTCATAACATAATATATGTTACATTATGTATAAATATAATATTCTTTTCTTAGTCAGCAAATTTGTTTTGGGCACCTACGATGTCTTAGGCAGTGGGAAGACAGGTGAGGTACAGGACAGCCCAGCCCTGCTCTCATGGGCTCTCAGTAAGGTGGGGAAACGGACAAGAATAACGTGCAGTAAAGAATATATTCTCAGCGGTGACCCGGTGACTCAGTTGGTTAAAGCATGAGCTCTGAACCACAGGGTTGCTGGTTCAATTCCCACATGGGCCAATGAGCTGTGCCACGCCCACCCTGCAACTATTAGATTGAAAACAGCGACTGGACTTGGAGCTGAGCTGTGCCCTCCACAACTAGATTGAACAGCTAGATTGAAACAGCTACTTGACTTGGAGCTGATGGATCCTGGAAAAACACAGATCCCCAATTAAAAAAAAAAAAAAAAAAAATATATATATATATATATATATATATATATATATATATATACAGTCTCAGCAGGAAGTAGGACGTGATATGAAGACATAAAGAAGCCTTGGGGAGGGGCCGGCCAAGTGGCACGGTGGTTAAGCGCTGGCTTGGGAAGCCAGCGGCCCCGGTTCGGGTCCCACATATGAGGGCCAGTGACACTGCCCTCAAAAAAGAAAAAAAAAAAAGGAAGCCTGGGGGAGAGGTGGAGCTGGAGGGGTTTCTTTGGCATCATGACATGTGCTTCTATCATACTAAAAAAATCACTTTTGCTCCCTCTGGTTTCTGAAGGCACTGCTGCCCTTGCTACAATAGCTCAGCTCCCAGCCACCGGGAAGTCCTGAAAGGTGACTGAGAAAGCAGGCCTTCGCCCCACAACCCCCACCCAATGGCACCGCTCTGTGACCTTGGTCTCGTGTCTCCCTTGTTTTGTGGTGATTTACATGCTCGTCTTATCTCCTAAATGTCAGGGACAATGTCTGATTCATGCTGTGCCTCCCACACAGCTTGGCATAAGGATTCAAAACACGCTCTGCCCGTGTGAAGTCGAACTCCGTTTCCCTCCATGGGCTGGAATCTGGCCTCTCTCATTGTGATAATAGTCATATTAGTTTTCACTTCCTTTCTTCCCTTTGGTGCCTAGGACTGCCGCTTACTCATCTCCCACCTACCACCACCGCCACCCCCACGCCCCGCTCCACCTCTGCCCCCAAACCCCTCCTCTGGCTCCACAGACCCATTGGTCTCCAGGCCTCAGTTTCCCCTCCTGGGAGTGGCACCGTCTCTTCTGGGGCCAAGATCAGGGCAAGGTAGCCCAGCCCTGGCTTAGGCTGGGGTGAGAAGCATGCCTGTTACTTTTCTCAGGAGCACAAAGCCCCATTTGTGATCGCTGGGCACGATGCTGGGCAAGGAGCCACGTGGGACAGGAGGCAGCAGTGGGAGAAACGGGCAGGGTTTCCAAACCCCCCTCCGGCGGGCTGGCTGCCGAGGAAGCAGGGTGGTTAAGTCCCCTCCTCCCACAGCCTGAAAACAAGGTGTCTGTCAGTCCACACCCGCTTCCTCCTTCCTCAGCCCTACTCCCCAAAGGGCCCCTCCCCACCCTGTCTTGGAATGGAGAAACAGGAAGAGGGGAAGCCACTGGAGCCTGAGACTAGGGGGTGGGGATGGGGAGAGTGGATGTTTCCAGGGCTTGTGGGCAAGACCAAATGAGAAGTTGTGTCCTCCTGTCATGCGGCAGGCCTAGGACATGGGGACAGAGATGGGTGCGAGGCGGGACCTCAGCCTCAGCACTGCGGCCAGGGAGCCCCAAGAGGACTTGGAAGCAGCACTCCATTTAACAGAGAGGAATGCTGAGGCCTGGACGTGGATTGGCTGGCCCAGAGCTATCGCCACCGTTCCAGCTTCTGATGACAAGTTGTTTGTGTAGGGACCTCCTGCTCTCCCGTCCTCTGTGCAGTAAACAGTTCCAGGGTCAGGGCCCATCGCTTCTCAGCCTCATGTCCTTGGAGGAGTCACCTAACTCCCCTAGACCTAGGTTCCCTCACCTGTCACTTGTAGCTCAGGTCTGGCCACTCTTTGGCCTTATCCAGTCCTGACCTACCCAATCAGCCTTGGATTCTGCACACCAACTTACAGACCTTTGCTCTCTTCTAGGAGGGGCCCCATCTCCCTGCTTCAGGATCTTTGCACAGGCTGTTCCCTCTTCTTAGAATACTCTCCCTCTCCTCTAATCACCCCTCCTCATCCTTCAGGTCTGTGTTTACATGTCGCTTCCTCAAGGAGGCCTCCCTGCCTCCCTCCTTGCACTTGACACCTGCCCTCCTAACCCTATGGGAGTGTGATGATATATCTGCAGGGCTGTTTGATTCATCTGGTCTCCCCATTAGCCTGCAAGCCCCAAAAGGGCAGGTCTTGTCTTATCCACTGCTGTGTCCTTTCACAGCGCCTGGCACATAGTAGGTGCTCAACAAACATGTGCCAAAATGTTTTTTTTAGAAAACCTCCAAAGAATAGAAATTAAGAAGGGAAGGATGCAGACTGGCTTCAAGATGACAGCATCCTCTGAGGAGGGAAGGAAGGGAGTGTGGCCTGAGGGGAGAAAGACCCAGGAAAGACTCAGCTGTATTTGAAGCATTGTGATGTAGAGGGCGGACTCCATGCCTAGGTGGCCTGAGTTCAAATCCCATCTTAGATTTGACACCAAAAGCACCATCTATAAAGGAGAAGGTGGCAAATTGGACCTCATCAAAATCTAAAACTTTGCTTTGCAAAAGACCATGGGAAGAGGATGAAAAGAGAAGCTACAGACTGGGGGAAAATAAATACCCAGCCTGGAACACATAGAGGTATCTCTAGAATACGTAGAGAAATCTCAAAAACTCAACAGGGGAGGGAAAAAATCCAGTTCAAACATAGGCAACAGACATGGACAGATACTTTGTTGAAGTGAATATACACATGGCAGATAAGCACGAGAAGACGTTCATCGCCATGAGCCATTAAACAAATGCAAAGTAAAGGCCGGCCGAGTGGCGTGGTGGTTAAGCGCTGGCTTGGGACGCCAGCGGCCCGGTTTGGTCCCACATATGAGGGCCAGTGACACTGCCCCCTACAGCTAAGATGGTGAACAACAGCTCCACCTGGAGCTGGGCTGCTGTGAGTCCCCAGGATGGCATAGCTGCAGCCCCTGCTGCAGTGGGCTGCCATAGACTACAGTGAGTGGCTGGCAGCCAGCATGAGCTGCCAATAGCCACGGTGAGCGACTGTCCAGAGGCTGGCGACCGATCTGCCTCATCCAGGAAGAGCGCAATGACAATACCAACATGGGCCAGTGAAGCAACGTCCTCCGCAACTAGACTGAAGAACAAAAAGACAGCTACTTGTCTGTTCCTCTTCCCCGGTTCCCCAATGCTGTTCCCCTCCCCCAAAACCCCAATTAAAAACAAAATCTTTAAAAAAAAAAGCAAAGTAAAACCACCATGAAATATCACTACACATCTATTAGAAGAGCTAAAACACAAAACAGTGATTATAGCGAGGATGCAAAAACACTGGACCACTCACGTAGCTGGTGAGAGTGTAAAATGGCACAGCCACTGTGGTAAAGAATATGGCAGTTTCTTTAAAAAGAAAACTAACCACGCACTTATCATAGGACCCAGGAATTGCACTCTTGGGGATCTGATAGACCAGAGAAATGAGAACTCATATTCACACAAAACCCAGGACATGAGTCTTCAGAGTGGCTTTATTTATAACAGCCATCCCCAAACTGGAAACAATCCAAACGACCTCCAACCTGAGTTAAGATTAAACACACTGTGGTCCATCCATATTGTGGAACAGCTACTTAGTAATCAAAAACAATAAACTGATACATGTAATAAGGAGGATGGCTCTCAAGGGATTTATGCTGAGTGAAAAAAAGCTACTCTCAAAAGGTCACATACTATATAATTCCAATTATATAACATCCCTGATGTGACAAACCCATACAGAGAACAGAGGGATGGTTGTCAGGGTTTAGGGTGGCAAGAGGGTAGGAGGTGGTTGTAGCTTGTAAATTGTCAAAGGAGGGGGTCTTTGAGATGAATGTTTTGTATCTTTATTCTTATTATATTAAATTATTGGGTGACATTGGTTAGTGAAATTCTATAGGTTTCAAGTGTCCAATTCTATAATACATCATCTGTATATTGCATTGTATGTTCACCACCCAAAGTCAAGCCTTCTCCCGTCACTATATATTTGACCTCCTTTACCCTTTGTATCATGACTGTGGTTGTCACAAGAGTTATATGTGGTACAACTGCATAGAACTAAATACACACAGTCATACAAGTACGTGCAGGTAAAAGTGGTGAGATCTGAATAAGGTCAAGTACATTGTGTCAAAGTCAGTCCCTTGGCTGTGGTCTGTACAAGACCTGTGCGAGGTGTCACCACTGGGGGAGACTGGATGGAAGGGAGATGGGATCTGTCCGTATTATATTATTATATTTTTAATTAAAAAACATTTTTTTTATTGGGGAACAGCCATGGTCATTGGTTACACATTGCTTTCATGCTAACAATGGCATAGCTGACTCTTTTAGAGAGGATGCAGCTCCCAGTGACCCATGCCGGGATCGAACCAGCAACCTTGGTGTTATCAGCACGACGCTCTAACCAACTGAGTTAACTGGTTGCTCTGTATTATATTATTTCTTAAACTGCATGTGACCCTACAATGAACTCGGAATAAAAAGCTAACTCATACAGCTAGATATCTATTAGAATGACTATTTAAAAAATTGACAATACCAACTGCTGGTGAGGATATGGGACAATCAGAAGTCTCCTACAATGCTAGTGTGACTTTCAAACTGGTATAGCCACACTGCAAAACAGTTTGCAGGGTTTTATGCAGTTAAACATACACTTATCCTATGGCCCAGCGGTCCTACTCTGGCACATTTACACAAGTGAAATGAAGGCTTATGTACACACACACACACACACACACACACACACACACACCTGTACATAAGTACAAGCCATCTTTATAATTACCCAGAACTAGAACTAACCCAACTGGAGGATGAATTAACAAACCATAGCATACAAGCAAATACTACTCAGCAATGAAAAGAATGAAGTACTAATACACACATCAACATGAATGGATCTCGGACAGATATTGCTGGTGAAAGAAGCCAGTCTCAAAATGCTACAGAGTATATAATTCCATTTATGACTCTCTGAAAAAGGCAAAACTATAAGGAGAGAGAACAGGTCAGGGGCTAGGGTGGGGACAACGGTTGATTACAAAGAGGTATGTGCACTTTTTTGCGGGATGGAAATGTTTCGTATCTTGACTGTGGTAGTGGTCATATGACTTCATGCATTTGCCAAAACCCATAGAACTGTATGTGAAAAAAATGAATTTTAATTTATGTAAATTATACCTCAATATTTTTTTAATCAAGAAAAAAATTAGATCATGTATCTTGTCACTTCACATCAATTTATGCAGAAAGATAGTATGTGCAATTTAATGCAAAATGCTCAGAGATCAAATATTAATTATTTTAGCTCCCTTTTTAAAAATATGCTCTAACAAAATACTTAGTTGTTTTAAGCAGTATAGGCATTACAAGTAACTATAATTTTTTAATTGTGTTACTCTGCAATAAGAAGATACATTTCAAAAAAAAGAAAATGCATTTTTTACATGATAAAAACAATAATTTAAAACAGAAAAATAAAATGATCAGAAGCAAAAATGACAAGATGCTAGTGTTTGTTATTTCTGCGTGGATGACCCATGGGTACTTGCAATGTTACTCTGGGTACTTTTTCCTACCACCATTCCCACAGTGCTGTTTTAAGTATTAAATTAGCTACTATATGCAGAGTGCTTAACACAGTGTCTGACCCACAGTAATTGCTCAAACTATGAGGTCTAACAAATAAGATCGCGAACTTGTTGCTCCCATGTTGTTACCGTTTTTTGATATCAGAGAGATTATTCACTATAAATTTGTATCAACCAGACAAACAGTTAATCAAGTTTACTATTTGGAAGTGCTGAAAAGGCTGCATGAAAAAGTTAGACAACCTGAACTTTTCGCCAGCAATTCATGGCTCTTGCATCACGACAATGCACCAGCTCACACGGCACTGTCTGTGAGGGAGTTTTTAGCCAGTAAACTAATCACTGTATTGGAACACCCTCCCTACTCACCTGATCTGGCCCCCAATGACTTCTTTCTTTACCCGAAGATGAAGGAAATATTGAAAGGAAGATATTTTGATGACATTCAGGATATCAGAGGTAATATGACAACAGCTCTGATGGCCATTCTAGAAAAAGAGTTCCAAAATTGCTTTGAAGGGTGGACTGGGTGCTGGCATTGGTGCATAGCTTCCCAAGGGGAGTACTTCAAAGGTGACCATAGTGATATTCAGCAATGAGGCATGGAGCACTTTTTCTAGGATGAGTTTGCAAACTTAATTGTCAGACCTCAGATATTACCTCCTCCCCTACCTTCATCCTCCAAATCCAGATTGTGGGTCCCTTCCAAGCTGGTGTCCATGTTGATGGCCCCTCTTTTTCCCTAACTAGGCTGGGGGCTCTGTGAGATGTGGCCAGAGTAGCCCCATCCCCAGCAAAGGGAATGAACCCTCAAAGGGCTGGAACATGGTAGGCCCACAGCATTTTGCGGGGGATTAAATGACCCCACCCAAGCCCTGGCAAACAGTGGGAACCCAATAATTTTCTTATGAGTGGGCAACTGAGCATACAGCTATGTTATTGAGGCCCCATTCCACCCAGTCAGGAAGAGGCTTGACCAGACATGGAGCAACAAGAGGGGTACATTCTTGACCGAGGGACCCATGTCCTCTGCGCCATACCCCAGTTTAGACTGGGAGTTAAAGCCTTCTCCAGACAGTGTGGAGGTTCCTCTTCTCCCTGCAGCCCCCTCCCTTTTCCTCCCAGGGTGGATTCCTCTGGCTTCAGCCAGGCAATGGAATGTTGCGTCGATGGTTGCCTGGGCAACAAGGGCCTGCTTGGTGGCTGCCTTCTGGGAGTATTGAACAAGCTGCCACACCACTCTCACTCAGAAAGCTCCCAGGGCCTCCTAACCTTCCTCAAAACTCCGGCCAGGTGGAAAGAAAGCCGGGGCAATCGGTGGGAGAATGGCAGTGCCTTGGGAGAAATATTTCCGACAGGCCTTGCAAGAAAAATTGCCTAAGTGAGTGGCACTGGAAGGGAGGGGGGTAGTAAAAGGATGGCTGGAAGGAGGGCAGGAGTGGGTGGGATGGCCCATCCTTTCCTTTCCCCGCATCCCTGGGTCCTGGATTCCTCCAGCTGTTCAGGGTGGGAGATTATCGTCCCCACTTCACAGATGAAAAAAACTGAGGCTCAGAAAAAACCAGCAACTTCCCCAAGGCCTCAGGGCTTGTTAGAACAAACCTGGGTCAATAGCCCAGGTCTCTAACCTGCCCTTGATAACACCCCCAACTGACATCCGGCTGAGATTAGATCGTTTGAATCCGGGTGGGAAGGAATTACTCTGTGAACTCTTGCCTGCCGCCCCGCCCCCACCCCACCCCACCCCCACGCCTGCAAACTGCATTTTAAAGAAAGAATAGAGGAAGCTTGTCCCATGTCTGCTTTGTGGTCAGCGGTTCAGTCTTAGAATCTGTAAAAAGAGGGTTTCCCCTGGACCAGAGGTGGAAAAGCCTTGCCGAATTGAATGTGAGTCCCTTCTGCTCTCCACACAGCCCACCCTACAGGGCTGTCCCCAGGCCCTCCTCTCCTGTGAGCCTAACTCCCAGCACCCAGCTGCCTCCTGGGTCTAACAGGTGTGTCAGTCTCGACTTGGCCATAGTAAAGCACTGACCTCCCCTGCCCCCCACTCAGCCTTCTTCCATCAGTAACATCTCTCTGGCTCCTAGGTTCCTTCCTTACACCCCCATCACTCCATCAGCTCAGCTCGCAAACTGTATCTAGAGCCGACCCCTTCTCACCTCTCCAGTACAGCCACCCAGAACCACATCTCTGCGTTACCCCATAAGTCCAGCACTGCTCTCCTGCAGCTGCCCGCCCCTCCTCCTGTCCTTGGCCCCACAGCAACCAGAGGGACCCCCTCCTCTGCTCAGAATCCTCTCATGCTGCCCCACCTCACTCACGGTCAAGGTCAAAGTCCTCCCTCTCACAGTATGCCCGAGACAACTTCCCGGGTCTCAGTTCCTATCTCTCTCCTCCTCCCTCCATCCCCTCCAGCCACACTGGCCTCTTTGCTGCAACTTCTGCACACCACGGTTCTTCCCTTGGGGCCTTGCAGTGACTGTACCCTCCGCCTGTCTGTTCCCTGCAGATATCCACATGGCTCCCTCCCTGTTCCCCTTCCAATCTCTGCTCAAATGTCACCTCCTCAGAGAAAGTTTGCAACCTCTCCACTGAAAGATTTTTCACGTTAGTGCTTACCAGATCCTAGCATTATTTATTATTCTTTGTTAGCTTGATTCTGATTGTGGCCCCCAGCAGGATGCCAGCTCCTGGAGGGCAAGGGGTTTTGTCTGTCTTGTTCCTAGCTGCAGCCTCCGTGCCTGGAATGGTGGCTGGCACAGACCAGGTGCTCAATACAATTTATTGAATGAATGAAGAATTCAACAGCCAGTAGGTGGTTAATGGGGGCGTTTCAGGCACCAGGGGGAAGTGTGAGCACCCTGACTCTCGCCTCCTTCACCCCCACATCCTGCTTGATCCCCTACAGGAAGACCCCACAGCAGAATGCAGACCACTTCCCACCGGTGCTGCATCTCCTGGAGAAGAGGGAGGAGCTGGCAGATGCGGACCGGGGCCTGAGGACCCAGAAGGAGGTGAGTGTCCACTTAACTCCTGAGACTTGTTAGGGCACCAGACCAAAAAAAAAAAAAAAAAAAAAATGGTGGTGAGCAGGGCAGTGGGAAATGATGGAGCCAACTTATTAGCTCCAATGTCTGAGAAAAGTCATTTCACCACTTGAGTCTTGGTTTCCTCATCTGTCAAAGGGGGATCAAATGAGATCAGTTGTTGGTGTAAGTTAATGTGCATTGAGCACCCACTATGCACAGGGCACTGCACTGGGATCTAGTGGTCTCACTACAGTCCCTGCCTTCAAAGGTTCACAGTCTAGAGAAGGAGACAGACGAGTGTCCAGTTGGTAACTGCTATGAGCAGAGAAGCACTGAGAAGGGACTTTGGGAGTCCAGAGGAAGCCCCCATCTCTACATGGGGGTGGATCAAGCAGGGATTCCTGGAGGAAGTGATGTCTTAGGGATTGCTGAAGGGCAAGTCGGTTTATCCAGCAAAAAGGCACAGAGTGAGGAGGAAGAAACAGGTTGAGTGAACAGCATATACAAAGACTGGAATGGGCCGGCCGAGTGGCGCGGTGGTTAAGCGCTGGCTTGGGAAGCCAGTGGCCCCGGTTCAGTCCCACATATGAGGGCCAATGACACTGCCCTCAAAAAAAAAAAAAAGACTGGAAGGCAAGGACGAAACACAGGTGGTCAAGTGGTTGGAAGATAGCTTGTCAGAAGAGAGAGGGTAAGGTGAGCCTGAATGAAGGGCAGGGACACTGAGGTGCAGGGGCTGCAGGAGGGCACCTCGGCTTCGTCAGGAATGGTGGGAGCCATGGATGGATTCAAGCAGGGGTGCAGAGACAAGATCAGGAACAACCAGGGCCCGCCAAGTGGCGCCTTGGTTAAGAACTGGCTTGGGATGCCAGTGGCCCCGGTTCGGATCCCACATATGAGGGCCAGTGACACTGCCCCCTACAGCTAAGATGGTGAACAACAGCTCCACCTGGAGCTGGGCTGTGTGAGTCCCGGAGACCTGGAGATGGTGTAGGCTGCAGCCCCTGCTGCAGTGGGCTGCCATAAGCTACAGTGAGTGGCCTCCAGCCAGAGTGAGTGGCCGGACGCCGGAGGGAGCTGCCAATAGCCGCCGTGAATGGCTGTCCAGAGGCCGGAGACCAATCTGCCTCACCTGGGAAGAGCGCAATAATACCAACATGGGCCAACATAAGCAACATCCTCCACAACTAGACTGAAGAACAAAAGGACAGCAACTTGTCTGTTCCCCTTCCCCAATTCCCCAATAAAAATCTTAAAAAAAAAAAAAAAAATATCAGGGACAACCAATGAGAGAGGGTACGTGTGTATCTGAAGACACTGGATGACTTGAACCCCCGGACACACACAGACACCCACTCCTCACTCCCAGGTGTTCCAGACCACCATGGCAGC
This sequence comes from Aselliscus stoliczkanus, assembly GCA_033961575.1. Classification (NCBI taxonomy): domain Eukaryota; kingdom Metazoa; phylum Chordata; class Mammalia; order Chiroptera; family Hipposideridae; genus Aselliscus; species Aselliscus stoliczkanus. Next base: position 8,463,548 of record CM066736.1, read on the forward strand.
CCTGAAACAGCGCCGGGAAGAGCTGGAAAAGAAGGAGCAGGAGCTAAAGGGGTCCTTTGTCCGCTTTGACAAGTTTTTGCAGGTAGGTGAGAGCCTGCTGGGGGGAGGCAAGTCACAGGGTCACAAAGTCACAATCAATCCTACAGGGGCCAGACAGGTCACATACATTTAAAAAGTGGTTTTACTAATACAGAGGAGAGTGGTGGGAAATACACACGCAATACCTGAAGCTTTCGAGTTTTGTTTATTTGTTTTTTAAGCGTGGGGAGGAGTAAGGGACCAAAACCAGATTCTTGCTGAGTTTGGCCCGCGGGCCATCTGTTTGCTACCCACAGCTCAACATGTGAACGCGGGGTGGAGGGCGGCAGCGGCCAGCTCTCCAGGCTCCCAAGTCCTGAGGGCCGTCGCCTCGTCTCCATGCCCCCTTCCTAGGACGCCGAGGCCCGGCGTAGCTCCGCGCTGCGGAGGGCGGCAGAGGAGCGGCACCGGGTCGGCCGCCAGGAGGCCCAGGCGCTGCGGCTTCGGGCCCAGCTGGAGGAGCTGCAGCGGGAGCGCGCCCGGCTGCAGCGCCAGCTGGTGCGCCTGGAGCCCTGCGCGCGCCTGTTAAGGCAAGTGCTGGAGCAGCTGCCCGAGGTGAGCGGCCTGCGGGAGGTGTTGGGGCTCGGCGCCACCGTGCAGCGCTGGGTGGCCTCACACACAGCGTTAGAAGTGTGCGCGGCTGCAGCGCTGACTGTATGCCAGGAATCTTGACCTATTGAGCGCTAACTGTATGCCAGGCCACGCTGCGTTCTTGAATTTTCCCCAAGGCCCACCCAAGTGGGTCCTGCTATTGTCAGCTCCATTCTACAGATGAGCTTCAGACAGGTAACGCTTACTCAAGGACACACAGGCAGGCGGGGAGAGGAGATCCAGGCCCTCAATAAATACTGGTCGAGTGAAACAATGAATTAATATCAATCACAGACAGCGAGCTTAGCGAGGCTAGACGGCGGCGTTGGGGAGGGGCGAAGTAGTCCCACTTCTGGGGCAGAGGCTGTGTGACGCCTGCATTTCACAGGCGGGCAAACGGAGGAGGCGCAGGAGAGCCAGGTGGCCTGGGGGAGGGCAGGGGGCTGCAAGCCCGGGTGCGTCCCCCTGCTGACCCCATCCAAGTTCCAGGAGGTCCCCGAGATGGTGGCGCGCTTCGACGCCCTGGCGGACACGCGGGCGGAGCTGAGGCTCACGGAGCGCCAGCGGCTTGGGGAGCTGGAGAAGGCGCGCGCACGGCTGCAGAGGCTGCGGGACACCTGGCAGGACGAGCTGCTCCGGCAGGGCCAGCGGCGAGCGCAGTTGCTGGAGCGACTGGAGGCGGCGCGCGAGCGCACGCTGCACTGGGTACTGACCGCGGGGAGCAGGTGGGCGCCGGGTCGATAAGAACAGATGGGCGATGCTTACTTACCACAGAGGGGCAGCGCCACTAATGAGCAGTTTTCGGACATCAGAAAGCACTTTAGGGCACAGGAGGCCAGTCCTATCAGAACCCGACACCTCCTCTTCCCGCACTCTTCCGGAGAGCGCCCCCCGGTACCTGGCTGGTGGGGGGCCGGGGGAAGGAGGCCCCGCCCTCCTCAGGCCACCACACTTTAATAGTCAAAGGGCGGGGTGTTCTCCAGGAATCCAAGTGGGTTCAGATCCAGAACACAGCGGCTGAGAAGACCCTGCTCCTGGGACGCACCAGGATGTCAGCGCTCAACCTGTTCCAGCTGGTGTGCCAGCACCAGAGGCAGCCACCTGCTCTGGACATCGAGGACACGGAAGGGCAGTTGGAGCAGGTGAGGGCCCCTCTTCATGGCACCTGCAGCCCGGAACCTGCAGGAAATCATGATGCCTGAGATCCCACCCATGTGAGCCCATGCTCCTAGCACCACGGATGCGGGCTCAGTGGCTGCCCCAAACCCCTGCCTAGGAATCCTGGGCTGGTCTTGGCTCTGGCAGTCATCTATATGCGCCCAGAAGCCATGCCCCTCTGGGTCTGTCTTCATTTCTGCAGGGGGGTGGGGGCTGGGTGTATATTGACACACACTGTACTTTTATGCCAAGAGTCCTGCTTTTGTCCCAGGATCAAACAGCACGAACAAGGCGCATCATTGAGAAACCAGGAGGTGGAGACTTAATTAATCCTGACCCTCTTGCTCCCAGCTGACAGGCTTTGCCTTCCCTAGGCAGGGTGGGCGTGGGGGTGGGCAGTGGCCTTTCTTTCTGCACAGTGGCATCACAAGTGTCACTGTGGAGCAAGGATGCCCAGCTTCTCTATCCATTCAGGTTTGGAAAGTTGTGGAACACATGACGTGGTTTACAGTGGAGTGAGGGGGTTTCTGACTTCAGATACTTGTTTCTAGGGGGTTCCCAAAGCATGACTCCTTTGAGAAGGGACCGCACCTTTCCCTCTGCCCATCCCAACAGCCAGGATTCCAACCAAATGCCAAGAATGGATCCCCAGAGCCTACCTTTGTGCCACATCCTGAGTTGGGTGGACTCAGGTGGACCGTTGCCCTCCCAAGTATGGCTCTGGTACCCTGAGATGCACAAGGCGATTCGAGGAGGGACAGAGGCTTGATAGGAAGTAACAGCAAAAAGCCAGTCCGTTTTCGGCCAACCCTCTGATCCCAGCACGGAGAAAGGCTCCATAGCGATGACTAGGCCTGCCGCCCGCATCATGCTCCCTGGTCTCCTCGCCTGGGACTCACCCCCTTAGACAGCAGCAGCTTGACAGAATCCAGAAACACGGTTTCACTTTCATTGTATTGTTATTTTTCCAGTTACCCCTATTTATGACAGGGGTAATAAGCTTTTTCCCATTTTTGGTGGAGACATAGTTTCCTTCTCAGATGTTTATTTCAGTGACACGTGAGAAGATCAAGGGTAAGTTCATCATCAACTTCTAGTTGTTGTTTTTTTTGAGGGCAGTGTCACTGGCCCTCATACGTGGGACCCGAACCGGGGCCGCTGGCGTCCCAAGCCAGCGCTTAACCACCGTGCCACTCGGCCGGCCCAACTTCTAGTTCTTGGCAGTGGATCCATGGGTGCTCATTAAGTTCATATCAATAAATAAGTTAATTAAAACAAAATAAAGGAGGGCCGCCCATAGAGAAGATGAGAGTATGCCATACACCAATGAATATGACTGATCCAATTAAAAGGAAAAAACATGAATTGATGCAAGTGAAAATATGAATTTAATTATAATACAGGTGATAGGCAGGTAGCAAACTGTGAAGGCATCTGCTACCGAATCATTTGGGAAGCTAAGGCTTTAAAAACCCAGAAAGGTTTAGGCCAGGTCGCTGCCCCTGGGAACAGCCAGCATTGCTGTCTTTTAAAGAGGGCTCTCCACCCCCACCCCTGCTTTGCACCATCCTGCGCATTGGGGGTGGGGAATGGACACTCAGGGACTGGGATGTGACTTTGGTTGTGTTGGGGACCCACAGGTCAAACAGTTCATCCTGGACCTGTCTGCCATGCTGGCCAGCCTTCCTCAGGCCCAGCCCGCTGCGCCGGCCCCCTAGCCTGCCCCAGGTGAGCGAGGGGGGAGGGGGCAGCAGGGGGGGGACCAAAGACATCTCCTGCTGGGGAGGAGGTACATATTTCCTGTGGGGTGCAGGCTGAGTGGCTCTCATCTGAAGTTGGGAGGGCTGTGCCCACTCAGATTGCTGTGGAGGTGACATGAGGGACACACAGCAAGTACTCAGGGCTCTGTGGGGGAACCAACCCCGAATCCACCATGTGGCCTAGGACCAGGGCGGAAGGGGCATTAAACACGCTGATGTGTGTCAGGTGCTTGCAATGGGGCCTGGTGCAAATTCTAGTAAATTCTAGATGAGTGGAAAGCCAAGAAACATCCATAGGACGAGCAGGAGGGTCTCAGGGGCAGACGCTCATTCACAGGACACCTGCTCACAAAAGCTCCTCCATCGTGAACTGGCACTGGGTGCCCACCGGCCTGAGAGTCCAGCCGCTGGAGGCTGCCCTTGACCTTCCCAGGACCCATAGGGGCTGAAGAGCACAGGGTCTGGAGCAGGACAAGAGGACCTCTGGGTGTGTGGCGGGCAGTGTTAACAGCCAGAGAGGAGCAGCTCTGCCCTTTACCCCTGGGCTCTGCGTCTCATCTCCCCACCACAGTCCACTCCCAGCTGCCGGGCTGACCTGGCAGGAAGGGGACTGACTACCAGCCTCGGGGCTCTCCCACTTGGGCAACGGACCCGTCCTCTGAGCCTCGTTTTCCTCATCTGCAAAATGGAGACACCAACAGAACCCACCCTCAGGGGATCCCTGGTGGGATCACGCAGGGCTTGCCCACATGCTGTCAACTTACCCACACATGGCTGGGATTTGAGTGTCTGGGTCTGTCCCTTCCAGCCCCGCGAGTAGACTGCACTCCTGGTCTGCCAGAGGTGCTCAATAAACGTTTATTACTTAGAAATACATCAGTGGGCCTTAAGCACTCAGGGCTCAGACCCATGTGGTCACCTCTGAACCCAGAACACATGGAAGCAGCAGGAGCCGAGTGGCCAGCCAGGCCTTGCTGGCAAACTCCTATGCTCCCTTCAAGACCCTGCTCAGATGTCTCTGTCTTAGGCACAGGCAGCTGCTGTCCCTCTGTGGCCGCGCGGCACTCCTTTTCATGGATGATGGTTCCTGCGGGGAGCTCCCCGGACGCCTGGCACAGGGCCAGGCACACGGTACACAGGGAGCGTTTGCTGACGTCCAGGCGTGGACCTAGCGAGAGCCCGAGTGGCCCGCTCACCCTCACATCCTCTTCCTCATCTTGCCCTTCTTGGAGTGGGTGCCCCGGCCGAAGGCGCCCTGCTGCAGCTCCTGGGCACGGCGCCGGTTGCGGGTGGAGAGCTGCTTGAGGCCCCCACGCTGCAGGAAGCGCACCTTCTGGGCCCGGCGCCGCTGCTTCAGGATCTGTTGCTTCGTCTTGAGCTCGGAGCGCACGCGGCCAGCGGGGGTGCCCGGCGGGCGAGGCCGGGAGGTGCCTGAGGGGCAGGGATTCAGGCGGCTCGGCCTCTGGGTACACTTCCACGGGATTCTCCTCCCAGAAGCCTCCAGGCTGCTCCCCTGCCCCCCACTCCCACTCTGCATTCACTGCTGTGGCCTCAGCCTCTGGCACATAGTAGGTACTTAATAAAGCTTATGTAATCTACTATAGTGGTCAAGAGTATGGAACCTCAAGCCAGAACTGCTGGGGTTCAGATCCCAGCTGCGGCCTCTGGGACCCTGGGCAAGCCACTTAACTTCTCTGTGCCTCAGTTTCCCCCTTGGTGAATTACTGAATAACTGCACCTACCTCATGGTGCAACTCCTCTTAATGAGGAGTCAAGGAGTTAATACCTATGTGTACAGTGCTCAGAGCTGTCCCATTGCCAGGGACTCCTAGGTGTAACTGTTATGATTATAAATCCTTCAACAAAGGTTGACTGAGCACCCGCTCTATGCCGGGCACAGGGGACCCAGCAGCGACTGAGAGAGACTCCAACCTTGTCCGTGGACTGCATGCTCTAGGCTTGTTAGATGAAAAGAGGATGCGGCCTAACCTTCCTTTGTCAGGAGAACAATCAGGAGGCCAGAGAGGAGAAGCGGCTGGTCTGAGGTCACACAGCAAAGCGGCGGCAGCAGAGGCCAGTGTCCCGCCCCGCCTGCTCTGTCTGGTCTCCGAGGCGCTCACCCCGGCCTTCCTGGCTCCCTCCGAGGCCCTGCGTCCCCCTCCTCTCCTGTGCCCCCTCGCCCTCCCGGCTCCTCCCTACCCAGCGACCTTGGCAGGGCTCCCAGACAGATGGTCATTAAGGCGGCCCCCGATGTGTCCACTGAGGCCAGGACACCTGACAGGACCCATCACCTCCCACGAGGACCAAGCACGGGAGGAGAGCTGCTTTGCCCACAGCCACAGCCACCCTCACCCCCGGCCCAGTGGGCACACAGCAGCGGCCTGCTCCTCCCCAGGGGAGGCAGAGAGAGCGGGGGAGCGACAGAGCCTGGGAGATGTGTGTGTGTGGAGCGCGCACATGCCTGCACACACGTGGAGAGGAAGGAAGACAATGAGACAGATGAGGAGAGAGACAGAAAGACAGAGACAATAGAGAAAGACTGAGAGATGGGAAGAGAAATGGGGGGGTGGGGGGACAGTCAGGGATGGGAAAGAGAAAGAGAAGGACAGAGAGGAAGCGTCAGAGAAAATCAGAGACAGAAACAGAGAGAGCTAGAGAGGGAGAAGCACAGCAGATACCACCAGCCAGAGGGCAAAACGCTGACAGACGGAGAGGCGACCACGCAGAGCGCGCACAGGAGACCCTGAGGGAGGCGGGGGACAGCCACAGGGGCCGTGACAGGGAACAGGCCACAGGCTACAGGACGCAAACGCACAGAGACACCGACGAGGCAGGGACCAGCCCTGTGGGATTGGGGTGTGCGGGGAGGTGACAAGCAGGGCTAAGGCCCACCCCAGAGCCTGGGACACCGTCCCATGTTCCTCTCTCCCCAGGGAAAGCCCCTGTGGGAGGGCAGGCAGCGGGGTGGCCCAGGGCCAGTCACTGCCCCTCGTGACCCACTTCAGAGTCCTGGCCTGGAAGAGGGGTATTCGCAGGCTTCTCACCCCAGGTCATGTGTGGCAAGTGGCCAGCACAGAGCCCTTCTCCACACGGCAAGTGGGGGCCTTCTGCGACAGCAATCTGGGAGTGAGGGGACTCCGGCCCCTGCCTTCAGGGCCTGCCAGAGCCCTGAGGGGCTGACTCAGGTCCCGGCATGCAGGACAGCTGGCCCATCTTGTGGTCATTAAGCAGACAGACAGAGCAGTTCAAATCCCACCTTAGCCTGCCACCGACAGAGGGACCCAGGCGGCATCAAAGAGGACCAAGTTCTCAGATGACCAAATGCTACCACTTGCCAACCTGTTTTGAAGCATATCCTACCTTGGCCTCGGCCCCGCTTCCCTCGTCTTCCGTGCGGGACTCGCCCGTCGGATGCCCCTTCCTCCTCCGAGTCACAATCATCGATTTTCTGTTTCTGCTTCCACTTTTGATAGCTGGGAAGCCGAGTTAAGGAGGCTGCTTGTGGGAAGCCCTTGGGAATCCTGGGCTGGGAGAAGGCCCCGCCCCTCCGCAGGAGACTGGGGGTGGCTGTTGGCCCGCCCCCCACACAGGGGGGGGGAAGCCGCTTAGCCCCGCCCCTCAGGATACAGGTCTCTCTTATAGGAGCTGCTGATGTAGCGGCCACTTTCTGTCTTGATCTTCTTCTTGTCCTCCTGTCCCGACTGTCCCACAAACCGCTTCTTCTTCCGGTCCCTGCAGGGGAAGACGTTGGGAGGGCTGCCGTGGAGGGAGGCGGCCAGCTCCTCTTGGGGCCTGTTTCCTCCCCGACCCTCTCACTGGGTTGTTGGAGGATTCCCGAAAAGCGGAGTGGCCATGCCTGGCATGCAGTAGGTGCTCGATACGGGCCCGTCCCCTGCCCCTCCTCGCTTTTCCCTGGTAGTCCAGGTCTCAAAGGCAGTGTGCGGATCATTAGGAACTGGGGGCTTGGGTCGGGGCAGGGTTCCCAACCCCCATTCTGCCGCCTCTTAGCTGAGTGTTTGTGTGTGTGTGTGTGGGGGGGGTTCACCGTCCCTGCTGTGTGTAACCACAGGTGTACAAGACAAAGGGGTCATCTTGCCTGCTGTGTGTGATCGCCTGGGGAGAGGGTGGGGGTCATAGGTCACAGCCCATGCTGTACAGGATCTATTTCCCGTTCGAGGGGTCAGAGGGGAGTCAGAACAGGCAGGAGGCGCACGCCGGGTGTGTGGGGCCCCGTGGCCGACAGGAGGCATGGAAGGGCTGTGCCCGGTGCTCACTCACCACTTGAACTGCTGCTGGCCCCTGGTCAGGTTCCGGGTCTCATCCCCCATCAGGTCCAGGACAGCGCCAGCCGCCTGCTGCTCAAAGGCGCCCCCATCCCCGCCGACTCTCAGGCTGTGGGGGGTGGGGGGGAGACACCGCAGGGTTGATGGGGGCCCATCAGGCCCTGCCTGCCACACACAACCACCCAGGCCGGCTGGCCACTCACCCCCGCTCGCTGTCGAAGTCCTTGGGCCGGTAGGGGACGTAGAAATCCTGGTCCCGCTGCCGGGCCTCTTCCCTCTGCCTCTTAGCTCCCCAGGCAGGTCCTGGCCGCTGCTGCTGCCGCTGCCGCTTCCGGCACATGACCTCTGGGAAGACGTCCTGGCAGACCAAGGCCCAGTCACATCTGCAGCTCCCGGGAGCCCACCTGCCCCCCACAACCAGTCCAGCTAGAGCCGAGGGCCAGGGCCTCTGTGACTTTACATGCTGGGTGTTGCCTTCAGACCCTCCACTTCCTCCTCTGCACTGCAGCACCGGTTGGGGGCGGGGCTCGGGTGCCACCCGGGGGGACCGTGTTCCAGTCTCAGCTTGCTCTCCCAGGCTGTACGCCCAAGGCGCTGCCCTTCTCGGGTCTGGCCTTGCTTTATATGTCAGGGACTAGTCCAGGGGTTTTCAACTGAGCGTTTTGGCTCCAGAATCTTCTGTCCAAATCAAATGCAAGAGGCGTGGGCTGGTGGGTGAGCAGGCAGGCCTAGGACCTGCCACCACGCAAGCAGGACACCTCTGCAGTCCCTGGCCTGCCTCCTGGCACGAAGCCCACTGTCTGATGGTGCCTGCCAATGGTGATGATGACGAAGACACACCCACCACAGGGAACCTGTCACATGCTGTCCGGCATCTGCCCTGCAGGCCCAGGCCCAGGTGCCACAGTCACTCAGCTGCAGCGCCCTGGTCCACAGTGCTCTGAAAACCAGCTTTCCTGCAATTCACTTGGTAGCAGGAGCTGACCAGAGCCGATGAGAGGCTGTCTAGTTGGTGTCTATCTCATCTGTGAGGGGACCAGCGTGTCGCGTGGCAGAACCTCTGGTGACACCCCAGGCCCCGCTGAGATGTTATATCATTCCCGGTGCACCTCTCCTAAAGATTCTGAATCGCAAGACACATCTGGCTGCCAGGGTTTCAGGCGAGGGATGGTGGGCCAAGACAACAACCCCACTCTGCAGATGGGAAGGCTGAGGCGCTGGTCTCCACAAGAGTCAGGGGCGGGACTGGGATTCCTGCGTGCACCCCCAGCAACTGCCCTGAGCCCCGAGGACCCGACCTACCCATCCCCCCACCCCCAGGCCCAGACTCCAGGGTCCCCAGGGTGGGGCCGCTACCTCCACATTCTCTCCTGCGGCCTCCTCCTCCTCCTCAGGCAGTTCCTCTTTTGGTGCTGGGCAGCTCGGGGCTGGGCCAGCTGGGCCCTCCTGCCGCCCCTGCTGGAAGCGGGCGATGGCCTTGCGGTCCTTCTGCCGCTTGGCACGCATCACCTGGCTGCTCAGGTCCCGGTTGGAGGCGTTGATCTCAAAGATGGTCTGTGAAGGGGACACCCCAGTCCTTCATCCACTGGCCTCTCCTCCCCAGTTCCACCCTCACCAGCCTGGTGGGCTCTCTACAGCATTCCTCCCCAAGTACTTTCAACCCTACCAGGTGGGTGCTCTCATTATCAGCAATTCACCATTAGAAAGGGAGCCCCAGAGAAGGTAAGTGATCTGCTGAAGGTCATACAGCCGGGACGGGCCAGAGCTGGGGGCTCAGCCCAGGTTCACCTGGCTTTGGAACCAGCGCTCTTAACCATGACACTCCAGCTGCCTTATCCTGATGCCACTCCTGGGCAGGTTTTCCCCTGCTTTTGTGCACACCTCCCCGAGGTACAAGATTGGGGTGTTCATGGGAGGCAAGGGGAGGCGAGCGGCTAAGGAAAGCCAGCTTCTCAGGCCTCTGAAAGGCCTAGGGCATGTCACTCCCGCTGTGAGCCTCAGTCTCCCGATCTGAAAGTGGCAGGAAATGGCTGCCACATGGGGCACCTGCTGTGGACCCGCAGGGATGGTTCCAGACCCAGGGGCGTCTCTCAGGGTGCTGACAGAGCTGCAGATAAAGAAGCTGCAAACTCAGCTGGAAACCCCTGTGGGGGCCAGGAGCTGGCGCAGAGTTCCTGCCCGGCCGCCACTCACCGCCCGCGAGCGGTAGTTCTTGATGCTGTCCACCAGCCTCAGCCTCTGCAACTCCTTCTCCTCGAAGCGCGAACCTGTTGGGGGGAGAGAGGCGTGAGGCCAGGGCTCCGCCCTGCAGGGCCCGCCCTCGCCCCAAACCCCGCGACTCACTGAAGAGGGGGTGCAGGCCCAGCGCCGCGAGGTCCAACTCCTTGGCCCGCTTGATGGACTCGGGGGAGGGCGCCGGCCTGGAGCGCACGTACTGCTGCTGGGCGTTGTCCGCCACGTGGCCCAGGCCCCGGAGTTCCAGCGACGCCTCCAGGGTGTTCTGCAGGCCGCAGTCCTCCTCGTCCACCACGCTCTGCGGCACCCGGCCCAGCACGCCGTCCACGCCCACCGCACCTGCCACCCCACTCTGAGCGGAGTCGGAGGCCCGCCTTCCGGCCCCCGCGCCCCCCAACCCCGCCTCCCCTCCCGCGCCCCACTCTGGCCCCTGCATCACAGAATGAGCCCTATGTTGCTGTGTATTGTGTAGTTAGGGCTACGATGGCTGAGTCTGTCCTAAACATGCACAGATAGGTTTTTTCTTGTCATTATTCCCTAAGCAATACAGTTTCACAACTATGTAGCATCTACATTGTGTTAGGTGTTACAAGTAATCTAGATATGGTTTAACGCATACAGGAGGATTGTCTAGGGTTAAATGCAAATACTATGCCATTTTATATAAGGGACTCATGCAGCCTCGTATTTTGGGATCTGTGGGAGTCCTGGAACCAATCCTCCCTCCCCCCAGATACTAAGGGACAACCGTATAGGGACCTTCTGGCTGGGGTCAAATCCAGTCCCACCCCCTACCAAAGCTAGGACAACTTTGTCCCCAAACCGAACCATGAACTCCACGAGGGACCCCCACTCACCTGAGGGCTCCTCGTGGGGGAGGGCGAGGGCGAGGGCACGGCCCAGGAACAGGTGCAGGTCCAGGAGGTAGGGAACCTCATCTGGGGCCACCAAGGAGTAGGCTGTGCCACTTCGGCCGGCTCGGGCCACGCGGCCTGTGGGAGGAGGTGGTCAAGCTTCCGCAAAGCAAAAAGACCTCCCAGCCCAGCACAAGTCCCACCTGCCCAACCCTAAGGGTGCAAGCCAGGCCAAGGCTGCACCTTGCTGAGCTGCTGTCCCCTCCTATGAAAGGGGAAGGGCACCAATGGTCGCCAGGGTTACCTGCACGGGACTGCATGAGCCAACTCCGTGCTCTGGGAAGCTAGCCGAGATAAAGAGAAGCCTCTGTTCATTGTCAGCATCAAAAGTCCTCAGCATCCCTATTTTGGGGGATTTCCCCCTAAAAGGTTACCAGGGATGCAAAGATTCTTACACAGGGTGTCTACTGCAGCTCTGTCTGGAATAGTCCCAAGTTAGAAACCACTTAAAGACTTAAGAAGAGCAGACTGGTTAAGCTAATTAGCTAATAACCACATGGTGGGAGTTTACAGCAGAGAAAAGGGGTTGGCAAATGAGCCCAGTGGCCATATCCCATCCTGCTTGTGTGTGTGAATAAAGTTTTATTGGCACACAGTCAAGCTCCTTCATTTACATACCATCTATGGCTGCTTTCATGCTACAAGGGCCGAGATCGGTAAGAGACTACGGCCCATGAAGCCTAAAATATTGACTCTCTGGTCCTTTACAGAAATAACTTGCTGACCTGCCATAGAGTAACATTTAACAGCGAACAGAAAAGCTGCATGACATACACTGACGCAAGCAAAAGGTAACAGAAAACACGTGCAGCGTGATTCTGAGTTTGTGTTAAGTAAATCCATGTGCAGCATTTCATTTTGGCTTGTTTCTGTATCCAGCAAAAACGAAGTGTCACCCCATTTGGAAGATTCATTTGGGGGTGGTCTGATGTACACTGTAGGTCACGCGGTGCCCAAGAAATTCCCTTTGGGGGTTCTGGGTACCCCTCAAGGAAAGCACAGGGCCAGCTCTTTCCAAAGTAGGGCACAGCAAGCAGCAACCAACAGGGAGATGAGCCCCCAGACATGCAGCTGGGGATCCAGGAGGGGGCGCCCATGAACCCCATCTGGAGGTCCAGCCACCTCTCCAGGGCCCGCCGTGGGCGGCCAGAATTCCCTTGTTCTAGGACGTCCAATCATAGGCAGGACTCCGAGTCCCTGGGCCTCGCTTTTCCCACCTGTCGCGGCGGGAGTCCAGCCCTGCATCCTCAGCGGCCCTGCCGGCTCCTTACCCACGCGGTGCAGGAAGAGCTTGCCCTTGGCCGGGAAGCTGTAGTTGATGACGTTGTCCAGCAGCGGGATGTCCAGGCCCCGGGCGGCCAGGTCAGTCACGATGAGGGCGGAGCACTTGCCGTGCGTGAACTTGGCGAGGTTGATCTTGCGCGCCGTCTGGTCCAGGGCGCTGTAGATGTGGGCGCAGCTCACCCCCTGCGTCGTCAGCAGCTGCTCAGAGCCAAGATGGGAGGGGGGCGAGGGGTGAGGAGGACACTTGCAGGAGAGAGGAGAGGAGTCTGGGCAGGGGCGAGGACGCCATGACATGGTGGGGAGCCTCATCCTGTCACTCATAAACTGCGTGACCTTGGTTTGGGCACGTTACCTAACCTCTCTGTGCCTTCACTGTCCTCATCTGTAGAGTGGGGAGAGCAACTGTTCCTTCCTTGTAGCAATGTGATGAGAATTAAATAAGGTAATACACACACAGCGCTGAGAACAGGGCCGGGAACATAGGACGTAGGGTAAAAGGGTTTAACGACTCTTTAAAAATGACTATTTTGGTCTCATTCATCAGTGACCCCAGCAGCTGCACCCACGGAGGAAGCACCGTTAAAAGTATGTCAAGTAAGTGAAACCCAGTGGACTGTATCCTCAGACAACAGAGCCCAGGTGTGGCTCACTGGGGGTGGGCGACACTGAGTGGAAGGGGCCCCAGCAGCCTTCTGGGCACCGGGACGCCCCACGCTTTATGTGGCCGAGGATCCCAGGTGTACACACAAGGAAAAACTCATCAAGCTGCTCATGTAAAATGAGGGCACTTTACACAGTGTACTGCACGCGGGGTCTGTCTTGATTTTAAAAAGCAGAAAATGGGACACTGAAAATCTAGAGCAAAATGATACGCTGGCTAGGAAATACTTCAAGATAACCTGGATGGAGGGGAACAGCTGAATCAAGACTAGCCGTGAGTTGATAACCGAGTATCTCGGGGTTCACTATGCTATTTTCTAACTTTAGTATGCGTTTGAAATTTTTTTTTAAATAAAAAGTTTAAAAGAATAAAAAAAAAAATATATACCAAGCCCTGGCCAGGCCCGTGTCCCGCTCTCGTGCTGCCCTCTGGTGGCCAGACCTGGAACTGCAGCCACAAGCTAAAAACGGAGGTGCAGGTCCGAGGAGGGCGATCCGAGGGGGTCTCGCCCAAGGCCCTCTCACCTCACTGAGGTACTCGGCATGGTGCTTCGTGGCCACGAACACCAAGGTCTGGTCCTGGGGTCGCACCACATTGCGCAGCAGGTGGAGCAGCACAGCAGCCTTGGTGTCCTCACGCACGATGAAGAAGGAGGTCTGTGGGGAGGGGGGCCATATGGGTTGGCTCTGGGGGCCCCAGGCAGGGCTGTGGGGAGCGGTATGGGCGTAGCCTCACCTTGAGCTGCTCGTTGAGTTTAGTGTCCACGTCTAGCCGGATGAGCACGGGCTCCGTGAGGCCTGCGGTCGGCACAGAGGAGGGTGGAAGGGAGTCACTGAGGAAGGAGTCTCCTGGGCCCCAACCCGAGGCCCTGCCTCCAGCCCTGCTCCCCTGCTCACTCACCCGCCCGGGCGAACTCCACCAGCATTTTGGGCAGTGTGGCGGAGAACAGGACGGTCTGGTGGCCCCCGGGGAGGCGGCTGATGATCTCCTGCAGCTGCTCTGCAAACCCCATTTCAAAGAGCCTGGGAGGGCGGAGGGCGGAGGGCGGAGGGCAGAGGGCGGAGGGCAGAGGGCAGAGGGCGGAGGGCAGGATGGGGTCAGGGAAGGGCTTCCATTCCAGCAGGTTCCAAACCTCGGTCATTCTCACCCCCGCCACACTTTCTCCCACGAGGGCTGGTGTTGGCCTCACATGTTTTTTTAACTCAGCTCACTTTTTCTCTATTTGATGACTTTACCCTAAGCAACAATGACCTTGAAATCTTGGGTTTGTTCTGTACTGTTTCCTACAAATTCATGTCGAAAAAAATGGCAGCAGCCCCTGTTCTGTGCTAGGCACTGTTCTGAGTACTGGACGAATATCAGCTCCTGAGGCCTCACAAGTACCCTGTGAGGTTCGGGCCCTTTTATCCCCTCTCTGTAGTTGAGGCAGCAAGGCCCCTGGACCCTCAGTGACTCGACCGAGTTCACAGAGCTGGGATTTGATCCTGCCTGCACGCTCAACTTGTGCTACTTTTTCTGTCTTTGAAATCATGTATTTGTTGTTTTATTATTCTTTCCAATAGTCCAAAAAATAATATAAAGAAAACTTGGTCCAGGGAGCCGCCAGCTCAGAGGTACCTGTGGTGTGTGGCCTCTGGGGAAATGCTGCTTCGATCCTGGCCACACAGGCCTCCCCTGACAGAGCCCTGCCTCCCAGCCAGCCTCACCTCCCCCTGCCTTCCCTCGGGGACAACCTGTACACAGTGCACAGTGGGTTCTGCTGCCTTACCTGTCGGCCTCATCGAACACCACGTACTCCACGCTCTGCAGCCTCAAGTTCATCTCCACAGCCACATGCATCAGGCGCCCAGGGGTAGCAATGATTCTGGAAGGGGGTGTGCCGGCCAGGTCACCCAGGGCCAGGGTCACCAGCAAAGCCCCTCTCTCACTCCCCAGCCACTGGCCATCTGGGAAGGGACCCCAGAGTAGTGTCCCCAGCCACACTCACATGTCAGGGTTTTCATGCAGGGCCGAAAACTGGTCTTCCATTCTAGGGAGAAGGGGAGGCGTCAGCTTGATAGAGCAGGTCCCTGTCTATTCCCAGTCCTTCCCAAACCAAATGCCCAGGTGCGTCCCACTCCGACCCCAGGCTTGCAACTGGGGAAAGGCTATTGCTGAGATCCTAGGCAAAGGCAATGCCTTGCCTGACAAGAGACGTAAGTTCAAACATTCAAAAGGACCAATACAACAAACAAAAGTGTTTCCCACCCAAAATCCACCTCACTCCTGCTCTTCAAACTTGAACAAAGCTGCCTTTGACCCACAGCACCACCTACCAACTAACCCTGGAACTGCCAGCTGCACGGAGAATCCAGGTTTCCTGGATCGCTTTGTTCTTAAATTTTTTAAACACATACATCCCTAACTCTGAAACACCCCTGGGACACCTGTAGGAGCCAGAATTCTGGGCCAGGCATTGCTGGGAGGCATTACTCACGATCACGAGCTACAGAGACAATAAATTATAATGTAGGCAAAAAAGCTCTGGGCAGCAAAACACTGAGAATCGACAGCAACTGGTGACAGTGATCAAGACTAAGGAAGGGGTGCCTTGTAAGAGAGAAACTGCAATGGGGAGGGTGGCGGGCAGGAGACTGCGTTCTAATCTTAGCTGTACTACCAAACTACTGCATAGCTCTGGGTCCATCACCTCCTCAGTGTGCCCACCTGTACAACAGGTGTGGTGCCTCCCACTTCAAGAAGGATGGTACCAGCACATCAGCAAAAACACATTTTGCAAATTTGAGCTATTATGAACATGTTTCGATTTTTTTTTTATGCATTCTACTTTTAAACAGCCCACAATTAGATTATTAATGTATACACAACTAAGTTACCCCGTTTAGGCGACCTGTGTGTCACCAGCTGTCTGTCAGGAGCATCAGAAACTCTGTCTGAGTGCAGTGGTTGTGTGGAAATTTCTTTTGGGATTTTACTGCATGTTTCCCCCGTTAGTTTTTTTTTTTGGAACGTGCCGAGAAGTTGCTATGGTTAATAAGCCACACAGGCTCTGTCAATCTGATACCCTGGAGGCACGTGCTTGCCAGAGGGTGATTAGCTCCCCAAGTCCAGGGAACTCTTACTTGTCCCCGCCCAGAATCAGGGCGGTCTTGAGGCCAGTGAACTTGCCCAGCTGTGGAGAGGGAGAGAGAGAGAGAGAGAGATTGAGAGAGGGTGACGGGGAGGTGACTCAGCCCATTCTGGCCGCCCCACTGGTCCCAGCTCAGCCCAGCCACCCGTCCCCCAGCCCCGACATACCTCCTTGGTGAACTTCATGGTCTGCAGGGCCAGCTCTCGAGTGGGTGAGAGAATGAGCGCTCGGGCCCCGGTCTGGGCGCTGCGGGTCTTGAGTTGTTCAAACATGGGGATGAGGAAGCAGGCTGTCTTGCCACTGCCCGTCCGGGCCATGGCCACCACGTCCTTGCCATCCAGGATCACTGGGATGGTCTGGAGAGGAAGGAGTGTGTGTGTGGGGAGTCAATGCCTGCACCCAAGCACTCACTCCAGTACTACAAGTCCCCAAGGAGTGGGCGAAATAGGAGATCTCAGTGAAGGGGAAGGGGCCTGTCACCCAGCCCTGATCCCATTCTTGCCAAAGCCTGTTTGCACACCTCTGGGGATGAGCAGCTCACTACCCCCAACTCTTCCCACTGTTAGAACATCCTTCTGCAAGTTAAGCAGACTCCACCTCCCTGTCAGCTCGATGTCTGAGAACAACAGTCATGCGTGGTAACAGAGCATCCCCAAGCTGCCTATACAGAGCTGAGCAGTGGGCAGCCTCACTGGCAAAGAAGCCCAGGGTCGAGTCTCCACTCTGCTGAGCCCAACTTTCCCCACGTGAGAAAAGGCAAGCTGTGTCTGGCTTCAGAGTAAGAGGGGCGATAGATGTGATAGCCGGGACAAGGGCTGACTGTCAAGGGCCAAGTGGCTCCTCCTCTCCGCCCAAACCCATCAGCCGTCCCTGCTGCGTACCTTCCTCTGGATGGGTGTCGGCACCTTATAGCCCTTCTTCATGATGCCTTTGAACACCGGGTAGCTCAAGCCTGGGAAAGACACGGCAGTGGCCAGGGGTCTGAGGAAGTCCCCGCAGCACTACACTCCAGAAAGCCACGCAGGATAAACGACTCTTACATTGTCAAACAAATAGCAAGACAAAAAAGAAAAGCCATAGAACAAAACTGACAAGACTGAGACTTAAGAAGACAATCTACCTATTGTGGCATATGAACCTTACGTGGAATCTGTTTGAACACACTCTTAATGCAATCAGACAACTGGGTACGTAAACGCTGATGGGGTCTTGGACGGTACTGAGAACTCTGCGTGTTTCAGGTGTGTATGGTCCTGCCTCTCTTGGAAGAGGGAAGTGGTTGGGGATACAAGGAGTGGGTTCTGGGGCTCGCTTCAGACTCCTCTGGGATGATGGGGACAATTGGGTGGGGCGTGGCTAAAATGAGACCAACTTTAAAACCACTGAGGCTGGGGATGGGTAGGTAGAGACCCACTGCATTCTATTTTTTCATAGGTCCCTTTATAATTAAAAGAAGAGTATTCCATGACAATGACAGGTGACAGGTGAGGGCATGGGTGTTGACAAATGAGGCAAAGGTACTATCGGGGAGGAGGTGGCCTTTGGAGACTGGATGTGACCTGGGCTTGTGGAGATGGGAGGACAGCGGGAGGCCCTGGGACAGGAAAGCACCATGATTTTAGCTGCTTTCTGGTTAATTATCTTTATGTGATTCAGCAAGGCAAAACATAACCATACGTAGGTGTTTTTATTGGCTTTTTTCTTTGATTTTTGATGAATTTTAGCACATTTTTAATATAGTAACTGGCTGTCTAGATTCCTTTTGAGAGGTGACTATACATATTCTTCACTCAACTCTATGGGGTGCCTGTCTTTTCTTATTGATTTGTGAACGTTCTTTACATATTAGGGATATTTACCCTTTGTATGTCCCATCCCATAGGTTGCAATATATTCCTGATAGAGCATTTACTTTAACTTAGTTTAATGTTTTTTGGCATACACATGTGAATTGAAAAAAGGGTCAAATTAAGCAATGCTTGGGTCACACTTAGAAAGGCCTTCTTTTCCTATTAGAAAAATATTCATCTTGATGTTTAAATCTTCGCTCCACATGTTGACTTGTAAACAGCAGGAAAGAGAGTTCAGCTTTATTTCCATCTAGCCGGTGCCCCAATCCCACCCAGCTATTCCGTCTTTCCCTCTCTGCTCTGAAATGCCATCATCACGTGGTAACTCCCCGCATGTCTTTGTCTGTACCTGCACCAGCGTCACCCTCAGTCCTGCTCTAACTGCTTCCTCATTGTGTCAGGTCCGCTGTCCCCACAAGGAGGCCCTGACTGGCTTGGACACCGTACCTGCTGCCTTGGTCTACCCAACACCTACCACAGTGATCCTGATCGCCACTGCCACCCTCCCAAGTCCCCGGATGCCTGGCTCACCCACCCATGGACTGGAAGCCTCCTGATTTCTTCTTCTTCTTGTTCTGGGCTCGTACCATTTCCCGCGTGTCAGGCTCCACGTCCGAGGTGCATTCTGAGGTGGGGAAGGTGGGCAGTGGTCTGCCGGGTCCCAGCTGCGGGGGAGGAACAGAGAGGTAGCATCATTCCAGGCACCACTAGACCTCTGGGGGCAGGGAGGGGGGCTGTCCTGTTCCCAGTCTGCCCCTATTCCAGCCCATAACTCACCTGCCAGGTCACATGACCTCACATTCTGAGAGCTAAAGGGCTCTCCTTTGACTGGGTCAGGACAGGACAAAGGGGCAGAGTGGGCTCTGCAGACAGACTGCCTGCGTTTCGACCCCAACTCTGTCACTTATCAGCTGGGAAACCTTACACAAGAGACTTCATCTCCCTGAGTCTGTGTTTCCACATCTGGGAAACAGGGATGACACAAGTATATGTGTCCCAGGATGTTGTGAAGACTAAACACGTAAGTGTGAAGTGTAGAATGGCACCCAGCATATCATAATCATCAGTCTAGCCTGTCATTCAAAGCCTTCAAAATTAAAAACTCTAGAGAGCCCATCAAAACATCTGCTATGTGTGGTACTAGATTTTTCCAAGCTGCTGTGTCCCCTTCTCCCCAATCCTCTTTCTGATTCATCACCCCTCCCTACCTCCAGTCTCTCTCATGCCTGCCTTTTCTCTGCCCATCCAGAACCCACTTGTCCTAGCACAGCTAGGTCCCACCCAGACGCCTCCTCTGACTACAGGGCTATCCCTTTCCTCTCAGAAATAACTTGTATGTATGGAACACTAATTCATAATAATGGCTAGAACTTACATGGCACTTATTCTAAGCCAGATGCTGCTCTGGATTAATCCTCACAACCACTCTGGGAAGTGAGAACTATTATTTTGTTCATTTTACAGAGAAGGAAACTGAGGCACAGAGAGGTGAAGTGACCTGTCCAAAGTCACATAGATAATAAGTGGAGGATCAGAGACTGTGCTCTTTGCATTATGTCCCTCTATGGTCCCCTACACCATCTAGGTCAAAGCTGCAGCCTGTCTATGAGCTAAGAATGGTTTTTACATTTTAAAAGACTGTAAGGGGCCGGCCGAGTGGCTCAGTTGGTTAAGAGCTTGCTCAAGAGTGCGAGCTGAGCTCTGAGCAACAGCAGCGCGATATGCCCAGCCCAAGCTGAGCTGCCGTTAAGCTGCCAACAGGATGGCTCAGCTAAAAAGAAATAAATAAAAATAAAAGATTGTAAAAAATCAAATAAAGAAGACACTGACCTTATACGGCCCTGCAAAGCCTAAAACATTTACCATCTGATCCTTTATAGGAAAAGCTTGCCAACCCCTGCTCTAGACACCTGACAACAAAGTGCCTGAACACACCTGTGCCCCCCCAATAATTACTGAATGAGCAGCATATATAAATACTGTCATTTAATCCTTTCTACAGTCTGTGAGGCACATATAATCATCTGCATTCTACACAAGCGGCAACTTCTGCCTTCCGCAGATGTGGCTCAGAGAGGTTAAGCAACTTTCCCAATGTCCCACAGCCAGTACAGGGTTGGGCCAGGTTTGAACACAGGGCTGTGCCAGGACAAAGCCCTTGATCTGAACCACGTATGTATGTGGGCTCCTCTTCGGCACTTAGTACTCTTCCTTTCCTTTATCAGTTACTCCAAATTCAGAGCACCTACTCTGTACCAGGTACTGGCTCAGCTGGGGAACAGTGGGGTAAGGTCTGGTCCCTGCCTTGGGAGTGTAGAACCCTTTCTTCATATAAACACCCGCTTGTTCATCTACTTACCCAGAGCTACTGTGCCAGGCACTGGCTGGGCATAGGGCTGAGGGGAATAAGAGGCTACAGCAATTCTGCCTGCTTGGTGTTCACACACCAGCCCTCCTTCCTCATTTGCCTATAGTTGGCACTCAGTAGTGGAAATAGCACAGTCCCTGGAACCAGACAGTCCCGGGTTTGAATCCTGGCTCTCCCACTCCCAAGCTATGGAGTCTTGGTCAAGTTCCTGTACCCTTCTAGGCCTCAGTTTCCTCCTCTGGAAAATGGGATGACAATACTTAACTTACAATGTTGGTGTGAGGAATAAATGCTAAGGCTCCTAAATCTCTTACCATGGAGCTTGGCACACAGTAAACGGTCAACAAACCCAAGTTTAATTTAGTGCTATTACTTTCCCAGAGGTTTGGGCGAGTCATTGTCCCAAACCACGGGGTCCGGCTTCCCTTTAATTCAAGCTCTCCATAATGCCCTAAACTCCCAAGTCAGAGCTTCAAAACCCACAATTTTCATTGGACGACAGGGACCTAGGACCCGCCCCCTGAGTCAGAGCTGGCCAATGAGAGGCGCGTGACCACAAGCCGGCCGAGGAGGCCCCAGCCTCCGGGATCCCGGGCAGGACAGGCCCGAGACGCGCGCTCAGACCGGCGAGCCTGCCTCGCCTCCCGGCCGGCCGGCCTCTCCGCACCCTCGGCGGTGCCCACGCCCCCGCGAGGGGGACGGAGGCCGTGGGGCGCGGCACGGATCCCGGCCTCCCACGTGCGTCCCGGCCCCGCGCTCACCTTCTGGGCCCGGGCGTCATCTTCCGCCTGGATCTCAAACTCGCCGTCCTCCGAGTCGCTGCTGCGGGCCTGGGGGGCCGCGCCCCGGCGCTTCCGGCGCCCTTTTTTCTTCCTCCACTGGGCCATGGCGGGTCGGGACCGCGGTCCAGCCGCCGGAATGGAGCGCGCCGCCATGCGGGCCGCGGCGCTGGGCGACGGGAAGGGGCGGGGCCTGCGGGGACACGCCCACGGGGCCGCACCGGGAGGCGGGGCGCGGCGCTGGGCGACGGGAAGGGGCGGAGCCTGCGGGGACGCACCCACGGGGCCGCCCGGGAGGCGGGGCGCGGCGCTGGGCGACAGGAAGGGGCGGAGCCTGCGGGAAGACGCCCACGGCACCGCCCCGGGGGCGGGCGCCAGCTCGCACCCGGGGAGGCCGGGCACGGAGGCCCCTCCCCCCCCCTCCCGGGAGCTAATGGTTGCGGCCGCGTCGCCCCGCCCCTGGCTGGTTGCTGGTTGAGACGCGCGCGCGGAGCCCACGTCGCTAGGGCCTGGCTGCCCCCGGTGGGTCGGTCCACGCGGTTCCGGGGCGGCCTGAACGGTCCTGGGCTCCGGCATTGCGCGCTGCAGAGAAACTGGGATCATAGCTGCATCGCGGGTGCTCAAGCACCCCCACAGGGGGGCCCAGCCCTGGTGGGAGGGGGCGCTGGGGGTTACAGCTGAAGTCCGTGATCCAAGATGCGCGAGGAAATAGCTCAAGAATTCAGGGACGTCCGACATCCGCCCGGACATTGACTCGGGGATTGGGGCCTGGAGGGTGGTGCAGGGTGGGGGAAGGGATCCCCCCATCGTCGAATGGTCGTGTGCACAAGCTCTGGATTCCTAGCAGGTTCAAATTCCACTTCTGGTTTCCTTTTGTAGGTGTGACCACATGTGACTTCACCTTTGGAAGCCTCAGTTTTGTCATCTGTAGAATGGACAATAAAGTTACTTCTCGGGACTGTTGAGAGGATTAAATGAGACAATGCTTCTAAAGCTCTTTGCACAAGGTCGGTGTGAGATCAAAACTGATTATTATGACCTTCCCATAAATGTATACAGGATGTAGGGACCTGCCCTGGCTCTCCCCTCCCACCATAGTTTGTTTTCTGGTTGGTGCCCAAATGGGCACAGGCCCAACCTTTCCTTTATCCCCCTAGCGTTCTATAAATATTGAGTACACGCTGTATGCTAGGAATGCATATTTATTAAACAATTGCCAGTAGGACTCCTCCCCCCCATCACTGTGACAACTAAAAAAAAGTCAAACAAATTACTGAAATGTCTCCTGGATTTGGCAGTTTCCCTTGGAGGAGGATTGCTTGAGGGAGAACCTGACCCTTTTGCCCTTGGAATGGGGACTTAAGAGACTGCCAATTCTTATCTGTTGGCACTGCTGATGACAGAGGGGTGGCACTCTGACTCCCTTCCACAGGGAGCCCTGGAGGCAGGACCCAGCAGGTAGAGCATGAAGGCCCCTGTGGAGCTGACCATTAGTGGGATGCAGACCCTCCACCATCAGCACCGCCGCCGGGGTGGCTGTCAGGTCAAGGCCAAGGCGTCATACGTGGATGAGACTTTGTTTGGCAGCCCTGCGGGCACCCGGCCCACACCACCAGACTTTGACCCACCCTGGGTAGAGAAGGCCAACAGAACCAAAGGAGTGGGCACAGAGTCTTCACGGGCCTTGGGGACCAACAGAAGCTATGAGATCACCTCCTCCAGGGGCAGTACCCCAACCCTTACACCAAGGAAGAAGAACAAATACAGGTAACAGGATGGGGACATGCATGCCTGTAACTCAGTATAGCCACCTAGGTTCCTCGTAGAACTCTGTTACTCACATGCTGTGTGTAGCACCTTGGACAAGCACCTTGACATCTCTGAGCCCAGTCCTGAGGTGAAAAATGACACCTCATGGGATTGTTGAGAGAATGAAATGAGTGAGGTGTGTACAGTGCTTGGCACAGTAACCTGGCAATTAGGACATTTTTTGTAAATGATAGTAAGAAAGGTTGTGATGGTGGAGTACCCATCCCGAAATGTCACAAACCAGGCACCTGAGGCCCAGAGAGGTCAGGATTTGCCCAAAATGACAGAGCAATTTGCATAAGATTATTAGTGTGCTCGATCCATGAAGTGACATAGATGTGCTAGTTCCGAATTTCAGCAAGTCATTTTGAAAACGGTTCTTGCTGCATTTTCATGAACAAGTTAGAAAACCAGGAGCTGATGCTAATGGTTATAAAGTAGATTATTTGGATTATTTCAGATTAATATCAGCCTGGAGAGGGGTATGGAGTGGTGGGCCACAGAGTTCTATCTTGTTATCTGTGGTTTGGACAGAGACAGGTGACTGGTATATTAATATTAATCAATTCTGGCTTCTGTAACAAAATACCATAGTCTGGGGGGCTTAAACAATAAAAATTTATTTTCTCACAGTTCTGAAGTCTTGAAGTCCAAGATCAAGGGGCCAGCCGGGTTGGTTTCTCCTGAAACCTCTCCTTGGCTTGCCAATGGTCACCTTTTCACTGTTTCCTCACCTGGTCTTTCTCTGAGCATGTACACACATCTCTTCTTATAGAAACACCATTCCTTTTGGATTAGGCCCCTGTCCTTATAATCTCATTTAACCTTAATTACCTCTTTACAATTTAACATGAATTTTGGGAGAATGCAATTCAGTCCATAACAACTAGCCAATCACATTGAGGATCCATTCTGAGTCAGGAGGGACATGCAGTAGCCAAGAGAAGGGAGATAAAATTTAATGAGATGAAAGCAAGAGTCATTAGTATCATGTCAGGTTGGTGGTGATGCACCTGACAAGTTCTGTGGACCACAAGGCAGGGTCAGATTGCCATTAGCAGCACTGACACCTACAACATGGCTGAAAACACTGTCAGTGTAGGCTGCATTAACAGAAGTATGGTGTCCATATCAAGGGAGGTTACTTACAGTCAACCCCATGCTCTCCTAAAGGATAGAGTTTTGTGCTGGATGCTGAGAAATAGAGGGCGCCAAGTGAGAAGGTGCATAAGAGGTAGAGATGTTTTTGAGCAAAAACTGTGGCACCAGACAGACACAGGTTTCAACCAGATATGTGTTGAATAGTTAAATCAAGTGGCAAAAGGCTGACTTTTCAAAGATTTTAAGTTTGGGAAAGGAAGCACTTTCAATCCTGGCCAAAAAAACCAGGGACCTGACACAATACTTGTGGGATTAATTTAAAAAATAACTGCTGAATGAATCTCATTAAAGGTGAGAAGCCCGGAAGGTCTGGTTTACTAATGGAGAGCTTGGGTCCTTGAGCCAGGCTGGATTTGAATGTTGTCCCTTCCCTCCTTCTTGCTGTGGGTCCTTCCCTTCCCTATGCCTCAGTTTTCTTATCTATAAAATGGGATTGTCCCGATCTCCCTCCTGTGGATGTTGTGAGATATAATTAGATAATGCATGTGACATATATTGAGTCCAGGGCCTGCACATGAAAAGCCACCAGTAAATATTCAAAAATTTAAAAAGATTCTGTGGTGAGGCCAGGTCAGCTTATAACAGAAGTTCAAACTGAATCCCCTCTCCATGCCAGGCACTGTGCTGTGCAATGTCAAATTCAATTTCAAAGTCGGAAGGACCGTGGGACTGCACAGGGTTTGGCTGATGAGTTCACTAGGAAAAAGGAAAAGTGGGAAAAGAAAAAGTGCAGGTTATAAAGACTAAGGTTATATTAATTGGGACTCTTGGTTGCAAGTGACAGAAAATGTACCCAAACTGGCTTTCACAGAAAAAGGGCATTTGAGGCTCATATAATGGGCTCAAACTGTCACTGGGATTCTGTGTCCGTCTTAGCGCAGCTTTCCCCCCCAGATTCCAGGGGTGATAGCTACCAGCTACTTTGCCCTTACATCTGCCAGCTTATCAAGGCCAGAAAAACTACTTCCTAGTAGTTTCATCAAAGGTTCTACAGCAGACTTTCATTGGACAGAATGGGTCATATGGCCATTCCTGAACCAATCAATGTGGCCAGGAGGACAGAATATGCAAATTGGCTAGGCCTGGAGTACTTGCCAGGGAATTGTGGGTTGGCGTCAGGATGCAGGAGTCACTGAATGCTTGGCGGGCAAAACAACAGAGATGGGGATAGTGGTACCTGGGGGTGCTGTGGCCTCACTGGATGCCAGGTTGGTAACGGACTTCTGGGATCCACAGGCAATCCTTGCTGCCGCGGGTGCCTGGTAGGAGGTGGGATGGGTGACATTAAGGTTGTAGGGTTTGTTCACTCCCCCGGCTCACTGCGTTTCTCTTCTCTTTGCCAGACTCATCAGCCACACTCCTTCCTACTGTGATGAGTCCCTATTTGGCTCCCGACCCTTGGGCACCAGCTGGGAGGCCCCGTGGATGGCGAAGGGGGATGCTGCAAAACTCCACGCCCTCTTCTGGACACCCCCAGCTACCCCCAGGGGCAGCCATTCCCCCCGCCCCAGGGAGACCCCAGTGCGTGCCATTCACCCAGCTGGTTCCTCCAAGACAGAGCCCAAGGTGGCGGCAGACTCCCGGAAGTTGTCCGTGGATGGGTTAGACTTTCCACGGCCTCTGAGGCGGGAGCGGTCCCATTCTCTCACCCGCCCAAATGTCCCCAGCACTGGCCGCCCACCCACCGGTGGCCCCCATACAAATGGGCCTCGGGATCCCAAGCCTTCCCTGTCGGGGGTGTCCTTCCGGAACCCCCTGATGACTCCCAGGGCTCGCTCAGTCAGTGTTTCAGTGCCAGCTACCCCCCGACAAGGTGGGGCCACCCAGAAACCAAAGCCCCCTTGGAAATGAGTTTCTCGGTCCTTTCAACAGGTTTGCCCACAGGGTCACAGCACAGGGTCAAGTTTCAGAGGATGGCACAGGTGGGGGCTTCTGGGGAGAGCACCAGGCATTGGAGAAGCCCTCATGGGGGCAGACACAGCAAGGGTGGGCAGTGCCCCCGCTATTCTGACAATCTGTACTTGCTCCCTCCTCCCCCTCCATGTGGATTTAGGGCCACCCCTTGAGATGCTTGTTCTAGTCCTGTCAGAGCCACATGCTGTATCAGTGCCAACCGAGGGATGCCCCCCAGGAGGGACCCGCCACCTCCACCATCACTCCCACATGTCTTGCTGCCGAGTCTGGAGGCCTCCGGAGTTTTTCCAGGCACGGGGTGTGGACCACAGTTATCTGGGTGATATGTGGGTGGACATTTTTTTATTTTAATAATCATGTATTTATTTTCATGTATTAAATATATCAGTAGTTCATCAAAGCCATGACTTCCGGTAATTTCTTTTCTTGAGGGGAAAGGCCAGTGTTAGGCCTGAGCTGATTTAAATAGCAAAGTTAAAGAACATGACAGGGAAATGGCGGAAATCATGACAGTGGCCAGTGGGGCAACTGACTGATGTCTGGGCTCAAGCAACAGGGCTCCTCCTCCCATCATTCTGAGCTCATACCACTAACGTGTCCGCTGGGGCAACCTGCCTGCAGCCTCTGCCATCTAATGGGCGCTGCAGCTAAATCCTAGAAGACATGTAGGCCCAGGGTATCTGATGATGTTTCCAGAAAAAGCAGAAAGCTGGATTTCTGTGTGATAGTCCCTGATTTTTAAAATGCCAGCAGTGAGTTAAAAAAAAACACCACAACCATTGTTCAACTCCCTGGGCTCCAAATAAAGCCAGTGTGAGGTGGCTGGTATGGGACCTTGGGACTCTGAGTTTCCACTGTGCTGGGTGGGAAGGAAGTGGACAAACGGACCATCCCAGGGCAGGGGCTGAGGGCAGCGTGAAGCCCTGTTTCTCCTGGAGTTCCCCGCCTGTGGGCACTCCTGGAGGGTGGTGTGCCCATCACAGCCATGGCAGTTTCTGGTCTGGGACCAAGAGGGCTCCAGCGTGGGGTCTGGCTTCCCACGGAGGCTAAAGGAAGGACTGACACCCCGGCCTGCGTGCTCCCATGGAAACGGCATCGGCAAGCTCAGACCCGCACACAGCCCACAGCCCTGGGTAAAATGAGGTTTAGTTGTAGAATGTGCTTTAAAACGGTTTTTAATTTTGGAAAAGCGCTGAAGCCGTCATCGCAGGGCTTCCCGGTCCAGTGGTTTCCTGGCCTGCTCTCTGGAGGTGAGAGGCGCGAACGGTACAGGGGGTCAGAGCCGGGCTGCGGGGAGGGGGCCTCATTTGCCCTTGGCCTTTGCCTTGGCCTTCGCTCTGCCCTTGCCTCGCTTCTTCTTCTTCTTCTTGGACCTGAGCATGGAGCGGACCAGGTAGCCCTTCCACACAGCCTGGATGAGCGTGGCGGCCCGCACCATCCGCAGCATCTCCTGCTCGGCCTCCCAGTTCCTCTTGGAGATGACCTCCTGCTCTGCCCGGATCTGGGAGAACTCCTCCACCAGTGCACTGTGCCTGGACTTCAGCTCCTCCAGCTGGGCCTTCTCCTCCTTGTGGATGATGTCCAGCTCCTCGTACTCGTCCTGGGGAGCAGTGGGGTGGGGTGGGGGTCACCAGGCATCCGGCCGGCCTGCCTGCCGGCCGCCCTCTTCTGGAGGCACACCCCACCCTTCCCAAAGGGGCTTCCGCCCCAGCGGTGCCACCTGCACTAAGCCCTTCTGCCTCTGAGGCCCGAAAGAGAATGGAAGTGGTGCTGAGGTCCAACCTAGCTCAAGGTGGGACCCCACTGAAAGAATTTCAGGAACGAGGAAAGAACCCGGCTTGTGGGTTGGCCAGACTTGAGTTCAAATCCCAGCTTGGCCCCACCCTGAGAGGCTTTGCCTTTCAAACCTTCATTTCTCCTCATCTGAAACGGGGACAGTTCCGAACCTGGGAGTGGAGTGGGTGGGGGCTGTTTCTAGGATTCAATGACAGGTGGATGTAATGACTGGATGTAGGGCCAGGCACACAGTAGGGACATAAAAAAATTCAAGCTGCTGCCCCTGAAGCTGTCTGTTTCACAAAGATACCCAGAGCCGAATGGTTCTTCCTTATGTCTAACTGCAGCCTCTCCTGCTGTAATTCACACCTTTGTCCCTCCCTCCCTGCTAATGTTTACCGGGCATCTACCAGAAGCAAAGGACTTGAGGAAGACACAGGTGACCAGGAATCCACCCCTCTCCTTGGGACTAGAGAAACAACAGCACAATCTCCAAAGGGACTGCTCAGAGGCCGATGTCACCTCCGGTGCTCGCCAGACTTCCCTGGTCCTGAAGCCAGGGCCATGGGCCACAATGTTATCACAGAGCTGGGTGGAGGGCTTGAGGACACCACTGTTTTACAGGTTCCCATTTCCTGAGCATTTCCTCCGGACCAGATCCTATACTGGGCACAGGCTCTTAGGACAGTGGTGCCTCACTGAATCCCAGGACCTGGCACATCTCAGGCACTCAGGAGAAACTTGCTGAGTAACCCAGTGAAGTGGTGGAGGCGAGCTCATGACTGACTCCAGGGGATGGCCCTGGCTTGTGGGGCGGGGACTGGGTTCCGGGTGGGGAGAGGGGCTGGTGCTGGCAGGAGCTGAAGGAGGAAACAGAGAATTTGGGATGTGGACACTAGATGGAGCCAGGATCATTGGGCCTGGCGTCAAGCACATCTCAGTGGCTCACAGCTTCCTTCCCCGCCTGTCCCCTCACTGTCCCAGGCTAGACAAACCCTTGAGCCTAAGAAAGGGGTAGGGAAGGGGCCTGCTGCAGGCCCATGTTCCAAGGCCTCCCCAAGGAGGCCTAGCGCTTGGCCCAGACCATGGACCGTTCTGGGGCTTCTTCTCCCATCCCCTCATTCCTAGAGGATCTTGGGAAATATACTTGAGAGAGACATTATGCAGTGACAAATACCTGCTTTTCACTCATTTCCGTATCATATTTCTGGATCCAGTTCTCGATTTCCGTCTCCACTTTATATTTCTTCTAAAAAAAAAATCCAATTAGTCATGGTTTGGAGGGTTTGTATTAACTATAAACAGCCCTAAACACTCTTGGCACCAGCTGGCCCTGTGGTGGGTGCTTTACACATCTCACCTATAAATCTACATAAGGTAGGTTTCTCCTCCATGTCTCAGATGAGGAAGCTGAGACTCAGACATGCTAACTCACTTGCCCAAGGTCAAAGAGCTGATGGGTAGGAGAACCCAGATTTGAAGCCAGCGGTCTGGCTCCAGAACATTCTAAGCAGAGGGAGTAGCAGGTGCAAAGGCCCTGGGGTGGGAAAAAGCTTGTGGTGTTTAAAGGAGAGAAGCAGAGCCACTGTGTCTGACAGAGTGGCTGAGGAGGAGCATGGTCCCAGGGAGGGCAGCGTATCACAGGGGGAGTGTCAGCAGGGGAAGGAGTATGGATTCTAGTGGAAAGGAGGCCACTGGATGGATTTAAATGCCGGGCAATGGCATGGTCTAATCTTGTTTTTCAAAGGGGAGTTGCAATGGATACAATGGAATGTGATAGGGCCGTAAAAAGGAATGAAGTACCAATAAATGCTACGCGAATGAACCCTTGAACACATGATGCTAAATGAAAGAAGCCACCTACAAAAGGTATTATATATATGATTCCATTTCTATGAAGTGTGCAGAATAGGCAAATCCATAGACAAGAAGGAAAGTCATAGTTGTCAAGGGCCAGAGGGTGGGGAGCATGGGTGTGGGGTTTTGAGGAAATGAAAATGTTTTAGAACGAGACAGAGGTGATGGTTGTACAGCACTGTGCATGTACTAAGTGCCACTGAGTTGGTCACTTTAAAATGGTTAATTACATGATGTGAATTTCCCCTTAGTTTAAAAAGAAGAAACACCCCAGCTTCCGAATTCTACAGAGCAAGAGTTTTTAACTTCAGCATCATGGATGTGCTGGATTTTTTTGGGGGGGCTGTGATCCCCAAGAATTGTCCACCCGTGTGTTTATGTGCATCTATGCTCCTGGTTTCCATCAGATGCTCAGAAGAGTTGTGACACTAAAACAAGTATTAGAAAAGGTGCCCTTGGTGAACAAAGGGATTGGGAAGCCAGCTGGCTGCACACGGGGCCTGGGGCTTGACTGAGAGGATGGAGAAGGCAAATGAGGAAATGATATTTATTGAGCACCTACTATGCACCAACTCTGTCATCTTGTTGAATTCTTATGTCGACCCATTAAGACTCATTTGATCACTTTCACTTTAAAGATGTGGAAAGTGAGGCTAGGAGGGAGTTAAATAACTGGCCTGAGGTTTGTGTGCCCCTCCATTTCCTTTGCACAGCAGTCGACAGGTGGGCTTTATCAGCTCCGTGGGCCCCAAGGTCACCAGGCCGGCGTGCAGCAGCACAGGACCTTGTCTCTCTGCCCTCAGTCCCAAGGGGCGCTGGCTCAATCCTGGGCCTTCTTTGCTTCCTGGTGGCTGGGGCAGCCCTGGCCTTCCCCACACACTGGCCCTTGCTTTCCTCAGTCCCCTGCCCCGGAGGCTCCATCATCCCTTCCTCCCCGTTTCCCAGGGCACCTTCCTCAGCGCCTGCTCGGCCTCCCTGTTCTCCATGAGCAGGTTGTGGAACTGTAACTGCAGCTGCTGGATCTCCTGCCGGATCTTGGCCACCCTGGCCTGCGAGGCCCGGAAATCCGCCTTCTGCTGCTTCTCAGACTCATGCTTGGTGCGATGGAGGCTGTTCTCCGAGAACCTGAGCACCTGGTGCAGGTGATTTTTCAGTTCCTGGATCACAAAGTTCTCTTTCTGCACCTGGGTCGGGAAGAGGAGAGGCCTCCTTAACACCTAGGTGACCACCGATCATCACGGGAGCAGCCAGCCACTACGGCATGATCGTTAGGGCGGGGCGCCCTACCTGCGTTATCACCTCTGTCTCATCCAGAGCTCGGGTTCTGGGCCATCCCCCTCCACTTCCTGGCATGAGTGAAGGGCACAGGGGTGATGAGCGATGCCCTGGGAGAGGTCTGGAACAGCAGCGACACTCCTGCCCGGGACACAGCAGGGGAGTGCCCAGTTGGCAGAGACAGAGTGTGATGCATGAAGGTGTGAGATAAACACAGCCTGCAGGATTGCCACCCACCTTCCCCAAGGGCCTGGCTTGTCCCTGCCCTCAATAGGTTCTAAAATAGGAATGGGGGGTGGGGGCGGGGAGGAGGATGAGGCTGTTTTGTAAACAAGCTTGAAAGGCTGACCACAAGTACTAGAGTCTCCCTCTGAACCCACCGGTGCTTGGCTGGCCCATGAGCTGGGGTCAGCTGGCAGCCGGGCTGCAGGGGGTCTGAGCTTACCTCCCATACATAGGGAGCAGGGAGGAACGGGGGGAGCCTTTTGGGCAAGCCTTTCCCGTGGGCAAGGCCTCATGCTCTAGGTGTTGGCTTTTAGAGCAGGCCGTATTATTAGCAATCCAAGCTTTTCTTGGGGACTCCATACCATGCTTGACTGGTGTCCAGTTGACATGTCACTGAGGTCCAGTTGACATGATGAAATTTGCTGACCTAGCAAAACTGGAATTTGACTTGGAAGCCCCAAGCTGGCTCTACTACCTGAATGGGACCAGCAAAGCCATTTGGGGCGCTCTCCCTGTCCCTAGGTGACAGACACCCTGCCAACCTATGAGTGGCCTACTCTGAGCACACAGGAGCCTGTCACCTCTCCATTCAGCAAAGAGTGAATATGCCCCCGCTTTTGTGCCTGGCTTACTAGGGACACAGTAGAGGACTAAAAGAAACAAGGTGCCTGTCCTCTTGTGGGGGAGCCAGACCCAAATCAAATCGTCAACTAATCATCAGCACAAATATTTATCAACAAATTCTAGTAAATGCCTTAAAGGACAAAAATCAGTGAAAACAGGAGGAGGGCTGTCTGAGCTAGTGAATGGGGGTGGGTGCAAATAGCTTCATAGGGCCTCGCTCTCTCATTTGTCACAGGGATGCAAATGGAAGTGCCTGTGGCAGTGCTGGCCAGCTGTCCCCCAAGATCCGTCCTCCCTGGTAAGCTATAGACCACCTTTCCCAGCATCCTTTGCCACTGGGTATGGCTAAGAATTGTACTGTATGCTACTTCTAGGCTGTGTCTCTAAAGGATAGGA
Organism: Aselliscus stoliczkanus; assembly: GCA_033961575.1. Taxonomy (NCBI): domain Eukaryota; kingdom Metazoa; phylum Chordata; class Mammalia; order Chiroptera; family Hipposideridae; genus Aselliscus; species Aselliscus stoliczkanus. The sequence continues at coordinate 8,495,676 of CM066736.1, forward strand.
CCAAGACCCTTCTTCCCCTTTCCTCCTTCCTGATGGCTGGACCAGTGGTGACATGATGGGGGGACAGCTGGAGCAGCTCTCTAGGTCCACAGTTAGCAGTCCCATGGAGGGGACAGCAGAGGAGCCAGGGGGAAGGAGCCTGGGCCCCTGACAACTTTATGGAGCAAAGCTTCTATGCCAGCTCCAGCTTTTCCATTAAAGAGAAATATATTTCCATCTTGACTAAGTTGGTGTTGTTTTGGGTATCTCTGTTTTAGCAGCCAAACCTATACTTATACGCCACCTCGGGACTTAGTAAGGCTTTATATGTAAAGCATAATACACGTATGTGTCCCTAATGGTTATTACTAGATTAGGGTCATTTCTCTTCCTAAAAATTCTTCTAGCACTTCCACCCGTCCTACCTGCCCCTTGCCTTCTGAACAAAGACCACATTCCTTGATTAGGACTCAAACCCTGTGTGATATGTCTCCTGCCCACCTCTCCAGGCCCATCTTTGCCCCTTCCTTCTGGCTCGAGGGCAGTTTTTGGGTTTCTGAACCAGCCAGGCCTATTCTTTCTCAGGACCTAGGTATACACACTCCCCTCCACCTGGGACAGGGGTCTGCAAACAAAGGGCCACAGGCCAAATCTGGCCAGCTGCCTGCATTTGCAAATAAAGTTTTATTGGAGCATAGCCCATTCACTTATGGATTGTTTTTGGCTGCTTCCACACTATAATGGCAGAGGTGAGTTCAGCAGTTGCAACTGAGATTGCCTGGCTCGCAAAGCCTAAAGTATTTGCTATCCAGCCCTCTGTAGAAAAAGTTTGCCTACACTTGGCCTGGGAGTTTCTTCCCTACCGCACTTGCCTGGCTCACTCCCTCTCATTCTTCATGTCTTGGCATCAACGGCCCTGGTCCTTTTGGTGTAAGTTCAGTTCTTCTGTAGCAATGCCTTATAGCACCCTATACTTACCCTTCATTGTACTTCTCAGATCTGTAATGAAATCAGCTCTTTAAGACCTACCTTCCCTGCAGTGAACTCCATGAGGCTGCGACCATGTGGGCTTATTCGTAAGACCTATAATAGTAAGGCACCTGTAATAGTAAGTACTCAAAGCCATATTTGTGGAATAAATGAAAACAGCTATTTACATCACAGAGAGGAAAAAAACGCAACTACCACAAGATTTGGGCCCCTCCGTGTGACCCCTCCCTGAACTTGACCCACGCTGTGAAGCGATCCATACCTCTGCATCCCTGTTCTTCGAGCTCGCCGTCAATTCACTTTCCAGGGCGTCGATGACTTCTTGGTTCCTCTTATTCTGTCTAGTGATAGCCTGTACGAAACGAGCCTTGTCTCTAGCTTCCATGGGGCTCGTGAGTAGCTTCTGAAAGAGGAAACCCCGGAGTTCCATCAGGCCATCGATGAAACGCTGCGCTTCTGCACTTCTGCCCAGCGACTGCATCTGCAAGAGCCTAGCAGCCTGCGGGTGACGGAGCAGGAGTCTCAGGAGGTCCTTGGTGGATTCTTTGACCTGCTGCATAAGTGGTGGGAGGTGGGACTTCTGCAGCTGTAGGGAGAGGAGGCAGTCTCTGAACCACCCTTCGTCCTTGAACGCCTCTTCCTCCCGCAACCGCCTTTCTTCATCCTGCACGTAATTGAACTTGCCCAGGAAAACCTGGGAGAGCTCCTCGTGCTCCCGCACCGCTTTCATGATGTCCTCTCCCAGCACCTCCTCTGGACCCTCGTGATTGGATGCCGCAGATGACAGCAGGGTCACCAGCTCCACCTTGTGAATGGTCTCGTCCAGTACGGACATGATCCTCTGGGTCTCAATGGTGGTGAGTTTGTTCCTAGAGGGGGCCAAGGATTTTAGCGAGAAGGCTGGCTTTTTGCATGCCTCTGCCATCACCCTTATCCTGTTGATGTCGGGGCCTTGGTAGAGAGGGGTCAAGCGGGGGCTGTCTAAAGCCATTTAATGAGCAGCCTTCTTTGTCTTCGTATGTCCTGGGAGACTGAGACTTTGGTGGACCAGATGGGTCCCCTGCTTTTATTATCCCGGGACACCCTGAAAAAGAAAGGAGTAAGCAGTTAGTAGAGCTAACTGCACGGACATCGATACGGCTGGTGTGGCCGTAAACTTGCCATTGAGAGCTCATTGTAGGTGCTCTACAGCTTTTACACAGAACCTCTCACTGGAAGCAATTTTTAGCTTTGTGGGGATGTCAGGGCCACACGGGTAGGAGGTCCAAGGGTAGATCTGGGTCTTGGGCACGTGTGTCAGACAGGTACCAACTGGGAATGCTGACATCATTCTAAGTATTCACACACAGCAAACTGGTGATGCAGGTGATGGAAGAGCCCAGAGGCCAACCAGGGGAGGCAGCCCCCCAGTGACTGTTAATGGCAGGAAGCCACCACTGGAGGAGGTAGTCAGCTTGGGGATCAGGGTGGCCCCCGGGAAGCTGGAACCACAGCCATTTCCTGTCCTGGAGCTGCTCAGCCCCAGAGGAGCTGTGGCCAGTGCTGGAAACGCAGCCCAAAGCAGAGAGAGGGGAGAAATACTCTGCTTTTTCCCTTTCTTCCACCCTCCCATCTAACAGCAGTGCCTCCTATTGACCAAACCCAGTGAGAAACCAACTGACAAGGGAGCCTGGGCAAAGCAGCCTGCTGGGGGCAGCTGCCCAGGACACACAGCAAACAGTGGAGCTGACAGCAAACAGGACCAGCCCAGCACACTGGCACTGGTGGTTAAGTGTGGATTTGAAAACCCAGGGTGGGGTGAACAATGTTTTGGAAATACAATTTAAAAACAAAAACAAAAAAAACTGTTTTGCTCAATGTAAAGTTATATTCTGGAACACACAAAAAAGGACATAAGTAGGAAAACTGATGAAGTCCAAATCAAGTCGATAGTTCGGCTAATAGCATGGTGCCAATGTGAATTTCTTAGTCTGAGAAACACAGCATGGTGTTGGAAGATGTTAACATCAGGGGGAGCTGAATGAAGGGCATATGGGAATCCTGTACCATCTTTACAACCTTTCTGTAAATCTACAAGTATTACAAAATGAAAAGCTTATAGGAAAGACTGCTTCAGCAGAATCTACAGAGGCAATTAGAAACCAGTAATTTGAGTTGTCTACATGGCACGGTGGCTAAGAGAACTCGCTTTGCAGCTGCCCCACTGGGTTCAGGATCTTGCTTGGAGCACTTGGGCTGGACAGCTAATTCCTCCTAAGCCTGGGCTTCATTGGCCACAAGACAGGGATCTTCAGGTTCGATGGGGGCGTTTCTCACACAGGGTATGGCCATTGTGAGTGCTCAATAAATAATAACTAACATTATTTGCCCAGGGATTTCCTGGTCTGAGTCTCTGGGCCCTGCTGGAGGTCCAGATGGACCCACTGGATGCCTGCTGCCCTGGCGGGCTGGGCTCCCAACATACTGGGTCTAAGAGGGATCCCACCATGTGCCCACCTCTCACCCTGCTCCTTCTTTATCCCTGTCTTGATGTGCAGCAATTTTGCCATCCTCGTAGCTCAAGTCAGAAACGTGAGTGCCACCCCTCACCCTTCCTTACCCCCCATATCCCATCGACCACCCCCGTCTATCAGTGTTCACCCCTCCGCAGCTCCTAGTCCATTGCCTTCTCAGCAGCCTCTCTGCCACTAAGGGCCTTATCATCTCTCGCTTAGATGATCAAAGCGCTCCTTCACGGGTCTGCTTACATCTGCTCCTGCTCCCTGTAATAAAGCTCACCCCTGTGGTCATCTGTTCTGGTACTTTTGAGCCGCTGGGGATATAAAAGAGACGCAAGGTATGGTTCCTGTCCTCCCAGGGTTTAGAACCTGGCTTGGGATAGGAAACATGCAGACACGAGAGTTCAGCAGGCATAACGGGGAGCTGTAGTCGCAGGCTAGATCAAGATTATGACCAGCCTCCAACACCAGAGGGGAGGCTTTGTCTTGTAGATAATTGGGATCCATTTTGATTTCAGGCAAAGCGTAACAGGATAAAATCAGATATTTGAGAAAGATCTGTTGTATGGATGATTTCTGAAGAAAGGGCTGGTGGTGGACAGATAGGTTGAGATATTATAAACTTTCCACCCAAGGGCCTTTGCGCCTACTGTTTCTTTTTCTTGAAACGCTCTTCTCTGTCTTCCTTGTCAAATGTGTTCATCATACTCAGATCTCAGTTCAAGTGTTACTTCTTCAGTGGAGCTTTTCCTGGGTTTCCAGGCTGGGTCAAGTTCTCATTATGGGTTCTCATAAGGCTATGGCCCTTTGGGGCAGGCATCATCCCCCATCCCAACCTCTTGCTTGCCTGTACTGTAGAGGCTGGAAATACCGAATGCTCACCTTCTCCGCCTCCTTTACATGGACACAGCTCAAGCCAATGAAATTAAAAGAAGGAAGAATTGGGCCGGCTGAGTGGTGCGTTGGTTAAGAGCTGGCTTGGGACACCAGCGGCCCTGGTTCGGATCCCACATATGAGGGCCAGTGACACTGCCCTCTACAGCTAAGATGGTGAACAACAGCTCCACCTGGAGCTGGGCTGTGCGAGCCCCGGCAACGGTGTAGGCTGCAGCCCCTGCTGCAGTGGGCTGCCATAGGCTACAGGGAGTGGCCACCAGCCAGCGTGAGCAGCTGGCAATCGGTGTGAGCTGCCAAGAGCCGCTGTGAGCGACCATCCAGAGGCTGGTGACCGATCTGCCTCATCCAGGAGCAGCACAATGATGATACCAACATGGGCCAGTGAAGCAATGTCCTCCACAGCTAGACTGAAGAACAAAAGGACAACAAGTTGTCTGCTCCCCTTTCCCAATTCCCCAACGCTGTTCCCCTCCCCCAATTCCCCAATAAAATCCTTTTAAAAAAGAAGAAGAGGGAAGAATCTATGGGACTTGATGAGGGAAAGGCAGTTTTGAGTTTGGGTGACTCAGAAAGAATGGCGGGGCCCTTGAGACACTAAGGAAATTGGAAGACGGAGTTTGGAAAGGAAGACAAAGAGCTCAGTTTTAAACTCATTGAGTTCTAGCTGTCATAACTGGAACAGACCGTGGACAAGGATGTTTTGGCCTTCCCACGATCCATTTCCTCTTTGTCAGGTGACAGCACCGCAGTTCTCCTTTAAGGCACTCATCCACTCTCCCACTGTGTGCAGTCTTGGTGGGACTGCCAATCACAGAGGCCTGCTTTCGTCCTCCTGGGGATTCTTTTTTAAATTTTTTAAAATTTTTATTGGGGAACAGTGTGTTTTTTCCAGGACCCATCAGCTCCAAGTCAAGTAGTTGTATCCATCTAGTTGTGGAGGGCGCAGCTCAGTGGCCCATGTGGGGATTGAATCGGCAGCCTTGGTGTTATGAGCACTGCGCTCTAACCAACTGAGCTAACGAGCCACCCTCTCCTGGGGATTCCCATGGATGGGAAATGGTGGGAACCAATTCATGCCAGTGGCGGGTGCCCGAAGACCCTGCTACCAAGATGCAGAACCTTCTCTGCTGCTGTCCTTTCTGAGGTTCATGAGCTTTTCCATCAACCTTTTGTTTTGCCAGGATCAGTTTCTGTTGCTTGCAATCAGAGAACCCTAGCTGACAAAAGATTCTAGGCAACAGACAGCACAAGGCTTAGGAGGCTCCTGGGAGACCTTGGGGATGGAGAAATAAATGCGAGGGAGAAGGAAGTGATTATCTAAAGCCACAAAAGGTATCTTCAGTTCACCAAAGCAGAGAGTAAACAGAGAGAAAGCGAGGGAATTGCCTCAAGTGACTAAACACAGGGAAGACAGGCAGCCAGATCAGGGACGAAGGGTGCTTTGTTCCTTGGCCAGGCGAAACGAGTCCCAGGTCAGAAGCCTCTGGGAGCTGAGGACTGAGCCCAGCAGGGCATGACCCTGCATCTCTTCCTTTCTTTTTTTTCTCTTTTTCTGAGGGCAGTGTCACTGGCCCTCATATGTGGGACCAAACCGGGGCCGCTGGCTTAACCACTTGCCGGCCCAACGCTGCATCTCTTTCAATCCTACCCGTTTCTTGCTCTCCATTCAATCTCATGAACTCTTTTATGGCTCGTCCTGAGAAGTAATGTTTTCGGGACAGCCGTGGCACTTCCTCCGCCTCTCTGAGGATGGAGGATCTCTGCCCCATGGCCACAGGATGGCTGTGACCAAAGTGTTTCATGAACACACTTCTTCCCATTTTCCCCCAACCCTCTCAGGTATAAATCAAAAAATGCCTGAATTCTTCAGAGATGGCGACTGAAAATGCAACATTATATGAAATGTTTCCAATTTGCTTTCAGCCAAATTACCTCTCGTGCTTTAAAGGGCAAACTTGTTTTCTTTGATTATGATGACGCCCATCAGTCCTTGACAGCTCATTTGGGTGAACAAGAAAAAGCCCATGGAACTAGGATTGGGGGGAAAATGCAGCTGACTCTGATGACAAAAAAGAATCACTGGAGAATCTCTTTTCCTTGAATTCTAATATGATCATTTCATGTCCTTTTTTTAATACCACCAACCTTAATATTTAAATCATTTCCAACGTAAGCCTCTCCTTTGAAAATTCCTGCCCTGAGAGTGAAGCAAGATTGTTAATGGATGGAGAACTTTAATTGGATCTTCCCTTTATTTGTCATTAATTCTGCTGATGAACTTTATAAATGGAAATATATCTTTATTATGCAAATTATACCTCGTCTTAATTCAAATGGGCTGGTTGGATATTTTATTACTTTCTCTATCAGAACAAAAAAAAAAAAAAAAAGAGGGTTTGAGGTAAATTATATTTTTTGCCCTGGGGAGAAAAAAAGGGAAGAAAACCCGACACCTACAACTACCCCACAAATCCACCACTGGTATGGGGAGAAGTCAGAGGGTGTTATAAAAACTGGAGTGTGTGTGTGTGTGTGTGTGTGGGGGGAAATCTCATTTTAAGAAATGCCATTTGAATATTAGCTAACTCTTGAGAACCTACTATGTGCCAGACACTGTGCTAATATTATATGAATTAAGTCCTTTATTCCTTACAACAATCTTATGCAGTGGGTGCTTTTATTACCTGTATTTTTTTATTTTTTTGAGGGCAGTGTCACTGGCCCTCATATGTGGGATTCGAACTGGGGCTGCTGATGTCCCAAACCAGTGCTTAACCACCGCGCCACTCGGCCGGCCCTACTACCTGTATTTTATAGCAGAGAAAAAGGAGACAGAGAGAGAGGTTGACTGTTTCTATTAGTTTATAGATAGTAAGGGATAGAGCTGAAATTTCAGTCCCAGGGCCTATACCCCCAAATCACTATTGTGTCCAGTCACCTGATATTAAGATTGACTTCTATGGTGCACATAGGAGAATAACTCTTTGTTGGTCCAGTATCAATGAGTCCTGTCAGGTAGAGACCTAGAGAACATATGTTTCTAAGATTCAGTTCCTATAGCATTCAATCTGCTTAACTACAATACAAATGTGACTATTCATATTTGCTGTTTTATTTTTTAATTAAAATTTTTTTTTTTAAATTGGGGAATTGGGGGAGGGGAACAGCATTGGGGAATCAGGGAAGGGGAACAGACAAGTTGCTGTCCTTTTGTTCTTCAGTCTAGTTGTGGAGGACATTGCTTCACTGGCCCATGTTGGTGTTGTCATTGCGCTCTTCCTGTGTGAGGCAGTCACTCGCTGGCCATTAGACTGTGGCTCACAGCAATTCATGAAAACTCATGCCTGCTGCCAGCCAGCCCCACTGCAGCCTACACCGTGGCCGGCGACTCATGGCAGTCCAGCTCCAGGTTGAGCTGTTGTTCACCATCTTAGCTGTAGAGGGCGCAGCGTCACTGGCCCTCATGTGGGATCCGAACCGGTGGCTTTGCTGCTTAGAACTGGTGTCCCAAGCCATCTCTTAACCAATGCACCACTCAACCAGCCCAATATTTGTTGTTTTATAGATGTAAATACACACACACACACACACACACACACAGGACATGATCCACCTTCCTATGCCACACAATGCTCCTACTGGTGTCATGTTCCCATGGGTACACCCAGGATTAGACAGTTTGCAACAAGAAAGCTGTCACTCCATCCCTTTCTCCTTAAGAAAACTTTTCAGGGTGCGAGTGAGAGCACCTAAGTTACCTTAGGGTAAGCTTTGAATCATCTCTCATTGGTTTTTATACTTTTGAGTCAACCATTCACATACTTTGGAATTTAGTATCAACTAAGTGCCAAGACACACATCATACCTGATCATGACACAGGGATCATAGAGCAGCATGATGCCACACCATACACAGCAGAACTGATAGAAAAGGGCTTTCATGAGGATTAGTTAGCTCTAGTTCAATGTTGCTCAAATCTCTCTCGTTAGCATGCCACCTTTGTGATTTCTGCCAAATCTATAGACCAAATTGTACTATTATCAATGTAAGTTTCTTTTAAGCTTTTTTTTTTTTTAAAGATTTGATTGGGGAATTGGGGAAGGGGAATAGTGTTGGGGAATTGGGGAAAGGGAACAGCCAAGTTGCAAGTTGTTGTCCTTCAATCTTAGTTGTGGAGGGCGCAGCTAGATCAACTCCAAGTCTAGTTTCCATCCGGCTGCCCATCGGCAGCTCAGGGCAGCTCAACTCAAGGTGCTGTGTCCAATCTTAGTTGTGGGTGGTCCTGGGCTGGCCGAGTGGCGCGGTGGTTAAGCGCTGGTTTGGAAGCCAGCGGCCCCGTTTCGGGTCCCACATGTGAAGGCCAGTGACACTGCCCTCAATAAAACAAACAAAAAAAGATTAAACATTTAGTTGTAGGTGGGTGTAGCCCACCATCCCATGCGGGAGTGTACCAACAACCTTATTATTAGAAGCACGTGGGCCGGCCGAATGGCTCAGTTGGTTAAGAGCTCGCTCAAGAGTGTGAGCTGAGCTCTGAGCAATGGCGGTTCAATGCCAGCCCGAGCTGAGTTGCCACTAAGCTGCCAACAGGTGGCAGGATGGCTCAGCTGAAAAAAAAAAAAAAAGAAGCATGTGCTCTCACCAACTGATCCATCCTGCTACCTGTTGGCAACAGCTCACCTTGGGTAGCTCACTGGCCCATGTGGGAATCGAACCGGTGACCCTGTTGGTCAGAACTCACGCTCTTAACCTACTGAGTGTCTCGGCTGGCCCTCAATGTAATTTTTTTAAAGTATACTTTTATCCTTAAGTACTTTCCATTAAAAAGGAAACTTTCTATCTCTACTGTAATTGGAAAATCTATATCATTTTCCTTAAGTAGAAGCTAATAATGTCTACATCCTGATATTATGTCATTCTAGCTAGATACAATTACCCAGGAAAAATGAACTGAGACCAGAGCTCTGTTGTTAAAAAGCAAGATTAGCAAGTGGTAGGGAGATATTAAAGATACACTGACAAGAAGAGAGAAGAGACAAATTACTAATATCAGAAAGAAAAGAGGGCCCATCACCACTGATCCCATGGATGTTGATATGACAATAAAGGAATATTATGAACAAGTTTATGGCCACAAATTTGATAGCCTAGATGAAATGGAGCAATTTCTTGAGGGGCACAACCTACCAAAACTCACACAAAGAGAAACAGATAACCCAAATGAGTCTATGTCTATTTCAGAAATCAATAATTAATAACCTTCCAAAACAGAAAGCACCATGCCTAGATGATTTCTCTGGCGAATTCTACCAAATATTTAAGGAAGAAATTATACCAATTCTCTACAATCTCTTCTAAAAAACAGAAGCAAAAGGAGTACTTCCTGATTCTATGAGATTAGCATTACTCTAATACCAATATAAAAACATCACAAGACAGGAAAATGACAGAGCAATATATCTTATGAACATAAATGCAAAAATCCTCAACAAAATGTTCAACAAATTGAATCCAACAATACATAAAAACAATTATATACCATGACCAAGTGGGGTTTATCGCAGGTCTACAAGGCTGGTTCAACATTCAAGAATCAATTAATGTAATACATCACATCAACAAGAAGAAAAATCACGATTATATCAGTAGATGCAGAAAAAGCATTTGACAGAATCCAATACCCATGCATGATAACAAAACAAAACAAAACAAAAAAACCTCATAGCAAACTAAGAACAGAGCAGAACTTCCTAAACTTGATAAAGAAAATCTACTACAGGGCCGGCCGAGTGGTGCATTGGTTAAGAGCTGGTTTTGGGATGCCAGCGGCCCCGGTTCGGATCCCACATATGACGGCCAGTGACACTGCCCTCCACAGCTAACAACAGCTCCACCTGGAGCTGGGCTGTGTGAGCCCTGGCGACGGTGTAGGCTGCAGCCTCTGCTGCAGTGGGCTGCCATAGGCTACAGTGAGTGGCCTGCAGCCAGTGTGAGCTGCCAATAGCCATGGTGAGTAACCATCCAGAGGCCGGCGACCAATCTGCCTCATCCGGGAAGAGCGCAATGACGATACCAACATGGGCCAGTGAAGTGATGTCCTCCACAACTAGACTGAAGAACAAAAAAGAGAGCAACTTGTCTGTTCCCCTTCCCCGATTCCCCAATGCTGTTCCCCTCCCCCAATTCCCCAATAAAATCTTTAAAAAAAAAAAAGAAAATCTACTACAAGCATAGTGAATGTAATGGATAATATTGTAATAACTGTATGGTGTCAGACGTGCACTAGACTTAGAGGGGTGATCACTATGGCTAACGTGATACTTAATTGTGAGAAACTAAAGGTTTCTGCCTTAAGTTCAGGGACAAGGCAAGGATGTTCCCTCTTACCACTCCTGTTCAACATTGTACTAGAAGAACTAGCTAATGCAATAAGACAAGAAAAGGAAGTAAAATGTATACAGATTGAGAAGGAAGAAATAAAACTATCTTTGTTTGCAGGTGACATAATTGTTAATGTAGAAAATCCTAAAGAATCAACAAAGACACTCATGGAAATAAGCAATTGTAGCAAAGTTGCAGGATATAAAGTTAATATACAAAATACTTATTACTGTCAAGCTGAGACTTTCTCCCTGATGTAACTGGAATTAAGAGAGATGTGAAAAGAGTCTTCAGCACAGTCTTCTCATCATGGGAATCGATGTAAATACCTTCAGTGCCATGTGTACATCTCTTCCCATACCTGATATCACTGAACCAACAAAAGCAACTAAACACATCCTCCTTTAGGACCAGCCTTCTGTTGGAAATTCACAGCACATGTATTCCTAGACAGTTAAATATTTCCTCATTGATTCTCACTTAGTTTGAGATTTCATGCTTTCCTGGCCCTATTCCTGGTAGGTCCTATAACTTCAACAAAAAAGGCTGCTTTCAGCTTAGAGGTGAGCAAGCTAAGGAAGAATAATTTTGGGTAGGGAATAAAGTTGGGGGTGGAGAAGGCAGAGAGAAGTTTTCACATGAGATGGAGCTCATGGTTTTTGTTCCTATTTTTCTACTCTGGTGAAAAATGTGCAATTTCAGTATGATTATAGATTGAATAAAGCCATGTTGTGGAGTTTACAAAATTGCATAGCTTAGGTGATGTATTTTGACAGTTCTGTCATGTTTCTGAGAGGTTCTGTTCCCACCCACCCCCACGTCCCACCCCCCGGCACCTAACGCTCTCTGCTTCATCCTTATCCTGACATTGTGCTTAGAACTCAGAGAAGTCTCTAATAGGGAAGGGAGTCTGGGTTGCTTAGTTCCAATTCCACCACTTAACTTGCTGAATTAATGAGGCAGAAGTTGTGCCTTTGATGCAGTCAGAATTTTCCTTTTAGCCTCAGGAAGATCCCACCGGCCTGCAAACCACACATTTAGCTTTCTTCAGAAGACTTCTATATGGTTTATCAGAGCCTTCAATGTCTAGAGAGGGGCTGCAAATGGGCATAAAATTCATGATGAAGACTGCTATCCCAAACAACTATCGCACATGAAGAGATGGCCAACCCAGAATTCCCAATGGGCCCGTTTTTCTCACAGGGAGGTGTTGACACAATAGGATAATGCTATTTCACAAAATAGGTTATGTCCTGAGTTAGAATTAGAAAGGAGTGTCATGTTTTAATAGTGAGAACTGGGCCGGCCCAGTGGCGCATTGGTTAAGAGCTGGCTTGGGACGCCAGCGGCTCCGGTTTGGATCCCAAATATGAGGGCCAGTGACACTGCCGTCTACAGCTAAGATGGTGAACAACAGCTCCACCTGGAGCTGGGCTGCTGTGAGTCCCTGGGACGGCATAGCTGCTGCCCCTGCTGCAGTGGGCTGCCATAGGCCACAGTGAGAGGCCAGCAGCCAGCATGAGTGGCTGGCATCCGGTGTGAGCGGCTGTCCAGAGGCCGGTGACTCATCTGCCTCACCCAAGAAGAGTGCAATGATGATACCAACATGGGCCAGTGAAGCAATGTCCTCCACAACTGGACTGAAGAACAAAAAAGGACAGCAACTTGTCTATTCCCCTTCCCTGGTTCCCCAGCACTGTTCCCTTCCCCCAATTCCCCAATAAAATCTTTAAAAAAATAAAAAAATAAATAAAAGACTTAAATCTAACTTGTTTTTTTCCTTTTCAGGGTTTAGGTCCCTTTTTTTTTTTTTTTTTTTTTTTTACTATCACCACTTTTGAACTATTCCCCAATCCTCTCTTGTCTTTTCTGAGAACCCATATTTTGTGGATTGTATTTATTGAGTTTGCAAAAGTTTCCCAGGCTGGGGCTGTAGCTATGAACGCTGGAGGGATTAACAGACAGGATCTCCAACGTGGTGATGGCTCTGTGGCCACGGCTGCAATGTTGTCCCATGCTTTGGAGACAGAGGACAAAGAACAGTGACCAGGGATGGGAGGGAATGTGTTCCTGGGGACAGATTTCTAAACTGCTAGTTACAATGAACAACTCTCTGCCCAAAGTTGCCCAAAGCTACAGCCCTGGGCAAATTTACTTGATCTTGTAGGCCCTCATCTCTGAAGCAGAAAAGACAACCGTGAGTCTATTGCACAGTGGATAAGATTGTGGGTTCTGGTGTCAGACAAATTTGGGGTTCAACCCCAGTGCATTGCCATTTGTTGCTGTGTGCCTCGAGGCAAGCTGATCAACCACTCTGAGCTTTGGCTTCTTCGTCTGCAAAACAGGGACAGTAGCAGGACCCACACCGGATAGAGCTGCTGTGTGAGTATAAAAATGAAGTCCTGGCTCAATAATTTTAGCTTTTATTACTTTTGCGATGACTACAGCAAGGATATCATATTAACATCTGGATACTGCTTAAAGTAGAAGATGTACTTTTCCTTCATCTAGCATATATGTTGTTGTGAGAAGGGCTTGTAAAGAACCAAAGGGGAACCACTTTTTACTATTTCTATAGTTTTGAATTTTTCTGGTTTCTACATTATTCATGTTTTCTGTTAGTGACGGAGAACGGAGACCCACCAAGCTGCTCCGCATTCTCCAGCTTCCTCCTCCTTACAAATTAAACATCAGGATTTTTAATTCCTCTTTTGGTTACAGTGTAGCTTTAGAAGAGTTTATTTCTGGTTCTATCCAATGGTAGTCATGAATTTTAGAATTATTCTCAAATAAACTTCCCCTATTTAAAAACGTATTTAAATTATAACCTTATAAAATGCAAAACACCGGCTTTTGCTGGCTAGCAGATTATGTGTAAGAGTGTCTTTTACTCGTAAACCAAGGGTTGTGACCCTTTAGTGAGCGAAATCAATTTGCCAGTTAAAAACAAGTGAAAGTGAATAGAAGATATTAGAGTGCATTGCACGCAGTAAGTATTCATTTGTAATTAAACAGGTGTCTGCTGGGTCGAGAAGGAAAATGTATTTCTTTGTCTGGCTTGTGGTTAAAAAAACAACCTGTGTTCGAAGGCCCTCATGTTGAAGGCATTACATTAGTCATAGGCTATAACCTGCTGCTATTATTTGAGAGCTAAGGTCAAAGAGATACTTTTTTCTCTTTTTAAAGATTTTATTGGGGATTTAGGGGAGGGGAACAGTGTTGGGGAACCGGGGGAGGGGAACAGACAAGTTGCTGTCTTTTTGTTCTTCAGTCTAATTGCGGAGGATGTTGCTTCACTGGCCCATGTTGGTATCGTCATTGTGCTCTTCCCGGATGAGGCAGATGGGTCGCCCGCCTCTGGATGGTCGCTCACGGCGGCTATTGTCAGCTCATGCTGGCTGCCGGACGCTCGCACTGGCTGCCAGCACTCACTGTAGCCTATGGCAGCCCACTGCAGCAGGGGCTGTAGCCTACGCCATCGCCGGGGCTCACACAGTCCAGCTCCAGGTGGAGCTGTTGTTAGCTGTAGTGGGCAGTGTCACTGGCCCTCATATGTGGGATCCGAACCGGGGCTGCTGGCATCCCAAAACCAGCGCTTAACCAATGCGCCACTCGGCCGGCCCAAAGAGATACTTTTTGCTGATGCTCTGTATTTCAAGGATCTTGATTTTTAATCACTTTTATTTTCGGTTCCACTAAGTAGGACCTGCTGATGCTCTGTATTTCAAGGATCTTGATTTTTAATCACTTTTATTTTCGGTTCCACTAAGTAGGACCTGCAGGGAAAAGGTGTGTGTGTGCGCGCGCGCGCGCGCGCTCTCGCATCATTTGCCTTGCATGAAAATGCCACTGTAGAAGAGGGTTTCTCAATCTCCACACTATCGACATTTTGGGTCAAATGATTCTTTGTTGTGGAGGCTGTCCTGTGCATTGTAGGATGTTTAGCAGCACTCCTGATCTCCACCTACTCGATGCCAGCAGCACCCTTCTACTACTAGTTGCTGATCAGTTGGAGACAAAAATGTCTCCAGATATTGCCAAATACCCCTGTGGGGGATGTGCCCCTGGTTGAGAGCCACAATGGCCTTGCTCTGCTATTAAACTCCTGGACTCCCCATCCCAAACCAGTGCTCCATCCAGGTTCAAAGGAAAGCTTGTCTAAGTCTGACGCGGCTCTATAGGACAAGCTGCCATCTGTGCCATTGAAAGCCACCATTAGTTACAGAATCAAGGACAGATTCACAAGGTGGGGTTAGGAGACCTGGGTGCACTACTCACCCCTGCCAGGGGCTCTGGGAATAAGTGTGGGCAAATCACTTATCTCTCTGGCACTTGGGAATATAACACCTGTTCTGGCCACATCAAAGGGAGCTGGGTAAAGGAGGGATGATTTGATAGATCCCTTTGGAGAGTTAAAAGCCCTCTTCAAAGGGAAGTATTATAATATGTTCAGCCATGATTCAGGTGGTACATCAACCTCATTGCCCCAAGCTCTTCTCTCCCAGGGAAAAAGGAAAGTGCATGACGGAACTTAGCAATTGACTCCCCTGTTAATTCAAATTTTCGCTGCCAACCAAATGAGAACCCCAAGCTAAAACCCCGGCATTTTCATCTGACCATGTAGACCTGGAATACGTTCCCAAGGGTACCCTCGCCCAGAGCCAGGGCAGGGCTCTGTCTGGGATGCCCCGGGCAGTCTGTTGAGCCAGGAGGTGGGAGATTGATGATATGATGCTGCTGCAGTGTTTGGTACAGCTCCTTTCAATCAATAGGCTGTTTGGTGCTTTCTGGATGGAGGGTGAAGTCTGGGAAAGAGAATGTTGGGCTAGATTCTTGCTTTTTGCTGAACATTTTATATTCAGACAAGGCATAAATAGTGACCTCGAAACTCGCCCCTTCTCACTCTTGACTTTCCCACCATTTTCACTCTTTGGCCGTTTGTCCTGTCCTGTCCTGGTTATCCCAGGTATGAATCTCACTTCCTCTTGATCGCCGGACAAGGGGACCAGGGCATAAGAAAGTCTCCCTGATTTGATCCATTAGAAAATTCAACCATAACCCCTTCCCTTACTGCTTTTTTTTCCCTCACTCCATCCTTCTGGAAGGGCATCTCTGCAGGTGGAATTTTACCTTTACCTGTCTATCAGTATTTGGTTCACGTCTTTCTCACACAGGAGACAAGTTTCAGGAGGGAAGGAATGACGTTTGTTGTATCGATTGCTCCACCCCAGCATCTATACTTGTCGAATATATGAATATTCAAGTATGGAAAGAGATCACTGTGGGAGCCCTTTTAAGCAGGAAGACTCAAGGATAGATATGTTTTAGGAAGAAAGTTGCTGCTATTTACTGAGCACTTACTATGTTCCTCGGTTTCATGCTACGCTCTTCATTGCCTCACTTCATTCAATCCTCACAACAAACCCTGTGACTTAAATGTGGCAAACGAAATGCTTTTAAGGACAGGGATGGGAGTTAAGTTTCAAAAAGCAAAAAACTGGCGTAATCAAAAATGACCTCATTGAAACACTCACTCACGTGAAATGCCTTTCACTGCATACTCACCCTGGAAGATGTGGCCATTGGGTGGGATGGAAGGGGACTTATACATTATCCTCCCACCCCCAGCACCTATATTTGACTTGAAATTAGTTAATTCTGGTGTGACCCCACTTGGCTCCACGTTTTATGGATGAGAACGCGGGGCCATGAAGATGCTAAGCGAGGATCGGAGTACATCGAAGCTGTGAGCTGGTCCCGATTCCACCTCTCCCCTTCATCCCCAGCCCTTCCCAACCTGGTCACTCACCTGCTCCAAGGGCTCCAGGCTTCTCTATTCAGTTACCTCCGCTGTACCCCCCCCGTTGCTAGGTTACCCGCCAAACTCAGAAGGCGGGATTCAGCGTCTGACTGATTTTCCCGTTTCACCATTCAACAACTTGTTCCGCTCAGTTCGCCCCACCTCCTGAGGTTTGACCAATCAGAGGCACCGTCTCTCTGACCCTCCACCAATGGAAAGACTCTGAGTTGGGCTGAACAAGTAAGACTGAGAGGATAGGAGAGGGGGAAGGGGCGGAGCTTCTCAGTCCCGCCCCTTCTCCCGAAGGCGGGCAGGGAGGCTTGCATCGGCAGTGGGCGGGAACTGGGGAAGGACGTGAGGCTTGGCCAATCAGAGCTCATCGTGGCAACCTAAGGAGCCAATAGATTGCAGCAAAGGGGGCATGAGGCGGGGCCGGAGGGGTTGAAGGGACAGTAGGCGGTGGATGGGCGAGCTGGCGCAGCTGCCGTGGTGGCAGCAGCTGAAGTGGCGGCGGCGGCGGTGGCGGCTGCAACAGCTCCGGGCTCGGGGCTTTGGCGGCCGCGCCGGCAGGCTGGGCTGCACGGTGCCAAGCCCGGCGCGCGGTCCGGGTTGCTGGGGCGGCGCGTGTAAGAATCCGAGGGGGTGCGAGGGATGGCTAGACGGCGAGGGCAGGGGTCAGGGGTCAGAGGGCGCGAAGCAAGGGGTGGCGGCTGGGTTCCCGGGCGTGGGAGGCGGGCAGGGCGGGCCCCGAGGGGCTGCGAGGAAGCCATCGCGTGCTTCTCTCCCTGCAACCCCAGCCGGGGTTGTGCACCCCCGCTCTTCTTCCCTGGCTTCCTGGGGCGACCCCACGCGGGGGCCCACGCCGGGGCTGGGAGCACGTGGAGCGGGAGCCCGCACTCCTCTTGTTCCCACGCTCCTTCTGCAACCGCTCGTCGCCCTGGTGCCCTGGGACGGCCCCGAGAGAGGCTCGTGTCCGGCCAGGCTGTCCAGGTGGACAGGCTGCAGGTCCTGGCCCGGGACCTGCCTCCATGGGGTGACCCTTCCCTTTTGGGCTCTATACAGAGCGGGGAGCAAAGCCCGTGGAAGGAGCACCACACTAGGAGTCAGGGGCCCTGCGCTCTGTGACCTTGGGCAGGTCCTTTTCCCTCTCAAAGGATGGGTTTGAATACACTCAGATTATGGGGCTGGTTCTGGGCAGAGGTGTAGGATCACGGTTCAGAGGGGTCTCAGGAGGGGGATCCCTAAGGTCAGGCTGCCTGGGTTGAAATCTAGCTCTACCACGTCCCTGCTGTTTGCTTACAGGAGGCAGGTTCGCCGCGGTGTGCCTCAGTTTCCTCATCGGCGAAGTGGGGATGCCTCCACAGCAGCACGGTTGACATGTTGAGCCACGTATTTCTTTGTTGCTGAGGGTCGCACCTGCGTATTGTAGGATGCTTAGTGGCATTCCTGGCCTCTCTCTTCCAGCACCCGCATCCCTGAGTTGTGTCAATCAAAAATGTCTCCATACAGTGCGAGTGTCCCATTGGGGTGGGGGTGTGTGTGTGTGCAAAAGAACCCCAGCTGAGAGCCAGAGAACTAAGACAGTGCATGCAAGCAAACAGTCATCTTATTAAGCAGTTAAAATAACATGCACTAGCCATTATGATAATAATAAAAGTAGGAACCCTGGATGAGTTGAAAGGGAGACTAGGCTTTCCTGCCTTCAAAATAAACACAGGGGAGAATGGCAAAATGTTGATAATTGTCAAAGCTGAGTGGTAGGTACCAGGAAGTTCATTTACATAGTCTCTCTACTTTTGAGTATGTTTGGAAATATCTGTGGTGAAAAAGTTAAACCAAAAAATAAAAAATAAAAACGTATAATTCTTAAGACAGCCAAATGGTAGTGTTTCATTTGCGGTTTCCTCCTCTGTCTCCCCACTACTGAGATTTAAAAGCAAAAGGAATCCCTAGATCTGAAGAAAACAACAAAAAAAACTCACAGGACGTTTGCTGGCAAGAGAGCTACAGGCTGAGCAAGCAGAAGGGTGCTCACTTCTGCCTCGTTTTAAAAAGATATGGTCACCCAGGGACCTGCTTGGGGTTATTCTAATGGCTCGTGAAAGAAGTAAATGGTGGGGTTGCCATTCAGGGTTTAGTCTGGAGGCCAAGTTGAGTGAGCCCAGAAAGCCACAGCTTGAGGAAGCAACCTGCTGTTGTTTTCAAGTTCAAAGGTCTGCTGTCAAATCTGCTGAGTCTTTGCTTTTCTCTTGGTCCTCCCCAGAGGAAATGGGAATGTGTGTAAATAGGAACTGTAACAGGCTAGTCCTGAGTGTTTGAAATTGGGAGCTCAGGGTGAGTGCTTTTGCTGTGTGACTGGACAGCAGTTTAAAAACCACTCTAGCCTTCCCTTTCCTCCTCAAACACCTAATCTAGGAGAGTAAAGCATATATGAGAATGCCTTGGGCAAGAGTAGGCGACCTGACACACTAACTCTTTATAGGTCACTGCAGGTAGGTGCTGCCGAAATACCAGGGTTGGGACTTGGAGAAATTGTGATGTCGTGGCTAGGAGCAAGGAGAGTCATATTGCAAAATTCAAAAGTTTGGTTTTCTAGCTATGGGTTCTTGGGCAAGTTCCTTAACCTCTATGAGCCTAAAGTCTCCCCCTCTATAATGGAGGACAATACTCCTACCTATCAGGAAGTTTCAGGAAAATTTATTTAAAAATTGCTAGAACAGTCCTTGGTACATAGTAAGCACTCACTGATATTAACTACTATTATTTTAATGGTGTGTATTTTTAAGCCTTTAATGTCTTTACAAAACTCACACACACAAAGAAGGACAAAAAGAGGTGGAGGTGGAACACATTAGTCATAATCTCAATTTCCAGACATAATTACCATTAACTTGTTCTTCCAGAGATTTTTTTTGCTCTCGTTTTTTTTAATGCAATTATACTGCAATACTTTTATTTTGAGATAGAATTCACACCATATACTCCACCCTTTTAAAGGGTACAATTCAGTGGTTTTTAGTGTATCTGCAAGATTAAGCAACCATCTCCTCTATCTAATTCCAGAACATTTTCACCCATAGTGGTTGTATTTTAATAATTGTCTTTCTTTTTTTATCCCCCAAACCCTAGAAGATGCCTCAAATGGAGGAGTTTCTGAGAAGTACCTCTGGGCCTGTGGCTTTGAAAGGGAGCTCAAAGCAGAGGCTATTTACAGCCCTGTACATCACATCCTGAGGGCTGCAGGAGAGGAGAATATGGCAGTGGCCATGAGTTTAGATGACGACGTTCCCCTCATTCTGACCTTGGATGAAAGTGGGGGTGCCCCACTGGCTCCCTCCAACGGCCTGGACCAAGAGGAACTGCCTAGCAGAAGTAAGGTGGTAGGGCGGGCTGGGGATGGAGGGCGGGGCGGGGGGGCAACTTCAGGCTGTGAGCTATGGGCTTGGTGGTCTGATAGCAGAAGCATGTACCCGAATGCCTGACCTTGCATTTGACCTCCAAGATCTGACATAGAAACTACTGGGAGGTTCTGGGGTCCTAACCCTATACTCCAAACTTAGGTATGCTCCCAGGGGCCCTCTCCTCCCTTAGCTCTTTGCCTCCCTTGCATCTCAGGCACCCTGGTCTTGCTCAGTGGGGCCCCAAGGCACACCTGCTCCTTGGCTAGCTTCCCTGCCCCCATTCCTTGTTAAAAAAAGAAACAGATTTCAACACTGGCCTCCGTCTGTCCCAATCTGAAACTGTTGGCAGGAAAGCAGAGGTGACTGCTGCTCCCCACTGGGGCTCATGCTGTGGGTCCTACCTTGCCCAGGACAGGGTGGAAGGGGACAAGCATTTTATCATGATCTATTGATTTGAGGGTTTGGGGTTTTGCTTCGTCTTCCTCTAAATCATAGCCTCATACAACGTGAACCCAAGAGAGGGCGTGAGCTTTAAATTTTTTAAAGTTTAAATGTGTTTCTGGCAGAACGAGAGGCCTTAAAAACCTTTCTGGTTCTTGTCCCAAAGCCATTTGCATCATTTGCTCAGGTCTTGGGTCCAGAAGAGGCTTAAAATAACTTGCCTTTCACAGAGGGTCTTACGTCGTCAGGGGCTAATGCTTGAGGGTCTCCTTAGCAAAGAGATGTTTCTCCTGCCAGCCATACCCCTGAGCCAGGACAGACAGAGGGGCATTGCTCTCCTCCACGTAACAGGTGACAACACTTGGGTTCGGGGAAAGATGAGCCTGGCCCTCCTGTCTCTTTTGTCCAGAGAGACTAGCGTTGTGTTGCAGGGAGTTCAGTAGCCTCTCCTTGGAAGTGATGAAAGGTTCCTATGGATGGGAGTGCAGTGGGAGCCTCCCTATAAACTGGCCTCTCCTTGCTTCAGCATGCCCACATCGTCTAGGATGGCAGAGCTGGGTGGTCCAGAGAAGTTAGAATGTACAAGATTTTTACCCTCAGAGCTGTGCAGGGCCTAGAAAGCAGTGACTCTGGTTTCAGGCACACTTCTTAAATGCCCAAGCTTAGTGTTAGGCTCTTTTTTATGCTTTATCTTAGCTAAGATCCTTTCTCAAGGTAGGCAGTATTATCCCTGCTTTACTGAGGAGGAGACAGTGAGTCAGAGAGGCTAAGGAACTTGCCTGAGGTCACACAGCCAGCAGGTGTGAGGCCTTGTGTGTTCTAGGGCCTTCTTACCTGATGGCTCCCCATTTCCTGCCTTAGTCCACAGTGTTGCACCGCTTCTAGTTCAGGGGTCGGCAAACTGCGCCTCATGAGCCCCATGCGGCTCTTTGGGTACGTACATGTGGCCCTGAAGTAAAATTGAAAATGAAAATAAAAAATTTATAACATTTTAAAATTCACAAAATGGTGATTTCATTTGTTTTGTGGCTCTCGAATAATTTTTAAATTGTTGGGAGGGACAGGATTGGCTCTTCGGTCTCAAATGTTTGCCGACCCCTGTTTTAGTTCCATGAATTCCCCCATGCACTCTTAAACCTCTCTGCCTTGCTGATAACTCAGCCTGAAATGCCTTTCCCAGCTTCTTCTTTGCTCCTGAGCTTAAGTTCTGTCTTGAGAACCCTGTGGATAATCCCATCTCTTTGAAGCCTTCAGGAACCTCCCCTTCCTGACAGGGCTAATTATTGCCCTTTTCTTCTTTGGTATCTTGATTAGGCTTCCATTATTACAAGTCACTTACAGTGTGGTAATTACTTATTTAACCATCTGATCACCTGATCTAGGCCCTGAGTTCCATTCATCTCTGTATCCCCGAGCTCGATGATACCCTCAACAGGTCATGGTCACAAGGGACCTGGTTGGGTTTCTGGATCCTTGTAGCTCATGGAAGTAGCTGTCTGAAGACCCTAATCAGAGGTGGGCAGCATCCCCTCCTGACTCTCCTCTTCACCAGTGGTTTGAGTCTCATTTCTCCCAACAGAGCTGATTGTCCTGGAAGTTGCCTTTGTCGTCCCCAGACTAGGGCTGATACAAACTCTTGAGGTAGGAAGCCGTTGGCAGAACACAGACAGAGGCCTTCAGCAGAGTTGGCAGGTCCCTGGACATGGACCCCTGAGAACGAAGCAGGCTTGCTAAGGGCGTGAGCCTTGATCGAGCCTGGGCTTCCACCTTGACCTGTCACCAATGCCTTCCTTTGGCACTGGACCTGCCTATTCCCTGTCTTAGTCTGCTTGGGCCACCATGCCACAGACTCGGGGTGGGGGTGGGGCGGCGTAAACAACAGAAATGTATATGCTTCCACAGCTCTGGAGGCTGGAAGTCCAAGATCAAGGTGTCATTAGGTTTGGTTTCTTCTGAGGCCTCTCTCCTTGGCTTGCAGACGGCTGCCTTCTCACTATTTCCTCACCTGTTCATCCCTCAGTCTGCGAGCCTGTGTCCTAATCTCTTTTCATAAGGACACCAGTCAGATTGGATGAGGGCCCCCCCCCATATGACCTCATTTGACCTTCATTACCTCTTTAAAGGCCCTGCCTCCTAACACAGCCACATTCTGGGATCCTGGGACTTCAACACAGGAATTCCAGGGGGACACAATTCAGCCTGTAATGCTCCTGCCCTTTGCTCAGATGCAGGCTCCCAGGCACCTGGTTGTGCTGCCTATGACCTTTGGCCTTATCTAGAGATGACCCATACTGCAGGAAACTGAAGGGTTTGGATTTTTTAGTTGTTTTTTTCCTTATATGGGCGAGGATGGATTTGATCCAAGACTCAGATACCTCTGGGCTCTTAAGAGTGGCTGCCAAAATGCTACTGAATGACTCACAGGCAGAAGATGTCTGGTTGATAAAGGAGGCAGGTATGAGCAGAGGTATTTAAACCCTGGAACTCAGGAATAACCTTGCACAGAGTCAGTGGGGCTGGCCTTTGACAGTGCAGTTTATAGATGGCCCAGCGTCTGCACTGGGCATCCGGCAGTGGTCTGGGCCACCACCAGACACAGTCTGGCAATACAAGGGGTTTTCCAGGGAATTCCGGTCACACTTACCTTTTGCCTTGTCGGTGCGTTTAAATCAACAGCTGCTTAAGAAGGGCCTGTACTATATGCCTTCTCTGGGTAAAAAAGGTATTGGGGGCAAGGGAAGTGGCGGAGGCTTGAGCAGGCATTTAGTCTCATGGGCTACCTTGGTGCTGGTGGTTCATGGTCTCCAGGTGACAAGCCATGCAGGTGACAAGGCCTAAGGTAATAGAGTACAGGAGAACCTCTCTCCTTGATCCTGATGCCTAGTATGCTATTGGGAGTTACCTGGGACCCAGTGCGGTACCTAGCTATGTGAAGGTCACTGTGCCCTTGCAGGGGACCAACATGTGGCACTCTGGCTCCCTTTCCAGAGTGTTTATGCAGCCAGAGCCCCTTGGCATCAGGCTCAGTCAGGGTAAGCCGGAGCTCTTAGCCTTAGGGCAGATGTAGCCAAAATGAGCTGGGAAAGAAAGAGCAATGGGGCTAAATACCCAAAGGTGATCAAGCCCAAGGTGGGCTCTATTGCATAAAACTGTGCCTGTGGTTCTTTCTCTAAGTGTCCCCAGCATCCTTGCCTAAGCCCAAGAGACTTGCGTAACTTTTGTCGCTTGCGATACCCTGGGTGGTGAAGTTAAGCCCGTCGTGTCAGCTAGGCCTCCCATCCCGGCTGAGTCCGGGGCTCACCTTCCCCCAGCCTCAGCCTCCTCATCCGTACAGTGGGTTTGTGATAACATCTCAGAGGACGGCCGTTGGGGGCGGATTTCGTGAGATCGCGTGTATGATGCCTGTGGTAAGTGCTTGGCCAGTCCTAGGGGGTATTGTGGCCAGAGACTGGGCTTCTTCTTTGGAATATCATGGCACACGAGCAGGGGTCCTGAACCTAGGCCAAGACCCAGATCCTCTATGCCTCACTCCTGGCACAGCAGGTGGCCACCGCCAAGCTGGGAAGCAGAGGCAGCATGGCAGCTGGAGGCCAAACAGCAATTAGCTTTTCACAGCTTCCCAGGGAGCATGGGCATTTGGCTCTGCCGGAGTCATTCCCCTGGCTTTCTTAGGGCCTCGCCAAGGCAGAACGCCGGGTGTCACCAGGCCAGCAGAGGCACCCATTAAAATGAGCAAATGCCCGACATGCTGGGTTCCAGCTTTGTCACCAAGACTGGAAGCCTTTCACTTCCTCCGCCCTCCGCGCCTTCATGGGGCATCCTGTCTGTTGTCTCAGGCCCCCCTGCCATGAAATGCCATCTCCCCGCTTCTGCACGCAGAAAGCTGCCGCATGGAAATGGGGGTAGTGGCAGCTGGGTGCAGGCTGGCAAGCCTGCTGCACGGCTCCTTCCCCATCGCCATAGGGGTGTCTAAATTCACATTTGCTCCGAGAGTGCTTCATGAGCCGGAACAGTCAGCGTCTCAGCCTCCAGGTAGGGGAGGGAACGTGGGAAGGTTCTGATGGCTTGCAGCAGTGAGCCTCTGGTGGCTCCTGGTGGCAGCGCCTTCCCTGGGGCTGCCTCCAATGAGAGCACAGTGGCCGAGGAACAGGAATCCCCTGCTCTTGAGAGGAAGCACCCAGGGAGCAAGCCCTGGAGGGATGTCGGGCCCAAGACTACCCCATCCCACCTTCGTGCCCCGGAAGCCCATGGGACAGCTTTTCATTCTCGTCCCTTTTGCTGGGCAAATTCCCCAATTTGGACGCTTCCCGACTCTCCCTTCTCTCCCCACCAAGCTGAGGAAGGTCACAGACAGTAAAAATAATTGCGAGTATGGAGCCCCTGCCATGGTCAAGGCAGTCAGTGTCCGAGGCACTTTCGTGGGCCATCTCTTTCACGGGGTCCTCCCAGCGTACCTGTGCTTTCAGTATCCTCATCTGACAAAGAGGAAACAGCCTCTGAGAGTCTGGAAGCTACCCAAGCTCATGCAGCCAGGAAGCCCCAGTGGCAGCATTGAACTCATGTCTTCTGGCTGCAGAGTTCAGACCCGTAACTAATGTGCCGCACGCCAGGAAGTACACTGTGTGGAAGAGGTAGACTTGGAGGGTGAATTTTTTTTTTTTAAAGATTTTTATTGGAGAAGGGTAGTGTTAGGGAATTGGGGAAGGGGAACAGCCAAGTTGTTGTTCTTCAATCTTAGTTGTGGAGGGCGCAGCTAGCTCAGCTCTAAGCCCAGTCGCCATCTGGCTGCCCGTTGGCAGCTCGAGGCCGCTCAGCTCAGGGTGCCATGTTCAATCTTAGCTGTGGGTGGGTGTAGCCACCATCCCATGCGGGAGTCAAACTGGCAACTTTGTTGTTAGGAGCACGTGCTGTCACCAGCTGAGCCATCCTGCCACCTGTTGGCAGCTCAGTGGGAGCTCAGCTTGGGCACAGTTCACTGACCCATGTGGGAATCGAACTGGCGACCCTGTTGCTCAGAGCTCACGTTCTAACCAACTGAGTCACTGGGCCAGCCCCTAGGGTGAATTTCTTTTCCAAGAGACAGCTGGTTTCTATCTTGATCTCCCTTTTTTTCTTTAAATTAAACTTCCATTTCCTACAAGGCATGTTAGTCTAAACTGGCATGCCATACCTAGAATTCCTTTTCATATTATAAAAATAGCTAAACCCATGGCGTCTCATTGTACAAGCTGTATTGGACCGTGTCACTTTTAGAGAAAGTGGAAGATATGAGTAAGTGGAAAAAAAAACAAATAGACCACAAAGAATTGCCGTGACTTTACCCAGCTTTGAAGTCTACAGCTTTCTCCTCAATGCGTGCACTTCCCCAGCTCTTCCTGAAATGCACAGACATTTGGCTAAATTTTACATCATGGTGGTGGAAACAAGATCGTTTGGGCTGAAATGGGGAACCACAGGAGTCAAGCTTTTGGAGTGGGAAAGGAAGGACAGGAGGACCAGCCTTAGATTGGGGCCAGCTGGGGTTGCTGAGGAGGGCGACCCTGAGGTCACTGGTTCCCGGGGGCAGGGGACTCCACATTGGGATTTGCCTGGAAGATGTCCTAGGACTGAATAATCCATTTAGGCCATCAGCGCTTCAGTTGCTGTTTTCTGTTCAGACCACTTGTGAGGGTCTGATGCAGCGGAAATAACCTTGAAGTGAAAATGACCTTGAGCAAGGGCCTGAGAGCTCAGCCGCGGTGGGCCTGGTGAGCCTGGGAGGTGTCGGGGGGGGGGGGGATGGGGGATGGGGGGGTGTACATATCTGCAGTGGCCCCTGCTACTGGCCATTCGTGATCATGTGGGATCACGGGCTGATGGTTACCACATTTCCCAATGTTTCAGGAGAAGTTAAAACCTCCACTTTTAATCAGAAGTCTTCTGATTCCTAAATATTGGCAACTAATTCACAGTTCTTCAGCATAGCCCGTGAGTAAACTAAACTCTGGTCCACACACTGCCCCTTTATGATCTCTGATGTAGAACATACCAATTCAGGCTTAGTTTTCTATTAGAACAAACTACTGCAAAATAAGGAAACAGTACAAAACCAACCAACCACCTCCCCATGGCCCGGGAAGCACTCCTCACCTTTGGGTGGCAATCGGAACTAGTTGGGGGAACTTCCCGTCTGCCTCGAGGTGCCGTGCCTAGAGAAAGAGACCACATTTCACCCACCTGTGGGATCAAGGCTGGAGCTAGAAGGTGAAGCCGAGCCAGACAGGTGAGGAGGGGGCAGAACAGGTAGGCTCATCTCCCATAAGCCCCTTCATCATTTCCTTTTTCTGTTTATTTTCTCCTTCCTCTGTGTTGTAGTTCATGGGATTCTCTCTCTGCTGGCACCATCTTTTCTTAGCTGTTTGATCCAAGCTATCTGGGACTTTTTTTTTTTTTTTGCTTTGAATTTGAGATGTATAATAAATATTCAAGCAGGTGTTAGAAGTTAAAAAAAAAAGTAATAGTTCAATAGCTAGCCTTCATCTTCTAATTCTTGTCATCATTGCCTTCTTGTCAACTGGAAAACATAACAGTTTTTCAACTGGCCGGCATGTATTCACATTTCTTAAGCACGAAGAACAACTGCTGTGAAGGTTACAAGAAATGTAGCAGATGTGGTTATGGCTGGGGAAGCATGCATGGCCTGGTTGGCAGTGAGACAAATGGGTATGTGACGTGCTGCATTGGCGGCGTATGTTATAATTGTGGAAGGATTTAGAGGAGGGGGGAGTAAGATGGGCAGTGGGGTGGGAGCGGCTACCCAAGGAAGTGGAACATGGGGCAGGAAAAAGGTGTTAGTCTGCCCGATTCAGGGATGCAGAAGCATCAGGAAAAGCTTTAGAGAGACTATACCTGAGTATGCTGTCTTTAAAGCGAAGATGAGCAGGAAGTGAGAGTCCATCCCAAATGAGAGGAGCAGAAGTATGGAAACATCAGAGCGAGTGGGTGGGTGTGCCTGGTACTTGGGTTGGAGGGTGGGGGGAAGAGATTGGATCTTTGTCTTGAAGGGTCTCTCCCCCTCCACCTTCAGGGCCGTGCTGGGAAGCAACGACGTTCCTGGGCGTAGGAGAGTGCCTCTTAGAAAGATCAGAGGTTGTGCCTGGCAAGGACAAAGTAGTTCATGAAAGACAAGCAGAGGGTGGGAAGAGTAGATTTTGCTGTGCCCTGGCCCCACCCCACCATGCCTTTCCTCATCCCACCATGCCAGCTTTTAGGATCCGAAAGGACTCACTCTCCTGGTTTACGAAGGCCTGGCTTCTAACTGTGTCTGGCAGATAAGCTTCTGCTTTGTCCCCAGGCACTGACACAACCCCCTTAACAATCCTTTCAGCCCAGGGCTGATCAGGAACTTCGCCTGCTCAGCCAGGAAGCATAGATCTAACCTTCTATCTCCTTCACAATAAAGCCTTCATGCCTGTGTGTCCCCTTCGTGGGGCAAAGGAAGGCCATCACCACCTTTCATGTATGGAGGCATTGGCCTCTCGGAATACAACTGGGGTATTTGGATTACAAATTTAAAAAAAAATTTTTTTGGCTCTCATTCCCTGTGTATTTTTGCTATAGAGGCAAGCAAGAGCATAATATTACAGTACCATCTTTATTTTATTTACTTTTTTATTTAAAAATTCATTATTTTTTGAAAGATTTTTATTAAAATATAGCTAACATACATTACATGAGTCTCAGGTATACACCATAGTTGTTCAACACTTAGATACCTAAAGAAGCGATCACCATGATAAATCCAGTGATCATCTGACACTGTACCATGCTGTCACAATGTTATTGTATTTACTTTTTTTTTTAGACATTTTATTGGGGAACAGTGTGTTTTTTCCAGGACCCATTAGCTCCAAGTCAAGTAGTTGTCTTTAATCTAGTTGTGGAGGGTGCAGCTCAGGGGCCCATGTGGGATTCGAACCAGCAACCTTGGTGCCATGAGCCCACGCTCCAACCAACTGAGCCACCCAGCCGCCCCTATATTTACTTTTTATTTTATTTTTTTAAAAGTATGTAGCAGAGGATAGTTTATTAGAAGTAAATATACATTTCAAAGAAACAGAAGCAGGCCCAAGCAGTAGAGAATGGCTCAAGGGCCATTGTTAGAAAATAAAGCACACTCCAAAGAGTTTGGAGCGGGCCGAGCAAAGGAAGCTCAAAAAGGCTCAAAAAAAAAAAAAAAAAAGGCCTGTATTTATTTATTTTTTAGCTGAGCCAGCCTGCCACCTGTTAGCAGCTCAGTGGCAGCTCCGCTTGGGCTGGGCATTGAACTGCTGTTGCTCAGAGCTCAGCTCACACTCTTGAGTGAGCTCTTAACCACCTGAGCCACTCGGCCGGCTCTTTTACTTTTTTAAAGGCATGATTTAGGGGCTTCATTTTTCCATGGGAGGCTCACCTGTGTTCGGGGAGTCTCCTAGGTGAAGATTGGGTGGCTTCAGCCTGTACTTGGAACACTTGCAAATACCTCCCATGGGTGCTCTGTGGGTGCTGCCACCCCTGCTCCCTGGCCCGATGGAGAATCCAATAGCTGCCAATCAGTGCCCTTGATGCCACCGTCCAGCATTAGGGTTCCCCACAGCCAGGCTTGTTACTCTCTTATTAGAAGCAGTAAGCAACCAACTGTAGTCGGAAAGGATGTGTGCGACCATGTTTATATAGCTGGTTTATCCTAACAGCCCCTCTGAAGTATTGGGATTTACCCCCGTTTTTCAGATGTGCAATTGAAGGCGTGGGGAGGGAAGTTAGCTGCACGGGCAGACCGTGGAATAGTGGGGCTCATTGGTTCAGCCACTGGTGGGGCGCCTCGTGCCAGGCAGGCCCCTGGGCAGGTGGGCGTGTGGCATACTGTAGTCACAGAGCCCTGCCATCTCTGTGCTCAGGCCCTGCCCAGAGGTAGCATTTCTCCACCTGGGCTCTAGTGGCCTTGAAAGTTTCATTAACCACTGAGTGTAGATAAGGAAACCATAAACTTAGACCCGCTCACTTGCTGAGAGTTCAGGCCAAGGTCTTGGACCAAGTGAAAGATGAAGGCCTTGAAAACCAACCGCCCTGACCCGTCTTCCTTCCCTGCCTGGCCCCACATGCCTGGCAGTGGCCCCAGCACTTTCCAGGCCATGAGAAATGTTGCCTCAGTTACATTCCTGGCTGACTGCCCTCCATTCTTTTCCTCCACCCCAGAAATCAGAACCAATCATCAAATGTTTTAAAACAGGGGGCTGCCCATATAACCTCCTTTCTTCAATACTCACAGAATCTCATTTATCGTCTCCTTTAAACCATTCCCACTATTAAACCTCCCTTTGGGCTACTGTCTCTTGGCTTCTGACCTATCCCTGCTCTAGCTTTCTTCAGCCAAAAACCTTTGTCCTCCTTTTCCACGGAGCCTGCCCTGACCCTCCCTAACCGGTGAGGGTAGTGGCTATATTGTCACATCCTCTTCTCTGAGTAAGCTGTGTGAACCTCTTCTCGGGTCTCCATGGTCAGAGCCCTGCTCACTTCCCAGCCAGCACCTCCGTGTGACAGAGATGATTAATGTCTTGCACACCGAACTGGGGTTTGCTTTGTGCCACAGTGGATACCTGAAGGCTGCGAGAAGATGGAATTTTGGTGAAGTAGAGAATTTAAAATATGGGCAGGAGGGCTGAGTTTAGCCAAGCGTCCTTTCGTAGTATGATTGCTACCCCTTGGCTCATCCAGTGTCAAGATGGGTTTTGTAAACCCCGTATACTTCCGTTGAGATTGAACCTGTCTGTGGATTCCTTCCTCATGTCTCCGTGATGCCCATGAGAGATGGCCGGGTTGTACAGGGCAGCAAGGTTTCGTGTCCAACCCAAGATGGTGCCTGGGTAGATGTTCCTGTTTTGAGTGTGCCTTTTCCTGGTAAGACAAGTTTTGCAAAGGCGGAGACCATGTCTTTTCTACATGTACCCTGGGCACTTAATAAATAGACACCAAGTAACATGAGTCACCGGGTTCCAAAAACACCCAGGGTCCCAAGTGTCTCTGTTAGTCACAGCTTAGCCAGCCGTGGAGCCATCTGGGGTGACAAGGAGACTCATTCACATGTGATCAGGTCAGAAATAGCCCGGGCAGGGCCTGGCCCCTTCTTCCTGTAGGAGCAGCCACTTTGTGGCCATGTAGGTCTCTGTTTCTTAGGGCTTTGCAGTTCTCTAGGAGCCCACACGTACCCCATAATTGCTATCTCAGCCCTGGGTGCCCAATTCCCACCTTCCCTCACATCTGAGCTCACCTGCAACCACCCACCATTTGTAGGCCGCCTTTCTCTTTTGTTCATCTCTTTTTTTTTTGTTAGATCGAGGCTTTTATTTTTTTCTTATTCCTTTAGCGCTTGCTGAAAATCAGCTCGGGAAGAGCGATTGTACTCAGTGCTGGCTAATGGCTTGGAGCTGCTCCAAGCTGCCGGATGCATTGGCTTTCACTTGTGGGTGGTCTTCGACAAGCGTGATGTCTTCTCTCTGTGACTCTCGAGGGTCCCCTCTTCTTGCAGGCGCGGCTGTTCACACTTGGCTGGCCTGCCTCGTTGTCTGGAATCACAGTTTTTACTGCACACCCCAGAGCCAGCCTGGTCGCCTCGACAGGGCTCAGATTCACACAGAACCCAAACCCCCTCCGCCTCCAGGCCCGTTGGCTCATTTGGTTTCATTGCCTGTTGTTTTGTGCTATTTCCTTTTGGATCCAACGCTGTCCCAGGGTGTGTAGGGTTCATGCATCTGGAGACGGGGGTGGCTTGGGAGAATTCTCAAGTTGTTAGAAATGTGTGTGTGTGGTTGGGAGAGTGATGATATCTGCTGATACTCCTCAGTGTTCTAACATGTCTTGAGTCTCTTCGTCTACAGCAAAGGGTAGGGTGGACTTTTCGGCGTGGCCTCTTGTTAGCTGTGCAACCTTGAATGAGGAGCCAAGCGTCAGCTTCATCCCGAATTCCGGTTTCTTCATCTATCAAGTGGGGAGAAGAATGTCTTCTCCATTCGGAGCTGACATACAGATTAAATGGCAAATTCCCTGGAACATCTCATAGTACCAACTCAATAAGTGGAAATCCTATATAATCGTAAAGTCCCAGGGTTCCGCTTTCAACGGAGCAGTAATGTCGGCCTTCCCCAAGCTCCTGGGTAGGTGAGGTGATTCTAAGGACTCTCTGAATTGAGAACTTAAGCTCCCTCTTCCTTTGATTGTTCCCTGACTTTCTCTTAAGGAACTTTAGCTGGGTTTTGCATTTTCTTAAGGAGCCAGTTGTGACAGACTGGGGAACAACACGTAAGCTTCCTTGACCACCATCCCGATGCACTGCAGACATAATTCAACTCCAGCAGCCTTATCTCCAGCCCACTCTTTAAGACGGCGTCTTGGTTTCTCTTCTATTTTTCTTTATTCATGATGCCTCTGTGGGGGCAGCCCACCCCACTCGAAGGAAAGGGAAACTGAGGAATAAATAGGAAGAGGAGGCTGAACCGGGTCCCTGCACAGCCTTTCTGGCCCCTGCCGGCTCCTCTGGGCACAGCACCAGCCAGGCCCTGGAGAAAGTGGCATGCCTAGGCCATCCAGCTCTCCACAGGATGTAGCCTTCCTTCCAACTGTCACCTCCCCAAGGGCCCTGTGCCTCCTGGTTGCTGCTCGTCTGAGCAGAGCCTCCTGCCACAGCATGGCCAGTGTTCATGGAAGCCAAGCCCAGCCAGCACCCCTGTCCCCCACCCTGCCCCTGCTGTGCCTAGGTAGGGGTTAGAGCGGACCTCTGATCCGTGCTGAGTGGACACCATCAGCCTGCATGGAGAGCATGGCTCACAGCCAGCCTTGTTCCTTTGAATACTGCTTGTCTGCCGACCCTGCACAGGGGCGCAGGGAGTGCCAGTGTGCAGTGAAAAATGCCTCTCGTCTCCATTTGCTCCACGGCGGCTCCTGTCCTGATCCCTGTGTGTTTCACAATTAGCATTTCTGATGCTTCCAAGTGAATACGGACAGATGTTCGCACAGGTGCTGCACTCTTCACTGGGTAAACAGAGTGGAGTTTGCGTGCCTGTCTGTGTGTGTGTGTGTGTGTGTGTGTGTGTGTGTGTGTGTGTGTGTGAAGTGCAGGGCCTTTGAGATGTGTGTAGCCTTTACAGATGTTTTCTTCAAATCATCTGAAGCACTTTGCACATGGTAGGTGCTCATGGTAGGTAAATCCTTTGTGATGCCTGACTGGTGGGCGCGAAAGCCTTTTGTTTCAGAATAAACCCAGTGACACAGGAGCAGGCAGTACAATTGTAAGCTGAACCTTGAAACTCACTGACTGGAGAAGGTAGAAAACAGTCTCTGCCTCACCAGGAAATTACCTGCTGGCGTCTGGCAAACCACTTGTTCTCTCTCTGCTTCTGCAAAAGGGGTGGAGATTGGCAGTAGTGCCAAGACACTCCAAGGGTGGGGAGGCGGATTAGACAATGGAAATGACCTTGGTGGCTCCTGGCAAGTTAGCTGTCCTACAAATTTGATCTCACCGTGGCTCCCCTGGGAAGAGGAACTTGCGTTTTACCAAGACTGACCACCTTGGCCGCGTATTTCTTTTTTTTTTTTAGCGGGCAGGGTCACTAGCCCTCATATGTGGGATCTGAACCGGGGCCGCTGGCATCCCAAGCCAGCTCTTAACCACAGTGCCACTCAGCCGGCCCTTGGCTGCGTATTTCTGATTGGTGCGCCTCGTCAAAATGCTCCAGTTAGACCCTGGTGGTTCAAGTTCAATCTCCTTGACATTGTTTACAGCCCACCTGCTACTCCTGCCTCACAGAAGGGGGGGGGGGGCGGGAGGAAAAAGCCAGTGCTCAGGCTGCCTGGGCTTGAATTCCAGCCTGGCCGCTTGCTTCCTTCCTCTGTGGCCTTGGGCAAATCACACAACCTCTCTGGGCCTTAGTTTCCCCCTCTGTAGACTGGAGATGATAATAGTCTCCCGCTCATAGGGCTTTTTGACCCTTAGAACTCTATCGGGTCGCAGGAAGTACTGAGTGGGAGTGGCTGTTCTTGTTATCATTCCCAGGACATCAGCCTTGTCTCTGGCTGTTTAAGTTTCAGGATTCCTGAACCCTCTGATTTCTGAAACACACCCAGCTGTTTGCTTCTCTCTCTGGTTTTCGCATGATCTTTCCCTTTCCTTGAATGTACCCCCACCCCAACCCCATCCACCGCGTGACACCTCTTCATTCTTCATCCTTCAAAAGCCTGCTCAGAGATTGCCCCTGGATCCCTCCCTGCCTCTGCCCACCAGCCCCGGTTGGGGGGACAGCTGTTGTAATGTCCTTTTATAGGCTGTTACAACGAACAAGTCGCTCCAAT
Source organism: Aselliscus stoliczkanus (assembly GCA_033961575.1). NCBI lineage: Eukaryota > Metazoa > Chordata > Mammalia > Chiroptera > Hipposideridae > Aselliscus > Aselliscus stoliczkanus. The sequence continues at coordinate 8,529,423 of CM066736.1, forward strand.
GCACCGGAATGGCATCCCTCCTTTCGCCTCCTGACAGTGAACTCCACAAAGTCAGCATTCATCGTTTTCCCTTGTCAAATCCGATGCCTAGCACAATGCCTGGTGTAGACAGTAGGCACTGAATAAATGCCTCCTCCAGTTAAACCGTGTTCAGTTGCGTCTGAAAGGTCAGCCTTTGTAAACTTCACCCTCCTCCCTCTTTCTCCCCCAAATTACCACCTGGTTGCTTAGGATTACTAGAGAGCTGCTCTGAAGGTCATGTGGGCGACCTCAGGCATGCAGGGTTCCTGTGTAGCCAGTGTAGGGGTGGCTCCTGGGGCAGTAATCCCTACCCTCCATCACTAAGGGCTGCTCATTTTCCCAGTCCCTCCTGGGAGCCTGTTGTTTCGTCTTCGCCCCACCCCCCGCCCCCACTGTTTCCTTTCATCTGCTCTGTTTATATAGCTGCTGCTCTCAACTTTCTAGCCATTTCTAGCCAGTTCAGGGCCCTTCCATGGCCATCTTATGTATCTACAGGGAATCCTGGTTAGCTGGTCAGAAACAAAGTTGGAGGTGATATTGGGCATCATCCTGGCCATTTCCAAACCAGGGCTCCTCCTTTTAGAACAGTGCTTGACCCATGGAACCGGTCAGGGTGAGCCGTTCGTTTTTCCTTTCTGCCTCTGGCCTAAGCCTTTGGCCGGATATGTTTTGGGCTTGAGGCCAACGATTCAACTGGGAGGGCTCTGTGCCAATTCTTGCCTCTCCGGAGGTCAGCCTATTGGCCAGGGGCTCTGCCTGGGCTTGCAGCCTTGACTTGCGTGCATCGGTACTGTGGGTCTGCCTCCATGCCATCCTTCTGTCTGTCAGTTATCAGCAAGAGAAGGCCTGGGCAGAAGGAAACGTGTACTCTGCTTGCTTTCGGCAAAGTGTCTTTTGCCCGATTTTAATCTGGGGGCGTTTGCAGAGCCAGCCGGCACAGAAGCCGTGTGGCGACACCGCGCCTGGAAAGCTCATCAGTGTCACTGTGGTTTATTTTCCTCTTCCAGCATTTTCCCATGGAGTGAGGCTTTCCGTGACAACTGGCAAACGGTTGGGCGATTGCTTGTTGTCATTCTGGTGGGCACCGGTTTCCGGAGGGCTCCAAGTGCTATGTGGGTATTGGCATTTGTTTCTGCAATGCCCAGAGCACGGCTGGCACCAGTCCCGGTTAACAGATGAAGAAACTGAGGCTCTGGGGATGAGATTGAGGGTGGGGGAGGGGCACGGTGGGGCTTGAACTTGGGTGTCCAGGGCTACCTTTTTTGTCTTGTAGGTGATGTGTAGGACGTGTGCATGTGTTTGAGGTTGTGTACATGTCAGAGAATGAGAATGAAAAGGAGTGAGGATTGCATGGGGGTAGGGTCCTCCGTATAAACCTACCAAGAACTGCCGCTGCCTTGCATTCTTTCTGATAACGAGCTGCCTCTTCCAAGGAGCTCACAATAAAAGTGTTCAAAGCAGCCCCTTGCCCCAAGCCCCAAAGGAGTGCCCCAGTGGTCTCCCTAGCCCAGCAGACCCTGCACTGGCTGAATGGGGGTGGGTCTCGGAAGCCCTCCCCTCTGCCCATCCTCTCCCTCTTCTCCCTGGTGCAGCTTTATGGCCAGCATATGGAAACTGTTTCTATTTACCCAGCGCCACCAGGATGCTGCCGCATGCTGTGCTCCAGCGAACGGAAACCTTGGATTCCCCGCAGGGCCGTTTCAGAGGCTGCATGCAAAGCAGCCAGCTGTTTTGCAGGGAATGTCTGGGCCCTGTTACATCAGTGCGGAGGAAGCGTTACCATCTGTGCAAACAGGTCATCCTGGTTTGTCTGCCTGTCCTCATCCTTTGAGGCAGACTTTCTGTTTTTGTTTTGTAGTCTCATGCCTGTCAGTTCAGGGCTTTCTTTCAGTTCCTTTTCCATCTCCTGGCCAGCGATTTTAATTCACCTCCTCCCTGGGCTGATGGCCAGGATTCGGGGAGGGTAGTTCAAGGGTAGATGTTGCATAAAATCTTTGGTGGCTAAGGTCTGCGGGCCTGAAAAGGCTACGGACTGGTTTTCACATGTGTGCTCTCTGCCCAGGGCTCCAGAAGTGCAGCACAAGACGTTTCCCTGCAGGGAACTTCCCCCGGGGGCACAGAACGGGGTCTCCCTGATTGCCAAGAACGTTCCGGGTCTGTGTGCTCTGGCCCTTTTGAAACCTCCTGCGAGTGGAGAAGCTGGCTTTCTGTGAGAGCCCGGAAAACGGCTTCTCCCACCCTCCTGCCTGCTGCAGCCCAGTGGCCTCCTGGGAAGGCAGAGATGCTGAGGCAAGGGCCAGCCATCATCTTCCTGGAGGAGTCAGTGGAGGGCCAGCTCCCTGACAGCCCTGTGGTGAGGTCATCCGGTCTCCTCCAGCTGGGCGCTCGCGGTATGCCTCCACCTTGCCTTTCCAGCTGTCCCGGCAGAATCCCACCCTTGCCCAGTGAGGATGGTGCCAAAGTCTGATATCACATGTGTTGATTCTTGATCTCTAATAATCACCAGTGTAAGGGCCGGTCTGGCACACAGGAGGGGGCCTGGCCTGCAATGCTATGATGAGAGCCCACCTGACCGCTCTGGTGGCCAGCACTCTTTCTGAGAAGGGGACACTCCAAAAGATGCTGGCACCAGTCATGCCTTTTCTCCCAAGAAGTGCAGAGTGGGCCCAAGTGGGCAGGAGTAGGCCAGGGCAGGGTGGTGGGTCACCAGGGCAGGTAGCTGCTAACAGCCACCAGAGCCGGAGGCTCCCCAGGCAGACCACCCGGAGCAGACCCGTGGGTGTCAGTGGGGACAGGCTGTCCCCTGGGACTTCATGCCCCGTGGTGACCAGTCTGGGCAGTGGGGAGTCCCTGCACAGCCTCTCACCTTCTACTTTGGGAAAGTTCGTTCTGAGGAAGCCCCTAGAATCTGTTGCCCAGTGAGCAGGGCCTCGTGTGCCCCAGACACCCACCGCTCTGTACTGAAGGCCCAGGCGGCCTCTCACCTCCCACAGGCCCCCTCCCACCTCCACCTTTTTTACAGATGGACCGTAATTGTCCTTTCCCCTTTGGGAAGCTGCTGAGTCTTTGAGCATTCCTCATACGACAATAAAGCCCCTGGGAGTTGGAGCGTGTCCATCGCTCTCTGGCTACTTCTCCAACCAGCAGAGCAAACAAGGGGCAGGGAATTAGGAACACCGCCCCCCCCCCAGCCCCACCTCTTGCAATGTACTCAAAATGCTTCTGGCCTTGGCTGCAAGGCTGCCGCCCCTGCAAATGAAAGGAATGGGCAGGACCTTGGCTCCCTGCCTCCCATTTGTGCCCTTTCTGTAATCCCTAAATGAGCTGCTCGCTCAGGCCTGGTGGGAAGGGGGCTCTTGGAAATGACCTGTGGCTTTCTTGAAAAGCCCCTCAGTGGCCCTCGTCACCTAGGGCCTTTCAGCCGCCTCCTCACAGAAAAGCCACAAACAAGCTATCGGGTTCTGCCTTTTGGGACCTAGTATGCAAGCCAAGGTCTGTGTTCTGAGCAAGTACAAGGTTGAATAGTTAGAAGCAAGGAACCAAGTCCACCCTGGAGTTCTCCCCCTCAGCAGTTTGTGTCATATTTTTCTTTTCTTTCTCTCTGCCCTGAATTACTCTTAAACAAAAAGTCCCTCTTCAGCAAATCCTTAAAGAATTCTCTTTAGAAAACACAGAGAGGTCGTGTCACACCCCTTCTTAGGGCCCTCAGGCACTGCCCCCCACCCCCACGGCACTCTGCATGGGGTCTACCCACCATGCCCTGCGAATCACCCCTCCTGCTCTGGCCTCCATGGGACTGTGCTTCTGGAAACTTCCGGGCAAGAGCGTCCTTTTTGCGTCCATTCAGAAGTTTGTGGAGCACTTGTTACGTCCTGCTCGACACTGTTCTGGGTTCTGCTCGACACTGTTCTGGGTTCTGGGGACACCCCAGTACACAAGACAGAGGTTCCTTTTCTATCAGTCCCTCCTGGAGCTGGCATTCCAGGCAGGGAAGCAGGCGCTCAGCAGGCCCACAGGTAAATAAATGCCCTGCCAGGGGGCCAGTGCAGCCCCAGGAGGAAGCCCAGAACTGTAGGAGAGAGGGACTGACGGAGTATGATGGCGCTGTGACTTCCCAGTGGGGGAGCCGAAGGCAGCCTCTGAAAAAAGGAAGTTTGGCCAGCGGCCCCTGTTCTGTCCCACATATGAGGGCCAGTGACATGGCCCTCAAAAAAAAAAAAGTTTGGGTGAACACGTGAGAGGGAGATGGGAGAAGGCTGACCAGGTACAGATCCGGGGAAGGGCAGAGGGAAAGGCGCAAATGTCCTCTGCCATCTGTGCCAGCGCGTTGCCACCCAGAGGAGACGGCACGGGCACACGAGATTGCAGCGCCATCCGGCTGCCTGCCTGTGGCTCCTACTTCCGAGACACATTTTGGCTCCACAGGAACGGAACGAGGAACGTGGTTTGACCTCTTCTGTCTGCCTGGGGCTTCGTTCTTTCAGAAATGGGCGCTGGCATCAGAGTGGGGAAATATTGGCACTGGGTAGAGAAGGGCCAGCATTACCAAAGGCAAGCTACAGCCAAATGTCCCACCTCCTGCTTGTAACTCCCATTTTAGCGAAGGAAACGCCGCTCTATTTTTGGTCCTCTCAGCACTACCGTGTCACCCTTTCCGGGCTTCCCGTTCTTGAGAGGCCTGTAGATGCCCGAGGAGTTGGAGCTAACGAGCCAGGATTGTCCCCTTAGCCCTGCCTCTTGTTAGCTGTGTGACCTCAGGGAGGTCCTTAGCCTTTCTGCACCTGAGTTTCCTCAAGTCTGAAGTGGAAATAATCATATTACCTTCTTCATAGGCTGTTGTGAGAGTGAAGTAGGTTGATGAAGTACTTAGATATGTATCCTTTATTGCTATAGAACGAACCACCCGGTCATAGGGCTCACGACGACAATACCATTGACTTTGCTCATGAGTCTGTAGTTGGGTAGGGCTTGGTGGAGGGGCAGCTTTGCTGCCCCCCACCTTGTCAGCCTGGACCCTTCATGGCCCGGAGCATATGTTTCAGAGATGACGCATTCAACTGAATGACAAGTTGGTTCCTGCTGTTGGTTGGGAGCTCAGCTGGGCTGTGGCCGAGGGGCCCTGATTCCTCTCATGGGCCTCTCCGCCGGCGGCCTGGGCTTCCTCAGCATGGCGGCTGGGTTCCAAGAGCAAGGGCCCCTAGAGGAAAAGCTGGGAGCATTTTTATGCCCTAGACTCGAAAGGCATAAGCGTCATGTCCTCATCCTCCATTGGTCAAAGCAGCTGCAAAGGCTCGGCTGGTTTCAAGAGGAGGAGACACAGGCTGCACTTCATTGTAGGTGAGGGGAGTAGCTCCCTTCGAGTCTTCCAGCAGCTTGGAGGGTGGAAGAGAATGGTGTCGCTCTTTTTGGAAAATAAAATCTGCCACAGAATGGGTTTGAAACGTGATTTTTTTTTTTTTAAGATTTTATTGGGGAATTGGGGGAGGGGAACAGTGTTGGACAATTGGGGAAGGGGAACAGACAAGTTGTGGTCCTTTTGTTCTTCAGTCTAGTTGCGGAGGATGTTGCTTCACTGGCCCATGTTCGTATCATCATTGTGCTCTTCTCGGGTGAGGCAGATCGGTTGCCGGCCTCTGGATGGTCGCTCACCGCGGCTATTGGCAGCTCACGCTGGCTGCCAGCCACTCACTGTAGCCTATGGCAGCCCACTGCAGCAGGGGCTGCAGCCTACACCGTCGCAGGGACTCACAGCAGCCCAGCTCCAGGTGGAGCTGTTGTTCACCATCTTAGCTGTAGAGGGCAGTGTCACTGGCCCTCATGTGGGATCCGAACCGGGGCCACTGGCGTCCCAAGCCAGCTCTTAACCAACTCACCAGCTCTTAACCAACGCACCACTCGGCTGGCCCAAAACGTGATTCTTTTTTTTTTTTTTAAGATTTTATTGGGGAAGGGGAACAGTGTTGGGGAATTGGGGAAGGGGAACAGCCAAGTTGTTGTCCTACAGTCTTAGTTGTGGAGGGCACAGCTAACTCAATTCCAAGTCCAGTTGCCATCTGGCCGCCTGTCGGCAGTTCGTGGCCGCTCAGCTCAAAGTGCTGTGTTTAATTTTATTTGCGGGTGGACGTAGCCCACCATCCCATGTGGGAGTCAAACCGGAAACCTTGTTGTTAGAAGCATGTGCTCTAACCAGCTAAGCCATCCTGCCACCTATTGGCAGCTCAGCTTGGGTGCAGCTCACTGGCCCATGTGGGACTTGAACCGGCGACTCTATTGCTCAGAGCCTGCGCTCTTAACCAACTGAGCCACTCGGCTGGCCCGAAACATGATTCTTTATCCTTCCTAAAAGTAGGTCAATTACAGTGTGGATTATGGGGAACCAAGTTTTCATCTTAGATGCTCTTTTTCCCAATAAATGAACAAGCTGAGAGTCTTTTGCTGGTGCCATTGCTGACCACGTACGTATCAGGAGGGACACTGGAGTGTTGTGACAAATCCAACTCAAATAGGCTGAAGTATCAAAGGATCTTTATGGGCTCAGGTTTTGGAAACGCTGAAAGGTAGCCGTCAGGCATAGGTCGATCCCAAGGTTGCCCCACTCAGGTTACCTCTGTCACTGTTTTGTTCTCTGTTGGCGTCCTGCTCTGGCAGGCTGTCCCCACGTGGTGGCAGAGGCCACCGCCAGCAGCAACAGGGAGAGAGCCCCTCCTTCCTAGCTGGCCCAGGAAAAGTTCCAAAGTTCAGCCCTCATCCACCAGGCATGGGTCAGCACCCATACCTGAACCCATCCTGTCCAGGGGAGATGAGGGGCTCTGGTTGCACCTGCCCGGACCAGGGCGGGGGGTGTGCGGAGTCAGTGTGGAGTCAGCCAGAGCGAAAGAATGTTCTCCAAAGGCCAATAGGGCAGTGAAGAAAAGGGCGTGGTTGTCAGCAGGCCAAAGCAGCAGGTGACCCTGCTCCAAGCAATAGATCAAGTGACCCTGCTCCAAGCAATAGATCCAAGTCTTTTTATTTATTTTATTTAGTTTTTTAAAGATCTTATTGGGAAATTGGGGGAGGGGCACAGTGTTGGGGAATTGGCAAAGGGAACCAGCCAAGTTGTTGTGCTTCAGTCTTCGTTGTGGAGGGCGCTAGTCGCCATCTGTCTTCCCGTTGGCAGCTTGTGGCCTCTAAGCTCAAGGTGCTGTGTTTAATCTTAGTTGCAGGTGGATGTAGCCACCATCCCATGCGGGAGTTGAACCAGCAGCCTTGTTGTTAAGAGCTCACGCTCTATCCACTGAGCCATCTGGGCGGCAGCTCAGCTCAAGATGCCAAGTTCAGTCTTAGTTGCAGGTGGGCATAGCCCACCATCAAAAAGGCAATCTTGTTGTTACACCAGCTGAGCCATCCTGCTACCTGTTGGCAGCTCAGCAACAGTTCAGCTCGGGCGCACGTTCACTGACCCATGTGGGAATTGAACCGGCGGCCCTATTGCTCAGAGCTCACACTCTTAAGCCAACTCTTAACCAACTGAGCCACTCAACCAGCCCTATTTTATTTTTTTTAGAGTATTTTTTTTAACTTTATTGGGGAACAATGTGTTTTTTCCAGGACCCATCAGCTCCAAGTCAAGTTGTTGTCCTTCAATCTTAGTTGTGGAGGGTTCAGCTGAGCTCTAAGTCCAGTCGCCATTATCAATCTAGTTATGGCGGGGGCGGGGGGTGGTGCAGTCTACCATCCCATGGGGGAGTCGAACCGGCAACCTTGTTGTTAAGAGCATGTGCTCTAACCAACTGAGCCACCTGGCCACCCTTTATTTTTTGACTAAGTAGACTATTAACATGCTTTCAAAAGTCAAAAGTAAACAAAAAGATCACTCTCTTTGAGTGACATTTCTACCCTGTTCCCTACCCAGTTTCACGGAGTTCTAATGTAGCCTTCCCATTTCTTTTTGTAAAGATAAGTAGGTAGCTGTATGTTTTGTTTATTCCCTTTGTTACACAAAAGATAGCATACTGTATGTGCCCTTTTGCACTTGCTTTTTTCACTTGAGAAAGAAAACGATGTTTAAGTAGCTGTACTAATTCTTGCTGTCTTAATACATGGGATGGTGCATTGACTTGTAGATAATGGGGTATACGTGTGAGCCTGTGAGGGGACCACCAGCCTTTTCTTCTGGCAAATGGTGTCTTTATCCTCTTAATCCTGGATTGTAAGTGAATTTTTCTTCTCTTCCATTGCAGATGGAGGCAGCTATGCCATCCCCGACTCCCGGGCCCCCAGTCTCGGCTCAGAGGGCGAGAGCTTCCCACCGAGCCCCACTGGACAAAACTGGGAGATGAATTATCAAGAGGCAGCAATCTACCTCCAGGTGAGTATCTCCCGGTCAGAACCTGGCCCTTCTCGGCACCTGTAGGTGAAGTAGGGTAGCCAGAGCTCCTTTGGATGCCCTGGAATTTAGTTCCAGCTTTGGTGCTCTGCATGTGAGTATCTCACCTGTACGATGGGGAGAGCCCACCTGATCCTGCCTATACCAGAAGGGCAATGTTCGTGGGCTTGTCACGTGACCCGCAGTTTGTGGTGCCACCTGCACCTGAGGTTCCCTGAGTCTGTCCACTCGGCCTTCCCTGCCTCACTCGGGCTTCTCAGAGGCACACTGAGAGGCCCGTTGCTGGGAGGCACTTCTTTATATACTTGATACTGTAGCAGGGGCTTTCTGACCTAGCGTGGGGAACTCAGAGATCTTTATTCCTTTCCTGTTTAATGTGCTGTTGCTTTCATGCTTGCTATTTCATGTTTTTGTTTTGTTAAAATAATACTTTTTTATAAAAGTAATGCATGCTCATGACAATAAGTTTAGATACAAAGGGGATGTGAAAAAAAAACCTTTCACCTAAGGCAGGCACTGTCAACATTATTTAAGAATAATACATAAGGAGCCGGTGGAGTGGTTCAGTTGGTTAAGAGCACAAGCTCTGAGCAGCAGGGTCGCCAGTTCGATTCCCACATGGGCCAGTATGTTGTGCCCCAGCTGAGCTCCCGCTGAGCTGCCAACAGATGGCAGGATGGCTCAGCTGGTGAGAGCACGTGCTCCTAACAACAAGGTTGCTGGTTTGACTCCCTCATGGGATGGTGGGCTATGCCCACCCCCAACTAAGATAGAACATGACCCCTTGAGCTGAGCTGCCCTGAGCTGCCAACAGGCAGCTGGATAGCAACTGGACTTGGAGCCGAGCTAGCTGCGCCCTCCAGAACTAAGATTGAAGGACAACAACTTGGCTGTTCCCCTTCCCCAGTTCCCGAATAAAATCTTTAAAAATAATAATAATAATAATACATAGGTTTTATGTGTATTCTAAGATAATTTTAAAGTCATGTGGTATCTACAGTTGTATAGTCTGCCGCCCCTTTTTCAATAACATGTAGCATACATAAGCTTTTTTTCCCTCATGTTTAAGCTCTTATCAATAAATTTTAATAATTTTGTATCAGGCACATATATCCTAATTCACTTAACTGTCCTGACAAGGTTAGATATTTTTGTTTTTATATTTCCCTTATTCTGTATTTCCTTATTATAAATTATAATCCAAGGACAATCTATACATACAACTATTTCTCTTTCTCTCTTTAAATACCTAGGATTATTTTATTAGGAAAGACTCTAAGAAGTAGAATTACTGGGCGGAAGGAATCAACCTTTTCGAGGGCCCTGGATGTATAGTATTGAATACTCTCCAAGGAGGATATTACCTGTTAGCTGCCAGTCTCGCTGTCCATGGCATTGTCACCTAATCTTGGCATTCTTGTCGCTCCAAGATTTCAGTTTCCGGTGTATACCGAGTAAGGGTTTGGGTGAGGAAATTTTTCTCAAATTCACTTGAATGATAACTTCCCCTAATATTTTTTCTTTGAAGCAGCTCCCCTTTGTAAGTACTCATTTTTTAAAGATTTAATTAAAACCAGATATTTATTTGACAGTGGTCCTGTTGTCTTTACGTTTCTGTATTTTCTGCAGCGTCACCTACAGTCGTGTTCTTCACAGATGCATTTGGATTCAGGTTAAGGCAATAGAAATGTTTTAGTGACATTTTAGCAAGGCCAGGCATGCCTGTTGATGATCTGGCAGCATCACCCTACACCCTGTCCCCTTCTCTGAGGTCGAATAGGTGCTAGATAAAGAGAATGGGACGTGTCAGAACCAAGAATTAGAAATGTCTTGGGGGACTTCAGAAAACCTGGTAATTCCTTCTTTCCTTAAGCAGATGAGAATATTAGTAATAAAAACATCTAACTTTAGGGCCGGCCGAGTGGCGCAGTTGTTAAGAGCTGGCTTGGGACACCAGCAGCCCCGGTTCGGTTCCACATATGAGGGCCAGTGACACTGCCCTCAGAAAAAACAAAAAACAAACAAAAAAACCATCTAACTCTAAGTGGGCTCTTGCTAATCTTTCTAACAATCCTGAGAAGTTTACAGACACAACTGAGACTCTGAGGGGCTGAATCCAAAGCCACCCAACTAGTAAGGTGTAGAGTGTGGATTTAAACAGTATCCATCTAGCCTCTAAATGATGTTCTTTCTTCTATACATCATTGCCTCATTTCTAAACCTGACCACATGTATCCACTTGAAAATGGGCCATGTACTGGTGGGAAAGGGTTACAGAAAAGCAGCAGTAATATGATCATTTTTGTATAACATTTATGTGCATATATATATGCACACGCACACACAAACATACAGGTGTATATGTATATATAGCAACACATACCTGTGTATGTGTGTGTTTGCAAAGATACCCATTCACACCTGGAAAGTTGTTTATCTCAGTATTAAAGGTGATTACCTTTGGTTGGTGGCTTTTTACAACCTTATATTCCTGTGTATTATTTGAGTGATTTTACCAAAAATGCCTCATTTTAAAAAATCCAAGCAGAACTCGGATCTCTGTGGGCAGTATTTTGCGGCTGTTTCTGGAGTGGGGGTGGGGGTGAGGTGGGAGAAAGGGGGCGTGCAGCTGTTGTCAGATGGTCTTCCTTTTCCTGCTTTGCATCTGAGCTGCTGCATGGGCACCTTGGGCACTTGAATAATTGACCCCTTGCTGCTTTGAGGATGATACCTGGTCCCTTCTCTTCCCAAATTTTACCTCTTAACTCACTCACCTTCGGGAGCCATGGTCTTGGCCGTCCTAGAAACTCGGAGACAGTTCTCATTTTCTGTGTGGACATCTGCCCCAAGGAGCGGAGCGCCAAGGCCTGGAAGTCACGTCCAGCTGGCCTGCCTTCTTATTTTTCCTAATCTGGCTTGTGACCAGCAGCCAGGAAACAAGGCCAGTGTTCTCCTTGGGGACTGGGTCCGAATCCAGTGACATGGGTCCCGTCCTTGTTGGAGACCTCATCACCTCTCTTCTCTGTTGCAATTCCCAGTCCTAGAGTTAAAATCAAGCCCCTTTTGATCATCATGTCTGTCGTTCCCTCTAGCCAGACCTTCATTCCTGGCTATTTGTGGGAAGACATGACCAAAGACTTGCATTTTTGAGTAATCCGAACCAGAAGCTTCCCAGGCCACCCTGCGTGTACCCTTGGCAGTGGCAGTGGTGGTAGAAACCACAGCCCTGAGCAGATCACAGGAACTATGAGTGAGGCTTGCCCGGCTTGCCCTCTGGTTGCCTGCTGGAACGTTTGTTCCCTCTGTGGGGCCTGCCCCTGTCAAGTCTGTGGTTTATCTTTACTTTTTGGTAACGAGGATAGTGACGTATCTAGCTTCAGGGAAGTGACTGGCTCAGAGTTACCCTGCAAACCGCAGCCAAGGTCAGCTCCCCACCTCCCAGCTACTGGACTGCCCAGGGCTGGTCTGTGGCCTGGAGACGTGATTTCTGTTTTGTTTTGTTTTTTGAGGGCAGTGTCACTGCCCCTCGTATGTGGGATCCGAACCGGGGCCACTGGCATCCCAAGCCAGCTCTTAACACCGCGCCACTCGGCCTGCCCTGGAGACGTGATTTCTTATAGGAATGGCTCATCCTACCAAGCACATTGAACACCTACTGTGTTTGTGTACCAGGCCCCATGCCAGGTGAGGACTGGGCAGTCAGTCTCCCTCACCTCCCCAGCTCTCTGAAATGGACTTGGTGAATTGAAGCCACCCTGGAGCCCGCCACGCCAGACGTCTTTCCCGGGCACCCGCTCCACCTTCCCGTTAGCGCGCTCTGTCACTTTTGCTGCAGTCGTCTTCCTGGGAGTAAGGGTCCGTGAGGATGGCGAAGGTGGCCCCATCCCAGAAGAGTTGACGAGTTGGAATCGTTGTAGGTCTGACTGTCCCAAAACAGCCAGATTCTTTCAGAGGGCTCTGGCGGGGAACCTAGGTTTACTTTCCGGCTTTGCCCCTTTCCTCCTGTAGGAAATGGCAGCCCTTGGGAAGCGTCTCTATACTGTCAGTGCTGGGAGTGAATGAGGCAGGCTTGCTCCACTCAGCACTCTCGATTGATGTTGGGGGCCAGATAAGTCTTCATTGTGAGGAGCTATCCTGTGCCTTGTAGGCTCTTTTTTTTTTTTTTTTTTTAAATTGAGGAGCAGTCTGTTTTTCCGGGACCTATCAGCTCCAAGTCAAGTAGTTGTTTCTATCTAGTTGTGGAGGGCTCAGCTCAGTGGCCCATGCGGGGATTGAACCTGCTATCTTGGTGTGATGAGCCTGTGCTCTCACCACCTGAGCTAACCTGCCGCTCCACTTGTAGGCTCTTTAGCAGCATACCTGGCGTCCACGCACTAGATGCCAGAAGCATACCCCAGGTGTGACAACCTCCCATGTCCCCAGGCCTGGTGATGAGGGTGGGGAACAGCATTGCCCCCAGTCGAGAAACACTGAAGCAAGGTGATGCCTGCAAACCTTTAGCCAAATAAGCACTCACTAAGTGTCAGCCGCCCTGCGGGGTACCCATGTGATGAAGCTGATGAGGAGGGATGCCCCTTTCTTATCCCTGTGCTTTCCCCAGGAAGGCCGACCCTAACAGGAGGGTCAGCAATAGCTTTAGGGCCTATCTGCTAGTATTTCCATGTGGACCATCCTGGGCTCTGCAGTTTATTTACTGCATCATCAGTGGGAGGCCCGTGGTAGTCAGCGCAAGGACTCTGGAGTCAGCCGGCCTGGCTCTCAAAGTCCAGGCACTAAGCTCCCTCCCTGTGCCTTGATTTTCTCACCTCTGTCCAATGGGATAATACAAGAGCCCACCTGGAAGGGAAGTTATCAGGACTGAGGCTAAGGGCTCAGGCAAGGGACTGAGCACAGCGCCCGGTCTGGTGGCCACTTGGTCAGGGTTGGCTGCCGTCTCATTACTATTGGGGTGCAGGAATCCAAGGCGAGGCCCATCATTTTGCAGGGGTGAGGAAATTAAGCGGAAATAGCACAGTGAATTAGGAAGTAGGCTATGGGGGCGCCTGAGTGCAGCAGGAGTATAGGAGAGGTACCCCCAGGCTTCTTTTCTTCCTCTCAATGTTACTATAACATGATCATAATAGCTAATATCTGTGGGGAGCTTACTGTGTGCCAGGCTCCGTCCTAAGTGTCTTACAGAGGCCCGATGAGGAAGACTAAGGTTTTCCCGTTGATAGCTGAAGAGGGTGAGGGAACTTGCTCAGTGTTACGTCGGGAGGAGTGGCGAAGGCAGGGGGCATCCGTGCTTTACCCCAGGTCCTTTCTTCCCAGCTCTTTACATTCCGCAGACATTTCTGAGAGTGAGAATTTGGCCCCTAAAGGGGCCAGATGTGCCCACATCTCTTTACTTTCTCTCCGACTTTGTATTCTTTGATTCCTCCAAGTGGTTTTTAGAAAGGCAGCCAATCTTCTACGCCCCATCAGCAGGCAAGAGTAAGACTTGACTGGTGGATAGATTTGTTGTGAAGATAATACTTTTGGTTTCCCACCGTCTTCCGTCTCTGGCCCGAATCTCCTCTCATTTGCCGAGCGCCCTCCTTTCTCCCCGGCCCATGGACACCACTGTGTCTTCGGGGCTGGTGCCGTGTTTCCAGGCTCGCTCGCCCACACGGCTCTCGTTTCTTCAGGAAGGCGAGAATAACGACAAGTTCTTCACCCACCCCAAGAACGCCGCAGCGCTGGCGGCATACCTCTTCGCACACAACCACCTCTTCTACCTGATGGAGCTGTCCACGGCCCTGCTGCTGCTGCTGCTGTCCCTGTGTGAGGCTCCCGCTGTCCCTGCCCTCCGGCTCGGCATTTACGTGAGTGTCCGGGTGGCTGGGAGTCACCATTCTCTGGGGACAAGCGCCACAGCTCTCAAGCTAACTCAAGTCTGAAAGGGAACATTCTGGAAGGGCAAACGCTGCAAAAAAAGAGGTCCTGGGAGGTCATCGAGGCCTCGGGAGTGGCAGCGGCCTTGCCTGGGGTCACCAGGGAGTGAATGCACTTCCCCTGGTCTCTCTGGGACTCTGCTCACTCAGGAATTCCAGGGAGGGCGCCCCCTGATGGTGTCACAATCAGTGACCACAGCTGGGCTCCAGGTGAGCAGTACACCTGGTCAGCAGTCCCATCCACGCTCTCCGACCTCAGAGGCAAAGGCGGTCGGCCAGGGTTGCTGATGCCACGTCTCCACACACTCTGGTTACAGGTCCACGCGACCTTGGAGCTGTTTGCCCTGATGGTCGTCGTCTTCGAACTCTGCATGAAGCTGCGGTGGCTGGGCCTCCACACCTTCATCCGACACAAACGGACCATGGTCAAGGTGACGTGTCCACCGCCTCACAGCATTTTCTTCCATGTCCCCTTCAAGCTCTCTCTTCAGTTCATTTCCAAATCCCCCTGGGGTCTTGGTCCTGTGCTCCCGGCCTTGCACAGCCGTGCTCCAGATGTCACAGCTCTGCTAACAGTAGCTAATGTGTCTGGTGCGGGCCAAGCCCTGGCATGGTCACCTTTGTGGGAGACGTATTACTGTTCCTGGTTCACACGCAGCCAATCAGAAGAGTGGGATCTAAACTCTGAAGAGTTAGGATTCAAACCCAGGTCTGCCGGGCCCTCGCTGCCCAGTTGCCAGTATTGCACCCCATCTGCCTGTGCAGCAGAGACAGGCGTAAGTGGGAATGTGTCCAAGTGGCACTTTGCAGTGTGACCAGCATGCACGCTGACCAGAGAGTGTGCCCGACGGATGGGAGATCAAGGTGTGCTGCAGATCTCAGGGGCCTTCCTGATGATGCCAGTCGGGGCGGGTGGACGTGGCCGGGCCGGGTGGCGGCTCTGCTCGGTGAATACCCTCTGACGGGCTTCTGGGAGCATGCCCCCTCGGGTTTGCTCTCTGGGAACCACACACCTGTGCCAGCAGCCGAGGGTGCTTCTCCAGGGGCTGCTTGATGCTGGGGGAGGTAGGAGAGAGCTGGAGAGGAGGAAAAAGCCTCTTGAGGCCCGAGTGGGCTGCATCTAGCCGGCCCTCAGGCCAAGGGGGCCGGAGGCGCTGACGGCGCTGCCCCTGTCTGCCCCCAGACGTCCGTGTTGGTGGTGCAGTTCGTGGAGGCCATCGTGGTGTTGGTAAGGCAGACGTCCCACGTGCGGGTGACCCGGGCCCTGCGCTGCATTTTCCTGGTGGACTGTCGGTACTGCGGCGGCGTCCGGCGGTAAGCTGGGGGGGCGCTGCCCAGACAGTCGCTGTCATGGCCTGGCCTGGCTCTGGGCCCGCAGAGCAGGACCCAGTGAGTCCAGTGATGAGAAGGTCCATCCTGCACCCTGGTAGACTCAGCACACACACTTCCCTCTGCTATTCCACCCACCTGGAAGAGGGCGGTATTCCAGCTGACACTGAGGTGTCCCGACTCCGGGTCCCGGCTCCTTCCCGTCTTATCCCCAGCCTGCGGGGGTATGACTTCTCTCCCCCGACACATTGCCTGCCTGAACGCAGCAGCGGCGGCGGCAGTCTGAAGTAGGTGTCTTGGCCAAGTCCACATGACTCCGCGGGCTGTCCAGGCTCTCCCCGGAGATCGGGGCACTGAACTCACCCCAGGCCATCTGCCTCGAGTTCAGCTTCGTTTTGATATGTCTGTCTGGGAAGCCTCTTGGCTGGAACACTGTTGATGAGAGCGGGCTAGCAACTCATTCTTCATGCCCGTCCTTAAAACTGGACACAAGTGTCCCAGGAGGCCCGAACGGTCTTCATGCATCCCACCTCTCGAGGAGACTGACCTTTGCGCCTGAGGTCATGCACTTGGCCTTCCGCTACTCCCCCCCTCTGTAGGGTGCTCACCTGCCTGGGCTCAATAAACAGAAGGTGGCAGCTTTGTGTGTGGTTTCCCCCGTCACCCACTTGCGTAGGAAGTCTCCTAGGCAACACAGAGTATGATGTCACAAGCTAGGGCGCAATGGGGTGTAGTGTTCTGTGAGTCAGGGGCATCAGGCCCCCATTGGACAAACGTGTACCCCATGGAGACATCCCGAACCCCACTCTTCTGGAGCCCCGCCCCACACAGCTCACCCCTCCTCGCCCCGTTGCCCCTCCCCCCATGCCTCACCCCTCCTTGTCCCGTTGCCCCTCCCCCCCATGCCTCACCCCTCCTCGACCCGTTGCCCCTCCCCCATGCCTCACCCCTCCTCGACCCGT
The DNA here is from genome assembly GCA_033961575.1 of Aselliscus stoliczkanus. Taxonomy (NCBI): domain Eukaryota; kingdom Metazoa; phylum Chordata; class Mammalia; order Chiroptera; family Hipposideridae; genus Aselliscus; species Aselliscus stoliczkanus. The sequence continues at coordinate 8,546,012 of CM066736.1, forward strand.
TGCCCCTCCCCCATGCCTCACCCCTCCTCGACCCGTTGCCCCTCCCCCATGCCTCACCCCTCCTAGCCCCGTTGCCCCTCCCCCACGCCTCACCCCTCCTAGCCCCGTTGCCCCACCCCCACGCCTCACCCCTCCTAGCCCCGTTGCCCCTCCCCCACGCCTCACCCCGCCTCGCCCCGTTGTCCCGCCCCCACGCCTCACCCCGCCTCGCCCCGTTGTCCCGCCCCCCACGCCTCTCCCCTCCTCGCCCCGTTGCCCCTCCCCCACGCCTCACCCCTCCTCGCCCCGTTGCCCCTCCCCCATGCCTCACCCCTCCTAGCCCCGTTGCCCCTCCCTCATGCCTCACCCCTCCGAGCCCCGTTGCCCCGCCCCCCACGCCTCACCCCTCCTCGCCCCGTTGCCCCTCCCCCCATGCCTCACCCCTCCTCACCCCGTTGCCCCGCCCCCACACCTCACCCCGTTGCCCCGCCCCCCGCGCCTCACCCCTCCTCTCCCTGTCTTTCTCCCCAGCAACCTTCGGCAGATCTTCCAGTCCCTGCCGCCCTTCATCGACATCCTCCTGCTGCTGCTCTTCTTCATGATCATTTTCGCCATTCTTGGTGAGTCCCCTGCACCCCAGGACCCGGGCAGTCAGTCCAAAAGCAAATTCACAGCGGAAGAAAATTTTACTTGGACAGTTTTAGACATTCAGAAAGGTTTGACTAATGACACAAACACCCATGGACTCCAACTTAGGAAATGAAGAATCAGAAATAACACGGAAGCCCCTTTTGTATCCTTCCATGATCCCGTTTTACCCTCCCCCGAGAGGTACCCACGTCCTAAGCTTAGCATTTCTGTGCATGTCTTTATAGTATCACTGTATATGGACATTTCCTTAAGCAAAAAGTATGATTGCTTTGCATATTACAAAAATGTATATCAATGGTTACGTAGTAGGTGTGTCCCCTTCTCTAAGGCACGTTATGTGTTTGAAGTTTACTCATGTTGATAAGGTAAGATGTTGTTCATTCATTTTCACTGGAGTGTAGTGAATATACCCAGGTGTATTTATCGGTTCTGTCAGTGGGCATTTTTCACTATCACAAATCACACTGCAGCAAACACGCTCATGTTTCCTGGCGTACACGCGTGACAGTTTCTCTGTGGCCTGTGCCTAGGACATTGGGGTCTACACATTTGAGCTTCCCTAAATAGAAAAACAAGATCATGGCCTTTCTAACCCTGAGGAGGCCTTGCCTTTTCAGATAAGGCCAAGTTATACAACACCCACATCCAGACACAGGGCGTGGACAGTGGGGATCCTGGAAAATCGCAAAGGAAGCCCTAGGTCGCTTCTGTAGTCCTGGGGGGAATGGAGCCAAAGTGCCCTGGCTCCAAGGCCAGCTTCCAGGCCCTTGTTACTGATCTCTCCTGAGCTGTTGGCTCCCTCTTCCTCCTCCCCTTCACCCCAGTCTCTAGAACTTCCTTTGTGCCCCAAGGGGGCTGACTTCTCCACAGGGCAGAATTTCTCCCTTTTCCCACTCAGGATTTCAAGGACTCAGGGGAAAAGCCCATCCCAAGAAAGAGGACATTGCTGGTGTCCCCATCGCAGGATCCCTGGCTGCAGGGGAACAGCGGGGTGTAGAATTGTTACTTGGTCATTGTGTTTTCAGAACCAAAGGTTGCAAACCAGCAGCCTGGATTCCAAATGGCGCCTATAGATGAATTTGTTTGCTCTGGAAATGTTGAGCTAGCATTTTAAAATTGGATTTTTTACACAAAAATACAGATTTCCAGTCCTTTTAATAATAGACTTGGTGGTACTGAGGCCACCTTTCCAAACAGCTGCATTTATCTAGTCCCCAGTAGCACCTGCTCCCTTTAGACAGAGCACATGTTCTCTGTCCCCACCACTCCCTGTCACTCTCCCTCAGCTCACTGATCTCATTTACATTTTTTGATCTAATCCTTTTGACATCCGGGTTTGGGACCTTGGCTCTAACCCTCTTTTCAATCTATTTTCCACCACCTTCTAGGTTTCTACTTGTTCTCCCCTAATCCTTCAGACCCCGTAAGTAATCATCATGTTTTATCTGTGTCTTCCTTTATACGAGGCTTTTCCCCTCGGACAAGGTGGCTGGACTGTCCCCTGGCCACATTAGGAAGGGTGCCCTGCCTGGTTTCTTATCACAGCGCATGGCCCTTGGAAGTCTCCATCACTAGACATGAGCCATTTCCTCCCTTGAGCCTTGAAGGGATCCCCTTACCTGTCCTGAGAAGCATGTTTCTAGGATCAGAGTTGGAACATGGGAACCATTTGGAGGTGCAGTGGAGGAGAGCCAAGCTAATTGTGCAAATGTGTGATCCTCTAAGAGAAAGGTCCCAAAGTCAGTTGCCTGCTTCTGCCAAAAGCATGGAGTTCAGGAAGGTGGAGGCCTCTGCCATCCCTCAGGGGTTCCTTGGGAGGAGGAACAGTTGGTGGGGTGGAGAGAGGGAAGGGTAGGGCACTCCAGGTGGCCCGTTGCAGCCAGTTGCCGGCTGGTGTGTGCTGTCCGGCTGGCTCCAACGTGTCCTTCTACCTCCTTCCCTGGACAGTACTTCAGCACCCTGGAGAGCAGCATCGTCAGTCTCTTCGTCCTTCTGACCACAGCCAAGTAAGTTTGGGCTCTGCTTTGGTTCCTCCTGCCCTCTGCTAGTTCCCAGGGTCTCCTCTTGTCAGCCCAGAACGTTCCACATCTCCGCCCAGACAGGTGCTCAGGGCACTGTGAGGGATGGGAGGAGCCCGGGTGAGCTCAGAGCCCATGGACTGAGCAGGGAAAGGGGGGATGGCGCTGTGAAGGCAGAAAAGAGCGATATCCTTAGAGAAGATGGAGGCAGGCAGACACGGGGCCCTGCGGTAATCCTCTGCAAATGCAGTTTCCCAGACGTGATGATGCCCTCCTACTCCCGGAACCCCTGGTCCTGTGTCTTCTTCATCGTGTACCTCTCCATCGAGCTGTACTTCATCATGAACCTGGTGAGTGGCCATGTCTTCTACTCCATGGAGTAGACTATCTAGCCCACACCGTGCTGGGAGCCATGGGAATGGAGAAGTAGGAGCTGCCATCAACTGAGGAAGGGGTCCCAAGCTGTGGTCAGGTGCGGTGTGGCTGCGGGGGGCCCTGTTGGGACTTGGTGTCAGCTGGTTGCCAATGGTAACAGCAGTGATACCACTGCTGCTGCTGACAGTGCTAGAGTTTAAGCCAAGCCTTCCTTGGGACCTTTTCATTCTCACAGTGCACGTATAATAACCATAAAAGCTGGCACGTAGAAAGCCTGAGCTAGACACCATGCAAAGTGCTTTATGCATGAGGATTAAGTGATTGAACACAAAAACCCTGGAGGCCCTGTTATGATCCTCATTTTGTAGATGAGGAAACTGAAGGTCACATGGATAGAGTGACTTGCCCACGGAGTGGCCAGCTTGGAGTGGCCAGGCCAGCTGGTTCGATTCCAGAGCCCTGCTCTTAACCGCTCATCCTGCTGCACCCATGTGCTGGAATGTCTTGCGTGTTTCTACCCCATTTATCATGAACCATCAGAAAACCCACCCTCCATTCAGGAGAATGTGAAGTCCCTATGTACACTGGGAACTTGGGAGATGTTTATCGGAGGCTCAGCTGGCCACCAGGAATGTTCCTACCATCAGCCAATTGCCTCCGAGACAAGCCCTTAGGCTGGCGCCAAGATCACACATCAGCGCCAGAATTATCAGGGAGAGGCTCTTAGCAATTCTTGCATTTATTTTTATGCGTCAGAATAGCATTCTCATAGCGGTCATCCCAGTCAGGCCTAGTAGAGAAATGGAGAACACTTTCTCTGGGGCAGACACGTGAAACCTCCTAAAAATTGGAAATCTTAAAAAGGAACATAATTTCTTTTTTAATACCTCCAAACCGAAAAGAAAAACGCTAGGTATCACTTCATACACAATACAGTTCTTACATACTGCCGTTCGTTTAGCATCATAACAATATATTATGTGTAATTGACCCATTTTCATGAGTAACTTATTTAGAGCTGTGAAAAATTCAGGGCAGGAGTCTGCAAAGGGCAGCCTGCTGGCCAAAGGCAGCCGCCGCCTGGATTTGTCAATAAAGTTTTATTGGCACACAGCCATGCCCATTTGTTTACGCATCTTCTGTGGCTGATTTCATGCTATGATTTGCAGGGTTGAGTGGTTTCATCAGAGACCATCTGGCCTTCAGAGCCTAAAAGAATTGCTTTATGGCTCTTTACAGAAAAAGTTTGCTGACTCTCCCTTGATCAAAAGGGGAAAAAAAAAGGAGGCGGGGAACCACTTTGAAGTGGGGAAATGGAAAGGACAGGAGAGTTTCCCTCAAAATATGTTTGGGAAAAAAAAAAAAAAAAGAAACTACTTCCAAAAGTCGTCTTTCAAATCCTACCCCTGCCCTCCCATCGGCCCCTGATAACACAGGCTGTGTTGATAATATGCCGACTTTGGAATTAGGCATTTCCAGAACGTTGTGCCCTCGAGATCAGGCCTCCACAGGCCCCTGACTTCTGAGGCCCTGCAAGAAGCGGTGACTCACAGGACCGGGAACTGGGGGGCTGGGGAGGAAGCATCCAGCCCAGTGACGTTCCTTCCTGCTCTGAGGCTGCGAGGGCACAGGATGGACACACAGCCGCCCGTGCCATCGTACTGAGCTGAATTGGGCATAGAACCAGCATGTTCTTGGCAGCGTCCTCCTCCCCTTAGAAAACCGCCCATCCAGGGACGAGCTGTAGGTGGAGAAGAACAACCTGGGGAAAACGTGTTAATAACCATGTCTTCAAGGATCTGAAGGGAGAAAATTTACAAATGAATTTGCAGTGAATGGCCTTCCTCAGCTGAGACTTAGAGACAAATGTCTACACCACCAGGAGGCAGACAGGACAGTCTCCCCAAGCCCCCTTCGGGGGGCATGGAACAGCACCCCCTGGAGGCAGAGGATGCACTCTGATTCCTTGAGGCCCCGCCATGCGGTGCAGACAGGTCTCTCTGTTCCTCCCTCATAGCTTCTGGCCGTGGTGTTCGACACCTTCAATGACATCGAGAAACGCAAGTTCAAGTCTTTGCTGTTGCATAAGCGCACCGCCATCCAGCACGCCTACCGCCTGCTCATCAGCCAGCGGGTAGGAAGACGTGGGGCTGGGCCCGGGGGGGTCGGTCCCTGCTCCCCTTCCCTTGCCCTGGGCCGCCCCTAAGCCTGGCAGGGCCCGCAGCTTTAGGAAACATGAGTCATGCCCTTTGGGAGAACGAGAAGGAGCAGGGTGCCCTGGGATCCTGTGCTCCTCTGGGCACCCAGAGTGGCTGTCCCCAAGGGAAGGGGCCAGTCTGGGCTCTGTGTTTTCCTGTGTTGACATTGCCACCCTCCCTCCCCCCAGAGGCCTGCCGGCATTTCTTACAGGCAGTTTGAAGGACTGATGCGCTTTTACAAGCCCCGGATGAGTGCTAGGGAACGCTATCTTACTTTCAAGGCCCTGAATCAGAATCACACACCTCTGCTCAGGTAAGAACGCAGGCCAGGTCGGGGCCCAGGCATTCATGAGAGAGAGCTGGTGCACAGGAAGGCACCAGGAGGTGGGCAGGCAAAGAGGCTCATGAGAAACTTTAGTTTTCTTTGAGATTCTTATACATGTAGACTGTATTCGCCAGGATTCTTTCTGCAAGTGACTCAAGTCCAACCCAAATCCAATTCAAGCTGCCTTGACAAAAGAGGAATGTGTTGGATCATGAAATGGGCTGGCCCAGCCGGTCACCCTTGAGTCATGATGAGTGAGGTGGCACAGCTGCATGTGAGCAGATCACAGAAGCCACACACACATACACACACACACACACACACACCCCTGGCACAGCCTGAGAACTCACCCTGAGACCCCATGGGCTGGTTCGGCCTCCTGGACTACTGATGACCAAAACCCTTCTTTTCGATTTGAAAAGAAGCAGACGAGCTGTCAAGACGAGTGAGCGAGCTGTTTGGGCTGACCTCTCAGCCCCAGTTGTTTCATTATGTCCTCTGCTAATGGAGGCTCAGTCCCCATCCATGTAAGAGTTGTAGTAACCCAGGGTGAGTGAAGCTGTCACTCAGTGTAGACTAAGTGGATTAAGTATTCATAGTACCTGGTGGAGGGATGAGATCAAAATGCCTGCAGAGAAGCGTCCCCTGGGCACTGATGTGTTGGGGCTCCCAGGTGTGCCCTCCTCCTCTCCCACTTTCACCCCTTAAGTGTGACCACAGGCAGGTGAGTGAGAACCCTGAAACTCAGCGAGAGAGTTCTGATTTTTTTTTGCCTTTTCATGTTGCTATGACAGCCTGAAGGACTTTTATGATATCTACGAAGTCGCCGCCTTGAAGTGGAAGGTGAGTGCCTGAGTGACACCAGAGAGGGAGCGGGCAGACGGCTCCAGAGGGGAATGAAGCCAGGAGGCACCCGAGATCCAGCTCTTGCCCAGCTGGAAACAGCCCAGCTCTGAGCTTGGCATCGTGCACTGCAGGGACACCAGGTGGCCTGGACATATGCGATGTAGTGTCAGAGCACGGAATCTGAGACCCCCTCCATTCGTCACCATGGGACATTAGGCCGGTTATCTAACATTTCCTAGGCTTGTCTTGCCTTGGAAATGGGCTCACAATAATCCTGACCTACGGAGTTATTTTCAGGTTTCTATAAAAAATAAATGCACGTGCATGGCCCATTTAAATGCTCAGTGAGCATTGGCTGTCTTGGTTGTCACTTAGATCCCTGAGTGTTTGCGTTGTTCCCCAAGGGCCAGGCAAGCAGAGAAAGAAAGCGGCCCCCTGGCCCCCGGGGCTAGGTTCTGATTACTGGTCCTAACACCCTCTCTCCCATGGCCCTGTTTCCTGGTCAGGCAAAGAGAAATAGAGAGCACTGGTTTGATGAGCTTCCCAGGACAGCATTCCTCATCTTCAAAGGTAAGTTTCGCCTGCATATGGCGTCTCAGCAGCTAGGGACAGATGGAAGTTTCCAGACCACCGATGAGCATTGGAGCACATGCTCAGAGGGTGTGCACATGCCTGTGTTTGAAAGTCTGTGTGTGCGAAACACACAGATTGTATGTCTCTCATCAGGGAAATACGTGTTGGACTAGAAAGGAAATTGGTAACTTAAAAACCAAACCAAGAGACATTTGTGGAATATCCATTCATTAAAGAAAATGTATAGAGTCAGATAATTAGAAGACAATGAAAATTTCCCACGCAGAGATAACCTCTGTTAATTTTCTAATGTGCTTCTTTCTGTTGATTACGTTCTTGCGCATTTTATTTTATTTATGTTTTATTTATTTATTTAGAATTTTTATAAGACTTTATTTGAGCCAAACAGATGACATATGCCAGGGAGCAAGATGTCAGAAGCTCCCCCGCCATTGCGCATTTTAAAAACAGGCATGGGATTATATTATATATTTCTGTTCCGAACCTGCCTTTTATCTAATAGTGTATTTTGTCCATCCTCCTGCAGTAGGATATACAGCTAGTCTATATATCCCCTGCATAGTATAGAATGCAAAATTTTTAAATTGGACTGCCCCTATTATGTGCCTCTTGGTTGCCCCTTAATTTAATGCCAGTTTTGAAATTCCATGTGGGGGGCGTGGTTAGCTCACAGCGGGTTTCTCAAGCAAAAAGCCTGAAGCCTGAGTCTGGGCCATTCTGAGCAAGAGTAAAGATGGTGTATACTATTTTGTGATTTCTGCCCCCAATCGGGCTTTGGGCACAGCTGTTATTCCATATTCTTTAGAGGGTTTTCCAGTCCAGTGGAATGATAGTTACTCAAGTGGCTAAATGCATCGTCCCGGGCCAAGGCCAGTAGTAATTGAGGTTTCTGCAGCGGTCAGCAAAGCTTTGTCCTGCTCTGTCCCGGCTCTGGCTTGCCCAGACCTCTCCCCAGGGCAGCCATTATCAGCGCAGCCTTGTGCTGGCATCTGAGTGTCATTTGTAGAACAGGCCCTTTTTCACCCCTGGGGCATAAATTCCCTGGCTGCTTACATGCACGTAATATGAGGTAAGAGAATTTGTAGTTGCATCTGAAAATGAAAATGTTAACATTTCTTCTCTTCCACCAGGAATTAATATCCTTGTGAAGTCCAAAGCCTTCCAGTATTTCATGTGTAAGTGCAGAATATCACAGCACTGGGCTTCCTTCCTCCTGTGTCTCCCTCTATTCCAGAGGGTGGAGAGGCAGGAGTTTAGTCCCGCAAGTCATGGTTTTGACTTTTTGTTATAGATGATTCCAGGCATGTATTAAAGTAGAGAGATCATAGTGAGCATCCATGTACCATCACCCAGCGTCAGCGGTTATCATCCGAAGGCCAGTCTGTCTGTCCATCCACTCCCTCACTCTGGCTCATTATCCTCTCCTTTTTGGAAGCAAATTCCAGAACCACCGAGCGTGCCTGGGGGATATGTCACTTAAGTCTGTTTGAGCCTCTAGGTTCCTCTCCTGTCCCTTATTGCCGTCTTGCAATATTTCATCGAAGAAACGGGATCATGTGTCCTTCAGTCTTAGGTTTGCATTTCCTCTGTGATTTACCCCATGGAGTTCGGTGGTTCCATCTAAAGCTGTGTTGTTCAGCGTGGCAGCCACTAGCCATGTTGGTATCATCATTGTGCTCTTCCCAGATGAGGCAGATGGGTCGCCGGCCTCTGGATGGTCGCTCACTGCGGCTCTTGGCAGCTCATGCTGGCTGCCGGCCACTCACTGTAGCCTGTGGCAGCCCACTGCAGCAGGGGCTGCAGCCTACACCATCGCCGGGGCTTGTACAGCCCAGCTCCAGGTGGAGATGTTGTTAGCTATAGAGGGCAGTGTCACTGGCCCTCATATGTGGGATCCGAACCGGGGCCGCTGGCATCCCCAAACCAGCTCTTAACCAATGCGCCACTCGGCCGGGCCCCGAGTGTGGCTATTTCAATGTAAGCGAATTAGAATGAAAAATTCAGTTCTCCAGTTCCAGTCGCCACATTTCCAGTGCTCGGTATCCCCAGACGGCTCATGACCACTGAGGGAACAGCACAGATGAGGGCATTTCCATGGTCACAGAAAGTTCTAGACAGCACTCATCTAGAGGCTTGACTGGAGTCAGCCTACCCAAGGAGCTCTGGTCCATTTAGTGGGAAACGGTGTTTAGAGACCACAGTCTGAGGTGCTGGAGGTGCTCACTGCTTGGAGTTGGTACCTGTTTCTAGGCCTTTCCATGGGCAGAGGGCAGGCTTTGTTTTTTTTTAAAGATGAACTGTATTGTGAGTTATCCTGATATCCCTAACTCAAATTCAGGACTAGAGGCTTTTTACCTAACCTCATCATCCTTTCATATCTAGATTCCAGTCTTAAAATCCTGATTCCCAACACTGACACAGTGACTCATTTGCTTTACCCCACGGTTGACACATAACTGTCTCAACCCCAACACAACCCCAACAATATAATTACCAGAAACACCACTTCAGGGATATACAGTCAGAGTGCTGTGTTTTAAGGCCACCCTTAAATAGTTCCTCTCTGTGTGGGTATGTCCACCAACTGGATAGACATTTAGGTTTCTGTATTCCATGTTATTTTTGAGATTTTAGGGATGGCTTTTACATTTAATTTTGTTTGGTGATTATGTAAAATACTTACATGGTTCCAAGCCAGACACACAAAACAAAGTATATTCAAGGAAGTCTCATTGACATACTCTCACCTGTGCCAGTGGATAACTTTTATGATGGCTTCTCCTTCCATTTTATATATATACACACACACATGTCTCCCTGCCTTAAATAAACCATACCAGACTTTACATCCTTTCTTCCACCTTGCTTTTTTTCAGTTAATAATATATCCTGGAGACTACCCCATAGTGAGACACAGAGATGTTCTTCATTTCTTTTTATATTTGAGAAGTCTACCTTTTCATGACCATATCCTAGTTTGTTCAATCCATCCCCTCTTGATTATTTAGGTGGTCTTGAGTTTTTTGCGACCACAAGTAGCTCTTCCGTGAATAGCTTTCCATGTACATGGTGGTGTGTGTTTGCTGGCGTCTCATTGGGATGGGAGCCACAGGCCGGACACACATGCAACCATTCTAACTATGCAGTCATTTTAAAATCAGACATCTCTAGGGAAAAACACACACTTTCAATCCTTAAACCCTCATGTATTGTCTATCTTTTATACTGACTGGGAATAACCTGTAGGTTTTACTGAAACATCCCAACCGCCATTCCCTGCAGTAACATAGAGGGTGTTTTTAAAAGCCCATAGCTGTCTCTGAGTGAACTCGCTGGTTGGTTTAGCTCCTGGTGAAAACTCTAAGTGGAAAGAAGTCACCCATCGCATGAGTGCGGGAAGCAGCCCTGCTCTCCGCATCTGCCCAGAAATTAACCAGGGCCTGCAGGTGTGCCCTGCAGATTTCTATGCCCCCCGTGCTTTCTCTGTCTCCCATGGGCCTGTCTATTGCAGACTTGGTGGTGGCAGTCAATGGCGTCTGGGTCCTTGCGGAGACTTTCATGCTGAAAGGTGAGACCCGCTCGGGGACTGGCCTGCCCTGTGGGTTTACCTGGGCCACCTCTCGAGCTGCCTCCTCTCTGTCCTACAGGTGGGAACTTCTTCTCCAAGCACGTGCCCTGGAGTTACCTCGTCTTCCTGACTAGTAAGTCTCTGCCATGGCTTTGCTAACCGGCTTGCCTTAAACACCGGTGAGAACATTCGTTTGGTTTCGGATCTCATGGCCCTTCTCTAACACGGAGAAGCGTAACGAGAAGTGAACAGAAATTGAGTCTGATTTCATCCCATCCCTGATTACAGCTCTTTCATGGTTCTCCACTGCCCTCCGGATCAAGTCCCCATCCTGGGTGTGCCCACATTGCGCTGCCTCACCGGGCCCCTTCAGCCTCATCTCCTGCCAGTGCCGCCACCCATGCCCCACCCTGCAGCCCTCATGATGCACATATACACACATATCTCCTGCTTTAAATAAACACAGCCTCCCCATCCTAGTGCCCTGGCCCCTTCTGACCTCAAGGCCTTTGCACAGATTGTTTCCTCTGCCTGGTGCCCTTACCCCCTTGCCACCGTGCCTGACATTCCCCGTCTGTTATGTCTTTTACCCATTCACAGCCTTTCCTCCCATCTAAACTCTAAGCTCTGAGGGGGCGGGTGCCAAACCGTTACATGCCCAGTGCCCAGCACAATACCTGGCATGGAAGAGGTGCAGGAAATACCTGCTGGGTAGGCAGACAGACGGCTGGGGCTATTCTCAGAGACGGGGAGGGAGCGCCTCTCTTCTTAGCAAGTTTCCCAGTTGACCAGCATCTGGGCCAGGCCCTCTCCTGGAGCCGGCACAGTGGGCCGTGGGGGTGACGTGGCTGTCTGGAGGGCACATGGCCTGCAGGGGAGGCTGAAGACCTCCGAAGGGTCTCAGAGAGGAAACGGAGCCAGGCCAGGGCGGGAGGCTGTGCTGCGGACTGCTGCTAACTGCCCTCTCCTGTTCACAGTCTACGGGGTGGAATTGTTCCTGAAGGTCGCCGGCCTGGGCCCCGTTGAGTACCTTTCCTCCGGATGGAACCTGTAAGTGGAGAGCATGTCTCTTAACCACGTCTGAGACTATTAAGAGCCGCCACCCTCTCCCCACACACCCACAGCACGAACGCTGTGTCTGCAGTTACAGAAGGGAGGGCTCAGGCCCGTCATGGCCTCCGGGGCGCCCTAGGGTCAGGCTCTTGTCTCGTTTTCTCTGGCCACCCTCACCAGTCCCTCCTGTACTGGCCTCTAAGGGTCCTTAGACTGGCCGGCTCTTCCTGAGTCATTTAACCCCCCACACCACCCCCAACAACTAAGCTCTTCTCCATAAAAACCCGACTGCCACAGAGAAGGAAGGCACACCACCTCCCTTGGGCGACAGCCATCCGGTGGCTGTGAACGACCTGAGTGTCCCTTCTCCCTGTTCCACCGAGTCCTCAAGAGGTCACGTGCCACCCATTAAACTTAACTCACCCGTGAAATCAGGCTACACTCACGAGGTTCTTGGATTGTGAGATGGAAACGAGTTACTAAATAGAGAAGAGTGCGGGCCACGCTATACGGCGAGTGCCAGCTGTTCTCAGGGTCTCAGTGCGGATTGCAGAGGGCTCTCTGGTCTCCAGGTGGAGTCTTACCTGCCAACCCTGCCCCTTCCCTCAGTGAGCTCATCAGGGTCTGGGGTCACCATTAGAACCGATGTCTGCCGTTAGACCAGGACAGGACCTTCGGGGAGGGGGGGTCCTGGGCATTTCTGACCCCCGCAGTGTGTGCTGTGACCGGGCATGGCCACGTCAACCACAGAGGTCCCAGGGCTTGCCTGGCCGGCCGCGGGCCTCTGCCGGGCACACTCTGCCTTTTTGCTGTTGTTGGTGTGTGGGCTCCTTGGAAGGGGCATGGGGCTGGGAACGCGCCCAGGATGAGGGAGGCGGGCATGGGCTGGACGGACAGACCACTCTCCCTCTCCCTCCTAGGTTCGACTTCTCTGTCACCGCGTTCGCCTTCCTGGGACTCCTGGCTCTGGCCTTCAACATGGAGCCCTTCTATTTCATAGTGGTCCTGCGTCCCCTCCAGCTGCTGAGGTGACAGGGGCAGCGGGAGGGCGGGAAAAGCCTGGGTGGGACTTGTCTGGGAAGGGACCAGAATGAGCCAAAAGATTCACAAGCCTGGGGTCAGAGATTGCAATGCCCCCTACGAAAGCACCCGGGAGCCAATGTCTCCTCACCTCACTGGGACCGGTCACCTGTAACTGTGAAAGACAAACACGGCCTGGGTGAGCTGCGGCCATGGAAACACGTGTGCTCACAGTCATAAACCAGGAGGCCTAGCTTCTCAGGGTCCAAATGGACTTTTGAGGCTTTCCGGAATAGCCTCTTGTTGAGAAAAATCCTCACTGGGTCTCACATGTTTCCCAGGGACCATTGTGGGGACTCAGTAAAGCACCACCCCTTGGGCAGTGTCCCTCGCTACTTAGGGACTTTGAGCTCTTCAGGAGCCTGGTTTTCCTCTTGAATGTCCAGCCGTGATCCCACACATGTCCGTCGTTCCGTCCTGCCTGGGAGGAGCGGTGGAGGGGTGGAATGGGGACCAGGAGTGTGCCCATCTGTAGCAGACCCTGGTGGTGGTGGCCGGGCCAGGCGAATGTCAGCTCCTCTCCCCACACCCCCGCCCTCCCCTTCCCGACGGGCGGCCCCCCTCCGGACTCCTCTCTGGCCTGGGCTTCCGTTCCCTTCTGTCTCCGGTTTGCTGCGCTGTCATGAGCAGGGCCTTGTCTGCCCTGAGCCTCCTGGCTTCGTCTGTACGCCACTGGTGAATAGCTGCTACTTCCTGTTCACCCACGTGAGAGGCTGAGGAGACACAGCCTGGTCTGCGTCCCTCTGGGGACATTGTCCAGCCTGAGTGCCCTGGGCGCCACCACCGCCCCTCCCCAGGTGCAGGAGGCACCCGAGCAAGTGCCGGGTGACAGCTCAGAGGGACATGGATGCCCAGATGGCTGAGAGGCCCGGGTGGGGCTGCGGCGATGCCCTGCATCTGTGAGTGACCCGGCCTTCTTCCCTCGCTCAGGTTATTCAAACTGAAAAAGCGTTACCGCAACGTGCTGGACACCATGTTTGAGCTGCTGCCCCGGATGGCCAGGTAGTGCCCTGCCTCTTGGCCCTAGGGCCAGGCGTCCTGAGGCTTGTGCCCCATGAGGGGCGGGCAGCCGGGCGGTCGTGGGAGGAGAGGAGGAGGCGACCCTAAAAGGACTGCAACCGAGGCTCTGACGGGTCCTCAAGGAGACGGAAGCCTTGACCACCACAGGTCTCCCTGGCACCATTTCTCTCCACTGACCTGTCTGAAATATGTAGTAGGGAGGGCAGGGAGCTGTCAACTCACTTACCACCTGTGTCTACGTTCACAGGTAAGGGGTCACCTGTGAGCCTACCTTCACAGGTAAGGGGTGAATCTCTGGTCAAGGGGCATCTGTTCAGAAAGTCCTCATTCGAGCCATTTTTTTACCCCAGACCTGAATCAAATCACAAGGCCCCCTTCCCTGCAGACACTTCCCAGTCAGTGCGCCTGGCTAGGGGCATGCCTCTCCACCAGCCAGCTCAGTGGGTCCGAGGAGGCGGGCTCTCCGGCCCGGCCCCGAGTCACCCTGTCCGTCTGACCCTCCTCCCCAGCCTGGGCCTCACCCTGCTCATCTTCTACTACTCGTTTGCCATTGTGGGCATGGAATTCTTCTATGGGATCCTCTACCCCAACTGCTGCAAGTGAGTACACAGCGGGCCCCCAGCCTGGCCTGGCCTGGCCCGAGGCAGCCTGGGTTTCTGGAGGACCAGAGCCCAGCTGAGTGGGCCCCTCTCCGCCTCAGGGACATGACTGTGCCAGCCGCAGCACCCTTGAAAGCCTCTGGAATTACTTTTCTTTGCTTTTAAGGCTCAGTTCAGTGCAGTAGTTAAGTGAAGGGGCCTGGAAGCCCAGGGTCATGTCTGCGGTGGGGACATCTGAGCAAGGTTCCTGGTCTCCCAGTCAGGGCTCAGGAGCCGCCCTCCAACCAGGCCCGGATCAGCTCACTCTTTGGGTTGAGGGCTGGAGGCCTCTGGAGAACCAAGCGTGGCCTGGGGCCCGAGGCCTGAAGCCCAAGTCCCATGGCTTTCTCCCACGTCTCTCGTGGGGTGGCTGAGGAGCCGGGCAGACACATCAACCAGGGGCAGCCGCTTAGGATTAAGACAGACGGACACCTGCGGGAGGTCCGTGTGGGCCAAGGAGAGAGTCGGAGCCCCTCCCCCGTGCCTTCTCCATCCCCTCCAAGCCACTTCCATCCATTTCACAGGATGAAGTCAGTGTCCCCGCCATCATTAATTCTTTTTTTTTTTTTTTTGAGGGCAGTGTCACTGGCCCTCACATGTGGGACCAAACTGGGGCCACTGGCTTCCCGAGCCAGCGACCGCCATTAATTCTTGATTCGCAGTGTTCTCTTTAAAATTTGGTCCTTCTGGCCCCAAACACTGATAAAAAAAAAACACCTTCCAAAAAAAAAAAACGGGAAAAGGAAAGAAACACCTTCCAAAGACACTGGTGGCTGTTTTGAGTGTCAGGCTGAGTTTGGAACCAGAAGTCTATGGCAGTGGGTCACAAACTTTAGGGCACAACAGAGTCACCAGGGCAGCTGCTTACAAGTGCCAACTGCAGACCCAACCCCCCGCCTCTGATACAGTGTGCCCGGCGAGATCAGCCATGAGGGACTGGAAGGGAAGTGGCAAATCAGCTCTCAGGACAGGGTGGCTGCCTATTAGAACATGCAGCCGGGTGCCAGAGGAGCGCTGACAAGGGGCTTTCCCCTCCCTGGGGCTGCTGCCCGGCGCCCAGCCTCAGGGGCAAATCCCAGACGAAAGCCCCAGAGGAGGCACCGCCATTCCGGAAGTCGCCCCTCGGATAGCCGAGAGGGAGCAGGCCTAGCCAGCGGCAGGGAAATACCAAGCGAAGGCAGATAAGGGGGGGCAAGCCTGGGGGCTCCCACCAGCACCCAGCTGGTAACAGGAGCCACGGCCCTCCCTCGAGCCAGGAACATGGGCAAGAAAACTGGGAGTCTGGGCAGGAAACCAGGCTGGGTCAGGGCGGTGCCTCCTGGTGGGACCTTGTTTGCTTAAACTTCCTGTCCTCTGTCAGGGTGACCAATTGTCTTGTGACCGTCCCTTCTGCCCCTTTGTCTCCCCGGCCAGTACAAGTACAGTGGCAGATGCCTATCGCTGGCTCAATCACACTGTGGGCAACAGGACCATCGTGGAGGACGGTTACTACTATCTCAATAATTTCGACAACATCCTAAACAGTTTCGGTGAGTGCAGAAATCACAGGCCCTCCCTGGGCCTGCTGCTGCTGTCACCACAGGTCCTGGAGGGGGCAGGGCGAGCGGCCGGAGGCCCTCCCTCCCAGCTCTGTGCCACACTTCCCCCAGTCCTCTCTGGCCCAGAGGGAGGATGTGGTTTGCCCAGCCCTGGGGGTGCAGGCCAGGCCAGTTCCCAGGCTCACTCAGCCACAAGCTTTTGCTCCTTTTCTGATACTTTTTCAGTGTGAGGGAGCAGAGGAGCTTCGTGTTTGTTGGGAGGGGTTCAGCCCAATGCTAGGGAACCCCCACACACACCTTGTCACAACTCCACAGTCACAGGGTGGGACCCAGACACACCAACCTGCCACGGTGCCCTTGCATTGCTCAGATCAGGCCCCACATCTTACCTCCTGGGTCCTATACAGGGGCCGGGGGAAAGGTGGCCCAGCCAGACAGCTTCTCGAAGAAGGGAGGCCCTTCGTGGCATCCCAGATCTGCCCAGATAAGATCTGAGTGCCCCACCTCCACCCCAAGCCCTGGTCCCTCACAGGCAAAGGGGACGCCCTTTGGGGGACAGGCCAAGATGGCAGCACTCCCAAAAAATGGGCGCTCGGGGAGGGCATTGGCTGATCTTTCTGGAGCTCACAGCCCAAGCTGGCAGGTGGGCACGCCATCATTGAGCTGCATGGTACCAGGATGGGTGGAGAGAGGCCCATTGAGACTGACTTTGAAAATGTGGGCCTGTTGAAGACACTTCTCTTTCTCCCTTCCCTTTGGCAGTGACCTTGTTTGAACTCACAGTTGTCAACAACTGGTACATCATCATGGTAAGGACCTCAGTCAGCTCCTGGGGGGGGTGTCTTCCCGCCATCCTCTGCGATCAGCTCAGGATCGCCCCTCGCCCAGTGTGGGCTGCATTGCTCTTCCCTTCCCGTTTCCTGGGGTCCTGGGTGACATGGGGTGGAGGTTCTGTGGGGAGGCCTCAGTGTGGGCTCAGGAGCCACCCCCTTTACTGGACTGGGCTCTTGTCCCTGCTCCCCCCACAACGCCCCACCGCCAGTGAGCCCCTGGGTCTCTGTCCTCTCCCCCTACTGGGGGAGAGACTCTTTAATCAAGAACCAGTGTGGCGGTGGTTGTGGGCTTTTGTTTTCCGTTCCTAAACTCTCCCAAGTGCCACCCCTGCTTGGGGCAAAGATCGTCTGTGTTAGTCCTAAGACCATCTAGTCCTAGGCAGCCCAGAGGAATTTAGGCTCAGGGCACCGAGGTCTCCTGTGTCTCTCACACCCAAAGGCGCGTCAGGAAAGGTCAGCAAAAAGCCGGGCACAGACCTGCCCCCACCCCCACCCCGCCCCCACCAGGCGCTCGCTCACTGGCTGCTCCCCTCTGCCTCCAGGAAGGCGTCACCTCTCAGACCTCCCACTGGAGTCGCCTCTACTTCATGACCTTTTACATCGTCACCATGGTAGGTCCAGGGCCACAGAAGGCTCTTCGTCCTTCATCTTCCAAGTCTCCAGCTGCCCCTACTCGTTGGGCGGCTGCTTGGAGAGGAGGTGGCCGGGGACACAACTGACCGGCTCTGCCGGCTGTGGGGCCCCCACACAGCTCCCACCCGTCCACGCCCTCCCTAAACGCCCGTGTCTGTGTCCGGTCAGGTGGTGATGACCATCATTGTCGCTTTCATCCTGGAGGCCTTCGTCTTTCGAATGAACTATAACCGCAAGAACCAGGACTCGGAAGGTCCGTGCGGGAAACGTCTGCTGCCTTCTGCTCGTCTGGCTGTCTGTCTGTCCAGCTGTCGGCTGGCTGGCTGGCAGTTCAGCGGTCTGGGGTCCAACTTTCCGGCAGTTCAGCTTCTCTCTCTGGCTTATCTTTCTAGATCTCTGGTTTCCGTTGCTTTTCAAATATTCAATGACAGAAACATGCTCTTGAGCTCATTCTTAAAATATAAACCACAGCAGTCATCGTTTAAGACAAGTCACATGGCAGAGACAGGCTGACTGTGGGCATGGCAGCGCCATCTGCCCCGCCTCCCCGTCTCCCAGATGCTTCTCCCTCTTAGCTGTTCCCCGTTTCTTTATTTTTTTATTTTATTTTATTTTTTTACTTTTTTTAGAGGGCAGTGTCTCTGGCCCTCATATGTGGGATCCGAACCGGGGCCGCTGGCTTCCCAAGCCAGCGCTTAACCACCGCACCACTCGGCCGGCCCCCTGTTTCGTTATTAGGTCCACGTTTCTAAACAGCATGTTCAGACGGCGCTTCTGAATCGACAGGGCGTAGAATTGTTGACTGCAGAGCCCATAGCACTCCCACCCTCAACGTGATGATCCCTGGCTTTAAGAATCACCTCATTTTTTCCAGGCTGCCTAGCGTTCTGCATACTGATCCTCCATTCTTTCTAGATTCATCACCCGCTTCCATATTCTCTATCGTATCAGGCTGCCTGGCCATATTCCTTTTGCTTGGAGACTCCCTCCCGAAACCCTGTCCCCTGTAAGCTGCTGGCAGGGCCAGTGCCCCTCACAGCCACTGCGGGGATTGGGGAGCGCGACATGAGTTCCTGATGGCAACAGGCAAAGGGCCTGGCTTCCAGAGCTGGGTTTTGCTCAGAGAGGGAACCTTAGGGGCAGCAGGGAGGGTGACTAAAGGAGAACAGGCCAGGCTGGGGCTCCGAGCCCAGACTCCCTCTCCTCCTGCAGTTGACGGTGGCATCACTGTTGAGAAGGAAATTTCCAAGGATGAGCTGCTATCTGTCCTCAAGCTGTACCGGGAGACGCGGGGGGCCGCCTCGGACATCCCCGGGCTGCTGAAGACCCTCTCCCAGATGGAGAGAAACGAAGTGAGGAGCGACAGGGCCCCGTCCGGTGAAGGGGGTGGGTTGTGGCTGAATGTAGTCTCTCCCCCACTGTCCATCCCCACAAGTTTGGGTGGCATTTTTGGATGGCACCGTTGCAAAGGCCAGAGGAGTGGGCGAGGCCTGCTGTAGGGCGGGGCCTCGGGAGGGCGGAGCCTGCAGCCTCTGCTCTTCTGTAGCAAAACACCATGGTGTTTCTGGGACGGAGATCAAGGACCAAAAGCGACCTGAGCCTGAAGATGTACCAAGAGGAGATTCAGGTAGGATGACCCCTGCCCACACCCAGACCCTCGCCTGGGAGTGGCTGTCCCCACTGCTGAGTGGGGCTGCTCTCCCACCCATATATTGAGTACAGGGGGTGAGGGGTGGGGGGAGACACAGGATCATAGGTTGGGACCATGACTAGTGGTGCCCGGATGCAGGTTAAGGGGGTGGTTCCCCTATGTAAGCACTTCTGTCTTTTTTTTTCCCATGCAACTGCCAATTGTGCATTCTCTACAATCTCATCTCAATTCCCTACTCGGAGCCATTGCTGCAAATGAAATGTGCACAGCAGGAGACATAATGGGCCCAGGGCAGGTGGGGGGCCCTGGGGAGCTGGCGAGGACAAGCCTCTGCTAAGTGCGTGGCTTCTTCCCAGGTCCCGCGAATGTTGCTGATAGGAATAAGGCCTGCTGTGCCCAGCAGGTCTCTTGGGGGTTTTTTAACTGTTTGGGTTTTTGGTTCTCATGTAAGAGTAGGCAGAAGTCAAATATTATTTTGCAAAACCTCCCCGTCTTTCCACATCGGCAGCTAAGTAAGATCTGCAGAGCACCATGTGGGCTGGCAACCCCGCATTCCAGACAGAGATCCCCCGAACTGCAGGCCACCCGCCAGGGAGTCCTGCTTTGGGTCTTCCCTTCTACCTTGGGGTCCCCAGGCTCGACGAGGGTCACCCTTGCCAGCCATTGTGACTGGGCTGTTTTCTGGACTGGGCTGTTTTCTGGTGTTCCCACAGCTGGAGACCCTCTGTTGTGTCCCTGGGACAGTCGTGACCAGTGTCCACGTCCAAAAGGCTGAGGGGGAGGGGGGCTGCAGTACCCTCAGGTGACTCATGCATTCTCTGTAAAAAACACAGGGGTACAAATACTTAGTGGCTCACTGAACTTGGTGACACAGGGATGTGGAACTAACATGACCTTTGGTGTCCTGAAACCTGGGTTTGATCCCTGACTCTGTGACCTTGGACAAGTCACTCAGCCTTTCCACATCTGTGACAGGCTCTGCCTCACGAAGTGGAGATGACTGCACGTGAGCACGCATTCAGGTGCTGCCCTGGCTCTGGCCTCTGCCAGGCTGCCCCCTCCCGGCCTCAGTTTCCCTTCTGTAACATGCAGGGGCACAAAACTAGGCAGCCTTGGTATTTTTTCAGCTCTGAAGTTCTGTGGTTCAGACTCTTTCAAAACGTACGATATACTTTTTAATTCCTGAGTTACCTGAATACTTCTGTCCCCGAAAATGTCAGATGATAGGACAATACCGGTCCAAGGCAGGTGAACTGTTGGGTTTTCCTCAAACTGCTCTCACAGCCTTGTTCGGGGGCAGCATGGCCACATGGGAGGTAGAAGGGGCACTCAGCTCATCCAGCTTTATACACCCTCGAGCCTGGCTTTTGTCAGGTGTCAATGAGGACAGGACTGCTCAGCTCAGAAAGGATAACTCAGGGGCCTGGGGGCGAGGCTTCTGTTGTGAATGACAAAAGATTACAGTCACAAGTACAGGACAATGACTACTCCCTGACATGTGCCAAGCACACTTCAAAGGCAGTTTGCAAGCCTCTGATTAATGAGGGGAAGATTGCACTGTAATTTTTCTATTTGGGGCCCTATTCAGAATTCCCAGCAGGACCGTGGTGGGGGGTGAGGGGTTGGCAGTCATAGCTGGGTGGGACTGGCAGTCCTGCCTTGTCTGTCATGGATGGTCCCCTGATCCTACAGGCAGAGGCCAGAGGGTCACAGTACTGCCTGGCCTGGTGACTGTGTCAAGCTGGGGGACACGCAGGGCTGGCTGGGAGGATGCAGCCCGCTCAGCACCCCATTTGCCCTGGCTCTAGGAGTGGTACGAGGAGCACGCCCGGGACCAGGAGGAACAGCAGCAGCAACTCAGTGGCAGCGGTGTCCCCGTCACCCAGCAGCCCTCAGGCAGCCGCCAGCGCTCCCAGACGGTCACCTAACCCAGCTCACGGAAAGCCATCTCTTCTATGCAATAACACAATAGTATTATTTTACTACGATGTATGAAAATGTGTGTGTGTGTGTGTGTGTGTGTGTGTACTACACACACACACATTCATATATATGCACATATTTATATATAGAAAAAGGAAAAGACCGACAGACAAGATGGGGTTTGGTTTGTAATCACTTTGCCCTGTTTTCCTTAACCCCAGAAGTCAGTTTGGTTTGAGAGGTGGGGCGGGGGGGGTCAGGCCCCTACGAGCTCTTCATAACATGGAAAGCTCCAGAGGCCCCTTCACAGGGCGACCACTTGAATAGATTCTACCCATCTCTGCAGGGCTTGTCTTCAAAGTGGACCAGCCCTCCTTAGGCCACGTCCCCATCCAAACCATTCTTTTGATATTGCTTTCTGACTCATCCCAGCAGACAGCTCCACTAACTTTCCCTGTGGCCACTTCACGGGTTTGTGTGTCTTGCTTTAGGGACAAAACCACTTAGGCACGAAAGAACCCACATCCCCGGGGCTCGTACTTCTATATATATGATAATGTAATGGAACGTTCCTTTGGAGCTGGGGTCACCAGTGCCTCGGGCCTGATGGGAAGAGTCAGCGAGAGGCGTGATTAGTCCGTGTGGTCAGTGCGAGGCCGGGAGGTCGCGCTGATGCATTCTGTGTCCTGGCTCGTGTCCTCTCCCACGCCCATTTTGGTTTGGTTTCACCCCTCATTGTTGAAAGGCCTTGTAACGTGGCCTCCTTTGGAATCCAGGCCCAGCAGGAGGAGGAAACGAGCAGGAGGCTGGCCAATGGCCACCCCCCCCAGACCAAGTCCTGACATGGGCTCTCTCGCCACTAAATTCCTTTTCCCTGGGATTGTCCTGTTCTAGCCAAAAGACATGTTGGTTAGTTCAGGATTCTGCTGGAGACAGTACAGGTCCTTCACGTGTGCATTAGGTTCCACTGCTGGGAAAGGGGGCAGAGAGCACAGGCCCCACCCCCACTGGCTGTCCTCAGCGGCCCTGTGGCTGAGCCCTATGGTCAGTCCTCTTGGCCAGCTCCCCCCTTCCCTTGGACAGTCTCCCTCTGTGGACTTGACAGAGGCAGGAGTGGGGCCTCAGCTCACCCGAGTGGTCGGTGTGGAATCAGATTCAGGTGGACCCTCCATTCCCCAAGTGCCCCTGGTACCCTGGGGGAGTTCTCTGTGAGATCAGTGTGGTCGGGGCAGGACCGGCGCTCCAATCCAGAGCAAGCCGTCAGGGTTGGCAGCCCTGGTGAGTGGTGGTAGCGGCCACAGAAGCAGGGTTGGACTGGAGGGATTTCAGTTCAGCTCTCCCGGGCTGCAAACCTCTCATGGTGCAGGGGGCAGAGGTGGCGGGATGCAGGGGTGAGGGGCAGGGGGAGCAGCCCCCACTGGGCATCCTGGTCCGACCCCGCTCTGCAGCTGCCCCCACGGCCTCCCATGACTTAGGAAGACTGATGGGCAGAGGATCCCCTCGCCCTGTCCTCCTCCCAACAGGGCAGGGTGTGATCCCAGGGGTACAGTACCAGCTGCCCCACATCTTTGCCCCGGCCATCTCCAAGGCCCCCTGGCCAACACTGCACAGTTCTGCCCCTCACCAGGGGAAAAGTGGTGGGCATTCGTGTTTTTAAAGCACAGCCCTTTGGGGAAACAGGGAATTGTGGGGAGCCACTGAGATGCCCACAAGAATCAGGAGGCTGATGTCCTCTTCCTTTCTGGAGTGCCACTGGCCGTCACGGGGAGCTCAGCCCCAAGCAGAGCCCCCTTTCCCTCTCCAGAGGAGCAACTTTGTTTGTACAACTGGGTGCCTTTTAGCTTTCATGTACTGAAATGGGGGGGTGGGAAGAGGGGTCAAGGAGCAGCTTTTAAAGGAGGGTGGGAGTCCTCCGATCTGAGTGTCGGGGCCCCATTCTAAACCCTTCCTCTGCCCGCAAAGGGCTGCAGACCTGGGGAGGGGAGGGCCCCGCAGTGAGAGGGCTAGTATCAGGAAGCAGGGCTCTAGTCCAGTCCTGACAACCCTGGGAAAGGCCCTGGTTTAACTAGGACAGGATGAATGCAAACGGCCAACAGTGCTGATGGGCCAGTGGTCAGCACCCTTGTCATGGGTAAGGACAGCTGTCCCCACAGGGTCACCTGTGGCCTCGGCAAGTTGACCCTTAAACTTGCACAGAGACTCATGGAGCAAGGAGCGGGTGTCACCCAGGGCTGTGAGCTCATCCAGCTCAGATGCCCTCGTACCTCCCATGTCATAGCTGAGTGACACCAAGCTGAGACTCGCCTGGGTCATGCAACCCATCAGTAGCCATGATGGCTCTGTGCCCCTGCCCTGCTTTGGGGGTGGGGGTGGGGTGCCATCTGGCCCGTCCTCCTTGCTTCCCTCCCCCAACCCAGCCTTACTCCACACCACGCGACAATCATTTTGTACGGATAGCGAGAGCAACGCTGTAAGGTTTTGTACATTGATTTGTTACCTAGAAAGCCCACTGTCTCCGGACTTCTGGCCTATTAATAAAAGAGCCTCTGCTTTGTACATGTGGCTGCTGCCTCGTGACATCTGCCAGGTGCCGTTCTCTGGCTTCTGGTCTTGTGGGGGAAGCGGGGAGGTCCCATCCAGGGCCGTATCCTGAGCTCACCCCTGCCCCACCCCTAGAAGTGCCACAGAACCCAGATATATGATGCCCAAGCGGCTTCAGCCCCGGGACCAAGCACTCATCACCTGGCCCAGGTAAGGAAGAACTGGTAAGAAGTAGCTGTATCTTATGTTCTGTATATTTGAAATATTTAATAACTTTTTCATTGGAAAAAAAGATGGCTGAATCCCTTTACTGCCAGCCTAAGGCAATCGGGCACACTTAATGAAGAGACAAGGCTACTGGCAGCGGGAAGGTTCTGAGGAGGGGGGCACTGCTCATCCTCCCCAGAGCTTGCAGGTATTGGAACCCCAGACCGGGGCTCCCCTGAGGTAGGCACAAGACACAAACTGACTCCTGGTTTGCAGCTAGGGAAACCCAAGGTTCAGGGCACAGTTTGCCGAGAGCCAGCGGGAAGTCGCAGAGATACTGTCTAGAGCTGTGCCGTCCAATATGGCTGCCACGAGTGGGGCCAGTGCCACAAGCCGATATTTTGGAGCCATCAAGTTCAATAAAATATATTACCATTAATTTCACCTGTTTCTTTTTTTTTTTTTTTGAGGGCAGTGTCACTGGCCCTCATATGTGGGACCCGAACCGGGGCCGCTGGCTTCCCAAGCCAGCGCTTAACCACGCGCCACTCGGCCGGTCCTCTTTTGGTTTTCTTGAACGTGACTAAAAACTTTGAAATTAGGTCTGTGTCTCACGTTGTGCTTCTGTTGGACGGTGCAGCTCTAGAGGTCAGCCCACATTGGCACGAGGCCCACGGCACACAAGGCGTTCAGTCAACCGGGTCCCAGTCGCCCTGACTCCCTAAGCCTGGGTTTGGCCTCTGTTGGAGCCCTGAGGAGAAGATGCAGGAAGGCAGCCGGGGACAAGCACAGGGAGGGACTGGGAACTGCACCTGTGTAGTTGCCTCCAGCTCTGAACATTTTGCGGGATCTCCAATACCAGCCTGGAAGGCACCCAGTCATCCCCTTCACCCCAAACCCCAACGTTCGAGAGGCTCAGGAGGTGATTCAAGGAAGTTTGACCTCCGGTCTGAAACTGTCCACCCACAGTGAAGCCCCATCGCCAACGTCCCAGAAACGAGGTTTTAGTGCTTCTCCCTGAACTCAGCAGCACCTGAGAACCTTCAGCCAAGAGAGGGGCCCCCCAGGGCCCACACCCCATTCACTGCGGTGCGTGCCCCTCTCTGCAGGCTCTGCCGAAAGCCCCTCCATCTTCCCTCTTCTGTTTCACCGCCTGCAGTGACACCTCCCCACCAGCAGGTGGACCTGGACCCTCGGCTTCACTCACACACTTTTCAAGTGAATCACCCCGAATTCCGTGAGCAGGGCCACCACAAGGAAGTGCAAATAGAAGAGGAGCAGGCAGAAGCCATAGACTTTGTTGAGCTGGAAGCACTGCAGTGGGACGGAGACCAGGGAAAAGACGAGGCTGAGGCCCAGGGCGCCGGCCAGGACCCACACCAACAGTCCA
Organism: Aselliscus stoliczkanus; assembly: GCA_033961575.1. NCBI lineage: Eukaryota > Metazoa > Chordata > Mammalia > Chiroptera > Hipposideridae > Aselliscus > Aselliscus stoliczkanus. The sequence continues at coordinate 8,571,073 of CM066736.1, forward strand.
TCTGGCTCCAGCTGTGGGGGAACAAGGCAGAGAAGCTGGGTCACTGCAGCCAACAGTTAAAGGGATGTTTGGGGGCCCCTCGCTGGGGGCCAGTGAAGGGCTTTCCACCCAGAGCTGCAGGGCCTGACCTGGTGGATGGCATACCCCATCTTGAAGTTCAATGTTTTAAGCCATCTAGTCTGTGGTCATTAGTTATGGCAGCCCTAGGAAACTAATACAATATACAGAGGATGCCAAAAAAATGTAGACACAGGGCTGGCTGAGTGGCTCAGTTGGTTAAGAGCTCACTCAAGAGTGTGAGCTCTGAGCAACAGGGTCGCCAGTTCAATTCCCAGCCTGAGCTGAGCTGCCAACAGGTGGCAGGATGGCTCAGTTAAAAAAAAAAAATGTATACACATTTTAAGAAAGGAAAAAAACTATTAAAATTGTAATACTCAATATATACCGATAACATAAGAGGAATACAGGTCACATTTGGCTTCTGCAATGACAAGAGGGGCTCAAAGTGGTTCCCATCAGCGTCCAGACACTTCTGATGATGGCGAACTACTGCTTGAGCCACACTGACCAAAGTGTCCACTTGTGTACATTTTTTGGCACCCCTGGTATAATGTGTGTGTGTGTGTGTGTGTGTGTGTGTGTGTGTGTGTGTGTATATATATATATATATATATATTCAAAAAATATATACACATTTTAAGAGAGGAAAGAAACTTAAAATTGTAATACTCAATATATACCGATAACAAAAGATGAATACAAGTCATGTGTATACATTTTTTGGGCACTCCTGTTTTATATATATATATATATATATAAATAATATATATATATATATATATATATAAATAATATATAAATATATATAATATATAAATATATATATTTTATATAAAATTTATATTTTAAATAAAAATATTTTTATATAAATATATAAAATATATATATATACATATATATATAATTGTTGAAAAATTCTCATGCAATACAGAGGAGTAAAAGGAAGTGAAACTATCCCCACCCCACTTCTCTTCCTTCCAGATTTAGCACCTAATGTATATCAAGGACTTAACACTAGCTACTCTGCGAAGTGTTTTATACACCATAGCCTTTCATCCTCCTATTATCACCAATCCACAGATGAGGAAACCGACCTATATGCACACACTAAGTGTGGGCACATACACATAAACCTGTACATGAAACCTGAAAACAGAAATGGGATCATACCAGAGGCGCGTGGGTTTAAGAGCGACCTGTGTTTTGCACCCAGCAGTACTCGGTGGACGTCCTTCCACGATGACCTTCCGTGGTGCCAGATGTCTTACTGAATTATCAGCAAGAGCATTTTCTAAACTCAACACAGAGGCGGTGGAATGCAGACACACAGGCACACTTCACAAGGAGCAAGAGAAAAGAAATGGGCCCCTCAGGGGGCCGACCCTAAAGCCTCATTATCTGGAACTGCCTGAGAATCGATAATGAAAGGAACCTATTAAACCCATGAGGAGTATAAACAAAATTTGCAGAGGGTGTTTATCTTTTAGAAAGCAAACTTTCCAAGCAAGAGTAAGTAGCTATTTGGTTCTGGGCGTGGCCCCTGGGAAACGCTGCCGGCTGACAGCGAATTACAAGTCAGCCACAGAATCTATTCAAAACCTAGATGCCTCTTGGATAAAGAGGTTGGGCGGGCTTTGTTCCTCACTTAGGACCTCTTTCAACTTGGGGGTGGGGGGTGGGAACATTCCTAGTCTTTCCCCCTTGCAGAGCCTTAAAACCATCCCCTTAGGCCACATCCCCTCCGGGTCCGATTCTTTCCCTTGTTGGGTCCCCGCATTCAAGTCCTTCAGATTGGAGATGCTCGGACGGACACAAACCTGGTGCCTTAGGTCAATCTGCCTTGCTTGGGTTGCTGTTTGCCCTGTGCAATATTTTACAATAGAAGAAGTTCACCTAGGAATCTTGCTTTCTTCATCTCTAGGAAACCTGGACAATCGGGCCACACAAAGCCCACCTGAATCGCCCACATGTTGGTTACCTGCCTGCTAGGCCCTCGAGGTGTGTGTGCTGTCCACCTTGTTAGAATAGTGCTGCTCAAGTGTCCTACCTTCATCTAAAAATGTGGATTTCCAGCCCCTACCCCCCTGGAATGCCTGGGTCAGGAGGTCTCATGCACCCCAGAAATTCTCAGGTCCCGTCTGCCCCTCATTGTGTTTCAGAACCTTCTCCCAATCTGTGGGGCTTCCCCTTTCTGGGGCTGTCTTCAGCAGATGGCATCTGCATTCTCCTTGCAGCCCACCCTCTATGGGCAGCGTTGGGGTAAGGTGTTCAGCCTGGCCCTTCCCGCACGCATGCTTATCCAGGCAGCTGGTGAGAGGGGGAGACTGTTATCACCCCCATTTCACGGGGGAGGAAAGTGAGACTCAGAGATGGCCTAACTCACTCAAAATCAGCAAGAGACTTAACTGATGGGACTTACACCTGAAACCAGGGTCTTCCGGCCCCTTCCACCAAAGTTACATTTTCGTTAGTCTGTGAATTTGTAAGGAACTCATTTTTCAACCCGACATGAAAAATATGTTAAAGCTGTTCTACAGGTCAGACCTGTTACAAATTCAGACAAGTCCTCTCCCAGGAAGTGTAGTGCTCAGATGTGAATGGTCTCCCGTCCAGAGTACTGGAAGAGGACAAGAGAGAGCATTATAAGGAAGTCCCTTGCAGGAGCACCTGGCCACTCACCTTCACCTCTGCGTGGCCCCTTGAGAGCTGGAGCAGGCAGCCCAGCCCCACGCCCACCAGGATATCTGCAGCCTGGCTCAGGAAATTCTCTGCAACAACCAGCCCATGACCCCAACCACACAGCCCGTTGGCTTTCCTTATGATCTACGTTCCCCGCCTCCCCCAAAACAACCCTACCCAAGGAGACACTATCCAGTTTTAGTGCCTCTAAGAAGGGGAGTATCCAGTGTACATTTTGCACTCTATGGATCAGTTAAGGTGACAGAAATTCTTGGTATCTGGTAAGCACTCAGTAGGTGGAGAAACTGAGGCTAGGTGAGGTGAAGTGACCACCCACAGTCCGTGGGGGACCGGTGATGGAACATGGATCAAAGCCACCTCTAGGGGTTGTTTAGGAGACACGGCTCCAGGCCTAGTTCCCTCCTTCCCACCTCAACCTGAGAGGTCAGGAGAGGCCACAGCCCCAAAACCAGGGGCAGGACCCAGGGGGTACAAAAGGGTCCCTGGGAGTTACAAATGGCAGGCACGCCCCCATGGTCTCTGCCAATTCTGTGTTATGCCAGCTGCCCACTTCACAGCTCTCCCACAGGCTGTTTTGCTGTGTAGCTTGCGGGGAGAGCTACACTTTAAGTGCTTTCAAATAATACCACTTTATTTCACAGCCAACAACCGCCTGTTGAATCTGTCCTGTGTGCTGGGCACTATCCAGGGGCTTCATCGTCAGTCTTCACCCCAACCCACTTTTCATTTACAGAGATAACTAAGATATGTGCTATGCCAGGAGAATGGGCATGTGGCAGCCAAGACTGCCTGGTCTCCAAGGCCTTTCCTTTTCACAGCCCCGGCTGCCTGATCCTGTCTGTTCTATATAAACTAGGGATTGGCAAATTACATCCTGTTGGCCAATCTGGCCTCCTGCTTACTTTTATAAATAAAGTTTTATTGGAACAGAGGCACAATCCATTCATTTACGTATTGCCTATGGCTGTTTTTCACAAGATAGTGGCAGAGTTGAGGAGTTGCAAAAGAGATCTTATGGCCCACAATGTCTAAAATATATCATCTCTGGCCCTTTAAGAAAAAGTGTGCCAACCCTGGGCATCTATAGACATGACACCTGTAAGCAAGAGGGAGAGGGTCTTTCACAGGGCACAGAGCTCAGCGTGGTGGCATCTGCCGATAATACCACCACTGTAACAGTAATATCTGGCAGCCTCTGAGCGCTTACCAGGTGCCAAGCATTTCTGTCACCTCAATCCTTACAGCTGCCCTTCCAAGGTCATTTGTCTCAATATCCCCATTTTATAGATGAGGAAGCTGAGGCTCTAGTAGCCAAGTCACCTGCCCCAGGTATTACAGTGACAGCCAATCCCAAGGGTGGGCATGGAGCACACCATGGCTCTCAGAGCCCGTGCCACTAGGACTGAGGCTCAGGCAGCCCCATGAAGGATACTGAAGATGATGCCACCAAAACACGCTGAGAAAGCCATCCGCGGGTAGCCCTGGCGGGCCAGCGTGAAATCAGAGAAGACATCTGCATGGAAACGAGAGGCCTTAAGTGGTGAGTGGCTTTCCCTGCCCTCCTGAGTTATTCACTCCTTCATTCTTACCCACGGTCATTTAGTCCACAAACATGGCTAGATGCCCCTCTGGGTCTCAGGGCTATGGGAGGCCACAGCATCCCGTTAGACACCACTCCCCACTTAATTCCCTTCACCCCGCTCTTTTCCAGCAGGGGCAACTTTGTGAGTGCGACATGCCACCACCAATTTTTCACCAAGTCCTGTCTGCTGCTAGCGCATACAGCACCTCCATGCAAATTAGGAAAAGGTACCCAAAAAGGTGAGTGACAGGAGAGCTAGATTTTGGCCCTCCCGATCCCTTGTCTGGGTGTCCTTCTGCAGTGCACAACCTAGCCAACCCTACTTGGCAGCTGTACTAGAGAAGGATAATGTATGTATGTGAGAATGCCCACACGTGCCACACACCCATGTATTCTTTCAGCATGGCTGGCTGCAGTGGGCTCCACGTCCTGCCTGAACTCTGGGGAGCCACTGAGTGTCCAGGCACCAGAGTGGAAAAGAGGCTGGGCTTTTCCAGGATCTCCTGGTCCCGATGCCCAGTGGATGGGCACATGCTAAGGGCAGGCGCCCTGGACGCCCCTGCCCACATAAAATTCTGGTTGGGAGAGCAAACAGCAGAGATGGGGCTGTGCTCAGACCAGCACCCCACCGGGCCCTGACTCACCTCCAATGCTATTCCCCCAGGCCAGCAGCGTGAGCCCCAGCACAGTGTTGCTCAGCCGGAAGACCACACCCAAGGACCGCAAGATGTTCACCACCTCTGTGGCAGCCGCGTTGATCCACAGGGCACTGGTCAGGAAGCCCAGGAAAGCAAAGACCTGGGGGGAGGGGACAGTGTGCTGAGGGGACCAAGGCCGGCCCCCGCAACAGGGACGCGACCTCGAATCCTCATCTGGAAAATGGGATGATAACGATACCTACCTCGTGAGGTTGTCATGAGCATAAAAGGAGTTAGCAGATGCAAAGCAATGAGAGCCTGCCATACAGTAAGTGCTCAGGAAAATGGCAGCTCAATAGCACCACTTTGTCAAGAGGGGGTTCATCACAGCTTTCATCAGGTGTCTAGTCTATGGATCTATCACTACAAAAAGAAACCCCATATCCATTAGGAGTCACTCTCCATCTCTCCAATGTTCACCCCAGCCCCTGGCAACCACTACTCTACTTCCTGTCTATATGGATTTGCCTATTCTAGACATGTCATATAAATGGCCTCATTTATTTATACAATATGGGGTCTTTTGTGACCACGTGTTCACTTAGTACATTGTTTTCAAGGTGCATCCATGTTGGAGCATATGTCAGGACTTCAAAAACTAGTAAGAGACACTGGCTGAAAACCATTTCTTGAAATGAATCCGTTTGTTGAAAATTCAACTTCCTTTGGTTGGTACATCCATTCAGAGTTTCTAAAAATAAAAACTACAATTTTTTTTAAATCAATAAATAGTAAAAGATGAAATTTTTCGGTAAACTTTTGAAGAAAAAGTCTCTGGACAAACTGCCTAAAAATTCCTTAGAGTGCTGCAGAGTAGAGAGCATGGAAAAAGACACTCACCAAAACCAAACAATTTCATCATTGGCCTGCGATCGTTAAGAAGCCAGATGCTTCCTGGTGGGTGTAGTGGAAAAGAGTCTGGAATATCTTCAATAAGGTCAACCTACCATTACCATTTGACCCAGCAGTTTCACTCTTAGTAAGCCTAGATCCACACAAAAATTTTTACACAAACGTTCATGGCAGCAGTATTTATAATACCCAAAAAGTGGAAACAAGCCAAATGTCCATCCACAGATGAATGGATACATAAAGATGAATGGATACATATAGCCACACAATGAAATATTACCCAGCCTTGAAAAGGAACAACTTACTAACACATGCTGCAACGTGGATAAGCTTTGAAAACATTCTGCTAATAAGTGAACGAAGCCAGTCGCAAAAGGTCATTGATATGACCATATAATATGAAATGCCCAGAACTGGCAAATCTATTGAGATAGAGAGCAGATTGGCAGCGGCTAGGGGATGGAGGAAGGGGGGTGGGATGTGACGGTTGGATATGGGGTTTCTTTTGGGGGTGATGAAAATGCTCTAAAATTGATTGTGATGATGATTGCACAACTCTGTAAATAGACAGTTGACCCTTCAACAATATGGGTTTGAACTGAGCAGGTCCATTTACTTATAAGTTCAAGGTTCAACTGTACTAAAAAGTCACTGAACTGTACACTTCAAATGAATGAATTTAATGGTATGTGAATTACATCTCAATAAAATAAAGTTGTTACAAAAACAGGTACCAAAAAACGCTCAAATGTGGCTTTAAAGACCTGTCTTTGTGAAAGGTGATTACTGGCCTAACTGCCCCAGAGGTACGGTCAGGAGACCTCAGTGTCCCTTTTCCCAGCTTGGAGACCCCAGGGTTCTTACCCAGTGAAACCTGGGGGGCTCGCTGTTAGATGTGGCAAAAAAGGTCACTGCAGCCAAGGCTGTGCTCACGATCACCACCACGCCCCAGACGGGAAAGAGGCCGCCTATCTCATAGACGCCATCTGCAGAGGGACGAGAAAGGGAGCTGGCACTCTCCACAGCTTCAGCTCACCACCTCCTCTTGGAACCCCCCCCCACCAAGAATGACTGAGGGGAACGAGGGGATATAACCCACTTACACGCAACTGTTTGGATATAAGACAGATATCTCCTATGTGCCCAGCCCTGTCCTAGGCACCTCAGAGGGACAGAGAGATTAAAGACTCAGCCCCTGTCCTCAAGCTAGTCACACAAGAAAGAAAAGACAGACATGAGAAAACAGGCTCTCTCCAACTTTTTGTTGTGTAATTGGGATGGATGGGGAGAGCTAAGACGACTCACCACAATGATCCTTTCCCATGCCCATGGCAGACATCACTAATCAACCACGATGCTTCTGTCCAACTGAGCTTCAAGGCAGCACCCTCTGGCCAGACATCACTAATGGATGAGCATCACTCCACAAGATGAACTGTACAAACCCAACCTTACCTACTGATTCGGGAGCCCAGCAACTGCTCTCTTGATAATCCACTCCACAAACCAATGCCTTATAAAGTTATGAAGGTTCCAGAGGCTTCTCATGGAAACACTAAAGGGAAGAAATCTTGCAGGCAGGCAGAACACTCTAGAATTCTCCACACACCACCCTTTTCACCGCTAGAGAATCTGTACTAGTCTGAAAGGCAATGGGTGGTTTGACAGCCCAGACACAAGCCACAAGGCTTTCCTTTCTGCCTGTAGTCTGGCTCATTGACTCTCAAACGTCAGTGGGCATAAGGTGTATGTGAGGGTGCTGAATACACAAAACCGGGTCCACAATACATAAGGGTGATTTCCAAGGGGGGGTGATTTTGAATGAATACAATTTTCACCAATAGTGCTGGTTTTGGTTCCTGATGCCTGGGTGAGAGGCCCTTTCACTGTATTTGCCAAGCCTGTGCTAGAGGGATTTTAGGAAATGGCTGAGTCGTGGGGCGGGGGCGAGGGCTCCAGGGGAAAAGGGAAGAGTTGGGTGGGAAGAAATGGAGCAGGTTCATGCCAGCAATAGCAGGAGGAGGGCTGGGAAAGGCAGCTGGCTCAAAGGATAGCTGGGGGACGTGGACTTGTTCCCAAGAGGCACTGGGAAGCCATCCAGGACTTGAGTGGAGGGGTGACCATAACACGTGAAAAGTGGCACTTTAGAAAGATGGCTTCAGGGGCAGTCTGGAGAGGATGGCAGTGAGATTGAGTGGCTCTGCCAGCTGACACAACACCCCTCGAATCATGACACTCCCCTCAGGCAGGGAGCTGAGTTTGGGGTTCTCTCTATCCAATGCTCATCCCAAAAGGGGTCACAAATTCTTTCTCCTGAACCAGTCTTTCCCCCGTGTAGACCTGCTACCCCTATCTAGATGGTGTTGGGGCACGAAGACGAGGCAGTAAGTACCACAGGATCCCATCTCAGGGAAGGCGTTCCTTCTTCAAGTCTCTCACAGTAACAGGGAGCAAGTCTCCATTTGGAGCTAATGGGCCCGTAGCTTCCCTAACACCTGCTAAATGTCCTATTTAACAGCAGCTCCTGGCTCAGATGCTTCACTTTTTTTTTTTAGGGCAGTGTCACTGGCCCTCATATGTGGGACCCAAACCGGGGCCACTGGCTTCCCAAGACAGCGCTTAACCTCCACGCCACCTGGCCGGCCTGATGCTTCACTTTTATTGTGTTTACTTTTGCAGTTACTTTGAATTTATGAAAAATGATTCCAGTTTCCTATGGACACAGGTGTTACAATTTCCTTTGCAACACATTTAAATTTTTTTAAAAAGAGAGCTGGTTGTTTAAAAAATATCAAATATAATAGTATAGAATAAGAGAAAACCAAGAGATAGTTTGTGAATGACAGGGAACTACTCTCTTAAGAAGCCACAAAGATTGTGAAAGCAAGTCCCTGGGCAGGAGAGGCAAGGCTTCCAGCTCAATAGGCAAGGGACAGCTGTGATGAACCAGGAAGCTGGCACTCGTAAGGGGCGCCCTTCTCAGCTCCAGGGTCACTCTGTGCCCTGATGGACTCCATCCATCACCTCCCCTCCAACTCTCCTTCCCTGGGTGCCTGTGTCCCCCTAGAAATCAGCAGAGAAAAATCACAGGGAACTGGACAGCTGTTTTATCCTGACACTGTTAGAGCAAATAACACCCAGCCATGCATTTGCCACCAGAGCCCTACCTCCACCTCCAGGTGCTGCCTGTGGGTTGAGGGAGAAGAACCCTGATGACAGAGAGAGGAACGGAAGGCATGAGATACTAAAGTTAGACAACAGGAAGAACCTGAGTAGCAGGAGTTAGAACGTGCCTGACAAGACTGGCATTTCTTTAACAGAGCAGGTCAGAAAAGAAAAGGACAGCCCAGGGCACACCGTGGGGACCAGCCAGCTCACACACACGAGGGGAGTAATCCATCTGCGTCACCTAGTAGGCAACGGAGGGATCTGTGATGAATCAGGCAGCAGGCACCTCCACTGGGAGGGGGGTTCCCCTCTCATCTCCAGCAATTTTGCCTTCAGGAACGTGGCCCAGGTTCTGAGAAGCCCAAACCTGGCTTCTGAGGTGTACCTCTAATTTTTTCAATGCAGGCAAACAAGCCAGAGAGGGCTGGACTCTGTCCAAGGGCCACCAGTTTGCAGCCTCCATCTGGAGCCCACAGGGTTGGACCAACTGGCTACAGGAGGCTGGCGTCCCTTACGGCACGAGCACACATTAAGTGCCTGCTGTATGTCCAGGATTCTGCCCGTGGCCTCGGGCCCCCTGGTGTGGTTGTAAAGAAAACTCAGGAATGGGGGGAGCAGGAATGGGGGGAGGAGGAAGGCAGGCTGGCCTGGGGGAGGGGATACTCACACGCCCCTGACTGCAGCGTCAGGACCAAGACCAGCGGGCTGATCACCAGGTGCAGGCAGTTGAGGGGCCGTTTCCAGTTTCTGTCTTCCTGGTCAGGGTCCACGAGGGGGACACTGAGGAGCAGCAGAAACTCCACGGGCAGCTGTCAAGTGTCCAAAGGCGGGAGGGTGTCGCCAGAGAGGCCTGTGCCTGGGCTGGCTGCACCCTGAGCTCCGTTTCTTAAGAACGAGGTGTGTGCAGGCCGACTGTGTGCAGGCTGGCTCTGTGCAGGCCGACTGTGTGCATACCGGCTATGTGCAGGCTGGCTGTGTGCATACCGGCTATGTGCAGGCCGGCTGTGTGCAGGCCGCTGTGTGCAGGCCAGCTGTGTGCAGGCCGCTGTGTGCAGGCCGGCTCTGTGCAGGCCTGGGCTACGAGCTCGTGGCAGGCTCCTACTGCTGCTGTGACACACTGTCACGTGCTGAATGTCCTCAAACAGCACAGATTTATTCCCTTCAGGCTCTGGAGGGTAATAAGTCCTAAAATCAAGGTGTCGGCAGGACCCCACTTCTGGAGGCTCCAGGGGAGAATCTGTTTCCTGGCCTTTTCCAGCTTCTAGGGGCTGCCTGCATTCCTTGGCTTGTGGCCCTGAACCACTCTGGGCTGTACTTCTGTCATTACAACTTCTCTGACCCTCCTGCCTTCCTCTTTCCCTATAAAGACCCTTGTGATTCCATGCGGCCCATCTGGATACTCCAGGACACTCTCCCCATCGCAAGGTCCTGAATCACATCTGCAAAGTCTCTTTTTGCCCCATTAGGTTCTGGGGATCAGGATGGGGACATTTTTTGGGGGGGCATTTTTCAGCCAACCTTTGCACCTCATTCACTAATCCTGACACAAATACAACTCTGTGCATGGGAACTACTATTTTCCTACCTTCCAGGTGAAAGCTCAGAGAGGTTAAGAAACTTCTCCAAAGCCACACAGAGGGGGATATGCAGCTGGGATACAGGGTCAGCTTGGATTGACTCCACACCTTGTATTTTTAACTAATAACTAAATTAGTAATAATATTTACAGAATGTTTACTATATGCTAGGCACCATACTCAACCCCTCACACAGCGGTTTATTAAATTGTTACAACCACTGAGGTAGGCTGGATACTGTTTCCAATTCTTTAATCCCTTCCTGCAACAGAATTAAATACCCACACATTTTGTCAAGTGACTAGAATGTTGCAGAATGGGTTTCCCCTGTCCCACTGATGTTGAACTTGCGAATGTCACTTCCTTCCGCCAATGGGCTGTTGGTGACTGTGATATGAACAGAGGCTTAAAACATGCTTGTGAAGTTTGCCTTGGTCTCCTCTGCCAAGAAAACAGCACAGTCCCAAGTACCCACTGGCCCCAGAGTGAGACCTGGGGCCAACCTGAACACTGACCACACCCCAGAGGACCCGTAGGCCCTTGAATGGGAAAAAAATATTGTCATCATAAGTCAATGAGCATTTCGGGGTTGTTTGTTATGCAGCATTGTTGCAGCGATAACTTACTGCTACAACCACTCCAGAAGACAGGCATTATCATTATTCCCATTTTACAGAAGGGGAAACTGAGGCTCAGAGAGGTGAAGTGACTGGCCCAAGGTTATGACACAGCCAGAGCCACTGTGGGCTTCAAATACAGTTCATTATTGTCCCCCTGGGACTGAGGAAGCCTAAAGCGTATACATGTCGGAGGTTTCCAGGTTACCTCCTGGAAGGCAAGAGAGAGGTGACACCCCTGACTTTTTCTTCTGGGGGGTGAAAGGCAGCTGTAGCTGTGCCTCATGCATACCAGCCTGGATGGCCCTGGTGTTCAGACCTCAGGGGACATTCTGCCCAGGGAAGCAACAGGAGATCAGAAAACTCAGTCTTGTTCTCATTGGAATTCACCTTGACCTGCTCGCTCACCCCAGCCCTGGTTCTCCCCCACTCACCCAGTAAGGAGGGATCCCCTCCTCCTCTCTCTCTGTCCCTGGGCAGATGATCTCCTTCTCCCATGGGGGCGGGCAGAGCCCCAGGTCAGGCCATCAGCCACACTCAATGACTCAGTTTCCCGCATCAAGTCCCAGCTTATCTAATTCTGAGAAATCTCAGCAGATCCCCCGCCCCCCTCACTGAGCTGCAGGTTGAATGGCCACTGTCATGAAGCTGGGAGCCCAGTTCCAGGGTCCCCCCTCCTACCTTGAACACCTTGAGGACCTTCCAGTATGCTGGCTTGTATCTCCACTTCCTGTAATCCACGGGGTTGAGTGCCCGGACTAGGATCTGAGCCGTGGTCTCCTGGTAGAAGAGCAGCGGCTGGCCCTCTTCCCCTGGGTGCACAAGGTGGGGAGGGACAGGTGTCTGTGGTTGGCTCAGCCTTCAGGAAACCCTCTCCCCTCCCACCCATCCTCCCAACCCTTGGGAAGAAGGAAAAACCCAGTGCCTGGCAGGAGGCAGGCACATATGGCCCACAGCTCAGCCAAGGTACAGTGAGAAGTGAGGCTGGTTAGTGGCCTCATTCCTGGGGGCCCAGGGGGCCCCATCTCCTTGCCTCTCCATCCCCAGCCCTGCCCTGGTACCCCTGCCCCAGCTGGGCACAGGACCCCAGACTCACTGTAGTCATAGCTGTTGGTGGTAGAAGACACCCGCTCATCCTCGGAATCTGAGGGCATCTCTATAGGAGAGAGGAGCGTGCCAGGTGAGCCAGCCCGGGAGCCTGTACCCTCCCCACCCTCGTTCTAGGCTAGGGCCCCTCTGGGACAGGACAGCTTTCGGAGTCCAGTGGCCAGACCCTCTGTAGTTTGGATTTCTCAGCAATCACCACGCACGCTCAGAAATTCTTGCAGAGTGAGCAAGTTTAACTCACAAAACATTTTCAAACGTAACGATGGAGCTAGTAAATTTGGACAAAGCAAGCGATGAGGAGGCTTCACCAGCACAAGCCAAAGCACAAAGGTGGGACCCTGGGAGAATGAGTGGAAAAAGCACGAAGAGGTGCTGGGCAATGGCAAAGGCCTCCCAAGACGTGGGGCAGCAGGGAAGGGGGCAACGGATAGCAGCCTCCACTGGTCCTCTCTTGCGGGCTCAGTGCAGACCCTTACCCGGAGTGCCAGGCATAGAGTAGACCAGGGTTCTCCTCCGCTGCCATTGGTAGATCCAGGTACAGAGAACCACCGTGACCACATAGAACACGTAGAAGCCCAGGTAACCTGCAGATAAGGGCACAGGCTGTCACCAAGTGGTGTCCTGGTCGCAGGTCCAGACAACGAGGGCTGCTGGTTCCATTGCTGGTACGTGTTATTGGCAGCTCTCAGCATGCACCCAGCCCAGTACCAGTAGGTAAATGGCCATTTCCCAGAGCCTCCTCCACTGCCCCCTACTTTCCTAGGCCCATCTTCCCTTCCAACCCTCCACCCTAACAACCCAGAAATCAGGGAAAGAATGCCTAGCACAGAGAATGGCCTCCAGGATCCCATACAGGGGCTAAGGGTCCGTGCCCTGCTCTGCGCCCTGGGCCCCTGGACGGCTGAGCCCAGCAGACCACACCCCTGAGCTCTGGGTTCAGCCAGTGGGAGGTCTGACAGCAAATCAGGAGGCAGCAGGGGAGAGCCTCTGGGGTATTTCTTTCCCGCCCCCTCCCTGCTGTGGTGCCCAATCTCTAGCAGGGCCTGTGACCCTCTATGACTATCGCTCATGCTGGGTGACACCAGCTCCAGGACTCCACCCCTTGCTAGGTTCCAGCCACTCCACTCTGCCTCTACAGGCCTGGAGGGACAGCAAGGGGGGAACAGTTCCCACTCCTGCTGGTCCCTGAGTGTTCTTGCATCTCAGTGTCCCTGTCCCTTGTTGGTTTCCTTAACCCTCTGCAAACTGTCCCTCCACCCATGTCACTTGAGCCAGCTGAATGGAATGTGTGTGCTGCTGGGACCCTGACAGCCAGCATCCCGGCTACACTATTTGGTTAAATTTGAAATTGTGAAAATTCTGGACATCGCCCCTGGCTCTGTCCTGTCCCTGTAGGTTATCTGAACCGTGTGTTCACTTTTTGGCTCAAGCTGGCTTTAGTAGGGTTTCTATCCCTTGGAACCAAAGAAGCCCTGTCTCTGGGCCCTGCCGGCCACTCTCTCCTGTCCTCCTGGGCCTCCCACCCCATCAGCCCTGGGATGACCCCGCCCTGGCCCCGCGGCTGCTCACCCAGGGCCCATGGCAGTGTGACCCTGCCGAGGTAGAGTGCGGTAAAGATCAGGAACACGGCCACCATGTAGAAAATGATGTCCCTGAGGAAGGGCCTGGAAGCGGCTGTGAAGGGGCGCAGAATGGCGATGCCGCCGGCCACCACCGTGGTCACCAGCACACCAGCACCTGGAGGAGAGGATGCCATGCTCAGTCCACCCTGCGCCCCCTCCTGTTGCCCCACACCCCCCAGCCAGGCCCGCTCATACCAAACAGTGCTCCAAAGGCCAGGCCAGCTGTATGCGGGTCCGAGAAAGCCACCAGGGCACTGAAGATATCAGGTGCACCGTTCCCAAAAGCCAGGAAGGTGACGCCATGGGGGAGCATGTTAAGGGGCGTCAGTGCAGAGGCCCCAGCCTGCCCAGGCCTCTCCTGGGCCATGAGCTGCCACTCTGACTCCCAGCCACCCTCAAACTAGCCTCCCTCCCTCCAGGGTGCAGGACCTGGACAAAAGGATACTGCCACATTGTGGGAAAGTTTGAGCATGGTGGAAATGGCTGACAAGTTAGGGCAGAAACTGCGGAGAAAACGCAAAAAGGTGAAGAGTCCACAGTGGGTGGCCCCCTGCTATCACCCTTCCCCCAAACCTGGGGTCTCCCAAATGTCAACCTCCCAGGCTCCATTATTCCCATCTATAAGCTGGACCTGAGCCCAAGGCCAAACTCACAACTTCCCTGCCGTGACTCCGAGAATCATAAACAGGTAAAGCAGCCAGAAAGCCTGGGGGGGAGGAGAGAAGCAGAGGGGGAAAGGAGCATTAAAACCAGCCTGTGCCACCAGCCCCGTCCACCAGACGCTTGTGGGGTGGGGTCTCACATAGAAGGTGATGGCCAGGAGGAGGAGGTTGGGGGGGAAGTGGCAGAAGATGCCTTCCAGGTAGTCCAGGTAGCCTCCCTGGCTGTGGCAGTCAGGGTTGGTCCGGATGAAGTCACATCGGTCAGAGGCATTCAGGCCACACACATCACGACACTGCAGGAGAAGGGGGAGGGGGATGTAAGGGGTCGACACCCCAAGGGTGATTGGACCCATCTAAGCAGCTGAAGATAACCTCCTTCAGCATGGCCTCTAAACCCTCCAGGTGCCAACTACACACTTTAATTTTAAAAAATAAACTTGTGGAGCAGCTGGTTAGCTCAGGTGGTTAGAACGCAGGCTCATAACACCAAGGTTGCTGATTCAATTCCCACATGGGCCAAGAAGCTGTGCCCTCCACAGCTAGATTGAAAAAAACAAACCAACAAAAAAAACAACTTGACTTGGAGCTGATGGTGCCTGGAAAAACACACTGTTCCCCAATAAAGTTTTTAAAAAATAAAAATAAATAAATAAACTTGTGTTTGAAATTAACACCAGTAATTAATGAATACATGTTTGTTGTAAAGAAAATAAACAACAAACGTATAAAGATTTCTAAAGACTCCCTTCCAACCCCTGCCCTCCATTATCCCACCTCTCCCCAGAGGCCCCCCCCCCCAATCAGTGTGAAGCACAGCCTTACAGATGTTTCTCAGTACAGACATCCTACTTTATGGTTTGTTTTGTTTTACAGAACTGGATCCATCCTAAATCTCTCGTTTCTGCAACTGGCTTTTGCCACTTCGCGTATGCGCCATAACAGTGGCACACATAATGATGACGGCAGTGACAAGGTCAAAACATTCTGAGTGATTTCTAGATGCCAGGCACAGTGCCAGGAGTTTAAAATGTATCTCAGTTCATCTGCACAGCAGTCTCATGAGGAAGGTACGATTATCACGCCCATTATATAGATAAGGATAGTAAGGCCGTGGCGCAGGTCCACACAGCAGTAGAGTCAGGGTTGGGACCCAGGCCATTTGAGAGTCTAGAACCCCCATTTTTACTATCACCACCCTCTGCCTCCTGGTGGAGTCTTTTTCACAGCAGCAGGGTATTTCATTCTACAGAAGATACATTATAGAGGTAACATTTTCCTACTGGTGGGAATTTGGGTGTGTCTAATTTTCCAATAATACCATCTTGCCCACGACTCTCTGACCATATGTGCGAATATCTTGTCAGAGAGAATTCTAGAAGTGCAAGTGCTGAGTCAGAGCATACCCTAGCCTAGGTTTCTCCAGAAATGACCCAGAGACAAGGATGCACAGGGGTACCTCATTTTAGGGCACTTTGCAGGTATTACGTTTTGTTTTGTTTTACAGATGGAAGATTTGTGGCAACCCTGTGTCAAGTGAGTCTACCGGGGCTATTTTTTCCAACAGCATTTGCTCACTTGGTGTCTCTGTGGCACATTTTGGTAATTCTCGCTAACATAGGGAAGGGGCACGAGGACTATTTTTTGCAGAAGAAGGAATTAAGAGGTTGGATGCCAAGCCTGCTGCCTAAATGGTCCAAGACACAAAACAGGCAGATGGTTATCAATGAGAGTCACATGACCATCCTGTAGCTAAGCGCACGGCCCATTGAACACAGGTTGCCCTTTACAAGAGTTAAAAGCCAACCTGCCCCTATTCATCTTGCATCTTACTGAAGTTAAAGATAAACTTACCGTTGTTCGTCTATCCTCCCTGCCCTCCATACCAGTGAATTTCCCCGGGAAGCAGAAAACACAGATACACCCTGGCCTAGGGCATGCAGGAGGTCCCTCTTCCACTAACAATTAGAGGCCTCCACTCCGTCTATGGGGAGAGCCTTTGTTTTCTTACTTACTCTCTGCTAAATAAACTTATTTTACTTTAAACTCTATATAGGCTTACGTTTGAGTTCCTTCCTATGTAAAGCCAAGGACGCCCTTTGCCTGTAACACCACCAAATTTCACTTTTTCATCATCGTGATGCAGCTCAGTATAAGTGTAAATATAACTTTTCTTTGCACTAAGAAACCGAAAAATTCACGTGAGTTGCTTTATTGCGATATTTGCTTCATTGCAGTGGTTTGGAGCCGAGCCGGCAATATCTGCCTGTATATGTAACTTGTATATTTGGGAGGTGTATAGAATACGAGCAGCAACATGGGATGTGGGACAGGGAAGGAAAAAGGACAGGGAAGGCTAGGATGAGACTGTTCCCAGGGACAGAGGAGCTGGGTATTTATACTCCAACTCCTGTCGGTCATCAGCGAGGCCTGCTGGGGAGGGAGGGGCTAGTTTCCCAGCTTTTCCACCTGCGACGCTTATGGAGGGTTCAGGAAAATGATGCTGGCGACTAGAAGACAACAGAAACCCACCAAAATGGTAGGGGCCAAAGGACCTGGGCTGGGCCCGGACCGTGTCTGTCGCAGAAGGATAAGCACCTTAGACATTGATGGATTTTGCCAGAATGCCCTCCCCAAAGCTCTACTTATTATACCCACTCCCACCAGCAAGGGGAAATGAGCGTGTGTCTGCCACGGTCTTGTTCAATTTGGTAATTGTTCTTTTGCAATTCCTGGATGACTTGTGAAGTTAAGTGCTCTCTCCCTGTGTTAGTGGCCATTTTGATTCCTTTTTTCAACCGCCAGCTTTTTCATTTGGAATATTTGCCTCTACTTACTGACTTGGTGTAGCTCTCTATATAATGGATATTAGCCCTTTGTCCTGTCATGCATTTTGCTTAAGCTATGCCCTTGGTCTCGTAGACCAAAAAAAAAAAAAAAGGAGGGGGGGGGTTCTGTGGAAAGGAACCTCCCAGGGTGATCTGATTGTAACTTCCTAACTGGGCAGGTCAGGGTGGGCAGTCACGCCCCAGGCCTCTCACTTCGGTAGGGAAAGGTCTTACCAGCCTTGACCACTATTCTTGTGTACCTAGGTTAACACACCTTTGAAATGCCAGAAGTTATAGCCCTAGAAGGGGCATTCACCCTCTAGAGGGCACATAGTCTTAACTATATCCTGTCATCCAATCCCCTCCTTGCTTTCTCCCACCTCCATGTATGTCCTGTCCTTAATTCCAAACGCATAAAAGAAGCTGCAAAACTGTCATTCCTGGGAGCATTTGAGATCTGGCTCCCTGGCCTGTGCCATCAGTTAGGCTCCACTAAACTAAAAATTCTCTACAGATTGGGATGTTTCTTATGTTGACAGCCTAGAAGTTCCCCTTTCTCAAACGTTTTGTTCAAAAGCTTTGTCAAAACCACCTCAGATCCATTCGGATGGCTATTATTACAAATAAATAAATAACAGGTGCGGGCAAAGGTATGGAGAAGTTGGGATCCTTGTGCCTTGTTGGTGGGAATGTAAAGTAGTGCTGGGGCTGTAGAAAACAACATAGAAGTGCCCCCAAAAACTCAAAATAGAACTGCCATATGATCCCACAAATCCACTTCTGAGTATATACCCCCCAAAAAGTAAAAACAAGGTCTCAAAAAGGTACTTATATACCCACATTCGTAGCAGCATTATTTGCAATGGCCAAAAGGTCTTGAAACAACCCAAGTGTCCCTCGACAAAAGAATGGATTAAAAAATGTGGCGTCTCTGTATAATGGAATATTATTTGGCCTTACAAAGGAAGAAAATTCTGACACACGCTACCATGTGGATGAACCTTGAGAACGTTAAACTAAGTGAAATAAGCCAGTCATAAAGACAAATGCTGTATACTTCTATTCATATGAGGTATCTGGAGTAGACCAATTCATAGAGGCAGAAAGCAAATGGTGGTTGCCAGGGGCTGGGAGGAGGAGGAAACCAGGAGTGACTGTTGAGTATAGAGCTTCAGTTTTGCAAGACAAAAAAGTTCTGGAGCTTGATGGTGGTGATGGTTGCACAACAATGTAAATGTTCTTAATGCCACTGAGCTGTACTCTCAAATATGGTTAAGATGGTTAATTTTAGGTTATGTATATTTTACCATAATTTTAAAAACTTTATCAAATCCCAGTTCCACCTCCTCACAAGCCCTCTCTGAACTCCCACTGACATCAAACTGGAGATGAAGTTTCTTATCGCAGAGCCCTCTGGCCCACTGCCCACGCCTTGATCACTTGTTCTCAACTGATGCAACGCTGAGCCAACTGTACCGCTTTCCTGTGTGGTTGCTTCTGCCTGGTACAACCCTCCTTCTTTCCCCCAGTTAATCCTCATTCATCCTCTAGTTCTCAGTTCCCAAGATGCTTCTTCTGGGAAGCCTTGCCTGACTACCCCAGCCTAGGTCAGATCCCACAGTTATAAGCTCTCATTGCCCCAGGACTTTCAAATCCTCCAGTTATTTGTAGGCTCACAGACTTGTGTAATGCCTGCCTCTCTTCCACCAAAATCTTGTGCAGTGCCTGGCACATAGTAGGTCCTCATAACTGTTTTGCCACATACTGCTGGGCACCACCTCACTCATTCTTCGTAACAGACCTAGGAATTCGGTACAATTGTTTCCACTTTACAGATGAGAAAACTGAGGCCTTCCCAGCCACCTCTTCCATCTCACTCCATCATATCTTCATTCTCTTTTCTATTATTCTCACCACCAAGTGAAATTATCCTGTGGGTTTACTTGTTGACTTGTTTCTCATCTGTGTCCCCCGCTAGAGTATAAGCCCCATGAGGGCAGGGACCATGTTTATCTGCTCCCTGCTATACCTCCATCAGGTGGCACAGTTCCTAGCACACAGTAGGTGCTCAATAAATATTGGATGACTTAGTGACTAATCAAAAAGAACATAGGTGAGGCATGGGTGGCCTTTCCCACCAGGCCTTTCCTGTAGCCTGCCTGGACAGTGGCAGGCCAGAGGCTGGGGGGGCCTTCCAAAGGGCAACTGCCCGTGTCTGGGAGGTGGTGTGAATTCAGCATGAGGTGGTCACGAGTTCACATCCCAACTCTTGTCACTTCCCTCATAACCAGCTTGCCCTCCCTGGACCTCGGCGTCCTCAACTGTAGCACAGAGATAATCACATCCATCTCAGAGGGGTAGAGGGATAGATTTGGTGAGCTTGGTACAGTGCTTGATAACTCAGGTGATCTGGCACAAACTACAGTCAACCCCGGTTTTCCTGCCCCCCCGGGAGCATGCCCCAAGAGGCAGCGGTCAATTTTATAAACACAAACTGCTTTCCCACCTGTAAAATGGGTGTAATTACCTGTTCACTTGCCTCAGAAGGGTGGGCATGAAAGCACTTTGCAGCCCTATAAAGTTGGGAGGTGCACTAAACACTCTTAGCCCATTGTTACAAGCGGGGAGGAAAGTTATCTCATTCTCCAGCTGAAGAAAATACAAGGGGAGAGTTCCAGCCCCCTGCAGCTGGAGGGGACTCCAGGGAGTGATCTTGAGCAGTCCTCTGCCTTCAGTCACTCACTCTGGATCCAATGTGACCTTTCCTCCCCTCCCAGACATCGGAAAGATGCAAGTTCTCAATGGCCCATAACCTCCCTGTCTGGGAGGAAGCCTGTTTGCCTCTCGCCTAAGCAACACCATCTCTGCATGTATCTAAGTTAACAGCACCATCCCTCCAGTTGCTAAGGCCAGGAATCTGACCATCTTTGATTCCTCTCTTTCTCCCAATACCATACCTCTCCGTCAAATCCATCAGTAATATCCCACTCCTTGTGCCTCCAATATTTATCCCAGATCCTCCCACTACTTTTCTATATCCCACACTCACCATCGCTCACTTGGATAACTGCAGGAGCCTCCCCACTGGTCCTCCTGCTGCCATTCTTACCCCTTTAGTTCCATTCTCCCAGAGGAGCCAGGGAGATCCCTTGAAGAAATAAATCCGATTTTGACATCCTTCTGCTTAAACCTTCCATTGGCTCCCCACTATTATAAAGCAAATCTCACCTCCTAGTCTCAGCCTATAAGACCTTTTGTAATCTGGCCACCACCACTACCTCTCTATCCTTGTCTCTTAACACTACCCCCTCACTCACCCTATTCCAGCCATTCTGTCATCCTCACTGCTACAGAAACACACAAAGCTTGCCTCAGGGCCTTTACACCTGCTATTCTCTTCTGCCTGGAATGCTCTTCCCCCAGATATCTGTATAAGTGGCTTCTTTTCTCCATTCAGGGCTTGACTTATAGAAGCCAATCTGAAACAGTTGGAAATATTCCCTTCCCCAATATCATTTGATCCTATTATTTGCAGAACACATAGCATCTTACCACCTGCATTTGACATGTTTACTTCTTTATCTGTCCTTCCAGGGGACTGTTAGCTCCATGAGGACAGAGATTTTTGTCTCTGTTGTTGCCTGGTATATCCCAGGGGTCAGCTCAGTGCCTGGCACATAGCAGATGCTTGATAGGTATGTGATGATTGGAAGAATATAACCCCACCCATACCAGCTTCCTGCCTGGATACTCACATCTACCACAGAGGTCTGGTTCAAACCGGAGGCTGGAAACTCAAGGCTGGTGTGGTTCCCCGTAGTTGGGCCGCTGGCCCCAAACACTGTCCCCATCAGCAGCACACAAAGTAAAGGCAGCACCCACTGCAGATTCAGCTGTCTGCCGGCCATCAGCCCCCGCGGGGCCTGGCCTTCACGCTCTGCTTCCTCTTCTGCAGTGTTTCAGTTCCAAATGGCTTGCAGCTCCAGAGATCTGCAGGGTGTGGGAAAGGGTCAGTGTCACTGAAGACCCCAGGATCCAGCAGGAGGGGCCTGAAAACTTTTTCAACTGAGAAACTGCCCATCCTTCTCCCCCGCACCAAAGGAAAACCAATGTAGAAACCCATATTCTGGATAGAGATTGCTGGAGGGACCCAGCCCTCACCTCTCCACATTCAGCAAGAGATTAGATATGCACTTCTTCCTGTGCCCCTAGTAATATCTCCATGGAAACCCAGGACCCTCCTCCTTATCCTGAACTGAGAATATGAAAGCTGGAAGGGACTATCCTGAGATTGGAAATTCAGAAACTCTTGCATCTGGGGGCTAGGTGGGTGAGATAAATATAGGAAGTGGGCAGTGGTGGGGTCTGGGCAAGTCCTCAGAACAAAGGAAAAAAACATACTTCTGTGAGTGGATTTGGCCTCTGCGCCACTGGTTTGAGACTACTAAGCAATACCGTCATTCTATGTCTTACAATGAGCCAAGCACATAACACCGATGGCCTCATTTAATGCCCACAACTCATTAGGAGGGGGCACTACTATACTCTATACTCCCATTTTACAGATGAGCAAACTGGGGCACAGAGCAAGGCTCTTTCCTCACTCACAGCTCCCTTATCTAGTTCTCAGAACAACTCTGGAGAACTTATTGTCCCACCCCTTTTAGAGGAGGGAGCTGGGCTCAGAGCAGTTCCATAACTTGCCTGAGGTTACACTGCAAGAGGGTCACAAAGCCAAGAGTACCTCTGATAGGGAAAGGAGGCTCAGAGGGAATCTAATTGCTCCAAGTCACACAGCCTGTTTAGCAGATTCCGGCACAACTCGGCCTTTTCCCTCAATACCAGGGCAAAACCAACTTCATTTTTCTTCCAAAGAAATTAAACGGGGAAAAAAAATCCTTGGCACACTAATTGTCTTCTTTTGGCTCTTCCACATATTTAGATGAGCATGTTTTACTCTTGCCATCAAGAAAAACACAGCCTGAAAAACAGCGTTGGGGTGTGTGTTTTTTTTGCAATCCTTTGCACAAGCGTTTCTCAACGTCCTGGCTGAGGCAGGATGGGGAGGAGTAGGCCCTGAGGAAGTAAAGCAGGTTGAAGGAGGTACAAATGCCCTGTCCCAGCACTCTTTCCTCACCTGTTGACTCTTTTCCCTCTTCTGGTGTTCCCCTGAATTTCATTCACTTGTCACCGACCTGGAAAGTGCTGCCTTGGAACCAGAGGCTCCAGGTTTCCAACTCAGCCTCAGTCACTTAAGAGCTGTGCAGCCTTGGGGAGGTGGCGTCACCTCTCTGAGTCTCTGACTCCTCGGTAGAATGGAGACAAATACTGGCTCGTCGGCGCCTACAAGAAGGGTTCTCTGGTGTCCCCAACTTGAGGATCAACCCGCCTCTCTCCTATTGGCCGCCGATTTCTTCTGCTCATTCACAGGGAAATGTTTATGGCGCGTCTCCCGTGCGCCTGTCCGGTGCCAGGCGCTCAGACGCCCGCAAGTTCTACAGACCTAATAGGAAGGGGCAGAAAACCGGGACTGCGACCACCTTTGCGGCTGCACTTTCCAGGTGCGAGGCGACCCGTAACCTCCGAACCTTGACCCCGCCAGGCCTCGCGGCCCTCTCGGTGCCCGCCAGCTGCAGCGTCCGGGGCTGGTCCTGGGGCTTCATCCAGGGCTCTGCCCCGCTCCGGCCCCGCCCCTTACACAGCCCTGCCCCCCAAGGACACGCCCTTCAGGGCTCGCCCCGCCCCTTTCCTTAAAGGCACAGGCTCCCAGGAAGAACTCGAGGGTCCTCCCCACTTGCCACCCTTCTTAATCTTCTGCCCATCGGTTCTGCTTTCGCATCTAAAGCAGAAGCGGAGATGAAACCTGAGGGGTAAAGGCAGCAGGAGGCCGGAGGGGGGAAGTTAGAGGGTGAAACTAAGGTGAAACTAAGGGCTTCTATTTCCAAGGAAGAGGTGGGTGAGAAGATGGCCAAAATGCTTCCAGCAGTCAATGGTGATAAACAGCATTGGAGAAGGTCTCAGAGGGGGACAGCCCCACCTTACCCACAGATATTCCGGCTGTCCTGCCTGAAAGGCCTCTATTTGACACTGAGTTCAGCATTTCCCTCCAGTAGCATCGCTTTTAAGGGAAGAATAAAGGCAACTACTGGTAGGTCATCACAGTGGGGGTTAATGATCTATTAATACCAGTCCTGGCTGATGTAGTTTTTATCCCCAATTTCCCAGCCTCCGGGGGGAACGTCTGGTCATCTCTGTCTTCCCTTCTGCTGGCCTGCGGAGAACACAGAGGTTGGAAGGGAGATGAAGAGGCTGCGTGGGGGCCAGTGTCTCCTCCCAGGCCATGCCTCCAGCCCCGTGCCCACATCCACCATGGGCGCACATCTAATCCCACACCTTTCTCTCAAAGTCAGCCAGCTTCCTCATCATCTGCAGGACAGGGGCCCAGCTCTGAGCTTGGCCCGCAGAAGCCCTTCACTGTCAAGCCCTAGCACCCTTTTCTGACTTCCTCTTTTACCCCCACCTCTGGCCCCCGGACATGCTCTTGGCCACACTTCTGCTCCTGCGTCCCCTGCCCGGGATGCCGACCCATCCCTTCTCTACCTGACAAACTCTTCCTCATGTTGCCAGGCCCAGCTCAAACACCAAGGCCTCCAGGGAGTCTTCCCCTCTTCCCTGTCCCTCCAACCCTGAGGCTTCTTGCCTTTAGAGAGAGAGCACACCTCGAGTTCCCTACTTGATATGTTTGGAATCACAGAGCATGGGGTTTCTCTGTGGCTTTCAGTAAACATTTAGACTCTCTGAGCCTCCGTTTCCTTCCCTGCAAACGGAGATGACAGCAGTGCCTACTCAGGGTGTCCTGGCAAGATGAAACATAATGCCATGTGTAAAGCCCCAAGCCCCGTGTAAACACTCCCTCAATGGAAGACATTGTTGCTGCTATTACTCCATTAATCCTACAATGTAGTGACTTACCTGCCTGTGTCTTCCACTGGTGGGGAGCCCTTCACAGTAGGGTGCAGGCCCAGCTGGTCCCAAGGTCCAGGCAGCCAGCACACGGATACTCATAGTTAGTGTCTGTGGGTGGGAATGGTGGAGTCGGCTCTGAGGTCAGCTGCCCCCCAGGTCGCCTGCTGCCTGGGGAAGGGGATCAGGAATTGCTGAGTTGGGAAACTAAGTCCTCCTTCCCTAAGGGGCCTTTCCTCTGGTGTTCAGGGGCCCAGCCAGGGTGATGACTGATGTCACCATCCTAGCTCAGCTGGGCAGGCATCACTACCTCTCTGTCTCCCTGGGACTGGGGAGGGAGCAGGAGAGGGGACAGAATGAGTGTCTGCTGAGAAAAGCCCAGAAAGCTTCCAGGAGAAGGATCACTGGGGACAGAGAAGGAAGGACAAATGGGGCCTGGGACACACCCTGGTTTGCCCCTTCTCTGGTCGGCATTAATCAGTGTTAGGGCCTATTTGCGTCTGGAAAAGGCCATTTTGACATCACAGGAGCAGCTTCAGCAATCACTCAGATCCAGGTTTGAATCTTAATGCTGCCATTTACTGGCTCCTTGGCCTTGGACAAGTCATCTTATCTTTTTGAGCCTCAGTTTTCTCGTCTGGAAAATGGGGCTACCAATGGCACCTATAGGATACTCATAGGACAGTGATCAGGAGGCGCAGAGATTATATATGTAAAACCCATAGCCCATTGCTTGGTACTTGTAAAAACTGGATAAATGGAAGTTGTTGTTCTTATCATCATTATTAATGAGAATAGAGGGACCTGACACAGTGTCTGGTGCTCAGTAGGTGAAAATGTTGATTTCCTTTCCTTGAGGGGAAGGATTTTGTGTTTGTATCAGTTATCTATTGCTGCATGACAAACCATCCCAAAACAAAAGAGGCCTAATACAACAACGAGTGTGTTTTTTCATTTTGTTTTTGTTTTTGTTTTTTTTTAATCGCTGAGGGTTACTGTGGGTCAAGAATCTGGGAAGGGCTCAACTGGACAGTTTCGATACGGGTCTCTCTTGTGGGTGCAGTTAAATGGTGGCTAGGCTGGAGCGGCTTGGGCTGCCCAGGCATTCCTCTTTCATCGTGGTATCTCATCGTCTCCATGTGCTCTCCCTGCATGAGCTGGTCTGGGGGCTTCCTCAGAGCATGGCGGCCTCAGGCAGCCAGACTGCTCAAATGGCAGGTCCAGGACGTGGGGCAGCTCAGAGACCTGGGCCAGGATTCCAGGGAACAAAGCAGAAGGCATATTGCCTTTTATGACTTAGTTGTGGAAGTGACACTATGTCACCTAGTGTCACGTCCACCATAGTCACAGGGCCACCCAGATTCAAGGAAAGGAAACGCAGACGCTGCCTCTCTGTGGGAGGTACATCAAAGTCACTTTGTGGGTAGAGTATGTAATATGCAAGCTACTGATATGTGATATGTCCTCTTTTTTTTTTTTTTTTTTTTTGAGGGCAGTGTCACTGGCCCTATTGTGGGACCGAACCGGGGCCACTGGTTTCCCAAGCCAGCGCTTAACCACCGCGCCACGCAGCCAGCCCACTACTGATATGTCTATGGAAATGCAATCTGCCACCAGGCCTAAATCCACAGAGGTGACTAACGATGGATATTTAGGTGGCATAATAAGCAGAGGAGGGGAGCTATATTTTGGAGGTAGGGGGAGAAAAGACCCTTAAATCCCATTGGGTGGAAAGCTGCCTATAGCATCACATGCAGGCTAGTCCTGTTTTCAGCCTCTTATGAACAAACCTCAAACGAATAAAAATAAAGAATGACTTTACTTATTATAAATTTACCATGAAAATGTATTATTAAAATAAATAATGATTTTATTGAAGACTTACATTTATAGCGAGTGTTCACATGCTTGTCCCATTTAACAGCCTTGTGGGGTGAGGGCTACCGTGATCCCTATTTCACAAAGGAGGGAAATTGAGGTTCAGGGAGATGAAGAGACCAGTCCCCAAGACACTCATTGGGAAGTGGCAGAAACGGGATTTGCACCCAGCACAAAGTGAGTCCCCTTTGCCACCATAGCCCGAGGGTTCTCCGTCACTCAAAGGTAAGGCTAGATGTGTCTGACACGCAGTACCCCTGCTCAGGGCATGGGTGGCAGCTCCAGAAACAATACAAGTACCTGGGAAAGTGTGAGCAGAAGTAGTAAGGCTTGAACAGGAAATTAAAGGAGGAAAGAGAGAGAATCAGAGCTTTCAGTCTTAGCCCAAGAGGCCCAGAGACATAGAAGTTTCCTTAAGGTTCCTGAGTCTCTCTGCAACCA
The DNA here is from genome assembly GCA_033961575.1 of Aselliscus stoliczkanus. Classification (NCBI taxonomy): domain Eukaryota; kingdom Metazoa; phylum Chordata; class Mammalia; order Chiroptera; family Hipposideridae; genus Aselliscus; species Aselliscus stoliczkanus. The sequence goes on from CM066736.1 coordinate 8,597,825, forward strand.
ATGCAAGTTCCCTCTTGATCCTAGCGGCCCTGACACAGTCACTGCATCTACTTAAACCCCTCCAGGACGAGATGCTCATTACCTCCTGTGGCAGCCCAATTACCAGTGGACGGTACCAGACGTGAGGGAGTGCTTTCACTGGCATTGCCTGGAGGGGTCTCCATGGGAATCATCCTACAAGAAAGAGACTTGGCAATTGATAAATGTCAATTTTTTTTTAGATGCTTTTTATTGGGGAATTGGGGGAGGGGAACAGCATTGGGGAATTGGGGAAGGGGAACAGACAAGTTGCTGTCCTTTTTTGTTCTTCAGCCTAGTTGTGGAGGACGTTGTTCACTGGCCCATGTTGGTATCGTCATTGCGCTCTTCCCGATTGAGGCAGATCGGTCACCAGTGTCTGGACGGCTGCTCACGCTGGTTCACGGCAGCTCACATCGGCTGCCAGCCGCTCACGCTGGCTGCCGGTCACTTACTGTAGCCTATGGCAGCCCACTGCAGCAGGGGCTGCAGCTATGCCATCCTGGGGACTCACAGCAGCCCAGCTCCAGGTGGAGCTGTTGTTCACCATCTTAGCTGTAGAGGGTAGTATCACTGGCCCTCATATGTGGGATCCGAACCGGGGCCCTGCTGCTCAGAGCTGGCGTCCCAAGCCAGCTCTTAACCAATGTGCCACTCGGCTGGCCCATAAATGTTAATTTTAAGAGCCTCGAAAGCACATGTGTCTTTTGTACCACCATATCACTTCTGGAGGTTTCCTGAAGTAAAAATATTTAGACAATGCTATCAGCACAAAAATGTTTACTACCGCAAATTTAACGATGGTGCAATAATTTAAAATACTCTAAATGTCCAATAATGGCCCTTGACATTGTTGTGTGCCATTAACAGCATTGTTAAACCCATTTTGGTAAAACTCTTAAAGCACTTCTCTTACGGGTCCCCCTATATATAGTGGATAAGAATTAGGTCTTCAGATCAGTTAGACCTAGGTCCCCAACTCACTTGAATTTGCCTCTGGCAGAAGTCACCTCTCTTCTTGGACTCTGGTTTCCCATCTTTACAACAGGGTTAGGATTTCATGGACTTCTTAGGGTAATTGTGAAGATTAAACAAGGAACGCTCGTCAAGTGGATGCCAGATGTCTTGTCGACAGGAACACAGAATGCCCTGGTGGTCACTCCTGAGCCACAGCAATGGCCACAGGAGGCCATATGACCCATATAGGGAGGGTCACAGGCTGAGCCATGCTGGGGCAATGCTGGCACAAGAGGGGGGCCCACCTAGTGCTAACTAGACCATCTCTGAGCCAGACCTGATTACTCTCTGCCTGGGACCCCCGTTCTACTTGCCTGGCCAGCTTCCTCGGATGGTGGGGACCTTAAAAACTGACTGGGACATGATAGCACCTGTTACGATAGATGTACACATTGTGAAATGATGACCACAATCAAACATACTTATCTATCATCTGACATAGCTACCACTTTTGTGTGTGTGGTGAGAATACTTTTAAGGTCAATTCTCTTTGAAAATTTCAAATATCTAATATAGTGTAGTTAACTACAGGCACTAATTAGTTCTAACTAATGTAATGCTGTACATTAAATCTCCAGAACTTACTCATCTTGCATAACTGAAACTTCGCACCCTTTGACCAACAACATTTGCCCATTTTCCTGGCAACCATGCTCTCCTCTCTGTTTCTGTGAGTTTGACTATCTTAGATTCCACATATAAATAAGTAAGACCATGCTGTATTTGTTTTCTGTGTCTGGCGTATTTCACTTAGCATCGTGTCCTCTTGGATCCATGTCACAAATGGCAGGATCGTTTAATAATATTCATATATATATTATATATATATAATATATATATATATAATATATATTACACACACACACACACACACCTGACATCGGACAATTAAGTTTGTGAATTCATCCTAGAAAAAGTGCTGCATATCTCATTGCTGAATATCACTATGGTCACCTTCAAAGTCCTCCCCTTGGGAAGCTATGCACAGATACCAGCGACTAGTCCACATTTCAAAGCAATTTTGGAACTCTTTTTCTGGAATGGCCATCAGAGCTGTCATCGTATTACCCTTGATGTCCTGAATGTCATCCAAATGTTTTCCTTTCAATATTTCCTTTATCTTCAGGTAAAGAAAGAAGTCACTGGGGGCCAGACCAGGTGAGTAGGGAGGGTGTTCCAATACAGTTCTTTGCTTACTGGCTAAAAATTCCCTTCCAGACAGTGCCGTGTGAACTGGTGCATTGTTGTGATGCAAGAGCCATGAATTGTTGGTGAAAAGTTCAGGTCCTCTAATTTTTCCACACAGCCTCTTCAGCACTTCCAAATGGTTAACTGTTTTTCAGTTGGTACAAATTCATAATGAATAATCTCTCTGATATTAGAAAAGGTTAGCAATGTTTTTGCAACAAGTTCACAAACTTAATGTCAGACCTCCTCTGTGTGTGTGTGTGTGTGTGTGTGTGTGTGCGCACATACATAGATCACATTTCTTTATTTGTTCTTCCATCAGGGAGTACTTACATTGTTTCTATACCTTGCCTATTGTGAATGATGCTGTAATGAACATAGGAGTGTAGATATCACTTCAAGATTCTGATTTCATTTCTTTTGGAAAAATACCAGAAGTGGGATTGCTGAGTCATAAGGCAGTTCTATTTTTAATTTTCTGAGAAACCCCAATACTGTTTTCCATAGGGGCTGCACCAACTTACATTCCCACCAACAATGCATGAGGCTTCCCTTTTCTCCACATCCTGGCCCTCCCTTGTTATCTTTCTTTTTTTTTTTTTTATAATAGCCATCCAGACAGGTATGAGATTATATCTTGAGATTTTCTTTAGCATTTCTGAAAAGGGTCTTTTTTTTAAAGATTTTATTGGGGAATTAGTGGTGGGGAACAGCGTTGGGGAACTGGGGAAGGGGAACAGACAAGTTGCTGTCCTTTTGTTCTTCAGTCTAGTTGTGGAGGACATTGCTTCACAGGCCCATGTTGGTATAGTCATTGCACTCTTCTCGGGTGCAGATCGGTCGCAGGCTTCTGGACGGCTACTCACAGCGACTCTTGGCAGCTCACACCAGCTGCCAGCCATTCACGCTGGCTGCCGGCCACTCACTGTAGCCTATGGCAGCCCACTGCAGCAGGGGCTGTAGCCAACACCATCGCCAGGGCTTGCACAGCCCAGCTCCAGGTGGAGCTGTTGTTAGCTGTAGAGGGCAGTGTCACTGGCCCTCATATGTGGGATCCGAACCGGGGCCGCGGGCATCCCAAACCAGCTCTTAACACGCCACTCAGACGGCCCTGTAAAGGGTGTTTTTTAAGAGACTTCCCGGAGTGCAGGGGCTGCCAGGCTGACTGCTGCCACCAGCTGGTTCTGCTGGGATTTGCCTCAGTAGCCCTCAGGTGAAGGCCTGTCCTCTGCCGGCATCCCTGACTTTCCAGCATCTCTAACCATCTCCAATGGCCTCTGCCTGACTGTTCCCTGAGGCCAGGTCCCTCCCTCCCTCTCCTCCCTTCCTTCCTTTGTTACCCTCCCTCCCGGGGCACAGACCTTGCCCCAACCTTGCACTACACTAGGCCATGATCCTGTTGTCCCCAGCTATTAGTTATCTCTTCAGTGAAGGAATGATACCCATGTATGCGTAGACATGCTTTCATGTGCTCCAAAAACTTCCCAAGGACACACAGACACATTTGTTGGCACTCCCTTATACCCCATCCTGCTTCCCCTACAATTATCCCCACCTCAATGACCACTCCATCCCCCAGGGATTCAGGCCAAGGGAAACTGGAATCGTCCTGGATTCTTTCTCTCAGCTCACCCCAGCCATTCCTTCAGCGAGTCCTTCGCTGAGAATGACAAAAACTATGTCCCAAGTCTGACTGCTTTTCTATTCTTCCTTGGTCATGTTCCTGGTCTGAGTGCCCAGACAGCTGCAGGACACTCCTCACCGTCACCCTGCTACTGCCCTAGTCATCACCACAGGTGCCTGAGGGACTCTGTTAAAACTCTAAATCAGATCATGTCCTACTCTGCTCAAAATTCCCCCATGGAGAAAAATTTTGCAAATCATTGATCTCCTAAGGGACTTGTACTAGCATATGTAAAAAACAAACACGAAATGAAACGAAACAAAACCTCCTACATTTCAATCATAAATAGGCAAATAGTCCAATAGGCAAAGGATCTGAATTGACATTTTTTTCAAAGAGATATATAAAGGCCAATAAGCATATGAAAACGTGCCCAACATTATCACTCATTAGGGAAATGTGAACCAACACGAAAATACTGCTTTACACCCATTAGGATGGCTAAGACTCAAAAAGATGGATGATAACAAGTGTTGGTAAGGATGTGGAGAAAATGGGGCCCTCATACAGTGGTGAGAATGTAAAATGATGCAGCTGTTTTAGAAAACAGCTAGGCAGTTCCTCAAAATGTAGAATACCAAATATAGAATTACCATATGACCCAGTGTACTAGTCAGCTCGGGCCGCCATATCAAAATATCACAGACTGGAGGCCTTGAACAACAGATAATTATTTCTTACAGTTCTGGAGGCTGGGAAGTCCAAGATCAAGGTGCCAGGATGGTTCATGGGTTTTGATTTAAGTCGGTGTTTCTAAGTACATTACTGTTATTATTTTTATGCTCATATTGTCTTAGTGGGAGCCCCCCTATAAACCAGCTCTTGGCCTTTTGGACATGTCTCTATCCTTCCTTGAGAATCTCTTTGCTGCTCCCTGGCCAGCCCTGGAGGCAGCCATTTCTCCCAGGACTTCGGGCTCCCTTTAGTGGAAAACAAGATCTAGGTTCACGCTGTGCTCATTGCTACTGTGGCGTCATTGCTCCTGGGACCTCTTAAGTGAACAGAGCTTGGAAATACATACGTATGAGTGTGTTTCCAGATGTCCACATAGAAATATAAAAAACCATGAGTTGATACTGATACCTTTGTTTTCAGCCCAAATACCACAATAATCTTCTGAGGCTTTTATCCAATACAAATAAGCCTGGATCCTAAATCAGCCTTGTAGTTGTTGATGTGCTCAATTCTACAGTTGATACACAGAGAATAGTTGCGGAATTGCTACCCCATCCATTTCACTTTGAAAAAACAAACCTCTAACATAGAGTTCCAGATTCATTCTGTGTGGTTATATTATTTATTTAAAATAAGTCAGGTTTATTTGTTTCTCCTTATATTCAGTATTATGGATTTTCCCCATCTTGTTGATTCGTTTCTAGGTATGTAAAATATCAACACATGTCCTAAATTCAAAACGATACAAAAAGATATACTACTAAGAGCTGTCTGATTCTCTCTCCTAACCCTCCACCTCCATTCTCACCTATCTCCTTGGGGAACCAGTTTCATTAGTTTCTGGTTTATCCTTCCTGTGTTTCCTTTGCAGAAATTAGAAGATTCAAATAAATGTTATTTCCCCTTCTTTCTTACACAAAAGATAGTATACTATATATACTTTTTGGTACTTGGCTTTTTCCAATTAACTCTGTGCCTTTGTAATCACTCCAATTCAGTTTTTGGGGAAATGTCCTCCTTCGTCTTTATAGCTGCATAATATTGCATTGTGTGGATGTTCCAAGTTATTTAATAGATGTCCTCTGTATGAGTGGTAGAGTGTTTCCAATATTTTAAAATTACCAGCAATGCTGCAGTGAAGAATCTTATACGTAAGCACTTTGAAGTGGGTTTGCTGGCTTTTAAGTGGGTTTGCTGGGTCAGAAGGTAAGTGTGTATAAAGTTTTATTGGATATTATCTATCCATTTACCCTCCATTCTGCACACCTACCAATGATGCATGCGTGCCCATTTCCTCAGGCTCATAAAGAGATTGTGTTGTCAAACTTTTATTTATTTTCTAATCTGATAGATGAGAAGTGATATTTCAGTGTCGTTTTCTTAAAATCTTTTTTTTTGAAAAGTAGTACAATTTCTGTGTAGCCTTTTCCCAGTTTCTCCCAATGATAACATCCTATATAACCAGAATACGATGATCAAAATCAGGAAATTAACATCAACACAATACTTTTAACTAAATGACAGACCTATTCAGATCTCACTATTTTTTACATGCACTCACTGCTTTCGGTGTATATTTCTACGAACTTTTATCCTCAATGTAGCTATAATTTGCATTTTTCTTATACTGAAGTGATTATTTTCCACAAGTTTAAGAATCATTTTTACATCTGTTTTCATGAATTGCCTGTTCATATTTTTTGCCCATGTTTCTATCTGGTTTTCACATGTTTTCCTCCTTAAATTTAAAGAGGTTTTTTTTTTTTTTTTTATAGACTAGTGATATTAGCCCTTTACCTATGATATATGATGTAAATATTTTCTTCCAGTTTGTCAGTTGTCTTTTGACTTTGTTTATGGTGCTTTGGACATGGAAAAGTTAAAATTTTATGTAGTCAACTGTATTCATTTTTTTATTGCATCTGTCATTTTATTGTATTTTGAGTCACAGTTAGAAAGCCTATTCCCACACACAAGTTATGCAGGAATTCACCCATTTTCTTCTAGTATTTGCAGTTTCATTTTTTACGTTTAGTCTCATCATTTAATAGTTTTTCTTGTGTATGGTGTGAAGAATGGATCCTGGATCAAAAGAAAAAAAGAAAAAAAGGAGAGAGCATGTTGGGGATAGTTGGAAAAATGTGAATAAAACCCTGTATTAGATAATAAAACGAATGGTAAATTTCCTGTTATAATGGTATATTGTGGTTATGTGGGATAATGTCTTTTCTCTTATGAGATACTGACCATCTGCTGTATTTAGGGTTGACACCTCAAGTAACTCTCCATGATTGAACAAAATTATATAGACATATATAAAACTATATATGCATATATCATGAGACATTAGTTACATGTGACAAAATACTAGCAATTGATGGCAGGCATACGGGCATTTACTCGACTCCTTGCAACGTTTCCCGAGGTGTGAAATTTGGAAAACTAAAGATTCGGAGGGAAGTGTGCTACGCAGGGGGTCCCTAAGGGGGGGACAGGGATTCCGGAGCCCTTTAAGATGGGCCCCGCCCTAACGCCCCGCCCCCCCGGGCCCCGCCCACCCCGGAAGCACTCGGCCCAAGTCCCGCCCCTTCGCCGGGGCCCGCCGTTCCCCGCCCCCTCGGAGTGCAGTCACGTGAGCCCGGCTGCAGCGTCCGGCTCCGTGCAGCGATGGTGGCCCCGGCGTGCGGCTCCCCCGGGGGCCGCCTGGCCCGGGCGCTGGCCCGGGTGCTGACCCTGGTGCCAGTCCTGCTGCTCGGGCTGGCCCTGGACGGCCGGACGGGCGCGATTCCGAGCCCGGGGGGCCCCCGGGGAGCAGATGGGCCGGTGCCACCGGCCTCCCGCAGCCGCTCGGTGCTCCTGGACCCCGAGACGGGTCAGCTGCGCCTGGCAGAGGGCCGCCACCCGGACGCCGTGGCCTGGGCCAATCTCACGAACGCCATTGACGAGACCGGGTAAGGGTTGGCCCGGCCCCGCGTGGAACCAGCAGGGAAGGGGGTTCCGTGGGCCCGGTGCCTCGCCTGCCCCTAGGACCAGCCTCTTGCTGGTGGCAGTGCCCCCGTCTCCCGGGGGACTGCTTCCCACGTCTGAGGCTGCTGCACCACCGCTGGACCAGGTCCCGGTTGGCTGAGAGCTAATGCAGCAACCCTCAACCGTGGGAACCAGCCCCTTGCCTTCAGCCTGGGGTGACAATGCCTTGTCCCCCTAGAGACCAGTCCTGGGCATCAGGGCCTTAAGTGCCTCCATCTGGATCAGGTCCATGGCCGGTGGGTAATAAAATAATAACTCCTATTACTCTCTGCCTCCCCAGCCCCTGGGCCTATGGGGTTGTGAGCTTTCCTAGAAACTAACTTTCACTTCCTTCTTTGTACTGTATTTACCCCATAAGTGCCAGCCTCTTGCCTCCATCAGAGCCAGGGCAGCGGGACTGAGGCTGGGTTCCAGGCCAGTCGGAAAACAGAGGAGGGTCCCTCAGTTCACACAGACCCATATTTTAATAGTGTCACTGCCTGGGCTGTGCTCCTCCTTTCCTTCTTCTCTCCTGGTCCAGGGGAAAGTCCCGTGGCCAGATACTTAGCAGGGAGCCAAGTGCTCTATATTTGGCAGTCACGACCTCTGTCCTTATCACTGGGACCATCATTCTGATGTGTGACTGCCTGTCTCTGGCCTCCCATTTCCAAATCCGTGGCCCGGATTTTGATGTGCCCTGGCTGAGGTTGGGTGATGCCTCCCTCAGGCCTTGTACCAGAGCTTGGGCCTATTCATTCCTTCATTCACCCACCCAATGCACTTGGCCTTGCGGACATAGAACTGAGCAGGTGGGGGAGGCAGTGCCAGAAGGGAAACGCGAGTCAGTGGAAGTGGGGAAAGTCTGCCTCAAAGCCTGATCAGCAGCACCCAGGTCCTGGATCCAGGCTTTGCTAGGGATCTTAGGAGCCCTGGATCTACTCCCCACCCTATCTCAGGTTCATCCCAGTGCTTAGACTACATTGCCCCCTCCAGCAGGCATGGCTCCTCACACTGCTACCCATATCCATTTTGCCAGCTTGCATTACTTCTTGAAGGTGTTGGGGAGACACGGACACCCTCATGCTGGTGCTTTGTGGCACTTGGAAGGGTATAAGATAGACAGATGGGGGTGGGGGGGAATTTGCTGTAGACACAGGAGCTGGGTGGAGCTAATCTGGGAAGGCTCCTGGGGAGAGGAGGCCACAGGGTTGGCTGGCATCAATGGAGGGACGCAGAGCTTTGTGGCTCTGTGACTCTGGAATCTGGTGATCCATTCTCTGCTGACTCACACATGCTTAGCAGAGCCAAGAGGGCATGACAAATCTGGGCTGGGGGATGCCAGCTAGAGGAGGAGGCCCAGAGATGAGGCCAAGCATGGGGAGGGGGCTTTGGCCCCAGGAGACCTTCACTGCACTGCATTGCTTTCAATGATGGAAAACAAGTGGAGAAAGAGGACTTTCTTGATTGTGCTGGATGGAAAGCTCTGCCAGGCCCAGCCGCACTGCTCTGTGACCTTGGGTAAAGCACTTCACCTCTCTGAGCCTGTTTTCTCACTTGGACATGGGGCCCAAAGGGAAATTCATTGTGATCACAGAAAGCACCTCTGTTTATTTACTGAAGGAAGGAAGGAGTGAAAGAGAAAGCAACAGGAGCGGGTGTCGTCTGCCCCCATTTTACAGTTGGGGAAACTGAGGCCTGCAAAGTGAGCCCAGGTCTCTTTTTCCCTTCCTGCTCTCACTTCACTGTGCCAGCATCTTTTTTGTCTGGTCTCTTATTCCCTCCTCTTAGACTCACATGCCCCTTAGCCCTGTGAGTCTGACAGCACTTGGGGCTATGATACAGGGAAAACCGTATCAGAAGCCCCCACTTTATGAGCAAGGAAACTGAGGCCCTTGAAGACACCCTCTTGAGAACTCAGGGGTAAGATGAAAGAAAGACATATGGATGTGCTGGCCCCTGTTCAGCAGAACATCTGATCTATGGGTGACTGTCTCGGTTTTTGAATAGTGGAGACCAGATATTTGACTCTTCACCTAGAATGGGGATCGCTTCTTTTTTGTGACCCACAGATTTCACCACTGGGGATCCTGGGATAAATTCCACATCCACTTCTTCCGTAATCTCTCCTCTTCTAATCATGTTGTATCTGACGTTGAATAGACAGTCCCCCCATGTAGCCTGGAAACATTTCGGATTTAATGCTTGGGGCTCAGAGATGGGGCCTGTGCCAGCCCAGGGCTCTGGCCTTTGTCCTGGGGAGGCCGCGCCCTCCAGCCTTACCTTTGCCTCCTTTGCCTTGACCTGATCCACCAACCAGCTGTTTAATGTACATCACCTTAAAAGTTGGGAGAGGAAGTAAAGATCAATAAGGGAATTAACCTATGGGGAAGCCAGAAAACAATCCAACCCAGTAAAATGGATAAATACACCCAGCTACTTCTCTGAAAAGTCACAAAAGCTAAACTTGCCATCAGGAATGAGAAAGGAGAGGTAGCCATAGATAAAGTGGGCATCTCACCTAGTGAGGGCGCCCCGGAAATGCTGTACACCAAAGCGGGGTGATGACCCCCTGCCCATCTCACACGAATGGTCTGGCTTTTCCCAAACATGGTCTCTGGATTAGACCCTGGAGTCGGCTCGGAGGCGTTATAGCCACCCCAACCTAAAATTCATGTGAAAAAAGATTGTGTTAACAGATCCAGTGCTGCCAGCTTTTTATTTTTATCAAGCAAGCGCATTAAAAACAAAACAGAACAATGTTTATCGACCTCTGTCCTTTTTATGTGTTAGGGGATCAGCTATTTTAGAGCCAAACAAGCAGAAGAGACACAATCTCTGGATAAAGAGCAGTCTTTAATGGGCACATTTAGCTTTAAAACACCCTCTTGCCAGTGTTTTCGCCTTGCCCAGGGTGCAGACTCTCCAGGTTCTCCAGCAGCACAGCTGCCCACGTCCAGCCTTCCTGTTTACAGATAAGGAGCTGAGGCTGGACGGGTAGGGGAGTGGGGTAGGAGGCAGAATTTCAGGTTGGCTCTCAGAGAGATCTAGGACACTTGCACAGGTGGCCCTGGCAGTGCTGAGGATGGTGACAACCCTGCAGGGTCAGAAGAAATCCTTTGATTAGTGCTTATGGCCCGAGGCAACGCGAGAGTGCTCAGAGATCAGCCTCAGGCCCTCCAGCACTGAGTTAGGTTTGCTGGGAACCAAACCCTGTTCCTGGGAGCCGCCTCCACTCAGGGCATTCTGGAAAGAGAAGTGGAAACTCACCCACCTGGGTTTTCTGGGGACTCAGGCAAAATGAATAGAAGTCATCTAAACCCAACCACCCCAGTGGCCCTTGAACAAGGGAGGTCACTAAAGCCATATTTATGGTACTGAGGCCTGTCAGGGCCCAGAAGGTGGGGAAGTTGTCACTTTCTGCTCATCCTCCTTTCTGCCCAGCTTGAAAGAAGCCAAGCTGCTGTTCTCCTTTAAAGTTTTGTAATTGTTAGAAAAGTAATTGACTTTTCATGGTAAATATTCTAGCAGTTTAGAAAGGTGGGATGGGATATAGGAGGTAAACCCCCCTCCCCCATTTTTTCTTTCCATGTATAACCACTATTAGCTCTTTCTTCCAGAATGTTCTGTGCATAAACAGGCCTAAACATGCATACATATGTATATGTATAGGTGTGTGTGTGTGTGTGTGTGTGTGTGCGCGTGTGATGCTTTTATACATGGATTTATCTGTGTCTAGTGTCAACACCAGAAATGTCCAAACCTGTATAGAATTTTTGTAAGAGCTTATGTGACCCAGACGTGTGCCGGGGAGCACGATATCAGATCTCCCTTGAATAACAGTTTTGCAGTTTCTTTCATGCATCTGATTACATGGAGGTGGGAGAAAGCAAGGCAGGGATTGGATTACAGGACAGTTAAGAAGATCCTGTGCTCTCTTGAGGGATTTATTTCAAAGGTGTGTTAAGGAGATGCACAGAAACAGAGGACCAAGGGCAAAACTAAACCTTTTGCTAAAAAGGTGTATGTCTGGAGTGTGACAACCCGCCTGACCTGCCCTGTTAGGAATTTATGATAAGACCATGCTGCGAGGTTATTCTCCATAGAACTCTTTTTTTTTTTTCTGTTCACACTACCACTTGTCCTTAATCTTTTATTTTTAAAGTTTGTCTCTGACATCTTGTCAGCACATGGCATTCCACCAGAAGGTTCTAGAAACCCACTGAATGTATGGCTAGATTATTGGGTCAGGGCCCTAATGGTGGACATGTCAGGAGGGTCCCGTTTCCCTGGCCTCTAGTGGAAGATGCTGCTGTGAACAAGGACCCTCACCCACCTCTGAGGGCTTTGTGAGCACCCGGTCACGGGGTGGGTTCCTAACCGCTGCCTGTCTAGGGCCTCAGCACCGTGGCCTTGACCGAGCCCAGGCACCCCTAGAAGGAGCAGCTGTTTACCAGGCGTGGTCTGGAGGAAAGCCACCGGCCTCTCGGTTATAACCGGGGCTTGCTCCTGATCAGCTTTTTTGGTTTTATGTAGTTTCATGTATTTACTCTCCCTTGATCATTCCCTGCTATTTTTTTTATCATGAGGGAGGGTCTGCATATGACGTCCTGTTATATATAATCTTTCTCCCATGACCAAAGCTACCAGGCCTCCCCAAACTCCCCTCTTAGATTCTCAGGGAGACAGATGTTTAGTAAGTACAGAGCATGGGTTATCTCCTGGGACACGCCATAGCAACCCTCCGAAATGTGGGAGTCACCATCCCCATTTTATAATGAGGAAACTGAGGCCCAGAGAAGTTAAGTAATTTTCCCAGAGATGCACAGCTGATAAGAGAGAGAACTAGGGATTCAAACAATGTCGGAGGGACCCACAAACCTAGACTATTTGTTCTCTACTTGCTTTGAAATTTAAACATCTTTATTCCAGTCTCTTGTGCTTCTCTGTCATTATCTGTGATTGTATATGAGTCTTTAGCTTAAAGCTCATGGCTCTCATCTTCCTTTGATAAAAACTAACTGTCCCCTCACCCTCTCGCCCCAAAAAAATACCCCACAAAACTCAGTTGAGTTAGAGGCTTAGAGCACATGCTCTGGAATCTTAGCCTCAGTTCTACCACTTACTTGCTGTGTGACCTTGGGCAAGTGACTTTGCCTCTCTGAGCCTCACTTGATTCCCACATGTGTAAAGTCGGGAGAATAAAACTCATGTCCCAGGGAAGTTTGGAGAATTTAGAGAGATAAGTGAACTTGTCCTGGGCTTAGCACATGCCTGGGGGCTGTTATTCACTATAGTAAGGCCTCATTAGCAGGCCCCACATCTTGGCCTCAGCGTTCTTTGCCTTGGAACATTCAGAGCTCAGGCTTCCTTCTGTTACTTCCCCTTTTCTCTCCCCCTTCCCCAGAAAGCTCCTACTTAAACTTCAAAATCCGAAGCAACCATAACATCTTCTGTGAAGTCTTCCTAGATTTTACTTTGCAGCAGAAGCATACCTCCTCAGGACTCCCCCTTGGCATTTGATTCCTTTTCTTATCATAGCAGTTACCCTGTTACGTCATTATCTGTTTATACGTCAGTCACCCCTCCACCCCCATTAGCTTTTTGAAATCCAGGACTGGCTGTCATTCATCCTTACATACCCTCAGTGTCTGGCACCCAGTAAGCGCTCAAAGAGGCTTGCTTGCTGAACGTATCGGGTGTGGGTATTTTGATAGTCTTTCCCTCTCCAGTGTCCTCTAGGGCAGAGCTATTCCTGTCCTGGAGCTCTGGTGACTTTTTAGCCACCTTCCTATGAGATAGTCCTAGCCTAGCCTGGCTCTCCCTTGTCTTGTGGCTTCTTTAAATTCACATCAGTTTTCCTGTTGCCCTCATTTTCTTAATAGAAATTGCCTTAACACATGTTTTCCACCTCGTTATAGAAGTCACCTGGGCAAATAGTTTTGTGTCCTTAGAGCAAGGATGAATCCAGACCCATAAAGGAAAAGAGATCAAGAGATTTGGCTGCACACAAACGAAAATCTCTTTGGCAAAAAAACAAAAGCAGAAATCAATGAAAATACAAACATATTTTCAATATTAGTGACCAGCCAAGGACTAATATGTATAGAGGATTTCACCAATCAATAAGAGAAGGTTTTTAAAAAAACACAATAGAGAAAAATAAGTCAAGGACACAAATCGAAGAACTACAAATGACCGAGAAAATTAAGAAAGTATATGTAGCATACCTGATTAAAGGACTATAGTTAAAAGAACATGATTGAAATTTTCAACTGTCGCCTTAGCAAGGATGAAAAAGATTGTCAGGCATCCTTTTAAGTAAGGGAGTGGGCAGGTAGGAGTATGTCCCCTACTGCGGTTCCAGGACTGGCAGGCAAGAATCCAGAGTCTTGGGTCCTACCCTAGGCGCCCTGATCAGAATCTGCTTCCTAACAAGGTCATCACGTGACCTGGACGCCCACCAGAGCCTGAGAAGTGCTGCTTTGCATGAGGAGTGGGCGCCAGCCTGCCTGCACTTGAATCCAGGCTCTGCCCCTTGCTAGCACTGTGACCTTTGGCACGTGTGTCACCTCGTAGTGGGCTACAGTGCTGTGTGACAGACCACCCTGCAAAGCCGGTGACTTAAAAAGCATTTAACCTCCTGGGTCCATGGGGCGCTGAGGCAGCCCTGCCTTATGCTGGAGGGCTGCAGGTCTGGTCGGCTCCATGTGTTTCTCGGGCCAGGGTACCTTCTCATGGCAATAGCAGAGGCACAAGAGGGCAAGGGGGAAACACAGGGTGGCCTCTTGAAGGCTCCTGTTATAACTGGCACACAGCCGCTTCCACCCACATTCCTCCAAGTGGCCAAAGCAAGCCGAAGGACGTGACCCAGCCCAAATCAAAGGGACAGGGAAGGACACTCAGCCGTTAGTGGGAGGGCCTGCCAAGTGACACAGGACGGCATGGCTACGGGGAGAGGGGTCAGCAGGGCCGTCTACCACAGCAGTTCATAACCGCGTGCTTTAATTTCCTCCTCTTCTGTATGATGGAGACAGGAACAGTGCCTGCTTGGTAGGACTGTGGGATTGTCTTAAGGGTGAAAGAGCCAGTAGATATGAAGGTGACTAGAACAGTACCTGGCACACAGGAAGCCCTCAATAGATATTAGCTGGTGTTATCGTGGGGGGTGGGAATGCAGGTTAGTGCAGCTTTTGAGGGAGAAGCTGTCACTATGTATTCAAATTAAAAATACATGTTCCCTTTGACCCAGCATTTCCTCTTTTAGGGATTTAGCCTGATACGCACAGAGACAGACAGTCAGTCATGTGAAAGGCAGCTCATCGCTGTGTTGTTTTTTGATGTAGCTGAACCCTGGAGATGGCCGTGTGCCAAGCGGTGGGCCGGCTTCATGCCTGTCCCTGCACCGACCCAATGTCCCCTCCCGTGCCTCTCCAGGTGGGCCTTTCTGGAGCTGCACACCAGTGGCCGTTACAATGACAGCCTGCAGGCCTATGCAGCAGGCGTGGTGGAGGCGGCCGTGTCCGAGGAGGTAAGCGCCAGATGGGGGAGCCTGGGGCTCCTGCCCGCCCCTTCCCACCAGATGTGTTTCCCCGGGGAGCTTTGGAGGGTTCTGAGATATGGGCCGAGTAGGCCCTGCCCCCGCCCCCAGCCCTCCATCTAGAGGGGGAGAAACGGCTCGCATGCACGCATTCAAAATTTACGCCATGTACTCTTTGATGCTTATAAAAAATACATATTCCAAGTTACAAAGCATACTCATAAAATGAACACGCTAAAACCCAGAATGTTACTGATACCGTTGAAGCCCCCGTCCCAATCCCGTCCCTCTGCTTCCCCTACACCCCCCCGCCCCCGAGGCACCCGCCACCCTAAATGTGGTGGCTGTCATTCCCTTACTTTCATTCATTCAGTCATTTATATTGAGGTATAGTTCGTAGGCCATAAAACTCACCATTTTAAAATGTACAATTCAGTGGGTTTTTAGTATATAAGGTTGTACAGCCATCACCACTGTCTAATTCCAGAACATTCTTATCATCCTGGAAATGCCATGCCCAATTAACAGTCACCTCTCTTTTCCCCCCTCACCCCAGCCCCTGGCAACCATTAATCTGCTTTCTGTCGCTATGGATTTGGTTATTCTTGACATTTTATATAGTGGAATCCTACAATATCTGGTGTACCTGGCTTCTTTCACTTAGCATCACATTTTCAGGATTCATCCATGTTGTCATGCTTCATTGTGTCAGCGTTTCATTCCTTTTTAGGGCCACATAATATTCCATTGCCTGGACATGCCATTTTACTTGTCCATTCATCAGTGGATGGGCTTTTGAGTTCTTTTCCATTCCCTTGTTTTTAAACTAGTTGTACTACAGGTGGTGAACCCTTAAGCAACATATTCTTAGGTTTTACTTGATTTGGGGCTTTCTAAAAGTGATAATCATAAATTTCAGAAGCCAGACATTACCAGAAGGGGTGCGACGGCCATGCTCCCACACCACGGGTGGAGGTGTGGCACCCATTTTGGAAAATTTGGCGTCAGCTTGTAGAGTGGCATGCGTATGTGCCCTAGGGCGCCGAGGTCCCGCTCCTTTGAGGTCCTAGCGGTGACCCGAGGAGGAGCATGGGGTGTTCAAAGCAACCCCAAGGCGCGAACACCCAAATGCCCCCAGCGGGTGAGTGGGTAACCAGAC
Source organism: Aselliscus stoliczkanus (assembly GCA_033961575.1). Lineage (NCBI taxonomy): Eukaryota > Metazoa > Chordata > Mammalia > Chiroptera > Hipposideridae > Aselliscus > Aselliscus stoliczkanus. The sequence goes on from CM066736.1 coordinate 8,614,109, forward strand.
GCGGTAGTCACACAGTGCAGTACGGTAAGAGAGTGAAAATGAAGCAGCGACATGGATGAATCTTGAGTTGCATGATGGCGACAGGGAAAGAGCACATCACAGAGGACAGCTTACAGTGGGACAGCGTTTTATAAATCCCAGTCATCCTTCTGACACCTGGTTGCAGTTTTGGACTCCCTCCTGGACCTCCATGTCTGGGGAGCTGGGCCGGGCCTGTCCTGTGTTGAAGGACTGACTGAATACATGTGTAGGTTGGGGTTCCCCAGGATCAGAAGAGGTGTGATCTAGGATCTAGGACAGAGTTTGAAGGCTGAAGGCTTCCAAAGGAGGGAGATGTGCAGAGGCGTCAGGCGCCGCTGGGGCTGAGGGCTGGGCCGGTGAGAAGGGCCTTCCGGGAGAGGAACCAGTAAGCAAAGGCGCAGAGGCGGCCTCTCCAACGCTCTTGGGAGAGCTGGATGGGGGCGAGGACCCTGAGCCCGAGTGGGGAGCCTGTGAGGTCCTCAGGGCAGCTGCCCTCGCCCACCTCACCCCCGCACAGCTCATCTACATGCACTGGATGAACACGGTGGTGAATTACTGCGGCCCCTTCGAGTATGAAGTCGGTTACTGCGAGAGGCTCAAGAGTTTCCTGGAGGCCAACCTGGAGTGGATGCAGGAGGAGATGGAGCTGAACAGGGACTCGGCTTACTGGCACCAGGTGGGCGCCGCCGCTGTGCTCGATGGGATTGGGCGGCGGGGAGTGCTGGCTTCGGAGACCTGCCCCCACCCGAGCTGCTGCTCTTCCCGTCGGCGACTTGCGCGCCTCCTGCCCCCCCTTGGCCAGCCCTCTTTGGAGTATCCATTGTCTCCCATCCCTCCTACCTGACCTGCCTTTCATCCATCTGTCGTATCTCCACCTGTCTTGACCTCCATCCATCCACTTGATGGACCTCCAGCCGTGCATCCTAGCTCACCTACCTCTCCAACCCGTTCTGCCCTCCTGCTGTCCAAGAACCAGTGAAGACATGTCATTCGTTGTTATTAATAGTACGCTGTTTTACTTGTATACAAGGGAGATTGCTTGATCGATTGGCTATGTCCGATGCAGGTGAAAACAGCCTTTTTAAAAGAAAAAGAAGGAGAGAGGAGAACTTGAAAGCCCAGAAAGCTTGGGCATAGTGACTTTTGTTTTCCCTTGTTTTGGGTGAGCTGCCCAGTAGCCTGCTGCTAACAGAGAGACCCAGACAGGGTGCTCTGCCTTTGGGCCATTGGCCAGGTCATCAATGAAGCCATTTATTTATGGATTCCCTGGAACACCTCAAGAGTTTAACTGTGAAGCACACGCCACAGGCAGTCTCTGGAAAATGGCTGTCAGTGTCGGTTAGCGCCGCCCCCTCGCCTACACCAGGTGTGCACCTCTCCCTCAGTAGAATTTCTCACTGCCCACCCACCTACCTACTCATTCCTTTCCTTGATCAGGCTCGTCCTTCCACCCACGCACCCTGCCTGTCCAGCCAGCCATTCACTCACCCACCCATCTCCCTATCTATCCACCTAACCACATCTACTCATCCATGCATCCACCCACCTACCCACCCATCCATCCATCCCTCCACCCATTCATCTACATACCATCCATTTATCAGTCCTGCCTATCTAGCCATTCATCTATCCATCCATTCACCTTACAGATGCTTATTAAGGGCCTGGTATATGCCTGGCACAGGCCAAGGTCCTGTGGGGGACATGATGATACTCGATAGCTATAGAACAATGACAGTGGGGCATGAGTCAACAGCCTGAGACAGGCACCCTGAGGCAGCAGGATAACAAGTAGCCAACCGCAAAATGGAGAGCTGTCAACAGCGGGCCAGGGCAGGCTAGGAGGCTGCCTGGAGGAGGCGGCTTTGGGCGGGCTTCTAAGTAGGGGTGATTTGGGGGTTGGCACAGGCTAGGAACATACAGTTAATTCATTGAAAGCAGGAGGGTATTTGGCATGGAGGCGTGGGTGATGGTTGAGAGGGGGTCAGGGCTGGCTGGAACCTGGAGGGTGCACCGGCCTCTCCCATGGCCAGAGCCCTTCCCACTGCAGGAGAAGGTGCGAGCCTGGGGCAGACGCCTCACCCTCTGCCCCTCCCCAGGTGCGGCTGACCCTCCTGCAGCTGAAAGGCCTAGAGGACAGCTATGAAGGCAGTGTGACCTTTCCAACTGGGAAGTTCACCATCAAACCCTTGGGGTTCCTGTAAGTGCCACCCCCAGAGTGGACAGGGTAGGGGAAAGGGCCACACACACCTCAGACAGACCTGAGTTCCAGTCCTGGCTCTGCCATTTCCCGGCAACATGGTCTTGGACTGGTCCCCTCACCTCCCAGAGCCTCGGCTTCCTCCTCTGTGAGATGGGTCTGTCGCGGCACTCAGAGCAGGCGTGGTAACTGTGCGGCACCTCGGCCCCCCTCAGCCTGTTGCAGATTCCTGGGGACCTGGAGGACTTGGAGCTGGCCCTGAATAAGACCAAGACCAAGCGTGCTCTGGGTTCTGGCTCGTGCTCTGCCCTCATCAAGCTGCTGCCTGGCCAAACGGACCTCCTGGTCGCCCACAACACCTGGAACTCCTACCAAAATATGCTGCGTGTCATCAAGAAGTACTGGTTCCAGTTCCAGGAAGGCCCCCAAGGTGGGCAGATGTGGGTGTATCTGTGTATGAGCATGGATGTGGGCACACGGGAAAGGCGCATTGCTGGGGTATGTGGGCCTTGGCTGTGTGACCCCGCAGTCACTGCAGGGCCATTCTAAGAGCTCATCTCGTTTTTGACATGTTAGTTTTTTTATTTCCCAAGATGTATCAGTTAACTCGTGCTGCATAGCAAATCACCCCCACATTTAAAACAACAAAAACTTAAAACACAACCATTTGTTGGTGCTCAACATGTCTGTGGGTCAGCCAGGTAGCTTTGTTGATCTGGGCCAGGCCTGACTGATCTAGGCTGGATCACCGATGCTTCTGTGGTCAGCTGGGGCGAGTTGGCTGACCTAGTGTGGCCTCATTCCCACGCCTGGACGTTGGCTGTCAGCCAGGGTGATGGGCAGCTGGGCTTTCTGGTCTTTCATCCTCCAGCAGGCTAGCGCAAGCTTGTTCACATGACATCTGGGCAGGGAAGGGTGGAAGGCCTCCTGAGGGCTGGATGAAAATCACACAGCATTCTGATGCTCAAAGCAAGTCAGGTCACCCAACTCAGATTCGAGAGGTGGGGAAGTAGACCCCACCATTTGATGAAAGGAACTGCAGAGTCGTATTGCAATGGTGTGAATGGGAAGCAAGCATGGGAAGAATTACAGCCATTTTTGCAGACAACATTTTTGCGAGGAATGAATGCATGAGTGAGCTCTTCCCTTCAAATGTGAAAGCTTTGCAGCTAAGGCCCAGGTTCCCCATCGTGCCTGCCCTCACCCCTAACCCCAGCATCAACCCCCGAGGGAGCCATTGCCAAATGTTTGCAGTTCCTCCTTCTTGGCCAAACTTAAAAACTTAATGTTGCCAGGGGCTGGGGAAGTGTATACCCTCACTCAGCGCTAATGGCAGCCGGACTTGGCACAGCCACTTAGAAGAGGGACCCAGCCAGCATCTAATAAACCTCAAAACCCCACTCCCATGACCCAGCAGTTCTCCGGCTCAGATCTGTCTCTATAGAAACATTTCCATTTCTGCACAGGGAGCGTATACAAGGATGTCAAACCTGCAGGGGTGGTTTGGAGACAACCTAATGCCCATTAATTTAAACCTAAGTAAACTCCTGAATTGACATTTACATAGAAAAGTGTGCACATCATAAGCGTGTGCACAGTGAACACACCCATGTGTGGCCCGCGGATTGAGAAACAGAATATTCCCAGCCTCCAGAAGCTTCTCTCCTGCCCCTTTCCAGGCACTGTCCCCAGCCCAGCGCCCTCTCTGTTCTGATTTCTTACAGCAGAGATTAGGTTTGCCTGATTTGACTGTTTTATAAACAGCAACATGCAGAATGTGCTTTTTGGCATCTTCCGCGAGAGTCACCCACACTGTACTGTGGGTTTATTCTCATTCCTATATATCCGTTAACATTTCAGTATCTTTTTTTTTTTTTTAACTGAGCTATTCTACCACCTGTTGGCAGCTCAGTGGCTGCTCAGCTCAGGCCGGGAATCGAACCAGCGACCCTGTTGCTCAGAGCTCAGCTCGCATTCTTGGGCAAGCTCTTAACCAACTAAGCACACTCGGCCAGCCCTTCAGTATCTTTTTAAGAACCTACATCATCATATACGTATGTTATTGGAAAACATGTACACACAATGAAAGTCACTCGAATACCCTGCAACCCAGAAGAGATCATTTCTCTAAACATTTGGTTATGTTTTTTTTCCTAGGCTTTTAAAAAAAATGTACCTCAGTTTTCTATTTGTTTTATATTCTTTTAATTACACTAGTAATACATGAGTACATACTCGCTGCTGACAAATTCTAGCAACACAGATGAAGAAATATATCTCCCTGAATACCTTTCCCCTAATTCCAGACCCCTCCTCAGAGCAAACCACTCTGGCCATTTGGGTTTGGATCCATCTAGAATTTTTTTGGCTGCATTTACATGTGTATATATGGACCTTTTTTAAATTAATAGACTACCTATTAGAAAAGTTTTAGGTTTGCAGATGAATTAAGTAAATAGTATATACACCCTTACTTTCCCCTATTGCTCACATGTTGCATTAGTGTGATATATTTGTTACAATTAGTGGACCAACTAATTAAGGCATTACTGATGGAAGTCCACAGTTTACATTTGAGTTCACTCTTTGCGTTAGAGTTTTGTGGATTTTGACAAACATGCCATGACATGTATCCACCTTTACCATGTATACAGAATAGTTTCACAACCCTAAAAAGTTTGCTTTCAGGTTTTTAAAAAGAAAAAAATCAGGGCCGGCCAAGTGGCGCAGTGGTTAAGCGCTGGCTTGGGAAGCCAGCTGCCCCAGTTCGGGTCCCACATATGAGGGCCAGTGACACTGCCCTCAAAAAAAAAAAAAAAAAAATTCAGATCCTACCATATGAATTGTTTTCAACTTGTACCTTTTACTGAACAGCCGGCCGTGGAGAGTTCTTGCTCTTTCCATGTTCGGTCCACCTTGTAACAGCTGGATGTTAAACTTAGCTCATTCCCAGTTGAGGATTTGGGCCATTTCCAGGGCTTTTCTTTTTCAAATAGTGCTGCATCAAGCAAGAGGGCCCCCAGAGATGTTACCTAGTAGAAACACTAGATTAAAAGATGGGCATAATTAAAATTTTCGTCTCTGGATAAATCCAGCCAAAATGCCTCCAAAATTGGTTAGACTAGTTAACACTTCCACCACCTGTCAATGAGGACGTGAGCTCCCCACAACCTTGCCAGCACTGGTATCATGGTTCCTCTCAATTTTTGCCATTCTGATGATAAATGACATCCCAGACCTTTATTTGTTTGTTTGTTTGTTTTGATTAACTTTATTAATGGATAGCTTACATACACATTTTAGAGTATAATTTGACAGGTTTGGACAAACATGCAGTCATGTAACTGCCATTCAATAAAGATAGAGAACACCCCGAAAAAGTCCCTCTGCCTTCTGCAGTGAGTCTCCACCCCCTCCCCAAGCGACCACTCTTCTGATTTCTTTCCCATTAGGTTTTGCCTGTTCTAGAACTTCATATAAACCTGCACTCATTTTAAACATTTTCTGGTTGTCATTTTATTCTTATTTATTTATTGAGGTGAAATTCACGTGACATATAATTAACCATTTTAAAGTGTTAAAGTGGCATTTAGTTCCTTCACAGTATTGTGCAACCATCACCCCGATGTGGTTCCAACACATTTTCATCACCCCCCAAAGTTGAGTCTGTACCCTTCAGCAGTCATTCCCATGCCCTCTCCCCACCTCCACCCTGGCCCCTGGCAACCAGTAATTTTTTTCTGTCTCTATGGACTTATCTATTCTGGACATTTCATATAAATTGAATCATACAATGGTGGTTTTATTGTGTCTGGCTTCTTTCACTCAGCATGATGTTTCCAAGACTTCTCCACATTGTGGCATTGGTCAGCACTTCATTCCTTTTCATGGCTGAATAATATTCCACTATATGGATAGAGCCCATTTTGTTTATCCATTCATCTATTGATGGATATTTGGGTTGTTTCCACCTGTTGGCTTTCACACTAATTTTTAATAATTAAAACAAATTGTTGGGTTGGCCGAGTGGCGCAGTGTTTAAGCGCTGGCTTGGGACGCCAGCGGCCCCGATTCGGATCCCACATATGAGGGCCAGTGACACTGCCCTCAAAAAAACAAAAAACAAAAACAAATTGTTTAAGTAATACACGTTTGCGTAGAATGTTAGAAAATGTAACAGAGCCCAAAGAAGGAATAAAAATCGCTTGTAATCCACTCTGCTCCCAGCCCGCAAAGAACTACCATTAATGTTATTTTCCCTTCCAGTTTCAGCTGTTTAGTTATGACTTTGCCCTTTTGCCTTTACTTATTCATTAGTTATGCAGAAATGGCTCCGGAGGTCCTCACCCCTGCCACAGAACCCCTTGTACCTGCGAGATGCTGGTCTGGTTATATGGTCCCCTTGATTGTAGGCCTACTGCGTGCCTACCGCTGTGCTAGAAGCTCTTGACCTCTGCAACCTTGTGAATGAAATCCTTATAACTGCCTTTTGTCGGGGATAACTGCCTTTTATCCCATTTTGCAGATAAGGGAACTGAGGCTCAGAAAGGCTAAGTTACTTGCTCTAGGCCAACCGATTAGTAAGGGGTTGAGCCAGGATTCTAGCCTGCTCTCCTCCTTCCAAAGCCCATGCTGTTATATGACCCAGCAACCCCATTTCTGGGTATTTATCCAAAAGAAACAAAATCAGTATCTCAAGTTGATATTTGCACCCCCATATTTACTGTAGCATTATTCACAGTAGCTGAGATATGGAAATAGCCTAAGTGTCCATCAGCGGGTGAATGGATGAAGAAAATATGATAAATATATATACACACACACAATGGGATATTAAGTGGAATGGAATACGAAGTGATGGATATGCCAATTAGCTTGATTGTGGCATCATTTCACAATGTATAAATATATCGTCACATCGTATACCTTACATACAGACAATTTTTAATTGTCGCTTATACCTCAGTAAAGCTAGAGGGGGAATCTTCCCCCAAAATAAAGCCCATACTTTTTAGACTTCTGGGTATTGCCCCCTGAATTATCATTTTTACAACAGGTCTTTGCAATAAAAAAAAGGGGGGGGCAAAAAAGGCACTACAAAAGTATATATGTATATTGCTACTAGCTTTCTATTGCCTTTTTTTTTTTTTTTTTTTTTTTTGAGGGCAGTGTCACTGGCCCTCATATGTGGGACCAAACCGGGGCCGCTGGCTTCCAAAGCCAGCGCTTAACCACCGCGCCACTCGGCCGGCCCGCTACTGGCTTTCACACACATGCACATCAAACCCCAGGTTTGCAAAATAGAAAGGAAGGCATGGGGGCTCCCCCTGAGGCCCACTGCTCCCCACCTGGAGTCCCCCAAGTCTAGCTAGGTGGGTGTGTGTGGGGGCCATCACCTGGGCTTGTCTGACCAGCACTTGTCTGACCCCACCCCCGCACGCTCTTCCCCTACAGAGGACTCTCCCCTGGCTCCCGGCAATAAGCTCATCTTCTCGTCCTATCCGGGCACCATCTTCTCCTGTGATGACTTCTACACCCTGGGCAGTGGGCTGGTGAGTCTCTCATGTCACCTTTGTTTCTTCCTGAGGCTGCTTTTCTCTCAGCAGCTCTGGGTGGGCAGGAGGGCACAGCCCCCACCACCATCCCAGGGCCAAGGCCCCTTCTCCTGTGGTGTTTGGGACTTGGATCACCAGCCGGGTGGGGGTGGAGTGGGGTGTTGTTAAATGCAGTGTCCCAAGCCCCGTCCAGGCCTCCAAAACCTGCAGCTGGCCTGGGACTGCAGTGTAACACAGCTCCTCCGAAATCACTTGTCACGGGCTCTTATGCAATACCCTTGACCTCGGTGACCTCATTTTGTTCTTACGTATTTAGGATACGCTGTCCCTCTCGCACATGACCTTGCTCTGAAATACTGCCTTCTCTCTTACTCTCCACAAAACCCCTCTAACCTGGCCAGGTTTTCTGAATAAATGTTGTTTACCATGTGGTTGTTTTTATCAGTTTTCCTGGCTGGAGTCCAAACTCATTTAGAAATCTGTTCCTGGTACCCCTCACAGAGGCGGCCAGGCCTGCGATCTCCAGGGCAACACTGTAGAGGAGAAAAAAACATGGAGAAAAAAAACAAACAACCCGGGCCAGAAGCCACCAGTGCCCTGGGGAGGGGAGGGGAGGCGAGGGGAGGGGAGGGGAAGGGAGGGGTTCTTTCCTATTAGTTTTTGAGGGGAGCGTGGGATTTAGTCCCCTTAAGTTGAAAGAGGCCTGAGAGGGCCAGGCAGTGGGTGAGGGGACCCTCTTGCTGCCCTCCCGGGTAGGGGCCGTGGTAGTGAAACCTGGGGAAGAACCTGCAGTGTCCGAGTGGGAAATTTACCCTCCAGTCCTTGGCTGGTTTTGTTTCACAGACCCCTTTGGCCACCTGGGGAGCTGTGAACCCCTCCCCCAAATAATGTTTTTAGAAAGGAAACCAATTATATTGAAACGTGTTTATCAAAATATGATATACGTCAACTTGCAATATATGGTCTGCTTTATCAGCGCATTAAGCAACAAGATCTGGTGGCAGGTGTGTGCCCCGCCATCATTTTGCTGTAACGAGGAACAGAAACGCTATTTTGAGATGTATGCAACCCTGTCACATGGTGGGAAAACACCTGTGATTTCTGTTGGTGACAGTCCCGGGTACCGCTGATACCTCTGTGGTGTGTCACCTGGGTTAACAATGGAAGGAGATGCTAATTTCAGTTTGATGTTAGCGGAGACATCATCTGACATCAAATGTCACATAAAGATGTAACATTTTTCCCATCGAAGCCTGCAGACTCCCCGAGTACTGCCCTTGCCTAGGACCTCCCCTGCTGTGCGAGAGGAAGCTGCCCTTGGGGATTTGGAGGCCAAGGTGGTCTGAATCCTGGCGATGGCTTTAGATGCTCAGAGCAGCTGGCTGAGCGACAAGGAGGGGACAGTGGAGGGAGTAGAAAAAGTTGTTGCTTCCTAGGCATTGCTACTCAGAGGCTTGCTTCCAGGTTCCTCTTTTTTTTTTTGAGGGCAGTGTCACTGGCCCTCATATGTGGGACCCGAACCGGGGCCGCTGGCGTCCCAAGCCAGCGTTTAACCACCGCGCCACTCGGCCGGCCCCAGGTTCCTCTTTTAAACATCGCATTTCTGGCTTCTGCTGTCTTTGAGCCGTTTTCCGGCTTTGTATGAAAAAGCAGCATGCTAATATCCTGCTGCAGGAGAACGAGCACTGTTTTAAGAGCTGGGAGTTTGGGAATGGAATCTTGGCCTATCCACTGGCCAGCCATGACCTTTGGCAAGTCTCTTAGCTTCTTCAGGCTTCAGTTTACCTTTTACTAAGAAGGGGCATAAACAGTCATGCTGTGTCTTTCCCAGGAGGGCTGTGAGTTGATTGAGATGATGGTAGCCGTCAGGCTAACAGCCTCAGGCCACCCAACTTTCCGTGTGAAACTGCAGGGAAGGGGTGGAAATGGGCTGCTGTCTCCCTGGGGAAAGAGTTGACCAAGCGCTGGTGGGAGGGGTGGGTCTATGAGAGTGGCACTCTCGGCTCCTCAGGGGCCCTTCCCCAGGGCAGACCTGGATGCGTGCTCATGAATGCCCCTCTGTGCCCATTCAGGGAACCAGTGAGGGACGTGCGCCTGACGTAGACCATGGGGTCCTGAAACTGTTAACTAGTGAACGTATGAACCGCGAGTCACGCAGCACTGCCACTTGGTGGCAGCATGCCCCAGTTGTAAGTCAGGTGACGCAGCCAGTGTCCCCTTGGCTCTTCCACAGGTGACCCTGGAGACCACCATTGGCAACAGGAACCCAGCCCTGTGGAAGTACGTGCAGCCCAAGGACTGTGTGATGGAGTGGGTGCGCAACATTGTGGCCAACCGCTTGGCCGTGGACGGGGCCACCTGGGCAGATATCTTCAAGAAGTTCAACAGCGGCACGTGAGTGGGCTTCTGGCACTGTGGCCTCCCCCTCCTCCCAGGAAATGGACCAACCTCCCCCTGAATACTCGGACCCTGGGGGACCTGGGGTGGCATCAGGGCCACATACCCCACACCCTCTGCAGCAGGAAGGAGGCCTAGGGTCCCCTCCCCTGTTTTAAACATGGGGAAACTGAGGCTCAGGGAGGGAAAGCATTTGCCCCTCTCGCAGGCCCCTCACCTAGGGAAAGGCCCCCAGGGGAAGGACAGGAAGAGAATTGAGAACTTGAGAGCTCTGGGGAGGTGGATGAGGGCCCTCTGAACCAGAGACGCTGGAACTGGACAACGTAGTGTCTTAAAATATCGGGCCAAACGGATCTTTGTTCCAGCAAGCACTAGGGAGCCATAGAGTCCTCTGGAGCAGGCAAACAGCATGATGAGAAAAGAGTTTGAGGACACCTGGTCAGGCTGCCCAGACACCCCCCGGCCACCCCTGCCCCGTGATTCCTAGCTGCGTGGAGCCCGGGAGGCCAGTGGGGGAGGCTGGGGTGGCCCGCCCCGGGTCTATTCAGGCCTCCTGCTTGGGCTCCGCAGGTACAACAACCAGTGGATGATTGTGGACTACAAGGCTTTCGTCCCCGGCGGGCCCAGCCCTGGGACCGGGGTGCTCACCATCCTGGAGCAGATCCCGTGAGTACCCCGGCAAAGAGGGGCAGGGCGCTCCAGGCAGAGGGAGCCACCCAGGGAAAGGGGATGTGCTGCAGACGCGGGAAGGGGAAAGCCAAGGAAGCCGAGATCGGAAGAGAAGGCAGCCCTGACTGGGGCGAAGGACTCAGGGCGCCATCGACCCCAAGGCAGTGGGGAGCCAAGGGGGTCCTGGAGCAGGGCCGGGCCCCCACGGGCGGGCACCTTTTCTCACCACCCTTGCCCCATCTCTGTCTGTCCCAGGGGCATGGTGGTGGTGGCGGACAAGACGTCGGAACTCTACCAGAAGGCCTACTGGGCCAGCTATAACATACCGTAAGTGTTCCTCACCACCCCGCCCCTTGCTCAGCTCTCCATGCTGGTGAGGGGCCCTTCCCAGGGGACTCTGTAAACCCACAGCCAAGAAACCCATCCCACCGCCTTCTCTGGCCAGGAAAGCCCTGGCAGTTTGGGGGTACAGTCATGGGGCTTAGTCAGATCCATACGACCTCCCAGTCTGTACCCACAGCGGGGTGATGGGGGGCGGCCCGTCTCTGGTGCTGACCGCTGCCGTGGCTCCCCAGCGGGGGCTGCTCTGCCATCACCTCTTGATGCTGACTGTGCTTTACCTGGGTTATCTCGTTGGCGCCTTATAGCCACCGCGCCTGCTAGCCTCAGCTCCTGGTCCCATGTCACAGACGATGAGACTGAGGCCCTGAGAGAGGCCCTGACCCCCCACACACACACCACCATAGCTGGCCAGTGATGAAGCCGGCATTTGAAGCCATGTCTCTTGGACCCCCAGAGCCCAAGCTCAGCCACCCCCAGCACACACACCAAAGACATTATTATTGTCATCCTGACTGTCATGGCGGTTAGCGCCGATGTCCTGGCCTGACCACCCACGGCCAGGTGAGGTCAGTGGAGGTCGCGAGTGACGGCCCTCATCCTGCAGGTCCTTTGAGACTGTGTTCAACGCCAGTGGGCTGCAGGCCCTGGTGGCGCAGTATGGGGACTGGTTCTCCTACGATGGGAGCCCCCGGGCGCAGATCTTCCGGCGGAACCAGTCGCTGGTGCATGACATGGACTCCATGATCCAGCTTATGAGGTGCGTGGGGGGCAGCGAGCCCGGAGCCACTTGGAGGGCTCTGTGCACTTTGCGGTCCCTCATTTAAACCTCAGAGCAAGCGTGGGGGGCCCGGCAGGCGAGGGTGAAAGTGTGACAGCCGGTCCAGCAGTGCCCAAGCCTCGCTCAGTGCGAGTCCGGTTGATCCTCATACTACGGGGTGGGGACGCTGAACGGCCGCTGCGCGGACACCCTGTCCTGGGCATGTCCCCCACTCTCCTCAGGGGGCGCGCTGTTCCATGGAGATGCAGAAATCCATCAAACGCTTCCACTGGTGGGGAGAGGACTCTGAGTCCCCAGATATGCTATACAGGGACAAGATGGGGTCTCGTGCCTGACAGGGACGGCAGCCCAGAGGCAGCCCCGGAGGGAGGGATGCCTAAGTGGAGGTCTGAGTGATGAGGATGGGATGGCGGGGTGTAGGGGTGAGGGACCCCCGCGGTGGGAGGGAGCTGGGTACGTTGAAAGCAGGTGGCCGTGCTGGGGGCTCCTCCAGGAGGAGTTTGGTCCCCTGCGTGGCCTCCCCTTCCCAGCACGACTGATGGTCCCCGCTTTCCCACATGCAGGTATAATGACTTCCTGCATGACCCCCTGTCACTATGCAAAGCCTGCGACCCCCAGCCCAATGCGGAGAATGCCATCTCAGCCCGCTCGGACCTCAACCCGGCCAACGGCTCCTACCCTTTCCAGGCCCTGCACCAGCGCTCCCACGGGGGCATCGACGTGAAGGTGCCACCCCGCCCCGGGCCCTGGGGCTGCGGGCGGACAGGCAGAGGAGAGGCTGGGGGCCAAGGCTGGGGGCCACGCAGATGGCAGGGCAGGAGTCAGGGTCAGAATCGGGTTGTGGTTGGGGCCCAGGGTGGGCACCAGGGCATCCTGAGCGGGGCAGCTTGGCGCCCAGCCTGGGCCGACGCTCAGCAGTCTGCCCTGCCCCGGCCCCCAGGTGACGAGCATGGCGCTGGCCAAGGCGTTGCGCTTTCTGGCAGCCAGCGGCCCCACGTGGGACCAGCTGCCCCCTTTCCAGTGGAGCACCTCCCCCTTCAGTAGCCTGCTGCACATGGGCCAACCGGACCTCTGGAAGTTCTCGCCCATCGAGGTCTGGTGGGACTGAGACGCCACCGGTGCCCGGCTGCCTGCTGCCCTGCTGACCCAGCAGGACCGTCCTCCGGCGGCCACCATGAGCTCCTGCCCGCCCCTCTGTGGCCTTTGCCTCCTGCTGTGCCCAAAGCTGGGCCCTGGGTCTGCCAGGTTCCCTCTCATCTGGGCGTCTCCTCCTGGCAGGGCATGGAACCCGATGGGGCCCAGAACTGACTCTGTCTCCCCCGAAGTGGGCGAGTGCCAGCCCCATCTCCCTCTGCCGCTCTGCGTCTCAATCTCTCCTCTCTGTTTCTCTCTGTTCTCCTCGCTTCTCTCTCTCTCTCTCTCTCTCTCTCTCTCTCTCTCCCCACCCCCATCTTGGGGCCCCCTCCTCATGCTGCCCCTCCTGAGGGGTCAGATTCTGGGGCCTCCAGGGGGCAGGAGGGGCCTGTTCTTGTCCCTACCTCCCAATGTCATTCCTGCCGGTGGAGCTTGTGGGGTTTCAGCCCCCGAGATCTGGGCATTATGTGTGGTTGGCATCTGCACTTGGCATCACTCCCTCCTGGCCGCCAGGCCCAGCCCCTCTGCTCCCTTGGGAAGCAGCCCCCTGTTTCCCCTTCTGGGCAGCTTCCTCAAGGACAGAAACTTGAAAACAAACAAAAACCAAAGTTTCTGGCGGCTTGTGGTTGGAGGGGCCTGAGTGTCGTCTCTCCAGGGGCAGGCAGGAGTGTCAGGCGCCATGTACCAGCCTCACGTCCCCAACCTGGGCCTGCCCCTGGCCTCCGGGCAGTGCCCACAGTTCTGCTGCAGCGGAAACCAAATCACAGGCTGTGTCGCCATTAAATGAGAGAGGCCCTGGCCCCTGTGCTGTGCTCTTTGGTGTGGTGCGGGGGCTGGGTCCACGCCTTTCCTCCTCTGGAGTTTGGGATCTGCATCACCCTCCCTTGCATCTTCCTGTCCATCCTTCTGTCTGTCCATCTACCCATGTATTTGCCAACCCACCCACTCATTGCACATTCATCCCTCCATCTATCCACTCATCCATCCATCCATTTTCCAATCATCCATCCATCCATTTTCCAATCATCCATCCATCCATCCATCCATCCATCCATCCATCCATCCATATCTTTTCATCCATCTATCCATCCATATATGTATTGAGCATCTACTTTCTTCTGGGTACTGTTCTAGGACCCTGTTAACCACCAAGACCTTCCCAAGACCTACTGTGGGGTACAGGTCAACACAAAACAGAGTCGCTCCCCATCTGTTCATACCCAGAAACAAACAATGGAGACAAGACTCGCCCAATGCTGTGTGCTTGGGTTTGAATCCTGCCTCCACTTCTTACTAGCTACAGGACTTAACTTCTCTGAGCCTCGGTTACCTCATTTGTGAAATAGGGTGATGTGAGCAGCGCCCCCCTGGGGCTGGAGTGGGGTAAGGATTGCCACAGTCGTGGCTGTGATACCCACACGGAGCTGCACACGCCCAACATTCACTCATTAACAAATATTATTGAACACTTAGTACATGCCAGGCACTGTCATAAAGTCCTGTGGATACCTTATAACACAAGGTACAAAAAAGTCAGTTCTTGTGAAGTTTACATGGGGGCGATAGTCAACAACATAAATAAAATAGGTGTGTAAGAGGTTGATAAATGCTCTGGAGGAAAAAAAAGCAAGGATGGGAGGCTTGGGACCACGGTGGAACTGTCCCGCAGGGCCATTCTGTAGGAAGGGGCAACTGGAGTCTGTTCTTTAGACTGATTCTGGTCCTTTCCGCTTCCTGGGAGGTGCGGACAGTCATGTACCCAGGGTGATTCTGAACGGAGTATGGGGGGATCATGCAGATTGTCCCCCTTTGGGGCTTCAGCTGACCCAGCAAAGGCAGGACCTACCTTTGCAGAGGCTGTCAGAGAGATACCTGTGCTCTGGGAGTTTCCCACAATCCTCAGCTCCAAAACGGCAGCTGCAGGCCCATCTGTGGCTTCTGCCCATCCCTGAAGGACAGGGGTGTGGCCAGCTGGTTGGGCCCCAGCTCATAGCATCTTGGCTCCTCTTTTAGTGGCAGAGGTGTCCCCCTTGCCTCTTGGGGGATTTCATGCCCAATCCAGCAGGTCAGTGGCAGCTGGGAGCAATCCTATTCTGAGCAGGTTTTTCCTGAACTGGGAACCATTTTAGCCCCACTCTATCCCCAGGAGCCATGGGGCTGATGATTTCCTGTTCCTGTCAGCCCTTCCGTCTTGTCCCACCCCTTGGATGTTTAAAGTACATGTGGTAGGTAGGCCTGTGGCCAGTGTGGGCTCACTACTCTGCTCCCAGTGGTTCTGTGATTAAATCATTTTGTTATCAGGAAGGACTTCCTCTCAGCACGAGGTCGGCCTCATCTGCCTCCCCAGCAGGTTCTGCCCCAAGCCCCTCTTGGCCAGCCAAGTGGCGCGGTCGTTAAGAGCTGGCTTGGGAAGCCAGCGGCCCTGGTTCGGGTCCCACATATGAGGGCCAGTGACACTGCCCTCCAAAAAAAGGGAAAATCCAAGCCCCTCTTGTTCAGCGCCACTTCCCTCACCAGCTTCCTGTCTCCTGGCCGGCTAGCCCAGCTGTGTTGGGGGTCTTGAGTTCCAGGTGGGGTCCCAGGGTTTCCTGGGGCGGGGGTGGAGGTGGGGCTGCTCACCTTTGAGACCAGGTGTGATGGGGTGAAGGAGGAGCAGGAGGATGACCACGTTGATGGAAAAACTCAAAGGGTCTTTGTTTCATAAATATATATTTTTCACTGAAAAAGTTCTCACATTAGAAAAACGAATAAGCGTGAGGGTAGGGTGGGGCTTCCGGGAGGAAGGACACGTTGGTTCCGCCACCCAGGGACTGGCCCTGTCAGCCTTCCCAGGGAGAAAGCCTGGGGGGGACCCCTCCCTCAGAGGAGGGCTGTCCTGCTGTGATCCTGGGCCCTCCCACCACCCTGCTCTGGGGACCTGGTGTCTTACAGGTGGGTGGTTTTCACCCTGACAGGCGTAGCTAAGGATGGTGACAGAGCCATCAGACAGCAGACGTTCAGTTCACAGCCTCTCCGGCCGCTAACCTTCCGCCTCTATCTGGGAGCGACAGCCCCTCCACACAGCGGGCTTGTGGGTATGAGAAAGGACTGGCCGGCCCAGCTGCAGGCTCACAGCCAGACGCAAGAATAATATGTACAGTGAGGGGCTGGATAAAACTCCAGCCCCTCCAGGGGTCGCCCAGGTAGCGGAGGCGGCGAGCCGGGGAGAGTCCTCACTTGGGCAGCCCGTTCTTCATGCCCAGCTGTTTCTTGAGGGCCTGCAGCTGGGCCAGGCTGATGTTGCTGCCCCCACAGACAATGACCACGAGGGACGACAGAGGGACGGGGAGCTTGCCCTCTCCTTGCAGCTTCTGAACCACGCGGCTGTAGACAGCGGCCAGGGCTGCCCCACAGGCGGGCTCCACCAGGATCTTCTCATCATCTGCCAGGGGCGGGGGATGGTAAGGGCGGGGCCTGAGTCCCACTGGGTGCTAGGGAACTGCGCAGCGGCTGGGAAAGCCTGGGGGCAAGGAGCCAATCCGCCCTCAGCCCTAGCCACAGACCCAGGTCCTGGACCGAACCGTCCACCTTTGCCCTCGATTGACCTTTCAAGCCCTGAGCCAAGGCCAGCTCCCCGGAGTGCTAACACTGATAAAATGATTGTAATTGCCTGAGCCCTGTGTTGAGAAGGATTCTGAGGCATCATCTGAGCGAAAGTGCCGTTGCTTAGCCAAATTGATTGCCAGCACAGAATTAAGTGACATCATAAATGCTACCTGGGTGTGCACGCTATCCCTCTCCTAGGCTGAACCCAGAAAGAGTCCAATGTAGTTACAGACCCACTTCAGAGTCCATCACTGAGGCCTATATTTTCCTTTTTTACCCTGGCTGCCAGGAAGCTCAGAATCAACATTTTCAATACTCAATTATTGTTCCCTGCTGTCATGGTTATCAGGCTAACTTCTTCATTTGTGCCATTGGTCTTTCTATTTTGTATCATATTATTCTGCTTTGTATTACCTTTCATTAATGGGAAGCTATAGAAAGAACTATAAGGAAAATTGGCAGGAACGGAGTCCCTTGGCATACCAAGTGGACGGGGCAGCCACTTAGTTCCTGAACCAGCAGGTTGGGTCTCAAAAGGACCTGGAACATACCCACAAACTTCTCAATGGCAGCCACAGCCTCCTGGTCCGAGACAACTTCTGAGAAAATGCGGTGTTCCTTAAACAGCTTCAGGGCTTGAGCCCCCACCATCTTCACACACAGAGCCTTGGCCACGCTGAGAGGAGGCGTGGGAAATGGGGATGGAGGAAACAGGCATGATGGGGAGGGGAAGAAAGACAGAAAGGTGGATGTGAGAGGGAGGACGAGCTGGGTTCCGTGGGCACGGGGATGGGGCATGCCCTCTGCAGCTGGAAAGCACTGAAAAGTACCAGGGGCTTCCCAAACAGAGCGCGGCCTTCTCATAAAGCACAGGTTGCTTGCATGGGGGTAAATTTTTCAGCCAACACGACTCAGAAAAAAACGCCCGAAAGGCCTCCTTGTGATTCCCTAGTGAGACTCCCAGCCTTTGCTCCATCCAGGCTGTCGCCTCCACCTGCTTAGCACCGCTTTGCCTGCCCAAACCCTATCCTGTCCTTCAAGGCTCAGGAATAAGGCTGCCTCCTCCAAGAGTCCTCCAGGAGGTGCACTCAGTCCCATGGCCCCATGTGGAATTCTCAAATGATCTTCCCCATAACACACACATAATTTAGACCACTTCCTGAGACAGCATTGGGTGCTGAGCACCTCCCAGCATGATAAATTCTTACAACAATGTTTGCCATTAATTGGCTCAGTTTCATGAGAGGGAAAACCGAGGCAGACAGCGTGTAGTCACTTGCCCAAGATTACATGTCGAGGGAGCACTGGTGCAGGGACCGCAAGCAGGATCCATATAACTCCAGAGCCTGCACTCGTAATCGATGTCCCCTTCCTCCCCAGCCTCCCGAGTGATCACTGGTTCTATGCCCAGCTCATCTCCTCCTCTCACCCATGAGCGTTTCTGTGCCTGGACCATCTTAAGCCCTTAGCCCAGCATGTGGCCCATAGTAGATGCTCAACAATTATTTTTGCAATCTCAACATTGCGGGATCAGAGGCCAACAAGGCAGCTCTGGGGTGCTGGGCTCAGAAATCTGGAAAAAGTTTTTACCTGGATTCAATCCTCCCTTCTGTCTGTGGCAGAGGCTTGTCTACCCAACATCTCCCATATCTCTTTTTGCTGCACACATAGAATGCCTGATGGGAACACATTTCCCAGCCTCTCTTGCAGCAGGCATGACTGTGTGACTAAGTTCTGGCCAATGAGAGATAAGTGGAAGTATTGCAGCCTGTCTTTAACCATCGTGTCTGCTCTGCGTCCTCCTTTCTGCCAGATGGAGCGTGGGTGTGATAGTTGGAACTGAAGCAGCTATTTTGGCCCATAGGGCTAAAGGACAAAAAAAAAATGGAGAACAAACTCAAGGAGCCTGGGCCCCTGGCTTTCATGGAGCTGCCCCCGTCGACTGCCTACCTCTAGACTTTGTTTTCTTTTATAAATAAGAGAGGAAATAAAATCCAGTCTTGTTTAGCTTGCTGTTATTTGGGGCTCCTGTACAAAGCAGCCAACCCTAACCCTAATTATACACCATGTGTCAAAGATTTGGGGCTGGCGTATGAACTCCTTGGGAGTATGAGCTGTGTTGATTTGCCTCTTTCTCCCCAGGTTCAGCAAGGGTCTTGCACATATTAGGGGCTCAATAAATGGTTGGCAAATTAATGAAGTGTGTAAAACCCTGCCACAGAGGAACTCAAATGATTAATATTAGACCTTTTGTATGAGGAAGTGTGACATTCATGGTACAGAGTCACACAGACTTGGGCTGTCCCCATAGTACCATTCACTGGCTGAGTGACTCTGGGAAAAAGACCAAAGCCTCAGTTTCCTCACCTGTAAAATGGGACATCGGGCTCTATCTTGCAGTCAGTACGGAGAGGGGCTCCCCAAACCCCTGACAGAGGCACCCCCAGCTGCTCACCTGGTAACCTGGGACAGAGGGACGAGCTTGCCGGCAGTGGTGGCCGTGTGGAAGCTGTGAGCTCCGATGGTCTCCATGGCAATGACAGGCACATCCCCCCAGCCCACTTCCTGCAGCCCCTGGACCACGCCACACAGCATGCCCCCACCACCCACTGACAGCGCGATGGCCCCGGGCTTTGCACTCAGCGTCTCCTTCAGCTCCTTCACGATGGAAGTATGGCCTTTCCTGGAGGGTGGGGGAGGGTGGCAGGTCAGGGCTGGGCTTCCTGGAGACACCAGGCAGGGGTCCTGGAGATGCCACTTGCCCCCTTCACTTGTCCTCATCCCAAGCTAGTCCCCTCCTCCCCAACTCCACCCTGCTTTCCAGCTGCCATCATCTGTATCTCTACCTGAGGGCTTCCTTTGGCCACTGGAGCTGCCTGTGAATGTGGCAATGGGCAGTGCCAACACATGACAGCTCTGAGAACACCCCTCACCCAGTGACTGTGGGAATTCAGAATTACAGTGTCTTCTCTCTCGGGTGGGAAACTCTGGCTTGTGCTCCATGCCAGCTAGCTTCCAGGGACCCCGAGGGATTAAGCTCCAGTGGTCCACAGCAGTCACCTGCCCATTAGAGCCCCAATCAGTGGCTTCCTTCTTTCCTCATCTCACTTCCCAGCTCTAACGAATCACTTCCCAAGTGAACTGCTTTCCCTGAAATCTTTGTCTTGGGATCCACTTCCAGGAGGGGACACAATTGCAGACACCTGCATATTTGAGCTCATGCATTTGCTCATGGCCATGTGGAATGAGCATTTGTGCACATATGTGCATGCACCTGCTGTCATGCCTATGTATGTGCTTCTACATGACGGTGTGCACACACACATGTAAAACTGCTGTACCTAATGGTGTGAGGACATGCCTTATGGCAAGTACCCTCCCAGTAGTGTAGGCAGCGGATGCCACCCACACCAGGTGAGCCTGGGCTCCACGTACCAGATGAGGGGGTCATCAAAAGGAGGGATGTAGACCCAACCTGGGTTGTTCTTCGCCAGGGACTTAGCTAGCTCAACGGCCTCGTCCAACATCTGCAAGACCACAGGGGAGGGGAGAGGAGGTGAGGGACTGGGGGACTCTCCTCTGCCACCAGGTGCCCTCTGTGGACCCTGCCCAGGTCGGCACTCACCTCACCCACCACCTTGACTGTGGCACCCTCATTCTTGAGCCGGTCGATGGTGATGGTAGGTGTGGTATTGGGCACAACGATGGTGGCGGGAATACCCAGCTTCCTGGCGGCATAGGCGGCCGCCATGCCTGCATTGCCCGCTGCCAGGGGTGGGGAGTGGGAGTGTGTCAGTGTGGAAGGGTTTGGGAGCCTGAGCTTGGGGCTCTGAACCCTATTTCCCAGGTGACCGCTGCCTCCCCCGCCCCCTGGAATTCCAAGTTGGGACTGCTGCAAATTTTTGCAAAGGTTCAAGGCTGGGGAAATCAGGGCCCAGAAAGGTGGAGCGCCTGGCCTGGGAACACACAGCAGAGGACAGGAGGAGGCGTGCAGACCACTTACCGGAGGAGCAGACAAAATGTTCACAGCCTTGCTCAGCCCACTGTGGAGACAAGGGGGGTGGGGTCAGGCCCACCTCCTGTCTGTCCCTGGGCTCTTCCCCCCACCTGGAATACAGCCCAATGATTCCATCTGAGCTTCCTTCATAGGGAACTTGTCCTGCCCTAGCCTCTCAGGTGACATCCTCCCTCCCCAAAGAGATTGGCTCAGGGAAGAGTGAGGGAGAGGCAGGCAACTGATGGCTCTGGGATCAGCCCATGAGGGGGCCCTGGGGACGGGCACCGTTTATCCTGAGGAAGCGCTGATGGCGGATAATCAGGCGTTGTGGGCAGAGCGGGACCTAGCCTGGAACTCCTTGGATCTCACATGGCACTAGGCCTGCCTCGTCAAGGAAAGGGGACCTGCCCCCCTCACCCAGAGCCCCCCGTACCGTCTGGCAGAGGTGTCCAATGCCCCGGATCTTGAAGGAACCTGACGGCTGGGCACTGTCCATCTTGAGATAGACGCTGGTGCCGGCCACTTTGGACAGGGGCATGCTGTCACGGATGGGGGTGATCACGTGCAGGGGCTCTCCGGAAGTCATTGCTGGGAGACAGGCAGGGCAAAGGTGATGGAGCTGGGTGGCTGGACCAAGAGAGCCAGGAATGGATTGGAGATGGTCTCGATGGATAGACGGGGTAGGCAGTCCGCAGACAGAGGGAGGGTAGCCGGACTCTGAGACTGTCTTCCGAATTGTCCCAGGAGCTACTCCCCTGGGACTTTATTTCCTGGGTGTCCCCAGGCAACCAATAGGGCCTCAGGACCGGACACACCCCCGCAGGACCCGCCCCCTGGCCTGAGACACAGTGGGCAGCGGCTTGGAAGGAAAAAGAGGCTGGCTGCATTCCTGCCTCTGGCAGCTTCCTGGCCTCTCTCCCCCACCCCTCTCTGCCCCTCTCCTGCCACCTCCCCTACACCTTCTTCATTTGCAAAAGTGTACAATACCTACTTCCCAAGGACTATTAGGAGGCTTGCAGGAGGATGGTGTGAAATACACGTAAAGTCACTATGGGCCGGCCGAGTGGCGCGGTGGTTAAGCGCTGGCTCGGGACGCCAGCAGCCCCGGTTCGGGTCCCACATAGGAGGGCCAGTGACACTGCCCTCCAGAAAAACAAAAACAAAACTCACAAAGTCACTAGCATGTGGTTGACACATAGTAGGCATCCAAGAAGCAGACCACGGAGGAAGCTGGTGCTATCATTATCCTCATCTTACAGGCAGGGGAGCTGAGGCTCAGAGGAAGAGGGATGAGCTGGTACTTCATCCCAGCAACTTCCCAACCTACAATCTGAACACAGACAGCCCTTTATTGCCTTTCCCTGTCATCCTTTTATGACTCTTCTCTTCTAAAAGGGCAGATGGCATGATGGGTAAGAGCCCGGCTGACCAGGGTTCAATTCCTGGCTCTTCCCTTTACTAGCTGTGTGGCCCTGGGCAGTCCTTTGTCTCCTGGGGGCTTCCTTTTCTTTCTTTCTTTCTTTCTTTCTTTCTTTCTTTCTTTCTTTCTTTCTTTCTTTCTTTCTTTCTTTCTTTCTTTCTTTCTTTCTCCCATGTCACAGGTGAGGAAACAGGCTCAGAGGTGGAGTCAAACTGTCACCCAGGTGGCAGAATGCAAACTTGGCAATTCTGAGTCATTTGAGGACACCGGGCTGATGGAGAGAGTGGAGATGGTGTCCCAGATGTAGGCGTGTGACAGGAGGTTGTCCACACAGTCAGTGAGATGGGACTGAAGGCAGACTCCTACCTTAGAATGCTGAATTCTCTCTATTCCACTGCAAACACATCCTGGAAACAAGATGATTAATTCTTTCTTTAGACCTCTCCATATTGTTTCATTGGTTTCAACAAGAATCTATCACTGTTGGGCTGGCCGAGTGGCGCAGTGGTTAAGCACTGGCTTGGAAATCTGGCGGCCCCGGTTCAGGTCCCACATATGAGGGCCAGTGATACTGCCCTCAAAAAAAAAAAAAGAATCTATCACTGTTGTGATTTGAAAAACACCAAAAAATAGGGAAAAAGACCAAATATATATCACTGTTGTTGACATCCTGTTTGGGCATATCTTTTTTATAATGATAACGTCCTTGAGACACAATTTGTGTAGCATACAATTTACCCATTTACAGAGTATTAGTTTTAGAACATTTTCATCACCCCCAAAAGAAACCCCACGCCCACTAACAGTCACTCTCCTTGCCCCGCTCTCTCTAGCCCGTGGCGGTTACCAAACTGCATTCTCCTTCTGTGGATTTGCCTATTCTGGACATTTCATATGAATGGAATCAGACAATATGTGGTCTTTTGTGTCTGGCTTCTTTCACTTGGCATCATGCTTTCAAGGTTGACTCATGTTGCAGCGTGTGTCAGCACTTCTTTCCTTTGTATAGCTGAGTAATATTCCATTGTTCGGATGGACCACATTTTATTTATCTATTCGTCCGTTAATGGGCACTTGCTGTCTGGGCATGGCTTTCTTTTCCACTGTATAAAAAAATATGTACATGTGTGGGTACCTGTGTTGTCTGTGTCTCGTTACATGGATAGGGACCCGAGACCCTAAGGGGTAAGGGGCCTCACCCACGGTCACTCTGGCGAAGAAATGGAGCAGAACCAGGTAGAATGGCCTTGTCATGGGGGACATTCTGACCAATGAGCTGCTGGAGGATCTAGCGGGAAGGTTGGCCTCCGTCACCGTGCAAGCCTCAGGGGGATCAGTTTATACCTGTGACTCCAGCATCCAAGGCATGTCTGTTTCCAGATAGCAAATGTAGAGGGCTCTGTTACATCACACCCTCCCGGGAAGTGTTTCTGAGGATGGCCTGATCGGAGTGTCCTTGGCTCTGGGAGGTGCTGATTCTGACGGTTGTTTTCACAACGTAGGGAGAAACGCACAGCCCTCACCTCTGTTTGCCCTTTGGGCTGATGCAGCCAAGTCGCCTGGTTAGTTAAGGGCTCCAGCTCCCGAGTCCATCAGAGCAGGGCTGAAATTGACACCCAGCTGTGTGACCTCAGGTGGTTACCTAACTTCCCTTAGCCTCAGTTTCCTGCCCCAAGAAATGGGATGATGGGTATTGCAAGACTTAGAGATGATGGCAGCCCAGTGCCAGGCATGGAGTAAGGGCAAGGGTAGTAGCTGCTATTATGATTATCTTTGGTCTTGTTTTTTTTCTCCTATTATTATTGTTATTAGTATTATTATTATTATTATTCAGGACTTTCCCACACTTCCTGGTCCCCTTTTCCTGAGTCCTCCCTCCAGGCCCAGCTCTCATTCATGTTTCCTCCCCTTCAAGTCTGTGCTGGAGCCTCTTTGGGGTTCTGCAGCCCGGTAGCCCCTGGAGCTTCTCCCCAGGGGCCATGAGCAGCCTGAGAACAGCAGGGCTGCACTGACCTGCCTGCCTAGATCCTTCATTCTCTCCTGCAACCACATGACATCCCACAGTGCATAGGATGGCCCCCCACAACAAACAATTATCTGGCCCCAAATGTCAGTAGTGCCCAAATCGACAAGGACTTAATCCAATGTGGGCAAAATGTGCTTTATCTACAAAGCTGTTTGTTTGTGTTTTTAGCTTCATTGGGGAACAGTGTGTTTTCCCCAGGACCCATCAGCTCCAAGTCAAATTGGTGTCCTTCAATCTTAGCTATGGAGGGCGCAGCTCAGCTCCAAGACCAGTTGCCGTTTTCACTCTAGTTGCAGGGGGCTCAGCCCACCATCCCATGCGGGAATCAAACGGCAACCTCGTTGTTAAGAGCACGTGCTCTAACCAACTGAGCCATCTGACTGCCCACCGGCATCTCAGCAACAGCTCAGCTCAAGTCATTGTCTTCAATCTAGTTGTGGAGGGCGCAGCTCATTGGCCCATGTGGGAATCGAACCAGCAACCCTGTTGCTCAGAGCTCACTCTCTAACCAACTGAGCCACCCGGCTGCCCCTAAAAAACTGTTGTTTTATATCCACGTGATATTCAATCAACCCCCCAGAGAAATGAAAACCTTTTTTTCTTGGTGAAATTAATACAAGCAAACCAGGCCTCCCTTGCTTTGGACTTAATGAATTTAACCTCTGAGGCCCTCCTAGTAGGACTTGGCAGCCAACCCTCTTAATTTTCGCTCATCTGGCTTCAACCCATCATTCCATTTGGTTGAGACCTGATGGAACCCTCCTTGGGCCATTTGATGGCGTTGTCTGTAGTGATGCCGCCTGGCTTTGCGTCATCCACAAATGTGACGAATAGCTGCTTGGTGGGCACTATGGCTAAAGCCGGCCATGGTCAAGGTCAGGACCTCAGGCCACACCGAGCTTCCGCCTGGGGGTTATCATCACCCGTTTATCATGTGCGGTGGGTCAACTTGGCTAGGTCCAAACAGACTATTAGGGATTTTGTCCAGAGTTCATTGAAAAAAATCAAGATACTACTTGCAACAGGGATAAATCTCAATCACAAACTCAGTGTGCAACAAATGAAGGCTTCTTTACTTTTCCCTAACTCAGCTTACTTTTTATTTCAAGCAGATCATTAATTGGGGGCAAAGTGTTTCCTTCTTCTCCTGCGGGGTGGCAGGGACATTCTGGGGCCAAGTCACCACAGGCAGAGTGGGGGTGCTGTCTGGTCCTCCATTGTCTGAGCTCCCCCACATCACCACAGATGGGCCAGGAGGCTTTTCTCATTTCCAGCCACATGGGTCCTTGTCCTATAGTCTGGGGCCTGCAACAACCGTTGCAGAGTTTTGGCCACTGATAAATCCATTCTCTTATTCTGCTGTCACCCCCATTCCTTGAGACAAAGAGTATTCCCTGCTTGTAGGAAGCCCCGCCTCAAGCTCCCAGCAGTAGAGTGCTCCTACCATCTGTTAAATTTGCAGGAAGTTTGGGAGCCAGATATTAAACCTTTGGCAGCTTGAAACTGTCCACTGTGGGTGTACTGACACCATGAAAATCAGCAAATGTGACAAATCAGGTCCCTTCTCCCTCCCTCCCTCCCTCCCTCCCTCCCTCCCTCCCTCCCTCCCTCTTCTCTGTCTCTGTCTCTCTGTCTCCTCTGTCTCTCCTCCTTTGGGGAAGAAGTTATAAATTAATATTCTCAAAATATTATTCTTCCATCATTCACGCCTCATCTATGCATTTCTCCTGATTATGCAGGCAAATAACTATAGAAAAGGGGAAAACATGTTCCCGGTGATCCCGGGAGGGTCCCACTCATTACCCCTTCTTTATCTAATGGTCGCAACCAATTTCTTTTCTAGCTTCTTCTCCGTCATCTGCTAACTTCTCAACATCTATAGCTAAGAATTGGGCCAGCTTCTCTCTCCATTTGAAAACATAGGACTTTGGTCAATTAAGTTCTATTTTAATGAGAACAACAACAACAAAAAAACAACCCTCATTATTTAGCACTGTCTGAGGAGAATCTTTCTGCAAAGTAAAGAATCCTCCTGTAAAACGTATCGTTATTTCCCACTACTTTTGCAGGTTTGGGTGTAGGAATTTTTAAAAAATATTTTTAAATTTTAGAATAGTTTTAGATTTACATAAATGAAAATCTAAAACTGCACAGACAGTACAGAGAGATCCCATATACCCCACTCTTATTATTAACAAGTTAATCAATACGGTGCATGTTGTCACAATTATTGAACCAATATTGATACATTATTATTCACTGAAGTCCATACTTTATTCAGATTTCTTTAGCTTTTACTGAATGTACTTTTTCTATCCCAGGCTCCTACCCAGGAAACCATGTTCCATTTACTTGTCATGTTCCCTTCGGCTCCTTTTGGCTGTGAGTTTTGACTTCCCTTGTTTTTGATGACCTTGACAGTTTTGAACAGCCCTAGTTGTGGATTTTATGTGTTTTTTTTTTTTTTCCTCATGCGTAAACTAGGGTTAGAGGATTCAGGGAGGAAGACCATGGAAGTGAAATGCCATTGTCATCACGTCACATAACTGTTGATGCTGACCTTGATCATCTAGCCCAGGTAGGGTTTGTCAGGTGTCCCCACTGTCAAGTTCCTCTTTTTCTCTGGGTATGGGATTAAAAAAACAATAACGTTGCATCCCTCTCTACACCACACGGACCCCCTACTTGTTTGGAGTATTTACTGTCCCTGTTTGGTAATTGTCTTTCTGTTTGCATCTCACTCAGATCTGTCTGTATGGAATGGGGAAACCATTGCACAAAGCCAAAGTTTTACTAATGCTGTTCCTCCCCCTGCGACAATAATCCCTCTCATGTGGGGACCTACAAGGTCTCCTAGACAGATTCTCTAGGCCCATGCTGTCCAGTACACAAGCAAGTGACCACCTGTAGCTATTTAAATTATTCAAAATTAAATAAAATTTACAATTCAACCCTTCAGTCTCACAGCCACTATTCAAGAACTCAGTAGCCACAGGTGGTCATTGGCTACCATACAGATGGTGAAACATTTTCATCATCACCTTTTCCCATGGCCCCCTGCCTCCTTGCCCCCTCCTCCTTCATCCCCACCCCCCTGTTACCAACAGGATAACCAATATTATCAGCATTGTTTTCCACGAGCCTACAGGTATACATACACCATCAAAGACTGGTATATCCAGCACTTCTGGTCATTGCTCTTCGTTAAAAAAAAAGTCATTGCATAATGTGCATATTGTTTTCCCTTTTCTCACTTAAAATGCATCGTGAACACCTCTTTGGGTCAATAGGGTTAGATCTAATTTATTCTTTGTGATGGCTGCATAAAATTCCATGTTTAGGGTATATTATGACTTACTCAACCATTTCCCAATTCAAGGGCACCCCAGCTTCCAGTGTTTTTTGTTTGTTTGTTTGTTTGTTTGTTTGTTTGTTTGAGGGCAGTGTCACTGGCCCTCATATGTGGGACCGAACCGGGGCCGCTGGCTTCCCAAGCCAGCACTTAACCACTGCGCCACTTGGCCGGCCCGCCAGCTTCCAGTTTTGTTTGTTTTGTTTTTACTATTCTAAACAGCACTTTAATTAATAAACACTTTCATACCCATATCTGTACCCTCTGGTACTTTTTTTTTTTTTTTGGAGAATAAATCCCCCAAATTAAGATTTCTTGGTCAAAGGAATGGGTATTTATCAAATTGGAATAGATATTGACAGATTCCTTTCTCAAAAGGCCGTAGCAATTCCTAGTCACACCAGCAAGATGTGAGGTGCTTGTTTTGTCTCATACTCACCAGCCATGGTTGTTACTGCTTCTACGTTTAAAAAAATTTTTTTGTTTTTTTGCCAACCTAATAGCTTTTAAAATGGCATTTTATTGTTGCTGTAATTTGCATTTTTCTGTTGCTGCATCTGTAATGCATTATTGCACCTGTTGTCTGACATGTCAACTGCAAGCCCCTTGAGGACAGGAAAGATATCTTACT
The DNA here is from genome assembly GCA_033961575.1 of Aselliscus stoliczkanus. Classification (NCBI taxonomy): domain Eukaryota; kingdom Metazoa; phylum Chordata; class Mammalia; order Chiroptera; family Hipposideridae; genus Aselliscus; species Aselliscus stoliczkanus. The sequence goes on from CM066736.1 coordinate 8,642,216, forward strand.
TGTCTCCATCTCCCCTTCCACGGGACCTAGATTTTGGTAGTTTGGGGTAATGTTTGCTGAATGTATCAATGAATGGCTGGTTTGTATGGATCAGAATTTTCCTTGGCCTCGAGGGCGGATGTTAAACTGTCTCCTTTTTTCTACGAGCCTCAATTTCACCACCCACAAAAAGGGTGCATTGTATGGCCCTCGCTGATCCTTTCAGCTCAGACAACTCAACCATGGCTATGAATTTGTAAGTCTCTTAGGACAAGACCATCTAGGTTGGATGTGAGATCCCTCGAAGATTGGCCCCATAGCCTGTTTGCTGGGCAACCTGGGACAAGTCACTTAACCTTTCTGTGCCACAGCTTCTCCCTGGGTCACTGAGTCACTGACTCCTTTCCTTTTCAGAGACAAGAGGAGAGGGGGAGAGTTCCTCTGTACAAGGGTCTCAGACTCAAGGGCCAGCCAGGGGTCTGTTGGGAGCTGGAAGTACAATGGCGGGGGGTGGGGGAACAGTGGCAAATGGAGAGTCATGTCCCTCTACAGAGGACAGACTGAATTAGCTCCATTCAGCAGAAATGTAGCCCTCTAGTTTGAGACCCACTCTGTTCTAGAATGCTTTATCACCTTGGCAAGGGTCTGAGAAGTTAGCTAAGGTGTATTGGATACTGGAAGGCCTGGGGTCCAAACCTCAGCTGGGTTACTCACTAGCTAAACGGGTTGCATGACTGCCCAAGCCCCACTTCTCTCATCCATTTCAGGGAATTGAGCCTCATGGCTTGAAAAGTGTTTGGCCAGAGTCCAGAGCTAAACCTGCAAATCTCGGGGCCAATCATCTCTGTCTGAGGTGCTATCCCCCCCTCCATGCCGTTCCCTCGCCTTGGGCACAGGAAGGCCAGCTGCGGGTAGGATGATGAAATGAGGCTTAATGAATAACCCAGGGGACTGGCAAGGGTGGGTGTTTGGAGGCCTGAAGTGTCAGGGACAGGGGCTGACGAAGGTGGCTCTGGTAGGGGACAGGTCAGTGACCTGGCCCACCTTTTCAGCCTCATCTGAGGCAGCTACCCTGGCTTTCCCCATCCCCTCCTCTTCCAAGCCAGGAGCTCTGGAGCCTGATCTCTCTGGGTCTAAGCCCTGCTCTGCCACTGCCGTGTGACCCTGGGAAAGTGACTTGGCCTTTCTCGGCCAAGTTTGATTCCATGATGTAGGGTTCATTACAATACCCACCCCGCAGCGTGCTGTAAACATTCTGTGATACAATGTCATGTTCCCAAACTTTGGACATCCATGTGCCGCCTTTGCAATTTTTGTCACATTGCTGTCTCACCTCTTTTATAATAGCAACAGTGAGAATAATAGCAGCAACAGCAGTAAACACAGAGCTCTTACTACTGTTCTAAACGTTTGGCATTTATTAACTCATTTGACCCTCACATCAGTTCCCTAGGGAGGTATTTTATCCCCATCTTACAGTTGAGGAAACAAGGCCGAGAGTTAAGTAACTTACCCAAAGTCCTGCAGCCAGTAAGTGGCAGAGCTGGTAGTTGCACCAGAGCCTGGCTCCGGTGTCTGTGCTCTAACTACTAGGCAGACTGCCTCTTCATGCCAGAAAGTACTCTACTACTGCTATTACTTAACATATATTAAGTCATAAGTCTGGTTTTTGTTTTGTTTTGTTTTTGAGGGTAGTGTCACTGGCCCTCATATGTGGGATCCGAACCGGGGCCACTGATGTCCCAAGACAGCTGTTAAACACTGCGCCACTCGGCCACTGTTTTTTAAAAACAGACTCAATTGGGCTGGCTCCGTTGGTTAAGAGCACGAGCTCTGAGCAACACAGTTGCCGGTTCGATTCCCACATGGGCCAGTCAGCTGCACCAAAGCTGAGCTGCCAACAGGTGGCAGGATGGCTCAGCTAGTGAGAGCACGTGGTCCTAACAACAAGGTTGCCAGTTCAACTCCCGCATGGGATGGTGGGGCTGTGTCCCCTGCAACTAAGATTGAACCACGGCACCCTGAGCTGAGTGACTACGAGCTGCTGATGGGCGGCCAGATGGTGACTGGACTTGGAGCTGAACTAGCTGCGCCCTCCACAGCTAAGATTGAAGGACAACAACTTGGCTGTTCCCCTTCCCCAATTAAAAAAAAAAAAATCTTGTAATTAAAAAAAAAACAACAAAAAAAACCAGATTCAATATTTAAACTTTAATACCTGCCTTACTTCTTCCTCAGCAATAATATCCATGAAATTATGGGCTTCAAATCACACACACACACACGTCTCCTACTGCACACAGAAATAAATATCCAACTATTAAAAAACATTTGGGTGGCGGCTGGTTAACTCAGTTGGTTAGAGTGCAGTGTTCATAACACCAAGGTTGCCCGTTCAATCCCCACATGGGCCAAAGAGCTGCGCCCTCCACAACTAGATTGAAAACAATGGCTTGACTTGGAGCTGATGGGTCCTGGAAAAACACACTGTTCCCCAATAAAATTTATAAAAAAACAAACAAACAACACAAAACATTTGGAATATGCTGGCCAACACAAAAGGGCTGGCATACAGTAGGCATGCAACAAATGCAGCTGCAGTGCTTCCTGTCCAAGCCTGAGCGGTGTGCTCAGGCCCTGCCCCTCCAGGAAGTCCTCCTGGGTCCCACCCCACTCTCAGCTCCCCTGTGGGGACCATCTGCTCGCTGTCCTCCTGCGGAGTGTCAGAATCGCCACTGAATTGGGTGTCTTCCTCTCCCCTCCAGGCCGGGAGCCACCTCAGGGCATGAGTTGGGTTTTAGCACCCCATGTGCCCAGAGCTCAGGACAGGACACCTGACAAGGATGGGTATATGTTTAACATGAGGATGGGGGTGAAGCTGACAGAGTCCTTATCAGGGGTCACGGCCAAGCAGCTTGATTTGACCCTAAGTAGCTGGAAGTTAATCATCAAACCTGAAGAGGTCCCCCAAAGCCCAAGAGCACAGACATCTGGGCTGCCAGGTCCTTCCTAGACCCTACCTCCCATTTTTCATAGAGGGAAACTGAAGCCCAGATGGACGTGACTAGCTCAGGTTCGCCCAGCGAGATGGCAATGGGGACAAGCCCTGAATCTGAGCACGCCATTCTCCTGCCCACAGCCTTCCACGGCTCCCCAGCCCCCTGGGTCAGGCCCAGACTCGGGATTGGCACAGCCATCCCTGTGGACTCTGGTCCCTGCCCATCTCTCCAGCGCAAACCTGCCTGCTCTGTTCCAGTTCCACTGGATACTTCCCCATTCCTGGAACACACTGTGCGTTTCAATTCCAGACCTTTGCACTCCATGTTTGTGACTCCTAGCTCAGCTCAGTCTCCCCCTCCCAGCAAGCCTTCCCAGCCCCCCAGGGCCAGGTGAGGTGCCTGCTCTAGGGACCCACAGCCCTCCACCACCTCCACCTGCCAATATCTTATGGCACTGATTGTCACGATTATTCAGTGGCCCCTTGGGGCTTTGTGAGGGCAGGGGACATGCTGTTTTGTTTGAGGCTAAAGGTCCTGGGACTTGACACATACTAAGTGTCCAGTAAATATTTGGTGAATAAGTGAATCAATTGCCAGAGTCATTCATTTGAACAATAAATAATTGTATGAGTTGCCGTGTTGTATGTAAAATATCAGAGACAAGAAGGTATTCTAGAAAAATACGCCTTTTTCACATAACAGATAACAATGGGTTTTTTTGTCCTTAGTTTCTTGGGACAATCACTGGGCTTGGAGATGTCTGTGGCATGAAAGAGGTGGCCCAGGGCGAGAAGTAAAGGGCATTTCTCACTGACTGGGTGTCCTCTCTGAGCCTCAGTTTCTTCATCTGTCAAATGGGACCAGGGAATGGATGTGTCATGGATAGCACATAGGGAGGCAGTGAAGGTTGATCTCATTCCCTTTCCCCCTCCAACTTGGAGCTGTCCCTTTAACATGGGAGGAGGGGCCAAAGCTGCAGGAGGCTGCCGGAAGCTGGGCAGAGTTGGTGCCCAGTTAGGCTGGTGGGCATCGGACTGTGGCCAAGCTGGTCCAGGGACTGTGGGCAGGAAGGTAAGGGGGACTGGGGCTCCAACGGGGCCCCTGAGGCTCTGTGTGCATGTGTGAACATGCATGTAGGGTAGTCTGGAAGGTTCTGGGGCAAAGTCCCAGCTGAGTGGATGGAAAGAGAGAGAGGGTGAGAGTGGCCTCAGCCCTCCCAGGAATATCGATTCAGTTCAGGGTGTCCTGGGGCCCAGCCTGACTCGCAAAAAAAGAGGAGCGGGTCCTGCTTGCCAGAGGGGCAGGGCTGGGTATTTTGCCACCCGAGGGCTAGCCAAGGTTTCCCTTGGCTGGCACCAGGGATTTGGCTGTGGAGTATCATCCAAGTGGCCTCTGGGAAAAAGCCTGAGGCATAAGGGAGGTGGACAAGGTTGTCGGTCTTTACCCAACTCGTGGATGCAACAGGTAAAGCCCAGTTTGAAAAAGTGACTCAGCCAAGGTCACCTTGCTGGGACCTGAACTGAAGCCCCAGGCTTCCCACTGCATTGCTTCCCAGCAGACAAGGTCCAGGGTTCCCATCTCAGCCCTGGCAGCTGCCACTCATGGTGACAGCTAAGTATTCCCTAGGCCAAGGCCGCAGGTTGGCCCCAGACTTCAGTCTGGGAGACCTGAGCCCTTATGGACGTCTGGGTTCCATAAGGCTGTGGGCCACTGGGGCTTGTTCAATTGACCGATGCCTGCCGTCCTCTTGGCACTTGGTGTAACCAAGAGGGCTCGTGACTAAGCAAGGAGCATTTGGCTCCTAAGGACAGCTGGCAACTAAGTATTAAATATTCATACCTTTAATAATAATAATAATATTATTAATAACAGTAATAATTATGCTAATACAATAAAGTATAGCACGGTGGTTCTGAGCACAGATGCCCAAGTGCTTTGCCTGAGTTCGAATCCTGGCTGTGCCATTTCTAACTGTGACCTTGCACACGTTACATAACCTCTCTGGGCCTCAGTTTATTGTCTATAACGTGGAGTTAATAATTGAACCTCTCTCAGGGGGGTTGGAAGATATGAGATAATATATAAGCTGCTTGGCCCATTGCCTGGCTCCCTGTAAGTCCCACACAGCTAATCATAGTTGTTATAATATGTCAGGCACAGACTTGATGCCTTTGTCATATGGCCTCACTTCATCCTCACAACCATCTCTCAGTTTGTCGTGTGGTTAGTTCATTCTCACTTTTCAGGTCTCAGTTCTAATAGTGACCTCTTCCAAGGGGTCTTTTCTGACCTCCCTACCCAAAGTTAAGTCCCCTTGTCCTTCTCGTCAAGTCTCCCTATATGCAAGTTTCCCTCTCAGCCATTTTCACCATTTCTGATTAGTTTGTTTGTCTATACAGTTATTCGTGGAATTCTGATCTCCCCATCAGACTATAAGTCAGCTCTAAGAGTAGATGTCTGTCTTGTTCCTATGGTATCCTCTGTTCCTAGGTCAGGATCTGCACCTTGTAGGTGCCCTATAAGCATCTTAGAGTAAGAGTGAGCATGCCAGTAGGGGTGACTGGTTAGCTCAGCTGGTTAGAGCATGGTGCTGATAACACCAACGTTGCTGGTTCGATCCCCACATGGGCCACTGTGAGCTGTGCCCTCCCTAGAAGAGTCAACTGTGCCATTGTAGCCTGAAAGCAATGTGTAACCAATGACCATGGCTGTTCCCCAATAAAAAAAAAACAAAAAACAAAAAAAAAACAGGAACGAGCATATCAGTATTGTGAGAAGGCCCCAATGAGGTAACGCCTCTTGGAGGACTCAGCCAATGCCTGGCACATAATAGGGACTCAACTACGGAGAGCTATTATTATTATTCATCTGCACCGTAACCTGTGAGTTGGAGATTGTTATTATTCCCATATTACAGATGGGGAAAGAGGCGAAGTGTGATTGAGATACTTGTCTGGGTGGTGCAACCCAATTAGCTGGTCTCTAACCTTGGCCTCTGATTGGCTCCAAAGCCCACATTCTTGGACTCTGGGGCTGAAGTGAGGCTTAGGTCAGGGTGTGCTGGGTTGAGGTGACCTATGGCCTGCTCTCCCCCACTCCATGCCCAGCTCAAGAAGTGCCCTGGTTGGAGCTGGGTGGAGGTGCCTCAGCTTTGCCCTGACTGGGGAATCCCAGGGCCATCTCAACAAGGGCCAGGAGTCAAATCCAGGGGCAGGAGACCCGAAATTTTCTCCTGGGGGACCCCCGGCGGACAAGAAGCTTAGGCTTGTGGTAGGTGGAGGGTGGTTGTAGCGCTCCTCCTACTGGCAAATAGTGGAACTGCAGGGGACAGCCCAGTGCTTTTCTGCCCCAAACAAAAAAAGGGAGGCTTCGTTGGTTCCTTTAAAAAAAAAAAGAAATCCTACTTTTCCTCTTTCTCATTTCCTCCTCTCTTCTCTCCCTGGCCCAATGATTTATTCACTACTCATTCACCCGAGCTTGTCTTAAAATCTCTCATTGCTTCCCATTGCAGGCAGAATAAGTATAACGTCCCACCTCCTCCCTGTGGGGCTGGGACCCCTTCTCACTCCCCTGCCTGCCTGCCCTCTCTCCGCACCCGCAACGCCCACATTCATTTCTACATCAGGGTAGTTCTATCTGCTGTTCCATTCCTAAACGCTTTTCTCTTGGCTTGCTTCTTGGTCATCTCAGAGTTACCCCTGCAGATTAAAAAAAACAAAACAAAACAAAAAAAACGAAAACAAAACAACAAAACTACAAGACCTCTCAACCCATGAAAATGCTCAGATCCGATATGCATCCTGATTCAAACTGTTGAAAACCCCAAACAATCACCACCTGCAAAACCCACCATTGATCACACTTAATGAGACCATTGGAAATCTGAAAACTTAACAGATACTTGATGATAGTAAGAAGTTATTAATATTTCAAATGTGATGACGGTTTTGTGATAACAATTTAGTGGCCATGTCCTCCATCCCCAGCACAGTGGGCAGCCACAGTTACAGAATGAAAGGGTACCTAGTCCACACCTCCTTCTCCAGATGGGGAAACTGAGGCCCAGGGAGGCACAGATACTTGCCGGGAGTCTCACAGGTTGGCAGCCAGGCTGAGGGGCACTGCACCTCCCCGTCCCTGTCCTGGTTAAGGGGACTCCTGGATGGAGCTGCCTGGGTGATGGCATTTGTGCCCCCTGCAGGTCTGCTAGGTGTTTGCTGGCATGGAGGGCCCTCTGGCAGAGTGGGCTAAGGGTGAACACTTCCACGCTGTCACGCCTCTGCTGGAGAGCTGGGCCCTGTCCCAGGTGGCGGGCACAACTGTCTTCCTCAAGTGTGAGAACGTGCAGCCAGCTGGCTCCTTCAAGATCCGGGGCATCGGGCATTTCTGCCAGGAGGTGAGGGGGTGTGGGCAGGTGAGGGGGTGAGGCTGTGCAGGAGGAAGGGGAGGTGGAGGGGTACAGGCTGGGGGGGTGTGGGCAGGAGGGGAGGGACGATGGGAGGGGTGAAGGATACGAGCTAGATGGGGTTAAGGGCAGGAGGGGTGAAGTAAACTTGTACTGTCGGGAGTAGAGAGCTATGGACAGGATGAGGAGTGAGGAGTGTGGCGGTGAGATGAGGAGGGCCTAACTCCACCCCACACAGGCCTTCAGGACACCTGCTTGGGTTAACTCCCAACCCCATTCCTTCTCTTCTCAGGTGGCCAAGAAGGGATGCAAACACCTGGTGTGCTCCTCAGGTGATCTAACCCATTTCTGATTCCTGAGGGTCCTGGGAGTGGGGAAAGAGAGGCTGTCTGGAGCAGCGGTAGATATTCAGGGCCCAGCCTCCTCTTAAAGGGCATGGTCAGATGGCCATTTCGTATGTCCTCTCCCAGCTCTCTTCCCATCATTCAGGACTCCTGGTAGAAGTGACAGAAACCCCGTTCATGCAGGTTTAAGCTACAGACTCCACGAACTGAAACCTTTCAAGATAATGGCTTTCAGACACAGTTGCATCCAGGAGTTCTCTGTATCTCTCTGTCTCTTGGCTTTTCTTTCCTCGATACTAGCTGTATTCTCATACAGGCCTCCTGGTAGCAAGGTGGCCATCAGCAGAGCCAGGCTTGCCTCCTGCCATCCTACCAACCCTAGTGAAAGGGAGAACCCCTTCCCGATGGCCCATCTCAATCCATGAATTGGTCTATTGGGCCCAGATCGGGTCATGTACTCATCCGGAGCCAATCACCGGTCAGGCGATTGAGTTCTCTGATGGGCTGAATCTAGATCTTGTGTCCACCGCTGGGGCCAGGGAGAGGACTGAATGGTGGGGCATATGAATGTGGGTGAGGGATGGTTCCCAAAGGCAAATAGAAGGGGAGACGGAGAGGTATGTCAACAGGTTAATGCAGCATTGGCCACTGCACCCGCTTCTGCTGCCTCCACAGGGGGCAACGCGGGTGTCGCTGCTGCTTACTGTGCTCGGAAGCTGGGCATCCCTGCCACCATCGTGCTCCCTGAGGGCACGTCCCTGAAGGTGGTGAAGAGGCTGCAGGGGGAGGGGGCCGAGGTTCAGCTGACTGGAAAGGTAAGGACCCCAGGAAGGGGAACCCATCTGGAATGAGCTGTTCCCCCTTCATCCCCACCTCCTAAGAGATGGTCTCCTTTTCCTTTTGATGACCTATGCCTGTGTTCTCTTAGGATGGCTGAGCGGAGGGGTGGGAGTGAGATGTGATGTGTACTGAGGGCTGGGAACCCCAACTTCCCTTCATGCAGGAGACTTCTTCTGCATGAACCCCAGGGAAACAGGAAGCTGGGGGTTCCCAGGGGCATGGCTGTCTCCCTGCATCCTCACCTGCACTTGGTATGATAGTATCCGTTAAAATGTTTGCCATTTGATGAGACAAAAAGTGTTATGAGGGATGATGGCAGCATGGTTTCTCATTCTGAGGCCACCCCAGTATGAAAGAGGCCCAGTGGTAAGCGTATGGCTGGATCATCTTCCTTGTTACCGAAAACAACAGAGACACAAACACATAACCTCTCTACCCTCCTAAAAAAAACCAAAAGAAGAAAAAAATGCATCCCTGGAAAACAAATTTTAAAAAACCATCAAAATTAAAATTAAAAGATATACCATGGTACCCAAAAGCTGATTTCCATATACTTTGTATATATAGTTTCCTCTCTCCCTCCCTCCCTTCATGCATTTATTCATCTATTCAACCATTCTCCTGCCCATCACCCTTTCTCCCTCTTCTCTCATATCCATCCATCCATTCATCCATCCATCCATCCATCCAAACATACATACATACATACATACATATGTACATACATACATACGTACATACATACATCCAAACATCCATCCATCCATCCATCCAGCCAGCCAGCCAGCCAGCCAGCCAGCCTGCCATCCTTCCTTCACTTCATCACCCTTTCTCCCTCCTTCTCTCCCTTCCTTCCTTCTTTCCTTTCTTCCTTCTGTCCAACAGATATTCACTGAGCACATACTGTGTGCCTACGCTATGTGTGTGAGACACTTAGGAATGCAGAGATAATAAGACATGGTCTTTACTCTCGTGGAGCTCACAGTATTGTCGGGGAGACACACAGGTAACCAGACGACCATAACGGAACACGATGAGCGCTGTGACGGGGGAAGCACAGGGCACTGCAGCACAAGGGGAGGCATATTGTTTTAATCAGCCATTGCTGCTCGATAATGCCGCGTAACAAACAGCCCCCAGTGTCAATGGCTTATGAGAAACACAGTCTCTCTTGCTCATGGGTTTGTGAGTGGGCTTGCGTGATGCTGCTCCCGGCTGCAGGCAGGATTAAGGTCTGCACAAGTGCCCCTCATTTTCCTTGACCTGTGGGGTATGTTCTCCTCAAGGTGAATGCCAAGAGGACTGAGGAGAAACGTGCAATGCCTATTAAGGCTTTGGTTCCAATTGTGACACTGTCACTTCTGCCCCATGCTATAAGCCAGAGCTAGTCACATGGCTGACACCAACATCAATGTGGGGTGGGGACATGTAATCCACCCCCTCTAGTGGGAAGAGCAGCAAAGTGACATGGCAATGGGTGTGAGTGTGTGACTCTAACAGAGGGAGGGGGTGAAGGATTGGGCGATGGTGCCAACCACCACTGGGCTGTGCCTCGGACTTGGGGTCCAGAAAAGGCTCCTGGAGAAGGGTCCCCTGAGTTGGGTCTTGAAGGAGAAATATGAGTCCTCCCAAGGGAGAAAAAGGAGAGAGGGATTGTGGGTAGAGGAAGTGCATGGGAAAAGGCGCGAGCCTGGTGCATCGGCTGCAGCCCAGCATCCCGGGTGGGGGCGGGGGAGTGGGGGTGACAGGTGAGGCTGCCATGGGCTTTAACCGGAGGCCATGGGGAGCCATGAAGGGATTTTGAGCAGGGGTGGGACATGGTGGGCTCTTTACTCTGGCTGCTCGGCGCCCGTGGACAGGAGGCAAGGCGTCAGGGCGGGTGGTCTGGTTGTTCAGGTGAGAGGCATCAAGGGCTACGCAGTGTTGAGTCCCATTGTCGTTTCGATAACTCAAGAGAATGAGGCCCATTTCTTTAGCTCGATGGGGGAGTCCATGTGGACATTTCTTTGTCTTCTCCGTGTCCCCTTTGCACAGGAGTGGGCCAAGAGTGGGTGCTGCAGGGTGGGCGGAGGCTAGTCCTGGCCCCCTTGTCACCTGCTACCCCATGGGAGAGGAGACTGTTATTTATTGGCCATTTAGCTTCTGCTGAGATTGACTGGTGTGGGGTACCCCTGAAATGCTGTCTGAATTTGGGTTCCCCAGCAGCAAACCCTGAGACAACCGCCACAGCAGTCTGACTCCCAGGTCCTCTGACCTCAGTTTTTCTTTAGGTCTGGGACGAGGCCAATCTGAGGGCACAAGAGTTGGCCAAGAGGGACGGCTGGGTAAATGTCCCCCCGTTCGACCACCCCCTGATATGGTAAGGCCGGTGATCTCCTCCCAGGGAGCTCAGAGCTGAGAGGGGGTCTCCCCATTGGACAGAAGGGGAAACTGAGGCCCAGAGAGTAGAAGAGGCATAGGATCCAGGCACACTGGGGTTCAGACCCTGCTTCTGCCGCTGGTCAGTTGTGTGACTATGCAAAGCATCTCACCACCCCGTGCCTCAGTTTCCACGTATGTAAAATAGAAATGCTAATAATAAATCCTCTTTATTGAGTGTGTACTTTGGGAGATGTTTAGTCCATTTAATCCTCTCCAAAGCCCTAGAGATGGGTGATTTATGACCATTTTACAGGTGAGGAAACTGAGGCACCAAGGGGCCAAGCAACTTGCCTGAGATCACACAGCTAGTAAGTGGCAGAGCCATTGGGTGGCAGGCCCAGCACTTGAGTTGAGCTGCTTCCAAGTGATATGATAGTCCTGGGAGGTTGTTTGAGGGGGAAAGAATGAGTGAATGAATAAATTCAATGGTGAAAGTTGAGTGCCGCAGGGTCTCCTCTCCCTCTGCTGTGGGTGGGGAGGGGGCGGCAGTGAAGGGCGTTTGTGTTTATGTGAGCCTTTGGGGCTGAGAGCCTCCCTCACCTCAGCTCGTCTCCTACTCCCCCCTAGGGAAGGCCACACCAGCCTGGTGCGGGAGCTGAAGGCAGCACTGGGGAGCCCACCAGGGGCCCTGGTGCTGGCTGTGGGGGGTGGGGGGCTCCTGGCTGGGGTGTCAGCAGGCCTGGCGGAGGTGGGCTGGCAGCACGTGCCCATTGTCGCCATGGAGACCCAAGGGGCACACTGTTTCAATGCGGCCATCAAAGCAGGCAGACTGGTCACACTGCCAACCATCACCAGGTAGGTATGCGCTGGACCTTTATGGAAGGCTGGAGGGTGGCGATGTTGCTGCTTTAAGGCCTTCCAGTCCCAACTCGTAGAGGTGGGGGGCACTCAAGGGGGCCTCCTTCACCCTGGGACTCCACAGTCATGTGGATGTAAATTAGAAGGCAGTGCTGAAAGTGTGGCTGAAGGAGCTGATTCAGTTAAGTCTCATCAGTTAATAATAAAACAAGCTTTCACTGGTCTGTATCGTTACAAAACCAGTTTAAGTGCGTTGCAGTTAGAAAAGGTAGGCAAGCTATAAGCAATAGAAAACCAAACATCACCCTTAATTCTGCCATTCAGAAATGTACATTGCTCAGATTGGGTTGCATTTTTCCCAGTCTCTGCCCTACCCCATCCATAAATCTTTACATACCAATGAAATGTGCTCGGCACATAGTCGGTGCTCAACAAATGGTTGTGAAATGAACATATGAATCAATTATATTTTTAAAAGGTGAAATTGGGGCCAGCCAAGTGGCGCGGTGGTTAAGCGCTGCCTTGGGAAGCCAGCGGCCCCGGTTCGGTCCCACAAATGAGGACCAGTAACACTGCCCTCAAAAAAAAAAAAAAAAGGTGAAATTGTATCCTTCATACAGTTTTATAACCTCTATTTTTCTAGTGCATATTACATAGCATGAACATAGTTGCATTTTTTTCCTGCATCATCGTTAGAGAGCTTTTTCTCCATGATATTTTGTACCTGATTTTAAGTCAAGTAAGTAAAAGTTCTTATAAACAAACTAACTGAGAGTGGTCCAGCCTCCAGACCTGGCCTCATCTTATATTCTATTTTTTTTTTTAAATTTTAAGAACACATTCAGTGTTTTTGTTGTTGTTTGTTGGTTCGTTTTTAATTTTATTGGGGAAGAGCCATGGGTCCTTGGTTACACATTACTTTCATGCTATAATGGCACAGTTGACCCGTTTAAGAAGGGCGCAGCTCCCAGTGTCCCATGCGGGGATTGAACTGGCAACCTTGCTGTTATCAGCACCATGCGCTAACCAACTGAGCTAACCGGTCACCCCCTCATCTTATTTCTTTGTGGTCATCACTACCACCGTCCATGATCATGGGCATTTTGTGAGTTTCCTGTGGCTGCCATAGAAATGACCACAAACAAGCTGGCTGAAAACAATAGAAATGTATTTTTTCACCGTTCTAGAAACTAGACTAGATGGCTGAAATCAAGATGCTGACAGGGCCGTGCTCCCTCCTCAGTTTCCAGGGCAGGATGCTTCTTTGCCTGTCCAGCTTCTGGTGGTGGCTGGCAATCATTTTCATTCCTTGTTTGCAGCTACCCCACCTGCCCTATCTTCATGTGGCTTTTTTCTCTGGGAGTCTGTGCTCTTCTTATGAGGACACCAGTCATTGGATTTAGGGTCCACCCTGATCCAATAGGATGCCACCTTTACTAATTCCATCTGCAAAGACCTCTTTCCAAATAACATCACATTCCGAGGTTCTGGGTGGACATGGATTATTTTGGGGCGGGGGGGACACTATTCAACCATCCACCGATACCATTACTGCCCACATTTTATGAAACACCCATCAGACTCTGGGACTTAGGGTTCAGTGGCATAGGACAGCAAGGTGTGGAGGTCAGAAACTTCTAACTCCAAGGGTGACTGTGAGGACTAAAAGAGAAAATTGATGCATCCAGCACCTTGTAAATATCACAAATAGGAGCTATAGTGTAGACATAAATGGTTATTAATGAAAAAAATCCTTTTCCATGTTTGGTTTTCTGGGGTCTGTGCAAGGACAGCATAATCACAGCTGTAGAGTCAGAGGGAGTGATGTGCCTCCATCAGCCATTCATGGGACACACAAGTGTGGCGTTTCTCTTCTGTGCCAGGCACTGCTCTAGACTCTTAAAATGCTGAGCCCCAGCCCTTGCAAGGTGGGAGGGGAGCCTGGGGCTAGGGGGCGGGGGAGAGACGTGAGTCACCAGCTCTTCCCTGGACCCCTGCATTCCCTCCCTGCCCCTCCTGTCCCCTCCTTTCAGTGTGGCCAAGTGCCTGGGTGCCAAGACGGTGGCCTCACGGGCCCTGGCGTGCACACAGGAGTTGGAGATCCTGTCTGAGGTGGTGAATGATGCAGAGGCTGTGAGTGCTGTGCAGCGTTTCCTGGGTGAGTGAGCACTGCCCGCCCGGCTGGGGCTTGGGAACCTATGGAGTCCCTGGATCCCCTAGAGAGAGCCTGTTAACTCTTATCTGTCTACCTAGCTCAGGGCTGGGTATTCAGTGACTGTGCACACAGTACGCTGAGTAGACGGAATGGGTCGGGATAAAGAAAGGGTGTGTCATGCTGTCTCTAGCCTCCGTGTTTTGTACGTGTTCTTCCCCTGGCTGCCCATCCGTGACCCTGCTGCCTATCTGTTTCATGGGACTAAGGGCTACCCAGCCATTAGGATACCTCCTCCAGGAAGCCTTCTCCAATCTCCCACCCCCAACGTACCTAGGTTGTTAGAAACTTCGTATGCACCAATCCTACCAATCTCATAACTGACTGATACTTACCTGTCTACATCACTAGATTGGGAACTCCGTGAGGGCAGGGGCTGGTGTGTCTTGGTCACTGTTGTGTCCTCAGGGACTTCCAAGAACACGGCCTGGCAGGAAGTGGGTGCTCAATGAAAATGTGTTCAATGAATAAATGAATGCATGAGTGAGTGAAAAAGTGGATAATGGATAGACGGATGGACAGATGGATGGGTGGATGGACTGATGAGGCAATGGATTGATGAATGACATAGAAATGGATGGATGGATGGATGATGGATGGATGGGTGGGCACACTGATTAATAGAGACATTGATAGATGAACAGACAGACAGTCAAAAGATGGATAGAGGATGGACAGATGGATGGACGGATAGATGGATGGATGGGTGGGTGGATGGATATGTTGACTGATAGCTACACTGATGGATGGACAGTCAAATGATGGATGGGGATGGATGGATGGAATCATTGATTGATGGATACACTAATAGATGGACAGACTAATGATTGATAGGGAAATAAATGGATGAATAGATGAAAGGCGGATGGGTGGAGAGATAAATGGTCAGACTGATGGATGGAGAGGGAGTCAGACAAATGATGGACTGTGAGATGGATGTCTGGCTGGCTTCATGGATTTGCAGTGCCCCGAGTCTAACTGTTCCCCACTTTCTCTCCTCTCTTCTCCTCCATGCCCCTGCCATGGGCAGATGATGAGCGTATGCTGGTGGAGCCTGCCTGTGGGGCAGCCTTAGCTGCCATCTACTCAGGCCTCCTGGGGAGGCTCCAGGCTGAGGGCCGCCTGCAACAGTCCCTGGCCTCCGTCGTGGTCATCGTGTGTGGAGGCAACAGCATCGATAGCCAAGAACTGCAGGCTCTGAGGGCCCAGCTGGGCCAGAGCTAAGGACTCCTGGTCTGGGCGGGCCGCCTGTGCCCTGGAGACCCCCAAGAGGCTCATGCACACTGTTGTAGCAGGCTGAGGGGTCCCTGTGCTCATGGATGGCAGGGGACGCGGCCCTGTGCTTCTGCGCTGGCCGCCTCCTGCAGGAAGCCCTCCTGAGCTGCTCCCTTCGGTTCCCCTGCAGCCCTGGCCAATAAATCCTTTCTAAATTGAGTTTGTGACTCCAGTGGGTCCAGTCTTTCCACCTCCATGATCTCATAGGAGGCACACAGCAGCCTCAAGCCCGGCTCTGTGACGAAGCAAGTCTTCACGTCACACAGCTTGAGCATCCAAGCCAAGGATCGAAAACTCGGGTCTCTAAGAAAATCTGCCCATGCTGAGCTCCTCACAGGGCTTCCTTCACATGGGGGACCTGCTCAGAAAGGAGGGCCATGTTCTGTCACTTCTCAGGCCTGGGCAGGTGAGGACAATATCATACGCCTGTCTCTATCAAGTGCTGGTTATATGCCAGAAACTCTTCTAAGGACTTTCTCCTTATTGTCTCCTTTGACATTCACAAAGGCACTCTGAAGTAGAAATCATTAGTGCCATCCCTGTTCTTCAGATGGGGAAACAAGGCATTGGAAGGTGACAGAGCTCGCTCAAGGTCACACCGCTGGAATGGGGCCCAGCCAAGTTCAAACCCTTGATTTTCAATAGGACTCTACATTTCTTGGACCTTGGCCTTCTTTGTGTGGGGGGTCAGTGGTGCTGGGACACTGGGTCTGGACACACCTGTGGGTCACAAGGAGGATTGGCTACTGGCCCTAGAATTGGGCACCCCCTGCTCCTGGGAAATCTCTGAGATAACGGGAGGGGAAATTAGAATCGTTTGGAGCCACCAGGGGGCAGCAGAGCGCCTCCAGTGGGGAAGCCTGGCCTTGGCAGGGAAGCCAGCCCTACCCCTTTGGTCTTGGTGGACTCTACTCCTCGCGGGGCCTTCACAGCAGCTGGGAGGTGCTGAGGTCCCAGAGATGGCTGGGGCCCACAAGGTCTTGGCATGGGGAGCCCTACCCAACTCTTCATAGCCCTGCAGGAAACAAGGCTCAGAGAGTGTGGAATCCAGCCAGCACCACAGCCCACGGCAGAACCCAGCTCCTGGTCCTCCTGAGACCCCTTTGCCTCATGAAGGCTGTGTGACCTTGGCCAAGTGCCCTCCCCTCTCTAGGCCTCAGGCTGCACCTCTGTGCTGGAGAAGGCCCACCTGTCACTCCTCACCTCCTTTTCTTTGCCCAGGCCATGCTTTCTGCCAGGTGTCTCTTTTGAGGAAAGGAAGATTTGAGAGTGGCATTTACCTTCCTCTGCTTCTCCTGCTGCCTTCGTCTCATTCTCTCTTTGACCCCATTCGTCGGGCCAGGGTTGCCCCCGCAGAAGCCACCAGGACCCAGCCCTGTTTCCTTGGAGTCATACTGTGTGAGTTTCCCAGAATAGAAGAGACAACACTGAGAGACCCAGAGGTGGACTCAAGCCAGACCTGAGCCTAAACTCTGTTCCTACTTGCTAGCCAGGTGACCTTGAGCAAATGATGCTCCCTTTTAGTGCCTCAGTGTTCCAATCTGTAAAACAGGTTGTTTGTGGATTATTACAATGGGTCCTGCATATGGAGTCTTTCAATAAATGTTAGTTCTTACTATCTCCTGAGCATTTCTCCCCCAACGACAAGAGGTGGGAAGGAATTTGCATTTATGTATGTATTGAGCACCTACTGTGTACTTTGGGCCTTAGTAGTCATTTCATTTGATCCCAAAATTACCCACAGTAGATACTATTACCTTCATTTTTGCAAATGAGAAAACTGAGGCACAGAGCAGTTGAGCTTTTTTATGCCAAGTCACACAGCTGGACTGGAACCCTGATATGTATACATCTGAAGCTCATGCATCTAACCCCTACTTGCTCTCACACCTTCTTTCCTTTGATCACGAGTGTGTCCCCTGCCTGCCATGTCCTATATGCTTCTAAATCCTACACATCCTTCAAAGCCCAATGTAAGGGCAGCCTCCTCCCTGAAGCCTCCCAGGATTGCTTCAGCCAGCAGTGATATGTCTCCCATCCCGTGCTCCTCAGGTGAATGGCAGAGATCGCCTCTGTCCAGGTGCACTGTCTCCCAGGCAGGCCTCTGCCCTGGGCTGCACTCCTGGGAGACTTGTCAGCTGCTGTTTGCTCCTCCCCTGGTCTCCACAAGCTGGAGATAAGAAGCCTAGGGGGCCGTTGACTCCATGCAGATAACACACATCAATTACCTTCGTTTAGCCCTTCCTGGTTGACACCCGAGGAACGCCAAGGTCCGCCAAGGTCTGGGAGGAGGCCGGGGGAGAGAGTAAGGACGTGAATGACTGACGCTGAGGCCACGGATGCTGTGACCTCATGTGGCAGGATGGGCCCTGGGCACAGACTCCCCATTCCATCCACCTTCTTGGACTGCTCAGTGGGGGAAACGAGGAGCCTGCTGGGAGGGTCCTGGGCGCAGGGGCTCCTTTGTGTTGGTCCAAGGCTGTGTAGAGAACACTGAACACTGGGCAACCAGGTGTGTGGACCCGCCTGAGATATGCCCAGCCTCTCCACCCCAGCTGGGGCCCCCTCCTGAGGCCGGGTGCCCTTTTAGTTCTCCGTGGATTCCAGCGGCTAAGGGTTCCTCTGTCCCCTCAAGGGTCTGACTCTACCACCCCTGCTTCCAGAGGCCTCATCTCCACCTAGTCCTTCACTCCGGCCTTAGGCCAGGGGGACACAGAGTCGGGGACACAAAGGCTGTTCTTACCCCACTGCTGGCCCCAGGCAAAACAGGGTTGTGAGGAGGGGGACGGGGGTCATGCTGCTGCTGGTGCCCGGCCTGGGCAGGAGCCCTGTGAGCACAGGGCAGGGCACATGCCTGGGTGGCTGCATAGGTGGGTCTGACCCTCATGCTGGGAACACGATGGCTCAGGCCAGCTTCGTATCCCAAGTCTGCGTGTGGCTGTGATGCACCCGTGTACCTGGTAGAGCACGTTGAAGCAATTCCAGGCGTCATGTTATATGGATTCTGAACAGATAAGGAAAACAAGTTTTAACGTCCGCACAATACCATTACCACACCCAACAGAGTTAATAAATGGTTCTTTGCTATTACCTACTATTCAGTCTGTGTTCAGTCTTTTCCCTGACAGTCTCACAAAATCTTGTGAGAGTTGCTTTGTTGGAATCAGGATCCGAAGTGTTTATATTGCATTTGGTTGATCTGTTCCTTAAGTCTCTTAATCCGTTGGTTCATTGAGATAGGATGGTCAGGGAAGGCGTCTTGGAAAAGGTAAGATTTGAGCTGAGGTCTGAAGGAAATGAAGGAGCAAGCCACAGGCAGCATGTGGGGGAAGAGCGGCAGGAACAGCATGTGCAAAGGTCCTGAGGTGGCCAGTGTGAGTGCAGGGGAGAGGGTGAGGGAGAGAATGGTAGAAGATGGAAGAAGATGGACAGAGGCACAGAGCATGTGGGGGGGGAGGGGCACCAGAGGATGGGGGCGCCTGGCAGTGGCAGGCTGAACATGAGGCAGAGAGCCCTGGGAGAGTGGAGCATCAGACCACAGACGCCCTGCCTGCCTCCCTCAGCCCTGACCCCAGCCTTGATTTTTATTACCTGTCCCTAGAAACCTAGTGGTGTCCCGCACCTTCACTCAAATCCCCTTTCTCAGGTGGGTATGGCCATCCCCAGCTGCTGGGAGTGTTGGCTGCTAATGACTCACAGCTGTTCCCCTCTGGAAAAGAACCAATGGGAGCATGACCAGAGATGCACGGGGAGGGCACAGTTCCCCCGCAGGGGTCCATAGCCTATGACAGACTGATAGAGGCATCTGAACAAAAGGCAGACCCCTGTGCACCCTGAAGGCAGGGCAGCTCTGTGGTGCCATTCCCAGTCCAGAGTGCCCCGTGGGCTCAGGCTGAGGACAGACTCCGCCTGGAAACCCCCTGCCCGCTCTGCTCAGCTCTCACTCCCCTTCTACTCCAAACCCTCCCCTTAGCAATGGCGAGCCAAGAATCCCCGTCTCAGGCTCTGCTGGCAGAAAACCGAGCTGAGATGAACCCTCTCCCCCTGTCCCAGTCCCACTGGTCTCTCCTTTCCCCAGTGTTGGTGCTTTTTAAACTCCACCAAAAATGTCACCGGCAGGTTTCTCGCCTTGCTTCCAAACTCCCTGATAAATTCCACTGGCTGGGCAACCCCAGGAGAGGTTTTCTGGAGCAAGGAACCCCATAAATCAGCCCGCTGCCACTCCGGCGTGGGCAATATCTTATGTAAAAAGGTGTTTCCTGGGAGCGCCACAGGCAGGAGAATCCTATTACAAGCTGCCCCATTAATTATAAAGAGTCAAGTCGACCCTTTGCTGTGATTTTTTATCTTAAGTCCAAAAACTGATTACCTTCACAATCCTCCCCCTTGCAAAAAAAAAAAAAAAAAACCCTAAAGAATACAATAAATGTTTGAAGAACAAATACCAAAGTTTCTCCTTGTAGGGGAGAACCAGCACAGAGAGAACTGGGTGGGATGGGGCCTTTTTTCTTCCTTTTAAGGTAACAGTGATGGAGCTTAGCCTATGGGTGGCATAATTGATTTCCTTGACTCCTCGACTGGAGGAAGCAGATCCCATATTACAGATGAGGGAAACTGAGGCTTGCCTGAAGTTACACGATCGAGTCCTTTCTTCTCAGATGGAGAGGTGGGCAGACAACGGGCCTGGCTGGGTATGTAACGACCTGAATTCAAACCCCACCTCTGCTTCTTTCTGGCTGGGACCCTGAGCAGGTAGGTTAGCCTCCCCGAGCCTCAGTTTCCCCTCCTGCAGAGGGAGGAATAAAAGTGCCCCTCGAAGGTTTCCAGGGAGGAGACGTGAAGTAGCAAACAAGGGGACACAAGCCAGGCACATCCCTTACCTGAGTGACCAGCAGCCTTCCCAATGGCCTCCCTGTTGCCAGTCTTGGAGCTTCCCCACCCCCAGCCCAATCTACTTGGCGCTCGGCAGGCAGAGTAGCCTTGAACAAGCCTAAGGCAGATCCTTGCACCCCACCCCCAGTCCCATGCTTAAACCTTCCCATGCCCCCCCCCAGCATTTGGGACAAAGGCCAGCCCCTCACCTTGGCCTATAGGATCCTGTATCATCTGATTTCTGCCCGCCTTTTGGTACTCGGCCCCTCCTTCTCTCCTCCTAGACTCCCCGAATTGTAGCCACACCAGCCTCTTTCTCCTCCTTGAACTCACCTAGCTTGATCCTGCCTCAGGGCCATTGTCGGTGCTGTTTCCTTTGCCTGGCATACTCTTCCCCCAGATCTCTGCAAAGTCAGCAACTTCTCATTCTGGCCTTGGCTAAATGTCACCTCCTCAGAGGGGCACCTCCTGGCCCACAGTATGACTCTCAGGGCCGGGTCCAGGCTGAGGCGAGTGAGGCACTCACCGTGGGAGCAAAACATAAGGGGTGCTAAGTAACTTGGAAATCAAGATAAACAACATTGTAATAACAATATTTTTACATTAAAATTAATGCAAAAGAAATTTATGATGAATAAACTAGGGACATTTTAATTGAAGATAGGACCTCACTTGGCACTTGAATGTCTGCCTTCATCTGAATCCCAGACCTGCCAGATCCTTTCTTTTTAACAAATGTTGCTATTTTGGTCATTATGGATTATTTTGCATTACTTTTGATTTTTCAAAAAATTATATGAAAATATCGAATTTAGGGCTGGCTGAGTGGTGCATTGGTTAAGAGTTGGCTTGGGATGCCAGCTATGAGTGTCAGGCCAGGGTTCAGATCCCACATGAGGGCCAGTGACTCTGCGCCCTCTACAGCTACGATGGTGAACAACAGCTCTACCTGGAGCTGGGCGGCCATGAGTCAGCCAGGTGTGCGCTTTCATGAGCAGCCGTGAGCTGCCGTGCATGGCCGTCCAGAGGCTGGTGACCGATCTGCCTCACCCGGGAAGAGCGCAATGATGATGCCAACATGGGCCAGTGAAACAATGTCCTCCACAACTAGACTGAAGAACAAAAGGACAGCAACTTCTCTGTTCCCCTTCCCTGATTCACCAACACTGTTCCCCTCCCCCAATTCCCCAATAAAATCTTTTAAAAAAAAAATCTGAATGTATCTTGATAACTGAGTTTTTTATATACTCCCCTCCTTAAATTTTACACTCATGGTGAGTACCCCACTTGCTTCACCCTGCCCCAGCCTGGCCAAGTGCCTTTCCCAACACCGAATTACTCTCAGTCTCATCACCTTCTTCTCCTGTGATCATGTGTAATTATTAATCATTTTCTCCTTTGGTTACTGTCTCCTCAGTAAAATATCAATCCCATGAGTGTTGGGATCAAATCTAGTCTATTCACACCTACAACCCAGAGCCCACAAGCATGCTTAGCACATACTAGGTCTTCAACATGTATTTGCTAGATGAATGAATGAATGAATGAATGAGGAGAAGATTCACAACTTGGCTGCAGGGTCTTCCATCCACCTTCTACTCCCATTTTTCACATGAGGAGGTGAGGCCTAGAGGGGGTCAGTAACCTAGTCACAGTCACACAGCACAGCCACAGCAAAGCCAGTCCCAAACTGAAAATCCCAGGAGGCTGTGTGTCCCCCACAGAGACGTCTCCGGTGACCTGGAGTGGGCCCGTAGGGCCAGCTGTCTCTTGAGTGTGCACATTCCTGAAATATCATTCCCACACTCGGATTGCCACATCAAGTTGTGGCCGATCCCTGCATTATCTTTACTATTACCTAATTCATACGTTTCTTAACTGCTTTTTAGAAAGAACATGGTATCACCACTCTAAATGGAGAAGCAGTATTACCTCCCAGCGCAGCAATACATGCAGTACAAGGACGAATAAAATGACGTCTTTACCTCGGACCTAGCTAGCTTCTGTTTCTCCACGTCTCCAAGCCTACCCTTGGTATGTTTGATTTGCAAGCCTTAGAGGGGGTGTTTAAGGCACGCTAGCACCAAACAGAGAGTCTTCTAAAACCATCAGAAGAGCTGAAAGAGAAGTAAAATGAGAGTGGCTTCCTCATGAGGGAGTGGGCACCTGCGAAAGTGCCCGGCTCCTCCAGGCGCCCCTGCCCTGCACTGCAGGAAACCCATTTGTTAAATAATGGCCTGGCAGCACCACACACTGATGTGACTTTGATTTCAGGGACTCCACAAAAGTATTTCAGGCAAACTCTTCCTCCAGCAACATCTGTGGGGGGAGGGGAGTTGGAGGCAGAGCTCCCACAGTGGTTCCCAGGACTCGCCCTATTAGGCACCTGGGATCTATTTTTGAGCTAGGTTTGGGCATCCTGTAGATCCCTGAACATAAAAAAAGGGCAATTTTTTTTCATAGTTTTAATTAGGTGAAACATAACAAAATTAATCATTTTTAAGTGAACAATTCAGAGGCATTTAGTACATTCACAACATTATGCAATTACCTCCTCCATCCAGTTTCAGGACATTCTTGTCACCCCAAAAGGATACCCCATACCTATTAAGCAGCTACTCTCCCCCCACCCCCTGGCAACCACCAACCTGCTTCCTGTCTGTATGGATTTACCTATTCTGGACATTTCACATGCATGGAATCATACAATGTGTATTTTTGAGGTTCATCTACATCTTAGCACATATCAGCCCTTCATTCCTTTCTGTGGCTGAATAGTATTCCATTGCATGGACGTACCACAATGTGTTTATCCACTGATGGTGCATTTCTGTTTAAACAGATTGGCAAACTATTCTTCATTAGGCCTTGACCTCCTAACTAGGTACCAGACCCATTCTTACCTTCACAGGCCATGCAGTTTTCCATGTTAGGCAATGTGGATATTTTAATGTATGTTGTGGAAAGTAATTACACTGCATTTATGTCCAAATGGACTGGAAAGGTAGTCCTTGTTTTGAAAAATGATTTTAAAAAGAAAATAGGATAATGATAATAATTACAGTACCCAATAAATGGCCACTGTTATTATAACTTTATTATTATTATTATTTCATTCAGTGTTGATTACGTAATAGCCTGCTCCATGCCAGGCTCAGACTATGGCATACGTGGCCACATTTAACCCTTACCATGACTCCTGAAGTTAGAGATTATTGTGCCCTTTTTATTGATGGCAAAGCTGAGGCTCAAAAAGGGTTCAGGCCTAATGTCAGGTCACACAGTCCCTGGTCTCAAGTTGCTCACAGCCATGTGGGCTGAGACGTTATAATGGAGGAAGAAGTGCACAGAACACTGCAGAGGTGCCTGGGTGGGGGCACTAGTCTGGCCAGCTGCCTCATCTTCATTTGGTTTGATCATGGACTTGAGGTCCTGCTGCTGCTGAGCAAATAGAATTTACAGCATAAGGTTTTCATTGAGTGAAAAGGGGGTAGTTGGGAATCTGCGTATGTTTCTAAGCCAATGCTTCAAAAACCGATTGCACACCCAATCCCCAGGGGACTGTGTGGGTTCTGGTTCTAAAGTTCCGGGGCGGGGCCCGAGAGTCCACATTTCTACCCAGTTTCCCAGCAATGTTGCCGCTGGTGGTCCAAGGAGCATGCTATGAGTATCAAGGGGCTGGAAGATCTGAATTCTGACCCCTAATTCTGCGGTAAACCCTCTGTGGGGCCTTAGGCCAGTCTCTTGCCTCCATCAGCCTGTTTCTTTCCCTAGTCACTACGGGCATTGCCTTCCGTCTCGGGAACATCCTCCCAAGAACAAAACAGAAGAGCAAAGTTGTCATTTTCTGTGTGCTTGCCAGAAAGCCATCAGCACCTACTGGGGTGAGGGATTTCCTCCCAAAGGCCCCCAGAGCCCAGCGGCAGGTACTGGGGGAAGAGGGGGTGGTCCTGAACCCTAACACAAAATGTGGCAAGAGGAGGCTGGAGGTGGCACGGCTCAGGAGAAGCCACGGGAGAGGTTCTCGTTCATCACAGAAATGGCCCATTTGCAATGATCGGTTGCCCAGGTGTTAATAACGCTAATGGCATAGGAAGGGTAAACTCGGTCACTTGGCTGAACAGAAGAAATATGCAGAGAAGTGCTCGGGTTTCCATAAATCAGCCGAGTGCGGTGCTACGAGGGAGGCAGGACTTAAAATTCCGGTCAGGAGATGGGTATTCTCATAATCCGAGCTGGAGAGGTAATTTATTCTGTTTATATCTTTTTACTGCACGACAAGGCTTGGGAGCAGGGGCCCTCCACAGCCATTCTGCATTTTAAATATTTGTCCTAAGCACAGTGGGTCAGCTCTCATGCTCTATGGGGGGTTTATTTCGGGGCAGCAGGACAGGGATGGGGACAGAGGAGAGACCCTGCATGACGGGGGCTGGAACCCACGTGCTTTAAAGTCCAGTGTTGGCCAGAATCACAGCCTAAAGGCAGCAAAGGGGAAGATTACGTCCCCTTTCCCCAGAGCTGGAGGGCACAGCCAGGGACTGCCTAGCCTCCTTACTAGAGTGCCTCAGAGTATTTTTTTTTCCTCTTGGAAATCTTTTATTTTTAAATGATAATAAATACAGGTGATGAAGAGATAAAAGGAGATGAACAGATGCATTAACGGAGAAAGAAAGGGGCGAGGGGAAAGGGAGAGAGAAAGAAACACGGGCAAGCATGAAGAAACGGAAGTCCTTTTGCCTTTTAACCTTGGCAGTTTTTATTATGCTCTTTGCCCTTCTGGCTAGCTTTGTTTAACCCAGGAAGGAGTTTTAAACAAAATCCAATGAGGTTGCAGGCAGCAAGAATTAGCATTCATTACCCTTTCTTCAACAATGCAGCTGGAGTACATTTCATTCATTCATTCATTCATTCATTCATTCATTCATCTATCTATCCATCCGCCCATGTAGTTACTAGATACGGGCTGAGGCCTTACCCGTGCCAGGCTCTGTCCTGGGTCCAGAGACAATGTGGGCTCCGGAAGCTGAAGTTCCTGAGTTAAAACCTGGCTCTGCTCCTCCCCAGCTGTGTGACCCCAGGCAGCTCACTTCACCCCTTGGGCTTCTTCAGTCTCCTCATCTGCAAAACACTCCTCATCTAAACAGCGCTTATCCTGAAGGGGCGGCGTGAGACTGAACTAGACTCTGCGCAAGACTGTTGGGCAGAGGCCCTGCAAGTGGGAGGGCGTTGGAATCCACTGGGGTCTGATTACACTTGGAGAAAATGGTTGTGGGCATCCAGGGGCAAATGTCCCTTTCCAACACTCCCCCTTCGCCCACCTTCCTGAGGAACTGCCTCCATACCTCAGGGCACCCAATGCCATGACTGGGACACCTGCAGGGCCACTGCCACAAGGTGGGATGGGGTGAAATTTCTTCTCCCAGAACCCCTGGACCCAGTAGGCACTTGGGGAGTTGAAATGAACTCACAGCAGTAGGAGTGGATTGGAGTTGGTTTTGACAAGGGTCCCACTCTCTTCCCTGGTCATCCTCCAAGGAAGCTGGTGTGTGTGTGTGTGTGTGTGTGTGTGTGTGTGTGTGTGTGTGTATGTCTGGGGGAGGATGGGGCTGGGGATTGAACCTGGGACCTAGATACCTAGATTTCCTGTACCTTACCCACAGGTTAATGATATCTCTCCGATGTGGATGAAAGGCCATTGTGAGCCCATTGCACAGTGGAGCAAATCAAGGCTCAGATAAGTGACACAGTGACCAGCTAGATCCTCCTCCCAGGTGACCTCTGCTCCCAACCCCCGTCACTCAAGAACACTCAGAGGAAGGGCACGTGGGGAGTTCACCCCAAGTACTGATCATGACCCCAAAGATGAATATCCCTCCTGACATCTGGCTTCTGGAGTCACTCTCTGAGGCTTGATACCCCCCCCACCAGGGTTATTCAAACGTGTCCTGACACAAAAGTGGGCTCCCCCACTCCCACTTCTCCACCACTGTGAAGCTGTGGGCATATGAAGGGCACCTGTATGCTCTGTTGTATGATCTCTAGTTTTTAAATGAAAAAAAAAAAAGTCTGGAAGAAAATGCATTAACCACATTACCACTTAAGATTCCGGGTGATTCCATTTTCTTCCTTTTGTTTATCTGAAATTTCTAAATTTTCCACAATGAGCAAGTAGCATTTGTGTGATAAAGACAAATGTGCTACAAGGAAAAGAGAAAGCCAGGCCACTTTGCATTATTCTTGTGAAGTCCGCATAAAAGGAGAGTAGGGTTCTTAGCGCATGCCCATTCCATGGGGGCTCACTGCTCTCCATCTCCCTGGACCCCTCCTTTCTTTCCTTGCTACCATGAACATGGGTAAGCTCCCCCCATCCTAAGCTTGGGGAAAAGGGATCCAAATGCTGGATACTCTTCCATTTATCTCCCTCATCTGCAGTGTCTGAGTTGGAAGGGAATGTGGGGAGCACTCTTTCCAAACCCTTGTGTGAGTAGGGAAACTGAGGAAGAGAGGGAGGGACTTGTCTTCAAAGAAGTGGCCTCAGGCCTCCTCAATCTCATCTAGCACTGTTTTCATCAAGCTAATTTACCTAAAGACACAGCATGCCCTGCATAAGAATGGCGGAGAACAACAGCCTTGCTCTCCATGGGGGCGCTTCTGTCCTAATATAGCCTTGCAGATAACAAGCATGGGCTTACCAGCCTGAAGCTTTATTTTAGTTTTGTTTTCCACCTGGAATTGCATGGGGGGGGGGTGTAATTAGGAGAGATGCTGGAATTCGTTTGACATACTGGGGACAAACAAATCACACATCCTTTCATGCATTGAATATTTTGAAGACTCACTATGTGCCAGGCAAATCTGTGTTAGATGGGGAGCATTATTTAAAGCATGGGGAGATACTGTGCCTGGCCCATAGTAGCTGTCAAAAAAAATGGCAGCCACTTTTATTACCGGATAGTTACCAAAAGAACTCCCCATTTAAACAAAGAGAAGCCTTTGAACCCATCAAGTCTGTTTTGTGTCAGAAACAAGCACCAGAGAAAAGAATAATTCCATTCACTCTGAGTAACTATAAAGACAGACACAAAAAAGGAAAACCACCACAGCACGGAGGGGAAAAAAAAAGAATTTTTTTATTAATCTTTCTTTTTAAAAAAGTTGATGTTTTTTGTGTTTTTTTTCCTGTGTGTGTGTTTTTTTTAGGTAAACCTCTTTCTGCTTCCCCTCCCTCCCCCTGCCCACCCTCCTCTTAAAAATATAAAAATGTCCAACCCCAGATCACTAGAGTACAATAAATAAACAGTAAACACAAAAACATACTTTATTTGTTTCTTCTTTATACAAAATAAGGAAACTAGAAGCGTTCAACTTCCAAAAAAGTATAATGCTGTACATCCTGATGACCCGGCCTCCAGGCCGGGAGGCAGGGAGGGTGGTCTGCGGGCCAGAGCCCAGAAATCTTGGCGCCTTGCCCAGTGGGAGCGCAGGGTGGGTGAGGGTTTGAGTCTGGCCTGGACCTCCGGGCTCAAAATAAATGTCCAAGTCAGGAAAGCGGGGCTGGTCCCGGCCCAAGGCTGGCAGGTCCAGACCGCCCCACCTTCCTAGAAAAGCTGACCTTGAGCCTCAAGATCGGCCACGCGGCGGCGCCAACGTGCAGGTGGATTTGTCTTCCAGGGACACCCCCATTCAAGCGTGTTTTTCTCTTGCTGTCTGTCCAACTCTCTCTCTCTCTCTCTCTCTCTGGCTGGCGCTCTCTCTGTCTCCTGGATTCCTCATTTTGCACCCGTTCCTCTCTCTCTCTCTCTCCCTTCAATCTCTTTTCCTTATCATCTTGTTTGAAAGACGGGGAAAGCAGAGTGAGAAATAAGATTACAAAATGCCACTCGTTTTGCAGAGAGAGGGGGGGAAATCATCTCCGCCCCTTGGCCTCAACCTTCTCTTGGTCCGAAGAGGTGGTGGGTGGGGGTTCGGGGGAAGTCTAGAGCGTGCTTGAGATCTCTTGACCCTCTGCAGTGTTGACTTTGGTCCCAAGACATTGCTCCTGGCTGCCAGGAGAGCGCTGGCGGAGGGCTGGGGGTCCTGCGGAGCGGGCGGCGTGGAGATTGGGGGTCGGTCCCTCTCCGCGCCCAGCCGAGGAGCAGCTGCCGGTTGAGTGCGGACCCCAGAGAGAACCCCTGAGGGAGCCCCCAGGCCTCCGCTGTTGGGCATTTTGGTTTGGGGAGGCTGCGTCCAGGCGGGAGGTCTGGCCTGGTGGCCTCATTACCACACGGCGGCCTCGTTGAGCTCGGGGTTGGGGTGCGACAGGGGTCCGCTGTAGCCGCTGGCACCGCTCATGGGGAAGGGCGGGCTGGGCCCCCCGCTGAACACCTCACCGGGCAGGGGGTGCAGGGCGCCAGGCAGGCCAGGCTCCGGGCTCGGCGTGTCCGGGTGCGAGATCATGTCAGTGAACCTGGGGTTGTCGGCGGCGTGCGGCCCGGCGAGCGGCGGCTCCAGCGCGCCCAGCGGTGTCGAGCCGGGCCCCGAGGCGGCCAGAAAGCTGGAGTCGGCCGGAGACTGCGCCTGCGACGGCGGGCCGTGTGTGAAGAAGTCGTAGTTGCCTCCCGGAGCGTAGTAGTCGCCTTGATAATCTGCGGAGGGGACAGGGAGACGACAGGGAGCGGTGAGAGCTGTCGAGGGCAGTGAGGGGCTCCCGGGACCGGGGGAGACGCGCCCAGAGACAGGGGTACTCGGTCGGGGCCGCTGGGAGAGGAGCTTAACGGGCGACAGCGCGACACTGTTGAGGTTAGAGACCCACAGAGAGGCCTGCGGAGATCAAGGGGCACGGAGGGCCGAGGCTGGGAAGGCGCAGACCCAGCAGTCAAGTTGGGGAGAGAGACAATGAGAGATGCCGAAACTGAGAGAGACAGGGACGCGAGGGGAGAGACTCAGGGACAGTGAGGGGCAGAGCGGGAAATGCCAAGACTTCAGTCAGATTCCTGACCCATAGAGATGGAGAGAGGCAGCGGCTGTGGAGACGCAGAGACAGTGAACGGTTCCAGACAGTGTCTTAGAAATGGTGAAAGATACGCACAGAGACACACGGAAACTGCAAGAGACACGGAACAGTGAGAGATCAGCAGAGGACAGTCTGAAAGGGGAGCGAAAAGGAGACCCAGCTGGGAGCCCCCAGACTCAGAGAGACCCGAGGCACGACTAGAAAAGGGACCCAGAGACATGCCGCGGAGAGATCGGAGGCCGAGTAAGACAGTCCAAGAGATGCCAAGAGAAAGCGATGGGGCAGCCGTGGTTAGGGACACACGTGAAAAAACCGGCAATAGATCCAAGAACAGGACAGGAAAGCCAGATATGCCTAGAGACTCCCAGAGACAGAGAGATGCAATCGGAGATAAAACCAGAGACTCAGAGGCTGAGGCCGGGAGAAGAGCAGGGCGAGCGTGCAGGGGCAACAGAGACCAGAGCGCGAAAGGCTTGTGACCTGGTGTCAACCAGGTCGGACAGAAGCTGGGACGCGGGCATCGGCTGGAGCGCCGAGGGGCTAACAGCCGGGTCGGGGGCGCAGCAGCCCGGACAGGAGGGCGCAAGGGCACCCTCACCGCCAGGTCTTTCTGCTTCTGAGCTCAGCAGAATCCAGTCCAGCTCCCGCCCGAGTGAATGCCGGCGTCCGGCCACTTGCACTGGCCTCGCCTGGCCTGAAACCGAGAAAGCGGAGCCCCAGCTACTTGGGAGACCCCGAGGAGGACTCGAGCATTCTCTGGGTCGTGTCCAGAGTTTCACGGGAGCCTCGGGGTAAAGCCTCGGTCCTTTAGTCTCACCCGGTGGGTTGGCCAGGACACCCAGGTTCTGAAACATTTGGGGACATCGAGCACTTTTGAGAATCTGGTGATAGCTTTGGGCTCTCTCCAGAAAAATGCACAAATGTGCGTTTCGCCCACAAATTCAGGAGGCGCAAGGACCCCAGATGACACGCTTGCCCGTTCTCTATAAATTGTTTCTCACCCGCTCTCAGAGCTTCCTCCTTCAAGTCCTTCTGGACAGCCTGCCCCTCTCCCCCAGATCGGCCCCTGAAGGGTTGGGGTGGGGGACCCCACGAAAGGAGCACCTCGTAGCCTGCTCCGGTGACAACAATCCGCTTTGCACGGCGGGAAAACCAGTGTGGCCGAGGCCGGAGTCTCGTCTGAAAACCCACGCGCCCTGCGCAGTCTTGGGGGGGTCTCAGTCACACGGAAGAGTTCCGGATGCCCCCCGCCTCTCCCTTCCCTCTCCAAACCCTGAAATCAATCCAAATGGGGGTGTTTGGAGACGAGGCTTGGACGCGGTTTAGGCAACAGCTGAAACGGTCACCAATCACTTTTTAAAAACTACTCCTTCCATTCTCCCCGAAAGTGAAGGGAAAGGTTGGAAGCGGCGAATTTGGGGCCCATAAAGGACAAGGATGGGGGGCGGCCGGGGCCCGCAGTGAGCGGGCCAGCCAGCGAGGGCCGAGGCCCCCGAGCGGAGCTCGCCGCCTCCGCCCATATGGCGGCCGGGCCGGAGGTAATTGGAACAAACGCTGTCTGAAAAGGGCACAAAAGCCGCAGCTGGGGCTTTGTCCGCGCTCCCACGGGGAGCCGCAGGCCCGCCGCCCGGCCCCTTTTTCGTCCGCTGCCGGCCGCCGCCGCCCGGATCTCCCAGCGCGGATTAGTCGGGGCTGCCTCGTTGGGGCTGGGGGGTCATAACCCCCACCCCAATTCCGGGGGAAACGGGACCCGCATATCCAGGCCCCCACCCCAACCAGCAGACGCGCGGGTAACGGAGGCGGCAGGATGGGCGGGGGCGCACTGTCCTCGGGGAATCCTTGGTTAATTACCTAGGCGGGGAAAAATTCCGGACTGGTACCGCCCTACCACCTTCTTGCGCCCGCTGAGATTTTGTGCGCAAGGAGGCAAAGATAGGTGGAGGGGTTCGTGAGTGGAGACCCCAGGATACATCCACCATCCGGACTGTCCTGAGGGTCTCTAGTCCCCCAATCTGGGCTCTGCCATTGCAGTTTCTCCCCTCAAAGCACAGCCATGCATTTTATCCACAATTTCTGGGGACCCCCTCGGGCTGGACCTGAAAATTTAACCTCCCAGGCCTGTGATTGTACCAAAGCCGGTGTCGTCTTTCCCGAGTCTGCCTGGGCCCCGGGCGGCTGGACTTCGCCCTCGCCCTCGGTATTGCCACCAAATCCACTTTTCTAAGAGAAGTGGCCTCTCCCCAAATTGGGCTACTACCCCTCTCCTCACCCCACCGAGCAGGCCTGTGACACTGGGCTACTCAGAGGGGTCCCTCTTAGGCCTAGGCACTCCTGGGGGCTCTCCAAATTCAGAGGCTCAGGAATAGAAGGAATGATGGTGTGCCTTCCTTGAGCCCACAAGTCTGGGAAGTGTAGGATGGTTTTGAGTGCTGCAATGCCCCCAAAGCACAGGGGGTATCCAAAAACCTCGGTGGGGTCATCGGAATGGGTCACTGCCAAGCAATTGTGGAGAGAGAGAGAGGTGGGGAGAAAGAATAGCCGAGAGAGAGAGAGAGAGAGAGAGAGAGAGAGAGAGAGAGAGAGAATGGGTGACCAAGAGAGAGGAGAGTTCACCCAGGCCTGAGCCTGTTAACACCAAACGGACAATTCTTCTTTACAAACTCCTGCTTCCTTGCCCCCTGCAGCCCCAAAGATGGAGAGTGGATCACAGGGTTGGCCCAATCCTTGAACCGCCAGCCACCACTAACCGTGATGTGCGCGTGGGGCTGCAGAATGAGCTTGAGTTCTGCACTGAGCAACTGCCGGCATCTTGGCTACGAGTGCCAGACGTCGTGTGTACAGTCCCAGTGACGGCAGAACCGAAGTCATGTTTTGGAAGCTGGCGAGCAAGCTGCGGCAGATGGATCCTGACTCCTCCATCCCTCTCGCCAGGGCCGCCTTCCAGGGCCTAAGTTCCCGCCGGTGCCACGTCCACCAGGCCGCGGGGCCACGGTAGCAGGAAGGCGTGGTGTCTGGTTGGGGCCGCTTGCCTTTGGATTTGGGAATGCCCAGCTTGATACGATGGGTGGGAGTGTGAAAGCCTTTGAATCTCTCCCGGTGAGTTTGTCAGTTAGTATGTCTGCGGCGGCGGAGTACAGCAGTGTGTGGTCATGTTTGATCCTGTGTCCAGATTTGTGTTCCTGAGGTCTCTGAACTCAAGTGTGCCGTTCGAGGCAGTGCGCCCATGTGCCCTGCGTGGGTGACTGTGTGTCGCTACTTGTCTGGTGTGTTTTTATCTGTGTATTACTCTGTAAGGTGAGTGAACCCGTGTGTCGGATTTTGCGTCCAGGAGGTATCTGTGTGTGTGTCTGTTGATGTGTGTCTGTTATGATGTGTCCATTATTGTCCCGCGTGAATAGAAGGGAGGGAGGAGTTCCCTGGGCGGCCGATAGTGTGGGGATCCGGCCCTGTGCCTTCAGCCCCCAGAACAGCGCAGGCACCAGTGTAGGGCAGCCTGTCCCAGGGGCCCCTTACCTCCGTAGTAGGTGTATGGAGTGGACCCCAACATTTCAGACTCGTCCAAGCGGCCGCCCAGCGGACGCATGCGCCGGGGACTCCGGAAGAAGGCGTGTCTCCGGGCTCCCAGTGCGCTCAGCTGTTTCATCCGGCGTTCTTTGGACCGTCGGTTCTGGAACCACACCTGGGACCAGAGGGGGCCATGAGCTCGGGTGGGGGTGTCCTCTCCCAGCCTGGGCCGCCCCCGCTGGGTCCTAGCGCCTCCTCTGCTCCACGACTGCTCTGAGGCGGGAAGGGGGACTGGCCGGATTAGGGCGGAGGGGTGGAGAGGGGCCCCAGTGAACCAGCCAAGAGTGAAGGATTTTGCGGACCCGTGGGGCGACTCATAAAGACTTGGGCTTCCTGGTCCTCGGCCTGCCTGCGGCCTGACGGCTTTATAAAGGCCTCCTGCCCGGCCTGGTTCTGGTTTCGGCCCCTCGGCTCCCCAACCGGACTCTGGCCGTTGGTCTGTCAGCCCGCGGCGCAGGGGCGCAGGAAGGAGGCACGCAAGGAATGTTGCCCCTTTCTCAGCTCCGCAGATGAGAGGAAGGGAGGGGTCCTGTGCCCCCAGGAAGGCTGAAAACCTTCGTTTGAACGGGGAGGGGACGGGCTCCAAGTGATTCTGGCTAGGAGTCTGACCAGCTGGCTCGACCTCGGGCGCACCGTCTGCCCCTATACCCAAACTCTGCGCACCCGCCGCCAAGGAGGCCGGGGGAGTGAGGGGGACCCCGGCCGGGCCGCACCTGGATCACGCGCATGTTGAGGCCGGTCTCCTGCGCCAGCTGCTCGCGGATGTGGCGCGTGGGCTTGGGCGTGGCGGCGAAGGCGGCCTTCAGCGTCTCCAGCTGCTTGGCTTTGATGGTGGTGCGCGGGCCGCGCCGCTTGGTGCCCGAGTTCTGCTCCTCGTTCTCGTTATTGGCTGTTTCCTTGTCCGACGACGTGGAGTTGTCCGTCTCCTTGGGATCGTCCTGAAGGGGGTCCTGGAGGTCCGGGGACAAACTGCGGTCCGTACAGGAGGACACTGCGGGCGGACGGGGCAGGAAGGGGACAGCGGCGTCAGCGGCGGCCCGAGGCCTCTCCAGTCGGGTAGCCGGTTCCTGCGGGCCCCGGCCACCGCCAGCCACGCCGTCTTCCCTCCCAAACCCTGCGACAGCCCCTCCCCCAGGGGTGAGGCGCCCGCCCACTCCCTCCAGGCGGGGCTGGGCCTTGGAGCGGCCGTTCTCAAGCCTTCTCAGCACTTTTCAGCTGTTGCCTGGGTAAAGGGGAGGCACGCCCTCTGGAGAGTCCGGCCTTATTGGAGGGGGGTCTGGAGGAGGGTACAGATGCCCTCCGGGCTTCGGATCTTCTTCTTCCTTCTCTCCTTCCTCCAGACCCCAAGTAGTGTCTCCCAATGCAGGCAGAAATGACCAGGAGCTCAAAAGTGGTGGAAAGTGGGGAATTGCACAGTTCCAAACTGGGGGAGGTGGCAACTTGGAAAAGGCTCCTGAATTGGGGGAGAGCAGGTGTCCCGGCATCCTGTAGGACCGACACGGAATGCCCGGGCCTTGCCCTAGCACTGCCTGGTGGATGGGCAGGAGTGGAGACCCCTGAGTGGGCACAGAAAGCTCACAGGGGGCAAAGCAGAGAGTGCCAGGCTGGGCATAGCGGGAGGGCACCTGGGGCCTTGGGCGGGAAAGGAGGGGAGGTCTCTCACCTGAGTTGAGGCTGCCCTCCTTGAGGCTGGATGAGCTCAGGTAATCGTCCTTGCACACGAACTTGTTCTCATCGATGACGTAGAGCTCCTCGCCGGTGGACAGTTGCTTGTTGCACACCATGCAGGTGAAGCAGTTGAGGTGGAAGACTTTACTGCGGGCCTTGCGTACCAGGTCGCTGGGCGAGATGCCTTGCGCACAGCCTGCACACTTTGTGCCGAAGCGCCTGCAGACACAGCACAGCCCGTCACCTGGGGCGGCCCGATGTCCCAACCTCTCCAGCCCCTGCCCTCTTCCCACTCACCCTAGCTTATGGGAAGTCTCCCTTTCCACATCTGTCAAATGAAACCCCAATCCTGTCCTCCCTGGCGGGAGCACAAAAGGTAAGACAAATGTCCTGGGCTCTTCTTGGGACTTGGACTGTCATGCCTCATTCAGGTTGATTCAGACCCCACTGGGCTTAGAGCAATGGGCACAGCCTTCGGCCAAGCAGAAGACCCAGGGCCCCCCAAGATGCTTCCCATACCCCCACATCCCTCCCTGATCCATCTAAGATGCTCCAGGCAGACTCGGCTCTCCAGGTCATAAAGGATTTTAAGCCAGGCAGGCCGAGTTTGGACCACTTTTTGGCTTTGCCTCGTGGATCTTTTTTTTTTTCCAGTCAGCTGGGTTGGGTTCTAGCAATGGGATGTGGAGCCCCTGTCCCGAGCTGAGCCTGAGCAGAAAGGAGGGGCCCTTCTGCTGATTCACAGTACCACCAGCACTGGAGGCTTTCCAGTCCCCTCTGTAGGACCCACCAAGGTTAGTCAGAAGCTTGTGGGCAGCAGGACTTGAAAACAGTGGACTCTGGGAAGCAGGGACTAGGTCTTCAGCCCTCCCAAAGTCTCTGGCCCTGGGAGGCAGCGGAAGAATGTGACCAGAAGGCAATCCTACACCTGCATGGCTAGCACTCAGGATCGCTGAAATCCCCCCTTTCCCACGTTCCTGGTCTAAATCCTTTCATTTTTTTCCTTGAGCGCTGGGAGAAGGCCAACACCCCCAAAATGGGTGGTGCACACCAGCCCGAAGAGGGGTGAGGTACAGGTTGAGGGAGAGCGAAGGCCCAGGACTTTGGGGCCCCAGGTCTATAAACAGGGTGAATTTGGGTGACGTTGATGTAGTGAGGGCATTAGAAGCCATAAGTCACTTTTGGCCTTATCCGGCGGCATAATTGGCCATATGCACCTTATCAAAAATCATTAGGCGCTTTGCAAGCAATGCCACATTAGGAGACTCAGTTCTCTGGGCCGGGGAGTTTACACGTGTAAAGGCGCGGCTGACATTTTCTCCTATTCAGATTCCCCAGTGCCCGGCGGCTGAGGCCAGCGAGCAGCCTTGCTGGGTGGTGGTAATCCGGCCCCCTTACCCTGGGCTCCGGAATTTGCACTCACAAAGCCCGCTCTGGACAACGGGTGGAAGCAGGCAGGACTGCGCTGCCAAAAACCCCCCACAGCCTTCCAGGCCATTCCAGGGCATTTCTCAGCTGGTGAAACTGAGGCCCAGAGAATCGATCATCCCTGGCTTGCCTGCGGGCCCCTGTGGGTAGCAGGAGGAGGTGACAGAGCCTAGGAGAGACTCAGCTTCGATTTCGTTGGTACTTTTCAACATGGAAGGAAATGTTTAAGGAGTTGGAGTGGGAGGACGAGGAAGAGAAGGTTCCCTCCCCCCCCACACCCCCAACATCAGAGGAGACCTAGGCTCCCCCTCTGGAGCTGGGAAGTTTCTGTTTGTCCAGGGGGGCTCTGGGGTCCGTCCTGCCTCAGCAGCAGGGACGCCTCAGGGCGAATGCACTCTGCCTGGTAAGAGAACCCTCCAGCCAACCCTAACTTTGCACAAAACCTTTCCTCTCTCAGAGGTGGGTTTGCAACTTGCACCCTGGGGTTGCAGCCTCGGAGAAAAAGCAGAGATGTGTGGGGAGCAAGTTTGTCAGGGCTTCTTTCTTTCCCCGCCCCACCTCCGCTGCAAGCCGGCCTGGAGGAACAACCGTGAGGCAGCCAAGCAACGTCCTTCTTGCTCCGCTCGGGCTTGGGTCCTTTCCTGGACCGAGGACAGAAGGAGAGCCGTGAGCTGCCCCTTTCCCCTTTTAAGCTGGTGAGCCTGGGAGGCCGGGAGCCTGGGTTTCGGGTCTCCCATTCCCCGGTGCCCCAACGGAGCGCGGAGTGGGCACGCAGGCGGCAGGGCTGCGCGGCCTCTTACCTGAAGAAGTCATTTTTGCAGTAGAGCTTGCCCTCGCGCGAGAAGCACTTCTCCGAGAGGTTCGTCTTGCACTCGCAGCACTGAACGCATTTGATGTGCCACGCGCGGTCCAGCACGTTCAGCAGAAAGCGGTCGAGGATGGGCCGCTCGCACCCGGCACAGTGCACCATCATAGCCCCGCACCCCGGCGGCTCGGGCCGCCTTCCCTCCCTTTGGGCCCCCGGCCCTTGGGCCCCCCGGCCCCGCCGCTGCGCTCCGCCTCTTCTCTCGGCCGTCGCCGGGCGAGTCCGGTCCGGACCAAGACTCAGCTGGTCAAGTCCTTGAGTGATCGCTGGCCTGGCGCTGGGACGCCTGGGGTGCGGCGGGGAGTGTGGCGTTCACAGCCTCATGCCCTGGGCCGCGCTCCCCCGCGCTTGTTCCGAGCTCCCCCAGGTGTCTTGGGTGGCTGTTGGCCTGGGCGCTGCCGAGCGGCTTTCCCCGGTGGCGAAGGCGCCGGCACTTTCCCCCACTTTCAAGCGGTCCCGATCCTCATCTTTGTCTGGCCGCCGCCTAATTCGCGCATCCTTATTCAGATTTGGTGACGTGGCGCGGCGCGTAGGGGGCCTGGCGGCCAATGGGCGCGCGGTGGCCATGGCAACCTCTTAAATTTATAGCATATCTAAATTGGCTACAGCGTTGCGGTCTGGACAGAGCAAAAAAAACAAGGCATCAGTATTGTTGAGTATTAGCTTGTACCTGGTTCGCAGGCGAAGTAAGTATTTACCTTCCAGTTTGGGGCTGGGGGCTGGAGGCCGCGCGATCTGAAAACTGCGTCTTTCTTCTTCTCTCTCTCTCTCTCTCTCTTCACAAATATTTGGGGGCCAGGATTCCAGGGCCTAGTTGGGGGGGAGGAACCCTTGCCCCCATCGTCACGTCCAGAACTTGCAGAAGTTGCCCGAGGCCTGGAGCACGCTCCGCCTCCGCCTTGTGCTCCCAGCCCAGCGCAGGCTGGGCTCCTTCACCCCCGCGCCTCCCTGGGGTCCGCTCCGCGGAGCTGCGCCCGCGCCGTTCTAGGGGCTCCGAGAGCCTCCCGGCTTCTTTTGTCATACATGGGGCTGGGGCCCAGTCGTGCCTTTCTCATGGAGAGAGAGAGAGAGAGAGAGAGAGAGAGAGAGAGAGAGAGAGAGAGAGAGAGAGAGAGAGAGAGAGAGAGAGAATATGAATATGAATGGGATCAGCTCGGCTGGCGTATTTTTCCCGTGCAGGCCCAGGTCCAGGTGTGTGTGTGGGTGTCATCTGGCCTGCTCAGGAACCCGGAAATTTCAGCCCTGTGCCCATCGCCCAGGGGGCTCTGGGGAGATGTGGGGAGGAGAAGGTACGGGGTCGACCGGTCTTCCCCAAGCCAGCGCAGAGGTGGCGCTTACCAGGTCTCTTCTTTTCTCGCTGCTGTCGGGGGTCAGGCAGTCGGGAGACCTTGGTGAGTGGGTGGCACCGCCAAGGCAGGGAATGCGAGCCATTAAGAGGGTGCTGCTTGCACACGCAGGGCGCATGGGATGGGCCTGAAATTTCAATTTCACATAGGGCGCAGGAAAGAGTGTCCGCAGGGCACCTGGGGAGTGTGGTGGGTGCTCGCAGGTACGTGTGTAGAGGGTGTGGGTCTGGGGGTTGGGGGTGGGGAGGAGAAGGCCAGGCCTCTTTTCCAAAGGGGACCAACTCGGTGAGTGGGCGCTCTCATTTAGGGAGACCCGTGGGGTCAGCCGGGATTTTCAGTCCCCCCCCCAAAAGCCGGCTTCCGGGGAAGGCAGGCCCTGGGCCCAGTGGCTGGGCCAGAGGAGTGTATTTATGCCAAGACTTGGTTGTGCACGTGTATCTGAGTGCATTAACCGAGTTTTTTAGTGTGTATTTGCTGTTTGAGAATCGCATTTCTGCCTCTGTTTATAGTTAGTAATCAGTCATGTGAGTACATTGTGGTATGTGTGTTTTTTGTGTGTTTATATCTGTGTACGGTTCTGCTAATGTTTGTGTTAGTCTGTGTATTCTTTTTGTTGGTCTGTGTATGTTTACTTGTGGCCACGTGAATGCGAGGGTGTTTGTGTGTGTGAGTGTGTACATGTGTCAGATTATTTGTGTACCTGTGTGCTGACATTGATGTAAAAATGGACTTGAAAGAATCCGAAAATTTGTGCTTGTGTGTATAGATGAATGCGAGAGAGAGAGAGAGAGAGAGAGAGAGAGAGAGAGAGAGAGAGAGCCAGAGAGAGAGCGAGCCAGGTTGGATGTGTTTGTGAGTGAAGAATTTTGTGGATTTCTGTTGTGTGCCCATCGCTATGTGTGTATTCGTGCAGATAGCAGCATTTTTGTTTATGCCACTCCTGTAGGGTTTTTTTTTTTTTTGAGGAGTGTTTGTGTGTGTACTCGGAGCAGTGCTTACCTTTGTGGGTTTAAGGGGGACAGGATTTGTGGTTGCTTGTGTTGGGGCATTTGGTGGAGGCGCAGAGACGCTCGCTTCTTCCCCTGTACCTGTCCAGACCTCGCACACGGTCCTCCATCTCCAGGGAGGTGATATGGCTGGGGACAGGGAATTGACAGATGTTTGTCACCAGGTGGGGCATTGACCCACAAGCAGGGCCTCTGAAAAGGAGTCCCCAAATCAGTCAGCTTCTGCCTGATGGTGCTGTCCCTCCATCCGCCAGCTTGCTGAGGGACAGGTGTCTACACAGCACAGCAGCGTGGCTGCTGGAAGCCAGGTTTGGCCAGGACCAAGCAGGATGGATCTCTCCAGGCCTCCCAGGCCCAGCTGGGAGGCCTTCAGGGGCCCCAAATGAAACCAGTTTCTCGAAGTGCCTGGCCCTGCCTCCTGGGGTACAGAGGGTCCTTGAGAGAAACAAGGACCCGTGAGGGAGACGCACCCAGGTTGACTGAGAGTGAATTGCGCTGTCTGCTGGGTCTTTGTCTCGCTGGGGTTTCCCCTGTCTCTCCTGAGTTCTCTTCACATCTGTTTTCCTTTCTGTCTTCCTTTCTTAATGTTCAGGCTCTGTTCTCTTTTTGTTTCCCTGTCCCTCTGTGTCTCCATCACTTTCTCTCTTGATTTCCCCCTCTGCCTCTCTGCTGGGTGTCCAAATCTAGCATCCGGCTCATCGCTGCAATAAGCAATTCTCATTGTGCACCGTACAGATTTTGGGGTGCCAGAGGGAAGACTCACATACAGTCATTAGAAGCCCCATCTGATGGCCTTCTCCTCTGCACTGGACTCAGCACACTGAGCCCACCCTCCCTGAACCCCTGACTAGGTACTCGATGAGCTAGGCTGCCGTGTCTTCCCAGCTCCGGCTTTGCCCACTGGGCCCGCTACTCTGTGCCTTGTGCGCTGGCTCCATCTCAGATAAACCCACCTGCCCTTAACTCCTGGATGGCTTAAATGCCAATGCACAGCCAGGCCCCAGCAGCTGTGGTGCCAGGCCAGAGAGCTAGCAGGATTGGGGGCAGCCTCTGGGTCTCCAGGAGCCTGGATGTGGTGAATCACCTGGGGATGAAGGCCTCATTGCTGGAAGATGCTTCCAGAAGCCTAGATCTGGCCCCGGTAGCTGAATGTACCCATCCTGTTCAGGTCACAGGCCCCCGGGAGTCAACCTGGGGGACTCAGTACAGTCCAACCCCAGTCCAGAAGCCCCATCGCCACAACCCAGCTGCAGCGGAGCCTGTTTGGCTTTTGCCAGCCCTCCACCTTCCAGGGAGCACAGCATCTGAAAAACGCCAGCAGACCAACTATTAGACGAATTATCCCGCCCTAACAGCGCTAACAGATGGTGACCAGGCAGCGAAATCCCCTCCTATATGTAACTAATAAACCGCTTGTGTCTTAACAGGGTAATGCATGGAGACGCAATGTCACTTATACAAGATGTTGATGGAATTTACTATATAAAAATCTTCCTCCTAGAGTAGAGAGTATCAACATTACAACTCGACAGACGGCGGCGGGATAAGTAAAACAGACAAAAGACAAACAAGATAATAATCTGTTTCCAATCACTTAAGCCCTGTAGAGTTAGTAATACGCGGTTTGCATATTCCCCCTTGAATTCGGTAATTAATTACCGGCGAGGAGGCACAGACCCGCCTGGGGTGGGAGTTTTGAGGCGCGCTGAGCTGAGGCTTGGGGGGTGCGCGGGGGGGGGCGCCTTTCTTGAGTTCTCTACCTCGGGACACGGGCCAGCGGCCAGAACGCGGACTCTCGCGGGCGTTTGGAGTTGACCTTCCCGCAGGTTGAAGAGAACGTGCAGAACGTTTCAGTTGGATCTGCGGACTCCTCACCGGGAACGCGCCTGCCCGGGCGATGCTGCAGCCAAGCAGAACCGGGGTGGGAAGAGTATCTCCCCTCACCTATCTGAAGGCACCTCCTCCCTTTGAATGGCCAGGAGTGGCCTGCTTTCTTGGGGGAACGCGCGCGCTAGGGACACCCAGGAGTCGCACCCCTCGTCCTCTTCTCCCAGTGGTATCTGGGGCGGCTCAGCTGGTCCTCTCCTGCCTTCGATCATTACCGCCCCCCGCCCCCCGCAATATGTATAGCCCGCAACCCCCTACCCCACCCCCAAGAGCCAGCGCGGCTTTAACATTAAACAAACGCAGCGAGCGCCTCCGAGCTGCGCTCTCGGCCGGGTCTGCGCGGTGGCGGCGGCGGCGGCGTTACAAATTGTAAATTTAAATTGCTCGCCGGATTCATTACCTCCCCTCTTTGATTTCAGCCAGCCGTGAAAAATTATACTGGTGTACCACTGAGAAACTGTTTTGCCGCAAAGAGCCCGCGCCTAATCACTGGCTTTCTCCCTCCGACAAAAGTGTAATTATTTTGTTTGGGGTGTAAATATAGGCCGCGCCGCGCACACACACACTCAGCGTCCCGCGGCGCCGCCGCGCCCGGCCCGCCGCCGCGTGGACTCGGCCTCCGAGTCGGAGCGGGCGTGGAGCTGCCGCCCCGAGGCTGGAGAAGAGCGGCTCCCTTGGCGACCCGGCGAGATTCAGAGTACCCAGCGGGCAGGCCCGTCTCCAGCCCCTGCCCTGGGCAGTTCGGGTTTGCCCGGGGACTCCGGAGCGTGTGCGCCCAGGCCGGCGCGGCTCGATGCGTGGGGTCAGGGCGCGGGTTCAGGCGTAAGCATGCGCGCAGAGGTGGAGCAGTGATGACCAGGGCATGAGAGTGGGGTGAGGGTGGATGGACGTCCGGCGTCCCGGCGGGGGCGGTCGGCTGGGAGCAGCCCCGAGTCCAGGCAGAGGAGTGTCCGGGCTTGGGCGTCCCCAAAAGGGCCAGAGCATGGGTAGAACCCTACGGTTCTGGGCTTCTGGAAG
Organism: Aselliscus stoliczkanus; assembly: GCA_033961575.1. Classification (NCBI taxonomy): domain Eukaryota; kingdom Metazoa; phylum Chordata; class Mammalia; order Chiroptera; family Hipposideridae; genus Aselliscus; species Aselliscus stoliczkanus. Next base: position 8,684,135 of record CM066736.1, read on the forward strand.
GCAGGGGAGACGGGGCCTGTGTGTCCCCTCGCGCTCTGCTGCGGACTGCTTGGTTTGCAGAACATCTCTGCGGGGTGCAGGGCCTTCCTGTCAGTTGAATTGCTCACCGCTTAATTAACGGTCTAGTTAACTGGGCAGGCCGGACCTGGAACGTTTAATCAAAAAGGCAGGGAATCCCTCCATTTCCTTCCTTCCTTCCTTCCTTCCTTCCTTCCTTCCTTCCTTCCTTCCTTCCTTCCTTCCTTCCTTCCTATTTTCATCCATTCAACAGTGGAAAAGCTTTCCCCCTCCCCAATCCCCGTCCCAGCGCTGCATCCGAATTCAAGCCCAGTTGAAAATCTGGGCTGGGACTTTAAGGGGCCTGTGGGGTGCGAGTGGCAGGGGTCGGGCAACACAGTCTGAGTCAAGTGGCTTTGGGGCAGAAGGCCGTGGTGTGTATGCGGAGGCGGGGCAGCCCTGGGAGCCAGCAGGGGCACCCCTGGGAGGGCAGCCGCTGAACTTCGCTTTCGGGTCCTGAAAGATCCAGCCTCAAAGTGAGTGCACGCACCTGTGAGCGCTTCCCAGCTTACAGACCTGGCTGGTTGTGGCCAGAGCAGGGCGGAGCGTGGTGTCCCCTCTCTTCTTTCCCCTCTGGAAATTCCCTCTGCTGGGTGGGGCCACTTCTCAGAGGCCCCACCCATCAGATGCCCGGCCAGCTTCTGCAGGAGGCTGCTGGAAGCTGCAAATCGGGGCCAAACTCAGGCTCCAGTGGTTGGGCGGGTGCAGGCCTGGGGGCTTGAAGGGGCCTGGGAGGACAGACGGAAATGTGCGAGCCATTCCTCCAACACGTGAGGGAAACACTGACGCTTTTGTTCAGAGAGGGAAAACCCCAGAAATGCGGGCTGCCCTGCCAGCTGCCCGGTGAAGCACAGACCGGCGGAGGGTCTGAGCTGAGAACCGGATCTTCCTCACCCTTGCCCTGGTGGTTGGGCCTGGAGGTGGGCCCCAGGCCTTCCTTGTGGGAGATCAGGCAGCGCTGGGGGGAGTGCAGGGACTGTGGTCTCAGCCCCTGTGGCCCCACTGAGAGTAGCTGACCCATGGAGGCCACCGGGGGAGATGTTTCTGAGAAGATGCCTGCAACCCTGATCCATCTCTGGAGCCGAAAGGGGGAGAGCTTTCCGGGGACCCTAATCTCCAGTTTAAGGATCCCCAATACTTTCTAACTACCCTCTCTCCGACCAGCCAGTCTGCGTTTCCGTCTGTATCTTGCCCCCCCTTTCTTTTCTCTTGGTCTTTTTTTCTCAGTCCTGATAGCATCTCTCTCTCTCTCTCTCTCTCTCTCTCTCTCTCTCTCTCTCTCTCTCTCCCTCCCTCCCTCCCTCCCTCTCTCTCCCTCTCTCTCTCCCTCACTCTCGCTCCCTCTCTCTCCTTTCCATTCTCTTCCACCTCCTCTCCCCGCCCTTCCACACCCCACCTCCTTTTTGTTAGCCTAATGTGGGCTGCTTTAGAATTCGCCCGACTTTGGCTGCCTGCACTCACTCTGTGTGTGTGTGTGTGTGTGTGTGTGTGTGTGCGCGCGCGCGCGTGTATTTTTCGGCTGCTAATGATTGTGTGTTGATAGAGTAATGCAGTGGCCTCATTAGCCTTTGTTTAGAAGGTGTTAAAAGGGAAATCTGCATCGGGAAGCGGAGGTTTACATTGCAGCCAGGCTGAACTATGCACGGAGCTGGCTGGGGGCCCCCTCCCACTCCCCCAAGCGCCCACCGCGTCGGACCCCGGGAGGGGGGAGGGGCCCAGGGAAGGCGACCCCCTGTTCCTTCCTCCAAAGGCGAGTATGTTTACCCTTGTGCGCGCCCTTCTGCTCCGCGGGGACCACAGCGGGGGTCGCGCTTTCTCTAAAACTCCTTTCAGCTGACCAACAGTGCGCGGGCGCCTTTCTCCTCCTAAGGTTTCTTAGGGGAGGAGGAGGCAAAGGGCAGAACGCTGTTTCGGAAAAAAAAAAAAAAAAATTCCGAGAATTTTTTTTTTTTGAGGTGGGGGTGGTTAGTATGCTATTTATTTTGGAGCCGAATACCAATCAGTCGCAGCGGCTAGCCTGGGCTCGGGGTCTCCGGGATGGTTGGTTCGTGGCGAGGTCCTTGCGCCCCGGAGGCGGGTGTGAGGCTTTAAGCTTTAGTCTGCACGAGTCGGCTTTCTTTCCTCCCAACGTATCCGCCGACGGCCACCGGAAGAGTGCACGGGAGGCCCATTCTTAAACTTACTTTCTGGGTCTACCCACACTCTGGGACTCCACTTGGGGTACGAGTTCCGTGAGAACAAATCGTAGCTCTGCTGGCCGACTTTTCGGAAGCTAGGCGGAATCCCATAACTTGATTGACCTTGGGCTAGGGTGCTTGTGTGCGTGTGTAGGACTCGGACAATGAGCTTTACCTGAGCATTTCCCACCCTCTCGGGGAAGCACGGTTTCAGGCAGAGGAGAACGTGAGAAGATTCTTTTTATCCTGGATGCTACGAAACGGCCCAGAAAAGAAAAAAAAAATTTTTTTTGAGCAGCCTCTGTCTGTGGGTTAAACTTATTGAACTCGGAGCCAGACGCTTTTTCTGGCGAAAGGGAGAAAAAAACGTTGCGGAATTCGTGCGGCGGGATGTACAGCCTCCGAGTGGAGCAGAATCCATTGCTTTTTGCTGGGCCTCGGTTGCATCGGAAGAAAGACTTACTCATCTTTCTGGCTCTCCTCACTGAGTTTCTGGTTTCCCTCCGCTGGATATGATGCTGCTGGCCTTGGGGCGAAGCTCAGCTGGTCTGGGCGTCCTTGCGTGTCCACCGCCCCGATACGCACCGGCGAAGCGTTCGACATTGCCTTTCCCCCACTTTGGTTGAAGGCTAGGCTAGGCGTTGTTGGGGACAGATCGTGGGCGGCTGGGCCTGGGGCAGGGACGTCGAAACGAATTCCAAACCTAATCTGAACTCGCCATGAAGACTCCCCAACGCCATGTAGACAGAAGCGAGGTTCCGCGTGAAACCAAGTTAAAACCCGCCGCTGTGATGCCGCGAAGGTGGGATTAGGGCCGAGTTCGGACCATGCGGGGAGAGGATGGAAAAATCTCTCTCTCTCTCTCTCTCTCTCTCTCTCTCTCTCTCTCTCTCTCTCTCTCTCTCTCTCTCTCCCCGCCCCTCCCTCCCTCCCTCCCTCTCTCTCTTCCCAAAGCAGGTTTCGCGGAGAAAGCGGCGGTGCACCAGCGGTGGCTGCAGGGCTGTTACGCGGGCGCTGGAGTTTGGATGAAGACAAAGACGGCAGCTGTCCGTGGTGCTGAACCTGCCGCGGCTCCGCGGTGGCAAACGGGCTCCTGTAACCTGCCCTCTCTCCCTTTATCCCCTCCTTCTATCTCTCCATCACTCTGTGACTCTTGCCCTCTTATGCGTTTATTTTCTCCTTTTGTCTTTCCTTAGAACCCGTGTCCTGTACACAGGTATATATGTCAAAGAACAAAACGATTGATTAAAAACCGTGTCTTCTCCTTTCTTCCCAAATAAATGATTCATGAAAGGTGTATTTTACATGTACTCTAAAGCAGATACAAATAGCTACCCCCAACTCCAAAAGAAGTGGCAATTCATGTTTCAAACAATGGAACTAAGTAATAACGAATGCTATTAATCCGTCCTTTGATTTATTCTGAAAAAGAGACAAGTGGTTTAGAAATTTTAGTTTCAGGAATATCATATTCTTGGCATCTTAACTTCCTGGGTGGAAAAATATAAGATCCAGGGAGGATTGGTAGTCAAATATGAAGGTGAACGGACCAAGGCTCTTGCCTATGAGTGGATAGATAGCTTGTGAGTGTGAAAGCGATGGACATTAAGTTGACTTAACCCTTTGAAGAAAAGATGAGATTTGTGAAGATAACAACCTTTAGATTATTAAGAGGGGAATGATTCCTTTTGAACTTTGGGCACAAGAGGGTTAACTTGATGCTTCCATTTTCTAAATGTGTGAGCTGTTATCTAGATGTCTGACACAGTGTATAACCAAACCCTGATTCTTCTGTTCAAACTTATATGTAGCACTTGCCTAAAGAAGTTTGTGCAGGGGAGAAAAAAAGATCTCATATTCCCTCCTGCGGGGGGTGGGCATATCCATTTTAGTGCCTACGGATCTGTACACCTTCCCTTTGGCATCTCAGGGATATATTGCCTCCCAGAGAGCCCAGATGCCCTGGGGCCACCTCTTCATTTGAGCTTTTTCCAAACCTCCCCAGCACAGAAGTGTCAGCTAAGCCCAGTTAGCATCACCAATACATATGGAGAAGAGTCTCTCTGAAGTCACTCTGACTCCCCATCTGAACATTCTAAGCTAATTTACTCATAAAGGTAGGGAAACTAGACTTCTCAAACCAGAGTGATTTGTAGTAGGGGTTGAATCTTTGCTTTGGAGTAATGGTACCTCAGTTCCTCCAGACCCTGACTGTTCTTACCAAAACACCCTGAGATCTTTCATTGAAACCAAAGTGCCCATCCCTTTGGATGATATACCTTTCAACCTCTCGGAATGCAGAATCTCATAGTGCCAGGAGAGAAACCCTGACCTTGAGTGGGTAAGGGAGAAACAGGGGGTGGAGAGGAGAGCCATTTATTGAGTAACCATTATGTGCATTTGATTACTTGATCTTCATTGCAACCCTGAAAACTAGTAGATATTTATCATGGCTCCATTTCACAGATGAGGAAATTGAGGCTCAGAGATGTTTATTAAGTTGCCTGGAGTTACATAGTGAAGTCCTGTGATTCGAATCCAGCTCTCATTGATACTGGAGGCTGTGCTTGCTCTAATACCTATGCTTTTCGGGGAGTGGGGCACACTGGTAGCTATACGGGGGATATACCAGTGGTTACACCGCTAATTTTCTTTAGCAAAATCCCTTTGCATTCCCAAGCCATCATGGTCTGTGGTCTGGATTTGGACGTTGGTTTAAGTTCTACATCTCAAAGCAAGAAATAAGAATGAAGAGGACAGAGGACTCTCTCTTCATGGGGTTGGGTGGGGTTTCACAGATGGGGGCCAGTTTAATGTGAAAAGGGCGTGGACCCTCTCCTAGACCCACACCTAGGAGTCATCGTGGATTTCCCCTTTCTCTCCTGCTTCACATCCAATCCATCAGCAGGTTCACTTAGCCCTGCCTCCAAGATATATTCCAACCCATCTGCCGATCATCCTCTCCATTATCACTGTAGTCTAAGCCACCATCATCTCCTCTGTTTTATAGCAGTAGCCTCCTGGCTTGTGTTTCTGTTTCCTCTATCCTTGCTTTCCTCTACAATCCATTTCCTACACTACAACTAAAGTTATATTTTAAAATCATAAATCAGATCTTGTCAACCCTCCGACAACTCCCCAGTGCACTTAGAATAAAATCTATACTCCTCACCCGGCGCTGTGGGGCCCTTGGTGACTGGCGCCTGCCCACCTCTGGGAACAAGCTTCCCTTTATTGGCCCCCTTGCTGTGCCTCACACACACCTAGCTTTTCTCACCTCAAGACCTTTGCACTTGGCTTGTCCTTCTGCCTTCAGATCCTTACAAGACTGGCTCCCTCTTGTCACTTAGGTTTCAGCTCAAATGTCAACTCCTCAACGGAATCTTTCCTGATCACCTTATCTAAGCACCCACCCCCAGTCACTCTCTAGTCCACTTCTCTGTCTATTTTCTTTGTAGCCTTTATCAATATCTGGAATTATCCGATTTATATGTTTAGGTGCATATTGTCTGTCTTCCTTAATAAAATATCAGTTCCATGAGGGCAGAGACTGTGTTTGTCTTGTTCACTGTTGAATCCCCAGTGCCTACCTCAGGACTTGGAACATAGCTGTTCAATACGTATCTGTTGACTGACTGAATAATGAATGAATACATAGATGACAAGAGAGCTACAGTAGTGAATGGAGATGGATGGGCAAAGCTGAGAAGGGATTGAACTTTATTTGCCTATCTTCCGGGCTCTGCAAATGGAGCAGCTAACTGGGTGCGTTGCCAGTTTGGAAAAAGGAAGAAAGAAAAGTCTGCCCAAGGACACCCCAAGAAGGTGCTGTCTTTAGGTAGCTTCCACAGAGTGGATACAGGTCATATTGGAATGGAGAAACAGATCTATGCATTGGAGAATGATTTTTACTTGTTCTTGTCAGGTCAGAAACCTTTACGTGGTTCCAAACAAAGGGGTGATAATGGGAAAACACAGCAAATCAGGAAGACATCTTCTTGATTGACACTCTTTTTTGGGGAAAAACCTAGGCAGTCTCACTTGTGGGGAAAGTAATACAGTGTAGTGTTGGTAGTTCATACTCTGGAGGCCAATTCTCCTAGGTTGGAACCTGGCTCCATTGCTCGCTGGCTGTGTGATATAGGGCAAGTCACTTTGCCTCTCTGTTCCTCAGTTTCCTCACCTGTGAAAGGGATAAAAATAGTATACCTGTCTTGCAGAGTGGCCACAATGGGTGGGTTTAGTCTGCTTTATTTGGGTCAGAGCTTGGTATAGGAGAAGAAGAAGGGAGCAGAGTATGTTAGGGGGTGGGGCAGGGAGGCGATGGTGCAAAGAGATGGAGACACAAGGGGGAAAAGATGAGGCCCACTTTTTAAGATCTCATTTTCTCTTGCAAAAGCTGTTCTCTTTGTCAAGGTGGAAGCCTGAGGGCCTGGCTTAGACACCTAGCTCAGTCATGGCAGGGGGGACCGACCGGTCAGCATCTCTGAGTCTCAGTCTCTTTATCTGTAAAATGGGGCAGCAATTATGCCTGCCTCATAGGATTTCCTGGAGAATTTGGAAAGATGATGTTTGAGAGTCTGGGAAACATCCTGCCTTCCAGTAGTTAGCTGCTGTGACTGGGCCTTATTTACTGGGGGGCAGGCACTACTTTCTTTACTCTTTTTTTTTTTTAAAGATTTTATTGGGGAAGTGGGGGAGGGAACAGCATTGGGGAATCAAGGAAGGGGAACAGACAAGTTGCTGTCCTTTTGTTCTTCAGTCTAGTTGTGGAAGACGTCGCTTCACTGGCCCATGTTGATATCATTGCGCTCTTCCCGGGTGAGGCAGTCACTTGCTGGCTACTGGATGGCCCCTCATGGTAGCTCACGGCAGCCTACGCCGTAGCCAGCTACTCATGACAGCCCAGCTCCAGGTCGAGCTGTTGTTCACCATCTTAGCTGTAGAGGGTGCAGCGTCACTGGCCCTCATGTGGGTTCAGAACCGGGGCTCTGCTGCTCAGAGCTGGTGTCCCAAGCCAACTCTCAACCAACGTGCCACTCAGCCGGCCCTTTCTTTACTCTTTACAAAGAGAAGTATCTCTGAGCAGGTGAAAGTGAGTGAATCCATTTTTTGGATCCAGAAATAGAGTAGGAAGGTGATGCTTATCTTCTTGGAGAAAGGAGTAAATAACTGTGCTTGGAGTCATTCAAGGGACTTCCAGTCTCCAATCTCAGGACTGGGGCTGGCCCAGCTTCAGACAGAGCTGGTGCCCAGAGGCCTTATCTGGGCCACTGTGTCGTCCTTCAGGGGAACCATCGTTTACATACTAGAAATGCTCTATAAGATGTGTTTCCCTCCCACAATGGTCAGTACCACCAGGTGGGAACAGCACTAGTGGAATGTGACATTAAGATAATTCTTCTGGGGAATCCTTTTGTTAAATTAATGATCACTTCCTAATCTGTATGCAGTAAAAAAAATGTCATCGAGTCTTTTTAGATGCCTGACATGGTGCTATGCAGCGAGATGATCCATGTAAAACATATCACCTTGTTCTCAGAACAGCAGCAGGAGGCAAGGGCTCTTATTAGCCCCATTTTACAGATGGAGAAACTAAGGGAGGGGAGTCACACAGGTAGTAAGTGACAGAGCCCACGCAGATTTTTACCTGGATCTGATGGCTCAGTCTGAATTCCTGACCATAATGCTAACTCACCTCTCCTTTTTGGTGTGTGTATGTGTGATTTTAAATAGAACTTTTCACAATATGGGCTGTTTATGAATGTCTTCTGTAAAGTGATGCACACATGTTAGTCGTGAGCAGAAAATGCTTCAAAGAGGGCCCAGTGCTGAAATCCACACTTCTCTCAGTGTGGCTCCCTTGATGGTGCATCTCACTGACGCAAAGTTGGAAAGATCGCCTGGTCATGAAACTGATGTGGAAAGGTGTTTCCCTTTCTGAGTAACGCAGGGTTCTTCTCTCTTTGGCTTGACTGCAGGTACCACCCATTTCTCCCCCGGCTCTCTGGTGTTGCCTCCTCACTGGAGACCCCAGGGGCTGGTAAGCTTGGCAAGGGGGAGCAAGCTATACTCACCCCTGTCTCTCCCTTACCCACGCCTTCTCACAATTTTCTTATATCAGAAGTTTTTCATTTCTTGGTATTTTTTGTTTGTTTGTTTTTTAAATGTATATCAGAAGGGTTTTTTTAAAAATATTTTATGGGGGAACAGTGTGTTTTTCCAGTATCCATCAGCTCCATGTCAAGTGGTTGTCTCAATCTAGATGTGGAGGGCACATCTCAGTGGTCCATGCAGGGATCAAACCGGCAACCTTGGTGTTATGAGCACTGCACTCTAACCACCTGAGCTAACGGACCACCCCCAGAAGGTTTTGATACAGGTGTTTTGAATGAATAAATGAACAGCCAGGGGACCCCAATGCATTTTGTCCCCAGATATCTATAACAACCCCTGATTGCAATTCACCCGCTGATATGTCTGTCCTTCTTGAGCCAGATTTCTCCACGTTGGCACGATGGACATTTTGGGCTGGGTGCTTCTTTGTGGTGAGGACTGTCCTGTATACAGGAGTATGTTTAGTCATATCCTCGGCTTCTATACCCTAATGCCGGTAGCACTTCCTTCACCCCAGATGTGACAACACAAAATGTCTCTAGCTGTTGCCAAGTGTCCTCACTGAGGTCCCCAATCAACTGCCTTCTTGAGAACCACTGATCTAGACTGGAAAACTCCAAGATTCTAGAGTGTCCCTTGTGCTTTTTGAACACAACACAATAATACTGAGACCCTACTACGGGACAGGGACTGTGCCCAGTCTGGGAGATGGTGTTTATAAATTAAACAAATGCAGCGTTCCCTCCTTCAATGGCTCATTTGGTAAGCATAGGTTAGACACCTCCAGTATTTTACAACCTGTAACCTGCAAAGCCAAGATGGAATCTAACTCACCTGTACACTTCTCCCACAGGGATGCTTCTACTTGGTTAGCCTCAAGTTGCCTAACTCTGCCAGTCTTTGGCTGTGGGAGCTGGGGCGAATCACTCTACCTCTCTGGGCGTGCATGTGTGACACAGAGCCAGCGGATAAGCTACCCCAACCCCGCATGGACTTGACTGGACTGTATTTATTTGAGTTGATCACTCTCCACTGTAGACAGCGGCAGCCCTTTCTGGCTCTGATCTCAACAGTGTTCAGAGCAGAGAGAGGAGAAAGCAGCAGCCTACCCCACCCCCCTGACTTGATGACAAGAGTGATTCTTTTCATGTGAATTCTGATTGCCTAAATCTCAAGCCCTCTCTTCTGTTGTTACTTCCATCTTACAGACATCTGAGGCCCGGAGCAGATGGCCGCCTTGGTATTTCCCACGTGGTGGTGAAGAGGGCAGGAATAGGAAGCCTGATTCCCATAGGGCAATCCAGGGTATTATTCAGTCCATGGCTTCCTTCTCCCCTCCTCCAGCAACTTCTCCTTTCCACCCCATCGGAGGATCAAACGAATCAGCAGACATTTATTGAGCTTCCTCCATGATCGAGACATTCTGTCTCGAGGGGCCCGGGAACAGGGAGATGACTCAGACCCACTTCTTGCCCCAGGAGTTCCATGGAGAAGATTAAATATGAAACCAGGAAGAGATACGAAATGCCCTGGGGGGGAAAAAAAGTGCGGCGACCAGGCTCATTGCTATAGATAAATACAGTGACTGCTGATGGTACATGTTCCCTGGAGAAATTGAGAAGTGGGGAAGAGGAGGAATCCCAGTTTCTGCTCCAATGAAAGAGCACCCTGCCCCTTCCTAGTTGTGAGACTGTGGGCAAGTCACTTTACCTTTCTATTTTCTTCATGGCTTTGCTAATCTGAGATCCCTCGGGAGATCCCTTTGGAGAGTATAGGCAGAGGGAGGATTGACTGGTGTTGGGGACAAGCCATACTCGGCATCAGAAGGCCTGGTTCTGCCTTTGGATTTGCTGTGTGGCCTTGGGGAAAGTTGCTGAACCTCTCTATTGCATCCCTCAATCTCTGAATTGGGAATTGTGGGTCCCCAGCCTAACGGACATTGGCTAGAGCTTCCTGGAGAACTTGTTAGCACTATCTGAAGTGTAATGGTTAATATTTGGCAAACGAGAATTCTGTTTCTTTCTGAGGGTAAATTGATCATGGAGAAGGGAGGCCAATCAGGGATCTACCCTTCTTCAGGAATGGGGAGCCTGGAGAAGGTGGGAGACATGTGGTTGTGGGGAGGGCTCGGTGGAGTTGGCCCATGGGAATTTAGGAGTTGCTCTCCATCACAGTCCTTACATGGGGCTTTGACCAAGGAATATGGCACTCTCACCAAAAAATTAATGGATGTCCCCTGAACCTGAGCTTATGTGTACAGGTGTAGAGAGAGAACTCAGCAATGAGTTGATCAACAAACATCTATGAGGAGAAAAATATATGTCACCCCTTGAGGGTAGTTTGCTGTGTGGCTGCAAAGAGCTTCAAGGATCTCATAGCTTTTCCAAGGATCTCATAGCTTTTCCAAGAATCTCATAGCTTGAGGAGAAGACTCCAAGACCTGGCTCCTGAATGTCAGCTCAGCCCACCCAATTACTCAGTGAACAGATTTCCGGGGGGCCAATAGACCCCTTAAACTCATCATGATCAATACGAAATCATCACCTTCTTCCTCCTCTATCTGCCACCTCTCGGGGCACCGCCATCCACCCAGCTGCCCGGCCAGGAACCATGCTGGCTCCCTTTCTCTCACCCTGCCTTTAATCCCTCCCAATCCTGTCTATTCTACCTCTTTCTCCTCCCTCACTACCCATGGCCATGCCTTCGTTCAGGCCAGATCCATTTCTTGCCAGGACATTCTCCTATCCCTTCTCCTCCAATTCATTTACCATATCTCAGCCAGAGCAGTTTTGTTGTAGAACAAAACTGGCTAGGTTACCCTCGAGCTTAGCCATGCTCCCTCATTGCTGCCAGGACAAAACCCTAACCCCTTGGTTGGTTTCTAAGCCCCGTACTCCATCTCTTGCTCCCTACCAGCTATCCTGAGCTTTGACTGGATTTGCCAAAGCGTTCTCTCCCTTCTGAGCCTTTTATCTGAAATATTCTTCCTTCCCCACTGGCACCTGCCTATCATGCCTCTCAGGTCTCTTCTGAGACAGGTTTCCTTGAGGAAACCTTCCATACTCCCACAGTCCCCTTGTCTATTTCCCCCATGGGGCTCTGAGCTCATTGAGGGCTGCAGCTTGTGCATAGCATTCAGCCCAGTGCATGACTCATAGTAGATGCTCAATAAATAGTTACTAAGGAATGGATGCAAGAGTGTTGACAACCAGTGATCAGGCACTTTTAGGAGGTGGGAATCCGAAGATTTTGTGCAGAATTGTGTTTTTTGGGGGAGGGTCGAGTTTTATGTAAATATAATGGACGTGAAATAAATTGCATGTATTTGAAGTGTACCATTTGATGAGTTTTGACATATGTTTACACCTGTGAAACTGTTAATTCCCACAATCACCCTTCACCCTTGAACAACGCCCTTCCAGTCACCTCATGTCCCTTTGTCATCCCTTTTTCCCTTTCCTTCCCCTGCGCCCATCCTTAGGCAACCACGGATCCACTTTTGGTCGCTAGGGATGAATTTGTATTTTCTACAACTTTATATGAATGGAATTCCACAGTATGCATTCTTTTGTGTCTGGCTTCTTCCATTCCGCACAAAGGGGGAAACTGACTTTGAGTTGTGCTATGAAAGATGGCAGAAGGAATTCTAGGGAGAAGAGACTAGTGTGAACAAAGGTTCTAAGGCAGGAAAATGCAAGATCACTGGGCCAGGCTTGACCCAGAGTCACGCACTCATTTGTTCATCAAGTATTTCTTGAGCTCCAGCTGCGTGGTAGGCCTGGTGCTAAGGACAGGGCTAGAACGTGTGTGTGTGGTGGTCTTTTTGCTTCTCTAGGTTCGCTCTCCATCCTTCACCCCTCTGTGTTGAGAGGCAGAGCTATATGGACAGGATCCGTGGGCCGTCTTCCCGCTGACTTCTGGTTGGGTTTGGCCAATGGAATCCCTGGTCAGAGGTCAGAGGGAGGTCAGAAAGCGACCCCTCTGGCCCCCTCCCTAAAGCTCCTATGAGGGACCCTTTCTACTGCCTGACAAGCCACCCTTCCAGTTCCTTCTCTGGGACATATGGACCCAAACTGATGCTCCCCTCTTGAAGGCTGGGTAAAAAGCACCAGCAAATGGCCTGGGGTGGGGATGGGTTGGTTGTTTCCTGGAGTCATCTCCTGTGAGCATCCTTGGATGACACTAGAGACTTGTGGCCTCCTGGGAAGACTTTGTATAACCTGCAAACCTAACTCACCCCCGGACCCCATCAGAGGAACTGGGTCTTCAGGGCTGAGGTCTTAGCCTTGCCTGCAGGAACAACTTCCAAATGGTCAGAGATTTTTCAGTTTATCCCCAGTCCTGTTGGGAATCAATGTGCTTCTCCCAACAACACAGCTAAGCCTCGGCGCTCAAAACTTCTGAATTGAAAGCAACAGTCTCTCACTCTGTCGTTTATGGAACTGAGTGTTGGATTGGTTGGGCTGGTCTGAGATTTGTCATCAAGATGGTCCCCCAGGGCCTGTGACACCCCCAAGTGGTCCTCATGAACCAAGACACGTATTTGCTTTTCTTCTTTGGAAGTCGAGTATTAGCATCTTGAAGAAAGGTCCTTTCATCCCTGCATTTTCTGTGACTTTCACTCCTCATTACGTAATATGTTTCTAGACCATAAAGAAACTTGTTTTTATTTAGGGTGTGTGTGGGGGGGGCAGGGGGGAGAGCTTCCAGAAATGGCTGAGTAGGGTTGCTTCTTAAATACTTTTGTCTCTGATTATGGAAGGATTCCAAGTTCATGGTGGAACATTTTGGAGACGAAGCCAGATGTCAAAGTATAATAAATGGGAGGTGTCTAATCCAGAGCAGGCTTACTTCAGTTAGATCCTGGTTTTCCCTTAGGAGAAATGAAGCTTAGACATAGGAATTGTTGAAGGGCCTAAAGTGGCGTGGCCTGAAGACCGGAAGGTTTCTGAGAGGCTGTCATTTGATGGAGGCATAAGGTCTATTCACAGGAGCCCTGAGGGTTGAATAAAGGCCAACGAGTAGAAGCTATGGGGAGGCAGATGGAGCATCCATAGATGGTCAACCTTGCCAATGGGTAGGGCTGTTGCAAAAGAGGGTGAGGTTTCCTGTCGCTGGGTGTGCAAGAAAGGGTCGAGGGGATACTGAGGGCATTCCCACCGTGACCCGACCACCACAGACTAAATGCATCAAAATCCCCGGGGCACTTGCTGAAAACTCAGATTCATTCACTCAGGTATGTACTAACGTTTATTGAGCACCTGCTATGCGCCGTGAGGCACTAGGTGAGGCAGAGGCAGACTTGGTCCTGCCTCTCACATAGTTCACCTTCTTGTCAGGGAGACAGACAATAAGACACAAATAGGTTACGTTGGGATCAGGGCTCTGAGATTAGCCAAATCAGGTGATTGATGGAGAGTGACAGGGGCTGAGGACTTGCTTTAGATTTAGGCCTCAGGAGGTGATATTCAAGCTGAGATGGAGGACCCCGCCCTGGGAAGATCCAGGGAGAGAGTGTTCCTGACAGAAAAGATGGGAAATGCTGAAGCGCTGAGGTGGGGGACTGACAGCGGTGAGTGTGTGGGAGGACGAGGTCAGAAAGATGCGTGGGCCAGATGGCACGGGCCCTGAGTGGAGCCTGGATTTTATCGACCTGCAGTGGAGTCATCAGGAGCCCCTGGGGGTGGTGGGACCACAGAATCCACTTTTCCAATCCGTTTCCTGGTGATTCTCATATGTAGTTAGCTCAGGGAGTCTCCAGACAAGAGGGCCTGTGAGTAGCCTCCTTGTGCCAGCTGTCTTTCTCTTTCTCAGCAGCCCCGGACCCCAAGGCCGCTTACCGTGTCTGGACTGAGCTAGAGGGAACCTGGAGTATTTTGTTATCTTCTCGCCCCCCTCCCGCTAGTCTTTGCTAGTCTTCCAGGGAAGACTTTTAAAATAGGGGATGGGTCATGAATTAGAAATGATTAGGGCTTGTGCTGACCTATTGGGCCTGGCTCCTCCTGGCTGGGAGTTCAAGAAATACTTCCCTACAAACCAGAATTGGACAAAGTGGTTCCCTTTGCGTGTGGGGTGGGGAAGGTCTGGACAAGGAGGTGGAGGGCCAGCTGGTACAGAATGAAAAGGAGGGGCTCCTTGCTCAGCAATTATTAAGAATTTCACGATGGCGACAGCAGAACATGAAACCTGTGGGACTTCCCAGGTTGCTGGCCCACGAAGCCCGTCCTGGAAGGAAGAGAGAAAAGGAGGAGGAAATGGGAAAAGAAGAAGAAAAGGAGGGAAGAGAGAGAGGAGATGGAGCAGAAGGGAGGAAAAAGGGCTGAGCAGTGACCTCAGCTAAGTAGAGTTCACGGAGGGCTTTCTGCTTTCTGCTACCAGGTGCTGAGACCAGCCCTATTACAATTCCCACTCAGCAGTTGAGAGAATGAAGCTCAGAGAGGTTAGGTCACCAATCCAAGGTCACACAGCTAGAGGGGCAGACCCTGGAATCTGAGCACAGGTTCCCAGACCTGAAACCCACTGGTCTACCCTGGATGTCCCCAAATCAGACATTTCCTGCACAGGGAAGGGGGTGGGGGCTAACATCCTGGGTTTGGGCCCTAGTTCTGTGTCACTGAGACACTTTGGGTAAAGTGTTCTGACCACTACAATCTCTCGCTTGGACAAAGGTGGTGGCTTTCGTGCTGATCTCTCGACCGCCATTCTTCCCTTCCATTCTCTACCCAGCAGTGGTTTGGGTTGTGGTTGTTATTATTAACGTTTGCCATTCATTTTAATCATTTTTCATCATGTGGCTCAGTGTCGTTAAGTATATTCACAATGTTGTGTAACCATCACCATTATTTCTGAAAGGTCTTCATCATTCCAAACAGAAACGCTGATCCTCTTCAGCCATAACCGCCCGTTCCCCTCTCCCCGCAGCTCCTGGTTGCCTCTATTCTATAATACTTTCTGTCTCGATGGACCTGACTATTCTAGAGATGTCATGTAAGTGGGATAGTACAACGTTTGTCCTTTTGCGTCTGGTTTCTTTCACTCAGCATCATGTTTCCGAGGTCCCTCCGTGCTGTGACATGTATCAGTGCTTCATTCCTTTTTATGGCTGAATGATATGCGCTTGTATGGATGGATCACATCTGGTTATCCATTTGTGGGTCGACGTGTAGGTTGCTTTCCACCTTTTGGCTGCAACAAACATGTACATCCGAGTATCTGAGTCCCTGTGTTTGCACATTTACCCAGGAAGTGGTGATGTTGTTGCCATGTCGGATCACATCACTTCCCTTCTGTGAGCTCCCGGGGACCAGCCAGCCTGGTTCCCTGCTGCCTTCACACCCTCTCTAGGACTTTGTATTGGTTGTTCCCTCTGCTTGTAAACCCTCTGGTCCCGGGTTCCCACAGGGGCTCAGCCCCTAGCTTCACTCAGGCTTCGGCTCAAATGTCCCTTCCCGGAGAGGACTCCCTGACCTCCTTGTCTGAAACTGTGCCCACTCCATTCCCATTATGCCCTCTCCCCTTGCTTGGTGCTCTTTTCTTTTCTTTTTTTTTTTTATTTCAGGGCAGTGTCACTGGCCCTCCTATGTGGGAACCAAACTGGGGCTGCTGGCTTCCCAAGTCAGCGCTCAACCACCGCGCCACTCGGCCGGCCCTGGTGCTCTTCTCTTTACGGCACTTCCTACCGCCTACAAGTCTGTGGCTTATGTATTCCTATTCTCTGACTGAGCTTCAAGTCAATCCCTGTGTATCTCCAGACCTCACCCAGTACCTGGCAGGAGGGACTCACTCATTAAATATTAATATGAACCATTTGAATTTGCTGATATTTGACCATGTGTAACCTTTTAAAAGTGGCAGTTCCAAATGGCTCGACGTGATCTTGAATGAATGAGTGAATGAACAAATGCGTTTCCCCTGTCTGTGCCTCTGCCTTCTCATCTGTAAGGTGGGGCAGTCATCACTGAGTGGGAGCAGGGGAGGAGGGGTCAGCCCCATTGTGGCCATGGCTGCCCCTCAGGGTCGTGGCAGGCCCTGGGGCTGGAGATACGGGCGTGATGAATGCAGGGTGGGCTCGGTCCTGGGAGGAGACGGAAAGGATGGGAATGACACTATTTAGTGAGGAATGACCTCCTGACACGCTTCAAATAAATGCAGGCTTGTTACAGAGATGGGGAAGCAGCTGCTGCTGCTGCGGCCGCCGACACCTCTGATTCTGGCAAAAGAGAACAAAACGGACCAGCGTTGTGTGTGTGAGTGTGTGTGTGTGTGTGTGTGTGTGTGTGTGTGTACGTGCATAGGAGGGTGTGTCTATGTGTGTCTCTGTGTCTCTGTCCTCTTTGTGTGTCTGTGCGTCTCTGTGTGCGTGTCTATATTTGTGCTTGCCTGAGACGTCTATGTGTATGTGTCTGATTGTGTCTGTAGCTATCTGCGTCTGTGTTTGCACGTGTGAGTGTAAGAGATGCTTGGGGGCATGAAGGACAAGTCTCTATCTCCACCAAGCTGGTCACGTTGCATTTTAATGAAATATTCACTGGCTGATCACCTACTATGTGCAAGGCTGCATACTCTGTGCAGGGACTGACCTGAGAATAAAACCCAAACCAAAACACCTGGTTGGTAAAGAGGTGGCACCCCCACCCTCACACCCCTCATGATTCTGACCGGCAGGTAAATAGGGAATTGTTAACCACAACAGTAATTGACCACTGACTGGGTGTCTCAGGTATTTTCTGTGGATGTCTTATAATTGTGTTTCCACTCCTAGGAAGTGCAAACTATTGTTATTCCTACTTTGCATATGGGGAAGCTGAGGCACAGAGAGGGTAAGCCTCTTGCCCAAGGTCACACAGCAAGTGGTTGGTGAGATGGTGGGTTGGTCAAACCCAGGAAGGTGGACTCTAGAACTCAATTTCTTTTTTATTCTCACTCAAGATCTTTATTGATTCATGTGAGAACAACCATTTGGGAGAATTTTTTTTTTTTTTTTTGAGGGCGGTGTCACTGGCCCTCATATGTGGGACTGAACTGGGGCCGCTGGCTTCCCAAGCCAGCGTTTAATCACCGCGCCACTTGGCTGGCCCAGGAGAATTTTTTTTTTTTTTCCAAATTTCCAAACACCTGGCTTTGAAGGACAGTTAAAAAAACACTCAATCTCTCCCTCCCCCGCCCTCTTCTCCCTTTAGTCAGTACATAGAGTCACACAACAACCGCAAGGGCTGCACTGGCACCTGGTCACAGACAGGAGGGGTGAGGGGACCCATGGGGTTGGGGCTTCCAGGGGAAGGGTCCCACTTACTGCTGTCCATTCCTAATGGGAGGTCAAGAGGAGTGCCAGGTGAGAGAAGTCAAGGCGGCGGCTGGAGAAAGAGGCCAGCCTGGAGCAAGTGCTTAGGCCAGGCAGATTTAATCAGTGTGTGTGTGGGGGGCGGTGGGGATGTCAGCTCATGGGACAGTGAGCAAATGGCCTTATCTCTCTCAGAGTGGCCCGTGGATGACCATATCCATGTCCCCTGGGATACATATGAAAGATGCAGATTCCTGGGCGCACCCCAGTCCTCCAGGAGATGAATCTCAGAGGGAGATGCCCAAGGATCTGTATTTTAACAAAGGCTTCGGGTGATTCTTATACTCATTTATATTTCAGACCCATGGACATTTGGGGTGCTGGGACAACCTGGGGGAGGGTAGGCAGCGCCAGATTACAGGTGGCCTGCAATGCTATATGACATTTGGATTTTGTTCTGTGGGCCATAGGGAGCCATCAAAGGTTTTGAGCAGGGAGGGGCCCCATTTATTTCTCTGGTATCACAGTGAAGGCCGGGTGGAAGGAAATAATATTGCAGGCAGGGAGAACTGATACAGGATATGAGTGCAAGAATCCATGTGAGAAACAACAGGGCTTGAATTTAGGGAAGTCTGGGGAGGGGTCACAATGTTGTTACGCAGCTCATCTGTGGCTTGGGAGAAATTGTGGAAGGTCCTACGTTGTATGGCGGTCAGGGATACAGGTGTGTGTGTGTGTGTGTGTGTGTGTGTGTGTGTGAGAGAGAGAGAGAGAGAGAGAGAGAGAGAGAGAGAGATGTCTTGATCTTCCAAAACAGGGCTCTCTTCCATGTTTAGATCCATCCATTGAATATCATTGAACCAGAGCAGGCTTCCTGGAGGAGGTGATGCTAACCCCCAGACCTCAGTGAGGGGCGAACCCAGAGACAAAAGGAAAGGGACTTAAGGAGGGGTGGTCCAGTGTTCAAAGCAGCTCCCTCCTAAGGGGCTTCCTGCATACCAGGCACTGAGAACTTCACCAGGAGTTTCAGGGAGCCCTCCTGGGTGTGCATCTTCCATCAAGACGGGCAGAAAGTTGATGAGTGCGGGTGGCAGCCAGGACTGGCGTTTCTAATTAACACGCAGGCAGGGAGAAATGCCTCTTCTTCCAGAGCTTGTATTCAGCTGATTGAATATCAGGGCTGGGGCTAAACTATGAATTGTGTGTCAAAAATAAAGCCTGCGCTCTCCTTTCATTAAAGGAACAGTGTCCCCATTTCCAGCCATCTACCTCCCGGTCAGCTGGCTTGTCGCTTTGATCCCTGGAGCTGGGTGCGTGGACCAGGGGCTCCAGGTAGGGATCCCTTAGGGGGGTGGGGGACCCCGGGCTCCGGTTGGGAAACACCAAAGGAAGGTGGAGAAGAACCCCAGGTGGGTTTTGTGGGAGCTGCCAGGTTCAGGAGGGGAAGCGGGCCGTAAAGAGAGAGAGGCAGCTTGCTGTGGCAGGGGAGAGAGAGGGGCGAGCAAACACAGGTTCATTAATCTGTAGTTCGTCTGCCTTTTCTGTTAGGAGGATGAACTTGATGAGTTAATTAAGTCGCAGTCTGTAAAACCAGTTTATTTGCATAGCAAACTCCTGGGCCAGTGTGCTGTGAGTTGAGTGTGTACGAGCAGACAATTCGGGGGAAATTACAGCCTCATTAATATGCTAATCTGGTTGCAGGCCTGGAACGGAGTTTTGGGTTGGTGGTGCTCCGGGGTGGTGGGTGTTTGGTTGCTTAGCAACCCTTTTCTCCAGGTAACCCTTCTCTGGCTTGCCCTTGATATCCCCCAAAGGATTGCAATGTGGAAGAGGAGGTAAGCGGGGAAAGCATTCTGTTGTCACAGAACAGTGAGCAAAATAAAAGGCAAACACACACACACATTCACACACGCATCCACATTATGCCGGGTGTCTTTACAAACAGGCGTGGGGAGGGGGCAGGGGAAGCTGTGTGGGTGCAATAGACAGACACCAGCATGCAAATGCAGTGTGTGGTCTGTGGAAAGAGACACAAGGGTAACACCCCCCTACACACACGTGTGTGTGCACACAAACAAAATTGACGCATGGGTTTTGTTTAACAAACAAACCCGTATAATGAGATTCTCAGTCTATGTAATAATGCACATTCTGTGTAATATCCTCCCATTACACACACACACACACACACACACACACACACACACACACCTATATCCTGTGTGGAATTTTTACCACTAGCACAATAAATACAAATGCATTAAACATAGTTTGATATTCAGATTATGCAAATGATAAATAATAATCACCTGTAAAATGTACACACGTCACAGAGCTTATACAAATAAGCATGGGTGAAAAATGACAGGTAGGCACACACACGGAAACATATGTGCGTCATGCATGATGTCTATGCAAGTAGACACTGGGTGTAATATACATGGGCATATACACAATGTATGACCAGGTATAACAAGAGTCACTAGATACACACACAAAACACACATATAGACATACATATACAGCACATGCCTTCAGGGTCCCATCCCTTTTCTCTCTGCCTTGTCACTTCTAATCTGAACAAAGCCTGCTTTCTCTAGTGCACACCTGGTCACATCTCTGGATCCCAGGCTTGGTGACTGCCGTATCCCTGGTTTGCCTTCTCTTGTCCTTTCCCCGCCACATCCTGTTTGCAACAGTATCTTCTTTGGCCCATTTGTCTCTGACAGGTTGCATCAAAGTCACTCAGGTTTCCCCAGATGTGGGATCACGGGTGTTAATGCTTTATCATGCTATAAGAAAAAAGTACCATGCCCAGATGGTCTTACAGGTGAGTTCCACAAATACCAAGAAGCAGAGAATTCTTGTATTATATGAGTTGTTCCAGGAAAAAAAAAAGAGAGAGAGAGAGAAATCTGGGCAAAGGAAATCTGCCCAACTTAACAACGATAGCAAGTGTGGATGAGAGAACTGGAAAAGAATCACTAGTGACCTGAGAAACGTGTACTAAAAACCTAAATGATCGGAAGTATATTTCTATCTAATTGATACAACCCAGAAAGTTGGGTGCATCTGGAGCACATGGGGAAATGAAAGTCCTAATGCCTGCGGGTTGGCAGCTAGTGTGGGGAGCAACTCGTCAGTTTGATGAGGTTAAACACTTGCATACATCATGCCCCGGAAATCCAATTTGTGGGTATAAACCCCAGAGAGCCTGTCACTTAGATGTATGAGGAAACATACATGAGGTGTTTGTGTTAGCTGACAGAGACAAACTGACTATCCTTCATTAGGTGAATGGATAAAGAAAATGAGGCAAAGGAAGATATGGGTGAGCATGCAACAGCCAGAAAAGCAAATAGAGCAACACATAGCAACACGATGGCTGCAAAAAAATTTTATGTGTAAAATCACCTCATTTATGTAAATTGACAACGATACTATGGTTTGTCAACAGTTGAATGGGTTAACAAACAGTGGTGCATTTACTTGGTGGAGCGCTACTCAGCAAGAAAAAGGAATAGGAGAGGCCAGTTAGCTCAGTTGGTTAGAGCACAGTGCTCATAACACCAAGGTTGCCGGTTCGATCCCTGTATGGGCCACTGTGAGCTGTGCCCTCCACAACTAGATTGATACAACTACTTGACTTGGAGCTGTTGGGTTCTGGAAAAACACAGTGTTCCCCAATTTAAAAAAAAAAAAAGAATGAAAGAAAAGAAAGAAAGAAAAAAGAATGGACCGCTGACGGAGGCCACAGCAAGGCTGAATCTCAAAGGCATCATGCTAAATGGAAGAAGCCAGACACAAAAGGATTCCATTTATATGAGAGTGGAGAACAGGTAGGTCTAATCTAGAGGGGTGGAAAGCTGGGGGCAGGAGTGGTGGAACTGACTCCAAAGGGGTCCAAAGGGACTTTTCCTGGGTGTGATGGAAGTGTTCTATGTCTTGATTGTGGAGGTTACATGAATGTCATTGATCGAAATTGATCAAACTGGACTTTGAAGACATTCCATGATTTCATTGAATGTAAATTAGCCTCAATAGTTTATTTAAAAGAGTATTTTATTGTAAATAACAAAATATAAACTAAACGGGAAACTGCTTAAAAATATATGTGTGCATATATCTGTTTCTGTCTATGTGTCTATGTATTTATGTATGTATGTGTCTGCTATCTATCTATCTATCATCTATCATCTATCTCTCCCTCCTCTTATAGAATTATACTTCTCCACCTTTGTCATGTCTTCAATGTGGTGAAGTAAACTTCACTTGACTCTGAATTTGACCAGGTGACTGGAACAATGGGATCTTAGAAGGTGTGACACAAGCAAAAGCTTCAAATGTGCATGGGAGTTTGTCCTCCTCTCTTGCACCTTTGTGATCTACCATGAGAAGCTTGTGCTGTAGGCAGCTGCTGCCCTTTCCATCTGGATCCCATGGAACAGACCTATGCCCTTTGGGAAGCCTGGAACCAATGCGACCCAGCTGGATCAGCAAGTCAACCTGCAGACCCACATGTGTGAAAAAAAGTTTGTAAATTTGTTGTGAGCCTCTAGGGTTATGAAGTTGTTTGTTATGTAGCATTATTGCAGTAGTAGTAGCTGACTAATACAGCAGTAAAGGGAAAAATAATAATGCAATAAAAAGCCAAAGGGGAATCTTGCCTGAATAAATTGGTGGTAACCTACCGTATGAATTGAGAATAATCTCTTTAATTTCAACACCTGAGGTTAAGAAAAAATGGACTCACCCATTCATAAACTCTCTCTATATATCTGCAGGACAACTTCACTTCTCAGCAGGCTGCTCCTTCTGCCTGATATGAAGTTCCCATGGGCCATACACTATGCTAAGAGCTTTGCATATATCATATCACTGTTTCTTAGAAGAACCTCATGACTTAGGGACTCTTGCTGTCCCCATTCTGCAGATGTGAACTGAGGCCAGAGAGGTTAAGTAATTTGCCCTTGGTCACACAGCTATCAGGTGATGGAAATCTATGAGTCTGACCCCAAAGTCTAGGTTGGAAACGAAAGAACTTGGCTTCTAGATGTCTCTTAGGACTCCCCCTTCCATGGGTGTTCCTGTCCTACCAGGACAGTGGCAGGAATCAGGGAAATTGCTCTGTGATGGAAACCTTAATGTGCTTGAATCTGAGACCATCACCTTGGGAAAGGGCTTTGTCCCTTAAGAAACTATAAATATTTCATTTTCCCCTCTTCTCTCCTGCCTTGTCAGCCCTGAGATGAAGTTATCGATGGGGGCCCAAGTGATGGACAGATTGGCGGAGTTCTGTATTGATGAGTTAATAGATTGTTGGCTTTTTTTCCCCCATTCTCTGAAAAAAAAAAAAAAGATCTTGACAGCTGTTTTCACTGTTGTAGGGGTGGATGGGGGCTGCTACAGAAGACGATAGAAAGTCAGGCCTTGGTCAGGGTGGCACCTGTCAGACCACCCTGTCAGCCGACCTTCAGCATTTATCCTGACCCCGCCCACCTCCCACCCTCTGCCCCTGGTCTGAGACCCCGTCGTCTCTTGGCAGCAGTCTTCTCACTGGCCTCCCTGCTTCTGCCCTTTCTGCTCAGTCTAGCCTGTACCCAGCAGCCAGAGCTGTTTCAGAGCATAAGCCGCTCCTGCCATCCTGCCCCAGACCGGCAGATCACTCCCATTGCAGCCGAAGCCCTAGTCCCTCCCCAGTGCTGTCCTCACACCCCACACCTCTCTCTCCTCTCTAGCCACAGCCTCCTTGCTGTTCCTTAAACTCCCAAACATGGTCCCATCTTGGGGTGTTTGTGCCTGCTGTTCCCTCAGCCTGTTTGTTCTTCCTGCAGCTGCCCACCTGACGTAAGCCCACGCCTCCTTCATGTCTTTGCTCAAATGACCCCCTGCATAAATACCTCAGTGCCGCATCCAGTTTTACTTTGCCTCATGGTACTTAAAACATCTTGAAGTTATTCATACAGCTATCCACTAGTTGATTGTCTGTTTGTCTCTTCAGAATGGAAGCTCCGTGAGAGCAGGGTCTTTGAATGACTTGTTCACGGTTGCATTTTTATTACCTAGAACAGGGTCAGTGAATTACAGCCTGTGGACAAAGCTGACTCGCAGCCTGTTTTTGGAAATAAAGTTTTATTGGAACCCAGCCACGCCCAATCTTTTCTGTACTGTCTATGGCTGGTTTGCACAACCGAGAGGGTAGGGAGTGCAAAGCCAAAAATATTTACTATCTGGCCTTTTTACAGAAAAAGTTTGCCAACCTCTGACCCAAAACACAGCCTGACACACGGCAGCTAGCACAAAATTTATGTGTGAAACAAGTAAGTGAATGCGAAGTCTAATCTTTTCAAAGATCAGATTCTGACCAGCAGGTTAAATAACCAGGTATTATAGCCATGTGCCATCCTTGTCCACTGGGGAAATGGATCACCATGTCCACCTCCCAGAGGACATTCATGCCCTCCGGGACTCTCTTGTTTGCAAGTTACAGGAAATCCAGTTTGGTCAAGTTAAGCCAGAAAAGGGAATTTGTTAGCTCATGAACTGAAAAGTTGAAGGTGGACTCCTTCCGGCATGGTTGGGTCTAGGGTCTCATACTCCCAGGTTCAAGGCCAAAGAAAGAAAGGGTATCTACTTTTCCTGGGAGCATGACCTTGGATACATTGTTTACCTTTCAGAGCCTCAGATTTCTCATCTGTAAATTGGGGGCAACAGTGCTCCCTGCCTCATGAGGTAGCTGCAAGGCTGAAATGAAATAATCCAAGTGTGGTTGGCTCAAGAAAAAAACAACAACATTCACCTCCTAAACCCTAGAACCTATGAAAATATTAATTTACATGGCTCAAGGGACTTTGCAGACGTGATTAAGTCAGAGGTTGAGATCGAGAGAGTATCCTGGATTATACACCTGGGTCCAATCTAATCACATGGTCCTTATAAGGGAGAGGCAGGACGATCAAAGTCAGGGGAGATGTGAGGATAGAAGCAAGCGTCAGAGAGACAGAGAGAAGATGCCACACTGCTAGCTTTCAAACAGGAGGAGGCCACAAGCCAAGGAATGCAGTGGCTTCTAGAAGCTGGAATAGGCATTCTCCCTGGAGCCTCCAGAACAAATGCAGCCTTTACACCTTGATTTTACCCAGTGTGACCCATGTCATATACATATATATATATATATATATATATATATTTAGCTGAGCCATCCTCCCACCTGTTGGCAGCTCAGCAGCAGCTCAGCTCAGGCTGGGAATTGAACCGGCGACCCTGTGGCTCAGAACTCACACTCTTGAGCGAGCTCTTAACCAACTGGACCACTTGGCCGGCCCGCCATGTCTTATTTTTGACCTACAGAAATATAAGAGGATACATGTTGCCTCGTTTTAAGCTGCTGGGTTTGTGGTGATGTTCCAGCAGCAACAGGAAACTCACATACCAAGTAAGGCACTTATCGCTGTGCCTGGCACACAGGAAGCCCTGGGAAGATATGAGCTGATAGTATTATTGATTGAATGTTACAACTGTCTCCGCCTTTGCCGGTCAGGCTCCACTGGGATCAGCCCAGCTCTTTTTAGACAAAGCCCTGAAGGTAATTTCCAGTCCCCACTATGGTATGATGTCCCTGTCAGGTGCCAGGATTGGGATTGGCTTCCTAGAGCCTTACCGAGGACCCACAACTGACCCAGATCTGCACGGGGGCCTAGAAGCCACCTCCCAACACCCCAGCCCGTGAGCCTTCCTTCGCCTGAGATTGTCCTTCACTGCTCCCTTCTCACTCCTCACTGCCCCCCTTAATCCCCACCCCACTAAATTATTTTTAAACCATCCCCTTTCCCACTCCCTATTGATCTTCAGCTCTTACTCCCTGAAAGCACTTTGTGGCAGAGGCCCAATAACTTCGCCAGGTCTTTTGTCACCATCTGTCCCTTTGCTCATTGAGGTCAGCAGCAGGATCCCAGGCCGGTGGAGCTATAATCTCTGACTCCTCCAAGCAAAAGCTTTCAGTGGTTCCACTTCCCCATGATGATGGGATGTTCTCTCACTTCAGGGTACAGAGACCATCTTTCTGACATTACGGTGAAGGGCTGGTCCCAGAAATGGCCCTCAGGGTCCTGTGCCATTGTGCTCCTAGGCCAGGGGCAGTGGGTAGCAGTGTGGGGTGTCTGAGGGGGATGTAGTATATATCATACATCAAACTCACTCAGATGGCACTGTCTTTGTGTCAGGCACTATGGTTTATGTGCTATCCATGTATTAGCTTATGTAATTTCCACGGCAACATTGTAAGGTCCGTGTGATTATTTTCATTTTCAGACGGGGAAGTGGAGGCACAGAAAGGTGAAGTAACTTCCCCAAGACCACACAGCCAGTCAGGGACTCGAATCCAAGCAGGATATATATTTAACTACCACATGACATGCCTCTCCATGCGTGGAAACAGGACCTCTTCTCTGCCCTTCCACCTACCTCCGCCTCCTTGTGTGCTCCCTGCCTCCACCATCCTGGGTGGATTTCCATAAACCTCCAGTTCTGGGGCCAGAACTTGCATGATTCTCTCCGGTCTTGTCCCTGTCATGGTCATGGCCATTTTACAACCTGACGCTGATGGGCTGATTTTCCTAATGACCCCAAGAGGGAGGTGCTGGGATTGTCACTCCCATGTCAGATGAAGAAACCGGGGTTCAGAGAGGCAAGGCCACTGCTCGTCCAGGGTCACTGAGCTAGAAAGTGGCTGAAAGCTGGCATTGTGGCTCTGAGGCCTGGACCTGGGCTCTGGGGTCCCCCCGTGATCAGGGATGGTCGCTATGTGAGTCTCCGATAGGGCTGCTGGAACCAAGTACCACAACCTGGGTGGCTCGGAACAATAAAAATGTCTTGTCTCACAGTCCTGGAGGCTGGCCGTCCAAAACCAAGGTGCGGGCAGGTCCTGCTCCCTCTGAAACCTGCAGGAGGCCTCTTCTGCTTCCAGGGGTGGCTGGCAGTCTTTGGCATTGCTTGGCGTGTGCACTCATCACTCCAGTCCTCCGTGTTCACATGACCTTCTTCCTTCTGCAGGGGTCTGTGTGTCTCTGTCCAAATGTCCCCTTTTTATGAGGACACAAGTCACACTGGATTAGGGTCCACCCTGATGACCTCATTTTAATTTGATTACTTCTGTAAAGATCCTACTTCCAAGTAGGATCACGCTGTGAGGTAAGGCAGGTTGGGGCTTCACTATATCTTTTGGGGAACACATTTCAGTCCATAACAATCCCCATGCTTGGTGGGGGGGGGGGCGTGCGGAGGCTTCCCAAACATCCCTCTGCTCCGAGATCTTTCCTTCCCAGGAAATGAAGCAGTGGAGTCCAAATCAGGGACGTTATATTCCTTCCTTTGCCAGCTTGTTTTCATTGTGTTGCTCCCAAGAGGCTGTAAATTTTAGGAGAGCTGGGATTGTGCTGCCCTCATGCCTAGCACAGCATCTGGCATTAAGCAGGCACTAGATAAACACTTGAATGAATGAAAGAATAAATGAATGAAGGGCCACCTCCCAGCCCCAACCAACACAGATTTCCAGGTCTTCAGCTCTTCCAGGGCCAAAAGGTAAACTGATTTGTCAGGAGCCTTGAACCCGTGGCTGAGCTGCTCATATTTCAGCATCTTCACACCTCTGCCCAGCTGCTCCCCAGGCAATGGTGAAATTATTAAACCCCATTACCAATCATATTTTAATCTCCCGTAAATAGTCCTGCCATTATAGTGTCATAAGAGGCAATTAGGACACCCTCCATTCCTTCTTTCCTTCCTTCTTCTAGCTACAGACTTTCTGATCTCCCCTATGAGTCAGGGGGTGGGGAGCTGAGGCCCGAGGAAATTGACCAGTTCTGGCTGAGCACAACCCACCTCCCCACCTACCTGCCCAGTCGCTGGGCAGGAGCCTAGAGGCTCTTGTAAGGGTTAGGGGTCTAACAGGAGACAGAGTTGCCCTGCCTTTCAGTATGTAGATGAGGCTTCTAAGTCAGGGCTTTGGAAGGACACACTGTCACATGCACTACTCCAGGTGGCATGCAGTGTGTAGATTGCTCCAGCGCTCCCTCAAAGGCCCCCGACCAAGCCCCCATCATCTTGTACCTTCCAACCATCCTCATCCACTACTCCTCCCTCTAATCTCTGCTCTACACAGCAGCCAGGAATAGGTCACGCCCACAGAAGCCAAAGGTTGGCAGAGGGGGAAACTGAGGCAGAGAGCAACTTTTGTATCTTTGCAGAGTCCTGAACACTTTTGATTTTTTTTTTTTTTTTGAGGGCAGTGTCACTGGCCCTCCTATATGGGATCCGAACCGGGGCCGCCGGCTTCCCAAGCCAGCGCTTAACCACCGCGCCATTAGGCCGGCCCCTGAACACTTTTGAAAGTCAGAATATGGCACCATCCCCTTCTCTAGTTCTCTTGTGTCCAAGCTCCTGTCCCCAAAGCCCCCCATCCCAGAAAGGGAGGAATTTCTTCCCTTGCTGCCCCTGCTGAGCAAGGAGGGGCAGACAGGGTTCTGCAGGGTGGAGGTGGGGCTGGGAGCAACAGCAGAAAGGGAACTCTGCCATAGGACAGGAGGCAAGACCCTTGGCCATGGGCTCAGGAGGTTGGACCTCGGGCTTTTCGCTTGCTGGGCCTTAGTTTCCCTAGCTGCAAATAGGGATGCTGATTAACTGCCCTGGAAAGTGGAGGCGGGGGAGTGACTGACTGTTCAGAGGCTCCCTCTTTTTACCCCTCTGGACCCTCCCTGCATGAACAAAGCAGACCTACCTTTAACTTCCTGAGGTGCTGGGGGTCCAGAAATGCAGGGAGAACCGTATTCCCTCTGTGAGCTGGCCTGGGACCTTCCCAAACCATAGAAAGGCAGGGCATTCC
Organism: Aselliscus stoliczkanus; assembly: GCA_033961575.1. NCBI lineage: Eukaryota > Metazoa > Chordata > Mammalia > Chiroptera > Hipposideridae > Aselliscus > Aselliscus stoliczkanus. Next base: position 8,712,645 of record CM066736.1, read on the forward strand.
TCCTTTAAAAGACTACCTTGGGGTGGCTGGTTAGCTCAGTTGGTTAGAGCACAGTGCTTGTAACACCAAGGTTGCCGGTTCGATCCCCACATGGGCCACTGAGCTGCACCCTCCACTAGATTGAAACAACTACTTGACTTGGAGCTGATGGGTCCCGGAACAACACACTGTTCTCCAATAGAATTTATTTAAAAAAAAAACACAAAAAACAGAGAGAGAGAGAGCACCTTGATTTGCATCCCATCTTCCAGCCCTCCCTGGATGGAGCTGGGCGGGGGTGAAGGGGTTAATAAATCTGACTGGCCTCTTCTCCCCAGAGACCCCCATCTTCAGGTGGGGCTGCCCTGACAATTGGAGGGATCCATCTGGTCTTCAGTGGGCCTTGCCTGCAGGACTTACAGTGACTGACAGGTCACAGCAGGTCTGGCTGAGCGATCCAGCTTCCAAGCAGGCTGGTTGTGGAGTGGGGACTGGGGTCGGGGGAGGAGAAGTCTCTAGCAGGTCTGGGGCTGGAGTCTGGCCAGAGGGGGACCCTGGAAGTGGACTTTTAGAACCAAATCTTGGAACACACGTGTTGGGAATCTGTTGCTCATTTATTCATTCAACAAACGTATTGGATACCTACTATGTGCCAGGTGCTGGTGAGGCACTGGGACCACATCCGGGACAAGAGATGAAAATCCTGACAGTCTAGTGGCCCTGCTTCTGCACGAAGCCTGCTCTCTCCTCTGTGGCTTCTTTGGCTCAGCATTAAGTTTGTGAGCGGCACCCTTTCGTCATGGCCGTTGTCAACTGTTTTTCTCCCTGCTCTGTATTATTCCACTCTATGAATAAGCCATGTTTGTTGTACTATTTTATTGGTGATGGGTATTTGGGTTATTTGTCCATCCTGGATCACCTTGTCTTCCTGCCCACATGTACCCCTTTACCCATCTTCCCCAAAGTGGGAGATTGGCCAACCTGTGAGTCATGGGCCAGGACGGAGGGATGGCGTCCCCTTTAGGCTGGGCTGTGCTCTCACTGGTCGCCGTCTCCTCCACTCCCTGCAGTATCACACTCTTCATATACCAACATGGCTCATTTGCCTGACCTATCAGGCATCGCAGTTTGCAAGGGGCCTCTAATCTCTGGCCAGGCAGCCAGCTGGTGTGGGAGCCTTCCAGCCGAGGGCTGTCCCCATTGGGCCCCTGGGTATTCCCCCATGGTGCCCAGCTCAGGGCCCAGCCCAGGCAGGCAGTGGACCACCCCAAGGCCCATCTCTCCCAACGCAGGTGCCTTGGGAGGAGGGAGAGAAGGGGGTTGAAACAACAGAAACGTGGAGTGGGGGAGCAGAGCTGAGTAATTATAGAGGAAGAGGCAGTGATAAAATGATAATGGACACGTTTTGACCCAGGCTAACCAGTTCCGGAGCTGTGAAGTAACTCTGAGCCGTGATGGAGGGCAAGGGGCCTAGGCAAGGCTACAGCTGAACTGGCGCTTTCACAAACAAGACGTAAATTGGATGCAAACATCTAATTAACCTTCTCCCTCAGTTCCCTCCACAGAGAGGGAGGTGGCCCTCCCAGGGCTCCCAGCCTTCCCTCCAGGGATGGATTTGGGGGAAGGGAGGGGAGGGGAGAGGGAGGGAGAGGAAGCCAGGCTGTTTTTGTTTTTTGTTTTTTTTTTTTAAACCAGCTCCCCTCAGGGTAGGGGCTGAGCTGACCCTACGGTGGGGTTGGTTTTCTCAGCACCTCAGGCTTGATCTGAGAGCTGCATTCCTGTTTAATAAGCCCCAACGTGCTGGGCCAGCCCAGTTAATCACAAGCACCAGGAATGTGGCCCAACAATCAGGGGAAATAGAGAGTTTGGGGTTTTTTTGGTTTTGTTTTTCTCTCTGGTGGCTTGGCGCTGCAAAGTCTGCTCCCTGTGGGAATCCCCAGACCTTTGAGTCCTCCACCCCCCAACTCCCCCCACCCCCCGCCAGTCACAGAACATGGGGCCATCTAATTCAGCAGGAGTTAGAGCACCCCAAACCTGGTCAAGCCCAATAGCCACCCCTGATAGCTATGTGACACTGGGCACCTTTAGTCACCAGTCCACACTTCATTCATTCACTCTGCAAATATTTATGGAGCACCTACTGTGTGCCAGGCATTGCTCTAGGTGCTGGGAATATAGTAGCAAACGAAACAGATTAAAAAAAAACCCAAACACCAAAAAAAAAAAAAAATTCTCTCTTCCTGGGGCTTTGAGGGGTGTGATGATGGTGGGCAGGAAGACGGACACTAAAGGACAAGGTGACATTGTGTCTGAGGGCGTGAACTGCTGGGTCCCAACCTCAGTTCTCCCACTGACCAGCTGTGTGACCCTGTACAATTTCTTCAGTTTCTCTTCTTTGTCTTTCCCTGAAAAATATTAACATCCAGGAAACCTGGAAAAATAGTACAAAACTAACCTTAAATGTTAACATTTGCTCGTTTGCTTTTGGTCTTTCAGTCTGTCTCTCTCTGTCTTTATTGTGTTTTCTGAACCTTTTTCAGAGTATGCTGCAGACACGGTACCGGTGACCACTAAGTACTTCAATGTCTGTTTCCCCAAAACAGATGTTTATTTATATAACCACAGTGCGATGATTAAAATCAGGCAAATTAACGTTGATCCATACTATTATCTAATCCAAGACCTTATTTGGAACTCTTCCTAAATCCTGATGATATCCTTCAAAGCAAAAGACATTCTGGGACCAAAGGTTGCATTCAGTGTCCCGTCTCCTTAGCCTCTTTTAACCTGGAATCAGTTCCTTAGTCTTTGCGTTCAAGACATTGATGTGTGCTTTTTTGTTTGTTTTTAAAAAACTTTTAAAAAAGATTTTATTGGGGGAATTGGGGAAGGGAACAGCATTGGGGAATCAGGGAAGGGGAACAGACAAATTGCTGTCCTTTTGTTCTTCAGTCTAGTTGTGGAGGACATCGCTTCAGTGGCCCATGTTGGTATTGTGATCATTGTGCTCTTCCCGGGTGAGGCAGATCGGTCGCCGGCCTCTGGATGGTCGCTCACGGTGGCTCACGGCAGCTCACGCTGGCTGCCGGCCACTCACTGTAGCCTATAGCAGCCCACTGCAGCAGGGGCTGCAGCCTACACCGTCGTCGGGGCTCGCAGCCCAGCTCCAGGTGGAGCTGTTGTTAGCTGTAGAGGGCAGTGTCACTGGCCCTCATATGTGGGATCCAAACCGGGGCCACTGGTGTTCCAAGCCAGCTCTTAACCAACGCCCCACTTGGCTGGCCCAAGACATTGATATTTTTGAAGCATCCATATGTAAGAGACACGCAAGATCTGTAAGATGTCCCTTAATCTGAGTTTGTCTCCTATTTCTTTATGATTTGATTCAGGTTGTGCAGTTTTGGCAAGAATTCTATATAGGTGATTCTGGGTTCTTCCTGGAATGTTGTGTCAGGAGGCACAGATGTTGATTTGTCCCATTATTGGTGATACTGACTTTGATCCCTCGCTTCGGGTTTGCCTACTGAACACTGACTGTTTCGCCTCTGTGATGAGGAAGTACATTGTGGGTAGATGCTTTGAGGTGAGGTAAATATCCAATTATTCCTCAGACTTTGATTGACTAGTTTTAGCATCGTTTAAGGATCTCTGCTCAAATCAATGACACTGATAATATTTCCCAAATGCATATTGTCTAACCCCAATCTTCCTTCTACATTTATGAGAAGGCTTTGTACTGTGAAGAAGAGAATTCCTCATTCATTCATTCATTCATTCATGTCTTTGCTATGTCAGCATGGGCTCATGGACTCTTATGTTATTCAATGAACAATAACCCTTTACTATCTTTTTATTTTGATGCTTATGTTGTCCTAGATTTGGCCAACTTTCAGCAAGCTGGCTCCTGTGCCCTTTTGACATGTCCCGATCATTCTTTAAACATTTCTTTAGTGTCTCACACAGGAAAGAATTTCAGACTCACTTTGCTCATTCCCAGCCCCAGACCTGGAATCGGCCAATTCTACAAGGAGCCCTGGTTCCTTTTATGGGGGAAGGGTACATAGAAGTCATGCTCTGGGCTCCAGTGTGCTCACTGCTGTTGGGGTGTCACCACATCCAGGCTCTGTCACCATGCCTCGCTGATGCTTCTGTGTCTCCATCTGTCAAATGGGATACAATCACCCCTACCTCCCAGATTGTACAAGGCTTAATAAATGAACCAGTATCTGAAATGTGCTTAGAACAGTGTCCTCCTGGAACACGGATGATGCTGTACAAGTATGTGTGTGTTAGATAAACAAGAAATACATTTAACATGTTAGATAGTGGTATAAGTGTTCTGGAGAAAAAGAGACTGAGGGACTCTTCCAATATTATGTGGGATGGTCAAGGAAGGTCTCGCTCAGAAGATAGTTGAGCAGAGGCCTAGGGAGGTGAAGGGTGATATCTAAGGAAAGCAGGCAGACAGAAGGAACAGCCAATGCAAAGGCCCTGAGGCAGGAACATACCTAGCCTGAAAGTAGATGCCAGCTTCCCAGACTCCAGAGAAACCAAATTTCTAGGTGAAAGCACCATTTTTTTTTTTTAAACTGGGTACTGTGGGGGATGCTTGGACCCTTACCCTGGCTTGCTAATCTCCAGGGATACAATCATTGTGGATCAAATAAATGCTCACTCCATGTTTGGTCTTGGGCTGAGCATTCCCTGTGGATGGGTGGTCTCATTTAAATCCTCATAACACTCTCAGGAGGTAGACCCTCCTACGACCCCATTTTACAGATGAGAAGCTGGAGGCTTATGCTGAATGATTCACTTGGCCAGAAGGCAGCCAGCACGTGGGGAACAGGGCAGAACTGGAAAGCTAGCCTCTCTGACTCCAAAGACTTGGCCAGAAGAGACAAGGAGGCATGAGCTGCTTTTTGTAAGACACATTGGCTGTGCAGGCCTCCGTTTCCCCATTTGCCCAAATCGCAGCACGGGGTTCCCTGCCCGGTGCTGGTTCCATTCCAGTCAAACCGGAAGGTGAGGTGTGCCTGGTGGGGCATCTCCCTCTGAGAGGCAGTGAGGGGCTCCTCCGCATGGCTTCCCTACAGCTGCCCCTCCCCCACGGGCCTTCCGATGGCGCCCCCCCCCTTCCTCTTTTTCACCCCATCTTCCCCAGGGGCAGCCAGCCAGCAAAAAGAGTCCCTGGGCAGCAATGATGAAGATGGATGTGTGATTGATTCAGCCCCCCTTCCCTCTGCCCTTCTGGTAGAAAATTAAAAGACCATTTGTTAAGGGGCGAAAGTCCTCAGGTGCATCCTGAGGCCAGACAATTTGTCTCTGTGAAAAGGATGCTATTATGAGAGAGGCTGGATGCAGGCAGAGGGCGGGCCTGAGGGGAGGCCAGGGACGGGGGAGGCCCTGAGGAGTGAAGGGGCTTGGCAGGGGTGGGGGGAGGCCGAGACAATGGGGGGAAAATAATAAATACATCGGAGCGTGCCAGCCGCGGGGCTCCTGGCTAGAGAGGAGTGGGGACAAGGAGGGGGCTGCTCGGGGCTGGGCGAGCTCATGTGCGCTGGCCTCGGAAGCCAATTCCTTTTTCATGACCCTTGTCGGGGACCAGAAGGGTGTCGCCCGGGAGCTCTGCTGCCCTCCATTAAAGAGGGTTTGTAAATGACCCTCTTTAAGGAGCGAGTTTCTCTTTATAGACCTCGGTGTGGAGAAGGGAAGGAGGAGGGGCACCCTGAGTGAGCCCCCTCTGCCCTCTTGGGGGTCATTAAGTGATTAGAAAGAAGGGGCCAGTTCTCCAGGCGCCATTCAGATGAGGGGATGCATTTATCACAAGCACTATTATTTATTGTTTTTTAAAAGGTTGCATTAGGCTCTCTCTGCTGTCCCCTAGCCCCCTTTGTGTGGTCGGTTTCCTTCTGGGGCTGCTTCTTCCAGGATCCCAAAGGCGAGGTGTCCTGTTCCCTTAGACCCACCCGGAACCTGATCCCCATCCTTTGGGCCTCATTGTCTACCCTACAACATACCCGCCCTGCCCCTCTCTTTGGGCCAAACGGCCCCCTGGCCCACCTCAGCCCCACGTGCGGGACAAGAAGGCAGGTAGCCTTGTGGTCCCCTCTCTGGTTCCAGGGTACACCTGTCAGCTTCTTCGTTCTGCCTCTTGCATTTGAGTTTCCTGAAGGCAGTGGCAGCGGCTTGGACATGGCTCTGTCCCCAATGCCCAGCACAGTGCCTGGCGCGGAGTAGGCACTCAAGGAAAGGGTGTTTGCCAAAAGCCCTCATTTGCTTCTTCTGGGAACTGGAAAACATTTGCCCTGTTGGATAGATGGGAAAACCGAGGCTCAGAGGATGTTGCCGAGTTGCATAGATTGTCGGGGGACAGAGCTGGGATTTGAATCTGGGTCATGACACTCATGAGGGAGAAAAAGACCTTTGAAGGGAAGAAGGTCTGTGCGGCCCTCTGATTCTAGAAAGCTCTTTGCTTCTGGGAAGGAAAATCTGCAGCCAGCCAGGGTCAGAGAAACTAACTCCTCCATGTGCTCTTCCAAAGGGATGAACCCAAATGACCTTTAAATATACTAACTTGAAAATGTCCCTCTTCTGCTGAAAAAACCCCAGCTCTCCGCACGGCCCACAGGACCGGCTGTCTGACTGCTGGTGGCCCTGCGGGTCCTACCTGTCACTCTCCTTCTCTCCAGCTCCCCGCCTTTGCTCAGGCTGATCTCTGTGACTAGAAAACTCTCTCTCTCTGTCCAGCCGTGCTTTCCACCTTTGCCTGCACGTGAGAATCCCCTGGTCTAGTTCCTCAAACTCACGCACACCCTGGAGCAGGCTTTCTGGACCGGGCTGGCCCGGGGGCCGGGGTATGCAAACACATCTCCTCGGGTGATTTTGAGGCCCTGCGAGGGCTGAGAGCGCTGAGCTAGCCCGTTCTACCCGTTTCCGGTCTGAGCCCACAGGCCACTTCCTGGTTGCCGGGCAGGGTCAGGTCACCTTGCATTGTCCCTGAGCCTGCTCAGCCTCCTCTCCTCATCTCTTTGTGATCGCAGGCTCTTTCAGGGGGCTTATGTGCACGCCTCGGACATTTGCCTCTGAAAGGACAGGGACCCGTCCATTGGGCATACGGTTGGCAGCTGGACACATCGTGCAGCAGACGCCTATCACAATTTTGTTGAATGAAGGAGTAAACTTTTTTTGTTTGTTTTGAGGGCAGTGTCACTGGCCCTCACATGTGGGACCGAACCGGGGCCGCTGGCTTCCCAGGCCAGCGCTTAACCACCGTGTCACTTGGCCGGCCCTTAGGAGTAAACTTTGAGAGATGGCATTGAATGGGTGGCATTGAACCGCCTTGGAACAGAATCTATAAAGGGCTTTTACATGCTTCACTCAGGCACCGTTCAGCTGTTCAGAGGCTGGGGCATGGGTGGGGTGATGAGATGACCAAACTCCGCCGGCTTCCAAGTCCTTCCCAAGTGCCCCTTCCCACCCCCTCACCTCATTTTCCCTCTGTTCAGTGCGCCACCCTGCCTCCCATCCCTCTGGCTTGTCCCTGTCACCACTCCCACCGCAGGCCACTCTCCTCCTGGGAGTTCCTTCTTGAGTTCTCTCTGCAGGGGCCTGGGGCTGGCGGCCACCCCCCAGGGCCCAGTGAAGAACCTTCCATGTAGCAATTCTGCAATGCCTTTTTGCTGAATAAATAAATAGCAGTTGGATCTGAATCTTGAGGGGAAATGTGGGGGGGGGGGTGCAATTTGATAAAGCCTACTCAATATTAAAATGTCATTGTACAATATATTTGGAAAGCAAAAGAGAAAAAGTTAAGCAGCAGATTGGAAAAATTAAAATCACTGGCATGGGAGCTGGGCTGCATAGGTTCAAATCCCAGCTCTACCACGTAGGTGCTGTGTTACTACAGGCAAATTCCTTAATCTCTCTGTGCCTCGTGTTGCTCATCATAAATCTGAGGGACCTGCTTTATAGGGTTTCTATTACTATATAATATTAACAGATATGAAACCTAATGTTTTATAATATATAATATGTAATACATTACAATTATTATTGTTATATTGTTGAATGCATTAATAGGTATAATGCTCTTGGAACAGTGCCTGGCATATATGAGTGCTCAATAAATATTATTAGTATTTTTGATTATTTGTAATATAAAATGAGGGTCAGTGATATTTGAGCTCCTAGGGACTCAGTGATCCTCAAACTTGGAGCGAGGGTACCCTAGGGGGAAGCGGGGAGATGGGGGCCAGATCCTGATTCTTCTTAGGTTTATCAAAAGGGCTCTGGAGGAAAAAAGGGCTGCATCACAGCCCGTCTTTGAGGACCTGGGCTCCCTCCCACCCTCATTGCTCCTCTGACCTCCTGGCCAGCTCTGAGGGTCGAGGGTGCACTGGGGCCTGATAAAGCGGCCACCTGTCCTCGGGGGAAAATGAGAAAAGTCAGGACAAAGGAGGGACAAAGCTCAATGTATTCAATACAGAGCACAGGCTCTTATTCTGAGATTATGTCCTTTCTGCCTTTTTTTTTTTTTTTGGTGCTAAAATGTCCTTTCTATTATAAAATTATGATGATAGGAGATGGGAGGGTTTTTGTGTGTGTGTGTGTGTGTGTGTGTGTGTGTGTGTGTGTGAACATTTTCAATCTTGGTGAGATGAAGGGTTGACAACCTTATAATGACCCCCTACCCCCCTTTTTATTTTTTTGGCAGGAGGAGGCATCTACCAGTCTGTAACATCCAAGTAGATCAATGATAGCACGTTTCATTTATTCAACTTAGTCCATTTCTCCATACAACAGAGTGATTTTAGAAACACAGGAATCAGATCATTTGCAATTTGATAAAACATAGTTTTCATTACCTTGCCTAAATCTCCCATCTCCTTTAAACTAAAATCCCACTTGTGACCCATGTCCATAAAACCCTACATAGCCTTGGTCCTTGTCTAACTCCCGTCTTCCCCTGACTCTGACTACACCAGCCTCTGTTGCTCTTCAAACACACCAAGCTCATTCTCACCTCAGGGCCTTTCCACTGGCTGTCCCTTCTGCCTGAAATGCTTTTCCCATGAAAGCTGCATGGCTCTCCCCTTTACTTCATTCAGGTCTCAGCTTAAACGTCTCCTCAGAGAGAGTTCTGCAGGCCCCTCTGTAGAAAATAGCCTCGGCCCCGTCTTCCTGATCGCTTTTGACCACATCACCCTGTTTACGTCCTCTCAGCACTTAGAGTTATCTGAAATCACCCAGTGCATTTTTTGTTTACTTGTTCACTCATATCTGTCTCCCATGAAAATGTCAGCTCCTTGTCTTGTTGGCCAGCTTTCGTTGGACTTCTGAACACCCAGTGCTTACAGCATGGGGATAGGCATACCACAGGGGCTTGAGATGTTGTTGATTGATTTGGGCCAGGAGACACGATTGGAAAGTCCCAAGTTGGCTTGACCAAAGGTCCCTTCTCTTGGACTCCAGGATGGAGGCAGAAGGGAGCAGAGGGATGCATCTAACCCAAATGTGTTAGACCCTCGTGCAGGTCAGGCGTAGGCATCCTGGGCAGGCACCAGGGTGTCACTGCAGATAAGACAAGTGTCCAGTGAAGCAGGGTGGAGGACCTGGTGGGCTGACCTTAAGTTCCTTTGCCCTCAGATCCATTTCCTGCCTGGCCTTGCTCAACTCTGTGCCACAGTGGGGCTGACAGCTGCAGGCTGTTTCTAAGCTGCCGGTCAGCAGGGTTTGGCCAGTGGGAGGCACCTTCAGGGGGTTGGAAGGCAGAAGAAAGGGAGAGGCCAAGGTTTCTCCCTTGCTCTCCCATGGGTGGCTTCTCTGGTGAGCAGTTGCGTCAGCGCTGTGGCTGAAGCTCCTTGTGGAGAGCCCCCTGCTGTGGCTCTAGTGTCTTCTGAGGACCCCGAGCACCTGGGCTCCGCTGATAGCACCCTCCTTCTCTGTCCCTCCCATTTAGGATGGAGGCATCTTCCTGCTCTGGTAATCTCTGGTATCTCCCCACTGTCCCCCGTGGGTTCTCAGTTTCCTCATCACTAGGGTCACCGATTCCTGGCATCATGCCCTCTGTTGCAAACCCTTCAAGTGGCTTCCGAGATCCTGGCTGGACCCTGATGGACTCACACGGGTGCAGTGGGGGTCCAGGGAGGGGCACCTCTCACACCTGACAGGCACCTGGAGAGGCTTCACGGAGGAACTTGTACCTGAGCCGAGACCTGCGGAACTTTTGTCATCAAGATTTCCTGTTTAGAACTCTCCTGAGCTCAGCTCCATCGCATCTGTCAGCAATCCCCCATCAGCATTCCTCAATCTTGGCACTGTGGACATTTCTTTGTTTGAGGGGCTGAGGCGTCCTGTGCAGAGTGGGATGTTTAGCAGTGATCCTGATGTCCACCCACTAGAAATGCCAGCATCATCTCCCCCATCCCCGCTGTGACAACCCTATGTCTGTCCATAACTGTCAAATGTCCCTTGAGAGCCAAGTTGCCCCAAGTTGAGAGTCACTTAGTGATATACATCTAGCCCAGTGATTTCCATTTTGGTTATTCCCAAGAATCACCCCAAAAGGGCAATTTTTAAACATATGATGGCCAAGCCCCACCCTGGACAGCCTGAATCAGAATCTCTCGGGGGAAGCCCTGCGCATTGGGTGTTTTAAAAGTTCCGCCAGGTAACTTTTATGCACGGTCAAGGTTGAGAGCCACTGGGCTAACCCAGCGCGATGCCCCTTCTACCTCGACTACTTTCTGATTCACACATTGGTGCAATTAAAGTCTCCCACCAGGTGACTGGGGCAGCACAACCCAGGGATTGCTGCAATGCAACAATGCAATGCAACATTGCAACAATGCAATGCAACATTGCTACAATGCAATGCAGTGTTATTTGAAAACAAATAACAAACCCGAAGGAAACATTCATGCCCTCCAAACAGACACACGCGTAAGCTCACGCGAAACAGCAACCACCACTTTGCCAGCCCTTTCTTAATACAGATGAAGGGGACCTCACGGGAGGCTTTCTGTCCCCAGGCGACATCTCCATTTCCTGTAGCCCATTTCATGCTCGGGAATAGCATCTGTGTCCTGCTTTCTCTCCTGGGACAGCCGCAGAGTGCCAATGGTCTGGAGGTGTTGCCAACCCACACATCTGCCATGTTGACAGTGTGGGGACGGTCAGAATCCCCTTCCTCCCCGGGTCCTGTCATCAGCCAGCCAGACACCTCCGCGGAGGCGGGGACTTCTGCTCCACCCTCTCTCCCTGTGGGCTCCAGGCAGGGCTTCTTAGCGGAGCTGGAAGTTTTCTAGCTGAAGTCAAATGTTACTTTTTCTTTGCCACGGGCATTTTTATTTTCTCAAGGCACAGAAGTTCTGTCCCATTAACCTAAATCAGTTAATAAGGTTAGTTTGGTTTTTTAAAATGGTTCCTCATGACTCACTCCTCCTAAAAATTGTCCTGGGTCATTTTAGGTCAAGGGCAAGAAAACTCTGGGCCCCTAGGCCCGGCCACCTCTTTTTGGAAATGAAGTTTTATTGGCACACAGCCAGGCCCATTTGTTTACATGCTGATGACTGCCAGAGGGATCGTTGTCAATCCTCAATCAGATCGTGCCACACCCAGCTCAAACCCTCAGGATCCTACCTTCTTCCCTTGGCTTCCAAGGCCCCATCTGGTTGACTCCGCCTTACCTTCTACCATGCCCCACCTTGCTCACTAGTGTCAGCCACACTGGTCCTCAGGCTATCACTGAAACCCACAAGCTCACGCCCACCCCAGGGCCTTTGCACTTGCTGTTGCCTCTACCTGGATTGCTCTGCCCCTTCCACACAACTTGCACCCTCATCTCATTCAGGTTTCTGCTCAAATGTTGTCTGCTTCCTAGACATCTCCTGATCACCTCCTAAAATCCTTACATTATTTAGTTGTTTATTGCCTGTCTCCCTAAACCAGACTGTAAGCCCGATGAAGGCAGGGTCTGTGTCTGTCTAGCAGGATTGTCACCACATTCTCAGGATGGAGAACAGGGTCTGTATGTGCTCAAGAAATACTTGTGGGAATGAATGAGTGAATGAATGAATGAATGAATACTTCTCTTGCAACGGTTTCCAGGAAGATGTAGATAATTCATGTAAAATAGCACCCTACTTGGCATATAGCAGGTTTTCACTGGAAAGTAATTCTTATTAGTGACCGTTAGAAAGCTTGTCCAGCCCAGTTGCTGCGTCTCCATGGGTGGCTTCCTCCCCGCTCTCTCCTTAGCTATAGAACGAGAAGGCTGGAGGGTTTTTGGTCCTCCTCTGTTTGCTCTCGCTCTGGATCTCTGCTTCCCGGAGGCACTGCATGGAGGTCTCCCATCCCGGCTCCTCTCAGCCTCCCCCTCCACTCCTTGTCAGGTGTTTTGCTCATCTTGGGTCCTAATTGAGATGGCAAATTCCAGGGACAGGGCCTGCAGCCAACTCTGCCAGCCTCCCCTGCCAGAAGCAGGAGGAAGAAAACAAAACCCCATCAACGTGGCGAGCAAACCCCCCTCTATGCAGCAGGAAAGGAGCCTCCTGTTTGGCCTACTTGGTCTACCCAGGGCTGGCGGAGGGAGCCCAGGCTGGCCGAAGGCACCAGTGCCAGCCGTCTCTCCGCTCCCAGCCAAGAAGCACCTGGTGTCCCTTTGCCACCCCCACCACCGCTGTGCCAAACGGAAGGGGGCAGTTTTCTGCTAAATGGAGACCAGGTGGTTCCTAAGGCAATTAGAACCCCCTGAGCTGGCGGTGGGCAGCGGTGTGTGGGCGGGCCTGCGGCCTGCTTCCCCGGCTCTCTTCCCTGGCTTTATTTGTTTGCTTTGGATTAGAAAGGCTTGTGCAACACCGAGTCCTTGTTTCTGTCCTGTTCCCACTCCTCCTAGGCTGGGAAAGACCTGACATTTGCAGATGCCACCCCTTGTGAACTTGAGGCAGCCCCTACCCCCAGCAGCTCATCCGTAAAATGGGGGGAGGGTGATACCTGCCTTACAATGGTGAACACATTTTGTAAACGTTCCTTCTTATACACATGCATTTGAGTTGCTTATGCAACATAAACCTGGGGTGGGATATTCTGGGGGAGGGAATGGGAGATGCAGGGACAAATGAGCTTCTGAAGCAGCAACACGCTCTGGGTTTGGATGTGGCCCAAACCCATGAATGTGCATCTGGGAAGAAATGAAGTGAAGCATTAAAGAGGATAGAAACTTTCTTATGAATCCAGGATGACTTGCTTTTATGCCCCCCCCATCCCAAGTCATCAATTACACAAGTGTTAGAGAAGCGCTCAAACCTGCCTTTCAGTCCCAGTCCTGTCACTTGGCAGCTGTGCAACCTCAAGCAAGTTACTCAACCTCTCTGAGCTTTCTTTTTCTCATCTATAAACTGGGGACTGTCGGGTTGTTGTGAATGTTCATCCATGTGTAGCACTCGGGGCAGGTTTGTACAGTACTGAGCACATCGTGGGCACTCCGCAAGCTCTGATGTTATCATTATCCACAATCACAATAACACCACGCATCTCATTTACCAGCTTTGGAGTGTTATTTCCATATTGCAAAGCACTTTTCAAGTACACGCTTCCATTTAGAACACAAACAAGCTCATGCTATATTCCCTGGACCTCTCCAGCCTGAACTAAGAGGGAGCTTGGTGTCACCTGGTTGAGGTGGCCTTGAATCAGGCCAGAGGATGGGTAGGATTCGGATGGGTAGGGAGCAGAGAGCAGGTGAGGGGAACCGTGTGAGCAAGGGCGCAGTGGTAGGAAAGTCACGGTGCACGCAAGAGGACAGTGGGAGGCTGGTCCAGTGGAGCGGAGGGTCGTTGCCAGGGGCAACTGAAATAAAGGTGGTCCCAATTCTGTGAGCTGGGTTGTCTCCTTCCCATGGTGTCTTTCCTAGACAACCTCTGCAGTAAGCTCCTGGTAGCTAGCTTACTGTCCAGCATGCTCCTCTCTCTCCTTCCTTCCTTCCTTCCTTCCTTCCTTCCTTCCTTCCTTCCTTCCTTCCTTCCTTCTATGTGTCTTTCCTTTTATCCATCCTCTTTTATTCTTTTTATTAATCATGGATCCAAATACTTATCCATCTGTTCATCAACCCATCCATCCACCCATCTTCCTTCCTTCTTCTCTCCCTCCCTTCCTGTCTTCCTTCTTTCCTTTCTTCCTCTTGCATCCATAAATCCTCTACCAGCCTTTTGTAATCCTCTCTTCTTTCCTTCCCTGTGTCCCTTACACTTCTCATTTATTCACCCATTCATCTACCCGTCGTCCGTCCATCCATCCATCCATCCATCCATCCATCCATCCATCCATCCAATCAAGTCATTTCAATCAGCCATTCACTCATTTACTCCTTCAACATTCAGCTATCTACATGCCAGGCTCTGAGCTAGGTGCAGAGGGAGAATTCAAAGACGAATTCAATAAGGCACATAGTAGGCGCTCAATAAATGTTTGTGCATTTCTCATGAGATTTCCTGTAAGAGTTCCAAAGCCCTACTGCACATGACTGAGCACACATAGGTTTCCTGAGGCAGTCCGGTGGTAAACAGCATGGTTCCCCTGTAAGATGCTTGGCTGGAGGGGTGGGAGATAGTAGAGATGAGAAAGAGAAAGTATGAATCAGTGCTAGATCCCTCTCCATTTACCCTGCTCCTCACCACTTGCCTTCTCTCTCACAAATCCTGGGGCACCAACGAGCTACCAACTCTCACTCCCCCCTTATTATCCTGATGAGGCCTTAACCAGTCACTGATCCAAGGGGCGCCCCCTTCTCCCCAAACACCAGCTGGGGTAATGGCAACATGCAGCGCTCCTGATTTCAGTGGCCACGGAATGATCTGGTTTGATGGGCAGGAAAACACCCCATCCGTGGCTGTTTCATTCTTTGGGAAACCAAGAGGGAAGCGTACAGGAAGGAGTGCTCCTGCCTATCTCAAAACTCAAACCCAGGTTAATCCTTAGTTGAATATTCAGATCCCACCAATCCATCAGAAAAGCCATTGTGGCTTCTCAGCTTCAAGTAGCCACCTGGGCTCACTCACCCCAAGACCGAGAGTCAAGGCTGGGACATCCCCAGGATGCCATGGCCTGTGGGGTGGGATGTGAACCCTGGGATGCCAGCGCGAGCGTGTCCACTGCCTTGTGTGCAGGACGTTACCTGATGCTGAGTCTCATGGTAAGGAAGTTTCTCCTTGTTCCATCTTCTTTCAAGGCGAAAGTCTCCACTTGGTCCTACTTGGTCTTTAACACCCAGGGAGATGTCCTTAGCATCTCCCATTTAATAAGACAGGGCAGGTCTAGGCATGAATCCTTCAGCAGACAGCAGGGACTAGCTAGAATTTAATAATAATGTTTTCTTTTTGTGGTTATTTATTTTTCTGGTTACCTTATGGTGTGTGGGCAATTTCCCATTTAAGGTCTGGGGGAAAGGTTTTCTTCTAAAATAGATTTAAGTAAAAGGAGAATCGATTGAAATAAACATAGTACGCAAGTTATATTAGGAGTGCTACTCATGTTTGACAAGCATTGTGCTTGAGTCATTGGAAATGCCTCAAGTGTGAGAGACTCTCATTGTCTCCAGCCTCCTAAATGTAAACACTTACATAGCACCCACTATGTGCTGGGCATTTCTAAAGTTTTAGATATTTAAAATGCAGGACCTCCCAACAAGTCTATGGGGTAAGTAAAATTCTTAACCCATTTAGCAGATGAGGAAAGCGAGGCTCAGAGAGGTTAAGTAACTTGCCCCAAATCTTCCAGCGAACAAATGGCCAAGGCAGGACTTGAACCCACGGAATTGGGCTCTTAGGCTCTTCATGCAACCATGAGACTGGAATCCCAGAAGAAGAAAACGTGACACCCAGAGATAATGTATGTTCTGCAAACCCCCTGCCCCGTGATCACCCTTGAATTGGTTTGATCCAGAATCTTAGCAACTCAGGAAGTAAAATTGCCCACAAGTTTGTTAAAACCTGGCTTGAGCTAGGTCCAGCAACAATCCCATTCCCTCCCCTTGTGGGACTTTGGCACCCACTGATCCACTCTCCTGGCCCCCTTCCATTCTGCCTTGGCTGTTGCCTTTAGAAAACTCTCTCCGGGACCTCCAACCCTGTGAGCCCTGCTCCCCCGCCAGCCTGCCCTTTGCCCAGCCCTCCCAGGAGTGGGGTGCCCTGGAGAGAGAGCCAGGCCTGTGACGCCCCACTGCCCGCCTGCACTCCAGCCCGGCCTCTTTGTCTCTCTACCCTTGGGACAAATGTCTCATTCCCCAGGGCGTCAAGGGGAAAATTAATCACCCGGGGGAGATCAGTCAGCCTGCTGACTTGGCAGGGGAAAGACAAAGAGAAATAGGGTGTCTCGCGGATTGGTTGGGTCCCCCATTAAGGGGTGGAAAAATGCTTGCTTTGCGATTACAAATGGGCAACATTTGTGCCGGTGAGTCCTGTCCCCATCACCTCGGGAAACCGCTGCTAATGCGGTTCTGGAGAAGGTGGCTGTCTCCTCTCCCGGGCACTGCCCTCCTTCAGGTCAAACCCCAGCCCCTCTGCCCGCCCTCTGGGCCTGGCCCTGTCACTCAGAAGTCGGGCTCCCATCTCTTTGGTGTCATATCACTGAACCATTGTATGGGAGGTGCCATGGCATAGGGGTTATGAGTGCAGACTCAAATTGGGTTAAGGGGAGCTCATGTGACCTCAGGCAAATTGCTTAATTTTTCTGCAACTCCGTGTCTCCCTTTATGTAATAGGGCTAATAATAGTCCCCACTCGTGCCAGTCCTGGGCTTCTTGCCCTCATCTTCCCTCCCTGTACCCCTCCCTGCTGTGTCACCCCCACAGGGTGCCTAGCCCAGGCCCCTGTGTGTCAGCTGGGCTCAGCCAATGGGAGGTGGGGAGGAAGGGAGACCCCAGGGTATTTCTCCCTCTCTCTCTGCCTTGGAGAGCTTCTCTGGGAGCAGCTGCCTCCCCTCCCGGAGGGCCCCCGGCTGTGGGTCCAGTTTCCACAAACCACAGGACAGCCCTGAGTTCAGTACAGTTATCCCAACTTACAGATTGACAAACTGAGGCTCACCACCGCTAAGAACTTTTGCAAGGTGGGACGTGCAGCCACCATTGTGTGCCTGTAGGTTACGGTCATGGCCTTCGTCAGCCCTTTCCTTCTTACCTGCCTCTCTGTTCCTCTGTCTCTCTTTCTCGGGTGTAAAAGTCAAAAGCAGACATTATCAGTGCTTCCAGGGAGCTCACGTTCTCTGTTCTCTTTCCTTCTATGCTCAGTCCGTTTCTTGAGAATCATCTTTACGCATAGAAAGGATCAACCTAGCTAAAAATGGCTGAAAGCCACTCTGTCCAGTACCTTAGCCACCAGCTCCATGTGATGATTTCATTTTTTTTTAAAATTTTATTGGGAAACAGCCATGGTCATTGGTTACACATTGCTTTCATGCTACAATGGCATAGTTTACTCTTTTAGGGAGGGCGCAGCTCACAGTGGCCCATGCGGGGATCGAACTGGCAACCTTGGTGTTATCAGCACCATGCTCTAACCAGCTGAGCTAACCGGTCACCCACATGACTATTTAATTTTAAATTCATTAAAATGAAATTCAATTCAAAATTCAGTTCCTTAGCTGCACTAGCCCCGTGTCGAGTGCTCTGGAGCCACACGTGGCCAGTGGCTGCCCTACTGGACGGGGCATACCTAGAGCGTTTCCATCATCACGGACAGTTCACTCCCACTGCTGGTCTAGAGCAAGTTTCCTCGGCTTTGGCGCTCTTGATGTTTCAGCTTGGATGATTCTTTGTCGTGACAGCAGCACCCCTGGCTGCTACCCACGGGAACCCAGTGGCACCCCTCCTGAGTCCTGACAACGCAAAAATGTCTCCTGACATTGCCAAATGTCCCCTGGGGGCACAAAATCACCCCTGATGGGGAACGACTGGTCTACATGATTAAAAAAAGGAATCTTTTTTTTTTTTTTGGACTCAGCGCTAACAGAAATGTGCATTTTAGTGCAGCAAGAAGCATTGAGGTTTAGACACAGAGAATGTCCTTGATGAGATGGTGGTGGCCACGTGGATCTGGGAGTTGGCGAGACCTTTAGTCAAAGGCCCACTCTGCCTCCTTCTTGCTGGGTTACTTTAGGCAAGTGCGTTGAACTCTCTGAGCTTCAGCGTTCTCAACTGTAAAATGAGGCTACACTGTAATGATTCTTGTTTCACAAGGCTGTGGTGAAACGGAAATCAAATAATGCATTCAACGTGCTTGGGACACAGTAGGCACCCAGGGTATGTAGCTTGCCCCTGATGGCGAGGGTTTCTGCAGAGAGGAAGTACAGTTGCTGCTGCTTCCTGAAAGCTGGGGATGGGGGAGATGGCCCTGTGAGCCCCCCTGTGCCTGGAACCAGATATGCCCTGTCCCTGAGCTCTGGCTGGGGGGTGGGGTGCTCTGGGGACCCCGCCCTCAGGTTGGGTCCAGCTGGGGTGGGGTGGGGTGATGGGGACACTGCTGTAGGGATGAAAGTGGAAGGCGGGGGGCCCATCCATCCAGAAACATCCATCAATGCAGAGGAAGGGGCCAGGCAGCTCAATACAGCAGAGGTTTGCGAGCCAGGAGTGAGGAAAATTGATGCCTGCAGGAGACAAAGGAGAGCGGGAAAGTGGCCCCCCAGGCCCGGTCCTTCCACAGGTGATAAGATTGATGGGCAGACGAAGGAGGCAGGCTGAGTGATAGATAATTTCAAATCGGCGGTAAACACGCTGTGGGGACTCGTAGCCTTTCTAACAAGTGTGACACCGGTGTGGAGGGGAGATGAGGTGACTGATTAGGAAACAAGACAGCCAGAGACCCTTCTGAGAAGCAGCAGGACTTGTCGGTGCTGCCTCGAGAGGGAGGCACGTGGGAATGAAGCCTGAGACGGCCGGGGATGTGCAAGGCGCCTTGGGGCTCGGGGGCTCCGTCTTTGTGTGCTCTTTTCATTCATTCACCCTGCAAATATTTACTGAGCACTTACTAGGTGCCGTGCACTGGGCTAGATGCTGTGGATGCAGCCCGGAGTGAGACAGACACCCATCCTGTCCTCATGGGGCCTCTATTTTTTTGGGAAAGACACTTGCTAAACAATTAAATGAAGGAACAAGTTAGCTTTTACTTATTATAGCCTCTCTGAAGAATATAAAGCAGGGGGTCGGGAAAGAGCAACTGAGGGGCTACTAGCTCAACTATGAGAAAGGGCCTGTCATTCAGAGAGCAGAAACTTGAGGACGAGCATTCTGGGGGCCCCTGGGGGATGTGCTGTGCCTCTCTCCTTCTCTCTCTCCCTCCCTTCTTTTCTCCTTTTCCTCCCCTTCCTCCCATCTTCTCTGTTCTCACCCCCAAAATCCTTATTGAGCATGCTTTTTGTGTTAGGCACATTAACTCGCACACAAACTCTATAGATTTATTTTATACTCTCCATTTTACAGACAGCAAAACTGAGGCTTAGAAGTGTTACACATTCTTGGCTCAAGGAGACGCTGTGTGTTAAGCCAGGTAGTCAAACCCCATAGCCCAGGGGAGAGAAATCAGCTCCCCCAAACTGGGGTGTGAGGTTATTTAAAGCACTGCAGCCCTATGGATGGTTGCTGCTTGTGGGGAGAGAGGGCAGGAACTAACCTCCCAGGGGCAGGTGTCCTGTGGCAGACGCCACACCAGGCAGTCTGCCCATTACAGTGTCGGCAGTGGGTCCAATCGCTCCTATTTCACAGATGGAGAATTCGAGGCTCTGAGAAGTCCCTTGCCTGGGTCACACAGCAGGGTTTCTGGAAGAGACTAGTTTTGAAGCGGCAAAGCTGGGAAGTGAACCCAGATTTCTAACTGGATCCAATTCCCTTTCCGTTGTGTCACAGACCCTAGCATGGGGGCAACTTTCCTAAATGGACCAATGAACATTTACCGAACACAGAGAAGCAAAGCCCCTTGTCAATCCAGAGAGGAAAGCAAATCCTACCCTGGCTCTTACTAATGACTCTGATGATGATAACAGCCACCATCCAGTGGGGACCTGCTCAGATCCAGGAGCCTTCTCTCCATTTAGCAGGCATGGTGACCCTATGAGGCAGGTATTATCAGGCCCACTTTACAGATGGGGACAATGAGGCCCAGGCAGGTTAAGTAATTTGCCTGAGTTCCCGCAGTGAGTCTGTGGCAGGGCTTCAATTAGAGTCTGATGATTCCAAAGCCCTTTCCGGGACCACGGACTGTATCAGTCAGCTAATGTTGGCTAACAGTGCCTGAGCAAGGCCCGTGGCTGGTCCATGGCAGGCCGTCTGACATCAAAGCCCAAGCTTTTTCTTTGACTCCAAATGGCTTCCACTTTCACAAGCAGCATGTCAACTGGGACAGCAGGCAAAAGGCAAGAGGAAAACATCCCTTCACAAGCCCACAGCCCCGATTACTTTCCGGGAGCTCAGCTTGGGCCTCGTCCATGTTCAGCGTTTCTCTGCATACTTATTTTGCCGTTGGATCTTCTTCAGAAGCTGTCAGCCACTTTTTCCAGGAAGACAGTTGGGAGTTTGGGGCCCAGAGGTTGGGACACCCTTGGCTGGGGTCTTCCTTCTTACTCTGCTCACCCCAAGGAATACCTGAGCTGTATGTACCCAGGTCCCTCTGCAGGAGCGTCCAGTAAGCAAGGGATCAAGTTCTTTATAGCAGACCCTTTGCCAGGTGCCAGGGGGCGTGGCTATGTCACAAGACAGGCTGCCCAGGAGACCAGAGCAGCCCACACCCTGGACATCCAACCGATGGACGGTTGCTTGTCCAGAGTTCACGTGTGACTCACGTAAGCACGTATCTTGGGACACAGCTTTTGCACGCAAAGTTGGTGTCGGTAGGTGTCTGGTGAATAGAATGATCACATTTTATCTCTCAAATTCTCATAATAATATTAACCACTCTGGGCCTCAGTTTCCTTCTCTGTACAATGGGAATAGGGGTACCCACGTCACAGGGTCACTGAGGGGATTGCATGGCTGATACTCAGAGGGCCCTTAGAACACGCCTGGCGTGTGCAAACCCCAGGCCATGTTAGTGCTTATTACCCCTCTGTCCTGGGTACTGAGCTGTGTGTTTCTCATTTGACTCGTACAGCAACTTTAGGAGCTGTGGGCTGCCCTTCGGCAATATAGTAATACCCTTCATAGTTATGCTAACACCCACTAGTGAAGACACACCCTCTGCCAGGTGTGTGGGACTGAGTTCCATACATGGATTAACTCACTTACTCCTTCCAACAACCCAATGAGGTGGGTGCCACTATTCCCATTGCACAAATGGGGAAACTGAGGCATGGGGAGTTTGGATTAGTTGTCTAAGGCTGGATTCAGAGTGCGTTCCTGGCTTTCCCTCTATGCTGTTGCACTCCTTCTAGGGTCACAGAGGGGGCTTACTTGGCCCTATGCTCGCCGCTGGGCTCTGGAAGAAGAGGCCCAGGGCCGGGAGAGAGCCCATCCCACGCGGGCTCGGTCTCCCTCCCCAGGCCCGAGCCCTCTGCCCTTCTGGTGTCCTTGACCCCGCACTGCCAGGGGTCACTCTCATCTGTATGGCTCCCGCAGAAAGCCAGCAAAGGCTCCCAATGCATCACCGGGTGGCAGTCACGCCAGAGCCCGCGTGTCATTTCCATCCATCTTTCTCCAACCGCTTCCTGTCAGGAAGCGAGGGAGGCCAGGCTGGGGGTGGGGGGTGGGGAGAGGAAGATGGATGGGGTGGGGGCTCAGAGGCTGGATGGGAGGAGGAGGACCCGCAGAGAGGAAGAGGAGAGAGAAGGAAGAGAGGGAGGAAAGGCCCCAGGGAGCGATTACTGAAGAAGGAGGTGGGAAAGAAATGAGAGAGGTGGGTGTGATACAGAGGGAAGGGGTGAGTAAGAGAAGACAGGGGTGCCCAAAAAAGGACTGGGAGAGGGAGGCAGGGATGAGGAAGCGTGAGGGAGAAAGCAGGCCGGGAAGGATGCTAGGGGACAGGAGAAGTGCCCTAGGAGCCTCCTGTAGAGGAGTTCGGTGGGAGTGAGCCGTGAGAGAAGAGGAGGGGCGTTGGAGAGCCGCCAGCCCCTTTGTTTATTTGTTTTCTCAATCAGGGCTGGCCCTGTGCAAATGCTAAATCAAGCAGTGGTGGGGGCGATGTGCTTGTGTGGGTGGGGGAAGCAACATGCCTCCAGGACTGAGCTGGGATTCATCCCCGACCCCAGAGGGGCTCCTGGCAAATGGAGAAGGAGGGGAGTGGGAGACCCCTCAGCGCTCAGTGGTCTGGACCAAGCTGGCTGGGCCCTTGTGAGGGCATTGACCCCGGGCAGGGGAGGTCTTTGCCTTCATCTGCAGCGATGCCACTTTCTTCCTTTCCTTTACAAATCCTGCCCGTTCCCCAGCCTCCCCTCATTCAGGAGTCTCTTCAGGCTCCCCCATCCAGGCAGGGGTCCCCCTGGGCCTTAGGATTTAGCACTTAACTTATAGTTGGGGCATCTCAAACTGAAGGGAACACAGTGGTGAGGCAGGTAACCTACATGAAAGGGGCTGGTCCATTTTCCCCGGGGCAATAGGGAATGGTGGGGACTGTGGCAAACTAGAACACATACGTGCATCACAGCAAGGTGCCAACAGGGGTTTCCTGTGGGTCAGCCTCCTGGGGCCAGGACAGGATAGAAAAAAGTGGAGGCTAGATCTGGGAGGACAAACTGAATATGAATATATCTGGGATATCATGGCCCACTTGAAAGTGTTAAATGTATTTTATTTTTTTTTTTTTTTGAGGGCAGTGTCACTGGCCCTCATATGTGGGACCCGAACCAGGGCTGCCGGCCTCCCAAGCCAGCGCTCAACCACTGCGCCACTCGACCGGCCCTAATGTTTTATATTTTAAACATCATGTCATTGAAGCATAATATAGTAAGTCCAGCCCTGGACTTACTAGTTTGAGATCTGTTTGGAGGACCTTGCACTATTCTCTAACCACGCCCCCCCCCCCCAATTAGTCTAACCTCCCTGAAGGCAAAGATTGAGTGTTGTTTGCTTTTTTCTATCTTCACAATGCCTTACACTGTAGGACACTTAGTAGGTGGAAAAAAGTAGATTCCTGGAATTAAGGGGTCTTCAAGCTGATTCAACTAAAATGAACTGGAGTCTTTGGACAACACAAGTAGTGATTTGTAATGTCATCAAGGTAGGAATTTCAATCTCACAGGTGTGCAGGTGAGTGCCACCCAGCACTCACATTGCATTACCTCTATGTTCTGCTCAGGAAATTTGGTTCATGGGTTGAAACGTCCCATGTGAAAAATCACTCCACAAAAAAGGGAGCCTCAAGTGCCGGTGAGATGAGTCAGCTTTTGCTGTGTAACAGCTGCCCCCAAACTTAGCGGCTTAAAACACCAGTTTTGTTTAGCTCTTGATTCCATGGGTTGGCTGGGATGGCTGGATGACTGGAATGATTTTTCTGGTCAGGGTTGGCTCCGCTGGGGCTGCATGGTGTAGGATAGCCTCGCGCATGTATCTGGCAGTTGGCAGGCTGTTGGATCCTGGGGACCTCAGTTGGGCTGCTCATCACGGCTCCATGTGGTCTCTCTTTCTTCAGCAGGGCTTGCTATGGGTTCTTTATGTGATGTTCTCAAGATTCCAAAGAGCACATGATAGGGCAAGCCTGAATGCCCAAGCATTTTGAAAGCCTGTTTGCATCGTATTGACTAAGGTCCCACTGGCCTAAGCATTGCATGGCCAAGTCTAGATTTAAGAGAGGGTGGGGAGAAACAGATTCCATCTCCTGGTGGGAAGGGCAGCAAAGACTTTACAGCCTTTTTTTTTTTTCAATCTACCACAAGGAATGAGCAAAAGAAAAGGGGTCTAAGCTTGATTACTCCAGGCATACTGGCTTTTTCTCAATTCTTCTAGGTATGTGAAGCTGTGTCCTGCCTCAGGGCCTTTGCACTTGCTGTTCCTTTGCCTCTGAATGATCTTCCAGTGGCTCTTGAAAAAGCTGATTGATTCTCATTTTTCAGTGGAAATGCCAGCTTCTCAGGGATTCCTCCCTGACCACTCTCTCTAAATAAGCTTCTTTTATTACTATCACACCATCTTTCCCTTTCCTGCCAGCAATATGTATTTCATTTATTGATTTACTTATTGCCTATCTTCCTCATTCCAGCTTATCATCAACTCGGTGACATCAGAGACTTTGTCTTAGTCTCCACAGAGCCTCGCACATAGTAGGTGCTCAATATATATTTACTGAATGAAAAGAATGATTTGTAGCAAGAACAATAGCTTTATAAATAATGCTGTTCTTATATTTATAGAATCATCATGAAAGGGAGCAATGAAACATTTGGTTATTCTTAACTGCTTTTTATGGGAGACATAGGCTACGGCATAAGGGAGGCTGAGGCTTGGGAGGTGAAGGACCTTATGTTTACAGGGTCAACAGGGCAATTTGGGCCGGCCGAGTGGCGCGGTGGTTAAGCGCTGGCTTGGGAAGCCAGTGGCCCCGGTTCGGTCCTACATATGAGGGCCAATGACACTGCCCTCAAAAAACAAACAACAAAAAAACAGGGCAATTTGGGGGATTGATTAAGAGTGTTTGCCACAGAGTTAGTGTGCACTGAGTAATTATCTTCTTCTCTCAGCCAGTGCAAGCCTGGATGGGTAACCATTCAGGGGAGAATAGGGCAGGGAGAAGTGGGGAAGGACTGAGGGGGAGGCTGGCACTCAGAAGTAGGGGCACCCCCCCCCAGCTCTGCCACTCTCTAGCTGTGTATCTTTGGGCTGTGACTTAACCTCTCTGAGTCTCATTACCTTATCCATAAAGCAGGTGTAGCAACAAACCTCCTAAGGCCAGGATGAGGCTTAGAGAGACAGTGGTGTGATGTGGGCACAAAGGACCAGTTCGGTATCTGTCAGGGGCATGTCCCCCACCCCCCGGTTTTGCAGGCAGGACACACAGCAGCCTCCAGGAAGCAGAAAAGTGACTCCTCACATTCCAAATCTAAGGCATGTTTAGCACTGTGGAGGTGGAGCAATTTGTCTGCTTTGTCTCAGCTCAAAGGGTGTCCTGGACAGAATGGAGTGGACCGGGGACCGCAACTTTGGTTCCCTTCTCCACCTTGCTGGGTGCTGGCAACCATTCAACAAGGGATCATTCCTTGGAGTTTCCCAACCCTTCGAAAACAGGTGTGGCCTTGATCTCCAAGCAGCAGTCTTAGGAAAACATCCCAGAGACAAAGCTCTGGAATCAAAATTAAATAGGTCTCCACTGCCCACTCAGGTCTCAGAAATCCCAGGGGCCAGCAGAACAAGTGACAACGGAGCCTCTTTCTGGAGCAGGAATGTCCTGGGTGTGTGTGGCGGGGAGGGAGGTATTATGTGTTAGAAAGAGCACTGGATCAGGAGCTTTTTGTTTCCCAGGTAGACTTGGGGGGGTTGGGATAACACAGCATTAACATCTTAGGGCATGTACCTTTGGCTCCTGAGGAATTGTTTTCCTTAGAATAAATTTACAAGGGAGTGTTTACTGCATTGAGTGAGGTGCTGGCTATTCCCTGTTGACCCATTTAGTCTCCATCTTCCTCTGCTGTGCTCTGTGCCCCAGGAGGCTGACCCCTACTGGAAATAGTTCCTGGGCTTCCTTGCTTTCTGACTCACATAGGGCTTGGTCAATGGAAGGCTCTAGCAGGAGACTGGAGGCAGGAGGAGGGAGAGGTTGGAGTATTTCTTCCTGGCTCCCTTCCTGCTTCGGCATTGCTGGTTGTTCTTTCAGCCTTCTCAAGCCCTCTCTGTGCTTCCCAGCACCGTTCCCGCCCCTTCAGCACTGGGACAAGGGACAGCTCCCACTCTTGCTGTCTCCGGGTCCCTTTCTTGTGGATTCTCTTAACCCTCCCCACATCTCCATAAGCAGCCCTTTCATTAAAATCTTTTTATTTGAACCATCTGGGGATGAATTCTGTTTCAAAGATCTTGACTGATACATGGGTTGACCGCACTGAATGACATAAGCATTTCTGTGATCATTGCTACAAGGGGATTTCCACAAGCTTGTATTGTACCAATTGATCCTGCTATAAATGAAGCTTGCTTGCACCATTTACCAGCAATATTGTGAGTATTGGCTGTTACAGTTTATAAAACAGTGTAGGAGTTGTAATTGGCACCTCAAGGTTTTAATTTGCCCTTTTTTGATGATTAGAAGGGCTGTACCAGTGGTTCTCAACAAGGGTGGGATGGGGGCAGTTTTGGCCCCAGGGGACATTTGACAATGCCTGGAGACATTTTTGGTTGTCTCCCAAATGGGGAGGCATGGTGCCTCTGGAATCTAGGGACTAGCGCCCAGGGACGCTGCTAAACATCCTACAAGTCGCAGGACAGACCCCACCACAAAAAATTAGCTGACCCCAAATGTGCCAAGATTGAGAAACTGTGGGCTGTCCCTTGCCCATGGATCATGTGCTAGGTCATTTGTCTTTTCTTTGCCGTGATCATCTGTTTTCATCCTTTTGGCCAGAGGCCTGGGATTTGGCCAGTCCAGGCTTCAGGCCCAGCTTGGCCATTTACTTGTTATATGATCCTGGCTGACATTTCTTGTCAGCTCAGTAAGGCCTTTTCTCCTCATCCTGTGAGTTTGGGTGATAACCCAATGGGGCCACAGGCGGGAACAGGTGTAGAAAAGTATAAACTGCCTTACAGATCAACCCAATAGACTTTCTGAGCACCTACTGTGTGCTGGGGGTTCAGATCAGGAATCCACTGTCCTGGAAAAGTGTAACAAATACACAGGTAATCCCAGAGGGGCCAATGCACATATGGTGAACCCGTAGCCAGAAGGCAGCTCTCTGTGAGAAGCATCCTCAG
Source organism: Aselliscus stoliczkanus (assembly GCA_033961575.1). Taxonomy (NCBI): domain Eukaryota; kingdom Metazoa; phylum Chordata; class Mammalia; order Chiroptera; family Hipposideridae; genus Aselliscus; species Aselliscus stoliczkanus. The sequence continues at coordinate 8,739,490 of CM066736.1, forward strand.
AGTAGGCTAGGAAAGCTTCCTAAGGGAGCAGCCCTTCATGCTTGGCCTTGAGGCTGTGTAGCCTAGTGGTTAGATTTGTGAGAGTCAGACTTTCTGGGGGCAAACCCCCCACACTGGCTGTATTACTTCGCTCAGTTGACCTCATTTCATTCCCACAAAGACACATACAGATATATATGGACAAACCACACACACAATAGCCACATTCACACACACGTTATAAGTAATCCTCATGTGACTAATCACTCCTGGGTGTGTGCGTGCGAGTGTGCGTGTGCCTGTGTGTGTATATCCCAGCATCCTCCTGGCAGGCGCACGCCGGCCAGCCACCACTTGAATTAGCACCAAAGGATTATGGGACCCTGGGCCATTAATCTAGGTGACAAACAGGACTCAGAAGGCATATTTGCACCCCGAAATTGAAAAGATTAGGCCATATTTGTCAAGGATTGGTAGGGCTTTATCGCCTCCACGGCAGATGCTGTTAAATATTCATGAGCTGCATAAGTGGGAGAAACCCTAGCTAGACCTGACGACTTTCAGCTGTAGAGGGAGAGGAGGGGGGAGATTTATCTGAACTCAGCAAGGGATGAAAGGTATGAGATCATGTACCCTGGCTTGCTGGGCACAACACGCCGCTGTTGGGGGAGGAGGCTGGGCAGGGCCTCTTGGGCTGCTTTGTGAGGCTGGGGGCTGGGCGTGGGAGGGGGCTGAGAAGGTGGTTCTTTTCTAGGCTATTTTGCAGCTCGCTCACCTGCTGCCCCCTAGGAGGTGGGCTCCGTACCTCTGTGCCTCTTCAGGATCCAGCCTGGTACTCACCACGTGGGCAGTGGGCATTTAATAGTGGGGCGAATGGCTCCTTAGCTCAGACAGGACTCCTGGAGGAAGCAGCAGTGTACAGGTCTCACTGCTGGACCCTGGGACTGGTTCTGAGATTGTTCTAGAAGCCAGTCTGGGCATATGAACACCTACAGGGATTAAGAGTCAGACAGGCCCAGGTCCAAGTCCTGGGTCCATCACTTCTCAGTTTGTGGGAGCTCAAAGAAGTCACTTAATGCCCCCATGTCTGTTTTCTTCATCCGAAAAGTGGATTTGATAAGGAGAGTACCCACCTACCTGGGTTCTTAGAGGATTAAATAAAGCTCGTGGTGTGGTGCCTGGCATACAATCAGAGCTCAATAGATAAAGGGAGACCATAATTTATGGAGGGCTCATTCTGTGCCAATCGTCATACCCAGTTGGTCCAATCTCAAGAGGGAACTCAGGCATCAGGCAAAAATGAGTCGGTGAAGTTATGCAGTCTGATAAGGTAGCTAGCTACTAGCCACATGTGATTGTTTAAGGTTAAATTAATTCAAAGTAAAAAAATTCATGCCGAGTCCTCGAGAGCCCCGTGTGGCTACCATGTTCGATAGCCCATCACTGTGGAAATTCTGACTGGATGTCACAGTGTATGATCTTCCTTCAGCTTAGAAAGGTTCAGATTCTAGTGACCTGCTTGGCCCAGTTTTGCAGGATTGCACTTGGAGGATAAATATGTCAAGTTATGTTTGACAAACTGTAGATTAAACAAAGTGAAACTAATTTCTTTCCTGCAGGCCTCATCAGAGCCTTTACTATGTCCCGGGTATTGTGAATACAGCCTATAGTATTTCCCATGTGATTTGACCGCACAATTCTTTCTCTCCCCTTCGGATAGGAGTGTGTGTGTGGGGGGGGTCGGTCCCTGGAATGCAGAGGAATTGTCCCTTCTACACAAGACTTTTTGTGTCCTCCTCGCATGTGATAACCACCCATTCCCTCTCCATCACCACCCACAAGAGAGAAAAAGATCAGATTGAAAGTTCAGCTGGTTTCCTGGTCCCACCTCCCACATATACATGTAGGAGGGAGGGAAGTGAGGGTGCAGAAGAGGAGAAAGGAGGGGCAGAGCCCGCTCCCCCAGCCATGGCCTCATCAGCTTTCCTCCATCTGGGGCCACCAGCCGCTGGCCCCTCGAAGTGTAGCCCTGCCCTCACCCTGATGTTTGTGGAGAAGGAAAAGAGTGTGCCAAAGGAAAGGCAATGCAGTGTGGTGGAGACACGTATTCTTCTCCTCGGTGACACAGTGAGCTCTCTCGCCGGCAAAATGTCCCTTGATCTATTTCCCCTGGTAGTGATTTCAACAACAACAATAACAGAAATCCATCATTTCCTTAGCAGGGAATGGAGGGCGGTGGGGGTTTGTTTTTCTTCTGGTGTGGACAGAAAGCTCTTTATTCTCTCCTCGTTTGGGAAGACTTCATGCCAGAGAAGCCCAGCCAGGGCCCTGGGAGGGGACAGGGGAGAAGGGAGAGTGGGAGCAATGGAGTCCTGGCTGGGGCCTCTGACCTTGGGCAAGCCACCTCCTCAGTTTTCTCTTCTCAAAAATGGGGAGAACCATTCAGCAAAGCGAGAGGGAGGCAGACAGCACAAGGCAGCCTCGGGAGTCAAAGATAATGGGCCAACGACTACCAATAATGAAAATAATAATAAGCTAATGTCACTGCAGTGGCTAGTGTAGGGCTTGGACATTATAATTACAGGTCTGGGCACTTGCCGTGTGCTTGTGATGTCTGGGGTCTTCCAGTTAACCCTGCAGAGCGGGTTCCTCTACATCCATTTCCCGCATAATAAAATGGAGGTTCAGAGAGGTTAGGTAACTTGCTGAAGATCACACAGCATGCAAATGGGGGCATCAGGATTCAAATGTGGGTCTCTTTGAATCTAGACCGTGTGCCTTTATCCACTCAGCTAGTGGTTCTCAAAGTGTCTCAGCATCTGGAGTGTGGGCACTCCTGCACTAAGCCAGCCTGAAGTGGTGAAACATCGTGTCCTGTTGCTGTTGTTGCAATTATTATTATTTGAACACATTGCTTCTGTCCAGCTACAGAAGCTCATGGCCAACTAAGGAAGAACAACCAGCCATTATTGCTTTCTGCTGGCTTATATATCTATTCCCTCCAAAGGAAAGGCAGGAAGGGCTCAGCATCTGGTCCAGGCTCTACCACTTACAACTAGGTGTCTTAGGATGGGTTCTCCCGGACACAGTCCCTTAGAAGGAGATGGACGCACCGGTGGTTTACTGGGCGTGCTCTTGGGATGAGCACTGGCGAGGAAGGGAAGGCAAGGGACGGGCAAAGAGAAGTTGGACTCCTATGTAGTTGCAATGGTAGCCTCAGCCCATCCATCCCACGGGAGCTCTGGAGCTGGGGTGGCATTCAGAGATGCCCCAAATGAAGGCAAGAGGGCTGGGCTTTTGTGTAATATCCCCTGCATCAATCAGTCATTGCATAGGAGCTGCACTGGTGGGGGTGGGGGCAAATCCTGAGTGAAATACCTCCCTTCAGCCCAGGGCAGGTCCTGGGGAGGGTTGATAGCTGGGAACCATGAGAAGCCACCACTGCCAGCATCCGGGGCACGGGGCTCGGTCTGGGGATCTGGGTGGCACATCCCAGCATCCACTCCCCTGGGCATGTAACTCGCCTCAGTCTCTTCGCCTGTAGAATGGGAGCGATGGTAGGTTTCTTCTCAGCCTACCCCCCAGAGTATTTAGATCAAATGACACGACCATGGGATGACCATAGTGGCTCTTATTTATGGATTGTGTGCTACATACCAGGCTGGACTTAAGGACTTCCTGTGCAGTCACCAGTGACACCAGCAAGCTCGTCTCATCCTCATTCCAACACTGGGAGGTGGGAGCTGCAGTGGTTCCTGTCTGGCAGATGAGAAACGGGCTCAGAGAGGTACAATCATTTGCCTGAGGTCTCTCAGCTTCAAAGGGGTGCAGCTGGGTCACAGAGCCTGCTTCCTTCCCCACTGGGCTCTCCTACTGCACCCTGGTGCAGGTGACTTGCGCTCTGCAGGTGTGAGAGGCAAGATTTGCCATCTCCCTTTGGGGGCGAATGAGTAATTCTGGGGATGGTGTGTGTATAGGTGTGTGCACACATGTGCACTCATGCTTTCTGATTAACCTGGCTCCCACTCCCCCAGTGTTAATAATGGGGAAACTGAGGCATCAAGTCTAAGAGTCCAGCCAGGAAAAGAAGCTTGTCCCTAGAGTCCCAGCTTGAGGCCATCTCCCCAGCCTGAGACTGCGGGGAAGAGCTGAAAAAGCCTCCTGCTCTGTAGATAATACTCTGAATGTGGCCCCCCGGCTAGGGGTCACTTGCAGACTCTGCTGGGGGCGCTCAGGCTGGCCACCATCATCAGACATACCCAGCTCTTAAAGCCTGGTCTCTATCCATTGCCCTCCAGGGGGCTGGCCCTGCATCTAAAATAAAGTCAGATCAGAACACAGTGATGCCCATTTGTATTGTCTTTACCCAACAATGGCCCCGTCGAGTAGTTACAACACAGACCCTGTGACCTGCAAAGCCTGAAATATTTACTTGGTGGCCATTTGCAAAGACGTTTGCCTACACCCAGATCCCACAAGGGTAGGAACTGTAGCTGAGGCTTGAGTTGGGCTGAAACAGGAACAGGGAGCTGGAACAGGCTTTGGATTACCCACGGAACCTAGGAAGCAAGGCTCATGCGTGCCCACAGGTAGGTCTTTGCCCAGCTCAGGCCCTGGGCTCCAGGCCTTCTGTCCGCCCTCCTCCCGAGCGCTGCCTTGCTCACTGCTGTGTTCCTGGGGTCTAGCACAGTGCCTGCCTCTATGAAGATGACCCCCTAAATATTCATCATATCAATGCACGGGAGATTCTTAGACTCACTCAGGTGAGTCTCACCTTCTCTGGGCCTCAGTTTTCACATCTGTAGAATGACCATGACCAAAGTCTGTTTTTTTAGGTCCGTGCATCTTGGGAGGGGTTTTCATCTTTCAAGGGAAGAGAGAGAGGTGGGACTCAGGGTTCAGGGTCTGATTCAGGCGCAGCCAAGACAGGAGGCCAGAGGGAGGGGTGGGTGTGGGAGAGTGGGTGGGGGTGGGGCGCCGCGGCCAGCCCTGTTGAAAAGAAAGACCAGGAGGTACCAGTGAGGACACGGGAGTCCAGAGGGGAAGCGGGCAGTGGTGGAGGACAGACAAAGCGCAAGGATTCGGAGCGGCGAGGCAGATGGCAAGGAGTGGCCCCCGGTGGGATCGCGGGGAGGCTGGCCGGCCACAATCACCGGCCCAGCGGCAGAGCGTGATGCCACAAGCAAAACTCCAGCTTTCAACGGAGAATGAGGCTGGCAGCTAATGAGCTCGGGAGGTGCAAAGGACGCCTTCCTGTTAATTCTTGCTCCCTGAGAGCAGCCGGGGAAGGGAGACAGGGCCCCACTCAGGGGCTTGGCCAGCTGGTCAGCCGCCGGCTGGGGCTTCACGCCAGACCTGTGGATGGATGCCGCGGCCTGCCAGCCCACTCACCCACCTCGCCCTGCTGCCTCTGGCTTCAGGCCACGGACAGGAGGGGTCATCCTGTGGCTTGGTCCCTGGAGCAAATGCTGTGACAGTCGTGTTCTCACCTGGACACCAAATCAGCCCAGTGGCGTCTGTGAGCTCCGGCTCAGACTACTGACCGCATCTTCCAGGCTTAGAACATATTCAGCCCTTCCCCATTGTTGGCAAGTAGAATAACCACCCCAAGGACAATAATAATGGTGATGGTGATAACAACAGCTTCCTGTTAGCCAGCACCTCCCAAAATCTCACCACAGCTCTGGGAGGTGGACAGGGGTTATGATATCCAGTGTTTTACATCCTTGGCATGACTGACATTTTTTTTTTTTTAAGATTTTTATTGGGGAATTGGGGGAGGGGAACAGTGTTGGGGATCCCGTGAAGGGGAACAGAGAAGTTGCTGTCCTTTTGTTCTTCAGTCTAGTTGTGGAGGACGTTGCTTCACTGGCCCATGTTGGTGTCATCATTGCGCTTTTCCTGGATGAGGCAGATCAGTCGCTGGTCATTGGACGGCCGCTCACCGCAGCTCTTGGCAGCTCACGCCAGCCGGCCACTCACTGCAGCCTACACCATCACCGGGGCTCACACAGCCCAGCTCCAGGTGGAGCTGTTGTTCACCATCTTAGCTGTAGAGGGCAGTGTCACTGGCCCTCATATGTGGGATCCGAACTGGGGCTGCTGGCTTCCCAAGTCAGCTCTTAACCAGTGTGCCACTTGGCTGGCCCACGACTGACATTTTTGACCAGGTAATTCTTTGTGGTGGGGGCCTATTCTGTGCATTGTAGAGTGTTTAGCAGCACCCCTGATCTCTAGTCACCAGCCAGTGGTAAACCCCTGCCCCCTTAAGAGAACCAAAATATCTTCAGAGATTGCCAAATGTTCCCTGGAGGGGAGGGAACATTGCCCCTAGTTGACAAACCACTGATTACATCCTGTTTTACAAATGTGGAAACAGGCGCAGGAAGGTGAACATTGTACCTTACAGGACTGGGTATCGGTCACCCGTCTTCAACATTCCCTGCCCCACCGCCCCCTCTCTTTATCACCCAACTGGTTACAAGGATTTGTTACTTATATTTTTCAGATATGGAGTTCCAGATCTTTTTCTAAGTCTATATTTACAAAATTGGGATCAAACTGAATATGCCATTATGTAACTTTCCTTTCTCATTTAACAACCTAGCACATATATGGCTGGGTGAGAAAAGCGAGTTGTGGATGGGTAGATCTAGCATAGCACCCTTTGTGTAAACACACACACACACACTCACCCCACAGGGGTGTATTTGTATCTGCATAGGAAGATACACACAAGGTTGTGATCTGTGATTGCCTCTGAGCTTGGAGCCATGGGGGTGGGTAGTAAGGGGATTTTAAATTGACCTGACACACTTCTGAACTGTGTGAATTTTTACATCAGCCACATATTTCCTTTTAATTTTTAAAACTAATAAAATGACGCAAAGTTCCCTCTTGGACAGTTAATAGACACAGAACATGAATTTTTTAATACTGACAGATGCACTGTCACACTGTTTCTTCCGGTGGAAAGTTGAGGTTCTTCCCGACATCTCAATTATACACAATGCTGCCGTGAACATCTGAAGCTAGTGCTTCCGACTGGGCTCTGGGGTGCGGAGGGGCAGATGACAAAGGTTTGCTCAGCCCTGTAAGCAGCACTTCGCTGCATCATCTCATGTAGTTCCCCCAGCAACACTGGATGGATATCATTTTGGTTCCCAGTGTATAGATAAGGAACGTGAGACATCAAGGTCCCACAGGGGATTAGTAAGAATTAGAGAGGTGCTGGGCCGGCCAAGTGTGGCGTGGTGGTTAAGCGCTGGCTTGGGAAGCTAGCGGCCCCGGTTCGGTCCCACATATGAGGGCCAGTGACACTGCCCTCAAAAAAAAAAAAAAAAATACAATAAATAAAAAAATAAAAGAATTAGAGAGGTGCTAAAATATTAGTTCTACTGCCATATGATCCAACTATTCCACTTCTGGGTATTTATCCAAAGGATACAAGAACACAAATTCCAAAGGCTGTCTGTGCCCCCATGTTCATTGCACCATTATTTACAATAGCCAAGATATAGAAACAACCTAAGTGTTCATCTATGGGTGAATGGATAAAGATGTGATATATTATAATGGAATACAACTCAGCCATAAAAAAAGAATAAAATCTTGCTATTTGCCACAACATGTATGGACATTGAGGGTATAAGTGAAATAAGTCAGAAAGGGAAAAATGAATACCATATGGTTTTACTTACGAGGCTATGTGGCATCTAAAAAAATACCACAACAGATAAACAACCAAAAACACACACCCAGAGATACAGAAAACAGATCATGATTAGCAGAGGGGAAGGGGGTTGGGGGGTAGGCGGAAGGGGTGAAGGGGTGATCACTGTGTCGTGTATACAGATGTCGAATTATAATGTTGTCCACCTGACAGTGTAATAATAACAATAATAAGAAATATTAGTTCTAAGCTAAGACTTTCTCCCTAAATGAGTCAAGGGGTTGAAAGAAAGTGGAAGAGATAATGACTGTCGCAGTGTTGGGTTCTCAGTTAACATGCCCACGAATTGCTTGGGGATCTGGTTGAAAAGCAGCAGATCCTGAGGCACTGGGAGGTGGGATGGTGGGTGAGGCTGGGCCTCTCACAGGGCAGCACCAGGGGCCCTTGAGATGAACGCTGAACCTTGACTGTGGGGGAGCTAAAACCGCATAGAACTAAATGCACAAATGAGTGAAAACTCAAAGTGAAAAAGTCAAAAGTAAGCCTGGTGAAATCTGGATCATGGAGGTGGATCAATTTCCTGGCTGTGATTGGCTAAGATGTTACCATCGGGAGCCTGGGTGAAGGGGCCAGGAGATCTCTCTGCATTCGTTCTTACAACTGCCTGTCAATCTACACATATCTCAAAAGGAAAAGTGAAAAAAAAAAAAGCCAGATTCTGATTTAGGAGGTCTGGGGTCATCTGGGAGACTCTGTAGTTCTAAGAAACTCCCCAGGGGTGCTGCTGCCTGTGATTGGCCAAGGTGTAGCACTATGCTTTTCAATACGGGGACCACCGGGCATAGGTGGTAACTGAGCATTGGAAACGTGGCCAGTCTGATTGAGGGGGCGCTGTACATGTGAAATACACACTGGGCTTGGAAGACAGTATGAAAAAGGAAATGTAAAATATTTCATCAGTAGTTTTAAAAATTGATTACATGTAGAAATAGTATTTTGGATACACGGGGTTACATAAAATGGATGAAGACATTTAATCTCCCCTGTTCCTTTTTGCTTTTTAAAAATGAGGCAATGAGAACATTTAAAATTATGTTTGTGGCCTGCATGATATTTCTATTGGATAGCTCTGGGCTAGCATGTTTGAGGGAGATGGCATCAGGGAAGAAGTGGCAATCAGGGAGGCAGGAGGTGATCCGTCCTCTAGTCAGTCAACAGACAGTTCCTGGACGTATACTCTGTGCTAGAGGTAAGCCAAGCAGCCACGGGCCCTGGCTTCCTGGAGCTTGTGGTTTAGAACAGAACAACTAGGCGATTGTGGGAGGTCCTTGAAAGCTAGGGAGAGGAGGTGAAAAGGAGGAAGCAATGGGCCATGACAGAGTCAGAGCTGTGGTGATGTGTTCCAAGGACACACAGCCTGGCTGCAGGTTGATGTGGTCCAAGGACAGAGCTGATTATGTTCTCTGGACCAGGCATGAGGCTGTGTATTGTCTGTGTGGTGTCTCATAGAAGAAACAATCACCTGGGCAACCCCATGGGGTAGGTACCAACATTAGCCGCATCTTACAGCTCCGAGAGAGAGGCTCAGAGAGGTGAAGTGAACTTCCTGAGCTTGCACAGCCAGAGAGTAGCTGAACAGGGATTTGAACACAGCTCTGCTTGATCCAGATCTCCTGTGCTTAACTGCGATGAGGTATCACTCTTCCTTGCTGGAGCAATGCATGCTGCATTATTGCATGCAGATCCATTGGTCTGGCACACTTTCTCCCAAGCCAGCTCTTCAAAGGGGGAAGTGGGCTGCCCCATTCCTGCCTCTCCCAGGCAACCTTGGCTGGCACCCTCCTTAGCTCGTATCATTAAAAAAATTTAATTCTCCCCCACCCCCCTAGCTCCAGCCCAAATTCTACCCTCCATGGTCCTCTGTGGATACTGGTCAGCTCTGGGAGTGGGAGTGGGGGCAGGGGGTGCTGCCAGCACCAGGGGACTTGCCCCTGAGATCAGAGTAAAATTGAAGCCTAAGTCACCTCCATCCCTTTCTCCCCCTTCTCTCCACTACGCTCCTGGCTGTTCGCAGTGGTCCCCAAACCCCCTCAGCTTCAGCACAATTTACTGTCTCACCAAGCTGTCCCTATTTGACAAACAGGTGATTTTGTTAATGAGGAATAAATGAGATCCACAGGATGAGAGAGGGTGTGCAGCAGCTGGCGTGAGGGCAAGATGTGTCGAGTTTATTAAAATAATATCTGGCCACATGCTCCGTGCTCAGGGTCCAGGCTGGAGGACTGCCTCGCGTTTTCTCTCCTCCCAGCCGCGGCCGTGTCCCTGTCTCCTTCCGGCTTCCGGGAGGTGCCTATTCCCAGCCCGGGCTGGCAGTGCCTGGACAGACCCTGGTACTGCTGCCAACTCCTTGGGGAGGGGAGGGATGGAAGGCTTTTAATCGGATGATGATGATGGGGCTGACGGATAATGGGAGTGGGGGGTGTGAGCGTGTATGTGACGGTGTGGTGAGTGTGTGTGAGAATGGGTGTGTGGGATTTGAGTGGGAAGTGTGTCTAACAGAAGAGAAAGCAGGAGAGAGTGGGTGAAAGAGCTGGAATTTGATGAGTGTGGGCAAGAGAGAGGGAGGAAAGAAAGGAGGGGGAGAGAGACAGAGAAAGAAGTAGAAACACAACAGGAAGAGAGAGCGAGACACAGAGAGAGAGCAAGAGAGAAGAGGCACTGAGAGACAGAGACCCACACAGGGAGAGCCAACAAGATTGGAACAGGGGAGAGAGAGAGAGAGAGAGAGAGAGAGAGAGAGAGAGAGAGAGAGATTTACAATCCCAGAGATGGACACACAGAAGTAGAAAGAGAAGCAGGGAGGTGAGCCGGCGGCCAAGAAGCCCAGTAGCAAGAGGCCAGGAGCTCGAAGCTCTGGGTTCTGGGATGGCTCTGAGAGCACCTGCATGTGACCTGGGCTGGGTGTCCTCCCTCCCTGGGCCTCAGTTTCCCCTACCCGCACAATGAGGGGTCATGTGCCATGCCTTGTACTTATCTTTACACTACTGTTGGATGAGAAAGGGGGAGAATAGGGATTGGGGTGGGCGAGGTGGGGGGCACAAACAGGTGTGACATTTCCTAGTCTAAGGCTGGAACAGGGAAAGGAAAATATGACCCCCGTTGCAGCCTGACCATGGCTCTTCACGGACAGAGATGGGAGGCAGGGCAAGGTCTGGGACAAAAGAAATGCATCCAGAGAGAGAAGGATTTGGGATGAAAGCGGGATCTGGCCAGGCACCTGGGAAACAGGGAGGCGCGTCCAGCCTTTTCTGTCTCGGTCTTCGCTCATGCTGTTCCCTCTGCCTGTTCTGTTCCCAGTGCTGGGAACACCTCCTCCCTTTCTGCCTGGGCCAGCTGGACGCATCCTCAAGGTCCAGCTCCAGTATACCTCCTCTCCGAAGCTGTCCACAATCTCCCATCCCTCCCTCCTTTGAATGCAGGGAGCAGTCAATGGAAAATCAGAGAACGGGGCATCTGGCAGCCTTCCCAGAGGACGTGAGGCCTGAAAGTCAGTTTCAAATGAGGCCATGTCTCCCAAAACCAGGAACCATCTTTGTGGTCTGCCCCCCACCCCCCAACCGCCTGTGACCACACTGTTCTTGAAATCAACTTACCTTTGGTACTTAAACAATGGCTCTGGACAGGAACTGTGTGTATGATAGTGGCGAGTGGAAATCCAGTGACACTTGGGCTTGTAGACATCTTTTCTCACGAGAATTTATTTTCCTGTATGACTCATGGCATTAAAACACGTTGGTCGGGGCACTGCCTGTAATCGTTTGGCCCGGGAAGAGAGGGACAGGAGGCCTGGAGGTCCCAAATGGGGGCTTGGGCCAAGGTGGGCGAGGGTGTGGGGCTAGAAGGGCGGAGAGGAGGGCAAGCCGACCTGAGGGGCCTTGAATGCCAGGACAAGGAGGGGTTCCATGTGGGAGGCAACAGGGAGCCAGACGGGTTGGATGGGCATGTGGAAGCATGTCCACGGTGGCTCCGTTACCACGAGGCACCAGATGGGGGTGGGGGCCTCACGTGGGCCATGTCGCTGTTCCTGGCTGCCCCATATACCTGTCAGTTCTTTGTACCCACTGTCACCATCCTTCTTCTCTGTTTCTGTCACTCCCTGTGCCCCCTTCCCTTTCAAGTGCCATTCTGTCTGTCTGTTTCAATCGCTGTCATTCTCCCTTTGGGTGCTAGCCACATGCATGGCCCCTCCCCCACCAGGCAGGTGGGTCCCCCCATTGTGCCGGCTCGCTCCAGCTCCCCCTTCTTCCTGGCTCCTCTCTCCTACCCCCTGCTGTCTCTACTTAGCTGCTCTCTCCAGCGCCTCTGCCTCTGCCTGTCTCCCTCTCTCTCCGGTTCTCATTCTTTCCATCTTGCTGTGTCTCTGCCTCTTCTTGTCTATTTTAATCCTCCCCACCCCTTGGTCTCTTTACCTATTTCTCTGGCTCTCACTTTCTCTATCTGTCGCTTAATGCCTCTCCGTCTTTATGTCTCTTCCTCTCTTTCTCTCTCCCCTCCTCCATAAAGCAAGAGTGTCCCACCCATCTCAGGGGCTGGGATCCTCCGCCCTCCACCCACCCCCACACACAGCACACCATCACTCACACACGTGCACATCCCAACCCCAGTGGTTCCCATAGCTCATGACCCCTCCTGTAAATCTGCCCTGTCTTCCTTTGGGCAGAATGGAGTCCCTTCTTGATCAGCTCTGAGTCCTGGGCATAGCACACAGTAGGTCTTCAGGAATGGTTTGAGGAGCATTTGCTTAGGCTCCTTCCTGTTCCTCTGTAGATTCACCCCCCCAAGAAACGTACACTCCCTGGTGGGGAAGAGGCAGCCGCACATGCCCAGCCCCCCCTCCTTTCTTGACAGTTTTTCTGTCGCTGGCTGTCTTCCTTCCCATCCATCATTTCCTCTTTTTCCTCTCCCTCCTCCAGTCCCACAGCCCCATCACTCTTGCTCAGGCGAGCAGGGAGCTGCCCAGCTCGGCCTTCTCCTGGGCCCTCCCCCCACTTCCATCTCCGTTGGTCCCAAAGCAAACAGTGTCCCCTCTGAGCAGCCTTCATCATGGAGCCTTGGTGATGGGGAGGGAGAGGTCTGCAGAATTGAGATTGGAGCCGATTACGGGACAAGTTTAGAGCTCAGTTAATAGCCCAGAAGCCACATAAACAGTGGCCTCACCTGACATCCCCCCCCTACACACACACACACACACACACACACACACACACACACACACACACACCAGCCACAAGCCCCAGGCTGAAGCGGGGATGGAACTGAATTTTCTTCCGAGATTTCTCAGGGCTTCTCATCGCAAGCAAGGACTAGCCTTTCAGAATGACGGCCAAAGTTATACTGTGATACGATGTTGTAAGGATTTATCTCTGTTTAGATCTTTAAAAAGCAATTTCTGAAATCCAAACCACAACACAACAAAATATGCATTGAAGAAAAAAAAAAAGAAGCTATAATATCAACAGTGGTTGTCACTGAGTGGAACACGTATCTTTTTCCCTCATTTTCTGTATTTTCCAAATATTTCTTAATGAGCATCTTAAAATTAATTCAGTATTTCAAATGGTTGTGTCTGTCCATACATCTATATATACATTCAACATGTTGTACACTGATTACTAGTGCTATTGGCAATGTTTATTTTGAAAATAAACTAGTTCTTGATTTTCACGTTTACATTTTATTTGTTTTTGAGTAGGTGATACATTCATATGGCTAATAATTCAAAAGGGACCAAAAATAGGCATCAAGTGACACTGCAACCTCCATCCCCAGCCACCTGGTTCCCCTTTCTGGAGAGAAAAGGTAGCATCTGTTCCTATGGATGCTTCTAGAGACAGCGTCACATTACGAATTCAGAAACAGGTGTACACTTGTAAAGAAAGAGATAATACAATGATCTCTTTAGCATCACCCAGTTTTTCTTCTTGCTTTGAGAGGACTCGCCCCTGGACCACAGTGTGGGCTTTCCCCAGCCTGGGCAGGTGGCTTTAGAACCGACTTCTCTAGAACCCTTCCCCCCAGCCCCTCTGGCCTCGCGCTGGCCAAGACCCAAAGAACCCCTTCCTTTTCAAACGCTCTATGATTCGGGATTACAAAAGCAATGCCTACATGAAACCTATATGGAGACATGTAATATCATACATTCACCGTCATCCCACCGCTCAGGCATAACCCGCAGGAGCGCTTTCGGTTAATATTTCTGCAGCTTTTTGCTTTTCGAGGTGTATATTTTTAAAAAGTGGGGTTGGGGTGAGCAGCGTGGATGGCATTTTCCAATTTCTCACTTAATTTATTTTCACTTAGTTTATCTGCCCACGTCCGTTACCGCGAGATCCACCTCATGAGGAAGATCCATTTTTTGAGACGTGTTTTGGGGTAAGAGAAGGGAAACCCTTTGTGCCCTGATGTCCTTTGTTTTTAAGGGGGCTGGGACTAGTGAGGTCTAGGTGGGCGGTATCAGCCAAGTGAGGTGGCCCAGGGTGCCTGATGCTTTGCTTAGAAGGAGGGAGGGCCCGAGGTGCCAGAGTGGGGCAGTGCCCTCCTGCCACATAGGGAACGCTGATTCTGCTGGATATGACCAAGGGCTGCCTTTGTCTAGTCTAGCACCTGCGGTCCAGGCTTATGCTGGCTCCGTATTAGCTGGAGAGGGCTTGCGAAGACTGTGTGGCTCACTTTCATGAGTCTCCCATAGGCTCTCAAGCTGCCGGAGCTGGCCTGGACCCGGGGAACCCCAAGAGGAATATGGTGTTGGAGCCAAGAGACCTGATCTCATCACCCGTGACGTGTCCCATTCTCTGTCTGCAGAATGAGAAGGTGGAGTGGGTATTAGCATTCAGTGATACCAGGTGCTGTGCCAAGTCCTTTTTATTTTATCTCATTTTACTCTGTAGCAACTCTGCAAGGTAGGGACTGTTATTATCCCCATTCTATAGAAGAGGAACCAAGACTCAAGAGATGAGATAATGTTCCTGAATTCACCCAAATAGTAAATGCAGGAGCCTGGATTTGAACTCAGGGATGTCTGACTCCAGAGCCCAAGTTCTTGTTCTTTTTATATATATATATATATATATATATATATATATATATATATATATATACAGACACACACATATATATATATATATATATATATATATATATATATTTTTTTTTTTTTTAAATTGGGGAACAGTGTGTTTTTCTAGGACCCATCAGCTCCAAGTCAAATAGCTGTCTTCAATCTAGTTGTGGAGGATGCATCTCAGTGGCCCATGTGGGGATCGAACCGGCAACCTTGGTGTTGTGAGCACTGTGCTCTAACCACCTGAGCTAATCGGCCGCCCCAGAACCCAAGTTCTTGACCTCTCCTCTCTAAGAACCCAGTGGCCTAAGATTCCATGCCTTATGCTGACTTCTGCACAAGAACAACCACCAGTGGGATTGGGGACATAAGGGTGACTTCAGAGGGCTTGGGTTTGACTTTCTCTGCCTTTGTGTTCCTTTACCTCCTGATGCCCTGAGCTCCTGGAGACCAGGGTTTGCATCTTACTCATCCTTGCCACTCTAGCTTCTTGAGCATTTGCCCTGTGCACAGAAGTTCTCAAGAAATATTTGCTGAATGACTATAAATGGAGGTCATTCATCAAGCACCTTTTGAACTCCTATTACATGTTGAATACTGTACCTGATGCTAGAGATAGGCACATGAGTGACAGTGAGTAATAATGATCGTATCCTTTGCTATGTGCTGAGTACTTTGCTAAATGTATGTATAAATGCACATGTAATGTCAACCTGTTTAGTGTAAACCTCAAAATAACCCTACTGTGCTCTCAATTTATATATGAAGAAAGAGCTCAGAGAAGTCAAGAACTTGTCTAAGGTCACACAGCTTATAATACTGTGTTTGGACTTGAACTTGAAGATGGGCCTGGGACTGTCAAGCTCCAAAGTACTCTGTCACCAAACTATATATGCTTTCCCCCACAACCTCTGGCCTCGAGGTGCTCATCTTTTAGTTCAGTAGATCTGATATGGGTGCAAATAACTAGGTACCTTTGGAGAGCTAGAGAGAATGAATGAATGATATAGGTTGTTTAAGCTAAGAAGCTGGGGAGCATATTTGTAGTTGGGGGAACAAGAGAGGTTTTATAAAAAAACACAGTGGCATTTGCATTGGGCATTGGGAGATAGGTAGGATTTGTACCTATAGAAACAGCAAGGAAGGAGAACAAGATGGGATAAAGGTCCAGATTTGGGAAATTGCAGAGCAAGCATAAGGAACAGAGGAAGTGAGCTTTCTTATAGTGCAGGATGTAAAGGCAGAGAGGGAAGAAAGCAATAATGATTTGCACATAATATGTGTTGTGAGTTTAAATAGTTTGTCAGTTGCTTCTTTTGCATTTTTTTAGGTAGACAAGCATGTCACATATATACAGAATGACAAATTTGTCTCTTTCTTTCCAGGTATTATACTTCTACTTTTTTTTTCCTTGTCTTATTGCATTGGCTAATGACGGAAGTACAAAGTTGAATAGCAGTGGTGATCCTGGGTAATTTTATCCCAGTCATGAATTTATATGGAAGTGTTTTTAATATCCCCCAATAAATATGTTGCTTGATGGATTTTTATGAGGAATGGAAGTTGAAATCAATTGTATCTGACACATTGATGAGCTTTTTCAGATTCTCTGGGTCTCACCTGCTTCCCAGATCTCAGCTGTTTGCTCAGCCCCAACCATCACAGCAGCCAACTGACTCAGTGAAAGCCCATGCAATTCTGCTGCCCAAAGCGGGATCAGCTGCAAGCCAGTCTCTGGCTTCTCTTGCCACTTCTGGACTTCGGAGGAGTACAACGCCACAGGGCTTGGCTTCCTACGCAGCTTGCGACCCAGAAATGCAGGGGTGTTAATGCAGGAAGGAAACTGACCAAGGGTAAACAGACGCTGAGGAGGGAGATGGGCAGAGAAATCCCCTCTTTCCTCCTCTGATGGACCGCTGAGAGGCATGCCCATCTGGAGGTTCCCTGCAGAGCTGAGCAGTCACACCGGCCAATCCGGGCCAATCCGCCGGCCATGCTTTTCCAAGAAGCAGTGAGCAGCACCGGAATATATCACCTTGCCGTGTTCCCACCCTCTCCTGCCTCAGTTCCCCTTCTCCTCACTCTCACTGCCCTGGGTTTGCACCTTTTCATGAGTTTCTGTTTTCTGGAACCTGGGCTAGGACACTTGGTATATGTCTTTTCATCATTTATTGACATAACCATGTCATTTTCCTTTTATCTGATAATGCAGTGAATTATGTCATTGCTTTGTTGGAAAACATGTTTGTACTCCTGGCATAAACCCTACTTAGCAAGCATGTCTTTTTGAAGGTGTGTGAGCGTCTAATGCTCCATGATGTTGTATATCTTGAGTGTGGCTGCCATGTACACACCTGGGTATACAGGTAACAAACACTACCTCTTACAGTGAAGCCTCCTCTCTCAGCTTCCTGCTGCTTTTCTCCTCTGCAGATGGAGTCAGGCAGACTGGCAGGTGGAGATGATGGAGGTGGTGGCAGCGGGTCTGAGGAGAGCTTGGAGGGGAGAGAGTGCAGAGAGGGAGGTAATTAGGAACTAGGCGGTATCACAAATCTCCCAGCCACGTTGACACCCGGGGAGAGTGATCACACACTTGGAGTCAGCTCAGACAAGTGTGAAAGCCCTTCACTCCATCTCTAGGAAGAAAGAAGAAGGGAAAGATGCTGGCTGGGTAACCACACGACAGCCCCACCCCCAGCTCTCCTGCAGGAGACAGCCATGAGGTCATCCTCACACTCCCCCTCCCTCGAAGGGGACCTGGGTCAGGCAGCTGTGACACAGAGGTGTGGAAGGGCAGCGGAGAACCCTGTGAGACGAGGGAAAGGCCCTGAAAGGGTGTGCCCAGGAGAAGAAAGGTGAGGAAAGACGTCATCATGATAGCCAATCAACGCAGGGGAGATTTTAGCAAGTCCTCAGCCAATTCAAACTGCCCGTCGGCAGTGGCAAAGCATGCTTCCCACGCTTGAAAAATTAGTCCCCAAGGAAAGTGGAAATTAACATGGGTTCGAAGGCGCCTGTGTACATGTGTTATTTCTTGATAATCCTGCTGTTTGCTCAATGGAGGGATGCTAGAGTTCCTTCCTTTTCCTCTGGTTGCAGCCATTTCCCACCTGGGAAGGTGGCCCCAGGGAGCAACCTTCACTAGCCGAGGCACAGGTCCTGTGGGTGGGTCAGGCTTGCATTTCCCTTCCCATCTCAGGCCTGCCTCCTCCTTGAAGCGCTCACTGGGAGTTGGGAAGGAGAGGAAAACAGGGAAGGTGGGGTCTGCAATGGGTGGTCCCCACCGCAAGCTAAGAATTCCCACTGAGGATCTGTAGTGAGACACCTGACCCCCTGCCTCTGTCTGACCTCCTGTTCCATCACTCTCCCCTTTGCTCACTCTGTTCCCAGAACATTCCAGAATGCCTCCTGAATGACTCAGAGCCTCTGCTCCTATTGTTTCTTCCCTGTGAAAATCTCCCCACCCCCAAAAAAACACTCTTCAATTTAGATCTTTGGTTGACTATTTTCTCCTCAACACAAGGTCTCAGCTCAAAGGTCACCCCCCAGGGGGACTTCCTCTGACCAATGCAGCCTTCTATTAGTGTCTCCCCCCTACCCCCGCCCACATAACCCTAACTGCTAAACTCCATAAACAACAAAGAAACAAGCACAATAATTTTTGTTTCCTCCTCCTATGATCTCCTGTCATTAGGGAGTACATTTCATAAGAGCTAGTAGCATCCTATCACAGACAGGGCCTGGCACCTAGTAGGTGCTCAACAAAAATATTAGTTGAATAAATGACTAATTGAGTTAATGAATGGATAAACCCGTGGGCTCTGGTGCCAGGCAGAATCTGGGTTTAAATTCCAGCTCTGCTACTCACTAGCTGCATGATCTTGGGCAAGTTAGTTTTAACGTTTCTGTGCCTCAGTTTCCCCATTTATAAAATAAGGGTGACAGCGGGACGTTCTTCATGAGCTTGCTGCGTGTGTTCCATGAGACAGGGTGGGTAAGTGCTCCATATATTCTAGCTATCATCGGTTCGCTCTCTTACAAGGGAGGAAGGTAGGGCTTGGGGAAGGGTGGCTGGTCCTGGGTCACTAAAAGCCTGGGTGGGAATTGCAGCTTGGACATCCTGACCCCTCAAATTTCTTCTTCGGGATGTTGGGACATGAGTCAGGTCACAGGATGCCATTTGAGGGGGCCTGAGCACATACAGGCATGAAATGATTTTAACAATGAAAGTAGAGCTTTAGGGACAAGGATCTGGCAGATGGATGGATATGTCCCCAGAGAAACTCAGACCTTTGCTCCAGGTGGCACCGACAGGGGTGTTCACAGCAGCCCTGTTTGTAAGGAGAAAACAGGAAGTGACCTAAAGACGCTGCTCTTGCAAATCTGAATGACCGGGCTCCACGCAGCCCTGGAGAGTCTCCCAAACCTGGCCTTGAATTCGAAGGGCCAGTTACAAAAGGAAATCGTGGACAGTGGCTTCCCACCAGGGGCAAGTTTGCCTCCCGTCACCTCCAGGGACACTGACAATGTCTGGAGACATTTTTGGTTGTTACAACTTGGGGGGTGCTACTGGCATCTAGTGGGTAGAGAGCAGGGGTGCTACTCAACATTCTCCTATGCACAGGACAGCCCCCCACAAGGAAGGATCATCGAGTCCCAAATGTCAGTAGTACTGAGGCTGAGAAACCCTATAATAGATAAAACCATTTATAGAGAGCTCAAAGGTACATTCAATAAATGATATGCTTAGGAATACATATGTTTTGAGCAAACGTATAAGGAAATGCATTTCACTACACTGTTTTTCCCACAAGAACAAGATTTTGGAGGTATTCCAGTGTCAAATGCTCCATAATTATCTGCTAAATGAATGGAATAATGCCTGATAAACAGCAAATTCAGGATAGTGATATCTCAGGGTGGGATGGGGATAAAAAAAAAATGCTTTTTTTTGGTATATCAAGTATCTCTTAATGAAAAAGTGCCATGGACTTGGGGGCCAAAATAAAGTGTGTCCTGACTGCTTTTAAAGACAAACCCACCTCAGATCTGGGCTCCCCCCACAAACTCACTTTATGATCTCAGCACGTTGCCTGCGTATGTGTGGCAGTTTACTCATCTGTAAACTGAGGTCCTGCCTCCTGGGTTTACCACTCAGGCATACATCCCAGCCTCGAGTTGCTGCTGGCAGGCTGGGAAAACACTTGGAAAGTTCTGAGGAGGAGGTGGTATTATGGCCTCTGTGTCCCTTGTATCTCCTACCCCAGCCCTAGGTCACTGAGGAAGGCCACCAGTGAATGACCCTCCAAAACCGCCAAGGAGGAACTGTTCTAAATTTTGGACAGAAGGCAGCCAGCAGTAGGGCCAGGGGCTGGAGGCAAGCAGGGCCATGCATCTATCTACATGTGAATAGGAGGACGTGCACATGTGTAGTGACTGTGAACGACTTCATGTGTGTGTGCCTGGGTCCAGGCCTGAGTGTGAGTGTGCATGGAAATGTGTGTGAGCACATATGTGTCGGTAAGCATCCGATGAGGGTGTGTGCCATTGCATGTGTGAATGTATGTGTATGCATCTTTGTACATGTGATTGTGCACATGTGTGTGGTTCTGTGCATAGACATACGAATGAATGAGATGAGACAGGTGCACACAAACATTTATGTATATATATATATATATTTCCTCATTCACACACGTGTGTCTAAAGGTGTGCTGGTATACACGTATTTGTGATTGCATGCATACATATGTCTACGCTTTTCTAAAGATGTATGTCTGAGTCTCCCTCCCTCTCCCCTTTCCTTCCATCTCCTTCCATCTCCCTCCTTCCTCCCTCTCCCTCGCTTCTCCTTTTGTCCAGGTGTGCTGGCCTAAGAATGACCACCTCAGGTGGGCCTCCCAGCTTCCCTGGCTGGGGCATTCCCAGCAGGTGGGAGGCAGCTCAGGGAAGGCTCTCAGCAGGTGAAAAAATCCAGCTCCAGCTCCTACTGAGCCGCAGTGAGAAAGGAATTCCCTGCAGGCTCTTCCCTAATCCCCCACCAGATCCCTCCCCCACCTGCCTCTCTGCATATCCTGGAACAAAGGACCCTTTTGCCATTCTGTCCTCATGGGTGGTCACATTCCTGGCTGGGCTGCTTGGCTCAGAATGAAGGGTGGGGAGAACACAGCAGAGGTTTGGGGAGGGCCCTTTGGCAACCTCCACTGGCCTCTGTTTCATCCTCTGGGAAGACACTACAGAAGGGTCAGCAGGCAAAATTGTATTGCCAATGTGGACGCTTTATCAACCTCGTCACTTATCCATCTCAGGAAGTGTTTGCTGAGAACCTGGTGTGTGCCAGGCTCTCCACTAGGGACTGAAAACCCAGAGATGAACCGAATGCTGTTCTCTACCTTGCGGAGTCCATGATGGAAGTAGAGGGAGGAGGGAAGCCAGGGAGACAGAGATTACTAAAATCCTGGATTGGACATGTTGTACCAGGAGGCCAGTGCAGCATTTCCAGCCTTTCCACCGCTCCATCTCACCTGCCAGTTAGCCTGCGTCCCTTAGCATGTCATTCAAAGTCCTCTGCGATGGGGGAGAGGCAACTGGGGAAGGAAGGCTTCCTGCAGGCGCCGGTGCAGGTGTGTGAGGGAGCTGGGCCGTGAAGAACAGGCAGAGTTGGGTAAGCAGTGACGTTGGTGAGCGTGGCCTCTTGGACCAGAGGCCATGGCTTAAGAAAGAGCATGGGGCTGGCCGAGTGGCCCGGTGGTGAAGCACTGGCTTGGGAAGCCAGCGGCCCCGTTTCGGTCCCACATATAAAGGCCAGTAACAGTGCCCTCAAAAAATAAATAAATAAGAGTGCGAGCTGAGCTCTGAGCAACAGCAGTTTGATGCCCGGCCGGTGGCAGGATGGCTCAGATAAAAAAAAATATATATGTTAGAAGAAAGAGCATGGTAGCTGGAACTGCCAGATGGGCTGGTCCACAACTGATGTGATTGGGGTGGTGAGGGGCTGTGACAGGGTCTATTTATACTGATATTGGTGCACAAGGGGGACATTCCGGCTGACAACGTGCCTTCACTCCCATCACTTCACCTTTTCCTCATACCCAAGGAGGCTGATGTGATTACACCCATTTGACATCTGAAAAAACTGGAAAAAAACAGGAAAAGTGGCTCAATCCTTGCTACCCTGTAAAGGAAACACTTGGGAAAGTCCTTGAGACCCCAGTGCTGGAAGCTATCTCAGAGGATGGTGGATTCCTGCTTATGTTTTCTCTTTGTCTCAATCAACTGTTCTACCATTTAACTAGCCACTCACCCACCCACCCCTCTATCCATCTACCTATTCACCATTCCTATACTTCCACACATCTCTCTAGTCATCCTCTGATCCACCTACCTGCCCATCCACCCACCCATATACACCCTCACCCATTCATCTACCTGCCCACTATCCACCCATTCATTTACTCATCCATCCATCCATCCATCCATCCATCTATCTTCCATCCATCCATCCATCCATCCATCCATCCATCCATCCATCTTCCATCCATCCACTCACCTATCAGTGCTCCCCTCTCCATCCACCTACTCATCGTCCATTTACCAAACCATCTTCTCATCCTCCACATACCCACCAGTGCATACTTCCACCCATCCAAATAGTCACTCACCCACCTACCTATTATCCGTCCTCGCTCACCCACTCACCTATTTATATACCTACTTATCCATCAGCACACTGATCTATCCACATCACCACTCATCTATCCAGCCATTTGATCACTCCCACACACATCTACTTCTTCATTATGTCACCCATTCACCTATATTAAGTGTTCCTTTATCCACCTACTTATCCATTCAGAGACCCATTTATCCGCCCATCCATACATCCAGTTAACAAATCACCCTTAGGCTTTCCACCCATCCATCTACCCATCTATTTGATCAACCAACTCAACATCCATCTAAATACCCAATTGATCACCTTCACATTACTCCCTTCATCCACCCACCTACACACCCACCCATCCTTCCTGGCCACAGACTCCATGTGACAATCCAGGTAGGTTTAATGAAATCATTGCTGTGGGCTTGCGGGGCTCATGCTGGGACATTCCAATGGCCCACCCACTTGCAGAGGCCTGCAGGAATGGGAGGTGGAGACGGTGGTGGTGGCAGTGACTTAAATGCAATCTCCTCCGGAGTGTAAAGATCACCCATGCTCTTTCTCCCAGGCCCAGGGGAAGAATTTTGGGAACTGAAGAAAATGGGAGACAGGGTGACAGCAACCTGGGGCGGGGGGTTGGAGAAGAGAGAGGAAAAGAGAGAGACTTGTGGGTGAACTACAGAGGGGAGAGGAAGAAATAGAAATGTATGTATAGAGAAATAGGAAGTGGAATAGAGACATGATGAGAGAGTTATAAAGGCGGAGAGAGAAATGGAAGAGAGACACACGAGAGAGTATACCAGTATATTAATTACTACGGGGGAGCGCGGGAGGGTGGGGGGCAGGGCGGGCGAGAGGAAGGTGAGAAAGCCAGAGCCCAGAGCGCCTGGCTGTCATGCCCTCCGCTCTCTCATTCTGGTTCCGAACTCCTCAGAAGTCCCAGAGGCCAAAAAGAAGTTTCCGTCACCCCGGGGAGGGAGCAAGAACCCACCATGCGTAGGGAGGGTGCAGGGATCCGCTGCTGCGTGGGTTCTGCCGGCCACTCCATCAATTAGGTGATCGCGCGGCCGCGTCTGCGAAAATTACCTTTTAATTTTTTAATTACATTGTCCTCACCTGCAGCTCAACCCGCCTCAGCGAGGGGCGCGCAGAGATGCTTCTCTTGAACCGCTTTTCGGTGGCTTAAATTAGGACGCTGATTTCTCTGGAGCGCGGGGGTCTTCAGCGCCTTCGCATGCAGCCCCCTCCGCCCCTCCCCTCCCTCCGCTATGTTTATCTGCCTCAGCCCCTTCTAGGAGCTTCTGCTAACTCTTCCCCCACCCACACCGCTTCATCTACCCCCGCCATGAGACCTAAGACTGGTCCCAGGTGCAGAAGTAGCTGGGCTCCCGACAGATCTGAGTTCCAAACCTACCCTCGCTGTGTGACCCTTGGCCAGTGCCTCCACCTCTCAGAACCTCAGTTTCCCCATCTGTCACATCGAAATAAAAATAGCACCCATTTGTTTGGATAAGCCTTATGAAGTGCTTTTCCCCAAAAGTGGTCTCAGAAGGTTAGCTATAGTTCATTGATTCGTTTAGTGAGTATTTATTGAGTGCCTGCTATGGACCATGGGCTCCTGAAAGCCCTGCAGACACAGATATGAACAGAACAGAGTGTTTGCTCCTCCGGAGAGAGCAATGGTTGTGACTAATGGTAGTGGTGATGGTGACAGTGGTGATGGTGGTGATGGTGATGATGGTGGTGATGGTGGTGATGGCGGTGATGGTGATAATGGTGGTGATGGTGGTGATGATGGTGATGGTGATGATGGTGATGATGGTGATGATGGTGATGATGATGATGGTGGTGATGGTGGTGATGGCGGTGATGGCGGTGATGGCAGTGATGGCGGTGGTGATGATGATGGTGGTGATGATTGTATGCTCAGATTGTGTGCCAGGCTGTGTGAGACCCTTTGTGGGTACTGCAGATGCATGCATGGAGAGAGGAGGTGATGTTGGGAGGGCAGTGGGGATTCTGGATGGAGGAGTTGTCAGCTGAGAACAGAGCTGATCCACAACACAGATGTGAGGGAATCTTGGAGATCATATTCCCCCCGGGTCTGACAGATAGGAGCAGTGGCTTGCCCAAGCCCACCGCGTCACTGGTGGAGTGTGGGTCTGCCCTTTCACTTCCTTTTCCTCTCAGAGCCTGTGATTCTCAAAGTGTGATGCTCTGGCCAGTAGCCTTGGCATCACTCAGGAGCTTGTCAGAGATGCAGATTCTCGGGCCCGACCCTGAGACCTACTAAATCAGATCTCTGGGGTGAGGGCCAAGGACAGTTTACCAAAGCTCTCCAGGGGGTTTTCGTGTGCAGTAAACTTTGAGAAGTACAGCTATAATTGAAGCAGGATTTCCCTCATTCACTGCCTTTATTGCAGAAAATGGGTCACAATGTCCTCTTTTACGAAAATCCAGGCTGAGACATCCAATGTGCTGTAGTCTATACTCGCAGAGGTCTAGACCTGCTGATACCCAGGTTAGAATCCTCACTGTAACCCAGGCTCACACTGGAATCACCTGGGGAATTGGAGGCAGTCCAGATGCCCAAATCCACCCACAGACTCATTCCATCTGAATTTCTAGGAGAACGCCCTTCGCCTTTTTAAAGCTGCCAGGGGATTCTGATGTTCAGGGAGGGTTGACAGTGACTGCCGAGATGGAAGACCAGAGTGGGAAGTCCAAAGTCTCATTTCCAGGTCAGCCTTGCCACTGACTCACCATTTGGGGCCAAATGTGTGACCCTTCTAACATGGGACAGTTTTCATCAGTTTATCATGTGTCAGAAGCAGCTGGGGGACATGTAGAAATGGCAAATTCTACACGGGGCCCTAGCCCCAAAGTTTGATCCCTATGTAGGTTTGAGGTGGAGCCCAATAATACGCATTAAAAAAAAAAAAAAAAAAAGCTGCCAGGGAAATTTACTACAATGGCCCAAGCTTTGAGAAATCCTGATAAGAGGTGTCAGCAGGCAAGTTAAGTGTCTGCCTGAATCCTAACTCGTTCACATCTCAACACTGAGTCACAGCTTTATCTTACATCCCCATTCTGTCTCCTTTGCATCACTTTCCCTCACCTAATTCAGAGCTATGCTTTCTTCCTCTCTTGAGCATGTTTATTTAAACTCCTTTACATTCATGCTTCGTGATTAATAATTTTAAAATATCAGTCAAAGTGGTCAAGTGGCGCATTGGTTAAGAGCTGGTTTGGGATGCCAGTGGCCCTGGTTCGGATCCCACATATGAGGACCAGTGACACTGCCCTCTACAGCTAACAACAGCTCCACCTGGAGCTGTGCTGCTGTGATTCTCCAGAACAGCATAACTGCAGCCCCTGCTGCAGTGGGCTGCCACAGGCTACAGTGAGTGGCCAGCAGCCAGAGTGAGCTGCCAAGAGCCACTGTGAGTGGCTGTCCAGAGGCCAGCAACTGATCTGCCTCATCTGGGAAAAGCGTAATGACTATACCAACATGGACCAGTGAAGCAACGTCTTCCACAACTAGACTGAAGAACAAAAAGACAGCAACTCGTCTGTTCCCCTTCCCCGATTCCCCAACGCTGTTCCCCTCCCCCAAGTCCCCAATAAAAAAATTTTTTTTTTTGAGGGCAGTGTCACTGGCACTCATATGTGGGACTGAATCAGGGCCACTGGCTTCCCAAGCCAGCACTTAACCTAAAATCTTAAAAAAAAAAAAAAAAAAAAATATCAGTCAAGGGAGATGCAATTTTTTGGGGGGGCAGTTCAGAAAGAAGGTCCTTCTCCCCCATCCACTATATTACTCTTATCAAAATTCTCAAAGATCCTTATACTAAGCTCCTGTTTTAAGAAAAGGAGACACAGAGACGGCTGGTTAGCTCAGGTAGTTAGAACGCAGTGCTCATAACACCAAGGTTGCCAGTTTGATCCTCACATGGGCCACTGAGTTGTGTCCTCCACAACTAGATTGAGACAACTGCTCGACTTGGAGCTGATGAGTCCTGAATAAACACACTGGTCCCCCTGCCCCCGAAAACAAATTTTTTTAAAAAGGAGACACAACCGAGACCAGATTTACTGTCCCACCTTCCCCAACTAGGAAACCAGACAAAATATTGAACATAAGTTTCAGATATTGGACACCAAGCAGCCCAGGCTTCTGATCCCCAAGAGGGAAGTAGATGATATGAGCTATATAAGAGTCAGCAGGACACAACACAAGGAGAGCAAACCCACAGAATGTGATGGCTTCCTGATCTCTTCCTCGAGGTAGAGATCAGAGTTCTAGACCACAAAACCCTGAGGGAGGCACTATTTTAAGCCACATTTTTACAAAGAGGGAAGCACGGCAGAGAAATGTTAAAAGGTTTGATTAAAGTCTGCATAGCTAGTATTAGGTAATGGAGCCGGGAATCGAACCCGGAGCCCACACTCCTTGCCAAAACCCGAACCTGTGAATGTCAGGCTAAAATATTTGGATGTTTTCTCTTTGCAATAGGAAACTATGGAGGGTTTCAGGAAAGAACTGGAGAGTGGCTTCAGCCAAAATGCAATCCTATCTCCACAGTGGAATAATTGCTTTTCTTTTCGGTCAGACCCCAAAAGACATTCAGCAAGAAACCCAAGGTGATCTATTAGCCAGGGTAAGAAGGCTGGGACTTAACCCTTCAACTCTGACCCCCTGGGGAGAAGCAAAACATTTCTATTCTGTGCTGTGGATTTCTTGTCTTAATAAAGATGGAGCTGGGGGTAGAGGCAGTGGGGAGAAGGAGGTGTTTCTAATTGGAGACAAAAAAAACCCCCTGCAATTTTATCTCAGCCTCAAGCGGAGATCAGCCATGCCAAAATCTCTGTATTATTGATAACAATAACGGTGGCGATTATTATATTTTATTTTCCAATCGTGGTAATTATTGTACATTAAGTCATTAGCATTCATTATCCCTACAATGTGTAATTAGGACAATGGTGGGTAGATTGCTCTTGACTGTAATGAAGTTTTTCTAATTGTAATTTATTGGCATCAAATTACCTTTCTTAAAATGAATCTGAACATCACACTCTTAATTCTGGGGAGGGGGGTGGCAATTCTTTTTAATTAATGTTTCTTGTTTGTGTCATGCAGGGGGAGCTGGCCGACCAATCCAATCCCCTGTGTCTGCGAGGAAGTTAACCAAGAATATCAAATGCATTCTTGAATCAGCCATCTATCACGGCACATTTTTGTCCTCCCCATCCGCCTCCCCACTTCCATCTTTCTCTCCTCTCCTTCTAAGCAGCGGGCACAGGGGGAAGAAAACAAAAACTCACCATTTACCAACATGGTTCGCTGAGGAGACAAGAGACAATGATGCCGATTATTTAAGCCAATTTGTTGCAAAGTGTGAGAAGAATATATATATATATATTTTTCTCCTTCAAAAATGGCAGAAGAGCCAGCTTCTTCATGTTTTGGAGGACATGGATATTGGTGGTGGCTTTGGGTTTTGTCATCTGCAAATTTTTATTGTGAGGTTCAATATAGGGTGGTGAGTCTTTCCCCTTCCCCATTCCTTTCCGATATAATTGGCTAAAGTGGCCTTTCCAAAAATATGAGTCTAGTCTTGTTTCTAGAAAGGCTGAGTGAGATGTCTCAAGACATTTATTTCTACTGTTGTAAAGTAAAATTGCCTACATTTGACTGGTTTTGACCTACAAAAATGGCAATTTAATGACTCACATGAATCTATTCGCTGGGATGGTAATCAATAAAATGACTCCTCCCCAAAGATGATTAGGAAGGAGAGGAAGGCCATTCATTAGTTTTTAGGCAACTGGATGAGTAGAAGGGTGTATGTAAGGGAGGGCATAAGAAAAGGTGGGGGCAGACTGAGGCTACATGGAGAGGAAGTGGCCTGGAGAAAGGGGCTGAACTTTGCTTGTCACCCATCATGTACCAAGCATAGATCAGGCCCTTTCTGTGCAGCAGTAAAGTCACCTCCTCAAGGTGGTAAGTGGTTCCACCTCAGTCTCTCTTTTTTAAAAAATTATTATTATTATTATTATTATTTTTTTTTTTTTTTGAGGGCAGTGTCACTGGCCCTCATATGTGGGACCGAACTGGGACCGCTGGCTTTCCAAGCTAGCGCTTAACCACTGCACCACTCGGCCAGCCCTTCATTACATTGTTTTGTTTTTTTTTCACCCAGTCTCTTGAAATTCCAAACATCTGCACTTTCTACAGCTCCACCCTGCCCAGAAATGAATCACTATCAGTTATTCACACCTTAGACCAGATATGAGACCAGCCTGGTCTTCTACCTACTAAAGTTGACCTTAGTTTCCCAGTAAAGAGATGTTAGCTTGGATACGCTAGAAAGGAAGACTTTTTAGGTCCTGAAATCCTAAAATCCTACTGCCACTGAAATCTGACCTAGGAGGCAGATGTCTCCTTCATTTATTCATGGGGACCCCTTCAGGTTGGTTTGGGTAGGAAGACTTTGGCCTCGTGCAGTTGGGGTCTGGTGCCACTTCTATGCTGAGGCTCCAGGAGAACACGTGACCTCTGATGGCCTTCATGCATAAGGGGCTCATGAGGCTACCAGCTGCCTGGTTAGCCTCTAGAGAAGACACTTCCCTGGTCCGTGGAGGCTGGGAAAGGGCTTGGATCTATAATCAGGACTTGAGGAATCTTGGCAAGTTACTAAAAACCAGCACTTTGGGTCTGATTAATTAATTGGCAGAACTCATGGACAAAGTTGCTGCCTTCTAAGAGATGCTGAAAGCCTTTTGGCCCCATCCTGGTCTGGTTCTGTGAACCTGGGAGTGGCATTGGATGCTTCAGCACCAAGGACAGAGGTCAAGCTGGCTGGCTACACACAGTCCACCCCAAACAGGCCAGAACAGGGGGGCCTTTTAAGATGAGCTACACACAATCCTAGAGTTTCTAGGGATCTCCTGGGGTCATCTTGTTCAATCCCCTGCCTTCTCAGGTGGCACTCCTCTTTCTTGTCTCTCAGGACAAGAACGCTGATCCCTTTATGTTATGATCTTATTCTAGCCCTGCCACTTACTTAGCTGGGAAAATTTGTAAAATGGATGACTGAAAATCAGGCTCTGAAGATTAAAGAAATTCTGCGTGTAAAAGATCATAGCACAGTACTTGGCCCAGTGAGCACTCAATAAGGGGCAATCACTGCTATTGTTCTGGAAACTGAGTTTATAGCCGTTATTAATAATAATGATAATGGGTTTTTGGAAAAGTCATTTTTTTCTGTTTTTCGTTGCAAAAATGCGTCATGACTTTTCTGACAACCCAATAGTAACTTCCTTTTATTGAGTGCCTACTGTGTGCTAGGTCCTGTCTTAAATGCTATAAACATCTCACTTAATACCCTCACCAACCCTGTTACAGATGAGAAGTTGAGCCAGGGAAAGGTTAAGGAACTTGGCTAAGGTCACACAACTGCTAAGTGGCCGAGCAGGAATTTGAACCAGGGTGGTCTGGTAGCAGAGCCTACATTTATACCATGAAGTCAGATGGTTTGTTATAGTTCAGCTATGAGCACTCAACAACTAGAAACTATTATTATTATTAATTATTATATTATTACCACAAGAACCAGCACCATTTCTCTACCATGAGTGTTAATTAGTTCTCTTCCTTCTCCCAGTCCTTTCACAAAAATAGGCTTTGATCAAGGGGCAGATGGACTAAAGAGAAGGGTGCCATGAAGAAAACAAAGGTCCCCCAAGAGAAAGCATGAGGCACAGTGCTGGGAACCCTGGGAGGATGTACAGACAACTCCTAGCTTTTGGGAGCTCCCAGGCTAGGAGGCGAGGTAGACAAGGGTACAGATAACCACAGAACCAGGTGTATAATACCACAGGTAAGACACCAAATACTATGGGAAATCAGGAAAGAGAGCGGTTTTCATTAGGGAGTAGCTTGATGGAGGACTTCATGGAGGAGGGGACCTTTGAGCTAGGATGCTAAGATGTGCAGGATTGGGACAGCATGCCAGAGACAAGAGGCTGAACTGGGCACTGGACTGGGTTGCTTTCCTTCCCCCTCTTCCTCATTCCTCCATCCTTCTCGCCTCTCCTTCCCCCTCTCCTCTTTACCTCCCTCCTTCCTCCGCCTCTCCCTGCTCTTCCTTTTCTTTCTTCTCTCCACCCTAAATTATTTCATAACAAAGGATTGACTCACCCCATCAGGGGATCTGCCAGATACTCAGAACATGAACCCAGATACGCCTTCCTCACTGTTTCAGACTCCAGGCTTGGAGTTGACATGGAAGCTGGATGGAAATTGGGGCAAATTCTGTTGTGGTTGAGGCAGCACCTTTGTTGAGGACAAAAGCTTAATACCCACTCCCAGGAAAGGCAGTGTGAGAATGGCTTCCATCCAGTAGCTGCATGGCTGCTCCTGCAAATTTTACCCTGTAAAAATGAGAATGAAATGGGGGTTCCCTTTTCACAGGATCGTCGTGAGGGTTAAATGAAATCATCTACATAAACGTCTTTAGCATCATGCCAGGCACTTAGTAGATGCTAAAAAAAAAGTTCCCTTCCCATCTCCTTTAATTAATGAATCTCTATATTTAAAATGGGGTCTCTGGCTTCAGCGTGGCAGCAGGTCCTGATGGGGTTGCTGGCAGAGGAGATGGAAGGCAGGGGAGACTATCTCACTCGTGATGGGGCGAAGGTGGGCAGCGTAAATCTAATTTCTCGGCGAAAGCTGCAATTTCCCAGCCCTTTTAATTATTTTTTTTTTATGATGGATACAAATTAAAAATAAACTGTGTGTCTCGATCACAGCAGGGATTAAAACTGTTCCTTAATTGTTATCTTTGAATCAATCTAGCTTCCATTAGCTCTGCTTCCTGAGGTATAATTGAGGTGTGTGTGTGTGTGTGTGTGTGTGTGTGTGTGTGTCCTTCCTGGTTTTGTGGGAAAGGCACCTATCTTTATTTGATGTGCCCAGTTGTCATTTGCAAACTCCCATTTCCTTTTTTTCCTTCTTCTTTGCTAAATACCTTGAGGGACAGTAGATTTGAGGGGACTCGAACACTAGATTCTTCATCACCATCCCATTATTCCTAAAATGTTTATTTCAAAAACCAATGTGCTGTGTATTATATACAAAGGCGCACTTTTTGATTGGGCTAAGGATGTGAGTGGTGACCTACAGTCCATACACCAGGAACGGTTAAGCTCGATTTCTTCCTAAATGAGGACTTCTCTAAACTGTGAGCTCCACAAGGGCAGGGGTACCTGTCTGTTTTGCTCACTGCTGTATCTCTAGAACCTAGAACTGTGCCTGGTACCTGGTCGGGTCTCTTGAAATATTAATTGATTTAACTCAAGCATGTCCCTAGGAGAACAGTATACAAACACACAATGCTAAGTCCATAGATAGGCAGTGCTCAGGAAAACACAGTCCCTGTTCATTTTTATCACAGATTATCGAAGCTCAGATGGGCCATCCTGAGACCATTTTTCCCCTTAAATTATGTTTTAACATGTGCAATCTTACTAGTTGCTATTATCAAGCCCTTGCTATATATCCATAGTACTTTAAATCTATCATTGCTAATTCTCAGACACTCTTTTTTTTTTTTTTTTTAAAAGGATTTTATTGGGGAACTGTTTTTCCAGGACCCATCAGCTCCACGTCAAGTAGATGTCTTCAATCTAGTTGTGGAGGGCGCAGCTCCGTGGCCTATGCGGGGATCCAACAAGCAACCCTGATGTTATGAGCCTGCACTCTAACCACCTGAGCTAACCCACCGCCCCTCAGACACTCTTAAAGAGATAGAATCATTTGCCCAAAGTCCCAGCTGGGGATAGGGGCTGGGATTTGAACTCATGTCTGCCAGTCTCCTGATGTTCACGATCTCCCTGGTCTCTCTTCTTCTCTACCTCAACTCATTTATTTATTGCAACTAAGCAAAGTAAGGGATTTTGGCCCCACTTTTCGGGTGAAGAAAATGAGACCCGGTGAGGAGTCTTATTATTCACGTGGAGGTGAGTAGGTGTCATACATCGCGTGTGTGGGGACCTCATGCTATTGGCCTGTGTATAAAGTGTGGGTTGCTACCACAGCCTGCCCTGCTTTCCTATGCTGGGCATCTAACCAGATGGAAATTTAAAAATGAGAACTTTGAAAAACAAAAACGAGGACTTGGAATCTAATAAAGTTCATATACGGAGAGAATGGCTGCATGATTCTCTCAGCCAGAAGCTTAGAGGAAATTGTATAACTAGAAAGGGGTTAAGCAGCATGCTTGGGAAACAAATGGAGCATTTGTTCATATATGCTTTGCACAAATATTTGAGTACCTACTATGTGGGTAGGAAGTTCTGGGGGACTCGGCCTGCGGGGTGCAGTGAAAGTGGGGAGAAGGTATGAGAGGTAAGCTCATTAGATGTTGGGATGAGGGAGAAGAAGGGGTGAAGTTTCAAAGAGAATAACTGCATAAAAATTCATAAACAGTGCTGGCCGCGTGGCGCGGTGGTTAAGCAGCCCTGGGTCAGGTCCCACATATGAGAGCCAGTGACACAGCCCTCAAAAAACAAAACAAAACAAAAAAATTCATAAACAGACAAAGCATCTCACAAATATTGAGTGAAACAAAAAGCCAGATTCAACTAAGCACATACTGTATGAGCTCACTTACATGAAGTTCAAGAAAAGACCAAAAACTCAGTGGTCACATAGAAGTCAGAATAGTGGATGAATCAACTGGGGCACTTCTTGTGGTGGTGGGGAAGACACACAAGGGGTCTTGTGGGAGCTGGAAGGTTCCAGATCTTGGATCTGGGTGGTGGTTATAGGGGTGTGTACACCGGTGACAATTCATTGAGCTGGACACTTAAAATGAGTGCACTTAACTGTGTGTAAGTTGTGTAATAAATATAAGAGTGATAAATGAGTAAAAGCATAAAAATACAAATAAGCAGAAACGAAAAGAAATAATTTTAAAAAGTAAAAGGAGCAATTACAGAAAGTGTGGCTTTAATAATTAAAAACATAGAAGAGTGTAAAAAATAAAAGATGTTTGAAGATTATGATGCCCCATAAAAGGACACCCAGCTCTCTGGGTATTTAAAAAAAATTTTTAAATTGTTTTTTCATTTTCAGTTACAGTTGACATTCAATATTATTTTATATTAGTCTCAGCTGTACAGAGACTAATGTGGTTAGACATTTATATAACTTATCCAGTGATTCCTGTTCCCCATCCTTCCCGATTAATCTAGTCTCCGCCTGGCACTCTTCCTATACACAGTTGTTGCAACATTACTGATTATATTCTCTATGCCGTACTTACGTCCCTGTGGCTATTTTGATATCTTGAGACTCTGCTTTGAGTTGAAAAATTAGGTTCCATTCCCAACAGGAGTTTCACCTAGGACACTACGTGGAGCGCCCGTGAATTGGGGACAGCTTTCGTGAACATCATATGAGTATCGACACAGAAGGCTCCCTGTCTATGGACCATCATCACAGGCTTGGGATCCTGCAATGGTCATTCGTGCTGTTCCCAGAGGTGTGGTTCTCTGCTTGCCAGGCATGTGCTAGGAATGTGCTGCTTAGCCAGTTGAAGGAAGCCATGCAACTTGCTTTGGTCAATGTCACATTCTCTACTCTCCTGGTTTCTGGTGAAAAAAAAAAAAATCACAGTGTCATCTATGTTGAGTCTTTCTGAGTTTCCCTTTGCAATCATGGAAGGTTGGGGCCAGAGGGTGCCTCTGTCAAGCTGGGACCTCAAGTTACCACAAGGGTCAGAGCCTCTTTGCTAACCCACAATGCAAGGAGAATGTTGGTTACCATAGCAAAACTTAGCCCACACAGACACACACAACAGCTCTCCTGGGACAATACACTTAGATGCCAGGTGGATTTTTCTGGGGTGGATTGCTTTGTTATTATTTAGGAACCCATATACAGAAAGGTTTTATTTTATACCTCATGATAATAAAACACCAGAAATGATCTAAATAATTTTCAACAGATGACTGGTTAGAATGAAATCCTAATACAGCCATTGAACATAAAAGAATAGAAGATAGAGAACTTTACCTATGAATATGGATTTGTAAAAATGTGTATACACACAGGCAAAAGAGCATGCAATACACTAAAATGTCACTAATGATTCACTGTAGTGAAAGGGGGTTACAAGGAATTTTGGGGGTGATTTTCCATACTTAGAATCAGTAAAAAAAAATACAACTATGAATTCAAAAATATTGTTTAAGAAGAGTTGTGAAATAAGATAAAAATAAGTTTTACATAAAGTTTTTTTATGCAAAGTAGAGAAAGGGTACAAGATGTATACAGAATAAGGTGAAACTTGAATATTTCTGCATTGGCAAAAAACAAAGACTGGAAGGATACATACTAAGATGGGTTGTCTGGGGAGTGTGATTTAGAAAGCTTTCTAGAAACTTCACTTTTTCTGGATTTTCCCACTTTCTATGATAAGCACGTATTAGTTTTGTAATAAGAGATGCTGTAAAGACCCGTGCCAGTCCCGGTATCTTGGTAAATCCTAAAATGCCTCTTCCACTTCCTGTCTCTCAGAGCCCTAGCTCCTCTCATCTGTTTTATTAGCATCGAGACTTGTCCTTCTCGTAGATTGACTGGGGTAAAATGGAATCCTAATTTCTAGTGGTTCTGTTTTGACTTGGCTCTGAAAAAACAAAGCAAATCAACACCAAAAAACAATGCCACGCTCCCTGAAAAAAAATTAATAGGAACCGCATAGTTTTCACTCAAAGAGCTGATAACACAGATATACACACCCAGTTTAACACAGTGACAGTAACCCATATGCACTTTCTAGAAATTGCCAGAACCAATTGCTGTTTCCATGGAAGACTTCTTTCAAAGTTTTCTTCCAAAGATGTGATGTATGGTTGACTTTCTTAGGCTGGCAGAGAACGTGGAAGAAAATGAGCAGCTCCTTGTGTGCCATCGCTGGCCAATCCAGGGAGGGTCCTCCCTGCCCCTGAAGACTGCTGGGCTAACCTGGCTGTGGCCCTGAGGGTCCCCAAACCTCCCCCGCCCATGCCCATGCTCTGTCCCCTGCCCACATCCTTTTCCTCAGCCTCTCGGGTGGCTCCATATTCCTTCTAACCTTCCTATAGGCAATTTCCTCCATCCTGAAGCCCCTTCTTTCTCTCCTCACTTGGCAGAGTCCCAGCTGGCGACCAATTCTTTCTTGGTGTGCTTATGTGTCCAATACCTGCCCTTCGCACTGGATGTGCACTCCAAGAGGGCACAGAATTTGTCTGTTTTGCTCACTGCTGTGTCCCCAGAGCCTAGGACAGTGCCTGGCACCTAGTAGCCACTCACCTAATGTTTGTTGAATGAATGAATAAATGAATGAAAGAAACTCATGTAAGTCTGAATCACCCATGCCCACCCTGGTAGAAAGAGGACCCCAGGGGTCCAGTCTCTTTGTCTTTGGTCAGTTGGGTTCTCTGACCCAGAGCCACAACATGACTTTCATGGGCTCCTTCTCCCATAAAAAACACAAACAAAAAAAAACATGAAAAGTTATATTTCCTGACTGTGTTGGTATAAAGATAAATATAGTCCAGGCTGGATACTTGACAAGATCTGCATTTCTGCATTAAGATCATATTTTTTCTTTGAATTTTTTTTTTTTTTTGAGGGCAGTGTTACTGGCCCTCACATGTGGGACCAAACCGGGGCCGTTGGCTTCCCAAGCCGGCGCTTAACCACTGCGCCACTCTGCTGGCCCTTTTCTTTGATTTTAAAGGGAATTAACGTTAAAAAAATTTCGGGGTCCCCAAGCACCGTGTCTACTGTGCCTAAGTGAAGGCATCAGCCTTGTGTTGATTCAGTCCCCTGTTCATTCATTCATTCACCCATTCATTTATTTATTCCACAAGAAATTGTAGAGAACTTTCTCAATGCCAAGACCTGGGGATCCCGTGGTGGGCAGGAACAGCCACTGTCCCTGCCTTCACATCACTGGTATTTTACCAGGGCACACAGATGTTGAACAAACACGCCAAGAAACAATTGTGTAACCACCTGGTTAGAAGGTCTTTTGAAAGCCAAGAACAAGGAGATGTGAGGTGGTCTGGTGGAGAGGGAGGGTCAGTAGCGGCGCTTTCCCAATCTGAGCTGCAAGTTAACTCTGCCAAGAGGGTGAGAAAAGCATCCTAGGCAGAGAGACCCTGGTATGAGCAAAGGTCCTGAGGCAGGCTTGTAGAGGAACTAGCTGGAGGCCAGAGGTTTGGGGGAGAGAGAGGGACAGGGACCTCATGTGCTTCTTGAGTCTTGTTAGGAAGCCACAGCTGTCCCCTAGGACTCTTGTCCCCTTATCCCTGATTCTCATTCCCCCATTCTCATCCCAAACTAGTCAAGGAAACCTAGGCCACCAGGCTCTGGGCACACAGCAAGCATCCGGGAGGGCCGGTTTGATTAGATCACTGTCAGCAAGGACGGGAGGTTAATTGCTATTCTCTTTGTGAGTCTGGCTTGGCGGGGCAGCTCTGCTCACGTGTGTGTGTGTGTGTGTGTGTGTGTGTGTGTGTGTGTGTGTGTACATTCATTTGTAGGGAAGTTTGGCCTCGGGCTAGGGGAAGGCCGCAGGGGCAGGGGGTGGGTTGCACAAGATTTCTTTGCGAGTTCTGAGCCTTGTCTTGTCCTGTGCTCAGCAAAGAGAAGTACTTAACAAGCATTAAGGGACACAAATAATTCTCCTTTTCTCCTCTCCGCCTATTCTTCCCTCTCTCTTTTCTTGTAAATCCCGCTCCTTGCATGTGAATAGCGGAATGGCTTCATCTGGGACCTTTAATCAGATCCCTGGTAGGCACTAGGAGGGCAAAGTGCCTCAGGGATTACCTTTTATTTTCGGGTTTCTCTCCCCCAAGTTTTGCCATCGCCCCTCCCCCCTCCCCCTGCCCTGTTTTCCTCCTTGGCGTTTGTTCCCCCGCAGAAGTAAGTAAGGAAGGCTTAACGGGGCGGGGGAGGGGGGCTTACAAATTTAAGGGGATCGGGCCCTATTCAGCAGGCCTTGTCCACAGTCTTCCCGCTTTTGTTCTCCGGCTATTCTTCAGCTGATTTCTTCACTCCAGTAAAAGCACTTTAATTCCCTTTTTGATACGGAGAATCTGTCCTCTTCCCCTCGTGGCCTCCCTCCCTCCCTCTCTCCACCCCACACACCCCATTTCACTTTCTCAGACCCTTTATGCGGCGTCCTCATCCGCCCCAACAAAGACCCAACATCCTCGCAAAGTATTTCTTTCACCGATCAAGTGAGGCTGCAGAGAGTCAGGGGGAGGGGGAGGGGAGCCGAGGGGCAAGGAGGTGGAGAAGAGGGGCCTTCTCTAGGACTATAGCCCCCAAACCCGGCCTGGGCAGACCCTTGGCTTCGGACTGCACCCCATTCAAAGTCTTGGATGCTGGCACGTGTGTGGGGAAGGAAAGTGTGTGAGCTTGTGTCTGGGTGAGCGTGACAGGGGTAATAGAGACATCTGAGGCCTGCTGGGGGCTTGGTCAACATTTCTGAAAGGAGCGGAGGTATCCCCGGAAACTCCATTCCCGGAGAGGACAC
This sequence comes from Aselliscus stoliczkanus, assembly GCA_033961575.1. Taxonomy (NCBI): domain Eukaryota; kingdom Metazoa; phylum Chordata; class Mammalia; order Chiroptera; family Hipposideridae; genus Aselliscus; species Aselliscus stoliczkanus. Next base: position 8,777,520 of record CM066736.1, read on the forward strand.
AGGGCGTCCATTCTCCATCAAAATCCTGAGCTCTCTTGGGTGCATCCCAGCTGAGTAACCAGCAGGACCCCAGGCAGGACTTTGCAGCCGCATGAAGATGTGTGAGCCCTGGAGGAAAATGATGGGCTGCAAAATATGAAAATTCATTAAAGAAATAAATACACACATACAGAATACAAAAACAAATCATGTATTTCTTGTCTGCTGTACTAATGGTTCCATTGACACTCCTAAAAGTTTCACGGCATATGAAAACAATTGGCGAGGCAGGTTTTCTTTTTCTTCCCATGCATGACCTCCCTCCCTCGCTCCCTCCGTCCCCCCTAATAATATAGCGAACACCCGTGGGCCAACCCAAGCCTAGAACACTGCAGAGCTTACCCTAACTGGGCACACCCTGCCTGATTTCGGTCCCTTCCTTTCCTGTAAGAGGTAGTCATCTTTCTAAGCTTTGTCTTTCTCTGTTGAAATACTTTTCATCACGTATTTATCTTCCCCAAACAATATCCCCTTTAGTTTTCAGTTCAGATTTTTCTCCTTCTGCAAGACATTGGCAAGCATGCCTGGGGATGGCCAGACAGTCCGAGCCAACTGTCATTCAGTGAGCACCTTATAACCAAATTTCAAAAGGAAAATGTGTAAAGACCTTACAAATATTTTTCTTTTGCAGCAAAACCCGCTCCACGTCACGCTCTTGGTAGGTTTTTACGCTGCGGGAAGGAGCCTTCCAGGTAAGCGTGCCTACTAATATCTGAAAGTGATTCTGCCTCGAATCCCAGTTTCATCGTGGGATTAAGTTGTGCTGGCATTGATCAGCCTTTGTGTCCCCATCTATGAAATGGGAACAACAGATAAGCTCGGCTTTTCATTGAGGAAAAAAAAAAGGGGTGGGGGGAGGAACTGAGCAAGAAGCAATGTGCCTGCTTCCCACACTAGCAAGACAAAGTGAGCTTTCTGATCTTCGCTTCCTTCTGTCTGAGATGTGAGAAAGATGACTCCCTCTTAAAAATGCCCACAAATCGAAGCAGGGCCATTTAAAAGAAAGTGGCCAAGGCCCTAATAGCCCAATTGGGAGTCTGAGCGGCAGAAGGGCTAGCTGCTTCTCCATGCCAGAGGATGGGCAATTACCACCAGGCATTTTCCCGGTGAAATAGAAGGTAGAGAAATAGCAAGTAGGAGCCCCAATTATCAGGATGAAAAAAACCCCACAAAAAACCTTCCCTCATTCTTGTGTTGCAAACTGCATTCGGTGAGACTCCGGGGCAGTTAGAGTGGTTAGGAGACTACGTGGAAATTCAGGAAGGATAATGTCTGGCCTTTCTTAGCCCAAAGGCTGGGCCCAGAGAGGAGGATGGATGGTTTGGAGCCCATATGAATTGCTTCTCCTTGCACGTTGGTTATGAGACCAGAGCAAGCGTGTCATTTCCTGCTAACTAAAGCAAGTGGTGTGTGCCCACTGGTGCTTCCAGACATGCAGACAGAAAGGACTGTGTTTCTCTAGCCACCACGAGAATTTTAGGCAGGGGTGTGCTGGTAAATGCTTAACAAATGGCTTAAAAAAAAAAAAAAAGCAAATCTATCTGATTTGTAGAGCTTGTCAATTTCCATGATGTAAATATTCCCAGCTGAAGTGGTCAAACAGAGTTGGGGAGAGATAAGTACCAGCACACCATGTGGGGTGCATTCACCACACAGATACGATCAATTTAAATAACCTCAGGAGCATAGGTAATAGTAAAATGTAGCAAAATAATAAGGAAATGGTGAATTTTGAGTATGTGCTACCTTTGATGTTAATATGATTTAATTGTCAGTTTATTTAAGAGGGACAGTTTATTGGTGGCCACACTGAACATGTGGCCTGCCAAATTCCTGTAAATGTTGCTGATGGTCTCTTGGGAACCAGCTGGCGCTGGCTGGAGCACCCTTCTTTGCAGAGTTTACTCAGAACCCACCTACTCCTGTGTGCTTGTCTGTGCTCCCTGACTTCAATCAGCAAATCCATCACTGTGTGATAAAAAGAGATCATCAGGGGCCGGCCGAGTGGCGCATTGGTTAAAAGTTGGTTTTGGTATGCCAGCAGCCCTGGTTCGGATCCCACATATGAGGGCCAGTGACACTGCCCTCTACAGCTAACAACAGCTCCACCTGGAGCTGGGCTATGTGAGCCCCGGCAACGGTGTAGGCTGCAGCCCTTGCTGCAGTGGGCTGCCATAGGCTACAGTGAGTGGCCGGTGGCCAGTGTGAACGGCCAGCAGCCAGCATGAGCTGCCAGTAGCTGCGGTGAACAGCCATCCAGAGGCAGGCGACAGATCTGCCTCACCCGGGAAGAGCGCAATGATGATACCATCATGGGCCAGTGAAGCAATGTCCTCCGCAACTAGACTGAAGAACAAAAGACAGCAACTTGTCTGTTCCCCTTCCCCGATTCCCCAACGCTGTTCCCATCCCCCAATTCCCCAATAAAATCTTTTTAAAAAAAAGATCATCAGGCAGTTTTCCACTCCTCTCTCTGAAAAAGAACCTTCCAGGCAACCCCCAGAGGCTGTTGTTTTCAGATTAGGAAAGCGACATGCTTTTTATCTCCTTGCCTAGAGCTTTTGTGTTTTTTTGATCATAAGACTATGGCCTCATCATGTGCCCATGTTCATTCAACAGTGAACTCTGAATGCCTCCTATGTGTCAGTCGTGGGAGAGGGAGATGGTGTGGGCTCAGTGACAGGCAAACCTTGGCAGGCAAGGCAGAGACCCAGCAGCCCAGGCACAGACGGGGGACAAGATGGGGACTCAGCCTTGCGGGGTCCCTGTACTTCCTTATGGATCAGGGTTCTCTGGAAAGCCTCCTGTTTGGCTGACTGGGCTCCCCTCTCCCATTTGCGAACACGATTTCTCCCCTTTGATCCCTAGAATATTCCTAAATTAGCTGATATAGTTCGATTGAAAAAAGGCTCATGTAACTTGATTACAGAGCTCCTTTTTTACCACCTGGCACACATTAGAAAGCCCGGTAATACAAAGTGTTGGTGAGAATATGGGGAACCCATGTGCTTAGAACATTGGCATGACTTTGTCCTATTAACTATACATACATTCCATGACCCAGGAACTTCACTCTTGGGCAGAGAGGCCATGCCAGTCTGTAAGGGGTCACATACGAAGATGTTTGTCACAGTGCTGTTTTTGGTGGGGGGTGTTGAGCAGCACAGGTAAATGTGGGACAGATGCTGTGGCAGGTGCCTCTGATGCCTCATGCCACATCCCCCTGGCCTCCTCCAATTGCCACCCCGCATCAAGAGTGCCCATCTCCAGCAGGGGCTGTGTGCCTTTCTCTGGCTTCTCTGATGAGGGCAGGTTCGGTCCACAGACCACAGGGGGCATTTTGTGTCCCCTGGGGAACTCTTTAAAAAATTGACTCCGTTATTTCTTACGACGTACGAGGTGTGTGTGTCCGATAATAAAACTGTGGCCATTCAGAGCTCTTGAATTCAGTAATTATGTGGTGGCTATGTTGTGGTCCTTATTCTTAGAAAATACACACTGGAGTACTCAGGGGAAACATGGTAAGTGGTCCCACAGAGAAGAAAGTAGAGAGAGATAGAGAAAACATGTCAAAATATTAACACTTGGGGAATACCAAGAGTATACCAATGGTCATGGATTTATTGTGCTTGATACTTTCCATTAGGTTTGAAACTTTTCTAAATAAAAAGAAAAACAAATATAGGAGGGTGGCATTATTATTATCCCCATTTTACTGATGGGGAAACTGAGGCACCTGTAATACATGCTCTAGAAATAGTAGCTGTTTGATTATTTATATGATGAGGCTCAGGGACATCCCATAACCTGTTCATAATCACACAGCATGAAAATGGAGAGATTTTGACATTGAAAAGCCCCCTCTGTCCCACCTCCAAAGGGTAGGTGGACCTCAGGCAGGGTTGGATGAGGCAGGGGTTAGAGAATGGACTCTCTCCAGTGGGCCTTCCAATCAGTGTCCTCCCAGCTCCAGGGCGAATCTTTGAGGAGCCCCCTTTCTTCCCTCCCTCCCCACCCCACAGGAGCCTCTCCTGGGAACCCATTAACACCCCCCCTTCCCGTGAGCTCTTCCACCCTCTGCAGCAGCACCTCCACCGGAGGGGCCTGGCAGGCTGGGGATATTTACCAGCAAATACTAGACGTGTGTTAAACACTCTGCCGGCAGCTTCTCCCCACCCGGCAATGTTTGCTCAGCAAACACCACTAATTCCCCTATTCTAACCACCTGGGCTGGGGCCCCCGGAGGAAAGCTTGTCCTTCACCAGCCTCCCGCCCCCACAGCTCTGCATACCCCTGGCCCCCAACAAGTTCTTTGGAGCAGAGCCAGGCTCTCTCTCCAGCCCCATGTACCTAGAAAAAGTGTGGGGAGACCGAGTGCCCCTCTGGTTTGCTGGGGTGTCCAGGCCTCAGCAATGTCTCTAACAGAATTTTTCCAGCTCTGGGATTCTGGGATGAGGCTGGAGGCGAGTTTAGCAAATTCTTCTCTCTCTGCTCTCTGTTTCATCCATCCTCCAAGATCCAGGAAACCAGCTTATTCCAGCTCTCTCTCTCCTATTCATTCATTCATTCATTCATTCATTCATTCATTCATTAATCAGGTATTTTCTGAGTGCCCACTGTGTGCCAGGCAGGGCTGGGTGGTGGGGAACACAACCGGTGCCCATGACTAACCTAATCAGCACCTCCGGGAGCTGATTTAATCAAGCAGTTAGCAAACAAATCCACAGGATGGAAAAAAAGGGTGACGTAGGGGGTGCTGCTAGCAAGGGTGGTCCCAAAAGGCCCCCTGGGAGAGGGGATGTGTGAGCTCAGATTTGAGTCAGTCACATCAATATAACTGATTTTCCCTTTTGCCTCAGGCTCAATGTGTTTCACTCAGCATGGCACTGTTACAGATCCCGTCTTTATTTAAAATGTTGATAACTTATTTGTCATACATTTTTAAAATTGAAATAAAATTCACAGAACAGAAAAAAGCTCACCATGTTCACCATTTTAGAGCGCACAGCTCATTGGTTTTCAGACCATTCCCTGTGTTGTGCGACCATTCCCACTAATCCAGAACATTTTTCATCACCCCAAAAGAAACCCCGTTCCTCCCTCCCCTGGCTACTAACTGGTAATCTGCTTTCTGTCTCTATGGATTTGCCTGTTCTGGATTCATATACATTTAATGTGTGGTCTTTTGGGGTCTGGCTTCTTCACTTAACAAAATGTTTCCACGCTTCATCCATGTTGTAGAGGGTAGCCATACTTACTTCCTTTTGATTGCTTAATACTATTTCATTGTATGGGTAGACCACATTTTGTTTAGCCCATAATCTGTCGATAGACATGTGGGCATCATGGATCTTTGTATTAAATTGGATTTTTCAAAATATTGCATCCACATTTTATTTATCATGGGTCCTGAAGTTTTTTGGCAGCCCCCTAAATTTTGCACCTGAGGCACCTTACCCTAGATTCAGATGGAATGGAACAGGGTTTCCTAGACAAGGAAGAGAGTGTGAGGGCCCTGAGGCAGGCAAGGAACAGGAAGTGTCCATCATCGGGGAGGGAACAGAGGGAACAGTAAGTGCAAAAACCAGGAGGCAGGCGGGGGACATTGGAAGAAAAGCAAGGGGGTCAGGTGGGCTGGAGACAGTGAGCAAGGAGAGGTGGTGGGACTTCGCAGGGGTGGAGGGATGGTGGGATCTGGAGCCCATCGGGCTTTGTGGGCCAGCGAGAGGTGTGTGGAACTTACTCCAAGTGTGATGGAAGCCATTGCTTGGTTTTGGATTGGTAAATGTACACCATCTGATTTTAGTTTCAAAAGCTCACTAGCTGCTGTGTGTAGGGGTGGGAAGCAAAACAGGAAGCAGGGGTTCCGGTGAAGTGGAGGGGGTGTCCAGATGGGACATGATGAGGCCTTCGGCGGAGTGATGGTGGCAGACATGGAGAGAATTGTCATTGGATAAATGTTGAATGTATAGAGAGATGACCCATTTATTCATCTGGCAAACAATTATTGAGGACCAACTGTATGCCAGGCAATGCTGCATGCTGGGAATACAGTGGGGGAGAAAGTCAGACAAGGTGCCAGCCTTCATGGAGCTCAGAGGCAAGAAACAAGAAATGACACATGTGATCAGGTGTGCAAAGGAAAAGATGGAGGCATTTTGGCTGCTATGGACCTGTGGCAGTTTCTACAATGGAATCCATTGGTCAGCGAAAGACCTGTTATATGACCGGGAGATGTGCCAAAGAAAATTCTGCTTTCTCTGAAGATGTGTCAGTGGGGAAGGCGTCCCCACCGCCCTGCAATATGGCAGCATCCTTGGAACAAGCGTGTGGCCTCCCAAGGTGACCGCTTTAAAGGGGAAACACCTTCTTTGGATGGTTGAGTCACCCCCAGGACTCTGAGTTGGTCGTGTCTCCCTCTCTGGTCTTGAGAGGAAATTGTAGGGCCTGTAGGAAAGACTGGAAGGGGCCCATTAGCTCTCACCAGCCTCCTTCCCTCCGCTCTCAGGCGACTGCTGTCTCCCCCGTGACTGATGATAAGTCATGGCAGGGGGCTGATTTGGAAGAAACGAGGCCAGGAGACCCCTCTGCTCTTGCACGGGAGACACCCCATTAATCTTTAACAAACATGAAGTTCCATGAGGCTGGGCCCTCAACTAATGAGGCCTGGTTTCCCAGGACTCCCCTGGGGAAGCGGAATTAAGCACCAGAGGTCCTCCTGGGAGCTGGGAGCTGATTTCTCAAGGAAGGAGGGCGGGCTGGTTCCTAGCCTCACTCATCTGGGCCACCTTGACTCAGTCCCCCCTGACTCAGGCCATAAATACAATTATGCCCTTAATATATCGCTTTATAGACACACACTTTTTAAAAAGGGAGGTGTAATGGACATACAATAAATTGCACACGTTTAAAGTGCACAACTTAATCAGTTTTGATATATTATACACCTGCAAAACCATCCCCGTGCCCATCAGCTGCGAAAGTTTCCTCTTAGCTCCCTGCACCCCCCCACCCACTAGACAAGGGTTGGATTTTCTACAGTTCAATAGGAAAGGCACTGTACACTGGGTACCCTTTTTGGTCTGTCTGCTTGCACTTGACATAATGCTTTGAAGTTTCATCAGGCAGTTGTGTGTAGCAATAGTTCATTTCTTTTTATTGAGGAGCAGTATTCCATTGTGTGGACACACCACCGTTTGTTTATTGATACCCCCGTTGATGGACATTTGTAAATCCATTCTCTCGCTTTTTTTTTTAAATAAACCTTTTAATTTGAGAATGGTTTTTAGATGTACAGGAAAGTTGCAAAGACAATGCAGAGAGTTCCCGTACACCCAGATTCTCTTACATTATTCTGGTACACCTGTCACAATTACTAAATCTATATTGAGGCAATATTATTAACTAAAACCTGTACTTTATTTAGATGGCCTTAGTTTTTATCCAATGTCCTTGTACTGTCCCAAGAGCCCATCTAAGATACCACATGACAGTCCATTGCCATGTCTCCTTAGGCTCTTCTTGGTGGTGGTAGTTTCTCAGACTTTCCTTGTTTGATGACCTCGCCAGTTTTGAAGAAGACTAGTTAGGCATTTTGTAGAAAGCCCCTTGTTTGGGGTTTGTCTGATGTTTTTTTCTCATGACTAGACTGGGGCTCTGGGCTCTGGGAGGAAGACCACAGAGGGCAAATGTCATTCTCATCACATCCTGTCAAAGGTACATCAACAATCAACACAGCACTCTTGATGTTGACCTTGATGACCTAGCCAAGGTCGTATTTGTCAGGTTTCTCTTCTGTGAAGTTTCTCTTTTCCCCCCTTTCCATCCTGGGCTCCGTGGAAAGACGTCACTCCATGCAGCCCTCCCCTAAACAGCAGACAGATGGTGTGTGTTCTGCCTCCTCGCGGGCAGAGCCGCGACAGAAATCATTTGGAATTCTGCAGAGAGGTTTGTCTATTCTCTCCCATTAATTTATTTATTCAGTCAATGGTTTGTTTATACCAGTATGGACTAAAAAATATTTATTTTTTGGATTATAATCCAATTCTACTTAATTATCATTCGCTTTTTTTTGTTCAAATGGTTCCAGGTTTGACCATTGGGAGCTCTTGTAGTTAGATCTGGTATCCCTTTGACATGCTCGTGTGTGTGTGTGTGTGTGTGTGTGTGTGTGTGTGTGTGTGTGTGTGTGTTGGTTTTTCTGTTTTTCTGAGCACTTCCTTACATCTTTCTCTCAGTACAAGATGCTCCAGGCTTGTCTTGTATATTTTTTCCCCCCAATCCTAGAACTAGCCATTTCTCCAAGGAGTCTGGTTCTTTGGCCCATGTTTTAATTGGTTGCTTGTTTTCTTGTTGAATTTTAAGAGTTCTTTGCATATTTTGGATAACAATCCTCTATCAGATATGTCTTTTGCAAATATTTTCTCCAGGTCTGTGGCTTGTCTTCTTATCCTCTTGATCACTGTATTCCCCGGTACCCCCGCCCCGCTTTTAGTGATTTCACTTTTTGACATTCTTTTTTGCTTATATCTACCATAGTTCTATACCGTACCAGGTTTAGTTGTAGACACGTAAATTGCTGGTTCCTTATCATGATTACTGGAGAAGTAGCTGCTACCTTTGCTAGAAGGTTAGATAGGATGAGCTCTAAAGTCTGTGACTCTAATGCCTTCGGATTCCAAAAGTCTATAATCCTAAGATTTTAAAATTCAGTAATTCTCACATTTTATATATTTTAGTCTAAGATTCAATTAGTTTAACATTCTAAAATTCTGTCATTCCCTGCTTTCATACAATTCAAAAAATTCAAGGATATAAGGTACCCTAAAGCTACTGTGTAAAGTTGATTAGTTTAATAGTCTAAAATTTTGTAATTCTGAGATTTTCCTATTAAATTTTCTAAAATGTTATGGTTCTTGGAGTCTATAAATTCAGGGCTGTAAGTCTTTATGGGTTCAATTTAAAAGATTTCTCTAATCCTAAAATTCTATGGTTCAAAATTCCTATGAAGTCAGACTTTTATTTTATTTTATTTTTTCACTTTTTTTTTTAGAGGGCAGTGTCACTGGCCCTCATATGTGGGATCTGAACCAGGGCCGCTGGCTTCCCAAGCCAGCGCTTAACTGCCGTGCCACTCGGCCGGCCCAGTCAGACTTTTATTAGACTCTCTTGGTCAAATATTTAAAATTCTATAATTCTAAGATGCTTTCGTTAAGTCTCCTAAAATTCTAAAACAATATGGTTCTAAGTTCCTCTTGAGCTAATATTCTAAAATTCTCCAAGATTCTAAGATTTGAGCTTAGGCCACTTGTAGAATCTGTGGCTGCAGAGACATCTCTTCCTGGTCACCGGTCCCAGTACAGCCAGCTCCATCCCAGATGCTCCTGGGACTGACCAGTCCAGTTCTGGATTCTGGCCAGGCTCCAGCATCTGGACTGGACTAGAAGATCATCAGCTCTTGATGGCCAGTTTCTCCATCATCCTTGTGCTGGGACATCAGAAGCTCCTTGAAAGCATTGAGACCTGGCACCCCAGCCCCATGAGCTCTCGCAGGTATGGAGACACTGGCTAATTAAATGAAGTGGCCAACATCTGGTAGATGACAAGTCCTGGGGAGAATAGGACACAGGACCAGTAAGTCGTGTTAAAGGTTGCGCAGTTGGCAGGCTTTTGGACCTGGTGTAGATGGAGAGCTATTTTACAGCTTTTTCTACCTTTCCTATTTTGAAATTTTGCCTAGAGCCAGTCCTTGCTAAAGGCCATTTTTCTTCCCCACCGATTTACATCTTACGGTCCTTCCAGGTTGCTGTGTTAGCTAGGTAATAAAGATGAGAAAACAGGGTGGTGAAAATAGGGTGGAGCAAGGGAAGAGAAGTCAAAACTATTTCCCCCAATCCTTCCAGGGTCTTCTTCTCACATTCCTTACAGCTCTTGGAGAAGTTGTACCAGGCAGGGGGTTTTCAGTTGCAAACACAGACATCCCACTCTGCCAGTTAGGATTGTCTTTGGCTGCAGGTAACAGAAATGAAAGTACGATAGCTTAAATAAGCAAGAGGGTTGTTTTTCACAAGTAAGAAGAAATCCAGAGAGAATTGCATTTGTAATCCGGACAGGAAAAAGGTGGAAGTGTGGAGAGCAATGGGCAAAGAGGCTTTTTCCAGGGTCTTGTCTTTTTTTAGGGGGGGGAATGACATTTCCCCACAAGGACTGCCACTCATCTCATTGCCTAGAACTCGGTCACATGACCACTTAGAGCTGCAAAAAGTCTGGGCAAGAATTCCAGGCAGCTGCACTGCTGCCTCAAAGTCAGAATTCTATTTATAAGGAAAAGAAGAAAAATGGATATTGATAGGCGACCAGCAGCATCTGCCATACCAATTAAAACTTAAGTAAAAAAAAAAAATCTAGGTGCAACAGGCTTCAGGCACAGCTGGCTCCAGGGGCTCAAAGAATATTGTCAGATATTGTGGCTTCTCTGTGTGGCTCCACTCCTAGTGGCAAACATGGCTTCCGTAACTGGAAGCTGACATTCTATCCGGTTAGCAATCCCAAGAAAGAAGAACACGACTTTCCTGAGAGTTTCAATAGCATTGGGGTTATTGTGTCCATCTCAGGCTACTCCAATATGGCTGGGGGACAGGACTTGGGGTGGAAAATAGACTCTCAGAACCAGATTTGGGCAGAGTCCCTTTCCTGGAGCTGCAGGTGGGGTTTAGGCACAGGGAAACCACAGGGACAGAGACCATGGTGGGGGCAGGCACGAGTGGGGAGGGATGTGAGGCAGGTAAAGACACCTGTTTCCATCCTAGGGGATCAATTTTTTTTTTCCAGAGAAATTACTGAATCCTGAGTCATAAATCACAAGATTTGGGTTTCATTCATTCATTCCTTCATTCATTCACCATCCATCAAATAAATATTCTTTACTCTCCCTGTGACTTCAAGCTCACTACACCCGCCCCCCCCCCCTTTTAAAGATCTCAGTGTCCCTTCTGGGAAAGAGGCAGACTCCCCTAAAATCTTATCATCATTCAGAAGGTAGCTCTGGGGTCAGACACCTTTGTTTCATTTCAGGGTCTGCCACTTACCAGCTCTGTGACCTTGGGCAAGTCAGTTCCCCATTTGGAACATCCGTTTCCCCAGTCTCCACCACCCCACCTCCTCAAAAAGCTGCTGTGAGGTTAAATGAGATCATGCATGTAAAGCATGTAGCTAGGTGCTTGGCCCATCACCATCATCATCAATATTACCAGCCTGGGGACCCTGCCCCAGGAAGACTCCCATAGTCACAAAGCAACGTGACTGAAAAAACAAACCCCAAACACCAAGGATCATTTCCCCTGCCTACTCTTCGTCCTGCCCCCAATAATCAACACCCTTTCCAGCTTTTGCTTGGTCTAAAAGAAAGGTCTTCCCCTAATAGGAGCTTGGGGGACAGCATGCTGACCCCTTCTTTAAATTCATCGCCTTCCGTGTTCCAGGGCCATCCCTGTTGGAAAAAATGACTCTCACACAAGATCCCTCAGCAGCAATTATCTAAATGGGAGGCTGGGAGGGGAGAACCATTTAGAATCCACTTCATTGCGGGATTAGCTAATTAATTAACGGTTTCACTGACAACTCGTTGGAGAAGTGTGTGTTAAACAGGAGCGCAGTGGGGCGTGATTTATAGACTCTGACCGCCCCCCCTCCCGCCCCCATCCCAGACTCTCCAGCCAAGCTCCGTCCCTTCCACCCACCTCACGGCCCCCACCCTTCTCTCCCCCAGAGCAGGGAAACCTATGGGGGACCCTCTCTGGGGCTCTCTCTGGAGTCCTGGGGCAGGGGCTGCTGGACGAAGTAAGCCATGGGGAGATGACAGAAGGGCAGTCAGGGGAGGGGGTGTGCTAGGGCGACAGGGAGACAATAAGAGATAATGAGGCAGCTGAAGCTCCAGGGGTGGATGCGTGGGCCCCTTGCTCCCAGCCCAGAGCCACTCCATCTGTGCCCGTCCTGGCACGCAGGGCCCTGTAGGCACCTTCTGGTCACGGCTGCTCCCTACCTCCCAATAGTTCTGGGCTTTCCAGTGCCCCGCCCACCTTATGGGTGGCAAAGAGAGCGCCATCCAGGAAGGCCAGAGACTTGGCTTTGCCGGTCTCGTGGGTGGATGGGTGGGGGCTTTTTAGAGGACTTAAGACAGATGAGGGATGAAGGGCAGGGCGCAAAAGCAGAGTGGGAAAAGGAGATGAGGCTGGAAGTAAAGACGGACCAGGTTTCTCCAAACATACCCCACAGGCCATCTGCGTCAATACCAGAACGTCTTGTTAAAACACAAATGCATAAATACATACATACAAAACACACATGCTTGACCCAGACAGAGCAAATCCCAACCCGATATCAAACTCGGATGTGGGGCCCAGGTATATGCACTTTTAACACCCCGATTCTGAATGCCTTGAAAGTTTAAGAGCCGGGACTTCTAAACTTGCTAAAAGAGAACCTGGAATTTGGGCCACCCCTTGACACCTGCATTCCAGGTCTGGATTCTTTTTGCTACCATGGCTGTTCTCAGCTGGGCTTCCTGGGTGTTGGGGGGCCCAGAGGTTGCAAGGCAAATGTTCTGAATACAGATGGGCATTTTTCTGGGGAGAGGGTCTGGAGCAACCAAAGAAGCTTAATGGGGTGTGTGACCCCAGAAGAGGTTAAGCACCTTAAATTAGTTTCTCGGAACTTCTGTTTCCTTGTCCATGATTCTAGAAGAATCATCTCCGTCCTGCACACCGTGGGCAAATGTGAGCAAAACACCAGCTGAGGTTAAATGCTCTCCAGTGAAAACCTTGAGGTCTCCGTCCATCTTGCCCCGTCCCACCAGCACCTCCATACTGCATCAGTCATCAGGGGCCTGTTCAGCAGGAGATGAGAGAGGAGGAGTGGGGAGCCTGCGCTGGGTCTGTCACCCAGGGAGGAGAAAGAATATGTTGTGGATAGGGGACCATGCCTGTCGTCCAGCGTAGAAGCTTCTGGAAGAGAAGACGGGGAATTTATGCTGCCCTGAGGGGCAGGAACCATTGTCCCCATTTTATAGATGAGCAACGAGAGGCATCAGGAGATTAAGGGACAAAGCTGGTGAATAATGGAGCTCAGTAAATGTTATATATAGATGTGTGTATAATGTATACAGTTATACGTGTGTATAAAATACCATAAAATAAAATTAGAATAGTTCCTGGTGCATAGTAAATGCTGGTAGTATTATGTATACCTAAAGCAGACACATGACAGCCTGGTGTAGGCTACCTCATGGAGTCCTCCCAATGCCTCTCTAAGAAAGGTAATATAATGCTCCCTGCCAATAGGAAATGGAGGCACAGAGAGGGTAGGTGATTGTCCCTAGGTGGCACAGCTAATATTGGTGGAGCTGGACTTTTCTCTTCTCACTGTATGGAAGGGCGGGTTTGTAGATCAGAGTTGTGCCTCCCTCACCTAAGAGCCCCAGAACCCAGAGACACCAGTCTGTTGCTAAGCCTGTGTGAACTTGATGCCTGCTCTCTCTGCCCCACGTAAGACCCCTTTCAGCTCCTGGAACTGGTCAGGGGGTGAAATCCACCCTCTGAGTTTTCAGGTGGGGAGGTGAGGCTCAGAGAGGGGCCTGGACTTGCCCCAGGTCACACAGCATATTAGGGGCAGGGCCAGGGGAGAACCTTGACCTCCTCTCGGCTCAGCCCTCCCCAGCTGGGAGTTCAAGGATGCCGAGAGGACAGGAGGGGGTTAAACCCAAACCAAACACGACAGGCAGCCCCAGCTGCCCCCCCAGCACGGCTCACACCTAGCCGGCCGCCCCCACCCTGCCGGCCGCATCTGGGCGGCAGGGAACAGATTTCCCGGTTCACACAGCGCACAATGGCGCGCTCAAAGGCGCGCCGCGGGCATTGTTCGGCCCGGCGCCCGCGCGTCCTACCTCCGCGCACGAATTAACCCCCGTCACCTCCGCCATTGTCACCGCGCACTTCGGGGCCGGCCACAAAGGCGCCAGAAAACCCTGCCGTGTTCCGGAGGTTGGGGGTGGGGATGGGAGGGAGCCATGGGGACAAGAGGAAAGGAAGGTGGGGGGGCACAGGCAGGATGGGGTGAGGGCTTGGGGATGAGCTGGAGGGAGGGACGCAACCCAGAGAGGGCCTGCGGAGCGCACGCTGCCTGGGCGGCCAGGACGTGGGTTGGGAGCATAGGCAAGAAGGAAGGAGGCTTGGAGCAAGGCAGTGGGGCAAGGAGGGCAGAGTGCTTATGGGATGGGGGTGATGGCTCGGCGGGTGGGTGGGTGGGTGGGGAGGATGGGGCTGCTTGGCCCAGAGGGAGGTGATGGAGGTGGGAAGCTGGCAGGGCCTGACTGGTTTTCTCCCCACCCTCTGTCTTGGGGTCTCTGAGTAACCTTTCTCTGTTCTTCCCCCTCTCTATGTCTGTGACTCTCTCTCTCTCTCTCTCTCTCTCTCTCTCTCTCTCTCTCTCTCTCTCTCTCTCTCTCTCTCTGATTACCTTTCTGTCTCCCTCTTTGCATTGCTCTATCTAGGTGTCTCTGTTTCTCTCTGCCACTCTGATTATCTCCCTGTCTCTCTCTGTCTGTCTCTCCGCCAGCTTATCTCTCCGTCTCCTTCTCTCGGTTCCTGATCATCTGTCTTCCTCTGTCTCCCTTTGCGCTAATTCTCTGACTTTGTGTCTGTGTGTCTGTCTCTCTCCAGGACAAAGAATGATGCCTCTTGTGGGGACTCACAGCCCCCGCACTTGGACGCCCCTTTCCGCCGCCTCCTGCCACAAACAGTTCTACTGACACGCGGAGAAAGAAGGGCACAGGTGGGGGCTTTGTAGAGACCATTGAACAGATGGGGAAGCTGAGGCTCACAGGGGTTGCACAGCGATGAGAGGCCCCGCCCTGCCTTATCTCCCCGCAGTCAATACTCATAAAAATAACCAAGTTGTCCAAGTGTCACCTCTAGCATCCTGGGATGTTCTCCCTGGAGCCTTTGGGTATCTTGGGCAGGCAGGCCTCCCGACTCCCCAGGCTCTCAGTCTTGGACAGCTCTGCAGGACCCCAACTCAGCATCCCCTGCTCAGCTGTTACTGCCTCCCAGACCACCTGCCCTCCTGCTGGGAGCGGTCCTTTATTGGGGCATCCTGCTGCACTGGGGAAAGGGGAGCGGGGAAGCGGGGCAGGGGGGAAGGGATGAGGCTGTGGAGGGGCATGCTGGCCTGGCCCGTGGAGTAGCTGCACAGCTTCCTTCCCCTGGAGAGAGGCAGCCCCCAGCCAGGCCTGCTGCGGGTTAGATAAGGAGCAAAGCCATACAGCTCATCCTCTTTTGTAATCTCCTCCTCCACCACCAGCCTTCCCCACCACCGACCCCCCTCCCACTTTTTTTTATATCATCTTTATGGCTTTGGAATTATCTGGGCTGACACTGCATTCATTTAGCCAAGGGCAGGTGGGGTCGCAGGAGAGAACTTACTCATATATGCGTGTGTGTATTTTATATATATATATATATATATATATATTTTTTTTTTTTCTTGGTGCCCTCCCCGCCACTCTCTAGCAAGTCATTGGGTAAAAGGGAATAAGGAAAACTCAGTGGAGGAGAGGTTGGGGATAAAAGTGACAACGAGTTCAAGGCAGAAAAAAGATTTTGAGGGCCAGAGACCCTGTCGTGGCAGAGGCCCGTTCTCAGGCAGCCATGGCTGAAACTTCCCCTGAAAGAACTGAGATTTATCTCAAAATATTCCTTTTTTCCCCTTTCTTTCTTTTTTCCCTCCCTCTCTCCTTCTTTCCTCAAAAAAGCAAACAAACAAAAACAACAACAACAACAACAACAAAAAACCCTTGAATTTCAGAGCATGAATTTAATTGTTTCCTAGTTTGAGTCCTAGCTTTCGAAGGCTGTGTGACATTGAGCCAGGGGCTTCACCTCTCTGAGCCTCAGTTTCCCCATCTGTCACAGGGGGACAACCATTAAGCCCACTTCATTCTGTATTATGAGGATTGAATAAAAAAATTAATGAAAGTGCTTGTCATGTGGCTGAGTCCGTAGTAAAGGCGAGATCACTGCTGCCCCTTGTCACTTTTGTTATTGGGTGTATGCTTCCTGTGTCCCAGTGGGATGCAGAGACGACTCACACAGTCTCTGTCCCCAAAGATGTGCACTCACATGAAAGCATGACCCTCTAAAGCAAGTTAGGTTTTAAAAATAGTATTTTACTTCTGGACAGGAATACAGATGTGCTCACGAATACAGTGCTAGTGAACTTATGAAGCAGATAAATTAGGGGTGATTATTCTCATCACAAAAGGATACGCTACAGGGATTTTTTAAGTGGTGGGTCCTCTAACACTGGAAGCGAGCAAACCTTAGCTGGAGCTCTCTCTGCCTGGCTTCCCCATGGAGCAGTTAATGATGGTGAAATGAAACAGGGCCTGGCCTGAGACTGGAGCTCTGAGGTGGCGCCTCCCAGCTGACTGACTGGGCAGCCTGGGGCAGGTGGCTGCCCCTCTCTGGGTCTAGCTTCCCCACCTGTATGATTGGACCGGACCACAGGTGCCATGACCCACCTCTACCAGGCCAGGCTCCTCTGGACAACAGCCTCCCCATTGGCCTCTCTGCTTCCTTCCTTCCACTCCTTGCCCCCTCCCCTTCTCCATATCACAGCCACAGGACCTTTCCAAAAACCAGAATTAGTTTCCTCTGCATAAAACTCTCCAATGGCTTCACCTTGCCTCAGTGTCTGCATGACCTAGCCCAACTCATCTCCTCTCCCTCCTTTCCTGCTACTCAGTTCCATTCATTCCAGTCTTTTCTGCCTCAGGGCCTTTGCACTTGCTGGTTTTTATCAGAATACATAACCGCAGGCCACCCTGGCTCTTCCTTGTCGTTATTTCCCAGTTAAAATGTCACCATCTCATGACCACCCAATCTAAATGATGTCTTTTTTTTTTTTTTGAGGGCAGTGTCACTGGCCCTCATATGTGGGACTCGAACCGGGGCCGCTGGCTTCCCAAGCCAGTGCTTAACCACCGTGCCACTCGGCTGGCCCCATGACCACCCGATCTAATAGACCTCTAGTACTCACTGTATCCTTCTGGTCCTATCTTTATTATCTTAATTGTACTTAGCACTATCTGCTATTATCTTTTGCCTTCACTTGTTTAGAGTCTGTCCCTCCCACCAAACTGTTAGCCAAGAGCAGGGACTAGATCTGTCTTTTTCAATTAGCATCTCAGCACCTTATACCTGGCTTGGTGCATAGTAGAGGCTCAGTAAGCGTCAAATTAATCATTGGGCCTTAATGTTTCAACACACTTGTTCTAGGTGCATTTTAAGTTGTGAGGGAGTACTTTCCTTTTGAAAAATAAAATGTGGCATGAATCTGGTCTGATAGGACGGTTTCGTTGACACTTGCTTGCAGGCAGGAGTGCTGTCATGAGCAGAAGGCAAAGGACTGGGTTTCCAACCAGCCCCATGGTGACAGGTAACCCTCAGCCGAGCCCGCTCTGCCACAGCTCCAGGAAACCTTCACTGAGGTCCTGTGCCTGGCGATTGGGACTGCAAGATGTTTTCCTTGGCAGGATCTGGGCCTGCTTGCCGTAAGTCCCATGATGGAAAAATGGTCACCAGCAACTGGCCTGAACTGTCCCCACCTTGGCCACACAGTTCTTTCTATAAATGACTTCAGTCAACTAAGAAAGTGGAGCAACAGAATGAAATAAAGGCCCTCAGAGGGGCTCATGGGAAGTGCTGTGGGGACATGGAGGAAGGAGGGAGTTATTCTGATGGGAAAGATCTGGAAGGATGAGGCTGGGATGAGATGGGGAATGGTAGGCAGGGAGATTGGGCATGTTGGTGTTGTGTTTGGGAAGGTGAGCCTGGGTCTGTGATTTCCGAGTCCTCTTGTTTCAAATTGATTCCGAGACTCTCAGAAGATGTTCACCTGATCACCTTGAAATGATCACACGGAAATAGATGCCAGAGCGGATCCATATTTATTGAGGGCCTACGATATCCTGGACCCACTTCCAGTATCTTCCCTGTGTCATTTTGTCTAATCTTCACAAGAGCCAATGCCAGCCAAGTAACAGTATCCTCATTTCAGGGACTAGGAAACCGACTCTCTGAGAGGTTGTGACTCTTCTAAGGACACACAGCTCATAAGGACTGAAGCTGGGATTTGAACCCAAGTCTGCCTGATGTCAGAGCCAGTGCTTGCTTTTTCCCATTACAAGAAACTGTGCTCTAAGTTCAGGGATGGAGATAACGGAGGTATTGGAAGGGGTAGAGGAAGCGTGATGCTTGGCAGTGTGCTAGTGGTGGTAAGATTTAGGAGCAGAAGATACACTGAGGAGGGTTGGATGGACAGGGGTGTGGCCCCTGAGATGTCCTGTACCCACGTTCCACGCCCTGCTCCATCCCGTCCTCTCTGCCCCCAGCCTCCAGAGCCTCCGGTGGGGGAGGTGGGGAGGGAACCTAGACATCATGTAATTGTGCTGGCTCTTCTGTGAAATTTGTTTCGGGACACATTAGTTCCAGTGAATTTAGCTGAACAGTGGGGGGTCCTGAGAAATGATTTGCAATTAGCTGCAGCCCCACCGTCCCCCGTTGGGACGCAAGGCTTGGGCACGGAGTGGGGAATGGCCAGGGGGTGGGGATGCTGCCCAGTGACGGTGGCTAAACTTGAGCGTCTCAGACCTGGCTTCTCTCTGAGCCTAGTGGAGCCTGACTGGGACTGATGTAGGGGCAATTTACCCCCAAACTGTCAAGGCCAAGACTTAGCCAGGCCAAAAGGGCGTGAGGAGTGATCAGATCCGATCTCTTTCGTAGGGGGAATGCTGGCTGGGACCTAGCTCTCCGACCATTGCACACCCCTACCTCTGTGGGGACGGTGTCTGGAGTATCTCTTTGCAATTGCTGTGTCCCTCTGTGTCCTGGGTATGACCCTTCTGATTGTAAATCTTCCCTAATAGGGAGGCCACCCCTTATTTTGCCGGTAAGGAAATGGATGCTCAAAGAGGTTAAGGGATTCTTGCAAAGTCGCCCAGGATGTGGTAAGAGGAGGACTCAAACCCTGGTCCAGTTGGTCTCTCCAGTTCGTTATATAATAGCTGTCTCCTATAGTGACCTTGAAAGGGAGGCAGAACAGGGCAATCGTTAAGGCTCTGGCTGAGTGACGTCTAGCAGTCACTTTTGCTCTCTGAGACTCAGTTTCCTCATCAGATAAATGACAATACTGTCATGGTGTTGTTTCTAGAATTAAATGAGAATATAAAACGTTATGCCAGCATAAAAGGCTGAATGACTGATAGATATTGTGGTTATCACACCCTGATCGAGCTTAACTGGAAAGAAGAAAGTGAAGAAAGATTCCATGGGTCCCTGCCTGCAAACATGCCCTCTCCAGCGCACTTAGTCAATCCCCGCTGCGCCAGACGAGGGTCCAGGGATGTGGAGAGAACTGAGACAGCCCTGGTCTCGTGTCAACACCTGCTAACGCCCCTGCAGTGAGCCAGGCAGGAGGCGCTGTGACCCTTCCTGGTACACACATCAGAGGCCTCTATGAGCTGGGGTGGTCAGAGTGGGCTTCTGGGAGGAGGGGGCTTTGGCACAGAATTGTCGCTGTTATGACTGGGGGCTCCCGATTGCACAACTCCCCCCCCCCCCCGGCCAGAGAGGCAGGTCTCATCTTTCTCAGTTCTACAGATGGAGACATTGAGGACCAGTGGCCGAAAGTCATGCAGCACCCTGACTTGCCTGAGACGGTCCCGAAATTCCCATATCGCAGGACAGCCCTGCAGTCCTGGCTAACTGGGATGGTTAGTCACCTGTTTTGGGGACTGGGCTGGGATTTGAATCCAAGACTGCCTCCACTGCCCCCACCATCCTGCATCTGCCATTCCACTCCGCCTTCCTCTTCTGAATTCATCAGTTCATGTCCTTTGGTCCTCAGAGCAGTGCTCTGTCCCACGCCTTCTGCAGATTCCCCCAATGCCCAGGGCTGTGCTTGTTCTCCCTCTGGCTTCTTATCTTCCCTTGTCTTCTTGTGGAAAAAGAGATAAAAGTAATTCTTATGGTCGCTTTTCCACCAGCAGCGGCCAGCCCTGTCCCCCTCCTGCTGGATTTCCCTGGCCCGGCCAGATAAAGGGTTAGGCCTAAGCACATGTCATTTTCTTTGTGTGAAATCAATATTCAGCAAAGTTTATCTGCCCGACATAGCAGGAAGTGCTAATTTCATCCGTGTCAATTATTTTGATGAATGTTCATAATGCCCAGGGTGTGAGAAGAAGATAAAAGAATTACTGGAATAACGCACACGTACTACATACACACACACACACACACACACACACACATTCACCCATGAGTTCACACTGGGGCGCACGCAGGCCTGAGGAGGAGAAGGCGTGAACTGACAGCCACCCCATCCACCCAGGCTGGGGGAGGGCGGTCTTCTCCAGGGTGTTAGCAGTGATTCTCAACTGGGGGCGATTTGACCCCTAGGGGACATCTGGCAAGGTCTGAGGACATCTTTGGTTTGGGAGGAGGGATGCTACTGGCATCTCGTGGGCAGAGACCAGGGGTGCATAGGACAGCCTCACCGGAAAGCATGATGCAGCCCACATGTCAACAGTGCAGAGGTTGAAAAAGCCTGAAATCAAGTTATTCTTATTTTTCTTTTTTTTAAAGTGCCTAACTATATGGCTCTAATTTCTAGCAGTACAGGCAAGGAAAGATGTGTGGGTTTGGACCTACATTTTTTAAGGACAGGAGCAAGAACTCAGATGTTAAATACAAGAATAAAAATATATATTTACTTGGGTAATTCCACCTCCTGGTGATTCCCTATGAAGCTAAACACACACACACACACACACACCCCTGAGTTTTTAAAATACTGGCCTGATAGAAATTCATGTAAGCCCATGGCTGAGCAATTGTCAACCGAGTGGAAATGCATGGCACTCTCTGGATACCAACCCTGGAAATTCCTTGCATCTTTCCTGGAGGCGTGTGTGAGGTTGTGCTGGTGACAGGGCCCCCGCCGGCCCCTGGGTGCCCCTGCCACATGAGGCTGAAGGCATGCACCTGGTGTGGTTGCCATTGTGAGCTGGGCTGTGCATACAGACCCTGGGCAGCTGCTTCTACTGAGAAGCATCTTATCTGAACACCTCCCTGGACAGCTCTTTTGTAAACTTTAATCCTGAGGGGTGGGAATTCAGACAGGACACAGTGTGGGTGGCTTGTCTCTGCTCCGCACTGGAGCTTTGGCTGGGGATACTTGAAGGCTGGAGATAACACGGCAGCTAGGAGCTAGAATCACCTGGAAGCATCGCTCTCTACTCACATGTCTGGAGCCTGGGCTGGGGTGACTTGAAAGAAAGGTCTGTCACGGCCTTCCTGTGTGACGTGGGCTCCCTCACAGCTTGGTGGTCTCAGGGTCGGCAGACTTCTTACATGGTGGCCAGCGGCTTGGCCTTTTATGACCCAGCCTGGGAAGTCACACAACATCACTCCTGCCATACTTGATTGGTTGAAATCCTCATATGCCCGCCCCAATTAGAGAGGAAGGATATGATGGTCCCCCACTCAGTGGAGAGGCATCAAAGAATTTTGGGACCATGTGTTAAAACGTCCACACAAGGTAACTGACGTATACACACGGTTTCACCCGTTTCATTTTCACAGGATTTTTGAGCAGACGAAGGCAAATGTCTTTTCTATTTGTTCAGCCTGGACTACGTATAATGGATGAGGAGCTACTGGCAATGTTGGGCCAGGGTTCTTCTAACTCCCTTCAAATCAACCTCCAGCACGCATGGTGGAGTCCCCACCTCCTACAAAAGTCAGCAGTACTTGTTTTTTTTTTTTTTTTTCCAAACAAATATGTCTGAGGCTGCTCCTTCTAGGAGGAAATGCTGAGTGTCGATCACATAATATATGATGTGCTGAGCAGATGTCATGATAGTATATGATAAAATATGATGAGCAGATGATATGCTATTTATTATGAGCAGGTGATATATGACGCCATATTACGATTATGGATGATGATGTATTGTGTATCCTGGCACATGCGGGAGATTATGTATTCACATGTTCTGAAACGAAGACTGATTTAAGAACTCCCTTCCACTCACCTACCTCTCGCTCTGCCAATCAAAGTCTTTTTTGCTAAGTGGGACAAAGGAGCGCCAATCGCTGAGACTGAGCCATGTGTGGATTTGGGATTCCTGGGGATTCTAGGTCCAGTGGGCCACACATTCTGAACATCTGTTCACCTGCCCATGGCTTTGGGTCTGCAAAAGCTGGTGTGTTGGATTTGTTCGTAGCATGAGTAATATTGAGGATGAAATGGCCAACGGCTGGTGGTCCAAGGTATACGAAGAAAAAGGTGGATATATTCATGATCTTGAAACTGAGCAATAAAGAACAAAAATGGGATCAAGAGGGGATATGTGAGTGTAAGAACAGGAACACTTCAGAATTCATTTCATTGAAGCACCATCAAGTGAAGAGCAATGCAAATATTCTATAGATGAATCATCACCCCTGGCCAATTTAGAGAGTTGGAGAGGCAAAGAGGAGTTAGAAAACGAAATATCCTCCACTCAATCAAAATCCATGTCCTTCCTATAGAATACTACATCAAGGTCATGCATTTCTAAATGCAGAGCTAAAAGGATGTGGGCTCTGGAGGCAGCCAGTTTAAGTTCAAATCCAGGGTCTGCTCCTTTCTGGCTAGGTGACTTCAAGCAGGTTGCAGAACTCCATTTACAAATCTGTAAAATGGGCATCATGACAATTCCCATCTTACAATGTGGCTTTGGGGACTCAGGGGAGGCAGAGTGCTCAGGGCAGGGCCTGGCATGTAGGAAGAACCCAATAAATGCCCAGTGTCCATAGTATGACCAATGAGCCTATTTATGCAGCAATTAAAATGCCACACCGTAAAGACAATTCCTCCTCTGATGTGGCGGAAACAAGCTTCCAGAGATTTTGCCTTCACACCACGACTGTGCCTGGTACACACACCGCTCTCATCACTGAAGTGGTATTGGCTCTACCACTCCAGTGGTGGCATAATCACAAATGGTGGACGGAGCGGAGACTTTGGGAACTTCAGTGTAAATGAAGCATTTAAAACTGTGGGCAGTACGATCCCCATTCATGAAGCTTCCATTTTTTTTATAACCTAAGAGCTTGACTCTTAAGCTCAGGAGAAAAGGCTCTCTTCCTGATTCTCACTAAAGTGGACATGACTACCTTTGGTGACTCAGAGTAAGGACCCAAAAGACTGGCCCCATTTCATCCCCAAGCTCTCTCTGCTCCCTCTCCCCTGGTGCACAATCACACAGGGGCTTGTCCTTCATCTAACACAGGGCTGTTCAACCTCGTGCCAGGTAATTCTTCGTTGTGGGGGCTGCCCTATGCATTACAGAATGTTTAGCAGCATCCCTGCTCCTACCCACTAGATGCTAGCAGTGCCATCTTCCTTGGTTGTGACAACCAAAAATGTCCCCAGACATTGTCAAATGTTCCCTGGCCCTTGGGAGGCAAAAATCACTCTCTGTTGAGAAACACTGATGTAAAGACTCCCGAGGTCCTCAGGGTCCCCATCTGCCATCTTTATGGAGACTAGCAGGTCCTCTTTCTTTGGGGGCTGAGGCAGGTTTCCTGAGTGCTACTCAAAGGAGGGGCTGATGCATAGGCTAGGTTGTCACCCAAGCCATTGGAGTGGGAGGCTCTTCGCATAATGCTTCTCATCTTCGGTGGATCAATTAGATAGCAAAGAAGACACAGAGGATCTGAGCAAGACCATTGATAAAGGTAAATGAAAAGAGGCAGAAAGTATGGCTGGAGAGATGGTGGATTTTGGAGACAGAGTGGGTTTGAATCCTGGCTCCATAAACCTTGTGACTTAACTTCCCAGGTCTGTGTTTCCCTATGAATCACATGAGGATAATGATATCAAAGGCTTCTGTGGCAACAATTGGGATGCTGTGTATCAACCTTATAAGGCAGTGCCTGGCGCACCTTTGTACTCAGTACTAAGTAGCTGTTAGAGCTTTATCTGTCCATGTGTGAACCTCTGTATCCTACCGACATTTGAAACTATGTAATAGTTTGTATCATTTTGTTTGTTTGTTTGTTTGTTTAATTTGTTTGTTTTTATTTGTATCATTTTAATTCTATGTCTGTCTCCCCACAAGAACCATGCTGGGCTTACTGGCAGATGTACCCCTACTGCTAGCACACAGCCTGGTCCATAGCCCATAGTTGTTTGCTGATTTGTTTGCCACATGATGGCTAAACATTGGATAAATTCCCAGGTGTATCCCATACCCCAGGGAAGCTCAGATCCTGCAAGTAGCTGATTTCCACTGCTGTGTCAGGGCAACGTGAAGTGTCTACAGAGGTAACACCCTCGGCCACCTTTTGTGAGCACTCAGCACATACCAGGCTCAGTACTTGCATCAGCTATCTTTTGCTGCATAACAAATGAACTTAGTGGCTTCAATCAACACACAGGTTACCTCAGAGTTCTGGGGGTCAGGGGTCTGAGCATAGCTTACTGGGTCAGAGTGTCCTACAAGGCTGCCATCACGGTGCCAGTCGGTGCCGAGGTGTCATCTGCAGACCGACTGGGCAAAGATCTGTTTCCAAGCTCACGTACACGGCTGTTGGCAGGAGCCCATTCCTCGCGGGCTGTTGGACTGAGGGCCTCAGACTGCTGCCCACAGTTCCTTGCCATGTGGGATTCTCATAGAGCAGCTCACAACATGACAGCTGAGTTCATCAGAACCAGCACGGGCGGGTAGGCCAGCAAGATACAATAGAAGTTACGATCTTATGTTACATAATCATGGAAGTGACAGCCGCCACCTTTGCCATATTCTGCTCGTTAGAAGCAAGTCCTAGGTCCCCCTCAAGGGGAGGGAGATCCCAGGGTGTGAACCCCAGAAGGCTGTGATCATCGGGGGTCATCTCAGAGTCTAACACAGCACCTATGAGCACTGGCTTGTTAAGCCCTCACCACAACCCCATGGCACAGGTCTAATTACTGTCCCCATTTTACAGGTAAGGAAAGGAGATAAGTTGTGGGTGGGACAAGGACACTGTGGCTCAGTCAACAGTGACCTAAGAGGACAATGTCGCAACTGTGGTAACTGTTCTCAGTTAACGTACTTCAATGGATGTTTTACTTTCACTCTAAATTTTAAACAGATCTTTACCAAGTTGTTAACAATGACCAGCACTGGGTGGTGGCATTGCGAATGGTTTCGTATTAACCTCGTTATATGTTTGTTTTAAAAAGAAAGAGCACAAAAGAGTTATTTATAAGACAACATACAGAGATCAGAAGGCAAGAGGACAAGGCTGGCTTTGGGTAGGTCCCTTCAGCAATGGTCTCAAAGGCCTACCTTTCTGAAGCCTTCCCAGTACTTTGTCAGTCTAACCCATGGCCAGGTTCTCACCCCAGCTTCTCAATTTCTCTGTTCTAGGGAGCCAGACACCAGCACCCAGTTTCCCCATAGACCCAAGAGCATCCTGAGAAATTCAAGGCTCAGGGCACTTTCCTATTAGTTTTGTTGTTGTTATTGCTCTATTTTTTCAAATAAGGGAATAACAAATGTCATACAAATTACACAATTACTACAGAATGTGGTTTTAGCCCCCAAATGACACTTGAAGCCGACAGGAAAAAAAAAAAAAAGAAATCCGACAGTTTACTGAAGAACAATTTCATTTAGCAGATCATTTAGAATCTCGTAATTATTTTCTTAGTTTTCTTAAAACCAAAAAAACGCGAACTGTATTTCGAAGATCATCTTACTGCTGTGACTAACTCGGAGACTGTTTGCATAATGAGCAGTGTGGTTCCTTGCAAAAGCAATATGCCTGTCTTATTTAGAAAGAGGGGGATGAATTCTCTGTGGTGTTATGTTTGTTGATGTGGGTTTTTAAAAGTGTGACCACTAATACGTTTCTGGGCTTGAGCCAGAGAGTGCCATGTTTGGCAAGCGTTTGGTGCAGGCAGGGAGGGGGAGGTTCGATGCAAGGCAGGAATTCTCTCTGTAACTCTTGGCTGGCAAGGCCCAAGTTTTAGCTTCCCAACTGGGGCCCCTGTCTAGACCGTGTGCTGAGTATGGGCTGGTTTTGGTTTGAAGTTATGGGGGTATAGGAGTGTTCATGGCCTTGGTAGCTCCAGAGCTGAGCATTCCTTCAGCAGTGAAGGGAGGTATAGGGTCAGTTTAGGAGCCCAGCCTAAATGCTGCTTCTAACACGCAGCCAGTGGGAAAGGGCTCATAGGCTGTCATTGTAACAGGATGGGCTAGGATATGACATTGTAACAAATAGTCCCACAATGAGTCACAAGGAAGGTTCATTTTTCAGTCATCCCACTTGTCCAGTGTAGGTCCACGGATGCACCTCTGCTCGTTGAAGTCCCTCAGGGATCCAGCTGGAGAAGTAGCCATCGCAACATAGGTTTCTGCGATTCATGCAGCAGAGGGCGAGAACAGTAGAGAGTAAGCACCAGCAATCAAATGCTTTGGCCAGGAAGCAATGCAATTACCTTTGCTCATATTTAATTGGCCAAAACCAGTCATATGACCACACTTACTTTCAAGGGAAAGACAACTTGTAACCTACTGAACCTGGAAGTAGAGAGCTGGATATTGACAGACATTAATAATGTCTATCTCATGGATCTCGGAAGGTTGGTGGTGAGAGAATCACAGATTTCGGGGTCTGGGAAAAGTGGGTGCTCAAGAGTGGCTTCCTCTCAGATATTACATTTATCAGTTATTATTAGCAGCAACATTCCCACCATTATCCCTATTGTTTTTGTACGTCTTTACATTCCACAAAGGATATCCACAAATATCTGGATTCATCTTTTCAATAATTACAACAAGAACTGACATATTCTTTTCCCCACTAACCATGTACCAGGCACTTTACATATGTGATCTCACCTAATTCTATATTACTATGAATCCCCATTTTTATAGCTGAGGCTCAGAGAGGTGACATGACTTGCCCAAGGTTGCACAGCTACCAAGTAACCTGAGTTAGGTTTTGCACTGAGGTAATAAGCAGCCATGTTTCTAATACTGGCCATGCCTTTCTCTTGAAGAAGAAGAAAAAAGAAGATTGAAAATGACGGATGTGGTGGATTGATTATGTGAAAGTGGACCCTTAGGTTAGCTGGAAAACCTCTGATTTGGATGGGCAAATAGACTCAGTGACCACTTGGGGCACAATCTTAATTTCTAAGCCCTCTACCTTCTTCCCTTCCCCACAGGTGTGTCATGATCTGTCTCTAAGGCAGGCAGCATCAATAGGTGAAGCAGGGCTTGGGTTGGCTTTCTGGATTCCGCATGGTGGGATGGGGGAAGAGGCTTTGAAGGGATGCGGAGCAAACCTGACCTCAGGGAGACAGCAGCACGAGGGGTTTTCCTCCGAGGATCCAGCGGTGGGCTTTTTGGTGAGCTCGACAAAGCCAGAGGTGAGGCCCCATCTGCTTTCCCGCAGCCTCGGCCCCATCTGTTCCCTGTAGCCTCCCGAGGCCACTGACCTGACCCCTTTCCCCAGCACTTAGAGAAAGGAGTTTTGAAGCATGCTTATGTCAGTGAGCCTGCCCCTGCTGCCCCTCCCCTCCAAAGCCCTGAACAGAAGGAAACACTTTAGAGCAGGATTGTTCTTAGAACTTTCCTCAATGATGGACTTGTTCTCCCGTGCCGTGCAATACTGGAGCCTGTTGCCACGTGTGGCTATGAAGCACTTGGAATCTGGCTAGGGAGACCGAAGGGCTCATTTTTTTCCTGTTGTTAAATGTAAGTAGCCACATGTGGCGATGACTACCATATCGGACAATGCAGCTTTAGGACAGCCCTGCCTGAAGAACAGGACATGCCCTTAAGCAGGTCACAGACACATCTTTAAATAACCTTGAATCACCGGGTCATTTCCTCTTTTCCCCCAAACGTGGGATTCAGCAAGGAGAAAGTCTCCCTTTGCATTGACAGGTCTTCAGCACCTTTCTAATGATGGCTCACCTCCGTTTTTAACAAAAGAGAGTAGAAACAGGGCTAGGACCTTCAGCAGGTAATAGCACTGGCTTACATTAATAATGGTGTTTTTTTATTGCTAATATTTATATAGTTACCATCAGTGGGTGGCAAGAGAAACTGGTTTTCCATTTATAACTGGGACATAGAGTGTTGTTTGTTTTGTTTTTTAATGTTATTGGGGAACAGCCATGGTCATTGGTTACACATTGCTTTCATGCTACAATGGCATACTTGACTCTTTTAGGGAGGGCACAACTCAGTGGCCCATGCGGGGATCGAACCGGCAACCTTGGTGTTATCAGCACCACACTCTAACCAATGGAGCCAACCAGTCACCCCCTAGAGTTTCATTTTAAAATTAATTTTTTCAAGTAAAAAAATGAATTCAACAGCAGGGTGACTATAGTTAATAATATTTCAAGTATTATATACTTGAAAGTTGCTCAATGTTCTCACCATAACAATAAGAACAAAATAGTCATTATGTGAGATGAAGGATATTTTAACTAACCTTATTGTGGTAAATAAAAATTTTGCAACACCTGGGAATATAAATCAACACATTGTACATGTTAAACTTCCACAGTGTAAGATGTCAATTATGTTTCAATAGATCTGAGAGGACAAAAAGAGAAACATGCTATAAAATGGAAAAACTTTGTGTTCATACATTTAAGTTCTATACAGTATTGAAAATTAATTTACTTAGCCCCCACCTGAAGGAATCTCAAAAATTTAATTCTGAACGAAAGAAATGGCCCTTGAGATGCAATCAGAATGGATTCCTTTGCATCAGGGTTGAAAATAGGCAAATTGTGTCTGTTTTAGGGTTAAGTGCATTGTGGTAATACCAGGAGAAGTAAAGACAAAGTGTCTTAAATATGCTGATATTTCCGTGGAAGAAGCAGCAGGGGTTGAGATAGATGAGATAAGGAAGGTTCTTTAGAATCGTTAACATTTAATAGCTTTAATTGGCTGCAAGGTACATTATTCGTAGGCTTTTAAAAACTGTACACAGATACTGTATTTTCTCATTTACTGTTTCATATTCATTATGTATAAATAAAGATTTCAAGTAAAGGGCCGGCCGAGTGGCGCGGTGGTTAAGCGCTGGCTTGGGACGCCAGCGGCCCCGGTTCAGGTCCCACATATGAGGGCCAGTGACACTGCCTTCAAAAAAAAAAAAAAAAAAAAAGATTTCAGGTAAAAAAAAAACGAGTCCACTTAAAAATATTGTCAGTAGAAAAATGCACACATGATATATAGATATGAAAAGGATTATGGTAGTGATGCTGGAACAGCCGAATTTATTCCTAAGCCAATGCTGTTTCTTTTTTAATAAACCTTTTATTTTGGAATAACTTTAGATTTACAGAAAAGTTGCAAATATAGTGGCAAGAGTTCCCATAGACGCTTCTCCCAGCTCCCCCTAATGTTAACATTTTATGTAAACCGTGGCTTATTGGTCAAAGCTAAGAAATTCACATTGGTAAAATAGTATTAACCACACTCTAGACTTCATTAGCATTTCACCAGTTTTTCCACTAAATGTCCTTTTTCTGTTCCAGAGCCCAACCCAGGGTATGACCTTGCATTTATTTATTTTTATTATTATTATTATTTTTTTTGAGGGCAGTGTCATTGGCTCTCACATGTGGAACCGAACCGGGGCCGCTGGCTTCCCAAGCCCACGCTTAACCACAGCGCCACTCGGCCGGCCCTGACCTTGTAATTAGTTAAGCCAGTCTCTTGGATTCTGGACCTATCTGGGGTGGAGATGCCCAGAAACTTGCCAGTAAATCCCTACAGCCCCAGCCTGAGCTTTGTCACCCAGGACTTCATGGTACAACACAGGTTCACGATCCTCAAGCCTGAACATGAAAACATTTGGCTTTGTTTGACAACCCCAGGAGCTGCAACCAGCCACCATCTTTCTCCCATGCTGACCTGGGCCTATTGGTTCGGTTTGCTTCTCTTTCTAGTTTGGGAACCATTGGTTTTATGGGCCCCAAGAGCAAGGCTTCGCATTTACCCTTCTTGCATTTCACTTGGGTAGATTCAGCTCAAAGACTCTAAAAAGAACCTCATGACGGGCCGGCCGAGTGGCGCGGTGGTTAAGCGCTGGTTTGGGAAGCCAGTGGCCCCGGTTCGGGACCCACATATGAGGGCCAGTGACACTGCCCTCAAAATAAATAAATAAATAAATAAATAAATAAATAAATAAATAAAATGACATTTGTAAAAAAAAAAAAAAAAAAAGAACCCCACGAGGTTTCTGATTTCAGTGAGGGAGAGGCCTGCATGGGAAGGACTTAGTCATAAAGCCCCTTGGGGGTGTGAGGGATGCTTGAATTTCGGTAGGTTCTGGATTAAAAGAGGAAAGTGGAGAGGGTTTTCCCTGGAAAGTGGAGAGGGTTTTCCCTGAGGGGGAGGGAGGGTCCTGGGACGGAAATTTCTATTTTATATACTATTGATTCCCCACCAGATAGACGGTCATCATCACATCTCTGCTTGCATGCCACCAGTAATGGGGAGCTCCCTCCCACCCAAGGCAATGCCTCTCATCTTTCAGACTGCTCTGAATTGGATTCCCAGAGTTCTCGTCTCTCTGGGTCATTTACTCCTTGGCTATCTTCCAAGTGACAGCCTTTTAACCTTTCAAGTCCGTAATACCGTCTCCAAGAGCCTTTTCATTCCTAAGGAAGGTTTTGCCTTTGGGTGGCTCTTTGCTGAACAAGCTCTACCTTTTGCCTAGTCCTTTGGAAGTGTGCAATTCAGAATGAAACAGAATATTCTGGATGCGGGACTGGCCCGTTCAAAGGAGAGCAGTGGTTCTAAACCTGGGGCAATTTTGCCCCCGGAGGACATTTGACAATATCTAGACATTTCTGATAGTCACAATGGGTGTGCGTAAGCATGCTCCTGGCGTCTAGTGGGTAGAGGCGAGGGATGACGCGAAACAGCCCACAACGACCAGAACAGCCCCCACCACTAAGAGTCACCCAGCCCCAAATGCCAATAGTGCTATGGTTGAGAAACCCTGGATTGATAATCCTGGTCACCTCTTCTATGCTTTTATTAATGCAGCCTCAGATGGCATTTAGCCATTGGTGTGGGATAAAAGCATATCTTCAACTCAAAACCTTTTGGTAGGCTAGCCGAGTGGCTCAGTTGGTGAATAGCCTGCTCAAGAGTGCAAGCTCTGAGCATCAGGGATGCCAGTTTGATTCCCGGGCCGAGCTGAGCAGCTGCTGAGCTGCCAACAGGTAGCAGAATGGCTCAGCTAAAAACAAACAAACAAACAAAAAATCCTTTTGGTGTTTGTCTCCCGTAGACCAGGTCTACCAAATCGCTGCTCCGCCCCAAACTGAGCAAACCAGGAGAGCCTTGCTCAAGGTCCAGCCCACTCTCCCCAAGTGTCTGCGCGCTCCATTCTATCTGCAGGGTCACCTACCCTGCCACAAGCACCAGGATCTCTGGCCTGAATTACCAGAGTATAATGTTCCTTGCGAATGAGTAGATAGTACTTAAAACATATGTGGAGCGTATCCCAGTTGTTTTTACATATAAACTCTTTCAAGCCTCGTGACAGACTATGCGGTGGGTATTACTGTCATCATGTCCATTTTATGGATGAGGAAACTGAGGCCCTGAGTCATTGGGTCCTTGCCCAATCACAGGATGGGGAAGTAGATGAGTTGGGTTTTAAAAACCCAGGTCACCCAGCTCCAGGGTCTGTGCTCTTGATGCCACGCAGCCACCCACTGTGGCCTTTTCAGGATGAGCCCTTCAGCCTGCCCCAGAGTGATCTTGTAAAAATGCAAATGGGGTCCTGTTTATGTCACTTCTTCCCTGCATAATACCCTCCAGTGGCCACTTGTGCATTTCTGATTTAATAAAGCTCCTGTTGTAGATCCTATCTGCTCTCCAATCTGACCTCCCCAGGTATCCCTTTGAGCCCTCTGCCCCTTTACACCTGTCTCACCCCTGTTCCTCAGACAGCAGCTCCTGCTTCCTGGGGTCTTTGTACTTGCTGAGCCCTCTGCCTGGAGACCCTTGCTGGTGCTCTGTTCTTCACAAGCGTGGCTCCTTCTCAGCCTTCAGGTTACACTTCAGGGACACCTCCTCAGGGATGTCTTCCCTGATTCCTCCATCCCTGCAGACCCTCCTCCCCAGCCTTGACCCCTCGTTAGTCTTCGTCACTGTGCCCTGTGGATGTCCCTTATCTCTATCTTACAATCTGTCACCATTTTGTCTGTTGGTTGACTTCCCTGCTTGTGGCTGTGACCTCTGAGAGGGGAGGGAGCTTGCTCAGTGCTGCATTCAAGCCCCAGCACCCAGCACAGTGCTTGCCCCATGGCAGGTCATTAAAAAAAAAAAAAAAAAAGTAGCCATTGCTACTTCTGATTCCCACTTTACAGATTAGAAACTTGAGGTTCCGAGAGGAGAGGTTGAGTAACTCCCCATAGCGTGCATTGCATGTGTGTGTTGCAGGGCTCGAGCTGTGGACCCAGGAGGGATCCGAAACGGGCATCCAAAGTTCACCCCTGACGAGGGATTGCCTCACCTAGAACATTCTGCCTTTACCTTATATCCCTCACCCACCGGAAAAGTTGTGGCTTAGCAAGAGATTGGGGGCCAAGCAGAAAGATAGGAAGGGGGGAGAGTTAAGCAAAGACACAAGAAAGGGAGGCCGAATTTGGAGCGTGGAGAAGAGATTGAAGGAGGGGATATGTAGGGGGAGAGATTTTTCCCATCAATTAACACAGGCTTCATAGAAACGGAAAGTGTTCCTGGCAGCCTTGCCCTCTTAATACATCATATCTCTAATCCTCGGTGCCCTCTGACCTTACCCATAATCCCTCCTCTTTTGTGCTGCTGCCTAAAACCTTCCTACCTCGGACCAAGTGTTATGTCCCTGGTGAGGTCTGAGCAGAAGAAAGAAGGTGGCAGGGAGTGGGGTGGGGGTGGGGGAAGAATACATTCTCCCAAGTGTTTGACCAACAAAATCTAGCTAAATTCTCCAGCCCGCGTAGTAAATTGTTCTTCTGAAAGGCATAGGAGCCTCGGTGCCCCCATCTCTTTGGAGCCTCCCCTGCCCCCCTCCCCTTCTCTTCTTGCTCCCCTGCCGGCGCAGAGACACAAAGCTGGGCCCTGGATTATCTTAATTTCCATATGGAGAGCTGTGTAAGCCAGTTCAATGCATGGCCAGTCATTTTGTTCACAACTTTGCAGCAAGCAGGAGCAAAAGCCGCTGGGAAATTAGCCATTCATCCTATCTCACCTTGTGTGTGCATGCATAGATCAGTAAATACAGGGGAAATCGAGGCTCCTTTGTTAATTACCACATCGGGCCTGGCATGCAGGGGCTGCTTCTCCTGACGTTAGCTGCAACTCTTGATTTTAAATGGAGAGAAAGAGAAAAAAAAAGGATATTGTGTGTATATATGTTTTTGCATTTGCTTTTAAGCAGCATTGGGGCAAAGCTTATGCATTTGTTTCTTGAAATTGGGCATCGAGGAGGAATCTTCTAGTCTTCTCATATCTGGCTCCCTTGCACACACATGAACACAGTCCACTGTGTCTCACCTCCACCTCACCCCCTGGACACGCATGCACACACACACACACACACACACACACTCTCTCCACCCCATGCTCCACTCTTACACACACACCACCTCTACCCTATCTGCACACTCACCTGCCCACCCACATCTTTCCCTCCTGTCAGTCCCTTGTAGTCAATTGCATCTCTGGTTTGGGTCCTGCCTTTCGACCATGGCTCCGGCCCCCCCTCGTGACCCCAGCAGGGGTCTCCCGTCTTCTCTGCAGCCCTCTGCCCTCTCCTCACCCTGGCACTCTCTCCACTGGCGCTTGCCCTGGCGGGCTTCTCCGGTCAGCCAGCCCCCCCTGCTGTCTCCCAGGTTCCCTGCACCTCCATGGGCCCCACTGCCTCCAGGGAGCTACAGGCCTCCCCAGTCCTTGACCCCGTGCAGTTGCCACCCCACAGGAGCCTAGGAAGCAGGGGAGGTGCTTCTAAGTCCCCTTCCCGTCTCCCCAGGGCCCCAGTGGTCCCACCACCACACTCAGGACCAGGAAGATTTGGGTGCCCAGGAAGGGGAGAGAAAAGAGAGCAGCGGGGGGTCTCTAGGGAAAACTGGAGAGAAAAGGGGAGACGGTTAAAGAAATCAGTAGCCCACACACGGTCTCGCTGGAAAAGCTCCCAGGAGAGTCAGAGAGACCCCAATGAAGATGGAGGAGAAAAACAAAGAGAAAACCAGCGTCTCCATGGGCCTCCTGAGTATTTGGGGCTGGCCCTTCACAGCGTATGAAACT
The DNA here is from genome assembly GCA_033961575.1 of Aselliscus stoliczkanus. NCBI lineage: Eukaryota > Metazoa > Chordata > Mammalia > Chiroptera > Hipposideridae > Aselliscus > Aselliscus stoliczkanus. The sequence continues at coordinate 8,811,985 of CM066736.1, forward strand.
CCATGTCCTTCATGGAGGCAGTGTGGCTTCCTGGGGACCCCTCGGCTGGATCCAGAGGCTAGAAGGTGGCAGGTGGCGGGCTCCATCGTCCCCTACTTCCATCCAAGAGCCCAGAGTAAGTGCTCAATATATGATAACAACTCAAGTCACTATTACTGCAATGCCAGGCATCCAGCAGGGACTTAAAAATTGAGGGCAATTACGACTGTGGCTGTTGGTGTTAGAATTACTACTCGAATACTTCTACTACTATTACCCTTCTGTTACATTACAATGCCCGTAATATACTCGGTGCTTAATAATGGCATCGAATATCAGGCCATTAAGCAAGAAACCCAGGAAAGTGGCCAGCACAGGGTGCCCTAACACTGGGAGAAATGACTCCAAGTGGGGCAGTTTGGCCAGGAAAGCTTCCAGGAAGTGGGCACATCTCAGCGGGGCTTTGCAGGATGAATAGGAGCTGGCTGGCAAAGGGAAGCAGGGAGCCTCGCTGATGTGTGTGACTAGGAGGACAGGGTAGGGTGAGGCCACAGAGAGGGTAGAAGAAGCTTCCGCTGTGCAGTTTGGGCTCTGAAATCAGATGCCTTGCAGGCAACTTTCCCTCCCTGAGTTTCATCTGTAAAACAGGGATGATAGTGGGACCTCGCCTATAAGGACGAAGAAATTGATAGAGATGGTTTGCATGAAGCACTGTGTCTAGAACCAGTAAATGCACAAAGAATGGTGGGTATCATAACTCTGATACTAATCAACTACCATTCCACTCCTCCCAAAATATCCCATTTGAGCATTTCCATACACTGACTTAATAATGAAGAGATGGGACCTCCTTCTCTAGACGCAGGCCGGTTGTCAAGGTGATTTGCAAAGGTGAACCACTGCAGAGACCCCACCTCTTTCCACCCCTCACCTGGCACCCTCACTCCATTCTCTCCTGTCCCAGCTTTTGCACTGCTGGTGCCTCTGTCTGGAACACGGTTCCCCCTCTTCTCGCTCTGGTTTGCTTCACCCCATCCTCTTGGTCCTGGCTCAGAGGCCAACTCCCCTCCAAAGCCTTCCGGGCTCTGCAAACGAAGGTTCCCTATGTTTTGCCTGTGTCACAACTGTCCCCCTGCTTGACTCAGAAATATAAGGTCAGGGAGCTCATGCAGGAGTCTGGCACACAGTAGGTGCTCAATTAAAAAAAATGTTCAGATGGGCAGCTGATCCCTGGGGAACATTTTAAGATTTCTGAGCCACCTCCCACGATGAGTTCAGACTTGGTTCTCTCTTCACCTGAGTCCCGTCCAGCTCAACAAGTTGTTCAAGAGTCCCCTGCCTGACTTGGGCATCATCTCCAGGGGTCCCCATTCAGCCCCTCTCCTACCTCTTCTTCCTCCGCCTCCAGGAAGACTTCCCTGATGCCCTCAGTGGCATGTGCTTGAGTTCTCTGATCTTCCAGCACCTGTTGGGGTGGCCTTTTCATTTGGGCGGCACTACTTCTTCACACTCTAATTAGGGGTCTCCCCCTGCTCTACTGTGAATTCAAGAGGGTCAAGAGTGCTTTCAGGGAAGGTGGTTTTGGGGTCCCTCCATTTCTGGAGTGAGACTGCCAGAGCACATGGACTCTGGGACCTCCTACCTTTTACTTAACCTCTTGGTGCCTGGGTGTGTTGTCTCCTGTAAAATGGGGAACAGTGACGCCCACCTCTGAGGATTGTTGAGGGGTTCACTGAGCTGAACTGCTTAGCAGGGAGAGGGGTTCTTAACAAAGCCCTTTCTGCTTCATAAAGCCTTTTTTTTTTTGTAGCTCTTACAACACTTTGAACAAAGTCTAGCATATAGTAGGCGTTCAATTAACACCTAAAGAATGCACAAAGAAGAACGTTATTTTGCTAGTTGGATGATCTCAGGCAAGGTTCTGAGCTGCCATTTCTGCATCTGTAAAATGGGAACAATAACTGTGCCTACCTTGCTTGGGCTTGTTTGTGGGGCATATGGCACAATACATACCATGTAGTATGGTAAATAAAACTGGGCCCCAAGTAGAATCAGAATGAAGAGAAACATCTGATACTTATAAGATATTTCCTAAGTGCTAGGGCCTCCAAGCAATTCCCACAATGGAGGAACTGTCATTATCACAGATGAGGAAGCTGAAACACAGAGAGGCGAAGCTACTGGACCAAAGTCACACAGCTTGAGTGGTAGAGCTGGGAGGCAAACCAGGCATCCACTACACTCTTGCCTACCTTGATAAATATTTCTTTCTGTTCTCCCCACATTTTCTCATTAGACCACCAGCTCCATGGTGGGGTTCAGGGGGAACGCTGGTGCACGTCTCATAATAATTTCATGCTCAGTGTCTAGAACATAGTTCTGCAGGTACTGGACCACCACCACCTGTGTCCCGAATGCACACAGCCCTTCACCATCCTGCAAAAGCAGGCTCTGGGAAGCAGTGTGTTTAACACCACAGCCTTTGGGGCAGACAGATCTGCATTTGAGTCCCAGCTATGCCTCTACTGTGCTGTGTGACCTCGAGCAAATGACTTCCTCTCTCTGAGCCTCAGTGTCACATTTGTAAAATGGGCTAGAATAAGCCACCCTCCCTCATAGAGCTGGAGTGGAGATTAAATGAGCTAGAGCCACAAGGCTCTGAACAGGTCCCAAGAGCCAGCAGCCCATGCCCTTCTGGCTGTAGGGACAGGCCAGGGTCACCTCACCCTGAGTCCCAGTCCTGCGTGTGGAGGGCAGGGTGGAGATTCCAGGAGTGGCCCAGCGGGCTTTCCGCCTACCGCCCGCGTGGTGTCAGGCGGCGGGTGATGGATCAGCTCGGACACACTCCACAATAGCTCTCAGACACTCTATTACCCGGTGATTGTCTGCCCGGCGGCCCCGCTCGGGCCTCGCTGCCACAGATAATGGCCCAGAACAAAGATGGCAGCTGCTTTGTAGGGGAACAGATTTGTGGCAAGTTGAGATAAAATAAAGAGGAAGGAGAAAGGGGAGAGGAGACAGTGGTGGGGGTGCCGAGAACATAAAAGGGAGAAAGAGGGAGTGAGGGGGGGAGAGAACGGAGACCACAGCCAAGATGTCACGGGGAGGGAAGGGTGGTGAGGCTCAGGGTGGTGAAAGAAAACCCAAGGGCGGGCTTTGTCCAATAGGAATGATGATAATGATGGCGATAATCATAATGAGTATAATATGCTGCAAGCTCTTGGTGCTGTCCGTGGAAAAGTGCCCTGAGCTTAGGCCAAGCTGACCGTTTTCATCTCGGTGGTTCCTCTCAAGTAGCAGTGGCCCCAGCTGCTTGCCTGGGGCCTCTGGAAGTGCTGGGGTGCTGGCCTCGAGGTCCCACCCCAGTTTCCAGCCTGCTGTCCTTATTCTAGCTCAAAAAGGCAGAAGAATGGGGCCAGGTGGGGAAGGCAAAAGGCATTCATCTAGCTGGGGGTAGCTCCTTTTAAAGAGTTCCCCGAGCCCCCTACTCAGAGACTTCAGTTGACATCTCATTTGCCAGTCTAAGCTCTAAGCTGCAAAGAACCCCGGGAAATGCATTGTTTCCTTTGGGCCCAAAGCTGCCAAGAAAAAAAAAGCCAGGTACCTTAGCAAGGAAGGTGGGGGAAATGGGTGCTGAGTAGGCAATGAGTTGTCTCCATCACAGGTGCCTCATGATGAGTATTTATTGAGCACTTATTATGCACCTTGACCCATAGTAGCCGATGTAATGCCTCACCTAGAAACATGGCAGTGTGAGCCCTCATTTTGCAGATGGGGCAGCTGAGGCTCAGAGAGTTGAAATGACTGTCCAAGGCCACACAGCAGAGGCAGCACTCGAACCCAGGACAGTCCCATGCGTAAATCCATTCTCATGAACACAGCTTGCTCCAGATTACTGCAGGGTTTCCCTTCCTTCATCTAGAGTCACGAATTGAGGCCAACTTCTTAATATTTAGAGCTGGGGTGGGCAGAGCCAAAAACAAAAATAGATTTTATGATTTAAGGAGGAAGAAGGATAAGAGTGAGCTTGGAGGAGGCCTGGACGGAAGGCACAGACGGGCTGATGATGGTGACAATAACATCCACCGATCATTTTCACTCTTCAGACCACTTCCTGGCTAGTATCTCAGTTGAAATTTGCCGCTGCTGTCAGTGGAGGCAGCTGTGAGCAGCTCTGTTGAACAGGTGGGGAACCGGACACAAACACCCCAAAGCTGAAGGAACAAACCAAGACTGGACCTTTCTTTGCTTAGAAGATCCTATTGTATCACACTCTCCTCCTCCTTCAAGGCCTGGCAGGATGTCCCTTCCTCCAGGGAGCCCTCCCAGCTCCCCCTGCTGCCTCCTGGGCTTGTCCATACCTGGGAGAACGCTGGCCTGGAGAAGGGCTGTGAATGCCTGGATGGGGGAGATTACACCTCATTTTCTGATGTGTCCCCCATGTCCCTCCCAGTGTGCACAGCCCTGGGCTTGCAGGGGGTGGAATACAGCACCTGTACTGTGGGAACTTAGGGACATAAACCCCAATGACAGGGCAAGTCACTTCTCCTCTCCAAGCCTCAGTTTCCTCATCTGTCTGTTGGGGGTAACAGCTGATTGTGGCTCTCTCGAATGTGAGGACGAGGTGAGGGGATGAGCCCTGAGGGCAGTACAGAGCGGGCACACAGTAAATGCTCAACAAACATGACCTCTGCAGCAACATGGGGACAAAATGGACCCTACCTCTTGGGGTAGCTGTGTGGCTAAAGGAACGAGGCCACCTGATTAACGGGCTCACAGTGGAGCCTGGAAAAGGAAAGTGTTCCTGGCAGTCTTGCCCTCTTAACGCATCATCTCTCTAATCCTTGGCGTCCTCTGACCTTACCCATAATCCCCACTGTTTTGTGCTGCTGCCTAAAACCTTCCTACTCGGGACCAAGTGTTATGTCCCTGGTGGGATCTGAGCAAAAAGACAGATGGTGGCAGGGAGCGGGGTGGGGGTGAGGAAAGAGTACATTTTTCCAAGTGTTTGACCAACAAAAGCTAACGAAATACTCCAGTCCACGTGATAAATTGTTCCTCTGACGGTGTTGGAGCCTTATCCAGTCTCTTCGGAGCTCTGAAGCTGGCCTGCTCAAGGATATGGGTCTGCGTTGAAGAGCCATGACTGTCACCTCTGGTCCAGGCTTCACTGTGCTGACCTTTCGCTAACCTCTGTGCCAGCCAGGCTGGCACTTGAACGCTGGAACCAATTCCTTTGTGGCACTTTCAACCAAGTAAGTGCATGCAGTGGTTATCTAAGCGCCTACTGTGTGCAGGGCCCAGGGTTTAAAGCTGCACCTTCTGGCGGACACACATTTTAAAAATAAAAGGAAGCAGGTGACATGAATTTTAATACAAGGCTTGATTTAACCCAACGGACCCCAAATGGTTTCATTTCACTCTGTAACCATTCTAGAAATATCTTTAACATGATATTTTACATTCTTTTTTTAAAATTTAAAAAAAAATTTTCTTATTAAGGCTTCAAAATCCAGTGTGTATTTTGCATTTACAGCACATCTCAATTCAGGATCGCCACATGTCAAGCGTTCTGTAGCCACATCTGGCGAGCTGGCGAGCGGCTACCATGTTGGGCAACGCAGATCTCGGTGGAAATACCATTTGCAACAGGCCAGAAACCAAGCAATTTTTGGCTTTTTAAAAATTTTTTAAATTTTATTTATTTTTTTAGGAAAGCAGGTGCTGCAGTCCATTATGCAGCCAATCTATCTGTCTATATAGATCTCTCTCTCTCTCTTTCTCTCTCTCTCTAGAGAGAGAGATTTTCTTTTAAGCTGTTGAACTAGAACATTCTTTGAACTGACCCTCAATTGTTGGGCAATTTCTTTGTCCAGGGGAGTTGGGCTGCTGGGCCACATGCAAGAGAAACTGGGGTATCCTTGTCACCCCAGAACCAGAGCACGCCTGCCTCTTCTCTGGGGAAAAAAAAAAAATAAAAAAAGATATATAACGCCGAATGCTGTGAAATTTGCCGCTGTGAGAACAGCTAATTTTTCACACCCAGACGAACTGGCTGGGTTTGTTAAAGCCCAAGGTAATCAAATAATCATTATAACTCATCTTCGCCCCTCCTGCGTTTCGCTCTTTGTACCATTAATGTCCCAGTGGGGAGCAGCTCTGGTGAGTTCAGACCTAGCCTATTTAGATAACCTTCCGGTTGGTCTTCTGAGAGCGAAATCTCCCTCCTGGAGTATCTTACAACAAATGAACCAATCCCTTCTAATCTTCTTATCATTGTAGCCTCTGCTCCAGGCCTGGTTATCTCGGGGGCTTGGAAAAGAGAGAAAGAGAGATTTATACATATATATTTATGTTTTATAGAAATTTATATAAGTTTATGTATATGCATGAAAAAAATAAAAAGGGAGACGCAAAGCAGGGAGCTATCTCCCCAGTGAGACAGCCCAGCTGCAGCTGCCTGGCCCCTCTGCCGGGAGGGGGGCGGGGGGCGCATGGAGAAGGTCCTACTGCCCACTGTGTGCTCTTTGCCCTCCACCTGGCGGGGCTGGGAGGAGGATGGATGGGGGCCAATGAGCACCTCCCCAAACAGGACCTGGCCTGGTCAGTGGGGCTAGGGGGAGGAGCACCCACGGAGCTGTTTCCGCTGGAGACCCACCTCCATCTGGCAATGAGGTTGCTAAATTTCAGTCTTTCTTCTCCTTGATTTTCCCCGTACTCCCCGCTGTCTGTTTTGCTTCTCTTTTCTGAGTGTTTTAAGTTCTCTGTAACTCTCTTCCTTCCAACTTCTCTTGTTCTCTCTCCACTCTCTCGGCCTATTTTTGTCTCCCCCTCTCGTCTGTGTTTTTTTCCCCGTGTCTCTCTCAGTCTCTCCTTTTCCTTTCTGCCTCTGACTCAGTGCCTGCCTCTCTCTCTCTCTGCCTCTTAGTCCCTTTCTTCTTCTCTCAATGTCTCTTTCCTCCCACCCTCTCTGCCAGCCCTTCCCTGGATTTCTCTCTCCAGACCCTCCTCTGGCCATCTCTCCTACCCTTTCCCCTCTCTTCGCCATCAGCCCGACCCTGCCCCCTGACACCCCTCCTCCACCTGCTCCTCCACCTGCTCCGGCATCTCGCTCACCTCCCTCCTGCACCCCCTTCTCTCACCGCCCCCCATCAGTCCCACCTCCATTCCTCCCTCAGCCTTAATTTCTGATTAATATGTTCTTAGCCAAGGAAAGGGGGGAGGGGGAGAGAGAGAGAGAGAGAGAGAGAGAGAGAGAGAGAGAGAGAGAGGAGAGAATCTTCTAAATAAATCATTTCGTCATGTGAAGAGCTAATCTGCAAATGACGGTGGCTATTTATCGAGTTTTTAGCAGTGCATGTTAAATAGTGATAGGGAGGCCACATTTACAAAACCCCATCGGAGCGCTGGGAAGGGATTTTTAACTTCATTGCCCAGAAAGAAAAATGGTGAAGGCAGAGATAAGACTGCGGGGAAAGCTTTGGCCCTGAACCATTAGTGGGAGCAATTAAGCAGGCAGCTCTTCCACGCCCCCAGCCACATGCAGTCCCCGCCACCGTCCCCACCGACTCACCGCCTTCCTGCAGACACTTCTATTTTATAGCCTAGCCCCTGGATAGGTGGGGTTTGAACACAGCTGCTGCCACTAAGTGGGTCTCATCGGGCAAGAAACTTCTCCTCCCCGTGCCTCAGTTTCCCCACCCAATTCCTCAAACAGGAGTGCTTGACGCCAGAAGGGGGAAAAAAAAGATTAGTTCTGATATATGAAGATGAACTTTCAGAATCAACATTGATACCACTAATCCAAGTAAAATTACAGAATTCCTTCCAATTTTTTTTTTTTCCCACAGAAAATTGTCTTACACGTGGGCTGTGGGTGCGTTTTAATGTATTGGATATGCTGGGTGGGGCTTCCAATTGTGAGCGGGGCTCAGAGCCCCTGGAGTTCTTAAAATAGCTCTGCCACTGCTAATAATAATAATAATACAAATAATGATAATAATATCTGCTTCTCTTTTTTCGAGTGTGTGCCACGTGCTGGGGGCTCTGTTCTGTGCTTCCCAGATGCTATTTCATGTGATTTTAGCTTATTTCCTTGTCTCTCCACCTGTCCCCTGTGAGATTAGATTGAGCTTTTCATGCTCCACAGGGCAGATGAGGACTAAAATGTGGAATTTGCAAGGAGCGAGATTGTGCCTCCAAATGATAGCACCTGTGGGCCCGGTGCTGGGTTCTGAGGAGCCTAAGCTAAACAGGACCCAGGCTTGAAGCTTGGAACCCTCATGGAGGACCAAGGAGAACACAGCTAGAGCTGCCCGGCGGGGGAACGGTGTGCTTTTCAAAGTGGGGAGCCCCACATTGTCCGGGGTCAGGCTGACCCGGATTTGAACTCTGGCTCTGCCACTTGCTGAGGGAAGAAACTTAAGCCTGATATGTCAGTCTCCTGGGCTGTAAAATGGGTGTCTCAACACCTCATAGGGTCAGCAGAGGTGAGGGCTAGAGGTAGTTTATGCAAAAGGCCCTGGCAAATAGCAGTTGTTCAATAAGAAACAACAACACATTATTTCTGGGTCTTCTGCTGGTCTCTGAAGGGCTGATGGAGGGACAGTAACTGAGACCTACTCTAGGAAGGCAGCTGACTTGGGTCTTTCACCAGCTTCTGGCTCCCACTTGCCCTATGATCATGTACCTGCTGGGCCTCAGTTTCCTCACCTGTAAAATGGGGTGATTGGGGTAGCTGTAGAGAGAGTACTTACACGATGAGAGGGTCATTGACAGGAATGATATTAACAACTACCACTAATGGTGCCTGGGCCAAGGATTTGTGGGGGTTAAGAGTGTGGCCCTGGGTTCGATTCCCAGCACCGCTGCTCACTAGCTGTGTGACCTTAGATAAGTCACTTTCCCTCTCTGTGCCTCTGCACCTCATTTGTGAAATGTACCTGCCTTATTGGGCTCTTCTGGGTGTTTGAGCCTGGGCTCCTTAGCTAGAGTTCCTGCTCTAGGAGGGTAGGGCTGAGGTCTTGGGATTCTCTGCATCTCACAGAGCTCAGGGCTGAACACACAGCCAGGGTTAGTAAATAGAGAGTTTGTTGATTGGCCGTTTTATAAATATGCAACTAGTAACAACTAGAAGTCATAACAGATTCTGTCAGTTGCCATCCATATCACTTGGCCCACCTTGGGTAGTTCAAAGGACAGTCCTCAAACATGCTGATGGCATCCTACCTTCAACACCTGCCTCTCACTTCCTGGAGACTTCCCGTGGCCACAGGTGTGAGCTCAGTCCCCACACAGAGTAGGCCAGAAGTGCCAGGAAGTTAACGGCCCCAGGAGCCACCCTCCATCAGTGGCTGATAGGAATAGGGAGACAAATGCCCCGCTTCCTTTCCCCTCATAGGCATACTCTGCGGCCTCTGAGTCATCCCCAGCAGGGATGAACCTGTTGTCTACAGCAGTCACCTGCCATTAATGTGTCCTCTATCGTTTTCTTCCCTGCTTGCTGTCTCCCTCCCACCTGCCTTAAGCTTGGTGGGATCGCCTCCTAGAAAAACCGCTTGCTCCCAGTCTGTGTCTTAGGATCTGCTTGGTGACAACCCAGCTCTGGACAGTAGCCTACGTTTGCATTTCACAGAGGCTCTTAGATCCACCTGTAACAAAAAAACATTTTCTCACCTTTTTTTTTTTTTTTAAAGATTTTATTGGGGAATTGGGGGAGGGGAACAGACAAGTTGCTGTCCTTTTGTTCTTCAGTCTAGCTGTGGAGGACAATGCTTCACTGGCCCATGTTGGTATCGTCATTGCGCTCTTCCCGGATGAGGCAGATCAGCCACCGGCCTCTGGATGGTCACTCACAGCGGCTCTTGGCAGCTCACTCCGGCTGCCGGCCACTCACTGTAGCCTATGGCAGCCCACTGCAGCAGGGGCTGCAGCCTATACCGTCACCGGGGCTCGCACAGCCCAGCTCCAGGTGGAGCTGTTGTTAGCTGTGGAGGGAGTGTCGCTGGCCCTCATATGTGGGACCCGAACCAGGGCCGCTGGCATCCCAAATGTGCCAATGTGCCACTCGGCCGACCCTATTTTCTCACCTTTTTAGATTTACAATTCTGATGGGCACTGGGAAGAGAGAGATAGGTGCTGAGAACTGAAAACTAGGCTTGAACTGAAAACTCGTGTTGGTGGGGGTGATAGCTGACTAGAGATCTGAAGGAAGAGGAGTCTACAAAGGGGTGGGGTAAAGGGCACCCCAGGTGGGAGAAACAGTCTGTGCACAGGTCCTCTTGGGGGAAGCGTCTGGTACATTTTGGCCAGAAAGTGAGGGGGACGGGTTACCATCCAGCTTACTGTGTGATCTCCGGGGACTCACATCACTTCCCTAGGCCTCAGTGTCCCCATCTGTCAAGTAGTCCAAAGCCACCTGCTCCCTCCCATCATGTCCACAGAACTGGCTGGAGGAACCTTGAGGTTCAAATGGTAAAGATGACCTGGGAATGTACTGGGTTGTGGGAAAAGTCATGACGCATTTTTGCAATGAAAAACAGAAAAAATACGTCATGACTTTTCTGACAATCCAATATGAACAATTCCTGTATTCTTTCAATGGCCACTGGTTCAGCATGTACCATTAAGGCGCCATGAAGGCCTTGTGTTGTTTGCTGCTTTTTCTCTAAGCCTTTGCCCTCATGGAGTGACATTCTAGTGGAAGGGAGTGTCAGAGAAACAAATAGCTACAAAATATATATGCGTGGTGTTGAATTTTAGAAGAAAAATAAATCAGAATAAGCAGCGAGTGTGGGAGAGGAGACATATTTTATTTTATTTATTTATTTATTTATTTATTTTTTGAGGGCAGTGTCACTGTCCCTCATATGTGGGAACGAACAGGGGCCTCTGGCTTCCCAAGCCAGCGCTTAACCACCATGCCACTCGGCCGGCCCAGAGGAGACATATTTTAGAAAAGATCTCTGGGAGCAGATACTTGAAGCAAGTGCAAGAGCCTACTATTGGGGGAAGAACAAACCAGGCAGCGTAAACAGCAGGTGCAAAGGTCCTGGAGCAGAGTGAGTGCCTTGTTGGAGGTTTAGCAAGGAGGCTAGTGTGGCTGTGACACAGCAAGTAAGGCAGGGTGGGGGTAATAGGAGTGGAGATCAGAGAGGTTGAGAGGGTTCAGAGCCCACAGGGCATGCTGGGCCTAAAGGGAGGGGTTTGGGTTTTAATCTGACTGAACCAGGAGCTGGGAGTCAAAGCCAGGGTGAATGACATCCTCTGATTTATATTTAAGGATCAGCCTGGCTGCTGTGTGGAGAATGGCCCATCAGGGGGCAAAGATGGAGGCAGGGAGGCGATTGATGAGTCCCTTCCCTCCCCAGCCCACTCCCCAGCCCATCATGTTGGACCCTGCTTCCCACACACTCCCTCCAATGCCCAATCCCCAGGCCTCATGCTGCTGGCCAGGGAGTGATGGGCTGCAAATGAGTGGGCAGGCAAGTGCCTCTAATTTCCACAAGCGCCGTGGGTAAAGGCTGTGGCAATGTGCAATTAAGCTGTGAGCTTTAAAAACACGGTAATAAGGGATACGGGCTGAGGAGGCAGCCTGGTAATTTAAATGATATCCAGCTCGAATATGGAGTGTCTAAATGTTCTCTTCCAGAGATTTATATCAGCATAGACCTGCCTCATTCATTTATTTAGTTAACTAGCTACTTATTGGCACGGCCTCCCAGCAGCTCTCGGGTGGAAGACAGAGGCCTGGGTGGCCGGTGGGGGCATCCCCATGCAGAGCTGGCCAGGAGAGAGTGATGACCACAGTGACCATTGGCCTGTGTTGAAAGCCTACTGTGTGCTTTGCATTGGAGAACCTATTGTGAGAATCAGAAGTAATGCTATATGAGTCTGTGTGATGAATCTCCTTGTGCACATGAGGAAAAGGAGGCACGGGGAGGAGAAATGACGTGTTCAAGGTCATACCACTAGGGACTGGGAGAGAAGGAAGGTCTCTGCATACCAAAACTGGGCTTTGCCCATGGCCTAACATTGAATATCAGTTCCTTGCTTTGGGTCCTGGCATGCATGGCTGTTCCCGCCTAATGGTTATGCAGCCATTAGAATTCATCAGCAGGTCCTGTACATAAAGTCATTGCCGTATTCAGACTCTCCAACTGGGTGGGACTTTATAGCTCACACAGGCCAGGGCTCTCAACCTCAGATGCCTCTAGGGGCTAGTCAGGTCATGAAAAGAAAATCCGTGGGCCTCGGACTTCCGGTAAAATGGTGCAATAGACAGACGCTGTGCTAACTGCCTCCCAGGATCACACCAAAATTACAAACAAATTATACAGCATTCAACCCTGGAGGTCCCCGAAAATCCGTGGGCCTCTTGGCATGGTTCTTTTTGTTGTTTTCAACATGTGTTGAGACATGGATATAAGAAATATGCCACTTTCATCTTTGCAAAAGAAAAGGAGTAGCCAAAGTGCAACGGTACGTGGACTAATCCCCCCTTTCAGGGTTAGAGAGGCAATAGGGTGTGGTGGGGACTGTGGCATCCTGGAGGCCATGTGGGAGCAGCTGAAACTCAGCTTGGGCTAATCATTCCCCCCTGACATGTGAACCCATTGCTGCCAGGACGTCAAGTTGTTGATCTCTTCTTAATCATGAGATCAACTTGTTAAAAGACACTGCAAACAAAAATATGTCTGCAGCCTGGCTCCTGCTTGGGGAACCCTCTCTGCAGCATCTAGCCCAGCCCAATGTCTACATTTCACAGATGGGATGGCTGGGGACCAGAGAGGGGGTGTGATGCTCCAAAGGTTGCACAGGATTTGAGAGGTGGAGCCTGGAAGTAGAACCCAGGGACCCTTGCCCCACATTGAGACCACCCATTGCCTCTGAACCACTTTTGCCCAGGAGCCTTTCCTTCATTCTCCTCTCATACCCTTTGGTCCTAGCCCACCCTCCCAGGCCCAGCTTACATCCCTTTTCGGCCAGGAGGCCTGACTGACCACCACATCCTGTGCCTGGCTCCGTGTTCCTACATCAGTGCTCCCAAACCTTGTTCATTTGGGTGTCTCCTTCATGATGTTTGCTCTGTCCAAACATTACCTGTACCATTATTTACGGAAAACCTTCTCTAAACTAATTCCTTTAAAAAGCAAAAACAAAAACAAACCCCCAAACACATTATTTTAAAAGAAAACTTAGGGGCTGGCTGAGTGGCGCGGTGGTTAAGTGCTGGCTTGGGAAGCCAGCGGCCCCTGTTCGGGTCCCACATATGAGGGCCAGAAAAAAAAAAGAAAAAAGAAAACTTAGGAACGCTCCTATACATGGAATATCAGTTTGCTGTAAAGAGAAGGTAACAGACCAAATTCAGTGAAAACAAACCAATGTCATTACACGCTAACAAGACACGGTTTATCAGAGGCTCCAGCCTGAAATCTGTTTTCTCTTCGTTTAAAAGGAGTTAAGCGAACATATACCCACCCATTGATCAGCAATTCCACCCTTGGATATATCCAGCCGAAATGAGGTCCCTAAATAACATGCACAAGAATATTCATGGGAGCCTTATTCATAACAGGGCCAAACTGTGAACTAGCCGGATGTTCAGCAAGAAAACAATAGGTGTGTTCAGTCAATGGAATATCACACAGTAATGAAAAAGCATCAACTGCAAAACACTACAGCATGGGGAAGTTCACGGACATAGCATTGAGTGGAAAAGGCAGACCCACAAGGCTACATACCTGTTCATCCACTGACGGCTGGGTACATAAAGGTGGCCCATCCATACACTGGAATATTACTCTGTAAACAGGAATGAAACACTGACACCTGCTCTAACATAAATGGACCTTTAAAACATGATGCTGAGAGAAAGGAGCCAGACACAAAAGGCCACATACACATAGTGCTTAATTTCATTGATATGACATGTTCAGAATAGGCAAATCCATAGAGATAGAAAGCAGATGAGTGGTTGCCAGGAGCCGGAGGGAGTGGAGGAGATGGGGCGGGGGGTGATGGCTAAAAGATATGGAGTTTATTTTTAAGGTGATAAAATATTCCTAAACTGATTGTGGTAATGGTTTTACAATATTGTGACTATAGTAAAATCCATTGAGTTGTATAAATGGGTGAATGTGTGGTGTGTGAATTATATCTCAATAAAGCTGTTCTTTTTTTCTTTTTAACAGGGTTCATACTATATGATTCCACATGAAGTGTTCAAAAAGAGGCAAAACTAATCTTTGGGGAACAGAAATCAGAACGGGGGTACAGTCTGTGAGGGTATTGACTGGGAGGGCACTGGGGGCTCCCTGGGGACTGGTAATATTCGATCCCGTGATCTGGGTGGTGGTGCCCTCACTAGCTGTGTGATCTTGGGCCAGTTACCCACCTCCCCGAGCCTTAGTCCCTCCTCTGTCAAATGGAGATGATAATGGTAGTTCTCCCATCCCGCTGTGTGAGGCTTAAATGGAATAATGTCTGAAAGCTGCACCTCAAACTTCAACCTGGGCATGAATCACCTGGAATATTTTTTATTTTTTTTAAATGCAGCTTCCGGTTCAATAGACCTTGGTGGGCCCAGGATTGTGCATTTAGAGCCAGCTCCCAGGCGACCCTGAGGCTGTAGGTCTGCGGACCATACTTTGAGTAGCCAGGCGTTCAAGCGCTTAATACATCGCAAGTGCTCCATAAATGCAAGTGACTGTCAGAAACAAAGACTGGGCATCTCTACAGCCTTAAATTGTTCCCCAGAGTCTCCGCCTCTCACCAGGCCCCTCCCCTCAACCAGGCCCCTCCCCTCAACCAGGCCCCTCCCCTCGCCCAGGCCCCTCCCCTCGCCCAGGCCCCACCCCTCGCCCAGGCCCCTCCCCCGCCCAGGCCCTGCCCCTGCCCACTGCTCCCTAATTCCCTTCTTCCCTGAAGGATAGCAGCTCAGCTTCTCCCCCAGAGCCTTGCCCTGTCCACAGGAGCTTCCAGGGCCTGTTTCACCCCTTCAGCCATGGGGTAGGTTCCTTCTGCCCAGAGATGCCTTGGGTAGGATTTTAGGAACAGCTGCCAGCAGCTGAGATATAATGACTGCCTGGAGAGTCGTTAGGAGATAATTAATATTTGCAGCACAGAGCTGTGACTGCTAAGCTGCTCCCTCCCACAGAGCTAGGGCCTCCAGCCCTTCTTGGGCCAAGGACCCCAGACCTTCAGGGCAGCAGCATTTGAGGGGCAAGATACAGGGATTGGGGCATGGCCAGTGGGGTCTATTTGGGGGGGCTCTCCCTCCACCCAACTGTTAAGAGTTGGTGACTTCCAGAGGCTGCCAGGCTGGACGCACCATCAAGAGTGGTCAGAGGGCACCAGGGCCAGGGCTCAAGGTGACCACAGCCTCTCCTCACACCTGAGGCCAGCTGGCCTTTGGCGGTTACCATGGTGATGGCTGTCCCCAGCAGTTGGACAAGGACGTTGCAGCAGCAACAGCAGCTGGGTGTGAGTGTGCGAGAGAAAGACCGTCTGTATCAGCTCCCCTCCGGCTCTCCATCTGTGAGGGGCAGACACCCAAAGTCGCCTCCCTTGCCGCTCGTCTTGGAGACAGCGTGGGCTGGAGGCCTAGGCTCTGATGTGCCATAGGGCATTCAGTTTGCACTGTGACTCCACCAGAGCCCGACTGCTTTCCCAGCTCCAATGCTTCATACCTTTGAGGTGCCTCCCCACTGACCATCAAACTTTCTGGAGCCTCAGTTTCCAGGTCTATAAAATGGGGTTAATCATGCTGAGAGGATTGCAGTTAGGATTAAATGAGATGATATAAGCAAAAGGCTTAGTTTCCTCCGGGGAACAGGACCTTGTCTCTCCCAGGCGGTGGATCCCAGAGGTTCAAAAGGGAAGGGACTTCTTCTAATGTGTGTACTTCATTATTAAGTGCCTCCTGGATACCAGCACTGTGCCCCACTGGTGCCAACACACATTGCTTCATCCACTGGTTCCTTCCTGAACATCATGTCTCTCACCTCATTTCATTCTTACACTCTTCATGCAAAACTGCCCTTATCTTCACTGTACAGATGAGGAAACTGAGGCTCAGAAGATCAAGTCAGCCACATCCACCAAGGTCACACAATAAGGGCACTGACGAACTGGAGTTCAAAATCCCAAAGCCACTCTGTCCCCTCTACAGCCCAGTGCTAACGGGCCTCCTGTTTTCTAGGCAGACCTGCATTTAGATCCTGTCTTTACCACGTCCTTGCTGTGTGTGAGGTTCGCCAAATTACCTTTCTGAGACTCGGTTGTTTCTCTGCAGAATGGGGACAATGGCACAGAACCCGCTTTATAGAGTGACTGTATAGATTTGAGTAGATGTGTGTTGAGTGTGGTGTATAGTGAATGTCCACTAGTGGCACCTGTTAATGTCACTGTTGTGCTAATTGTTATTTCTCACCTGTGGGAGCTTGGACCCTATAATCCCCTAGTTCCCAGCTTGGGCTCCCATTGCCAGGTGGGGACGGCCCTTGCTCTTTAACATTTTGGAGTGTGGCCTGGCTCATGTGGCCATGGCAGGAGGGGCTGCCATTTCCAATTCCCTCAGCCCGCTTTCTAGTCATCTGCCTGCTCCTGCCAGGCAGCATTAGGCTGGGTGTGTGAGCATGGAGGGGGGCGAGGGAGGGAGGCAGTGGCTTGCCCTGGGAGGCTGCCTTCTGTCACTAGACAAACAAACACACAGCACCCACACTCGTTTGGAAATGGAGCGAGGCGTTAAATACAAGCAAACAGCGGAGGCCCAGGCAGAAGGCCGGTTTCCCTGGGCTTCCTCGGACCTGGCTGGCCGCAGCCGCCAGCAGCAGCTGCTCAGGAAGCAGCTCGTGTCCCTGGTGCCTGCTCCCCGCAGCCCGGGCTAACCAGCACCTCTCAGATAGCAAGTGGAGGTTCACGCGGGCTGCAGTGTTTGCCTGGCATCTGCCTCTGCACCACCCAGGGCAGCAAGGGACTTTCGGAGGCCATCGTGGTGGCACCCCCACTTCTGAGCAGCATTCCCGAGCTGAGGAGTCTTCTCTGTGCCTCAGGCTACCACAGCCCTTCCAGGTCGCCTATGGCCCTGCCACTCCTTGGGGTACATCATACACACAGCCTTAGGGGAAACACCTTCTGGGGAGATAGACGGGCCTGGGACCATACCCCAATTCTGCCGCAGAAGCTGTGTGACCCTGGACAAGTCACCTCACCTCTCTGAGCCTCCCCAAACCTCCCTATTTGTAAAATGGCAAGTGTAATAGTACCTACACTATTCGGTAGTTATGGGGACTAACACCAAGCATATACAATTCCTAACATGCAGGTGGGCTTGACCCATGACGTGTGTCAGTATGGCCATTATTATTTACTATGTGATAATGTACAAGTGACCCAAACCTCACTTGCCGCATCTGACCGATGAAGATAATTCCATACCTACCCCGGGGGCAATGATGAGCCCATGTTGCTCAGTACATTTTCATTTTATTTCCTCTCTCTCCTTGGACAAATAACAGAATAATAGTAATAATAATAATAATAATAATAGATAACATTTTGGGGCACTTATATTGATTTAATTCACTTTTTAAATTAAAGTGAAATAAAATGAAACATTCAGCTCCCTGTCACACAGCCACATTTGAAGTACCCAGTAGCTGCATGTGGCGTTTGGCTACCATATTGGACAACGAAGATATAGAACGTATCTGTCACTGCAGGAAGGTATTTTGGACAGGGCTGGTTTAGACCAGCATGTCTCAAACCTAATGTGCCCAGGAATCATCTGGGGATAAATAAGATTCAGTGCAGACTCAGTCTGGGGTAGAGACTGAGACACTGCACTTCTCCCAAGGTCCATGGACCACATTTCGAGTAGCAAAGATCCAGAGCTGGGCCGCCTGGCTCAGTGGCCATGACCGTGTGGGGCGCCTGAAATGTGGCGTGTCCAAACCGAGACGTGAGTTAAATGTGTTGTACAAGTTGTCCCATGCTGAACTTCAAAGACTTAGTGCAAGAAAATGAAAATATCTAGTTAGTAGTTTCTTCAATTGATTGGCTGTTGAAATAATATCTTAGACATACTGGGTTGAATAAAACTATATATATATATATTTAAAAAATTAATTTCACCTGTTTCTTTTTACTTTTTCTTTTTAATATGATGAGTAGAGAATTTAGAATTACATATGAGGCTCACATCTTTCTCTCGGACAGTATTGATCTGGGCCCTGTCTGAATGCTATTTATGAACTATCTCATTTCAGATGTATAGTTTTAACCCATACATCTTCACCTCTACCCTTTCCTTTTTGTTTTTTTTCTGCCCTACCCTGAATTATTTCCTGGGCATTTTTCATTCCAACCAAAGGGTAAAATCCTTGACAGGAGGGGCCTTCTACCCACCACAGCAGAGAATGTCACCTATATTTGTTTGAATGTGTCCAGCAATATTCTCCCCTCCTGCAAAAACAGGATCTTGACCTTCCCTTTTGGAACTCTCCCCTCCTCCTGTGCTCAGGTTAATTGTATTGAATGGGGGCTCACCCATCTCAGCTCTCAGATTGGTCATGTGACCCAGGTTTGACCAATCAGAGCATTCCATACCCAGATCTTTGATTGGTTGAAGGACAACCATAGGACCGAAGCTGGACCAATGAGATGCAGTCCTGAACTTGGGTGGAATTGCCAGGAGAGTTTGACTGGACTTGAAGGATGTAAGAGGACAGGAACCAGAAAGTGCTGGGTCACCCTGCTGGTGAGCCTACCTGAGAATGATGACTACTGGGGGTAAAGAGCTGAGATGGAAAGAGATGGGTTTTGGCAATATCTGAGCCCAGGATGCAGCCCTCTGGACCACCGAGCTTCATCTGCCTTTTCAGTTATACAAGTCGCTAAATGCTCTCTCTTTTAAAAAAGTTATATACAAGAGATTGAGTTGTGTTTCAGCCATTTGCAACCAAAAGAGTCTCAGAGCTAGATATCTAATAGATAAGTCTAAGAGGGACTGAGGTACTGATATCTTGGCAAGAAGGCACTGATATCTGTGCAACACAGATCAAATCTAAAATCTTGGAACTGTTAAGAGAGTGGCCTTCTGAACATCTTTCATTGCAATGGGGGAACATGGGGCAATGGCTAGGAGATATCACACCTGGAACTGGAAAGGGGTGGAGTCTTTAGACAACCTTTGCTAAGAGTGTCCACTAGTTTTTCTCCAACAACTAGAAGAGAATTGAGTTGACTTGAACATGGAGTATGATTTTGAGTCATTTTCCAGAGATGAGTGAGGCTTATGTCCTCATAAGCACCTATCTCTCCAATACATTCACTTGCCCATTTAGTATAGATGTTCCCTGTTTTTCATCCTGCTGCGTGCCCACACCTAACACTTCCTAACACAGGCTAAGGCCTAATACATGTCAGCAGCTATTATTAATAATATGCACTCATTTGTGTGCCTGTTTAGCATTTGTCCATCTCCTCCACAAGACCGCCAGCTCCACGTGGGCAGGGATCTCTGTTTTGTTCATTTCTGTATCCCCAGTGCCTACCTAGTCTGGTGCTGGGCACATAGTAGACACTTAATCACTACTTACTCAATGAGAGATTGTCTGCCCTTGGTTGAGTCCTCACTGATCGCAGGGATGAGATCCTCTGGCCTGTCTCTTACAGAACCTGTCTTCCTCTCCCCACTCTTATCCCTCAAATTAATTAAGTGCCCTGCCTCTCTCTGCAGGGTTAATCCTGTTATCAGCTGCCGGACACACATCAGCTGGGTAGTTACCTGTTTATGGTCCATCTCCCTCCAGCCCCAATTAAACTCCAGGACCTGCTTGCCTTGGGGACTACTGCATCTCACAGAGCCTGGCACATAGTAGGTGCTCATTCATTTATGTATTAATAGATGAGTTGACATCCCCCTTGTTACACACATGTGCAAGGAGGAGGAAAAACCGATGACCAGGTATCTCCAGACTGGGAAACTGTGATGACAGGAAATGATCTGCCAGTCCACAGAGCAATCTAGGAGTGGGCTCTTTGTCTAGGGATGGGGGATGGGGAGGAAGTGAGCAGCAACACTGGCTCCCTAAGGCAGGGTTCGAGGGCACAGACCCACTGAGAGGCAGGCAGCCATAGAATGGCCATTGGCGTTCCTTCTTGAAGCCCAGAGCATCCGTGTTAGGGAGATGAGACCATGAGGGACAGCCTCTCTATCTGGATGTGACCTTTAAGGCCAGCAGCCTCTGATCACATCTGGAGCGTTCTTCCGCATTTGCAGATGTCCTTGGCTCAACCAGGCCATCTCAGTGGCAGCTGCCCGAGCCAGAAGGCAGCTTGTTACAGCTGGGACACCGAGTGCTCCTGAAGTGGAGGGTGAAGCTGGCTGGCCCTGTCTGGCCTGGGGCTGGGTAACTCGGCCACCTGAGACTCTGGCCTGTCAGGAGCGTGGGTGGGAGTGCTGTTCTGGGCTGCGCCGCCTGAAGGACAAAGCAGCCTTCTCCAGGTCACTCCTGTCCTTGCCTTCCACCCTCTACCAGTCATGTCTTGCCTCTCTGCTTGCCCAGTGGCGTCATCCCAAAGGGCAGGTCTTGCATCTTCCCTGAAGAAAGGCTTTGTGACCCAGGCTCCATCCAGCCCTGGACCTCCCACGTGTCTGCCCCCTCTTGGGCAGGTGTTCAGCTGCAATGGATGTCTGCCCAGAGCAGCCAAGCATGAGCATATTTTGCCCCAAAATTTCAACTTTCTTCTCAAGAAGCGCCAAAAATGTCTTGGAGAGTCAGAAGCAGCAGCCAGATGTTACTGACCCTTGCTATTAGGACTAGGGCAGGTCCGTGCCCATATGGGGTGTTCCATAAATATTGGTTGAGTGAAAGACCCAAATGAGTAAACATTGCCAGTGCTGGGATGTGGGGGTTTCTGGAAGGACAGGGAGTGTGCAACTGCCTTCCCAGGGTGGAGCTCCAGGGAGCACATGGGCTCAGGGACGGGCTGGGCACATTGAGATGCGGGGTCAGGCGCTCAGATATTCATAACTCCAGCACAGGCTTAGCCTAAGAGGCTGCAAACCCCCAGTGGAGAGCCCAGACCGGGAAGCGAGTAGTGATCACAGCAAAGATTACAAGAGCTTGTTAAACAGAAATCCTTCCTGGCAGATGGTCAGCTGGGTCCCAGGGCCCAGACGCAGGAAGGAAAGCCCTTGCCCATTGGGAATCCCAGCAGTGTTGAAACCAGTGGAAGCAAAGCGTGCCTTCATGAGTCAACAACGACAATGACAATAATAATGACAAGGCATTTGTGTGAAGTTGTCAGATCCATCATGTATTCGTACACGATGTTGCTTAAGCCTCATAATCACCCGTGCAAGGGACCTGCTATCTTTCCATTTCACAGGTGAGGAAAGTAAAGCTCAGTGAGTGGAAATGACCCACTCAAGGTCACACTGCCAGCAGGTGGTAGAGCAGAAACTTGAACCCAAATAATATGACATCACAGCCTCTATAGTATTGGCAGGTGATACATTTAAAAGGACAGGAAGGAATGAGTTGGGGACAAGAGAGGTGTAAAAATTATTAAGATGTCATAGAGTCATAGAATATCTCTGGATGGTTATAGAAGAGACCAATAACAGTGGATGCCGTGAGTCAGAAGCGAAAAGGAGATTTTTACTATACTCAGTTTATGCTTGTTGAGCATTGAAACGTGGTGTGGTAGATTACAAAACCGGTCCCCACTGTTCATCCATCCCCCCATTCACACCTTGTGCATGTGATTTTGTAGTCTTCACCTGCTCTGATTCTGAGTTCAGCCATGTAACTTGCTGTGACTAATGGGATGTTAGTAAACATGGCACAAGCAGAGGCCCAAAACTGATTGCACAATTGGGCTTACTCTGATTTTGCCATTTTGCGTGGTCATGAGGACATGCCCAGGCTAACCTGCTGGAGGATGAGAGCCATGTGGAGCAGAACTGAGTCACCCCAGTTGTCCCAGATCAGCTGACAGCCAGTTGATACGTAAATGAGCCCGGTCTGAGCAGCCTGGCCACTGACCACCACCACCACTGAGGTTTTGGGATTGTTTGTTACACAGCATTATCGTGGCCATTGATAGCTGATACACACGGGGATGCATTGCTTTTTCCAACAGGAAAACAATACAATTTAAACTTTAAATTTATAAGGTTGTTTCTGCTCTCTAGGAGACCCTGAACTATAAGGGTTCTCCTGCTCCCTCCCCTCAAATGTGTCTTTTTCCATTCTGACTTTGATGGCATTGATTTAAGCCATTTCTTCAAAAATCAAACTCACTCAACTATTCCCCCAAACACCACCTTCTCCAGGAATCCATCCTTACCTCCACAATCCCTGGCATGGCTGTCAGGCTAACTTTTCTAAAATGTAATAGTATTACAGAGAACAGCTATTGTCTGATTAGTGCTGACCATGGCCAGACCCTGCACTGAGCCTTTAACAAGCCCCATCTCATTTAATGATCACTATACCCTGTAAGGTAAGTGCTCAATCATTATCCCCAAATTGTGGATTGGAGGCCAGGACCTGGGCAGAGAGAGTCAGTTGTTCAAGGTCACACAGCAAGCCAGTTCCAGAACTCAGATCCAACCATATGGCAGCCCAGGCGTGCTCCTCACACCCACCCACCCCATTAGCTTTCTCATCTCCACGCTGGAGGGAACCGTCCTTCTTTTATTATAGCTGCTTTGATGGGCAGAGCCTAGTGCTGTCATTGGATCAGCCTGGGTGTGAAGAGCACATTTTCCAGTCTGATTCTCAGAACAGCCCCAGGAGGCAGGGAAATGGGGAAGATTGAGGGGCCACCTTTAACAAATAAACTGACTCATCTAAGGTCACATGACTAGTCAGGCTGCAAGTGGAGACTTGAACTCAGAGTCTCTGTTCTCTGTCGAGGACTCAGTAACCACACACCCTGCAGTGTGAAGCTCCCATGTGTGACCACGTTTCCAGCCTCTGTGCTTTTGCTCAGCGTCTCCCCTCCTTCAGGCATACCCTTCCCTCCAGAGTGGGTGAGCAGAAACTTGAGGACAAGCATTTGGGGGGACCCTGGGGTATGTGTCTTCCTTCCTCCCACCCTTCGTGCGCTCTCTCTCTCTCTCTCTCTCTCTCTCTCTCTCTCCCTTCCTTCCTTCTTTCCTTCCTCCTTCCCTCCCCACTCCCTTCCTTCCTTCCAAAATTTATTCAACAAACAAGCATGGTGCACCCACCCACTCTAAGCCAGACACTCTGCTTGACTTCTGGAGACACAATGAGAGTGAAACAGATATGGACCTTGGCCTTGACCACGGAAAGCAGCAGGGAAGACAGAAATTCTTCTAATTATACAAATAATTAACTCATTACAGTCGGGGGACAAGCTAGTGAAAAGCAAGAAATGTGCCCAACCTGAATGGGAATCTCAGCTTAGCCCTTGAACTAGCTGGGCTGCTCCAGATCAGTTAGCTGTGATCTCTGTGCCTTCGCTCCCTCCTTGGGGGACTGTGAGAGTTAAAGCAAGATGCTGACCGAAAGCTTTCAGCATAGAACCGTGGCACCTGGTAAGCGCTCGGGACATCAGGTGTCTTCATTATTGTTACTGTTGTCAGTTTTTGTTGTGTCTGGACCCCCTCCCCCAACCAGGAGTTCCCACCTGCGTGGCCATCTTAGGCGGGAGGAGGGTGGGCTTCACTCACCCTTCTCTAACTCTCTGATTTCTAATCCATCATTAAAGCCACTGGAGGAAGGGACTTTGAACAGGAACCAGCTCCAGTGGCTCCCGGCTCCCGCTGTCCACCGGCCAATCCTTGCCTTTCAAAGTCCTGACGAGGCTGCCAAATCCTCCCCAGGGACCCTAATGCGATTGTTTTGCTTCTGCAGCTCTGCTGGGAATCCTGGGCCTGCGCTTTCCGGCTGAGTTTCCAGGGGCCCCCAGAGCCAGGGGAGGCATAGGAGGTACTTATAGGAGACCAAAACCTGGGAAGAACAGAGCTATGAGTCATGGTGGGGGAAACCATGAACTGAGCACCTACTATGTGCTCGGAAAGCTTCCGCCCAGGAAGAGGCCCTTTCTCAGTGCGAAGCACACTGATATAGTTGCTATGATGACAGGAGCATGGCGTAGGGACTCCCAACACCTGAGTTCAATCCTACACTGTTAGCCCTTAGGACTGGCACATACTAGGTCTGTTTTTCTCCTCTCTAAGTTGTGTGTCTTTTTTTATAAGGCAGCATTGTTTGGTGTTTAAGAGCTGAAGCTCTGGATCCAGGCTGCCTGGCTTCCAATCACTGAATGCCTGTGTGGCTTTAGGCCGGCTGCTTAACCTCTCTGTGCCTAAAACTATGAGACTATAAAATGGTGATCCTAATAATACCTGGCCCTGGTGCCTACCAGCTGGATGACCTCAAGCAGGTTGCTTCACCTCTCCGAGCTTCTGTGCCCTCATTTGCGAATCAGGAGCAAGGAGAATGCCTACTTCTTAAGGTTGTTGCAAGCATTAAATGAGATGTTCCACACCAAGCGATTGAAGCTACATTTGGCATGGGATAATTGTATTAGAGTTGACAAACCCCTGCTATTATCCTTTTCTCATTTTCTCCCCAGTTCCTCTCTCTCCTGCCTCCTTCTATTCCTCCACCATATATATATTGGGCAACTCGCCATGACTCAGGCACTTTTCTAGGCATTGCCCACCTCCAGAATTATTTTAAGAATCAAATGTACCAAATGGGAAAGCACTTCGGCGAGATCGAGGCTGATCTGTCATGGAAAAGAAGAGGTGATAAATTCACACTGTGGCTTGTGGTGACTTCTTTTTCAGCTCACTCTCATCTAGGGTCATTAATTTCAAGCTTTGACTAGGAGTTCTATCATTGGTGGCTAGAGTGACATTAATTTGATATTCGCCAACCTCGGTTACTGGCATGTCACCGTGATAATTATTTTTATTTGCCGCATACAACAATGCTTTATTTAATATTTCATTTTTTGAATCACTCATTTTCTTTTTAAACTTAAATTGAACCTTAACTTAAGCGATGCTATCCACGAAACCAAAAGTTGAATGGGCTAGCACAGATTAAACACCTAGCTATTAAGTGAAAAAAAAAAAGTGTCCTCTGCAAAAACAAAACAAAACCTATCCTCATTGGTGTCATACCCTAAGAGTGGGTTGCTGTATAGCAGACATAACCCTCTCACCATTCAGCTAACTAGAAAACCCTTTGATTCATTGGCTCATATTTATCAAGTGCTATCTCCTTTTTCCAAGCTGAGGGTTTGCTGTCATATGTGCTGTAATGACATTAATTTGATAATGCTAAGTTCAGTTACTTGTGTATCACCATTGTCATAATCATTATTATTCTTTTTTTGTCATAGTTGCATGCCAAATACAATAATTACTCAACATTTTGTTTTGGATAGCTCTTTTTTAAATACTATTTTTAGCCTCCAGGTAAGCAATGGTATCTACAAAACCATGCGTGCAATGGTCTGGTTATAGATTTCTTCCTATACCTTACATTAAAGTGAACACTTAGCTATTATATTAAATAAAAATGTTTGCCCATTGGCCACCCAAAGTGTCTCCATGTGTTCCATATTGTGACAGTGGGCTGATGTCCCAAGCATTACCCTGTTACCATTCAGCGCATTAAGAAACTCTTTGATTTATGACTCCATATTTACTGGGCGTTACCCTCTTTCTTCCAAGTTTTAAGGTCCATAAAGACATAGGGAGGTCAAAGCTTTGTCTGGAGTGACATGATAAACCCAGGGTGCTGGAGCTCTCTTTGAAGCCTTATCCTGACCTGTCTTTTGGCTCATAAAAAGGACTTGTTCAGACCCCTGCTTTTCCATCCGTATCTCTCTCCTCCCTGGCACTCAAAGACACAAAAAGAGTTAACATCCATCTCCCACTCTTCTTGACACATCCCACCCTGGGTTCCTGTGGATAATCACCAGCTTCCCTTGAGCAATGACCTTGCCCCCCCACCGTGGGGCCTATCAAGAGACAGATATAAACACCTCAAAGTTCTCAGCGAGTTCCCTTAATTGGCACCTTTCTGTTCTGCTTTAAATTAATCAAAGCCAGTCCGATATTAATACTGTAGGGGGAATTAAAATCATGCAACGCATTAAAGATGTAATTTAAAATTAATAACTCATAATTATTTATCATGGCGTATCAGTGGAGCTATGAATTTTCCCTTCTAACCCAGCGCACAGCCTCTTGCCTTGGCTTTTAATAGCATCTGGACCATTCTGCGCCCAGCTTCGGTTCCCGCAGACACCCAACCTGAGAGACGTAATTCATTTAATTTAATTTTGGGGGGCTTAATTGTGGTAAATCACTACTTAAGAAAAGACATCTATTTGAAAGGACAAATTGGGATAATTTAATAAAAGCTGGAGTGAAGAAAGCCAAGGACTTAATGATGCGCTGTGGGTTTTTCATCAGAGAAACCCCTTAATTCCTTGACTCACTTATTGAGAGATGCGAGGTTCAGTTCCCAAGTCTTTAAAAACAATGGTACCATTCCAAAGGCTTAATGAACAATGGAAGCAACACACATGTCTAGCAATATGGGATGGAGCAAATAAACTATGGTCTCTCCATCCAATGGAATATTATACAGTCATACAAAAGAATGCGGATGGATTTTGCATATTGATAGGGAAGAATCACCAGGATATATTACATTTAAAAATAAAAATCTTAGAACAGTATACTAATAGTATAGTATGCTAT
This sequence comes from Aselliscus stoliczkanus, assembly GCA_033961575.1. Classification (NCBI taxonomy): domain Eukaryota; kingdom Metazoa; phylum Chordata; class Mammalia; order Chiroptera; family Hipposideridae; genus Aselliscus; species Aselliscus stoliczkanus. Next base: position 8,838,731 of record CM066736.1, read on the forward strand.
TATGCCAAAAAGAAAAATATGTATACATAATTATGAATATAGTATAGAATATCCCTAAAAAGAAATATAAGAAACTGGTACCAGTGGTTGCCTCTGGAAACAAGATTGCATAGCTGGGTGGGGGACAGAGGAAAAAGAGAGAGGTTTCATTCTTTCTTTTTTAAAAGGTTTTATTGGGGAATTGGGGGAGGGGAACAGTGTTGGGGAATCAGGGAAGGGGAACAGAGAAGTTGCTGTCCTTTTGTTCTTCAGTCTAGTTGCGGAGGATGTTGCTTCACTGGCCCATGTTGGTATCGTCATTGCGCTCTTCCCGGGTGAGGCAGATCGGTCGCCGGCCTCTGGATGTCGCTCACCGCGGCTATTGGCAGCTCACGCTGGATGCTGGCCACTCACTGTCGCCTATGGCAGCCCACTGCAGCAGGGGCTGCAGCCTACACCGTCGCCGGGGCTCGCAGCCCAGCTCCAGGGGGAGCTGTTGTTAGCTGTAGAGGGCAGTGTCACTGGCCCTCATATGTGGGATCCGAACCGGGGCCACTGGTATCCCCAAACCAGTTCTTAACCAATGCGCCACTTGGCCGGCCCAAGAGGTCTCATTCTTTATACACTTTTGTAGCATTTGAATTTTGTAGCTCGTGCAAGTATTACTGATTCAAACAGATAAAAAAATTAAAATAGTAATAGTGGGAAAAATTTGCCAGCTGGGGTCTTGAATAACTTGTACACTCTTGCTCTTTCCCAAAAGCTTCCTGGTGCTCTGTGCTATTCATAATTATCATTCTACATCTCATAATTGTTACGGTGTGCCGAGTGTCCCCTCTGGACTGGTCACTATGCTGATTTCATCCCTCTCGGTCCTTACATCAACCACAGGAGCCAGGTCTTATTAACCCCATTGATTCCAACATTTTGTGAAAAGTTTCAAACATGAAGATGAAAGAATTTTTCAGTGAACATCCATAGATTTGCCACCAAAATTCTATCATTACCTTGCCTTATTACAGACTGCTTCATCTATCTATCCCCTCTCTCCATCGATCAGGGCATCTCATTTTTTTAATGCAATTCACAGAGAATTGCAGACATCTATACATTTCCCCCTAAATATTTCAGCATGTCAGTAATTAATTGGAATGCACTATTTGGTCAGGGTACCTTTTTAAAAAATAAAATTTACACGCATTGGAGAACACTAATCTTAAGTGTGCTGTTCGCTGAGTTTTTTTCTTTCTTTTTTTTTAAGATTTTTTTTTTAAATTGGGAATTTGAGGGAAGGGAACAGTGTTGGGACATTGGGGAAGGGGAACCTTGTATTTTTCCAGGACCCATCAGCTCCAAGTCAAGTTGTTGTCCTTCAATCTTAGTTGTGGAGGGCGCAAGCTCAGCTCCAAGTCCAGTTGCTGCTTTTAATCTGGTTGTGGGGAGCAGAATGGCCCACCATCCCATGAGGGGGTCAAACTGGCAACCTTGTTGTTAAGGGCACGTGCTCTCACCAGCTGAGCCATCCCATCGCCTGTTGGCAGCACAGGGGCAGCTCAACTTGGGTGCAGCTCAACTCAGCTTGGGTGCAGCTCACTGGCTGATGTGGGAATTGAACTGGTGACTCTGTTGCTCAGAGCTCTCACTCTAACCAACTGAGCCACTCGGCCCACCCCTGCCATTCGCTGAGTTTTGACAAATACTTAACTTGAGTAGCCCAAGCCCCTCTAATTTTTTTTTTTTCTTGAGGGCAGTGTCACTGGCCCTCACATGTGGGACCTGAACCGGGGCCTCTGGCTTCCCAAGCCAGCGCTTAACCACCGCGCCACTCGGCTGGTCCTAAGCCCCTCTAATTATATAGAATATTTCCATCTGCCCAGAAAATGCCCTCATCCCCCATCCCAACTAATCCTGTTTCTAGATGCAACAATTCTTCCATTTTTTCCCCTACCAAAGATTAGTTTGGCTATGGTCCAACTTCATATAAGTGGAATCCCATAGTACAAACTCTTGTATAAGGTTTCTTTCACTTGTCATAAATTTTGGAGATTCATCCACTTTGTGTGTCTATCAGTAGTTTGTCCCTTTTCGTTGCTGCGTAGTATTCCATTGTATGGACACAACAATATATTTATCTGTTTAACTGTTGGTGGACATTTGGGCTGTTTACAGTTTTGCGCTATTAGGAATAAAGCTGCTGTGAACATTTTATACAAATAGTTTTGTGGACATGTGTTTTTATTTACCTTGGCTAAATACCTAGGAATAGAATTGTTGGGTTATGTAATAAGCATAGGTTTACTTTTATAAGAAACTGCCACACATATTTCCAAAGTGGTTGTATCATTTTACATTCCCACCACCTTTGATGGGGAACTGAAGGAGATTTACAAATCAGTATGCACTAAACAGTCTGTGCACTAAATGGTACATTGTTCAGGTTGCTCCATATTCTTGCCAACATTTGATGATGTCAGTCTTTAATTTTAGTCATTCAAGTCGGCATGAAATGGGATCTCATTGTTATTTTAGTTTTTGCATTTTCCCTGACGCCTAGTGATATTTTCTAAGTCCATCGTAAAGATAACAAAACAGAGGCTCAGGGAGGTTAAGTAATTTGCTCAAGGCTAAACAGATTGCAGAATCGGAGTTCAGGACCAGTTCTCTGGACTTAAAAACTGTAGTTCCCAATGACAAAGCTGTGCTGGACCGTCTTTCTGTGTATTCCCCACAGAATCTCTAATCACAGGGCACATTTCCTGTGCTCTGCTTATTTATGCTCATAGATTTAATTCATACCCTCAACTCTTCCCAAAAAGGTCCCAAAAGTTTAAGGACACTGACAACATGGTAATAAGGATAATAAAATATAACAGGATCAGGACCAACGTAACAAAAACTATGCAGGGGTCCAAACCATAGAGTAATTTGGTTGAGTGCAAACTTTAGGCTCTGAGCTTCCTGGCAATCAGAACATCAACCAGCAAACTGGTTATTGACAAACAGGAAAGAAGTCTGCAAGCAGCAGAAAGCTTGCATGGGATGAAGCCCCCAAGTATTCTCTGTGCCATTTTTACAGCACATGCAGGAGTCGGTTTCATTGTCAAAAATCCTGGTTCAGTGAGGGCAGCACCACCTCATATTCTGAGCCACAGCCATCCATGGTTAAGTCATGTGATTTGGGGATTGTCTTCAGCCCCACTAGGAGGCAGGGGGATGGGTCCAATGACTTCTTGAACCCATCTTGGCGGGGCAGATACTGTTGGCTTTGCAGGATTCAGAGCATCCTTCCCTGCTAAGCATCTCCTTGCTATTGTTTTTATGTTATTTCCATGGGTTCAGACTTGGCAGGGGCCCAGACGGCCGTGGGCTAGTGGCTGAGCACAGACATTGGAAAGCTTTATGTTTAGGGCTCCGGCTTTGTTTGCAAATAACTATAACTGGACTGCCCAAGTGTTCTCACCCTTGACCGTGTCCTTTGAGCTCCTGGGTTCTGATTCAGGAAAATCAGTGGGATTGCAAAAGTGAAGTGGGATAATTCAAGCTGTCTCTGCAGTCCCTTCCTTGGTGGTGGCCTAGAGCCCACCATTCCGTCTTCTCCAATGGTTCCCTGTCCATCTTGCTTTGGAGGAACCTCCTTCCCCTTTTCTCAGCTCCCATGGCTCAGGCAGAGGTGCCCCTCTACCCTCAGCTCCGGAGGCACAAGACCAGTCCTGACCAATCAGAGCCCTTCATACCTCTGCCTGTAACAATTGGTTAAAAGGTGTGCACATAGGGGCCGGCCGAGTGGTGTGGTGGTTAAGCACTGGCTTGGGAAGCCAGCAGCCCCAGTTCGGGTCCCACATGTGAGGGCCAGTGACACTGCCCTCAAAAAAAAAAAAGGTGTGCACATAATCCAACTGGGCCAATGAGGTTCCATTCTGGTGCTTTTGCTGGTAAAGAAGTGGTCTCTCTCTTGGGTTGTCAGGCTGGAAGTATGTCAGCCTGGGGCTTTTGGTGGCTATCCTTGCCACTGTGTGAAGAGAACCTGCCTGAGAATAAGGCTGACACTGAGCAAAGCACATCCAAAAGGTGGAGAGAGACAGGTTCCAAATGACAGCCACTGGGTTCCTGGATCCAGCTGTGCCTGGCACATAGTAGGTGTTTGTTAAGTATTAGTTGAATGAATCACCCAGTGATTCAACCTTAGGAAGGAGGCCAGCACACACCAGGTACCCAGACCATGCTTAGGGCATAAATGACTGCCCCCGCCTGCCCCCCGAGTAGATGCTAGTGTGTGTCTCCCTGGAGCCCCAGGAGCCCCCTTGACAGGCAGCCAGGGCCCCTGCAGGCCGATGTGGCCACCGGAGGCTGTGCTGGTCAACTCAGAGATTGGGGTTCTTGAGGAAAACTGACACGGTCAGCCTCTCTCAATGCCCATTGACTGCGGCTGGAGGTGGAAGTGGAAAAATCAATATAAAGATTGGCTTTGGAGGAAAGGAAAAGAAGAAAAGGCCTTCTCTACTTCATTGAGGAGGCAGCCGTTGAAAGGCGAGGTGGCGGGGCTGGCTGGCAGTGTCTCATGCAGTGCACACCTATCTGTGCGTTTCTGCTCTGTGTTTTGTTCCCCGAGTCACAGGTATTGACGCCTGTCCCCAGGCCTTGCTCATAGCGATGCTCAGCTCAGAACGCCTTGAAAGTTCCTCCCAGACCACATTTCCTCTGCTCAGAGTTTAGGTATTTATCATGGGTATTTATCACTCAACAGGTCTGCCAGGGTCTGACACCAGCATTGGGAATATAGTCATGAACAAGACAGACAAAAATCCCTGCCTTCATGGAACCGAAGCTCTAGGGAGGGAGCAGATAAGGAACAAGATAAGTAAAATAGGTCATGTGTTTGATGGTTGTAAGTGCCAAGGAGAAAACCCATCAGGGACAAGATAAGAGATGTTGCGTGTGGGATGGCAATATTATCTATCGACACTTGGTGAAGGGGCAGGCCATGTGGTCAAGGAGTAGTGTGCCAGGAGACAGAACAGCCAGTGCAAAGGCCCTGAGGCAGGAACGTACTTGGAGGAATTGAAAAATAGCAAGGGGCCTGCATTGTTGGAGTGAGTGAATGAGGGGGGTAGTTAATGGGAGATGAGGTCAGAGAGTTAATGGAGGTAGGGAGGCGGAGGAATCATTGCTGACATTTTCTGATTGAGATGGAAGACCCTGCGAGAAGAAGTCCATGGAGGCTCCCATGTTGTTGGGTGGAGAGATTGGTAAGGGCAGAAGCAGGGAGGCAAGTGAGTTAGGAGATGGTTGTGTTGGTGGGCTTGGATCAGTGTCGTAGCTGTAGGTGGTATGGACGCTCCTTTCATTAATTCATCCAAAATCTCTTTCATTCAGAAATCATTTCATTTAATGAAAACATCTTCTAACAAGGAAAATAATAAGCTTGTGGCTGGAAAATTCCAAGAGGGTAGGACCTCCTATACCACTTTCTTTTGCAGCCTCCACCTCATCTTCGTTAGAACTGAAAGGTGTTCACCTACACTTCCCGTCCAGGCCACCCACATCTTTCCACCTGAGAATCTTTTTCTCCTGCTGGGTCCTTGCTTCTCAGACTCTCATCCCACTCTGTAATGCCTGGCTGTTCCCACCATCTCCGGAGCCACCAGCCCTGCCACTGGGGCCATAAGATCTAGAGGCCAGATGAGAGGGAGGTTATCTTTTCCACAGGCAGGCTGCACCATGTAGTGGCCAGGAACAGGGACTCTGGGTTCAAGTCCACACCTTGCCTCTTCCAAGTTGTGTGCCCTTAGGGAAGTGAAGAAACGTCTCTGAGCTTCAAAGCCCTCCTCAGTAGAATGGGCATAGTAAGACTACCACCTTCTATGGTAGATGCAGGTTTGGAGGGGCCTCAAGTTTATACGATTTTGGAGGATCTCATTAAGAAAAAAATTTAATTATGAATAAAGATTAGACACAGAAGTGAATATGTAAAAAGGGCCAATGCAAGCTTACGCTTCAGAAGTGTCACAGCAAACCCCCTGCCCTGGTCTGCCCACCTAACCATGTCATCTGAGGATTAAGTGAGGTGATGCTCATAATTCTTTAGTCTGTTCTGGGCGCATAGTTCTCAACAAATAGGAAAGTGTTGAGGATGAGAAAATAATAATAATAATAATAGCAATAATGATTATCAGCATGGATTTTGTATTACGATCTGAGCAGTAGACTTCTAGCTGCAGACCCTTGGGTTCCGGGTTCAAATTCAGACCCTCCTACCAGCATACACTGCAGCGCACAGTGGAGTGACTTGCCCTCTCTGGCCCTTTCTCTTGTTCTGTCTGCAGGGGGATGGAACCAGGGCAGGAGAGACCCCCGGCCATCCCATCCAGGCTTCCCAGCCCCCACTCCATCATCCTTAGGAGGAGGAGGAGAGGAGAGATGGAGGTCTGTCCCAGGTGAAGGAGGGAGTGGGGGTGAGCAGAGGAGTCGGAGGTTCTGTCCCACGGGCCTGACTGGTCCTGCCTCCTCCAGGTTGGTGCGACCAGACACACTAAGTAAGGGCTTGCTGGGAAAAGTTTTGCGATGGTAATGGGTGCCCGGGGAGGGCCAAGGTCCAGCCACCTCCCCTCTCCCCAAGGGGATTGCACACACACACTGCTGTGAAGAGCAATGGCAGACCTGGTGTGGAGACCCGGACGGTGGAAGGCGTTAGAGTGGTGGAGAAGGCAGGAGCTGGAAGATGGGGGAGGAGACAGAGGAGGGAAAAGGAAGAGGGGGTGGGGAGGAGAGGGGACATTTCTGCGCAGCGGAGGGAAGCCTGCCAGTGGCAAATGTTTGGTTTCCCAAGTGGATCTATGTCCAGGAAGAATAATGGGCAATGTACGCCATGTAGCGATAATTGTATTAACACCAAACCACTATCTTCTCCAAGACCCCACACCGCCGTGTGGCCCAGTGACCCCCAAAACCACAGATGTAACCCACAGCTTCATTTTACAGAGGTGCAGACTGAGAGCAGAGACCCGGGAGGAGGTAATGTCTGTATTCTTATGCTATAATTCTTGCCGTAGTTGATTGAGCACTGACTATATATACCAGGCCTTAAGCTTGGCACTTGAGTTTCAAAAAGTGATGCATTGTGACCGGCAGACTTCTATTTACTTAAGTACTGTCCCATTCCCCTATTTATAGCCCCTTGTGTTTTTCATATCAGTGTCTGAGGGATGGAGACCTCTCCTTTATCTGCTGGGGAAGCTCATATTGGCAGGTATATTGGTCAGACTAGTCCCTCCGCACCTTACCTGTATTATCTCATTTAATCCCAGTGACGAACCCATAGTGATAATAATGTCTGATATCTGTTTCATCTTTGCTGCCTGCCTGGCACTGTGCTAGGGGCTTTCATGTAACTGACTTCCTTTCATCCTTACAGTAATTCTACAAGTTCTCAGGGAGTTTTGTCATTCCCATTTTGCAGATGAGAAAACAGACGCTCAGAGATGACCTGCCTTGCCTAAGGCCACTCAGCCAGCAAGCGGCAGAGCCAGATCTGTCTGACCCCAGTACCCTAAGGAAGACCCTGAATATCACGTGTCACGTCCAGATGTGGGAGGACTGCTGTGTGGGTTCCCACTGAAAACATGAAGTGGGGCTGCAACTGCAGCATGTGGAATTTGGGTCAGCTTCAGGAAGGACTTCCTGACAACCCCATGAGCCCTAGAAGAATCAGGCTGTCCTCCCTGGCCCTGCTTGAGGTCACTGCCAGCCTGGACTGGACTCTCAGACTCATGCTTCTTCTTGTGCCTCTCAGAGCTTGTGTTAGTTTTCTAGGGCTGCTATAATGAAGGGCCACAAATTGGTGGCTTAAAACAACAGAAATGTATTGTTTCATATTTCGGGAGGCTGGAAGTCCAAGATCAAGGTGTCGGTAGGACCATCCCGTCTGAGGCTGTGAGGGAAAATCTGTCCCATGCCTCTCTCCTGGCTTCTGTGGTGTGCTGACCATCTCTGGTGTCCCTTGGCTTCTAGGCACATCACCTCAATCTCTACCTTTATGTTCACATGATGTTCTCCCTGGGCCCCAATTTCCCCTTTTGATAAGGACTAGGGCCCATCCTAATGGACTCATCTTGACTAATCACATCTACCACAACCCTATTTCCAAATAAGGTCACATTCCGAGGTCCGATGTGTTCGGACTCCAGTGTATGAATTTGAGGGGACACAAGTTCAGTTCACAGCAGAGCTTGGTCAGGGTCCTGCTTCCCTCCTGCCCGAGGCTCCAGGCTGGCCTCTCCCTCCCCTCTTCTCTTTCCCGGGGCCACAGTGCTCTCCATGCCCATCCGAGCCAGCATGGGTCACTTTCCTTCCCTGACCCCTCTCTCCTCCCTCTCCCAGAACACTGGCCACCCCTCAGAACACTCCTGATGCCCAGGCCAAGGCCTGGCTCAGAGAATGTGCTCAATAAAAAACATTTAAGAAGAAATGAATGAAGTCAGCTTTGGACAGTCCCTTACATAGTCATTCATTCATTCATTCATTCATTCATTTCATTGACCAATATTTATTGAACACCTACTGTGTACCAGACTCTGTAGTGGGTGCTGGAATATGGCAGTGAACACACCAGACAAAATCTCCCATTTTCATGGGAGGAACAAGGAGAGCAAACAAACAATAAATAAATGATTTGTATGTTAGGAAGTAAATGCTTGGTGGGGGGTGGGTAGAGCAGGATTAGGGGGCAGGGAGTGCCAGGAGAAGGTTGGGGGGCACTTTTATGTAAGGTGGTCCGGGTGGCCTTAGAGAGAGAACAGGATTTCACCAAAGACTTGTAAAAAGTGACTTTGCTGTCGGTGAAAAGAATGTCCTGGGAAGACAGAAAAAGCCAGTGCAAAGGCCCTGAGGTGGGCCCAGGACCAAAGGCAGTCAGTGGCTGGAGTGCAGAGAGGGAGGGAGGGAAGGAGTGGAGGGTAATAGAGGGTCGGGGAGGCCAGAGGGGCTGGTGGCAGATCGTGCAGGAACGTGTGGGCCACAGGGATGACGTTGGCTGTTTCTCAGAGTGAGGTGAGAGCAGAGGCATGTGATCTGACTTCCCAGGTTTAGCAGGCTCCCCCTGGTGGTTGTGGGGAGAATGCACTGTAGGGAGGCCCGGTGAAAGCAGAGGCCAGACAGGAGACCACTGCACCAGTCCAAGCATGAGATGACAGTGGCTTGGAACAAGGGGGCCACAGTGGAGGGCAGTGGATAAGATTGGATCTATTCTGGGTGTTTCACTCACCTTCCATTCATTTACTCACTCATTCATTCATTCCATTATCCATTTTATCAATAAATATTGAGAACCTTCTCTGTGCCAGGCACTGGGGAATACTAGACACAAAGCAAAACAGACATAGCCCCCTGCCCAAATGGAGGAGAAGTTTAGTGTATAGACAGATATCAATCCGATAAGCATAAAATAAACATATCTACCATAAGTAGCAGGAAGTTGAGGAGCAGGGGGCTACGAGAGACGGTTATGGATGCATGCCCCAACTGGGGACCTTCTTGTTTGAGCTCCTCGTCATGCTCATGGAGAAACTGAGGCACACAGAGGGGACATGACTGCTTCAGGGTCACACAGCAAGTCCCTGGCAGAGCTAGGAAAAGAGTAGGCCCATGCCTCCCCTCCCTGGGCCTTGCATCAGCCCCCATCACCGTGTCCCCCGAGCCCGGGCCTCTCCGGCTGCAGCCACCCGTGGTTTATGACCCCCAGAAGCCCCTCCGAAGTGTCTCGTCAGCGAGGCCCTGGGCCACAAGAGATGGGCTCGTCCCTGCTCGGGCCCAGGCAGCAGATCGATTGCGCGTGTGCCGCCCTGATACTCCATCTCATTAGGCCTTCGTTTTCATCTCCCGGCTTCCTGGCAGCCTTCAAATTATCCCATAAAATTTATTTACTATTTCATGAATACATAAGCAGCAGGCAGGCACAAGCTTTTTATATATTTACACTGTATATATTTCACGGGAGACTTATAGCTGTCTCTAAGGCAGAGAGGGGGAGAGGGAGAGAGAGTGAGCAGACGGAGCTGGCAGCTGGTGGCAGAGGGAGGCGGAGGGAGGCGCACGGAGGCCGAGCGGGGATGAGGGTCCCCCGGTGCCCACAGCCGTGCTGGGCCAGGCTGGGCTGACCTGAGGCTGCCCAAGGGAGGGAGGGAATGCTCCTTGCTGGGACACTCATCCTGGGGCAGTGGAGGCAGGGCAGGGGTCCTGGGTCTGAGAGCTGAGGCCGAGATAGAGGCTTAGCTCAGTGATTCTGGAATGTGAGGCCCCAGCCTTCGAACAGTCTGTTAAGTGGGCTCTGATGGGCCACAGGGAAATTCTGACCCTGGTCAACGGCTGGATTTTTATCCTGGGCTTAGAATAAGCCCTAATTGTTGCTCCAGACTGAGTCCTGACCCTGGCTGTAGACGGAGCCTTGATCCCAATTAAAGACCAAGTCCTGATGACAGACGCAGACTGAGCCCTGATCCCAGTCACAGCCAGAGCCCTGAGCCTTGTCATAGACTAAGCCCTGATCCCAGTTACAGCCTGATCTCTGACCCTGGTCATAGATTGAGCCCTGATCCCAGTCACAGACTGAGCTCTGACCCTTGTCATAGACTGAGCCCTGATCCCAGTCACAGCCAGAGCCCTGACCCTTGTCATAGACTGAGCCCTGATCCCAGTCACAGCCTGAGCTCTGACCCTTGTCATAGACTGAGCCCTGATCCTAGTCACAGCCTGAGCTCTGACCCTTGTCATAGACTGAGCCCTGATCCCAGTCACAGCCAGAGCCCTGACCCTTGTCATAGACTGAGCCCTGATCCCAGTCACAGCCTGAGCTCTGACCCTGGTCATAGACTGAGCCCTGATCCCAGTCACAGCCTGAGCTCTGACCCTTGTCATAGACTGAGCCCTGATCCTAGTCACAGCCTGAGCTCTGACCCTTGTCATAGACTGAGCCCTGATCCCAGTCACAGCCAGAGCCCTGACCCTTGTCATAGACTGAGCCCTGATCCCAGTCACAGCCTGAGCTCTGACCCTGGTCATAGACTGAGCCCTGATCCCAGTCACAGCCTGAGCCCTGAGCCTTGTCATAGACTGAGCCTTGATCCCAGTCACAGCCAGAGCCCTGAACCTTGTCATAGACTGAGCCCTGATCCCAGTCACAGCCTGAGCTCTGACCCTGGTCACACACTGAACCTTGATCTTGGTCAAAGATTGACTACTGACCCTAATCCCAGACTATGCCCCAACTCTGGTCAGAGATTGAGTTCTGATACCAGTCACAGACTGAGCTCTGACCTTAATCCCACACTAAACCTCAACTCATTGGTTCCATTCACTATCATTCATATATTTGTCCATTTAGCCATTCTGTCTTCATTGTTATTATTGTCACATCATCATTATCCTCACTGTTTATTGAGTACTCACTAGGTACCAGGCCCAAGGCCTTTACTCATTTTAGTTTTCATATTAACTCTCTGAGGTCAATTCTCACTTTTATCTATCTAGGACTTCATTGATTAACTAACCATCTAATGATCTCAGTTATCCCTCCCTCCCCTTCCCTCCCTCCCTCCCCCTCCCTCCCTCCCTCCCTCCCTCTTTCCCTCCCTCCTTCTCTCCCTTCCTTCCTTCCTCCCACCTTCCTAAGAAGCCATCCATTGCAGTGGTTAGGAGCATGGTCCCTGGACCCAGACTGGCTGGATTCAAATCCTAGCTTCATCTCTTAACAACTGAAGGACACTGACAACGTAATTAATCTCTGACCTGGTTTCTGCATCTGTAAAATGGAAATAAGAGTCCTTCCCTTCAAGAATTGGTGCGAAGATGAGCTGAGTTAATAGATGCAGCTAGATGTTTACAATAGTGCTTGGAAAGAGTGAGCAGTTAGTGAACACCGGCTGTGATTATCCACAGGGCCACTGCTTTAACCACATGTACCAGCCCCTTCTCTGTGCCAGACACCAGGCTTTCAGTGATGAATAAGACACCAGAAAGAAAATGGTTAACGATGAAACTTGGGATGGTCACTGTGTGCAAGGCACTTCACATGCACATCATTTTGGTCCTCTAAAAAGCCCCATGAGATGGGCACCAATGTTATCACCATTTTACAAATGAGTGAACTGAGACCCAGGGAGGCTAAGTGACTTGCCTGAGGACACACAACTCACAGGTGGTGACATCTAGATTGGAATCTAAGCAGTTGGGCTGTTGAGCCTGTGTGCCTAACCATTGAGCAACACTGCCACTTTGCCATCACAGGCATGCAAGGGGAGTAGTGCTGTCCAAGGGGGTGTGCAAAGGACCCGAGCTCCGCTGAGCTGGCCCACCTGACAGAATCTTCTGGAGTCACCTATAAACAACCAATTCCTGGGGATCTCGCCTGACCTCCGTCCAACCCCAGAAATAGCTGCTTTCCCTGTGGGTCCCTGACTCTCGCCCACTCTCCCAGGGAAGCCGGGAATACCGATGTAAGAAGCCCTATCTTGGCCTCCTCTGTGCAAAGAGGTGCTCTCTAATTACGCTTTCAGGGCTGAAAGCCAAGGCACCATTAGGCCAGCTCTGTGACACACGCACAGCCTGGGTTCCGGGGCCAGCGCCCATCTCAGGGCAGACCATGTAGCATTTTATTATTAATGGTAATAATAATTATAATTGCTTATTGATCTCCCCCAATGCACCCGGCACTCTACCAAGCACTGCGTTCGGGTCACTGCCCAGCAGGCCCACAAATCTATGCCCAGTGCAATGCCTCGCACTGTGCTGGTGCTCAGTAGACATCCAATAATGTGACTGAGGCCACGCGTACGGTCCCTGCCTCCCGCGCGCGTCCCGGTGCGCACGCTGCTCTGGTTCACAGCTAACCGGGGAGCTTCCGCAGCGGCCACACCGAATCAGCCTTCTGACCGACGGCCATTTATTACTTGCTTTATTTATTTATTTTTTTTAGCATTTGCCATGGATCAAGAAAATGCTCCCCTGGCAAATAAAAAAAAAAAAAAAAAAGGAAAACACTCCGTGGGTCCTCCGGGATTATCTATGACCGCAGTTCTCAACCTTTTAACTGGCACACAAATGCCCGGGGGTGGGGGGAAGCTTGTTAAAATGCAGATTCCCAGGCCCCAGAAATGGTGATTCAGTGGGTATAGTTTTGGAGAGGGTCAGGAATCTCCATATGGAAAAATACCTGCAGGTGAATCTGGGACAAGGGGTCCTTCCTGGAAAGACTTTGAGAATCAGCAGGAAAGATTCAGGTAGAAGGATACGCAGGACTCAGGGACCAGACTGAGTTTCTGCAACTTGCAGTTTCTGGGCCACGAGCCCTTTTCTGTCCTTCAAGGCATCTGGCCTCTCACTGCCAAGTCTCCACCCTCTCTGTACTCCGGCCTCAGTGCCACTACATCACCCCAAAGGGAGGTTTTTCAGGTGACTTGGTCCAAGCAGGGGCTGGAGCTAACAGGTTTTCATTTTATAATGTATCTTTTTATTTGTAAAGCACTCTCCAGTTGATAAAGTACTTGCCCACACTTTGAAGCACTTCTCAGTTTGTCAAGGACTTTACAGGGCACTCTTCCCGTCATCGCCTTCCATCCTCACTGGCCCCTCTTTAAGGGGACTTCTCGTCACCATTTGGCAGTTGGGGAAACTGAGTCTGAAGTAAGCAGCCCAAGGGCCCTGACTTTGCTGAGTCCAGGGCACATGTATGCGTCACCCGACTTCTGAGCTCTTTGCCCTCAGGGGACCATGGAGGACAAGGCCTTTCCCAAAGGGGCTTTGAACCTCAGATGATTAACTCTGCTGCCCACTGATGGATAAAAGTGCCCCAGCCCCAGGTGGGCTCACTGCCCATTTCGCCATGCCTCCCTCTCTCCTAGCCTTCTCCAGTCCCTCCGCTCCCCCTTTTCCAAAAAATTCCGGTTAGAGTGGCAACCCCAGCTCTTCATATCTAATCCTCACAGCGCTGCCACCTGGGCATCTTTGTACCTGTTTCACAGAAGAGGAAACAGAGGGCCCAGGGGCTCAGGTCGCTTGCCTGAACCCACATCTACTCAGTGGGTTCTGAGAAATCTGAATTCATTTCTTTCTAATTCCTGCGTTTATGCTCCTCGCTGCTCGGTCGCAGTCTCTGCCCTGTCTTGAAAGGCCTGGGTCCCAGCCACAGTCCTCAGAACCACCCCCAGGGGAGCAGGGACACTGGGCAGAGGGTAAAGGGCTGCCTCTCATCATTGAGACTGCCACCTGGTGGAGCCCACGTCACTGGGAGTTTAGGGATGTGATTGCTGAAGACTAGAGCTATTAATTGCAGACGAAAACTGGAGAGAGGAGGGAGGGAGGCAGAAGTGTCTGGGCTAAGGGGGCCTCTGCAAGGTTCCCTGAGGGGAAGGCACTGAGAACAGGCCCCTCCCAGCCAGCAGGGCTTATGCTCAGGAAATAACCAAAGAATGACGTAAGGAGATCAGTTGGGATTCATGAGATGTGGCAAGGCCACCAGCAGCTCAGAGCCTCTGGGGTCAGTCACCAAATCATTTCTCGTGGCCCAAGGCGATGCCCTCGGAGGAAGTAACCCACCCATCTATCCATCTAACAAATGCATTCATTCATTCATTCATTCATTCATTCATCCACTGACTTAACAAATCCCCGCTGAGCACCTACCATGTGCCAGACCCTTTCTGTAGGCAATGGAAATCCAGTGATAAACTATGTAGTTGAGATCTCGGCCCTTAGGGAACTGATATTCCAGTGGGGGAAAAGACAGATCATAAACCAAGTCAACACATCAGCAAAACCATCTCAGCCAATGGCAAGTGCCACAGTTAGAGTGAAGACAAGACGAGGCGCTAGAAAGGGATGGAGGCCTGAGGGCATGTGGTCAGAGATGGTCCCTTGGAGGGGTGACACGTACATGAGACAGAGATGGCAAGCGGAAAGCCCTTCCATGCAGAGAGGAGCCCGCTATTCGCTCATGACAATATGGTGCACCAACATTAACCCCTGCAGAGCTGACAGGGTCAGTCTCTCAAAGTGACAGGAAAAACACACCTGGTCTTGGGTAATCTGGAGCTGACATCAAAAACCATGTATTGACTATCTCGGATGACAAGTGACAGTCTCCATCTGAGGGGTGGAGGAGTGGGCCGTGCGGTGGGACGATTATGGAGGCCGGGATCCCCATCTCTTCCTCTGCTGCTGCCACTTCTGATCCCCTCATTTCAAGCTGCCGACAGGATGGCCCTTAGCAACCTGAGCCGTAACTCTGGCTCTGTCATCTACCAGCTGTGTGACCTTGGACAAGTAACTTTGCTTCTCTGAGACTCCATTTCCCCATCTGAAATAGGAACCTCCCTATGTCCTTGATTCTAAAACATGTCTTTCCCCCTATATTTTAATGATCCTGAAATCAAGATAGGTTTTGTAATGCACACACATGCCCTGGGGATCTTGTTAACCTCCCGATTCTGAGTCAGTAGGTCTGGGGTGGGGCAGAGATGTTGCATTCCTGCCAAGGTCTCAGGTGACCCGTGGATGCTGCGAATCTGTGGACCACCTTTGGAGCAACCAGGAAGTGGTGGATGTCTACGTTTAACGTGGCTGCTATTAAATCGGGGGGGCAAAGCTCCAGCTGATGGAATTTTCGATTTCAGGAAATGCATTAACCCTGTGTTTCGCTTTATTCCACTAGTCACCCCATAAAAACGTTTATAAAGGACCCAGCACACAGCCTGGCACGTTGAAAACATTTAATAGATGTTCGCTCGCTCCTTTGAAAACCTCAAGTGCTGGTGCGGGATGTGAACGCGGATGCTGGACTTGGAAGGTCCATCTATAATTGGATGAGATCCCCATGAGGCCCCAATATGGGAGGGGGCCGGATGCTGGCAGGTTCTGGGGAGAGAAAAACGTTAATTCCTCTCACCGACCCCCCAGCCCCCAGCTCACGGATGTGTTTGATCACGCCTGCATCAAACGACACGTTTTGCAGCAAGACAAAATGGGAGCACGGGGATTAGAACCTGTTTGAATTGGTCCCACTCCCCCTCCCCACCCCCCAGCCACCCGTGACCTCCTTGAGACAGACACTGCGCAGAAGATTCAGTGCCTGTTTCAAAGCACAGCCGCTGACAAGCACCTGGGCCGTCCTGCCTGCCTTAGACGCTCGGGAGAGAAGGGGCAGGAGGAGCAGGCAGGGAAGCTGGGGTTTACTTAGGTTCTGGGAACCAGGGCTGAGAACTGGAGAGAGAGAGGGTGTGAGCTAGGGAGGGAGCGGAAGGGCAGGGGGCTATTTCTAATCCTCCGCCACTCCCGTAAGGACGATGCTACCTTGCAAAGAGCATATTCAAGTTTGCACCTTCTAGTCCATTCTCTTGCCGGGTATGGGCAACAGCGTTAGGAGGCAGCAATCAAGGACCTTATTACCTTTTATTTCTCTGCTGAGGAAACAGCGACTTGCAGACTTGGAAGAAATGACCCACCAGCGAGTGGTGAACTGGATTCAGTGAACACAGGAGGTCCGGGGTGTGGAGCCTGAGATTCTGCATTTCTAACAGCTCCCAGGTGATGCAAATGGGGCTGGTCCATGGACCACGCTTGGAGGAGCAAAGGTGTATGGATTTATACCTTTAAGAGATGCAACCCAGGAACTGATCTGCCGCCACCCCAGAACTGCATCGGGTGGTTATTCTGCCCGAATGTACTGGGTATGACTCATCTTTCAGGCGTTGTGTGGAGATAACAGTAGACAGAGGACACGGCGGGCCTGTACCCTGGCCTGGCTGGTAGAATTTAGACCAAAAGCAAGTAAATGAAACTCTTACAAATTGTAAAAGGAGTGGCTGTGCTCACAGCACACAGACGTACACTGTATTGTGTGTGGGGGAATGTACTGTGCAGAGCAGCCACTGCAAACAGACCCTAATTGGTGTATCAGGAGCCAGGTGGGTGGCCGTCAGGCTCAGGTGCCAGATCCCCACTCCTCCGGGGTATCTCTGAGCGCCTGATGCCTTGATACACCTATAAAAGCAGTGAGAAAAATCAACCCAAACCAGAGCAGGGATATGGGCGCCCCGGCCCTCTGTTTACTGAGAGCTTCAGGTTTTCCAGGTGGAAGGGACATCCCTGACTCTGGGGCTTCCCCAGCTCACAGGCATCAGAATCCCCCGGGCCTGTGGAGGCCACGAATAGCAAATAAAAACACAGATGGCCAGTGAAACTAGGATTCCAGATAGACAACCAAGAGTGAGGTGTGGTATAAGTGATGCCCCACGCAAAACGTGTGAACGAGACCAAGATCGCCCGAGCAACTAACCCGCCAGTTCCGAGGGCGCTGCGAGGATGAAGCCACGTCATGTACGCAAGAATAGCTGAAGGGCTTAGAACAGTGTCCTGAATATAATATGCACCCAGCAAATGCCAGTTGTAGTACATACCTATGCGGGAGGAGGGGAGAGAGAGAAAGAGAGAGAGAGAGAGAGAGAGAGAGAGAGAGACGGGGGAGGGGAAGAGGAGGAGGAAGGAAGGAAAAGGAAGAGAGAAACAGAGTCGAGTTGAAACATAGACTAGAGGAAGAGAGAAACAGGCAGAAAGACAAGGAGATAAAAACAGAGACCAGAAGAGACGGAGGAACTGAGAGGCTGCATGGACCCAGGGTCTCTGGCTCTGCCCACGTCGCTGCCCAGGTTGTTCCCACAACCCCCTCCGAACTACCTGCCCCAACTCATCTCTACATCATACATTTTGCCCATCTCGACCAGGCTGCTGGCCCCCTACCCACAGGCCTGGGCCCCCTGGGGTGGGGCTGGCTGTCTTTGCGGTCATCTGTCTTGGACCCCATCTAGATCCTGTCGGCCATAAGTACCACCGACTGCGCTGAGCTGTCTCCTGCCCCACCTGCCTCTGCCCTGGCTCCCTGCCACCCCATCAGAACTGTATCTGTCCGGCTGTCACTTTCTATCTGTCCGCTACCCCTCGGGCTTTGGTCACAAGAGGAGGCTTTCACAGTAGGATCCTATCCCTAGGTGATAGCCATCCTCCTGCCACCTGCCAAGGGGGCGGCTAGGGGCAGGGGGCTGTGCTAGAGCAGCCCCGAGGGCCCCCCCATGGTCCTCACCCGGGGACAGCAGTGGCAGGAGCGCTGATGGACAAACAGGCCTGTGATGCTCGCACTGTCGGCCCCCCTCAGCTCAACACTTCTTGGAGTGGATCCATTTATACTGGGTGGTATATAGGTCCATCAAGGCGGCACTGGAGTGGGTCCTGCCGCCATCTCCTCCTCGCTGGCCCCTAGGAGGGACGAAGGGAGGCCACCATCTACCACTTTATTCACTGCTTCCTCTGCGCCTGGCACTGCGCTTGCTGGGAGCTTTCCCGGTTCTCATCTCAGCCTCACTTGCACCTCCCCCAGAAGTCAGTGCGGTGGTTGTCCTTGACTTAGAGATGAGGGCACAGAGGCACAAAAAAGGCTGAGTAACTTGTCCAACGTCCCACAGTTACGGAGCAGCAGGACCAGCGTCCCCAAGGCAGGCCGGCTCCAGAGCCCAGGGTCCTCACCCCTGCACTCAGTGTCCTGACAGCTGTCACGTCATTGTCGGTTTGCTGGTCTGGCCTTCGAGGAGGCAGAGGTTTTGCGCCTCACACGGCTCCTGGCACAGAGAGGGCGTTGTGGAAATATCTGGCGAGTGGATGAAGCCATGGCATTCCAGCCTGGTCTCGAAGAGCTATTGCTATGACACGTCAGTGTCAGAGGCATAGAGCCAGGCTCGTGACACTGCCATTGAGTTATGACTCAGCGTCTGGGCTCCCGCTTCTCCCTGGAGGGTGATGGGAGATGTGCCCATCTCCTGAAGGCTTCTTTAGGCTTGGTGGAAGCCATGGACACCCGTGTTCATTATATAGTTTAATGTCCCTTCTGCGAAGGGTCTCAGGACAGGGCCCTGCCCTGGGGTAGAGCTGGCATTCAAGGAATCGCCTCTGCAAGGCTGTTCTACAAGCCCAGAGAAACCATTGTGAGAGAAGATTCAAGACAGCAGATCCTGTGTAATGAACAGTGGGTAGCCCGATGGAAGAAAACACATTTAAGAAGGTGGGGAGGGGAAGCAGTGTAGACGTGGACTGGAAGCGCCATGTCGAGTCCGGGTAAGAACTACTTGGGCCATGAGGCCCCTCGGCCCTCAGCCCCCATCCTGCACCCCTGTCCACAATCCCCTCCCCCAGAGAGAGGGAGGGTCAAGGGTCTACTGCATTCATTCACTCACTCATCCATCTATTCATGCAACACAAAGAGTATTTATTGAGCAGCTACTATGAGCCAATGCCAGGGACTGTCCTAGGCACTGGCAGCACAGCAGTGAGTGGGACAGATAAAGAATTCCGGCCCTGGTGGACGTGACATTCTTTGGGAGGCAGCAGATGGCAAATAAATATGTCGACACACAGTAGAATGTCAGCTAGGGTGACGTGTGGAGGAGACGTCAAACAGAAAAAGGGCTAGATGAGATTGAGAAGGGTTGCTGTTTTAAACCTAGTGATGAAAGAAATGTCCCTACAGAGGGTCATTTGAGAAACAACTGGAAAGGACTGAAGGGGTGAGCCGTGTGCAAGTCTGGAGATGGGATGTCCCAGGTAGGGGCCAGGTGGGATGAACGGCCTTGAGTGGGGTTAGTGGGGAGTGTGGGAACCCAGGGCACAGTGGGGAGGGTGGGAGGTCAGAGAGGTTGCAGAGCGCGACCTGGTAGGGATTTTGGCTTTGAGACAAAGTGACATCGGACCTGTGGATGGTGTGATAGGGCCTGATTTATATCCTGGCTGCTGTGTGGGAAACGGACCCAGGAAGGGATAGAGGGACCACTTAGGAGGCTGTGTGTCTTCCAGGCCAGAACAATGGGACTGGGACTGGGATGGTGGCAGGGCCATGGGAGAAGGGGTCAGATTCAAAGGAGAGAAGTAACTGAATTGGGGACCCCCACCCCAGCCAGCTGTCCTTCCTTTTGTTCATAGAGGGGAAAGCAGGAGTTAGTGATGGGTCCATCTTCCAGATTCCTGGATGGGTGAGGAAAGGCCTCCCAGCTCCTCAGAAAAGATGTCTTGCCAGGAGTGCCCTCAGCCCCTGGGAGGCAGGCCCTGGGAGGCCAGGTCAGGGTTAGAGGCAGAGCTGGTGAGTTCAGTGTTTGGGCAACGGTATCAACTAGACCAAGGCCAAGGAGGCCAGTCTCCTGCGTGCAGGTGTGCGTGGCTCTGGATGGTAGCCCGGTAGGGTCAGAAATCATATTTAATGTTAGTCAGCCATGTCACGATGCATGGTCTCTGCTAGGAGTGTCTGCAGGAACCCAGGGGTGTAGGTGGTTCATGACATAGGGGCTGAGCCCAGCTCTGCCACTCACTAGCTGTGTGATCTTGGGGAAGGGACTGTACCTCTCTGACCGTTAGCATTTTCATTTCTAAGTTAGGGACCCAAATGGTGCTCATCTCAAAGGTTATTCAAATGACAGATTGGGGGCTGGCCGAGTGGCGCAGTGGTTAAGCGCCGACTTGGGAAGCCAGCGGCCCCAGTTCATGTCCCACATACAAGGGGCCAGTAACACTGCCCTCAAAAAAAAAAAAAAAAAAAAAAGCTCTAAAATGACAGATTGAAATGAGATATCATTAAAGTACCTAGCACAGTGCCTGGCACACAGCAGGTTTCAATAGACATCGGCTAACCCACCGACCCTTGGTGGATTGCGGAAACAGCCACAATATTTAGCAGTTTTGCCCATCAAGAGGTGGAGTTTATTCCCCATGGCCCTACTTGAATCTGACCTGACCTTGTGGTTGGCTTTGTCTTATAGAGTCCAGTGGCAGTAATGTGCCCGTTCAAAGCCTGCTAAGTCCTCAGTGGCCTTGTAGTGTCTGCTGTTGGAACACTGATGTCTCCAGGTGAAGAAGCCTAAGCTAGCCTGTTGGAGGATGAGAGGCCCAGGGCCCTGTTGCCTATAGCCCTGCCCACAGCCAGCCTGGATCACCAGTCACCATCCAGCCCCCCAGCTGCCTGCAGACACATGAGCAAGCCCCACCAAGATCGGCCCAGGCTGTCCCAACCACAAGACTCACCCAGCCAGCTGACAGAGTCATGAACAAAATCAGCGGGTGTTGCGTTGAGCCACATATTTTGGGGGTGATCTGTTGTGCAGTAAAAGGTAACTGGCCCCAACCCTCCTGGGTTATGCATTTTCCTATTGTCTAGGCTTAGCATATGTGGTAGGTTGAAAAACTGCCCCCCAAAATGTCCACATTCTAATCCCCCCAACCTGTGAATATGTGGCCTGACATGGCAAAAGGGACTTTGCAGATGTCACTCCATTAGGGATCCTGAGATGAGGGACTGTCCTGTCTTATACTGGTGGTGGGCCCAACATAATCACCAGGACCCTTAGAAGAGGGAGGAAGGAGGGTCAGAATTATAGGGTTGGAGATGTGATAACGGGAGTAGAGTAGCAATGAGAAGGTACTGCACAGCTGGCCTTGAGGATGGAGGAGGGGCCCACGAGCCCAGGAACGAGGGCAGCCCCTAGAAGTTGCAAAAGGCGAGGAAGTAGATTGTCCCCTAGAGCCTCCAGAAGGAGCAGCCCTGCTGGCACCTTGATTTTAGGGCTTCTGACCTCCAGAACTGTAAGAGAATAAACGTGTGTGTTATTTTAAGCCATCAACTTGTGGTAATTGTCACAGCAGCCAGGTCCCTGTTGGCTGTATTTTCCACCCTCTGGTTACAAGCAAGCTAGAATTTCGTTCTCCTTGTGACAGATGACCATGACTGTTGACAAGTCATAATAGTACTCTTAATAATAATGGCTAATATTTCTTGAGCCCTTATCAGGTGTCAAGCACATCGGGCTAATGGCTTCATATGGATCATTTCAGTTAATCTTCACAAAAGTCCTAGGAAGAAGTTCTATTATTATTAGTCCCATTTCACGGATGGGAAAACCGAGGCTCAGAAAAGTTATAAAATGTACCCAAGGCCACACTACTAGGAAGTGGCAGGGCTGGTGTTCACATCCAGGTCTGTATGACCCCCAAGAATCAAAGACACTTAAACTTCCCTGGACTCAGCTCGTGAGGGAAGAACCCGTCCTCACCCCTCCCTTTTGCCTCTTCCCCCTCCAGGGGAGGGGCCTTCCATACATTTCCCTTGCCACCACTGGCCCTTACCCTCTTTTCTTTTTCCTCAAGCCGCCACAAAAGGCTCTTTCTCTCTTCATATGCCATTTCATGTGGCACAGACAGGCTGGCATTTCTGAAAGGAACTTTATTTCTTTTTTGGCTTTCCCTCAGCTTTGTAGCAAAGAAAATAGAAATTGCAAAAATATGGACAAGTTCTCAGGCTGCAGATTTCTGATCCCGAGAATTCCCTCCAACCAGGATGGGTTGGCACTGCTGACTGGCACCATGCCTGGCTTCCCTTCCTCCCAGCTCCAGGCCTCCACCTGCTGGGCAGCATCTTGTGTCCCATCCTTGGCAGAGGTTTACCTAAAATTAACAGTGTATGATGATCTTGCTTATAGAGACATCTTATGTTTTTCCTTTACCCTTTATGTTACAAGCACCCCAGTTTTCTTAGGGGAACCACAGCTCACTCCCTCTCAGGCCAGGTGGCCTTCATGGGGCTGACCCTACCCCCAGGTCCTGGGATAGGTAAGTGACCCCAGGCAGGCCAGTGAGAGTACCACATCCTGTTTCCCTATGGTGATTGGTTCAGGCACAGGCACGTGACCCAAGATGAGCCAATCAGAGCCAAGGAACAAGGATATCTGATGTTTGCTGGTGCTACTGAGTATAAGTCACTCTCATTTTTGCTGTGGTTGATCAGCCTGGAGCAGCCAGGGCCCATCTTTGCCAATGTACGAGGAGGGGCTGCTGAGAATGGAGACAACACAGAGGAAAGCACAACTTTCAAAATGAAAAAGAGACCAAGTGTTGGGGACATTGTTTGAGGACGTGGATCCAGCTGTGTCTGAAGTCCTAGATATAAACTATAAACTTTTCAGTCAATAAGAAAATAAAGTCTTTCCGCTTAAGCCACTTTGACGTGTGTTTCTATCACACCTTGCTCGCACAATGCAACAGCTAACATTTATTGAATGCTGTCTTAGTTTGGGTTCCCCTGAAACCCAAGCTTGAGACAAGAGCATGGGTGTGGATCATTTATTTGGCAGGCGATCCCCAGAAGCAGGAGTGAGGGGCAAAGGCCGGTGCTTTAGAGAAAGAGGAAAGTCGGTATCAAGGTGTATTAGGCCGGCTGACTAGCTCAGTTGGCTAAGAGAGAGAGCTCTGAGCAACAGGGTCGCTGGTTTGATTCCCACATGGGCCAGTGAGCTGCTGCTGAGCTGCCGCTGAGCTGCCAACAGGTGGCAGGATGGCTCAGCTGGTGACAGCACGTGCTCCTAACAACAAGGTTTCCGGTTCAACTACCGCATGGGATGGTGGCTACGCTCCCCGCAACTAAGATTGAACACGACACCTTGAGCTGAGCTGCTGACAGGTGGCTGGATGGCGACTGGACTTGGAGCTGAGCTGGCTGCACCCTACACAACTAAGATTGAAGGACAACAACTTCACTGTTCCCCTCCTCCAATTCCCCAACAAAAAATCTTTAAAATAAAATAGATTATCCTGGATTACCCAGGTGGGCCCAATGTAACCACGAGTCCTTATAAGTGGACGAGACAGGCAAAGGAGGAACAGCCTGCTGCAGTGGGAGAAAGACTTGGCCCGATGTTGCTGACTTTGAAGATGGAGAAAGGGGCCGCCAGCCAAGGAATGTGGGCAGCTTCTAGAAGCTGGAAAAGGCAAGGAAGGGATTCTCTCCTACAGCCCCCAAGAGGAATGCAGACCTTGGTTTTGGCCCAGTGAGACCTATGTTGAACTTCTGACCTCCAGAACTGTAAGATTATAAGTGTATGTTATTTCAAGCCATTCACTTCCTGGTCATTTGATACAGCAGCCATAAGGACGTAATAGTGGCCACCACCCAAAATGTCCAGACTGCACTGTGTACAGGTGAGTGGGTCCGGATGGCACCAGACAGGGCCTGGGGCAGAAGGGGAAAAGACACACAAGCTCATGTGTGATGTAGGGTGCTGTCAACCTGAATCTCAGCTCGCTTGCGCAGAACTTGCACTTAATTAGAGGTGGGACAGGGATGGGACATGAGCACTCAGAGGCAGCTGTCACAAGCAGTCCCCACGTGTCAGGCACAGTGCTAAGCATGCCACATGCAATATCTTGTTTATGCCTCCATTCAAGTCAAAGGGGCTTCTCTCTTTTCTTATGCAAGTCCCGAGGGCCCCCAAGGGCCTCTCTCCTAATGGGGGTTCCAGTCTGGGGGACCCCTCTGGTGTGCAAGTCATTGACACAGCAATGCTGAATGACCCACTACCTCTTACAAGTGATCAAATGACTTCTCCCTGCCTCCTTGGCTCTTCCAGGAGTCACCCTTCAGGTGTCCCACATCTAGTCACAGTCTAACCTCCCAGGAATAAAAATAATATCCAGGAATAGTAATATGCAGAAACAAAAGAGGACCATCTTTTTCTCTGAACCTGGAAATCTCTCACCCAGGACAGCAGATGACTGAATGCATCCCTGCCAGTGGCAGACATCACTAATCAATTGCAGTATTCTTGCTCACTAAGTCCAGACATGCTCACATCTGTCTCAACACAGTGGTCCAGGAGGCACTACCAATGTAATTGGAGTTAGAAGCGTCAAGAGGTTCCACGGCCACAATTGGTTACTTCTCATGTATGAATCTGCGATCCCCTTCAAGAACAAAGCTTCACACTCCTCTGAAAATTGAGATGGGAAAATGCTTTTGGGCAAACAACTTTGTCTTTAGGGAAATGTTGCCTAAGGGGTTCCAAATTCTCCCCTATTTCCTCATCACTCCAAGGCTTGCCTCTCCTGTTGGCTCTCCGTCTTACTAGTAACATTCATAACAATAAGAATTGCTTCCATGTATTGAGCACCTACTATGTGTCAGGCACTGTGGCAGAACATTTCTGAACCTTCCCATGATTACGGTATTAGCCCTGTTTTGTAGGTGATGAAATAGAAGCTCAGAGACAGTTAGTGCCTCTTGCTTGCCTAGGGTCACACGTCACTGCCACACCTCATAAGAGAAGTGCCCCTTTAAATGAACAAAACAAAATCACACTGCTTGGATTTAGCCATACAGTATGAGGATGGGGCTCATGTAGCTCAAAAGACCCAGAGCCAAAATGGGAGATGTAAGGAGTATGTGAGAAAAGGGGGCTCCTTGCTTTATGTATTCATCAAGAGTGTTCTGAGGACCTACTATGTGTCGGGTGCTGAGGCTCCTGCACTGATTGTGCCAAGGTAGTCTTTATCCTCATGGAATTCATAGTCTTTGGGTGGGGTGGGGAGGAGAGCCCAAACATATATACAAATAAACAAACGACAAGCTTATAGATTGGGACAGGTGCCCTGAAGGGCATGAGGAAGGGGCCAAGACGTACTTGCAGCGTGGCCCCTTCACAAGCCTGTTTTCCTCTTTACAAATGTCTTTCATGCAACTCCTGGGACTCTCCCAAGCAGATCATTTTTGTCCCCAGTGCCCAAGGGCAGTTGGTCCATTTTCTCAAAGAGCCAGCCTGTGTTTGCCACGCCATCATCTTTCCCAATTCAGTCTCCCTAATTAGAAGTTGCATTTTAGCTCCTTGTTTCTGCCTTAATTAAACATGTATTGAGCACCTACTATGTTAGGAGGATGGCTGTGCAGGTCGCACTGATGCTGCAGTTGCCTGGATGCTGTGTTATCTTGTGTGCTCAAAGCCATGGTAGCGAAGGGGTGGGGTCTACAAGCCGCGTGTTATTAGGTCCCTAGAGCTATAAGAATCCTGGAGGTTATGGGCAGGGTTTCAAAGTGCCAATGCCCACACGCACCAGGCAGGAACTGTGAAGAATGACTGGGTGTAAGACAAAAGGCAGGGGTCTGGACTATGGGAAATTGGGGACCTCATGGTCTTCCTAAAAGGGGGACCGCTACTCATCTCCAGCAGGTGGCTGCCATGCAAAAGATGCAATATATAATATATATTTTTTTGTAAAAGAACCCAGAAATCCAAATATATATGAAGTCTGGCAATTTTTAAATGTTGACAACAAACACAGCTAAAAAGTAAAAGTGGAAAGGGGCAGACAGAACTCATCGTCCACACACCCATCTGGCTAAGACCTCTCGTTTTTATAGATGGGGAAACGGAGGCTCAGAGTGGTTTGTCTAAAATTTTACAGGAAGGGTCAGCTTGGCCCATTTTGCTTAGAACCAGAAGCAGGTTGTGCCTCTTCTCCAGGTCCCTAATTCTGGTCCAGATCTGTGCATTTCAGGCCCAGGGGATTTCCATGGAGGTGGGGTGCAGGTGGGGGTGAAGCAGTGTGTGGGGTGGAGGCAGAACTGTTCCTAAGAGCAGGCTCACTCCCAGCTCCCACGTTCCTGACGCATTTTTCAGAAGCTGGTGAGTGATTCCCAGTGTGCGGATCCAAGAGACCTTTCTCACTCATCTCGGTCTCTTCCTGTCTCTGTCTCTCAGTGTTTCTTTCCCTCTCTGTCTTTTGGCAGCAAATGCTCTGGCTTTGATTTCTCTCTCTGTCTCTCTGTCTCTCTCTCTGTCTCTCTGTCTCTCTGTCTCTCTCTCTCTCTGTCTCTCTGTCTCTCTCTCTCTCTGTCTCTCTCTCTCTCTGTCTCTCTCTCTGTCTCTCTGTCTCTCTCTCTCTCTGTCTCTCTCTCTCTCTCTCTCTCTCTCTCTCTCTCTGTCTCTCTCTCTGTCTCTCTCTCTGTCTCTCTGTCTCTCTCTCTCTCTCTCTCTCTCTCTCTCTCTCTGTCTCTCTCTCTCTCTGTCTCTCTCTCTGTCTCTCTGTCTCTCTCTCTGTCTCTCTGTCTCTCTCTCTCTCTCTGTCTCTCTCTCTCTCTCTCCCCCTATTTCTTGCTCTGTGTCTCTCTTTGTTCCCCTTCCTGAAGTCTCTTTCTCTCTGTACCTTCTTTCTGTGTCTCAGCCTATTTCTTGGCCTATATTCTGTCTCATAATCTCTGCTTCTCTCTCTCTCTGTCTCTCTCCCTGTTTCTCTCCTCACGTCTCTCTGCTCTTTTCTTTTCTCTCTCTGTCTCTCTCCATCTCTGCCACTCTCACTCCCCTCCGACACCCCGGTCCCCCCAGACCTCTCCTCTCCTGCCCTCCCAGTCCCTCTGGCCACCGTGGAAAGGTTACTGTAAACGGGAATGAAGCCGAGGGCAAAAGTAATCAACCCCCTGGCTGACCTCTGATCCCGCTCCCCACGCCCAGGCTGGCAGAGCCTGAGCCGGTGGCTGGCTGCGCCCCCTCCCCCGCCACCACCCCGGCCCCCCTCTCCCCACCCCCAGGTCCCCTTGCTGACAAAAGGCCTATCTTCTCTCTGCCTAAATGATTTAAATTCTAATCAAACATCATTTATAGTACATCTCGGAACCGTCTCCTGGGAGCTGCTCCCACATGAGAAGTTGCCATGGCAACCGGGGGGTCTTGTTTCAGAAATGTCAGATTGTATTATTGTCTTCACACTTCTCTGATAACCTAGTGTCTCTCTCTCTCTCTTTCTCTCTCTCTCTCTCTCTCTCTCTCACCACCATCCCCAAGATTTTATTCCTTCTCTCTCTCTCCCTCTCTCTCACTGCTTCCCTATCCTTCATCCCCCAACCCTCACCCCCAGGCTATCCTCAGGACCCCTGCCTTCCTTCCACCCCAGGAGAAACTGGCCTAATCAATTTCATCCCAGCCTCTCCCCAGACTGGCTTCCCCCTCCCATTTTTCTGGCCTGGGGGTCCTGCCCGCTTTGGGAAAGGTGTCTCGCCCCACCCCTCATCTTCAGCAGACACGCTCCCCCCTCTAGGGGTTTGCTGGAGTGTTCTGGTGTCATTTTATTTTGCTAGATATGAAAATGAGACATAGATTTTTCCTGGCGATGCGTGTGTGAAGTTCTAATCTGGCTTTTCAGAATTCTTTTTTTCTCTTGGGGGAGGAGGCAGCGGAGGGAACCAAGCTCCTAACAGGTTCCTAAATGGAGGATGGAACATGAGGCCAAAGGTGTGCTGCAGTGTGTGCCTGCGTGCACAGGTGTGCCTGCGTGCGTGTATGCAACTGTGTTCACGTGCATGTTGCATGTGCTGCGTGTGTGTGCACGTGTGTGTTGCGTATGTGACCTAGAAGATACCTGCCCCAGCCTGGCTTTTGGCACCTAACAGGCAGCACCAAGGGCCTAGGCACCTGCCTCTCTCATCACACAGTCCTTCCTGAGCATAAATGGGCACGTTTTGTCAAAATTTTCACATGTGGGTCAGGTTCTTCACCCTGTGGGCTGCCGAGACATATCAGCCCTGCAAATGGCCCACAGAGATTTTCTAAACCCAGCAATCCTCTCATTCCACAGATGGGGAAACTCAGGGCCCAGGAGGGGCAGTGGCATGCACAGGGACTGAGGTCACGGCAGAGCCAGGGGTGACAATGGAGACCAAGTCTTCCCCTGCCAGGCCACTGGGAGACTGGCAAAGCAGAAAGCGGGAACTGGAGCATTTGTGGTCCTGCAGGGTTGGCAGTGATGCTCACTGGGTGCTGGCACTGCTGAGCCCTTTGTAAGAGTTATGTCATTTACTCCTGTAACGACTCCGAGGAGCTTCTATCATTATCCCCATTTTGCAGATGGGGAAACTGAGGCTCAGAGAGGCGATGTGAGACAGCTTGTGTTTGTAGAGCCAGTACATGCAGAGGGGAGCCTAGGACTCTGTGGCCCTGACGTGCACCTTTTCCATTCACCATGCTGCTTTCTGGGATGGGGGCAGAGAAAATGCCTCCTCCCTTGGGCACCGAACAGATGGGGACAGATCAACCTAGCATCGTGCCCGACCTTTAGAGGGTCATGGCATGGGGCAGAACACCACCAGGGCGAACACAGGGCATAGGCAGAGCTCAGCACAGGTGGAGGGAGACCTGAGTTCCTGGACGCAGCTGAGGGTGTCTGCCAACCCCAGGGCCAAGAGCAGCAGGTGGGGTAAAGGACCCAGGGTGAAGCCACCAAAAACTAGATTGAAAATGGCCCCAAGAACCTTCCTCCCTCGTTTCCCAGTTGGGAAAACAGGCTCATGGAGGGGAGGGTCAGGAACATGCTTGAGGTCACACAGTTTGTAAAGGGCAGAGGTGGCCCTCAGCCTGGTCTCACTGACGGGCAATTTCTACTGTGTGGTTAGCAGCCAGGGGGCCTGGGTCAACCCCAGCTCTGCCCCTCAGTGGCTGTGTGACCTTGGGCTCAATACCTAACCTCCTGGAACCTTGGTTTCCCCTTCGGTAAAGTGGGGATCAGAATGGTACCTGCTTTATAAGACGGAAGTGAGGATGACATGAGTTAAACCTTGGATAGCACTTAGCATGGTGCCTGGCCAGGGGGAACCCTGGGTAAGATTCTGTGTGACGATGATGCTGCAGCCACAAGCCCCCTGCTCAGATCCAGGCACCTTCCTTATCTGATGGTTCCTTTATCTTTCTTTTTTTTTTCTTTTCTTTTCTTAATCTTATTGGGGAACAGCCAATCAATTTTATTGGTTACACACTGGTTTCATGCTACAATAGTATAGTTGACTCTTTTTTAAGGAGGGCGCAGCTCACAGAGGCGCATGTGGGGATCGAACTGGCAACCTTGGTGTTATCAACCTTGGTGTTATCACACTTAAACCAACTGAGCTAACCGGTCATCTCTGGTTCCTTTCTTTTTAATGCCTGTGTTTAGCCAGCGACTATTACCTCTGATGAGTTCTATAAACTGGGACCCCGTTGCCCCTGAGCTTTTGGGGCTCCAACACTTAAAAGATACCAGCTGTCTCCCTTTTCCTTCTTGTTTTTTTTTTGCCAAGCTCTCCAGTCAAGGGGAACCAGTGCAGAAAGAGCAGTGAGTAGGGTTGGCGTGGGCTTTCTCCACTGGACCTAGCTCACACATCTTTCTCTCTCTTGAGATGTTGACAGAGACCAGGGTGTGCCACCTGTGCAGCCACACAGGGCCATCTTGAAATTCTTAGCTTTTGAACGAGAATTCCCACAATTTCATTTTTCGCTGGGCCGAGTACGTACCTGGTGCTGACTGAGCCAGCTAGACACAGAGAAAGCCAATATACCGTCTCACGGTCTCTCTGAGTCTCTGTCTCTCTGGGTCTCTCTCTGGGTGTCTCGTTGCCTCTCTGCGTCTCTTACTGTCTCACCGACTCTGGGCAGAGACAGAACGTGGAAGCAAGAGAGACAGCGAGGAGCCACGCGGGGCGGCGGCGCAGGAGGAGGGCTGCGGCCGCGTGTTTGTCCAAGGAAGGGCGCATTGATCCCGCACCGCCATCAGATAAATCCGGCTGCGGTAATGAACCTCCCCACACACCGCTCTCAAAGCACACACCAGCCCTGGCCCCAGCGGTTAATATTTAACTGAATAAGGGCCATAAATATGGAAAATGGGACTTTTAATTAAATAAGCAGCTTTTAAAAGGGCCCTTGGGCGGGAGAGGCTTTTGTTTAAATATGATTGATTTGACATGTCCTTTTGCTCGCACACTCTCCCGGCTTGCTTCCAACGTTAACTCTTGGCCCCAGCCGGAGGAGCGAGCTGGCAGAGGCCAGACCCTGTCCTGCTGGAGGGTGGGGACTCCCGGGGGGTGGGGGGGAACCAGGGAATGGGGGTGCCGTGGGAAGGACACGCCCACTGGGGCTGGAACTAAAAATCTGGCTGCGTGGCCTCTCACATTTGGGCAAAAGCACCTCAGAAGCGGCTTGAATTGGGGGCAAGTCTATTTAGTTCATCTTCCGGAATGGGTGGGTTAGGGCAGTGAGATGTCTGCAGATCTTTGGTTCCCAAAGACCCCCGTTTAGGCCACCACTGGGCCGTACGTCCTTTGGTGGCCCAGCTAGCCATTCTTCCCTTTGTACCTCAGTTTCCTCATCTGTCATATGGGATAATAATCGTCTACTTCACAAGGCGGTGTGCAGATTCAGCGCATTGCAGTCCACGGTAGGGCCCCGAGAGTGACAGTGTTCCTTCCTAGGGTTTGCCAGGGTTATGGCCAGAGGCTGGTGACTGCTGAGAGGCCCGAAGAGGAAGCTTGGCAGTCACATGTCTACACCCAGGACTGGCCTCATGGGCATGCAACCTGTGTCATCCCACAGGGCCCTGGGCTTACTTGGTTTAATGCTCTATTGTCACCACCTCGAAATTCTTAATCATTTTTTAACAAGTGGCCCCGCATTTTCATTTTGCACTGGGCCCTGCAAAGTATGCAGCCAGTTCTGCGGAGACCCATCCATAGGCCCCACAATCTTTGTGGCTTGGGAGGTAGTCACTCATTGGAGGAGCCTGGAATTCTCCAATCCCAGGGCTGGCATGAGAACCCAGCAGTCAGGGAAGTCTGTCTCCTGCCTCCAAGCTAGTGACCTTTAAATTTCAAAACTTTTCCAAACTAAGAAACCACATTCTGTCTATTATAGATTTAATATTTATGAAGTACTTTCTACATGCCAGAGTCTGTGCATGCCTGGTCTCGGAGCCCTGTTGGTCTGCCCACTTCCTGGGTGAGGGATCTGGTGCTCAGAGAAGCCAAGTAATCAGCCTGGGGATGCCCAGCTAAGGAGCAAGCAGAGCTGGGATTTGAACCCAGGGCTCTTTGTCGCCGTTGCTGTATCTTACGTCCCATGTAGTTTAGCCTGGTACAGGCCCATGTCCTGGGATTCAGGTGTGGTTTGCTCCTGACTCCTCTGAGCGGACAGACAGAGAGCTGGAAGGGACCAGGGTGCTCCATCCGCAGGTTGGCTGGCACTCCCCATCTCTTTGGAGGTCATGTTCATGAGCAAACCTCTCATTTGGTGGAATGTCCGGAGTCAAGTGTCCCTATGCCAGCTCCCTGGACAGTTGACCATTCATGCACCCTCTCTATGGGGCAGCTGAGCTCGGGGGGGGCTCAGTGAAACCTCCATCCCACTGCACTGGTATACCTGTTGACATGACAACTCCTCCTGGGCAGCCCCAGGTTCTTTTTTTTTTTCTTTCCTGGGCTCAGTGTTGAGGGTCGGTGGGGCTGAGGCTGGTGTTGGGTGGAGACAGCAGGACTGAGGCACAAGACCATTTCCAGCGCAGATCACCGAGTTCCTGTCACCAGCGGCAGGGACAGGGCAATGGGCCAGGCACCTGGACGCCTACCTGTGAGCTCGGAGTAACGTGAGACAAAATCCTGTGTTGTGGACCTTTAAGAAGGGCCCTCCCTCTTAGACATGTCCTTCCCAAGACCCCTCAGTGAGCCCTAAAATCCCACTTTCCCAATTTCTCTCCCACCTGTGCTCCATTTCCTGCCAGCACCCAAACCCATCCATCAGCACCTCCCTCCTGGACGATGTCAAATGCCTCCTAATGGGGCTTCCTGGCAGAAAATCTGTCCTTACGTATCCATGTTCCACCCAGAAGCCAAGTGAACTTCTTGAGCCAAAGATTCTCCTTTCTCCAAGCAGCAAATACTGGCCCAGGCTGGCCTCCCTTCACTCGGTCTGGGCCACAACCATCTGTGAGCAGCGTAACTACTGTCAGGCCCAGGGAACACCGGGAATCAGGAAGACAGGGGGCAAAGGTCAGGGTGAGGCCAGCTCCTTTTGGTGTCAAAGAAGATTACGAGTCCTGCTCTCAGAGCTGAGGGCTGGGGCTGAAATCAGCCTGTGATCCCAAGTGAGGTGAGTTCAGAGGTCACCAGCTGGCTCCTTTGTGTGTCAATATTAACATGAGAGTCGCCTAATTGGGGTGGGTCAGCCAGTGGACACAGCCAGGACGCACATCAGGAGAAGGGAAAAGGACCCATGGTCCCCCAGGCACTGTGTTGGGTGCTTGACATGAGTTGGCTCATTCATTATATTAATATTCCTGCTAATAATACTAACATAGAAAAAGCAGGAGAATAGTAGTATCCACGTATATTGAGTGCCTATTAAATTCAGGCTTGGTTCCTGGCACTTAATTAAACTGTCTTATCCTTCCAACCTCCCTACGAATTACATTCTGTGGCTCCCTCCTCCCACAGCCAAGGAAACTGAGGCACAAAATGGTTAAGTCAGTAGTCCAAGGTCATACAGCTTGAGTGGAGGACAGGGATGTGGATTCAGCTAGTGTGTCTCCTCATAATACGAGGAGGCAGGGACAGCCATCTCCATTTTATTGACGGGGGAAGCCGAGATCGGAGAGGGTACCACAGAGTAGTGCTCCTGAAGCAGGGAGCTAACCTTCTCTATCCCTGTATCAACCAGGTATTGGCTGTGGGCTGCCCCGGGGGCTGAGTGCAAACCTCTCTATTCAATGGCTGCTCCCATGGGCAGAGGCCATGTCTCTGGAGACGGAAGTTGCTGACAGCCAGCCTTTAGCAGCCAGCCTGATAGCGGGGCATGGGTGCACCCGGTAAAGGGGATAGAGGCGGGGTACCAGCCATATCTGCTCCACCTACTACATGCTGGACACTATTTGCCCTTGTGGCACTTGCCTACTTCACAGAGAGTGGCTATCACATGCCTAACATTCTAGATCCATGACTGAATCGAATTCTCCCTCCAACCCTATGAGACAGATAAACCCATTTAACAGATGCAAAACAGGAGGCTCTGTTGGTACCTGAGCTGAGCAGAACGCGAGGCTCACCTAGTGTCCCCAAGTCCAGTCTGCAGGCCTGGAATACTCCCTTCCGCGCTGCCCGCCACTTTGGAGGTCATGGGCGAGGTGGAGACCCAGTCAGCAGCAGGGTGGGAGCCAAGGCAGAGGACGGTTTTAATGGCCTCGGCCTTGTCTGACATTTGGGTTTTACTCTCCGTGGAAAGTGTGCTAATTACTCCTGTTCACTCAGGAGTCTGGCTTAACTACCACTCGGGTTTTATGGAGTTCTTCGGGGCTGCCATTGCTGGGTGACTTCTGGAGACCATGGCGGCCGACAGCAGACGTTCCCCCATTTCCAGCCAGCGGCTCCCAGGGACTCAGGCCGGGGTGCTAGCCACACGCTGGGGGCGTCTTCTCTGTGCCACACACAGCTCTGCCAGCCCCCAGCCACCCCAGGAGTCGGTACAATGAATCATCCCCATTTTGCAGATGAGAAAACAGAGGTCCCAAAAGGGTAAATGGTTGTCCCTGCTCCCCCCGCTGGGGAGTCTGACGCCAGAGCCTGAGCCTCCCCAACAGCCCTCAGCACCCAGAGGAGGACTCTCGGAGCCCCACATTCCTCTCAACCCCGTCCGCATGTCTGCAGGGAAGGTACTGAGAGGGCCCCTTGACGGGTGGGGAAACTGAGGCAAGACGCCATACAGCAAAAAGGTTAAAAGCATGGGCCATGAGGAAGTCGGGCTGCAGTTTCCTCCTCTGTACAATGAGGGTGATAATAGAACCTGCCTCCTGGGCTAGTCAGAAGGATGACATTTAAGTGCTTGGGACTGCGTGGGGCGGGCGGAAAGCTCTGGGCACAAGCTGGTGATGATTAGAATGGTGGCTGCAGGGTCAGTTCGGGGCACTAGTGTATGTCCTCAACGCCCCAGGCTGCACTTCCTCCTCCCAGCCATGTCCCAGGCTTTTGCTTCTCTCTCCCAAACAGCACCCGCTCTTAAGAAACCCCCCACCTTTGCAGGTCTCCTGAATCCTCATGACTGGGGAATGCCAAGAGTTTTGCCCTTGGGAGGAATGGCGGGCCCTGGAAAAGGGGGTCACTTTCAGGAAAAAAGGGGTTCTCAGTCTCCCCCAAATCATTGCATGTCAGAGCAAGAAGGAATTATCTTGTCTAATGGCCTGCCCCCATGCCCGTTTTACAGATGGGGAAACTGAAAAGGCATCTGTAAATATTTGATGATGGATGGATGAATGAATAAATGAATGAACAGCATGTGAAAAGCTGAGGCAACACCTGCCCAGCCCTGGGTGAAGGGCTGGGATTTGGCAAAGAGCACAGTTACCTGGTAAGGCCACTTAGCCTGGGATCTGCACACCTTCAGGGAGCGCTGGTAACAGGCTTGAGGTGGTAGGAACCCCTGGAATGTGCGGGGAGTTGGCCCTATAGCAAAGGCACAATCTCTGCCCCCAAGGAGTCCATGGACGGGTAGGGGAGACAAAAGACAACCACTCATTCATTGTGATAAATGTAATCACAGCAGCTGGAGGAAACCTCCGGAATGCCATGTTTTGGGCACCCCGTACAAGGATGGCACACTCTAGGTGTTTTGTGGCATCTTCTCACTGACCCTGGGTGATGGCTATTAGCATCCCCATTGCACAGATGAGCAGATGGAGGCTCAGAGAGGTTAAGTAATCTGCACAGTCACAGAGGCAATGGTTGATATACAATCCGAACCCAGCTCGTCTGGTCCAGAACTGTGTGTCTAGGATGATGGAGTGTCCACCTCTTCAGAAGAGGAAGGAATGGAGGCCGGAGGGCTGTCCTCTGGAATGTGATGCCCAGGATGGGCAGCGTCCACGGCAAAGTCCATCTAAGCCAGAAGCTTCTTAGCAGACTCCCTCCTCCTCCTCCTCACCTCCTCCTGGGATGGGATTAAAACTGAGCGTCCCCTTCATGTTCTGTCTGGAAAGCTGACGTCCTGCCCCCGTGGGGACTCTAGCTTCCGCTCCACCTCCTGCCTGTCCCAAATTCCAGTGGCTTTCAATGCCCCACCAGGCCCTCCGACAGCTGACATTTTATGCCGCCCCTGCGGTCAGCTCTGGGCAGTGATAACAGGATTAGCCCCATGGAGGCAGATCACTTAATTAAACTTTGGGAGCAAGAATGCTGTCTTCTCTCCTCATTGCAGCTCAGGGGGAAGGGGCTTGGGCTCCTAATGGGCCAGGCTGAGGAATTTTAACCCCTTGTCATCAATTCGGGCTCAGCCAAAGTCCAAGAATATCCATCCATCATCCTGCCATCTGTACATCCATCCCACAAATATTGCCTGAGTTCCTCACCTGTGCCCGGCACTGTTATCGCAGGGACCGACAAATGGTGGACCAAATCGGCTTCCAAACGTGGTTTGGCCAACAGGATATTACAGGAGGCATGCCATGCCAGCTCCAAGCTAGCCTCCAAGAGAGCTGGTAGCATCTGCTCTCTCTTGTAGCCCTGCCTCCACCTTGAGAATAAGCCTGGGCGAGCCTGTTGGAGGATGAGTGACCTCGTGGAGGACAGTCCTACCAGCAGAGGCCATTCTGGACCAAGTGCCAGCCAGCTGACCCTGCGAGAAAGACCAACCTTGGTCAGCAGAGCCACCTACCTGACTCACAGCTGACCCCAGATGCATGAGAGCGCCCAGCTAAAGCCTATAGACTCACAAAACAATATGTAACGTTCATTGTTTAAGCCACCGAGTGTTGGTGGGGATGCTTTGTTCCGCAGCATTATTGAGCCACACCTGACTGATACAGCTTCCCCTCGCTTTATATATTAAATTCAACCTCTCTCTGCCCTTGCCCCTCATCCCTTCCTACCCGATCCCTCCCTCACTCTCTCTCCTCACTCACTACGCTCCAGCCATGTTTGTCTTCTTATATTTATTTCCTTGTAAGAATCTTGCTTTTTCTTGCTTCCTGGTCTTCCTGACCACTCGATCTGGCACCCAGTAGGTCCTCAGTCAATATCTGCAGAATGAATGAATGAAGCAATGAACAGACACAACCCCACCTTATACACAGAGGGTGGACCATCTGGGGTGGGGGAGGTGATGTCACCAAGTCACAACCTACATGGTAGAAGTAGACTATTAGGGATGGGAGATGCAGGCTCTTCCCTGAGGAAGTGACGTCTGAGCTGAGATCTGAAGGATGAGTGGGCATCGATTAGGTGGAGAGGGCATGGAAGAGCATTTCAGGCAGAGGGAACGGCAGGTGCCAAGACCCTGAGATAGGAGAGATTCACCCTTTCTTCCTCTTGTGTATGCCCACACTCTTCCTCCTTGGACAGCTAGAGGACTTGGATTTGGGGGAGGTAGAAGATCCTAGCTTTTAGCTAAACACCCTTGAAGCCTTTTCTGGGGTTTGCAAGACCCAGCCTCTTTCATCTGGGCTCATCTCCCCAGTGAGGCCACCAGAAGCCAAGTTGGAGCTGGTAACCCACAGGAGCTCCCACTTAAAGGGCTCTTAGTAAGTGCCTGGCACTGTGCAAAGAGTTCTACCCTTTTATCTCAGACCTCAGGACTTCCTGGGCCCATAAAGAAACTAGCATGGAAACAGCTATTTGCTTTCTTCTTACCTAGTCTGAATGGCAATTAGCTTTGATCTCAAAAGCAGTTCTAGCTGATTGAATGGTTGCCGAAATCAGGAAAGATTGCCTTGATTGATTACTAATGTCTGCTTTGGTTCAGGAGTGGGGGTTTCATCACGCGTGCCAAACATTTGCCATCTTGCTTTAGGTAACGCTGAGGTAGTTTGGAGATCCCAACGCAGGATGTGAGCCAGCTCTTGAAGGTCAACTCCAAACTGCCCAGCCAGGGGAAGACTTCAGAGAACACAGTCTTGGACGGTCACAGGGTCCAGGAAGGAGGGGGCAGGAGAGTGGGCAGTGGGAGAGGGGGCGCAGCGGTCCTAGCAGAGGGACTTGGAAGAGAAGGTCTGCTGGGTCACGGAGGGCAGCCAGTGCTGGCCTAAAGAGATGGACTGGGGAAGCAGTCCAACTTTTGGAATTGTCCCGGTTGCCCAGTCCTGACGTTCAAACACGTAACTGGGGTCACATTAGCTTGAGAGCTCTGATCTGGGTGGGTTTCTCGTGCTACGATTTTGCCATTAGACCCGGACAATGGGACGAACTACCAGCAGACAGTGGCCCGTGGTCAAATGAGGCCTTCAGATTATTTTCGTACATAAACATTATGGGGACCCAGTTACACCACTGGGTGACACGTTGTTTCTGGCTGCTTTATTCAACTTGGCTAGAACGGCAAAGGGGAGGCCCCGCAACAGAGATGTCCGGCCTGCAAAACTGACAACGTGCACAGTCCAGCTTTTCACAGAAAGAGTCTGCTGGTCCCGCGTCAGACAAACCGAGGAATGTGGCTGCACCTTCAATTGTGAAACAATGCACAATGCCAGTAATACGGAAAGAGAGACTCCCAATTGTCCCGCGGCTGCGGGCCCTTCCCACAGCCTTCCTCTCCCTGCTGCCTCTCGGGAGGTAGAGGATTCCAAACTGTGCCTTCTGGGGGTGGCTGTGTCTGTGAAGAGGAAGAGGAAGGGGAGAAGGGGGAGGGGGAGGAAGAAGAAATGATATCACGGAGACCTAGCACTTTTGGAGTCCTGCGGTCCTCACTCCACTAGGCAGGCCCCACAGAGAAGCCTAAGCTTCCTGGCAACCCAGGGCGGCCTCACAGCCTGCTCTTTGCAGATGGGGAAGCTGAGGCCCACGGGAGGAAAGTGACTTGCCCAGGGCCACCCCGTTGGCGGAGAGAGCTGGGACTCAAACCAGTTTGCCAGACTACAGATTCTCTGCTTTTCTATAACCTGCGTCTTGAAAGGCTTATGAGACTTTTTTTTTTTTTAACACGTGGGACATGAGACTCGCTGTTAACATGGGTGACTGTCAGCAGTTCCCTTGTAATTTTCTATTATTTCAATTGAGCGCAATATGCCAGACACATTATACATAATTCTACTTTTACCCTGACAACAACCCTATGAGATAGATTGTGTTCTTCTCCCCAGTTTACAGATGGGGACCCTGAGGCCCAGACAGGGGGTGTGGTTGCCCAGGCCCTCCCGGGACGGTGCTAGGGTTTGAAGCTAGCCCCCCACCCCAGCCTGCAGGCTTATCTGCCTTTGGTGAACATCGTTCTGTCACCTCCCATACCTTGTGCTTTCATGGTCCAGATTTCCAGGATGTCCCCATCTGTTATCTCCATGTGTGGGAGGGGTGCAGATGGTGAGTGGAGGAGGCACTTATTACCCAGTTTCCAAATGGGGAAACTGAGGCCAGAGGCAGGAAGTGGGCCTGTCCAGCTGAGACAGCAGGGCTAGTCTCCCTTCCACCCTCTGCAGCCTCCCCACTTTTCCTGGCCCCCATCAGAGCCCAAAGCCCCCCTGTCCCACCCCCGCCTCCCCCCAGGTCCGTCCCCCAGGGACAGCCGAGGAGGACAGTGATGGATTTGGGCCAGCCTTCATTTTCATCCTCGCGCCTCGCATCTGGATGCTCTCTCCCTCCCGCCCCGCTTCTCCTCCTGCAGACGGATGACAAGCGAGAATGTCTGTGACCCAGAGAAATTATCCTCCCTTCTCTTTCACCGCATAATTTTCTGCCCTCTCGTCTGGACAAGCCTGGGTGATTTTTAGCTACAAAAAAAAAGGGGGAAAATTATCATTCAGAAAATAGAAAAAAAATAGGAGGAGGCTCCCAGCTCTCCGAGAGACAGGCTGTCTGCCAGGTGAAAATGAGTATCTCCTGTCTTGTGAACTCGTGGGGGGATGGGGGGGAGACTTCGCGGGGGGTGTTCACACTCATGGGATGGCTGTGGGCACCCCGAGGGCCAGACCCGAGGTCCCAGCAGGCTCCAGTGGCTTCAGGCACCTGCAGACTTTTCTGGGGGTGACCCCCTGTGCCCGCCCTCATGTGGGTGCACACTTGGAGGACTTCAGTGGGGAGACAGCATGGTCATGAGTCACCTGTGAGCACCCCAGCATCACCTGACAGTCTAGCTTCACGGTGCCCAGGACCCGTGTCACTGTTTGCCATCATGTGGTGTTCTGGAAGTTTCTCTCCCCGCCACATCTCTCTCTCACACACACACACACACACACGCACACATACTCACATGGACACACACTCAGGGCCTGCTCCACAGACAGGCAAGAAAAGGGTTCCTGAATTTTAAAAAAAATTTCTATTTTATTTGATTTAAAATTTCAAACATTCTAAGTAAAGGTTTAGCGAATAAAGGTCCATCTGTTTTTCTCAATCTTGTAAGTAACCATGGTTATAGGTTTGGTGTTCATTTTTCCAGACTTTTGCATACAAACACCGTGATTATAAAAATGTACATACACACACATGCATACACACACACACACACACACACACACACACACACACACACACACACACAAGACTCCCTGAGTTCCTCATCCAGCACTGCCACTTACTGTGTGGCCTTAGGCAAGTTACCTAACCTCTCTGAATGTGTTTCTTCATCTGTAAAATGGCCACAGTTATGGCTTGCACATTATGGGGAAAATTAAATGAATTAACAAATGTCATAACAGTGCCATGCATATAGGAAGGGTTCAATAAACATTAGGTTTTTCTTTTTTTTTAAAGGAGTTTTCAAATTCTCTATTGTGGAGCCCAGTGATTCTAGTGGGTTATCTCAGGTGGACAAAGGAAAGAGTAGGAATACATGGTTCCTCCCGACCAAGCATTTTAATCAATTAGTCTCTTTTGTTTTACATGTTGGGAGTTGTTTGGGAAAATAGATTATTTCACACACACGTACACACGCATGCATGCATGCACCCCAGTTGTAAAGCCGCGAGCACTGGGATCTGAGTAAAGGTGTTGCTGCCAGACTGAACTGGTCCAATCCTGGCTGAGCTGTGTGACCTTGGACCAGTGGCTTTGTCTTTCTGGGGCCCAGTTTCGCCATCTATAAAATGAGGATGAAAACAGCATCAAGGGCTCTTGTGGGGAGAAACTTAGACGATGTGTATAAACCACATATAGCGTCTGGCATGACATAAAGACTCCCCCACATAGATGCTGTTATTAGTTAGCTCCAGATGTGGCTTTGCATCGATTGCCTTAGTCGGGGCCGTGTTTTTGTTCAGGGCCTGGAAGCCACCGTGGACGATGATTCGGGCACAGCAGCTCTTCTGTACTCTTTGTCTCACAGACCTCCTTCTCTCCAACCCATAGCTGTTACCTTGAGGTCAGAGATGGGCCTTGAGTGGGTGGTGAAGCCCCTGAATGACGCACATGCACACCCCTCTTGCACCCACCCTAAAATCGTTTTCTTTCCTGGCAATGATCCTTAGCTCTCATCAGACACTCCAAGTGGCATTAACCCAAGAGAGTTAAAGGCACTGAGGCTTAACACGAGCCTCTGCTTTCTGTAAAGACCTGCTTCTCTACTACGGGGGGCCTGGACTCGAACCCTGTAAGGCGGGGTTCTGAGTCGCTGAGGGTCTCAGAGACCCTCTGGGGGCGCCCCAGGGCCCCCTCTTTCCCATCTTGCATCTTAGTGTGACCACATTTTCTTCATACACCTCAACCATCACAACAGATCACATCAGACTGAATCCAGAAGCAGGTTTGAGAATCTGGGTGTTTTCTATTAAGCCAGGCATTACTGAGATTTGCAAAAATGTCAAACAATGCCACTCTTCTCACTACATTTATGATTTCTATTTTTAAGTGAATAAAATACTTTAAATGTCTGTTTTAATTTTCAAACAGTAGCTATCCATAGATGTCACATATACGCCAGCCCTTGGAGGTCCTCACTCTTGTAAAGGGGTTCCTGAGACTCAAGTTTGAGAACTGCTGCTGTACGGAAACATGCCTGGTTGGAACAGAAGGGGCTGAGAGGGGTCTGACTCTCAGGGTATAATTTCAAGTGCACATTGCAATGAATTTTCACCTGTGTAAACACTCATGTAACCACCACGCAGATCAAGTGACAGCACAGTTCCAGCCCCCGGCAGGCTCCCTGAAGTCCCTCTGTCACTGCCCCGCCAGTGCCCCAAGGGCACCCGCCATTCTGGTTTCCATCACCATCCATTCGTTTGCCTCTTCTTGAACTTCAGACCAATGAAGTCAGTCACACAGCGATTTTGGGTCTGGCTTCTTTCATTCAGCGAACACTATGAGAGTCATCCTTGCTGTTGGGTACTTGCACGTGGTCTGACCATTAAGTTCGTGAACTCATTCATCCTAGAAAAAGTGCCACATGCCTCACGGCTGAATATCACCATGGTCACCTTTGAAGTCCTCCCCCTGGGAAGCTATGCACCAATGCCAGCGCCTAGTCCACCCTTTAAAGCAATTTTGGAACTCTTTTTTGGGAATGGTCATCAGAGTTGTCGTCGTATTACCCTTGATGTCCTGAACGTCATCAAAATGTTTTCCTTTCAATATTTCCTTTATCTTTGGGTAAAGAAAGAAGTCATTGGGGCCAGACCAGGTGAGCAGGGAGGGTGTTCCACTACAGTTATCTGTTTACTGGCTAAAAACTCCCTCCCAGACAGTGCCGTGTGAGCTGCTGCATTGTCGTGATGCAAGAGCCGTGAATTGTTGGCGAAAAGTTCAGGTTGTTTAACTTTTTCATGCAGCCTTTTCAGCATTTCCAAATAGTAAACTTGGTTAACTGTTTGTCCAGTTGGTACAAATTCATCATGAATAATCCCTCTGATATCAAAAACGGTTGGCAACGTCATTGCAACAAGTTCGTGAACCTGTCAGTCCGCGTACGACAATCATTTCTTTTTCACTGCTGATGAGTATTCAATCGTGTGAGCATACCACCATTTATTGGCCCAGTCTATTACTGACACACATTTGGGTTGCTTCCATCTCTGGCCATTAATAGCAAACAAAGCTGCTATGAACAATCTTACTTTAATTATATTTTATTCCTTTCAACTTTCACCTTATACACCAAATCCATTTTTTTTTCATGGTAAATGTGTCAATGCCAATGTTTTGAGTTATGAAAAGGAAGTTAGAAAGCTATGCGGCTGCCTCTCTGAAGCTGGAGGAAGGACCAACGTGCTGACGTCCAAGGAGAGAATGGGACCAAGTCCAAGTTCTAGGGTTTCTGCACGTCTCCTAGCTTCTCCCCTGTTAAGTCTTCATATTTTTAATAACACCAAGGCCTTGGGAGTACTGTCTCCACACTGCTCTACCCTGAAGTGTTCCAGGCGATGCTAACACTTATTGATCTTTAACATTTATGCCAAATCTGGAGTTTTCTAGGGTAGAGTGGCCATATTCTGGTTGGAGGGCAGCTGAGAGCACCTCCCAGCAGAGGATGAGGCTGTCAGCATGCTCTTGATTCTTAGTTCTGACACCTACTCTGAGATCCATCTTTTATGTTAATAATCCTTTGGTCTTAGAGGATTCCAGCCCCCAGGACAGGAGGCACATAGTAGGTCTTCAACAAATGTCTGATTGAATGTCAACATGCCACAAAGCTTAGGCAGAAAGCTGTGTATTCAGCATTTGGCGCCCTCCCCTGGGACGTGATGTTCTCTGGGACACTGGATGGTTTCTCAGGGTCCTTCTCTGAGGACCTTGCCCTCAGCTGTGACTAGATTAAGGGGGCAGGGTTGGGAGCACCCTGCTGCCAGGTTCTTGGAAGCAGGGCTCACACATTAACCCGTCCTGTGTAATAAGTGCTTTCAACCGTGCACATTTTTGAGGCCTCAATTCTAGGAAAGCTGGAGTTGGTGGCCATTGTATAATTTCTATTTCAAGGCATGCCTTCACTTAACAAGAATTTATGTGGGCCTCTTGAGAGAAAGCACAACACTAAATAAAAATTTTTTTTTCTTCTAACATTGTGCAAAGAATTTGCCCATTCTTGTAATTTTTCTTTCCTAGTCCGCAAAACATTTATTGTCACAGTGTGCCTCAAACCCTGGAAACCGAGGGGTAGCACAAGAGCCTCTTCA
Source organism: Aselliscus stoliczkanus (assembly GCA_033961575.1). Taxonomy (NCBI): domain Eukaryota; kingdom Metazoa; phylum Chordata; class Mammalia; order Chiroptera; family Hipposideridae; genus Aselliscus; species Aselliscus stoliczkanus. The sequence continues at coordinate 8,882,414 of CM066736.1, forward strand.
AGGGCTTGTGCAGAAAATGTTTCTCTTTCTTTCTCACTCTTGTTTTACTCTTCATCACCTTTGGCCCTTTCCCCATCTGGGTTCAATGGACACATGAATAAACTCAAGAAAGCGTCTTTCTCAATTGGTGATGTCTGTCCACCAGACTTGCTGTGGAGTGAGAAGGATCACATAGAAAATAAAGATCCATGTCTGTCTTGATTCACTTCCCCTTAGCCCTTCCCAATAAACACTGAACTTGAATTAGAGATATTTAAGTAAATAGTAAGTTCATTTTACCATCAAAGGTGGCTCTTCCACACCTGGTACTCCATTATAGAATTTCAAGGCTGCTGCTTTTGAACCCAGACTCACCCCTATTGTTATTCACCTCTCCCCAGCCCCAATCCCTGACTCCAAGTACCAGCCCAGGAATACTTTTGAAAAATAACAGAAAATCCAACTAGCTGTATCCAAAACAAATAGGGGACATTCTTTTTCATATAATGAGAAGTCTGGAGATAGGTAGCTAGTGTTGATTAAGTGGCCCCACCTTCTTTGTGATTCTCTTGGCCTTTCCCTCCAGGTTGCAAAACGGCTGCTGCAGCTCCAGGTGTCACATCAGAGTTAAAGGCAAAAACAAAGGAAGAAGGAAAAGGGCCTGCAGTGTCGCTACCTTTTTTTTTTTTTTTAATTAGGAACACAAAAACTTCCCTGGAAAGCTTCTAACAGATTTCTGCTTAGGTCTGATTGGCTAACGGTGACCCAGACACCTCTAGCTGCCAGGGGGCTGGGAAAGCAAGTGGAAGGCAGCAAAGGTAAAGGAGATGAGAAACAACTGGTCACCCCATAGTGTCGCCACATCCTCTTTTCACCCCACCTCCCACACTTCACTTGCATCATGTATGTCTTTCCTGTTGGGAGTGAATGGCGAACCCTCTACAGTTGCCTCTGTGTGGCTACATACCTCTGGAGTCCATTCTTTACATCTCCCACTGTGTCAGGAACCCCGGCCACCTTTAAGTCCGAAGCACAGTGTCTTCTGCTTCCTTTGAACTTGCTTGTCTTCCTGACGGAGCTGCTGCTCACCCACCTCCATTTTCAGCATGCACCAGTGACTTCTCCTCAGCCTTCAAGTTTTGGCTTAAATGTCACTTCCTTGGAGGGGCCTTCCCAGACCACCCCACTGGAGTTGGCCCTTTCTCCATCCCTCATCCCTCCTTGAAATGATACATTTATTTATTCCTGGTTTATCGTCTGTTTTCCCATCAGACCTAAGAAGGTAAGAACTTTCTGTCCCATCAGCATGTTCCCATGCAACGCGCAGTGCCAGGATCTCAATAAATATTTATGGAATGAATATGTGAAAGGGAGGAGGAAAAAAAAATGTCGATAGTCTCAGAACTGCTGGCAGATGGTGTCAAGTAGAAACAATGACTCAAACAAGCTGAGAACTTTAAATGGTTCTAATAGGACTCTTGTTAGGAGCAAAATGCGTGGGCGTACACATACACACTCCAAAATAAAACAAAACCAGGAGGAAACAGCAGTGGGATTTTGAGGCATGATAAAAATAAAGACACACTCATGTTCCCTGCCAGCCTCTTTGCTTCATTCCTCAGGCTTGAGGACCATTAGGCTGGAGATAGCAGCACCAGTGGACAGGTAACACAATTAGTCATTCCCAGTTCTCTTACTTTTATGCATCTCTTTCCACGTATTGCCAGCTCGTGCTAATCGGTCCATGGCACTGAGGGACCAAGCTGTAATTCACACATAACAGAGCATGTGCACCTTTGTTTGGAAAAGGCTCAGCCTAAAAACTGCCCAGCCCGGCTGGAGGGGTCTCAGTGCACGTGTGGTTACTCGTCCATGACAGCCACCGTGATTGTCCCTGCCCTGCCCACCTCAATGCCCTCCGTCTAAGCGGTCATCTCCATGCAAAGGTCATTTCTAATAAACTTGAACCCTTCATGGCCAGGCAATGTGTCTTTCATCTTGGCCACCCTGGTGCCTAGCACCTAGTAGGTGCTTACCTAATGCTTGTTGCATTCCTGTCTGAACCCCACCTTCTTCCAGTCTTTCAGAACATGCCCCATCTCCCACGTGAAGCTTTTTTCCAATCCAGTTTTGTCTTACTAACCCCACCCCCTAGTCGAAGCTCTTTTTAGCACAGGGTCTGTGGCTCTGCCCCTCAGTGCTCAGCCCCACCGGCACCTGGCCCATGTCGAGCTCTGCAAACATCTACGCTGAGAGGAGGCCCTTGGAAGGGGGCGGGGCATCACCCAGGACCTGGGTGCTAAGGCCCTGCTCCTGTGAGCTCAGCGCAAAGTCAGCCGTTGTGTTCTGTAAAAGGAGGTCTCAGGAAGACGCTTAAGGATGCCTGCCTCCACTCCCGCTTTTGCCTCTGGAATATTCTGGAACATCAGTTACACGTGATGGGAGCCATGAGAGAGCCAAGTGGGTGGAGAGAGAAGCAGGAATCAATACCTGCAGAAGCATTATCTGAATCACTTCCAGAGCCCCCGGGGTACAAGTGCAGACCATGCTTTATCTGCTTCTTTCCTGGACAACCTCAAGCAGCCATGACACCTCCCTGTCTGTGTACAACGCCCTGCCCTCTCCAATGGCTGGGTTCTATCCATCAGCCAAGTTTGCTTCTTCTGGCCCAACCAGAGATTCTGCAGTGGCCCCAACTTTTGAAGGGAGGGTGGGCTCCAGCATGTCTGGGTGACCGCAGGTGAAGTCCACGGGAGATGGGTGTTGCCAGACGGGAAACAGTGGGGACCTTGAAAGCATCTTCCTTCTCAAAGACAAGAGGGCGACCATCTGGGCCTCGGCCCCGGCCCACGGAGGTGGCCCCGGCCTTTTCTCTCCAGCGATGCGGTTATCAGAACTAGGAGAGGGGAGCTGAATAAAGAGTCGGCCTCCTCCTCCTCCTCCTCCCACCGCGGTTTCCAGGCGACACGCAGGCTGTCGCGGTCGCTGTCATACAAACCCTTTTCCCGTAAGACGGCAGGTCCCATGGGGAGAAGGGGTGAAGTGGAATATTTTATCAGCCGTGTACATATGTAACCAGAAACGGGGGCTGAAAAGCAAAACCTCCTTTCCCTGAATAGGGGGAGGGGCGGGGGTGGAGAGGGCTGGCGGGGACTTATCTCCAGGAGGTCAACAGCGAGAACACGGGGCTGCTACCGCGCTTTCTGCCCTCTGCGTTCTCACCCAGGAAAACGTCCCAGCAGAGGGCTCGTGTGGGGACCAAGTTTAAAAGGCACCTTGTTTTTGTGTTTAGAAATAAGAATCCGATACACATATCAAAGGTGAGGAAAAAAAAAAAGAATAAAGGGAGCCAGGTTGCTTGTCCTCTCTGTCCCCTTTGCATTCGTGGTGTGGGGACAGTTTTTGCTCCCATGGGGAACAAGCCCTCAGTCCTGGCTTCTGGTGGGTTGAAGTTCCAAGTTCATGTGGCAGCACAGGCCGCTCAGGGTGGTGCTTGGTAAGAGAAGGTCCGGCTTGCAGACCTCAGGGGTCAGAAGAGGCAGGAGGTTGTCCAAGCAGAGTACTGTCTCTTCTGTTCCGCTAAAGGCAGCCATCTTTCCCCTGCCCTGGGGGGCGCTATTATCCTTGATCTAAAGAACAAGATAAATAATAATATTAATAATAATAACGTGAAACACTTGCTTTGCCCGAGATTTAACGTGAAAGGAACCAACCTTGCAAAATCACCAGCCCACTTGCCTGGGGGAAGTGACTTTGCAAGGCACATTGTGAAGGAGATTAGGTAGCACTGCTGCCCAGTCTGTTACGCTAGTCGGAGGAGTGTGGGGGGAGCAGGGCGCCCCATAGGCTGTCTGGGAGGCATTTTCCTGGTGACCGTCCGTGTGCACATTTCCAAAGAACAGGGCAGGGAAACGCTCAGATGCCAAGACCTCACACCCTTCTGACAGCTCCACCCAGATGCTCAGGGCTCCCGCCACAAGCCCATCTGAAAGTTTGTGAGAGGATTCAAGTTAAGCAAAGAGGGATGGGGAAAGAGAGAAAGAGAGGGAAAAGTGAGAGAGAGAGAAAGAGAGAGAGAGAGAGAGAGAGAGAGAGAGAGAGAGAGAGACGGGGGGGGGGAGAGGGAGAGAGAGAGAGAGAGAGAGAGAGAGAGAGAGAGAGAGAGAGAGAGAGAGAGAGAGAAGAAATACAAGAACCCATCTGGGCAATGCATCACATTGAAATTGCCCCGCATTAAAAATTCACCAGCCAGTGAATTTTCAAGGGATTTGTAGTAATTAGATGACAAAATGCTGGCAAATCTCAGGCTTGCCAAAGATGTTACTCAGGGGTCAAAGACTCGACACTTTCGGCTGGGTAATTTGTAAGTGTCAATCACTCGCAGCCATCAGAGAGAAGGGGGCGATCTAAGGGCTGAATTCTAACTAAGTCCAGGCGCAGACTTCAGCCTGCCGTCTGCCAGCAAAACCCTAGACCCCAGCCGCTCTACTCGGCATGGACAGACAGCGGCTGGGCCCCGCCTGGGGCTTGAAGTCACGCAGGCCAACCCAAGTTTCTCACTTCTTGTTTGATTTTATTCTGTTAGGAAAGCAGTGGTTTGCAGAGCCTGGCATCCCTCCTGGTGGAGGAGGAGAAAGTTTCCAGCCAACACTGAAGGGCAAAACGGGGCATTTGTGCAGGGGAGTGGTTTCAGTGTCTCCACACCCAGCCCCGGGCCTCTATCTGCTCATCTGTCAAGTGGGGATAAGACTCACCTTGCAGGGTTCTGACTGAAGGAGGGAAACCCGCTCTCTACCTACCTAACAGATGCCTCGCTCAATATCTAAACACCTTTGTCCCGGGCACCGTCCTGAGCTGTGAGGACTCAGCAGTGACCAAGATAACACACCGGCCCTCCTGGAACCTTCTAGTTGGGAGAGGGAGGAGGAGCGAAGAACAAACAAATAGAAGCATGTCCGAGGGTGGCAAGTGCACGTCTGAGCACAGGCCTGGAAAAAGCAAGGGGCACGGAGGCTCAACAGAGAAACCCACAAGGAGAAACCATGGGGCCCAGCTTGGACGATTCTGTTACGAGAATTTTCATGAGGCTGAAGCCTGCCGGGCAAAGGCGCCGCCGCCCCGAAGCTTTTGCTGCTTTGAGGCCCCATGAAGCTGGATTCGGTGCAGCCCTGCCTGGACGGCCCCTGGTCAGATCTGCTCCCAGGGTCCTGGCGGGGAGAGAGAACACCTGGAGGTGTCCATATGCAGCACCTGGGCCTGCCTGGGGGCCTGGCCGACCGCTGCCAGGCGGTCTCATCCCAGCTGCTCACGCTGATTGAAAGCGAGCTACAAAGGGACAAGGGAGCCGGAAGCTAAAATGACGCTGTCAGAATTGCAAGGCCCGGCACTGCCTGGTGCCTGGACGGGAGACTGGTTCCGAGATGCTGGGCGCGGTGGGGCCTCTCCCCGCTCATCCCGCCATCAGGGTATTTTCTGGTAAGGCTGTGGCTTAGGGGTCACACAGAACCCCCTGCAGCCTGGCTCTGCTATTTCTGAGCTGTGTCACTCCGGGGAAGCCACCACGCGGCTCTGAGCCTGTTTCTACATCTGGAAAACGGGCCTATGAGCCTCACCGACACAGTTATGGATAGGCTGTATTAATATGAATCTGGGTCGGGGAGGTTCTCAATGGAAGCACTGCGAACTCGAACACAGCCCGATAACCGAGAGATGACCGGACCCTGGCTGGCCACTGGCAGATCCCAATCAGGAGAATTCCGCGGCTGAACCACTTTAGGGAAATAAACCTCTCCTTGGTTTTTTTTTTTTTTGGGGGGGGGTCAAACCTCTGCTTTAAAAGACAAGGAGCTGGAACAGGGTCTCTTTTGTACAGTTTGCTGCCCGATTTGCAAAATGAACGTGCTAAGCGGAATCTATGTGCAGGGAACACACGCTGGGCCCCGGGAAGGACCGGGGCTGGTATTTGTAGACCCCTTCTTCCCTGGAGCTCCTCCTGGTGGCTTCACAGTGGGTGGTGGGGGCCACAGGCAGCATTGGGTGTATTTATTCCTTCACCACCTCCTTCCCTGAACCGGGGTCTCCATCCCAGTGAGCCTTCGCTGTAGGTTTAACTGGGCTGTGAAACTGCTCAAGGGGAAAATGAGAAACTACCCAGTGTCTCCTGGGAAGCGGTGGGCTGGGCCTCCTGAGCTCCGATGGCCAACCCTTACCCCCACCCCACAGGGGAAAGGTGGGGGGGGCACAGAGAGGGCTGGGAACCCTCGGACAGAGGCAAGTGCCCTGGACACGCACCAAACCCTCGCTCGTCTCCCTATGTCTCCAAGGCTCGGGGCCCACTTGAGATGCAAATAAAAATTAGCAGCAGCTGCCGGTTGGCTATATATCCCCCATGGTCCCTCCTGAATATCACCTGTCTTTGCAGTTTAGATTGGGGAATTTGACGCGGCCCCAGCATCTGCTTAAGAATTGATGGGCCTGTGGATAGCAATGCAAAAAACCAATAATCACCATCACAGGCGGTTTATTGAGCACTTACTGTGTGCCAGTCGCTGTGCTGAGGCCCCTGGCCAGTTCATCGCAATTCATCCTCACAAAGCCCCAGTGACACGGGTTGCATGACTCTCACTTTGTCAGGTTGTCCCCTCCACGTCTGGTGACCTCTCCTTGCTCTACCTTCCAGCCCTTCGCCTGACATTATATCACATTTATATCATGGATGAACGCAGGCTTGTTGGTGATGCAGACACACCTCCCTCTAGGGGTCGGAGGCTGAGGCTTTGAAACCACCTGTTTTTGTCCTTTATCAGGAAAAGAGCTGGTGTGGCGGGGAGGGTGCCTGGAGGACATGGAATAGCCCCGGCTGCGGTCTGGGCCAGCAGGGGTGGTGGCTTGTGCTGGGGACACAGCCTGCAGAAGGCTGAGCTACAGCCAGCCAGCGGATCCATGGTTTCCTGTCCATCCACACCCATCACAGGCACCCACTCTGCCCCCAGGACGTCCCCCCACCTCAGTCCTCTGTGTGCTCCCCACCCAGCCTGCGGGCTCTGAGGGGCGGGGGCTGTGCCTGCTCTCCTCCCCACAGACCCCAGGGCCCGGTCTGCGGAAGGTTCTGGTCAGTGCTCTGCTCGGTGAACAAAAGCACCGGGCGCTCTCTCATGGGCCTGGGCTGGAGGTCTGGGGCCTGGGGTAGAAAATCAGAAGGGCCCGGGAGGAACACCACGCCAGCCTCCACTGAGCGCGGTGACTCAGGGGAAGTCGCTGGCTGAGCCCGGCGTCCAGCCCTGAGCCTCAGTTTCCTCAACTGCAAAGCGGGGGCGGGGGGAGAATGGCAGCACCCACGGTTTACAGGGTTGTGGTGGATTCAGTAATTGATCGTGTGACTTAGTTTTGTCATTGAATTCTGAGGGCTTAGAACTTAAATCTCAAAGAAAGGTGGTTGAGCCCCGAGGACTCAGACCCAGCCCTGAGGATCAGTCAGACATGTACCTGGAGGGCTGGGCAAGCTCTCACCATCACTGGTGCGAGGGTTCACAGAGCAGGGCTGCATTTCCACATTTGAAAGACACTGGGCAGAGGCAGACCAGGCTGGCAGAGGGGTACAGTGCAGGGGTGAAGAGCCCACACTGCAGTCAGCTGCCTGGGCTCAATCCCCGAGCTGTGTGGTCTTGGGCAAGGCACCTAACCTCTCTGGAGACCACAATGGCAATAACGGCGCCCATCTCGTGAGGTGGTGAAGGATTGAAGGAGTTAGTCCACACGGTGAGGGCAGTGATGACAGCGGTCACTTATCAGGATGGTGGATGAACCAGGGCTAAAATGGGGGAGTCTGAGGGAAGTGACCCTCAGCCAGTGCCCAGAGTGTGTCAGGGGCTTTGTAGTCACGAGGCGGGGCCATGGCTCAGAGAGGTGCAGCATCGGGCCCGTGTCACACAGCTGGGTGATCACTGCTCAGTGAATTCTCTGAGGTGGGTGTTCCAGTCACCCCCATTTTACAGAAGAGGAGACTGAGGCACAGAAGGGCAATTTGGTTCTGACATCACGGCGCTCGCGCTAAGTTGTAGAGCAGGCTTGTTCGCACCCAGATGTCGGTAATTCAGGTACCCTGACCTCGGGGAGGATGCGAGCTCAGCTCCCACAGGAAGTGCCCTCAGCTCAGCGCTCCACCTTCGACCCTCAGGACTGGGTCTGTCCCTAACCCATCTCTCCTGGGGTCTCTGGGTGGACCCCACAACCGTGGTCAGAGGAGCCCAGAGACGGGCTAAGCTGGCTCCCAGCCCTGCAGGGGTCCTGGGGCCCCGAGCCGGCTCCCAGCCCCCTAGGGCGCTGGCCACTGCCTGCGCGGGGACCTCTGCTTCCCAAGCTGTCTCGGGTCCCCTAGGGCCACGCTGCTGTCTGCAGCTCTGCTGTCAGGTTTTCCAATTCTGGTCACATCATGCCCACACCTGCCCGCCGCTGCACATCACTGCCATTCTCCATCCCTGCACCCAGTTTGGGGTGAAAGCCTTGCTTATTAGTCAATCTGGATCCCACTTACTGTGAATTACCAGGCCTGATTGATATTCATGAGTGGATAGAGGTGAAACCTCAGTCAGCTGCCACGTGACGCCCTGCCTGGGTTCGGGGGGGGGGGGTGGGGAGCACGGGGGAGGCTGCGGTTAGGACGCGGGGACCCGAGCGGCCCTGACATGCAGTGGTGGCCCCCCAGATGGGGACACACAGCGCCCTGGGAGCAAAGCCCCTGGCTGACTGTGGTCCATTCTCAGCGGTGGCCAGGACCCGCAGGTGCCAGGAAGGCTTTCCCTTCGGGATGAGCGATGGAGAGGGGGGGTTGGGCTGGAGGACGCCAGCAGCCAGATTCGGCCCCCAAGGCGCACTGCGCTCCCTTTGCACGGGCCACTCCTCCGGCCCCAGCCTCCTCTCCCCTCACAGCTGGGAAATCACTTAGAGATGCCTTCCCAGCACCCCATCAAAGTCGGGCCCCCACCACTGCTCTCGAGATGCTCTGTGCCGCCCCTGCTCACAAACGGGGGTATCGCGGCCCGTAATCCCACTTTCGGTGTTTGGGACTGAGCTCCATGGGGGCCTAGGCCTGGACCCTCGGCTCACCATCCAGTGCCAGCCACAGGGCGGCACTCAGCACAGCTCGACCAGGCCCTGGGCTGTGGCTCGGGGCTCATGTCCTGGTGGCCTGTAACCCTCCTGGGAGGGACGGTCTCTTCCTTGTTTCAGAGGAAGCAGGTGCAGACATTTGAGCCTGGAAGCAGAGTCAAGGCTGGGGTGATTCTCAGGCCTGTGCTTCTGGGTTCAAGGGCGGAGCTTAACCTCTCACCCCCGGGGCTTAGGTTTCTGGGAACTACCCTTGTCTTGGTAGAGTCCAGTGGCTTTTGGCCCCGATGCCAACTCCCAGGCAAGATGAAATAAATACTTGACAGTCAACTCAGCGAGAATACACATGCAGACTGCACCCCCTCCACCCCCTGCTCATGCTGAAAGCTGCTCTGCTGAGTGGGGGCAGAAAGGCTAGATACCGATGTTCTTCTAGGCAGGCCCCCGACCCACTGAACAGAAGCGAGGTGCAGGAGTCTGGGTTTCTTTTCAGTCACTAGAAACTTAAACTCTGGGCTTCTAGAAGGAATGGGGGGAGCCGATTTTCTTCCCCTCACCCCCCAGGAACGAGGCTGCACCACTTGGGTGGCAAGAGAGGCTCAGAGACAGGAGAGGAAACAGGATACAGAGAAAAGGCCGACAAACTCCCAACCCCCGGTTTCTGAATTCGAACCTTTCCCAGGGAAACCGGGATTTGAACACACTGAGTCTTGGGAACCGGCATGAACCGGTTCCGGCTGATGAAGCAGCTAGGGCACCTTTTAAAGGGAGCGTCGGAGGATAGGCAGAGCCTTCCAGGAGGAGGGAATTAAGTGATGGCCCAATCCCACCTGGTGGCTTGATGGGTGCCACCTGGGCTCACCTGCCTGGCTAGAATTTTCCTGGTTTGGGCAATGCGCGGCCTCGGAATTTCCTGTTTCTCTAGGGATGACGGGTACTCCAGCCAGTACTGGGTGGGTGCCTTCTGTGTGGGGGCACTCTGATGAACAAGACTGGCCCCTGACCTCAGAGGGCTTCTAGTTGGTGACAGAGGGCCAGGGAGGGCGTGTGGGTCTTGGGTGGCCGGCAGGGCTGCTCGGAGGAAGCGGCATGAGACCTGCAGGACCAGCGGGGGGTACGCAGAGGGCAGGGGTGGGGGAGTGGGAGAGGAAGGTGTCCCAACAAGCTAGGCAACAGGTGGGGGTTGGTGCTAAGATGGTGCCCACGGAGGGGCATGGATGCAGGCATGTTGGAGAGGTGTGTGGGGCATCGGACGGCATTCACGGTCCCCATTCTTCACCCCCTTCCATCCGACAGCCATGCCTTTCGGCGACCCCCTCCCTCACACTACCAAGACTTTGGGCTCTGCCAAGTGACTTCCTTTGGCCAATGGGGCAGGTAGCAAGCTCGTCTTTCTGTGAAAGCAACAGGACTCACACGCTTCTTTGGGGTTTTCACTGACAACTACTGCTTGGGTCTAAGACAGTGGGCCTTAAACTCTTCTTGGGAGTAATCCATGGGAGTAATTTGAAGACCTGTGAACGATGCTCATGTGGGGAGAAGTTCTGACATCAGCGGGAGAGGTGGAAATCAGGGAACGTCAAACGGACCTTGAAAATGTCCCGGGAAGACCCCAGGCAACAGCCTGACTCCATCCGTGGCAGAGGCTGTTCCTGCACTCGCTCTCCCGCGTCCTGAAGCAGGAGGACCTCCATATTTTAGGGGACAGACGGGCTCCCAGGAGAAAGGCGACTTCCCAGCATCTTTCTAAGGTAGGTCTGACCACGTGACTGTTCTGGCCAGAGGGCTGTGCACAGACGTGACGTGGGACCACGCAGGCTCTCTCCTTGTCTTTGCCCCTCCTGCTCGCTGGGTCCTGGCCGAGTGGGGAACTGTACGGGGCCGTGTGAAGAGAGAGCCATGGAGGTGACACAGCAACAGTGCAGAGGGGGCCAGGTCCCTGCCACTGTGCAGCACCGCTCAGGCTGGGCCTGCCTCCCTTCCGACCGTCACGTGAGCAGAACCAATCTCTACTTCACTTAAAGCACTGGTATTGGGTCTGTCACGGCAGCGGAAACACGCTCTACCCAATACACTGTCTGCAAGGCCGACAGCCGGCTGTGCCCTAGCTTTGGAGCAGGCTGCTGTTCTTGGGCTGAGCACCAGATAAAGAGCCTGGCTTGCATTTCGGGGTCCACAAAACCTTTCACAGCTCAAAACTGTCGCAGTAAGACATAGACTATGAGAGCTGGGGAACTGAACCCAAGAATAGAAATACTAAAAGGGGAGTGGGGTTAAGGGCTCTGGACGCAACCCACTCAGCACCCCCATCCCAGCTCCTCTGGGAAACAGCCTGAGAGCCGTGGATGGAACCAGTGTTTCCGGGGACGTCCTGTGCGGCCCACCGCCACCGCGCTGCCTTCCTCCCTCCACAAAGCCAAGGGCGAGGAGAGGATAGCTTTGACTGTGGGGCCGTGGCCAGCGGAGGTGCCTTGAGAGGAAGGGGCCTGCCCTATTCCAGCACCTTCCTGGACGATTAGCCACGGAGCGCACGTCATTCTTCGGGCCTGTTTCCTCACCTGTGCCGGGAGGGTGACCGTCTCTGCCTTGTGACTCAGCCGAGAGGCGACTGAGCTTGTGACTGTGAGCGCCGTGTAAACGGCCGGGTGACACGAAGACATATGAGGTGGCAGTGATATCGGCTGGAATCTTTTTAGGGGGCCGGGGAAGGGAGGGCTCCTGACAGCTCCCTGGGAAGGTGGGAGCAGCTGCCATCCGGAAATCTGCACCACAGAAACATGTCTGCCGTTGGCCTGCACCCAGGGATGGGGCGCTGCGGCCCCAGTGGGTCCTTTTCATGAAAGCTGCAATTAAGGGGAAGTGGGGTTTATTAAGGAAGCTGGAGGGGACGCTCTAATTGGATTGCGGGGCCCCTTTAATTCTGCCGCTGGGCTAGAAGGGGTTGGGGCACTCGGGCTGGGCTGCTGGGTGGCGGGGAGGGAGAGCCCCCCAGGGGGCTGGGGGACGCGCCTCTGCGTTGGGGGGAGGGGAGTAATGACTGAACCCTGGTGTAGCGCGCACCGAGTGCTCATTTAACCCTCACATCCCCAGTGAGTCGGTACAACTGGTGTTCTGGGTTCACAGGTGAGGACGCTGAGGTTCAGAGGGCGGGGAGCTGGCTCAAGGTCACGCTGCGGGTAAGTGGCAGAGCGGGGACGCAAGCCCAGGGAGCCTGGCTCCGGCCTACAGGAGCGTGGCAGGGCGTGAGGAGCCCAGAGTGGGGGGGGGGGTCCCTGCCACGGTGTGACCTTGTGGAGGCCACCCCTCTCTGGCCTGGCTTTCTAAGCTGTATTCAGAGGGGCTTGCTTTAGGTGAGGGTGTGGCAAACCTGACGGGAGGGGCCAAGGTGGTAAATATTCCTGGCTCTGCAAGCCACACAGCCTCCGTGGTAACCACTCAGCTCTGCAGCTGCCGTGGGAAGGCAGCCGGGGCCAATAGTAAGCCAGTGGGTGCGGCTGTGTGCCAATAAAACTTTATTTACACAAATTGGCAGCACCTGGATCTGGCCTGCGAGCACAGGTTTGCCAACCCCTGCTTTATTAGATCATTCATGTCCCTCCTTTACCACTTCTGTTTATTATGTTCATGTTCTTCGTTTTCCTTATACCAATTCACTATTTATTTTTTTACCTCTTCCTTAGAGCTTAGTGAAATCATAGGTTTGATGAGTTAGCTGTATGTATGTTTGCATTTATTACATGTGAAAATAAACCCATAAATGAAAAGTTGAAAAGCCTGTGGGCTGCCTAAAATCGTGCACCACGGAGGGCTGCCTTCCACGCTCCGGGAGGCACGTTTCGGTGGGCGGCTCTCATCCTGCTGGGGCGCTGAGGGCAGGGCGCGTAGGCGGGGGCCGGGCCTCAGACCCCGGCTCTGTCTGTCTTCTGTGTGGGGTTCTGCATTAGACTTGTTTGGAAAAAGAGCTCCTGTGGCCATGAGTTTGGAACCATCTAGAAGTGGCTTCAAAATGAACTTGAAAACGTGTGAACTTCAGGCTAGGGTTTCCCAGCTCTGCCAACACAGGGCTGTGAGCTCCCCATGCTGTGTCTTCAATTTCTTAGAGAGAAAAACAGATGATTTCCCACTTGCGCCTTTGGTCCAGCCCTCTCTCCGGAACTTGAGACGCAAGCTCTTCATCTCCCGACGGCTAACAGTCACCTCCAACGCGGCACATTTAAAACCCAGCTCCTGCGATCGGCCTGTCTTAGCACATGCTGACTTCTTTCTTGACTCAGCCCCCAAACCATGGTGTCAACCTTGGTGTGACAGGCCCCATAGCCAGACCTTCAGTACGTCCATGGGCTCCACCCTCGATACGTGTAGGACCTGACCACCCCCCTCAGGTCCCTGTCCCTCTGCGGTCAGTTCCCAACACAGCCCGGGAGTCTGCTCTGCTCCCCTCCCCTGGCCTGCTCGGCAGCCAAGCTGAGCCTGCACAGTGGGGCGCACTGCCCGCTCCCCACTCTTCCCTGAGCACACACAGCACGCTCCCGCCCAGGGGCCTTGCTCCTGATGACCCTACACACCCATTCCTTCCCGCTCTGCTCTCACGCCACCTCCTCAGGCCGACCCCGTCGGCCCCTCCGACACCCTGCACAGAAAGCAGCCTCAGTGGCACTAGAGAAAATGACATCTGCTGGCAGTCTGTCGGCCCACATCCCACCGTGAGCTCCTTGAAGCTCGGGAGTGTCGCCCCCAGCACCCGGGGCCGGGCCTGGTGCACAGCAGGCTGACATGCGCCAAGGTGTTTTAGGTTCAAACTTCTCCTGGGGCTTTGTGGTTCTGCCAGATCCCCGAGGCCGAGGCCAAGGGCTCAGCCCTCAGGGGCTGACTGTCCTTGAGGGAGTATTGAGGCCTCCCCATCACCCCCACTGTCCACCCTGGAGCCCTAGGATTCCAGGGCAACACCTGGCGCTGTCCACAGCCAAGCTGAGCCGTACCACTCAGGGATGGATGGCGTGTGAAGATATTAAAAAATAACTAAGAGTACATTAGGGGTTTACGGCAAGTCAGTGATGGATAGGAAGAGCCTCATCAGGGGAGAAAAGACCGGACGGCTTTCATTCGAGCTGTCTTGAGGTTAGAGTTCGAGTCCCAGCACAAGCCGGGCCTTCCCTCCTGAGCCCAGCCTGCAGGGGCGAGGAGAGGAGGGTGTGTGCTAACTGCCCCACCCAGGGCCAGGCTCTCCTGCACCACCGCAGCCCTGGAGAGGCAGGGGAGCCGGCTTCCTGCTACACGGAGCTGGGCGCCAGGCCTTCGTGTGGTGTCACCTGGGGAATGCCGCCTGCCTCCCCGTGGCTCCCTGTCTATATTCCCGCAGCTCCCCTCCCACAGCTGCTGGGAGGATGAAGTGGGAGCATTCATCCCTTCATAAACACTATCAGGCACCTCCTTCCGGGCCGCCAGGCAAGGGGTGCAGTGTGCGCCCCTGCCCTCCTGGGGCTCACAACCCAGGGGGGGTACAGACGTGAAACCACAACTCAGACAACCGTTCACAGCTGGCACAGGTGCCCAGGAGCAGTTCAGGGGTCACGAGGGCACCTAACGGGCCCTGGGCTTGTCTGTCAGGGCTTGGAAAAGTCATCTATGGGAAGGTGTCTATTTCAACGGCGGGGCAGGTGTGGGAGAACCAAGTGTTATTAAGCCACTGGTCTCTTGGTCGTTTAGTACGAATACTGCTGGAAAAAATGACGGCATATTCTTAGCGACGCTCAGCAAGAGAGGCGGCTGGAGGCGAGAACCCACGTGGCGTTTCCACGGGATGGGAGGCTGTGTTCCCTTTCTGCCAGGTGAACCAAAGGGTTAAAGTCGTTTTCATTAAAATTTAAATTTCAGCAGACGCTCACTCTCCCTTCGCCGTCCTTTGAACGTTTGACTGGCAACCATTTCATATTTCAATCTCGGCAGAACAAATTGAATTAGATGTTGAAACCAAACTCGGCTCCGTTCACCACAGCCTGCACACTCGGCTTGCACTAATCCTTTCCTGGGTGCTGCAGAGCACAGACGGGCCCTGCGAGGGCCGGCCAGGCCACAGGAGACAAAAAGGCCCACGGAGGCAGCGAAGGGAAAGGAGGAAAGACACGCGGACAGAGGCCGCTGGAACTTGTCTTGTGCCTGACGCGTGGGTCTCCGAGTCTGACAGACAGGACCCTGTGCGGATCCAGCGTTTCTGCGCTTGGATTCCTGGCGCCCAGCACAGTGCCTCCCACGCAGGGGCACCTACTAAGTGTTTGATGGATGGATGAATGGGCGAATGGATGGGGTGAAGTTAGTGGGCCAGCCTCTGCCTCTGGCCGGTGCCCTTTCTGTCACTCCTTCCCAAGAAGCTGCAGGGTGCCTACGTGGCTCACTAGGGTCTCTTGCTCCCGCACTCCAGCCCTGCCCGGCATGCAGCCTGGCGGAGGAAGCCAGCTCCTCCGGGGACGAAGCAGAGACCTCCAGGCCTGGCCCGGGCCTCACTGCACACGCGCTATCACTCCGCAGCCGTGGGCTTTGCCGGCGGGGCCTGCTGAGGACCTGCTGTAGTGAGGCTGCGTAAGTCTGGCCTGGGCTAGAAGCCTGGCCCTCAGCCCACCGTGGCCCTGGCCTCCTGCCTGCGGCGACCCCAGGATGGAAAGGGTTAGGAACACACACGGCAACACTGGGGAAGGGGCGCGCGTTTCCCAACGACGCACCGTGGCAACCACCGGCCCACCCTGGGGCTGGCCTTGGCCTTGAGCACGGACTGACCGGGGAAACGGCGTGACGCTCGGCCTGCTCTGGGCCTGGTGGGCAGACGGCACCCGCGCCAGGCCACCTTCCTGGACACGCGGGGGCCCTTCCACCATGACCCACCTCCCGGCAACTCCCAGTGCTGTGGGTGCCTCCGATGCGGGCCCAGCAGGCCTGTGAGCCACACGCCGGGGTCTGACTTCCTTGGGCACAAGCTTTCCTCTTTGTTTAGTAATAATAATAATAATAATAATAATGTTACCATTTATTTAGTGTTCACTAGGAATGGTCTGCTGAGAGTGCTTTCCATCCATAATCTTCTAAGAAAAAAATCCTGCAAGGCAGGAATTCTTCTTGTACCCATTTTAAAGATACAGAAATCAAGGTCCCCGGAGATGCTGGGACCCATGCCGCAGGTCACACAGGCAGAGGCAGGTGGAGCTGAGACTCGGACCCAGGCCTTCCTGACTCAGGCCTTTGCCTTCCGCTCTCCTCCCGCCACCCCTCCGGCCGCAGTGCGCTCAGCGGCCTCCTCTGCCCCCAGCTGGCCCCCTGCCCCTCCTGCAGGCTGACCCCACGCCCTCCTCCCGTCCAGGATGTCCGTACAGCACTCTCGCCGCCAGGCCCAGGGGCGCAGCTGCCTCGGCTCCTTCCCCAAGCCCTTCAGGGCTCCTCAGGGCCTCACGCCCTGGGCTCGCCCCCAGACCACCAGGCTTCAGCAATTCCCTGGGGTCTCCACCTGCTCAGCCTTCTGGGGCTCCATGCGCACAAACCAAACTCCCTCTTTCCCCCGAGGCCGCCACGGGGCCTCCTTCCTGCCACCCCCCGGCAGCAGGCCTCACGGCTCCCCACGTCCTCATGGTACCTGTCGGGCAGCTCCACGGGGGGATTTCATGCAGAGAGTGTGTTACAAAGGAAATGGAAGAGCTGGGAGCCAGACACCCCAGGGCCTCAGGGAGGCAGGGGTGTTACCTGAGTCCAGGGCTGGACGCCCACGCAGGACAAGGGGAGGGGGAGGAATGCCCTGGCTTCTCCCTTCCCCAGCCTCAGACACACACCCCTTGGTGCCCACCCCTGGCCAAGCCCGACTGGAAGCCTGTTGGCAGGGAGCCTGGGAAACTCGACCTGCCGGGGTCCAAGCAGGTGGCAGGGGGGTGGCCATGCGGCACACAGGTGGGGCTCCAGCTCCAACTCTGGAAACGGCCTGCCCCAGTTCTCCCCCTGCCAGCCGAGCCCCGCTGCTGAACACGGGAGCTCCCAGGTCAGGTGCAAGAGTCCCCTATGGGCCGTGGTCCCTGTGCTCGCGGCATCACCTCTGCTCCCCGGGCGCTGGCTCCAGTCCTGCCTCCATCATTTTCTCTTCCGAGTGCTATGCTGACCATTCGGGGTGGCAGACCCCTCTGAGAAGTGGATGGGCCTGTCTCCTGCCCCACACGAGTCTACACGGGGATCAGGGCGCCCCCGGCCCCGGGACGGCACTCAGTCCTCAGCCCTTCCCTCCGTGCTTTATTACTGGAATTTCTCTCCAAGATTTTCTGGTCGCCTGGACCACGGAAGTCACTCCAAACTCAACCGAAGCCCCCTCCCGAAAGCTCTCCCATGGCCCCCCTCTCTGGTGACAGCAGTGACTTGCCATCGCCCAGAGATGGGTGCGTTTCTCCTAAACCGCTCTCGTGCGGCCCCTTGTTCCCAAAGCGGGGGAGACGGGCACCTCCTGTGGGTCAGGCCCAGTCGTTGCCTAGTTTTACTTTATTACCTCGCTATCTTTTACTCTGTTATAGAACAATAACAACAGTGATGATTATAATAAAAATTACAGTGGCCACACTTGGCCCCTCTCCCACCCCGGCCCCCACCCCCGTGTCCCTGTCTCAGATGTCCTTGTCCGTTTCCTTTTAGTCACACCGTTTAGTGCAGGGGACAGCCTTGAAAAAGCGACTGTGTAATTCTCAGCCCTGTCCCTTTGCCTTTGAAAATAACTTCTGCTTTAAACAGTGAGGAACCATGAAAACTGCGTGTTTAACCAGAAGGACCCATGTGCCCCTAAAACAAAGCAGTGGGAGGGGCCAGGGCGGACCCCAGCCTGGTCATCTTGGGAGCTTGGTCACCTGAGGGTCTGGCCTGGGGAGGTCTGACACTGACCCCACCGCCCGGCCCCGCCCAGAAGGCCACCTGATGTCTGTGGGACACATGGCTGTAAAAGCTGGGATGAGCCAATCTGGGAGTGTGTCTGTTGCTTCTGTTAGTTCTTAGCGATGAGCCAGGACTGATAAGGACTCGCCTGCCCCACTGGGAGGAAGGTAAGCCAGTGCCGTGGGGCCTGGCTTGGGTCCCAGGCCACTCTGCAAACTGGATGGAGACGGGAACCCCTCCAACATGCACACACCCTGAGTTTTACGCACCAAGATAGAAGATTCCTGGACTCTCACTCGGAGCCCCATCCAGAGGCCCCAAATTCAGAAGTAAACAGAGGTGCCAATGAGCACTGATTTACTCCGAGTAGGCACAGTATCGCCCCAATTTATGGGAAGGGAAGCTGAGGGTCAGGGGGCCCTCGCTGGTCCAAGGTTCCACAGCTGGGCAGGGCTAGGCCAGGAGTCGGACCCAGGTCACAGCCCCCCGATTGGGGCCATACCTCCAGGCTGGGGTAGGCGTGTGCACGCGGGTGCCCACAGCTTGGACAGGCCTTGGACACAGGGCGTCCGCCTTACTGACACAGCTGAGCTCAACCAGCGAGACCGGTGTCTGGGCTGCGAGCTTAGGGTTTTGTAAGCAGCTCAGAGGTTTCCCCAGCCACAAGGGCAGCAGGGCCGGTTTTGTCACCAGGGCTTGCGGTCCCAGGTGACGAGGACGGGGCAGGACAGAGGCCCAGTCCCAAGCTGTGGGCAGGCCCTCGGACAGACGTCGGCGGGAACTCCAGCTCAGAAGCCCTGCGGGGGGAGAGCAGGAATGGAAGCTTCTGGAGCCTGGCTCATGCCCAGCACTGTGCCTGGTGTTTTCCATGGATCATTTGCTTTCTCACTGAAGCCCTGAGATGGGAACTAGTTAGTGGGGAGGAGGCCAGGCAGAGGAGGAGGGAGCTTAGGAGGGGCCTCGGGTCCCCAGCCTGAGCTGGGTGGGGCAGACGGCCTCACTCCAGGGAGCTGCCTCCAGCCCCCCCCCCCCCCGCCCCGCACCCCCAATGCTATACTGCTCCTGGGTCTGGGGCAGCGAGCTACGATGGTCCTCGTTCCCACGTGCTGTGTACCCCGGAGCAAACCCAGAATCCTTCTGTACCCTGACTTTCTACCAGCAGGATGGGGTCCTGTCGCGTCTCAGGGCTGCTGCGAGGGGGAGTGAGTGGGAGCAGCGAACTGCTGGGGCTAGAGGGGAGGCCCGGTTCGTCCCTGTGCTACCATAAGGGACTTCCAAGGCGGCCACACCGGCCCGCTCTCCGGCCCTCCCCTGCTGCAGGATCCCAGGCTCAGGCAGCGGACGGAGGCCATCGTCCCCTTTGACCTTGGACTAGTGGCGGGTGGGCTGCCTGCGCACTGCCCTGCCCAGCCCACGTGGCAGGGCGCGCAGAAGCCAGAGAGCTGTCCCCAGGGCCCTGGAGCCACGTACCCTCTCGGTGCCAGCTCACAGCTGAAGGGTTCGCTCCTCACTGTCGTTTTCACTGTCTTCCAGCTGCTCCAGGATCTCGTCCAACACCACAGACCGCTTTTTCTTCGGGGGCTCTGTGGGAGCCCAGATGGCAAGACAGGAGAAAAGAACAGCCGAGAGGGTTGGAGGCAGGAAGAGAGAAGACGGCGGAGAGGGAGGGAGAGGGGTGAGCAAAATGGAGGGTGGGGGGGACGAGAGAAGAGAAAGACGAGAAGAGCAGAGAGGGAAGTGGTGAGAGACAGGAGAGAAGAGGCAGAAGAAATAAGATGAGAAATGGGGAGACAGAGCCAAGGAGGAGGAGGTATGAGAGGCCAGGCAGAAGCGGAAGGCAGCAGGCGAGGCGGGAGAGAGAGCTCGGGTTAGTCTCAGCTGCGCTGTGGGGAGCTGCCCTCTCTGGGCCCC
Organism: Aselliscus stoliczkanus; assembly: GCA_033961575.1. Taxonomy (NCBI): domain Eukaryota; kingdom Metazoa; phylum Chordata; class Mammalia; order Chiroptera; family Hipposideridae; genus Aselliscus; species Aselliscus stoliczkanus. The sequence continues at coordinate 8,902,295 of CM066736.1, forward strand.
AGAAACAAACCCTCCTGCTCTGTGGGCCACCCCCTCTCCATCTCCCACCCACAGAGGCCAGGGGAGAGGAAGGCTCTCTCCCCGCAGCTCTGTTAAGGAATCCCTGCCTGCGATGGGGCAGTGAGGGACCGAAAACCTTCAGAGAGGCTGAGTCAAGCCAGGGCAAGGGTTGAGGAAACACGTAGAAGCTGTTCTGTTTTCCTGGAGGCTGCAGACTCTTAGCCATACAGCAGGCGGCTGGCACACAGTAGGTGCTCGGTACATGCTGGGTAAACAGATGCTCACGGATTTCAGAAGAGGCATGGGGGGAATAACAATTAGAGGTGGCTTTGGAGAGGAGGGGCTATTTGACATGGGTTTTGAAGAATGCAGAGGAGTTCTCTGTGAGGCAAGGGGGATGGGGGTGGAGATGCACAGCACAAACATATGAAAGGCCATGGTGGGCTCAGCAAAATATATGCCCTCTGGGCCTCAAACGCTACTGACTGAATACCTACTGTGTGCTACGGCTCTATTCCTCTCAACAGTCCCTCAGGTAGGTATTACTACTGCCTCTTACAGGTGAGGGAACCGAGCCATAGAGAGGCAGGTAAGTCTAAGGCCGCTCAGCCAGGAAGTGGTGACCCCTGGATTTGAACCCAAGCCACACCAAAGCCTGTTGTCTTTTTAATTTTCATGAAAGTCTCTGGTGCTGGCCAGAGACTGCCAGGGAGACAAGGGGTGGTAAAAGAAGGTGCACTGGTCCCCTTGACCCTCCAGGAAGGGAACGGGGTGGGGGAAGTGGGCTCGAGGCTGGCCTGCTCTGTCAGTCCCTCTGCTACTCTAATCACTCATTAATGGTCTGCCTCACTCCCAGATAACACTTGATTTGTACAGAGGCAAGTCCATCCCCGCTCCTCCCTGGCTCAAACAACACCTCCTCTGTGAAGCCTTCTAGGTGTGACAGGTCGCCCCAGAGGCCCTGTGCCTCCATCTATCTCCCCACTGGGCTGGGAGCTCCCTGCGGGCGCGTCTCCCTCACTGAAATCTCTGTGGAGCCCAGCCTGGTGCTTGCCCCCGAGTGGAGAATCTCAGGTCTTTCTAGGTCATCTTACACAAGTGACTTGGCCTCTTTGAGCTTATTAATTTCCTCTCATTCCTCCAAAACCAGCCCGGGCATGGATCGCCCTCATCTTCTCCATGGTACCCGCCCAAGCCGAGCACTTTCCCCTTCTCATGCAACTCCTGGCCCCTGCCCTCACCAACCTGGTCAATTCTAATTCTCTCACAGCAGCCCCGGGGATCCTTCTAGAACATACCACTCCAGGGTCTCAAAGCTCCATGGCTTTGCATAGCTCAGAGAGGGGTATCCCAAGCCCTCTGGAGGGTGTCACTTGAGCTGCTCTCCCTCCAGGCTTGTGAAGCCCACTCCCATCTCAACACCTCCATACCCACTCTAACGTCAGCTCCCGAGGCCCCTCTGCAGAGAGGACTCCCCTGACCACTGTCTAAAACGGGACCCCCAACCCTCAACCCCTCTATGCACTTCTCCCCACGGCAGGCATCTGTTTGGGGTGCTGTCCCATCCACTCCATGTCCCCTGCCCTAAGCACACGGCCTCGAGCCTGCAGGGGGCTCATGAGTATTTGCCGAATCGGGTGTGGGGGTGTGTGTGGGGGATGTGCAAGGGTGAGGAAGGTGTGGGAGGTGGCCCCCACCCCCACCCCGCGCCCCCGCCTGCCCGGGGAGCCTCAAGGCCTGGCAGCTGTATCCATCATTGTTAATCATGAAAAGGAAGAGGCGACAGGATGGGCTGGGAGCAGGGGCGGCAGCCCGCGGCTCAGACACCCACTTCCTTGCCTGCTGCCTCCCGATGCTCTTGGTTTCCTTATAATCGCCAGGCTCGGGAGGTGCACAATGGCTTCTGGAAATTGAATTTGTGGGCAGGTAATAGGAGCCGGGAAATAGAAGGGCAGCAAAATAGGGCCTGTGAGCCTGTCACCGACGTCCCCCTCCCAGCTACTAACAATGGGGGTGGTAGTGGTGGAGGGGGGCTGGGTCTGGCTTATTGGCGGCTGTGTCCCAGGGCCCAGCACATAGTAGGTGCTCTGTCATCATGTGTCAAATGAAAGAATGAAAGAATAAATGGCTACAAGGTAGGTAATTTTTGCACAAATAAAACTGGTAATGTCAGGATAGTAATAAAACAAATGAGTGACAGAGCTGGGAGGCACCCGAGATGTCATCTGGCTGGGGAAACTGAGGCCCAGAGGGAGGCTGGGGGAGGCAGCCGGAAGAGGAAATACAGGATGGGCACTTTACAAGCAGCAGCTCCTCTGAGTTTCATAAGGGCCCCGGTTAGGTGGGGAGTGATCACCCCCATTTCACAGGTCGTACGACGGAGGTGCACACTCCGAGGCCCCAGTTACCACGTGGCAGCCTTGGGGTGTCCCATTTGCAGCCCACACCTGCTGGGTGTGTTGTGCTACGTGGCGTCTCCTGAGGGGCCCTGCTTGGGGGCGGGGGTCACGGCCAAGGTCACACAGGGCCCTGCAACAAGGCACGCGGTCACCATGTCTGGCTTGAGGATGACACACCTGGCATGGGCACGTCCCAAGCTGTGTGACAGGCACGTACCCTGTCCAAGGTGCGATCTCTCACATATAAAATGGGGGAACAGGCCTTCCAGCCCTTCCCTCCTCTGGGGCCCCTCTCTGCTGACCCACAGGCCTTATGTGACCGTCCAGAACAGGTGAGGGGTCCCCCTTCCCACGAAAGCCTCTCTGAGCACCCCTACTTCTCAGCACCCATCACAGCTGCTCAGGAATGCGGGTGCTGATGCCAGAGCCCCACCAGGGACTAGCTGAGTGGCTGTGTGCAGCAGGCGTAGCCCCTCTGTGCCTCAGTTTCCTTACCTGCAAAATGGGGACACTATTAATACCGCCCTCATGGAGCTGTGGTGAGGATTAAAGGAGTGAAAAGAGCAGTGCCTGGCCCCTGGGAGGGCCCCATGGATGGCGCTGAGATCCATATCTTTGTTACTCTTACTCCTATAAGAGGCGCTGATTTTCAACCTGTCTCTTTTTGCCATTAGCCCAATGAGCGCCAAGTGGGCAGGGACTGTCACAGGAAGGTGAGTACATCAAGGCCAAGTGAAGCATGCCCTCCCGGCCCTCACCAGGTTGGAAAACAGAAACACAGGGGTACCCACCAATCGCTATGGGCTGAGGGTTGTGGGAGGCAGGCTGGGACTGGCTAACTCCACCACCTCGTAAGTCAGTCAGCCTGAGGTCCCAGCTCTGCCACTTTATGGCTCTGTGACCTTGGGCAAGTCACTTCGGCTCCCTGGGTCTGGACACTGAGGGGTGGGGCGACTGCGAGGGCGACCAAGTTCATCTGAGTTCATGCCCGGCGCGCCACTGCTGGTCTCCTGGGCCAGGGGCATCTGGCTCAGGTTGGGTTCCCAAATGCCTGCCCCCCAGGATGCTGTGGGCCCCGAATTCCCACCCAACGACCCACGGCACCCCCGCTCCCCGCCCTGCCTGCGTGCTGAGCGCCCTGCTTGCAGGGAACAGCTGCTGAAGTCCCACGTCCCTGACATCAAAAGCCTCAGTGGGTTTTCACCAAACAAACAGAATGCGGAACCGGAGAAAGGTGTAAAATAAATAAACGGAACAAGCTGTGCGCTTTCTTTCAGTATTACAGCTGCACCCAAAGATAAACAACAAGTGAATGTCACCCAACATCAATACCCGAGAAATTAACTTGACAAAAAGCTCAGCCGGCCCCCAACAGCCCCCTAGCCCTGCCCCCTCCCTACCCCCACCCTCCAACCACCATTTCACCATTTCTGGAGTTCCCATCTAATGATTTTATTTTTCAATTAATTCCTTGACAGAATGCCAGCCCGCGTCTCTCTGTCGTCCCTGGCTGGCGCTGTCGCCCTGCGTGGAAGGCAGAGAGAAAGGCACAGGCGGGTGGGTGGGGGGCTGTCGGAGGACAAGGAAAGTGCTGCCTGGGGTTTTGCTCCGGGTTGAGGAAAGCCAGGTAGGGAGGGCACAGGAGCGTGGCTGGTTGGGCAGAAGGGAATGTGACAGGCCCTGAGAGGAGGCAGGGTGAGAGCCAGGAAGCTGGGTTCTGAGCCCAGGGCGTGGGGTGCCGGCTGCCCCTGGCGGGGCCCCAGGGGCCAGGGGCCTCCCCTCCCTGTGCTCAGTCCGCAGTGACTGCATGGTCCCAGCTCCTATGGAGCTGACGTGTTAGGATAAGGGCTCGTCCAGGGCCAGGCCTGCGGAGGTGTGGAGCAGGAGATATTACGAGGATACCTGGAGGGCGGGCAGAGACCCCCGCAGGCTGAGGGTGGACTTCCCGAAAACCCACGAGCTAGGTGACATGACTGTCCCATTTGTCAGATGTGGAAGCAGCTACTGTGGGGCTTTGGGGAGGTCACATGACCAGACTCTCCAAATGGGGCCTTCCTGTCACACCCTGTGCCGCCCAGGGCCAGCTGCCCCGCCCTGCAGTGGAGACACTAGCCCAGCCCTCCTGCAAAGGAACTCTTCAACAGCAAAGGTGTGAAACAGCACCTACCTGCCTGCATCAGCAATTTTCTCAAGAGGCCAGTGGTTCTCAACCCAACCATGTGACAGAATCATCTAGAAAACTGCTGATACCTGGACTCCACCCTCAGAGGTTCTGACTCGATGGCCTGGGGTGAGCACTGGCTACTGAGACTGCTGCGATTACTGTTGATAACAAATACAGCGCCGAGGGCCCTGGCTCCCCGAGAAGGAGACGGCGGCGCAGCCCGGCGGGTTAACCTCGCTTTGTGCTCTGGGCATCATGGGAGGCATGGGTGTGCAGCGGTTTCCAGCAGCTGCACAGGCGGCGTCCTGTGCACAGGGGGTGGTGAAGGCGCTCTCGGCCTGGATTAGCATGGATTTAGCCCGAGGTAGAGCCGTGGGGCCGGGCTAAGCCCGGGGGCTTTGGGGCTTGGTCCTGCCCGTGTTTGCATTAGTTACAGATGCTGGAGCAGCCAGTGCAGGCGGAGAGGAAAGGGAGTGTGCAGATGAAGGAGGCTGACTGCACAGGACAAGAGAAAAAGGCACCGGGAGAGGATGGAAGGCATCCCCTGCTCCGTGCCTCAGGACTGGAGGGGTCTTTCAATTTCTAGGGGCTCAGTCGACATGAGCTCCCCGCCCCGTTCTCGTGGCACAGGCCCTGGCAGGTAGGGACACAAGGGCAGGGAATGGCAGCATCGCCACACGGTCCAGGGTGGGATGATGTCTGCACCGGGGTGTGTAAGGGCAAAGGCCTGACGGAGCCAGGCAGCAATGGGATGGTGTCAGGGGGTCTGGGTGGGTGACTCTAGGGAGTGCTGTGGACTGTGGCAAAGGGGAACCCACGCCCCTCAGCCCTGAGTGTCCCGTGGGAACGCAGGACCTGATTCTTCAACAGAGGCCAGGATCCGCAAATGCAGGCCACATCCTCTGACAGCCAGAGTGGCGATTAAGTTAAAAAAAACAGAACATTTTTTTTCATGTCTCGTAGGCAAAATAAAGCTCTGTGGCAGATCTCAGCCGATGGCCCACCAGTGCGGCCTCTCATTTATTCTCTCTCCTCTGCTACAAAACCCCACTAGTTTCACTTGTGGTCGTGAAAAGAAGTAATAACAACCTTCTCGCCTGTGTTTTTTCCTTGAGTTTCTCTAGCCTGGGCCTGCCCACAGTTCACAAACAAAACCAGCTGCCCCCGGCCTCCAGCCACACCCCTGGAGGCAAGTCCCGCCCTCCCCCTGCCCCTATTTCTAGCCCTGGGGTCCCCAGGCCTCTCATCCAATCCGGGCCCGGCCCCCGCCCCTCCCAAGTCACTCTGAAATTCTCCTTCTGTCAGTTTAATTCCGTGATGGATGAGGAAGAGCAGGAGAAATGGCCCGCACAGCTGGTTTCCCCGTTAGCCCTAGCGGGGAATCCTGGCCTTGCTGGCGACGGCTGAGTGAAATGTTTGCGGAACGCAGAGAACACAAGTCAATAACAATTTAGCTGGATTGGGAGCAAGTACCTTCCCGCACGGACAGCGGCTCCCGGGGGAAGACGCGGAGAGTGTGCAGGATATTGCTGAGGCGCTTGGAAATATTTCCAAAACAGCACTCAAAGAGGCTCGGGGCGCGGGGGGCTGGAAGGAGGGGCGCCCCCGGAGGACACCTGCTTCAGCCTCCCAGCACCTCTGCAGGGAGAAGCATTCGGCCCCCTCCCCAAGGCCAGCCATTTGCACCCTTGCTAGCAGCTGCCACCTAGGAGCCGCCTTGACCAAAACAATTCCTGCTTCTTGATTTTTCTTCCCTCAGCCACAGCAGAACCTTAAGGGGGGAAGGAGGGGCCCCAAATGGAGGAATAAAAATGAGGCGAGGGGAGCTTATGGGACCCGTCTGCCTCCAGGGAGCTGGAACGATCCAAGGCCAATGGGTGTTTTGAATAATAAATTCTGTGACTTCACATACTTGCTTGAACTTTCCTGACTGGGATTTTTAAAGCCCGGTGATTATGTTTTCATGCCAAGATCAAGGAGGCGCACTGGCAAGGGCTGGCGTGGGGATAACGGGCTCTCCTGGTCCACGATCTTGTGAAAATGTGCCATCCTCTGAATGATGAAGTTATGGGTGGGGGTGGTGAACTGTTGCAGGCTTTAAATATCATCTGTATGCTGATGACTTCCAAATTTATATCTCAGCCCAGACTTTGCCCCTGAGCTCCGAACTCATAGATCTATCTGCTTGACGTCTCGCGGGGAGTCCTAATAGGTGTCTCAAACCCAGTGTGTCCAGATCTGCCCCTGGCACTGTCCCTGGCACTGTCCCCACCGGCTCGTCCCAGCTTCCTGGGCCTTGTCATCACCTGGCACCACCTTCCTCTGGGTGGCTTGGAGCAAAGATCTCTGCACAGGCCTCCGTTTCGCCCTTGCCTTCCAGAAGCAAGTGTGGGGCTCAAACTTGACCACAATGCTCAACCCACCTGCTGCTTTCTATGCCCTGGTCCCTGTCCCCACCCAGGCCACCACCCTCACTGGCTGGGATGACTACCGTGGAACCCCCCACCTCCATTCTTGCCCCCACGACACTGCATGCCCTGTACAGTAGTGAGATGAGGTCTGGCAGTGTCAATCAAGCATGGCACTCCCCTCTTCAAGGGACTTCCCACTGTATCTTCAATAAAAATCAGGTTCGCTGCCACACCCCACAAGGTCCCACAGGGGAGCCGTGCTGGCTCCTCCAGTTTTGTTTACCATGCTCCCCACCCCACACTTGTTCTTCAGTCACAATGGCTTGCCAGGAACACGCTTCTGCCCCAGGGCCTTTGCACCTGCGGGAACCTCTGCCTGGAACATTTTCCAGCCAGATCTTTGGCTGGCTGGCTCCTGTGCATCACACGAAATACTGACTCCTCAGAAAGACTTTTTTCCCCCCAAACACTGTATTTGAAATCTCCTCCCCCGTCTCCCATCCCTGAGAAGTATAGTAGGTTATCCTTCCTAATTTCCTCCACAGGGCCTGCTGTCATCAGACCTTGATTGTTATTTACTTTTTCTTTTTTATGATCTGTCTCTCCCACTCATATATCAGCTCCACGTTCACTGCTTTGTCCTCAGTGCTGAGTGAGCCTTGATAATTAGGTGAGAGGGAAGAATTGGGTGAGTGAATGAATGAACATGGAGGGAGAAAGCCAAGCACTGGGGCCTTCTTTCCAGGGAAAGCTGGGGTTCTCAAGCAGAGGGCTCCAGTGGGGGTGGGGTGGGGTGGGGGTGGGGTGGTGAGGTGCAGTTATGAGGCCTCTAGAATTGTATGCTCTCTGAGAAAACACGAGGTCATGGTGGGAGCAGTCAGCCCCCCGTAGCTTTTGGATAAAATAAAACAGCCATTTCACAAGGCCTAAGGGCTGTAAACTTTTTCTGGAAAGGGTGAGACAGTAAATATTTTAGGCTTTATGGGCCATAGGGTCTCGGTCACAGCTACTCAACTCTGCCCTTGCAGTGAGAACACAGCCAGACACTATGTGTAGACACGGACATGGCCGTGTGCCAGAAACCTTTTCCTTACAAAAACAGGCTGCGGGCTGCATTTGGCTGGTCTGCAGCTTGCAACCATAGCCCCACCTGGATTGGGAGCCCAGATCTGATAGCGGGGGACAGGATGGGATGGAGGAACTGCTGGGGATATAGGAGTGGTAAAACAGGGTTCTCTGTTCTGCAGCGTGCAGAGCTGTGCACCCTCAAGCAAATTGCTAGACCTCTCTGGGTCTCAGTGTGCACCTCAGGAAAATGGGACTAGCAACTCTCTCCCGGGAGTTGTGAGGCTAGAATGAGACGGAATACAGGAAACCACTCGGCACTGCCCCCTGCACATAATAGCAGGTCCCCGACAAAGCTCTCTCCTCCTCTTTCTTTCTCTTTCCCGACTTGATCTTTAATAAGAAGTCACACGATTGCCTCTTTTCAGATGGATGGTATTCCCAGGCTCAAGGTCAGGCACACCTGGCTTCTGGCCAACGGGACCCCTGTGCTGGCTGCACACCTGGCTCCCCTCCTGTGAGGGACAGTGAAGAGGCACTGATGCTTCCACAGTGCCCAGTACACCGAGCCCCCATCAGATCGGGCCATTCTGATGGTTTGTTATGTGCGTTTATTCATCCCACAAATAGTTGGTGACTACCCACTCTGTGCTAGATACGGGGCAGGGAAGCGGAGGGGGCCTTGTCCCCTGGAGGGTAAAGCCTCATGGGGACAAGTGATACCACCTGTGAACACAAAGCAGCAGGAAGATGAGGTGAGGGGTGTGATGGGGGAATTGAGAGGAAAAGGGGTGCCAGAGACAGGCTGCATCTCTGGCACTGGCTGAGCCCTACAGGCGCAGAGAGCTAGGGAACGGGCTGGCGGGACAAGGACTCCAGCGGCCAGGCCCCTTCCCTGCCCGGCTGGGAGGGCAGCTGTGTGCTGGAGGCCAGTGACCTACATCGGGACAGGCACCGCCCTGTGCCTGCAGAGATCTCCCACCCTGGCCTGGCCTGGCCTGGCTCGGACAGGCGGGCGGGGGACGGAGCCACTGCCAGCCACTTGCCATGCCGGTCATGTCTGCGTTCCCAGCTCTGGAGGTGAAAGGTACAGGCGCTAACCACAGCCCATCAGTCCTCCCAGCTGGAATAAGACAACGCCTGGAAGCAGCGCCGTGCTCCCGGCCAAATAAAAGCCTGTTTGCCTGGGCCTCCCTGGCTGTACGCGCTTGAAAACAGAGGCTTCTGCGGGCGGATTGCTTCCGTGCCATTATACTCTCTCGGCGCGCTCGCAGGCACCGCGGCCTGCCAGGCCCTGAAAGCTCCTCGATGCTGCGACCCCGCTGGTTTGTAACAGGCTCGGGAAGAAAAGGACACAGCCAGTGGCCGACTTTCCTCTTTCTTCCCGCCTTGCTCTCTCTTTTCACCCTCCCACGCGCAAGGCTCCGAAGAAAAACTGCACTTCACCTGCCAGGGGTGGCCGAGCTGAGAAGGCGGGTGCCGGGGGCGGGGGGCAGGCAGGGGAGAGGGGAGGTTGGTTCTGTGCAGGACGCCTGTCTTGCTATTCTAGTCCCTTTCCGAAAGCACCCGTCTGGTGTCAAGTTCTCTGTCCAGTCAGGGTAAGTTTTCCAATGACTTTCGAAGACCGGCTCTTGGCTGTTCGAGTTCATGGATATTTCGTAAGCATCAGCTTGTAAGGGAAAATATAATGGATAAAACGAAGGCTCCCCCTGGGGGGTTGCTGGGAGGTTTAAAACCAGCTTCTTCTGGCTGCCAGTGAGGGACCCCCAGACAGGGCGCCCAGCACGTTCAGTTCCCACGGTGGCGTCGGAAGGCAAGACTTTACGAATGCTCCTTGTCCCACTGGGAGGGCCCATCACGTGCCAGACACAGGGCTACGCACTCCAGGCCTGGGAGACCAGGTGGCATCTAGCATCCGATGCAAAAATGCCGTGCTGAGCACTGCCCACGTGTTAGGCATATGCATATATTCTCTCTCCCCCGCCCCTTTATGTCTCATTCCTCCATCCGGAAAGCAGCCTCCCTTAGCCTGGCTTAACCAGAATACAAGGACGATGGAGACTTCTGAGGGACCCGGAGAAGGAAGAGGAACTAAGAGGAACTAGGGCCTTGAATGAGAGGACGGACAGTATCTGTTGCACCAGCTTTACAGGCATCACTTCCTTCCAGGCCACAGTTCCCCTGATGAGGTATGCACCCTGGTCCCATTGTACAGATGACAAAGCTGAGGCCGAGCGACATGTCCGATTCATGGGGGTAAAATATAAGGGGTTGCGGTGCACATCTGCTGATAAGACAACTTGGTCCAGCAGGATGCTAAAGGCCCAGCTCTGACTCCTGGCTCGGCCCCTAGTGGCTGGGCGCCCTTGGGCAAGTTATCTGCCCTCTCTGTGCCTCAGTATTTACCTCCTAGCGTTCTGCAGGATTAATACCTGTGAGAGCCCACAGGCAGTACCTGGCACAGAGTGCGGCTTAACAGATGGAGGTTGTTATAGTAATAATAATAATAATAATAGTGCTATTAGCCTGAACTGCACACTGAGCTGTCCACCTTGACCTAGGCCGGTCGGGGACCCTCAGAAGGACAGAGAGGCTGGTCATGGGCGCTGGGCAGCCCCCCACCTATGAGTCTCCCCCAGGCCAGGGGCTGGTCTGCAGAAGAAGCTGAGCCCCAGGGGTAGGGGTGAATTCGGAGTAACTACGTTGATTACAACAGCCACCATGAGGGCTTTGGCTGGGACCAAAACTCTATCTACTCCGTCACCTCCCACTGTCACCCTAGGGTGGATCAGAGGGCCACGGGGTGTCACCAGCTAGCTTCCTGCAGGGCCCCGAATGGTTAAGATGCCTGCCTTTCATTCCGAGGCCCACATTCCACAGGGAGCCCTTTGTCATGGCCTGGTGCTCAGGCTGGGCAAATGGGGCTCTCAGCCTCCACCTGAGATCTGAGTGCCTTCCTGGCAGAGCTCAGGGCCGGGGGAGGGAACTGGGCATGGATCCCACCTGCCCTCAGAGTCTGCCAGGGCCCTGGAAGCTCTGAACAATGCGGATTTCGACACAAATGACCTGGGTATTTTTCGCCACAGGGAAGGGGCAGAGCAGGGGGAAAAGGGTCCGGCCAGAAGCGCAGGAGGCCAGCGGCCCTGCCATGGACACTGCCTGCTGCCCAAAGAGATCCAACAGACAAGGGGGTGGGTGGGTGACGGGGGCTGACGTTTCCCCAGCACTTGTACCCCACCCCACCCCGCAACACCCTGTTTAGCTGCGAAAAGGACGGAAGGCATAGTCACTGAGTTCGGGGCGCTGTAGCCAGACCGCTTCCAGCACTGTCCACCAGTCTGACCCTAGGCAAGTTACTTCACCTCACTCCCTTGGTCTGTAAAATGGGGAGATACATGGCGTCCACAGCCTAGGTATGTTGAGCGGATTAAAAAAACCCCGCACCTCATGCGCTTTTGTTATTCGTTTGATAATGTTCTCAACAATTCTAGGCGCTAGCACCTTTGTTATCCTCACGTGTAAAATGGCAAATGGAAGCCCAGAGGGCACAATGACGTGTCCTGGGACACGCAGCCGGGAGGCAGCGGAGGCCAGGTCTTGCTCATTTCAAAGCCAACGCTCATTCTCCTGAAGCTAACTTTTGGAAACCAGGACCTTACAGAAAATCTGATGACAACAGATACTCTTGCCAAAGAAGTATACACGCACACGCGCGCAGGCACACACATGCACACGCGCACACACGCTAACAGCATTTCTGGGTGCTCACAGATCCTCTGAGGCCAGCCCTGGATTAGGACACATGGAGAAAAGTTTCCGTGGATTCTGGGTTAAACATCCCTGTCCCCTATCTTGCTGTTTTCTGGGTACAGGGTTCTTTTGTTTTCCAAGGACTGTCATGTAGTTTTTGGAAAAGAGTGCTGTGAAAACACAATCAGTAATGAATTTCAGGCTCTTTGGCCCCCAAACGCTCAGGCCACCTTTTGCCGCCTCCCCGTGCCAGTGAGGCCAGCTGGCTGACACTGGGCCACGCTGGCTGGTGACCCCACCAGATGGGGCATCATGAGTACATCCTGTGTCCCCTCCAAGCCAGGCACTGCTGCTCCCACCCCCCAGAAGCCCCCGGCCACCACCCCAGCCCCAGGCTCTGGTGTCTGTGGGGCACCCGAGAGGCTGGGTGGTCTCTGCTTGGTGCCACCAGCTCTGTCCTCTGGGCTGCTCTGTCCTCCTGGAGGGCGTCACTGGGGGACGTCCTCTGGCTTACAGGTGGGATGGGTCTCAGGAGAGCAGAGGGTGGACAGGAGGAAGCTGCAGGTGTTTCTTCCCTGGTTCCCTCCCTGCCTTGGTGATGGGCCCGGCAGTGGCTGTGTCCCTCCACACGGGGGGACCGGGTGGCCATCCCCTGGCCTCCTGCTCTCACTGGACCGACCCCTGCCCTTCAGCCTCTGGTGGGGGAGTAAAGGGGGTGCTAAAAGCTCCTTACTACTGTCGACCTCTGGACGCCGCCTCTGAATGACGGGCTCTTCCCGTCAGCTCTCGGGGTGAATCCCGCTCCCCACCCTTGGTGCTGGGAAAGGTCTCGCAGGGCTCACCTTCTGCACGCTGGTTAGCTCAGAGGTGGTGGCTTCTCGGGCACCTGGCAGGGCAAACCTCCCCCCAGAGCAACTCGCAGGAGTCCAAGCACACGGCTCTGACACTCAACTCTGGCCTCAGGGCTCTCCCCACCTCTGCACCTCAGTGTCCTCATCTGTAAATGGGGACGACGTAACAGCCACCTCAGCGATCCTACGAGGACATGCTGTGTCCACTCGAAAGGACCATACAAAGTCTGTTATTAGGATTTCTTATTCATCCCCTCCACTTTCGGAAGGAGCCCCGTAGATTCTAGATTCAGGGTCTAGATGAGTCAGGTGAAGGGAGCCATGCAGTAGACACTCACACACCCGAGATCAAAGGAAGGCCCGAGACCCTCTGAAAATGGCATTTGCTGGTGTAATGCAGTGCGTGTGGGGCTCCAGAGCTGGTCTGGAGTGCAAATCTCAGCTCTGCCACTCTCTAGCTGAGTGACCTTGGGCACAGAGCTGAGCCTCAGTTTCTCTGTCTGTAAAACGGAGGCAGCAGTGCCTGCAGCTGCGAGGGTGGGCCGCGAGGATCAGCGCGACAGCGCGTGTCACGCACTGAGGGTGGCCCCTCACTGAGTAAGTCCCTTATCAACAGCAGCTGTCACGAGTCACTTCAGTGCTTGGCCGGTCTCAGTTCTCTCATCCACAAAAGGGGCCAATTGTGTCTCCCAGGGCTGGTGGGAAGTTCATGGGAAGATGCACACAAATAAACTGTTTGTTGGCTTTATCGCTATTATGATTGTATCTCCCCATCTGGGCCTCGGCCTGCAGCTGATCGGCGGCTGTGGAGACAGTTGATCCCACAGAGAAACTTCTGGCGGGGCTGAGGCAATAATGCTATGTCTGTGGAACTCAATTTATTGAAGGGGGCGTCGCTCTGATGCCGAGCGGAAATGCTGAGCCTGCTGGGCCCGGGGGTGGGCGAAGGGGGGGGACCAAGAGAGTCCCTTACACAAACATTTGCCGACGGGTGCATTTGGGACTGTCAATGGCTGTCGATAACGACAGGTTCTCTTTCTGCACGGCAGGATTTGGGGACTTACTGAGTTGTAAGCCAGCGACTGTGTACTCAGCGCTGATTTGTCTGGTTCCCGTCTGCTGGTATGATCCCTAGCTCTGGGCTGACGGCCCGGCCTGTACCAGGCCTGGGAGCCCAGAGATGAACTCATCAGCACAAAGCAGTCCACACTCGGGGGGAGGCACGGGTCCAGTGAGGATAGGAACCATGGAGAAATAAAAGATAACACAGCGAGGAAGTATAGGCGGTGAAGCAGAGGATGGAGCAATGACTGATACCTGAGGGGCTGCGGGAAGGGAAGGCTTCCTGGAGGAGGTGTCATTTAAACTGGGTCTTAAAGGTTGGATAGGCACTTGCCATATTAAAAAAAAAAAATTGAGGGCAAGGCATTCTCAGTAGAGGGAACAGTATATGCAAAGACACTGAGTCCTGCCTGGCGTTTGGGGGATGGTGAACGATGCGGGCGGTGTGGCCTGGGGGATGAGCCAGGAAGGCCGCCGGGTCGGAGGGAGGGGTATTCTGAAGGGTCTGGCAGTTGAGCTACAGGTAGAGGCCGCTCAGCCTGTCTCTGGTGTGCTAAGTACACCTGATATCGTCTTGTGTCACTGAGATGCTGCCCCAAGCAGGCCAGTGAGGCCCAGCTGGAAAGCTAACAGCTCTGTAAGGGTAACTCCCCCACGGCCTGCCCCTAAGCAGCTGTCTGATCTGGGAGGCCGAGTGTCACTGGCTGGGACAGGCATCCACTGTGTCCTGGTCCCAGGTTCCATCCCAGCGCAGACAGGTCGGGGAAGGGCAGGCTTTGTAGGCTGACCCCAGGGGACGCCATTGGGGGATGGGGACAGGGACAGATGAGGGGAGCAGCGGCAGGCGCTCGGAGGAGCATGGCCTTTCTAGGAAAGAACCTAACGTGCAGTGGAGCCGCTAGTTGTCCCACGGGACTCACTACGGGGAGGAAGGCAGGGGCCCCCTGAAATCTCGGAGCATGGAGGATGCTGCTGCAGGTGGGACCATCGAGGCCCTTCGCGGCCGGCCACAGCCCTCGCTGGCTTCACCTGCCCCCTCCCCACTTCTCCAGGTGCCACCCTCGCACCAACCTTGGGGTCCCTCTGCTCAGGTAGCCCTTTCCTGGGCACAAGTGTCGCCTCTGCAGGGAGGCCTTTCTGGACCATCAGCTCAGACAACGTGCCAGCCTCTTCCACCTGGGCTCAGGGCCCCGCTAGGTCACCCCGAGCCCAAGGGCAGTACGGGTGCCCGCCAAGTACTCTCTGGGGAGGGACAGAATAATCAGCAAGGCCATGTGACACCACCAAGACGCGTTAGAGGTGGACAAGAGGGCCCTGGCAGGAAGTGGATGGTCCTTAAATCAGGTAGCCAAGGAAGGTCTAGTAAAGGGGGGGCAGGGTATAAGGAAACTGGTGCCAGTGACCCCCTAGGCCGGTCAGCAGAAGCTGGCCAGAGAGAGCTAGCGGGACAGCGCTGGACAGGAGCCTTTTGGTGGCCGTGTCAGCCAGCCCACAGAAACCCAGCAGGGAGGGAGGCGGGGGCGGGGGGAGGGTAAACATCCTGACCCACCCTCCCCCTCTCCCCTATTTCCTGCCAGGCCTCCCCATGACCAGACCCGATCAGAAGCCGAAAGGGCCTGATGGCCACTGATGCCGTCCGCAGGGGCAGGAGGGCACCCCGCACAGGCCGGGAGGGACAACTAGGGAGCCCGGCCCCGTGGCCCGTCCGGTCCGGTCCGGTCCAGGGCAGCTCTCTCAGTGTCCCCACGGGTCTTACCGTGAAAGTGCTCGGCCGTCTTCCGCCGCAGGGCTTGTAGGGTCACCTCAGAGTCGGCCCACTCCAGCACCAGCCTCCGGCCGTACAGGTGGGTGCTGTGACACAGCGCGGTGAAGGCTCTCTGGGGGAGCAGGGACAAGAAATGCAACATGAGCTGAGCCCTCCCTGCAGACACTGCATCCCGCCTTGCTACCCGCTGGGACCGCAGACTCCAAGGCCAGCTTCCCGCCCCCGTGACACCTGCTCTCCAGTGAGGGTGTGCGGGCTACTGGGCGCAGCTATTGAATTAGTGGGTTACGTCCCCAGGGAGGGAGCAGTCGATATACATCTACCCTCTGGGCCTGTCGAGCGGGCTGGGCCAGGCAGGGAAGCCTTCTTTCCCAGGTTATATCCTGTCTGGGGACGGTGACCTCATTAGCGGGCTCGCCTCCCGCCCAGCTGTCAGTATCAGGGGCAGCGCCATGTGAGAAAGCCGAGGCCTGTCTGGCCACTCGGTGACAACCATGCAGGCCCCTCACTGTCATCTGGTGGCGCTGTCCTTTGCCGACCCTGGGCTGAGCCCCCCTTAGCCCCCTTGCTGGCCGCAGTATCCTATTCCAGGGGCTGGGGTCCCACCCCTCGCTCTGCTCCCCTGTTCCTTCTTTGCTCTTCGCGCTCCACACTCTGCCCACATCCCTTGTCGGTTTTTGTGTTCTAACAGCTTTATTGAGATATACAATCCGCATGTCACTCAAGTTGCCTATTTGGATGTACCGTTCAGTGGTCTTTAGTATATTTCAGAGTTGCATAAGCATCACCACCATCAATTGGAGAACACTTTCACCATCATCACCCCCAAAAGAAATGTACTCATTAGCAGTCACTCCCATCCACTCACCCCCACCCCCCAGTGAACACCAATTTCCTTCCTGTCTCTATGGATTTGCCTATTCTGGACAGTTCATAGAAATGGAATCCTACACTACTGGAGTTCCCCCTTAAACACTGCCAGGTCTCAAGATAAACGGCATCGGGGAGGGACTCTTCTGACAACACCCCCGGGAGACACAGAGGCCACGGGGCTTCGTGGCCACGAACCTGGCCTCTGGAGCCACCCTGCCTGGGCCCTGCATTTCCTAGCTTCAAGGCCTTGGGCAAGTTATATGCCTCTCCCCAGCCTCAGTTTCCTCGTCTATAAAATGGGAACGTTAATGGCACTCGAGCCTAAGGGTTCCAGGGAAGATGAAAAGGAGTTCACATGGGAGGTGCCTGGAACAGGATGGGTGCACACAGTCAGCGCGCAGGGAATGTCAGCTCTCCCTGTTGTGTTGTTCCTGCAGGCTGATCACATCTGCAGCTTGTCTCAGCTGAGGGGCCGCAGGGAAGCGCTGGGCAGGGAGACGGCGAGCTCCAGGGAGACGACACCGTCCGTACAGAAGGAGCGCTGCGGGGTTTGACCCTCTTGCTTCTCTCACGCTTCCAGGTAGCTGAGGAGGGTCTAGTGAAAGGGGGGGGCAGGGTATAGGGAAACTGGTGCCAGGGACCCCCTAGGCCGGCCAGAGTGCTGGGTGGAGGGGGCACAGGATGGGGGCCCTTTGGTGGCCGTGTTGGCCAGTCTGCAAGCAGGCAGCGCCGCGTCACCAGGAGGGGTCTGGGCTGGAACCCACCCAGCTCTGGCCCTCAGCTGCACTGCGACTGTCAGGGGTTGGACTGCGATCCCCAAAAGAAGATATGTGGCAGTTCTAACCCCTGCGACTCAGGATGTGAGCTTATTTGGAAATGGGGTCTTTGCAGAAACAGTCAGTTACATTACGATGAGGACACACTGGAGCAGGTGGGCCCCTAATCCAATGACCGGGGTCCTTCTAAGAGATGGACACAGGGTGGACGCCATGCGAACGACGGAGGCAGAGACTGGAGTGATTTGTGCCTGAGCCGTGGAGCGCCGGCTGTCACCAGGAGCTCGGAGAAGGGCGACCGTCTCCCTCAGGAAGAACCAGCCCTGCTGAAGCCTTCACTTGGGACTTCTGGCCTCCAAAGCTGTGAGATGATCTATTTCTTTTGTTTTAAGCCACCCAGCCTGCGGTACTTAGTTACGGCAACTTAGGAAAATACCATGGTGACCTTGGGGAAGCCGGCTGCCCCACTCGGAGCCTTGCTTTCCTCATCTGTAAAATGGGGCTGATTGTGGGACTTACACACAAGCCCTGATGGTGATGAGAGAATGTGAAAAGCAAGAATGGGAGGTGGGTGGGACACCCATCTTTTTAAAACCAGACGTGTGGCCAGATTACAGAAATGCTTTGTTCTCCTCTGTGCTTTTCCGAGAAGGGCCAGGTGCAGGAAACTTTTTCTTTCCATTTTTTTTTTTTTTTAACTTTAATTTAAAAAACTCTTTCTGACTGCCAGCAGAGCCTCTCCATTTTTTTCCACGCGGATATAAAAGTGCATCTGGACTCCGAGCCGAAATGGGCCATTCACAGCTTTAAAACACACGCGTTCTCAGCTGGCGAGGCAGGGAAACAGCCTGACACAGGGGAGCTGGGGCTTTAAGATGGGGGAGAGAAATTGGTCGGGAGTCTGGCGTGGTGGGCATTCCATCCTGGTGCCAGGGTCCCGGAGGAGCTGCAATCCTGGTTGGGTGAGGGTGGCCAAGAGGCTGCATCTGGTGGCAGCTAAGCCTGAATTCAGGAGAAAAATGAAATAACAGAGCCCAGGAGGTGGGCCCAGCGAGACGCCCCGGACGGACACAGCCTTTCTGACTCCAGCCATCAGCCCCGAGTTTCCTGTGTCACATGAAGCCTGGAGAGGTTTCCATTTGTTCTAGGAGTTGCTGAGAATTCCCTCGTGGCCTCCCTCGAATGTCACCTCTTGCAAATTCTCGTCTCCTCTTTGTAAGGGCCTTTCACTCCAAGAAGAGAGGTGGCACAGCCGTTAGGGTTGGCGGCTCTGGACCTAGGCCACTTCGGTTCAAATTCCCGCTCCACCACATACAAGTTGTGTGACCCGGGCAAGCTGCTCAACCTCTCTGAGCCTGTTTCCTCATGTGTAAAAGAGGGAGGTGCCGGCCAAGAATGGACAGCAGGATTCCATGAACTAACGCTTGCAATGCTGCCTGGCATGTCCCAAGTCTCACTAAAAGCTGGCTGTTGTCCCTGTGCCCTCGGCTTCTCATTATCACCCCAAAGAGCAGGAACAAGGGAAGGTGATTTGAAGTTGGAGCACAATACGCGGTTCTCCAGAAATAGCAGAATTAGCCTTCCTAGTTCTAGTCCCCTCAGGTTCATATGAAACCAGGTTGCGTCCCCAAGCGCCCACTGCCTCGGTGGTGGACTGTGGTGGCCTCAAACTGTCGCAGGCAGCGAGGACAGTGATTCGGGGCTAAAATTGGCCTTGGGTAATCCAGAGTAATTGCATTTCATTAAAAGGGCCTAATGAGAGTTTGTTATATTTGAGGCATCTGAGAAGAGGCAGGGGAGTGTGTGAGAAGACACAGCCCTGAGCCTCAGGGGACTTCGGGGGGGGGGCAGGGGAAAAGGGAGGTGCATGGAAGGTGCCGAACACAGCAGACGGCAAGTGCAGCCCTGACCTCTGACCTGAGGTTGCAGCAGCTTCCGCCCCGGCCTCTGTGCCGACACTCGACTCCACTGGGACCCACGTCACCTTCTCCGTGGAGCGAGTTCTAACCTTGGCTCCCGGCATCGCGCACCTCTGCAAAGCAGCCTTAAACCCTGCTCATCTCGGCGTGCCCAGCCTTCAGTGCCGTGCTGGGTGTCTCCACAGGGAAAGTGGCAAGTCAGGCATGCCTGGCCCTTGGCGTCTCTCCGGATCCTGCGTCTGCTGCCCGTTTTCATCCCTTGCTGTCCAAGGGCCTTCTCCCCATGGGTTATGGGTTTCCTGGGTCCCACAGAACCAAGCACGTGACCTCAGCCTGTTCATGAGGACAGACGTTCCTCTCCCGTTTCATCAGAGGGAAGCTGAGGCACCGGCCAAGGTTTGTGGGCAGGTCACTTCCTCCTTACTTTTCCTTTTGGCCTCTACATGCTCCGTCTCTGGGCCTTTGTATCTCTGCCCTAGCCCCGAAGGGCTTCCTCCATCATGGCCGACGTGCTGGCGCCCCAGGGCAGGCCCTGCCCTCCTCACCAGGCTGCAGCCAGGAGCCCGCCCTGTGCCCTGCACACCCACCCGTGACACCTGCGTGTGTGCTGGTCTCCCCGGCTCGACCGTGAGCATTGGAGGGAAGGCCTCGATCCTTGCTACCCTGAGAGCAACGCCCAGGACAGGGCGTGCTCAGTAAACATTTGTAGAGCCAACTCCTTCACTGTGGGTCCCCAGACTGGGAGGGACGGTTAGGCTGGTCCTGGCTACAGGTGGAGGGCTGGCTTAGATGTCTTGCCACACGGTTCATTAGTACCCTGCAATTCAGACCAGGAAGATGGCAGGAACGGGGCACGTCTCAGCCTCGACCGGCCATACGAGCGGACACTCTGCCTTCTGGTTTGGATCACAGCCTGGGGTCTGACACGCGGAGAGGGCGGCAAGACCCTGCTCCGCACACACGACTTTGGGACCTCGTGGGATGGAAACAGGCACCCATGCAACCAGCACACGACAAACCACCGAGTCACTCAGCCGGGTCAGTGCAGAAGCCTGAGATCCAGAAGGGAACTGGAAGGGGGCAATGATTTGGCAAAGAGGGGCGCGCCTCTTAAGGGGAGACTCCCCCCCGCCCCAGATCTTACCATCTGACGGGCTAGCTGGCTATTTCTGCGCCGCCCCCCGCGCCCCCCCCCCCCCCCCCCCGTTCTCTGTGCTTTCAGAGCTGATACCCACGGACTGTGAAGCTGGGGCCCCTGGTCTTCTGGTTTCTATTTAGGGTAAGCTAATGGGAGGCTTGGGGGGAGGACTGAAGGGTGGGAGGAGCGGGGGACATTCCTTCCCCCTCTCCCTTCCTTCAGGACTATAGCTCCTGCCTTGGTAGCCCCAGCTCGCACCTTTCCCTCCAAGCCCCTCTCTGGCCTAAGGTGGTGACGGCTCCCACGTCACCAACCCTGGCTGTCCTGTCCGGGAGCCCCACTTACTCCTCCATACATCTCTCGCCATTTGAACCATCTGGGATTGGGCTGTTTCCTGACCCAGATGGCTGCCTGAAGTCTCTTCCTTGACCCGGGGCAGATGGACTCCCCGCTTTGGACAGCAGGCCTCGTGCCCTGGCCCTGCTCAGAGAAGCGGAGGCGACAAGGACTGCTCTGAACAGCTTAGCTGGAGTCCAGAGATACCCCCCGCGTCCGGTTCTCTGGCTCGGCTCTCCTGGAGTCACGCCTCTTTGATCTCCCCTGACCTGAGCCACCAACGATGGGCACCGCAAGCCTGGCCTCAGCGGCCTCTCCCCCATTCCCTGGGAAAGAAATCTGCGAAGGCAGAGGGGGAGGACAGCCACCGGCTAGACAGTGACCAGGCCCGGCAGCCATCTCTCCAGCACAGGGAAGGCACTGGGCGGCTGCCAGCACAGCACTGGGCCTGACCTTTCCGCAGCAGTCCCTGGAGATAGGCCTCTTTCTCCTGGCAACAAAGCCCATTCGGTGCCCTTGGCAGGACTCCTGTCCCAAGGGCCATGGCTCTGGGCAGACCTCCTGTCTTTCGAAGTCCTGGGCGCTTTCTTGGCCCCTTCTGCTCTGTGTCTTGCAGAGTGGGAGGGCTGCTTCTCTCGGCAGACGTCACAGACACGGCCAACCTGTCCCAAGCCATCTGTGCCCCCACTGCCTGGAGAAAGCGTGACTTAAGCTGGCCAAGAGACTGATCAAAGGGAACGGAGCACCCGGCCTGGCTGGGACTGTGGGGGGCTACCTTCTCGCTGCCGAGGTGGGCGAAACACAGGGGCCGGTGACTTCTGGGAGGAGGGCCGGCCACCGCGGGATGCTCTGTCTCCCTGTGGGTGACGTCCTGTGCTCTACGGGACAGATCCTTTTCGTCCCTGTCTCAGCTCTCCCAGAGTCCTATATGCACGCTCTCAGCAAACCCTGCAGCTGCTCCTGGCCTCCGCAGGGGCTGATCCCCACAAGCGGGGCTCTGCACAGCTCTCCATCCCAGCACCCTGCTCCATTCCAAGTTACGATGCCGTGTAGCCGAGTGAGGGCGTTTCTAAAAGAAATGATCAGGGCCCCATTTCCAGGATGTCTTGTCTAAAATCTTTCAGATGAATAGAAAGAGGACTCTTGCATTATTCATCCGGCCATTCATTCACTCAGCTCAATCCAATTCAACATCCATGGAGGACCTACTGTGAGCCAAACACCAAGTAGGGGACACGTAGGGGAGACACCTCTGACCTCTGGGAGAGAAAGAAGAGTCACCAGGGAAACAGAGCCAGTCCCAGATCGCCAAGGGTCAGAGGCTATAAGGCAACGAGACGGGTGGCCTGGTAATGGCCTTGGGCCCCACAGTGGGGCACAAGGCAGCACATCACCTTTCCCTGGTACTTGTACTGACGGACTGATCAATCTGAAAGGGGGACAATCGAACCCCAGTCCTCCTCAGTGCCACGGGGCCCGTCTCCTCCCACTCTGGCCTCACAGGGGCTGGGCAGGTCACAGCGCAGTCAGCAGTGCATAGCCAGCAGACGGCTACGTCATGGCCCTGTTGATACATGGTGATGAAGGATGTGTATCTGCTTGTCTGCGGAGGCTGGTTCGTCCTGATCCCGGGTTCCCATAAATGTGCT
Organism: Aselliscus stoliczkanus; assembly: GCA_033961575.1. NCBI lineage: Eukaryota > Metazoa > Chordata > Mammalia > Chiroptera > Hipposideridae > Aselliscus > Aselliscus stoliczkanus. Next base: position 8,924,453 of record CM066736.1, read on the forward strand.
GGCTGAGCCTAAGTCATCCTGGCCTTGAAATTCAAACACATTTTCTGTTACCCCCTGGGCTCTGATGACAGAAACAAGGCAAAACACACAATTAAAACACGGGCACGAGTGCACACACCTAACACACACGCTGGAACAGAGGCATGGGGACAAAACCTCAAGCCCTGAATTTGCTTCTAGTTAACATTTCCAGAGACCAAGAACAACCAAGACCCTGCTTCGAACGGCAGCATGTCTGACTCCCGGGGCCCAGAGCAGCCGGCTGCCTCCACTTCTCTGGTGCTGGTGCCACGGCCTTTACACACAGCACTCTACGGAAGCTTCGCAATCGCGGCAAGGGGAGCATTATTTCCCGTCGAGGGGACGAGTGCCCTGTGGTCTGAGGACATGAAGTCCTTTGTCCACGGCCACACAGCTGGAAGGAGGCAGCTGACGCCACAGGCCACGCTGCTGACCACTGTGTGGCTCTGCCTGTCCAGAACGCGAGCTGCCCGGGGACGCCACGCCCCACGGACTCCTCATTTCCACGACCGATGTCCCCTTCAGACCCTGGCTGCATTCCCACAGGACCCCCGTGGGCACCGCACTCGACTCCCTACTCGCACTCAATTAAGGAAACGTGTGTGCGGCCCGCACACCAGTGGTGATCCGATGGCGGTCACCGTTTTCTGCATTTCACGTGGCCTGCGGCCCGGCACTGCCTCCAGCAGCTTCGTCTGGCTCGCTCTCGTCACCTCTTTCCACCACAGAACTTGTGCCGGTGCCTCCTGCATGGTGAAGAGCATGGGCGCGGAGATGCCGAGCGGGAGCCCCTCCAGAACGCCCAGGGTCGCTCCCACTGACACGGGCCCCTCGCCTGGCCGCGCGCGGGCGCAAGTGAGAAGGGAGAAAGGCGGCAGGAGCCGGTGCGGCCCTACCGTGCAAGTGGCGGCTGTTCACCGCAGTGAGAACAGCTCTGCCTGCCAACGCCAGCCGCCATCACGTCTCCCTACTGCCGGCTCCCCCAAGTGTTTATTTAAGCCAACACATTGCTCTGCTAATTGGATAACATTCCATGTGAAAATAGACCTTTTAAAACAACAGCAGCGGCGGCAAATAAAAACAGCTGCAACTGCAAAAGTACAAAGCGGCAGCGGGCTTGGGGAAGGAGAATTAAAGGCGCGCGCGGGGGAAGGAGCGACGTCCTGGGGTCCGGGCCGTGTCCCCTTCCTTCCGTGTGGCCTGTCCCCTCTTTCTCAGGGACCAGCCCGGTCTGAGTGGAGAGAGAGGGGGCGGCAGCTTCTACGTGGATCCCGGTGGCTACTGGTGGCCTCTCGGCCCACGGGGATGGGCACACGGGGGTGGGATCCCATGTCACCTGCCCAGGTGGAACGCTGCTGCCGGAGGCAGGCTGTCCGGTGGGCAGGGAGGGCTGGAAGGGGACACGGTGTGCGCTGGTGGGGCGCTCCTCCTCTGGGGCCGGGAGGAGCCGCTTTCGTCCTGGACCGGCTCAGGGTATGTTTTAAGGAACAACCTCTGGGTCTTCTTCTGAAATGTCGCTCATTAGTGAGCCCTTTTCTCCGGTGAGGTGATGGGCGATGGGTGTGGTGGAATGAGGAGGGGGCTGGCCCTCAGTTTTAGTGGATAAATGAAGAGAGGACGTCCTGAATCGTGGCTTTGGAATCCGATGGACACAGGCGGTTTTCCAGCCCCATCCAGCACTGGCTGTGTGACCCTGAGTGTCTTCATCCCTTCGAACCTCAGTTCTCCCATTTGTCACAAGGCTTCCTACTCTCTCGTCTCCTAGAGTCCCCGGAGGGTTAGAAATGACCTACGCAAATGCCCAACACTGTCCCTGCCAAAGATGGGCTTTCAGAAGTTGACAGTTTTTTTAATCAAGATGAAGATGCTGCCTTTCCAGAAACATCCTCAGGGCCCAGAGGACCAGGTGGCGCCTGAGACCCTACGGATGGCCGTGCATGTCAGTGCAGACCAGGGCTTCCGGGAGGCCCACTGCATTCGGGTGTGTCCCTCTCCTGGACTTCCTGTGCCCTCGTCAACCTCTGCCTACCCCCTGCTTTACTCCACCACGGCGGGGTGGAAGGTACTTTGAGAAATCCGGGATCTTCACACCTGGAGGTGTCACGGGGAATGCCATTTTCTGCTTGGGACATCGGGGACTGATAAGACGTCCTAGGCTGGGGGAACATGCAGCTCATGGAGCCTGTGACCGACAGCCAGGTCCCACGCGCAGGTCAGCGGCCCGGCTGCAGAGCCGGGTGTGGGCTTCCGCTCGGCCCCTGGGACGCGGCCGCGGTGGCTCAGAGGGAGCTTAGCCAATGCTCGGAGAACCGGGGAGGCAGTTACGCAAACCTCCCGCCCAAGTCCAGGGCTGCTGCTGGCTGGGACGAGACAATGCGTGCGCGGTGTACGTGTCGTGTACAAAGCCAGCACTGTGGGTCGCGGCAGCCTCTGGCTATTGTCATCAGTTGCCTGGTTACTCTGAGCTCAACCACAACAGCCTTCTCAGAGCCTCGTGCTGGGATTCTCTTCTCAGTCGAGGGGTATGTGCTTGATCCCGAGGGGCCTGCTGAGTAACAGGGTTCCTGATAATGTGCGGGGTGGAGCGTGGGGTCACGCTCGGAAGACTCAGGACACCTGAGGGCAGGGGACACGCAGATGGCACCTGCTTGGGGACCAGGCAGAGACGGCGGTGCTAGGGGACTGACCGGGGCCGAATTCTTCTCTCCTGTGCCAGTTGGCGAAGTGGATTGGTAGATGCCGGGAAAGAGCACTGTGCTGGGAGCCAATGTACCTGGCTCAAACCTCGGCCGGGCCCTGCCCAGAAACCATTAGTTTCTCCATCGCGTTCCAGATGCAAGGTTCTACAAGCAGCTGTTGCTCCCTCCCTGCACCCCCCCCCCCCCGTACATCTGCCTACCCCCTCTGCGCTTCCTCCCCACTGCAGACCACGGGGGCCCCCACAGGAGGCTTACAGCTCCAGGTTCAAGAAGCAGGTGCTTATGCCAAAAGAGTGACCGACTTCTTCACGGGGGGCACCATGGTGGGAAGTGGGAGTGAAGCCCTGGGTGACAGAAGTGAGCGGGTCGGGGTGCCAACGAGCCCCGGGAAGGTGTCTAAAGGTCTCCTTCCCCAGGGCGCTTCCAAAGGAGGACAGCCGCTTAGGGAAGCTTGCCCTGAGAAACTGGTGCCACTGCCAGCCCTGAGCGTCCCATGGATGCTTTCTACAGAGGTTAAAAAAAAAAAAAAGGAACTGTTTCTACTCAATGTCTCCGTGCAGCATTGCTCACCCTCTTGTAACGCACGCCCACCCTCGAGCTAACTAGATATTTACAATATTCACAATTCTATTCACCAGTATGCAGTGCGCACGGCTCTGTGGGTCAGTGGAGAGCGCTGAATGTTCCACTCGGGAGACAATGAAGTTCTTCAGACAGACAGGGAGAAGGAGAGGCAGAAGCAACGCGCTCCTCCAGGAAGCGAAAAGAGCAAAGGGAGCTTTGCAGGAGAGAGGTGCTCCTGGTGGGTTCCGACTCCGTGGGAGGCTGGATTGCCTGGCGACGGGCACAAAGGGCCCTCGTCCCGACGACACGGTCACGGGAAGAGCTGATGCTGGGATGGGGGTGCCAGAAGAGCTCCAGGTCGCCGCCTATTGGAGGCCGGGGGCAGCGAGAGCCAGTCTTGAGGGGCTGTGGGTCGGGTCCTCACTGTCCATGGTGTCCTTTTGCCTCCTGGAGCCCAGGATCGAAGGCGGGGAAGGGTGGAGGGGAGGGGCCCCCTCCATAAATCATGAGAAGCTGTGCTGGGCTCCGTGCCGCGTGCAGGCCCATTGGACACTTGTGCTCTCCTGGCTACCTATGAACCCCTCTTTGGTTTTAATGACGGCTGCGTCCTGGCAGTGGGGTGCGTGGAATGTGATGGCTGGGAGTCTGTGCCTGGCCTAACCCTCTAGGCCCCACGAGCCACATCGGTTCTGACATCAACCTCGGTGCTGGAGAGAGGCCCTAGGCGGATGATGGCTTCTGGCCGAAGGAACTCCGACGCCTTTGCTCTCTGCTCCTTCCCGGTCCATTCTTCTTTTCAGATCGTCACCTTTGTCACCATGTCACCATTATCTTCCTTATCACGGGGTCCAGGCCCTAAGCATATCATCTCCTCCAAGCCTCATGGCCACTCATGAGGAAAATCCTCCTACCATTTTATAAGGGGGGAAACTGAGGCACGCAGGAAGTAACTTACTTGCCCAAGGTTATACCGCAGGCAAGTGGCAGTACTAGGATTCAAGCTCGGGCATCTGGCTTCAGAGTTTGTGCTCCAATAGCAAGTTCTTAGGCTGGCCCTTAATCAGAGATGTTTCTTAGGGGCAGACTGGGCCCCTCTCAGCTCTCCCGGGGTCATTTTCTCGTGCAGGAACCCTGATATGAAACGGAGGACAACAGCTCTGCACCCTTCTGGTCCAACCCCCTCGGAGACCAGAGCTCAGTGGACCATGCTGTCCTGTGTTGCTCTTCGCTCTGTCTGTGGACGAGGGGCCGGCCAGCTCTAAGGGACTGGCGGAAACACGGAGGACCACTTGTGTGCCATGACTGGTGCCAGGGTTTCATTGCACCATCTGGCTTCACCCTGGCAGGTGGGACCTGTTATCATGCCTGTTTGCCAGGCGAGGAAACTGAGGCACAGGGTGTGGCCAGGAACGCTGAGCTGCTAGTGGGAACAGCTGGTGCTCTGGACGGCTGTCCCTCTGGCTTTCCGCTCAGCCAATGCGGAGACCCCAAAGGTGCCTGCCCTGCTGATGAGTACCCAGGTGGGGGGGGCCTGTTGCACACAGGGGATGCTGCCCCTGCTGTCACAGTGGGAGGCGAGGGAAAGGCTGCCAGCCGAGAAGAAAGAGGAGCAGATGTCTGGGCAGACGTGGCCACGTGTCAACAAAACAGGCACTTGAGCTCAAGGCGCTGAGACAAAGGTGGCTGGCAAGGCTCCCTGAGGTCCTGGGGTGCCCCCTCTGCCTGTGCGTGTTCCCAGGGCCCACAAAGGCCGCAGCTGTGTCCCTGAGATGTCACCTTTGGCTCCACCCATTGGGCCTCTGGCCAAAGGCTAGTAGGTGCAATCCCAACAAATTTTCTGCTTATCATTGGAGGTGGAACGAACAGGGGGGTTTCCAGCCGGTAGTGAGACCTGCCTGACACTTTATGGTGACAAGGCCGAGAGAGAGGGAGGCTGCCTGAGGGTACAGGCTCACGGAGGGAACCCACGATGACAGCTGACAGCATCACTGCCTCGTCCCTGGGGGTTCTGACCTGGTGCTGTGAGGGCAGCAACCAGGGACAAAGCCGGAACCCTAGTCCCACAGCCTCTGCCCCCATGTCTGCTGCTGGGCTGGGCGAGGACCCAAGTCAGTGTCCACCGTAAGAGCGAGGCCCCAAATTCACCGTAAGAGCGGGCAGCTTTGCTTAAAAAATAAAGGGTGTTCTATGCCTCCAGGGAGCCTGGAGGGATTCTGTGCACAGCGGCACCTGCCTGGGCTGCCTCACCTGCAACCAGCACAAAACAGAAGCCCCAGCCACCAGTGGGAAGGAGGAAGGGAAAGGCGTGTCCCCACAGGTTCCCACCTGGGTGCCTTGGAATCTCCCCTGCAAGCGCTGTCCCCCGAGCCCACTCTGTGCTCTGCACGGCATCCCTTATGCTGCCCGCTTTGGGGAGCTCACGACCGAGCAGCCTTCTGGGAGGCCCGGGAACCCCATCACTTCCCCATTTTGTATCCCAGGCCCGTGCGTATATGACGTGGGGGAGCGAGGAGGTCACAGAACTGCCCCTACCTCCAAACACAAAACCCAGGGTTTCTTCTTCCAAGGATGTTGTGCATATTAGCAGGGTCTCGGGGAGGCAAAAAAAGGGTGGTGACATGCCTGCATCTGTTAAGAGCTTGGCTGCTTCTCTTACAAAGGGCCCAGAAAGCAGAGGCCCAGGCAAGCAGGGACCCTGGTCTCACCTTCGCATCCTGCTTGGTAAGGAAGTCGACGAAGCCAAACCCTCTGTGTGTGCCTGTCCCCGTCATCTTCTTTGGTAAGCGGACGGTCTTCAGTTCCCCAAAGGTGCTAGGAGCAAAAGGCAAAAACGGGGGGTTTCAGGACTGGGGGCAGCAAAGGGAGTGGTGGGCAGGACGGATGCGCATACCCTTATTCTTCCCGTCAGAAGGCAGAGGAGCGGGCAGGGGCACACGTGCACACACACTTGTAGCAGCTCGTGGCCGGCCAGCTCTCTCAGGCCCCTGGCCACCACACTGGGCACGGAGGCAACGGTCAGCTGGGAAAGCTGCGACAGTTCTTGGCTCTTCTCTGACAGGCTGGCAGACTTGTTCGCCCCTGGCCCATGCGGGTAAATATTCAGCAGGGTGTGTGTACAGCCTTGTACACACGTGGCCAGGCTGTGGAGGCGAGGGGCTGCTCGTGTGTTCCAGCCAGGGCTCCGGGCTTGGGGTCAATGGGGTCTCCCCACCCGAATCCACCCTCTACAGCGGAGCTCTGTGTTGAACCAGCAGGAGGAAGCCCTTTTCCCAGGCCTAGGCCCAGGCCCAGGCCCAGGGAGGGATGTATCGTCAGTGCTGTGCACTTGCAGCGACTTCCTGTAAACCCCACTTCCCCTCCCTCTTTGGTCTTTCATTTTTGCTATCTGCTAAGCCAGAGTGAGGCAACGCTGTGGAGAAGGAAACGGCCCGGCTCTCCCAGACAGGGATCCAACAGGTAAACATGGCTAGACCATCCCTGGGACCCTCCTCTCCCCCACCCCTGCCCCCAGGAAACCTAGGAGGAATTCCCGGACAAAAGGATCGGGCCTCCCTTGCTTTCCCGCCTTGCTCTCTTGCCCCAACCCCATCCTAATGTCCATTTGTCAAATATATATGTGCAAATTGCTGCCGATAAATATTTGATGTGCACGGCATCTGAAGAGAGGTATTATTTTATCTGAAAACCTACACACACTTGCGAACGGCAGGGCACACACACGCGCGCCGACTGTCTAGGATGCTTCAGGGCCAAAGACTGATTGGGTAAAAAACATGGGAAAGGCCATAAGCTCTCGTGAAATGATATAAGCTGGATGCGAGGTGTTAACCCACAGCCCTGCCAGCATGACCAGGCATCTACCAGCCCAATTTCTGAAGGCAGGACAGTGTGTAAATGCAGCATGATGAGCCCTCAAAATGAATCTGCACGTCTCCGCGGAGCTCTCCCCGGCAGCTCGCCCCCCCCCCGCCTCTCTGAGCAGGCGACAGAAGCTGGGCTGCTGGTGACAAGGCCAGCCTCCCAGGGAGGGGAGGGCCTGGAGAGGATGGGCGGTGGAGCCCTGTCACCCTTCCTGGCAGATTTGGAGGGGGCAGGTCGGGGCCCAGAAGCTGGGCAGGTGGGGACAAGCAAGAAGATGAGGTGGCAGGGCTGCTTTATCCCCCCAAACCCTGCTTTATTCTGCCACCTAAAGGCCGGCGCGTCCCACGACAGACACGCTGTCTCTTCCTCCATGGATGCCTGGGGCCTCTGCCAGAGCTCGCCTTACGTAGGGAAGGCAGGGAACGGCTCAGTTTCCTTGTAGCCGCCTTCAGGTAAATGGTCCTTTGGCTCTAGGCTGTTCAGAGAACCGCGGAGGGTGCATCCGATGGCCCTGAGGACAGCGGCAGTCTGCAAACACTCAGATCTGGTATGAGAAGGCAGACGGGCACAGGGAGGCCTCGGCGAGCCCTCCTATGTGCCAGGGCCATGACAGGTGCTGAACAGACACAGTCACAGACAGCCTGTGGGTATGCTGGTCTCCCCACCCCTGCCCCAGCCTCTTTCTGGCCTTGGCCTGAGCAGCCAGTGCGCATCTGCGCCGCAGGCACTCAGGGCTCACTGGGGCGTGGCTCTCCGCCTTCCCCCGGGGCTGGGACTCGGCTCTGTGAGTTCTGCTCTGCTCATGAGACCTGCAGCAAGGAGCCCGGTGCCTGGAGCAGGGTGGATGCCTGACAGTATTTTTGGAACGAACCGACAAGCAAGGGTAGCCATGAAGGCAGACAGGCCCACTGGTACGCTACACCTGTGCTCAGGGTACAGGCCGTGCGGTACACACAGACAGCACGAATGTTCATTATCAGTCTCACCGTCCCCATTTTAGAGATGAAGAAACTGAGGCTGAGGGCGGCAGCAGTTCTTGCTAGCAAGTGGCAGGGCCAGGATGTGAATTCGGGCGTGTCTGGTGTTATGCTCTCTTTCTGTTGCACAATACTCCCCCACTTCAGTTATCTTTCAGGAACGGGGTCTTTTTCTTTCTGAGCTGGGCCCTGTCTGGTAGGAAGCAGGAAGTTTGCATGTGGGGGTGGCTAGGAATGCCCTGTGTGATCTCCGAGGGGTCCAGTGATTTGCCCAAGATGCCAGGACGAGGGAGGCTGGCAGTCCCAGGTCCTTCCGCCTGTGCCATGTGCCAACCTCCCCCTCTGCCCACAGGGGCTACAATCCTGTTGCTTGGTGGTCTCGCGGCCTCTGCCCAGATTTCTTCTTAGCCCTGTCTAATTTCTGGTGAGCCAGCCTATGTGTGTGTGTGCATGTAGGGGAGGGAGAGAGGGAGGGAGGCAGATGGGGAGAGAAAGGGAGAGAGAGATAGGGAGAGGGGGGGAGGGAGGGAAAGAGCGAGGTTAATTCCTCCTTCTCTGCAGTGCACTGCAAGCTGTGGATGCTCTGTGCATGGTAAGCAGCTAAGGGTCCGGAGAAAGGCGAGGAAAATAATTAAAAGGTGGAGAAAAAAGCTGATGAGGAGAGGCTGAAGGAGCCGTGCTTATGTGGCCTGGAGAAGTGGCATCTGAAAGCTCAGCGGGGAGAGCCGCGACACCCCGGATCCACGAGGGACTGCAAGCAGGGGGTGAGGGAGCTGGGATCCTGTCCCAGGGAGCTGGGGGAGCCGTGGGGAGGCCACAGCCCGTGGGGGTTTTCAGGCAGCCACCTGCAGGGCAAATGAAACACGGTGTCCCAAAGCCCTGGTAGCTTCCCAAATCCCATTATACTTCAGGGGATCAAGGAAACGTGATGGTGAGCTGTTTCTTCTTCCTTCTGAGAAGAGAAGAGAAAGCTGGGTCTAGGGAGCAGCTGGAAGATTAGGGTTAGATCTTAGAAGGAACTTCCTAGTGACTATGAAACCCTGGAAATGAACAGCTGAGACTTCAAGACACCGTCATTGCTGCTGTCGAGAGTGCCTGGAATGTGCCAGGCCTTTTAAATATATTGTTTCCAGGTGTAACAGCTATGGGGCAGTAGTGGTACCGCCTCTGTTTCTACAAATGAGAAAACAAAGAGTCAGAGTGGCGAAGTGACCTGCCCAGGTCCCACAGCCTAGGACTCCAACCCAGGCCAAGCTTTCCCTCCCAGCTTAACAATGCCGGGAAAGTGGAGAGCTTTGGTTCCTGTATGACCCTGTGGGATAATATGAGGCCGATACTAATGATCTCAGACCTCCAAAGAGAATTAAAATGGAAAAAAAAAAAAAAAAGGGTTGGGGGAAAGAAAAAAAATCGATGAAGTACCTTTAGCTCCTTGGAGATAAGCGATACATAAATACCAGCCATTATTAAGGTTCTTATCTGACAGCAAAGTCCAGGGAACCATTTTTAAGAGCGGCTTTGGAAGGAAGTTGCGTGTGAGCCATAGTCTCGTGGCACCGAGGCTGCCACCTGGGTGAGCCTGGGCACGGCCGTCAGGGCCCAGAGAGGGAGGAGAATCACAGGGCACCCAGGAGCTCCCCCCGAGCCCAGACTCTGCAGCTTGGGGAAGGAAGCCGTCCACTCCCCACTGTGTAGATAATAGAAACCACAAAATAGCAATTACTGTATCAGAAGCTGTGAATAAAGAGGACATACCGGGCTTTTAAACATGGCCCGCCTCTCCTCCCCCACCACGCTCACACTTCAGTAACAAACTCACACCTCACTTTTCCAATTATTTCATTCACCTCGGGTTCACCAATTACTCCCCCACGCCGAGGCCCACCCCCTCAGCCGGGCCCAAGGCGCATGAGCGGTGGTGGATTTGCGGGTTTCCGACAACTGGAGTTTGTTGTCACGTTTCTAATTTCTTCGAGGTGCGTGCGGGTGGGAGGGGGTCTGGGGGAGGAGGAGGTGGGAGGGGGCGCCCAGGTGTTGAGCCCGCAAGCCAATTATGCCCAGCGCTCATAAACAAGCCTGGACATGCAAATTGTGTTTGCACACAGGCGTGAACGCAGAGCAATCGGTGTGTGTGCCCTGTGTGTATGTGGGGGCCTCCTCCCTCGGGGCATGCGCCCCAACCAGACCCCTGGATGACAACTGCTCAGGGTCTTTGACTCAGCTACTGAAAAGGGATGAATCACCCACCCTCTCTCCTCCTTGACTGAAGTGATAGGCTCAGGGAGACAGGAGCGAGGGGGAAGGTGAGGGGGAGATGCCTAGCTTGACGATTTTGCAGCTGCTCTGGTGCCCGCATGCCGACTCCAAGTGGGGGTCCGGCACAGCCTGAGGAGCCCAGGCCACTCTGCCCGCGGGACACAAGTCCTTATCACTCTCCTATTTGGATCTTTGAAGGCAACTGGAGTCCCCGCAGAAGTGCCGAGTCATGCGGGGATGTCTGTTGGCATGACTTCTCTCCAGCTGCGCTCCAGGCCTGGCTGACGGCGGGGAAAAAACATCAGCTGCCACCCAAGGGACCGAGAGTTGGAACAACAGTGTGGTCTGCGCAAGACGAAGGGGTGGTTTTGTGATAAGAATAAACCGCAGGCTTTTTGTTCCTTCTAGAGGGAAGAAAAAAGGGCTAAATCTCTTGGCATTAAAAAGCCTTTCAAATGTACCACGATTTCCCAATTATGCACACAACACATTCGTCCATTCCCAGGTCCTTCTTCACTGCTCTGGGCCCTCCAGTGTGTCACGCATCTGGTTGCATGATCTCGCGACAGCCATATGAGCTAGGCACTGCATTCCCATTATATAGATGGAGAAAACTGAGGCTCAACGAAGTCACGTGATTTCCCCAAGGTCATGCGGCGAGTCATTACTGACCCCACGGGTGAAGCGGGCAAGGTCCTCAGAGTGGGCGGTTTGTCCCCAAGTCTCTGCGAGGTCCCTGTGTGCAGAGTGCTGGGAGGGAGTCAAGGGGCGGCCGGACATCAACCTTGTTCTTGGGGGACCCTCCATCACCTGGTAGGGAAGAGCTGGCAGGCAGGCAGTGGGCCCCCCTCTGCCCCAGAGACGCAAGAGGACTCGGGGATAAAACCCCGTATCTCACTGGCAGGGGCTACCGCCGAGGGTTTCTGATCCCTGCTCACTGCTCTCCCCGCCGTGAGCGCCATCCTAAGGGAGGGCCCACCCATCGACCCCCATGGACCCACGGAGTAGTTCCCACTGGGTGATGATCGTGGCAGGTTGGCAGCCGCTTTGCCCAGTGTCCTGTCTCACGTCCTTCTTTCTTTACAGAGCCGCTGTGTGGCTAAGGGCCCCAGTTGAGGTAAGACGGCGAGACAGACAAACCCAGGCTTTCGTCTATGATGGGGTTTCTGCAGCGGAGGGTCAGCGACAGTGCCCAGCATCCAAACCTCCCACTCCTGCTATGCACACAAACTAAAGCCTGTGGTGACGGCAGCCTCGTCCAAGCCTCCAGCCTCACGAGTGGGAAACAGAAGCTAATCCAACCCCACTGGCTTTCCCCTTGTCCCGGAAGCCACCAAACTTCTGCCTCTCTCAGGACCTTTGACCCTGCTCTTCCCATAACCTGGAACGCCGCTTGCCTAGATATTCCCACTATCGGCTACTTCTCGACATGCAGTCTCAGCTCAAATGCCACCTTCTCAAAGAGGCCTTCCGTGGCTACTCCATGTGGTGATGTTTCTCGACCCCATCAGCCACTCGGTCACCTCGGGTCTGAAATGCCTTGTTCACTTCTTTGTCCCTCCCCCCATTCTAGAAACAGAAAGAACTCTCCGAGACAGCAGGGTTCTTAGTGCTGCAGAACCTAGGACTGTGCCCCGCACACAGGAAACATGCTAAACATTCATTCATTCACGCACTCGACAGCCACTGAGTCCCCCTAGTGCCCGTCCCTGGTCTTCATACAATGGTCTCATGCGAGGCACACGCTAGGGTGTCGGCACAGTCATGTTTGGGGCCGGACATCCCACCCCTGTCCTGAGGACGCTCTTTCGTGTACGACAACCACAGGTTACCACAGGAGTGCTTGGCCCCCAGGGCTCAATGCTCCTTCAAAGTACCTGCGTCTATTCCTTCAGTGGCAGTGAATAAATGACAGCCAGCCAAAAAGGGGGCCGGCGTGATGATTCACCAAGGGACTCGTGCCTGGACAACAGGGTTCACCCACGTGCCCTTCTGAGTAGGAGAGAGAAGGCATGGGCAGGGGGTCTCAGTGGGCTGTTTCCACGGCCCCAGGAGGTCACGATGCTGAGTGTGTACCAACTCTGGGTTCAGCGGCCTCTGCCCAAGGGGCGATGGGTTCGGGAGAGGCTTAATGGAGGCGCAGTCACCGTGGAGTTTCTTCCTCTTTTGTTCCCTCTCGCTCCCTTTTTAAAGAGTGCCTTTTAGACTGAACTTTTCCAATTACTCACCGCTCATCATGGTGAGAGCCGGATGCAGAAAGGTTACCTTATCACCATCAGCGCAAGACTCCCTTTCATTTTTGCCTCTCAGAGGCTGAAAAATGACCTGGTTTCCAAGAAAGTGAGAGAAGAAGTACGGAGGACAGCGTTTAGCTTTTCTCAATAGCCTTTCATGGGTCCTTTCCAGGCAAGCGTGACCCTCTCGTTTTCTAGATGAGGGATCTTGGGGACGAGCACTTAAATGGCATCTCTGAATCAGAGTGGGGCCCGCGTTCCAGGCAGAACCCAGACTTTCCCGAGAGGCTCGGGCGGGGGGGACGTGGCACTGGAAGATGGGAGCTCCCCACCCTGCCCTTGCTAATCGGGTGACCCTGGCTGAGTCGTTTTCAGGCTGGCCTGAGGGAGGGGGAGAGAGAGAGGTGTGAAGGCATCTGAGACACGCCAGAGCTGGGTCAACAGAAAGGACAGGATGCTGGCCCCCAAGTCAAAGACCTCTGTGGCAGACATGAGGGAAGGGAGCCAAGAGAGCTGGGAAGAAACGGCAGATATGCTCCAGCTCTGTGCGGTCCCTGTGCCAGCAGTGGCAGCGGCACCCGGGAGCTTGTCAGAAGTGCAGTCTTGGCCCTCCCCATCTCCCTGAATCTGAAGCTCGGGGCATTTGGGGGTACGGGGGGCTGGGGTTATGAATTCAGCAATCCAGGTTGTAACAAGCCCTGCAGGTGAGCGAGTCTGCTCCAGGCTGAGGACCACGGGTCCACTAGAGGGCGCAGCGGCCACGCAGCCCCAGTCTGGACGGCCAGTGGACGTCTGGGCCCAGGACCCACAGATCTTTTTTCTAAAGAGGGCTGCAATCCAGATTCTGTTAAGAAATGAGATTTTAAAATATCGGTGACCAACTCAAAGCATTTGAAACACTGTGTCAGCAAATACAACACACGCAGCCTGGGCAGCCCGTCCACGTTCGCCTTCCATTCCGATTTGGCTCTAGGAGATGAGAAGCGCTGCTCGGCTTCCCCAGTGATGGAGCACCCCTCTGGGTCTCTCTGCCCTCGGCCTCCTGGCCCCCTGCAGCCTGCCTGTCTCCGCGGTTGCTGGAGTTCACATAACGCGTGCCTCTCAGCTCCTCTGAGGACAGACGGGGTCTTGTCACCACAGTTCGCCGCCCAGCATCTACTCCAGGCGTGGACACATTGGTGGAGACACACGTGCTGAATGCGCAGCCCTCGCCATCCCCCAGGAACCAGGCCTAGATCGGAGGCTCGGCAGCGACGTGAACGTGCCTTGTCCTTGAGGGACTGTGGGTCCTGCGTTCACGAGACAATTATTTCCCGAGCGTGTCCTGTGTGCGGGCACAGAGCTCTGTGCCGGGAGAGAAAAGTGACCGCACAGGCTCCGGCCTGCACGGGGCACAGCCTCTTTCTCACTGATTATAAGCTGGTGCTTTTCAATGTCTCCCCCTGGGGTGGGGCATGCCCTATGCCCTTGTAAAACAGTTCTGAGTGTTTGTCCCCGACATATGTACACTTGTAATTGATAAACAATGGCTCTATGCACCACTGTTCCACTATACGTGTTCATCTTTAAATGTTTAAAAATTAGACAATTTAAAAGGATGAGATAACACACAAATAGAGATGGAATTTCTAGAATCCACATCTGAGGGCACATGACGGGCCGGGCATTGTGCTAAGCGTATTCCATGTATAACCTCATGCCACCCTCAGCAATCCCGTGAGGCAGGGCTTATACATCTAGTTTACATATGGAGAAACCGAGGCACAGGCTGTGTAAGGGGTTTGCCGAAACGGAGCCAGGACTCACACCTCGGCCTGATGAAATTCTAAAGCCTGTGCTCTCACGTACTGCTTGGCACTGGAGGGGGCACGTCAGTGCAGGGCTGAAGGCCTGAAGAAGTAGTTTCAGGCGGAACACTGCTGAACCAGAGTAGCCCGTCCAGGCAGAAAATGTCATATAAATAGTTTTTAACACAAGAGGTCACTTTTTAAAAAAAAACAGTGTTTCTCAGACTTGTCCTGAAAGGTGTCCATAGGCATTTTGTGTAAAAAGGCTTCTGGGATTAAACAAGTTTGGAAGACATCTAGTTCAACAGAGGTCAGTGAGCGTCTCTGCTGCAGACCTTGTCAGTGCCTGTAAGATATTAGGTGCACGGAAGATCTACCTGGATCAGTGAGAACGAAGATACAGCGTTTCTCAAACTCATCTGACCAGAGAACCCTTCTTCCCCAAGTAAGAAAACCTATCAGCCTCTCTCATGACCCTGGTTTTCCATTGGAACATGGTTGGGGCACACAATTTGGAAGAGGAAAAAGAAGTAAGGCTGTCACCATGGAAGGCCTGAACACACAGTCAGGTGAGTGACCACTGTTGGTGATTCTCCAGTGACTACACTGTGGGGGCTGCTACAGAAAGAGCGTGCTGTTGAGATGGAGGGGCCAAATCACAGCATCACTGAAGGAACCTAAGTCTGGAGTCAGACCTGGGTTCCGATCCCAGCCCTGCACCCCATGTCACTTTGCTGTCATCTGTAAAATGGGAACAATCACCGCCCACCCCATCCATACAACACTGTTGGGTCCATGGTTCCTGGCATCTATCAGGGAGAAACGGAAGCCGTTGTTAGCAAAGCCTTTTCCCACTGAAAGGATCTGTACGGGTGACGAGCAAGTCACACCTGGGCCAAGCCCTTATGGTGTCTCAGGTGGAGGCTGAGAAGGGGCAGGCTGGCCCATCAGGCCCGTCCGGGTGGACCCCAGGGGTTTCCAGCCAAGAGCTGCGATGGGAGGGCCGGATGTAGCTTTGTGATTCCTGGAGCCCTGAAAAAAGCAGCGGCTCTCCATCTTACCCACACGTCCTACTAGTTTTACAAGATAATTGGAAGAAATTGTCCCCGAGGAGGCATCCATCAGCCAGACCCAGGCACCTCCTTCCTTGGGCCAAGCAAGGCCATTGGAACAGTTCGTGTCCCCCTGCCTTTGAAAAGGAGAGGGTGGAGACACAGCCTCTGGCCTGGGGCGCACAGCCCGGTCAGTTCCACGCCTCTGCTGGAGTGAGTTAATGAAACTTACTTGCCCTCACTCTCTCCCCCTCTGGTCTTCAGCTGCCTCAAGTATAGCTAATCCCATTACAAGAAAATAAAGTGGATAATTCAAGCTAATGAAATCGTTACAAGAATGTGGCTAGCCAGAGGTGGACATTCAGAACCAATTTAACACCCTTTGGTGTTGTTATCCTCAGCACAGGAAATGTTTGAGAGGGGAAGGAAAAAATTAAAAAGAAGAAAGAAGAAAAAAAAACCCAACCCAAACCAGTCTCTTTCTTGGTAGCTTAAATCTGGTAGAAGAATTAATCTGCCACATATCCTGCTTCTTTCTATTATCTCTGTCAGGCCCGATATCTCCACGGTAACTCCAGAAAATAGGAAAGAGGTGGAGATGATCCGGGAAGTCACCAGCCGTGGTTATGCTGTGTACACGCGATCCTTTTTGCTTTGCCCATGTCTGCTGCCACTCTGAGAAGGACCTTTAAGAGGTGAACTCCTAATTCCCCACGTAGCCACCAAATCCAGAAACCTGACGGGGTTAAACATCTGTTTCTGGGGGCTCTACAGGGCAGGAGGTGGGGTGAGCTCCCATGCAAAACAGAGCAGCGGCTGGACCCTGTCTTGGGGTGGGCCTGGGGTGCCGAGGAGGGAGACACCACTGGCCCGCACCCTCTCATGCCACCTGCTGCCAGGCCACAGGCAGGCCTCCTGAGAAGGCTGAATGAAGGGTGGCCACTCAGCTCCTTAGCACCTGCTACCGCCCTACAGCACCCACTTCCGGGCCACATCTACACCCAGAAAGGGCCCTGTCACTCTCATTTCTTTGGGAACCATTTCAACGCTCAGGGCCTGAATGAGAACTGCACGTCACGAAACCATGCTATGTCCAGTGGATTCTCGCCAGCCCTACTGTGCTCTCCCAAATGAGTCGTGGCCTGTCCTAACTCCTCAAGCCACGAGCGCCAGTCTTCCCGTGATCCGGAGCCTGCTAACGAGGGGGATGTGGAGGGCAGCTTGATGAGACTAAGAAGATGTGAAGGGAGAAGAAGAGAAGCAAGGCCTTACAAAGATGGGAGAACTGCCCAGCATGTAGGGGTTTGTAGGTATCTTCAGGGGCACACATGGGGAGACAGGGGATTAGGAAACCCCACTGATGGACCCCCTTCACCCCTGCAATTAAGAGTGCCAAGCAGCAGCCCACAGTCACCAACACCACCGCCCACTTGCTGACCCGGCGGGACGCACCCTGGGGACATCTGAGACTGGCGACTGTTGGGTGCCCCACTGTGCATGCCTGTCTCACGGCCCCTGGGCCCCATGTCTTCTGATCTCTCTGGAGAAGTGCCAGGTGGCACCTCAACACCCAGACAAGTCCATGTGGTGCCCCAATGGCATCTCCGGGAAAGGGGTGGGATGGTGGCAGGAGCCCTCTTGGGAGCACAGATGGGATGTGAGCTGAGGCCAGCACAGAGGGGCCGAGGACAGGGACTCGAGGGACAGGGGCTCCGCAAATTACATGCCGTCAACAGCAAGCGGGCCGCGTGGCCCGTGATGCTCCAGAGGAGCGGTGCCACTCAGGCATCTAGAGTCAGAGAGTCCAGAAGGAAGAAGAGCGCCCCCCTGGCAAACAGAGTGACACCATGAAGGCCATGCACTGAGCCTCTCTCTGCCTGTCACCTACGGGAAAGTCCTTGACGCCGCCCCCTCACTCACTGAGAGCCTACTTACTTTTATTTCACAAACTTGCTTATCTAATGTCTCGTCCTAGAGCAGCTGAGAAGGGCAAAAGGGTGAATCGTGGCAGGTTCCTAAAAGGCCTCAAGGAATGATACGTGAGCCATGGACTGGACCAGGGGCGTGCACACTTTGTCTGTAAAGGGCCAGATAGTACATGTTTTTGTCTTTGCTACTACTTAACCCTATCGCTGTAGCAAGAAAGCAGCCATAGACAATATGTAAATGATCAGGCATGGCTGTGTGCTAATAAAACTTTATTTATAAAAACAAGGGGCTGGCACACGAGCCTTAGCTTGCCGACCTCTGCACTGGCTCAAAAAACCAACACACGATATTACAGTAACTGGGAAGGCGCAGCAGCCCACCGGGGTTACCAGGTGCAGGGGCCACGAGCAGACCCACGTGGACACTCGGCTCGATCGGCGCCCCTGCATTGCAGTCGGGGCTCAGCGTCCTTGGCACAGGTAGGAACAGGCACTGCTGTTCCTCAGGTGGCAAAGGCGCCTCGTGGGGGAAAGCCCTCAGGCCTCGGCGGTGGGAGAAACGACAGGCACGGCGCGGGTGACAGGCTGAGTTATTGCGTATTTGCACCTAGTGGTGAGTGCCAGGTTCCCCAGAGCCAAGAACCATACATCTCGCCACCAGCCTAGAGACCTGCTCAGCACAGGGGCAGCGATAAGGACCCATAAGCCTAGCTGCTGCCCCGCAAACAGCAAGACAGGAGAAGGGTGCCAGGGTGGAGGCCTCCTACCCAGCCCGCCTGCCTGCAAAGGCCTGGCATCTGCTTCACCTGCTTCGTTACTCTCCCTCAGCGTCTCAGCGTCATCAGCTTTCCATCCTATGGTGCATTTTGTTCTCTTAGCTACCGTCCGTCTCCCCTGCTGGACTACTGAGTGGTCAGCACCCAGGACAGTGCCCACGGCGCCCAGCAAGCCACTCAGCACAAACCTTCGGCTGAGTGCTGACTGACTGGGTTACGAATGGATGCTTGTCTTTTCCCGTTTCTGGTTCCCCTCGTGACCCCGGTCCTTGACACAGGAAACAGAGGTGGGAGGGGACTCTGCACCGGACGCGCTACATTGTGGGACCAGAGCAACCTGGGAGGGGGGGCAGCACGCCCAGGGTGCCTGTGACATGGAGGGGAGGTCTGTTTGAGCTCAGGGGGGCTTTCATCCAGGGCTGTCTGACTGTGGAGTCGGCCGACTTCCTACTCTGCCGAGCTACGCCCCACTCTGGGCAGGGTCACGCACCTCTGCCCTTGAACTCACCGTCTCAGGTTCTCACTGGAGCCTGAGAGACACTTGGAAGCCGTCAGGCAAGTGATGCAGGAAGTGCGAAAAGAGGCCGAGGAGATTGATGACAGGTATGGAGGGCAGCTCCTCAGCATCCAGAGCCTTCCGACAGGTGCCAGTGGGAGGCGCACTCCACACCCCCCTCAGGCAGCCCACTACGGGTGTGCGCCACCCACTCGGCAAGTCTCAAGCATCCACCCGACACTATCATGGTTGGGAAGAGGCAGACTGTATGGTCGCCGTGTCTCCCTGGGAGGCTCCAGACGGACACATGACACCTGGGAGGTGACCACCTTTTCGGTCCAATGGGGTTAGCACTGGGGTGTGCCACGGATAACCAAACAGCCTCCACACCTGAGCTTCCAAAGAAAGCCAGGCCTAGTGTCATCAGGGGATGACAGCAGAGACACCTCAAATCTGCAGCACAGGCCTCCCGAGGGGCATGCCAGGAGACAGGGCTCGGAGGGGCGGTGACTCATGCCGCTGAGCCTGCCAGCGTGTGTGTGAGGGTGGGAGACATTCACCCCGGCGGGGACAAATATTATTTTTAAGTCTGGGAACGAAAACAACAATAAAACAACTCGAGCCCAGGATGGCTGGTGAGTTCTAAGATGCAGGGAGAGGTGGAAATGGATTTGTGAGGGGGACCATTTGTTTGGAGCCAAATAAGCCAACATAGAACATGATTCCAGGGCAGAAGGGGAAGAGGAAGTTTAGAATCGGATGGTCCATCAGACACCCAAAGGGGTGTCGCTTGGGCCATACGTGGCCTGGCGTCCGGGACAGAGAGAAATGGGCTCTGGAGGGCAGGCGCCCGGTGGCTACAGGAAAAGGAGAGGGAGCGAGTCTGAGGTGTGTGAATGTGAGAGCAGGTGGGTCCCGCCATGAAGGGTCTGGGTGTGTGTAAATGGGGAGGGGTCTTTCCATGATAAGGAACCCAGATGGAATTTGGGGTGTGGGAAAACCGAGGAGCCCCAGGCAGAGGTAAAGAGAAAGAGGAGAAAAATCAGCAGCCAGAGAGAAAGAAAGGAGGCCTCTTCTGCAACAGCCGCTGTTTATCTCACAGGCGAGGTAAAGAGCATCATTTGCAAAGTTCGCGCGGAGGGAAAGTAAATTATCGTGTCTCTGGCGATGCACAAAGCCCAGACGTGCTTTATCTCCCAGCTCCTGCTCGGTGCACAGGGGAAGGGCTGTCGGTGTGACTCGCCCCTCCCCAGCCTCCCCGCCCTGTCTCCGTTCCATTTGGAAGACAAGGAAGTGTGGCCACAGCTTTTCCTGAGGCAGCGGGCCTGGGGTGACGTGCGCCTCGGGGTGGGGTGAGGAATTGTTGTTGAGAGAAAAATAATCAGAGGTTTTCATGCCCTCGTGGGACAGGGTAGGAGAGAATTAAAACCAGACTTGGTTTTTCTGGCGAGGTTCACACTCCTGGGGGGACCAGAAACCCCATCCGGATCAGATGGGAATTTCCCGCCGCTGGTGGGGAGCTGCGCCTCCAACGGCTAGGATGAGTTCGCAGGTCAGGAGGAGTTGGTGGTATGGGGGTTACGAGCACAGGCGTGGGGGTCAGGCTGGCTCCTGCACTCTCGGCCTCGGCTTGCTCATCTGTCAAGTGGGTTCAGGGACTCCCGCGCAGCAGGGCTGTGGTGAGGACTCAATGAGATAATGTGTCGGAAGCATCTCTCACAGGGTTGGGGCTTTGAGAAGCAAACCGAAAGAGTGACAAAGCGGATGACCGATGACCAAGAGGGACCACGCAAGTCAGGTACAGAAAACCCTCCCAAGGGAAGTGTGCTGATGTTTGCGTTCTGAGCCAGTGGTGAGGGGCCCCGGCCAGGACCGGACTCCCACATCACAGGGGGAGAGGCCCGCCCCTGCCGACCTTCGAAATGCCAAGTGGCAGAGGTGGGCCTGGAAGCCTGCAGACTGATGCCCCATTCCCCCGCGGGCTGCCTGAGGCCACGGGGGGTGCTCTGTCTGTCTCAGCCTGTCTGACTTGATAAAGGGAGGCTCCGCACTTGGGTGTGGTCTGCACGCTGGGATTCTGGGGGCCATTTCACTTGACACAAGGTTTCCCTTACAGAGAGAAACCCTGTCTGCTACACCAGTGACCATCGGGGTGTTCCAGGAACGTTACTGAAGGTGCATGGGGGTGGGGTCAGTTACTGTCGCAGAGTCACTGCCTGTTCTCCAAGTACCCATGGCTCCCCCACACCTCCCAGCCTCTGCAGGCAGGCGAAGTTAGGTGGCGCCAAGACACCAGATCTGGCCTATGAAGGTCAGCTCTCTTCCCTGCCAAGGAGAAACCTGAAACTACATGTTGAGAAGGTGGAGAAAATGTGGATCAGAGCCTCCCTCCCCATCCCCTCCCCATCCCCAAACTGGATGTGCACGTAAATACACTGGGGCTGCGTTTAGCTACTGAGGTTCTGGGACTAAGTTGTTACTGCAGCACACTGAACCTATCCTGACTAATAAAGCTATCAAAGAGGAGGTGTTTAGCGGAGGGGCCGAGAGCGCTAAGAGCATCGTCAGTGAGAGCAGCTGAAATGCAAAAGGACAGACGCTCAGGGGCAGCAGCCCTGGCTGAGAGCTCCAGGAGGCTGGTCTTCGGAATCCAGGCCTGGTTGGCGTCTCTGAGCAGTCCTGCGGCACCTCGTCAGGTGTCAGAAGGCATGGCCAGTGAGTCCCAGTACCTGCTCTCTCATCAGCAGTCCTTAGCACTGGACGGCTATTCCCATTTTAAATGACAATGAGGAAAAGTGACTGGTTCTTGTAGACCAGGGGTTGGCAAGCCAGGGCCTATGGGCCAAACTGGGCCTTCTACCCATTTGGGTAAATGCAGTTTTCCTGGGACACTGCTGTGCCCGCTGGCTTCTGTCATCTGTGGAGGCTTTCAAGCTATGGTAGCAGAGGTGAGTGTCTATGACAGAGACTCTATGACCCATAGTGCCCCCAAACATTTACTCCCTGGCTGGCTCTGTACTGGGGCTCTCCAGAGAAACAGGACTGCCAGGATATATGTAGACATAGAGAGATTGCCCATGAGGGACTGGCTCACGGGATGGTGGCGGCTGAGAAGTTCTATGAGCTGCCGTCTGCAGGCTGGAGGCTCCGACAGTGGTGGACCTGCAGCCCAAAGCTAAGGGCGTGAGCACTAGGGGGCCAATGGTATAGATCCTGGCCAGAGTCCGCAGGCCCGATGCCCGAGGGCAGGAGGCAGATGGGTGTCCCAGCTCAAGCAGAGGGCCCATTCGCCCTTCCTCTGCCTTGTCTTTCTACTCAGGTCCTCGGCAGGTGTGATGCCCACTTGCGCTGGTGTGGACGGGCAGGCTTGCCCAACTCGCCAACTCACACGCTCATCTCTTTGGGAGACACGCTCACAGACACAGGCTTGCCCAATTCGCCAACTCACACGCTCATCTCTTTGGGAGACATGCTCACAGACACACCAGAAATAACGTTTACCAGCTGCCCGGGCACCCAGTGGCCCCGTCAAGTTGATACGAAAAATGAACCATCACAGGCTCTTTACAGAAGTTGGACGATCCCATTTCTAGAGCCATCTCGTGTCCTGGGCCAGCCCCACGCCACACGGAGGCAACACGCCATCACTGTGCCCCCAGCTCGGGCCTCCCCCCTGCATTGTCATGTCCTCCTCACTGACAACCAGGTGTGTTCACCTCCTCACTCCCTGAGTCATTTGTTTCCCTTAATCAGGTCCTTATTAGATTAGGGGGCACTTATTAGATAGAGGCCGTGAGAAAACCCAAGTCAACTAGTAATTAGTGGGGTTTGCGGAAGGTGTCATTACGCCTCTCCACCTCGGCCTCCCGGTGTGGCATTTACCTGAGGGGGCGCTAATGAGGACTGCTTCCCGGGAGCCTGTCATCACGGATGGCTGAGCCTGGCACTGCCACAGCAGCCCCCCACCCAGCTTCTCTCTGCAAGACGGGGAGAAGGGTTCCGCCTGATCACCCCGCCATGGGAGTGACGAGATGTGCTGTGCGGAAGGAATGGGGTGCTTCTCTCCTGCCATCTCCCTGCCGGGCATGCACCCACCCCAACAAATACACCACAGCACAGATACCTCAGAGACAAAAGGAGGGCAGTCCAAGGCCACCTGTTCAGGGGGCCATGTTAGGAAACTGTTCCCCCAAACTAGATCCTCGTCAAGATATGGGACTAGGGGTAGGGAAGCCAGGAGCCAAAGAATTAAAAAAAAAAAAAAAAGGCGGGGCGGGGAGAGAATTATTTCTGGAGTGGGACACAGAAGTTGGCTGTAGTGGCTGCCTGGCGGCAGACCTTGGCCCGACCCCCCGCACCCTTGGTCTGTTATGGTTTGGCTGAGGCAGCGGTGACCAGTCTGCATGAGAGCTCAGCCCCGCTTTTCCCCGCCAGCCTCCCACCTCCAGCCTGCTTGGCCTCAAGGCTGGGGGACCTGGCACGCAGCCTGCCTGGGTCTCTGCAAGGTTCGGTCTCTTATCGTTTGAGTCTCAGGGCACAGCCACCTCTTCAGGGAAGGCTTTCTGACCAAGCTACACTCCTGGGCCCCGTCGACCTCATCGCCCCCTCACTAGTCACCACACGTATATCACTCTTGGATGTCACCCGTTCACTGTCTGTTTCTCCACATGTACAGGGCAGCACCTCACTGTACCCCCATGTACCACCCATGTACCCCCATGGCCCTACCATGTACTCAATAACACAAGGAACCAGGGAATGAAGGTAAAAACCAGGTCTGCAAAAAAAAAAAAGAAAAAAAAAGGGGGGGCGCTTTTCAGCCTCCCCCACTTCCTGAACCCACTGCTGTTATCCAATTGCACTTAGTCTGCAAACGCCCTTGAGTTTGGGCCTGTTAACAAAAGCACCTATATCACATATTCAATCCTCCCGATTTGCTATTTTACACATGCAGGGCTTGCCCCACCTGGGGCGCTGCTCTGATGGGTGTGTGGAGACAAGGGGAGCTCTGGAACCCTTACTGTCTTGGATTCCCCACCTGGCCCCATAAGGACTTTTCTCAACTAAGTTTCTGGGCGGCTGCAGCAGAGAGTGCTAAAACAGGTGGCGGCGCCGTGATATGGCCATCGCGGTAATTTAGCCTCAGAGCTCCTGCTCCCGTGGAATAATTTAACAATCTGTCATGGGAAGGGAGCAAGGAGGACATGTATCGTGGGGCTTGGTGTCCCTGCCTCCAAAAATAATCTCAGATCCTGTAGCCAGGGCAGGCCCCCAGGTGGGGAGACGGAAGAGTGGGGCGTGTTTTCCCAGGCCCCAGGCAGGAATGCCTTGCCTATCTACCTCTGTGGGAGGGAAACAGGTGAATCAGAAAAACCGGAGGAACGTCTTCTCCGAACCAAGTCTTCGTCTGGCCACCACTTACATTCCTTTTATATCCGGAGTCCGCGGTGTCTTTCCTTAAAGCAACCACTTCTCAAAGCCTTTCACGGGCTTCCTCCCTCTTTCCGGGGCCCCTGGCAGGGAGGGAGATGAAGCTAGGAACAGGACAGGATGGCAAATGCGGCCTTGTCTGTTAAGTGGCAGTGTGGATAAGGCAGGGAGCCACTGTTCTGCCCCATGACCTTGACTTGAGTGGAGGCTGCTTCCACAGGCTGGAGAAGATTTTTTATCCTATAAATACTCGCGGCTTGCTTGCACTACCGACTCTTGAAATAACTGGGGACGGGGATGTCGCTTTAGAGGGCCCAGTTCCTTTGCTGGATGGAAGGGCCAGAGGTATGCACATACCCTCCACCCCTGGGGGTGCGTCCACGGCTACACACTGCGGACCGAGCCCCTGGCCGGCACCCCGGGCTGCCACCTCCCGACCCTCTCGTACCAGAACTTCTGCCTCAAACCCTGCAAGCCCCCATCAGTGAGACAGAGTCCTGGTGGCCTGTCCCTCTCAGGAGAATGAGCACCGGAAGGTGGGGTGCTGGCGAGACAGCGAATGGCACTCAGTGCTGGGCCTCCCGGATCAGGGCGGAAAGAAAGAAAACCACTTTCCTCTTGGGATGGACAGAGGAGCGCGCTGCCTGCAGCAGGCGTGGTTCTCTCTGCTCTAACCAGCTGGTTAGAGACATCGGACACTGGGCCTGTGTGGCCCGGACCTTGAGCAAGTCAATGACCCCGTGAGCGAGCTGGTGTGCAGTCACCTTCCCGAGCGCTCACAGACGGGCTCACCAACTGTAATTTGCATAATTCTCTGTTCTGGCCACACTCGTCCTCCTCAGAGGTGAGGAACTGGCGTATTTTAGTTTAAGGAACTCTAAGGTCATACTAAGAGTCCTAAGACAAAGCCTGCTGAGTACCAGAAGGCAGGAGAGAAGACATTGGGGGGCTGGGGTGAACTTGAAATGGGAGTTCAAGGCAGAGGGAGAAGAGAGAGCTCTGAGTCATGGGGAAGGGAGCTAGGCCAAGGCCAGGCAGAGCTCCAAGGAGGGGCTCCTGGCAGCTTGGCCTCCGGGGGTGGTGGTGGTGGTGCGGGGGTTCTATTAGCCTCACCTCCCCCAGTCTAAGTAAAACATGTGCTTTGTTACTGTGCAAATGCAGCTCCCGGGTAATCCCTGCAGACAGCCCTACCTCCCTGCCTCCTACACTGCAGAAATTCCAGAGCGGCTACTGAGATTCTGGAGATGTGGGTTCAGACTGCTCTTACTCTGAGCTTGCACCCCCTGGGGGGGTCACACAGCAATACTAAAGCCTCCCGCCGGGAGAGAGAGATAAGTGGCAAAATCCCGGGGATGCCTTAAAAAGAAAAATGGTAAGCAGAAACATTTTGAGGGGAAATAGCAAAAGAAGAGAAAGAGACAGAGACAGAGCAATATGAATCTGAGAAACCGGAAGTGCGTAAGGCACTCCTTAAGAACATTCTTGCCCAGAGTTTTTAAGGAGGTGCCTGTGGTTGCCAAAGTAACCGTGAGAGTGGCAGAATGGTGACCCAACTGACTGACTGCTGGTGGTGATCTGGCCAGTGCAGGCCTCAGCGGGCGGTGGATGGTCCTGGGAGCAAACCAGGAGAGGGGTCACTGGCCTGTGCAGACAGAGCCCCCTTTGACGGGGAGCCAGACATGGGTTGGGGTGTCTGCTCGGCTTAACCAGCTGAGACATCAGAAGCGGGAGAAAAAAAATAAGGAGCTTAGCAAATATTGAGAAAGAAACTGTCCCCTTATAGTGCATCTTCTTGTCTCTGGAAGTTCCGACAGAACTTTTGGACAAAAGAAGGAAAACCGGGCTTTCTGCCTGGGGTTTCCTAAGGAGGCTCTCGGATTCAGGGGTCAACGGTTCTAAGGCTTTGCATGACCATTTATGAGCTGCCTAAACTTGGGACAGGTCCGGGTCGGAGCTGAGCCACGTCCCCATCTGTGTGTGAAGTGGGGCTGACGGCAGAGCCTCCTTGGAGGGACAGTGGGAACAGTTCAGCGAGCCGACAGGTCACAGGGCCTGCCTCACGCTGTGAGCGCCACAATCGCCACTCTTCTTGGGGACTGACCACAAGCTCAGTACGGCTCGGCTGAGTTTTATCATTTAACTTCCCTTGTAACTGCACGAGGTCTTGTTGATGATCACCCCCATCGTACAAATGAGGAAACAGAGGCACAAAGAGGTTAAGTGGCTAGCTCAAGATCAAAACTCTAGACAGTGGCACAGCTGGCGTTCAACAGACGTCTGACCCTGACCGCCAATCCTCAGCCACAAAACATCTGCTATCTTCCAATAACTGGTGATTTCTCAACATGCTCGAAGGTATTGCTTCCCCATTTTAAGGAGCAGGACAGAAGGCATGTTTGCTGGATAACTCGGTCAAGGCCACGCAATGATAAGCATGCAACTGGGCTTTGCCCAGGTCTGTCTCTTTCGGAGTCTTCACTGGTCCCATCACGCTATCCTGCCGAATACGAGTGAGACATGGGAACCCGCTCACTCTAGGTAGGTACAAGGGAGCCTGTATCCTGGACAGTGCTCACAGAAAGCTGCTTCTACAGAGCCTGTCCCTTGGCCCGTCCACTGGGGAAAGCAAACCAAAGGAGGCAGAGTCCACATCCAAAACTGCATTCCAGAGAGTGTGCCCTGCTTTTGAAGACGGAGTATCAACACAGTTATTAAATATGAAGTTTATGAAGTTTTGAATGACATGCACTAATGTCTGTGGCAGAATGTGAAATAAATAAAAGCAGGTTTAAAATTGTAACTGCAGTGTGCACACAGCTACGGTTGGGAAGAACCTATAAAAATGACCTAGGAGCTAATACTATATTAACTATGGAGGACGCCTCTGGGTGTAACTTTTTTCTGGTTCTGTCATTTAGTCATGGAATCTTTTTTTTTTTTCATTGAGCACCTGCTATGTATCAGGCATGGTGCTTGGTGCTGGAGGACAGGACAGTGGAAAAGATAGACGGGCCACTGCTTTCAGGGGGACTTACAGCCTAGTTTCTTTACATGTTGTTATACTTCAGAAATCTAAGTTTTTGACAAGGAGTACATATAGTGAGAAACTTTTTTTTTTTTTTAAATGAAAGGGAAAATAGATAAAAATGAGCTTTAAAAGTTTACTGCCAATGGGTCAGCAATTCTGAAACTGCTTTGTGAATGTTAGGGTTGAGCAAGTAAGTAAACACAGGATGGAGGGCTGGAGTGGGCTTCTCACTGCCTGAGAAGGGAGCTACAAATATTACAAACATTACAAATATGGAAAGGGGGACAGAGGGGATGGACCCTGTCATGTAACCCTGGACTGGACCTGGAGGTATTTGTGTGAGCCCATGTTTTTTATACGGATACACATTAGAAGTGTGTATACAGGAGCTGGCCGAGTGGCTCAGTTGGTTAAGAGCTCACTCAAAAGAATGTGAGCTGAGCTCTGAGCAACAGCAGTTCGATTCCTGGCCTGAGCTGAGCTGCTGCTGAGCTGCCAACAGGTGGGAGGATGGCTCAGCTAAAAAAGAAGTGTATATAAACGTATGTGTGTTTCTTTTTTTTCTTTAGTATTGCCTGCTAAGAGGGCCTGGTTTTCAATTGGAGACAATTTTGCCCTTGTCCCCACCTCCACCTCCCCAGGGCATTTGGCAGTGTGTGGGGACATTCTGGATTGTCACAACTGGGAGGGTGCTACCGACATCTAGTGGGTAGAGGTCAGGGATGCTGCTAAACATCCTACCAGGCATAGGGCCCCCCCCTACTCCAAACAATGATGAAGCCTAAAGTGAGCGGAAACCCTGGCCCAGAGGCACTGAGACCCTGGGGCAACGAGCATGCCAGGCACCCAGATCTTGGTTTCTAAACACCACTGCTCCCTGAAAAGAATGAGGGCTCCTTGGAGAAATGGTTGATTCCAGGGCCGGAGCTGAGAAAGTCCAAGATGAGTCTGGAATATCTTAGCAGGCCAGAAAATAAGGAAGGGAGTGTGAAAGAAAGAAGAAACGAAAAAGAAAGAAAGAAAGAAAGAAAGAAAGAAAGCAAGCAAGCAAGCAAGCAAGCAAGCAAGCAGGCATATCAAAAGGACACAACCCAGTTTGCAGAAGTTTCCACTGGCCAAATTGGGGACTATTTCAACAACAAAATAAATAATGATAATCATGGCTTACGAATAACCTGAGTCCACACTGATAAGAAATAAGAAAATAAAGAAGTACATATGGGGTTGGGGATGCCCTTCCCAGGAGAATACTAACCAATAAATGTGAGGCCTGACTGAATTACAGCTCAGGTATGAATAATTGAGGCCCGAGCCATCAGTGGATGCTATAAGCAGCACAGTGAGCCCAGACACAGGATAGTCTCGGAGTCTCAAAGTACCCTCTCTCAAGATATTAATTACAAAGGGAAGAACCACCACTTAACGGTGGAGAGCCCTGGCAGAAACTCCTTTAACGAGGTGATCAAAGATAACATCACCAGGGCCGGCCGAGTGGCGCGGTGGTTAAGCGCTGGCTTGGGAAGCCAGCGGCCCCGGTTCGGGTCCCACATATGAGGGCCAGGGACACTGCCCTCAAAAAAAAAAAAAAAGATAATATCATCAGCGATGGGACAGATCAAGCTGCGCCTCCTGATATTCCTCAGTGGGGAGGACGACACCTCCATGGCACCTGTACCCGAGTCATAACCCAATCTAGTTGCGAGAAAGCAATCCACAAACGCGATTGGGGGACAAACAAGTGGCCCGTACACCTCAGAACCGTCAGGGTCACGGGAGACAAAGGAGTGCTGAGCAATGTTTCCAAAATTAAACCAGGAAACATGGAAACTAAATGTACACGTGATCCTGGATTGAATCTTGAATCTGATATTTTTTCCATTAAGGATATAATTAGGACAACTGGTAGAATTTGAAGGAGGTCTGTAGAATACTGCATCTAAGTGAATTTCCTGATTTTGATACATGTACTACAACTGATAAACAGAACCTTGTTTTGGAAGAAATAAGACTCTTAAATATTTAGGGGTAAAGAAGCACCATGTTACAATATTCTTGCAACTTCTATGTCTGAAATTTATTTTTTTAAAGGTTAAAAAGGAAGGTTGCCACCATCATTCATGTTCTTGCATCCTCTCTGCCACCTTTCTTTCCCATTTTAACCAATGACAGATCCAGATATTAAAACAGGCTCATTAAGGGATTTTCTGAATGAAGAATCAAATAAGTTAACCCACTAACAGCTGTAATCAAGTCTTTTTCCTGTCCAGGACACCCACCGGGCTCTGTACCAGCCCGCCATGGGCTTCACAGCTGAGGCCTATCTTACTAGTTCCGTTAGTTCCGGCTCTGACATGAGCTCCTCAAACAGTAAATACAAAAAAGGTGCGCGAGGGGCAGCCGGTTAGCTCACTCAGATGGTTAGAGCACAGGCTCATAACACCAAGGTGGCTGGTCCGATTCCCGCACGGGCCACCAAAGCTGCACCCTCCACAACTAGATTGAAACAACTACTTGACTTGGAGCTGATGGGTCCTGGAAAAAATACTGTTTCCCAATTAAAAAAAAAAAAAGTGAGCGAATAGAGGAATCTGTTTCTTCACTGATTTGTTCATTCACTCAGCAAGTATGTCCCGGGTGCCCACTGTGTGTCCGGCACTGTCTGGCACAGGGGCACCAGCAGTGGGAGACAGAGCCCCTCACTTCAAGGAGCTCACCTTCCACTGGGGGAGACAGGTAAAGGCCAAGCAGCTATGTAGGCAGGCGTTTCATACAGGATCAGGTGTGATGAGAACTAAAGAGGGGGTGACAGTGCGGTTTTACACAGGGTGGCCGAGGACGGGCTCTCTGACGAGGGGCCACTGGGTGGACTGTGAGCCCTGTGGGGGGCAGGCCATGTGCTTGTCTGGAAAAGAGGGTTCCAGGCCTAGGGAAGAGCAAATTCAAAGGCACTGAGTGGGCCAGGGGCCCAGTAGCTGAGGGTGATGCTAATGATATGGGCAGGGAGGGCCCGTCTGGCGGGCCACAGAGGTACCGGGCCAGGAGAACAAACAGGATTTAGAGAAGGAAGCCTGTGTTCTTAGAAAATTCTAGGAAATCTGCCCTGGAAGAGAATTCATTCAGTGTTTCTTTGGACCAGGGGGTGGTGAACGATAGCCAAACCTGGCCCGTCACCTGTTTCTGCATAGCCCGCAAGCTATGAAGGTTTTTATATTTTTAAATGGTTGGGAAAAAAAAAAAACACAATTCAAAGAACGATATTTCATGATGTAAGAAAATTAGGTGAAATTCCAACCTCAGGGTCCACAATGAAGACTTATTGGACCAGCCACGTCCCCTTTTTTCCTTACTGTCTCCAGCTGCTTTGCTACTATGGGGCAGAGTGGGTGATCCAGACAGAGACTATCTGACCCCCTAAGCTGAAAAGATTTACTATCTGGCCCTGAACAGAAAGTCTGCCAACTCTCATCTGGGTGAGTCACTGGAGATCTGAATCAACATGTGGGGTGTTTAAAAAAACCCAAAAAAGCCAGCACCCAGAGATTTTGATTTAATTGGCTGGGCTGAGGCTCTCGCTTCCTTACTTTTTAAAAGCCCCCACAAGACAATCCGGGGGCGCAGCCAGACTCGTGGCTGGTTCCCTTGACTTGCTGCCCAGTCACCCGTCACCAAGCCGGGGAGACAGAGATGGGCACAGAAAGACACTCTGTTGAGATTCTGCGTCAGGGGCCTTTGGCACCATGCCCATGCTGCTTTTTGTAAAAGCCAATGCCTTAAAAACATTCCCTCTGAAACGCCATTATATAACCGATCTGCTCTATGCCATCACGCATAACAACCCCAAAGGAGCCAACATCACATCACTCAGGGGACTTGACACTGCTCGGTGACCACTCTGTACACTTCAGTCCACACCGTCTGCCTTTCACCCTGAGCTTCCAAGTCCAAACGCCAGTGGCCACTGACCCCGCTGACCACGCCGGTTCATGATCGGCCTTCACTAGTCACGTGGTTTTAGATTTTTAGCAGGTACGATAATGACTGCAATTTGTACTGTTTTTCTTTTTTTTCAAAGCCCCTTTACGCTCATTCTCTCTTAAGATTCTCGAGAAAAATATACGAGGTGGGAAGATGGGTACCACTTCCTCCCTCCCACTTAACAGATGGGGAAACTGAGGCTCTCTGAGAGGATCGGTGACAAGCAGAGTGGTGAAGGCTTTGGCCTCAGACAGGTCTGGGTTTTAACCCTGTCTTCCCTACTTCTTGGCTGTAGGCAAGGGACCTCGCCTCTCTAAGCTTCATCTCCCTTCTTTCGCTGTAAAACGGAGGTAAAAACGTCGTCCTCCTGGAGTGCTATGAAGACTAAATATAAGTGCCATCGAACTGAGCTTGACCCTGAGCACATGGTCAGCACTAAACAGAAAATTAAAGTTACTGGTTCTTGATGGGCACTACCCGCCAGAGGGCTTTTGGGAATCTGTGGGGACTGTTTTTGGTTGTCACAATGATGGGGAGCACTACTGGCCTTTACTGGGTGGCAGCCACACATGTGAACTACCCCACAGGCATGGGACTGCACCCCTATGCCGACAGCACCCCTATTTAGAAACACTGGGACATTCACAGCTCCCCCTGCTGTTCCTTCTGCAAACAAGGTCCCTTTCCCTTGTAGGACAGCCCAGCGTTTCTCAACCTCGTCACCACTGACATCTTCGGCGTGGTACTTCTTTGGGGGCCGCACACTGTAGGATGCTTAGCAGCATCCCTGTCCCCACCCACTGGATCCCAGTGGCTCCCTGTATGTTGTGACAACCCCAAATAACTCCAGACATTGCCAAATGTCCCCTGATGAGCAAAAGTGCCCTCCCCTGACCTCTCCGAGAGTGTTGCTTTTCTCGGCGCTCGGGTACCAACAGGCAAGGAAATTCAATAGGCA
Organism: Aselliscus stoliczkanus; assembly: GCA_033961575.1. Classification (NCBI taxonomy): domain Eukaryota; kingdom Metazoa; phylum Chordata; class Mammalia; order Chiroptera; family Hipposideridae; genus Aselliscus; species Aselliscus stoliczkanus. The sequence goes on from CM066736.1 coordinate 8,956,495, forward strand.
CGCAGTGGGTGCGCATCTATAACATCTCGTCACGAGCCCCACGTCCGGCCGCAGCGACTGAAACTCCAAGTAAGAGACCCCGTCGTGGACGTCCAGGTGGATGTGGGCATTTTTTGGGTAGGAAATGAGAATGACACACGGTGTCCCCGTGACGGTTACACTCCCCTGCAGTCCCTGTGCCCCTGAGGCTACCCCCGCGAGTCCCCGACAGAAGGCAGAAGGGCGCTTGCTTCCCCATCACGAAGCATCTGCTTTCTGGTGTTGCTGACAATTTTTTTCTCATACTTAAAAAAAAAAAAAAAGGGGAAGAAAAGAATGAATTTTAAACTGCTTAGGTAAAAGGCAGTGAATACAAAGCATTATTTATTCCCCTGCCTGGATGCACAGCGCTTGGAAAGAAACACGTGGAATGATTTATATTATGGAGAGAGAAGGCTCTTCAAGGAAGAAGGGAAAACACACTCATTCCTCTGCACTTCAGCCAAGCAGAGGGAAAGAAAAGAAGGCGTAATTTGATCAGAGCACCGCCGTGCTCTGGTCCGTCTGCCCTCCCCAGCTCCCCGCTTTGGCTTTATGGGCTGGCCCGGGAGTGGTAACCTCGCTAATTCAATAAATGAACTCTGACAAGCCTAAATGGTTGTTTGGATGGATCCTCTCTCATCCCCCCTCCCTTGCTGCCCAAAACCTCAAATAAAATAAATTAAGTAAAACACGAGACACAATCTGAGTCTTTTACGGCCGCTTTTCTCTAGCGGGAGTCGGGGAAATGCTAATGATACAGAGGCGGCCCTGCCGCCAGGCTGGCGCTGGGCCTGGAGTGGCCAGGCACCTCCCTCCCCTGCTCTGCTGTTTGCTTTGCCTCCCTGGGCTCCAGGTCCTCCCTGCTCCCCGGTCTGGCTGGCGGGGGCGGGGTGGGCTTGCCTATTATTCAGCACACTGCCACGGGTGTCTTCAGCCAATCGGAGGCGATGGCAGCCGCTTGCACCTTGCTGACAGCTGCTGTCAAAATACTCTCACAACCGGTGGCTCGATAATAACTCGAAAATGAGATACAAATGAGTGACTGTGAGTGGGACCGTGCGCCATTCTCCCCCACCCCACCGGCTTCGGAGCGAGCCGGTGGGGAATGCACAGGAATGAGAGATGAGTTAAGCTCTGGCCGAGGTGGGGAGACGGCTTGAAAACAAACCCAACCAAGCCAGCTAGATATGGAAGATGGTCCCCACTCCATTCCCCTTCCAGGGGGTCCCACAGGACTTCAAGAGCAGGTCCAAAAATCCTTCCTGGAAGGGACGCTTGCACACTCAGAGATGCAACTGGATGTGCTGATGCAGTCTCGGAGTGGAAACCACCCAGGAGGGGTCTTTTCTGTCCACCAATCCAGGGAGGCTGCATGGGGAGCCCCAGGAAGAGAGAGAACGCAGGCTCTATCCCAGGATACACAGCACATCGGCCTCCTGCCCACCTCCCGACTGTTTTTCTGTTTTGATTCATCAAGCCAACTCTTTTCCTAAAACTTGGGCTGTTTGTTTCTCCCACGGGGAAGTCAACATTAGCACAACTTGTTTAGAAAAGCACAAACAAGCCCCAGGGAATACACACTGTGTGGTCAGCACTTCTCCAGCTCCCAGGATGGAGGAAGCTTAGAGCAGTGCAGAGAGGCAGGCAAACCTCAGACTTCCTCCTCCTTCCAGGGTCTGCCCTTACCTAGCCTCCACCCCTGCTGTCAGGGGCCAGGTGTGAGAGGCCCAGGCAGGGCCGGGTGCCCAGGTGGGCAGGGAAGCAGGAGCTGTAATGCTCCCTCACTTGAAGGCCTGCGAAATTTCCATACTGACCCAGGAGGTTCGGAGGCCCTTCAAACATCCACCGATTTTTTATTTTTATTTTTTAAACTGTTCTGAGTTCAGCTCGGCTATATTAAGAGAAGCTGAGATGATGGCTCAGGTTGCAGTGAAACAGCACTTTTGCGAACATGCTGTGAATGGGTCTTGGTTTAAATTCAAGGTAGGCAGAGCATACAGTTGTCCCAGGGATGTGTAATCGGGCTGGATTAAAACCTCTTCCACTCGACTCTCCTTCTTCCCCCTCGTTTCCCTACAGAAAGCCTTCATTCCTCCGTCCATGTGTCGGGTAAACATTTAGCTTTTTTCCGCTTGTGTGTGACAATGCACATCTTGAATCACCCCGCCTGTGTCAGCCTTACCTACTTTAGATAGTAAACTCCCATAAAGAAAGGATCAGCCCGGTGTAACTTACTCGGTGAGCTGAGCCATTATCGAAGGCTTTTAAGCGTCACACTTGGAAGGATAAGAGGCTCTCAGCATCCCATGAATAGGTGAGATGCCAATTTGGGGGTTACGTCAAACCTCACCGACAGAGGCCAGGGAAAGGAGGCAGGCTAGAACGCGGGTGCGGGCCCGGGTTCTGCCACTTAACCAGCTACGAGACCCCAGGTGAGGCACTTAACCTCTGTGACCTGTTGTCTCTTCATCTGTGAAATGGTGATATGAATACCTGCCCTGCCCGTGGAGGCTTATGAAAAGAGGACGTGGGAAGATGCACGGAAAAGGGATTGCTGTGTTATGTGGTGGGAATACGGGTGGCTTGCTTTGGCTTCTGCTGAATTTCCCAATCTCTCTGGAAAGAGGTTACTGTGTTTCCCCGAAAATAAGACTGGGTCTTACATTAATTTTTGCTCCAACAATCTACATTTATTCATTTACAAAAATCTACATTTATTCAAACGGTCATGTCTGGCTGACGATATTAACTGCGGCTTATGTTTGGGGTGGGGCTTATATTATGAGCTTCCTGAAAAATCATGCTGGGCTCATTTTCAGGTTAGGTCTTATTTTCGGGGAAACACGGTACTTTTCTAATCAGAAGGAAGAATTTTAAAAGAGTAAAAGTCTGACTTGCTAATAACAGAGAAAGATTCCAGAAAGTTTTATATATGAAACAATTTTGAAATTATATAAAGCGCTGGCGGGGCAGGTAACAAACAAACCACAAAAGCGGTATTGTCCTGGCTTCATTTGATGCAATTCGATTTTTAAAAGGGTTGGCTTTGGAGTTGAAGAACGATGCTGAACAGGGATGGGGGAAGCAAGATGCTGAGAGCCACCCAAAGCTGTACCACAAGTGAACTGCGTTGTGAGTCTGAAGCAGAATATTTCATGAAACCCCCCTCCACACTCTCCCCAGGCAACTGATAAAGCAATGGACAACTGTCTTATTTTGGACACAGTTTTCCTCTGAGTCTAAAGCAAACTCCACACTCAGTGTAGGCAATCTGCCAAACGCACAGTAACACAGGGAAGGAGATAAAAAGAGCCAATAAAGTCACCACTGATTGTGATTTTGGTATATTTCCTTCCAGTCTTTTTTTCTGTGCGTGTATTCGTTTACTCAGTGATCACACTGAATACACTATTTTGATATTCGCTTCCTTCCCCTAATTGTTGGGTGAAAAGTATTCCCCGCCTCAGTCCTATTCCTTATAAACACTTGCTGACGCCTTTCTGGTACTCCATCCATAGTTTAGTTAGCCCATCGTCTCCCACTGATGAATATTAACAGCGTTTCCAACTTTTTGCTGTCATAAACAACCCTTCATGGAAGATCCCTGCAAATCAAAAAATTTGTCCAGGGCCGGCCGAGTGGCGCATTGGTTAAGCGCTGGTTTTGGGATGCCAGCGGCCCCGGTTCGGATCCCACATGAGGGCCAGTGACACTGCCCTCTACAGCTAACAACAGCTCCAACTGGAGCTGGGCTGTGCGAGCCCCGGTGATGGTGTGGGCTGCAGCCCCTGCTGCAGTGGGCTGCCATAGGCTACAGTGAGTGGCCCGCAGCCAGCGTGAGCGGCTGGCAGCCAAGCGTGTGCTGCCAATAGCCGCGGTGAGCGACATCCAGAGGCCAGCGACCGATCTGCCTCATCCGGGAAGAGCGCAATGACGATACCAACAGTGAAGCAACATCCTCCGCAACTAAACTGAAGAACAAAAAGACAGCAACTTGTCTGTTCCCCTTCCCCGATTCCCCAACGCTGTTCCCCTCCGCCAATTCCCCAATAAAATCTTTAAAAAAAAAAAAAAAAATTTGTCCAAATTCCCAATGATCACTTCAGGACAAAACGGGAGAAACAGAATTACTAGATCAAAGAGTAGGGGCATTTTTAAGGGTCTAGGCCTGTGTTAATATGGCAGCCACTGCCGTGTGTGACTACTGAAAATTAAAAGGAAACACATTCATTTTGCTATTTAAGGCTAAATCACATAAAACTGAAATTCAGTTCCTCAGCTGCAGAGCCACATTTCAGGTGCCTGTGGTCGCAGGAAGTTACACAGAATACCGCTGCTCTCGGCACACATCACTGACACCCAGCACGGACTAGCACAGTGGGTGGGCTCCGTGCCCGGCCTCCCACCTGCTCTGGACGGGGCACCATCTTCCTTCTTTCACTCCCCACCTCTTTCTACTTCTTTCTCTCCACATATGTCTTAAGCCAAGATGTCTCAAAACTTCCCAGCAATGTACATCATCCCAAATGGCAGACGAGAATAAATGTACACTTCCAAAGACTCCGCAAGTGGAACTCCAAGTTGTCTTGGTTCATTTGCACATTGCATGTAAACTTTGCGTTCTGCTCCACAACAGGGCTGTTATTTGTGCAAAAACAACACTTTTTTTTCCCTCTATTACGGAGTAAAACATACTTCAAGGGGATGATTCCTGTTCATCTTTTGGTTTAGGTAAAGTCCTCACTTACGTTGTCGACAGGTTCTGCAACTTTATGCTAAATAATATACGACACCAATTTTCCCACAGGCTAACCAATAGAAACAAGAGTTAAGTTCCTACGGCATCTCATCAATGTTGAATGAAACATTACTTGAAGGCCTGCTGTATTATTGTAGAATGAAGACAGGGTACGCTCTCTCTAGCGTAAGAATCCCAGGTTGAATTTGGCCCACCAGCCCCCTGGGAACCCTCCAGGGGATGAGTATCTCTTTTAGAGGGCTGGGTGGTGTATTAAGAAATTAACAGGCGCCAGTGGTGCCTTTTTCCCTTCTTGCTTTGGTTGCTAGGGAGCTCAGACGTAAGTTTAGCGCCTCTTTCCTGAAGTATTCTTCAGTCGGGGAATTTTAACAGAATTTTCTTCTGACTGACATTTTTCTTAAATTTCCACACTGATGAAGGAAGGTCTTAATCCTTCTGGGAATAAGTGAGGAATCTACTTGCAAATATAGAAGAAAAAGAAAATACAAGGAACCTTTACAGATTCCTAGGCAAGGTGTTGGAACCCTGGAGTTCCTTCAGCTCACAGCTTCATTTTCCTGGAAAGGGAAGCAGCCGCACAACTTACTCCTCCAAATGGGGGGAGGTCTGGGCTAGGACTCCAAACCCGTGCTGTCTGCCTGCAGAACCCAAGCTCTGCCTCCAAGTGCTTTGCAGAGGCTCAAGTGGGACACACCTGGAGGGATGAAGTCACAGTTGGGACAGCCCCATGCCCACAGATGTCCCTGAACTCCCTGATACTGGACAAGGACCGTTCCCTTCTCCAAGCCTGCTCTCCTGGCTAAAAGACAAGCCCCGTCGCAGGGGACACCGTGCACAATGGGCCGGCAGCCAGGAAGCCCCATTAACCCGGGCTTCTGCCCAGCGCGCAGTGATAGCTGATATTCATAACGATGACCCAGGGCCCTGCAGGCCCTGAACTGCCTTCTGGATCGTCAAAGATTCAATTACACTCCACTGAGTTCCAATGTTAAGTATATTTTATTCTACTCTAATTCCTTGGAAATCGGCCATCCATGGTTATCGATGGTAGCTCTCCATTAACCCAAGTGGTGGGTCTGCCAGGATGCCCCCATACCTCCATTTGGAGGGGCTAGAGGGAGCTGTGAGTGAACGGAGGACCCCAGAGCCTCGGGGACAAGAAAGGCAGGCGGGGACGACAAAACAGCCAGCTCTGCCACTCCCCACTTTGATCTCCATTCCCTCGTCTGTCAGGTGGGCTGCAGGAGGCCCTCAGAGTGAAGGGAGAACGTGGGGCCGTGAAAACCTGGTAGGGCTACATGGACTAAACTGGAAAGATCGCACAGACACATTTTGGAGGAGCAAAAAAAGCGTAACGATAAAACACGGCACCATTTTTGTCTAATGGACCCAACACGATTGCACGTTACAGATTCACATATGTACGAAACGCATCGAAAGGAAGATCTAAAAGCAGGGTTACCAAACGGATAACATGGATTTCTCTGGGAAGGAGGGTGGCACCGCCTGCACCAGGGGTGACAGTTATCAAAGGGGGTTTTCGCCTACAATCTTTCTTTCAACAAGGAAAATATATTCATGTTTCAGTTGTGCAATTAAATTTTATTTTTTTAAAAGAAAAAAAATACCATAGCAGAGACAGCGCACGCATGCATGTGAACGCTAGCTGCATGCTTAGGGTTTCATAGAGGGTGGACAGGTTTCGTAGAGGGTGGACAGTTTCTATTAGGTTGAATCAAGTAAAAGGGCTCTTCGTGGAGGTCAAAGGTGACCAGATATTGGCATTTTTATATACTTTAACCTAATATCTGTAGGCAGAATAGTACCCCAGTCCACCAGATGGCCAGAGGTGGTTGGAAGGTGGAGAGGAATTAAAACAAAACAAAACCAACAAAAACAGAAAAACCCTGGGCCTTGGGTTTCCATTATCTTCCGCCTCCCAACCTGGCTCAGTGCAGGAGACAGGGGGGATGCAGCCACCCCATCATATAAGATGTTGCTGAGAGCTCAGGGGGGTTTCCCACTGGGGGCCGTGCACACTGCAAAGGCTTAGGCGGCCAAGGCCAAGGCTGCCCTCTGCAGACATCATGTGCAGGGCCCTGATCTGCACCCCACTTGCTGACTTGGGGTCCCAGACTGTGGGGGCTGGCCCTCGCCAGGAACACTGCGAGGCATGGACATTCAAGTGGCTTCGTTTTCTTCTAAGGCGTTTACGGTTTGGATGCTCTCGTGACACCCCACTGAGATGACTGCAGGCAGACAGCCCGGGGATTTTCCGAAGTCTGAGCTGGGTCATCAATGTTCTGAGATGCATTTTACAAGCGGACAGAGGTTAAAGGGAAAAGGGCTGGGCAGAAGGAACAGCCTAATAACCCTGGATCTAACCCCGAGGTCCCATGAGGGAGGCGTGTGAAGTGTCGGAACAAAATGGAATTTTGAGGCCAGCCTAGCCTTTCTGGTCATAATATAACACTAGGCTACAGGTTCCTGAACTTTCTTGGCTCACGGTGCCTTGGTGTCTCAGTGATTTTTTTCGTGGCATCCTTAGGCCAAAAGGAAGACCTAACAGTTCAGTCATAACGTAACCGTCTAAAATAGGTCTAAACAATTTAATATAATAATAGTTGTTGCCCTCTCTGATAGATGTTGTGTTTCTCCAGAAAATCTGAAATATCCTATAGTGCACACTCCTGAGTTCACTGAGGCATCCCGAGGTTCCTCGGGACAGTTTGAGAACCATGGCACTGGGCAAACTGCTTCACTGTCATCAACTCCTTGGATTTTCCCAATCACCCTGACAAGTATGTCCCATCATTTTACGGATTCAGGGTATTTACATGATGTGTCCAAGTCTGACAGCTTAGGTAACGGAGGAGCTGACAGTTACGCCCCAATCTGATGGGCTCCCAGGGCCGCCCCTTTCAGTGGTTCAAGCTGAGTACTGCACGGTTCTAGAGAGCGCCACTCCCAGGCTGTAAGCTAACATTGCTGTTATACAGAATGAGCACAAAGCCTCCAGCTCTAACAGCCCCTTCCACGAGCGGCCTCTTTCTCTGACTTCTCGGATCACTCACGGGGCCTCTGCCCACATCCTTTCCTCAGCCAGTTCAGACGCGCAGGACAAGCTCAAGGGCTCCAAAAGCTTCATTTAACCTTGGTGACCAAGTGGCAACATGACCAACTCCCACAGTGTAAACAGCATAAAGACTGGTGGCATTTCCACCACAAGTGGGCGTGGCGGGGAAAAGGATCCACAGGTCTCAGTGGACCCAAGAGGTATCTCGGACCTGACATGTGGACTATGGTAAGAGTCTACTCACTAGAACAGTTTCTCAACGTAAGGTCTGCTGCCTCTTGGACAGATTTGAGCCTCTGTGTGTGTGTGTATGTGTGCGGGGGTAGGGGCAGGGCTGTGGGGGGAATTAGCTATTTTTGTAGGATAATTTGAAAACTTTCTGTTTGTATGTAGACAACTGAATTTTTAATATGCGTATCACAACAGTGCTGTAAAGAGGCCTGACACCTACTGGTACAGGCACGCTGACCTTAAACCTTTGCAGACCTTGCTGCAGTGGCCAGCGCTTTACTCAGGGTGGGAGTGGACTCTACCTGGGGAGCCCATCTCTACAGGTGCCACCTTACGACAAGACAGCAATTAGGGAGAATGAACAATGAAACACTTTTCTGTTCTCAATTCTAAGAGTAACTAGTTATCCACTCACTGATAATTTCAATAACACCACAGTGCTAACTTTTATTTTTAAGTGAATGAGATGGTCTGACAGAGGCACTACGCGAGGCCGCATTAAAAGGGGCAGCTGATGACTGGCTGCAATTTAGATGAGCAAGACGGTGAACACACTGACCTGGGTCGCTGTTCCCCTTCTGCACGGCCTCGTGCAGACAGGCGCTCTCTGCGTTAGTATCAGGCGCTCTCTGCGTTAGTATCAGGCGCTCTCTGCGTTAGTATCAGGCGCTCTCTGCGTTAGTATCAGGCGCTCTCTGCGTTAGTATCAGGCGCTCTCTGCGTTAGTATCAGGCGCTCTCTGCATTGGTATCAGGCGCTCTCTGCGTTAGTATCAGGCGCTCTCTGCATTGGTATCAGGCGCTCTCTGCGTTAGTATCGCTGGCGTGCACGGTGCCGCGACGGATTACAGATCCGGGCCCGAGGCTCCATCTTTCTACTATTAAAATCCTCATTCTGAAGTTAAGTTTCCGCAAAACCGCATCATCCATCGCACTAAACTAACGTTGTTAATTTGAATTTTATTGATTTTAAAATTTGTTTGTATTTAATTTGGGAATGTGTTTGGGGTGTAGAGTCCTAAGAGAACCATGAGTGTGAGTTGTCAGTTCACTCTCTTACAACTGGACATACTTAGGTCATGTCATAATAAACATATTTACATTTTCGCTGTCGGGGAAGGGCCACAGACCTTTTATTTTCCTTTAAAAGGGCTCTAGGGGGCCGGCCGAGTGGCTCAGTTGGTTAAGAGCGAGCTGAGCTCTGAGCAACAGCAGTTCGATGCCCAGCCCGAGCTGAGCTGCCAACAGGTGGCAGGATGGCTCAGCTACAAAAAAAATAATAAAAAAATAAAAAAATAAAAGGGCTCTGTACACATTACTCAAGTTTGAGAAACACAGGCACAGCCCCTGAGTTTATGAAATGCTCCTTTACGCTATAAAAACCCTTTCAGAGACAATCGTGGACTTGGACTCCTGCACATCACACTGTCCTTGGGGAGGACCAGGAAGAGAAGGCAGCTGGTTGGCAGCAGGGCTGGGGGCAAGAGTCTAGTCCCCTGTCAGTTAGGGCCACCCCAGTGCATTGTGGGAGGCAGGGCTACCCCCAGGAAGAGGCCAAGTCCTCTACCAGTATCACTGACCTTGTCCTTAGAGCCAACCAGACACGGCTGTTAATCTTGCCATTCTACAGGGATAGACACTGAGTCCTAGAGAAGTTGCTACCAAACCAATGACATGCAGACCTGGCCTCTACGTAAGGGTTTTAATGGAGCGAACCTTGTACCCACTTCTTTCTAAACCAAGGCGGTCCCTTCCCTTCCTGGAGTTCACCTTTGTTTCTATAACCCAGCACTTGGCACAGTCCCTGCCTCATTAGAGATGCTCAGTAAATATTTGCTAAGCCCCATGAGTTATTTCTTAACTAAGAAGCAGTGTGTGGAGGACTCCCTTTTCCATGGAAAGCTCCAAGACGTGAGGAGACAGAAGCTGCTCCTATTCGGAAGCCTCCTGAGAATACCCCAGGGCTCCCTGCCGCCTTTCAGCACCCAGGCGCTGGAGACACACAGCACAATTATCAGCGGCAACAAAGAGTCGATTGCTGCCCTCCCAACAGGCCCAGACAAAGCGCGGAGACCCTGTAACTGAAAAGGCACTGAATGGAGAGAGAGGAGGTGTGAGAGCAAGGTTACCGCAGGCTGGGCGACGGCTTCCGGCTGCAGGAAAGGAACCAGGGCGCACAATGCCACCCTATCCTGGGGACTGCGTGTTCTCCCCAGGGTGTCCCATCCCACAGTCTGGGCCTTTGTCACCTCGTCTGGAATCGGTCTGGGAGTGGAGTAAAAGAAAATGCCAGCTGCAGTGGAAGAACCAAATCTATGGAATCCCAAAGAGAGGAAGAAAGCAACAATAAAAAAAAAATCTCTTCTCGATGGTCAGAGTTTACTATTATTTTTTATGGAGGAAAACTCAGTAGGCTTCCACATGGGCTGGTTTGGGGCTGCTTTGGCAGTCGGTGTGGCAGATGGAAACGTAAAAGCTCTAGTGATAAGCGATAAACACCATATTGTTAGGCAAATACCTGCAGAGGCTCACCTACCACAGATGCTACTCCCACGACCGTGGCAGACATCACTAATCAATTACCGTACCATTTCCCGTGGAGCACAGCCAGTCTCACAGCCCTCCACCACAGAATTCCAGCTAGCCATGACCAACAAGGGTTTGTGCTGGCTTGCAAGGTGGAAGCTATCTATGCTTGCTGGCTTCGCCCAACCCTGTCACGGATTCGTTCAACAAAGGCTCTGAGAAGTCACGCAACTGCCCAGGGTGACACAGCAGGTGCAGGGCAGAGCTGGGCCAGATTTCAGGTCTCCCGGCTCCCTGGCTGCTATTCCCCTCACTTGGAAAATCACGCTGGAACCTTTCCAAGCTGACAGCCAACTCCTAATGACTAAAGGACAAGGACAGCGTAAAAAGGGAGAACTCCGGTAACCTGAGTATCTCGCCTAACTGAGTGCTGCTTTGTCCTGTTTTGAGCAGCATCACTTTTACAACATCTGACCATCCCCTGTGGACATACTGGTGGGCGGAGAGCAGCATAATGATAACGGAGGTGCAAAGGGCCTGGAACATCTGACCACCCCGTGGTGGACATATTGGTAGGCAGACAGCAGCAGGATGATAAAGGAGACGCAAAGGGCCTGGAACAGATTTTCTGCAAAGTGGGCCTCTCGAGTGAAGAAAGCACTACCCAACGCCCATCCCCACCATGTCTCTTGGGCCATGTTCCAGGGGATCTTAAACGGGGAAACGTACAATCTCAGAAACGTGGCTTTGTGCCCAGCCTGCAAGACCCAGCGTCTGGAGGGATGAAGGTTGATTAAGAGCCTAAGGGAATTATGCATGGGTTTCTTAGCTCTCAGAAACACTTAAGCAGTGTTTTCTCACACCGCAAACAATTCTGACTCCGTATACTCTACTGCTAACATACTGCGGGGTGGAAGTGTCTCAGAGGGAGTGAGCCTGGCATCTCACTCCATCAGAAGGCCCCTTTATGGCATCCTTAACGAACAGTTGCCTTAGCCTTCATTTGCTTACTCCTGGTGATGGGCAAGTCACTACTGTAAGGAGTGCTCTTTCCTAATCCTTTATAAATTGGGATATTCTTTTTTTTAAATGTTTTATTTTGAGATATAGACTCACATGCAGTTATAAGAAATAATCCATTACCCTTCATCCAGTCTCCCCCAATGCTAACCTCTTAACAAAACTATAGTACAGTATCACAACCAGAAAACTGACATTAATACACTCACTGACCTTCAGGGTTCACTAATTTTATAGGAACTCATTTGTGTGTATATTTAATTCTATGCAATTTTATGACATGTAGACTTCAGTGACCACCAGGCAACCGTGCACAGAACAATTTTATTACAAAGATCCTGCATGCTACCATTTCACAGTCACACCCACCTCTCTCCCTCCTTACCTCCCTAATCCCTGTCACCCCCCTAATCTGCTTTCCATCTCTGTTAATTCTGTCATTTTAAGGATGTTCTATATGGTTTCACTTACATGTGGAATCTAAAAACCCAAACGAACAAACAAAATGAAAGCAGACTCACAGGAACGGAGACCAAAGGGGTGGCTATCAGAAGGGAGGGGGTGGAGCCGACCGAGTGGCTTGTTGGTTAGGAGCTAGCTTGGGATGCCAGCTCTGAGCAGCAGGGCCCTGGTTCGGATCCCACATATGAGGGCCAGTAACACGGCCTTCTACAGCTAAGATGGTGAACAATAGCTCCACCTGGAGCTGGGCTGCTGTGAGTCCCCGGGACGGCATAGCTGCAGCCCCTGCTGCAGTGGGCTGCCATAGGCTACAGTGAGAGGCTGGCAACCAGTGTGAGCTGCCAAGAGCCACTGCGAGTGACCATCCAGAGGCCAGTGACTGATCTGCCTCATCCGGGAAGAGTGCAATGATGATACCAACATGGGCCAGTGAAGCAACGTCCTCCGCAACTAGACTGAAGAACAAAAAGACAGCAATTTGTCTGTTCCCCTTCCCCGATTCCCTTACGTTGTTCCCCTCCCACAATTCCCTAATAAAATCTTTTTTTTTTTTTTTAAAAAAGGGAGAGGTGCAGGGATGGGTGGAAAAGGGGAAGGGATCTTAGTCAATATCACTGTGATAAGACTGCACGGTGACAGGTAGTTACCATTGGGTTGTCGGAAAAGTCATGATGTATTTTTCTATGTTTTTCGTTGCAAAAATGTGTCATTACTTTTCCAACGACCCAACAGAATTAGTGGGATGATTGTATTGTAAGGTACAAAACTGTCGAATCACTACATGGTACACCTGAAACTAATATAACTAATACTGTCTACCAGCCATACTTAACTTTTTTTTAAAAAAGGAATGTTATACAAATGGAATTACGCAAAATGCAACCTTTTGGGATTAGCCTTTTCCACTCAGCACAAGTCTCTAGAGATTCATCCAGGTTGTTGCATGTACCAATAGTTTGCTGTTTTTATTTTTAGCTTAGGACTTATTCCATGGATGGACCACCGTTCATGTAACCATTCACCCACTGAAGGACATCTGGCTGTTTCCAGTTTTGGGCTATTACAAATAAAACTGCTGTGAACATTTGTGTGCAGGTTTCTTATTTTCCCTGTCTCCCCTGCCTCCTTCCTCTCACCTCTTTCCCTCTCTCCCCACTCCTGCTCTTTCCCTTTTTTGGTAACAGTTCTGTTGAACACAATTCACCCATTTAAAATCTACAAGTCAAGAGTTTTTAGTATGTTCACAGAGTTGTGCAACCATCACCACAGTCAATTTTTGAACATTTTCATCAGCTTGAGAAGAAACCCCATATCCTTTGGCTATCACCCTCCAACTCCCCTACTCCAGCCACTGGCAACCACTAATCTACTTTCTTTCTCTCCCTATTGGCCTCTTCTGGACATTTCCTATAAATGGAATCACACACTATGTGGCCTTTTATGACAGGTTTCTTTCACCCAGCATCATGTTTTCAAGGTTCATCCCTGCTGTAGCCCGTGCCAGGACTTCCTTCCTACTTGTGGCAGAATAACATTCCGCTGCATGGACGGACCACATTGGGTTTATCCACTCCTCAGCTGACGGAGGTGTGTATAGGTTTGTGTGTGGGTGTAAGTTTCCATTTCTCTGGCACAGACGCCCAGGAATGCAGTCGCTGGTTCACATGGGAAGGACCCAAGTCTGTGAGAAAACTGCCCGGACTCTTCTCCAGAGGGGCTGCACCATTTCACATTCCCACCAGAAAGGTCTGAGCGATCCGATTTCTCCAGACCCTCGTCAGCATTTTGTGTTCCTCCTGGGTTTTCCTTTAGTCATTCTGATAGGCGTGTATGTTCACTTGTTCTCACTCTGAGCAGAAACCCAAGTCTCAGGAACACGTGCTAGGAGTCCCAGTCCTGCAATCTCGTCTTGGGCTTTCATGCCTTTTGTAGGCTGGCCAGCCCTGGGCCCGCTAACCCGACACAGTCTGCTTAGTTCATGCTTCTCCCCCAGAAACCACAGGCCCCATATCAAAAGCTCGATTTCATGGGTAGGGGGTGGGGCATCTAGGATTTGGACCACGTGATTTTGCTGGGCTGCATTCCACAGCTGGCCAATGGGAACCCTGGGGTCCATTCAGAACCCCAGATCTTTTTTTCCCCCCCAAAGCAAGATGGTAGCCAAGGATGCCTACTTTCCATCTTTGGGACATTCCCTTAATGGAAGAATTGACTCCTTGGTATTCTTTTTGTTCCTGCCTTATAATTGTAATTGTTTTTCCAGGTGGGCCCATCTTTTCTTAGAATGTAGTGATCCTGGGGGCAGGAGTGGGCTCTTTAAAGCTGGCACGTGTTAGCGCACAGTAAGCGTGCCTAAGTATTTGTAGAGTGGCCTCGATAAGCATCATGACATGCATGCACCTCTCAGAGGTGATGACTGCTGAAGATAGGCCTATCATACGGGCTGAACAGATATGCGCATGGGTCCATCAAAGGGTTAAGGAGGCATGGCTCTCTTCCTGGAGTGTGTGATGGGAAAGGAGGTGCAGAAAGTGTGACCTGGAGTGTGAACCCCCGTTTGGCACTTGCTCAGGGTTTTATGGCTGGGGGGCTACCTGCCTGGTGACACCATGAGCACAGAAGCACCACAGGCTCTGCTGGGGGGGCCTTCGGTAAGGGCTGTGCAAACGTCGTAGGCGTGGTCAGCAGTGCGTGGGTCACATGGCAGAGAACACGCCAACAGGAATACGGATACAGCGATGTCAGGGCTGCAGCCAACATCCAAGGAGCTCAGAGGTGGCCGGTAACCAGAGGCGTTCCCGACAGGAACGTGCACAGGAATCCCAAACACAGACACAGCGTGTGGACAGGTCAACCGAGAACCACAACTTGGCCATTGCCACCGTGGCTAGTGGTAGTGTGTGGCGCATTGTAGACCAGGAAAGGGCGGGCGTGTGGAGTGGGGCTGATGCCTCCTTCGGGCGGCCCAGCCCCGAAATGTGGCCTATCTCCCAGCCAGTGGCCGAGGACCGAGATACAGGCATTCCTGTCTCCATCCCCGTCCTCACTGAAGTTGTCAGTGGGCCTCTCCAAACGGACTCCGCACCCCACTTCCACTGCTGACACCTGGTCAAACCCCAATCACCTCTGGCCCAGGTGACCGCGAAAACCTCCCTGGGGTTCTCCTCCCATCCACTCTGACCCCGCTTCTCCCCACAAGACCTTTCACCAACATGTCAGATCCACCCCTCCCTCTGCTGAGAGCCTTGATGCTGGGGCATAAAACCCACAGGCCTGAGGTGCAAAGCACTGAGAACAGCCCAGGCGGGCCTGAACAAAGACACCCGACGCCCAGCGATAACAAAGCCACGGTAATTAAGACAGTGCGTATTGGCACAGGGATAGACAAATAGCCCCGTGGAACAGATTGGAGGGCCCAGAAGCAGACCCTCGCATCCACAGTCACCTGATTTATGACAAAATCAATAGAGCAGAGCAGAGCAAAGAACGGTTTTTGCAATAAATGATGTCGGGCCCATTGAATATCCATGTGGGGGAAAAAAAATGCCCCTTGATCGCTACCTCACGCCATACACAAAAATCAATTCCAGACGGACTGTATACCTAAATGTGAAAGGTCAAAGCTTTCAGAGGGAAACACAGAAGGCTATTTTCATGAACTTGGAGGAGGCAAAGGTTTCTTAAATAAGACACAAGAAGTTCTAACCACAAAGGGAAAACAATGACAATTTGACAATATTAAAATTAAGAGCCTCTGTTCATCAAAGGACACCATTAAGAGGCACCATTAAGCTACCCACAGAATGGGGGAGAGGGGAACGCCAATCAGACAGCCACCAAAGAACTTGAATCCTGAATATATGCAACTATATAAAAAGGGACTAGAAAATTAATAAGAAAAATTAGTAAGACAAAAATCAGACAACCCAGTTTTCAAAAAATGGGCAAAAGACTTGAATAGGCATTCCACAAAAGAGGATATCCAAATACTCATTAACCTATGAAACAATATTTGATTTCCTTAGCCATCAGGAAGTGCAAATTCAAACCACAATGTGACGATGCCATTATATACCACCAGAATGGCTGCAAAGAGAAAAAAGGGCAATACCAAGTGTTGATGAGGACAAGAACACAAACTAATGGTGGCAGAGCAAACTGACACACCTACTTTGGGAACCCAAGTTTGGCGATACTGACTAACGCTGGCCCAACCTAGCAGTTCCTCTCCTACATGGACACCCTATAGAGACGCCAGCACATGGTCACGGAAAGACACACACAAGCATGTTTGCAGGAGCGTTTTTCGAAAATAGACAAAACACTGCAAACCACCCAGATGCTCACCAGTAAAAGGGATGAATGTACATCGGTATACTCACACAACGGAAGACCACACGGCAACGAGAATGAACCCAGTACCACTCCAAAGCAACAACATGGAGGAATCTCACACACACGGAAAACGCTGAGCCGAGAGGCCAGACACCAAAGAGGACAGACAGTCCCCGGCCAACAAAGTACTGATGCACGATTTTTTGACTTGACGATGGTGAGAAAGTGATCCGCATAATAAATTACATGAGTCCCACAGTTTATTGTAATCGAGGCTTTGTGGTAGATGATTTTGCTCGACTGCAGGCCGATGTAAGTGTTCTGAGCATGTGTGAGGCGAGGCTAAGCTGTCATGTTTGGGAGGTTAGTTGTATTAAATGCATTTTCAACTTAGGACGTTTTAAACCTAACGATGGGTTTACTGAGACGTAACCCCCTTGTAAGCTGAGGCCCATCTGTATGCCATTTACATCAAGTACAAAACCAAGCAGTGCAAACACATGTTTTTAGAAGTCGGGAGAGTGGTGAGAGGGGCGGGGTGGCGGGGGGTGACTGGAAGGGGATGCGGTGCAGGGGACGGGCTGGAGACGTTTTGCTTCTTGAGCTGGGCGCTATTACACAGGGGTGGCAAATCTGTGGCCACTCACCAAGCCGAAAGGATTGGCATCCTTTTTTGTAATAAGTTACACGTCCATAAAAACGTTTAAATAACACCCAAAGCCCTCCCCATGGCTCCCAGGATCAGGCTCTTGTCTCCCCATCTCATCTCCGGCCTGTCCCTGCCCCTGCTCACCCTGCCCGTTTCCCCTACAGGCCAAGCTCATGTGCCCACCATCCCGAGAACCTCTCGTCCTGTCCTCACGGGGTCACGGGGGCTACAGCCTTACCTGTAACCTTTGCATGTTTTAAACGAGGGGCAAGAAACAATACCGAAGCTGTGTAACTAAAACTCGAAGGCAAGACCCCCAAACCCCGTCTCCACGGAGGCCCTGTGTTTAATTTAGTTCATGGCTCAGCACACTTTCCCCATAAGGGGCCAGAGACCCAATGGTTTATAGGCTTGTGGGTCATTTGGTTTCTGACCAAACAACTATTCAACCCTGCCAGTGGGGTGTGATGCAGCCCCAGACGATACGAAAATAAATGACTGGGTGTGATACATTCTACGTAGGGTCTCGCTGGAGCAGTGAGTGTGTGGGGGGCATCTGGGGATGGCCTCGGCCTCCTAACCTTAAACTTGGCCCAGGGTTTCCTCTCCCCGACATACCCCTTCTTAACCGCTCTGGGCTGGCTCTCAGGAGCTGCTCAAGGCTGTGTTTTGCTGAGCTGCCTTGAGAAGCCTGGTGAACAGCCAGCAGCCCCATCCGGGCCTCAGGAGAGCAGATGACAGGTCTCATGGCTCACAGCTTTTGGAAAAGTACTGCTGACAACCAGGCAGTGATCCCCACAGCTGGGCATGGGGGCGGAGGGGGGGACGAGGTGGGAGCAAGTGAGAGGCACTCGGCAGGCAAGCTGTGCTCAGCCTCCCTCCAGCCAGGGTCATGGTCACTGGGAGAGGAAATGAGGACGAGAGGAGGCCAGGGACAGACAGACGCTGTCCACAAAGCAGGCACAACAGGTGCACTGGGGACAGGAGATGCAAGCTGTGTAATTAAAGCCTGCAGACACCTGTTGTGAACTCGCCCATTCACACCCCTAGCAGGTGGCACACACCTTGGAGGAAGAGACCAACAACAAAAAAAAAAACACAAAAAAACAAAAAAGAGGCTCAGGTGAAAAGCTCTTCCTCTGTAGCCTGCATGCAGCCTAGGGACGGTTCCAGGGAGGGGGCTGTAGAGTGAGAGAGACCTGGGCCAACTCCTTAGCTCTCTGTGTCTCCCATGCCCCGTCTTTATCAGGACTCCGTGGAGTAAGGCTCTGTGCAGTGGGTCTACGTGCGCAGCAAACCTTTCCTGGGCACCCCCTCTGCATCAGGGCCCTGCGGACACAGGCAGCGGACTAGACTGCAGTCTGGGGCTACATTCAACAAGCGCACAGGACAGCACTCCAAGGGCAGCTGTGAGGAGCGCTAGGTGGACAGTAAGAGGGGCTACCAGAGAACAGGACAGGCCAAGCTTCCCCGCCTGGGGGTCGGGAGTGAGCCAGTGGAGGGGTGAGCTGAGGGCATCACTTTGAACAGCAATTCCGAGCTCCTGAAAACACTGATCACCCAAAGAAAGCACAGTATTAACAGCTGGGCACCGCACTGGGCATCTCACATATA
This sequence comes from Aselliscus stoliczkanus, assembly GCA_033961575.1. Classification (NCBI taxonomy): domain Eukaryota; kingdom Metazoa; phylum Chordata; class Mammalia; order Chiroptera; family Hipposideridae; genus Aselliscus; species Aselliscus stoliczkanus. The sequence goes on from CM066736.1 coordinate 8,975,187, forward strand.
CTGAGCTGTCTTTATCACCTAGCTGTTTGGCAGGCTATTGTCCCTGTTCTACAGATGAGGAAAACTGAGGCTCAGAGAAGGAAAGTGACACAGCCCAGGAAAAAGGGCAACTGTCTGGAACCCATGCGGTCTATTCCAAGAACTGGCCTCCCCCACCTTCTACCTCGTCCAGACTTAAGAGCCATCTGGATGTTTTTACATCATCCTCAGAGGGCAAGTCTGTCTGAAGCCTGTTCCCCAGCAATGATCCACAGCGGTCACTAGTGATAACAAGGACACCAGACAGGCTTCCGTGAAATGCCTCCCCTCCTATCAGTCTGCACGTCCCTCCTCTTACTGAGCCTGGGGGCCCGGGGGAGATAGGCAGGCATCATCTCCAGTCCCATCCTGCAGAGGGGGAAACTGAGGCTGGCCAACTGCCAAACTGCACTCTGGCGCCAAGCCCCCTGGTCTTCCTGTTGCTCTTCAGCAGGCTGATTACATCATTTGCAGGGCCCGGTAGAATATGAAAACTTAGGGCCCTGTGTTCAGAAGTTAAGGCTTTTTAAGATGGTGAGAGCAGAGCATTAAGCCAAGTGTGGGGCCTTTTGTGATGACACAGGTCACGTTAACAGAACTTCTTTCCTGGAAGATTGCTGCCTTCTAGAAACCCTGGTTTGAGCCGCCTGATGTCTGGAGAGGATGGCAGGACGGGAAAGCAGGGAGGCAGGGGCGTGCTCAGGAGAAACAAGAATATGCTGCCGAGGACTTTCATTTGGCACTGCTGTTAGTGACCCAGGCTCTGTGAGCCTCAGACCTGCCGCGGGTTCAGAGCCCGCAGCCAGCGCTTCTGTGTGGCCTGACACCCACTGCCATCGCTAACGTTTATTAACTACCTGCTCTGTCCCAGGCACAGCACTACGCGGTTCACATGCATAAGCTCATTTCATCTTTTCAACAGCCCTGGAAGTGGCCACGTGGGGAGGAGCTGGGTGCCAGTCGGAGCCGTCTGAGGACCCAGTGGAATTTGGGCTGCCGAGCTGGTCTGTTCGCCGGGAAACGGCGAGATGAGAACTGCCCCACGGGGCTGTTCCGATAAATGGACATCTAATAACGCAAAGCAAAACTTTAGCACACAGTGCTTGGCACAGAGGGTGGCCCTGAACACTACGCTCAATGATAACTATAAACAGTATAATTTATTACTATATCATTATCATAAATCACAACACACGATATCTTTAGCATTTTACGCCAGGGGAGACCGAGGCCCAGAAAGCGGGTGGCAGAGAGAGGAGGCGGCTGCCTCCTGACTCACCGCTGTGTCTGCCTTCTGACTTTTCTAAAGGGTGAGCCTCGAGCTGTCCCGGACGATGATCCCACAGAAACGTGCCGGTGGTCTCCAGGCTAACGCTGCCGCCCCAGCTCACACGCAGGCCCCGAGCGGGCGGTCTGGAGGACCTGACCACGCGCTCCCCGAGCCCTGCACGCGCGCCCACACCCCCCTGCACGCGTGCCCACAGGTGTGTCACCGCCTGCCAGACACTGCCGCGTTCCTCCCTGGGCCTCCACAGAGTGAACTCCTCAAGAGACGAGCCTGTGTCTCTCCTGAAACGGCTGCGTGGTGGGCGCCTAGCACAGTGCCTGGTACAAACGACACTCGTGGGAAGCACTAAAATGATCTGGGCAACGACAGTGACTTCTAGACCTGGGAGCAGGACCACAGGCTGCAGAGAGGCGTGGCTCCAAACCAGGGCTCGGGGTCAGACACTGAACTCTACACCCCGGCTCAGCGGTGTGGTCCAGGCAGGACGCTCCATGTCCTCGGATCTCCAGTTTCCTTCTTCATGTCCCTCCATCGCCTCTTTGCAGGGCTGCTGTGTGGCTTTAAAGGAGGTACCACACAGGACAGAGCCCGGCACACAGCAAGCACTCTGTAACAGGGAGCTGTGATTTTGATAACACCCAGTAGGACAAGCCCGCAAAACCTGCCTGGCAAAATGGACCAGACCCTGAACTATGCCCCTGGCTCTGACCTGCGCTGGCCACTGGCTTTGTCTGAAATCGGGCCTGTGGCTTCCCGGACAAGCCTGTCTCCCTGAGAAGGTTCACAGTGACCCCTGCTGGCCGCCCTCGGAACTGCCTCAGTCCCCGCAGGGTGAGTGAGCGCATAACAAAGCAAGGTGAGCTCTCCCAGGAGCCTGTCTGTCTCCAGGGGTTGATGAAAACTCGCGGCAGAACAATGGCAGGGAGAAGCGACGCCGCTCGTAATTATGCTCGGTGGACACTAATTCCCTGTCTTCTCGAAATAAATTTAAACGTGAGATCAAACCAGGCGCTTCTCCCTTTCCGTCGCGGTCTTTTGTTCCCTGGATAAGTGTCATCCCTAAATAGACTGCGGAACCAAGTGAAACTGTCATTTCCACGGGATGCTATTTCCTGATCAACACGTGCTGTTCGCAGCAATCCCGTTTTGATCTGGCAGTTCTTAAATTGGGCTCCTTCTAAGGAGCGGAAGGATGTTATAATAAAACAAGCGGACGCGTGAGGCTAAGGGGCTGGATCTTATCGTCACGGCGACCTCACTCACCTCGTACACTTCTTGACTGATCTCCCTGGCTGCAGGGAGATGGAAAACATCTCCCCAGGGTGTGGTCCCCATCTCACCAGGCCATGCCCATGCCGGGGACCCAAGTTCATGGCTAAGGCCCTGCTAATCAAGACCCGGTGGGTGTGCATCTTTGCATGGGCCCCGCTGACCACGTCTGCTGAGGAACTGTACACCAGTGTATGATTTATTGGGTTGTCAGAAAAGTCATGATGCATGTTTTCTGTTTTGCGTTGCAAAAATGCGTCATGACTTTTCTGACAACCCAATAGCATGGAGGGGAGAAGGAAAAGGGGTTTTTGAGGCAAACCATCCAAAGGGCCCCCCCATTCTCCAAACCACCGAGAGAGTGCAAAGAGGTAGATTTCACACAAAGGTACTTTTCTCTAGTCTCCAAAATATAGGAACTTGTCATTTTGCAACCACAGTTGACCTTGCAAGATGCTAATTGGCAATTCTAACAGGGACTTGGTTTTCCGGATACTCCTGCTAGAACTTGACAAACAGGTTAAATGGACAAGGCCTAGTGCGTGGAGCCCTTCACGTTCGCCCATGTAGATTCCCAGAGCTCTCTTAGATCGCAGCCAAGCCCGGATGAGCTGCTTGGCTGGGGCTCATTTCATCTGCTGTTACACTCTGAGGGCTAGACGGCCTGTCTGTGTGCCACCCAGCACACGCCTGGGGAGTGCCTTGGCTTTAAACATTTCCCCCTCTGCCCTTCCATGAAGCCGCTGCATGCAGGGCTCGGTGCTGTGTGCCACCTGACTTAATCTGATGAAGTGAACAGTGTGATGTACCATGCAAACTCGTGGCCCTAGGGCTGTCTCTGGTCCACAGGGTTTGATTTTAGAAAGCAAATTAGTTGACAACTTTCCCCCCTAAGAATTCGGATTGCCAGTTTCTTTTTCAAAACGTCGGGAAAACAGGTCTGATGAAATCGTGCTCCTGCATGGCACCCATCGCGCGTGGTCCCTCACCTGCCTGCCTTGAGAGATCCCCCCCTAACAGCTGCTGGACTGCATTATTTGTGGAGGTGAGTCATCCTCATTTTGAAAGGGGCACTCCACAGACAGCCATGTAGACAGCAGTCCCCAACCCTGGCTGGACGTTAGAATCCCCTGGGGAGCTCTGATCAAAATACCAATGTCTGGGCCCCACCTCTGACCAAGGGCATCTAACTGTCTGGGGTGGGGCCTGAGCAAAGGAAGGTGTACGTCACCAGGGGGTTTGAATGTGCCGCCAAGGTGGACCACTGGCTTCACCAAAGGAGTGACTTGGCGGGAGGGACAGCTGACGGGGATGGAAGAGACCGGCCGCCCTTTGTCGTCTCGCCTCTGGATGGGAGCCTGGCTACTTCGACTGTTTTCTGCACAGTGCTCTGGACAGCAGTACCCGAGGTTAAGGGAGATAAACCAAATGCAGCCGAAAGATGACCTTTGAAAGAGCGCCGCGTGGCCTTTCAGAGCCGCCTTCCCGCAGGTTCCCCTCCCCATCCCCAACACAGCGTCTGGACCAGACGGGCGCCTCTCACCTGAAGAGCTCGCGGACCTCCCGGCTGTCAGCCTGGAAGGGGATGTTTCGCACCAGGATCTTGGAGGTGGTCTGCTTTCTGGGAGCTTGTTTCTTCCGGGCGGAGGTCAGGGCTGGCCTGGAGGGTGGGGAAAGGGGCCGGGTCACTCGGGGTGTTGGCTGCCGCTGCCTTACTTACACTGACTGCACCGCCCCCCACCCAATGCGTGTCTTCCGTTCAGGTGAGGGGTTTAGGGGTCAGTGTGGGCGAGGCTGAGATGAGCAGGGAGGAGGGCCACAGCTACCGCCTCAGAGCGGCTGTGGGTGTCTGGTCGTCACCTCCCATCCCTGCGTGTCTCCTGCCCTTCACCTGAGACGCTCAGGGACTTGAAGAAAGGAACCCCGATGAGGGTGAGGCCGCTTTCTCACCAAATCCGGTCTCCTCTGCCTCTTTCCAGGGGCAGAAAGACCCTGGCTGGTCCAAAGGTCTTGTTGGAGACCTTTCATCACTCACCCGAGGGGCATCATGCAATTTCTAACCATGGGGATGGGCCGGGGGTGAGAGAGCAAACTCTCAGCCTGAGGGCCAAGGCCCTCCGGAATGCAGGCCTACCCCTCCTGTCCCCCTGGGAAACCTCCCCTCCCCCAAGCAGGGGAGGGTCATGAGCATGGCTGTGAGTTAGTCCAGAGTGAAAGCCTAGGCAGCCATTTAGGATCTGTGCGATCTGGGCAGGTTCCTCGGCCTCTTTGGGCCTCCGTTTCCTCAACTGTCGAATGGGCCCAATAACAGTGCCAACCTCATCATATTGTTTGAGGATTTCATGCAAGAGGCCCTGTCAAACATGGTGCATGCCACGTGACAAACGCTCAGTGAGTGGCCGCTACTGTTATCATGAGTATCATTATGGTTCGCTTCCTTTCAGTCTGCCCCACGCTGCCTCCTCAGAGGTCTTCCCTAAGTACCTCCACTAAAATAGTAAGCCCCCGCTTTGTTTTTCTTCCTGGCACTCGTCACGGACTCCCAGCCTATGACATGTTTAATCATGTTTCTCTTCACCGTCTGTCCTCCAGGGCTGCGCTAAGACAGTAGCCACTAGCCACATGTTAAATCTAAATGAAAATGAAACGAATTCAAAGTTCAGCTCCTCAGTTGCTGGGGTAGCCAGTCTCTAAGACGGTCCCCAGTGTTCCCTGCCTGTTTGTCTGCGTGCCCTTGTGCAGCGTAGGGGACATGCTGTGTTAGGACACATCTATGTGACCAGCAGAAGACAAAAGAGGCAATGGTGTGACTTCTGGGAGGACACCCCAGCTGAGCCTTCGGATGAGCCTGCAGCCCCGGCTGACACTGAGTACAGCTCGTGAGCGACTCCGAGGCAGAACTACGCAGCTAAGCTGCTCTGAACTTCTGCCCCACAGAAACTGTGAGATAATAAATGTTTGCTGTCTTACGATGCTGTATGTGGGGATACTTTGTTATGTAGCAGACAAGCTCAAATGCCACGTGTAGCAAGTGGCTAGTTTACTGGACGGCACAGCTATGGAACATTATAGAACCTTTCCTTCACTGCCGAAGGGTCTGTCATTGCCCTAGAATGTAAACGCCATCCCCGGCACCTGGGGAGGGTGTCTGGTGCGCTATAATTGATGTGAGTTTTTGTTGAATAAAAGAATGACTGCATGAGCACTGGCTAGGAACTGAGAACTTGCAAAGTGACTTCAGCCTGACCCACTAGAGACACGGGACTGAAAAGAAAGATTGCCACAGCTGGCTGAGTGCTCGTGTGCCAGACGATTTTTGCACAACCTCCAGCCATCACCTTTGCCTTTCCAGGCAGTCACCTGCCCAAGGTCACACAGTTTCTGCATTAGAACCCGAGGCTGTGGGGCTCAGAGCCGGGACTCCCACTCTTACACCACAGCTCAGGAGTCCCCACAAGGCTTCCAAAGGTTCTTGTACCGGGCCACCTTGTCGCTAAGGATCCTCGGAGTGGCACAGACTGCGATGGGTGAACCATACCAGAGGCGGCCCAGGCTGGATTCTCAAGTAGCGTTAAAAACCAGAGAAGGAAGAAAAGCAGCAGCTTGTTTGCTCAATGACCACCACGAACGACCAAGTTGCTGAAAACTACCAAATAAATACCGTAAACCAGCCCTAGGCTAGTTTGAGGTGGTCATTTCATCCCCAGAGGCAGGTGGATGACAATGACAACAATAATCAGGGCTTACATTGGGCGCGTGCTGTGTGCTGGGCACTGTTCGAAGCACCTCAAGTGTATTAGTTCATCTAGATGTACAAGTAGGTAGAGAGGTTGGGGCAAAACTAAAATTCCAAAATTCTAAGATAAATAAATAAAGCCCACTGCTTCAGAAGACCAGTCGTCGGGGCACACTGGTCTGTTGCCATCTCTACACCTACCGAATCTCTTTTAAATTAACTGGAGGCCGTCTCTGGGCACTGCTGTCCGGCTCCAAGAAAGAAAGCCCCATAAACTCCAAGAAAGCAAGCCCCATAAAGTGAAACATCTAGGTTTCAGAGCTCCTGGTTCAGCCAAAGCACCGGCAAGTCCCAACTCTCCCTTGGTTTATTTACGCGGTCAAGATGAGTGGGATCTCTTGTGCCTCCTGTCCACGATCTTTTCGTTACAATACACGTGCATTAACCATTGACTCAAAGTACTGGCCTGCTCCCAGTTCATCAGGGAAACGGTGTCAGAGTTGGCAAGTGTGATGCCACCTGAATTAGGAAGAGGGGTTCACGTGGAGATGATGGTAAAGGGCTGTGAGATGTCCCGCAGAAGGAACCCACTGGGATTAAAGGGGAGGGGCAGTGAAGACTCACTTGGTGGCTCGTTCTGAGATCCTCACCTCCAGCTTGTGGCCGTCCACGATGTGACCCTGAGAGAGAGGACAGAATGGCTGGGTCCTGTCCTCTTAGAGACACCCACCTGGACCCCTCCCTTCATCAGAGAGGGCTCCAGCTGAGGGAGCGGAAAGGAAACTTCAAAGGAGGGTGCTGACTGCTCTCAGGCAGAGGGCCTCGCTGGAATCGAGGGCAGAGAGCGGCTTTTCCTGGAAATGGCTCACCTGGAGCCCAGGCAGCAGCTGGTGGCCACAGGGACCCAGCTTCCAATGCTCTCTTGAGCTGTGAGTGCTCCCTGAGCTGTATGCCACTCGAGGGGCGCAGAATTTTCCATTGTTTATAAGCATCCTCAGGCCGAGTTAACCCCTTTGGTCCGGCATGCAGAGAGTTCAGTTTAGTTTGTATGCTCTTATAAAAAATAAAATCTAAGTCACGTGGTACTTAGTGGTACAGAGTGGTAAAACTGGCATATGAGCAAAATTACCCTTGAAAATCCCTTAAATTGCCCATAAATATATAGGATCCATAGCTTTGCCTAAATAATTCTTTGTGGCAAGGTGCACCCAGGTACACACACAGCGAGGGACAGAACAGAACACTGCATGTGCACAGGTGCCAAGTGGCATCTGACGGAATCTTGCCCTGTATGGAAATGTGCGGAGCTAAAACCCAGTGAAATAGCCAAGTTGGAGTTCCAGTGTCTGATAAAAACCAGGAACAAATGGGCCGGCCGAGTGGCGCGGTGGTTAAGTGCTGGTTTGGGAAGCCAGTGGCCCGGGTTCGGGTCCCACATATGAGGGCCGGTGACACTGCCCTCAAAAAAAAAAAACCCCAGCAACAAACAAAACAGAAACCAGAGATGTGGCCTGGCTGGGGCCACCTTCCTGTGTGGCAGCAACTGGCCAAGGCCAGGAAGTGGCTTCTCCTTAGACGGGGCAGGGGCGCCCCTTCATCCCCCCGCCCCCCGTCACAGCTGAGTTTGCGAGCCCTGGTGGAGAGCAGAGAGCCCTTCAAACTGAGAGCAGAGGCCCCAGGGGCCATCGCATCCTCATCATTCTACCAAATTTAACTCAGCCCTTCGTGGAGTTGCCTTGAGCTAAGGGAAGGTCAAAATTCTACTAAAACAATTGTATGGGCCAAGTGCCTGGTTATATTTTTGATGACCCCCAAGGCCTTTCCCTGGACCAGGAGTCAGTCGCCTGGAGGGTCCTATACATACGTGAAGCTCTGTATGGGTGCCCTTTCCAGCATGTCCAGCCCCGCCTGCCTCGCCCTGGCTTATAAACTTGGCCCGTTTCAATGCTCCTTTACCCTCACTTGTGCTCGGCAGGCCTGTGCCCCCTTCCGTACAGTGCACAGATGTGTGACATGCTGAATGTGGTTGAAAGGGCTCCCTGGACCCCCTTCCATGAACTCGGGGTGTTGGAGCCTTTCCTAGAGGTACAGTCAGGAACGCCCAGCTGTTCTGGAAACTGTCCTGAAGCAGAACTCCGGTCCTTCCCAAGGGCACTCCAGCCCCTCTGATGGCCTCTCACACCCTTTGTGCTGAGTTCCAGTTCTTAGGAGGCCCAGCCGGTGTGGCCCCATCCCTCCCACACACACCCTGGCCCTGCTACCCTGGCTTCTTTCTGTTCCTTAAACACAGGAAGCTCACTCCTGCATGAGGCGCCCTGCTGCCTCCGGCCCTTGGCTTCCTACCTCCTAGACTGCAGCTGACTCCATCTTGTTAATTAGGTGTCAGCTTATTGTCACCTCCTCAGAGAAGGCTCCCCTGACCACATAACGTGAAGCTGCCCTCCCCCCGTCACAGAGCCTGCTTTATTCCCATCCAAGCTCTTCTCACGACCATGTGTCTTTATTCAGAGCTCCACTTCGCCCGTCTCCCCCAGGCCTAGCACAGCGCCTGGCACACATCAGGTCCTCAATGAAAAAGCTGTGGACTGAGGGACACGCCATCGGGCCAGGCGCTGAGGAGGGGTCTTCGTTTTTCTTGAGCCACAGTCCCCTAGAGAACTGGAGACACGTGGACTTATCCACATTTCCATTCTGTTTCGGGGTTGACAGCCACCCCCTCCCCCTGCCGCCAGGTGACTGTTGAGCCTCGGCTGAGAATCCCCACTTTACCTGGAGCTGCTTGAGTGCTTTCTGGGCCTGCTCTGGCTTCCTGTATTCCACGAACCCAAACCCCAAGGACAGCATCGCTCCTGGAAGAGAGAGGTGGGAATCACACCGTGTGGCAGGTGGGCAGAAAAAAAAGAGTGAGCCGAGGCCAAGTGCGAGGCCAAGTGCGAGGGCTCTGACGGGCCCCCGCCCTCCACTTCGGGCCCTTTCTTCATACCCCTCTTCACTCCCTGAAAGACCTCTGCTCCGGCTTGCCATTTATTACTAGTCATCTTGAAGAATCAGCCAAGGAGGTTATATAGCCACCACCTGAGGCCCCGTTGACTATTAATTAACAGATGATTGACATGATAATTAACTTCATAATAGAATTCCGCCTTTGGGAGGGAGAAGGAACTAACAGGGATGACCATGGCCATGACAGGCGGCAAAACCTCCACCTAGGCAGGCAGTCCCCTGCTGCCATACATAATGCATAAGATGAATATATGCATGAGCGTCCAACGCACCCAAGGCTTACTCTTTACAAGTCCATACGTCTAACCGGCCAATCGCATTTGGTTCCTGGGTTTCAGACACAAAGTCGGGAGTGGGATGGTGATGGTGCTATTCAAACCTATCTGGTTCCCTGATTCTGGGTCGTTCGGTAGCGACAGTTTGGATAGCAAGGGGATGTCTCAAAAATGTATCAGAAACTTTTGCTTTCCGACTTCAGATATACACATATATACACACACAAACATACAGATAGTGTGCCTATGATCTACCCATGTGTAACTGGGGGCAGAGGGGTTTTACAAGGCACAGAAAATAAGATCTCTAATTATATCTTGTCCTTTTGACACAAATCATAATCCATGCCTACAGATTTACTAAGTTTATTCTTTTTTTTTCCAGTTGAACTCAAGGAGGATTTGATTGGCTCAAGTCTGATGGGTCCCAGTGAGGATCCAGCTTTTCCGCCTTTGACTCGTGCCGTGTCCCCACCTATGCGTTTCCTGTATTGTGCCCCTGCCAAGGGACCTGCCCGCATTTCCACTCACAACCAAGAACTTCCACCAACTGCCCAGGGGCGAGGCTCAGAACTGCTGGCTGACAGGCAGCGCCACCCAGTGGTGACTTTACATAGTCGTTCTTCAGCAGGTGTCTGAAAGCACTCCGGAGGTTCAAGGCTCTGGGTCAGTGGTGTGTGCACGTAGGATATTTACAAAGCGCATTGAGATTGTGTGGAAGGCAACTAGAGCAATGACCAGGTCACTGACGCTGTGCAGAGGCTCCCCCTGCCCTGGCAGGCTGACCTCCGCAGTCCACACGCCCCGGGCGCCCTGGATTCCAGGGAGGCTGAGACAGTGGGAAGCCCTGATCTGCAGCCGTGGGTGGGGACAGAGACTGGGCACTGCCCCTTTCATAAGCCCCGCCACCTCCCTGCCCTGGCATGGTCTGGCGGCGCTGGTGTCCAACCCACGCCCTCAGCTCCCACTGGTGGCCCTTCTCTGTGGCTCTGGTCTCACCATTCCCTTCCCCACAGCGCTTTGGGCATGGCGGGGGGAGGCATCCTCCTGCCTCAACATCCCCCATAGACCCCCTCAGCCAAGCCCACCGGTCCCTTCGTTACAGATGTCCTTTCCACAAGCCCAGCTGAGCGTGCTTTGTTTCCAGCTGGGACCCTCCCTGATACAGACACGGTCTAGATTCCTGCGAGCTGAGAAGGATGAGCCCAGAGAACAGGGACATCAAATAGCGGCGCTGCAAAAAGAGTGCAGGTTACGAGAGCCGCTCACGACACTTAAGATCAGGAAGCCGATTCCACAGCACGCTGACAGGGGCTCCTGAGGGGGACAGGCGGCCTCCGTGACGGCAGAGGGGGCACGGCAACGCTACGGCCCGCAGGGACAGCCCTGCCAGCCTGATGCACCTCCTTTCCTGAACCCCCCACAAATGAGACTTCCCATCGTTAACTGGGCACTTGGCTGCTTTTCCTTGCACCCCAAACCACACGCGGTTCCTGGAGGACAAGGATGCTAGGGTTGGAACGGGGTCCCCCAAATTCATGTGTTGGAATCCTAATTGCCAGGATCTCAGAAAGGGACTTCATTTGGAGACAGGCTCTTCACAGAGCTAATCGAGTTAAAAATGAGGTCATTAGGGTGTCCTTATAAAAACAAAAGGGAGGCAAGGGGCTTGAACCCGGGCACCTGCAGAGGCACCTGGAGCAGATCCTGCCCTCACAGCCCTCAGAAGGAAACAGCCCCATGACACCTTGATTTTGGGCCTCCAGGGCTGGGAGACAGCCCTTAGTCTGCGGTACTTTGTTAGGGCAGCCCAGCGAACGGATCCAGGGAACTCCCTGCTCCCTAGTCTGTTTCAAACCCTCCAGGCTCCCCACCACCTCTGGGAAACAGCCCAAACCCTGCCGCTTGGCACGAAAGCCCCCCTGACGCTGGAACCGGCCTGTCCTCCTGGTGTACCCCCTGCCTCTTCTTGCCCGCACTCCAGCCGTCTCACGTCCTCTTCCTCTGCACACCCCGGGCCCGCCCGCTGACTGCTGTCTCTCCTCCCCACCCACCAAGCCTTGGGCTGACGTGCAGCTGGGCTCCTAGTGTCCCAGGGCCCCCCTCTACCACCCCCTCTTCACACTGTGCCGCACCCACCCGCTCATCTGTGCCTCAGAACCCAGTTCTGGGCAGACTTGTGCAGCCTCCCTACAAATCCCACCAAACTGAAGGGACGGTGACTGCACGGCCACGAAAAAACAAAGACAGTGGCCTGTGCCTCATCTGTGGGCAGTCAGGGCTGGAGAGGAGACAGAGCAGAGGCCCAAGGACTCGGGGTAACACCCAAAGATGAAGAGAGAGACGAGGCCGGCCTCTGCGTGGCCGAGACGCCCGTGGGCCAGGGAGGCGCGTGGCTGGCGCCTCAGTGGCACCTTCCCGCTGCTCTATGCCTGGGCTGGGGGAGCCCTAGATCGGTCGTTTCCTGCTATTATTCTCTTCGGTCCCTTCCCCGAGCACAGAGGTTCTGGAAGCAGGAGGCTTCTGCCACTGAACAATGTTACCGCGCCCACACCCCGGACACCTGCTCTGAAGCCACCTCCCACCGTCTAAGCGGGTGAAGGGTCTAGGTTCGGGAGAACCTGACGTGCATGGCTGCTTCTGTTGGAAATTGGGGGGGGTGTCCAGGGGACACAGAGACAAGGACCCTTCCACACAAGCCAAGGGAGAGAGCTTGGCGGGGATAATGCTTCCCAAGAAAAGAGGACCTTGAAAATCAACAAGTGAGAGCTGGCCTAACCCCCACCCAGAGCTGTGGTTCCCTCAGAACCATTTCGGTCTGACCGATATTACCTGCTTTGTTCTTCTTCTTGGAAATAGAGCAGCTTTTCACGACTCCCACTTTGGAAAAGACCTGGAAAAGAAAGACGCGTGTATCATCAACAGTTCCTGACGAATCCTGCAACCGAAACAGCATGTCTCAAAAGACGGGGCCGTCTGTGCCACCGCAGGCACCGAGGGGCACTCTTTCCAATGCTAACATGGACTGCGGCTTTCACATACGCCTCCTGAGACATCCTGACATGCCCCAACGTGCATGTGGGTGGCCTGGCCAGCTCCCCAGGCCGGTCTGGCTACTGCTCGGGTCGCTGGGTGAGCCGCTGACTGGACAGCCCTGCAGAGAGGCCAAGTGGGCGACTGGCAGTTGTCCGACTGCATATTAACACGAAGCACGTTTACAGGCAGAGTAAGTACAGCGACGACATGGACAGACGGGGTTCCCACCCCACACCCCCCGAGCCATCACTCACTCCCTTCAGCGTCTCCTCAGTCGTGCTGAAGTTGAGATTTTTAATGAACAGAGTGCAGCCAGGAAGGCTGTCTTCCTCCTCCTCCTCCTCCTCCTCCTCCTCCTCCTCCATCTTTGCTGACGAGTCGCGTGCTCCTCCCTCCTTTCCACCTTGTGGAGTCTCACTGCCTGGCACTGGGTCCCAAACAAACAAACAAACAAACAAACAAACAAACAAACACAAAAATCCATTAAATGATGTTTAACCTGCCTACGTCCTGGGGCCTTAAGCCCAGAACTTGCTAGACCAAGGCTTTTCCGTCTCTGTGTGGGCAGCGTCAGAAAGGGCACTGGCTCCTAGCTTGTGCTGGATTTCAGCAACCCAGGCGGGAAAGCGGGGGACAGACACGGTCCTCACGCCTTCCTCTGTTTTAAAGAGAAAGGAATACGAAACACAGACTGAAAACGATGAGCCGTGAGTTGGACTGACCAAACTAATTTGAACCTCAACATAAACGGCTGTGTGAACTATTTGATTGAACCGCAAACCTCAGTAACCGATTCTTTTTCCTCAAAAAGCATCCCTTAGTGAACTATCCAACTAGGATGCCACTTGGAAACCTTTCAAAAATTATAGAATGGGAGCAAAACTTAGAACATCCTAGATACCCCCTGCAACGACAATCAAAATTCCCAACAGACAAAGCTTCAGGGAGCACGTACCAAAAAAAAGTGTTTTTAATCTATCTGTGACGTACTAAATTCAGAGTTATGCGTAAAAGTGAAAAATGGAAAAAAACACATGTTCACAAACTGATCAGGAAAATTAGAGTGCCGCCAGAGGCTGGAAGAATAAGTGGTCATTAAAAATGATGTTTCTGAAGAATGTTTACCAACATGGAAAAGTTCCTGGCAGTTCAAGTTGCTAAATAGCGCCTGGTTATTTCTGCAGAGCGGGTCACAGAGGGCTGTTGTTTCATCCTGTCACCACCCCGTGGACCCCTCCCACTCAGAAGGAACAGCATTTCAGAAAGAGGGAAGGGCAAGTGTGCAGTTGGGAGTTAGCAGGGTAGGTGTGTGGCTGAATGTGACAAGTGTGGATTTCGTCTGAGGCTGACAGGAGCCTCACAAGCTTGATAACAGCCTCCTGACCTCTTGAGAAGCCCTGCTGCCAGGACACGGGTTCCATTTGGCTCAACCTCCCCAATTTCCACCCCCAAGTCACATGATCGGGGCCTGGGGACACATCCAAACTGCTGAAGTTCTAACCGCATCCCACAGGAAAGCAAACCCCGTCTCAGCAAAAAGCAGTCAGTCATCAGGCTGCACCCTCACACCTCTCACCTTCCTGGTTCTGAGCAGGTGGCCCAGCCCTGTGTGCAGCCCCGATGCTGAAAGACAACCCTGCTCTCCCCCACACACCTGTACTCGAGAAGTTCAAACTGCTGAGAGAACCATAGGAGCTTCTTGGGGCTCAAATCTGTCCCCGCCACTCTCATGCCAAGCACCAGAGCCTGTCCGTCTCCCCTGCCCTTTCTGATGCAAGCCTAATGCTTACAAGTCCTAATTAAGCTTCTGCCGCGTTGTCATGGAACCCGCTACAGTGATAATGTTGTCTGTTGAACATCAGTGGAACATGCAGCCTTTGCCCCCTGGCTCCCTCCGTGGTAAACCCCAAACTCGGACTCCCTCCAGGACAAAAAGGAGAAATCTACATAAAGGCTCCTCCCTGCCCCCCGCCCCCCCAAGAAATGAACACAATTTACCCAACAAGGGACTCCATGGGGTGGCCATTTGTACTCAACACTCAACTTTCAAAGCAAAGCTGGGTGGCAAAAGTGTTACTAAAGACGGGGAAGCAAAGCGATGCAAAGCAGCTAAGCTTCCGGTTCTGAAGGAGAACTGCAACGGGAATGAAAACCGTGCCCTTCAGCGGGGATGACATTTCCACCCCACTGGCCCTCCTTGTAGCTGCCATCTTGGAGATGAAAGGAGAAAGGAAGGAATGCGGATGAGACCCCACTGTGTGCCAGGCACTTGGCTAGATGCCTTAGTGTGCCAGCTCGCGAATGATCACAGCGGCCTTGTCACAAAGGGGTGGCCCGAGGGAAATTCTGGAGGCCGCTGTGTCTGCACCCTAGGTCTCAGGTATCTTCAGGC
Organism: Aselliscus stoliczkanus; assembly: GCA_033961575.1. NCBI lineage: Eukaryota > Metazoa > Chordata > Mammalia > Chiroptera > Hipposideridae > Aselliscus > Aselliscus stoliczkanus. Next base: position 8,990,204 of record CM066736.1, read on the forward strand.
TGGGAGAGAGGTTCGTGGAAGACTGAAAACATGTTTTGAAAGGGAAGAGAGTGGTGGGGATGATGGCGACCAAGAGGGCTCGTGGCCAGTTTAAGGGGGCAGGCAGCCCCTTCTTGACACCAGCCAACTGCTGCCATGTAGGAAGGTCAACTCAGGGTGGTCAGATTTTCCAGTCTTTCAAGAGAATCCACCTTTTTATAGGAAAACCCATCATTTTTAAATCTTGGCAACTAAGTCAATGGCATGTGGCTTCTGAACTAGGCAGCGGTTAACCAGAGGTCACTAGCGGTCAACAGGGTCCTTGTGCTGTGCTCCCACTCCCGGCCTGAGCGCGGGCTCCTGGCAGAGACCAGTGACACTTCCCTCTGCCTCTCCCAAGGGCTTGGATCCCAGCCAGGTCCCAGTGTGGCATTCCAGGGGCTCACAGCCTGCCAGGGACAGCAGCGCAGGGGAGCCCAGCAGCTCGGAGCAGGGCCAGAGTCCACTCCATCCTGCCTCCTTGCTCCGTGAGCAGTGGCTGGTCTGCTTCCGAGTGTGTACTGACAATGGCGTTACGAACACATGTATGCACATGCCTGAGCACACACAGACACGCACCCACACCCCTGTACTCCACGGGGTTGTTCGGAAATGCAAGTGTCCATCCGCATGCTGGGTCCCTGGCCAAAGGCATTATGGTCCCTCGTCTGGATGACTTAGTCGCTCCTCACCGTCCTTGGCCTGCCATCTTCTCCCACCTTGTCCTATTCCAGCAGCACAGGCCTTTATCCTGCTCAAGACTGCCAAACCCTGCCCCGCCACAGGGCCTTTGCACTTGCTGTCCCCTCTATCCATGCTGGTCATCTCCCATCTTCCGGGCCTGGCTTCTCATCAGGGCTCAGCTCAAATGTCCTTCCCTCAGAGCTCTTCCTGTCCACTCTAGTTCTGGGGTCCCCGGGCCTGGCCGCTCGCCAGCACATTCCCGAGTTTCTCTTCTCAGAGGCCTTAGCCTGTTCTGCAATCGCGCTGACTGGTTCACTTCTCTGCCCGTGTCCCCCACCTAGAAGGGGCGCTCCTTAAGGACAGGGCCAGGTCCACCTCGGTCACTACTGCATCCGCAGCATCAGGCCCGGAGCAGACGCTCCAAAAGCACTGCGGGAGGGGACTGGCTCCAGGACTCGGCCTGTGCCTGGCTCCCAGTCGGCGCTCCACAGATGGCACGAGTGCGACCAAGAGTGACAGCTAGGAGCACAGACCTGGGAGCTGGTGGCTTTGGGTCACGCCTTGGCTCTCTCAGAGGAGCGACCCTGCATAAGTCACTCGACCTCTCTGTGCTTCCTTCTTTCCCCCACTTGCAGGCTGACGGTGCGAATGAACGCACAGAAGCCTGTGGGAACAGTGCCTGGGCCTGCAGCAATCAGAAATAGTTCCTTTCGTTTTACCATCACCCCAGCTGCCCCCGCTGCCCAGCCAGGCCTTGAGAAATCCAGGGGTCCACATCAGAAGTCCCGAGTCCTGTGGGTATGATAGCCGGCTGAGGCAGCCTGCAGGGCGGGCTGCCCACTCTGGCTTCTGAGAGCAGCCCGCGCCACGCCTGAGTGTGGGGACTGCGTCCGTGCCGTCCCCATCTCTCATAGGAGCTTCTGCTCCCTGAGCAGTTGGGCCAGGCCTCGCTGTGGTCCACGCCCGTGTACAGAGAGGTATGGAGATGGCCAAGGGCCATGGCGTCGAAGCCAAAGTCGGTTTTAAAAGCACTTCGGCTCCTGGCCCCAAGCGGGGGAGACAATAGAAAGACCAGGAAGGAAAAATGAGGTATCCTGAAACTCAAACAGATGTTTCCCAACGAAATCACTAGGAACCAGACAAAGTAAGAAGAAAGGGAGCAGGGCGGGGCCCGGGGGTGAGGTAGGTGTGTGTGTGGGGGGCAGGGCGGGGAGGGAGGATTTAAAATCACGAGGGGCTGGGGGAGTGCGCCATCCCTCCATCCACTTCCATCCTAGTTAGCACAATAAAATCTGGTCACGCATCGCCACATGGGGCCTTATTATAATCAGGCCGCAGAATTTACCGTGGCTCCCTCCCCTTTCCAGCTCTGGGCAGGAGGCTGACAGCAGAGACTGTTATCAGTTGCAAGCAGCTTTTCAGGACCTCCCCCCACTCGGAGCCCTTTATCTGGAGGTGAGGGTCTCAGTTGTGGGGAGATAAAATACACTGTCCCCCTCCCTCAGGACTGGTACAGGGAATGGAGGGCTTTGCAGAAAGGGGGGTGGTGAACAGAAAGCCCCATCCATGCCCCTCCTGCTAGCCTGCCTTTGGAGCAGGAGAAAACCCAGGGCTTGGGGGCTGGCTGGGTCCCCGTGCAGTGGGGTTGCGGGTCTCCGGAAGCTTCGGGAACAATGTGGAGAGGCCGGGCATGGGGGAGGAGCAGGTGAAAAGGAACAGCACAAGGGGCAGAGGGGACTATGTACGTGACAGTGTAAGAAAAGGAACGAAAAAGGCAAAAAGAGGCCCCGGAGATGAGCTCTGGGGAATTCGCCCGATGACAAGGTGGGACTTGGCAGGGCTGGAAAGCAGCAGCCACACAACTTCCCACCCCAAACCCGACCCATTTGCTGGAACTACGGGCCCCTCATCCTAGCTCTAAGGCCTCCTCCTGGGAGTCACGGCAGGGCCCTGGACTCCAGCCCCAAGAGGGAAGGCCAGTCGGGAACTGTGCCTGGGATGCACTCAGCGCCGGAAGCGGGGCGCGGGGACCTAGGGACACAGGGCGGCCCAGGACACTGCCTCTGCACAGCCTACCCTCGTCTGTGTGCTCCAAAGCATTTCTGTACCCAGGGCCCACTTCCGTTACCACTGTGACATCTCCGCTGTCCCCAAACAGCCCGGGGCCTGCGGGGAAGAGGAATGTCTCACGCCCTCGTGGTCACCCGGGCTCAGGGGCTGGCCTGAAGCCGGGCTCCAGCTCCCGCTGCTGACGTAACCACGGGTCGGAGGAATGGCGACCGACGTGCAGCTTCTCACCAAACTCCCAGAGAGCCTCCTGAGGTCGGTATGGGGATGAGGCCCATTTTAGAGACGCAGAAACTAGCCTCTGAGAAGGGCGGCAGCTTGCCCAGTCACGCAGCTACAGGAGGACATCAAGGGAGACAGTCACTCCCCAGGAGCCGGGAACCCCACGTTGGGAGGAACCCCAAGTGCTCAGCTCAGGGCCCGGCAGGGAGAAAATGCCGCTTTTGCCCGTGGGTTCACTCGGAGCCCACTTACTGCTCTCCTCCCAGGCTCTGGGCACTTTCCCGGTGCTGGGGTACAGCAGGGAGCAAGCAGACGGGGTACCCGCCTTGTGGAATGGACATTCTAGCGGGGGTGGCAGGCAGACAGATACTGAGGCCGTGAACCATCCATCGGGGCAGTGATGAGCGTGAAACAAAGTTAATGGTGAGTAGATGGGGTGGGTAGACATCAGTACCGTCACTCATGCTCTGATGCTGGGCTAAGAGCTGAGAACACACCTCCCAACATCAGTAAGCTCCTACTATGTGCCAGAGGCTTGGGACCCAGGGACAAGTATGACCCGGCCCCTGCCTTTCACAGGTACTGAGAGAGGCGCAGACACCCCTCTTTTTGCATATATTCGCTCCCCGGACATACATTCATCCAGCCGCTCCATGGCCGGAGCCTCACGGGGGAGCCAGGTGCCCGGATGTGAGGAGACAGCCATTCTCTGCCCTCATCATTCACCGTCAGGGAGAGACGGATATGAAGTAAAACAAACAAATAAGTAAGATACAAACTCTGACAAGTGTTCCGGAAGCAGAGTGAAAACAGGGAAGCAACGGGGCATGTACAAACGAGCGTGGCCACGCTGGGGAGGCAGCGTCCCCACTCCTGAACAGGCCTCCGCTGGGCCGGGGTCCACGGCCCTCACTCCCGGCACATCGCTGTGCTTTAAAGGGGGACTTGTGTTTGGCCCCAAAATATCAGTCAGGTTCAAGTTTAGCAGAAGTAAAACAAACAAAAAAACAACCAAAAAAAAACACCAAAAAAATAAAAAAACCAAGGTAGTTGATGATTTAGGGCTGATGGCTAGCTGGGAACAGGCCATGACGGCAAGAAGAGACTTCTTTTTGACGGAAGCATACACAGGTTTGGAAGGGACCCCTCATCCAACCTGTGGACAAAACTAACTCAGACGCAGGGGCTAGTGAGGGGCTCTGAAAGGTTTATGCCGATAACCGGTTGCTCCAATCACCAGGGACACGGTCAGAGCCTCAAGGAGTGGCGAGTGAGGCCTTTCGCTCCTGACAGGAACGAGGCTGCTGAGACCAGGGACCCCCCAATGCCTTGTACCAACTGGGCCAGTCCTGGAGGTTTCACCGACCCACGGGGAAGTGGGAGCTGCACACAGTTAGGGAGGTTTGTGGACAGCGAGGGCTACTCAATGAAAAGACTGTTCTTTAATCTAAGAATTTTGCTTGCCACCCCCACATTTTTTTCCTGTAAAACACCTTCTCTTTTATGAGAATATGGAGATGGTGGTTGAGACTGTTTCCATCCTTATTTTAATAGGCGGGTAACCCTACGGAGGCAGAGGGAAGGGGCGGGGTATGACTGACGGGTAAAATCTTAATACCTGGGTAAAAGGATTGCCACAATCCTTTCCAAAAAGTTTCTAAAGGTCTTTGATTCTAAGATGCGGTCATGGTCCTCAGACTAAGTGGTTCTCAACTGGAGGCTGCATTGCCCCCTAGGGGGCATTCGGGAAAGCAAGGGAGTGGTTCAGGATGTCACAATCCCCGAGAGCACGCCTGACATTTAGCAGGTGGGGTCCCGGAAAGCAAAATGTCTTCCAGTCTCAACAAGTGGGAACTAGGCTGTTCTCCGCCGCCCCATCCAAGTGTGACCCATTAGCTAGGAGGTGGGGCCGTGGTCCCTTCCCTGCCTTTGCAGTCACTGGACAGCAGCGGGCGCTGGGCCGCCCCCAGGTCCCAGGCCCGCACCCCCACCCGGCAGGCAGGCTGGTGGGCGGACGGATGGTTGCTTTCACTTGTTCTGTTCTGAATCCCTCATAATAGATTCTAGTTTTATTTTCTTACAACCTTTCATTGAAAAGCTAAACAGTCAACTACCTTATGTTACACCCATAATTTTTATACTATTTTTTTTAAGGACATCTTCCATGCCTATGAAGTCCAAGAGTCTGAGACCCGCTGGTCTCCAGGGCAAATAAGGAGCTCTAAACCTCGTACCTGACAGACATTTAGTGCCTCCCTGCCTTTCCTTCCTTCCCTCGCCCGCTGTCCCTGGACACTCTGATCCTAGACTCGGCTCTTACCAGTTTCTGGCTCCGCCCCGTCACTGTCCACAGGTTTCACTGGTGCGTCTTGGGGTTCTTTCTTCGGCGGGGCTGAGCTGGAGAAGACGCCCACTGGAGCCCACTCCAGATAGAGGGGGACGTGGTGAAACTGCAGAGACGGGGGCGGGGAGGGACTCAGTCCCTTACGCAGATGAAGAGCCCGGGGCTCAGAGAGTGTGGGCGACTCACCCCAGGACGGAGCCAGGAGGAGGGGCATAGCCCAGAACAACATGGGGGCCCCTTGTGGGGCTCGGGGCTCCGGGAGAGGCCCAGCATCTGTTGTCACTGGACACACTGGGGTCCCCCTATGTTCTCTCTAACCAGAGTATGAATGGGGAGTGGGGCGGACTGACAGAGTGCAGGTCTCCGGGAGGAGGTGCAGTGGGGCCGTTAGACGCCCTGCTTTCTCTCACCCACAGACATGCATGTGTGTGCGTACCCAGTTTTGTTCTGTTTTAAAGGATAAATAAGATGCTGGTAAATACTCTGCAGAGCATTAAAGTGCCTGATAGACAGAAGCTACCTGTAGTGAGTGGGTTGAAACGTGGTCTCCCAAAAGATAGGCCCATGTCCTAATCCCTGGAGCCTGTAAATGGGACCTTATTTGGAAAACAGGTCTTTGCAAATGTCATTAAGTGAAGATCTAAAAATGAGATCATCCTAGGTGATCTGGGTGGGCCCTCAATGCAATGACCAGTGTCCTTCTAGGAGAAAGGAGATTTGAGATGGAGAAAAAGAGAAGGCACGTGAGACAGAGGCAGAGACTGGAGCAACAAGCCAAGGGACGCCTGGGCCACCAGACGCTGAAGCAGCAGGAAGCACCCTTCCCTGGAGCGCTCAGAGGGAGCACGGCCCTGCTAACGCCTTGGTTTCAGACTTCTGGACCCTGGAATCATGAAAGAACACATTTCTGTTGTTTTAAGCCACATAATTTGTGGTAACTTCTTATGGCAGCCACAGGAAACTAACCCACTAATATTTGTGTGTGTGTGTGTGTGTGTGTGTGTGTGTGTGTGTGTGTGTCTGTGTTTGGTTTCTTTTTACTCAGAAATAGGAGACGGCCACCACCAGAACTGACTTTCAGCTTATTGTAGGTACAGATACCCAAAACCCCAAGAATGATGGTTCAAATTCGCGTGGGAATAGAAAGCCAAGGACACCCCGAGTCAGACAAGGCGCCAAGGCCTGCTTCCTGGAGGGTGGTATAGAGCCTGCCTCCTATGTTCCCCTACCTGGTGCTCTCGGAGCGGGCAGAAAATTCACAATCTTGACAGAGAAGGTCGTTTCAGACGGAGGCCCCTGGGGCCAGGGCTACGCTACGACTGTCGCTACGTCGGGTCCTGTACCCCCTCCTGAAGCAGGTCTGGGCGGCCCTACCTTGGAATAGGCCAGGTGTCTGAAGGCCTTGCGGGCCTCCAGGGGCTCCAGGAACTCCACGATGGCGGTGACGCCGCCCTCAGGCAGCAGCACGCGGCCCAGGCTGCCGAAGCGGCCGAAGGTCTCCTGCAGCTCGGCCGCCAGGGTGCCCGCCGGCAGGTTCTTCGCCAAGATCACCGTCTTGCTTCGCTCCGCGGCAGCCTGCAGGGAGGGTGAACACATGTGGGGCCACAGGAGGCGGGGGGCGCCAACGCCAGCACTGATCTGTGGTTGACTCCAGACCAGGAGCCCCTTTGGGACCTCAGTCACCAGGCATTTAGGAATCGGGCCCGGGCTCTGCAGAGTGGGTAAGGGTGACAGCTCCGGAATGGACCCCCCTGGGGCAAATCCCAGCCTCTCTCTCCACTTTGGAGCTGCGGCAGATTCCGATAGTACCCACCACAACCCTCGCTGGACCTTCCTGAGCACCCCAGCCAGGCCGGCAGTGCATCTCTGGAACTGCACACTGCCTGCCACACGTGGCCGGCAGGAGATGCCGAGCGGTTAGCGCCCCTGGGAGCAGCCCCCCAGGAGACGGTGCAGGGCTTCTGAGGCAGGAGTTCTGAGGGGTCCCGAGGAAAAGCTCAGCCCACCACTGTACGCAGTAAAGACACCCTGCTCTGGTCCCCTGCCCACCCCCCATCCTTTCTCTCAGTGCCTTCTGCCCTGCCCATAAGCTACCTGCCCTTGAATCCTCGGCTTTCGGAGGCCTCAGACCAATATGTATATATGCGACCCTGAGAAACGTCCTGACTTGTGGGCCTCAGCCCCTCACCCAGCAGGATACAGCCCCTGGCTCACAGGACCGCTCCAGGAGAGGGTTTAATTAATTGGGTTAATACGCCCACTGTACACATAGTATTATAAACATTAGCAATTATTTTCTGAAAAAACCATGATGGAGAGAAATAAAAGGGCCTAAAGCTATATATATATAAAATGGAAAAATTCCAGGTATAGGGAGTATCTGCGCATGAGTCTCAGCTCAGCCACTGACCTAGCTTGAAACCGTGGGCCAATCACTTTCCCATGGGCCTCAGTTTTCTCATCTGCAAAATGGGCTAACAGTAACGCCCATCCTGGAGGCCTCGCAGGGTTGCTGTGAAGCGAGTGGGGTGGAAGTGCCTGCAGGTAGCAAGGGCTGGGCACTAGTGGGCTTTACAGGTGCAACTCAGGCTGCACAGTGTGGCAAACGGTTAGGGGCCTGCATTCAAATCCAGCTCCGCCATGACTAGCCACGTGACCCAGGTCACACAGCTTCACCTGAGACTGTGGTCCCTTCTGTATCACGGGAGCGCCACAGTGCTGTTTCCCTGGGGTTGTTAGGAGAGTGAAATGAATTAATAAAACACATTAACTTAGAAGAATGCTTTAGTAAGTCCTAGTAAATGTTAGCTATGAGTACACTTACTTAATTCATCCATCCACCCACCTACCTCCCACCCATCAGCCGCACTTTCCACCCACCCCTCCCACCCACTCACCCACCCGTCGAACCCCTCTTGCCATCTATGCCCCATCCTTGCATCCTAACCATCCTTCTAAGGCAAAGGTCTCAGGTCGGGTATAACTGAGGAGAGAGCTGGGAGTCAGGCGCTGAGACTGCGGCTGGCTCCTGCCACGGACTCTTTGTTTGGCCTTTAAGTCACCTCCCCACTCTCTGGGCCTGTTTCCCAGTCTGTAAAACGAATGGGGAATGTTAGGAGGTGGTGTCATCGGCCCCTCTCCACTTCACCGGCCCGAAACCTGAGAAGCCCCACCTGGTGGGGAGCAAGCACACAGGTGCTGGCCTCGCCCCGACTTGGTTCGAGAAAGGCCTAACGCCCCAAACAGACGACAGGTGCTCTTCGTAAGGTGCTGGGTGGGAGGACGGCTGTTTGGGGACCCCGGGTCTGTGTGGAGGAGATGTGGGTTACAAGGTCCCCGAGGGACCCCGTCTGGGTCAGATGGGCCCCTTGTCTGAGCCCCTGTGATGGTCTTCCTTTCCTCAGGGAGAATTTAAAAGTGAATCCTCCTCCTCCTGGGGAGGCCAGGTCCTCAAAGCCCTCAGCACATCCCTGCCCCGAAACCCCGCCCCCAGCTCCCGCGGCGGGGCAGGTGTGCTCACCTGGCTGAAAGAGTCCAGGCTGACCCCGTTTTCGATGAGGAACCGCCGCACCTCCTGGACCAGCTGGGTCTCGCCCAGGGCCACGCGCACGGCCACGCTGCCCTTGGTCTCCTGCGGGGGAGAAGAGGCCCTGTCGGCTGTCGTCGAGGTGACGAGACAGCTCTCCCCTCCCAGTAGCCTGCAGACCCGCTGGTGCCCCTCGCAGACCCAGCTTCCGGTCTCTCTGTCAGTCAAGGACCCCCACGCCCCGCCTTCCCCCACTTGCCACACAGGCCTTTCTGCTGCTCCTCCCCACGGCAGGCTGGTCCCCACCTCAGCACATCAGCACCCGCTGATCTCTGCCTGCCTCTTACCCCACCCTGCCTGGTTCCACGCAGTTTCCACTGAAATGTCACTTTGTAGACCAGCCCACCCTTGCTCTCACACCGTCCCCCCGACGCGACTTAACTATTCCTCCCCCATCACACCAACATGCTGCCCCTCTGCGTATCTGTTAATGCCTTGCTTCACTAGAAGGCTCTAGAAGAGCAGGACTGCCTTTGCTTAGGGCCCTGCTGTGTCCCCAGTGCCCAGAGAGTGCTGTGGGATCTGAACTGGCTGCAGCCCCTCCCAGCTGGCTGAGCTCTGGAGCGGTGCAGCCACTGGACACTCGAAATATGGAGCATCCGAGATTGAGATGCAGTGTAAGTGTAAAACACACACAGGACGGTCGGTGAAAGTTTAGTGAGAAAAGGGACATGCAAAGTATCTTGTCATTTTTTATATTGCATGTATGTTGGAAAGGTAATTATTTGGAATATACTGAATTAAACAGATTATGAAAATTAACTCTGCCTGTTTCTTTTCTTTTCTAAGTTTTTGTGTGTTGTTTTTTTTTCAATTGGGGAACAGTGTGTTTTTCCAGGACCCATCAGCGTCAAGTCAAGGAGTTGTTTCAATCTAGTTGTGGAGGGCACAGCTCAGTGGCCCAGGTGGGGATTGAACCGGCAACCTTGGTGTTATGAGACTGCGCTCTAACCACCTGGGCCAACCGGCTGCCCCCTGCCTGTTTCTTTTTGCTTCTTTTAAAAAATGTGGACACTAGGACAAAATTACATGTAGGGCCTGTGTCCCAGTTCTAATGGAGAATGCCGACCTCAATTGTCAGGGCAGAAGGAGTAAATGACAACAGGCTCATGAGCTACTGGGCCAAATCCACGGATACCTTTGCTGACTGGCTAAAAAACAGACACCCGGGCTTTGCCTAAGATGGACTTAGCCTCGGTTTACGTGGAGACACAAGCCCTGAAAGGAAGGATCTGGAGGGACGACTGGATAGACAGATGGGGGAAAATCAGGAGGAGAAAAAAACTCAGGAGAGGAGGAGGGACAGAGACCAACGGCTCCCCTCTCCTGGGAGGGGAGACCCTTAAGAGGTGTGCGTCTGGGTTCCGAGCAAGGGCAGGCCTGGCGCCATCCCGCCTCTGCCTTCCTCCAGGAGTGTGACCCTGGGCCTCAGTTTCTTCATCTGGAGAGTGGGGATAGGAGTAACACCCACTTCCTCGGGCCGTGGTGAAGAGGACAGCACAGCTGCGTGCCCACCGGCAACTGCACTCTCCGGGGGGGCTCCACACCCTCCTGCAGAAGCCAGGGCTCAAGGGAGGACCGGATGTTCCCGGGGGGGGGGGCCCTCAGAGGATGCCCACGACTACAGCACCCGAGGCCCTGTGCTGACGGCCACCCCAGCACAAAGCTCCCTCGCTCCCCCTCGCTGTGGCTGGCCCGGAGCCGGGGCACTCACGTGGTCGAACACTTGGCTCTTGGTGGCGCTGTACTTGTGTGCGATGGCATCGGCCACCGCGTTCGGGCCCATGAACAGCGTGTTCCAGTTGTGAGAGCTGACAGGCAGAGGCAAAACAGGGAGGTCAGGCTGCGGCTGAACAAGGGGAGCGTCTTTTCAGATGCCACACCGCTAAGAAATGAGCTCACGGGCCTGCCTCTCTAAGCCCCCAAACCTCCTCCCCCCGCCCCGCAACTTATCTGGGGTGGGTCAACTACCCAGGGCCTGAAGACAAGGGCAGCAACGAGGATATTAACAATCCCGACATTCGTCATGTGCCTACTGTGTGCCAGGGACTAAGCACTTTGCCTACATTAACGCATTTAATCCTTACAGGATGACGTGTAATAAATAAGGCACCACTGTTAAGTCTCCATTTTGCAGATGAGGAAATAGGCTCAGCAAGGTTATGGACGGGAGGCTGAGCCGGTCGGTCACAGGTAGTCAGAGCCCCCAGGCAGCTGGGGGAGGGCGGGGCGAGGGTGGCAGGGGCCTGGCGCAGGGCCAGGCTGGAGGAGGGAAGGACCTGGAGCTGTTGGCTTTGTCCTTAGACTCCTTCTTCTTCTTGTAAGAGGATGATCCTGGGGTGCCGGCGTCCTCGCTGGCTTCCTTCTTGATGGTGGATGGTAACACGTGGAGCATTCTGCCCTGAAGGGGGCGAGAGGAAGGGGGTAAAGAAAGGGGCAGGTGCTTCAACATCCTGCCCCAGGGCATCGGCCCCTCCACGTGTTGGCTGGACACAGTCCGTCACCCTCATTGGCAGATGTGGCCTTGGGCAGAAACCATGCGGCCACTCTCAATCCAGAATGGGGCCCTGGCCACGTGACACAGACCTGACCTGACGCTGTGATGGGGGCCCTCTGACACAGCCTCACAAAGAAAACGGATCAGTCTGCAGGTACCACCTGCAGCACCCCGGCCCTGAAGCCTGGGCGCCATCCTGTCCCTGCACACATCAATCCCTGCACGTGAGGTCTGGTCTGGTGACCACAATAAATGAATGAATGAATGAATGAATGAATGGGGAGGTGAGCTGGCCCGGTGCTTGAGCGCGTGCACTAAGCACCTTATGTGAAGACACTGGGAACAAAGAGATGAGTTCCTCACATTTCATTGTGAGGACTATGACTCTTGCCTTCCTTATTCCTCTTCCCAGCGGTTACTTCCCAGGCAGAGACCATATTTACTCATTCAACAGATACTCTCTGAGCACCTACTGAGTGCCAGGCGCTGTCCCAGGTGCTGACAGATCAGTGAACAGGGCAGAGCCGACCCTGCCCTCCAGCAGCTAGTGCAGAGGTGGCTTTACACACCAACGCGTGTGCTTCCTTATAAATGGGGGGGGGGGGGGCCGCACGCGTGCACACACCCCCACGTGCGTGCACACACTTTCTGATCCCCTGCACCCAGCAGCCCCCCGCCAGCCGAGCAGTCACCTGGAACACCTGGCCGTCCACCTCCGCGTAGGCCTTCACGGCGTGCTCAGGGAACATGAAGGTGACGAAGGCAAAGCCCTTGGGCTTCTTGGTCAGGCTGTCAATAGGGTAATGCAGTTCAGACAGGGGACCTGAGGACAAGAGAGGTGTCAGCGCCCTGTGGGCCGGGATGGGCCCGTGTGCTTCGCACTAACAGGTGATGGGTCTTCACCGGTGACACAGCATCGAGCTGCTGCTCGGGTTGGCCGTGGCCTCTCAGCCCAAGGAACGAAGAAGCCAGCGGCAGCAGTGAGACCATCTCCAAGGCCAAGGGCGTCCTTTCACAACCTTTATGCACCTATCCTAAGAGTAGAGGTGCCGAGGCTGGATCCTGCCTCCACCACCGCTCTGTGTACAGCCCTGAGCGAGCCACTAGCCTCCATGCGCCTCAGTCGTCTCATCTGCAAAGTGGCATCATAAGAGCACCTGGCTCATAGGGCAGCTGGAGGGTCAAACACATGGCTACGTGAAACACCTGCCATGTGAGTGCCCCGGAAATGTGCTGTGACACTGTCATTCTACTCAAAGCACACATTTCTGAGTCGGTCTCCACTCTGAACACCAGGGTGTGACCGTGTCCTCCTTCCATCTTTGTTTCCTGAAATGGACACTTGCCGTCTACTGGCAACCCCCTGTCCTGTGCAGCCAGCCCTGCTATAGCCAGGGCACTAGCCTGGGCAGGAGGAGCCGGCAGGCAGAGCAGCAGGGGCCGCAAGCTGGGAGGGTACACCTATCGGGGCCTCTCTGTCCCCACACCAGGTACCCAACCACTCTCTGATCCTCCACCCCCCAGAGCCAGCCTCCAAACGGAAGTGGGAGACCCCCAGGGCATCTCAGAAGCGTCCAGACCTCACCGCCCTTTTGAACTCTAACTTCCATCCCTTTAATAACCATGTCCTTATAAACAAATACAGCCCAGTGTCACCAACTGAACTATGGGTCTTCACGTTCATGTCCTGTGAAATAATTATGTCAACAATGACAACGATAGAAATAACCCTCACTATCAAATCTGTCTGGACGCTCAGTTTGGAGAGCAAGGCTATTTAGACAGCAGGGGGCCCAGGCTGGGGGTGGGGCTCTGCTGTGTTCAGACCTGTACAGGTGCTGGACTTGTAACACTGAAGCAAGAGCTCGGACGGCAGGGGTACCACAGAAAAACGTGCCAAGCCTCGTCAGTTCTGAGTTTAGAGAGGATGGGTTCAGACCGCAACAGTTGTCTGCAGCGCGAGCTGTGACTACGAGCTCCGCTACACACGTCAAGTTTCGAGCCTCATAGCAGGTCAGGGATCCTCAGCCCCATTTTACGGATGAGAAAACTGAGGCAGGCGGAGGAAGTCATCAGCCCAAGCGCCAGCGCTGACAGGAGGCAGGCGGGATGTGAGCCGGGCCGCCCGCTCTGCGTGTGCGCCCCGCCGGGGACTGCGTCCCTACCATATTTGGAGAAGATCTTCTCCAGGTCCTCCTCCGTGCTGCTGTAGGGCAGGTTCCTCACGAAGAGCCTGCCGGAGTCGGCCAGGTCCTCCTCTTCCTCGTTCTCGCCCAGCGTCCGGCCTTGCCAGGGCTTGGCGCCAGTCTTCAAGGGCTCCCTGGCCGTGGGGACACTCTTTTCCCTGAACACCTCGATGTAGCGGCCGCCTGCAGGAGGAGGGGAGTCAGGGCTCTGGGGCGGGGTCGGGGAGGGGCGCCTAGAACTTGACAGCGACTCCTGATGCCTCCAAACTCATCTTTGCTAAGGCAGCAGCCTGAGCCAATGTCGGCCTCAACCAGAAGGCCCTGTCCCCAAATGTCACACATCCTGCAAGTTGTTTCAACACTGGAGCGCGGTGGGGGGCTACCCGGGCCATCCCAATCCACAGAGCCCCATCCTCTCAATTCCAGGGCACGGTCCCTGGCTCGCTGCTCTGCCTTAGGACAGTGACATGGGATGACCCTACACTGGAGAGTCAGTCACCTTGCACTGCCGTTCAGCTGTTTACACGCATCGTCCAGTGCGCCTGATTAAACAGGAGACGATCGCCATCTCGCATACACAAAGTAGGTGCTCAATACACAGTGCCGCCTGACTTGCTAACAAGACTGTTCAGGTTTCCCACCTTCCCTCAGAGAACGTACAGAAGCCCCCAGTGTTTTCACGAGGAGCTGGGTCTGAATCACTTGTCCATGCCAGGGACGCGTCAAAGATCACATCTTTTGCGTATTGTTCAGGTGACCTCTCCGCTCCAGGAACTCGCACATGCTGTTCCCTGTACTGTTCCCTGTCTTGGGATGGTCTGCTCCAGGGCTTATTCCCTCCACTGTTCGAGGTTTTGCTCCAATGTCACCTTCTCAGGGAGGCCCAAGCGGACACAGTCCTGTTGACAAATGCACCTCCCCCAATCCCAGCCCTCTCCTGCTCTGTGTTTTCCCACAGTAATGCCCCCAGGTTCCTGCCAGTCTCTCCTGCTCAGCGTCAGTTTTCTCTAAGTCAGCTCCAGGAGGGTGGGGGTTTGGTCTGTTCTGCTTCTGCCTGGCTCTCCTCAGGGCTAAGAAGAGTGTCTGGCACATAGCAGACCCTCGATAAGAATTTGTGGAGTAAATGGGTGAATGAACGAACCCCTGAATCCAGGCGGAGGTGGCAGCTGCCCCGGGGGTCTTACCCATGTACTCTCTGTTGCACTTCAAAGCTTTCTTCACTTCCTCTTCACTGCTGAAATCCACAAAGATGTACCCTGAGAAAGGACCGTGACAAAGGTCAAATCTGCAGGCCCTGCGGACACTCGCAGGAGTCATGGAGAAATGCCCACACTGTGCTAGGCATTTGAGACACTGAGCAGAAAGTATGGGTAAAACCTCTATTTTTGACAAATCTCCAAAATGCAAAGATCCCCTTTCCCCCACCCCCACCTCCTAGCCAAACCTCCCTTTGCAGGAAGGGTTTAGACCCCATGGCCTGGTCTCACAGATGAAGACGCTGGATTGTAGGCGTCAGAAACACAGGAGGCCTCTGCCTCCCTCCCAGCCTCACCCACCCTGACCAGGGCCTGCTCCATGGCCTTCTCTGGGAAAGACATGCCCGTGGTGGCCGTGCTGTGGCCGAACTCACGTGCACAACCACTCTGCCCATGAGCCCGAGGCCCAGCGAGAGAAGCAAGCGCGGGGGGGCGTTTCCATCCTTGGCCTCATCGGGCCTCACCCGGAGGGGCAGCAGGGCAGGCGTTGTTCCCCCACTTTCCTAGAGGCATGTCCCAGAGCACAGCTCATAGGTGGCAGTGCTGTAACGTGGGCCAAAGCCCACGGGGACTTGGTCTCTATCACAAGGCTGTTTAGATTCTCTCCCCTGTGATGCCTCCCACCCCTTTGCTCTTGCAACCAGACGCCTCTCCTATCCCTGTGAACACCCTCCACCCTCTTCCCCCTCCTCCACCCTCTACAGCCCAGCCCCCGTCCTCCCTGGAGGACTGCAAGCCCTCACCGTCCCCTCTGCGTCCTCATGGGCCCAGCCCCAGGACCCCTCCTTCACCAGCCAGCGACCACTCTGAATCCCACGGTGGTCTCCCCCCGCTTTAAGCCCCCAGTGGGGCCCTGCCGCCTCGGCAGCATTTCTGTGGAAACATTCTGTTGCTTCTCGAAGCACCATGCTCATATGACAGTCCTCGCCAAGGCCTCCAGTGTGGTTCTTCTCAGCCCCGACAACTCAAGTATGCTCCTTCCCGCTCCCTCCAGCCTGCCCCTGCTCCCCCTTCTGGTCTCTGAAGTGCCATGAAAGTAGGGGTACCACCACCACCATTAATATTAACAGCACCTCTCAGGGAAGGCGCGATGGGTGTTTCGCCCTGTTCTAAATGCTGTGCGTGTCTTCACTCACTGAATCTTCACGATTCAATGAGACAGGACCGCTCACCGCACAGATGAAGATGCTAAGTCCCGGGTCCAAGGTCCCAGAACTCGCAAGTGGTGGAGCTGGGATGTGAAGGAGGGCGGGCCTGCCCCCAACACGTCTGCAAGGCGGGGAGGGCTGGTGCAGAGGTCTGCCGGCGAGTAGGGCCTTCGTGCTCAGGGGAAAGCCGGGGAGATGTAGAAATTCGAGGGTGACGAGGCCACCCCTAACGCAGGGACCCTTTCTTCCCCAGACTCTGGCCTCAGCAGATCCCCCACCGCTCGGCCCATGCCAGGGTCTTCCTGCCCAGGACAGCCTACATGCTTCATGCCCCCCAGAGGGCCTTAGCGTGGTTCTCTGAGGAGCGCCAAGTCCGCTGCGGCGGGTCCTGCAGCCCCCTGGCCTGGCCGGCTGCTAGGCGCGGGCAGGCCCACCTCTCCAAGCTCAGACCCTTCCTTCCAGCATGTTCCAGTCCCAGGGCAGGCAGAACCCAGGGCTGCCCAGAATGGAATCTGGGAGCGGGCAGCATGGCGGGCAGCAGCAGAGCTGCCCAGGGACCGCGCACAGCAAACCCCAGGACTGGGGAAGTCTGTTTAAAGGACTAGGTGAGCCCACTGGCATTCGTGTAGGGAAGAGACCAGGTGAAAACGATACACCAGGCGGCCAGAGGCAGGCCCTACCCAGAGCAGTTTAACCAGTCCACAGGACCCGCGGCCACAAAGAGGAAAAAGAACGGCCGCCCTTCAAACACCTCCCCACTTCCACGCCCCAACCTTCCATCCGTACCATTTGCCGTTCTGACCCGCCCCCTCCCGCCCCCGAAACACCCCAGGCCTTACCTGTTTTGTTCCCGTGAGCATTTCTCACTATTCGAATGGCCACCGGTTTCAGGGGTGCCAGGAATTCCATCACATTTTTCTATAAGGAGATTAAAAAGTCCCGCCTCCTTGATCAATCCAAGAATAAAAGTGCAAGCCAAATAAAGAAAATGGGGCAAATTTCTGAATTCAGAAAGAGTATCGAAGTGTTTCATCCTTTATAGTTTCTCTCTTTCCTCTAAATTATACACGTTTTTTTCGGTTCGGGTCCCACATATGAGGGCCAGTGACACTGCCCTCAAAATAAATAAATAAATAAATAAATAAATAAATAAATAAATAAATAAATTATACACGTTTTCTCCATCATAAACCTACCTTGGAAAAAATGTGAAGCAAATTGTGGAGATGAAGAATATAAATATAAAATAGTAATGTCACCATTAACATTTTAAGGTGTTGTTTCTGATCTTTCCTAAATAACTTTTTAAATATTTGGGGTTAAATCTGGCCTTTACAAACGCTTCTTATTAAGGCATAAAAAGTGTTGCTGTGGACAATTCCCAATTTTCTTGACTATTTCTCTATTTTGGACATGAGGGCAATTTAAACACATTTTAAAAAAAATGCACACATACGGAGTATGATATTTTAGCAAACACCAAAAGTTCAAACAAGAAAACAAACATGGCCCATGATTCCAATGCCCACATCACTCTTGCTCACTTATTAAAAAATAAAAGGAGTGCAACTATTGTTCGTTTGTGCATTGGATTAAGCCCTTTGGAGAGCCAGCACCAAGAAGCTTATAATGTCTGGGCAGCCATACAAGTCAAAATACAAAATATTACAAAATTATTGGACGAAGTCCAATGAAGTTCTGAATTTTTCCTATTACTTCAATTTTTTAAAAAAAGTCTAATTATCAAGTTCTTCGAAGAAAACCATCTTTTCCCTCATTTTTAGGAATCACTGAGAAATCGAGCGTAGTATAGTGTGTGTGTGTTTGTGTCTCCTGGAAGGAAAAAATAAAAATAAAAACATCAAGCTATCCACAGTGTTCCTTGAACTTTCCACTTGATAATGCATCTTGGGGAATTTTCTAATCATTCTTTGCAATGATACATCATATTCTACTGTTTCTATGTGCTACAGTTTACTGAGTTAACTAAACCTCAACTTTTTCCAACCTCAGCACATCGAGTATCTAAAGGTAACATGCTTTTTGGTTGACATATAAAAGGAATCTTGTCTTCCATCATATTTTCTGTTATTGTTTGTGGAGAGGAAAGAAGTGACTATGTTTTTAATATATATTAATTTTGCAAAAGGCCATCTAACATTTACTTGTTGTTGTTGTTTTTTTTAACTAAAGCATGTGATTATCTGCATGGTTGGTACTGAAAGCATTCTTATTCTAAATGACCCAAAAACTCAGATAGACAGTACAACCCTAATGCATGTTACTCAGAAGCTGGTTAAGTTTTATTTTTTTTAAATTGGTGAATAGAAAGATTATCAAAAAAGATAACCCATTAAGAGAAAAATAGGGCAAAAGATGATCAGGCATTTTGCAAAAGAGGATATATTTTGTGATTTACAAATGTGAAAGAATGAACAATCTTACTGATAATTTAAAATTAAAATGAAAACGAGGTGCCATTTTCACCTGTCATATTGATGAAGACTAATCCCCAGGGTTCACACAAATGGACCCGCTCATACTCTGCTGAAGGGAGCATAATAAATTAGCGGTGCTTCCAGAGGGCAGCTGACACTGTGTATCACATCTTAAAAATGTACATGCACGTGCTTGGATAGAATATTGATCTGAAGCAAGGGCTGGCAAACCACGGCCCACAGGCCAAGTACCGCCCAGGGCCTATGTTTATATGGCCTGCAAGCTAAGACTGATCCTTACATTTCCGAAGGGTTATTAAAAACAAAAGAATGTACAACGGAGAGGCCCACAACAAATGGCCCACACAGCCTAAAATATGTACTATCTCACCTTTACAGAAAAATAAATCTGCTGCCCTCTGAGCTTAAGGAATGCGGACTGCATTACTAACAGCAAGAGATTAGAAAGACCCCATGCCCCGATTTAGGAGATTAGGTATGTCACAGTGTGTCCAGAGGAAGGACCAGTACGTTACATGAAAATGATTTTGTAGCACAGTAGTCAATATTCAAAGATATTTATGACATATCTTAACGAAGAGGTAAAAATTTCAAAATAGTTCCTATGGTAGGATTGGTTTTTTAAAACAAAGGATAGAAATCACTGTTTATACACAAAGAAAAAAACGTCTAAGGAGATACACAATTTATGAGCGGATATAGGTGTGTGTGGCGGGGGCAGGTTGCCCCAGTTTGCCTGGGATAGTTTGTCATTACCCTGCCGGATTTGTACTTGCATCCTGGTACCCTATTGTGTTAAGCCCTCTTCTTCTCAACTCAGTTTGGATGGCTTTTTTTTTTTTTTTCCCCCAGGGCAGTGTCACTGTCCCTCATATGTGGGACCCGAACCGGGGCCGTTGGCTTCCGAAGCCAGCGCTTAACCACCGCGCCACTCGGCTGGCCCTGGATGGCTTTTTATGTAGTCATCCCAGTTATAGGTGATTTTGATTTTCTTCTTTTTATTTAGTTACATTTAAAATTTTTTCTATACTGAACTTCTATGATTTACAGAAGGAGGGAAATTTTAAACAGTGCTCTCTGCTGTGTAGACCCAGAGCCAGCATACTACAGTATGTGGGCCAGATGTGGCCCACTGAATATTTTTGTAAATAAAGTTTTATTGGCACACAGCCACGCGGTAGTCATTTACCTATCATCTAAGGCTGCCTCTGCTACAACAGCGGAGCGAGTAGTCGCAATGCAGACTACTGATCACAATGCCTTAAGTGTTTATCACCTGTTCCTTTTTTCTCTAACAGAAAAAGTTTGCCCACCCACATGTAGATGACCAGTGTGTGAAACCAGTCTTTCTTGGGAGTCACCCAGTTTCCTAGCCTTAACAATACCCGTGATCTTATTTATTAGCCCTTTTGGCACCCAACTTCTTCCAGTCAAGTCCTCAACTGATTCTAAAGCCCCCCCACCCACCTTCATCTCCTGCTGCCCTAGGGGCTCCGCGTCCTTGTCCCAGTTACTGGCACATACCTCTGTGACGTTGAAAGGGGCTCCCCGCAGCTTCACAGTGTAGGGGGTGGTGGGTTCCTTCTGGATTGCTGGCTTCTCCATCTGAGTGATGGCAAAGAGCAGACATGAGCAGCGAGTTCCCTGGTACAGCTCCAGGGAGAGGCAGACCCGGACATCTGGGTGAGTGCACAGAGGCACGGGCTGCCAGGGCAGGCTGGGAATGGCGGCAAGTGTCATGCCTGCCTCGGATGTGCAGTCTGGCCAGAGTCAGAGACAGCGGTGCCAACAGGGGCCCCAGGCTACACAGAGGGGCAGAGAACGTGGGAAGGAGCCTGAGGTCCGGTGATATTCACTGCCATGGATGCAGGGCTTACTCTGTAGAGACACCGTGCCAAGCACTTTGCAGACACCGCTGTCTTACTGAATCTCCAAAATGATCTTAGAGAAATTATGGGTTAAGGATCTTTTCTGTAATTCTGGAATACAAATAGCTCTGAAAAACCTAAATTTTTTTCTGACTTCTTTGGCAACAAAATCTGCCTAGACTTGAACACATCTGCCAGCAAAGCCTGCTCTGAGCTGACGTGAGGGAATTTCGAGATGACATTTATCCCATGTAGCACAGGGGGACATGCTGGATTCACGGCAGAAACAGTCACGTGCATGATCGTGGGGTGCTGCCCCAGACCCCACTACGGCGCTAGATTGCATAGGGTACAGCGGTATCTTCCTGAAATCCGAAACATTCCGAGTTCCAGCACACACTCAGGCACAAGGGTTTGGGGAACCGGACACAGAGACCAGATGAGGATCAGAGGCCCACAGAAGAGAGGGACGTCACCCCAAGTCCCACGGCTAGTCCCTGTCGGGACTGGGATCTGGCCCCACAGCTCTCTGACTTTACCACACTCGGGGACCTCGCTGGGATACACATTTTCAGGAGAAAAGGACAGGATATGGCAATTAGAAGGGGCAGAATATATAACAAAAGGAGGGAGGGGGGTGGGGAAAGAGAAAAGAGGGCGCTGAAGAAGCCGGGAGCTCTGAAAAGAAAGGGCTGGGCAGCCGGAGGGCTGACGCTCCCTGAGACCCCTGGGAGATGAGGGAATGGGGGCCCGAGTGACATGACAAGCTGCCCTGTCTCTAAGCAGAGAGGATGCCCAGGTGGGAGATGAGGGGGCTACCTCCCCGGGCGCCCAAGCACACCCCGATTCACACGCACCTCGGCTCTGGCCTCCTGTGGTTTCTGGTTCCCAGGCGGGGTCCCCGGCTCGGGGCCAGGCCCCATCCTCTCTCCGTCCTGCTGGACAGGGGCAACGCAGGAATCCCTGTCCTCAGCCTCACTCCCTTCGTCACAGTTCACAGCTTCATCTTCACTCTCCTCCTCCTCCTCCTCCTCCTCCTCCTCCTCCTCGGAAGACGGCGACTCAGCCCTCACCACCTTGGACTTCAGGTAATCCATGTCCGACAGCTCTTTCTGCACAGCTGCCTTGGGTTCAGGGCCGTCCTCCTCTGGAAAAAACGGGCTGAGTGTCAGCGACAGTCATGAGCAAGCCGGAGGCCTGGGACGCCAGATGGCACGGCAGTGTCAGTGGTGGGTGGCACGAGGTGCCAGGCCCATCGAGACCAGGGGCCCTGTGCCACACAGCCCCAGTGAGCTCTCTGATAAATAACGTCAAATGGGGTGAAACACTGGAGTTTTGATATTTTACGTGCCACACGTCAAGAGTGACAAGGTTTCCTGTACCAGCTTTGCCCTTGTCAATCCATTCTTTCAATTGTGACTTGCAGGATTTTTTTTGGTTACTTTCCTGCTTTCTTTTGGTGGCACTCGTCTTCACGGAACACACTAAATAGCTGACTTAATTCTTTATGGTGTCTCTCCCCCCACTAAGCTGACAGCCAGCTCCATGGGGGCAGGCTTCTTCCATCTTTTGCTCACTGCTATATCCCCAAGGCCTAAAGCAGTGCCTAGCACATAGTAGGTGCTCAATATCTGAGTGACTAATTAAATGAATACGTGACCAGCATCAGTCGAGGCCACTGTAACTGCGGTTGGAATAACCGCCTCCACTAGACGGGCCCCCGGCCCTGCCTGGTCACAGACGCACAGGCCCAGGCACGCACAGGGACACGCACTCCGGCAGGAAGCTCCCACACGCGGGGGGATGGCCTTACCTGCCAGGTCTCCCCCGGCTCCCGCCTCCTCCTCACTCTCCTGGCCCGAATCGGAGTCGAAGTTCAGGTAGTCATTGGCCGGCTTGCTCTTCCCTTTTGGGGGCTCGGCGTCCAGGGCATCGTTAGCCCACGTGGCTGTCTGCGTCCGCTTCTGGTGAACTGACAGGAACTCCTGGAACTCGGTGTCTGCCTTCAGCTGGTGGCAGCAGAGCAGGGCATCCGGAAGAGGGGACGACAAACAGGACAGCGACAAACAGGACAGGAATTCTCACGTCAGGCTCAGCCCTAACTCTTGGGCGGGTAAGGGAACCTCCAAGTTCATTCCGCCCCCCACACATCCCCCACCCCGGTGTCTAGAGAACCCAGCAGCCAGCTGGGTCAGTCCTGGGAGGGCAGGATGGACTCTCAGGAGGCCACAGAGACATGGCAAGGGGGACGACAGTCAGGGCTCCGCTGCCCGGTGGGCTTCCGCCCTCGCCAGGCCTGCTACCGCCTTCCCGGGACCGCCCCAGGTGGTCAACAGGACAGACTCACCTTCTCCAAGTCACTTGCTGCCTTTTTCTTCTTGTTGTCCTGCAAACAGAAGGCACACATAGTGAGGGTCACAGGTGAAGGGTGAGGGGACCACATTGCCCGGGGAGGGCCCTCCTTCAGGAACCATCAGAGAGGAATTCTCAGGTCATCCCTGCTCCCACTGCCCAGCCCCGCCCCCCTGGGGGTGCCCTTGATACCAGGCACGCGGACAGGGGTGACCTCCTACGCACCTTCTTAGCTTCTGGAGGGGCAGGTTCTTTGTTATTTGGAGGCTGCTTGGGCTGGCTTGGTTTCTGGGCATGCTTGCTCCAGGCTCGCGGCTTCGTTGGGTCCCCAAACGACTTGCAGAACTCCACCTGCATGGGAGACAGAGAGTGATGATGGAGGCACCTGTCTCCATGCCCAGCGTGGTGCGTCCCTTCAGCAGCTGGGAGCTTGGGCTTTGAAAAAAGGCAACTGCAGGGCCGGCAGAGTGGCGGCGTGGTGGTTAAGCGCTGGCTTGGGAAGCCAGCGGCCCCGGTTCGGGTCCCACGTATGAGGGCCAGTAACACTGCCCTCAAAAAAAAAGATAAAAAAAATAAAAAGGCACCTGCAAAGTACTTTTCCTCCCTGAGCCTTGGCTTTTTCCTTCTTAAGTCATCGTGGTCATTGACATTTACTGAAAAATTCCACGTGCCAGGTAGTCTTAAATGCTTGGCAGGTATGAATACAGTAGGTCCTCGCTTAATGTCATAGGTTCTGTGACTTTAAGAGAAATATATAACAAAACCAATTTTCCCACAAGCTAATTGATATAAACAAGAGTTAAGTTCCTACAACATCTGATCAACTAAATGACACTGAACAAAAGAACATTATGTGAGGACCTGCTGTACACTGAGCCTCCCGGCAGTGGGAAGGAGGAACCAAGACCCTCCCCACTTCTCAGATCAGGAAGCTGAAGCACAGAGAAGTTAAGTAACTTGCCCCAGGTCACCCAGGTAGAAAGTGACAGAATAGAGACTGGAACTCAGGGAGTCTGGCCCTGGAGCCTGAGCTGTTAGCCATCCAATCCAAGTGTGGCTATGAGGATGAAATGAGATGATACAGGATCTGGCAAAAGGTAACACGGAGCTCATGGCTGCTGGTATTAGTGTAATTACTGTGAAGTGAGCTCCAACGGCCCCAGAGAACAACTCTACGGTAATGAGAAAAGCATTAAATGCACATAAGTGATGCAAGTCGGGCCTCCTCCCCCAGGAAGCCTTCTTGACCACCCTCCCCGCCCCTTCTCCACCCCAGCCCCATCCTCTCACCCCACCCCCGACCACCAGCAAGGGAAGGGGCCTCCTCTGTTCTCCCACAGCAGCCAGTGCTTCCCCATCATCACTGACCACGCTGACGGAAAGCTGCCTGTGGACCTGCTGGCCCTGGGGGCTGCTGGCTCCTTGAGGACAGGGGTCAGGGGGCACCACATTGTCTCCAATTCCCAGCATCAAGTAAGCGCTCAGTGAGTGCTTGCTAAATGGGTGAGTGAATGAATGACGTGGACCAGTGGTTCCCGCTCTGGGACCAGCAGCACGGCATCACCAGGGGGGCTTGTTAGGCCGGCAAATTCTTGGCCTTCCCCGCCCGCCTACATACTGAATCAGCACCTCTGGGGACAGGACCCAGGAAGCTGTTTTAACAAGCTCCCCAGGGGACGTGCAGGCATGAAAGTGTGAGAACCAGTGAGGGTGATCACTTCACAGTCTGAAAGGGGGCAGGAATGTGGCGGGAAAGATCAAGGGGTCACTCTGGACAGGCAGGCGGGGGCGGGCTTCGCGCCCACTCACTGTGATCCGGGATGTGTCGATGAAACTCTTGTTGAAATGGTTCAGCGCCCTCTGGGCCTCTTCCTCGGACCGGAAGCCGATGAAGCCGAACTTCCGGAACTTGCCATCTTTGGTGAACTTCAGGCTACAGTCGGTCAGGGTGCCGAAGGCGGCGAACAGCTGCCTGAAACGCTCCTCCTTCATCTAGAGCAAAATGGGCACAATGTGGGGGAGGGGGGGACTCAGAGCCAAGAGGACAGAAGGGGCTGGAAGCCCAAAGGTGACCTTCGACGAGGTGGTGACAGATGTGCTTTACAATCATGTCCATCTCTGACTCGGACATGAACTAGCTGTGTGGCCTTGAGCAAGTCCCTGACCCAGTTCATCCACAAGGAAATCAAGACTCGGAATGGCTGCAATGAAATCTTCCCACTCTGTGGGCTGTTAGGTGGGTAAGGAGACCCATTTACAAAGAGCCCAGCATTTTTGGCTGCTGCACAGTAGGTACCTCATAAATGCTTGTCAGAATAAATGAGTGCATGAACAAACAGGCGAAACTGCGTGGTGTTTGCTAATGGTGATAGAATGACTAAGCCCCCCCAAAGATGGCCACATCCTAATCCCTGGGACCTGTGAAAATGTGACCTTACATGGCTGCACACAAGTGATCACATTAAGGATTCTGAGACCAGGAAATTATCCTGGATTATCTGGGAGGATCCAATGGCATCACAAGGGTCCTGAAAGGAAGGAGGCAGGAGGGTCAGTCAGAAAAGGCGATGCAGTAGAAAGAGGCTGAAAGATGCTACGCTACTGCCTTTGAAGCTTTAGGACGGGGCTACCAGCCTAAGGGATGCAAGCCTCTAGAAGCTGAAAAAGACAAGGAAACGGATTCGCCGCTGGAGTCTCCAAGAGGAACGCAGCCCTGCTGACACCTTAATTTTAATATCTCCCAAACTGTAAGATAATACATTTGTTTTGTTTAAGTCACTAAGTTTGTGGCAATATGTTACAGTGGCAATAGAAAACTTGGGCTGGCTGAGTGGCGCGGTGGTTAAGCGCTGGCTTGGGACGTCAGTGGCCCTGGTTCGGGTCCCACATATGAGGGCCAGTGACACTGCCCTTAAAAAAAATAAAAAATAAATAAAAACTAATACAGTAATATTATTAAGTCAAGGAGCTCCATGCTATGTAAAGTTGGCTCCTGGCTTCCCACCATCCTCACTCTAGCCAGGGCCACCCTCACAACTCTGGATTTTCTAAGCAGATTCTGGGAGGTGTGTGTGTGTGTGTGTGTGTGTGTGTGTAGGGAGGGGATAGCGGGGTTTAGGGGGACACTCAGGGCCCCACAAATAGCCTAAATCCATTTTAAAATTCAAGAAACTAGAGGCTTTGGCAGCTCAGTAAGAAGGAAAGAGACATCTTCTGGGGCAGCTCCTTACTTCTGATCTCATTAAAAATCTCACTGTCCCTCTGAATTAAGCATTTTCTTGGTGTTTTATTGAGAGAAGGGAGCTCATAGAAGATAAGTGAAAGTCCAAGGTCAATAGAATCAAGGTTTATAACTCAGCTACGATATAAAGGGCAGTGACCTCATCTTCCCATGAACTGGGAGAGACCACACTCGTCTGACCCATCACTCCTCTGTCAAAAACCTTTTGGTGACTTTCTAACACCAAAGGCTCAAGAATAAGCACCTAAAGTGAAAAACGAGATTCTCTACGGTCTGGCCCTGACCAAGCTCTTCAGCAGCATCTGCCCAGTTCCTCCCAGCCTTCTCTGCTTCTCGCCTCTGAGGTTTTACCACTGCTGTCTCCTCTGGGTGAAGCTCCCCAGACAGGCCCTGGCTAACTCCTCCTCCTCCTCCTCCTCAGTGCAATCCCCTCAAGTCCCCTGGGAAGCCTCTCCTAGATTCCTCAGGTGGGTCAGGAAACCAAACCCTCTGTGCTCACTCCGCCCAGTTCCAGTTCCTGCTTCAACCCCTGCACCTTCCACCAGGATGGTCTGGTGCCTGTCTCCTCCGCGAGACTGCAAGCGCCATAAAAGAAGGGACCAAGTCTTATCCACCTCTATCTACAATGTCAGCAACATAACAAGTTCTCACTACTTAATGTTTATCTGCTGGGAAAGAATTAAGACACCTGCATGCAATCAAGCTAAGAGAGACAGTACTGGTGTAGTGGTCACAAATGTAAATTCTAGAACCAAACAGCTCAGTTTTAATCCCTGCTCTATGGATTAACAGCTTTGTGTGACCTCAGTCAAATAACTTTATCTGGGTTTCTTCACCTTTAACACAGGCATAACCCTGTGGGGTTATGGTGAGGGTTAAATGAGTTATGTTACCTAGAGCACCTGGAACAGTGCCTGGCACCTAGTAAGCTCTCCAAGTGTTAGTTCCTACTATTGTTTTTCTTAATTCTTTCATTTGTCAGGAGACGGGCCAGTGACACTGCCCTCAAATAAATAAATAAATAAATAAATAAATAAATAAATAAATAACAGACTGGAAGGGAGGAATAGATCTATTTCCTCATCTTTCACAGTGGGGGTAGTTGTGTCGGCAAATAATCATTGCAGTTAATAGGCCAAGAAATGGAGGCGAGAACACACATTATTTGAACATAAAGAGATGTCTATGAGGAGTCCTAAAAACAAGCCACAGAAGATGGTTACTCCTGGATAAAAATGGAGGGTAGAATGGAGCAAACTTTGCTTATCATTGTATACACTACTGTACTGTTTAAATGTTTAAAATTGTGTCATAGGTTCCCACACCACTGGGAGGGGACAAAAAAGGTAAAGTTAAAAACACAAGGGCCGGCCGAGTGGCGCATTGGTTAAGAGCTGGTTTGGGATGCCAGCAGCCCTGGTTCGGATCCCACATATGAGGGCCAGTGACACTGCCCTCTACAGCCAAGATAATGAACAACAGCTCCACCTGGTTGCCTCTATAGCTAAGATGACTGGCAATGGTATGGGCTGCAGTGGGATGCCATAGACTGCAGTGGGCTGCCGTAGGCTACAGTGAGTGGCTAGCAGCCAGCGTGAGCTGCCAATAGCCGTGGTGAGTGGCCATCCAGTGGCCGGCGACCGATCTGCCTCATCCGGGAGGAGTGCAGTGACGACACCAACATGGGCCAGTGAAGCAACGTCCTCCGCAACTAGACTGAAGAACAAAAAAGACAGCAACTTGTCTGTTCCCCTCCCCCAATTCTCCAGTAAAATCTTAAAAAAAAAATACAGATTTCTCACACCATCCCATTGGCACATTTTAATTTTGGGAATGAGCTTATTAGCCTCCCCAGTGGTGAGGGGCTCTCCATGCACGAAAAGTTACAGGGAACTCGATGAAGGAGGATCCACGCCAGCAGATTGCACCCACTCAGCGAACACCACACACATCCTCCTAGTTCTTCCCTCGATTACAGAGCGTGTGTTTATTAAAGTGCCAGGTTCTGTGCGGGGCTCCGGAGACACAGAGACAAGGAGGACCCCCCCACCTGCTTCTTGGATAAATGGTTTAAAGCCACAGCCACTCAATTGTGTTAAATGAATCCAACTGGACTTGCAATGGCAGGTTGTCAAAGCCTGTTGCTCTGCCTGTGCCTCCCCTGAGTGAGAAAGGACTACAGGCACCTCCCTGCCAACCCCGCGCTCCCGACTGGTCCCAATGCCAGGTCCCCAGGTGCAGGCTCTGCACTCACCCCATTCGGGAGGTTCTTCACGATCAGTCGCGACATGGTGCACGATCCCGCTGGTTTGACTGCAGCACGAGCGGACAGCGCGCCTGCCACCAACCACGGTCACACCACAGCTCTGGGCGCCGCCATCTTTGCCAAGCCGGAAGAGTCACGTGCTCGGACCTAGGCCCGCCCCTCCGGAAGTAGGCGTGGCCAAGCCTGCGCTCCCCCAGGAAGTCCCACCACCCACCAGGGGGGCGTGCCTGAGCGCTTGCATTCTGCGCAGGCGCAGGTTGCTTGGCGGCGCCCGGAGAGACCAATGCAACATCGGCAGGGGGCGCCGGGTCCTAGTCTTGGCGGCGGAGTGTTGCAGGCGGCAGGCTTAGTGCAGATGCGCTGCGTAAAGGAGGAAATGGTTTTAGCCTCCTTCTCTGTTTTATTTTATTACTGAGTCCTAAAACGGCCATGAGGATTAGGGATTCTTGCCTCCCATGTAGAGATGGGGAAACACACTCAGAGAGGCTGCCAGGCGCCATGCATCAGTTACTGAGCATCGCCTGCAAACTGGAATGTGCACATTGAAAAGAAACATCCCCATTTTGTCTGGGAGTAAATGGAACCAGACAAATGAAGCAGCTTGCACAGAGTCCTGTAGCTATAGTAACTATTAAGTAGCATTAAGTTTTAAGGGATAGGATTAGGGGATGCATTGGTTTCCTAGGGCTGCTGTAACAAATGACCAGAAACGTGGTGGCTTAAAACAACAGAAATCTACTCTGTCGCAGCTCTGGAGGCCAGACGTCCAAAAATGAAGGTGTCAGCAAGGCTGTGCGCCCTGGGAAGTCTCAGTGGGAGCATCCTGCCTGCCTCTCCGGGTTTCTGGTGACTTCAGGTGTCCCTGGGCTTGTAATTTGCATCAATCTCTAGCTCCCTCTTCACAGGGCATTCTCTGCTTTAGGGTCTGAGCCAAATCTATCATCCTCGTTTTTTTCTCTTATCAGGATATTGCTATTGGGTGTAGGGCCCATGTTAAATCCACAATGATCTCATCTCAAAACCCTTCACTTCATTATATATGCAAATAAGATCACATTCTAGGTTCCTGGGATTACACCATGGCAGATATATCTTTTTGTTTTTCCAAGTAGTGGCCTTCAGCCCACTATTTGAGGATTTACTTGCTTTGTAGTAGGTTCCTCTGAAGATCAAATTTCACCCTCTGTGTATCTTCGGTTGACTGTCTATTCAATGAAAACACACATACAACATGTAAAAATATACTCCTCGAGCCTCGAGTAGATGACTTAAGGTCACGGTGTTTCAAAGTCATTTGTTTATTCAACAGATATTTATTGATACGTATGAAAGTGCTCTTTCGTTCAAGGACAATGAGGGGGCTGTTTTCTGCACACCATGACCCTGCTCAGGACTGGCTGGAGCAGGCTTGATGAAGCCGTTCCAAGATTTTAGCCTTTTATGAGAGGGCAAGTGTGGGTTGCCTAGCCAGCCCTGGCCTGATGTTCTTTTATTATTTTCATGAACTGCCTTTATTAAAATGTGCAACTACATGTAGCCTTCCCTAAAGAAATTCACAAATCAGAAGGCCTTTCAAAGGTATTAAAAGAAAATGGAATGCTCTTTGCCAATCCCCGATGTTTCAGTGCTGGGCCAAGAAAATATGGTTGCCACATGTTGAGGGAAGGAGGGATTGTGCCTGGGCTGTATATCCCCGTGCATTTAATAAACAGCCACGTTGTAACGTTATTATTAGTCTCCTTGCTCTCCTGCCTTCCTTTTGGGTCTCCTTTTCTCTCCCAGCAAATGATCCAGGGGTACCTAGACGCCCCCCAGGCTGGCCTCTCTGATTACACCTGGGGATTAAAAAAAAACCAAACCAGGCAGGTCTAAACTAGCTCCACCCACAGCTGCCTTCAGGTGAGGGGCTAGATCTGGACCCTGAGGGAATTAACTTTCCACCAGGGAAAGACCACTGGTGGGGGGAGAGCTTGGAAGGGGTTGGAAGAAGCTGCATGGAAAAAGAAGAGGGTACTGAACTCTTGATTTCCTCCATATGAGGAGTCTAATTATGAGAAAACATCAGACAACCCCCAATTGAGAAACATCCTACAAATCCCCAACCAAGCCTCTTCAGAAAGGTCAAGGTCATCAGAAACAAGAAAAGGCTGAGAAACTGTCCTAGACGGGAGGAGCCTAAGGAAAGAAACCTGACACCTAAATGGGATAAGAGATCCTGGAACACAAAAAAGACATCAGGGGAAAACTGGGGAAATCCAAACAAAGCACGTACTTTAGTTAGTAACAATGTGCCACTATTGGTTCATTAAGTGTGACAAGTGTACCACAGTGATGTTAAGGATAGGGGAAGCTGGGTGCGGAGTATATGAAAACTCTAATAGTCTCATAACTTTTCTGTTGTGGTTCTAAAAAATCTAAAGTGATTCTAAACTAAAGAGTTTATTAAACGTTTTTAAAAAAAAAATATATATATATATACATATATATTTTTTTTTTTTGAGGGCAGTGTCACTGGCCCTCACATGTGGAACCCGAACCAGGGCCGCTGGCCTCCCAAGCCCGCACCCAACTACCGCGCCACTTGGCCGGCCCTAAAATATATTTTGAAAATTAAAAGGAAAGGATGTAGGAGGTCAGTATTTAAAGAGGTGGAATAATCATCAACGTATACTCTATTAAGGGTGGAAGACAAAAGACACTCTCTGAACGCTTGCTTCTAAATGCAGGTCAGCAAATGATATATATATCCCCAGGGCCCAATTCGGTCCACTGCCCATTTTCATATGGCCTCACAGCTAAGAATGTTTTTCATAGTTTCAAATGGTTGGAAAACAATATCAAAGGAAGAATGGTTTGTGACTCAAAAATTCTCTGACATTCAAATTTCAGTGTCTATCAATAAAGTTTTATTGGCACACTGCCACACCCAGTCATTTGTCTCATCTATGGCTGCTTTTGTTGTTGTTGCAACAGCAGAGTTGGGTAGTTGCAACAAACCATATACTGTACCTGCAAAGTTGAATACACTTACTACCTGGCCCTTAATAGAAAACATTTGCTGATCCCCAAGTTTGACTATCTCTGGAGGAATAAATGAGAAATTGGTAACAGGATTTCCTTTAGGAAGGAGAACAGGACCACTGGAGGAAGAGGGGTAATTGTTGCTGTGTTGCTGTGTTCAATTTTTTTTTTATTTTTTAAATCTAATTCATTTACCAAAAGACAGATTGAGGAGGAATCTGGGGTCTTTCAGCCCATGGAATGGGGCTTGAGACATTTTAAGTAGAAAGGATTATGCCTAAAGACGTTTTAGACATCACTGTTCAGAAGCACTTCCCAAAGAGAGGTCTGATTATGGTGGGCCAGAGTGCTATCAGGGAAGGCTCCTTGGAGGTGGTGCCTTGAAAGCCGGAAATTGACAAGTATGGAGGGTTACATGGAGAAGAGGGTTAAGGACATGCAAAGCACTGGAACTCCACATTTTGTTGTACCTGGTCACTGATCCACGTGACAACAATGTTGTAGTAATTATCACTTTTTTGTTTGTAAGTCAAGTGCAATGGTCACAGCTTAGAAGTTATGCAGCCACCATTCCAGCTGTAATAGATCGAGTGCAAAAATGACCTCTGTTATCCCCTCATCCCTTCTTTATCCACATCCTTGGCCTTGAGGCTTTACAGTTCTTCCCATCAGGAAAGAGCCTATTTCCCTACCTCGTGCATAGGGACCTACCCTGTGACCTATTGTGATCTACAAAATGAGACAGAAACAGCAATGCTACATCTGAGCCTAGGTAATAAGGGACTCTGCCACTCTGTCTGGGAACCCTGACAGCAAGCCCAGCTTAACCTTCTGGGTGAGGAGAGACACGTGGCCTGGTTACTTCCATTGCCCCCTGTGACAGCTAGCTGGTCACCAAACATGTGGGTGAGCCCATCCTAGACCAGCCAGCCACCCCCCCCACCCCCCGCTCATCTGCCAACTCACCACAAACATCTCAGGAGCCAAGATCAACTGAGTCTAGCCAAAAGGAACTGAGCCAACCAGTTGCCCATGATGGTGAATTTTATGAGTCAACTTGACTGGGCTGTGGCGGAGCCCAGGTACTTGGTTAACAGTTACTATGCTGGGTGTGTCTGTGAGGGTGTTTCTCGATGAGATGGACACTTGAATTGGCAGACTGATAAAGCAGATGGTCCTTCCCCACTGTGGACAGGCCTCAGCTAATGCATTGGAGGCCTGAATGAATAGAACAAAAGGTGGAGTAAGGGAGAATTCTTTCTGTCTGCTTGTCTTTGAGCTGGAACATGGGCCTTCTGCCTTCGAACTTGGACTTGGGCTAGAACTTACACCATCAACCCTCCTGGTCTCCAGCTTGTCAACTGCAGAGTGTGGGACTTCTCAGCCTCTACATCTGCAAAAGCCAATTCCTTATAGTCTCTTCTCTTCTCTTCTCTTCTCTCTCTCTCTCTCTCTCTCTCTCTCTCTCTCTCTCTCTCTCTCTCTCTCTCTCTCTCTCCCCACCCCCACATCCCCCAGCCCATGTATCTCCTATTGGTTCTGTTTCTCTAGAGAACCCAGGCTAATTCGCTGACCTATAGACTCATGAATAATCACAGATGCTAATTGTTTTAAGTCTGGATTTGGGGGAGTTCATTATATAGCACTAGCTAGCTGGTACACTGTATCTGCCTGTCTAGAAACCCTCTAACCTTGGAGGTGTCCCGTTGCCATCGGCTCTGTTGACCTCATCCTCACTGGGAAGGCATTCTTCTGTTTCTTTAAATAGCAGGTCTTCTTGAAATTCTGACACCTTTTAATTTAATCCAATCCCAGGAATATTCCAGCGACTCTTGCTGCCAGGTCCTGGGGCTGTGGCTGTGCTGGTGGCAATTTCAGCTCAAGGGGGAGCAGACTTTAGACCAATAATGACAAACATAGTGAGCATGACGAGAAGTGGGGTACAGGCCCTAGGGTACCCGATTGAGGCTGGGAGACTGAGAAGGCCTGGAGAAGGTGATTTGAAGGGTGTGGGAGTAGGGAGATGGGGAGTACTTTCCAGTGGAGGGAACAGCAAGTGAGAACCCTAGAGGCAGGAAACAGCACGTCCTTTCTGGGGGGAAAAAGGGGTGCACATAGCAGATGGTACAGGGAAGGTCTACGAAACCCCAAGACTCAGCCAGAGATTGACCCTGGGGGCAAACCCTGGCTCACCATATATCGGCTGGGTGATCCCTGCCAAACCGCCAAAATTGGGTAATGGTAGTATCCAGCTCCTAGGCTTGTGGTGAAAATAAAATATGATAATGTGTGTAAAAAGTAGCATCCAGGAAATCCCTGACTGTATATTTTCACTGTCATTTAAAAAACATTTTATGGAAGTAAGTGCCATCAACACCTATGTAGCATCACCCAGGTTCACCAAATATTAGCATTCACGTCATTTGCTTTACCTCTCTCTTTATATGTTACTGTTATTACGAAACCATCGTCAGTTACCGTGCACACATCATGGCCCTTCACCCCAAAACACTTCACTAGGGATCTGACACAGAACCGCAGGGCAATCATCAAATTCGGGAAATTTAATGTTGAAACAATACTTCTTGTCTAACAATACATATTCAAATTTC
Organism: Aselliscus stoliczkanus; assembly: GCA_033961575.1. Taxonomy (NCBI): domain Eukaryota; kingdom Metazoa; phylum Chordata; class Mammalia; order Chiroptera; family Hipposideridae; genus Aselliscus; species Aselliscus stoliczkanus. The sequence continues at coordinate 9,024,031 of CM066736.1, forward strand.
AGCACATATCCCAATATCATTTTTTTCTCCTGTTCCATGATTCAAAGATTACATATTGTAGGATCCGTTGTCATATCTCTTTAGATGCTCTTAGAATCTGCAGTATTTCCTCAGCCTTTCTTCAGCTTTCAGGAGGCTGGTGCTTTTGAAGGCAACAGGTCGGTTGTTTTACAGGATGTTTGTCCATGTGGGTTTGTCTGATACTTCCACATGGTTAGATTTGGGTCAGTTTACCCCCCCCCCTCGCCCCCCACGTGGGTGATGGTAACTCTGATCACTGGTTAAGGGACTGCTTCCTCTGGGAAGCTTTCCCCTTTGTCATTGATAAGTCCGGTAGGCATTTCAGAAATGTTGCCAGTATTTAGAAAGGCTCAGAGATGGCCATTTTTAGTTTTTATAGGAATTCACAGGTTCAGGGGCAACTGTCTCCCTGTCTGTCAATACACAGAGACTCTGAAGCTCAGAAAGAAGAAAACAGGGCCAGCCGAGTGGCGCATTGGTTAAGAGCTGGTTTTGGGATGCCAGGGGCCCCGGTTCAGATCCCACATATGAGGGCCAGTGACACTGCCCTCTACAGCTAACAACAGCTCCACCTGGAGCTGGGCTGTGCGAGCCCCGGCAACGGTGTAGGCTGCAGCCCCTGCTGCAGTGGCTGCCATAGGCTACAGTGAGTGGCCGGCAGCCAGCGTGAGCTGCCAATAGCCATGGTGAGCGACCATCCAGAGGCCGGCGACTGATCTGCCTCATCCGGGAAGAGTGCAATGACGATACCAACATGGGCCAGTGAAGCAACATCCTCCGCAACTAGACTGAAGAACAAAAGGACAGCAACTTGTCTGTTCCCCTTTGCTGGTTCCCCAATGCTGTTCCCCTCCCCCAATTCACCAATAAAATCTTAAAAAAAAAAAGAAGAAACCACTTGCTCAAGATTACACAGTACAGACCAAGGCCAAGTTCAAGTGGACTCTTCCTGTTCCTCCCTACCTGGGGTCACACCCAGGGGTTAGGAAGTAGGAGGCAGCTAGGGGGTGTTGGAGACCCATTGCCCTGGGTGTCACCACCTGACTCCTTCAATGCTGCCCCAGCATTTCACTGCCCATCACCCCAAAAGCCCCTTGGAAGACGGCATCTGCAGAAGAGCCTTGAGGGATCAAAGTGGCTAAGGCAGCTGGAGACAGGAGACAAGGGATGCACCAGCCTCGGCCATACCTGCATGACCCCAGGCAGCTCACCTATGGCAGGTGGTGGCTGAACCTGGCCCCCCCCCCCCCCCCCCGCCAGGCCCTGCTGGGATCTGAACACTGGAGATGTGGAGGCACTTCCTGTTCTTGGCAGTGAACCATAAATACTCACCTGGAAGCACAGCAGAAAGCACAACTCATTCATCAAACAGAATGTGGCTGGGAAAAGCTAAGCCCCTTCTAAGGAGACAAACCAGTGGGGGTCTTGTCCTGGGCCCTGGAGGCTCTAAACTCCAGTACCTGTTTAATTCCGCTGGCTGCCTTGCTGGCCTGGAGCTGAGGGGGGATGATGTAGGGACAGGTTGGGAATAAGACCAGAATCTTTCCTTCCTTATCTTATTTTTCCAGCTGTGCTGCGGGCAGATACCCACTTCATACAAGAGGACCATAAGGCCTGGTCTGAAAGGAGAGTTCACTTCCTGACATTGGCCTTGAGGTCCTGTGAGGCCCAGCTGCTGACCACCTCCCTATCCACTTGGCTCCAGCCACCATGGCCACTTCCTCCTCTTTGAACATGCAGCCTTTGTTCTTACCTGCTGTGGGTTGAATTGTGTCTCCCGAAAACATATACTGAAGCCCTTGGAATCTATGGATGTGACCTCATTTGGAAATAGGGTCTTTGCAGATGTCATTGGTTAGGGATCTTGAGATGATCCTGGATTTAGGGTGGGCCCCAAATCTTTATATGGAGGCCATGTGGAAAAAGACACACAGGGAGAACTCTATGTGATGATGGAGGCAGAAACCAAGGGATGCAGCCACCAGCCAAGGGTTGCTGGCAACCACCAGAAGCTGGGAGAGCTGGGAAGGATCCTCCCCTAGAGCCTTTAGAGGGAGCAAGGACCTGCAGACACCTTGATTTCAGACCTCTAGGCCCCAGAACTGTGAGAGGACATATTTCTGTTGTTCTAAGCCACCCAGCTTGTGGGAATCTGTTACAGCAGCCCGAGGAGACTAACATGTCACCTCAGGGCCTTTGCACATCCTGAGTTATTCCTTCAATTCTTCAGCGGACCAAGTCCAGCTCATCCTTTGGGCTTCAGCTTAAGTGTCTCATCCTCAGAAAGGGCACCCCAATCTGCACTAGGTCACACTGATTTTGCCTCTGAAGCACCCTCCACATTCCCCAGCCATTGGTGATTACATAGGTATTAGCTCATCCACATGTTTAGTGACTGTTGCCTCCTAGAAGGTAAGCCTCCATGGGCAGGGACTGGGTCTGTCTTTGCTCGCTATGGTGCAGGATGGGACATGCCACCCAGCTCCCACGTCCCTGAAGGACTGTTTGCAGTGTCTCCTCAGCTGCAGAAAGCTGCCACCCCCAGGTCATGCCCCTCCGGTGTGGCCGCAACCCAATGACTGCTTCATGTGGGGCATTATAAAGGCCCAGCCTCCTTACCCTAACTAGCAGCAACCTTGAAGCCTGAGCCCATCTTCAGAATTTTCCTTAAGGTCAGCTGAGGCCACTTTTGGCCTCAGAGGTCAACCCATGTGTTTCTGCCCACTTCTGCTTTTGTCCCTTCTCCAGGTGCTCCTTGGCCCCAAAAGCACCCCACCCCACAATCTCTGTGTGCTCAACTCCACCGCTGAGTCAGCTTTCTGGGACTGGTTCCCACCTGGGACACGCACAGGAGTGTCCCAACACGGGACGCAGGGCAGGAGAGCAAGCCAAGGTGTGTAGAACAGTTATTCATGGCAAATGAATTAATTTGAATTGCTATGGTCCCCTCACCCCTGCCAAATGCCTACCCCACGGGTTCCAGACCAGTTACCCTTTGTCTGCCTTTAAGAGTCTTCATGGGAAAGTTAGCCTAGCTTGTTTTTTTTTTTTAATAAAAGATCTTCTAAATCAATAGTCAGCAAACTCTTTCTGTTGAGTGTCAAATGGTAAATATTTTAGGCTTTGCAAGTCATACAGTTGTATCTGTCACAACTATTCAACCCTGCCATTTTGAGCAGCCACAGACAACACGCATGCGATGGCTGCGTTCCAATAAAACTTTGACATAAATCAGGCAGTGGGCCAGATTGCTAACCCCTTGGCCTTGACTTATCTTGTCTCAAATGACAAGGAAAACAAGGTGAGGGCCCATTCTGACCAACTTCAGAGTCCTGCTCTTGTAGTTGGCCGAAGAAAATACTTTCAAAACTGTGTTTTGTGGGTCAGCGTTCAGCAAGATGTCTCTAATTCTTCTATGGAGGGCGGGAGTAGAAGGGTGTCTAAGTAGGTAGAGAAAATTCTGTGCGTCATAACTCACCCCTCCAAATGCTCAGCGCCCCTCAGGACCTGAAAGTCTGGGAAAAGTCCTTCAGTCAAGGTCCCTGTTTTTCACAGTGAGTCCCCAACTCATTTATTTGAGTCCTAAGTTCTTATATTGTGGATGATCAATTATTGGGAATGACAGCCCTATGACAGTTAACTACATTTGGTTCAGCCAGATAGGTGTGGTTCTGCCGTACGGAAGCAAACATGTTCATTCATTCATTCATTCATTCACTCATTCATTCATTCAGATACTTAATGGACACTTGCTTTGTGCCAGGCCTTGAAATACAGCAGTGACCAACACAGATAATGTTCCCTGCTCTAGTGGGGCTCATAGTTTAATGAGAGAGACTGACATTAAAAGGCATGCATGCATCATCATTGTCCCATGAATGTGACCTTCATTGTGGGGCAAGCTTTTTACCATCATTGACACTACCCTGGATGAGAAAGGGGCTGTATTTCTCCAGGGTCAAAGGCCTAAGCCTGGTTGCTGTACTTCTGAAGGAGCAGAGAGCTCCCAGCCAAACCAAAATGCCGTGCCTGCCTGCCCTTCCTGGCTTTCCTCTTGGAAGTAAACGGTGTCACCATCCACCTAGCTGTTCTCTTCCCTTCTACTGCTGAGCGGAGCCCTGGAAAATCACAGCACCAATAGCGCATCCTGAGATGATGGCATAGAGCCCTGGGAAGAGCCTGGATCCAGGAGCTGGAGACACCGGGTTCCAATTTCATCTCGGACGCTTCCTGCTTTCTGAGCTCGGGGAAGTCAATATCCCCCTCAGAACCTCATCTTTCAGTTATAAAACAGGACCAGCAATGCCCACCTCCACGATGGTGACAAAGATTTGAAACAATCTATTCATACTGCCTACCATGGTGCCAACCATCAGAAAATCATAGTTTGACATGCCAGACACAGGTTAAGAGGATTCGATGGAAAAGCTCACTTAAACCTCACAATAACCCACTGAGGTACAATCATTAACCCCGCCGTTCAAACGAGGAAACTAAAGCCCTGAGTTCACTCAGCCAGGAGTAGCACGTGAGGACGCAGAGCCTGTGTTTTATCCGCTATGCCATACAGGGTAGAAGCCGCTCCCTGAATGATCAGGGTCAGCCTGATGCCTCTTTGCTGATTTCGAATTTCTGTCTCCTAGTGCTCTTGCTAAATGCCCATTCTGTCCCCAAACCCTCCATCCCTTTCCCCTCTTTCCTTATTGTTTTCTCAGCTGATCTTTGGGAGGCTTAGAACGGCTCCCTGCAATTCTAGAGATCTGCCAGAAGGCAGCGCCAGAGGATCACGTATAAACGCGTGCAGAGTGGCGGACACGGGGAAAATCCACAGAGCAGGATGTGGCAGGAACGCTGCTCACAGGCCTGCACCAACGCCAGAGATTAATGCCCAAATTGGCTTGGTGCACAATAGATGGGGCTCATTCCTGGTTCCACCCCTGCCTCCTTGCCAGTAGAACCCTGTTCAACACAGCGCCTGACTATAGTTGGTCAATAAATATCTCTAGATAGAGTGGATTCGATCCTGGAGGAAGTGAAAGACAGCCAGAAGAATCTACATGCAGACAGCAAGAGGGAGAACGCTGTCTGGGAAAGAAGGCGGGGATGCTGGGCTGGGCAGGGTACCAAGCAGAGGAAAGGCCGTTCAGGTTTGGGAGATATTTCCCTGGAAGGAGTGTCTGCAGTGTCACGGGCAGGATAAGGAGACGTCCAGGGCCTGAGGCAGTGGGAACGCATGGCAGGCTGAGAAGTGGCCCCTACCCCCTAATCCCTGCCACCTGAGGATGTCCCCTTAAATGGCAAAAATAAATAAATAAATGGAAGAGTCTTTGCAGGTGTGACTTTACGTTAAGGCTTTTGCGATGAGATTATCTCAAATGATCCGGGTGGACCCTAAATGCCATCGCATGTGTCCTGTGTCCTGACAAGAGGGAGGCAGATGTGGGGAGATCTGACACTCATAGAGGAAAAGGTAATGTGAAACGGAGCAGAGAGATTTCAAGATTTCAGCCTTGAAGACAAGAGTGACGCAGCCACAAGCCAGGAATGCTACAAGGGGGGTGGGGGCGGGGAATGAATTCTCCCTCAGAGCCTCACGCTTCTGGATGAGGTCACAGTTCTCTGGGGTTCCTAGGGTCCTGGGACTTTATCAGGAAAACCTACTGCGGGCTACCTGCAGCCAGGCAGGCCCTTATTAGAAGCTGGAAAACACAGAGTAACCCTCTGGTCCTTCCGTCTCTCTCCTGCCGCTTTCTGCCTCACACATTACAGGAACAAGGAAGGCTACCATGGTTAGAGCGTCCCACACTCAGCAAGGCTTTGCTTGTGTGGGACTCCTCCCCAGATGCCATAACTGCTTTTATTGAAACCTGGATAACTCCAGGCAGAGATGTGTGGTGGCCAAGAGAACAAATTCTGGAGCCAGGCACCCTGGGACCTCAGCCAGAGTGGGGAGAGCTGTTACCTCCTTTAAGTGTGAAAAGAAAATGGGGAGAGTGATGGGGCAGCCCTGGAGGTGAGCCTCTCAGCTCCTTCCACGAGAGCCCGCTGCAAGGGCTATGGCTGTGTGACAGCCGGCAGTGCCCCACCTGTGAGTCTGTGGCAGTGCCCAAGGCTACACTGCCTTCAGGCTGCTCCCCAGCGGTCAGGGGGCATGGTGGGGTCTTAGAGCCAGGCCGTTTCCACCCACTGTGGGACTCCTCTAATGGACAGTCTTTGCTCTGGGCCCCGCAGTGGGCTGACCAAGACTTTCTCAGAGCTGTGCTGCAGCCTGAGGCTCTTCCTACCCGATCCCCTTTCCTTCCCTCTGTCCCGTCCCAAGTGTCAGGCCTGTATTCTGATCTGAAGGGTCTCCTTGCCCCCTCCTGTTCCCTTCCTTTTATCCTTGTCAGCAGAATCAGATATGCTTAAAGGTCTTCCCAGCAGAAATCCTTCCCAACAACTTCCACCTACTACCATTAGCCAGAACTCAGGCACATGGCTCGGTCTAGCTGCAGGGGATGCTGGGTAATATAGTCTTTCAGGTGGACATGTTGCCACTGCTGACAAACTCATGTTGACAAACTCCTATGAATGAAGGAGACAAGGATGGGTGTTGGGTCCTTTCTGTGCAAGGAGACCATACAGGAGGCTGCCAGAGTTGCCCAGCGGGAGGTGGTGGTAGCTGGGATTGAGATGGTAGCAGTGAAGATGGAGAGGAACATGGTGATATCTTTCCTGTGTCCATCTTTGTGTCACCTGCTGGAGACCTCCCCTGGCTTGGTGCTCCTGAGGCCAAAGGGAGCAGGACAGGAATCAAAACCTCCCTGCCCTCCTGCCATCTCACATGGTCATGATGGAGTCCTCGACTTTCTCAGTGAGACTGGAAAAAAGGTGTGGCTTTTCCCACCTGCCATGTAGAGCGCCACATGTCATGCCATGTCTGAATCACTGGATGGGGGAAAAGCCTATGTTTCAGGTTGGGGAAACTGAGGAAAAGTTAAGCTAAATGACCCCATGACCCATCACATCATCGGTCCTCAGGATTGTCACAAAGCAATGGTCTTCCCCACATGGTTTCACTTACGGCCCTCCCCACCTCTGTGAGTCCATTATTATTATAATTATTTTGTTATTTTCTGATAGGAATCTGCTCAGAGAGATGGGGCAATGCTGCTGCTGCAGATCATGATGAAGATGGAGGCCATATTTATTGAATGTGTACAATGTGCTGAGTACTCCTGTGAAGTACTAGTGAAGTTTCATAATTCACCTGTCAGGGAGGTACTATTATGATTTCCATTTTGTAGACGAGGAGACTGAGGCTCAAACAGAGACTTACGCAAGGTACACAGTTAGTCGGCAGTGGCACCATCTGGCACCACACCCTGTGCTTTGAATTACAATGTTGTGTTGCCTTTCTTGCAAACCGAACCAAAATATTTGCTCATTCAAATAATTAAGTTCCTGCTTTACCCCAAGTGCTTTTTGTGCACAGTCTTATTCACTCACTACTGGCTTCAAGAGCTATTCTTATGCCCTTTTAACAGATGAGAAAAGTGATGCCCAGAGAGGTTGAGCGATTTGCTGAAGGTCACACAGCTGGAAAGTGAGAGAGCCAGGTTTGAACCCAGGACTCTGTGACTTTGGAGCCTGGATTTTTGCTCTTGATTTTTTTTTTTTCCAAGGGCAGCATTGCTGGGGTGGGGCTTGGTGGGTAAAGGGCCAAGCCCAGAGGACATAAGAGAGGCAAGTCCCCGCCTGTGTCCTTCCCAGGCTCTGTCTGCCCCTGGGACTCTGCCTCACTCACACGTACACAGCTGCCAGGGATCAAAGTCCTCTCCAAGATGTATTTGCTGTGAGTTCTAAACAAACGGGTGTTAGCACGCAGCTAAGAGAAACATTGGGAGGACACGATGTATGAAAGCCGACTGGCTTTAAAGTCCTGGTGATTGATCAGCCCCCTCTTTGGTCTCATGCTCTTAGGGGGCCAGGATGAAGGGGCAGGGAGACTCCGGCTCTGGGAGCACCGAAGCAGAGCAGTGGGCTACCTAGCTGGCACCTCCACACGGCCCAATTGGTTGCAACTTCTACTCTGGGAAGAGCGTCCTTTCAGCCAACAAGCCCATAAAACCAACCCCCACCAAATAATAACCACCGACTACCATTCAGTGAATGATTACACTAACCATGCTAAGCATTTCACGTGCATTGTTCCTTTTAAGCCAAACCACAGGGCAGGTATCCCTACTGGCCCATTTTATAGATGAGCCTAAGAGCACAGAGCCAGTAGCTGGATTCTGTTTGGCACTCGGCAAATACTAATTGATCAAGAGCATGGGACACCGTTCCTACCCTCTAGTTGCTCACATCTTTAAGGGGGAGACAGAGAAGGAGACGCTTATGGTCCAGCGTGATGAGGGCTAAGCAGAAATGATGCCCAGCCATTGCTCAGCAGTAGGGGTAGACCAGTTGTTTCCTAGAAATACTCCCTTCCGTTTGAGTCAAAGCTGACTTTGCTTTACCCCAGACTTACTGCTTGTTAGACAGGTTGAATATCACTCTGGCCTGTTTTTATAAAAGCCTGAAGGCCACAGACGAGGCCCTTGCCTATCTGGGTTGGTCAGTGAAGAGAAAGTGAAGGAAGTGGAAGGGAGGCACCAGAGTTGAGGCTGGAAGGAGAAGAAAGAAGCAGCTGAGGAAGGCAGAGAGGGCGGCGCGAGGAAGGAGAGCCCCCTGTGTGAGGGGCAGAGGTGCGGGAGCGCATTTGAGGGTCTAAGATGCTGGTGTGCTGGCGCCGGAAAGGACAACAGATGGCACTGCAAGAGATCAAATTGGAGACATAAATGTGGGTCCAGTCCTACTGGACCTTGGGCTTGTTCAAGGGTTTGGGGTTTCACATCTCGATTCTGTGGTTGACCTACCTTTACACCCCCTGACAGTGCACAGTTCCCAGGACCCTGAGAAGTCAGCTGCAGGCACCAGGGTATGACTCTCAAGTCCCAAACTATTTGCCAGTGGCTTCTCTATCGCTGCTATCATGTCTCAGGAAATAGCATATTTGGGGACTGAGGCAGATACTACACCAGGTGACTAACAGCAATTGGGGGACCTATGAATAGTGCTTCGGTTTTATCTTCTGTCCCCAAGGCTAATGATATATGCAATGTTTGGGCCTTGACTAAGGGAGATAGAAAAATGAAATGAATGCGTTTTTCCTAAACATATTCAAATGCCCAAACATCTGTTGTGGGAAACAGATGAGAGAATTTTCTTAAAGGGCCCTGCACACATCCCGACACAGAGTGAGTGCTCAATAAAGAACCAGGATCCTTATTCACAGTGTGTAGCTCTCGGCTATGTGTCCAGTGAAGCCACTGTTCATCTCCTAGTCAAGGATACAGTGAGCAGTGGACCTTGGCAGAAAGTGTGTAGCATCAATAGAACGGGATTCAATTTGTGTGTTTTTCAATGACTCATTCCTGCTTACATGAAACACATTTTATTCTTCATGTGCCTGGAAGACTTGGTGCCGTGGCTCTGAGGCATTTGCCCATTGCCATGGTGTAAATACTCCCACCTTGGCTGATTTCTATAAACATGATGTCATTGAATGCGGAGCTGGGAAGAGACAAGCAGGAGCACCCCATTACGTAACATTTCCACCATCCAGAAGTCACCTCAGGAGCGTAGAGTAAAACAGACAGACAACTAGGAAGTGGTGAGTTTGGAGCATTGCCGTGGTTTTTAATTTAATTGTCAGGGTATGTAATTGTTCATCATGACCCTGTTTAACAGCTGATTCTCACAAAATTTCTGAAGATTTAACAGCCAGCTCTTAAGAGCTGATATGAGCCAGTGCTCCAGCTCACCTCTGTCACCAGCCCCTCTGTGTCTCAGTTTCCAAAGCTGGTAAAACCAGGATGATAGGATTTCCTACAATGGTTGTGGGGAGGGTTCGAGGAGATACGTGCAAAGTGCTCTGCACAGGTCACACGCCCGAAAAAGGAAGCTGCCACCATCTCAGGTCTGCTTAGAGTTTGTGACCTTGGGGTTTCTGAGAGTGGGAACCCAAGCCCTTCCAGCACACCATTCATTTCTATTTCTCCCGCGGGACATTGGAGGGAGCTGAGATTTGCCACCTGCCAATCAAGCTGCAGGTGCTGGGGCTCCTTGTATATTTCAGCTCATTTTTTAAAAGCCTTCTTTCTTGTCTGTCCCTCTGTCTCTATATATCATCTATCTAGTGTTTATATAGTTATAGCATGTCTTAAAAAATTGATATCCAGCTGGAGACAGGGAGAATTGTGCCTCGCATGTTACTTGAGTTCAAACTGACAACTTGGATGTAAATCGGTGCATTTCTACTCTGTTTATTTAATAAAGCACAATATAACTTCTTTTAAAAAAATTGATATCCACGTATATACACCATTTTACATTTTGATTAAATGTTAAAATTCTTATTACAAAAATAGCATAGAGATAAACCTGTTGCTGGAAACAAGCAAACCTTTAAAAAATCTTAGATACTATTATTTGCGACTATGCCCATACATGTTGTTGGATCAATGAATGAAGACAAAAAGTAGAGGGAAATGCTTTCTCCCAGCTCAGATCCAATCACTGAAGATTTTCTGGTGTATGTCCTTCCATTACCCGCCCCACTCCATTCCTATAACTGTATATATATTTTAAAAACTCCCAAGATTATCTTGTACATGCTGTTTCATGCTATGACTTTTTAAAATTAATGGCAAATATAAAATTCAACTCTTGACGACCTACAAGAAAAGGGGGAATCAACGGTGTGAGCTATGTAACTGAAGAATATTATTGTCATTGTCAAAGTTACTGGCAACCTCAAAATTAATCTGTGAGACTTTGCTTCTGATCTGGTTTTGAGGCTAGGGTCCCTGCAGCAGCATTTTCAAAGTGTGGCCCGTGGCCTATCTGTCCCCAGCATCCGCTCCTCTGCCCAGCACCGGTGGGCTCTGGTCCTTGGGCGACCTGCAGAGACAGGGCCAGGGGCCCGGCGGGGCTGGCTCCCCCTTCGCCCAGCCTAGCCCCACCCCTCCGGCTGAGCGGCTCCATCCGTCACGTGTCTGTCCCTCCCACCCTCCCGCCTCTCTCTTACATGCGTCTGTAATCGTGTGCTCTGGGGAGGGTCCGGGCAACAGCTGCCTTTGATCAGCCCAACATCTGGGAGACTCGGCACTTCAAGAACGCTGACTGGTGATCAAAGGTGGGAACGCTGTGACAGCTGAGACTTGGCAAGGACCCAGCCCGGCTAAAATGCTCGGGTGGGGGAGGAGAAAGACAGGATTGGGAGGGTGGGGAGCAAGGAGCAACCCACCCAACCACAGCGGCCTGGCGCTAAGGGCAGTTGGGAGCATGAGCTTTGCTCCGGTGACTTTGACTCTGTGCCTCAGTTTCCTCCTCCACAAAATGGGGATAATAACATGAGGAGGAAATGAGCTAAGACATGAAAAGTGCCTAGAACGGTGCCTGGTTCCCAGGGTGAACTCATACATGACAGCGGGTGTCACAGCCCTTCGTGTTCCTAGAGCCAGGTCTGGGAGAGAATGACAGAGTTCTGCCTCTTTCCAAAAGCTTTAGTGCCTCCTAAGGTGCAATGAACTGTTTTGGGCCTCAGTTTACCCATCAGTAAAATGGGGAACCATACCCAAACCTTGAAATTAAGCAACGGTATGATTTCTTTCTCTTTGACCCATGGAGAAATTGAGATGAGAAGCCGTGCAACCAGGAGCCAGCCCACTATTTACCCACCTGGGAGGTACCCCAAACCCCAAATTGGAGGGTTGCACTACTGCTACTTATTGGGTTTTTTCATGGAGGCCACGAGTTCTCCCACCTTTGCCTATGGGTTGGGGTTCAATAATACTACCACCAGCAGCAACAGTTACCTTAATTTTTCTGACTTTACATTTCTTATTAAAGGATAACATACCGGAGAAGGCACATATCAGCACACCGAATTGTGACAAACTGAACACAGCCAGGGAACCAGCAGCCAGATGGACAAGATTCCTAGGCCCCCCGAAATGCCGTCATGCTCCCTTCTGGTCACTGCCCCTGGCATGGAAACTGCTTGCTTTTATTTTGATTTGTTGCGTGCTCACTAGGAACCAGGCAAAGCAGAAAACCTCCTTGCAGGCACTGGCCTGCACTGGTATGGTCCCCATTATACAGATAAGAAAACAGGTGCATAGCGTCTAAGCAAATTGCGCTGGTAGGTGACGTTTCAAAGCTTCAAGCCCTGGCCCCAGGACGGTGAGCTTTTACTGTTTTAGGAATGATGCTTGGGAGCCGGTTGTCAGGGGGAGAGCATTTTAATTTTTGGAAGGAAGGGGGTGTTAGGGAAGCCAGCTTACAAATAATAGGGTGTCACACGTCAGGGCTTTTAGGAAATAGAGCTGTTCAGTGGCCCAGGGGGCTTTTACTGAATGTCCTGAGCTGCTGTCAAGCAGTGGCTAGTGGTTTGCCCTCAAGGACCGGATACTGCAGCCCCTACGCCTCTCTTCTCTCACCCTCCCAATTCTCTCCCCCAAGAGCTTCATCAGTCCATACAGCGGACGCGCTGATGGCACCAGGGAGAAAGGCATCTTCCTGTCCCTGTAGTGTTAGCCTGCAGGCTCTCTTAGCTTGGTCTGAAAGCAGAGCTGGAGGCAAAGTTCATGTGCAGTCGTTGATTTGGGAAGGGATTCCAGGATCAGGATAGAGGGGGAGCCAACAAAAGCACACGTTACTGCCTTGGCCATGGCTACAGGCAGCTGGTATGGATCTGCAGGATGTAGGAAGCCTCATTAAACATATCTCCGAAGCGACTGCTCAGGGCATAAGGGAGGGAAGCCATCAGCTCCTATCCCTCAGTCAAGGTGACCCCATAACTGTCAACTCCCATTCACTTCTAGGTTGTGTTGGTGAACTGGTCCCCACAAAAGTGGCTGGGGTAGGAGGTGGGCATAAGCAGATAGAAGAAGTCTACGAAAGGGCCCGAGACACTGGAGGCCACTAGAAAGGCTTCTCGGAGACCGTGGGCTGGGACTGGCTCATCTGGCCCAGGCGAGCTGGTGACCCCTCAACACCATCAGTCCTTACTCCGCTCCCAGCCCCTACCCTGCTGAACTCCGTTCTTTCCTCTTTTGCTCTGACACCATCGCTCACACAAGATGTCACCTGCTCTACTTGAAGATGTCCTTAAATTATGTTTCCCAAGTATTCTTAGGCCGAAGTCCTAACCCCTTGTGCCCCAGGGTGTGACCTTATTTGGAAACTGAGTCATTGCAGATATGGGTAGTTAAGACGAGGTCATACTGGAGTTGAGTGGGCGCTTAATCCAAAATGACTGGTGTCCATTAAAAAAAGGGAAATTTGGTTACCGAGTTGCACTGAGGGCAAACACGGATACCAGGTGAAGTTGAAGGCAGAGATCAGGGTGAAACACCCATAAACCAAGGAATACCAAAGATTGCAGCACAGCACCAGAAGCTAGGGAGAGGCAAGAAACAAATTTCCCTTCCCCTCCAATCCCAGCCTCAGGAAGAACCTCCCCTGCTGACACCTTGACCTTGGACTTCCAGCCTCCAGAACTGGGACACTAAATTTCTGTTATGTAAGCCACCCACTTGGTGGTAATTTTTTATGGCAGCCTGAGCAAATGGATCAACATTCTCAAGTAGACATTTCAACACTACAATGAGAGGAACTGCTATCTTGGGACGTGTTTTGAGTCACGGGCCACATGAATAACAACAAACCCTCTCTACAAAAACTCACATCCACATAGAATTTTGGAAACAACTTTCGGAAGTTCTCGGCTTCCCCCAATCCCGTCCATGGCTTCAGAGTCATTCTGGAGATGGTTAAGTGCTCAAAGAGGCAGCACCATTTCAGGCGGGAGTGAAGAAGCATCTCTGGGCTGATTAAGTCAAGTGGATTTGACATACAGATGTTCTTTTTATGAGCAACCTTTGTAGAAACATAAATCAGGAGAAGGGAGCGAAGTCTATATAACCTTTTATGGTGGGTGGGAGGGGCATGAGCATCCAAAACCCTGGGCAAGGATTTGATACCAACAGGGTCACTGATGTCATGTCACAGCTTCCGGCTCACAGGCTCACAGGAGGTGCTCACCGATGCTCATCCCCTTCTTCTGGCCCCTGGGAAAAAGGACAGATCAGCAGAATCCAGCACTTTGCAGACCAGAAAAAGTCACATGGAGCTATTCATTTTAACCGGCTTGCCCAGGTTTTCTGCAGATTTGCATGGTCAGTGCTCCATCCGGAGTCCCCAGATGGATCTGTGCAAACACCTTCTGGCTTCTGGGAGCTTTGTCTCCTCACAGCTGCACCTGTGTCTGCCGTGGCGGTCTGCGCCCAGGCTCCTGGCCACTCTGCCTGCAAGCCCAGAGGGCTGATGGTGACAGGAGACAGAATACACCCTGGCGCTATTCTCAAATGACCAGTCAGGGGTAGAAAAGCTCAACTGCTTTGCCTCGATTGAGTTGGGACAAGCACTGAGGTTTAATTTACACTCCTGAGCTCCCCACAGGATCAGGCTAAGCTGAGGCTTTGCTGAAACCTCACCCTGACTCAGCTCTTCCTTGTTTCCCCTTTGCTTCACTTCATCACCTATTGTCTTCTCTGAGTACTTCCTTAATAAATCACCTGGCATAAGAGTCTTCGTGCCAGTTCCTGCTTCTGCGAACCTGACATAAGCGGGGCGATTTAGTCCCTTCTGAGCATCCCGAGTGTCTTCTCAAATATCCTGGGATGTCTGCTGTGGGCCTGGTCCGAACTGGGCATAAAAGTGATATGAGGAGAGAGACTAGGAGGGAAAACTCTTTTGGTTAATATAGTGATGAGGGCAAGCATGCTAAAATTAAGCCAGCATGTCTCCATCTTGGCACTATTGACACTAGGGGCTGGGTCCGGTGGTGGGGGCTGTCCTGGGCACTGTAGGATGTTAAGCACAATCTTTGGCCTCTACTCACTAGATTCCCTCCAGGTATGTCCACCCAAAATATCTCCAGACATGAGCAAATGCCACCCACGTTTGAGAACTGCTGCGTCAAACCCAAACCTGAGTGATGAGTAAGACCTAGCCAAGTGAAGACAGGGAGAGGAAACAGCATGTGCAAAGGCCCTGAGGTGGGAAGAACTTGGGTCAGCGGAGGAAGAGAAGGAAGGATGATATGGCTGAGGGCAGGGAGCGATGAAGGAAATGGTAAAAGATGGAGCTGGAAAAGTGGGCAGGGGCCAAATCCCGCAGGGCCTCGGCGGACACAGTGAAGAGTAATTTAAGAGTAAAGGAAAGTCACAAAAGTGTTGTTTCCCCTCAACCCCCCATTCAGTGTATGTTTATTAAATGTTTACTCTGTGGCAGACATGGTGCCGGTGAAAGACAGGGAAGGGCTTCCAGGGGAGGGATTATAAGGAGGGTGAGGTCTCCTATGTGACATAATGGTAATTCCAGGGGCCGAGTCTGTGTACTGTCTCCCTGCTGCACACTCAGGGACATCCAAGGATGTTTTAAAATCGGCCACAGAAATCAATAAATGCTGCATGTTAGGACCTTATCCTCCACGCATCCCAGATCATGGCACCTGTGACCAGAGACAGTTTTACTTCTTCCTTTCCTATCTGGTGGCCTTTTATTTCCTTTTCGTGCCAAATTCTGGGGCTGCCGCTTCCAGTACAATGTTGAATGGATGTGGCAAGAGTGGCCATCCTTGTCTTGTTCCTGATCATTGGGGGAGACACCCAGTTTTTTATCATTATGTCTGACACTTGCTGTGAGCTCCTTGTCATCAGGTTGAACAAGTTCCCTTCTAGTCCTAATTCATTGAGTGTTTTATTTTTTTGGCCCCACGAAAGGATATTCAATCTACAGGAAGATTTGCAGACTTCAGCTGACTTTTACCTTCAAAAGCCTCCCTCCCCCGGCTATTTTGAGAAGACTGACGATGCCAGGGGCAGGGGTGGAGGCCGGGAGGCCAGGAAGAAGCCTGTAGGGTCATCCTGGTGAGAGATGATGGTGGCCGCGACTCTGGTGGTGGCCATGGAAAGACGGGCATAGCTTCAATAGATGCTGCAGTAGGAAAAATGACACAGAGGGTGAGTATACCTACAATATGCACTTCTCTAGGCTGGGATCTCTAGAAGGGATTCAGGAGTGCTTAATTGATTTCAGGAGAGCTCTGGGGTCAGGGTGGGAGGGGCGTGGCAGAGCAGCTTCAGGCAGGGGAAGGGGCCCAGCCACGGTGTGGTCTCAGGTGAAGTCTGGTTTCAGCCTGACCCTCTGGGGACCCTGGAGATAGATGACAGAGTTGCCCCCCATATTCTTCAATGATTGGCTGCTCCCCAGTGAGGGGCGGTGTGGCCTCCCAGGGGTCTCCATCACTGGGCAGAGTTGCTTGGCTCAGTGCGGGTCAATCCTTCAGGGCCAGTTGCAGTAAGCCCCCTGAAGCACTTGCAGCAGCTAAGGGGTGGATGTATCAGGGTTAAAAGGCATGTGGGTGGGGCACAAGTCACATACACTTATGGCACGTTTATGGAACCCAGGGTTCAGTGTGGTGCCTAGCAGGTCAAAAGGGATGTGGGACTAGTTATTGTAATTGAATCACCAATATCTTTGAAAAGATTGGTGTGTGTGTGTGTGTGCGCACACACACGTTTGGGATGACTAATCAACCAAATCGCTTTTCCTAGGACTCAGGGTTTCCCAGAAGTGGGACTTTCGGTGCTAAACCTAGGACAGTGCCAGGCAACGGTCACCCTAATAATGGAAGGTAACTCAAGCCACCTGTTATATATATAAAGATCCTACTAAAATAAGCTTTACCTGCAGCCTGCAGGTAACGCCTTCACAGCATCTATTTCTAGTATTTACCTGGTGATAAACTGACCAGCAGGAAGCATTTTCCAGATGTGACCTAATTTTCCTCCTCCAGGTATCTGGAGATGGTCGTTGGGTGGTGATTGATCCAAGCCCCGGTTTGAAGACAGGGAGATTGTTGCTAAGCTTAGCTCTTCTGTGCCCAAGTCACATGGCCCACGAGGGGAAGGCCCCACCCTCCTGGGCCTGCCTCCTCACTGCTATCTGGAAGCGAGAGGGACCCTGAAAGCTTGCAGCTTCCTCACCTCTCCCATCGTTTTACCTCACAATCTCCTTCTCTCTAAAAAGAGAGACTAGGGCCAGCTGAGTGGCGCGGTGGTTAAGCGCTGGCTTGGGAAGCCAGCGGCCCCGGTTCGGGTCCCATATATGAGGGCCAGTGACACTGCCCTCAAAAAATAAAAATAAAAAAAAAATAAAAATAAAAAGAGAGACTGACCAGCTTAGATCCTGAAGTTCCAAGCTCTGCACTCACCCTGAATTGGCTCCTTCTCCTCAGAGGATGGGCGGAGCAAATGCCCTTCTTGTGTGACCTGAATCCTCTGTCCCAGACCCCTTCTCTGCTTTGCCAAGATGCACAGTGTCTGCCTTCCTGCCCAAGCCCGGTGCCCAGCTGTCTTGGACAGAATGAGCTACTTATGAGTCCTGCCAGCAGCCCTGCCCGGGGTGGTCCCACTGGCATCTCCGTGAGCATGGCCTCCACTGCCTGGCCTCAGGCAGCCCCGGCCAGCTGGCCAGATGCCCAGGGAAGGCCACACCGCCTCCCGCTCTGGTCAGAGGTCTGACTTGTTTTGGAAGCATCTGATGATTTTTTTCAAAAACCTTGTTTTACTTCTTTTCTGAAAACATCCCATAAAATAATCTTACAGCCAGAGGAAATGCATCTTGGTCAGGGACCGCCCATGCACGGGCAAGCTGATGAAGAGAGACTCCTTGCCCCCCCCCACCCCCGCAATTCTGCCCTCGCACTTTACAAAACTAATGGCAACTTGGTGTCCTGTTCTCAACTTTTAGGGAAGTTTTTTTCCAGAGGTGTCACTTTAGTACTCCAGACCTCTAGATCCTGGGAACACCCCTGTGTACCCGCTCTCTGTCATAAGATTCTGTAAATTGTAATTTAAATGGATGGAATTTAAATCGAATGGAATTTAGTAGGAATTTGTTACACAAAATATGGCAAGTGAAAGATGGGCAGGGTGTCATGTCTGTGAGGTGAGCGTGCACGGAGCTCAGACCCAGGCAGCTCTGACCCAGGTCCCGTGACCCAGTTAAGAATCACAGGTGCTTTGCCTGTTAGAGATGAGACTGGAGCAAGGACGCCTGCCTTCAGCACCAGAGGAAAGTTGCAATCCTGGGCAGCTCAGGATGCACCCTGGGCAACTGTCCTCTCCTAATATTAGCTGCTGTGGCCGAGGCAAACCCAGCCAACCATATCACACACATGAAAACAACCTCAGCCCCGAGTCAGGACAGATCAAAGACTCAAATCCCTGGGCTGGGAGGTGTCTTGGGCTGGACTGCCCCAGAAGCAGACCCTGAGCCAAGGAATCGAGTGAAAGGAGCTTGTTTGGGAGATGATGCCAGATGGGCAGAGGAGGGCAGGTACTGAGACAGGGAAGATCAAATGGTCAGAGGTGGAACCAAGCCTGGGGCTCTATAACCCCTTTATTTTATTCTCTTTTCCCAGGATGAAAAGCCTCGATTTGGTAACTGGGCAACCTTGTGTTAAAAAAGAAAACGTAAGGGCAACCCAAGTGGCGCGTTGTTTAAGGGTTGGCTTGGGACGCCTGTTCTGAGCCACAGGGCCCCCATTCGGATCCCACATAAGTGCCAGTGATGCTGCGCCCTCTACAGCTAAGATGGTGAACAACAGCTCCACCTGGAGCTGGGCTGCTGAGAGTTGCCAGCGATGGCGTAGGCTGCAGTGGGGCTGGCCGGCAGCTGGCGTGCACTTTCATGAGCTGCTGTGAGCTGCCATGAGCAGCCGTCCAATGGCTGGTGAGCGACTGCCTCACCCAGGAAGAGCGCAATGATGATACCAACATGGGCCAGTGAAGCGACGTCCTCCGCAACTAGACTGAAGAACAAAAAGGACAGCAACTTGTGTGTTCCCCTTCCCCGATTCCCCAACGCTGTTCCCCTCCCCCAATTCCCCAGTAAAATCTTAAAAAAAGAAAACTTAAGTTGTGTGAAATGCAGCATTTTTGAATGTGTATGATATTGTCTTTATCAGTTTGTTCGGGCTTCCATAACGAAGTACTGCAGCCTGGGTGGCTTTAACAAAAATGTATTTTCTAAAAAACAAAAAACAAAAAAACGTTATTTTCTCACAGTTCTGGGGGCTTGAAGTCCAAGGTCAAGGTGTCAGCAGGCTGGTGTCTTCTGAGGCCTCTCTTTTTTGGCTTGTAGGCAGCCATCTTTTCCCTGTGTCTTCACATGCTATTTCCTTGGCCCATGTCTGTGTCTAAATTGTCTCTTCTTAGGATGACACCAGTCATATTGGATTAGGGGCCACCCTAATGACCTCATTTTTAACTTAATTACCTCTATAAAAACCCCATCTCCAAATACAGTCACATTCTGAGGTCCTGGGGGCTGGGGCTTCCACATATGAATTTTGGGGAAACACAAGTCAGTTCATAACAGGTACTGACCCTGGAAATTGTACGGCAAACCACAGGGACCCTTTTGCCTAATATTAGGGTGGACGAGTTTTCCATTTGTCCTGGGGGTATATTCATTCTCCACAGTGACCACTTACAGACCTATTTAGTTGTCACAACTCAGGAGGTGGGGAGCTAACAGAATAACATCCCTCCCCAAAGATGCCCATCTCCTAATCCCCAGAAACTTGTGCACCTGTTATGCTATATGGGCAAGGGAATGGAGGTGGCAGGTGGAATTAAAGTTGCTGATTGGTTTACCTTAAAATAGGGGAGGTTATCCTGAATTATCCGGGTGGGCAAGTGGCATCACACGGGTCCCTAAGTGGGGAAGCAAGAGGCAGCAGGGGAGAGTTGGAGGAAATGTGACCATGGGCCAAAAGTCAGACATATGCTGTGTTGCTGGCTGTGAAAATGGAAGCAGGGGCCATGAGCCAAGGAATACGGGAGACCTCTAAAACAAGAAGAGGCAAGACAATGGATTCCTCCTGACCTTGAACTTCCAGAAAGGAACAGGGTCCTGCTGATACCTTGATCTTAGCCAGTGAGGCCTGTGTGAGACTTCCGATCTACAGAATTGCGAGACAACAAATCCGTGTTGTGTAAGCTCCAAGTGTGTGGCCATTTGTTACAGCAGCATTGCAAAGCATATACAACTAGCATCGAGTGGGTGGAGACCACTAAACATTCTTCAACGTGCAGGAAACCCTCTCCCTGCCCAAATCATCCAGTCCCAAATGTCTAAGTTGAGGAGTTTGGTGATTCCAAACATTTGTTGGGGGTGGAAGGAGTCATGGGAACTTTTGGGTCTCCAGGAAAAGGGAGGGGCCTCTTTGCAGATCAGCATCTCCTAGTCTATGGACACAAACAAGTGCATTCAGTGTCAGGGGTTCTGGGAACCCCTGTGGGATTCACAGGCCTAGGTTAAGAACATCTGTCCTGGAAAAGATGAGTAAACTCATTCAAGGCACCAGGTTGAGAGGGAACCAGGAGCAACTGTGGAATGTTGCGTGATGTGTTGGGAGCTGAGGAAGGGACGTCTGGATTTTTATCCCAGCTTGGCCACCCCCAGAGTTTCTGACTCAGAGGGTCTAGGATGGGCGGGGGGGGGGGGAGAAAAAAAGGGGGTAATAACTTGCATTTCCAGCAAGTTCCCCGGTACTATTGCTGATACCTCTGGGCCCACGGATCCCACTTTGGGAGCCACAACCTGGTAGCTTAAAAAACACCCAAGCGCTCCGGGGAGGCAACATGACAGCACTAGAATCACAGACTCTAGAATGTGTGTGACTTTGAGTCCTGGCTTTGCTGATTTCTGTGTGACTTTTGAACCAGCTCCTTCAACTGTGCCTCTATTTCTTCACCAGGAAATGGGGACGATAATGCCTTCTTCAGAGTGCTGGAGAGTTTGATGTGAACCACCCAGTGTCCTGAGCACAGTAAGTGCTCAATCAGCCTGGCCCAAGAAATAATATCTAGTTTAATTTAAGGATGCCTCACAGCAATCTTCCACCCCACTAAGTGGTCAAGAGGCCTCAGTTAATAACAAATGCCAGTGGAGTGGGAGATAAACCGGATTACACCTGCACCTCATAGGGTGTCTAGGCCAGGGCACAGGAACCCCCTGGGGTCTTGTTAACATCTGGATTTGGATTCAGGAGGGCTGGGCTGGGGCCTGGGACTCTGCCCTACGGTCCACACACCAGCCTTTGCATATCCAGGGCTTAGCATCTCAGACCTGGGTCTCGCTACCAGTTGGTAACTGTTGGCAGAGAGGTTGGGAGGTGATAGGACCAGGACACCCCTGTACTTCTCAAATTATGCCTGGGCTGTGCCACTCAGGACCGACCCCCCTAAAATGTAAAGAGGGGACATTGTAGGTTATGTTGGACTATCTGAGTTCAGATGAAGAGCAGAGGAGGCAGAGTGGGACGAAAGCAGGCTTTGAATCCAGACAGACCTGGGTCCCGATCCCTACTCTGCCACGTAGCCGCTGTCTGACCTTGGGTGAATCACCACCCCTCTCTGAGCCTCGGTTTCTTCCCAGGTCAGTTAGGGGGAAAGGAAGGGCCCAAGATCTCACCAACAGCAAGTGGCAGAGCCAGGCTTTGACACTCATGCTCAGCTTTTTTTTTTTAAAGATTTTATTGGGGAATTGGTGGAGGGGAACAGCGTTGGGGAATCGGGGAAGGGGAACAGACAAGTTGCCGTCTTCTTGTTCTTCAGTTTAGTTGCGGAGGATGTTGCTTCACTGTTGGTATCGTCATTGCGCTCTTCCCGGATGAGGCAGATCGGTCGCTGGCCTCTGGATGTCGCTCACCGCAGCTATTGGCAGCTCACTCTTGGCTGCCAGCCGCTCACGCTGGCTTGGCTGCGGGCCACTCACTGTAGCCTATGGCAGCCCACTGCAGCAGGGGCTGCAGCCCACACCATCACCGGGGCTCGCACAGCCCAGCTCCAGGTGGAGCTGTTGTTAGCTGTAGAGGGCAGCGTCACTGGCCCTCATGTGGGATCCGAACCGGGGCCGCTAGCATCCCAAACCAGCGCTTAACCGATGCGCCCCTCGGCCGGCCCAATCTTTATTATTTTTTGTTTTGTTTTATTTTTTTTGAGGGCAGTGTCACTGGCCCTCATGTGGGATCCGAACCGGGGCCGCTGGCGTCCCCAAACCAGCTCCTAACCACCATGCCCCTCGGCCGGCCCCCTCTCAGCTTTCACCACAGCTCCCACATGTCCTACGAAACAGTGATGGGCTGATCGATTCTAAATGCTCTGAGAAAGAGGTGGCAGGTGAGAGTAGCTGAAAACCCACCTCCCCATCTGGGAAGGACGATTCTCCAGGAGAAAGGAAGATGCCAGGAAGAGGGAGGAAGACCCCAGAGTCAGTGGGGATCTGGCTAGAGCAATGGGCTGGCCCCTAGCCTGAGGCTGCGCTGGTGATGGAGTGTGAGGCAGGGCTGGATTTCTGTAAATACCTGCAGGGCACCTACCAAGTGTCAGGCAGCGGGAGTGACACCACCATCCCATGTGGGGAACATTCTAAAATGCATAGGAGCATTTTCCCTAGGTGCTTTCAAACTTCCCACCCCCTGTCCAGGTTTCACCGTGACCTCATTCTCCATAGCCCCATCCCTCCTGTCACTGAGGACAGGTTTGGAGAAAGCCTGGCCCTGGGTGAGCTATACACAGTTCAATTTTTGTCACTCCACCACCTCACAGTAGGGAGGATTCAAGACACAAGTTATCCCAATTAACAGAAAGCAAGACTGAGGACTGCTGTGTCCATAAGATTAAAATCCCTGTCACGTGGGCAGCTGCTGACCTGGATCAGAGAACTGACCGAAACCCCTGGAAGGGCGCCCTCAGACTGCCCCATCTTTCTGTGTCCAACAGTGGCTGCAAAGTCCCCACTTTGGGGGATTTTTAGCTGCCGCTTATGAATTTGCGGAGCTAGAAGCGTACAGGCCAGTGATGTGCCCTTTGTCAAATGGGGTGGAAGCAGACATCCCATCTTCCTCGGGAGGGAAGGGACTGAAATGAGCTGTGGACGACACGGCCCTCCACTCCCACCAGAAGAGCACTGGGGGTGTACCCCAACTTCTAGGACAGTCCAAAACAAACCGTGTGTCTCGTGATGGGATGCGATAGGGTCGTTTGAAGGTCATGTCGTCCAATCTCATTTTACAGGTAGGTAGACTGAGGCCCCACAGGGGAGGGCTTTCTTCTCTAATAGTGTGATAAAAATAATTTTCCATCTTTGTTATGGGACAGTGTTTTCCTCCAGAGGAAAAAGAAAGCATTTAAGTATATCACATTTGGAGACTACAAATCAGAAAGACTATTAAAAGAATTGCCTATAATTAATCTTACCATTCAGGTCTAAGCATGCAACATTGATTTAATATATGACTAAGAGGATGTAAAAATGCAGATTATTGTTTTAAAAGATGGATCAGTCGTACATGATTGCTTCCAGCCTGCTTTTTCGTGAACCTTTTGAACATTTTCTTTCTAAATTACTCAATGTTCTGTGACATCAGCTGAAACGGCCTCTTGCATTGTGTTATATAAATGAATTGATTTAACCAATCTCTTGTTGTTGCACATTTGGGTTGTTTTTCATTTTTCACCTTCTTACCAATGCTGAGATGAAATAATTCAGTTGCTTTCATGGGAGGCTTCCTCTCCCCACAGGGAGGAAAAAAATCCCTCTTGCCAACTTCTCCTCCCCTTTCCCATCAAGTCAACCATCCCCTCTTCTGTCGGAATTGTTTTCAAGCGAGGTGAAGTTTGGCCACAAGGGGTCCTCCGCACACTTCAAGCGGAAGCAAACCTTCGCCAGAGGAAATGGGGATTTGGATGGAGCCTGACAAACTGGTTTGCACGCCACTCGCTCTCCCTGAGGCTTTTGGACAAGTGATTGGAGCCTCTCTGCACCTCAGTGTTCCCATCTGAGAATTGGGAAGAACAGTCCTTTTGCCCACATTATCTAAGCATCAGAGCAACCTTGCAGGAAGAGTGTTGAGCGTGGTGCCTGGCACACAGCTGCACTCGATAAATGACAGCTTTTCCTAATGTTATTAATTCTGCGGCACCGTGCCTGAAAAATCATCCCCAGCCCATGGGGGAGGATTAAATGAGAGAGCACACATAATATACCTAGCCAACAGTGTTAGTTGATTAAAGTGTAACGTTTAACCATCAATAAATACTTAAAAAAATTTATTATCGTAAGATCCTGGTATGCTAATATCCCCAATTTACAGAAAACTGTAGGAGATAAATTAGGCCAAACCTTTGGCAGGAGGACAGAAGGGACAGTGAGCTCTCTTGAGGCCCAGCAGTGGATCCTCGGCACACTGCCCCATGTCATCGGCTGAGCAGGTCCTGATGGGACCGCCCTATTGCACAACCCCAAGATCAGCTAATCACATAGACCATGCAGAATGCAATGTAAGCCCTGCGCTTGTACAGTGAAATGACCCAGCGCCTTGCGCATCCCCTTAGAAGACTAGGGACCAAGACATCAGTGTAGAAACACTGTCAACAGTCCCGTCCAGGCGGTCTTCTCTTGTTGGAGAAATTCATCCAAGCATCCCATTTTGCAGGGCTGCATCCCATCTGACGCCAACTCTCCGAGGGACACCAACAGCGGACACTTTCCCAGCCTTCCCCTGTCAATCATCTTGAGGGATTTAATTATTATCTGCGGAGCTGGGATTTGAAACCAGGTCCAGTCTGAGTTCAACACCAGAACTCTTATCTACTATTCAAGACAAATTACCAGAAAGAATAAGTGCTTAGTAAATATTGGCTGTATTTATCCATCTACCATCTATCCATCTACCTACCTACCTTTATTATATATAACTAATATATATGCACACATACATAAGAGTATATAAAGAAAAGAGAATATATAGATAGGAGGATATAGATAAAAGGATAAGAGATGTGTGAATACATGTATATACACATATATGTAATTTTATACACACATATAATCACTTAATCTTCTCAACAACCCTATAAGGAAGGTGCTGTTATTGTCATTCCCATTTCACAGATGAGCAAACTGAGGCCCACCGATGTCAGGTGCCTTGCTTCAGTGTCCATGCTCTTAATTGTGAGCTCTGCCTTGGGCTGAGACATGGTCAAGCATTCAAGGGCCCAGCACAGTGCCTGGCACATAGTAAGCACTCAGTACTGGTGGCTGTTATCATGGGAGGCTCTGAAGAGACCCTAGATAGGCAGCCAAGGGGGTTCCTCCACGTTGATGCTTTTCAGCTGACCTTCTGCAGGGTTGGGGCACGGAGCTGGGTTATCTCACAGTGGCCTTTCAACCTCTCGGAGAGCTGGGGTCAGGGCCGGGGCAGCAGGCCTGCCAAAAGCTGGTGGGCTGGGCAGCATGGACCCTGTCAACATGAGACAGCACAGGAGGGCTGCCGGGGAGGGCCAGGGATGGCAGGGGGCTGTTCTGCAATCCACCATCTAGCCTGAGAGAACAGACGGAGGGCACAGGGGCAAAGGGGGGCCAAGACTGCCCCTCCCACTCTCCTCCTTCAACCAGCAGCTCTTAAAGGTGTTAGTTTTAATACTTAATTCTGTACCTTTGAGAAGTGTTAATGAAAATAAGGGAGAAAGAAAATAAGAAAGGCAGAGAGGTGTGACATCCTATCACCCTGAGCTCACCACAGTAATCGTCGTATGTATGACTTTCCCCACTCTTCTCTTTAATCCAGATAATACATATACAAATAGGATTTTCCCCCTTTTGCAAAACTTGGATCACATCACATCGTTATTCTTCAACATGCATTTTTTACTAATATGTCCTGGGCTTTTTCTCAAGTTAAAACTCATGGGTCTGTCTCATTCTCTTTAAGAGTTGCATAGTATTTCCTACTGCGGATGTTGCATCACTGCTTAGCCATCTTCCTACCAATGACGTGTAGGTCAGTCCAGGTTTTTTGATGTCATAAAACGTGCCACAATCAAAACTTGCATCCATGTTCTTTGCATACTTACTGTTACTTTACTTCACTGGGATAGAGTTCTAGAAGTGGATCAAAGTCCGCATAATTTTGAAATTTTAGATTTTATCAGATTTCTTTCCAAAAAGGTTCTAGAAATTCACACTCCCTCTATCAGTCTACTAAAGTGCCCATTTCCACGCAGCCCAAGTGTTGTGTGTGTGTGTGTGTGTGTGTGTGTGAGAGAGAGAGAGAGAGAGAGAGAGAGAGAGAGAGAGAGAGAGAGAGAGAGAGAAATGAGACTATTAAGGATCAATGAATCTGGTAGATGAAAACTGCCAGCATTCCTTTTCTATTTTTATATTTAAGATGTGTGTAATATGCAGTTGGAAGAAAAGGTTCCTGCATGATTTAAAGGGAGAAGGAAATAAAAATCATGGTATTCCAATCCAATGTTCACCTCATTTCACAAGGAGGAGAGTGAAGTTCTGACTGGGTGGCGCCTGGTCGAGACAGGGGACGACAGTGGTGGGCAGAAGGAGGGCCCTGGTGCATGTTGCAGTCAACGCGAGGCCCAAAGGGCAGGGAGAGGTGCCCAGGCTGGAAGGAACAGGAATTGTGACGTGGAGCAGCCATCACTGGCTCTCCACCAGGTTCCCTGGGACCCTATGACCCTGCCTGTGTCACTGTCCCCACGCGTCTATGCTAGTGTGCTGCTAGTGACCTGAATCTATACCTCAGGGGCACTGGGGCTGCCCTGCTCTCATTGGCAAAGAGTTAGTAGTGTCTGGAACTTTCTGTTCTCCAGGGGCGGCTCTTAGGCAGTGACTGATTGGTTGCGGGTGCAGAGGCCCAGGTCCCTTGCCTGGAGTCAGGACAAATTCAGAGGCATAACTCACGCTCCAGAGTGCCCCACAGGATCAGGCTGGGACTTTGACATGCTTGCTGGACCTCCTCTCCTTTCCTGCTTCCTCTCTCTTACAGGTTTCTCCCGTAAGAAGATAAATCAATGCTGTCGCATATCCTGCTCACAGCACTGTGGATGTTTATGGTTCCAAAACTTGGGGATTCAGAAATTGTCACAGTCACATGATGGTATATTATGAAGTAGATTTTTTTTTTTTCCCCTGGAAAAATAGAAAGGTCTCTTAACGTTGTTTATTTTGGGGAAACAAGATAGGTGGGTGGTGGTAGTTAGGGAGGACTTTTACCATGAAATTCCTTTCCGGTTGTACTGAAACTCTTAAAAAAATAAGAAGAGTATCAGAAAGTATAAAAACAAGTGTCCACAGGGGTTACCCAAGCGACGATACAGGGCCTGGTCCATGGTAACATTCTCGGTACTTTAAAAATACTGTATTTACTCATTTCGTCTTTGCAATGATGACGAGGTAGCTACTATCATTATCCCCATTTCAAAGATGGGGTGGAGGCACAGAGAGGTTCAGAAAGTTGCTCAAGGTCACACAGCCAGCAAGTGGTGGATGTGGGGTTTGAACCCTGGTACACTGGCTCAAGAGTGCATGCTCTTTAACCGCTAATACTGCTGATGGTTTAAAAACACTGATTTTAGGGGCGCACACTACTGAACACTAGTCCTCCAACCCATGAAGCCTCACTCATTCACACAATAGACTGAAGACACTTGGGTGAAAATTCCAGGGTTCAGGACCCCATGTTTGATTCTGAAGCTGAACTGTGTGATTGGAATCTTGGTGAAGTGATGACTTAGCCCAGCCCATTGGAAGGGCCATTGGCTCTAAGTCCAGGGCTCCACGCTTGCTGCCAGGAGAAGTCCCTGAATTAAACCCAGAAGCGCTTTGGGGCTCAGGGCCAGGAATATGCCTGCCCAGGTGGCATCGCTTCACAGTCTGCCAGCCAACACACAAGGCAGCCAGGGTGGGCCCTGGGAGAGAGGTTAATAGACTTAGCTCCCCTCCCTCAGGCCTGTCAGCAAGAGCTGAAACTAGAATTTTGCCTGAGATCCTATCAAGCCGGCTTACCACTAAGCCCTCCGAGGCTGCCTTTTCAGGTGGCACTGTTTGCAGAAAGTGGGTCCTGAACAGGTTATGCTGTCCCCAGAGCCCTGGCCAGGAAGTCGGTTCAGCAATGCACTAGAATTTGCAGCCTCCTTGCCCAGCCCTGAGCTACTGTGTGTCAGAGGCTGAGCATTGAACTAAACCCTTCGCTGGGCTCCGGGAGACAGTTTACTGCATCTTGAACATGTCTCCAAGACGCTGGAGCCATTAAGTGGTCAGACAGGGCTCTATGCGAGGCATCTGGGGGTGGAGGGTGTGTGACTGGGGTGAGCTTGTGGTTCCCTTGAGGCTTTCGCAGGCCTAAGCTCAGCCATGGTCTGGGCTGGGGTTTCGCACTTGTCTCTGGGGTACTTGTTTTGGTGGGAAAACATGTGGGGTCAGATGGTCCTCACTATCCATGTGACCTTCAAAAAATTTAACTTCTGAGTCTCAGTATTCCCTTTTCCAAGTAGAGACAAGCTTTCTCTCATTAGGACTGTCATGAGCATGGAGCAGAAGGTCAAGTTCATGACCTTGCATAGAGTAGGTGCCCAGTCATGTCATAACTCACACTTAGGATCACCTGGGACGGGGTGGGGGGTGGGGTAGTGGGGGAACAAGCTAACGACACACCAGATGTTGGACCAGGAGGGAAAAATACACAATCTAAAAAAAACAATAATAAAAAAAAATCTCAGGAAGAACATTTTCATATATTATTTGTATAATTCAAGAGAAAGCCGTACAAATAAGTATAAAACAAAAGTCTCTCTTGACCCTCTCCAGCGGTCACCACTAATGAGTTTGGGTAACTCTCCAGTCTTTTTTTCAATGCATTTTTATATTTTAAATATAAATGTATAGCTTGATAGTCTGGGAGGTATTATTTTTGAAAGAGGGTCATACTCTACATGTTTTGCACATTAGTGATTTTTATGTGATGCATCTCAGAGTGGGGTAGAACGTTTTCAGCTTCAATATCCTGTCCTGTGATATACTACTCAATAGCGATCATTTATTTTGCTGCTCCCCCTTTGATGGACACGTAGGTGACTATACCTTTCCCCATTAGAAGTCATTCCGCACAGGGACACCATTCTGTCTGGTTATCTTTGTACACTTGTAGTAATATTTTTATGATACAACCATCGACTCCCAAAAAAGACCCCTGGAGAAACTGTAGATCAAGAAAGCTACATTTATTAGTAAACTTAGTGAATAGTAAATTATTAGTAGTGTCTCAAAATGGGAAGTAGGGGATTTATAAGGTTGGGCTGAATGACTTTAAGGTGGTTCTTGCAAGGCAGCAAAAAAAAAAAAAGGGTTGGGACTGGGTGGAGTTTATGACATAACGGTTCTGGACAGATGGACACAGTGAGGTGAGGATTTGGGGCAAACCTTGATGAGCAAATTGTCTTCATAAGTAAGTTGTCTAGCGTCATCTTCTAGGGGCAAGTATGTTCTTGAAACAGGGGTTCGGTTATATCTACTGGGCCTCAGTATTGTTTAACACAGGGACAGAGACTGGTGTTGGTTTCCATTTTCAAGGCCTACAAGGTGGAATTTTGCGTCACCAGTTGTGACTGCTTAGAATTGCCAACATCTAGCAGTAATAACAAGCAGGCCAACTGTTAGTTGATTGTGTTATTGTTTTTAAATTCCTTACAGAGAATGTATCCTTTTATTGGCCTTACCTGGGCAGCCATTCCCACTGTGCCCCTCCCTTCAGCTCCCCACAGGATGCCACTGATGGGAACAGGAGAGCCTTTTGGAGAGGAGTTGGCAGGAGACGGTAAAATTTAAAGCAATGTTGGTGATACAACGATTCCTTTCTGCTTACTCCCACCACACACCTCCACGGCGCAATACTGGTTCCAAGTTATACTCCTGCCTGAAATGTAAGAGGCTAATTACTTTCTTGAAAAGAGTAACTTTGAATGTTGGAATATTTTAGATTTACAGGACAGTTGCAAAGATAATACCGAGTTTGTATACACCCAAATGTTAACATCTTCCACTATCACGGAACATGCATCAAAATTAAGAAACCAACTAGAATGTAATCATAAACTAAACTTTATTCAGAAATATTCCGATTTCACCCCCTTTATAGGAATGTTTTATTTGTTTCAATGTTTCGACTAGAGTCCCACATTGCATTCACTCATTATGTCCCCTCCAATCTATGACAGCCACTCAGTCTTTCCTAGTTGTTTCATGAACTTGACTCATTTCAGGACTACTGGTCTGGCATTTTGTACGATGTCCCTGAATTGGGTTTTGCCTGCTGTTTTTCTCATGATGAGATCGGGGTTGTGGGTTACTGGGAAGGAGAACACAGAGGTGAAGTGCTTTTCTCATCACATCAGTCACCTGCCCTTACAGGTGGCAGTAACCTTGATTACTTGGTCAAGGTGGTGCTTGCCAGGTTTCTGAAACTGTAAAGCTATAATATCATTTTCCTCCTTGCATACTCTTATTTGTTGCGGGGAGGAGGAAGAAGGGGATTTTGTCTCCACCTCCTGGTAGGGAACACATTTATTTATATTGTTTGGGTTTCTTCTGTAATAAAGACTTGTCCTCTTCCCTCATCAATTACGTTAGTAAAAAGACAACTTCTCAAATTCCACTAAAATATTCATCTTTCTCCAAGATGGTTCATGACATGCTTGATGAATGGAAGATCACCACCCCACATTCCAATTTCATTCAATTTGTACTGATTGGCGTTTCCTCCAAAAGTTCCCAAATAAGACCCCCGGTATCAGCTTAGTGCTTAGACATCCTCCTGGGGTCAGGCATCAGAGGGGCGATTGGGTCGTGTCTTAGATGTGGCTTCTCATATTGTGGCCCCTGGACCAGCAGTATCAGCACCACCTGGGAGGTGGTCCCAGGCACCACCTGGACTTCCCTATTCAGACTCTGCATTTTGACATGACACTGGCAGCAGGACAGGAAGATCAGCTCCAAGCAAGGTGGTCCCACCTGTGTCACTGCAGCACCTGCTGTGGTTCTGGCTTTTGTGTCTCGCTCAGTTGGAGGACAATTAGGAAGGGGCAGAAGTGGGAGTCACAGAGGTAAGGGATCGGATAGACGGGTGGGGCAGAGAGATGGCTCAGAGACAAGCCTGAGGTTGGAGGAGGGCTGGCAGCCTGGGAAAGGTGGACTAGGGGCAGATGGTATTGGCAAAGCTGATAGATGAGCGTGGAGCCTGGGATGGCCTTGGGAGATGGATGAGAGCAGCGACCGAGTGATGGATGACCTGGGGTAGGGGGGCTGCTTGACAGCTGCAAGGAGCAAAGGGCTCAGGGTTCAAGAGTCCGCTGTGGGTGGCAGCAAAACCCAATAGCCATGAGCCAGAAGGCACTCCTCTTTTCCTGTAGCATCCTTCACAAAAGCTTACCTATCCATCTCTCTTTAAAAATATTTTTTTTTTAAGCGTGAAGCTTGGAGGCATTAAACATAGTCCCACTGTTGTGCAGCCATCACCACCAGGACTTTTTCATTTTGCAAAACAAATTCCGTACCCATTAAAAAAACTCCCCATTCCTTACTCTCCCTAGCTGCTGGCAACCACCTTTTTACTTCCTGTCTCTGACTATGAGCACTCTATGAACCTCATATGAGTGGGACCAGACAGCATTTGTCCTTCATGATCTCTTTCCAGCTTCATGACTGCCCTCTGAAATAAACAGAGCAGGCAATGTTACTCCCTTAACGGAGATGAGGGAAGTGATAGTTAGGAGTAAAATCACCTGCCGTGTGGAGGTGGAGGATCCTCTAGGAGATCAAGGTCCAAACTCAGAGAGGAATGAATGATTGTAGCTTCCAAATATCCCAGCACCTGCCTTAGAACCTGTCCTAGGAAAGATGCTCAAATGTTTGTTGAGTGAATAAACGGTGGACTCTTTCTTCCTACTTGTAACTCACTATAAGAATGAGCTTGCTAAGGCAAGAAGGGGAACTCACTAAAGGAAGCTTTGGTAATAGAAATCTGGTGTCCTTAGTAAAAATGAGTATACTGGGAATTCAGAAAGCATTCTTGGATTTTGCTGGGTCACCCATTTTTGTCGCCGAGCACACAGGGCTCTCTCTGTGCCTGTGACAAATCAATGGCAGGATTAAATGTATCTCAATTGTGTGGCCATTTCATGTTTGCCTTTTAAAGTAGAACCCCTGAAATGCACTTGTACTTTCTCTCGCAAAAGACAGTGCCACTTGGGGGTTTCCCACTGTGCTCTAGACACAGGACATTTATTAATCACAAACCATATTAAACATAGTCCTGGCCTTTCAGAAGAGGGATGTTTCATTTCTTTATACTCCTGTCTTCCAAAAAAGTTTAAACTTATTTTACTAGCTATGTTTTTTTTTCCACCAGACCAGGGGTTGACAATTTTTTTTCTGTGAAGGGCCAGATAGTAAATATTTTAGGCTTTGATGGCCATCCAGTCTCTATTGCAATGATTCAACTCTGCCATTGTAGTGTGAAAACGGCCATAGGCCAGATGTAAATAAATGAGCTTCGTTGTTTCCAATAAAACTTTATTTGCAGAAACAGGTGATGGGTCCATTTGGGGCCACAAGCCATAGTTTGCTGACTCCTGCACTAGACCATGAACTATGCTGTGTTGGTCTTTGGACCTCCAGGGACAAGAACCAAGAAGGCATTCCAATCATTGGAACCAGGAAACATATGTATTAGCTAGTTGCCCTGGAAACTGCATGGCATGAATGACTGCAGAGTATGCTGTTAGCCCTGAAGTCTAGCCTCCATTTCTTTGGAGAGCCTGACCAGTGGTCATTGGCCAAGGACTCCCTTGTTCTCCAACCTCCAGTGGCGCTGTGCTATTGGAAAGTAGGGGAGAGTGGAAGGGCATTTTCCCCAGCCCCCACCCTGCTGGGCCTCTTCAGATGTAGGGGCTCTAACAGTATCTGCTCTTCCTAGGATACTTTATCACCCATCTTTTTTGTGTTCTTGCTCCCTTTCCAAACCTTTGGGGGGAGTTTAAAGAAGGAACCTCTTGGAATGTGCCATCTGTGGCCTGCTGGGAATTGTGCAATTACCCAGACGTCACACTCAATGCTTCACGTAGATCATCTTCTTCATTCTTACCTACGAGTCAGGTAAGCCTGTCAGACAGGCTCTAAAGTGGTTCTCAACGATCCCCCTCCTGGTTTTCATGCCCTTGTAAAAGTACCACCCCACCCTTTTTAGTGTGAGTTGGTTGCTTCTATCCAATAGCACATGACAAAAGGAATGGGGTGTCACTTCTTGATGTTACCTAAGGTCATAACTTCCATCCCATTAGCAGACTCCCCCACTTTACTGGCTTTCATGAGGCAAGTGGCCACATTGGGGAGGTCCACATGGCAGAAAACCAAGGGCAGCCTCCCACCAACAGCTGGCAAGGAACCCAGGCCATCAGTCCTACAGCCTGCAAGAAAGTGGATCCTGCCAATACAGGAGCCTGGGAGCACATCCTTCCCCAGTCCGCCTTCAGATGAGACCCCAGCCAACACCTTGATTGTGGCCTTATGAGAGACCTTGTTCCAGAGAACTGAGCCAAGCAACATACTCATTTCCCCCTCTCCCCAGAAATGGAGAGAAACATGTGCTGTTTTAAGCTGAGTTTGTAGCAATCGAGTAAGCAGCAATAGATAACTACACAGCAAGATAATTGCCTCTGTTGTACAGGTGAGGACCTTGAGGTTCGGGTAAGGGAGCTAACCTGCCCAAGGACACGGCTAGGAAACTGGCAGAGTCAGGGCTGTCAGGCCCTAGAGCTAACTGTCCCTCCTCTGTGTGCACATATTTCCACCAAGTGGATGCTCTCTCAAGTGTCACTGTCCTTGGTGAATGACTTGCCTCTGAGCTCCACCCAGGGAGCAGCAGGAGGCCAGGGTTTGTAAAACAGCATCCAGCTGTCAGCGCTGGCATTTGTCAAAGGAAGTGACTGCACTTGGGCCCCAACACTGTTCCCAAAGTGGACACTGCTTTTTGAAAAGTGCTAATATACAAGCTTGTCAGGCCCAGCCTGGGGGGAGCTGAAGCAGTGGTCTGGTGCTGGGGGACAGATAAGGGGAGGCAGCTGCCATGGAAACCTGGGCATCTCTTTCCCTTGCCCACCTCTTGCCTCCAGCCGGAAGCAGCCACTTTCTCCAAAGCACTCATGGGGTGGGAAATGGGGGGGGCAGGGGGAGTAGAAAACCACCTCTCTTCAGATCTTCCTATTCTTAGGACCCAGAGCTGACGAACTAGTAACACAGATACCCTCTCTCTAGTGGAAACCAGTGCCGAGGGAACAGAAATGGCAAGCGCATCTGCTCAGCCCTGATCGGAAGCTGGAGGGTCCCTTTCTGGTACAGGGTAGACGAAGAATGGAGGTGCAGTCCACCAATGGAAAGCAGTGGGTCCAGAATTTAGTGAGAAGCATGCCCTTTGGAAAGGGGACATGTCAGCTTTTAGCTGCCTAGCTAAGTGTGAGGACATTCCCAGACAGCCCTGACTCACAGTCCTGCTTTATATCACTATCATCTGTCTGCCCTTATTAAACAGGAATAGGTAATGCCAGATAAAGAATGTACACAGTTGTCTCTAATGAACAAGAGGGCAGGGACTTCATAGCCAAGGAGCTGGAGACACCGTGGTGAACAAGACACCACCTCAACTTCCATGAATGGCTTCAATCATGTATTAAAATGCTTAAGCAATTACCAAGTGCCAGGTACCATGCCAGGTATACTGTAGAAACAAGACAAGAAATCCTAGCATTTGGGCTTATATCCTGGTAAGGGGAAGCAAATGATTACTGAGTAACAAACATTCTCAAACTTAGTAGCTTCAAACAATACTGATTGCTCATTTTATTGTGGGTCTGGCATTTGGGCAGGGCTCAGCTGGGTGGTTCTTCCACCCTACATGATGGCAGCTGGAGTCATTCATGTGCTTGCATCTACCTGGTGGCTTGGATGGAATGCCAGGATGCCCTCTCGCCATGCAGGGTGTCTCATCACTGAGTGGTCCAGCTTGGACATCCTCACAACCCAGCAGCTGGGCTTTCAGTCCTCTCAAGGGCTCAGGAGTCCCAGGATATCACTTACACCACACTCGGTTAAATCAAGTTCCAGGGCCAGCCCACAACCAAGAAGAAGAGAAAAGAACTCCCACTCTCTTACTATGACGAGAGGCAGGTGCATACAGGGAGGGGAGGGATTACTGACGGCCATATTTGGAGACTATCTTTCTTATCTGATTCATAACTTCAGATAGTGATACAATCAGCAATAAACATTAAACACCACAAAGAGGTAGAAAATAACCTGGAGGCTGAGTGAGAATGAGAAATGCTGCTCACAGTTGAGGCAGGGACATGTTTTCGTGTGGTGCTAGAAATTGGTATTTTGAGTCAATACATTTCTCAGTTTATATAATTGCGTACTCCTCACAAGTGCTAAATTATGAACATTATCTCTTTTATACACATAAGGAAATTGAGATTGAGGCAGTGAAATGACTTAAAATGGCACAGCCAGTGAGGGCTGGTGTTTGGAACCTGGGCATGGCTTCCCCACCTCGGCTCTTTTTGCAATAATATTCCAGAGGTAGACTTGTGACTAGATTGTTGTGAGGTCTTCCTTTTTCCCTGACTTGACCCAACTAGCTAAAGGGACAGACTTTCGCTAGCACCTTCATATCATACCTTTGCTACCAATTTATAGGCAAAAGTTTGACTCCTAACAGAAGACAGGTGGTTGTCTACAGTGATACGATCAGCAAGTGACACACAGTATCATTCATTTCCTATTAATACAAATACAAAGATAAGATGGTGGTGCCACAAAGAAAAAACGAAACCCTTGTGTAAACTGTCTCCCCAGCTCCACTGCCTACTTCCTGATGACAAAGCCATACCTTATATCTTTACCATGTACAGAGTCCTATTACACTGAGCCAGGAACCACTGAAAAATGTGGCATCCATTTGATTAAGGCCATCCATATCATTATTGATCCAGTCATATATATGAATATACATTTCATATATATATCCATTTATATATATGTTTACATATGTACTTATTCATATGAGTATATATATATGTATTATATGATTGAATGTACGGATGGATCTAACACATTCATATTCTATGTTGTATAACAATATGTACTCATATGCATGAATGAATGTAACATATGATGTATCATATGTATATGTTTTACATACACATTGCTTGTACTCATGGGGAAAGGCAGGGAGTTGACTCCTTTTGGCCATTTCCACGTCCACGTCCACAGGGCCTTCAGGAGTGCATGTCCCCTTTGGCTCTCTGACCCCCTGGGCTGGAGACTGGTGCACAGGGAAGGTTTGTGCATTCTCATGAAGGAGGTGCTGATCACCCCCGAATCCATGGCTGGGGTGGGGTGGGCTGCCGCCAGGAGTTAAGGTCCTCCCAGTCTTTAGTCCACGAAAGGAGAATGCTTTTCTTTTCTTTTCTCCCAGATTTGGGGGTTGATGGTGGTGGCAGTGGTGGAGGACTGGGGACAGCGAAAAGGGCTGAGAGATGGGGAAGCAGGAATGTATTATCATTAGGGGCAGGGACTTTGGACAAGTCACTAATGTCTAGTTTACACAGCCAGGGAGAGGCGGAGCCAGGATCCAAAGCCTCTCCTTTGCCATCTGTCAAGTGTGTGTCATAGGAGCACCTGTCTGTCACCTAGTGCTGCTTTAAGGGTTGGATGAGGCATGCAGACTTCAGGATTCCAGCCACATAATCAGGGGAAATTTTCAATGCAGCATAACCAGGAGCTGGGCTTCCTCCCCCTGCTCTTCTGGTGTGGCCCCAGTCCTTTCTCTCTTCTGACACAACAGAGCCTACAGAGCGGCCCCTCAACGCTTCCGTACACAGGGGCAAGGCTACTGGAAAACAGCACCGCCTAGCCACCTCATCCAATGCCGGGGAGCCATGAATGTGAGTTTCATGGAGATCCCTGTGAAAGGGGCAGCTGACGTGAGATCCCCAGAACCCCAGCATCATCTTCCTCCTGTGTTCCTGCATAGAGAAAGCAGGAGCCCAACCACCAGAGACAGCAGCACTCTTGTCTGCTGTAGGGCAGGAGACACGTGCTTAACTTTTCCCCAGAAAGTGAGTTCTTCCAGGGGCAGCAATTCCTCCATTTTTGGTGCTGGCACATAGTAGGTGCTCCAAAGGTTCTTGTGAATGGCCAGCTTCACAGAAGCTCCCAACATCATCTTACAGGCCACCTACCTGCTAGGAGTGGCATCTTGAGACCTACTGTCTCTGGCTGCCCCAGACGCTGATTTCATCTCCCTTCTTCCGGCTGGTCGGCCCGCCGTCTGTCACAAGCAGGGCGGCCAACGTCAGAGCCGGGTGACCTTTCAAAGACACCAGGATTTGTTTAATTTTCAGAATTCACCTCTCTTCAGCCTTCTTATCAGAGGCAGCGAGGTCCTAGCTGGGGAGGCTGTTTGGCATCTTTCCCTGAATTTTGAGACAAATGGACTGGGCGCCTCTCAACTGGCCTTTCTCAAGCACGGAGAGGGATGGCGAGGAAGGGAAGACATGATAGCACGGGGTGTGGGTGGAGAAGAGTTACCCAGAGAACAGGGGAGAAAGCCAGATGCACATTTCATGGTTATAATGCCTGGCTCGTTATCATGATATCCTTGTTCTTTACCATGGCACTTTCTATCTTAAAAACGTCCTCCGTGCACATAATTGCAGCTTATGTTTGCAGAGTTCTTATCACGGGCCAACCACAGTCTCGTCTAATGCATGGTCTCAGCTAACCCTCACAGCGGCACGTCGAAGTCCTGTTATCTTCATTTTACAGGTGAGAAAACTGAGGCCTATCCAGGGAAGCCGTGGCCCAATGCCACACACTGTGTGGAAGGCCCAGGGTTTAAACTCAGCTCCGTGGCCTCTGAAGTCTGGCCAGGAGGCAATACTGAAGTCTGAATAAACCTCATCTGGTGCTCACAATAGCCTCGGGGAGAAATGCATACACCCCATTTTATTTGATTCATTTTCCTTTTCAAGTCACACAGCCTGCAAATGAGCACCAGAGGAATCATATCACAACAAATCCTACAGTGTCTGGCCCCTGTGTGTGTGTGTGTGTGTGTGTGTGTGTGTGTGTGTGTGTGTGTGTGGCGGGGGGCGTCAAAGCCCTTTACCATCTATGAATTTATTTAATCCCAACAGCCACGTGAAATACCGTTTCATGGTCTTATGATTGCCATTTCACAGGAGAGAAAAAGAAGGCTCAAGGAGATAAACCAGGTCCAAGCTCAAACTGCTGGTGCATGGTGGGAACAGGCTTACATCCTCGCCATCTGACCCTGCAGCTTACTGCACTCTGGACTATGTTATTCCCCTTCCTATGCAGTCCATGGTCAGCTGGACCCCAACAGTGAGGTCTTTCTCCAGTGGGGTTGCCTAGGGCTTATAGATGAATGATTCTCAATGCTCAGATGTAGCAGGCTCCATGCCCCTATGTGCCAACCTGCCTGCCTTCCTGTTCTTCCCTGACCAATCCAGACGCCCCATACATTTCCCTAGAAACCGCAGGGGCATTTTGAGGCTGGTGCAAACTGGTTTGGGTGGAAAACATCCCTTAAACGGGGAATCGCTGTAGCAGGCTACAGCACCTAAGCCAGGGAGGGAGAGGTTTTCTAGAAGAGAAGCTGCAATAAGGAAGCTACACTTGGGAATTATGGACACATGCCTGTTTTTATTTTTATTTTTTTTTTGTGGAGGGAGGTTTGCCAAGAGAAGCCGAGCCCGAGAGCTTGGCACTAGGTTCCCTCGAGGGCACGAAGTGACAATGGTATAGGGTCCTGCTCAGTTGGAAGTTCAGAGAAAGGCCCTTCCCAGTAGCCTCTTGCTGATAACGCAGACCTCGGGAAGACAGATGAGCAATCATTTCTTCTGGAGTCAAGCTACCTTAGTCTGAAGATGTCTAGTTCTCTGAACCTAGAAAGTCACCTAAAAGCTTAAAAACACAAGGGGATAAGAGACCAAGATTGGCGCCACATTTCACGTTAGCTGATCAAATTCTCAGTTTCCCAACTCGACTTCATAATTGTGCCACCAATTTGTCTCCTGATTTCCTACCATGATTCCATCATTTAGCATCTTACCTTATGTCATATGTCAGTTTCCTAAGCTTTGTCTTCTCTTCCTTTCACTGGGGTTTTGGGATTTGAGGAGCCTCACTGAATAAAATTGCAAGCAGGAGAAAATGCTTAGTGAGCACATACTATGTGCTGGGATACCATCCAGAAGAAGGCAGACGCTGACCTTCCTAGGCACCCAGGCAAATTAGGAAATGAGCATCAGTTATGACTGGGAGAAGGTCTAGCCAGGGAGTGCTGGGTGCTTGGAGAGCACAGAGCTAGGGGGCCTAACCTAGCCAAGGGAGCTGTTTTACACTAATTCTGTTATTTTAACCTTTCCAACTTTTATCTATCTCTTTAATTGGGTTTATTTTATCCTTTGTTTGGAATATTCTCCATTTAGAATTTTATTCTTAGGTGATGGACTAGCAGGCAGGAAATGTGGACATAGGGTGACTGCTGCAAGACTAGTCCACGCAACTCCCCCAAACACACACACACCCCTTCTCCCTTCAAAATTCTGGCTGTGGGATCTGAGTTATAAATAATTAACATTTCTCAACATGTATACCATAACTGCTGGCACTAGGGCACTTTCTCAAACATGTCCTTTTTGTTTGTTTGTTTTGAGTGGCGGGGGTAAACTACGTGTCTCCAAAGTCCTAATAAAAGCATCCATGGCCTTACCTAATCTTCACCATGACTCAAGCTGCAAGGTACTATTATTCCCCTTTTTAGATGGAGGAAACTGAGGCTCGGCAAGGTGGGGGAACTTGCCCAAGGTCACAGGCTCCCGACAAAGGGAGGCAGCGCTGGAATCATGCAGTCTACTTCTAAAGTGTAAGCTCTTCACAGCCTTCCTATTATGGCCACCCTGTGTCCCTAAGCCTAGGACTAGCCTTGTAATAATAGTCTGGAATTATCAAAGCCACAAAACCACCCCACCTCCAACTTTTAGAATTGAGTCAAACGCCTCTAAGGGAAGTTGCTCCCAGCTGGGGCAGACGCCTTGCTACATACTCAAGGGGGTATAGATACTCATACATTTGGGGGGCTATGGTCCTGGAAAGAATGACAGTTAACTGAGTGCAAGGTGGGAATGAGGTCTGCATTTGCCCCTTTCCATCAGGGTGACTTGGGTAAGCCTCGGTTTGCTTATCTGTGAAATGGGGATCCTACCACCTCCTCCCTCAGAGAATCCCCTTGAGGATAAAATGAGGACCATGAAAGGACAGTACAGGGGTAGAAGGGAGGGGAAGAAGTGTAGGACATATTGGAATGCGGGGACTGGTCACTTCCCAGCAGACAAGCACTAGCAGAGATGTGGGTAAGCAGTTCTCGTGAACTATTGGTGAGAGGGTCCAGACTTCTTTGGAAAACCAGGTTGGCATTCACTAAATCAAGGCGAAACCTCTATGCTGTGTGGTCCAGCAATCCCACTCCTAGTACCAGGAGACTTGTCCAAGATGTCCATACTAGCATTTCTCATCCTTGCTCCAGACTGGACACCATCAAATGTCCACAGCAAAATGGATACACTGTGGCTTGTTCATAGAATATCATAAAAATCCAATTGTCCCACATAGTTATGGAAGATTTTGAAGCAGGGAAGGGCCACAACATAGCCCAAGGTCAAAGGCCAGCCTCGCAAGAGTGTGGTGATGAAGACAGGCAATCCTACCAAGTCTGGTCTGTGACCGCCCTAATACCAAGCCATAGAATTGAAGTGTTAAGGATTAGAGATCACTGAGGTCAAAGCCACAGCAGGGGCACGGCTTCCTTTGATGGTGTCCTGAACAACCTGAATCCATTTTCTCTCCTTGGATGCCACCAACCCAGCCCATGTGTGAGACTGAACAAGGAGAAACTTAGACTTTTGCATCAGCTTTGATGGCGAAGACCCCCTCTGGGTACCTCCCATCCATGCCCACTCTTTGTTCTGTTCCCCTGGAGTCACATGAGAGGAATCCTGGATTTTCCAAGATGGCGTTCTTCAGATATGTAGTGAGTTTTGCCATCGCTGCCTGTCTTGTTCTATCCCAAAGTGGAAAGGCAGGTCCCACAATGGTTATAAGCCCATAACCTGGAGTCAGATGACTCAGGTTCTAACAGGACCTGCATATTGGCTGTGTCATTTTGGGCAAGTTATTTAACCTTACAAAGTAGTTACTCCCATCTCCTCTGTATAGATGAAGAAACACCTTTAGAGAGGTTGTCACAGAGATCAAAGTTAGGGCATGTCCTTTATTTAGCACAGCCCCAGGTCCACACCTAACATGTGAGTTTTTACAACAGTGGTTCCCAGATTTTGCTTCACGTGTTAGAATCATCTGGGAGCTCAAAAAAAAAAAAAAAGAAATCTCAGAGGTGAAATTACATTTCATACAAATCACATCAATGTCTGGCGGCGGGGAGGGGTTAGGAGCCAAGCATTAGGGCTTTTTAAAAATCTCAATGTGTAGTTAAGTTGGGAACCATTGATTATTATCATTATACGTCCCGGAGTCAGGTTTCAGCTGAGGCGAGTTTCCCGACTGGGGAGGGCAGCCACCTGCTTGCCTAGGCTCCTAACCTTTTCATTGGCCCTGGCTTCAGATCTCTTCAGCTTGGGTGTGCAAGATGAACTCAGCGGCTCCAGTCGCCTTCTTTGTCACTTGGCAATTCAAACTGAAAACACCTCCTCAGCCTTCCCGCCCTGCAGTCAACGACACCCTGAATACCCAGTTGCTCCCAAACTCAGGAGGCGGCCTTGACCTTTCCATCAGCTCTATTCAGCCAAGTCCGATTGAGTTCCTTTGACAATGCCTCATTGCTGTCACTCAAGGAGAGGGAGAGAAGAAGCTGTCCTCATTCAAGCCACCGTCATCACCCTCACTTCTCCATCTGGACAACTCTAATAAGTTATCTGCCTTCCTGGCCTCCATTTAGAGTCCCCATTCCCAGGCACCAGCCACAGGAGTCTTCTAAATGCGCATCTCATTAATCCCCTTCCTTTGAGCCCTCAAGGGCTCCCCATCGCTGTCTGGAGAAAGGCCAAACTCCTGATCCTGTCCTATAAGCCTCTGCCACCAGCTCCTGTAATCTCAGAACTCTTTCAGCCCCATTACATTTCCAATGGCACTCGCTTTTAACTCCTTCACTGCCTCAGGACCTTTGCACATGCTGCTCCATGCTACTTTTACCCTCAACAGTCTTCTCTGAAGCCTCTAGTTTATGTGCCTCTGTTAGCTACTCCTAGGGCTGCTGACTTTATCTGCTGTTTCCCACTCTAATAGGTGATAGCAATATGCTTGTCACCCCATCGCCTGTTAAATACTGTCAGTATGAACTCATTGAACCCTCTTATGGGGACCCTGTTACCCTATTTTATATGTGAGGAAACTGGGGCACAGAGAGGTTGAGTAGTTCTCTTAAGTGAACATCACACAGCTAGTGAATTGCACCCCTTGAACTTGAACCTGGGCAGTCTGGCCCCGGAGCCTGAGATCTGGGCGTGCTCTTGCCCTGATTGCAGCCGAGAGTATCTCAAGTGTGCTGCCTCAGCTCATGGCTGCACTCACCCCTCGATTCTTAGAGTCTGGCACGCAGGGAGCACTTCATGGTTTTGAATGAATAACCCTCAAATGAGGAAGAGACAGAAGAGTGTCTTTCTCCCTAATCCTGAGTCGGCTCAAACACAAGAATACACAGGTAGAAGCAGAGGCTGGCCCAAGCTTCAGGTGGCTGGGTGTACCAATGGGAACACACATCTACACATGTGCCCAATGTGTCCACATAGCATCCCCTCACCAGAGCCAGGTCTCTCCCTGTTTGGAAGGAACCATCCAGCCTTCCCCTGCCCCCTTCCCCGCCGCCTGCTCGGGGTCTCGAAACAGAACAACCCCACTAATTCATCAGGGGACGTCAGCCTCGCGGAACGGTTTGAGGCATAAATCAAAGTATGAGGAAAGGTTTAAAAAAAAAAAGAGGTAGTGGGGAAAGAAAAATCAGGGAAGGGGGTAGGGAGACAGAGCGATGGAAGGAGAATGGGGTGGGGGGATGAGATCAAAGGCAAAAATTCATCAGAGATAACGGAATTATTTATTTTTCCTGCTCTCATTCTCTGGGCCTTTGAGGCCTCCACACTGATGTATTTGGACATCTTGGGGCCGTCTGTTACTGGAGGCCACCCCATCCCCTCGGCTTGGGCCCAGCCCCCCAAAGGCACGTCGGTTCCATCAGCAGCAGCTGCCCCCTCGGCGGCTGCCCATGGAGCCTTTTGAAGTGGGGCCGGGTGGTGTTTACTCGCCCTCGTGTAAGAAACGCGTGCACGGTGCTGGCGGCAGCAGCTGCCCTGGGTAGGGATGGGGGTGGGGAGAAGGGGGTGCCCTCATCACTCACGAGCCTGTTTATTTGGGAACCAGAGTGGCCCTTTCTCCAGTTATTACTCAATGTCCTCTACAGACCAATCCACCCTCATTCCAGAAGGTGGGGCAGGAATAACAAACATACTGCCCGCTGCCAGATGTGCCCATCTTGCCTAGGCCCCGTGCTGCACTTGGCTTTCAGGGAAGACTTGGAAATGGAAGACCAGGAGGATGCCTGGCTGGTCCCCGGAGCACGGACTCAGGAGCCGGATGGAGGACTTCAAATTCTAGTTGTCGCTTACTGTGTCACACTCAGACAAGAAAACCCACTTCATCCGCAAAACGACTCCCCTTTCTTCTATGACAGATGGGGAAACTGAGGCTCAGAGAAGTTAACATAGGCAGAGAACT
The DNA here is from genome assembly GCA_033961575.1 of Aselliscus stoliczkanus. NCBI lineage: Eukaryota > Metazoa > Chordata > Mammalia > Chiroptera > Hipposideridae > Aselliscus > Aselliscus stoliczkanus. Next base: position 9,067,996 of record CM066736.1, read on the forward strand.
TAGAGGCAGACTCAATACATAGGAAGTCCAGAATAAATGTTACCCAAAGACGGACAGTTGGCTGCGAGCTACGTGGGATTGACATGTTTCATCTTTGTTAAATATCGACTCTCTCCACTCGCTCCACCCCCGTTTTTTAGTTAATTGGAAGATTATAAAATGTCCTTGGAGAATAGACTGGTTGAGAAGCTATGAGCTAAAAAATCCAGTAGTTTGAGTAACAGTACTCAGGCTGATGGATAGCATTCCTGCTGAAGGCAAAAACGATCATAGGCAAGATGGTTTTTGTCTCTGAACAAGTCTCCAAATCCGTGAAGTACAATATTAAGCTGGGTACGTGGGCAAAGACAAGCGTCAGACAGCCAAGCCTTGTAATTCCGAGCCCGCCTCTTGCTGGCTGTGTGAGCGGCAAGCACAGAGCCCCCCCAGATGCTTCTGTCCTCATTAGTGAGAAGGAGACACACACACTACTTCTTTCCCTCACGAGGTTTTTGTGAGGAATCTGTGAGATTTTATGTATTAAGGGGCATTCTTATAACATGATGAGTCAGGCGCTATTCTCAATGCTTGATAACATATTTGCTAATTTAATCCTCAGAGCAAGCCTGTGAGATAGGCACGGTTGCCCCCACTTTACAGATGAGGACACTGAGACGTGATTAAGGCTCCCCAGAATAACATGGCCAATAACATGGTTGAACATTTACATTTTAGCTCGTGCTCATGTCTTCAAAACAGTTCATAATTGCACGATGTGGGCTGCTGTGCTCTATAACCCCTGGGGCAGGGCACTCCAGAGGCTCCAACAAGCAGGTGGGAAGAGAGGACTTCTGGAAGAGAGAGAATCAAAGGTGTCGGAGCTGTGGACAGGAGATGGGGAGGTGGGGGGTGGGATCTCTTGAGTCTCAGTGAAAGGTGGTGACCTAGCCTGTGCCCTCGCTTTTCTTGCAGAGGCAGTGACCCAAGTCCTGCTGCAGGAGTGTGGGGTACTGCATGCCAATCAAATCCTGGCTGTTGGACCTTGGGTACCAACAGGAGCCAGGGGAAACAGGGGCTGTCCTGGGAATGCACAGGGGAGGCCAGGCTGCTCCTCAGGAGATGGAGGTATCATGCTGGCTTCTTGTCTCTTGGAGGCAGCAGAGAAAGTGGTCCAGCAGACTCCCCAGAGACTCCGGAGAACTCTCCGTAGGCTGGAGGGAAGGGTTGCTAGAATTTCCAGTTCCAGTGGCTAGAGGGGGAACCTGGTTCATGCCATGCTGCCTGCTCCTCCAAACCTTGCCACCAATACCAGGACACAAGCATCAGGTGGCATTCATCCAGCTGGGTTGAACATCGTTCAGTCAATTGTAGGATTATTTTCTAAAAGAGGTATATCGCTTCGCTCTCCTCTGCCATCAAGGGGATTCTAGAAAGCACAGAAAGCAAATGCTTCTCAAGCTTCTCTGCTTACACCTTTCATTTGATCTGAGCCTTGGAATAAGTGGGGACAGATAGGTGATCCTCAGCCACCTGCTTCCCTGCTCTTGCCCTCAGACTGGCTGGCTTGCCCTGAGAAGGGAGAGGGAGAGGGAGAGGGAGACTGTACTCTGAAGGAGATGCTTTTAGAATGTGTAGACAAAGACCCCCCCTGGACCCTGACACAAAAGCTTGGGGATAGAGGGGGAAGGCTGGTGCTGGCGAGGTGCTCACTGGGCAAGAGAACCATCATCTGGTTTTCATTAAACAGCCATTATTTACTCACGTCACGAACAATGCTCAGAAAGGCAGATGTGGTCACGTGACCATGAGCTGGAGTGGGAGCCGGCAGCCCTGCCAACCCTGAGAGTCACCACGCATTTATGTTGCCTCTACGTCGTGTGATAGTCCTGACACAGCCGCAAGACCTCGTTTAATTCCCATGATGGCTCTACCGAAACAGACATATCTATTTATCACACGATTTCCTTATCCCTCTCAGGAAAATGCTGATTTTGAGCCTTTCAGACTGGGCAGGCTACTCAGAAGACTTATGAACCTTTCACCTGGGAAACAGAAGAGTCCAGACTTTTCCCAGGTCTGGGTTTACTATTACCCACATCATTTCTGGTTTGAGTCTCAAAATGAAGTCATCAAAGAGATGCAGCCTTTTCCCTCCCGTTTTCCTAGCTCGACCAGGGAACTTTCTAGAAAGGTATGTGGTTCAAGCCTCATTTCCGCCTGGGGGAATCGTGAGGGTGCCATGACGTATCACATCTTAAGAATTGCTGCTGTCATTTCAAGAGGACTTAATTCTTAGCCCGAAGCTGTGAGAATCGCCACCCCCATTTTACAGATGAGGAAACGAGGTTCACAGCATCTCATGATGCAGGTGTCCCCCAAATCCTTACAGGTAGGATGTGGTAGAAATGCATTATGGAATCAAGGTTTGTTGGGCCCCAGAGCGCATGCTCTCAGCTTCTCTGCAAGGATGTAACTCCATGAAGGCAGGGGCGTCGCTCATCTTCTGCAGTGTATAACAGTACCTGGTCCGGAAGAACTCAGACCTGGGATCACCCCAGGGGTGAAGGGAGTTCCTAATTTTTTCATCATTGAAATAGAATGAGTGGAACATCGGCACAGTGTACCATGAGGTGGCGCTATGAAGAACATACTAGTAGACGATGAAATGTGGGGTCCTACCGCCATGGCTTTTGCATAATTCAAGATACATTCAGAATGAGATGAAAGGGATCTCAAAGAAGCACCTGCTTTGGTGGCATCTTTTCAGGGAGGTGTGGCCATCAGGACAGATGCCATGGGTTTTCAAGCTCATCTCTGGGTCGCCACCAGGCCTCCGAAGGCCTGAGGGTCATCTGACCAACCACTGGCAGAGGCTGGTACCACCACCACCTGCCCTGGCACTGCTGAGCGTTTCGACAGCCTTCCTCCTCTCAGCTAAGGCTCCCAAACATGCCGAGGCCAGAACCAACAAGGGTTCCAGTGTCTGCTCTTGTTCTTAATCAGAGAAGTTTCAAGCATCTGGCTTTTTAAAATGTAGAACAAGACTAGCAAACATATGAGTATTCGTTTTTAAAATAAGCTCTATTTTCAAATCATTTCAGGGTCACAGAAATGTCATACAGTACAGAGAATCCCCGTATGCTCTTACCCAGCTTTCCCTCATTTTTTACATTTGCGTGTACATTGGCCAGAACTAAAACAAACACCGGTACATTATTTTAACACACTCCAGGCTTTATTTGAATTTCAGCTGTTTCCACTAAATTGTCCCTTTTCTGTCCCAGGATGCAGTCCCACACTTCATTGGGAAGGGTATTAGTGGGTTTTGTTTTTCTCTTTTTAGTGTAATATAGGACTAGCACCTATTTCCTAAAAAAGCCAAATTGTACAAAAAGAGAAAAAGGTCCCTAGTAACTTCTGTCTTCCTGCCCCAGTGCCATTACACTTGGTCTGTAGGCTTCCAGACCTGTGCCGTCTAATAGGGTACCCTTCAGCCAATGAGGCAGTTTCAATTTCAATTTAGAATTAACATTCAGTGACTCAGTCACACTCGCCACATTTCAAGTGCTCAATAGTGCATGCTGCTAGCGTCCACAGCACTGGGCAGCAGCTGGGCAGCTGAGGTACAGAGTATATTTCCCTTGTGACATAAAGTTCTATTGAATAGCACTGTTCTGGGTCTTATTTCTGTGGGTTTACCTACAAATATATACTTAAATATATGCCTCTAAATTTCTACATGGGGATCGTAGACTACTGTATACTGTATAGCATTTTTACCTAATTGGTTTCGGAGATCACGCCACGTTGGCGCATACTGACCTGCCTCATTCATTGTGGCTGCCGCACAGTGGCCTGTAGCATGAACCACCATTTGTCATCCCTTCTTGAAGGGCACTTAGGTTATTCCCAATTTTCTCCAATTATAAGGAAGGCTACAAGAAACATCTTTCTTCCTTCTGAGCGTGTCTTAAGTGGACTTAATTTGGGGTAGAGTGACGTAGGCAAGTAGGAGAAATAGTCCCTCTTTGAAAAGCTCTTTCTGCACCATCAGAACTGTGCTTCAGGATAATGGCTGTCCAGTGACACTGGACACAGAGGAGACATTTAGCAAAGCTGGGATGTGGGCAGGATGCCAGGGTCTGCCCAGAAGTCAGGTGTGTTTTAGGCTACTATTGAGAGACATGAGCCACAGACCCCTCCACTGGCCACTCACAGGAAAAAAAGCAATGTGATAACCACACTAAAAAAATTGCATTCAGGGCTGGCCGAGTGGTGCATTGGTTAAGAGCTGGTTTTGGGATGCCAGTGGCTCTGGTTCGGATCCCACATATGAGGGCCAGTGATACTGCCCTCTACAGCTAACAACAGCTCCACCTGGAGCTGGGCTGTGCGGGCCCTGGCGACGGTGTAGGCTGCAGCCCCTGCTGCAGTGGGCTGCCATAGGCTACAGTGAGTGGCCGGCAGCCAGCGTGAGCTGCCAAGAGCCACAGTGAGCGACCATCCAGAGGCTGGACACCAATCTGCCTCATCCGGGAAGAGCACAATGACGATACTCACATGGGCCAGTGAAGCAACATCCTCCACAACTGGACTGAGGAGCGAAGGGACAGCAACTTGTCTGTTCCCCTCCCCCAATTCCCCAATAAAATCTTAAAAAAAAAAAAATTGCATCTAACCAGAGTCTGAATTATATGGTTTGATTGGCAGATACGTTACACAGGAAGGAACATCAGTGGCTGGTTTCAAGGAAGCGGTTGTATGGCAGCAGTGTACAAACACTTGAATGCCATTTAAACCAGAACTGTCCCTGTTATCCCCATTTTGCAGATGGGGAAATTGAGGTGAAGGGCTAGGAAACTGTCTCACTCTCCTTCTGTGTATACTTCCAGCTGGTAAGTGGCAGAGCTGGGACATGAACCCAACACGGAGCCCATGGTCCTGACACATGCCAGCAGCCTGCACCTCCTGTGTGGGCAGGCACACAGAAATCGCCCAAAAAGTTCCCCATGTGCCCTGCATTTAGCTTGCCCTAATGTCGACATCTTATGTCACCATGACACATTTGTCAAAACTAAGAAATTAGCATTGGTATAGTACTATCCACTAACCTCCAGACTTTATTTGGATTTCAGCAGTGTTTTCCTCCTGTTCTGGCCTCATCACTGCCCACCACATAAGGCTAACTCATTCCTGAGCCTCCATCCCCTCCTTTGTAAAATGGAGATGTGTTCTCCAACTCAGACCTGTCCACAGCCAGACTGTGACCTGACCTTGAACAGGTCAGTTCACTCAGGCAGGATGCACTTGAGTTTATAGTCTCATTTGCTAATGTAATTATGCGCTCAATAATCAGGGTTGTGGGAATTAAGGAAGGCTTCTGGGTGGAGTGAGATGAGAATTGGGCCTGAAGGAATGGGTGGAATTTGGGGGGTGGGGTGCAGGATCCATCACCGGCTTTGGGCAGAGACCTCACACGTGCGCATGTTTCAAGCCCTTCCTCCCCCCACCCCCGGCAGCACTATGGTAGGCACAGAGAAACTTAGTACTTAATGGCTGAGAAATCCCAGACCTGGAGGCTTAAGACCCCCGGATCTCAGTGCTTCTGATCAAATTCAGCTGGCAATTCATCCACATGGCTCAGATACTGCGTCTGCAAAACCTCCGGAAACGCTGTTGCTAGCTGCACAGCACGCATGGGAGGGCCCCTCCACGTCCAACATACAGGGATTCTCAACCTAGATCGATCTTCCGAGATAGCCAAAGGCCATGGGCCCACCTGTAAAACTTCCATCCCAGGCCTCCCCAAGGTGGTTTGTCATAGCAGAAGAGTATTTTATTGTGGTTTCACTTCTACCTCTCACTTATCAGAGGACCTCTAACAATGGACTCTGCAGAAAATGGCCCACAAGAAATGGGGTAAGTTTACATTAGAATTCCCCAAGGTTGCTTTCAAAGCATCCAGAGGCCTGGGGCCCACTCTAGACCTCCTGAAATCACAGTCCCGGGAATGGGGGGGCTTCGGCTTCTAGATCAGTACCATCTCCCGGATGATTGGATCAAAGCCAGTGTGAGCCATGCTCGTGAATGCATTCCCCAAAGTTACTTAACAGGCATCTTTTCAAGCGCTTCGTGGCGAGAGGTGTCCTGAAAGGTACCCTGGATGGGACGTGCAAATCGGGCCTCGGCCCACTTCGTGATCCCTGTACTATCCTAGTCAAGTCCCTCTCCCTTCCTGACACTGAGGGGGTTACTATTGGAGGGAAAGCAAGTACCCACTTTCCTTCGTGCATTGATGGAAAACGGCATTCCATCTATTGAACAGACAATGAGGATTAAATTACGATACTCTGCAAAAGCCCCCCGCCACCGAAGTTAAGCTTCGTCAAGTGCACAGTATGACTCACTAGAAAGAGAAGTGCACACCTTGCCTTATGTTCAAGACACTTATACCCTAAACTACCAGTATGCTGGGCTCCCAGTGTGGAAATCATGGTCCCAAATGAAGGCAATGAATGTATACTATTTGTATCAAGAAACTAAAATTCAGAAAAATCCATGTACTGAAATACCCGACCTTCAGTTTATAAAATATATTTGGTTATTAAATCAGGATACCTAAACGTTGTCTCACATTGGAGCCTCCCCCTGCCCCAAAGCAATGCAAGTTAATTTTTTTTAAATTAGTAAACCCCCCTGTTTAGTCCTACTCCCCAGTTTTGCTGTCCTGAAGAAGATACTTGGCAATGGCTGGAGACACACCTGGAAGGTACAACTGGCCTGAGTGGAGAGGGACCAGGGAGCCTGCCAAACCTTCTACAATGCACAGGACAGCTCCCACCGCAAAGACTCAGCCAGCCCCAAGTGTCACTAGGGTTGAGATTGAGCAACCATGTCTTAGATTTAGATATATTCCGTGTACATATGCACATAGGCATATTGCCACTGCTTTGACTTTTTCTACCTCGCACTTAATATTGAGGACATCTGTGTACTGCTCTGTTGTGTGCATGTACCATAGAGCATTTAAAAAACAAAACAAAGCAACAACAACAACAACAAAAACCCTGGAAACAATCTAGGCTCATTCCCTACATCTTTGCACACTTACCTGTTGAGTTCTCAGTTCAAGTCACCCGAGCTATTGCAGATGGGTCTCTTGCATTGAGAGTTGGCTCTGGAATACCAGTCACCGCCAGCTCAGGTTGGCAGAAGCGTACTGTGTGGTTATGCCCATGCACCCATGTGTACTCACAAAGAGCCTCGTGCATCACTGAGCCACTGGGCCCTTGGAGGACTTCCACTCCAGAAGCCAGACCTGTGCTGAGAGATCGTGGTGGAAGGTTGCTCTCTGGGTCCTCAAGCCTGGAAACGCACATGAGTCATGGCTTTGAAATCCACCTCAGATGCCAGCTGAAAACAGAGGCTTTGCATAATCAAGTTGACAGATGAAGCTGGGCCTGCCCTGCTGGGGACAGGCTCATCCATATCCTGGGTTAAAAGAAATATTGCATTTTTAAAGAGGAAAGAAACATATTTAAGAGATAAAGGGGGAAAAAAAAGAGGAGAGTTTTCTGGTCATTAATTATAATAAAGCGCTGGGGGAAAAATTCACTTTAAAGGCATGCTAAAGCCCTGTAATCTTCAAAGAGATAGAGGAGGCTTGGCCGCCTGGGAAAAAAGAAACTGCACCAAGAGACCACCACTTCCAACCAATTGCAGACAGCCAAGGTGAGGGCTGCTGTGGTTGGGGGACCGCATTGGGTGGGGCACCCGTTCTGTTCCTGCCTCTGTAGGGTCAGCTCTTGCCCTTCAGGCGCCCCTCTGATCAAACCACATGCCCTGGAAAGGGCGCTGGCTTCCAAACCTACCCCAGGCCCATGATGCCTCAACACCCACCAGTCTTCTATGGTCTCAAACTCGTGCTGCCTATGCGGACTCTGCGTCTTCAGGACAGAGTTCCGGTTTAACGCCATCAGGTCCATTGCCACGCGAGAACATGGGTCCAATATTGTCAGACTTGGGTCACAAGAAGCCCCAACTCCAAGCTTATATGTCCATTTTTTCCTGTTTTCACAAGCCAAATGACATGCCTGCCACTGAATTAAGCCCTGTGGTTCTATTGCAGCCAGTAGGTCAAATGGTGGAGTTACCGAAAGCTTTAGACCACCTTAAAAAGAAGTGACATTAATTAATGCCAGGGTGTTAAAGGCTGAATATGGTTTCATTTAGCCAATGAACTACTGGCTTGATTGTATGATCCGTGGTGTCAGAAGAACCCATGAGTTTTCTTTGGCTGGGAGGGGTGGCAGTGGGGAAGGCTATTGGGTTAGGGAAGGACTTTGCTTTCCTTGATATAAGCCCCGGTAGAAAACTGGTTCCTGTTGGACAACCTAATTCTCCCCAGTTGCAAACATACTTCCCAGGGCATTTTAAGAAGAATTAAATAGAATAGTTTGGGGGAACTAAATCTGCCAAGAGACTTTGTAAGCTTTCTGATATTAACTACACCAACAAAAAATAATCTTCCACTCACCCTTTTCTCCCCACCCCGAATTAAAAAACCTTGGATCACCCGTACAGGGGTGATCGCTCCCAACACTCCGTCGATCCTGCGTTCAGCCCCCACTTGCTCTGCTAAGCAGGATCCACTCTGAATGCAAACATTTGAAACTGCAGGTCACAACCTACTACGAGGCCTTAAATTTAGTGACTTGAGATGGACTTTAAGAAAAAAAACAGGGCTGGCCGAGTGGCGCGGTGGTTAAGCGCTGGTTTGGGAAGCCAACGGCTCCGGTTCGGTCCCACATGAGGGCCAGTGACACTGCCCTCAAAAAAAAAAAAGAAAGAAAAAAAACAGAGTTCATTATCTATAGGCAGGTTTTGCTTCAAAATACAGTAAAACCTTAGATTGCGAGTAATGTAGTTTGCAAGCGTTCCGCAAGATGAGCAAACATTTCTAATACATTTTAATGTGGTACATGAGCGATGTCTTGCAATATGAGTAGTTTGTTTCCGGAACAAATTATGCTCCCAAACCAAGGCGTTGCTGTACTTGTTTCCATTACGCATGTATGCACACGTGTGGGTGTGCTGGGCTGGGGTCCGTGCCATCCTGAGCTGGCTCTCACTCACCTGTGAGCCGATTTGGGGCATCGCTTCCTTCTCCCACACTCCATGCCTTCAAAGTGATGGTTTGACTTCGTATTTACACCACGGAAATTAGCAAACATACACGTGAAACCTTTTCCCCCTGGAGAGTTGGTTGTTGACAGGTCATTAGCGGTCTGCTGAAGATTAAAGATGTGGGCCAAGCTCTTCTTCAACCCATAGGAAGAAAGTCCTGATGTAGGTGAGTTTCCCAGGGTTTACATGCAGGTGGGTTTCCTGCAGGGGGCGGGGTGGGGGAGAGTCCTCAGAAATTGCCCTGTGGGAACTGGGGGAGGAGGGTTGGGCTTCCAGGAGACCCCACGGAAAACCTTGGGACAAGTCTTCAAAGGCACCCCAGCTCCACAGTGGGGTAAAGAGAGATGGGCTTCACACCCTTCACAGACTAACCAGTGAATATATATTGCCCCTGAGAAGGAAGCATGATGTTGAGTGAAGCAGCTGTCTTGATCTGGGAGCCATCAGCAGCCCAAACTCGCAGCAGCTGGGGGAATGAAGCTTGGGTCCAGGGCGAGCTCTGGGTGGCATCCGCTCCATTCCTCTAGCTCGAGTCAACACAGAGTATCAAGAGTGCACAAAGCATGTTAGCACTGTGCATGGACCCAAGCTAGCCTGCTAGAGAACGACAGACCATGAAGCCCAGGAGGCCCCCAGCTCAGGCCACTCTAGACCATTCCAGAGCCAGCTGATCCCCAAATACCTGAGAAAGCCCAAAGCTACCAACCCAACCCCAGCTGTCTGAAGATGCATGAGTGAGCCCAACTGAGACCAGAATACCCACGCAGCTGAGTCCTAGACTCAGTAACAATAATGCATGCTTCTCTTTTTGATAAGCCATTGAGCTCTAGAGTAAGTTTTACACTGACATAGCTAACTGATCCAAGGCCTGAGAGTATCCTGGCTAGAGCCGCACTGAGTAGAAGTGAAAGAGAAGGATGTAAGTGTCTCGTCGAACCTCTATAATCTGTATTTGAGGCCTGTTAGAAAAAAGAATGGAATTGATGAGCCACAGGCAGTCACTAAGCAAGAAGCGCTTGCTCTATGCACTGCTTTCTGGAACCAGAGACTGTTGTAATCAAGAGTCTTTTGGCCACTAGACACAGATCCACTCAAGCCAGCTTGCAATTTAAAAAAAGTAAAGGGGTTATTTTAAGATGCGGATCTCTCAAAAATCTATGGGTAGGAGTTAAGTGTCTGGGCTTGCTAGGAGTCAGAAAATTCAGTGAGAGGCGACTTTCCATCTCCCTGAGCCCACCTGGCCTCTGTTCTGCCTCCCTGAAGGCCTGTGCCATTGTTTCTCCTTGAGTGAGAGCGGAAGACAGGAGTCTTCAAATATTTGAATGAACACCTACTGTGTGCAAGGCCAGAACTGATTTGCTAGTCACGACCTGTTTGTCTTTACATCAATTTCTTGCCTTTTCCCCTGCTCAGCCCTGCAGATAAAGATCCTCCTGGACTTTTTCCTAGGCTCCTTGCCAGCTGACTCGAGTTTGAAGATAAGAGAACCAGGCTATTTCTCCCCTTTGCTCGCTTTTTCATGTGTTGCTTCATCCTTACTTCCACATCCTGTTACCAGCTCCATCCCTCCCGAGTCACCAACTACCACTGGGCAAACCCAAAGCCTTTCCAGATTCAACCTGATGGGCCAACCAAAGGAGAACGTAAGGCCACCTCTTTTTTTTTTTTTTCCCCTCTACTCTGTTGCAGTGGCTCCCAGCTGCTGCTAATCTCTGGGTCGGTTCACTTTACCCTGTTTGATCTAGTAATGCTTTCAGGGCTTTGAAATGGATTTTCTATATTAAATTCCCTTGATTGAATTTCCTGGCATTTTCCCTCTGCCTGGGACTCTATTGATAGAACCACCATAGTGGGTCACACAGATGTACACTGCACAAATCCAGGGCACATTTCACTTAGTGTCCCCTTTGAACTATACAGCACAACAATTCCACACCATGTACCCTTCTCAGTGCTGGGGACATAGCAGTGAACACAAATAATGAAACCCTCGTCTCCATGGAGCTCACATTTCAAGTTCGCGCTCTCCCCTTTGGGGGAGACAGGTAAGCTAAACAAATATAATTTCAGTTAGTGACAAGCGCTATAAAGAAAAGTAAGGCAGGAACGTGGGTGGACAGAGGGAGGGTAGGGCAGCAATTTAAAATATACTAGGAAAGGTCTCATGAAGAAGGGGGCATAAGTCAAGATCTGAAGGAGATAAGCAGTAGATGAAGCTACTTACTATCTAGGGCAAATATCTCCATAGAGCGAATAGCAGGTATGATGTTCTGCTGTTGGAATCAAATAACTAAACCCCTCGCCTCTTACATTCTGATCTCTTGCTTCTGCCGTCACTGGCTGGACCCAACTGAATGCCTGAAAGTAAAAATGGAGCAGAGCTGACACAGGCAGGAAGTTAAGAAGTCTGGTCCAAGGGCCCGCTGAGTGGAGCGGTGGTTAAGCACTGGCCTGGGAAGCCAGCGGCCCTGGTTCGGTCCCACATATGAGGGCCAGTGATACTGCCCTCAAAAAAAAAAAAAAAAAGAAGTCTGGTCCAGATAGGATGTGTAGATGCAGAAATGGGGCTTGATACTCATTTGTCATGGAGCCAGACCTAGTGAGTATGCCTGTATGCCTGTCTCAGAGAAAACTAGTTTCCCCTTCCACATACCCAGCAAGAGGCAGCCATGGAGGTGGACCTGTCAGGTCTCTCTTCAAACAAGAGCTTTCCCGTTAGCTGCAGAAATGTGGTTAGCTGACAGATTCAGGGTCGGCCTCAGCTTTCAAGCTGAGATCATGCTCTTCCCAGGCAGCTCCTGGAAAGGACTGAGCATGCCAGGAGTATTAGGGTCTGGCTATTTCTACCCAGGGCAGGGCTCTTCTAGAAGCCATGCAGTCTTTGCTTTTTTGAGCTCCCTATGGTGTTAACTAATACTTTCTGGGGTCTACTTTGTAGGCTGAAACACTCCCTGCCCAATTCTGCTTCTTCCAGCCTTCTCATCTTTCATAAGCTTTATTCGTGGTGTGCCAGAATACGGTTAACAATTGGCTTTCTGATTCATAGCATCTGCCAATTTCTGTGGTGTAAATACTTCCACCCTAACCTGTTTCAGCTTGCCCATCTGACCTCACTGAACACAAGAGTTGGGAAGTGATGTCAGCTGCAGCATACCACTGAGAATTGCCCTAAATAAACCACTTTCCCTTTTAACTCCATCTCTGCGTCTGCTTTCTGAAAGACTAACCGGAGAGATCTGAGAACTCTAGCTTACAAAGCATGTCCCATCCATCAGCATGTCACATAAACTCTCTCTCAAAAATACCCTGAAGCTGCCCACTTCCTTTCTGCTCTGGTTGCTCTAGAGAAAATGGCACCAACACAAACAGTTGGCTTCATCCATGGTGATAGAGTAATGTTTTAAAATCTGCTATCTTCTTAACACTTCTACTAGCTTCCCATTGGCCTACAAATAAAGGCTAAACTCTGACCAACGAGGCCCTACATAATCCAGCCCCTTTTGCCCTTTCCCAAGGCCCCTCCTACTACTCTCTTCCCCAGTCATGTCTGGCCTTCCTGCAATTTCTTGACACCAAATTCAATTGCATCTTGCCCCCGTCTCTTCCTTGGTTTCTTGTTCTTCACCCCTGCTAATGACTTAGCTGGCTTCCTGTTGCTGATATCTCAGTCATCAGCTGTAGGAGGCCATCTTTGATTCTTATTTCTCTCAGTATCTGTGGATGCCACGTAGGGCACTGATAGGGAATGACTATACACCACTATTAGGTTAGGAAAATTATGGCTTTCTCAAAGACAAGAGATCTCATCTATACTCTTGAGGCCTATATTGTCAGTACCTAGAACAGGGCTGGAACATAGTAGTTGCTTCAATATTTATTAGCTGAATAATGGAAGCCTCACCTGGTCCAAGCAGAAGCTGGAGTGTGTGTGTGTGTGTGTGTGTGTGTGTGTGTGTGTGTGTGTGTGTGTGTAGCTGGAACCCCATGCAAACCCTCATCAATGCAAATTTCCAAATGTAGCTCATGTTGCCCACATCTTCTTGGCCTGCTCTAAACTTCTCCTGCAACTTCAGGGGACAGTTCCTGTCCCATGGTCTTCCACCTCAAAAGAACCTGCTTCTCTGCCTGAGGATTTTCTCTGGTCACAGGAGCCTGCTAGAACACACAACAATCCTGAGTGCTGAGATGTTAACACCCACAGTGACACCCCAGCTGGTGAGAGACCGGGTTGGTAGTTAAATACCCCCAGCTTCCTCACTCGTCAGAGAACTATCTCGAGACTTATTCTAAGCAATCTCTCATGAGGTTCCCAATAGGATAAAACCCAGATGCTCAGGGTTGTCAACCTCATAACAGCCCCTTTTGTTGGGAGGTCATCCCAGAAGGCATCATGGAATGGGGAAATCGACAGAGGTAGGAGGAAGATGAATGAATTTAATTGTACCCAAATTCTTATCTCAGTTTGGGATCCCTCATACAGACTCTATGCCAGAAAATCAGCTAAGCTGGTCCCCGTAGGAGTCTATATGTGTGGAACCCAATATGAAGCATCAATTCAAATCTCTAATGACACTTGGTCCTAGAATTGGTTATAGCAGAGCAGGAACAGGAGTCGGCTGCATGGACCATCCATGTCACACACAGCGAAGGCAGGTGTGCTCAGGAGCTCTGGGAGGTGGAGGACACCTTGACCCACTTAGCCCTGGCTTTCTGGGCCGGAGATTGCAGAGCCCGCCCCGACCCCCCACGTGGAAGCCTTCAGTGGCGAGCCTGGTCCAGCAGATTTAAAAATTGCCATCTCCTGCCTTGATCCTGGCCATCCCTGCTCTGCTTTTTCTACCTGCTCTGAAGTTATTGGGGCCTGGTGTGAATTTAGAAACAATAAAACCATCAAAGGGCTTGGTCCTGAGAACAATCAGTTGGGGATTTTGCAATAAAGGAACATCCTGCCCAGGAAGGTGTGAGACTTCAAGGCAAGCTGATGGGACCCTTCTGAAAGGGCCTTCCCTGGGGGGTCTAGTAGGGTCTACACCTGGGATGGCTTAAGATGCCATCTGGCCTGGAGACTGGCAGTGGACCTCGTCAGCCAGCCACAGTGCAGGTCCCTGTCTCTCCCGGGCTCTGGGAGAAAGTCCATACATCCTCCCCAGGATGCCTGCCTACTCCAGGTATCGTTGTACCATGTTTTCTCAACAGCTTCTCCACCAAGATCCTTTGGTCCTCCTAGCATGTGACATCACCTTACATTTTGCTACCTAGCCCTTGCTTCTCTCCAATCTCTTACTCACTGGTGCCAAGACCTTGAGTGAAGCCAGACGTGTGTGCTGCTATGACAGCTGGAGGATGCTGCGAACACAGAGTAGGTGCTCAAAGTCACTCCTCTTGGGCAGCATCCTATTCTGGGGCAAAGAGTGCTACTAGAAGACAGATGTGAAGCTAGTTCTATCAGGAGTAATAGAGGGGGGAAGCTAGTTCTATCAGGAGTGATAGAGGGGGGAAGCTAAGTAGGGTAAGGGATGGGGCAAGCACGGCAGTTTTAAGAGAGTCATTAGCAAAAATGTCACCTCCTCAGGAAGGCTTTCCCGAACCTGAAAGTGAAGCAGGATTTTTGACATCTGTGTGTTTGTGTATGTGCCGGGATCGTGGTCTCGCCGCACCAAAGAGTGGAGACGTGGACCAGAGAGGTAAGGTTGGTAGCAGAGGACGGTTTATTAGAGCAGAAAGAGTTACAGCTCTCAAAGTGAGAGGAGGCACCCGAAACTGGAATGCCTGCTAGCTAAGGCAAAGGGCTTCGTTTTTTATACTACTACTTTTTTGTATGCCTGGGGAGATAGAGCTAGCTGGTGCCCTTTGGTGCCAGGCCTATGCTTTGAAGATATGCATTTTACCTGGAGATTCCTGACTGTCTTATGTTATGTTAACTAACCTCTTTGGAGATATACATTCTATCTGGGGATCCCTGACCTTTTGTTATAGGCTTGAAAAAAACTTTCCTCCTGCCCCACCTGAGTTTGTCACTCAGGTGGGTCCTGTGACTTAAACCTATCTGTCAGCTATTAAAATTATTTCCCCTAGCTCTCTTATGGTTTCCACCCTAATTCCCTCTACCGCGCAATTTCCCTGACTGCCTAAAATTTTGCTATCTCAGTAGTACAAAGGAAGAGAGGCTTGCAGGTATCTAGAGGAAGTGTGTTCCCAGGGCAGAGGCATGAAACACTTAGTATGGCTGAAGACAGCAATGAACTGGACTAGGGCCTGCTTTCTTCCCCCACCCTCCCCATGCTTCACCTGCGATGTTTCCTTTGTCTAGACATTTCCTGTCTCCCATGGTATTCAACTAGCCATGTCTTACTCGCAGGATCTTCACAGCTCAGCTCAGATGCCACCTCCTCTAGAAAGCCCTCTCTGCCCCATCCCTACCTCCATGTATTTCCTAGGGATGCACCAGCCAGATTTTCCCTCAGAGATCACCTCAGCTACAGACAGCTGCCTAGCCCAAGGTCATTCCCTTCCCCGGGTAGCCCACAGCCAGTGACATACCCGTGCAGGGGTATGAAGGCCTGGCCAGACCATCCCAGGACACCTTTGAATGGTCACTCCAGGGCTCCCCCATGGGGTCGGCCAAGGCTGTCGTTAGGCTCACACTGCAGTTCAATGTCTCTCCGCTTCCACAAGGGTGGATCCCAAGGGTACCCTCTTAATAAACTTCACCTCCGTCTGTTTCTCAGGAAACTCAGATGCTTATCACAGTCCATTGCAGTAGCAGCCACCACACACACAGACAGGGGGAGTCCCGTTGAGACAGCAGACTCAGAGCACCCAGCATGCCAGGCACCCTAATAACGACTTGGTGTGATTTTATCTTCTCTCAGGAAGTTGGATAACCTCATCCCCATTTTATAGATCTGTGAAAAGGGCTCCGAGACGAGTGGGTTGCCTGAGGTTTCCTAGCAGATCAGAGGCACGACCATGAATCAGTATGGCTCCAATGCCTTGGCTTGCCTATCTCCATCTCATTCCTGACCCCAGAATGGGTCATTGCCTTTGCCTCCCATGTCCATGGCCCCAGGAGTCATGTCTGCGTCTCTCAAATGTACATATGAACCTGGGATGGACACCATTAGCTCCTTATCTGCTGTTCCCTCGTTCCTTCTGTGTCATGTCACTTCCCGCTAGCATGAGATTTCCTGGACTGTGGATAGAGTTCTGTTCTATGCTTTTCAGTGCAGAACCACTGACCACCAGCAACTGTTCCCAACTGAAGGACCGCCTGCTTGGTGAACCAAGGCATGCATCAGATGAGACACAAAATCCTAGGGAGGGAGTGTGGTTTCTTCACAATCACGTGGCATTGGGATGGGCTAATTCCTGCCTGGATGACAGTCAGGTACCTGTGCTTGTAGGGCTTTTATATATGATAGAAGGGGCCCTGCTGTAGGATCTGAGGCAGCACAAGTTTCCCCAGGCCTTGCTAGCAATTAGCAAGCACTATGGCTGAGCACTTGGGACCCAGGGTAGAGTAAATGTCATATCATCCACATTTCCCTTCCACTTGGCGTTGAGGCAGCTCTGGTGTGGTGGGGAGAGCAATAGGTCAGGGGTCGGGATTTGAATCACCAGTCTTTCCAGGATGCATAGACTTGGGCAAGCTCCTTATCCCCATTTTATAGCCGAGAAAACCAAGTCTTGGGAGCTAAGCAAATCCTGCCCATCTCTCAGCAGTCATGAGAAGTGCCTCTGATTTACAGCTTTTATGAACGCCATGTGTTTTTCTCAGTAACACTGTCTATCCATAACTGAGGCTGAACAGCTGTAAAATGTAATGCCTCCCTGCCACAGTGAACTCTGCATGAGGGGGGATACTTCTCACATCTCGTATGTCCTGGGAATCCTTCTCCAAAGCCCTAATATGCACTTTGTTGCTGAACATGGCATTAGCTGACTTCTGTGTTTTGGGAGAAAGCTCATGTAGACAGTCAATCAGATTAGGAGCCTAGACCCAATTTCCAGTTCAGATCTGCCTGACCCAAACCCTGTAATTTTCCCTTTCACTGGCCTTGGGACCTCAGGCACATGACTTCACTTCCCTGATGTTGCCTTACAGCTGCCAAACCGAATGCTCCACGGTACCGATCCCATGACATCATAAGGCAGTGTCTTGGAATGCTGAGGCCCGCTGGAACGATATTGGTAAAGTTTCCTTCAGGGGATGTCTCAGAACACTGAGACCCGATGGAATGAGATCGGTCATGCTCCCTTATCAGGTGGTTTCGGAACAGTGACTCCATCCCCTGGGGTCATGTGCATGTGTGAAGGCACAGCACATGTTGGAGCACAATGGGGACAATTGGGGAAAGCAGCCAGCAGGCACAAAAATCACAGACCGTGGAAAAAACAAGTTTCACTTCCTTGTACAATTACTAATAAAAACTAAGCAAAGGCCCGAATCGGCACTCAGTCTGTGAGACTTGAGTCCCTTTGCCCCACATGCACTATATTCTTGGCTCCTGTCTTTTTTTAACCCTGCGCCGCCCTTCTTGAATCCCACAGCTCTTGTCATGCTGGACATGACACCCTGAAGCTTTGTCTATGAAATGGCCTTGTTTCCCACCCCTCACGGCTGGGATCTCAGGGCTGGGATGCTCTTTGTATCATGTAGCGATTGCCCAGACCAAGTGCCTTAAATAATTGGCAATCAGTGATTTTGTCCATGGACATGGCATGGGATGGGGGCAGACAGCTCCATGTGCATCCATTGGGGCAATGTGAGTGTTCATTGAAGTGGATTCTTGCCCCCTCCTCATATGGCTGGTGAGTTAGTGCTGGTTACTGGTTTCTTTTCAGGTGGGGCTGTCCTCGGAGATGCTTGGGCTTCCTCACAGCATGGTGGTGGTTTCCAAGAACAAGTGTCTCAAAAGATCGAGTGCCTGGTAGAAGCTATATCGCCTGTTACTGGATGATCAGGTCTTGGAAGACATAGTATCGTTTCTGCCATATTTATCAGTCAAGGCAGTCACAAGCCTGGTCCAGGTTCAAAGGGTAAGGGTGCAGATCCCTCCTCTTGATTGGGTTTGGGAAAAAATGGACGGGAGATAATGCTGTGATCGTTCTTGGAAAACAATCTTCACTGTCCTGCTGCGCTGAGTTCAGTTCAGCTGCCCGCACCCAGCATTCGAGTCTGCCTCTTTCTGGCACTTTCTCTGCCTTCCTCGGCTTTGAGCTGAGCCAGAGCTCAGCATCACCCTGAGAACTTGGGGGATTTGAGTCTCCTGAGTGCAACCTCAACCATCAAGTACCTTTAGTACCTTTAGTGGTGCCTTCCCATCTTCCCTCTTATGCTTTTTTGCTCTTCAACAAAGCAGATGCTAAGAGATGCTAGGAGTTGGCTAAATGCACAATTCCAGACCCTTTCTGACTTTTGGCTTTTAGAAAAGCTATAAAGGGCAATGCAGCTGCTTCTCAACTCGGCAATTAAGATACCTCTCAAATTATACCACCATTAGGATCACTGAGTTGTCCAAGAGTGATAGGTAACAACATTCTATAAGGCTCCAGCTAAAATGGGCACATTATCTGGAGGCATCAGCCAGATTCTCCAAGGAGCTTGAGTTCTTGGAAGGGGGAGCATGGGTAGGAAACTCCCCATGTGATAGTTGGGGGCACACTGGTTGGATCCCCTCCAAGAAATAATTGGCTGATTGGTTGCAGGAAAGCATGGAGCTGCAGCAGTACCTTTGGGATCCATTACACCATTCACTGTCACTATGGCCTTCCCAGGCAACCTCAGCTCTTGGCCAAGTAGGACAGGGGTCCTGGGGTCTAGGCATGGCTGCCCACTATGGGTCTCTAAGGGGCAGTCTTTGCTCTGGACCTCCCATTGGGTCTGAGACCTTATCTGATCTGCACCATGACCTGAGGCTCTTCCTGCCTGCCTCTGCTTCCTCTCCTTTATCTCACACTGGCATCACCCATCCTCCTTATAAACTGCTTGTGTAACTTCTGGGTCCTCCAGACAGGTGTTGGCAACAATGACAGCTCCACGCCCCCAGGAGAAAGCAGGGCAGTGAGAGTGCAGGACAGATGTGATCTCGGTTGTGTCTGCATTTCCAGTATGATACCAGCAATAGCCCAGGTATGCCCAGTCTTAGCTCTGGTTCCCTGTTGAGCCTGGCCTCCCTTCATCAGCATCATGCCTCATCCACCTCCCACATCAGGGCGCACCAGCTCAGGTGGCCACGCTTTCCCAGGGAGGTTCCACCCAGCTCCTCCCAAGGGATCTTTAAAATGGAATTGCTGACCTGGGATGTGCTGGTGCTGAGTTTATCACGAAGCAAAACGTTGGCATTGTTTTTTTTCAACTCAAGAGCCAAAACAAATGTCAACACCCACTCCCCATTTGTTATCCTAATGCCATCAGCAATCTGGGCCTGACCCGAGCGGAAGCCTCCTGATTTATGGCCTTACAAACAGACACAGCAGCTGAGAACTGAGCTGGGCATCTGGGTACCTGGGAAGGAGGGTGGTTCAAGAGAAATGTCAGCCTCCCTTCCTCAGCTGGGGGGGATGCCACCTTCTGCAAGGAAGAGATTTAAGAAGTTGGGGACTTTGCTGAGTGAATGGGAAAGGACAGAGGCCAAGCTATCCATGCTTAGGGCAGAAACTGAGGGAGACAAGAGGAGAGTGCAGAAAAGAATTTCCAAGTCAGCTGATCTAGGAAGGGGCGGGGGGAACAATTGCAAGCATGGGTCAGAGACATGAGAAGATGCTATCTGAGGTCTTACTCCCTTCCCCCTTATACATCTTCCCATGGTCCTGATGAGTCCTGGATCCTATTTTAATGGTAGCAATGGGATATGATAGGATGGTGGGCAGAACTCCCAAGGCAGAGTATCGTTACAGCCATGTTTCTGCTTTACTGCAAATTGTTATTGCATGCACACAGAAAAGGGCACAAATCATAGATGGAGAGCTGGGTGAATTTTCGCAAGGTAAGTACAGCCGTGTAGAAACATAATTATGGGAGTCGTCCTTCCATGTTGAGATTAGTGTCCTTTTTAAAGAGCTGTTTTCCAGAAAAATTTACCATAGCCTTCCTTCCTACATGCAGAAGTCTTAGCTGGTCCATTTAACTTATTTTATTGGTTCTTAACTACGCGATTGGGGATTATCTCAACATAAGGAGCTCACTACAGCCAAGGGCCATTTGGAGTCAGGAGTATTTGGCAATCTAGTTAGTGGTTCTGCCATCTCCTCTTGCTGCCCTCACTTCCATTTCCATCTCAACCCCATCACTCATGCTGCTGGACACCAGAGTTTGGTCTGAACTGTGGATCTAGATAAATCCAGGCTTGAATCCCATCTCTGCCTCTATCTTAAAAGTGCAAGGCCCATTTTAAAGTTCAAGAAACTGAGTTTAACAATTACATCTTACCCCTAAGTTCATTTCCGGTGCTGGACATCAAGCAAAAAGACCACATGGGCAACCTGGGTAGAGCCTCCTGCCTTAGGGTCTCTCTCTGAGATTCAGGGGAAAGTTATTAGGAAGTTTCAGGATCCACTAGTTAGGATACAACAAAATGGGGTTCAACAAAGTGGGAATGGGAAGGCAAAAAAGCATGCAAGGCCTTATGATCAATCCCAGTCCCAGGGTACCTTGGCCTATTCTACTGGCCAGCTGATGTAATTAATGAGAACTGATGTATTTAATGAGACTGTATAATTCAGCTCTCAAGTTGGCCTTCTGGCAGTGGAGGACCTGCACTGTTTATACCCCTGCAGCTATGGTTGGCAAAGGCATTTCTAGTTCTCAACCCAAAGCAGCCTGAGGTCTATCCGCCAACGATAACTCAGGTGCTGGCTGCTAGGAGTGAAAAGGCTTCAGGAGCCAATGGGCAGGAAAGTGACAAAGCAACCCCAGGATAGACAGCACTGAGCACCTGCCTCATCCACACTAGAACGTGCTGCAGGGACGGAGAAGATTTCCAAGATGCTAGATAATTCCTATTGCAGTTCATGAAGAGGCCACTTTAGGGTTGAGAGCCCAGGTCCCTGCACCCTCACGAGCCTTTTGAGCCATAAATGAGTTTCACCCTCTTCAAGTGGCTTTCATTGTACAGAGAACCACAGCCAAAGATCTGTATTCTTGGGAAAACTAAGAACGAGGACTATCTCACTACAAAACTTACCATACACTTAAAATTTTTAATCTCCACTGTGGACAAGGACGACGGGTCTAGAACCTATGGTGGCAGCAGCAGCAAGAGCAGTGTCCACGAGAACCTGAGAGGCATCTGGCTAGCAGGTATGGCTGTAGCAAAGGTAACAAAATCAGAAAGGACAGCTGTATTGGGAACAGCATGGTGACAACTTCCTTATGACTAGGTCAGGCAAGAGGACCACAGTAAAAATGGAACGTCTTCAGATATGCAGGGGCCACCCCAGTGCAGAGGTCCCCAGTGTAGAGAGGACCACACACTGTTCCAAGTACCAGAAACTACCAATCCTCATGGTAGCTGAGCACCGGTCAAGAAATGGATTGACAGCGGTATATCTGAGATGATGTGCCAGTTATTGGGGTTGTCTCCAAAGATCTACCCTTTCTACCCTTTTCCACCATGTTCTGTGCTCTGAGAGGGATCCCTGTTTGTATTTGGAGGGTAGAGGGCAAAAGAGCAACTTGATGTAATTAATGAGGGGTACCAACAGATGATAGAAAGAGGAGAGGTTGGGGTATTTAGTCTCCCTCCAGCTGGTGGCTGCCTTCCCTTAGGACCTCAGCTTCCATAGCTGCAGTTCACAATCAGCCTCCATGAGCACTGGTTATTTCCCCTGCCCTTTTAGTTTGGGGGGAGGGGGGAGTTGTAACAAAGTCCCAAGACTCTAGCTGAGAAATGCCCTCATTACTTCCCTCAACCCTGCCCACGCCTGGGAGCAGTCATCTGATATGGACTTTACCTCCAGTTAGGACCCTAGTGGAAAGAAAGGGTATTTCATTCTCTGGATTTGATGAATCTAATGTGCAGGCTGGTAAGTGAGGGGCACAACCTGAGCCATTATGATAAGGTCAAGCTCATAGGCCAGCAGACTTCCTGACAGAGGACAGGACATGACTACAGAGCCCTCCCTTCAATTAACCAGATGAAAGCTTTGGTACACGGAAACATCGTTCAGAAATGAGATTACCCAAGGAGAGAAAGACAATTCCATCCATTAAAGATGTGCAGGAGTCCCTTTAAGAAGGGATTTACCCTCTTTAGAAAGGGTGGTCTCAGGGAAGAGCTGACCCTGTCCAGGCCCATTGGTGAAAGCCAAGTATATGTCGATCCCAGTGACCCATCCTGGGAAGGCCTGTGCACAAAGAGTCAGAGGAACATTTTTCTTATAGCCAAGTTTCCTTCCCAGGCCCACTGAGGACAATTCCAGGACCTCACAAAACAGGTAGAGATTCCTTAGGTTTGACAGAGGACCCTGACCTCACTTCTGAGGTCAAGGGCATCTCTAGCAACTTGGTTCTCCAGCTGAGAACTTGGTTCTGTGATCTCAGAAACATTCCAAGAGATCTTGCTTCATTGCACTCATCTAGGGTTGGCCGAAATCCTGAAGTCCTTCTAAGGTTATCTTACTTCTGTTCCTCCTGTCTCCTTCCATTAGGACACAAATCAAAGTCTATCATTCTTCAAATGAGGTTTTCCTCTCCCTCCACTTCTGGAGAAGCCTACCATCCTTACAAGAATTCCTGAGGCTGCAGAATTCCCAGTGATGACCGCTCAACATTTTTACTGTCAACTCAATCCGGTCTCCTCAGCAAGAGCCAAGAAATTGCCAATGAGGAACACATTCAACTTGACACTCATCGTTAGCTAAAGAGGCCAGATACTCAATGCCAAATCCTTAAAAGATCTTTAAACTGCAAAGTGATGACAGGTTGAATGCCATGTTTCTGCTCTTGCCATCATCACTCATTTGCAAAAGCACACAAAGTCTCTAAACCACACAAATGCAAAAAAAAAAAAAAAAAAGGGAGGACAAAACAGATATCCTTTGAATTTTTCATTCTATTGCTATATCTATAGCTTTGGATGGTGGGTCGCATTTGTCTACTTCTGAGTCACAAGACTGCCCCCAGCTCCTAGGCTTTGGGCATGGATGACTCTTGGCCATGGATTGTTCCATTTGTTCCTTCCATAGTTAACTCATTCTCCTTCACCCACCTGACAGCAGTAGTGACTATAGACTGCATACTACCTTCCAGGAGCCCATAGTTTGACTTTGAAATATATTAGTATTATTTGCATTTCCTATAACACTGTTGACTACAGTATTTTTATCACAGTGTAGAAGAAGTCTGAGGCCATTTGGGGAAGGTTCCAGATCCATCTGAGGAACCAAAGCTGAATCCAAGATAGGAGTGCCAGTGGCTCATCTCCAGATAACAGAGAGATCTGCCTTTGAATCTGAGCTTGTCACTAACACTACTGTCATTTCTGTTCATTCTTAAGAAGTCACGCAAAATATTGATTTGTGAACAGGAAATTGAAGAGGTGCCAACCTGAATTTCCAGTGGAGAATGGGGATGACACTCTGTACTAGATACAGGCAGTATTAGTATAGATGTTTACTCCTAAACAAGGCTCAAGAAGGGACCTTGTGCTGAGGGATCTAGAGTTCCATTTGGCCACCAGGAAGGGACAACGCCATATCTCACATGGCTCCATTCAGAATGAAACATTTTTTCCACTCAAAGAATTTTCCTGGGAAGATGTCATTCTGTGCTAGAAAACAGAGTTGGAGTCCCATAAGGAGGCTTATCATGGCCTGGCCCTATTATTCACACAAATGCCCAATATCAGGGTCCTATATACTTGTTCTCTGAGAGGCAAAGACCCCTTCAATTCTAGACTTGGGAATAGAGACACTAACCATATGATTTTCTAATCCCAGTGAACTGTCATTCCCTCTGAGTCCATGTCATAAATTACACCAAAGATCTCTTTAGGTAATACTATAGATCAAGCCAATCATTTTAGCCAGTGCTGAACTGGGGCCTGAAAACAATGTTTGGATGGGTGATAATCTTCAGAAATCCCCAGGCTGGTTCTGAAAGCCACCATATTGGACCACATTCCATTCAATTGGTTCAGGAGGAACTAGAGGCATTCACAAAATAACATACCTATCTCCTTGAATGATTTCTTAACTCCTGTAAAAGGGAGAAGAGACATAACTAGCCAGACTCATTTTGGTGAGGTTGCTATAAAAAGTTTTAGTAAGTTCAGTTCTTGGTTAGAAGATAGCATCAATATTGCAAAGACAAGATTATAACACATGTCAATATCTTTTCCTTAGGCATTCAGGTGATGCCCATGGCTTCCAACTTGATTCAGATTTGCTTCTGCTCCGTGGTTTGCCTGTTCTGCCCACCTCTGTTCTGTTCCTCCACCGTAAGCAGGGTGATTAGTAAGACAAAGGCTAATTGGCAAACCACAATTTAAACTGACTTGAAATTGTGACTACAAAGTGGCCACAAAGAGCAGCCATCATGAGCCAACATGACTGCTTAGTAAGCAGACACTGACTCTGGGAGTAAAGATGACTTTACAGAGCAATTCAGAGGAAGATCTATTTTCTAGCCCTGGGTTAACAAAACCACGTTTGGCTGAGTGAATGCATATGAGTTGAGGTGGGATATATATCCAGAAAGAGATTGGGGCTCAACAGGTCAAGGGACCTATTGCTACATCTGAGAGCTAACCTGTGAACATGCCATACTGTGTAAGTCTCCAACCACAAGGAGAATCAAATGAGTTTTCAGGGGATTTGGATCCACAGAGCTACCAAAGAGAAGTGAATTTAGCATGTTAAGGTTAGAACATGAGGTTTTCAAGGTACATATCTTCAACCTTAGGGAGCTATTATTAAAAGATTAAGATGACCAACCCAGACAAGATGGCTGACAGATGCTCATCATGGTGCTGAAGACGGGAGCAGCTGGGTCATGTCTGTGCTGAACAGGCACCGTGTGTGAGCACAGTAGGACCTTTGGAGTGCAAGGTACTTAGATGAGCGTTTCCACCCACTCATGAGGCTGCTGGGAGACTAGTGGTGCATGCACAGCTTCATGAGCGTGTACCACCACAGGTATGGTGATGGGGCACCAAGGCTGCATCTCATTTAGCATAGGGACCTCTCATCCAACCTAGATGGCCAGGTCAGGGTGCACCATAGTGCTGGAAGCTGCAAGGCACCTGGGTGCCTCTTGGCCAGTATGTCCACCATGCAAATTAGCTGCAGACCCTTCGATGTGCATATGTGCAAACTCATAAGGTTATTTGGGATACAGCGGGCATCAAAGATGCAACCCATATGCCTGACTCTGGGCTTCATTCTGAGAATGCCACCAGAGCCAAGTTACTTTAAAAGACAACATAACCCAGAAGGAAAAGACCTGATCCCTTCCTTCCTCTTGTGAAGGCCATGCTCTGGATTCATCCCCATCTCGCTACCTGCTCTGGACATTGAAATAAGCCCAGCTGGACCATGAGGATTGAGACAAGCAATCTCTTGAAGTTAAAAGGCAAAGGCAAGAAAACAGAATGAGCCTAAGAGAACAATTCAAATCCAACATTTTCCTCTCGATGGCCAACAGTTAAAAGCATATTCGTATTTTGACTTCAGAATACTTACAGCTCACAGCTTGTTTTCTGAACTCATAGGGGGTTCATTCTTGCCATCTTGGTCATGACATTTGTCATGTGTTCAAAGGTAAACAAGCAATGTTCCCGTGAACTTATAGATTTAGGTTTGGCAAGAAGTTGCTGATGGCATTTGATTCGGTAAGTCACCAACTTGGATTTCAGAGACATTGTGTGTTGGTTAACAAGGGACTTCTGAGAGGCTTGCAGTCAGTCACCCTGGGAAAAACACCATGACCAAATACTCTCTCCTTTCATCCACTTAACAAATTAGGGTTTCAGGTAATTCCATGGAAACCATGGAATACAGCAATGAAACACAGGCTATTGGGCAAACAATAGTCAATACAACCAGATCTAGATAGCAGGTTCCTAGATCTGTATTGAGGGGACCAGATGCCCAAAGCCCCCATAAAACTAAACAGTGAACCAACATGAATTTTGACTAAATAGGAATTTAACTCTAGATCTCTTGAGCCCACCTTTAACACTTAGAGTAACTACAAATCTGATACCACTTGACTTCCCCAGAAGTAGTCATAAAGCATTACTTTTTGGAGGGACACCGCTTGGAACTGATTGGGAAGTAAGGGTCATTTCAAAGTGTTTTTTTACCCTTTTCCAATCCATTGAATCATCCTACACACTTGAGCAGTTGGGTCTTGGTAGCCCAGATTTTGATGCAATTTACAAACATTGTAGGCAGAGACCAGGATCACAAGGTAATCACCTCCTCCTGCCTACACCTGTTTTTCATGAGTCAATTCTTTGATTAGGTGAGGCAGGTGAGGCCATTTTAGGGATGTCTTGAGCTTGGGATATGAGGAAAACGTGTGCAGTTTTCTCAACATCAGAAAGCCAGGCTGGTCATGTCACAGGTTCTCATGCAGAGTGTTTTAAGGAAATTATGTATTTCCTTCAAGAGTGATATGGTTTTTATGACATCCTTGAACAGTATATTTTCTGTAACAGTAATACATTCTATTCTTCTTAAAACATCTAATATAAGCTACCTACCTATGCTATTGGATTAAGTTTCCAGTTATCAACCATTGGAGTCTACAGCTCTATTCTTCAGTGCTCTGGGCACCTCAATATTACCTAGGGATCTAGAAACCAAGGGGGTATGAACTGGGGTGGCCGATCACCTTCTCTTCCATCCCCATATGCTTTTGCTAAATTAGAGGTCTTGGATACAGGATAGGGGTAGGGGATACTTCCACCATAATACATAGTAAGGGTATTTGACTTGGTTCATAGTGTCCAGAGAGCAATAACTAGGCTCCTCCCAGCAGTAGACTAGCAGACAGAATCAGGAGTTCTACCTGCCCAGGCAACAGGACCTGGTTATCATGTGGTGTGAGAGGCACTGCTACACAAGAACATGAGAGAGGATGTTTGGAACCTGTGGAAGTCACTGGGGCACTGGATCATTGTAATAACCCAGCCTGACAAAGACAAGACAATCAAGGGCTCAGATTCCTCAAGGCTAAAGTCTAAGTTGGTTCCCCCAGGCGATTACCGGCAGAGAGTGAGATAATGAGCATCAATTATTGTCTCAGCTTCAGCAGTACAGACAGTATCTGGTTGGTTTCACTGGCTTTCTGATTTACACCTTTTTCAGTGAGTGCCTGTATCTCAAAGTGGAGGCTGGTCACGCTGTGGAACATGTGGCTGTGGGCCAGCCAGGGGGTGGGCTCTAGCAGATCTCCAGGGGGCACCTGCGTCATATCTCCTTGGCTCACCTCTGTCAGTGGACATGGGAACTCTTCATGACAGCTGACCTGAAATCAGTGTGCTAACTCAAAACCTACTGACTCGATCTTCTTTCCCTCAAAGCTATGAGAAGTCGCTTAATGTGCAAGGCAGCCTAAAAACTTAGAGGAATTGGGCCGGCCGAGTGGCGCATTGGTTAAGCGCTGGTTTTGGGATGCCAGTGGCCCCGGTTCGGATCCCACATGAGGGCCAGTGACACTGCCCTCTACAGCTAACAACAGCTCCACCTGGAGCTGGGCTGTGCGAGCCCCAGGGATGGTGTGGGCTGCAGCCCCTGCTGCAGTGGGCTGCCATAGGCTAGTGAGTGGCCAGCAGCCAGCATGAGCGGCTGGCAGCCAAGCGTGAGCTGCCAATAGCTGCAGTGAGCGACATCCAGAGGCCAGCGACCTATCTGCCTCATCCAGGAAGAGTGCAATGACGATACCAACAGTGAAGCAACATCCTCCGCAACTAAACTGAAGAACAAAAAGACAGCAACTTCTCTGTTCCCCTTCCCCGATTCCCCAACGCTGTTCCCCCTCCACCAATTCCCCAATAAATTCCCCAATAAAATCTTTAAAAAAAACCCAAAAAAATAACTTAGAGGAATTAACATCCCTGGGAAAACTTCAGCCAATGGAAGCTGAAGAGTTCTAAGACAGGACGCCCCAGTCTCCTGCTCTTAGAGGGTCAATCTGAGGTATATTCAACATTGGAACTCAGAGCATCCCCTCCGGATGACCCCCCAATTGCCTACAATGTAGCCATCGTCACGTTTGTACTAGTTTCTCTCCTTCCCTGTCCCCGCCTCCTCACCCTTGCTCCTGGTTTCTTGGCATCAGATTACAATAAACCTCCTGCGCCTAAGTCCTTACTTTTGAAGGAATACAAATTGAGGCAGGAAAGGAGGAGAATTAGGTGGCCAACGATTTCCCAGACATGTCCCCATACTATAGGTAATTTTAAAAGCGTGGGTAAGAATGCCACATTCCAAGTATGTAAACAATTAGAGGAAGCCACATCACTGATGTTATAGGAAAAGATTGGGGCTGCTCATCACCATCCCAGTTTTCCTCAGGAAGAGACCCTACCCCCACAAGGCCAGCAAGTCCAAAGGTATGGAGGTGACTAAGGCAGAGGTCCTCTCTGAAAGCAGAAACTGTCCCTTGGTCCCACCACTTTTAAATCAGCCTAAAAAGTACACATGAAGATTGATTTTTCTCAAGAGATTCTTTAGACCCCTTCCAAGTATAGAACAGCTCAGAACATGGAGGATGCAGAAGTTATGACATAGTCATTCAAATTCAAAGTCCAACAGACTCGTAAGATGGAAGGGGAATTGGGTTGCACATCTGCTGCAGCACAAAAAACTTGGACCGAGCTACAAAATGCATCCCGTGACTGAGCGAGTTGAGAGCACAGAGGCTCTGCCATCTTGGTCTAATATAGGATACCCCGATAAACTTACTCCAGAGCTCCCTACCCGGTAGGCCAAGGCTTCATCAGATCTGTACTGTGGCTTGACTGCTCTCTTAGTCCAGTCCTGTGCCACTCCCTTTTCACAGGTGTTGACCTCTAATAATCATGTGATGTGATCATCAGAAATCTTGGCTTCTCTTTCATTGCAGACTCGCCTTGAATGGGAGCACACAGCCAAGGGCACTAAGGTGACCCAGGTGTAGGCCCTGAAACAGGTGTTCCTGGATTAAACCACCTCTGTAGGTACCTGGGACTTGGGTTTGCTTTCCCTACACGTTCTTTCAGGTCCCTGCCAAGGCTGGAAGTTCTCTGCACAGAGACTCAACAGGGTGGGTTGAAGACCCAACCAAGGCCCTGCTCCCCAATGTCCTCTCAGAAGACACAGCCAGGAAGGGAAAACCCTGGTCCCCTTCCTGCCAGCTAGTGAAGCCTGGGCATCGCCACAACTTTTGCTTGCTTGCCTGCTCTGGACACTGGCATAAACCCAGCTGGGCCTTGGGTTCTGGGGAGAGGGGCACTTCTTAGATGTGAAACAAAGGAACAAGAATGGAAAGAGACTTTGTTTAGAGCTATCAACCCTTGTGCCATCTACACTGACATTTCTGAACCCTTAAATTATTTAGATAACTAAAATATTTTGGGGGTAATTTCAATTTCAGGATATGATTTTTAACCTCACGAGAGGAAGTTACTCCATTGCATATTCAGTTTCTCTGCCACGAGAGTCTCATGATGGCATTAAACAATGTGAGTTCACATCTATTCTAGGATACCAGAGACCAGAAAATAACATGCCATGTGGCTTCAACATAAACCCCGGTGACATTTACCTTTCTTGAATCTATTTCAAAGAATGGTACAAGGGAACAATCTGTTGATACAACTCTTGAAATTTCCTGTTTATAGTTGAAAAAGTTACGGCATCCACAGTTCTAAGTTCCTTGTGAAAACTCATGGGATGACTGTCTTTTGGTTTGCCTCCACTCCCCTCATAAAATTGTATATGTATACATGTGCACACATGTAAACACACACAATCGTGTCCATGTCCTTCACACAAATCATTCAGTGGTAATGGGCTCCCTCCTCAGAAAGGAAGAGGATCTTATAAACCCAAGGTGATAACCAGCCATGGTTCTCCCTCAGGGGTCCATTCTTTGTGTTCTGGATAAATTCAAACGAGTTGATACAAGCAAGAGTTCACCAACAAAGTTTGATGTCCCTTCAAAGTCAAGCCACATCGCTTTGCATACTTTTACTTCTGTCTGATTTTTATCTTGTAGTGATGGAACCACTGTTAAAATGGAAGACTAAAGGACAAGGGATTGTGGAAAGTTTTGAATGTGACTCAGGTTTTTCTTGATTCACCCACCACTTCTGCTCCACTCCCTCGCAACATATGGATTCAGCCTAGCTGAATTACTAAGGGTCACATCCATTTCGTCTTGTCTTCACTGTCTACCAAGTTGGGGATCCACCTGTGCCATGTGAAGTTTTCACCTGTAACTTCAGCACTCAGAGCTGGGTCTATCATTGCTCAGAGGATGACTATGAGGGTCTTCACTCCTAGGTTGAGAAGTTATAGTCAGGTCCTCCCAAGCTTTATCAGTTTCAATGCTTTGTCTGTAGCAAGCAACTCCAAAATTATAGACAATAAAAAATTCTTTCTGCTTTGGTTTCTGCAGCTACAGAGATGACTAGAACAGATCTACAACCACTAGAACACAAAATTTCAATACAGAAGCCTCCCTTGGTATCTTCAAGATTTCCATTAGCTAAAATATTTCCATTAGCTAAGAGAATCATCCCAGGGAGTAAAGGGAACAGGTCTCGTAGACCACATAACTGGAGTGCAAACCCTGGTCCCTTCAAGTGTTATCAGGTGGCATGTATATAGGTTGTAAGTCCTAACCTAAATTCCCAATATGGAAAATAGAATTTTTCCATGACAGCCATCTTACAACTTAAGAAAAAACATGGGAGGCATCCAAACCAAGCCTATAGTAAGTATCTAATACATCTATCAATTGAATAGAAGAATTCTAAAATTTCACTGGATTATTTGAAATGAGAACATAACTGGATTTCGGATCTTGGTCTGGCCCCAGGGACAGCATGAACAGGACCATGTCTGATCTTTCAAAACAGCTTTAATATTGTGGACTGAGTTATCTCGTCTTCACATTGCCATAACCTACCATAAGTGATTTTCTTTTCCCCCCTTGGAAAGCAGGGCCAGCATGAAGCCTCGATTAATTCGGGCCAGTTCTGAGGTGTGTGGCCTTGTCAAATGCCTGCCTCAGTTGGGAACTGCATGGAGGGTCAGAATGACTCTGCCTGTTAATACTCCACTGTGAGTTTC
The DNA here is from genome assembly GCA_033961575.1 of Aselliscus stoliczkanus. Classification (NCBI taxonomy): domain Eukaryota; kingdom Metazoa; phylum Chordata; class Mammalia; order Chiroptera; family Hipposideridae; genus Aselliscus; species Aselliscus stoliczkanus. The sequence goes on from CM066736.1 coordinate 9,099,448, forward strand.
CTGGCTTTAAGTATCAGAAAGTCATCCAGAGGAGAGAAGCATTTTTTTCTTGAAAGCAGAACTTACCTGCTACCTCAAGAAAATCTGTATATGTTGGAACGCAACCATTTGTCAAACCCTCTTCTGAAACTAGCCCCAGTTGCTCGCCAAGTCTCATCTGTGACAGGTTAAGGGAAGAGGTCTCCAGTGCATGGTCTTTGGATAAACCCACAAGCGTTCTCATCTGGAGAACTGAGCTGTTGGATGAAATTTCAAAAGTCTGAGACTTCCAACACCAGACAAGTCCCTGGTTCCTAGCAGCTTCCAAAGGGCCCTCAGACAGCATCCTGATGAGAATGGATTTAAAGCCCCACATGACCAATAGACTTCCTGTCTCCTTGGCCAGAAACTCACTTCCTTTCCTGTACTGTCTCCTATGATTCAGGGATCATTTCCAGGACTATATTAATTCTGAATGGCTGGTGGGTATATAATATTTATGTTATTCTTTGCTTTCTGAGGTATGGTATGCAGAACTTAGAAAGAAAAGCATAGAAGGTAAAAATCTAAAGATAATGGCATAGAACAAATGGAGTAGCTCCAGGAAGGATCTTACCTTCCAACTTTGGCCAAAAGTGACTAGTGACTTTACCTCAAAAGGTCACACTGTAAACTCCTGAGAAGTTTCCAGTACTGATAGAAACAATAAGTGGTGGCTATGCAGGCACTCGTATCATCCTCAAAGCGATTCTTCCATATAATGGAGATGGTCAAGAAACAATCCTATTCAGAGAGACAATGATGAGCAAGCTGTTCAGTAATGCCTCTGGAAAGGCTTAGAACAGTAACAAAGGCTCTTACTGTCTCCCTTCCCTCCCGCGGGCTTCTCAAGTTGAGGTGAACCCTTCATTGCCAAGACCTTCAAAACATCACCTTCAAGAAAAGGAGCAAGATTTCTAAGAAACCAAAATCCTACAGCAGTGGCCTCCGTGAATTATATTACCCCTTCTGGGTTTAACTCATATCTGGATCAAGGTGATGTGTGACATGATAGAGCCCCTCCCCGCCCCACCCCCAGAGACACAGGTGGTCGAGTTCACCTCGAGCTTGATTATCAGGTAAGTAGACCAATCCAGCCTTAAGGGAGATAGAAGAGGTTGCCCATATGCAAGCCCCTGCTCTCCGACTAAGAGGACAGTATATGGTACTCTTTCTGGTCAGTGTTTCCTTGCCTGTCTCTTCCATAAGGTTGTCCCCTGATTGGTCTCCAAGGATCTATAGTCGGTCCATTAGGGATTTTTAGCTTATAAGATTCAAGCTTCTAGGACAAGTCTTTAGTCTCCCTTCACCACCTGAGAAACTATGAATGTTGGGGCCAGGGCAGAGAGCAGAAACTAAGTAGTTCTACCTGTGTCCAGCATGCTGATCCCAGAGATCCCTTGCTAACCAGTCCTGATGATGAGCCACACAGGGTTTTTAACAGAGATGCTCCTGAGTCTATAACTTGAACACCCACAATAGAAAGATTTGGTGGTGATTGGGCACATGCTCCTGCCTTCCCAAAAAGCAATATCCCATATCAACAGACATGGTCTTGAAGCAATCGTTAAGGAAGAGCCTTAATGGTAAGCAGTTCGCCAATATCTCTGGCAGGGCTTGAGAGCAGTGAAAACTTTCATGGTTGCCTCCTTATTCTGAGTTGACAAGGACCATCACTCTAAAGGCTATTCAGGCATTGCCTTCCAGCAAAGCAGCAAGATCAGAAACCCTATAGTAATGGCCTCAGCTAATCTTACCATCCATCCCCTGTTCTGGGTTTGATTCAAGAAAACTCTGCATTAAGATAGTGTGTATTATATGGTAGATGCCCCCCCAGGAGTCATAGCTGGGAGAAGGGACTTACCTGAAACTTGATTATAAGCTACCCGACCAGTTTCTCAAGGAAGACCGATCCTTCTCTTCTGGTTTCTCATATGCAAGATTTCTTCCCCTAAAACTAAAAGGGTAAACTTTTGGCTTTTTGCTAACAGGGAAGTGTCCATCGAGTTCATTGGAGACATGTCATGTCACGCTCATGACAACAGGACTGCATTTATATCAAGGAGGCTGAGACAAACACTTCATGAACATTCAGCATCAGGTCCATCTCTGATGTGAATGATTCAGTGGCAGTGACAAGGTGTTCCCTATTCAACAGGAGGGATCATCTGCAGCCCAGCATGGTGCTGACACCAGTAAGGGGCTGGCCAACATGGCCAGGAGGCTCATACCAAGTCCACATGCTCTAGCTAGATTCCAGAGTCAAGGTGAAGAAGAACTCATTAAGGAACAATGGCACTCATAGTGACACCAAGGAAATGCAGATGGAAACCCTCTATTCCAAGACTGAATTCCATCTTCATATCCCAGTTGCCAGTTATTCCTCACCTGAGGACTGGACTGGCTTTTTCAGAAAAGGAATGGCTGGGGATCTTGGGGGACTGGGCAGGTTAGCCTGCACTCTCCCTCTCTCTGGGCTGTGAAGCTTGAAGTTGAGTTTCCAAGTTGGCATCTCAGGCATATGCCAGCTTTGCCCTTCTGAACCTCAGCTGCCAAGCACCGTTCCTTGTCAACCTCTACATTCGAGACACGGCCTCCTTTTTCTCTAACAAGGTGGTCAGAAATTAAACAGGGGGAAATGGATAGAAGGGAGTTAAAGAGGTAAAATAAGAGATGTGACTATTCTCAGTTCTCACGTTTCAGAGATTTGGGTCAAGTCACACAGATCATGATTCCTACTCCTGGAGTGTGGCTTTGAATCAGCCTGAAAAAGCTGCTTGTTGCCCTTTCCATGAGGTCTTCCAGGCTTCTTCATTGAGCCAGGAGAGCTAAAGAAAGAGGGAGAAGTCAGACAAGCACAGAATAGTAGGAAAAGCCTTCCCCTCCCCCAACACCCAAGGAAAAAGCTAGAGCATAGACCATCTATGAAATGCCAGGCTCTTCTGGTGTAGCTAAGGAGTACTGGCTGTGACTTTAGTGATCAGAGCCTGGGCTCAGTGAATGAAAAACTAATGTGCCACCATGAGATACCACCTTATTCCAGTCCGAATGGCTATCATTAATAAATCAACAAACCAGTGCTGGCGAGGTTGTGGAGAAAAGGGAACCCTCGTGCACTGTTGGTGGGAATGCAGAGTGATGCAGCCACTATGGGAATCAGTATGGAGGTACCTCAGAAAACTGGAAATGAAACTACCTTATGACCCAGCAATTCCACTCTTAGGTATCTATCCAGAGAAATCCAAGACGCTAATTGGAAAAAATATATGCGCCCCTATGTTTATTGTAGCACTCGTCACAATAGCCAACACATGGGAACAACCAAACTGCCCTGTGGTAGACAACTTGATTAAGAAACTATGGTACATTTATATAACGGAGTTTACTCCACTATAAAGAACAATGAAATCTTACCATTCGCAATGATATGGATGAACCTAGAGATTATGCTAAGTGAAATAACTCAGATGGAGAAAGACATACCATATCTCACTTATGTGTGGAATCTAAAGAACTGAATAATGAGCAATGTAAACAGGAATAGTCTCAGATGTTGTGCATATCTGCCCTTCAAGAAGCTCCAACTCCACAGACAAAGCCACGGGGTTGCTTGCAACCTTGGAGGTCTGACCTACCAGACCCAGAAAAGAGTGCCAGAGTTCTCTATCAAGTGGGTTAGGAAACTTCGTGTGGAGCTTTAGAATGCACCCGGCTTCTCCTCCCCCAGTTTAAAGTTAACCTTAACCTACTCCATGAATTCCTAGGGTCCCCAAAACAACCTCTTGAATTGCTTGCCTGGGATCAGCATCTTGGTTGTTTGGGTGTCTCCAAGGATGACCACTAAGGACAGCAAAAGAGGGCAGTTCAAGGCCAGGGAAAACAGATCTGTGCCAGCCACATGGGAGCAGAGCCCCAGGAATCTTCTCAGCTCAACCCACAGTCCCCGTAAGGAGCAGGTTCTCCTAGTGTTTGAGGGGGGAAAGCCCAATTGCCCGGGAAAACCAGGAGACCCAGAGAAAGCTATCATACCTGTAATAAACAGGCATTTGTCTAGAATCTTCTCTATTAACCTAGAGACAGATTCAAAGAGAGGTCTGAGTTAGCCTGGGGTTGGTATGAGCTCACACAGACTGATAAAGCTTCAAGATCAGAGCACACAGAATGCTGAAGTGTCACTGGAGTGGTTACATGTCCACAAAGCCCTGAGCTTCGGTCGGTCAAGGAAACTTTGATTTGCATGTGTTACTTCCTCATCTGGCCTTGTTACCAAGGAGAGTCATGAACAATTTTAGGGAGAATTTCCACACACTTGACTAAGGAGATTGGATATCACTGAAGTGCTTTTGCCCTTTCAAAGCTTGGTGCTGACCCAGTGCCTGATCTGAGAAGGACACCATAGTTTCATACTGGGGACAGGCAGTCATGACTCCTATTCCAGCTAAACTATCCCATGTCTTTCTCTTCTGCAGCCAGGACTGGATCTGAGAATCAGTCCTTCAGAGTGTGCACTTTTCAGGATGAACCCTCATTGCAACTCTTCAGCTTGGCCATCAGCTTACCTGATATAGATAACTCTAGGCCTTTCAACTGATGACCAAACAATGCCAAGAAACTGTGGGTTAAGAGTGGCTCCACGCTGGGAAATCCAGCTGACCAAATCTGACCAAATCTCAGGCTTACCCGAGGTAGCAGGAAGTGTAATGGATCTTGTTACTAGATATCTTCCATCTTGGTCTCCTTAAGACATTTAATGGAGGCTGTCTGTTGGCCAGGAACTGATTTATTATGGCCAAAAAAAAAAAACACCCAAAAAACTGAAGTAAAATGACAGCCAGACTCTTCATTACTGGCCAACAGTACTTAAGTTTCTCCAGGAAATGACAGAAACAGATGCTTATGCAGGGAAGTGGCAGAAAAACTTCTTCTGGGTTGAGTTACTGCTCATTAAGAATCATTATTTCTGAATTAACAAGATAGGTGTTGCTATTGTCATCACAAGTTCCACGTAATTTGTGGTTTATTGAAAAAGAACAGATCCTGGGGCAACAGGCATATCCAGCATCCCAGTGATTTCCAAACATCATTCCCCACTAAAAGGAACCAAAAGCATTTAGACAAAAGGCAGTTATGGGTGTGGAGGAGGGGAAGTTCAAGATGAGCATGGAAATATCGTGTCTTAGAGCAAGGACGTTCACCAAGAACATCGGGAAATTAAAATAGTCAAGCCAGCTTGGCCAAGAGCTGGACAAAGAGCATAGTCTGTACAGAAATAGAAATGGGTTACCCAAGTGATTAAAATAATAAGTCTTAGAGATAATAAAAAGGGAGGAAGAGAAAACTTTATAGACAATTGCTTGTTCATGAATGTATACTGAAGTGATAGAATTAGGAGTGCTACCACCCAATAATTAACCCATGGACGAGTTAAACAAATTTAAAAAAACTGGATGAAAATATTGCATCAACTATTTAAGAGTTTCAAAGACTCATCCCACAAGTTAGTTATAAAAGCGAAGAAGTTCCCTTACAATGGATAGATGTTCATCTCAACCAAGTGATCAAACTCTACCTCATCAATAGTAATCCCCCTGACATTTACCTCTAGGTATGGTGCCATAAAGAAAGATCTACCATTTACATGAAATTCTTGCCAACTAGTATTTAACCTGAATCTGGTTAGGAGGATCCAATGATTTTTGACAAGTCCAGGTCCCCTGTCTGGCAAGTCATATGTTTTGATTAATCTAGCATGAGAATTTGAAAAAAGCATGGTAGGTGGAGCTGACATAAGTCTTCGTAGATCCTACATTCCAGACACATGGTAGAAATGCTTGGAGGTGACCAAGGCGAAGACCCCACTTCATAGAATGCTATCTCTGTCCATATCGCTTCCATGTGGCTCTGATGCTTAGAGCACATGGAGAAAGGCAAACCCACAGGTGGCATAGTCCCTCTAGCAACTAGGACTCTGGGAAGTGTTTGGATATGGGGAGTCCACAGGGCAGATGGGGCGTGAGTTCACCATCCAACTGCCTCTCAGATGGGGGAAGGGGGAAACGGGGCCTTCTTGCCAGTTCTTTCTTGGTCCAGAACCAGCGAGAGGCACTCAAGACAACACAATTTCTTTCAGCTTACAGAAAAACACATTATCCAACCGTCAGCCTGATGAATTGTAATACTCGTCCTGGTAGAGTGTCCATAATAGCATTTGTCAAGTGCCATTTAATTAGGAAACAGAGTCAGAGATACTTTCTGGGAAGTATAATCTATTTATCCTTTAGGGATATTTGGGCAAAGACTTAGGTGTCTACTTCAAACACACATCCTTTTAAGATTCAATATAAGAATCAACTATCATTTGCTCCCATCTCCAGTTTTACTCAAATTTGGCTTGTCTGTGGAAGGAGATGGGAAGTAGAAAAAGTGGCTTGATCCAATCACTGACAATGTGAGAAGTCTGGGATAAAGCCAACTAAATGAGGAAGGAATTCCAACTCTGGGAAATTTGTGCTTGCCAAGAAGCCAAGATGTACCACACAGATCCCCCCCATCATGCCCTTCATTTTAATAACCTCACTTGCTAGCTGACAGACCTCAGCAGTCAGCTCCCTGGGGAGGGAGGGGTCTCTACCTGTCCAATCCTGCTTCTTTCTTAGTGGAAACCAACAACACTCTAGACTGTAGGACAGCAGATCAGAGGGAGGAAAGCCTCAGGGCCTCCATTGAAGAAGGCCTCTTCAAGATGAACGAAGCCATGTGAAAGAGGCTAAACCACAGCCGGGACGTAGAGCACCAGATCCAAGGGTCTCGGTGCCTCTGCAGTGAGAGTTGTCTCTCAGGATGTACCAGGCAGCAGCCTCAGGACACCTTGAAAAACCAGAGCTGTGATATGTCCATAAAGTGTGTATTTCTGTTTCAAAGCAGATCAGATCTACACACAGCTGTAGCAAGAAAGCAACCTGGGCAGCCTCAAAAGGCAACCTATCCCCCCGTGGATTTGTGGGAATTGTTTTCTCACTTCAGTGAGCAGGGCTACTTTCAGAAAGCTTGTATCTTGCTATCTTGAAGGCCTCTCAACCAAGCTGGTGAGCAGCCTGCCGAGATACTGGTGACACCAGCATTCCATAGGTGTGCTAACATTTGTCATGGCTGTCACCTATTTGTCCCAGAGCATTTGAGTCCCCTGCCCTATCAAGGAATTGAGAGAAGGAACAGCGACAACATTGCCAAATGGGTCTTGGGGCCTTAGAAGTTCTGCTTGATGAGGTGCTGGGTACCATAGACCCAAAACTCCACAGGTTGAAAGATGCCTACCTCCTTCTCCTTTCTCACCTTCCACTACTGCCCCCACCTCAGGCTCCTTGTCTTCTGAGATCATCTCCACGTTGGGTGAACATGCAAGAGCACCTAGTGGGACTCCTAGCTCCTTAATTTTTTTGGGGGGAGAGGGCGGGTGTTTGGGAGAGGTCACCAAAATTTGGAATGTTTGTCTCTTTGGAGTTACACTTATCAAGTATCAAGGCACCACTATACCAGTGCTTTTTGTGGTCCCAACTTTTATGTTCAATGGCCCAAGAGTTTACCCCCAAAGAACCAGCCTGAGTCTATATCTAGAGGGTCTTGGATACCCAGCACAGTCTCGTTCAGTTTCTCCCTTTCTAGCTTCCTCATTCTAGGTCTAACCTTGTTTTATCCAGAAGTTCCAGTGGCTGGTTTGTTGTGGTTCTTCAGATCTCAGCTTAAGTTACCACTTGTCATGAAGGTCAGGAGCCAACGCTTGATGGAAACCATGGAAACTACTCCCTGAGCAGTATCAGATGTACTTTCCAGTGCTGGTACCCAAGGCCACAGGTGCTGTTCCCAGAGGAACTAAGAACGTCAAGGTCTTACCTAATAGCCAACAATGATTTTATCTTAGGAGTGGAAGTAGTACACAAAGGCTGAGGGAGAAGTATCTTTGACTTGTCTCCCTTCCAGGTACATCTTTAGATGAGTATGCAAATCAAGAAGGACCAGGGCTATGTTTTAGAAGATGAATAAAGATGCTACAACATAACCTGGCCAGGAGTACAGGGAGTCCTCTAAAGCATTCTTGTAGAGAAGGACCCACTATCACTGTTGGCAGAACAAGCTTGGTGTCACTGAAGGATTTTGCCTCTTCACAGGTAGGGTTATCTAACACACATGCGATAGCAGACAGTCTCATCCATGCTCTTAAGCACATATTTACCTCCTTCTAAACTACAATAAGAGGGTAGTTTCATTTCGTTATCCAAGCTCCGGATCTGAAAATAACCATGTCCTCAGGTTGTACATCTCCACTTTGTTTTTAATTTACCACCATCTTCAGCATGGTCTCTATTCACCAAACTACGGTCCCTTCAGAAGGCCTACTTCCCTGTAAGCTTCATTGTCAATGTAGACCATAGGTGATATTAGCCCAACTTTGGGCAACTTAGGCTGGCTAAATCAATGCCATCATGAACATAATACTCGATCACATTGGCTTAGCTCAGGAGCTGCTAGAAGGATTTAAAGTCACATTAATCATCTCAATGTGGGTAAGCAAACTCTTTACTGGGAAGTCATATTAGTTAGCTGAGATATGACTGCCATCATATTAGCACAAAGAACAAGTTGTAAGATTCTGAATACCCACCAGAGCAACACCTTTACCTGAACCAAAGCTATGTTGGAAGTACCATCCATTCCTGACCAGTCAGTGGGTATAAGCTTCCAGGTGTAACTGACTTCCTGGATAACGAATCCTATTTTCTGAACAATTGCTGGAGTGTAAAGCAGAGGTAGACCTTGAAGCCATCTTAAGTATTTATAGTTCTGTCTGAAGAGAATCTTTGCTATACAGATGCTGTTTTTATAAACATGTGAATAGACAAATCTTATCACTTAAGATAACCACCCATGAGGGCAGGTGGCTGACTATAAATTGCCTCAATTGACCCAGACAAGGAAAAGCTAAAGTTCAGCACCACCAACCATGTTAAAGAGACTTTAAGAAAAAAAAATAAAAAATATGAATAGCTACAAATCCATCAACAAATACTTTAAATGTAAATGGATTTAAAGTCTCCAATCAAAAGACATTGATGGCTTAATGGATAAGCAAACAAGACCCTTACATATGCTGCCTGTAAGAGACTCACTTCAGATTGAAAGACACAAACAGATGGAAAGTAAACGGATGGCAAAAGATATTTCATGAAAATAGAAATGAAAATAAAAAGTTGAGTAGCAATAGTTATACTAGACAAAATCGACTTTAAAACAAAGTCTATAACAAGACACCAAGGAGGACCCAGTAATCCCATTTTTGCATATTTATCCAAAGAAACCCAAAACACTAATCTGAAAAGACTCATACATCCATATATTCATTGCAGCATTTTTTACAATAACCAACATATGGAAGCAACTTAAGTGTCATAACAGATGAATGGATAAAGAGGTGGTACATATATACAATGGAATATTACTCAGCCATAAAAAGAATAAAATCTTGCCATCTGCAATAACATGGATGGACATAGAGGTATTATGTTATGTGAAATAAGTCAGACAGAAAGACAGATACAATATGACCTCACTTATATGTGGAATTTAAAAAACAAAATAAATGAACAAAACAAACTCAGATATACAGGACATTTTGATGGTTGCCAGATGGAAGGGGGTTATAAAAAAGGGGAGGGTATTAAAGTATAAATTAGTTACAAAATAGTCATGGGAATTAAAGTATAGCATAGGGAATATAGTAAATAATATTGTAATAACTATGTATGGTGTTACGAGGTACTCGATTTATCAGGGTGATCACTTTGTAAATTATGTAAATGTCTAATCACTGTTATATACCTGAAACTCTCATAATATGCCAACTGTAATTGAAAAATAAAAATTAAAAAGATACATTGCATCAATTCTTGAGGTCCTCAGTTACTTCATCCAGAAAGGAATCTGTGTTTAATGCAATCAGGAACCCCCTCTCATGGGGAATCACCTCCCCCCAAAATAAGGTAAGGAAGCTCAGCCATCTAGAGGCCACATCGGGGAAAGTCAAGTGGTCCAAGTCTGAGTAGCTTTGTGGTTTGCATTCATGATAGTACAGAAATTTGAGTCCCTCTGGGAACAGAATTCTCCCAGGAATTTCTATAAGACTAAAAAAAAAAGACATGCCAGAGAAAAATCTTCAGCTTGGACTAGGTACAGTTTAGCTCTAAGGAAGCTCAAGGGAGGATTGGTGAGGTGAATGTGTCCTTGGCCTTCACATTCGCAGTTTTCCCTAGAAGGATGAAATGCAGAAAAGCAGAGGAGGTCTCCCAGTCCAGATGCCTTTTTTCCAATTTCCTGCATTTCCTGGTGCAGATTCCCCAGTCATCACATGCTACTGGCCCCGTTTACCCTGCTTTAGAGCCATCGTGGGTGTTCCTTCCAAGGACCCTGGGCATACATCCTGCTCCTCCCTCCTGGCCTTAGCGACCTGAGGTCCTCATCCACTTTCATTTCCCTGTGGGCACCAGGATTGGTCTAGAGCACTCCATGGATTCTGCACCCCTCCACTGGCGAGCACTTCAGGACATTGGGTGGTTAGCAGGGGATTCTTTAGAGGAGAGTGTGGGTTCTGGCCAGTGACAGCAGGTGGAATACAGTTTATTTTGGAGACTTCCTGCCTCAAATGGAGCCACATGCCCACAAGTGGCCCTTTTCAACCATCAAAACTCCTGGAACCAGCAATTGTATTTTTTAAATTTTTTCCATGTGCTATGTAATTGCTCTGCAGAATAGATAAAAAGTTTCTCCAAGTAGTATGGACAATAACAAAGGGGTTCTATGGAAAGTCACCTCCCAGGGTGATCGGATCATAAATTCCTAAGTGGGCAGGTCATGGTGGGGAGTCATGCCCCAGGCCTCTAACTTTAGCAGAAGGTTTATCTTTGCCCTAAGCTAGCTCTGTCCATTGTCTCTGTGCATCTAGGTTAATACCTTTGAAGTAACACCCTCAAGGAGCTCATGATCTTATTAACTATCCTGTGATGCAATCCCTTCCTTGCTCTCTCCAGGCTTCATTATGTTCCCTCCTTAATTTCAATAAACGATGCTGCAAATCTGTTCTTCTTGGGAGCATTTGAAATCTTGCTCCCCAGCATAGGTCATCAGTTTGGCTCAAATAAACTTATAAAAATTCTCTACAGGTTTGCACATTTCTGACGTTGACCGTAAGAATTCTCTTCAGTGCTGTCACCAACCTGTCCCCAAACTCAGGGACTCTTCCACTGATGCTTCATACAGTCTGCAACCAAGACCACCAGTACAGACCTCAAGCTCCCCAGCATACAGAACAGACTCCATATTTGTGGTATAGATTTGGGGCGGAAATAAACTCAAAGGAGGAAAGAAACCACTGCTGGCTTGAGCCAAGGTCAGCATAAGGTATAAAGAGCCTTGTTCTTTTTAAAAGGAAAATTTGTCAGCTTGGGGTGGGTGCCTTTTAATCTACTTGGGCCCTCAGACTATGAGGGCTCTGTGCATTTGAACTTGCAAGTGGACTGAGCTTACTTTTGGGGGAGACTTGGGGAGAGGCCACTGCTACTAACACCCCACTAGCGTCCCAGCTGTAGGAGAGGCCATCTGACAGGAGCAGTAGCGCTTCCATAGGAGGAGGAATTCCTTAATCCTCATCTGTTGGACTGCAGGCTGCCATGGCTCAACATTCCACTGGGAGCCAAAACAGCCTAGAAGTGACTGAGCAAGGAAGCGGAGTCACCCTCTTGGTGACCAGGCACAGCACAGGGAAGAATGGAGGACAAAACCAGGGACACACAAATGGAGACTCTCCTGCACATGGTTGACTTGAGGATTCTGTGTCTCTACAGTGACAAAGGAATCTGTGGCCTCCAAGATTTGGTCCTGGAGTGAGGTGAGGACCATGACACTGTTCATGGGTCTCCTTGACCCCAAGGTACTTTTTTCTTAAACGTATCTCGTCCTGTAAGTGGGAGGTGAGTTCCAGCTCACATCAAGAACTCATGCTGTGAGAAGTTTCCACTGCCACCTGGCCCATCTACATCGCCATGGGAAAAATGAGAGCTCTGGTCCCCTTCTCTTACCCCTCCAGAGGAAGGAAGAGTACAGGACCCCCAAGATTCTAGGAGATGGGAGCCACAGAATGGACCAGGTGGATTCCTAGATGAGACCTACTCACACCTCCTGCTGACCAGGAATGGATGCATGGAACTGCAGGGGGATAAGAAATGAATGTCTACTGTGTTAAGATACATACATATGTAAACCACAAACACCTTTGTATCTGGGAGAAAAATAAGTCCACAGACAGATCTAGAAATCAAGCTTCAGAAACAGGGTAGAGGTAAATATTGTCTTGGCATGGAATTAACCCCTGGTGGTTGACAGAATGGAAGAGAATTTATGGGACTCTACATGAGTATCCAAAGATTTAGAGAGAGAAAGAGAGAGGGAGAGGCAAAAGTTTAGCCAGGGCAGAGTCCAATGAGGGACAGCTGCCCTGATGAGAAGGTAGGTTGGGTTTTTATATTTTTCCAAGCAGGATGTAGGGTGCTTGGCAGTTTTCAGTGGGGGCTCCCCTTAAAATTGTCTTCTGCTGGGAACCATCCTGTTCCCATCTATGATGGGTGTTTGTTAGTGTGCAGGGGCTTACGCTGTGATTGGGAACTGTTCTGTTCCCACCTAGAGTGGATGTAAGGTGCTTGTCAGCTTGTAGGTGCAGTGCTGGCCAGGGGAGTCAGAGCCGAGCAGTTAATGTTTAAGCTTGTCCCTGTTAGCCTACACGCTTGCTCCTGTTAATTCTTTGCCTGTCCCATCCTGCCATCTCACAAGCCCACTCGCGTTAACTCTTTACTTGTCTCATTAAATATGAATAGAAAGGAAACAATACATTTTCCAAGAACAAAAGATTCCAGAGAGAAGGTTCACGGTGAGACCAATGCACCGGCCCCCCCAGTTAGCTGGGCAGCCATGGTCTTGAAGTCAAAAGTGCCCATCAATAGATGAATGGATAAAGAAGAGGTGGTACATAATCTATGACGGAATATTACTCAGCCATAAAAAAAGAATGCAATCTTACCATTTGTGACAACATGAATGGACCTAGAGGCTATTATGCTAAGTGAAGTGATGTCAAACTGAGAAAGGCAATTACCACGTGATTTCACTTATATGTGAAACCTAAAGAAAATAAGCAAATAAAACAAATATAAACACAAAAGAGCAAGTTCGCAACTAACTTCTCCAATATCTGAGAAGAAAACATCAGAAAGCGAGGAGACAATTAGTTTGAGCTCCCTCCACCCCAAACACCTATATTGGGAGAATGACGAAGGGTGAGAAATATGAGAAGGCCAGGTGCTGCTCATTAGGGAACATCTGACATTTGTGATCCTGGAGACCATGGAGAGGAAAGATGGTAACAGGCAAGGGTAAGGCGGCGCTCCAGGTAAGGACTCTGTGACCCCCGTCGGCACCTTCTCAGGAGTCCAGTCCCCTGAGAGCAGAGAGAGGCTTGGAATCAGACAACCTGTCCGCTCAGATCCGTCTCAGAGGGAACGCCCCCCACCCTGATCTCGGTGCTTCCTCTGTGTCTGCTCACTTTGGCATTTGAGTTTAATCCCTACTTTCTGAGCTGATGCAAAACAAACACCATGCTCCCTTTCTTCTTGAGAGAGAGAGGTCTCATCCGTGCCCCCTAGCAGCAGGGAAATGGACTTTTGCTCTCCTGGGTCAGGGAGGAGACCCTCAAAAAAGATAGCCTGTTCCCAAGCCCCTGCCCTCCCCTCATTCCTGAAGCCAGAGGCTGGAGCCACTGTCAGCTCTCATTAGACAAGCAGAGGATCCTTGCTTCCATTCTTAAAAATGGCGGAGATGGGGTCATTACCTCCCCGGGGAGTCCGGGTGGGGGTGGCCACTCTGGACTCAGTATTCAGGCTCATTAAGACCAGATCCAAGAGATGCTACTTGTCCCCCTGCACTGAGCAATTATGACTAGCTTTGTTCAGCTCCCTCGTCATGGCTGAGAAACTAATTGACCCTAAGCCTGGAGGTGCCGCTTGGTGAATGCCGAGGCTTCATGGGAATAAAGAAAGATAAGTGGCATAGGAGCCAAAACTCAAGTCTCGGAGTTTCCCCAAAGTGGTGTCTCCTAAAATACATCATTTGGGGCCTTCCTCCAGTTCAGGGGGTAGGACTTTATTAACCCAATTGCAACCAATTTGGAAAAGCCTAAGCATCTAGTTAAATGTGGTCATTTAGAGAAGACATTCATTCAAGACCACAGGTGTTTCATAAGAGAAGTAAGGATTGCTGAGGAGAAGCTCAAGTTTAAAGTGCATGGTCCCCATAGCACAGAAGCCAGGAGAGGGGTCCAGAGAAGGCAGGCAGAGAAACCAATAAACATTTTTCAAGAGAAGATTCCAGAAGAGAGGCTCACCAAGAACCAAATGCACCAGCCCCCGCACTGGGCAGCTCTATGCCAATCAAAACAAGTTCACCATCAACAATTCCAACGTCTAAGAAAGCACCGATGTCTCTTCCATCCTGTGTCCAGGTCAGGCTAGACACTGATTTCTAGCATGTCTGGTGGGGTAAGGGATAAGGCACAAGCTCCACAGAACATTCCAGTGGGATTACATATGGTCCCCAGAGTCTCTACAAATGGTTATTTCCCACTCAAGTAAGTCCAGCCACAGGAGAATCCAAGAAAGAGGGTCAAGATGGCAGTTTTCTCCAGAAACTAAAAGGATGCAAGCTGAAGGGATCAGATTACCCCCAGAGACTAGTATGGTTGGCAGGATTACTCTAGTCCCAAGGCCAGGTCAGAAGAGCATTGAGAGGATTTTACAGCAGCAAGGGGGTTGATGTTCCTTCCCATCAGGTTCTTGACCCAGGAGCCTCTGGCGTCACATAGTGTTGGGTATGTAAGCCATCTCCCTGCTGAGATGGAGGGCTGTGTGCATCAAGATGCACTTTGAGCAAGCATCAATAACCAAACACAATGAGTGGACCATTGTCCTGTGGGCCCTTTTCTACCCCCACACCTGGATGTACTCCTGATGGATTCCAAGGGCAAGACCAGACAATCAGAGCCATAGGCACCCGGGTTGGACCACACCTTCACTTGCAAACAATGGCGTTCAGCTTGGGCTGACTTGCCACTGAGTGCCATGAAATCCTCCAACACATGGGTCCCTATTGCTTTAGACCAGTCAGGAGTCCCATCCCCTTGGCCACACTGACTAGTTCACATACTCCACATAGTCCTAAGGTCATCACCAATCAGCACTTGGCATTTCCCAACCAGGGTGACATTCCAGACTGTTTGCTGGGAATTCTGCCAGTGTTCCTTTTCCTTCTGGATGGTCCAGTGAGGGTAGAGCTTAGGAAGAGATGACGGAGAGAGCAGAGGCCTGGAGACACCACACCTGAAGTCCTCCTGTCCATCCACACGCACTCTTGCACTTTGCACAGGCATCGCAGAGACACCGATTCCTTCCTCCGGAGTCCTAAACTCCCGATTTTTCCAGAAAACTGTCGCATGCTTTCTCCATCGTTGGACCCCCTCCCACCATGTAAGCAACCTGCAATTGATTTCTCTGCTATCCTAAGGTAAAAAGTGAATTCTATGTTTTACATGCAAACTTCTCGAATGGATGGTCTAAGGATTCTGCAGTGCGAGGTAGAGGAATGAAGCCTCCTGAAAAAAATGTCACATTACAAACTCCGCTGTAATTTGCAAGACAGAAGGGAGAGGAACTACAAATAAGCCAAGTACCTGCACAGGTAGATTTCAAACCACTCCTCACAGCAATGACTTATGGGGCCAGGTAGGGCCCCTCTGCTGGCAGAGCACCCCCATGTTTTATAGACAAAATTTTTTTTTTTTTTGAGGACAGTGTCACTGGCCCTCATATGTAGGACCTGAACCGGGGCCGCTGGCTTCCTAAGCCAGCTCCCAACCACCGCGCCACTCGGCCGGCCCAATAGACAAAAATTTAATACACCACATGTTGGGCATGGTTCTAAGCACTTTAACTGTCCTAAGTGTTTTGAGGAATGAGGTAACTGCTCTTTTTAGGTCATATACACCTGCGGAGACTGGCCTGGTTCCTTACCACATCCATGCTTCAAAGTCACAACAAGTCAGTGGCTAGACAGGATTCTCACTCTGGCTGGTCCCAGGCTAATGGCAACACTAGCTCACACTGCCTTTGTCATGGATATGAATCAACCAAATTTGCCAATGCTGATGTGTGTAAGACAGACGTTTATAGGCAAAGGGAAGCATTCATTGCTGAACAATTGGGAAACCATTGCAACAATATCTGGTTATTCCTTTCATGTCAAGGCATGTTTAAACATTTCTTAAAACCCAAGGTTCCAATGTACCTATTTGAGGACAACGATTCAAGTTCTTAATGAACTAGGAAGCCTCCTTATTTGCAGGGTGGGGGTAGTTTCTATGCTGCTTCTTTAAAAGAGACGTGATGCTCATGGTCTTTGCACAGATGGCTGTGGTGGGCAGAGCTGCCCCTGGAGGGGGTGGTCCCCAGTAACTCCTAAATTCAATCTTGAAGCAACCCCAGTTATCTCACCTGAGACCTTATAGTCAGCGATGTGAAAAGCACTTTCTATTATTAGGGTCATAAATAGAAGAACCAGATACCTAAATAAAATGAGAGTATCCTCCATGAATTGGATGGATATTTCTCAGACTTCTAAAGTACATCTTCCCGCCCAGACGGGGACATGGATCTGGCAGATTTTATAGATTCTCTTCACTCTGTTTCACGATGCTGATCTTTGTTGTGTCCAAGTTCTGTCGGGGGAGGGAGGGGGCAGCGTTCTAACCCATTGGCCAGCCATGATGCAGTTATGCCCTGCTCTACAAACCTGGAGGCCTAGAGGAGAAAGCCCAGGTCTCGCTTTACTCAGCTCAGAAACCAAGTCTAAAAGGCAGAACAGCCTCCCAGAGCTTCCTCGCTCTCTGCAAGCATCATTTGCACCTTGCAACTCTGGCAGCACCCTGCAGTCTCTACGGTATGAACTGCGCCTTGCTGGACCCAAGTTCATTATCAGCAGTATCTACTGTCTACAGTTGTTGAAAATGGATCCTGCAGATGTGGGACAGCTGTTTGTACTTAGCAGTTAAGTGTCCCTGCGATGCTGGCAGCCTCTGACAAAGGCATTGTTCTTTGCAAGGCATCCATCTCTCAAAGGCTTCTTAAATCAGGCCCAGATGTCCACGTTCGACTCGCATTTCTCCATGAAGACTCTTCTTTCTGAAGAAGTGGGTTTTTCATGAAGGTATGTGCCATAGAATGTGCAAGCCAGCGTGCACAACTCGGAAAGGATCTGAATAGCAGCTGGGCGCTCGAACAAGAAAAACACTCCCATCATGTAAGCCTGTGAGGTTAATAGCTACTTTCATATCTATAAAATGGGCATGCTAAGACATAATTTGCCGAAGGACACCGAGCAGACTATACATGACTATACTGGTTTTAGGACTCCAAAGCCATTGACAAGAGACTCCTAGTTAGCGCCCCCAAAGTCAGTTCCTGCCTTTTCCCCAGTAATAGAACTCTCCATTTGCAGTTGGGTAGAGGAGATTGCTCAGGATAGGACCAGTGTCTCCTGCAATTAGGTGTGACTATGTCACTCAAGATCTTGAGAATAGATGTAGGTGGGATTGGTGAGCTTAGGTTCCCAACAGGGTTCTTAGAGTAAGGAGTCACCTTCTTACTCAGCCCTTTCACCTTCCTCCTGGGCTGGAACCCAGACAATGGTTCAAGCTTCAGCAACCATCTTGACACATGCGGGGATTCTGGGAATGTGTGCTTTGCACACCAGAGAAACAAGACTGAAGGAGCCTGGGTTCCTGCATCGTGGAACATCATGACAGCCCTAGATAAACTGCCTCCAGATTTTAATAGAAGAAAAACTATTTGTTAAGCCACTCATCCGTTAGGGTTAGCAATTGTTACTGGGCAAACCTAATACAAAGCCACATACCACCCATTATACATATTATCTTCTCTAGCCTCCCAGAAGCCCTGTGAGGCAGATGTTCTTACCAGATGTACTTGAGGCTCAGAACTGCCACCTTACCTAAGACTACCTAACTAATGGTAGAGCTGGGATTTCAATGACATTTGACTCCTCGGCCATGCCGTTAGCTACATCACGGTCTGTACCTAGTTCAACCCCCATCTCACCCACCCTGTTACCAACAAAGTCCTCCTGTCTCCAGTGGGTAAGTTTTTTCCTTCTACACATCCGAGTCCTATGTGGAGACCAGAGTGGGGCGTGTTCTCTTTCTGAAGCCCTTTTGTCAAGGGAGACAAGGTTTTGGGAAGAGGGTGTTGGAGCAGCTCCAGGTGGTTTCCTGGCTATAAGATTTCACTTACGGAAACAAGGGAGAGCATGGTGCTGCTTGATAAAAGGTTAAGTTAGGAATCAAGCTCCTCGAGCTTCTGGCTCCCCAAGTCTCTGGGGTCTGAACCTCTTGAGGAAAAACTGAAAAGGTCGTAATAGCTCCGAAAGTCAAGAGTGTGTCAGGCACCCCACTGAGTGCTCTCCAATATGTTGTCCTAGTTGGCTTTTCTCCATAATCATTCTGGGACCATCAATCCTCTGCCAAAACTTAGACCAACTTATATTTCTTTGTTGGGTGTTACCTAAATTCTCTCCCTAAAACACATGCACACCCTGCTGTTGTGTGTCAGGCATTTGAGAGACTAGCTCTCAGACCCTTTTTCTGCTTCCATCTCTAGGGGTTCCCCAGGAGGAGGAAGGGGTATCGTGAACCCCAAAATAACAAAAGCAAGGGCAGCTACACATGCTATGAGGCGATATATGCCAGGCTTGGCACATATCTTGCATGTGCATCCTGATTTCATCTTTGCAACAATTTTATAGGACACTGAAGTTGGAAGCAGTGAAGACCTTCCCCAAGGTCACACAGCAAGGGTAAAACATTTAAGTTTTTTTTTTTTTACTTTTAAGGAAAAGAAAAACCTTCGTAGAAGATCTAATTGATTTTATTAAGAGATTTATGAATCAGGCAGTATTCCATCTAGTAACTAGAAGGGCGCTCCAAGGAGTTGTACAGAATGGGAGGTTTTTATAGGAAGAAAAGTAGGGCAAGAGAAAGAAAGGGATTATTTTGGGGCCTGGACATCTTTCTTGGGGGAAGAGAAAGGGAAAGGTTTTTATTATGTTGATTGCCTCTTTTCTATGGGGGGGTTGGAGAGAGGCCATCTGACAGATTAGACCAGTAAGGTAGACTAGTTGATTATGTTTCTGGGAGAGGGAGAGACTGAAACTACCATTAGATCAGGTATTAGGTTTAGGGCTGGTATCAGGGGCTTTGAGCATGAGTGACGCCATTTTGGGCCTGTGGCTTTTTTCTTTAAAAGAAGGGAGGGATCAACTCTGAGAGGGTATTAACAAGCCTTTAGAAGCCTCAGAAATAGAGCGATGGTAGTGATGTGGGGGCTGGGATGGAAGATGGCCCCTGGAAAAAGTCCCAGCTTCCAGTGTTCTTGCCCTTTAGCCCAAGTGCCTATTTAGATTAGTCCTGGATAGACCTCAAGGGGAAATTACAAGTAAGTGTTCAATTTCTCCTTCCGCAGCAGCTTGGGGCTGGGAAATTGTTTCCACCCCAGCACCTTTCCACACCCACAGCTGTGGCTTCCCTTACTGTCAGTGCACTGCCAACAGGTTGGAAATGAATGCATTTCCTGCGGGTGGCTCTCTGGGAAGACCCACATGTACTCTCCTTGCTCTCAGGCATCCGTTGTTTCACAGGGCGCCAGTAGTCACCCGGCTGACACGAGACGCTGTCTGACATATGCTTGACTAGGGTTTCTGATGACAATAAAAGGGGAAGTGAGTGGGGATGGGAAATGGAAGTCTGGTCGACCTCTGCTGAGCCCTGCTGCCTCATAAGCCATAGCAGGAAGTGCTGCGACCCCGGACATACAAGTATGCTCTGGGGGACAGAGGACAGGACCACCTGATGCATAGTTATTCCTTTGCCCTGAAAGTGTGTGAAGAGCTGGGATAATGGCACACCTCTTGGCTGTCACTTCCTACCCTGTCTAAACTTGCTTCTTCCCTTTACCTGTCCTTCTACCCTGCAAGGGTTGGCTGTTGCAGGGTAGAGGGAGTACGAGATCATTCAACCCCAAGTTTATTCCTCTGTCCAGTGGTTCTTTCAAAGGCTTAAGCATTTGAAGTGGAGTGACCTAGCCAATGTCTACTGAGCCAAATGACAATGTCTCTCCTCTCCAGTGCTTCTTCCATTCCTCTGGACTAAGTCCTACACTCTGCAAGTCTTGCTTAGACATTGTTTGTTCCAGGAAGCCATTGCTGACCTTCTGCCATGGAGTTTCAGGGACCTCTTCTCAGAGCTCCCATGACATTCTGTTGTTGACCCACAAAGCAGTCATCAGGCTATAATACATTGATCTGATTCCCCAATCGATTGAACTTTGTGGTGGTGCGAGCCTAGTGGCTGCTTAATCACTTACATGAGTCCTGGTATACCAGGAACTGGGGGAAGGCCCTTGTGGGGGTTCAGAGCTAGTCACCCCAAGATATGCTTCTGTGGTATGTGGATTGTTTTCAGCTCAGGGCAGCTTTAGCTGTGGTCTCAGGAGAAACTTCGGCTTCTCCCTTGCTACCTAGAAGAACTTGAATTAGGGGTCTTGCCTATAATGGGAGATTATTAGAGATAACTTTTTGACATGTGTAGGGCAGGACAACCTTCTACTTACTAAACATCTGCTCTTCTGATCATCCTACAATGATCCTTTGAAGCTCCCAAGGCACCTTACCTCATCCCTTCTCAGAATGTCTTATATACCTATGTTTCCTTTGTTTCTGAATCTCTCATGCATGTGGGGTTCCCCTACATACATATGTATTAAGTTTGGCTATTTTCTCGATTAGACCAGGTGAAATAATCTTATCTCATCCTGGCAAACTTGAGACATAGGTTCTTCTCCCCATTTACAGATGAAATAGGCCCAGTGGTTAATAAGTCACACAAAGCATACAAACACTAAAAAGCAGAATGGAATTAGATGTGGTCCTAGGTCATGAGATGATGGTAAGATCCAGACATCAACAGTATTTTGTTTATGGGGCATTTAGCTCCATGAAAAAACATTGAATGGTGAAGAATCTCACAGCTAGAAGACTGTGTTCCAAGACAATGGCCCTCCGATGATGTTAGGAATGCTGCATGAATTTTTCCAACAAGAGCACTAACTTCAAGACTTACTTCTATTGATAAAATAGTCACTTTTGTGATGAAGACACCATCCCTGAAATCCTACAGGAATCATCCTGAAAACAGATTTCATGAGAACATTGACAAGAAGACTTACAAAAATATGGTCTCTAGTCATATTTTCAGGAACACAGTCAGGGTTGAATCAAAGTGCACTCATTTATCTGTTTCCCTGTCACCTCCCCCTTCCCTTCTTTACCCAGCAGGGTTGTATTGGATGTTAAAGCATGAGGCTTAGATAAAACTGGTCTGGAAAATTCAGTCACCTCAGCCTTAAGAGAGCTTTACCTCTTTAGCAAAAAAAAAAAAAAACAAAAAAAAAACAAAAAACAAACAAACAAAAAAAAAAAACCAAAAAAAAACAAAAGTGTTTTTTGCTAGCAAACCTTTACCTAATAAATAAGAGTTTTCTTCTGCTTCAAGAAAGCAAGTCTGAAATTGTCAGGGCTCTGCTGACATTGCTCATGGGAACTATAGATTTGGGGGGTGATTCAGTGCAGGGATTAGACTCCTGGGCACTCAAGTCTTGGATTTCTATAAATGAGTGACTGATAAAAGTGAACTGGCATCTTAAGATGCTTAACCATAGAGCTGGGGGGAATTATCAGTGGAGCTAGGCCCCTTGTTAACTCACTAGTCTTGACTTCCTGTTGAACTTTGTGGTAACTTCCCTGGAAGGGATGCAAATAAAGAGGGGAGCCATGTTGGTCTCTCCTTTTTTCCCCTTGTGGGCAGCCAGTGGAGACACTGGCCTGCGAGTGCACTAGCTTGCACTCCTTTGTGGTTCTTTTGGTGGATTATCTGGAGATTTGGCCAGTTGACAATGACCAATAAGCAAACAATAGGAGCTGCCACGTTGACCTGCCTGGTTTCTCTCCCTTCTGCAAATACAGTCTCTACCCTCGTACACTGTATCCCCAAGATGGTGACCTGCAGGGACTGCATCCTTTGGGGTCCTCACCTTCAGTATGTTTTAGCAGTAAATCAAAGGCATTGGAAGGAGATGAGCAGAAAGAGAAAATCTGGAACATATTCTCCCAATTCCTTTCTCTAGGCCTGTTTTAAGAGTAGACAAATCTTTCTACCTGAGTGCCCTGCTCCCGTCTTTCAGCTCTTCTCCTATGCTGAACATCTGTTGCTGGAGGTGACACCCAGCAGTGGTGATGGCTCCCACTGTTAGTCTGCACATGCTTAGCCATTCCTTGTGAGTTCTCTTAACTCTGCTCACCCCTCCATGCATGGTCCATTCATTACGTTATCTTCGGTTATACCCTTTGGATGTACTGGTTGCTTCTTGCCAGGATCCTGAATACACCCTACTCAGGACCAGCCACATCCTTTGCCAGGCTTGCTGCAAAGTGAAGATGTGTGTCCCTTTGTTCAAATTTTAAGCCTTCCAACATCAAAGCATTGAAAACAAGCACAGGGTTCTAAGCATTTGGCCCTTTGGGTTTCCACAGGTTGCACACACATGAAGCTGGTGCTGTATCTGCGTGAACATGAGGGTTTTTTCCTACCAGGCCAAGGCTACACAAGGCTACCTGAGGGGTCAGGTAAGGGCTCTGCTATGGCTTTCTA
The DNA here is from genome assembly GCA_033961575.1 of Aselliscus stoliczkanus. NCBI lineage: Eukaryota > Metazoa > Chordata > Mammalia > Chiroptera > Hipposideridae > Aselliscus > Aselliscus stoliczkanus. The sequence continues at coordinate 9,122,390 of CM066736.1, forward strand.
GCAAAATCATCAAGTGGACATTCAATTGTGCTTTCTGACCTAAAAGGGGACACAACCAGAAACTGCACCTTGCCCAGATATGACACCAAGTATAGAGAGAACCAGTAATCACCTCTCCTCACTCAAGAGGGTTTGGAAATGCAGATCCTACTGTGTGCTCCTGCCACCCAAGGAAGGTTTCCCAGATTCACTGGAAACGGTGACTTCAGTGGTAATATGTGACCGTAATCCACGACATGAGCTCATGGTCTATATTTGTACTAGACTACATGAATGTCTTAAATGCATTCCGAGGTCACCTCAACTTAAAGGGGTAGCCCCATTTTACGATGGGAAAACAGGCACGGAGAGGCCTAAGTTCACACAGGCAGTGTAAATGAAACGTAACTTTTAAACAGCTCCCCAAATAAGCATGTTTATATAACAGCAGTTGCGTGCCATCTTCATATCTGGGATAAGATTGTGGCAGCTTTGAAACCATGACTTAAGTCTGCATACACTGGAAACTTAATTGACCAGTGGCCCCAGCTGCTGAGGTCAGAGAGCAATGGCTGCATTCACACCAAGGCCATACTGTACATGGGCTGCTCCCAGTGGTGCAGGAATTCCCAAGTAAGCCCTTTCTGGTGAGTCATAGGATACCTCTGACAGGTGACTACTGCTCAAGGACTCCCCATAGCCTTGCTGAACTTCCTTATGTAACCCAGCAGTTCAGTTGGCTTCCACTTCCTTTCACTTAGGGGTCAGACATACATGGAGGCCTGAGCCATGGAGGCCTGAGCCGCCCCCAGCTCCCTCCCCATTTTCCCCTTACAGGTATCTCTCTTAACAAGTCTCTTGCAAATTGAATTTTGCTTTAACATTGCGTCTCTAGCACCTAAGAATCTATCTCCCTTTTAGAGTTAGAGAAAAAGGCTCGGGGAGGTTAGGTGTTTATCCAAGGTCACACGGGAATACGATAATTAAACCTAGAGTGTCTGACTCTAGAATCTGGTTTCTATTGCTCTAGACAATGTTAATTCCAATTTGTCCCCAAACCATGATGTCCAGGCAAGATTCCTTGCTATAACTGATAAGATTGCTCTGCCTTCTGAGTATTGGGAAGCTAGTGAGTCAACTTCTAGAACTTGTCTTTTTTTTGTCTATCAAGAGTGATAATCCAAAGTAATCGCCTACAAAGCCACCCTTCCCCCCTTCAGGGTTCTCAGGTGTGTTCTGATAAACCAGCCTGCCCAATGAGGCACATGCTTCTTTATTATTAAGAATTTGCTTAGCCGCCTTCATCAGCATCAATCCACCTTCATTCTATTAGGAAACTAAGGTTAGTGCATGAAGAAAATGCATAGGATGACCTTCTGTCTCTGTATAGTTTTTTTTTTATGGCCATAGCTGCAACTGTGGATCTTTTTGAGCCAGGTTGTGATTGTGACTTTGGACTCTCCATACAAGATCTGTCTAGCTCAAAGCTAGAAAGCACTTCAAGAGCGCTTTCCCCTCTGTGTGATGGAGAGAATAAGATAACCAAAAGAAAGCATCGTATGTCTTACATCCTATCAAGAAATCATATTGGATGACCTCATTTAACCAACCCCCTAGTGATGGAAAGTCCAAACAAGATTCCATTTAGAAGAAATCAAGGTATAGCTATATGCATGATGTGAAATGATCACCAGAAATAACTAAGTGAATAAACCAAGGGGCCGCTGGAATTTGTAGCTTGCTCCCCTTTATAGGTAGGGAGGGATCTTTCTGCACTAGGAGGATCTCAGGATATTTCTACTTTAGTGGTCCAGGCTAAGAGGAGAATTTCATTATGTAGCAATGCTTTTGGAATTTTTACTATGTGTGTCTATTACGTTATTATGACAGAATTTAAGGAATTGTGTTTAATCCTTTCCTAATAAATACTAGGAGGTATTTGGACAGTTGAATCTCCAAGTACTTCCTAGCATGTGATTGCAGAGTGTCTAAAACTGGCCCGAGTCTACCAAACACCACCACCACCACCACCTGACCCTGGGAGAGCCCTTCACTCATGCTTTTGGATGTACCATGTTTACCTGGGCCCAATGGAGGTTTCCAACTGGCCGTCGGCTCTGCTCTGGGCCTAAACATTGTGTTCATTTGCCATCTCACAATTGCAGACATTTAAGGGATTAGGACCCTCACCTTTAGTCCTTCTCACACCCTGCTAGGTGTGTTCTAATCACCATGGCAGGCCCCGACTATCATGCTCATTCCTTAAATATATTATCATGGCCTGGCCTTGGCCTGTATGGTGGGATTAAAGCAATAAAAGTATGGACAAATGGCTGGCTTTAGGGCTCTTACCCAGGACTGCTGTGGGTAATGGCACACAGCTGCAGCACCAGGCACTGGGCCTCCCACCCCATTTCCTCCCAGGTCCTCCTGCGCCAGTCAGCTGCTTTTGCCCTCCATCAGCCAGGCATCCAACTGGTCCAGCTCTTGAGAGCATTTGGCAACTAAGCTCCTTGAGATGGAGAACTGTTGCCTAGCAACATACAAGCTTGCACTTCTCAAACTCCCCAAGGTCCCTTGGGAGGGCTTATCTATATTTTTATTCCAATAACTACCACTAGCTTCTTTGCATTCATACTTGTTCATTCCTTGTAGCTCTGGGAGGGGTATAATACCCCACTTTAAAAAGTGGGGTAAGGGGGAACTGTGGCATGGCTCAAAGGATGACCTTTACTCCACATCATACAGCTAGTAAAGGCAGAGCTAAGATTTAAACACTGGTTCCACTATAGCCCACGCTCTCAGCAATTACTCTAGCCACTGCCCACTCTTAATTGGACCCTTAATTCACTGTTGGGACATGAGTTTCATGCATTCTTGTTATCAGGTGGCTTCTTGTTTGAGCTTTTGGTATCTATAGATCTGTCATGCCATTTTAAACATGAATACTAGTGCTTCAATTTTATTTTTAACATGGTCAGTTGCTGTACAAGAAATAGCAATGTTGGCTCTTAATTTTGTGGGATGTTGGTGCTCTGTAAAATAGATTAGGAAAGGAATAATTTTGTGACAAAAGCTGTCAGTGATTACAGCCAATAATGAAGCAATAGTGTGACTAGGGTGACAAACCATCTCAGTTTGCCCAAAACATGGAGTGTCAGTGTTAAAACAGGAGATCCAGAGTTAAAACTGGGTCAGGATGAAGATGAAGGAAAGGATACTTTAAGCATTGGCCTTTTCTGATAGTCTGGTCCATTATTGGACTTATACTTCATAGGTCAGAAGATAGGTACCCTACAAAGGAAAACAAGCTAGGATTTATAGAATCTATAAAGCACCTAGGTTCTTCACATAACTCTCGAACCAGAGCCTCTTTTTAGTCACCATTAAGAAGCCCAGGATCTCAGATAAACGCCATATATGGCTATGAATGAGCCCACTGATTAGGGGCGGGGGTCTGTTTAATGAATGAACTATACTTTGGATCAAGTCACACCACCTTAAATATCCTTCAATTATGGTACATCCATGGCTATGGCACTTGAGAACAAATTAGGCCTCTATGACATGGAAAGACAAGATAGTACATAATATACATGATTAATGCAATTTTTCTATGGGTTATAGATTCATTCCCTGATTTTGGTCATTGTATTGTGGCATAAGAGACTACCTATTCTTAGGAAAGATACAATGGGTACAGAGGTTCCAACATACTCCAATGGCTCAGAAAAAGACAGCTTTATAGAGAATATAAGGCAGGTGGAGCAAAATAACCAATTTGTGAATCAGGGTAAAGAGTACATGAGAATTCTTTGTAATAGTCTTCAAGCTTTTCTATAAGATTGACAGGTGTCAAAATAAAATTACAAAACAATTAAGCTATATGTAAGTAGTTATGAAGTAGAATCCCATGTTTTGCTTTATACTAAGAACACTGAGTAGAAAACCATTATGCATCTTCATTTTAACAATGGTTGTCTAAAGAATGAGGATTCCCTGAGGCCAGCTTTTCATGTTATGAATTGCTGAACTGTTTGTAATTTATATGAATTATATGAACAGGTGAAGTCCAACAAATAACTTGAGCTAAAGTACACTAAAAAGAAAATCATTTTCATATTTTAATTAAAGGGACACATGTCACCCCACCCTTTAAGATACCAGCCATGAACTCAGGGCTCAGCCCTGGCATCACAATCTTAAATTTTGCCTTGTAACCAAAGACCTGTGCTCAAGAGTTGCCCACTCTCGACCAGTGGGGTACATACTTAAACTGTTGTTTCCGTTCCCAGGAGAACGTTCTTTCCAAAAAACTTGGTCTTGACTTGTATTAAGACCACCGAATGTCACTTATAGGAACTCAACTCATAACAAACAAGGGAGGAAGCATTGAATAAGCATGGGCTTGGACTCCAGCAAAACTTGGAATTAAGTGTTAATTTGACCATGTCTCCACTGAGAGCTCTCAGGAGCACTTAAGTTTGAGCTGGTTTTCCCAACTGTAAAATGAAGATACAAGACCCGCCTCGTGTCTTGTGAATTACATCAAGTTATATGAAGACACTGGATCCATATCTACCACATAATGGTGGTTATTACCAATATTTGTATCTTATGGGTCTTGCTCTTGACATCGGGATGAGGATCTTGTTCCATCCAAGCAGGCTTGAGTTTAACTTAAAAAGAGTATTAGTCTCCATAGACTATGCTTTGCTTCATTTTTGGCTAACAGGAAGCTTAGAACCAAGTTTTTAGCCCTTGTTGAAGACATCGATGGGACCATTTGTGTTCAACTTAACCTGGGCCTTTAGTTTTTCACTTATGTCTTACCTTTACTCTAAGTACTCTATCATTTTGAAGGATTGTTTTTCAAAAACAGCAAGAGTGGCAAGCACTTCCAACACATCCATGCAAAAAGCATGGAGAAATAGTTGGCCACCCCCCATGCTTCACCATTCCCAAACCTTTGCAGGTTTGGCCAATGGCATTAGCCTGGCATGCAGACTTCCATAGCTTTTGATAGTTTCACTCATCAAAAACCTGTCTTCAGATTCGTTTGGCTTTATAAGAAATGAAACAATGCTTGGAAATTTAGTGCCTAGCAGACAAAGGGTTTGATAAAACAGCTGATTATTACTAGGAAAGTAAATCTAGCCCATTACAGTGACACTATCAAAGTGGTTAAATTTAGAGGCATGTGGGTAATCTAACCAGAAGTTCAGAGATGCAATCCTGAAGTACATGACTCTGGAAGAGAGACTTATCTTCTGAGCATTTTTGTCCTCCATAAAAACATCACTAATATGCTCCTCCCCAGCCTAAGGTTACCATGATCAAAGGAAATCAGAACATTTTAAGAGCTAGAATAGAGTCCAGCCTGTACCAGGAACTATACTCACAGACCTTCGGGTATGTCTCAGCAAGTTCCCAGGGAGGGACACAAATGGAAGAGTTTGGGTGTTGAGGGCCATGGTCCCCAATATTGAGGGGCTTGCAAGCTGGCTTTAGTGGGCTTTGTGAAGCATCAACTTGTTTTAATGCTTTCATTTGTTTCTTTCTACACCTGGAGGGTGCTTACTACTTATTGGGGTATGTGGTGAGGACGGCCAGTTCCTTGGGACACAAAAGAAAGATGGCTATCAGGGTTAATGGAGAAAAATTGTCTTGAGAACTGACTCCCTAAGGTTTCACTGACCTGTAGGTTTCTGGTAAATAGTTAATGATCTACTTTTCACTGAGGTAATGCATATTTTTCCTGCTATGCTACACGTACCCTTGCACGTACCCCCTACCTAAAAAACATATAAAGCCTGCAACAAATAAACTGGAGATCGATCTCTCCATTTTCTGTCTTTACTGCAACAACCAGTTTCTGTCTTTTATCGACCGCCGACGCCGTGTCCACCTTCTTGAGCCCTGGTCAGTGGAGGCAGGTCCCCCACATTTGGGAATCACTGGTTTACCCAACAGAGCAGAGACGCTTCACATGAGAAAACTGAAGCTGGAAGAACATCTCAAAAATGTGCGAGACTGCAGAAGATAGTCTATTAGGAGAGAAATAGAGGCTATTGTTGGAATTGTTTCAAAAAGAGCTGTCTAGAACACATTGTGGAGGTTCACCCTGAACCCTGGGGGACATGACCCATGTAACCCAATCATCCTCTCCCAACTCTTTCTCTTTGCTTTAACAAATGCACATTGGAGCTTAGCTTTAAGTTGGGTTGTGTGTTCAAAACATTTAACTCACTGGCTAAAGGGTGATGTTGCATTAACTAAAACTTCCCCACCTGATTGATAAGCCATCCACCAGGAGAATTAAGATTCAAAGTGCAGACCAAACTCCTGAGCCAAATTGAGTTGAAGCTTGAGGGAGTCCATGTTTCAATTCTCAGCCTAAAATCTGGACATAACTCAAGAAGTTGCTTCATTGACAAGACTTTCTCATTTGTGCCATTGTCCATTTCAGAGAACTTTATGGACCCTGAGTTGGTTCTAATGACTAACCCCCAGATGTTGTCTTGCTTACTCTCCACAGCCATCACCCACCATCACCTGTTGGCTTTCCTACCCACTTTCTCTACCTCAGTCCTGTGAGCCTGCCTCCAGTCCTGTTTAGTCTGTCTAGAACACTCCCTCTGACCAACAAATTGGACCATTTAGAAGAAATGGGTAAGTTCCTACAAACATACAATCTTCCAAGACTGAATCATGAAGTAGAAAATTTGAACAGACCCATTACTAATAAGAAAGCTATAGGGAGTTAAGTTACTAATTCAAACAGAAGTCCAGGACCCGACAGTGTCACTGGTGAATTCTATAAGACATTCAGAAAATCAGTACCAGTCTGTCTCAAACTCTTTCAAAAGCTTGAAGAAGGAACACTCAGCTCATTTTAGGAGGCCAACATTACCCTGATACCCAAACCAGACAAGGACATGAGGAAAATTATGGACATTATCTCTAATGAACATAGATTAAAAAAAAAAGTCAAAAGATTAGCAAACCAAATTTAATATTAGGGATGCAAGGATGGTTCAGCATCGATAATCAGTCAATGTGATATATCACATTAACAAAATGAAGGATAAAAATCACATGGTCATCTGAATAGATGCAGGCAGAATAGAGAATTTTGTCATGTGATTTATAATAAACATCTCAAAGTGGGGATAGAGAGGAGACTATATCTCAACATAATAAAGGCCATACATGACAAACCCACAGCTAATATATTCCATGGTGCAAATGTTTTTCCTCTAAGATCAAGAACAAGGCAAGGATGCCCACTCTCAGAATTTTTATTCAACATAGTATTGGAAGGCCTACCAATTAGGCAAAAAATAGAAGGCATCCAAATTGGAAAGGAAGAAGTAGAAGTCATTTGCAGAGAACATAAAACACTCCCTGTCCCCATCATTTGCTGGTTAAGCCCTACCTCCATCCTGTCATTTTCAGCTCATGTGTTCATGCCCATAATTATTTTATGAGATGTCACACAGGTCAGATCTCCTGCTCATAAGGCCCTTAGTACTCCATGCCTGTCCTTTTGTAAAGTTTTCAAAGTTATAGCATGGGATTTGTGTGTGACAGGTATGTTTCCCATTTGTAGGTATGTGTCAAGAAGGCAAATATCTGTGCCCACTGAGCCTGACAAATTGAGCAAATGATTTCACAGAAAAGTCAGAAGACTCAAACTCTAGTTTCCACTGTCATTCTGAGAGGGTTTTGTAGAGGACACCGGAACTGACATACCCTGTTCAGTTTTTATTAAGACTTATGAAGACCTAGGTCTAATTGATAATGCTCTAGTTAAAGCTGGAAATACTTATTGACCGTTGTAGTCTCATTCCAGCCTGTTAGTCTCACGGTTTCACCAAGAATAGCTTAAGGATATGTGAACCCTGTGCAAAAAAGATACCCACTGAGAAGGGTTCCTGGTGGCTAACTGGGCTCAAATTTAAAACCAGAGCCTTGCAGCCATTTCTATACCACTTCTCACATGCAAACAGCACTTCAGAGAGGAGCCTGCACTAATCTGCCTTCCTGCACTGTGTTCCTGCCATCTGTGCCAGCCCTTATATAGGAGTTCCTGGAAATGTATTTCAACCAGTAGAACAGGCTTTCTTTATCTAACTGGAGCTATACAGCTAATATCTCCATCAGCATCGTCACCCACCAGTCAGAGAGGCTCCATTCTGACCAATCAGGACAGTGCCTTTTGGATCAACTTGAGGATTTGGAGTCCTCACTGGCACGAAGAGAGAATAATCAGGGGATAGGGACTATCTGTCTATAGAAGTCAGCTCCCCCTTGCTCCGAGTGCACACTTTCCCTTTCCACCTAAAACTGAAGCCTTTCCCTGGCTGGAGCTGAAACATCGAAGACCAACATACCAAAGAGCCATCTTGCCAGAGCAGAGTGAAGCAGAATGGTACTGAGCAGAGGTGTCTAGCCAGAGAGGCCTGGCCCCAGGGCCACCTCAGCCATGCTGTTTCACAGCTGTGCTGCTTCATTATTGAGCTGTAACACTACTGTGAGTTCCACAGCCATGCTGATCTCCACTGCACCCTGGACTGGGGATTCCCCTTGGCGTTGAATGAGCACCAACAACCATCGGTTGACAGATCAACTCTTAGACCACAAAAAGCTTTCTGAGCATTTATGTGGAAAAGACGTACAACCTTTAACATCAGACATCAACCATATTATTGCTAGCCAAGTTAGTTCAAATTTGGGCTCTCTTAACATTACTATAACTGTTAGAATGTTTGTGTTTACTTCCCTGTACTGATTGTCAGATAAAAAGTGTCCCATGCAATATTTGGGACAAACTCATACTAGAAGACATTTGTTTAAGCTTCAGGGGGAATTCTGAGTTTTTGCTAAGTTTAGCAACCTTAGTATCATGGAGAAAACATCTCAAGAGTGGATGTCCAGTCGCAGGTGTTTTAAAATGTATCTTGAAGGAAGGACTGTTAAACACAGTAGCTTGTCTCCACACTACAGGGGAAGTATGGCAGATATGGAGGCACATGGAAGGTTTGATGCAAGACTCCTCTCGTCTCGGCCCCAGAGCCCCTCACTGGGCTGCCAAGACTGCCACATGGGCATAAAGGTCCAATGGTTCCCTCTGTTCAGTCCTGCTTCCATTTTCTTTTTATAGGTGTTAACTCCTCAATAAACCATTTGCATTCTTAACTCCATCTCAGCATCTGTTTCCTGGTAAACCCACCCAGCACTGGAAATAAACTATGGCTGTAGAGGTCAAAACGAGGAACAGCCAACAGAAGTCATGGCAGATTTCATGATGGAAACTGATGCCTTGGGAGACAGTGAGCGCCTCAGGATGTGAACGAAGAGGCAGGTTAGCTACTTCTCTGGGATGTTGGAAGTGATACCTGCACCAGCTAAGACCAAGAGCCTCAATACTTGGTAGGGACCAGGGGCATTAAGCTCATTTCAACAAAACATGAAGTCACCTAGAATGCATTCATTTGTTTGATTTATGCTCAATCCCAGTGCCACAATGAGGCGTGCACAGGTAAGAGTAGGTTTCATCATGACTGTTAACCAGCCATGGGCAAAGCCTCACTGAGTAGGTCTACAGCTTTCCCTGTGACCCTGTATCCATTCCCAGCAGGCAACTCCGCTGGCATTTCAGAACCACGGGATTTATAGCAGTCCTGTGGCAGAAAGCTAACCTAGGTGCCCTTTGTTAAAGCCAGGTTAAAATGAATGTTATAGATGCCACTGAAACAAAATATAAGGCTGGCAAAAGACCATTCCTAGTGTTTGTCATGGTTGAAACAAGTCCAATTACACTTAAAAATAACCCATGAATGCTGGGTTACAACTGACTCATGTTCTCAATATAACAAGCCCATCAGATCTGAAAAATAAGTTATGCCCCCATGGCCCCAACAACTCATCCATCTGAGTCTTAAATGATCTTCGTGACTTGTCTTTCGTCACTTATCTGGTTATCCAAGTTGGTAAGAGATACAAGAACTTTACTAGAGTCTATATACTCTTTACAAGGTCCTCATGAACTGCGAAGAATAGCACTTAATATAAATGCTATGATTATAAGGGCCATGCATCTGAAGTAATGGTGTAGTTATATAGGGCATTCAAAATTTTTAAATTCCAATACCAAATAAGATGCCATTAGAACTTCCAGTAAACATGGCAGACTGATTACATGTTTCTCTTTGTCTTTCCCAAATCCCACTCAAAGGAATTAAGAGGTATTAGCTCATAAGGACACACAAGTCAGTGGAGAATGAGAAGTTTCTGGAAGAGGAGGTGAAGGAATGGCCTATCTGCTTAAAGTGGAGAAAGCCACAAATGTTTGCAAAGAGACACATACAAAATAGACCGATCCACCCAATAGAGCCTACAGCCCCAGATCCTGGAAAGATGGGTGTGTGAGGGGAGGCAGAATGGCTGAATCTAAGTACAGCAGTTATATCTTCAAGTCCCTACTCTAAACACAGAGACCCATATCCAGTGAAGATTACAAACCTCTTCTCGAGGTGGAGTTTCAGCCAGATGCTAGAACTCAAGACACAATGACGAGCTGAATGTTGAAGCAAGAAGCTAAACCAAAACTAACCTGAGGGAGCTCAGCCCTCTCCCACATCATGCTCTGATCTCCACTAATTAGTCCACTTTCTTAGTCTGTCAACTCTTCACTCCATTTTTTAACTGTAGACATTGCCTGTGGGAGCTGGAGGTAGCTCATACACAGAAGAGCCTTTAAACCTGACTTGGAATCTCACTTTCTTCCCCTTAACTCACTGGTTAACCTTGGGCACTTCATTTGTACAATGGGGATTCTACCACCTACCTCCTGGGATGGAGGCAGGTTAGCTGCCTGTGTGAGCCCCTGGAGATGCAGTCACAGAAGTTCAAAGAACTACCATCATTTCAGGCAAATATGTAGGTGCAGGAGGTGGAGGTTGTCAACATGAAAGACTAGGATGCTTTTTTATTTCACCCTCGGGTGTCTATAGCCTATAGTCAGTGTCAGATCCAGAATCAGCGATAGATGATTCAACATAAGACTTAAGGACTCTAACTTTCAATGCATAATGCAGTTCTAAAGAGCCAAAGGCAACAATATTCAGTTTGCTTAAGGTACCAAGACTACACTCCATTGGATACCACAATGGGTGCCCTCCATTGCAGATTGAGAGGAAGTTCGGATACAGAGGCAAGAAATCTGCCTGGAATTAAAATTGTAGTTAGTCCATAATCAGACAATTACAAGTCACCTATTTTAGCATAAATGCCTCTCATCTCCATAATAGGTTGGTAGGGGACTAAAAGTGTTAAGTCTTTGAAAGATAAGTGACACCAGCAGTATGACACTGGCAAAAATAAAAGCAGCAAGTTAGACCTTCAAAGAGGGCCCCCTCCTGGTATCTTTCACTGAAGCCCCTCCAGGTATGTTTGTCTTTAGCTTTCTTGCCTTAATGCCTTTCTCCCATTCTTCCCAAAGGTGTTAGATAAAGCTCAGATATAGTCTAAGTCTGGATTAATAGTCACAATTCCTTGTGATGGTAGGCTGACAGCTGACCTTCACCCCTTTACATCTCACTAGATAAATACAGACACAGCACTCAGAAAATACGCCCTGAAAAATGGAGTCAAGAATGGTTGAAAAATAAATTTTTCAAAATCATACAATAGAGGCATGAACAGGACTCAGGCTTAAGTCTTAGCTCGACACATTAATGAACAGGGAGAAGAAGAACAGCATCTTATCACCATAGAAACACAGAGCCTGGTACATGGTGGGTGCTCTAGTGCTGAATGGCCCAATAGCACTAAATGCCAAGCATCTGTCTGGCACTAGAGATGTGTCATCTCAAGGACGTCCAGACTAAACTGCTGCCCCAAGGCAGAGACCCTAGGGGAGGTCTTTCAGATGAGATTGACATCTCATATTCTGGTCTTCCAGCTTTCCCAGAGCAGTCCATCCCCTCCCCCTTCCTGTTCTGTTATCAGCCTCGGGTTGGGGGCTGATATTAAAAGGGCTCTGATAAAGCTCCCTAAGTGGCAGCAAGCTGTAAACATTCCCACTGATGCCATTTGATTAACCCGCTGAGAAAATGCCTGAAGGAGGTCTGGGCTTGTCACTGAGAGACAGGCAAGGGTGCCACGAGAGTTGTTGAAAAGCAAGTTGGTTGGGGCCACCACCGTGGAGTTATATAAAGCACTTGGCTCCCAAACAGAGGCCTCTGCAGCATCGCATGTGCAGTCTGCCAGGGTGGCTGTGGGTTTATGGTTTGATAGACATATGCAATGGGGATGCATTCATAGTCTAGATAAGTTAATGACCTATTAGTGGCAAGCAGGGATAGAGATAAAGCCTTGTGCAAAATCCTGCCCCACATTCCAAAGCCACAATTTGGTTTATCACCGTCGTTATAGCGCATCCAAATCGCTTTCCTATTAGTAGGTTGCAGTTGCTAAATGTCCACCCATTGGAAAGGGGAAGAGGCTAGGCTAAAGAAAAATCAAGGATTAACCGTTTGCTGAACTCTTACAGTTCAGCAGTTCAGGTGAACTCTTACAGTTCAGGTGATGGCTCAAGACTCAAACGTATTCAGAGTCATGAGTCTAAATAGTCAACCATCTTCAGGTTTTTCTAACACAAAATGCTCACCCCAAAGTATTTTGCAAAGAATGCTGTTTGGAAATAGACTTGGCACATTTGCATGATTATATTTCGGAAGTATTTAGTAATTGGCTCCGACCACAGCAATAGGCAGGGCGGAAGAAGGGATAGTGTTGGAACAAGTTAACTGAAATTTTAAAAGCTTGCCAACAAGAAGACAGGATTGGGGCTTGAATGTTCCAGATACCTTATCAAAGGATTCTAATTCCCTGGACAATTGCCCAGTTATATTCTGCCTTTGACTCCAATGAGAAGGCTATTAGTTGCAATGGGGGTGTATATTGTCCTTTTTGAAAGGCAATTTGGCAACAGCTAGCAAGACTTAATTGCTTATAACACTCTTCACGCCAGCAATCCCACTCATGGGATTCTTTGTCCCATAGTAATAAAAGCACAGGTTCATAAAGACATGCATGTCACAATGTTTATTCTGCATTGTGAAGTGGCCCAAGCCCAACAAACCAGGAGGCACTTTCCCTAGTTTGGGAGACGGGTGAATTAGTTATGGACTATTATGTACCACTGAAGCGACTAAGTTATAGTCCGTTGACTTAGGTGTTTCACCAATTTTTACTGAATTTGAAGACCCACCCAGTTATAAGTCGTCTATGAGAAACCAACTTTAATTAAAGACAGGTAGATTAAAAGTAATGGGATGGGAAAAGAGATACTATGCTGACACTGATTATAAGAAAGCTGGAGTAGCTATTTCAAAGAAAGCAAAATTCAGAGCAAGTTAGCAGGGATAAAAGGAGCATTACATAATGAAGGCGTCAACTCGAGGAACCATCCTTAGTGCTTAGGCATATGACAGCATCAAAATATGTGAAGCAAAAACTGATAGTGATTTGTCCGTTTCACCTTGCAGTTCTATTATAGTTGGAGACTTCAGCAACCCCCCATCAGTGATTGATAGACCAAGCAGGCAGGAAATTCAGTTAAGATAGTTGAACTAAACAGCACCAATCAAGTAAATCCAACATTTATAAAGTACTTCCCGCAAAAACATAATACACATTCTTCCAAGCTCACATGGAATGTTGATCAAGATAGATCACATTCTAGACCATGGAAAAGCCAGACCCAAAGAAGGTGACAGATGGCCAAATGGGTGATTGTACAGGTGGGTATTTGGTTACGTATATTAAAAACATAGAAAAGTTTGTGTCTACCTTCCCCTAATAACCCTCAAAGAGGAGATAAGATTGTTTGTCCATGTAGCACATCTGTTAAGTGTTCCACTTTGGGGTTCCTCATGTGTAAAGACCACTTTTGGGTTCCCCATATGTAAAGACCTAAGTCAGGGGTCTGAGAGATGGGAACAAGGCTAAGCCATTGCCTCCTGCGTTTGAGGAATGAAGGGCAGTTACAAGGCTGGAGTCTTGCTCTTTAATCAGATACTAGAGAGACAAAGTAGTCTTAAGTAGTTTTCCAGACCACACACATTGTCCTTTCATAAGATACTAGGTATTAGTCATCCTGCTTATGTACAGCCCCTGGAACTGACACTACCCAGACCCCCGTCTCTACCAACGAGGAAGCCATGTTTTTGTACCATGTGACTTTGCTATCCAGATGACTGGACCAAGGCAGTCACCTCACCCTGGAGCAGCTTGCCTATTAGCTGGCTGATTCCTGAGAATCTGGTATAAAGGCAGGGGCTGGGCCAAGTTGGAGGTTTATTTGAAAATAAGAGGAACAAGGCAGTTAGCAAGAAGGACAGTCACTGAAAGATTGTTTTGATAATTAAGGTCAGAAGAGACTTGAATGAAACCTAGAAAGCTCCAAGAAGCCAAACCTTCAAGCTGTTTCATTTTGTAGTTCAATCCCCACCTGTACCTTTTCAGCACATGATCCCTTCTACCTGGAAACTCTTGAGGGACAGATCCTTACACAGGAAGGGCACATTAGCACATTTCTGTGCTCCTACGCTTAGTATTGACATCTGGACTAAGTCCTCCTGTAGCCATTTCTTCAGTCGACATTTCCTTCAACAGCTACCCATAATCCAGAAGGACTGGGGTCTGAAGCATGTCCTAGAAAGCCACCATGGTAGGAACTGACTACATAGCTGTCTTCCACTCTGTTGACCAGGACACAGAGCAAAACACGATGCTCATTGTAAGGGAAGGAATCAGTATAGAAAATAAAGCTCACATGTAATTGATGGGCAAACAAGTTGCATTTCTGCAGTGATTTGGAAGTCCACGCTAGAAACTTAAGCACCTCCCAAAACTAAGGGTCTCCCTTCTCCTGACACTGCCATTTACTGGTTTTATAATGAGTACGTGGTCCTTCAGAACTCAGAAGTTATGTAGCTTCTGAGCCTTAGTTCTTCATCTTGAACATGGGCATGTAGTACAGACCCTAGGGTTATAAGAGGCAGAGAGAATTCATATGAAGAACCTATCAGTGCTCAAGACATTTATGTGCTTGTGATATACAATGGCCCAAGGCTCTATGGGAACACAAAAGATCACCTTGTCTTCAGTTCCATGTCAGGATACAGCTCCCCATGTATACGGGGCATCTTATCTGTCTCAGCATGCCCACCAGTGACTACTAAGGTGCCCCACAAGTAAGAGCTTAAGTATATGTTGGTCAAGGATCTGTGTCTATAGGACATGGATGTGTCTTCAACCCATGGAAGTCTAGAGATTAGTGGCTTAAGGACACCAGAAAAATCAAGGAACCAATGCAGTCAGAAAGTAGGTGGGGCAGCACACAGTGAGTGAAGATAGAATTTAAGACAATCTCAAGGGTCTCAGAATCTGAGTCCAAAGGAATTATCATGCACTTTATTAATTGCTCCACTGTGAGTCCATCCTATGGCCCAGATAGATTCATGTACCTAGTCCCATTTAAATTGTGTAACCTCCCATTTCACAGGTGGGGAAATAAAAGGTGCTGCCTGATACTCTGGCCAATGCTAGCCAAGGAATATCAAGTCCGCATCAGGTTTTTCAGAGACCTGAATTAAATGACCAACATTTAAGGTTGGAGTCCACAAGTTTTAGATTTCCAGTTTCTCTTGAACAAAAATAGGGTGGGTTGGCAACACAGGGTCTGAATTTCTATGTGGCCCGAGTTTGACGAGAGCTTGGCTCTCTGAATAAGACATGTTTTACTCCTGGCCAAGCCCCATCCCATCCCACCCATTTCATTTCCCTTGTCTGGTCCTTATGAGTGCGCTTGGATTTGAAATCCCTAAAATACAGTGTTTGTAGAAGGCTCTGGGTCCCAGAAGTTGTGGGGTTTCAAAGGAGTGTGACTTGAAAACCAATGCAGCTTCATCTATAACGTGCGACTTTGATGGGCCAGGGCTGGGAGAATGACCTTTTTATGGGCAGCAGGCTATCCTGCTGAGTCAATCCAGTGCCCTTTGAGATTGGACTCTTCAAAGACAGCTGGTGGCTGAATCCTTCCCTCTTCCCCAGTGAGACAAGTCTTAAGACTTGGAGGTATGTTAACTAGTCAGAGGGATCACTTCTTCAATTATATAAATGTCTAACCACTATGTTGTACACCTGAAATTAACGTACAATATTGAATGTCAACTAATTGAACAATTAAAGGGCAGAAAAGGTGAAGGGGAATAAGAGGTCCAAGTTTCCAGGTATGCAACAAGTCATGGGGATGTAACATACAGCATCAAGAATATAGTCAGTAATATTGTGATAGCGTGGTATGGTGTCAGATGGTTGCTGGACTTCTTTAGGTATATAAGAGTTAATAACCATGGTATACCCCTGAAACTAGTAAATGTTATATGCTAGGTATATTTTTAATAAAAATATTTTTTTAAAAAAGCAACTTTGAGGTATGCAGTTATTTGATACCTACCTATATCATTTGAAGTCCTAATATATTTAGAAAACGCTGTTTATTTTTTTTTTTTGAGGGCAGTATCACTGGCCCTCATATGTGGGACCGAACCGGGGCCGCTGGCTTCCAAGGCCAGCGTTTAACCACCGTGCCACTCAGCCGGCTCAGAAAACCCTGCTTATACACTAAGACTTTTATTCAACTTTTCTACACATCTCTTCAAAAGCAGTTTTTGTAACTCGAGCCTTTTGATTACTTGGTTTTCCAGGGTACATCTTTACTTCCATTTAAGTCACTAGGTGTATCTTTTTAGTGACTATATATGATACTGTAGCTTAGAAATTGTATCCCAAGCCACGAATACACTTCTTGACAATGACCTCCAACATTTGCAAATGTGAGGCCATATCCCAGGAGTTATGAGGTCTGAGCTGGTGCTTATAAAAGCAGCAACCTAACAGGTTATTTCAGGTGAGGGTTCCCCAAAATAACACATTCCCCCAAAATAGCACTTTCAAAATAGATCTTGCATGACTTCGAGGCTCAAACCTACGATTTCCCTCACAGAGGGAGAACTGGGGAAGAACACACCTTGAATTCACTTTGTTATAATGCCTGACACCTAGCTCTGTACCAGGCATGGGTCCACGTGAAATTTGGTGAACTCAAAAGCCCAAGTCCCTATCCCTGCAGAATTCAATCTAATTAGAGGCAGTCATGTATACAAATAAGATTGGTAGGCGACTGGGATAAATGAGACCATTTTTCTAACCTGAGTCTAGGGAGCAAAGTGTCACCCCAAGAGGGTGGACTTAAGACTAGGTCTTCACTTCTGGCTACCACGGACTATGGTTTGTTGCACCAAGTTCAGGAGAGCCGAGGTTGAGCTACGCATAACATTTGTTAGTGCCTTGCAGTGGAAGGGTACGTTTCCAGCGGGGTTCAGAGTATCAAACTGATCTTGAGGACTCCAGCCAACACCCCTTCCCCCATCCCCTCCATCTCAGCAAGTGGCAGTGTTCATTTAGTCTCCATACTTCATCCTCATAAAATAAGCATGGCTGTCTTTGACCAAGAAAGAATGCTATTGGAGCACAAGTCCCCGGCTGCATACAAACCCACGTTCGACTGAACCGGAAGTCAAACCTGATCCAACTTGAAAGGGAACGTTCTATTACACGAGGCCTGCAACCATGTGGGGACAACCCACAGCCAACCCCAGTTCAGGAGTCCTTCCGTCCCAGAAGGTGATGTCTCGGAGGGTGACTGAGTCTCAGAAATACCGGTTAAAGGGCACAGAGGGTTTGTTTGCTAGCCTTTTCTCCCCACCCCACAGGAAGGAAGGCGAGTTTGAGAAGTGGTTTCAGACAGGGCACCAGGGCTCTCCCTGGAAGGAAAGACTACCCTTGCTGCAAGGGTGGGTACAGAAACCTCTGCAAGAAACCCTTGCCGTTAATGCCACATCAGATGAGAGCCAGAAGCAAAGGGTGACCCACTCTTCCAGACGGGAAAACTGCATTACACCTTTAAATTTACTTACTGTGCCTTGTTCTGGTTAAGAACTCACCTACGTACACTACCCAGGTGCTCCAGAAAAGTACATATTGAGGCTGAAGTGTGGCGATTCCTTTCTTCCTACTTCTCCCAAAGCAAGCAACTGTTCATAGTCAACTCCAGGCTATCAGCAATGTAACCCACACGTGATCAACAAGAAGATATTTCAGGGGCCACTTATTTCAATCCGTAAGCACTACGTTTGGGTTTTATGAGCAAATTTCAAACTCATGGCAAAAGGCTATTTTGCGATGTGCAAAATCCCTTCATCCAAGTTGCTCCTGCGCCATCTTTTCCCTCCATCCTGAGGCTGGGACTCCGAGGTGAACTTCCTTTTTAGTTTGGGAACTGTTCCATTTCCTCTCCAGCTGGTCTCAGAAGTGGGAGAGAAATAGAGGGGGTGGGGAGAGCCGCCAGAGAGACTCAGGTTAGCCTGGAGCCCAAGATGGAGCTGACAGGTAAGGGAAGGCTCTGATTTATTCTCCTATCCATTGTGCCGACCATCTGTCCTCATTAACTTGCACAGGTTTATGGGTTTTTAATCTTTTCCACATCCACGCACTATATGAACATTCCATATTGTTTTTTATAGTCTGTGTACTTTTATGTTCTGATTGTTCGCATCTGAGTTATGGCCCAGGACACTTACTGTAGTTGCTCCAGCTCTTCCACCAACAAGCAAAGAGTTCTTCCCACCAAGCGGCGTCAGGAACGAAAACATTAACCCAGCAAGTGTCGCTGAGGCCCTAGGGAACCTTTGCCCCCAAGTCCACAAACCTGTGCCTAGAAACCCAAAGCCAACCATGCATGACTTCAGACTAGAAGCCCAGCTGACTCGCCTCCTTCAACCCAAAGCTAAATAACCCTTCAAAGTTATCAGTTAAACCCCACATTTTCTCTTCTCGCTGATTGGCAGGTCCCCAAAGTGGGCGACACCAGCCACCAAGAGGCTCCACTTTCCCTAAATCTAATGATTTGCCACCCTAACTTAATATTTAAGTTTAATATTCCTCCTTCTTAATAAGAATTTCTCAGAAACCTCCCTAGGTGTGAAAATATGGGCCTTTTGCCCAGGACCTGAGGATGTTTCTAGTTCCATCTCAAGAGAAGCCAAGAACCTGACTCTCTCCCTTCAGCTGGGCTTGCAGACACCACGATTCTCCCATGCAGACTACGCTGCCTAGTTTACCACCCGAGTCCCTTTTAGTAGGGGGAATTGTGCTTTCTTGTTCTGAAGTGGTCAGCTTCAACAGTTTAGGATTCCACTGGGATGAAAAAGTCACTTGAACACCAAATGACCCTTCTTTATCGTAGAACATGGTCCGTAGTCAGCCACATCATTAAAGATCATTCGATTGGTTACATCTGAAACTAATGTTGACTAATATGGTTACGTCTGAAACTAATGTTGACTAATATTGTATTATCAACTGTAACTGGAAAAAAAATTTTTTTTAAGTGTATGGAAACAAAATCATTTGATTGGGAGAAGGCTGTCCTTGGCCAAGGACCCAAATGGGACATGAGTTAACTTTCCATTCCTACCTCAGCTCAGGGGATCAACTTTTTCTCATTTCATGGGTTAGGGGAGCACTTCCCAAGTTAGTGCCCAGGGCCCTGGTTCCAGCATTAACCCAAAGTATTAATAGGTTGTGGTTACTGAGAGCTTTCACCACTCTTTTGCAGGACTTATCAGAGCTTTTTTTTTTTTGAGGGCAGTGTCACTGGCCTTCACATGTGGGACCGAACTGGGGCTGCTGGCTTCCCAAGCCAGCGCTTAACCGCTGCGCCACTCGGCCAGCCCTTTTTTTTCTTTTTTTGAGGGCAGTGTCACTGGCCTTCATATGTGGGACCCGAACCAGGGTTGCTGGCTTCCCAAGCCAGCGCTTAACCACCGCGTTGCTCAGCCTGCCCTTATCAGAGCTTTTAATTATGCTAACATGAACCTCCAAGAGAAGACGACATACGGCATTCCCTCAAACTCGTTTGGCGTCTGAAATCTTTTCTCAAGCTGCAGAACTCAGTTCCAGGACGCCATGTACTTCTGTTTTACAGATCAAGGAGCAGTGGACAGGCATGGTTCAGTAGTTTACCCATGATCAGAACACCTTCAGGCCAGGTCAAACACCAAGCACAGGATTCCCCTATGTTTGTTACCCCTTTTTCTGCTTCCTTTTATCTGCAGGGGCTGTGTCACCCCACCTGATTTATCCTGCAAGTCTGTCTAGAACATTCACAGGCAGGGACCCGCTCCTCCACTGTATCTTCAGCATCTATGACCGTCTCCAGTGTATGTCAGGCATTCTGTTATTTGTTGCGTGGATTACTCCACATATACCATGTCCAGGCTTCAGTCAAGGCGATTGGGAACCACGTTTTTGTATTCTGCTCTAATGCAATGTTGTTTTACCAAAAAATAGCCTTTCACATCTCAAAGGCTTAGAGCAATGTGAAGCTTGATGTTGATTTGATGTTAACCCTGATTACTTGGTCGGACTTTGTCATGTCAGACTGAGATGCAAACTTGAGCTACGCAGTATCCAAAACATCTTAAAAAAAAACAAAAAACTTTTGGAAGCAAAGATCTGAGCATACAGGGCCCAGAGGACCAGGCTTGGTTAATACTCTCGGCAATCGCTTTCATGATTGCTGGAGGCTAAGAACGTGGACCAGGCCTTGATGCTCACAAGCATCTACAGTCACCCACCAGCGTCACCGCCATACAATGGGCCGTGGTAGCCTACGGTATCAAAGAGGAGTCTCTACAAGGGCTGAAAGATGACCCATACATGCAGGCGACATTACAAGGGAGAAGGCTGAGGCCGCATGGAAGAAATGAAGGCTTTTCAGCCTTAAGGGAGGAAGTTGGATTGGCCTGATTTGGAAGACTGTCTCCCCGGCAGCTAACATTTGCTTCGCATGATGCATCATCTCCAAAGAACTGAAGATACATTCATTTTTTTCATTGGAAAGTTAAATCCTGAGAGGTTAAGTGACTCAGGCTAAGACACACAGCTGTTGGTAACAAAACGCAAAGTGGAACTCGTGTCTGAGGGTCAGCCCCAGGTCTCTTCCCCAATTGCTCTGAAAGCCAGGAAAACCTTGACCACGTGTCAGAAGATAACCAAGCTTTGACTTTCCCCAAGCTTTAATCCATGAACCCGAGGCCACCTTGCCTTTGTCCTCAGCTCTCTACACTCCAGCATCGTATCCATGTTGAACTTGGGTAAGGATAGGAAGGTACACAGCCCGGCCACCTTTTATGCCACCGGCGAGTTTCACAAGGTGACTGAACATCATGCCCCAGGCAGATCCAGCAGAGCCGTTCTGCCAGCAAATGCACCTAGGGAAGAGGATGGAGAACAGACTTATTAGAAGCAATCCTGTTGCTGTTCTGCTTGTAGCCACCCCAGAACAGTGTTAAGAATTGCCATGCAGAGGTTCACCTGTGGTCAAGTTCTAAGATGGATTAGCAATGGCCCAGGGAGGAACTGCAGCCGGTTTGCTGCGTACATCAAACAATTTCTCACTCCATTTTACACGTAGGGAAAACAGGGCGCAGGACTGAAATTAGGATTGATTTCCCTGCCTAGAACACTGCCCCTGGCCTTCAAACTAATCCCTCCCCGAAGAGCATAAAGGGGAAATGCGAGTGGGTAGCATCTCCTTAATAACTCTTTTTAAAAGGGCAGCAACCTAGGCAGTGACTACCCTGATGAGAGCGGAATGAAGTGAGATATTGGCGCCTGACTTTCTCGACACTTGACTTTTTACTGTTCTATTGACGTTTTGCTATTTTATTGACACCTAACGAGAACTACCCCCTCTGACCCAAAGGGGGCAGCACTCGCCCAACATAGGGAATTTCACAAGAGAAAGTACTCAAGCCATTCCGAAAGGCAAAACCCTTTGCTCCTTAAGTGGCATTTATGTTGACATTCCCATGGCCACAGTCTGCAAGCAGGTGGATGTCAGAAAAGGTTGGGTCCATTGTCCATAGTATAAGCTGCAGACGATAGTGACAGGAATAGCAATGCCAGTTTAAGCATGTGGGGTTTTTCTTAAGTGTTTCAGACAGCATGAAACTGGAGGCGAGAATGCCGTTTTGGGTTTTGTTTTGTTTTTAAATAAAAATCTCAGAAGGCTGACCTCTTGGTGAATGGGGGATGTGGGACTAGTGTTATGTTCCTCTATCAGCTTTGAAGTCTGCATCTACAAAAAGGTATGCTTAACCCAGTTGTTCCCAAACAGGAAACTCTTAAGTCCCCAGAAACACCAACATCTATGCTCCAGTTCTGTCCTAGGTGCTGAGTACAGTGGGGGAGGGAAGATCCGTGCCCTCGAGGGTAGCCACGGACCCAAGGGCACAGGTAGGGCAGGCAGCAGCCTAAAATAGCCCCCCAAGACTTCCATTCCATATGCAACTATCATGAGCCCTTTAGAGCTGGGTCTAGGTATCCTAGACATAGGAAGTCAGACATTCAAAGCACAAGAAAGATTTCGCAACACACCACCTTGAAGATGGAGCAGGCCACTTGGCAAGGAATGCAGGAGGACTGGCAGCTGAGTTGAAAGCTAACAAAGGGAATTAAAAACTCAGGTCTTACCCAGCAAGGAACTGAACTAGACCAAAAACAAGCTTGGAAGCCCATTTGTCCCCATCTCCAGATGAGAACTGAATCCAGCTGACACTTTAATTTCAGCCTTGGGATAGAGCAGAGAACCCAGCCATACTATGCTGGTCAGTACTTGCAGACCAGTGAACTAGTTGATGCATTTTAAGCTGCCAAATTTGTGCTATGCAGCAATAGAAAACGAATACAGAGGACTTGTGTAGACAGTTAAGTGCTATAAAGAACACAAAAGAACATCCCAGGGGAACCAAAGCTTGGCTATGGGGATTTGGGGCTTCTTTCAATACCCTCGGGATGGTACATGGCACTCAGTCTCTACCGTTCTCTATCGTGGATAGTCAAGCCACCACCAGAGGCTTACAATAATGGTTAATGAGGCTCACGGACCAGGGATGAGTTGGATCCATTCATCCAGCTGAGGTTAGACGTGGTCAGAACACACATTTGGAGGGCTTCACTTAACCAACAGCCAACCAGCCTATTCGTGTCATCCTGTTATCCACGTGTTAATGGGAGCCTAAGCCACTTGGACTATATTCAAGGGCTTTTGGGGAAGATACATTAATAGTGGACATCTCCCTAGCTTGAGCCATACTCACCCAACCGATGCCACTTCCTCTCATTCAATACAAATCAGCCTCTCAGTCTATCTTTACGGCTGGTCCCCTGAGACGGGCCCATCCCGTAGGGTTCCCAGGAAAAAGCAGCTACAATGTGAGGCTATACATCGAGTGCCCACAGTAGGCAAGGAGCTTTAAACTCGTTTGCTTTCAGGCAAGGGTGCCCTCTTTCTGAGGATGGGGTAAGAATTTTGTGAAGTTTCACATTACATCTCTCATCCTTAATGTCCCCTTCGACTTGGACATTTTTGTGAGACAAGTTAACCTCAAGCCCAGCATTGGGGCAGAAAATACCTTCAAAAAAGAGCAACCAACACCATAGGTGTGGAACAAGTCATCAGCAAGCTAAGGCCTTTTTTGGGGCGGGGGGGTGGAATTATAGGCTTATCTTGAGCCTAAACTCTAAGACCCAGCTGAGCTTGCTAAGGCTGGATTTGTCTAATGCATAAGTCTGACAACAAAACTCATTCAGTGGTTGCCTATGACCTTAAGGGCCCACACTCTTGTTCAGAACATTCCTTCCATTCTACAGCGAAGCTGAGGCATGTTCTCGTCTCTGCTGGCAGCTCTGCCACCTCTGAGCTTCTCTTTCTGGGAACACTCCAGGACCTTATGCTTGACCCTCTTGCTTCCTTCAGTGTATTGCTCCCCTGTGCTAAATGCTGGAAGACAAACCAAAGTTCAGTCCACTTGGCCTTGCATCAGGCTCTGGTCTCTCTGGCCCCCAGGTCTGTGCAAAGGCCCTTCCCTCCATTTAAAAGGCTTCCAAACTCGCTCGACTTTCTGGGACTTAGTATAACACGAGTCCCTAGTAGACAGACTACCTAGATATGGCTCCAAGCGATCCACTGCTGCATAAGAGGTTAACAGTGTCTGTCCCTTGACCTCCCTCCACCCCAACTAGATCAGGCTGGGACATGGCATGTGCTCAAGTTCCAGAAGGATATGAAAACAGGTGCTGCTTTAAAGAAAAGGTGCTCAAAGATGCTAGAGCAGGGCTCACATGAAGGGCCACAGGTTGAGGCTCCAAGAAAGCAGGATTAGACTTAACTGGTCGTGCAGGGGGCCTTTGCTGAAACCCAGGCGCACAGGCTTTTGTCTCGTCTAGTGAAGCATCATTTCAGTTCTTAGACCACACTGCACATTGTGCTGACAGCCACCCCATCCTCTCAATCAATGCCATGCGCCAGGACTCAGGGTTGGGTATACATTATTTATCTCTAATAGGAGTCGAGTGACTCAAGGCATCATTGAATCAATGAATGCAGATGTTTCAGCAGGGCTCTCCTCACTCAATAGGGAGTGGGCAGATTAAACCAAGGGATGGAGAAGGGAGAACTTGAAGATGCAGGGTGACCCGGGCTGATCTGAGTCAAGACCTGAGTTGTGGTCTTAGCGCCAATCTTAATCAAGACCCCATTATCCAGAGGGGATATGTTCCAAGACCCCCAGTGGACTCATGGACAGTACTGAACCCTATATATGCTTTTTTCCTATACGTGCATACCTCTATTAAAGTTAGGCCCAAAAGGATTAATAAAATAGGATTATAATGATATATCCTAAGTTATTGTGGTCACTCATTTCTGGGGAATCCCTTGAATTCTTCCTATAGGATCAGTGCTTTCTGGCTCCACAAGTTGCCATCAGTCAAGACACATTTTTGCTCATGCCCTCCACCCACCAATTTAGTGCCTTTCCCATCTGAACTAAACACTTATCATGCACTGTGGCCATAACTTTTGCCATTTGAAGTGCTGTAGCAAAACTAGCACATTTTTTCTTCCCAATTCCATGGAGAGAAGATTCGTTCTTACTTTAGATCTTAGCAAACCTCATCATACAATTTTTTCTTTCCTTCTCAGCATACAATGTTTTTCTCCTTGAGTCGAGAACTTTACCTTGTCACTTAAAGGAAGCACTTTTCAGCTTCCCTTTGGCATATCCAAATTTGGGTACAAGCACTGCGATACTGCAATAGTGGGTCTGATAACCAAGAGGGCTACTGACTGACAAATGGGTAGGAGAGTACACAGCATGGAGAAGCTGAAGGGAGGAGTCACGTCCCGGGAGGAATGGGGCAAGACAACGCGAGATTTCATTGTACTACTCAGAAAGACGCACAATTCAGAAGGTACGAATTACTTCTTTCTGGAATTTTCCATTTAACAGTTTCAGACCCTAGTGGACCACAGCTTACGAACTACAAAGAGTGAAGCTTGGGATAAGGGTTTACCACTGTTTCCCCAGATAGGCCTCGGTTTCCCCCATCTGTACAAAGAGGCAGTCAGGTCCAAAGACTCTCCCCAGCAGTCATCTACTTAACTATTTAAAAAAAGAAAAAAAAAAGACTTGAAGAGGAAGTTTCCAGGGACTGTTCCCAAGAACAGCTAGAAATGGCCAGAGCAGTTGAAACTAGTTAGTTTAACTAGCTCAGGCGCCTTCTGAAGTTGAGTTTTGGAAAAGCCATTATTTTTACAACATAAACGATGACTCATATACCCAGAGGCAACCAAGCCGGGATCATGGTTTCCATGATCAGCATGGCTTCTTAGATGTTTCTGCCTAGGGTAAGGATTGATCTCATTTTTGTTATAAAAAGTAATCTGTGCTCATAAGATGGTTTGGAAATGAAGAGAAGGGGAAATGTTATCACCAAAACCTCCCAAGTCTTTCTAACCTCCTCTCTGCTTCAGGCTTGATTGGTTTGGTGAGTCTAAGATTTGCTTCTGTGAGTTGAACTAGCGTTTTTGACCATATGCCTAAAAGTCATTTGGGTTTTTAGTTTTGCCATTACACATCTTTGTTCATAAAACTCTTCAGTCCTCAGGCTGTTGGCATTGCTTTTTTCCAAGTCTTGCCTGGTGACGCCGCCCTTGTTCGTTCCCATGGACCACTGTGCCATTGAAACTTCGTGCCCAGTTCTTCCCACCTCCTACAGGCAACAAGCGTCACTTCTTGAGGTTCCCCAACTCATCAGAACTAGTTAGATGAGTACAGTCAGAGGTTCAGCCCTAGGACCATCTTAAGTGTCTGACAGCTTGCTCTCAATACCGCACACACATTCTTCTACCACGGGCTTCCATTTCAGTTCGTGCTGCCATCAATCTACTTAGCCTACAACTGCGAGTTATAGCCTTGGCTCCTTGCGCCCCTCCATACTCAAAATACCCAATATCCAGTCCTTCAGCCAGTCCTATTGCCACTTCTCAACCCCAAGCCATTTTCATCTTGCTCATTGTCACCTCTTTGATCCAAGTCCCGTCTCTCTCACCCAGATAAATAGAATAGCTTCCTAACCAATACCCTTGTTTCCTGCTGCCTATAATCAATTTGTCAGACAGCTGCCGGGATTTACACCAAGCACATATTCACAAGCTTTGATTGCTGATGTTTTTATGTCATCCTTAGGATAAAGCTTGAATTCCATTTCATCATTTACAAGGTCCCACAGAATTGGGCTTCCTGCCCATCTGTATCCTCATCTTTTAACTGCTGCCTCCACCCCCTCTAGTCACTGCCCTTTTCTTTGTCCCAAACTCATTCCTACCTCAGGACATTTGCACTAGCAGTTCCTTCCACTTGGATGCCTGAGACTTTATGCCTACACCCCATTAATTCAAGACACCTGGCTCAGATGTTACTTAGAGGCCGTCCTTGACTATCGAATCTAGATTTGCCGATGAACTCCATACTGGATTCAGGCACAGGAGCATGAGTTACACTAGATGAATGGATTATTTTTGCACTGAGGTAGGGACTTCAGGTTTTTTAGTGCTTTATCCCAGAAGGATTAGAAAGCCTCCGAGATGTGTCCAGGCTTATAGCAGAGAAGGATCCTTTCGGCAATCTTTCCAAATAAATTAACCTAGGCAGAGAGTATGTTTCAGAACACTGCGACATGTATTCTAATAGAATTTTTCTTAGACCTTTAGTTTTGCTCCTACTGAAATTAGTTACACCAAATGGAGCTGCATCCCCAAAATGAGTGCCGGTCCTCATGGTATGGTCCATAATAAGTCAAATGCAAATGGCGGAGGTCAAAATAGATCTCCGTCTGAGTCTGGACAACCGAGTTTAGAAATCAGCCCCGGGACACGCCCACTGTCCCTCCAGCTCAATCTTGGCTCTCGTAGGGACTCAAAATGTGCTGTCTTTCCTAGATGTCCACACCATGATGCAGTGAAGGTTTTGATCATTCCTAAATAA
The DNA here is from genome assembly GCA_033961575.1 of Aselliscus stoliczkanus. Lineage (NCBI taxonomy): Eukaryota > Metazoa > Chordata > Mammalia > Chiroptera > Hipposideridae > Aselliscus > Aselliscus stoliczkanus. The sequence continues at coordinate 9,149,899 of CM066736.1, forward strand.
CCAATGCTCCAACTTCCCATGAGGTTCCCTCATCCATGACTTGCGACTTGCTCCCCCAAGTCCCCAACTGCTGCACAAAGGAGTGAAGGGCAAAAGCCTTCAGGGCTGTGATAGCATCACAAAGCTGGCCAACCTCTGATCCACCTATTTATACAAGGTCATAGAGGGCAATCAGAGCCATTAACTGCTGGGAACCCAACCACCTGAAGTTGTCCTCTTTACAAGGTGTTGAGCCCAAGGAGATCATAGCCCTAGGAGCTGGATGAAACAAAATGCTGGACTGAAGCCTCCAGAGGTTATTTGAGACTGAGTAGGTGCGAGTGTGAAGAGGCAGTCAAATCCCCAAGTCAATCTCTAAGGACATAATGAGTGGATCACAAGAAAAGCCCTGGTTTCATGTACAAGAGATGGTTGAGGCATGATGAATGCCAAGGCTAAAATGTTGGTAGTTACAGTCTCAAGAGTAAAGGACATGCAGAATTTGCAAGGATGCCAGGGAGATAGTTTAGCTCTGCTTGTTGGAGTCATCAGAACCAAGTTCCGGCTTTGCTAGTTGTAGGTCATTGGACCCAGGGCAAGTGGTTTCACCCCCAAGCTTTCTCATTTAACAAAGGTGATGATGATACCAAGTTGATTGGGTTATCATAGGATCCATTGAGAATGCAATCGTAGTGGGGCAGGGTCTAGGTTTTGTGGAGCCTGAGCTAACTTTGAGGTCTAAGATACAAGATTATGAATTTGGAGTCCAGAGCCAAGTTTAAGCTTCAATTTCATGGTAAGTTTGCCAATTCGGAGGCAGCTCAATTCTTAACACATGCTAAACAGTCATCACATGGGAGCTATCAGAAATCTAGTCAGGAGAAAAAATTATTCGAGTCATGAAGGGAGTTGCTGTGTTACTACTGATAAGCACAAGTATTGGGGCTGACACCCAATGGGGTCCCTATGAACTGGGCACCTCCAGTTTATTTCCATGAGGCTCATAGCTCAGAAGGGATATGGGTGACAGGTGGCAAACAGGCCACATGTCTGTCCTCCTTCCAAGCTCAGCACCTGTGTCAGTCTTGGTTTCCAAGGTTTGAGTCCCTTTAAAGAGGTAGCTAGGATTATTGAAGGACTACTCGTGGTCTCGAGTTGAGTCTATTGATGCAGGGGCCACACATTCCTGGTTACCATCTGATTTTCTACACACGTGTTCTCTAAGTAGCAAATTTCCCCCTTTCTGCTGCCCTGTCACCCACCAGAGCTTCACTAACTCAATACCTCTCATACATCTTTCAGCTTCAACTTTAAGTGCTCTCAAATTCATTTAAGTAACCTGCAGCTCAGAATCAGACCACGGCTTAGCCTCCTCTAATCACACCAAGCCAGGCCCTGTTACATGGCCTCAGCAGTCCCTGGGTCATGTGCCCACCCTGTCCAGTTGTGGCAAGTGTCATTACATGCCCTGGGTGCCCTAAGTACACTCAGGATTGGCTCAGGGCAGGTTTGAGCTCTAGGGAGCACTTAGGTGAGTATTGCTTGCAGGATCACACATCGAGTATGAGCATAAATCCTCTGAGGGCCACACAGCAAGGACAAAAGCTTGGATCTGCTTCCTAGCCCCTTCTACTGGGAAGAACAAAGGTGACTGCGCACCAAGTTTCGTGATCTTGACTCCCACCATCCCCAACGTATGGGTCAGTGACCAGTGGTCTTAGGCTAAGCTGAAGCCTCAAGGTTGCCATTTGGTAGAAGCCTTGTACAAGCCAAGTTCCAGCCAGTACATATAGTTTACCCCAAGTCACAGGATCATCCCTGCTCTTAAGGAACTCAGTCCAGAGAGGGAGAAGGGTGTTAGAGACAGGAGCCAAGTTGGCCAGTAGCAGACATGGGATCCCAATGCTTACCCTTCACCTTTTCCATTGTTAGCCATGGCCAAGGTGGGGACAGCCTCTGGCCAAGTACAGCTTTGCTTTATGCACATGTGTAGCTGACAAGTGCAACTAAGTTCAAGCCCCGATTCAACCCTTGCTCCATGGGAGAGAATGAATGAAGAAATGGCCCTATCTCCCATCCCTGGGTGGACATTCTACAAGGCATTTATTTACTTTTCACAGGTGACCCCAGAGGCTCATAAAAGCCACCTTAACCTGTTTCCTTTATCTTTTTTATTTCTAGCCACTCCCGCTTATGCCTCCCAAGATGACCTCAACAAGCTACCTGCCTGTCCTGAGAGCTTGTCTCAGGCTTTCCTTTCTGAGGGAGCCAAAGTTAAAACACAGCTCAATGGGGGTACCCACGGTACCAATATGACAAGCCTTATAGGAGCCACAATGCGAGTCAATGACTCCGCATAACAGGAACGCTTCTCATAGCTTGGGAGGTTACAGGTGGCCTCCTACATGAGCAGACTAACCAGAAAGAAGGGCATTTTACAGTGGGTGAATGAGAGCACATTCAAGAATAGGCTACACCTCCTCCCACAGAGAGGAGATCAAGCTTATTGGCATTGGGAATGGGGAGAGAGATCTAAGATTAGGACCAAATCACAGTCCTGCTGCATCAGAGAGCTTGGGGTGGGGGGCGGACATTAGAAAAAAGACAATTCATCCCAGAGGAATAAATATTCCTCTAATTGTGGAACTATATTGTAAGCCATCTCTTTAGATGATCCCAACCAACTCATGCTCTCAGCCTACTTTCACAATAAAAACAAAGTTCCTAGGGTGTAACATCCAGCCTCCCTTAACCTCAGCGTCATCTTTTGTAAACTAAGGGCTGGTACTTCCTTTAGAAGACTTACTCCTTTTTATTTTTTATTTTTTAAGTTTTATTGTGAAAAACTTATTAGTTTCAGGTGTACAATGCAGTGCAATATGTTTTTAACCCCTCAAAGTGACAATTTGCTATTTTGTGGGGTGTCAGATGGTCACATGTCTTGTTAGGGAGACCACTTCGTGGATGGAGTAGAGGCTTGATCACTGAACTATACACCTGAAGCTGATAGAATATTGTACTTGCTCATTTTTGAAATTAAGGACCTTGGCAGAAGCCCATGACCCATGCCCATCACAGGCACCTCCCAGCCATCCAACCTCGGCTGCATCCTTGGTGGGGGAGGCAAGCCCTTTCTCATCAACCCAAACCTGGTCAAGCCTTCTGGGGCCGACATGGCTCCAAATGTCCTTCAAAGCTTGAGCTAAGGACTGTCCACACTAACCACCCCTCTTCCACCTCACATTCCCATAGTGCAGCACAGGCAGCTCAAGGCCCTCTTTAAGGGGATCCAGTTGGAGGAAAGTCCAGTTGTCAGTCACTGGGAGATGGACAGGTAAGGTGTGGTAAGCCCTCACCCATCAGATAGAGGCAATGAGCTGGGTGAACACCCACAACGTAGATTAAGTCCTGGATAGAACCCACGGGGCAACTGCGGCACTGCACCACATCTGTATATTTACAACACATACAAGTGTTGCCACTGCCTTTTTTGAAGGACCTAATTCAAAGGCTATACTATGTAGTTTGGCAATGGGAGGTGGGTAGAGAAATGAAGTAAGGCAGGACAGAAGAGAATCACCTGGGAGACCCAATGATCCTTGAGTAGGGTTAGAAGAACTTGACTTCAGATGCAAGTAGTTAAGTCATCAAGCCTTAATTCGTTTGTAAAGATCTCATGTGAGGACAAATGTAATGCCGCAACAGCAGCTGGGCCTCACGAGCATGCAATAAGCCTCACACGTGACGTTAGTTAAGCAGAACCCACAGGGCGAGAGGCACGATTCTACTCCCAGGTGCCTTGGCTTAGTCACGAGAGCTTACGGGGGAAAAGCTGTGCAAAGGGTAGCCACACAAAATAGAGAAGTCTGGTCCTTTTCAGGGGTGTTGCTAAAGAAAAGCTAGCTTGGGAAGTGAGCTCCCAAGTTGGCATGAGCTTTCTTGATCTCTGGTCTACAGGGATATCGGGGAGAATGTGTAACTGAGGAGGTCTGAGCCACCAGATGCTGCCTTTTCCTCCCCATTACACACGAGTGAGTTCAGGAGAGATCACGACAGTGGAGATGCCTGGGGCCCCTGGGCTGAGCTCTCTCCACTTGCATCTGCCTGGAAAGGATAGAGAAGCCAGCCACCTTCAGATTTGAGGCTCAACTCTTCAGCTTTTCCTAACCCCACCTTATTTTAATAGACTTGATCATTTGAATGATATATCCATTTAATTGGCATTACCCCAGGATGAGGTGCTATGTCCCCAACAGTGGGGAAACAGAAGCACAAAGAGGTTAAGTAACTTGCCCAAGGTCCACAGAAGAAAGCAGGGCTAAGATCCCAGCTCGGGCAGCCTGGCTTCAGAACCCTGGCATTTAATCACATCCCATGTTTCACAGACTCAGTGAGAATTCAGGGGGGTTGCAGCCATACCCCATGCACCCGTCTCTGGCCTTGCCCATGTCAGAGGTGGCTTACCTCCGTTATAACAGTAACTTGGGAGAAAAGGAGACAAGCCTATAAAAATGGAGCATTGGGAGGTTGCAGCAACCACTCAACCCTCTTCTCCCGTCAAGGAAAAAATATCCGACTAGCTTTTCGCCCATGCCAGGATCTGCTCTTGGCTGTCAGGAGTTGCGCTGCAGTTAGCCTTCCTCCTTATCTCCTCCCACATGGCAGCAGATCTACTTGGAGCCCAGGGCCTTTCAGAGGCTCTAGAGCAGCCAGCAAAGTGCCCTGTTCAGTTGGGACGGAGGAAACCCAACCCCACAGGAGGAGCGAGGTCAGAAAGTTGGGTTGCCTGCAGGGTCACAGAGCATGCTCCCTTTTTCCCGAGGGCCCAGATAATAGAGACCCCCATCCTTGTAGTTAACGTGTCTTACAGGAAGGCCAAAGATCAGGTTTGGAGTCTCGCCCATGAGTAGCAACTTTATGAGAGAACTCAGAGGCAGAAGGGTAGGTAGCTTTTTGCTTCTTGACAGCTTTAAGGAAAGGGAAGAACAGGCGTGGGCTGAGTGAGCTCCCAGAGAGACTGCCCAACTCCCTTTTCTCTTCCAATTGCCCTCTTTAGCCCTCAGCAGCCTCTTCCTCCCCGACCCCCCGGAAAAGAGGCAAGGCTTGCTAGGTACTTCAGCCTAAGGAGGCTTCCCCATAGGAAGAAAGGTCCCCCCCAACAGTTCTAGGCCCCCAGATTTCAAACGTCCTTCTCATTTTGGACTCGAGGCAACTTCACACTGCTGCTCTTTCTGCCTCCCCAGGTTAGAAAACATTGAGACTACTTGTGGATTTGCCTAAAACCTGGGAAACCTCTAGCACCTAAGCAGCCCTCCAAAAAAACATAAGGCAGTCTTGGTTTAGAATAAAAAAAGCAAGCACCTTCCAACCCCTCTCCCCAAAAAGGGCATCAGACTCAGGAGAAAAGACTAGAGGAGGGGCCGAGGGGGTCCTTTTAACATGGTCCGTGGTACTGTCCTTGCTGCCCATTGGATGGCTGCTTTCCACCCAAATGCCTTTCACCTGGGCCCACCCGGAACAGCTCCTGGAGATATTTAGTTCCAGGTGCTGCTTATAAGAAGAGTGATCATCAGCCCCTCCTGTGTAGATCTGCTATCTTGGCGTAATTATTAATAGTACCGCTTTCCACTGTCAAATGTATCCCTGTTTTGGCTCTAAGGAGCCCACCCTATTTATAAAGCACAGGTGTGTGTCCTTCCACACCTGACCTGAGCCTGGCAGAAAGACTCTCCCACCAGGAGGTCAGCATCAAGGACAAACCCATTTGCAGGTGCAGAAGGAGGTGTCACGAGAGCATCTTGGGGTTGCTTTAACTCTCGTGAATAAGCCACAGCTGGGACTTGGGCTTTCCAAAGTCTGGCCTGAGTCTGCGTAACATAACCAGCCTGTCTTATGCTCTGGCCTCTTCCTGGCCATCCCCTCCCTACTCCTGTTATCACTCTCCAGCAGCCTGGATACTAGTCATAGTCAGTTCTTTTAACTTAGGATGGTCTTGATAGTCAGATATGGGTTTTTTATCTGTGGCTTTATTTAAATCTTAAATTGTTTGTACTTGAATCCACCATACCCTGGGGCCAAATTCCCTCTCTGCCACTGACTAGCTATGAAGTCTGGGTAAGTTAATTCTCCTTTCCTTGCCTCAGTTTCCCCATCTGCAAACGGGGTCATCCTCAAAACCCAGGGATGTTATACAGATTAGATGAGTTAATGACCCCGTAAGCCTTTAGAACAGTGCATGGAATACAATCAGCGCTATAAAAAACAGGACGGAGGAGAGGATCTGAACTGCTATTTATAAGTTCCCCCCAATGAACTGGCTGGCTTATTGAGTGGTCTAATTCACTTCCAGCACACACGTTGGAGAAATTCCTATTACATCCCCACTTTACAGAAAATGAAAAGTTAGAGATCAAGGGAGGTACATGAGACCACCTGACAAGAAAGTGGCAGGTTTGGGTTTGAACTTGGGTCTAGCTGGTTCCAAATTCCATACCTCCTCTGGCTGCACCACTGAGCGTGTATTTTATGTATGCTCAACTTAAAACTCTCAGGCTGCAATGGCATCTCCTAGTTCCGGCACACAGGAATTTGCTGAAGTCCAACTTTCCCTATTTATAACCCTCCTGATTGCGCACACTTTGATCACAACGCCCCCTTGGCCATCCTATTTCTAGACTGAAGAGGCTGCGCGATATAGTCAATGGGCCTTCTGTGTATGCACTTCTTCCTGACGCTGTTCCAGATGCTTTTCAGAAGGACGCAGGGCAGAAAATCATAAAAAGTGATCATTTCATTGCTCTTATTGTTAATAATAAGCAGCTTCAACCAGCCCTGGGGAAATGTAAAGCCTCGTGGGATACACAATCATTATAACAAGGGAGCCACTACAATGGCAGCTCCATGATGGCTGTGTCCCTGGTGCCTAGAACAGTGCCTGGCACATAGTAGGTGCTCAGCAAATGCTTCTGCAATGACAACGAGTGTACGGCTGAATGAATGAATGAATGAGCAGAGAATACAGGAAAGGATGAAGAGGAAGGGGTAAGAACAAGAGCTTTGACATCAGACAGGGAGGACTGCCATGGGACTGAACTCTAGCTCCATCCTGATTTTCCCAAGACCATCCCAGCTTTAACCCTGAAAATCCTGCATTCCAGGAAAACACTCAGTCTGGATAAAACAGGACAGTTGATCACCTTATCCATCAATCACTAGATGCATGACCTTGTGCAAGTCCCTCGACTTCTCTGAGCTTCAGTTTCCTTGGCTGTAAAGGGGTAACAGTATTATTGCATCATAGGGTCACTGTGAAGATTCAATGGGATAATACGCGTTGAGTACTTACCATGGTGGATAGCACATAGTCAGTCCTAATTAGTGGTAGCGTTTACTGTTCCCATGACTTTGACCTCTGGGCCTTAAAAATGCATTCTGCTTCTTGATCTCTGCTCCTGACCTTGCTTAAATTCGGATCCTTGGCTTTATGGCAGAGGGGAGAAGGCGGGCCACATAAGAGCCCAAACCATGGTGCCTCTTGACGTTTTCCCCTGCAGAGAAGTGGTCTCACCTCGACTCCCCCTCGTCTGCTTTTTTAGCAATCATATCTGGCCGCTCCGTGCTGATTTCCAACAGATGTTCCTCTAATGAACCACACTGTAATCTCAGAGCCTTAATATAGTGCCGGGGTGTGATAAGTTCGAAACGGCTGTCATCGTTGCCCGCAAGGACGGTCTGGCCATTGTTTGGGCCTGTCTTCCTCTGATTGTCCTGTGAAGGGGAATTTCTCTGCTTCCACCACCTCTTCACCCCCTGCACACACTCCCCCTTCCCAGAGCCCCAGCTCCTGCCCAAATTAAAAGTCGACCCCAGAACCTTCTAGAAAGCACTCAGTGCACCGTGATGAGGGGGGTTGACAGAGAGAGAGGAGATTGGGGGGGGTGGGTTCAACAGAGGCCTGAAATCAATATTTTCAGGCTACAAATAAGCAGATTCACTGAGTCTTAGTGGGAAGCAGGCTCCTGGGGGACCTGGGGCAGATGTTCCCTGAGTAGGAGGTATCGGGGGTCCGGGGCAGGAAGCAACTGGAATAATGCAGCTGGCGGCTCAGCGGGGAGCATCCATTTACAAATATCAGACCTTATGTTCTAGCAGGGAGAAGGCAAGGGTGGGGAGAGATTTCTATTGTAGCTCCAGCCTGGTCATGTCTTGGTGTGTCTAGATGATGTCGAGCCCCAGTTTGTTCAGGTCAAGCAGCTTTACTGAGGGTTTTAAGTGCCCGGCACTGGGCCAGGCACATAAAGTTCCGGGAAACCCAGACCTGGGCCTGAGGGCATTACAACAAAACAGCTCATTGATAGAGAACCAAAAACCCCACCCGCTGGCTGAGGACTGTCTGATATTTGGGATTGCATCAACTAATAGCAACAGGCTGGATGCTATTTCTCAGAATACAGGAATTCTGCCAATAATAATAATAATAATAATAATAATAAAAAATCGATATTAAATGGCAGCAAACATTTCTGAGTTCTTACCAAGGTTCAGGCACTGGGCTGTTTTAGGCATATCATCCATTTAATTCTCACAACTTCTTCATGGGGTAATGCTTAACATCTCCACTTTATAGTTAACGAAGGCCCAGAGACATTAAGTCACCTGACCAAGACCACACAGCCAGCTAGTGGCCGAGGCAGGATTTGAACCTGGAGAACTGACACCAAAACCTAATTTTACTAACCCTACTAATGTATACATCCAGATGCTGGCTATTCAAAATTTCTGGTTGTTAACATACCAGGGGGGAAAAAAGACATTTATTTCCTTATAATACACTTAAAGAAAATCTATTTAACACCATAGTTAATAAAAGAATGGGGCTGGGTTTTTCATCATGTAATCAGAGCAACATAGAGAATTCAAAGAATCTGCTGCATAGAGATTTCTCATTTTATAGGAATTAACCTATGATCCGTGGTCTTTCTCCCTACAATAAGTCCTTCAATCCTCCGATATTCACTTGGGGGAAATTTAATCCACATAGAATTCACACTGTTCAGCAGCCATTCCTATAGAAAAGACCTTAAAATTATTACTGTATGGAAATATCATTGCTATCCACAATATTTGAGGGGGATGAGAGAAAAGTTAAAAACCAAATGCAGCAATAAGGAGAAAGAACATAAATAACCCTCACCCCATATCTTCAATGAACCAGCTGAGGGGTCTGCAATTTTTTTCTGCAAAGGCCCAGGTGGTAAATATTTTATGCTTGGCTGGCCATACAGTCTGTGTTGTGACTATTCAGTCCTGACACTGCAGCAAGAAACCAACCGTAAATAGTATGTAAACGAATTAGAATGATTGTGTTCCAATAAAACTTTATTCACAAAAACAGACTTGAGGCCTCCATACAGCTTGGAGGATTTGACCCTGGTGACCTTACTTGGCAATATGTCGGTAAGCTTTTTCCAAATTTAAGAATAACATCCTAATAAAGAATCCTAATAAATAACATTAATTGAAAGCTCTTTACGTACCAGTTTCCTTTTATGTGCTCAACCACTAAACACTCACACAAACTTTATGATATGGCTGCTGTCATTGTCACCTCCAGCTCTAGAATGGTACTTGCCACACAGGAGCAGCTCACTCCATCCTAGTTGAATGAATAAATTCTCATTTTAGGATTGAGGGAATAGAGGCTCAAAATGTTGAGTGATTTGCTCCAAGTGTTTAAGCCCATACTAAGTGCCCAATAAATGTCAGCCCCAAAACAGCAACAAAGTTTGAAGCCTGACCAGTCTGATTCTAGAACCTGCTGATCACTTTCATGTGAAGAACTTGGTCCCACTGAAACCTTCTTCTCCCAGAACTGCCAGAGTTATTACACCCTAGCCTTGGATTTACCAGTCTGACTTCTCAAGACTCCCTGCTCCTTTGTCTTTGCAGAACCACTTAGCTCTCCCAATCTTTCTTGATTCCTTCTTCCTCCATGAATCTCAGCATCATCTGTGCAGTCAGCCACCACTGGCTCTTCAAAAACCCCACCCTTAGGTGGTCTAAGGAAACTTCCAAGAGGAGATGAGAAATAAACCTAAGAAGCTGCACAGGCAGGCAGAACAGGGAACAGTATAGGGAGAGATGGTAAAGGGCAGAGGCTGAGCTCTCCAACTCAGGACTCTGTCTACACTGGACCAAAACCCAACTCTGTCACCTTCTAGCTGTGGAAACTTGGACACATCAGTTTCCTTATCTGTGCAATGGGGACAATAATGCACTTACCACCCAGGTAGAATATAATGAGAAAATCCAAATAGAGCAACTGGCACATAGCAAGGGATCAATCAATGTGTTGTGTTATTGGTTTGTGAAGCCAAACTGTGTGTTGCAGAAAAGCAAGTAGACCTTTGTGACTCAGGTGTGTGTGGGGTGTGTTGGGGGGCAATGGGTTTAGAAGGGTTAAAGCGAAGCTAACCTAAAGGTAGCCTGAAAGCTGTGATTCTCAGATGTGCATTTTCCTAGGCCCCTCAAATGTTCTATTCAGTAGATATGATTGGGGCCCAATCTGCATTTTCAACATGTCCTAGTGCATGAATAAGTCTGATATGTCCACAGAACGTACTGTGGACAGTAAGCCAGGGCACCTGGACTTGCCCATGTAAAGGCATTGAATGGCTGTCATCAGGAAATGACAAGATAAACACCATTTTTAGATGACAAGTCTAGCAGAGGTGTGAAGATAGATTGGGACGAGAGAGGATAATTAAGAGGCTCTTATAATAGTCCAAGCATGAATCACCAGTTTTAATATCTCCCTGTCAGGTGTCTCAGCTGTTGTGAGACAGGTCTCTGGGGATCTGATGCCATGAGGACAGACAGGGGACCATGAGGCTCTGTTTCCCCAATGCCTCTCCTGTATTCTTGAGCAATTTTGATTGACATTAACCATGACAGCAGTGTCCATCTATAAAGCATTCTCTCTGTGTCTGGACCCACATGCTGTATGTATATCATCCTGTTTAATCCTCCCAGCAGCCCTGCAAGGTATTCTCCCAAGAGGCTCAGAGAAGTGAAGTCACTTGTTCAGTCACATAGATAGAAAGAGACAGAGCTGAGCCTTGTGCTGTCTGAACTCAAAGACTGTAAGCCTAACTACCCTTCCAAATATTTCCTCCAATTCATATACTACCCATCCTTTAAGGTAAACTCTGTAATGATTCCTGAAATTTTCATTGATTTCTCTTTTCAGTCAGGTAATCATCCACTGTAGGTGTTCCTGCGCCACACAGCGCTTCTCCACACAGTGACTCAGCGACCCAGGCTCTTTCCCTTTTGTTGCTCTGCCTTCCCTCTGGAACTCTGTTTTATTTAAAGAGCTGGCAGAAGAAAACTAAACAGGGTAGAAGGGCCATACTTGCTTCTTAAAAGCCTGGACCAAGTATTTGCTTTCATATTTCCACTCACATACTATTGGCTAGAAATCAGTCATGTGACACATGCATGCAAGGGAGTCTGGGAAATGTAGTCTAGGAGGAGAGCTACACAAAGAAGAGGAAATGGATTTTTGGTGAATGGATAGGAAACTCTGTCACTTAGCACATAATGAGTGTTTCAAAAATAAGTGTTAGGGCCCGCCGAGTGGCACATTGGTTAAGAGCTGGTTTTGGGATGCCAGCGACCCCGGTTCGGATCCCACATATGAGGGCCAATGACACTGCCCTCTACAGCTAACAACAACTCCACCTGGAGCTGGGCTGTGCGAGCCCCGGCGACGGTGTAGGCTGCAGCCCCTGCTGCAGTGGCTGCCATAGGCTACAGTGAGTGGCCGGCAGCCAGCGTGAGCTGCCAATAGCCGTGGTGAGTGACCATCCAGAGGCCGACGACCGATCTGCCTCACCCGGGAAGAGTGCAATGACGATACCAATATGGGCCAGTGAAGCAACGTCCTCTGCAACTAGACTGAAGAACAAAAAGACAGCAACGTGTCTGTTCCCCTTCCCCGATTCCTCAACGCTGTTCCCCTCCCCCAATTCCCCAATAAAAATCTATAAAAAAAATAAAAAAATAACTGTTAATTATTAATAATAATAGTAGCAAAGTAGGGCAGTGTGGTGGTTAAGAATCAGATCCAGTTTTAAGTTCTGTCCCAACTACTTATAGTTCTGTGTTGCTGGGTATGTTGATTAAACTCTATACACTTTTTTTTTTTCATTTCTAAAATGGGGATAAAAACACCAACCTGGAAAGATCGATGTCAAGATTCATTGTGTATAGCTAAGTGCTTTATGAAAAGAATGCTCAAGTGGAAGCAATGGTGAGCCTGCCATGTATCACCAGGCTTTGCACAACTTTAGTCCACACAGCTACCCTGTCAGATGGTCATTAATCTCCTTGATATACAGGTTAAGAAAACACAAATTTTTAGCTGGAACAGTTTCAGAGTTTATTCTGAATCTGCCAACTTCTCTGTACCACTATTGCCACCGTTCTTGGTTATGTGAGATCATCACTCTTCATTCTGTTCCAGCCTCAGGGCCTTTGCACTTGCCATTCTCTCTACTAGAACACTCCATCGTCCCCAGATCCTTGCATGGTTGGCTCTTTCTTATTGTTTAGGTCTTTGTTTAAATGTCACCATCTCAGTGACATCTTTACTGGCTACCTAAAGTAGGTTCTTTCTCCCCTATTTCTGCCTATCTTATTTTATTTCCCATATAACAGTTATTACTCTTTATCTTGTTGATTGATTTTATTATCTGTCTTCTCCTCCACTAATCTCCCTGAGAACAGGAATCTGTCTATCTAATTCTCTACTGTGTTTCTGCTCCGTGGCATATAGTAGGCACTCAATATTTATTCAATGATTCCTTATGAAACTTAGACTCAGAGTGGTTAAGTCACTTACCTAAGGTTACACAGCTATGTGGCAAAGCCAGGGTTTGTACCTAGGTCTGTCTTATTACAAGACTCGTGGTCTTTCCATTATTCAAAGTCACCTACCTGGTATAACAGTGTAAGTTTTGCTAGCAGATGCATGATTGTAGCCCTGACTCTGCTGTCAGGGAGGGAAGGTGCATTTCCTGGATCATCCTAAAACAGGTTGGGATGTCCTGTATATTCAGAGGCCATGTGGCTTTTCCTTGTTACAGACACCTCCCACTTGCCAGGCATAAACGAGGGCCAAGAATCCTCCGCTTTTAAATGGCCTTGGCGTCTGGCCCATAGTAACAAGGGAAGAAGCGGAGGGATCATGCTTTGAAATCAGAGTGGCTAGAATTTGGGCGCTGGAATGGAGAGAGAGAGAGAGAGAGAAGATGCTAAGGAGTTTTAAACTGCAAAAGTCTAGAAAGCTCTAAGGAGGGTTCTTTGGCTTTGCTGGACCCAAGTTCCAATTGGCCACATCAGTGGAGGTATCAAGGGCCCAAGCAACCTATGAGCATCCTTGCCCTGAAAGATAGGATAGGATGATGGGGTGCATCTCATGCAAGGACATCCGGGGAGCTCTGGGTATCTTGGGTATGCTGTATATTTTCACTTTGCTTCTCTAGGACATTCTCCACCCATATCTACACTGCTCTGAGCCAGGAAGGCTGACCCATATGCACTTCACTACCTGGGGCTCCTGGCTTTCTGGCTTTCAGTTGGGCTTGACCAATGTGGGGCACCAGCAGGGCATCAGAGGGCAGGAGGAGAGAGAGGTGCCAGGAAAACATGTCTCTCCAATAAGGAAATTCATTCATTTGCCACATTTCAGGGAGCAGAGAAGCAACTGTTCACCCATGTTGGGGACTTGAGTTTCCTCTTGATTTGAGCAAAAGCCAATTGCCTGTGTGCTGTCAGGAGGGGGCTGCCTGAGGCTTCTGCCCTGCTGTGGCAGAGGAGGCACACTCCTGGGTCCTGTGTCCTTCATGTCCTCAAGATAGAAGACAAAGCACTGGCATTTCTGCTGAGATTCACCCCTTCCATGAGAGACATTTTGCTCTGCTCTTGGAAAACAGGAAGAGCTATGCTCTTGAAGAGCAACTTTAATATTGCAGCTCTCTCTCAGTGGCAAGTGCTTGGACCTCAAAGGGTGTATCATTGAACCTTGCTCTTGCCTTTTTTCCTATTCTTACTTCCAATTTACCACCTCTTCACTTATTGTTTCATATTATCTCACTGTATCACACGTGGAATTCTAGAATGCAAAAATTCATACCTACAGTTTTTTGTTTTAGCTGAGCCATCCTGCCACCTGTTGGCAGCTCAGCGGCAGCTCAGCTCGGGCCAGGAATCGAACTGGCTCTGTTGCTCAGAGCTCAGCTCTCACTCTTGAGTGAGGTCTTAACCAACTGAACCACTCGGCCGGCCCGACACCTACTTTGATAGTGCTTGGACCAATGTACATCCCCATTGGGCATTTGGGAATATCACTAAAATTAAAAATGCATATACATAACCTTGAACTCAGCAATTGCACAATCAAGTCTTATCTTGTAGATTTACTTGCACACACATGAAGTGATAGGTATCAGGGATTAGAGGTGACCCAATTCCATCAATGGGTGACTCATACATCTGTAAGTGGAATACTATACTGCTATAAAAAGGAACTAGGAAGTTCCTCTACTCGTGTATACCGACAAGGGAAGATATCCAAGGTACTTTAAGTGGAAAAAGTAGCATGCAGGAGAATGTGTAAAATTTACTACTTTTGTGTGAAAGGGGGTGAAATGAGACTTTATATGTATATTTACTTGTACACGCATATAGAAACTTTGGAAGAATATATAAGAAACTAAGAACAAAGACTACATATGGGGGGTGAAGGTAGGAATTGAGCAGACAAATGGTAAGAATGGCAGGTAACATTTTACTCTATTTTCTGGAATATGAACAATACAACTTACATTTTAAAAAAAGATATAAATGAAAGAGAGTGAGAGAGAAGAAAAGGGAGAGGGGAGGGAGAGAAAACTCGGACTTTGGTTCTCTCTAGCCAGGTAACCTTGCACAAGTTGCCTGTTTCATTGCAAGGACCACAAGAAAATCGAACTGCAAAAAAATATAAGCCTCTGAAAATATTTTTGGAACAAAGTCAAGGTGAATAGAGAAAAGGGAAGAGATGGGCAAAAGAGTAAGATTTTTTTTGAATGGTGTTCAATGAAATTAGAATCATACAGCCACAGAAATCTAAATTTGATTTTAGTTTTAATTGGAAAAAGAATTCTGAATGATATACCAAATCACAGTGGCAGTTGCTATGTTAAGAACATGGACTGGACTTTCCAATTCTACCTCCATTTTATTTTATTACTTTTTTAAAATTTATTTATTTATTTATTTATTTATTTATTTATTTATTTATTTATATTGGGGAACAGCCATGGTCATTGGATTGGTTACGTATTGCTTTCATGCTACAATGGCATAGTTGACCCTTTAAAGAAGGGTGCATCTCACAGTGGCCCATGCAGGGATTGAACTGGCAACCTTGGTGTTATCGGCCCCACACCCTAACCAACTAAACTAACTGATAACCTGCCTCTACCTCCCTTTTATAGGTTTTTTTGTGTGATTTGGGGGAAATGGATTATACCTCTGGTTAACAAAATTCCCCCATCCATGAGATGGGAAGAAAATTTTCCAAAAAAGTGTTTTATTCTAGGCAAGGGTTCTTGCAGTGCTCTAATGATAATTCCAGTCATTTTCACACTACACCATAAGCAATCAGCTTGCTCATTCCTTTGAAACCCAATACATTCTTTATAAGCTCAGAAAAGCATAAAGGTATAAAGCCAAAATCAAGTATAATCAGCTTTTACATACAGATACTCTTTAACATTGTAGTGTATAGAAATTCCATAACCTCCCTATGTGATAACACTTTTTTAAAAAAATTACAATCCAATTCTATTCTAAAACCTGTCTTTGTAATTTTTTAGCAATATGTCACTAAAATGTGTTGGTCATTATTCTTCTATAACATGCTTTTAAATAACTGCTTTATCTTCATCTGATCAAGGCACCATGATTTAGCCATCCCTCTACTTAGACATTAGTTATTGGGTTGTCGGAAAAGTCATGTATTCTTTCTGTTTTTCATTGAAAATGCGTCATGACTTTTCCAACAGCCCAATATTTCCCTTTGCGCCATTATAGGTAATGCTGCCATGACTGTCTTTCACATACAAGCTGCACACATCCTTGGTCATTTCCTTAGGATAAACTCAAGGCGGTCAAATTTCTTGGTCAGATACAATTTTTTTTTGGCTCTTGCTGTAACAGGGCAAATCACAACTTTCAGAAAGCTTATACGAACTTAATTGCTTCACAATGGCCTTTCCAAGAAATCATTAGGGCCCCCTGTTCTGCTTTGGTTCACCAAATGAGCAGAGAATTCATCTTCCCTAATTGGAAAAGATGTGCTGAGGAGCCTAGCCTGGCAGTGGTCACTAGCAACCCCCTTGATCTGCTCCTGGGAATGTCCAAACAAATTTGCCTCCTTCCCTCTGAAAGCACTTGGAATTCAGTTGTCCAATGAGCTCCCTTGTGTCCAGCCATGGATGCCCCTTCTGGACCTGAAGGATTCTGGGATGCCTTTGGAGCCAGGGCGCTTGAACTCCTAAGTTGGGGAGTGGCATATAGACTGCCCCTGATCACACAGCCCCCAGCTGCCAGTGGCCCAACGCACCTAAAATGATAATACATTCAAATTAAACCTTACTGAATGAAGAATATCACGCCGAGGAGCCATACCAACATTTAAGAAATTACACATGTCACGTGTGTTTGGCTGGGCTCTGAGTCCATTTGGGCTGCTGTAACAACATGCCACTCACTGGGTAGCTTATAAAGAACAGAATTTTATTTCTCAGCATTTTGGAGGCTGGAAGTCTGAGGTCAGAGGGGCAGCATGGTGGGGTAAGGGTCTCGTCCAGGTCGCAGACTTCTCACTGCGCCCTCACATGGTGGTAGGGGCTAGGGAGCTCTCTGGGGTCTTTTTGATACGGTACGAATCCCACTCAGGAGGGCTCCAGCCTCCCAAAGGCCCTGCCTTCTCCTACTATCACACTGGGTGTTAGGATTTTGACTTGTGGATTTGAGAGGGGAGGGTACATTCAGACCATAGCAGCCTCCCAGGGGTGAAGGCTTACTTGGGGGATTTCTGTCCCAGTCAGTTACCGAGGCAGAATTCTCTAGAGGGAACCCAGTAAGAGGTCAGGGAAGCAGGGCTGGGTAGATTCAGAAGCCACTGGATCCTGGGGGCTTTCTTACAGTAAGCGGCTGAAATGCAAGGGCACGTCCATGTCTTTGCCTTAGAAGTCACACAAAATTCCTTCCAATGTCATCACAAGCCTGCTTAGATTCAAGGAGGGAGGACATAGACCCTGCCCTTGGGTGGGAGAGTCATAAAGTCACATTGTGAAAAGAGCATGTGGAATGGGATATATTTAGTGTGGCCGTATTTGGAAAATAGAATCTGCCACAAAATTGGACAATCCTGGTTTTTAACTAGACAGTTTCATTTGATGTTAATTCATATGCTATTTTAACATTTACGTTTGATTTGATTACTGTTTGGATTTATTAGTACCGTTTCTATTTTGAGCTTTTTATTTAAACTGCGTTTTTCTCTTTGCTTTTTTTTTTTCCTGCTTCTTTTCTGCCTTCTATTAAATGCCTTCATTGTATTTATTCACCCCTCCCCAACACCGTTTGGAAAGTCTGCATTATTTTACTCTCTTGGTAGTTAACTCTTACATTTTTAACACCCACATTTGACCGAAATCTAAAAATGTCAATCTTTCTACCTTCCCCACAAACTATACAAGAACCTTAAACATTCTAAACTTGTTTTATCCCCATTCCAATGCTCTATGTTATTATTGCCTAGTATCTTAATTGCACTTATTTTTAACCCCCATCAGCCATTTTTGTCTCTGCCTTTACAATCAATAATTGAGCAGTAGTTCAGTTTAACTTGTGTCCCCATCAAATACAGGCCTAGGCCCTGGCTGAGGATTCTAGATTTCACTTTCAGGAAGGCTGGCCATTTCTTTCCAGGGCCTCTGTCAACCCCTCCCCACTTCCTGCGCCCCTCATCAGAACAGCTCCTTTCCTGTGCTAGCCCCGCACCCACAAATCCAAGGGATAATTGTGGGCCAATATGGGAGAGGGGTCAGGAGTTAGGAAGTCTCAGGACAGCAGTTGTGATAGGGGTGTGCTTGAAACTCAGCAGTAATTGGGTGCCCCCAATGGTGAGGCAAGGTGCCTTCCAAATAAAGGCATAGAAAGCCATGGAAGTACCAAAGGGAGAACACTAGGCAAGGTCACCCAAGGACAATTAGGGGCAGAGTTGGGTTTCTGTCTGGCCTCTGTTCCTTAGCCCAGACCTCCTTTAACGTGACCCCAGATGGCCTCTGGACATACTAGGGCAGTTCCTAAGAACCGGGTTGTGCCCTTGCTCTGGGGACAAATAACCTCTGCACCTGGAAAACTCATACACAGCCTCAAATAAACATATTTCATGATGGAAGCAGGGAGATAGGCTATTGTCCAGTTTCCCCTCTTGGTTTCATCCAGCCCATCTCCACCCATCCTCAATACCCAGATCCTGTCTCTGGAGCCCTGATTCTGGAACATTCTACAACTCAGCCAGGTACTCATCCTTTGGACCTGCAGAAGAGTATATCAGAAAGGCTGCCGAGAACTGAAGGGCCCACCCTGAAGGGAGGCGCTTGACCACCCACACCTGAGTTCTCAGATTTCACCCCGATGCTCTTAATTAAAACTATATAACATACCTGTCAGAGGCCCTGTGTCAGCGCTCAACGCCTCCCAGACCTCCCAGACCTCCACCTTGGCTGCAGTCTATTACTTCTCAAGCTGGGCTGCCTCTCAGGGGTCAGTGGAATTGGGCAAAGAACAAATACGAGTTTTGGAGTCAGACAAACGTGAGTACAAATTCCAAATCTATGCCCTTGCCAGTTCAGTGTTTGGGGTCAAGTGATTTTATCTCTTGAGCCTCAGTTTTCTCACTTGTGAAATGGGGTAACAAGAAGACCTGCTTCAAAGGATCATCGGAAATATTGGGTTAGAAGTGTTTCAGTGTGGACAAGCCTTATGACCAATACCTGGCATGGGGTAGGCATTGAACAAG
This sequence comes from Aselliscus stoliczkanus, assembly GCA_033961575.1. NCBI lineage: Eukaryota > Metazoa > Chordata > Mammalia > Chiroptera > Hipposideridae > Aselliscus > Aselliscus stoliczkanus. The sequence goes on from CM066736.1 coordinate 9,169,019, forward strand.
CATGAGTCGGATGAATGAATGAATGAACTAATAAATGTTGTATCAAAGCCATCCCCAAAACATTTCTTCTGCTTTCCATCTTCTTTCCTACCCTCCTAATCCAAGCCAGAGAGACAGTGGTGCGGAAGGCTTCAGAGTGCAGGATCTGGGGTCAGGTTTGTCTTGGCCCTGCCACTTCCTAGGTGACTTTGACACCATTCTCCTTCTTGACATGGGTGGCAATAAAAGCAACAACGTCTTAGTTGGTTGTTGAGCATGACATGTGTTACCCTGGGTGAAACTCTTGGAAGAGCCAAAGTATTCATCTCAAAGTGCACATGTGAACGTGTCCTCTCTCTTCTTAAAACCTCAGTGGCTCCCTACGGCTCTTAACTTCTTAACATAGCCTGCAAGGTTTGGCCGCTGCAGACATCTCCAGCCACAACCTCAACTGGAATCACTCTCCTCTTTCCAGCCCCTGCCCTCTCCCCTCCACAGCTGGCTTCTGTTAAGTCCCTCTAACATGCTGTGCTCTCACGACCACAGGGATTTTGCACATGCTGTTGTTCTGCCTCTTTCCCTTGGCTTTTAATTCCAGTTCATACGCTGTTTTCCCCAGAGCAGCCTCCTATGGGGACAGACTCATTGAGGCTCCCTTGTTTCTTACACACACAGGACCACATACCTATTCTTCACCGCACTTGCAATTTGTGTGGCTTTACATCTGATGGGGTGATTGATGTTGGTCACCCCCGACATTACGGATGATGAGCTTCATGAGAACAAGTATCATGTCTCATTCACTGTCGGTGCCCCACCGTATCTCCTTACCCCTCCCGTCAGGCAGGCCCTACCTCCCATTGCTAGGCCCTGAATTATTTTTCACCTTAGGATTTTTAGGGTTTAGCGTTTAGGTTTCGGTATCTAAGGATTTCCCCTGGTACTAAAAATCTATGTCTGCCCAGGTGGAAGGCCAGAATGATGGGGAATTAACGAGGAGGTGCCTCAACCAATCAACAGTGGGAGTTGGTTTGTGCACACACCCAGCTGCCTCACCCCTTGGGTGGGATAACTCTGGTATGTATTCTGCATTGGTTCCCAGAATTTCCCCTATGGGATTAAGCTCCATTTGCCCACAGTGGTAACTAGTCTGATAATACACTCTTGATTATCTGCCTTCCTTTCGGTCTTACTTCCCCATTTCTATGCATGCTTCTATCACTTCCATATAAACTACTTGGACTTTAACCCTTGTCTCAAGAACCCTTGTGCTTGTACTTGACTTGTACTCATGTCCAGAGAACATTCATGGGTGGGCCCTTAGTTTGGGGGCCCAAACTAAGACATTATCATTTTCAGTGCCTAACATGAGACCAACAAACAGTAAGCAATCCATAGAAATTTCTTGAATGAATGACTGAATGTAAAGAAAGCGTCCAGTGATAACAGCTCCCTGGTCTCTGGCTGGGCTCAGAGAATCACTCAGGGCAGTTTACTGCCCCAATATGGGCCTCAGTTTCTCCATCTAATCATCACTGTTGGAGCTGGGGTTTGGGGGAGAGTTGACCAGAAGGACTTTAATGAAGTAGCTCTCACCAGGGGGGTGAATTCGATCCTACCCCACCCCAGAGTATTTGTCAATTTTGGTTGTTACAAATATGGGGAGGGAGCTGTGCTAATGGTATCTAGTGAGCAGAAGCCAGGGATGCTGCTAAACACCCTACAAAGCACAAGACAGCTCCCCACAACAAAGAATTATCCAGCCCAAAATATCAATAGTCCTGAGGTTTAAAAAACACACATTAACCTCTTTCCAGCTCTAAAAGTCTATGACTCGAATGTGGGATCAAAGTCCTCATATCCAAAGGGGTACACTTTCCTGATCCCTTTTTTGGGGGCACAACTACTGTAGTTCATCTATGCACAGATGAACATATCTTACATCTTTTTATTTCTGAAATCAGGGTGTATCTTACAATCATAGCTTCGTTGGCAGAAGCCATATTTCTTTTTGTCTTTGGCTAACAAAGTGACAGTGACTTTTATCTTAGATTTGACAGCTTGTGGCATGGTTTCCTCACCTGGATTTATAGTACATTGGAAACTAGAGCATGCTGGGCTATTCCAGAGACCTTGAGACTGTATCTAAGTCTTGTCGATAAGAACCTACTCTCTACTAGCCCATTTTCCCACTGGGATGTGTTCTCTTAACATGTAAAATTATCAGCTTAAAAAAAAACACCCACAAAAAACGTGTTCTAACCTGAATCTTTATTTTTGTCTCTGCACACCCACAAGCATAACTAGTTTTCATTTACACCTTTAACATTCTTACTCTCAAGGCACTATCCTGTAGGTGCCCCCAAATCTTCGAACTCTGAGACTCCACAGTCTGTCACAACGTTAATGACATTCAGGCACTTCCTATAAAGCCCAACACTTCCAGTGACCTCTATAGTACTGAGGCACTGCTCCTCTGAGCTGGGCCTGTCTAGATCTCTCCAGTAGGGAAAACCCCATGAAACACTCTTATAGTAACCCAACCTAGGGTAGACCAGATGTCCATGCCCATTCTCTTCAGCAGTCACTGTAACTCTACTTTTCTTAAAGTTCATGGTCACCTGGAGGATCATTAAATTCAACCTTTTGGTGCCAGGAAAGGGGCCTTTTCATTATGTATCCTTCATAATTCAGTGCATGTCCCAACATCTCTATGAAACCCCCAAGTTAACAGCCCCTCTCTGTTCCCCTAGTCCCTTGGGTTTACCTGGACCAGAGCACTCATCACAATAAATTGTAATTGTCTTTGACTTGCCTCACTCCCACTAGGCCAGTGTCCTCAAACCTGAGCCTGCATCAGACTCGAGGAGGTTTGTTAAAACACAGAATACTGAGCCCTTCCCCGACATACTTCTGATTTGATATCTTAGGGACTAGAATTTGCATTTTTATTTTAGATCCTGTTTGGACATTTCATTCAATTTATTGGACTGCTTTTTTAAAGAACTTCTGGGGGCAGCCAGTTAGCTCAGGTGGTTAGAGCACAGTGCTCATAACACCAGGGTTGCCAGTTCGATCCCCGCATGGGCCACTGTGAGCTGCACCCTCCACAACTAGACTGAAACAACTACTTGACTTGGAGCTGACAGATCCTGGAAAAACACAGTGATACCCAATAAAATCCTTTAAAAAGAAAAAGAGGAAGAAAAAGAAACTTGTTTCTCAAAAAAAAAAAATTCTGCATTACAAATATAATACAGAATGAAGAAAAACAGTTAAGTCTCACTTCAAGCAATCAGCATTCTAATAGCATAAGTAAAAATGGCGCTTTTAGTCATGGTGTGAAATTCTCATAAAATCTAAGGCAATTTTTCAATTATTCCTTGGGCATTTGCAAGTTGAAAAATGTATTATAAAAACCTCAAAGATGTTGCCACGTTTACTCAAGTGCTTCTGACACCATAAAAATAAGAGACAGAATAACATCACAGCTATAACCACTAGGACTCAAGAATCATCAAATGGTAGGATTGAAAAGAGCTGTCGGACTCATTTGTCCAAAATTTGTAAAATTCCTCCTGTTCCCCAATAAAATAATTCAGTCTTAACCATGCATAAGGAATTTTCGTTTCTAATAAGATCCCAGGTGAGGTGGAAGCTGCTTGTTCAGAGATCACACTTTGAGACCCACGGGCCTCATCCATGAATTCCTTTAATGTCAGAGATCTTGCTTTCTTAAAATTTCTAGATTCCTGGCCCATAGTAGGCAATTGACACATTTGCTAAATAAATTCAAACAGGTATTAACTGAATGCCCCTTCTGTGCTAGGAAAGGCATTAAACTTTATTAGAAAGAGGCATAAAAGGGGTGGCAACAGGTGCTTGAGATACGAACCCAGTCGAGCATCTAATATAAAGACAGCTTCCATGTTTTGCTCCTCACAGTCTATACTTGGCATTTTATACTTAGTTTCTCTTTTAATCCATCCCCACCAAACCCAGTGACATGTGCTTTATTATCTTTGTTTTGCACAAGATTTGGCAAAGACGTAGAAAGTCTCTAATTTTCAATTAGAATTTTCTTACCCCTGAGGTCCTTGGGTATGACAGCAGGCATTTCATCAAAACCATGTGTGAAATAGAAAAAAATTTTCTAAAGGTCCCATTTCACTGAAGGATTTGGGACAGGGATAAGATGTTTTGACATGTGCACACAAGTAAATTGGCAGGATTCTGCTTTTCCATATTGACGATCTCAAAATAATTTTGAGCACAAAACACAACACTTCGAGGGCATTGTGCCATTACAGTCCCAGAACTTCCTGGTAGTAAAATTCACTCTCCTGCAATTCTGGCTGTACTTGATTAAAATCACTTGCCTCAAATGGAATTCAAAGTTATCTTGGTCTGAACTCCAAGCCTGTGCTTTTAGCCACTTCTCTTTTAAGTAAAAAGGGACAAGGCTGGCATAGGGCTGGTTGACCAGTTAACTGAGCCAATTTTTTTTTTTTTAAATAAGGGAGCCTGGTGGATAGATGAAGTTAGAGGTCTTTCAAGCACCCTTGAAAATGCATGTGTAGCAAACATTGTTTACCCAACACCCATTGTCCCATCATTCTTGTTAAGAGGATAGCAATTTTGTTTAGGACAACCATAATTCTAGCCCCAATGGATGAAACATTCTTATTTTAGGCAAATCATTGCTAGCTTGTTTTGGCATGCCAGGTACTATCTGTCATGGTCTCCCTTGCAACTGGGAATTGCTATGTCACCCCCTTTGGGAAAGGATAAAAGACACAGCTTTTCAAGGGACATTTTCCCCTGCCCCATCATTCTTCCTCGTTGGGATACTAGTGTGATATCTGGAGCTGTGACAGCCACCTTGAGACCATGAGAGGAAAAGCATGAAGAATGAAAGAAAGCAGGGTAAGAATGGCTGAGACTAGGACTTTAACAATTTTTAAGCTGCCTTAGACTGTCTACCTCTGATCTGATTTTAGTTAACAATAAATATCCTTTTGGTTAAAGCCACTACTTATAGCCACAAACATTCCTACCTACCTGACGATAATCCCCGAGTCCACCCTTCTAACACATGCAGAGCTTTGTTCTCCTGCATAGAGAATACTTTGAAAGGTATTAAACTCATCCCACCAGTCTGTTTACTTTCTTTCGTAACCCAAGCTTTGATTGTCTGTGAGAAATCTAAGTTTCAAACAATGTATTTCCTATGTTTCTGCCATCACTGAGTATCTACTGAGTACTTTCTACATGCCAGACACTCCTCTGGGCATTGGGATAAGGCAAAGAACAAAAGAGACAAAGTGCCTTTTGTTAACAGAGCTTACATTCTCGAGGTAGGAGACAAAGAACAAAACAGAAATATGTCAGTTGGTGATTTGTGCTACAAAGAAGAGAGGAGGGAAAAGTAGACTTGAAAGAGAGGAGAAGGAAAGAAACTATCTGAAGGAAGGAATTCCAGCAGATGGAGAGAAGTAGCAAGTACAAAATCTTTGCTTGGTCTAGGTACAGCAAGGAGACAGCCAGGGTGTGAGCGATAGGGAGAGTGATGGGAGGTGAGTTTCCAGATGCAGCAAGGACTCGCAAGCCATGGTCAGGATAGGTCTGTAGTCTCAAAAGCCACATTCACAATCACCTCTGGTTCTTAGTTCCTCCTTCTATGGGACTCCTACTCTCACTTACATCTCATCCCTGCCCCACGTCTCTTTCCTTTCTTCCACTCCATGCCAACCCAACACAGTGCCTAACATATAATTGACACACACAAAAAAAGTTGAATGCATGAATGAACACCCTTGATTTATACAGGATCAACCAATGAATAGAAAATCACTCTCCATCCTGTGACTTTGGGCAAGTGACTTAACCTCTCACTGCTTCAGTTCCCTGACCTGTGAAATGGGGATAATTGCAGTATTCTCCCTTATATATTCTTTGTAAGAATTCAAGGAATATCATAATAAAGCTGTAGGTACCATTCTAAACGTCCACACCCTATGAAGTGGGTCATCTTATCATCCCCATTTTACAGACGATGAAACTGAGGCACAGAGTCATTTGTCCAAGGTCGCCCAACTACTAAGTGGTAGGATCAGAATTGCCAAGCTCTGGAGTGGCCTTACCCATAACTTCAGAAATGATGCATGTAAACGAAGAGCTTAGCAAACACTCGACCAATGGTAGCAGGGACTATGTTTGTGGTGGTGGTTGTTTGTGTACATTATTATGACTATTATGATTAGTATTGTGCCCAGCTGCCCCAAATAACTGATGCCTCTCCCACGGGATGGGGGAAATAGATACCATATTGGACCACAGAACAAAGAAAGCAGAAGGAATTCCGCCTGCCTTGTGAGATCTCTGTATACACCTCCCGTAGGGCCCAGCGTGGCTTGAGAGAAAGGGCCTGCAGAGGAGGCAAGTACCCTCACCTCCACCCCCAGCCTCACAAGCCAGGCTAACCGCACGCCCCCAGCTGAGGAATCACATAACCATGGCAGCTGTCCAGAGCAGAAGAGGCCCGCACCTGTTTGCAATGTAATTTAGCTATTATCAGCCTTCGCATCCAGCTGAAATTCAAAGACTACAGAATGGGGGATGACGGAGGGAGCAGCGTGAGGGGGGTTAGGCGGTTGGAGAGGTAAGATGATCAAATGTCCTAAATTGCTTGCACTTTAATGCCTTATATAAAAATTTCCTGTAATGCATGTTACCATAAATAAGGGATTGCTGAACAAGCCCTGAGCAAGATGGTTTTCTAGCTGAACTCTCCCGGAGGGAACGTTTGGAGCCAGCCTGGTTCTGTCCCACCTCTCAAATTATCTCGTTGTAAAAAGTCTGGCTCCCAAAGCCTACATTTACTGGGCTGAGTGCAGCTACATCGTGTTCTTTGCAGAGCAGCATTTAGGATTTACCACTTAGCAGAGGACCGATTCCCTTCCAGGCCCCATCTCGGCTTACAGAGATGTTGGGGGGCAGGGAGAGGGTCTCTTGACCCCCCCAGGATTCTCTCTATCCAGCCCACCCCATCCCAATCCAAATCAACCTGTCAGGGCTGGCAGAGACCGACAGCATAATCCCCAATCCTGGCCCCAAGGAACCCAGCCAGATATTGGGGTCACTGGGGCACACTTTGGCAGTTCTTAAGGGAAAGCTTGCAGGATGCACCTGGACAATTGGTCCCAGTTTCTCTTGAGGGAAAGATGGAAGAGGCAATTTCTTTGTTGATAAGATTCAGATTCAACTGGTGGCTTCTCATGTGTCTGTTGAATACCCACGAATTGCCCTAACCTAGACTAAGCATGGCGGTGGTGGTGATGGAAGGAAGAGAGAGAAGAGAAAGGGCCAACACTTACTAATCATTTACTATATGCTCTTAACATGTATTATTTGATTCTCACAACCACCCTAAGGACCAGATACTATTATCCCCGTTTTGCAGATGGGAATAATGACAGTTAAGTGCCTTGCCCAAGATTACACTTTTCATGGCTTTGATTTGACTTTCATGCCAACTTGGGAGGTCAATAATATTATAATCACCATTTCTTGGCAAAGAAACAGAGGTGAGGGGAGATGAAATGAGTTCATCTGTTTCTCAATTACTGATTGGGTGTCTCTCGTGTGCCTTGCACTGTTCTGAACGCTGTGGTTATGTCAGCAAACACAGTGAGCGAGATCTCCTGCCTCATGGAGCATGACCTCTAACGAACGTTCATCATAAGAAGGATTTAAACACAGAGCTCTTCTCCAGCAGTATCTAGACGACACTCATTTGGGAGTGGAGAAATCAGTAGGATTAGGAAAGGCCCTTCACAGGTGTCTTTGCAAGGATTGCCCCCCAAAATCAGAGCCTGAGACAAGGGCTTGTAAAAAGTTTATTTAGGACGTGATCCATAGGCTCAGGAGTGAGGGATCAGGGCAAGTGCACTGGGGGACAAAGGGGAGCCAATACAAAGATGTGTTGTGGGGGTGGGTACTGCTATGGGTACCAATCCTATATGGTTCATCCACAGGGACTTTCTAAGGACCCACATAAAATGCTTATCAGAATTGTCTCTTCAAGGGATAAAAGGAAGAAGCATTTATCCATCAGTTCCTATGACCCTTTAGTTGAGGTTTGCTCTGTGGGGCTCATTCTCTCTACCTCTTGGATTGTTCACGTGTAAGTGAGCTGCAGTTTCTTTAGCTATCCCATGCCACACGTTGGAAAAGCCCCAGGGTAGAAAGTGAATAACATACAGCACAGGCTTGTGGTTTGCTGTAGCTATGACAAGAATTAGAGGTGAGGCGAAGAGGACCGGAGTCAATACAGAAGTGTCTGATAATTTTTGTATCAGTCAGGCTAGGCTTGGTTTGGCTTCAGTAACAAATAATCCCACATTCTTGATACTTAGCACTTTAAATGCATTAGGTAATTTAAACTTCAAAAGTACAATAATACCTTGATTTGCGAGCATAATTCGTTCCAGAAACAAACTACTCATATTGCAAGACATGGCTCATTTTCCATGTTAAAATGTATTAGAAATGTTTGCTCGTCTTGCAGAACACTCAAACCAAGTTAGTCACAAGCCAAGGTTTTACTGTATCCTGCAAGATAGATCTTATTATTGACTGAACTGATGAGAGAGCTCATCAGTTGAGGTTAGAGAGTCAAACTAACTTGCCCAAAGTCATTCACATAATTGGTGTTGGGACCAAGACACAAACCCAGCAATGAATGGCTTTAATACCTAGGCTTTTAATGTTGTTTGACAGAACCTAAGGAAGACAAGGAGGAGCTTCAGAGGTCACAAATATTGATCTACGTTTCATTTTAAAACAATTTGTAACTTTTCATAAAATTCAAAGTGAAAAAAATGCCCATTAAATGTCCTAGAGGTCAAGTTTTAATAAATAGAAGACATCCAAATTGTCTCAGATTGGCTCCTTTTCTTTGGATCTGGGCGTAAAACATCTTATGCCATGGCTGTTTACATAAAGAGAATGGTAGTCATTAGTGTAATTTGTCAAATACTTGCACATTTTCACCTTCCAGCTGTGCTAGGATTACACTTGACCCCCTTCTACTTGAGTAGGTTCCTGCGACTAGCTCTGGCCAATGAGCTATGATGCCCAGGCCAGAGCATTTCATTGCCAATGAGATCCATCTAGCTAAGGTCCTGTTCCAAATAGTGGTTCCTCTGTCTCCCTGGGATCCGGACTAAGGACAATGGAGAACAGATTTCCCCAGTTGACTTGTCATACACCTGTTTGGTGACTAAGAAATCAACATTTGTAGTGTGAAGCCAGCAGTGATGGAGAGAACCAGGGAGCATGGGCAGAGCAACCAATCAGCTGCATGAGGGCAGGAGCTCAGAGCACAAGATGGTACCTGGTGCATAGTAGGTGCTCAATAAACATTTGTTTGAGAGAACAAATAAATGGTTGGTCCAAACTCAGAAAAACTGAGTTAAACATCACTGAAAAGTACTGTTAAGCATGTAAGCCAGACTCAACTCAGCAAGTTGCTGGACAATTGAAATAATTTACAGCAGCTGTTTGCAACTGCTGATCATGCACGAAAAAGGGCAGGCTCATCAGTTAACACATGCACATGCACACGCGCACACACGCACACACACACACACACACACATAGCTGCATGTTAGTTACTATGCTGTATGCACAATAGATTTTTTCTCTATATTCAGTGCTAATTATTATGACTACATTATTATAACAATAGCCAACCAAGTATCATAAATTGTGTTTTCTAGTTTATTGATTATGTCTTAGTCTCAATACTCATCCAGTAGAAGAGATGCTTGTAGGTAGAGACAATTGTTAGAGATGAACCCTGAACTACCTCTTTCTCCCATGTGGAATAATCTGTCTGAAGTGGGACAAATCTTGCCAATCCCCAACTGGCTTATTCGTCTTTAGAGATCAGAGAGACCTGTCCTTTGAGAAAAGCCAGGTTGGCCAGAGCGAGGGGGCTTCACAGGACCTCATAGTAAAAGGTCTTGTCTCAAGGCAGCTGCGCTGCCCTTTTAACCAGCCCTTCATCTTTGGGGCCTGAAGCACAGACAGTGGACATCCTTTCTACCATCCTGTTTCTCTGATGGCTCAAAGAGGGATATCCTGTCAGGTCTAGATCGTATGAACCTCCTGGTGTACTATTCTGTGTACCGGTATTCTCTTGCTTTCCATTGTGGTTGGCAATGTGGAAGGAAAGAAGACAGTGAAGGACGGGAGAGGAATGGAGAAAAATGAAGGAAGGGAGAAAGGAAGGAATATAGGAAAGAAAAAGAAGGGAAGGGAGGGAGGAAGGAAGGAAGGAAGGATGAAAGGAAGGAAAAAAGAAGGGTTTCAGATTCATGCACACTCTTCCCTTAGTTCTGTATCTTAGAAAACTACATTTCTGAAGCTTCTTTGACCTCTGGGTAAGTTTGGCCAATGCGAGAACTAAATGGGAAACCGAAGGGCAGAGAGAGAGGAGAATCCAGGGTATTTCTACCTATCGCTCTGCTTCCTGTGGCTGCTCCAGCAGTGATGGACTCAACTCAACTTCGGTGGCTCCAGCTGCTGCCAGACAACCTCCTCTTCTATGGTCCCAGCTCCTACCAAGCTGCCCTCACTTTGGTTGCCGCCATTCTAGATGGTTCTGACTTCTGGTAATACCACCGCCTTCTATTTCTCTCCAGCCCTAGGGGCAGTCGCAGCTTCTTGATGTTACCTCAGTCCATCACACAGTCCGTAGTTTCTGGGTAACATCAGTTCATCACACACCTGTAATTGTCTCCACCCACACCTATGTCCCTAGTTCAAGAGATGCTTTGGGAGGAACCCACACTAAGATAAATGACATGTATAAACTATTTAGCACAATGCCTGGTTTGTCTAATAATAATAATAACAACAATAATAATAATTAATAATAAAATCAGTTCACAGCTAGAGAGCACTTCTTAAATGTCAGGCCTTTTATACATTTTAACTCATTTAATGTGCATTCAATAAATGCAGCTGCTATTGTTTTATTACCATTATTATTTACCTCTAATCTCCCCAGGCCCTCCCCCAAAAGTCACTTTTCCCTCAAATAATCTCTCTCTCCTTTTCTATATTTTATATCACCCTTCTTAATTGCCTTCTAGGATGTATGGACCCGAGTGTATCTCATCCACTCATTGTTTCCATGTTCAAAGTTTATCTCCTTCATTTGAGGCTGCAGGATGATTTTCATGGGACCCTCCTTTCTGCCCTACCAATATCAACATTACAAATGATTTTTGATGTAACTTTAAATCCTTAAACATTTTTTTTCTGTGAAGACAAAATGTGATCAATTTTCATGGGCTCTACGAATTTTTTTTCTGATATGGAAGGAAAAATTCAAACATTTTTGTAGCCCTAATTTGTTTTCCATCTGATAGTAAAAAATGTAAAACATGATGGGGGTGCCTAGTGTGTCAGTTGGCACTCCCTGAAATGTAAGCCCCAGGAAGTCAGAAATCACATCTGCCGCTCTGAGCATGGCTCCCAGGGGCAAGCACCGTCCCCCACAGCTGGAATTGGAATCCCCCAGCTGGAAAGGACTGCAGGGAAGCATCATGGGAGGGAGGCATTATGCAAATACACACTCCAGGCCCCGCCCCCGGCCTGACTGCTTTATGGAGGGCAAAGCCTTGGGCTAATTGTCACCCTGATCCCGTTCCTCGGGCCTGACCCTGGGCGCTGGGGAATGAGACTCACGCCCAGGGCCCCCTAGAGCACATGCTCTAGGCCTGTCCTGGCAAGGGCAGAGCTGCTGGACTCACCCTCACCCTCCTTCCCCGCAGAGTCTCTGGCAGACCTGTTGAATGGGGCTTTCATTTCCCTGACCCTGGGGTCATCTCTTTCAGAATGTGAAATATGGCCGCCTGGTTGAAGCCAGAAGCCAGGGAGATAAGCGCCAGGGAGGAGCCTCCCGTCCAACAAGCCGTGACTAATGAGGATTGGGGTGTGTTTGGAGGGGGTAGAATTTATTTGGTTCCTGGTTACCTGGGAATTAACTCTTCGTGGGATCCTGTGTCCAGGCCCAGGGGTGCCTGGTGTGCGGACACACTGGGCTCTGGGTCCTGTTCACCCAAGCACAGAGTTTGGTGTATTATAGACATTTAACAGATATTTGTGGTAGGGGAGGAGGAAAGGAGGGAGGAAGGAAGATGAGCATACATTCCATGTCCTTGAGCCTTCAGCATAATAAAATTAGCTCATGTTTATTATGTGCTTACCATATGCCAGGCACTATGCTAAACAATTTACATACATCATCTAATATAACCCTATCACATTTATGAAGCACATATTATTATACAAGCCCATTTAACAGACAAGGAAACTGAGACTTGCATGTGATTGGGTTGTCGGAAACGTCATGACGCATGTTTGCCATGAAAAACATAGACAAAAATGCACCATGACGTTTCCGACAACCCGATATGTTGTACGCCCGTTTAATGGAGGAGAAAGTGGAGCTCAGAGTGGTTGAGTAACTTGCTAGGACGTGGCCGACTGGGACTTGAATTGAGACTTGATCTTAGCTGCTGTGTCAAATTGTCTTCTGATATAGACTCTGGAGTGCTTCCATGTATTGCATCAATCTGGTTTTTTTTTTTATTATTTTCTTTGTCACAAACACCCTCAGAATCCCAGAGGTGTACAACAACAAACATTTATTTTCATACTTGTGGGTTTGCAAGTTGGTTGCGGCTTGGCTGATTCAAGCTGGTCTTGGCTGGGCCAGGCTGGGTTTCAAGCTTCGGTTGGGCTTGGGGTTTCTCTATATGGGTTCATTCTAGGAGCCCACATTGAAAGGGCAACAGCTACTTAGGGCATGCCTCTCAGCAGAGCCTAAGAAAACAAGCCCAACCAAGCTGACCCATCTAAAACCCTTTGCTCTGCCCACATCCCTTAGTATCCCATTGGCCAAATCAAGTCACATGGTAAAAGTCAAGCGGTGGGACGTTTATCGAACTGCCATGAAGCCAGGGCAAGAACGGGGAAGTATAATTCTATAATATTTAGAAGTGAAGAATGGGGAATAGCCATCTACACACATATGAAGTGTGAACACGCAAGGACCATTAGGGGAAGTGGGAGATGCAAAAACACAAACCATGTGTTGTTACCCCTGCCTTCCTAACAGTCCAGTCTCTGCTTTTATGTACAGATGTGCCTACAACTCACACCCAAAGGAGACACACACATGTGCACACACACCAGCAAATCGTTCTACATCCTCTGTTGGCCACTTTAAAGTCATCAACACCAGGGCTACTTTGCTCCCCTGTCTCCAGGGGACATTGGCAATGACTGGACACAGATTGGGCTGTCGTGACTTGGGTTAGGGATGCTACTGGCATCTAGTGGGGTAGAGGCCAGGGATGCTGGGCAACATCCTCCTCTGCCCAGGCCAGCCTCCTACAACGAAGAGTTTCCGCACCCCAAATGTCAATAGGGCTGAGATTGAGAAATCATAATCTAGACTAGCAATCACCCCAAATGGTGGCTGGGGAACCATTACAAATATAGATGCCGGGAGGCCCCCAGCGCAGAAGTTTTGATCCAGAAGGGCTGGGGCGTAGCCTTGGAATCTGTATTTCTGACTAGCAATTCATAAAATTTGAATTCACGAGTCAGAGCTTGGGGACTGCTGCTTTAGGTCCTAACACCCATCCAGGGACCCAAAGGCTAAGATTACTTCAGGATTTCAACAGAACAGTCATCCCTTGAGAGCTTCCTAACACACGCTCTCCAGAATTCAGGCAGCTACCCTCCCCAACCCCACAGTGCACGGTGTTCACCCACGAACCGAATCTCCACCCCGCCCAGGCAATCTACACTTTCTTTGCTTCCTCCTGCCTTTCACTTTTAAAACCAGGAGGAATTTGAGGAAAATGTAATCCATATGTTTCAGAATCATTTACACTTAAATCATGAAAGGACTGCCGTGGTTTTTAAGAGCTATTTGATGTCCAAAACACCTTATGAGGATTTTAAAAATAAGCTTTTTAAAGTCTCTTTTTCCTTTCAGTTGGATTTCACTCTGAGTAAGTGAATTCAAATGATATGAAGCTGGGGGGAGCGGGGAGCTCCCGGAAACCCCAAACCCTAAACCCAAAGGAAATTCGATACCCAACAAATCAGGTCTTCTGCTATCACCTCCAGCACCCCTGGACATCCATCCATTTCGTGCAATAAAATCGATCTTATTTTCCCAACGATTATGGATTCAAGCCGTCACTCAATTAGTCTTCAGACATCTTCCTTTTCAGTTTGCTTCTCAGGGTTCCTCAGGTTCCTTACTTAAACCATTTTGACTTGCTCTAAATGGAGATCCAATTCCTTCTTCCAGTGGGTTTATTATTTCTAAATAGCATCTCAGCTCTGCTGCTAACATCACATGTCACTTTTCTCTCTCCACCCCAGGTGGGAGGCCGAATTCTAGAACTGACCATATACTCTCTTGGAGCGCAGGTGGGCCTGCCCACTTGGAAAAGCGATTTGGCAGACTAGCTAATCAAAGACATGCTTATTCACAGCTCTGTTTTCAAGACTCTAGCCCAAGGAAATACTTCTAAGTGTAGAGTGATACATATTAATGCCCAGAAATATTCAGCACCATCTATAATGGAGAAAAACTGAACACAACCAAACAGAATTGTAATGTTTATAATTAAAGGATGGTTGCCAACATGAACACTGACGGATATTCAGGCTGCATAACTATAGGAAAGGGGACTAGAATAACGTTTGTTTGCCATGTAAAAGCAGGTGGATTATAGATGATTCAGGAAATCCTCAAGAGCCTGTTGGCTCTTGGAATGAACTGGACAAAGAGAAGAGGGAACGATATTCCAGCCAGGTAGGATAATATAAGCAACAGCAGAGGTGAGTGGAAAAGTGCAAGTAATTCAGTGCTGTTGGAGTTCAATTCCAGGTGGGAGGATGACATGCTGAGGTTGGGGCAGAGGGTAGAGGGCAGAGGGACATCTTGATGGCCACGTTGAGCTGGTTGGACTTCAGCCTGGAGGCAATGAGGAGCCATTGAAGGTGTCTGAGCAGAGAAGGGACAGTCATATTTGTACTTTTATCAGATGGCTATGGTCACACCGTGGGGGATAGATTGGGAAAGCTAGAAAGGTGGCCGGGAGACTCAGTGGAGACTCTTTCAGCAGTACCCACAAGAGATGCTGAACGCCTTGATGGGTCAGGTTAGAATTCATTCGTTCAACAACCGTTTATCCTGTCATCAGCGGATGTGGGATGTTTGAAACATGTCTGGAAGAGGCTATGGCAGAACCCAACGTCTAATTGGCCATGGGGGAGTGAGGGAGAGGAACACAATGACCCCAGGTTTCTGGTTCAGACAGTGGGGTAGATGCTGGTATCGCCTACAAGCTAGAGGTAAAGGAAGATGGGACCAGGTTTGGGAGAGAGACAGTGAGTCTGATTTGGGGCCAGGTGAGCAAAGATGGAGATGCCCAGCCAGGAGCTGGGTGTCAAGAGTGCCACCCGGGGGCCAGGTGCAGGCTGGAGACACTGACCTGAGAATTGGCAGCATTCTGGAGCTAATGTGAAACCACATTATAGAACAAGATCACCACAAGGGGTTTGTGCTGAGTGAGAGGACAGGGCCAAGGACAGGGTTTTATGCAAACTTCATCATTCAAAGTCTGGAAAAAGTATAACTATTGCACTGTTTTGTATACCTGAAACTGTTTTTTTTTAAAAAAAATGAAAAATAAATAAATAAATAATAACATAATAAGTAGAGATCTCTCCAAATACTCAAACCTACTGGGAGTTTAAACCAAATCAATGGAGGGGTGGAAAAAACAAACAAACTTCAAATATTAAAGAAAACCTTAACTTCTTGGGGGCTACTTTTTTCCTGCTATGAAATATTTAAGGGTGTTTAATTGTGGAATGGGAAAGAGGCCAATGATAATCATCAATAAACTAAAACAACCAGCCAATTGATTCAATTAAAAAAAAAAGTCTGCAGGTACATTTAAAAGAGGGAAATTGCTAAGCAGATGCTGCTGGTTTACTAGCTAGATGTGTGTGTGTGTGGGGGGGGGGAACCTATGCCAACCATGCAGTGAAGAGAAAAGAACAAAACAGAAATGGAAAGGGATGAATTTAAATTAAAACTGATTTGAAAGGAATGTGTAGACATGGATGGCACAGTGTCCATGGAAGAAAGAAGGAGCAAGACAGAATTGCAGGCAGAAAGGGAGACCCAGAGACTTGAGAGAGGTGGGAACTAGGGTGTCATGGGTGAAGGAGCAGGACAAAGAAAGAGAAAGGGGAGAATCATAAAGAAAGTGAGCGCCCCAGGGCCTGGGAGCTCCCAGGCTCCCCTCTGCAAGCCCCTTCTGCCGGGAAGGATGGTGAGAGAACACAGGTACAGCCTGGCTTGCTGACCTGAGGTGAGGGAACCTCATAGGAGAGTTAGGTGGGGGAGTAACCACAGGCCAACAAGGACCCCCTCTCTCCCTCCCTGCCCAACACAGCCCAGCAGGAACCTTCTCCATCTTCCTCCGGGTACCAGCATGGGGAGCTCCAGAAGTGTTAGTGACCTCAAGTCTCCAAAGGGCTGACATGCGGGAGACACTGTGAGCTGTGGGTGGCCCAGTCCCCAAGTGGAAATAGAGTGGGCAGGGTTGGGTTCTAAAGAAAGAAGAGTTTTAAAGACTCCCGGTGGTGTCATGGAAAGGGCAACTTCCATAGGTGGTGAGCGCTTCGTGCCTGGTGGAATTTAAGCCGATACTGAGCCCGAGGGCACGATCTACCATTGTTTTCATCTCGTGGCATCATGCTTAGTATGTATGAGCACTCAGTAAATGTTAGCTTTTATCATTATTATCATTATCATTAAAGGGTTCAGCCTGAAAGGCCCAGTAGGGTCAGCACTTCTCCACCTGGAAAATGCATGTCCCACCGTTCCCTCCTGCAATGCCCAAAGCATTCTTATTTTCCAAGAGAACCTAGAAATCCAAATGATAGGTGACACTTTTCAATGTCCGTCCAAAGACCATTTTCACACTGTGCAGGCCCGCTCCGCCTTCGGCACATCTGAGCTAAGGTATATCTGGGTCTGTGCTTTTCCCACCTGCCAGCTGTGTGTCCTCGGGGGAGTGATTCAACCGCTCGGTGCCTCGGTGTCCTCAGCCTGAAATGGAATACTAATACTTGCCCCACAGGGCTGTTGTACCGGCAAATTAGATAATGCAGTCCAAACCCCTGTGTGGTGTCCCACACATGGTAAGACTTAGTAAGTGATAATTGTTGTTGCTGTTCCTGATTTTTCCTGTGTTCGACTCATGCTTCGTGTTCCAGGCAGAGGGAGGTCATGGCAAATGGCCCACCCGCACCCCATGCTGAGATCGGGTTTTTTTTTTTTTCCCAGCATGTCGCCCTGGGATCTTGGCCGGCAGCTTCTTCCCATTACAGGCGTGCCGAGTGATTGCTGGCTTTCTAGGTACCTGGTGACAAGTTTAACCTGGCTGCCGGTATTTGGGGAGGGGCGACAGCGTCCACAGGAAGGAGGTTGTGGGGGAACAGCTGAGTGCTGAAACCTTAGTTCCAGGAAGGCAGAGACAGGAGGAGAGTTAGGGAGCCATCAAGCCTCAGTTTGCTTCCCTGTTTGAAGCGAGCGCCTTTTTGCTTAAGCCCATCCACACGGAGCTGGGGTGATGCCTTGTGCTTTTCTGACCCTCCTGGAACCCGCATTTTGCGTGTGTGTAGGAGCCCCCTGGGAACACTTGTTGAAATGTAGGGGCTGATTGCATAGGCCTGGGGCAGGCCCTGAGACTCTGCATTTCTAATGAGTTCCCAGGTGCCCTGGCTGCCAGTGATCCAGGGGCCACACTTTGAGCAGGGGACACTAACTAACTACACCCCAGCCTCGGGTCTAACCGTAATGCAGCTCCAAGCAAAAGGGCGGGGGGAGGGCCTCCAGAGGCAACATTCCCTAGACGAAGTAGCTTCAAAGGGGAAAGAGCGCTGTGTTCCAGGATGGAACCCTGGACAATATACCCCAAAGGATATCATTACCCCCATTGGAAACGGGGGCTGGGAAAGTTCAAGTCACGTGTCCAAGGTTACAGGAGCTGGAAAGAGGCAGAGTTGGGGTTCGAATTCTGTCTCTCCGATTCTAGAACCACGTTCTAAACCAGAAGACTTTTTTTTCTACTTGGATTAGAATTGTTTTCTTTATGTTTCTTCCTTCCCCTTTTCCCCTTCTCCTTCTTCTTCTTCAATGAGGACAGCACATACCCATTCTTTATTTTAGAAGGACCTAACCTGGGATCAGTGGGGCCCATAAACGACCTAAAGTTAGATGCAGAGTTTTATACATTGGGTGTGTTTTCCCCAAGGAGCGAATGTATAGTGTTAGTACCTTGTCTTTCTGTCTCTCTCTCCCCTATCCCTTCTTTTCCCCTTCCCTCCCCTCCCCTCCCCTTTTCTTCTCCTCCTCCTCCTCCTCCTCTTCCTTCTCTCTCTCTCTCTCTCTCTCTCCTGGGAGAGTCTGGTGTCACCCAGATGCAATATGGTGACACTGGGAGGTGGGCCATGGGAAGGAGAGCTTCCTTGGGACTGGGTCCTCTGCTAGGAGCTGCGGCTGCCAGGGTCAGGGTTAAGGACAGGAAGAAGCATCCTTTTTATGTTTCCCTGGCCAGCATCCTCCGTGTCCATGGGAACAGCACTCCTCCCTGGCCCCCTTTCCTCCCATCTTGAGCTTGGGCAATAAGAAGCCTAATCCCACCCTAAGTCAGTCTCCAAACATGGTAAGTCAGGGACACAAAGGGCTCTGGAACACACTTATTTTCACCCTTGGTTTTGCAGCTGGGGAAACTGAGCCTCGGGAATGCTAAGAGGGCATACTCAGTGCCTACAGTCAGTGGTGGCAGGGCTGGGTCAGACCCCCGCCTCCTGAATGCCATCCCAAAGCTGTTTCCACCTTCGTAAAGTCAGTTTCACCAGACGTATCGTACCGACGGTTTTATTAACCAGGAATGGAGGCCAATCTGCCAATCCCCCGTCAATCCCAGCTAGAACCCAGGAGATTTTAGTGTCATGAGCTGCTTTTAATGTATTCCTTTAAAAATCAAAAAGCCCCAAAGCTCTTTCTCCAGTGTCACCCACTGGACAGTCGGCAGGTTTTATCTGCCAGCACTTAAAAAAGAAAAAAAAGAAAAAAAAAAAAAGGAAGAAAGATATTGCCGCTGAAGAAGAATCCGAGGCCCCCGGAATCTTAACAAGGCAGCTCTGTTTCTTATCATCTTCAAAAAGCCTTTATTAAGGCTCTCTGGGCTCATGTGGCCGAGTGAGGCACTTTACAGAATCAGATCAATCAGCAATCCGTCAGCAAACGTGTACAGTGCACCTACTGTGGGAAGCCGGCGATGTGGGGGGTATTGGGGCACGACAGCGTGACCCCTGACCTCTGTTAGGGTGCCTAGGGTCTACGCTGCCTGGGACACAGCCTACTTGGGGTTAGAATGGGCCAGGCAGCGAGTGCTGTCAGGAGGCGGAGGAGATGCCAGCGGGTAAAGAAAACGCCCATCATCCTTGGTGTCCTTCCTCTCTGGGGTATCATGACCAAAAAGGCATCCCCAGCACCCAGCAGAAGCCTGGTGCTCAGAAATGTCTCCAAAGCAGAAGCCTCAACCTTACATATTAAGAAGAAACCGTTGCCAGTGAGACATGGAGGCAATGGATCACGCCAACTAAGCACAGAGCCTGAGAGTTAGCTGGAATTCAATTCCCACATTTCCATACTGTGCCACTCTGGACAAGTGACTTCACCTCTCTGAGCCTCCCTTCCCCCATCTGTAAAATGGGTGGCCATAGAAGTTCCACCAGGGGCATGTTGTGAGTTTAAATAAAATGTGTGAGAATGCCGAACCTAGTGACTGGCACACAGTAAGTGCAAGATACGTGCTTGTTATTATTATTTGTATTATTATTATTATTGTAATGGTGATTGACAGTTTTCTCTCTGGACTTCAGTTCTACCACGTGTGGCAGGAAGTTCTGGGTGCTTGATCAGAGACCATAGAATGGGTATTGGGTATTTCACTCATGGCGTCATCGAACAGGTTATTTTTTGAACATCTGCTATGTGCCAAGATCACCCGGGTGTTCACAGTACAGCCAAAAACAAAGCAAGATTGTTCCCCTTCCAGAACTCTGAACCAGGGATATGTGTCTCATTTCTAAACCAAGGGCTTGGTGATGCCCTTGAGTCCCTGTCTTCCTGGAGGTCCCTCTCCTTCTTGGGTGGGCACATCAGCTTTGGTTCTGCCAAGGGGAAGGGTCTGATGGCAGAGGTAATGAGTGAGTGGGTATAACATTACCGTCTCCCCTTTCTTGGTCTGTCCTCTCCCCAGTTACAGATGTCCCTTGTGTTCTGGTTTTCTCTCCAGGAGGCAGCTCTGTGTGGTAAGGAGGCTCTGGGTAGGGTGAGGAAACTTGGGTTTGTGTCCTTCTTTGCCACTTTCTGACTGTCTTAACTTAGGCAGACTCCTTGCTCTCTCTCCATCTTAGGTCCTCACCTGCGAAACAAGAACACGTGGCTGATAGACAACTCTTGTGGACAATTTTTGTCCTTTCTGACAGTAAAGGAAGTTTGTAATTAAACTCAGTGATGATGGGACCCAGGCTGAGGAAAGACTTTTTTTGTCTCCCATGGATCTGGACATAAATAAAATGAAGATTCAAAAGAGGGTAGCTGGGACCAGCCGAGTGGTGCGGTGGTTAAGCGCTGGCTTGGGAAGCTAGAGGCCCCGGTTCGGGTCCCACTTATGAGGGCCAGTGACACTGCCCTCAAAAAAAAAAAAGGAGGGTAGTAAAAAGCAGTTTGGAAAAATATCCAATTTTTAAGGGAGGGGAAAGGATTTCTGAAGGAAGTCAGACATGGGGTTCAAATGTTATCTTTGCTACTTATTGGCTGTGTGTCTTTGGCAAGTTACTTTACCTCTCTGTGCTTGAATTTACTTAGCTGCATAGCAAAGATAATAATAATAACTCCCTCCTGGGATTATTGAACCATTTAGAGACAATATTTGCAAAGGGTCTAATACAGTGTCTGGTATACATCAAACAGTTGATTAAAAACAATTCTTATTACTCAATAAATAAGAGAAATACCTACTTTAGTTCTTGTTAACTGTTGGAGGATCCATGTAATAATTTGGGTTAGGTTCTGCTACATGAAATAGAAATACTCAAATAACCATAATCTACACAAAATATATGTGTATTTTCTCTCATGTAAAATAAGCCCAGAGATGGTCAGTGCAGGACTGGCTTGGCCTCTTTGCTCAAACATCCCAAAGAACCCAAGCTACTCCCAGCTCAATATTCCACCATCCCCAAAGTGTGTCCTCATCCTCATGGCCCAGAATGGCTGCTGGAGTTCCAGCCATCACACTGCAAGCAGCAGCATAGAGAAAGAAGGAAGAAGGGGCTACTTCCTCCATGAATAGGGTGATAGGTTTAGCAACTTAAACTACGGGATACCTAATTAAATTAAATACAGGTGAAATTTGAATGTTGGATAAATGAATAATTTTTGGCATAAGCATTTGGGATCTACATATTTAAATTGTGGTTTATTTGAAATTCAAATTTAATTAGGTGACCTATCACATAGTTTGTATTTCATCTGGTAGCCCTACCCTTTAAGGATATTTCTCCAAAGTAACACATCACATTTCTACTTAATTTGTTGGTCAAAACCTAGTATTTTAGCCAATCCCTCTGCAAGGGGGACAAGAGAAATGTAATATTTATTCTGGATGGCTATGTGCCTTGCTAAAAATTAGAGCCTTTCTTACCAAGGAAAAAGAAAAAAACAGATATTGGGGGTGAACAACATGTAGTCTCTCCTATATTTAAGGTGTAAACAAGGGGTGATAATATTTAATGTGCTGGAGTACAGTGTACAAGGCCAGAGAAAAATCATCAATTCCATTCAAATCCTATAATAACTTATATTTTCTCAGTGATTTAGATGTTCAAAGCACACTTGCAATGTCTACATAAGGCAGATTTTGTTGTCTCCATTTTTCTTCTAAGAAAACAGACTCAGAGAGGCCACCTAACTTGCTCCAGAGTACCTAGAAAGGAAATTGGCTGACAATCCAGATGTACAGTCAATAGCCACCTTTATTGTGCATCTACTCTGTGCCTGGCATGATACTAAACTAGAAACCTATTGAGAAAAAAGGAAGAGACTAGTTCATGTGTTATTTTATCCTCAACATCTTTTACAGCATCTGGCACATTGTAAGTGCTTATCCTAGTTTTCTACTGCTGTGTAACTCATTACCACAAACTTAGAATAGTAAGACAATCCACATTTATGATTTCATGGCTTCCTTGGGTCAGGTATCTGTATACAGCTTAGCTGCGTCCTCCCGATCCCCAGATCTCGCAAGGCTGAAATCAGGTGTCAGCTGGGCTGTGTTTTCATTGGGAGGCATGACTGGGGAACGGTTTGCTTCCTAGCTAATTCAAGTGGTTGGAAGAATTCATCTTTTTGTTGCTCTATAAGTTATGGCAGCTTGCTTCTTAAAAGCCAGCAGGAAAGAAAAGAGCTGACCTTAGGGTGGGTCTAGTCCTTGTTTTAAAGGCTTTCACCTGATTAGGTCAGGCCCACTCAGGATAATCTCCCTTTGGATTAACTCAAAAAATCAACTCATTTAGCACCATAATTTGCAAACTCCTTTCGCGTATTCTTTTGGCTAGAATTGAGCCACACTCAAGAGGAGAGGGTTATACAAACAGAGCATGAACACGAAGGTCAGACCACAGGGTCTACCCTTGGTCTGTCTGCCACAGTGCCAACAGATATCTGCTGAATAAATAACTGAATGAATGAGTGAGCGAATGAATGAATGAGTATATTAATGACTTCACGAATGCTAAAGACACGTAGGAGCTAGATCACCATCTGGCTCTCACTATTGTGTTTTTTCTCTACAACATACCACTCACCTCATTCCTGGAGGCGCTTTCTAACTTTCAGGTCCCCAATCTTATGACCCAATGTCGAGTGCCTCATGCCTAAGCTACTAGGTACCTCCAAGGCAGAGAATAAAGAACCCCAAACAAAGAAGCCACAAATAGGCAGGAAGCCCGTATATCATGCAGCAGCCTCAGCGTTGGAAGCCCTGCTGAAGTGCAGACAGCATTTTTATGTTTGGAGAATCGTGGTAATGGGGAACACATTTTTAATAAATATACGCAGCATTGGGGTGTCTGATAGTAGCTGTTGCCTCACACTCACACAGTAGGTATTGATTACTGACCTGAAGCCGTGTCTCCCAGGAACTGTAAGTTATGTTTTCCCGGCTTTTTTGAAAACATCCCAAGCTGTAGAGTGGTTGTCAGCTCTCTCCATGAGAAGCTAAAGGGTTTCTGTATATGTGTTTGGAGGGGAGGGGATGGAATGTTGGCCCAAAGGGAAGCACTTGGAGTCAAGCATGCGGATCCACACAGATCTGATAGATTAATATTAATTACTAACACTTCCCCAGCACTTAGCATGCCAGGCGCTTTTCCTAAGCACTTCACCGTGCAGAGTTGTCTAAACGTCTCAGCAACTCGGATGTGCGTACTCTCAGTGTCCCCATTTCTCTGAAGAAACAGAGACACAGGAAAGGTCAGTAACTGGCCCGGGAGCATCTACTCCTTCAGAGAGACAACCAAGATCTAAACCCAGGCAGGCTAGAGGCTGTTCCCATTGCCCTCATTGGTGGCTTGGCTGCTGTGCTGGCCTGTCTCTTTCTAAACCATAAGAGCCATAAAAAAGCAAGCTGCAGAATCAGCAAGCCTGGTGTACATCCCTCCACCATCGAACACACGTGCGATCTCTTACAGTCTACTTACCCTCTCTGTGCCTCAGGTTCCTCATATGTAAAATGGGAATACACACATTCAACCTCACAAGATTCTGAGAAGGATCAAAAAGCAAAGCACATAGAGATATGAAGAGGATTGTGCCTGGAACAGGGGCCTCTCTTTCCCTCCCTCCCTCCCTCCCTCCCTCCCTCCCTCCCTCCCTCCCTCCCTCCCATCCCCCCTTCCGTCCGACCGTCCTTCCGTCCTTCCGTCCTTCCGTCCGTCCTTCCGTCCCTCCTTCCCTCCCTTCCTTCCTTCCACCCATCTCCTCTTCTCCACCTTTCTTCCTGTGTCTATGGTCCTGATCTCCTTGATTGCCTATTTTGGACTGCAAGGGCACCCCATGAACTTGAGGACACCTCTTGTGACTCAGGTCCCCACCACCCCTCAGCACAGAGCTGACACGTTCTCCCGGACTTAACTCTGAACACCCTTAGGACCCAGCTGGTCCCAGAGCCCGGGACCCCTCTCCACTTCCGGTTTCCGGTTTCCGCTGGGGCCTCTGCTGACTCCCTCGCTCTCTTCTGGAGTCTTCTGGGTTTCCTCTGGCCATCCTTCCCCTCCCCTCTGGTCACTCTCTGGCTGCTGATGTCCCTGCTGCATCTTTCTTGGCCCTGCTGTCCTTCTCATCGTACAGATGGCAGTGGGTGATTCTCACCACTCTCCTTACCATCTGTGCTGGGGGCTTTCTGTCGGCCCCTCCAGACCTACTCTGTGCCTGGGAAGCTGGAGGCACCGGTGGGCTCCCTTGCCCCCTGGCTTCAGACTGGGAGGCGCCAGCAGGAGACTGCAGGGTGGGGTGTTCATTCCTGTGCCCTTCCTGCTGGCTACGGGCTGGCTGTACCCCTCTTATGGGCGAGCCCTCTTCCTTGGTCATAGCTCTTGTCAAATCCTCGTAATCACGGGCCCCCACGCCACCCTCCGCCCCCACCTTGCTCTTTCAGGCCTCAGGGTGGTGCTATGGTCAGTTTGATGTGTCAACCTGGCTAGGCGACAGTAGCCAGTTATCCAATCACACACTCATTTGCACAGGCACAGAGAAGGAACACGCACAGCTGGTAGATTTGGCGGGAAAACGGCACTGACAGGGATGGAAGGGAGGCTGAGCAGAGTTACTAGTCCCAAGGGTAGCTGTTGGAAAACAATGGTGGCAATGCCAGCTGGGAGGCAAAGGGCAAGATGATGGAGGCTCTAAGAAGTGAGGAGGAGTCATGGTTAAGAGCAAAACCTGTGGAGTCAGACCAGGGTTCAAATCCTGCCTCTACCATTTGGAAACCATTTGACCTTGAACAAGTCACTTCATCCTTTGTGGCCTCACTTTCCTCATCTGTAAAATGGAGATCATGAAAATTAAGCTTCAGAGCCCCTCACTCTCACAGGCACCTACAGGACTCTGGAAAGGGACGCTAGTGATGTTTTCACAGGGTCATATTATTTTGCAAAAATGGTAATTTCATACATTTTTTAAAGAGGACCCCCTAATTGAATAAGTTTCAAGTTCCATAAAACCTACATCGTCTTCCCCATCCACCACCAGCCTACCTGTCTATCTTCTAGGGTTCCCAGGGGGTTAAATAGAACCATGTGTCTGAAGTCCTTAGCACAGAGCTTGTCATATAATAGGTGCTCAATAAATGTTAGCCATTGTGATAATAATTACCCCATTGTCATTGCATCTGCCAAGGTATTTGGAGGCAAATGAGAGAATCTGATTCCACCTAACTTGAGAAGAAAAGGTGTTATTGGAAGAATTTCTGGCAACACCTAGAATCTGCTAGAAGGCTGCAGAACGAGGCCTTAGGAGATGGGCAGCAGCAAGAGGTTGTATCTGGACAGTAAATGGGATCCTGTCTCTCATCTCTGCATTCCCTTTTATGAGTTTACGTTCCCCCACTCTGAAAAGGAGTGTTCCCATCTTTGCAGATAAGACAAATAGGCCTGCCTTAAATATTTCTATTACTTAAAAGTTCATAAATCTATTGGTTTAAAACTGTCAGCACGATGGGAAAATCCTGAGACGGAGCCACGCTTATCACCAGGCGAGGAATTTGCCCACAGCGGGGGCAGGATGCTGAGTGAAGGATGGTGGCAGTGCCCAGAAACGAACCACCTCCTGGAGCCCCACCCACGACTCTTACCCTCCCAAGAAACGTTTTAAAACCTGACCTGCAGAGCCACATGTCACATGAGGCATTGATCTCGCCCACTGTAAGCTTCCCTCACCAATTCCAGAGTCCTCTGTCAGGCATGAGGTGACATCAGGGAGAGATGTCCACCCACCCGCCCAAACCAGAGTGACCTTGTCTTTGGGAAATAAGACATTCTTTCCACTTGCCACTCGTTCTTGGCAGAGTGCTGGGAAATGACTCAAACGAGAAATGAAGGGGCTTGGGTTCCAGGTTATGATGTACTAGAAATGTTTAGCAACTACTCTCTTGTGTGTTGAGGGTGATGTGGGGAGGGGGGAGCCCTGTTGTGTAGCATTTGCTGGCTTCCATGTTGTAAATACTGCCACCATGGCCGACAGTTAGGAGGAGATGCTAAGCAGCACCCCGTTGTATAGGATTTCCACCACACCGCTTCAACAGGTATAAATTACCTCAAGAACAGAGGAAGTGATTGGTTTTGAGCATTTATTACCTTTGTTTTTAGCATAATTTATTTACTTGTAAAGGTATATAATTTAATTTTTAATAATGGCTGCATTTAACCAGGGGTTCACAAAAGTCCGAAAAATTTAACAGTGGGTTGTTGCAAATTGGTGCCAGTCCAGCTCAACACTGGTTCCAGGCTCCCCTTTGGGATGCAAGTTTGAACACCAGCACAACTTATTTAGTTTAAGAAGAGAAACTTCTTCTCAGAGCTTGCTATATACGTCAGGCACTCTTCAAAGCTCTCGATTTGATCTTTGCGAGAACCCTCTGAGACACCATTAGCACCCGCTGTTTACAGATGCGGGGGACTGAGGCACAGAAAGGCCATGGGACTTGTCCGAGATCCCACAGCTGGTAAAAGCGGCAGGCTGGAATTTGAACCTAGGCCATCCAACGGCTCTAGCTGTTCTAACCACTGCCCCACACTGCCTCTCTAGGCTGCTGAGCCCACAGCCTCAGTCTCTGCCTGCAAACTACAGATGCTATTGTGGGTCTCCTGGGGGTGGTTGTGAGGCTATGAAGATGAAATGAGCTAATGCCAGGGACCATTTGGCACATCACGTGGCACACGGAAGCAAGCAGGAACAGCAGCCGCTGCGAACAAGCAAAGCAAAGGGCTCCAGAAATTCCTTCTCTGCAGGCATTGGGTGGGTGAGGGCGGCAGTGCTGTCGGAGCCCAGGCTGAAGGCTGGACAACGTACCATCAACCGACTGAAGAACACCAATGGATCACCAGCTGTCATTCTATTATTACCCAGGCTTCAGGCACCCAACCTCTTATCTGCATCCACTCGGCGAAAATATGCTCTCTCCCCGCAGAGAAACCTGGGCGCACAGCACTGGCGGATTTGTAAGATGAAGCCCAAGTTTGAAACTGCCAAACGTTTCCGAATCCTGCCATCCGACCCACTGGGGGTCATGAGACCCAGCCTGCCGCCAGCCAGCCTCCTGGGGTTTGCCTTTGAGAAGAATGGGCTAATTCCTCCACTAGGAGCTGTCACACACCGTTTGCAAAGAACCAGGCTGGGGTACAAGCATTGGGACCAAGGGTGCCTCCCAGTTGTCCTGGCTGGAAAGTCTCCATTTACCATCTACCTTTCTTTGCTGTCTGTGCTTTGAGAGGCTGTGCCCCAAATCCAGGCTCCTTTGGTCCCCTGGCTTCCTGTTGGGCCTTGCCAACGGGAGACCAACATGAGAGGGTGGGAGGAGGGAGACAGACGCATTTACTCCCCTGGGTCCTTCCACGCCAGCCCTCCCTGGGCTTGGCAGTAGCTGCATTCCTTTCCCAAAGGCTGCCGCTTCTTCCAGGCAGCATGGAAACCTTGATATCCCCTGCCCCATCAGGTCTGAAGGTGGCAATGGTTTCCCCACCCTTGCTAGCCTCAGGGGTTCTCCACCATCTCTATTATTTCCCTTAAGCCACCCCACACCTTTGTAAATAACCCCATCATTCAACTCTCTTTAAACCCTGCTGAGTGTGCATCTATTCCCTGCCAGGCTATCAAACCCCTTCTCTGCACCTCAGTTTCCCCATCCATGAAATGGGTCCTCTCCTTCCCCATCCGCCTGGCAGAGGTTGCCTCGAGGGCAAAACGAAACCTAAGGGCCGGCCGAGTGGCGCAGTGGTTAAGCGCTGGCTTGGGAAGCCAGCGGCCCTGGTTCGGGTCCCACATATGAGGGCCAGTGACACTGCCCTCAAAAAAAACAAAAAACAAAACAAAACAAAAAAACTAAATAGAATCCTTCTCTGGGGAATGCAAAAGCTCAATGTGCCACCCAGGAGCCAGGCATTCGTGTTATTAATAAAAGCCAGATAGGTCTCTTCAACTTGCCTCGGCCTCCCTCCTCCGAGTCCCCTCCCCTCCCACGCCCCCTGACCTCCCGCTCCACAGCTCCGCCTGGATGACCCCCTCCCCTCGCTGATGTTCCCACTAAAGCCATCTTCCCTTCCCCCCGCTGGCCCTGCCCCTCCATGTCTGCCGAGGGATGAAGCGCCCAGCTAATATAAGCGTGTTTACATTAAAATATAAGGACAATTACACCAGCCAATCTAATAGTCAGCTCTGTATATGTTACCAAGTACTTAGGGCTCTCTTTTGGAAAGCCATTATGCCCATGTGATCCCCCTCAAAGCCTTTCTTGAGGATTTTGTTTTGACAGGAGGGCATTAAGGGGTTGAAACTGATAGCATAAGCACACCACTTACACACTTTGATCCAATCGGCCCATACTTCTCCTAGAGAAAGTCTTGTATATATTAGGAAGGAAATTAATTTTATGGCTGCTGTGGCTTTGCTGGTTAATGGCCAGCAAAGACTAGCGGTGGGAGGTGGGCTCACCGCTCTCCTCCCAGGCTCACTGTCCCTGGTCAGGACACGCCACAGGAGAGGGCCATCCACGGGCACTAGTCAGTGACAGCCTGGGACGTTACAGGACATGAGGCGAGGTGGCTGCAGCCTGTTCCTTCTGACCTCGCCTCTCACCAGGGTTGTCACAGCCGAAATGTATGGATGAACATCTGGCCCAATCCCAGAGCACATGTCACAAGCTATCGGCATTGGAGGAAATTCAAATGCCATAATTTGAAAGGCCTAAGACAGTGAAGTGGCATCGTACATTTACGTGTATTAGGAAACAAAGCTAAAGAGAAGCAAAGAATAGTAAATAGTCTGGGTGGCCTCTTCGAGTCTCAGTTTCCTCATCGGCCCACCATTTAGCTTAATGAGCCCTTGCCCCAAAGTGGGCATAAGAAGGTGCCGGATGGGAACAGGGTCTCCTGGGTGCTTCGCGGTTCCTGTGTGCTGAGGGGGATTCTAGAGATTATGTTGATAATGTTTTGTACGACATGCCCCCAGCCTGTCATTTCATCTGGCCCCTTCGAATGAAGAAATACCAAACGGTATCTCTGTGTAAAGGAGTAGTTCGGAGCTGCGTGGTTTTTTGCATTTCCCATGGACTTTACAACTTAACTTCCCCACAAAAGGTAACTCTTCGTTTTTTGTTTTTTTTTTGAGGGCGGTGTCACTGGCCTTCATATGTGGGATCCGAACTGGGGCCGCTGGCTTCCTAAGCCAGCGCTTAACCACTGCGCCACTCGGCCGGCCCCGAAAGGTAACTCTTTGTACTTTAAAAAAAGAAATTCAAATAAAATTTTTTTTTAATATGAAAATCATCATTAACATCACCATCAGATAGGGATTGGGGAGTGGATGGAGGAATGGACGAAACAGCATTACAGAGGTTGATAATTGTTAAAGCCAGGCGATAGGCATTTGGGGAGACATTATAAACCTGGAGGCTCATCATATAATGAACAACCTCATTTCCATTCTCTTGAGTTCTAGAATGCTGACTGGAGAGGGGGAGAAAAGGGCAGAAGAGATGTCTTATGACAGGAATTGAGCATATCCCCACAGTATGTATTGTATGTAAAAATGTCAGCCATTACAAGTGTTTGGGGTGCTTTTGTTCCTATATTTTCTGGTGCACTAAAGGAGTAGGCATAGCAGGGCAAGGCATGAATTTTGCAGTCAAATGACCAGTGTTCAGACCCTAGTTCTCTCACTGAAGGACCCTTGGCAAACGGCTAGGCCCCTTTGAGTCTCAGTTTCTCCATCTGCAAAATAGGGGTAATCATGACATGACAGGATGACATAATAACAGCACAGGTAAAAGGCCCGGTACTTGGTAAGTGACAGCTGTGGTCCTTGTGTGTAAGCTTGGCCCACTCAGCTGTGCTCTCCTTTTTCTAATGACAACACTCTGTGATTTTCCTCTGGGCAACTGCCCTTTCTTTCACTTTCTCTGTCTGTGTAACTTAGATGCTGTTAGATGCTGTTGGCTCTACCCCCACCCCCACCCCCAGCCACAGAAATGAGCATGTGACTCGGGATGACCAATCACAGCCCCTTCCTGCCTTAGGGATTGATTTGCAGATGTCAGGTGACCCTATCAGAGCCAGTGGGACAGATGCATCGGAATCATTTGCTGGGTCTTTTCATGGCAACGCATGCTCTTTTAATGTGTTGCAAGTGAGCATGTAAGCCTAGAGTTGCCATCAGCCACCACCTCGGGAAAGCCTAGACAGAGGGAGAGACCCACCCAGTCCCTGGTTCATGCTATTGCTCAATCCACTAGATGTTTCAGCGACATTAGCCAATTAATTGCCCTTGGGGCTTAAGCCAGGTTCAAGCTTTCTGTGATTTGCAATGGAAAATTCTAATGGATACCATTACCATTGCCGTTATTATTTTTATTATTATTATTATTATTATTATTATTATTATTATTATCATTATTATCACTTGTCAGTTAGACTAGCCTGTTTTTGTAACTATCATATGAAACGTCTTTCTGAGAGGATGCTCTGTGAGCTGTGATTCTAAGATGGTCTTATTCACCCAGCTTTGTAATTTGTATTGTTTGCAGTGTTTCTTGTCATCAGTTATCATTGCTACACATGGGTGAGCATAAGGACTCTGGTATAACACAGGTGAAGAGGAAGGAGAGACAATATCCTGCCAGACAGATTCTTCCAATGCTCAGCTCCTTCGCAGAACCCCTAATACATGACCAGTGGAGTTACAAGCCCAAATACTCCCCAACCCACTGTGAGACAGGCACGGGAGCCTCATGATGCTGAAATTTCAACAAGGCAACAAAAGAGGTAAGAAGTCCTTGACCAGTTTGTGCTGCAAGAGACTTGAACCTCATCTTGAACCCACATCCTAATTATCTGTTGCTGCTAACAAATCACCCCCAAATTAATGGTGTCAAACAACAATCATTGCATTAGGGTCACAGGATCTGTGGGTCAAGAATTCAGACAGGATACAGTCGGGGTGACTTATCTCTGCTCCACCATATCTGAAGCTTCAGCTCGGGAGACAAATGACTAATGGGGACTTGAACAGCTGGCATCGTCTGGAAGCTTTTAAATGATGGCTAGTGCCTAGGCGGGGATGCCTGGGATGCTAGGCTTAGCTGGGACTGTCAACCAGAGTGCCACCATGTGGCCTCTCCATGAAGCGTGGGCTTCTCCCAGCATGGCAGCTGGGTTCCAGGAGGGAACGCCCAGAGAGGAGGCATTCCAAGAGAATGAGGTGAAGCTGTGTGACCTTTTCGGACTCAGAAATTGTGCAGTGTCACTTTTGCCACATGGCATTGGTTCTGAATGGGTCATTAACGACGTCCAGGTTCAAAGGAAAGGGAACGAGATGCCACCTCTTGGTGGGAGGGTAGCAAGGTAACACTGCAGGAGAACCCAATGGACAAGAGGTATCATTGCAGGCATCCCTGGAAAAGACCATCTACAATGGCCAACAGGTACTCCCACCATACCTGGGGTAGACATAATAGCCAACCTTAACTGAGAATTTCTGTCTAGCGCTCTGCTCAGCAGTTTATATGCTTGATCGCATTTCATTGTCACCCCAACTCTGTGAGGCAGCTTTATGCTCTTATAACAGTGAAGGAAACCGAGGCTCAGAGAGGGCCAGGGACCTGCCCAAAGTCACCCAGCTAGCAAGTGGAGGAGCTGAGACTTGAACCCAGGCCTGCGTGAGTCTAGCCTCACTCTTCATGCCGTGCTGTTTTGCCTACAACTTCCTTTTTCCTTTTCAAACCTGTCCCCACTCTGCTTGGTCTTGAGAAATTCTTCTGATTTTCTAGGAAAGTTCTGCTCTTCCCCACCCCCACCCCCGCGATCTCATCAAAATGCATAGAGGTTAAGAGTATAATCTCTACTTTCAGAAGCAAAGCAGGGACTAATACCCCATTTAAAAGATGGGGAAACCAAAGCTTAGAGAGGGAAAGTAATTTGCCAAGGTCACACTGAAGGCCCCTGCTTTATATGTTTGTTTGTTTTTTGAGGGTAGTGTCACTGGCCCTCATGTGGGACCCGAACCGGGGCCGCTAGCTTCCTACGCCAGCGCTTAACCACTGCGCCACTCGGCCGGCCCTGAAGGCCCCTGCTTTAAATGACCAATCAGTTCATGGACTGCCTATCACCCTTGAACAGTACTTAGTGTGTGATATATGCAATATATGAGGGGAGGGTTCCTAAAGCCCCTGTTTGCCTCACTATGACCAGTCCTCTTCTACCCCTTGTCCCTTTTGAGGGTTCCCTGGGTCCCCAGTCGGCTTGCTCCCAGGGTTGTCAGGAACATAAATGATGGGTTTCCTCAGCCTTTCCCATCTCTACCCAATCTCCCTTGCTCTTCCCCACACCAGCCTCAGCCTCCCAAGCTATCTCGTCCCCTCCCCAGTGGGGGATTATGGCACATTCAAGAGAGTGTCCAGCCCTGAGAAATGTTTATACTAGAGATTAGCATTTATCTCTATACTTTCAACCTCTCTCCCCATGCTCAGTGCTGCTGTCTGCATCGAAGAAAGAGGGATGGCCCCCCAGAGATGAAAGCCAGCCAGGCTGGGGCCACCTCCATTGCATTTGGGTCCACTGAACCCCCTTTCCCCATCATCTTTGGGTTCAGTTCTCTTATACTGTTCTCATTCAATCTCTGAAAATCCAGGGGTTTCTGGATAAAAGCCAGAGCCTCCCTAAAAATGTAAATCTAGGAATTGGGCTCTCACCAGACACCAGGTCTGCTGGCGCCATGATCTTGGACTTCCAGGCTCCAGAACTATGGGAAATGTTGGTTGTTTATAAGCTGCCCAGTTTATGGCCTTTTGTTATAGCAGCCCAAATGGACTAGGACATCATGCCACATGGTGAGCACCATCTTCATGCCAGGCACGGTGCCAAATGCAGTTTCACATGGTGTCTTTACGATCATAACAATGGGAATGCTGTCACCATGCCTTTGTACAGGAGAAAAGGCCAATTGCCAGAGGCTACCCTCTGAGTTGGTTGTAGAGTGTGGCTTTAGAGGCTGGGCCTCCCCGTCTCCTCAGCTGCCAAGCCAGTGATACCCCAAGTGCGGTCTCCAGAGCAGTAGCACTGGGAACCTGTAAGAAATGCTTATTGGTGGGCCCCTCCCCAGGCCTGCTGAGTCCAAAATTCTGGGAATGGGGCCAGCGATCTGTTTAACAAGCTGTTTGTGTGATTCTGCTGATTGGAAGTTAGGGAGCCCCTCTTCTAGTCTAGGGAGTCCTCAAGTCCTGGAAATGAGTGACCTCAGAAGTCACAGCTTGTTCCTGCAGCGCTCTGGGTGAACAAGGACCCACTGCAGACGTAAGGCACAAAAGAAGTAAACCCAAGATGCGGAGAGAAGGAGAGAAGGCAAAAGGAGGTAAGGAGGAGAAAGAGGTGAGAAGAAAAAGAAGCTGGAGAAGGAGGCATAGAGGTGTTTGCTCCAAAAAGACTCACGGCTTTCCAGAAAGAGGATAAATGTCAGCCAGTATATATGGAGCTCGTACCCAGCACCAAGCACAGAGCAAGGATGGGATGTGAATTAGAGGAACTCAGGTACAGACAGGTCCCAGTTAAATGGGGGACAAGGACCCAGAATTGGACCATGGTGGAGATATGGGCAGAGGTCATCATGACCTGACTGATGGAGGTTGGACAAAACCAAAATGATCAACAAAAAAGAACAGGTAAGGAAGGAACCGCCTCCCAATGGCAGCCCACACACTAGTATTATACAAATAATACTGGCATGAGGAAGTGTGTGTGTGTGGCATTGTGAAATGCAAATAGCAGAGTACAAATCAATATATAGGGTATTTCCCCATTAAAAGGAATATCATATATGGAAAAACAGAACAAAGTATCTCCCCCACCCCCACCACCGTCATAGTCTAAAGATTGTCAGACAATGGGCGATTTCTTTCAATTGTTTCTTTCTGAGTTTTCAAATATTTTTGCATGGAGTGGGTATGACTTTAGAAAGAATATTTTTGAAGACAGAATCCACGGTTTTCAGTAACGTGGATGATAAGGAAAGAGTTTAATACACACCAATGTTTACAATACAAGGTGGTAAATGCCCCCATAGTTTAGGGTTTACCTGAGCAAAAAGTGTGACGAGAAAAGGGGAACCATCCACCCACAGACCACCCCTTTCTCCTAGGCACATGCAGCTGATACATGCAAAATGTCTTTGCCAGCCTTTGACCGCTCCTGAATTTTATCCTTAGAGTTGCTATGCTTTGGCCTAAGCAAAGGGCCTCAGCCCTTAAAGATGCAGTTATCCTGGGAAGCCAAGAGAGGCACAAACATTTGTTTCTACAACTGCTCGTAGAAAAGAATAAAACCAAACCTTAGGCTTGGATGGTGAGATGGAGTAGAGATCTCCGAGTCATCTTACAGTAGAATAAATCAGGGCAAATATTCTGCGTCCCCCCTTCTGATTGGAGGGTGGAGAGGAGGCCCTAATTACAGCCCAGCAGAGTATCACAGGGACCCAAGACCAACATCCATCCATTTGGGCTTTAGTGGAGGACAGGGAGTGTACGGCAGGCTGCCACCAACACTGCCCACCCCCTTTCCTTTCTACTGAAGTTCCCCCATTTCCCAGGCTCCCCTGGTCTCCCATGGATTGATTCAAAGGCCAGTGGGGAGAGGCTTGTGCCCTAATAGCCCCCACCCATCTGATAGGACCCAGCTGTCCAGGGGAGGAGAAGGCACATTAGATAAGACAGTCAAACAAAGGCTGGGCTTTGTATATTTGGTTTGTCTGACCCAATTCCCAGGCCCCACAGGGACGGGTTCAGAGCTGGGGGACGGGGTGAGGAAGGGGGCATGGTTTCCATCTCTCCCCCAGGGGCTGTCCCTGTCTTTCCTAGAACCGTGGCCATCTCACTGGGGTCACCCATCCAAGAGACCTGATTCTGCAAGCAATAGACCTGAGGCTTGAATGCTATCATGCCTCTGCGTGACCCTGCACAAGTCACCTCCCTGAGACTCAGTTTGCTCCCCTCCCACGAGCCTCTCACCAATTGGAGTTCAACTCTAGAGTTTAAAGAGATCCATTGCGATACAAGCTGACCCCTAGGTGTGGCAAGCGGGTTGCTTCAAACAGCCATCTCTTCCAGCATTGGGGAACAAAACCTGTTAAGACTGATTGGGACATAGTGTATTAGTCACCAAACTGTCACTCTCTGAGGAATTTTCAGGAGTCATTCTGGCTTTAGAAGGTTCCCACTGCGTGGAAGAAACTCTGCTATACAGGTCCAACAAAGGGAGAAAGATGGCAGGTCACTAGAAATGGTTTTGTACAGGTTGTCCCGGAATGTTCCAAGCCTCCACACATTCAGTGGCATTCCAAGAAAGCTAACAGGATAAACTCTGGAGCAAATGCACCCCCAGGTCTCACATGCCAGCTGGAAATGGAAATAAACCATCAATGGTTGCTAAGCTGGAGAATGAGCTTACAAAAGAGGTTGGCACATGAAGTAATTGTCAGGATCAATTAAGTAATGGACCCTGTGATGCTTGGTGTGACTGGGTTACATCTTATTCTAAGGAAAGTGGTGCAGGAGCACTGTCTCTTCAGGGTAAAGACCTTGGTCCTGCCACTAGCTACGGGGATGCTGTGACATCCACAGATGCTAGGAGTGCCGTCTGCAAAGAGCCTACACCTGTCAGCCCCCTCAGGGATCTTATCAGTTGCATGGTCCCACTTTTTTGGGGATGGCCCACTTCCAAAGGCTGATGGTGGCAGAGGTGCAAAGGCCCAGCCATTTTGGCCCAGCTTGAGACAATGTTAAAGGGCCATTCTAGTTCCAGAGCTTTCCACCCAGCCCACTAAGGCTTCGAGCCTCAGTCACAGCTCAAGCCTTTCCTTCACCTATTCCTGCATCCTTCTCCTCTCTTCCACAGGTGCCCTTGGTAAACTCTTCCATGCCAAACTTCTATCTCAGGGTCTGTTTCCCAGAATACTTGCGAACAGTGTTGACCTTGGACAGCTTGATGTCTTTACGCCTTGTTTCCTTTTCTGTAAAATGGGGTAAGATGAGTGCTTACCTCCTTGGCTGGTTGTGAACATTGAATAAGATTATATGTGTAAAATGTCTAGTGCAGCAAGTATGCAATAATTGTTACCTATTATTGTTTTGATTCATTTTCCACTCCTGAACATAATATCATGTTAGGAGGGGTTCTGCTGAATGATAGTCATTTCTAGAAGTTCTAATTATACTGGGCGTTGCTCATATCTACTTGTGGCAGATATTTTCCATATGCCCTAGGTCCACCCTCCACCCTGCTCCATGCTGCTCTGTGCCTGAACTGCACCCATGGGCCCCCATGCTTGCCAGCTTCTGGGGGGGGGGTTAGCCAATGGGGAG
This sequence comes from Aselliscus stoliczkanus, assembly GCA_033961575.1. NCBI lineage: Eukaryota > Metazoa > Chordata > Mammalia > Chiroptera > Hipposideridae > Aselliscus > Aselliscus stoliczkanus. The sequence continues at coordinate 9,205,870 of CM066736.1, forward strand.
CCCCAGCAGGAGGCAGGAAGGTAGAAGTAGAGTTAGGTTGCAGTATTTACTCCAGGACATTTGCCTTGGGCTGGAGGTGAGCTCTCAAAACTTCTCTCAAAGTAGTTGTGTCCATGTAAGTTTCTCCTCCTGAGTTCCCATAACCGCTATTTCCCATCATCCCTTTAAACCTTGGAAGCCCTGCCCAATTTGCTATTACTATTCATAAAACACTCCCCAGATCCCTATAGTATCTCTGCATCCTGCCCACACCTTTATAAACAGTCTGCTTATTAAATTCCCTTCAAATTACCCAATTCATGGCACCATCTTTTCCTTCTGGGACCCCGACTGACATATTATTTTTCATTCAGCAAACTTGACTGAGCCCATGTTGTAAGCCAAACAATGTGCTAGACAGACACTTTCAGGAGCCTAAATCAACTCAGTCTTTAAAGATGACAACAAAGATAGTCCCCATGCCCCTGGGGCTTGAGCAAGCAGAGAGAGTTCCCCTACCTGGGAAGACCACACCTGATAGTTGAATTCACACTGAGACGCTAATGAGCTCCCGGTATACTGCTCCTTTCAGAGGCATTTCCATTCCCAAACTCGGCTAGGAAACGGGGGTGATTCTGTTCTTGGCTTTCTCCACCAAGCACCGTGCAGAATTTAGAAGTTGAAACCCAGTCAACGTAAATTGTAGCTCCAATTATTTTTATAGGGCCAGCTGTTCTTTCCCCATAAACGAGGGCTGGGGAGGAAGAGGGTAAGGCTTAAGCCAGTTATTCATTTCTTGCTGATGGAATGTTAGGCAGTGTAACCCCTGGGTTGGAAAAGCATTTTGTGGTAGTACAGCCTTTCCGCAAAACAGCACTTACTGCCGCTCTTGACCGATACCAGTGAGGAAGGAAGGCCCCAGAACAGCCAAGTAGAAGCAGACAGAGTCCATGAGGCGACTCTTCAGCCTCTTTGCTCTGAAGCATGGCTTACATGGATCCCAGCTGAGAAGGCGGCAACCTAGCCCATGCTCAGAAGGGTCTAAAACAACAGTCTCTTTTCCCCTAGGGGAAAACCTGTCTGTTGTCCAAGTTCCGACTTCCTTCCTGCAAAGCAAGAAGTTGCGATGGAAACAGTCAGCCCTGTTTATGTTGCCTGTACTATGGCCCTAACCCGAGGAATGAGCCCTGGACAAACAGGTGTGTTCCAAAGGCAGCTGTTCTGAGATCTGGATCTGGGATCTGAACATGAGGCTATGGCTACTCCGTGAAAGCTGATGACACTGGGAGAATTTAGGGTGTCTATTTCCTTGCTTTGCAAGTAGCTTCAAAAGCTGACCAGCCCATAACACCGTTCCACCAGCTTCTGGCTACATCCACCTCGGAAGAAAAACCCATAGACATTGATAGGAGTGATGATGGTGGGAGGGTTATTTACTAGTCAAGATAAAGGCTTAGCTTCTACCACAAAGGTCAAAATAAATGGGGCTTAAACAAGATAAGTTTAGTTCTCTTCTCTGTAATAGTCTGACCATGTGATCTAGGGCTACTGGGGTGGCTTTACAGAGGAAGAGACCAAAGCTCTTTGCATTGGTTTCTCTGCCATCTTCAACATGAGGCTTCCCTACCAGAGTCTAAGAAGGTTGCTGCTCACTCAGCGAGGGAGAAGGAAGAAAGAGGAAGTAGAGAACACATCTCTGCTGTTTGATGGACCAACAAGGAAGTTTTACTACTCACATCCCATTGTGACATGGCCATGGACAAGGGAGACTGGGAAATGTAGTCTTTATCTGGGTGACAGTGTCCCCACTTGCAACTTGGGATTCTAGAAATAATTCTCTGCCAGCGGAACAGCCTAATACAGTAGTTAAAAGTGTAGATTTTGGAGTCAGGTAGTCCAGGGTTTGACTCTCAGCTGCCCAACTTTCTTCCTATGGTCAATGGACACTGAGGCAGAAATAGTCACAGTGACCCATGTGGCTAGAAGTGAGAATATGTAGGTGAGTAGGGGAGGATATCGGAGAGATGGGATACAGCCTGATCACAGAAGAGTGAGATGCCTGGCTAAAGAGTCCTGTGGGCACTGGGGAGCCATCAGAAGTGTTTAAGCAGGAGAAAAGGAATAGAATCAGGGCTCAGCTGGAAAAGGGTGGCTCTAAGACATTTCCTGGCTTGGGTGTGGTTCATGAGACAGCATCATGACTCTTCCTGAGTCATGGCCTGCCATCAACCCTCTTTAAGGGGTCCATGGTATGGAGCAGGGGTCAGCTTTCTTTGTAAAGAGCCAGATAGTCAATGTTTCAAGCTTTGCATTCCTGCAGTTTTGGTGCAACTACTCAACTTAATGCTGCCATTGTAGTGTAACAGCAACCATAGACAATGTGACAATAGCCATGTTCCAATAAAACTTTATTTACAAAAATAGGAAGCAGGAATTTGTAGTTTACCAATTCCTAGTGTTGAGAATTCTTTAAGTATCTATCCATTCTTCTATAAAATGAAAATTCTACTCAATACAATGCTTGAGAATATGATTTCCTCTTCTCTTCATATACTTCTGTGCCTGTCCCATAACCTAGGGCAGATTCAAGGTTTGTGGGGACTGAAGTTTACACTATTTAAGGAGCCCACTTAAAAAAATAAAATAAAATTATGGATGCACAATTAAGCATAAAAACGAATATTTATTTAGCATTAGAAAAGAGATTGCAACAAATTTTCAAAAGCTGACAAATATCATAAATGTCACAAAAATCCATTAAAATAACATACTATTTGTATCAATCAACTGCCTGGAGCTGTATAATTATTCCCCTACATTTTGGGGGGCTGTATGCTCCATGTCTTCATATAAACAGTTATTTTTTTTACACACCATTCACTCTAGACAGTTCAATCTTTCCTCTAGCAAGTTTTTCCCTCCACTCCTTACATATTTGTGATATAGGACATGTTCATGCCACAACCCGAGTAGTAGGTATATTTCTAGAAGCCACTAGAACAGCCTGGCAATAACGGTACACAGAATAACTGCAAACCACAAAAAAATATACCACTAAACCAAAACTAAACATATTACCAGTTCAACTTCCCCTTAGATGGATCCCAAAAATGTCTGAGGCCATGAGGGAAAGTGTATTGGAGAGGAAGTTGGAATAGAAAGAGAAAAGGGTCTTAACCCTTCCTTTGGTCAATTTTACAAAACTTTCGTGCACACATTGCTGGTCTCTCCCCAGGAGGGGAAGGGGCTTATGGCAGTGAGTGGTCCTGAAGTTTAGCATCCGGATAAATCTACTTATGTGCCATGGTGCTTAGCATGTGGTATGTTTGCACTAAAGAATTGGCACAGGAATCCAAGACTCCCAGACTCCTTTGCGGTAGCTTTGTGCTCCACCCTGGAAGAGCAAACAGTTCCACGGCAGGCCCTGTTTTCCCAAAGAAATTAAATCTGAGCAGCCCACACTTTGTAACAAAACCAGGGTTATGCAAAGAAAGTAATTCTGCTTCAGCTTCCAGGAGTCCCTATGGAAAATATATACGTGTCCATTTTTAAAGACAAAAAACCCCAAAAAACGAAACCTTACTAAAGAAAATTTGAACTTTGTCCAACAAAACTTTTGCCAGAGTCATCACATCTCCCCCACTCCCACACCCCCCACAAGAGGCACAGAGGTTTCAAGTTCCGGTTTAAATTTAGATGCTGTCTTTTCTGATGGGGCTTGGAAGTTGGAATAAAAAACCAAGTTCTCCCTCTCGGATTAGAAAGCATCCACAGATTCGATTTCCTGAATTTCCCGGAGAAGATAAATTATTACTGAAAGGTAGCAAACCAAAATCCAATGCACTTGCTTCAAAGAGGGGATCTCAGATAACTGGGAGTAAACATCCTTTCTCAACTGTGTGTTTCAAAATCCCAGGAAGAACCAAACCTCAATGAACATTTGTCTATGTCAGAAGCTTAGATGGATGTGGATGAGGGGAAATGGTCATTTCTCTTGAATATATTTTCCAAAAGTGAGGCCTGTTCAACTGTTGCTACGACTATGACCAAACAGGTTGGAGAAAGCAGTGTGAAATATTGTTTACAGCAACATCAATGATTAGACTATGGAACTATGGGGAAAGTAGATACGTTAGTTAATATAGAGATTAAGCCACTTTACAAAAAGACCTCTAAATACAGTAGCTGGAACATGATCAAAGTTCATTTTTCATGAAAGCAGAAATCTGGGTAGGTGGTCAAGAGTTTGTTGGCTCACCCATGTCAAGGAATCAGCTTCCTTGCATTTTGTACTCTGCCATCTTTAACATGTGACATGCATTGTGGTCCAGTATGGCTGCCCCAGCTCCTGACATCAAGTCTGCATTCCAGCCTTCCTTCTCAGAGAGGTGAGGCTGGAAGGGCCTTACCTTGAAAAGCACACATCCTTTCTGCTCTGACTTAATCACATTGCCACACCAAGCTGCAAGGCTGGCTGGGAAATGTACCCTGTATTCTAATTAGCCAAGTGTCTAGCTAAAATGCGGAGGCTCTATTACTAAATGAAGGGAAGGGAGGTATTGAGAGATATTTATCAGTCTCTGCCTGGTAGTCAAATGGGGATACCTTTTATATGTATTCATCATCCCACCAACCAATAATTCAGAGTTTGCTCTCCCCACTTCCCAGGCAAGGTCTTCTGATTCATTTATTTAATACATTTTTTTGAGTACCTAACACATCCCACATGCGTTTCTTGCAGCAAAGTCACTGCTCTCACTGAGTGTACGTTCCCGTGGATAGACCATAAAGGCAAAAAATAAATGAATAAGGTTTTCCAAGAGGGGTAAGTGCTGTTAAAATAATGTAACAAGGTGTAGATGTAGGAGTGAGTGTCGGAGAGAGAATTTTAGACTGAATTGTCCTGGAATGCCTCTCTGAGGAGGTGACATTTAAGTAGAGACCTGCATTATATGAAAGAGCCAGTCATGTGGTGATACAGGAGCAGAGGATTCTGGGCAGAGGAAACAGCCAAAACTATAGGAACGGAGGTGGGAATGAACACAGCTTGTTGAGGAACAGAAAGAAGGCCATGGTGGCTGCAGTATAGTGAGCATGGGAAGGGCTCTGAGAGATGAAGCTGAAAAGAAGGTAAGGATTAGATCACATGAGCCTTGAAGGGCATAGTAAGGATTTTTCTATGACTCGGATCCTTGGAGGAGGGCCTGGCTAAACCGACTTTGCAGAAGTTGCTATGACTCTAAAGAGGAAAGAGCTGAGATGTGTTGGTTTATGAATTCCTGACTGGGGTTCACCAACGTGTGTCCACTTTGTATAGAGTGTTCTATACCCTAGGAAAACATTTCCATTCTTTCTCATCAGTCCTTTCCCATCAGAGCTCTCAGAAGAAACCGGGGCAGGTGGTAGTATCTTCACTTCACAAATAAACATGGTGCCCCTCAGAGAGGTTAAATGGCTATTCCAAGATCACACAGCTAACAGGAGGGAGAAGAACAACTGGAAACTTACCTTCCATTTCAAAGTAATCTATCTCCATGCCCAAAAGAAACTATCCTTGAAGAGAAACAAACAAAAAATAATGACGACTTCACTTAAACAGGATATATGCATTTTTCTTATACATATGTATGTGCATGTATATGTGTGTGTATATGTATATGTATATATATTATATTGGGTTGTAAGAAAAGTCATGACATATTTTTTTTATGTTTTTCGTCACAAAAATGTGTCATGACTTTTCTGACAATCCAATATATTATATATATATACACACACATACATACATACAGAGATAGATAGATAGAAAGACAGATAGAAAGACAGATACAGACATGTTATAAAAGTTTGTGTGATTCCATCTGCCTGAGTGAACACAGACTGATTGCTATACCACTGTTGCTAGCCCTGAGGTATTGTACCCTGCCTACATTTTCTACATAGTTTATTAAACCATCCTCAATGACTTGTTTGAGTGTGTCATGTCTTCCCTACTAGGACCTGACTGATACAAAATACCTTGGGGGGAGGGGATCACAGTGGATATATAGGATATTGAAATACACACACCTACACACGTGTGTATAAAATGTCATTGCCAACCATTTGAATACTTGTGACAGAAACTGCTATTTGTCTCCCATTATCCATTCTCCCCTTCTTTTTTTAGTTAAGGATTCCCCCAAATTCTAGCTATAGTATATGGTCATCCAGCTAAAGACTACATTTCCCAGCCTCCCTTGCTGTTAGCTGTGATCATGTGACTAAGTCCAGACCAGTAAGGTGTGAAGAGATTAAAAATAAGCCTGAGCACATGATACCATGGAGCTGCCATTTCAGCCCTGGACAGCTGAGAGAGAGAGAGAGAGAGAGAGAGAGAGAGAGAGAGAGAGAGAGAGAGAGAGAGAGAGAGAGAGAGAGACTATCATACCTAAATTACCAGTTTGGGTCTTTGAACCTATATCCTGATTAATTCATATGTTAAACTAAGTCAGAATGTTTGTGCTGAGAAAGAAACATTCTCAAAGCATCTGCGTACAGAGATTGGTAAGCATGGGAAGAAGGATCATCAACTTCCATTTCTGTTCCTTCCATCTTGGGATGTTTGGCTCAGATTTCCTCCCCTCCCGCACCCAATCTCTCTGTAAAATGCAGTAATCTTCCTGCTGACAGGGTGGGCTTGGCAGAACAGTCATCAGCATCACTCAGGAGCAGGCATTGTAGCCCCATGATGGGCTGTAATGGGTACCAGCAAGACACAACTTGGGCTCTGAAGTCAGGCAACTTGTGTTCGAATCCTGGCTCAGTCACGTACGAGCTTTTAAAAAAGATTAGTGGGATCTGTTTGATCCTAATTGAAAAAATGGGTTGAGAGCCAAAAACAGAAAGTGCTTTCAAATTCTGAAAGCCGGTTAAATGACACAGATCTGTCTCATGGGAGGGGAGGGGGGAGAAGATGATGGGGTGTGTGAAGAGTCCTTGTTGGGGGGGGGGGGGCGTCAGAGCCATCAACACCTTCTTCACCATTCTATTTATTGACTTCCACTAGATTCAAGTGAGTAAGGAGGGATGGAATTACTCCAAGTTTCGAATCAGCGCTGAAGTCGAGTTCTGCCTTTTGTTAAAGAGGGATCCTTGCTGCCTGGGTATGCTATGGCAATGATTCAAAGCAGATATGTCTGGGAGATGGCAGGACAGAGGGGAAAGGGCTCTCAGCTAGAGCTCTGGGGAGACTAAACACAGAGGGAGTTTCTGCCTCATGAGAAAGAACGTTTAGTGAATCATCATCAATGCTTTCTTGCCAAGATTACAGGGAAGGGTTAAATAGGAGGAGGCAGTTGAGTCAGTCTCATTGTGAAGCTCCGGTCCAGGGGGAACTATTGATTTCCTCTGAGCCACTTTGGACTGCCCCATTAGTTCAGGCTCACTGAGAAGGTGGAAAGTATGCAACTTGCACTTGGCTGCATTTTTAATGCTCCCTTGCGGGCACCATCCAATGTCTTACAAATGAATGTATGGGGGAGGAGTGAGAGTAGAGAGTACTAAAGAGGATAAGGTCAGGGCACAAGTGAGCTTCTGACAAATGCATCTGTGACATCGCTCTTCCCAGCTCTGGTGACATAGTGGACACTCACTGAGTGTCGATCAACTCTTGAACTGAACATTGCTCGGGAAGGAAAAGGCTAACAACTCTTAGCGCCATTGTAGCTTTGAACTTCAACCCCTAGAACTCACCGTTGAACTTCTCATCTCTCACCCACAGAGTGACTCTGGGTTCACCACTTCTTAATCAGACCTGATCCAACAGGTTTGTTTATTACCAAGATTGTTAAGAGCCACACGATGTGTTAGAATTCCACTTCTACCACTTGCTAGCAGCACATCCTTGAGCAAATGACTCAAGACACTTCAAGACTTTATTTTTCCTATCTCTAATATGGAGATAATTATAGTACCACCTTATGGGTTTTTGTTGTTTTTGAGATGAAATGATATCGCCCGCGAGAAGTGCTTGGCTGAGAGCCTGGTTCACAGAAATGCTCACTGTATGTACTTGAACAACGTTATGATTATTTTATATATATATATATATTTTTTGCATTCCATAACCAGCAGATTTTAAAGTATCAAGTCTAAAGGAAGGGGAGAAATATGGAGTAAAGCATATATATATATATATATATACCAGAATTAAATTAGTATTGATCTGAAGGAGACTGTGATAAAGTAAAATGGATATTGTAACTCTGAGAAAACCATTAAGAAAATAACTGAATGCATTTAGTAAAAATATCAACAAAGGAATTAAAATGGTACACTAAAACATATTTAACACAAAAGAAGGTAGTAACGGTAGGACCAACTCATCTTGGATGCCAGTCCTCCTGGTATCTTCTGGGACAATGGGCTATCATCCACTTTGTAATCAGTTGAAGCCATTAAATCACATGACCCATCAGCTGTGGCATAATCAAATCAGCTGGGCCAATCAGCTATCGTTAAGGAATCACACCATTGAATCAACTGGTCCATCAGAAAGAAACCACATGGTTCATTGCCCACTTAGACCAGCTGTGGATGGGATACTTCCAGGAGGGGATCTGAAAAGGTTGGGCAGACTAGCCATTATAGAGACCTTGTTTTAATAAGGGCCTGTGACACAGTGCCAAGGAGAGAGAAAGGGGACAGAAAATCAGGACCTGCAAGGTTCAGTGAGGAAAAGAAAGCTACAGCTCTGAGTGCCTGGGCCCATTGACCATTCCAATGGTAAGATTCATCTGTCCAGTGGAAGGAAAAATGAGGGAGACCCACAGGATCTGGGAACTAAAGCTGGGATTTCGATGTGACCTCTGGCACCAACCTGGAATAATGGGTCTTAGAAAATGGGCTGGCCTGCGTGTTGCATTACCACCTTTCCCCTCCCCGCCCCCCCCCCCGGCCACAGGCAGTAGCCCTGCCCATGACTCCTATTGCCTGACAAGCCATGTGATGCCAACTTCATGGCTTCTGCTGATCAGACCCAGCAGGAGCCCATGCATGTGTCGGGATCCCATTACGTCTTAGGTGAGGTCACCGAGTTGGTGGCCTGGGCCCAGGGTCAAGCTTCTAAAATCCTTTGTTTACCTCTCCCTTATAGATCCATCTCTCTCACCTCTCAACCTTTGCCCATGATATGCCCACTGCGGATAACACATTTCCTCCTCTTTATCTGGATGACCCCCGACACACACATCCTTCAGGTCTCACATGAAATGGAGGCCAATGTTTCTAGCACCAGGAAGAAGAGGGAAAGAGACCTGAGACTTGGGCACGTTATGTAACCTTGCTGAGCCTCAGTTTATTCATCTACAAAATGAGTATTATAATATATTGATGGATTATTTTGAGAATTATATTTCTTAAATATGTAGAATTTGGCATGGTATGGGGAGCAAAGAAATATCTCAGCAAGTTACGATCTCAAAGACAATGATGGTGAAGATGAAGAAGATGATGATGTGACATGTCACCTCTTCTGGGTGACTTTCCCTGGTTCTGACAAAGATGTGCCCTCACTGTTCCCATGGTACCCTGAGCAGCCCCCTTCATAACACTTATGATGTTGCATTGTCATTGCCCACTGCCTCAACTCTCTCCATCAGTAGATAATAAATTCTTTCTAGGCAGCCACTGTGTCTTATTCACCACTGTAGCCCTGGCACCCAGCCTCAGGTTTGCCATATAATGGGCAGTAGGGTGTCCATTCAAAGTCTTGCCTCCAAAAGCACTTTAGTCTCTCCCAGGGATTGTTACAAACCTGGGCTGTGGAATTACATAGACCTGTACGTGTGTCTAGGATCTACCACACATAAGCTCTGTGACTTGGGTCAAGTTACTTAACCTCTCTGTGCTTCATCCCTCTCACCTATGAAATGGGGGCTGATAACAGTTCCTACCCTGTTGGGTTGTTATGAACATTACATAGCAGAATACCTGTGAAAAGGCCAGCACATTTATTCATCAAATATTTATCGAGTACTGACTGTGTGAAAAAGGTGATGTTCTAGAAGCTAGGGAAGAACCCAGGGAAAGTTGCTGCCCTTGGGAGGGAAGGCAGACCACAAACAAAACTCTAAATCAATGCACAATAGGTGAGAAGGAAACAAAATATGGTAAGAGGTTAGAGCTGGGGATTGGACTCAGGTAATATTTCTCATGCTCACTAATATCCCAGCCGGCACACGCCCACCAGGGAAAACAGAGAAGCAACCAAACCTGGGGGCCCGGAGAGTTTAGGTCCCAGGTTCCTTCTCAGGCGTGGGCAGCGAGTGGCTGCTTCTGGCTCCCACACCCTTGGACCCAATTCTTCTCCCTCCTCAGGGGAAAAGGGCAAAAGCCCACTTTTCATGACACCTGTAGTAATCCTGGGTGGAATGTATCTGAAAAGATGCAGGAGAAATTCTTAAAATATATTTCCCTCCAACCACAATATATTCCATATGCTTGGAAACGGCTGGGGAGGGGGCCTGGTGTGCTCAGTTACCTCTGGTAAATGTTTCTCTCCCACACTGGGGAAATCCTTATCAGGGGGCTCTCCTACCTGACAGCTGGAAGGAATTTAGGAGAAAATGCAAAGTGCTATTGCAAAGGAGGAATCAAAACCGCAAGAGGACTTGAGAGAGTCTCTCCAAGTGAAAGGTTTAAGGCTTGGCTGCTTAGCTTGGGGAAAATGCAGTTTCTGGGAGGGGGTGTTGAGAGACCCTCCCCCACCAGGACTCCCTGTGCGACCTTGGGAAGTGCCCTGGCCCCCTATGAGCCTCGCTTTCCCCATTTGTAACATGACTACGGGCTCGGCGTTCAGAATTCTATTAACCACAGAGGATCCATTTATGAATTTATGGCTTATTCTGTGGGTTCTTCCCATGGATAGCACAGGAACTCCCTCAATGCTGGTGGTGGGTGCAGCATTGAGCAAAAATAATGGGGGAGGTGGAAGCCAGTCTCCCAGCTAGGGACAAAACTCTTTTTAACTCAGTGGTTTTCAATCTTAGGGGCACGTTGGGGATGACGGGGGAGCATTAAAAGTGTGGGGGTCCCACTGCCCAGAGATGGGATGCCTGGGCACTGGGAGGTTCAGAAGAGTCCCCAGGTGATACTGATGTTTAAACAAAGGGACTGTCTCCTGACCTTGCTAAATCCAATTCTCCTGCTGCCCTTGCTGACAGTTACATCTCCTCAAAAGAGGCAAGTATAGGACATTTGGGAAAGACAGATGGGTTCTAGCCCCAGCTCTGTCACTTAATTGCTGTGTGACATCCGACAAGTTAACTTCTCTTTTTTTTTTTGTAAAATGGGATAAACATCATAGCACCCACTTCACAGGTTTTGTTGGGGTTCATTGAGACAGGCACATAAAGCCTTGGGCATGTGCCAGGCACATGGTTGGTGTGCGGTGTTGACAATAACTAACAATGGTTGACAATGACCTCTTGGAAACATGCCCCAGGTGCCTTAGAGCAGTGGTTCTCATACTTGTGAGATCAGAATCACCAGGAGGGCTCATTAAAACATAGATCACTGGACCCCAACCCCAGGGTTTCTGATTCACAGGCTCTGGGGTGAGGAGTCTGAGAATGTGTATTTCTAATCACTTTCTAGGTGATGCCGATCCTAGTGGTCCAGACACCACGTTTTGAGAACCACTGTTGTAGAAGAAAACCCAAGAACAAGGCACCCTTCAGGAAGGGTAGTTAGAAAACACCCCTCTTCATAGGGTGCCCATCCTGCTGAGGCTCTATGCCATATAATAAACCAGGAACGTACAGAACAGACACTGAATTTTATAACTGGATAAGATTTTATTCCTCTCCTTTCATTTTCCACTTGGAGACATAGGAGCAGGGATGGAGGAGGCGGGGCAGAGACATTTGCTCAAGATCTCACAGCAAGTCAGTAGCAAATCGAATACAAGAACGAGTTTTGGTTCCCACCTTGTTATGGAGGCTGAGGGTGATGCTGGGGTATGGGGACGAGGTGCTGTGAGCTCCCCGGAATCGGTCCAGCATGGGCTGTGACCACAGCAACTGGGACCCCAGGTCTGTAGGTCGGCCACTGGCAAACCTGGCCCTAAGGGACCCACCCACCTGAAGAGGTGACCTGTGACAGCATGCTAAATGGCACATCCTATTGCAAACCCAGTGCTGAAAATTAGAACAAGGAGACTGGCCAAGAAGAAAAGCAATGATAGCACCCAGCATTGGTACAGATATCGGGAGCCAGGAATTCTGATGCACAGCTGATGGGAGGCTTCTTCCTGGAGAACTAATGGACAATGTGGATTTCAAAAGGGTTCAACCATTAGCCCAGCTATTCCATTACTAGGCATTTACCCAAGGAAATAATTACAAAGGTCTGCAAAGATTTAGGTGTGTCTACATTAGCAGTGTTTACAAAAGAGACAAAAGATTGGGGAAATTGAAATATCCAATGATAGTGGATTAATTCATAAATACAGTCATTCGATCAGTTATTCTGCAGTGATTAAAGTAATGATGTGTGTGTAATGACTAACATGAAAGAATTTTAAAATATGTTGTTAAATTTTAAAAAGCTAGTTACAAGCCTGAGCGTCTCTCATAAAAACACATTTTTAGATTGGTATATAAATATAGATACTAATAGATAAACAGATATGGATAGATGGAGATAGGTGGAGAAATGGATGGATGATAAATAGGTGATAGATATAGATAGATAGATAGATAGATAGATAGATAGATAGATAGATAGATAGCATTATGGTTTGGTTTGATAAGACCTTTAATTTATATGCACACAAGAAGCTGTGTGACCTCAGAAGAGTGCATCACCATCTCTGGTAGGAAAAGTTAGGAAACACCTCCCAGGGGAGGTTTATTCAAACATTAGCTGAGCACCTGGGAGGTTAAGCAACTTGCCTGTAGCCACAGCTGTGATAGTACCAGAACTTGAACTCAGGCAAGTCAGTGTCCAGATCCCAGCCTCTTAACACTTTTATTAACTTCTTTTCTCACGAAGGGCGTCTTTGACTAAATACGGCAAGTTAGAATCTGGGGTCACCGTCACAAGAGCGAACTCAACCTTAAAAGTCGGTGTTATCGGGCCGGCCGAGTGGCGCGGTGGTTAAGCGCTGGCTTCAAAAGCCAGTGGTCCCAGTTCGGGTCCCACATGTGAGGTCCAGTGACACTGCCCTCAAAACAAAAAACAAAAACAAAAGTTGGTGCTATCTTCAGCCATCCCAAGCACACACACCCCTGCATGCCGGCACATAGCTCCATAAGTTGTCTCCACGCTACATTTGCCAGTCAGGAAGGGCTCCTGAGGGCACTGGGAAAATTGGTCCCTTGGGCTGGCTTGATTAGTCACCCCTGGGATGTCTCAGGATTCACTGCCCCCGCCCTCGTGTGTTCTCTAGAAGCTTCTGAATTACTATCACTGGGATGCAGGGAGGAAGGAAGCTGAAGAAGCATCCTGGAAGAGGGGTCTTGCCACCCACTCCCCTACCCCGTGCCTGGAGGTGAGGAATGCTGGCACAGGTTCCTGCCCCCCTGCAGAGCATCTGTGGCTTCTGCCCTGAGTGTGAAGCAATGAGCAGGAGGGTTCTGGGACTCCAGGGCCCTGCATCCCGATTTGGGAGTCAGAGCAGCAGCGCTCCACCCTGAGCAAGGCCAGAGCTAAGCAGCCCAGTGGGCTGGCCCTTCCACAATGAAATCCTGTCCAGAAATCCACGCAGCTGAAACTGACCAGGCTCCTTTGTTCTGTTCATCTTCCTTTGTGACCATGGGTGACATAAACCTGTTGCCTAATTCTCAATTCTTAAAGAACTCCAAGCTGGAAAGACTTGGCCTTTGAGACCAATGGGGTCACCGACCCCTCCAAGGCAATAAAAATAAAAATTAAAACAACCTGCGGTGGGCCTGGGCATTGACAAAGCACATCCAAACCCATGATGCGCCACGGCTCACTAGAGCCTCATAGTATTATTTCATTTTGGCAAGGGAGGAAGCTGAGGCAACGGGAGGTTAAATGTCACACAGCTGTAAGTGGCTGAACCAGAATTCAAACCCAGGAGTCTGATCCCAGAGCCTGCTTTCTTAACTGTCACCCCCCACTGCTGTTCGTGCGTGTTTTGCACAATATGGACGAGGACATGCCCATTGTCTTTCTTTTCTCGTTTTCTCTTCCAGAAGTTGAGTCCAAACTCTTGCAGGGACATTACAGAAATGAGTTGGGTGCAGACGCCACCACCTTCCCTAGAAAGCTCGACAGCTTTCTTTTCTACGGGACTTCTCAGAGCTTTTATGACGACATAAAGCATTATAAAGGGTAGGGGAAAGATGACATATCAAACCATTAGTAGCATTAGTTCTTTCTTTTTTTTTTGGCTTCAGACTTTAATGGAAACTTGATATGACATTATTAGTGATCTTGTCTTTATTTGAAATTGGGACATTTTGTTCATCATGGATTTTTGCATTCATTTTTATTAAAAAAATATTTTATTGGACCGGCTGAGTGGTGCGGTGGTTAAGTGCTGGCTTGGGAAGCCAGCGGCCCCGGTTCGGTCCCACATGAGGGCCAGTGACACTGCCCTCAAAAAAGAAAAATGAAAAAAATATTTTATTAAAATAGTATTCATCTTGATTACTGAGATTTGGGGTACCCCTTTAGATTTTGTGCCCTAGGCACATCTTTACTCACCTCACCTTAGTCCTGAACCTGTGAAACATCTAAACATATACAACTTTGGACATGTCACATCATGGAGCATTTCAAGAAAGTAGGGTTACAGAGAGCACCCTTTGCGAAATCTGTATCTTTATTACATATGGTTAAAATAAGTGAAATGCCACAAGTGTTTTAAGTGTCAGAAAGAAGGACTGGAGTGGGGAGATGAGTGCATTTTTAAATTGTTTTAGTTGGAGATTTGGGTTTTGGAGCAAAATTTACGACAATATGGAATTTTCAGGTGGAAGCCTAAAGGCTGTAGATATCAGATACTTCTCAGTTATCTAATGCCAGCATAATGCTATGTAATAAATAACACAGAGCTTCAGTGGCATGTAAAAATAAGCAATCAGAGCTCACGTGTCTGAGGAGCAGCTAGGCAGCTCTGTTCACCTTGGCTGGAACTGATCATAAAAGGACTGGGGTTGGCTGGCTGCTGGCTGGGGTAGCTTGACTCTTCTCCACTGGTGTCTCATCCTCCAGTGGACTAGCCTGGGAGTGTTCTCATGGTAATGGCCAAGGAGAGGAAGAGAGAGCAAGAAGGAACACACAAGGACTCTTGATGGCAGGGTCAGCAGTGACATGACACACAGTCATGTCTGCCATATTCTAGAGGTCTGAGCAGATCACAGGGCCAGCCAGCTCCAAGGGGAGCAGACCTACGAAAGTCAGATGGCAAAGAGCGTGAAGACCAGGAACGGGGAAGGAGGAGGTGGGGCCTTTCACTCACATTCTCACAGCAAGATTTGTGACAGAGATTGTGCCACAAAAATTGCAAAGCAGGGGGTCCAAAACTAATTAGTTGGCTCTTATAGCCCTCGCCTCCATCGAGTATAGGTAGGGGTCCAAGAATAGAACTAAAGAGAATACATTCCTTTTTGGGAAGTGATACAATAATTCTATCTCCCCCAACAAGTCAGGTAGAGATGACACTTTTAGTCCAGGGCAAGAAAAAGGAGCTTTAAGGAAACTACCCAGAGAGCCTAATATAAGTCCCTGCGGTGTGGATACATGGTGAATTTTTATCTGGCTTTCACCAAAGAATTAGAAAGGACAAAAGAGCACACTGGTTATCTGCTCAGCTGCAAGACAACTGGCTGCCTTAGGAAAGGCCTTCATTCTCAGAATGTGTCAGGGTAAAGGGTTTAGAGTGTGTCTAACAGCCCTGCGTGGGCTGCGTGTGTGGCAGAGCAGGTGTGGGTCACTCTACAACAACAGGACAACCGGAGAGGTGGAAAGACCCCAGGCACCAAAGCCCCTGCAAGTTTCCTGGAAGTTACAGGAAAGTTAGGCAGCGAACCAGAGTGGTGCTTGCTTAGCCCAGGTCAATGGGGGGCAGGTGAGGGGTCCCCAGTGATGGGACGTCTCCACAGAACCTACTGCAGGGCCATGAGAGGACTAATCCTTCTAGAGAGGTCTGCACCATCTGATGATAATATCAGTCAAGCCAGAAGGTCCACACTCGGCTTCTCTCTCCTTCCCACCTGCTTGAACTCAGAAGCCAAAGATGGCCAGTTGGGACAAAAATATGGAAAAAGAAAAAAAGGCCAATCAACAGGTTGGCAAACAATATAAATTTTTAAAATAATTTATTGGGGAACAGCCATGGTCATTGGTAACACATTGCTTTCATGCTACAATGGCATATTTGACTGTTTTAGGGAGGACGCAGCTCACAGTGGCCCATGCAGGGATCGAACCGGCAACCTTGGTGTTATCAGCACGACACTCTAACCAACTGAGCTAACCGGTCACCCTCTGATGATATAATTTTAAGTCCAGTTTGAAGTTGGATTAATAGATGGGACTCGGTGACCCTGCAGTAAGAAGCTGATTTCTCAGGGCCAGCCGAGTGGCGCATTGGTTAAGCGCTGGTTTTCGGATGCCAGCGGCCCCAGTTCGGATCCCACATGAGGGCCAGTGACACTGCCCTCTACAGCTAACAACAGCTCCACCTGGAGCTGGGCTGTGCGAGCCCCGGTGATGGTGTGGGCTGCAGCCCCTGCTGCAGTGGGCTGCCATAGGCTACAGTGAGTGGCCTGCAGCCAGCGTGAGCGGCTGGCAGCCAGCGTAAGCTGCCAATAGCCGCAGTGAGCGACATCCAGAGGCCAGCGACCGATCTGCCTCATCCGGGAAGAGCGCAATGACGATACCAACAGTGAAGCAACATCCTCCGCAACTAAACTGAAGAACAAAAAGACAGCAACTTGTCTGTTCCCCTTCCCCGATTCCCCAACGCTGTTCCCCTCGGCCAATTCCCCAATAAAATCTTTAAAAAAAAAAAAAAAAAAAAAAAGAAAAAGAAACTGATTTCTCAGATGGGCCATGCCTGCTCCCATCCCCCGAGTCTCATGTAGGCTGTTCCCCCTGTCGAGGCACCTTGTCCACCCCAGAGCCCATCTCTATCCCCTCAGCCTTCAGGTAACTCAGCCTAATTGTAACCATCTCTCAGAAGCCTCCTCGGACCCCTCAGCCTAGGTTAAAATTATCAGAGGTTCACATATCACCCAGTACGTCCTCCAAAATACTTTGCACCCGTGGCATCACGAAATGGTCTGTATTCTGCTTCCCTCGTAATACCCATAACACCGGGGAGCCTGTCTGCCTGGGCATTTATGCGTCTCCAGCACACAGCAGAGTGTTTGTCATAAATCGTCGCTCAATTACTATATATTTCCAGTTCCACCTGTATGAATTTATTGTAGTAAAAACAAAATCCCAAGGGGAAGAGGCTTGATGGTTCCAAGCCTTTAAAAAAAAAAAGAGAGAGAGCTTCTAAAAATTGAGCAAAGGGGGTAAAACATTTTTAACCAAGAATGTTTTGACAGGTACCTCTTAAGTTTGCATTTTCCACAACGTCGTTCCCTTGCCCGGATCACCTTTCACTACTTCCCCCAATTCCCACTCTAATACCCAAACCAGGGAGCGGCCATAATTCACAGGAGTGATATTTGCAGATTAAAATAAAAACAGCCACATTCTGCAAGGAACACTGACATTTGGCAAAACGTCTCGGCCAGAGAAATATGTGAACGTCGGATGCTTCGCAGGACATGGCCAGATTCTTTTTATTCTCCCAGAAATATAACAGGGCAGTCGTTCTGGTTTGGATGTAGTCCCACTTTCTGGAGTAAGGGAAAATACAATAAAAACCTGGACAATGAACTAATGGACTCCTCGATTTGTCAAGATGTATCTCTTCTAACTGGCTTTTCCTTTTTTTCTTTTTTTTTTTAAGGCTTGAGATGCTTCCAAAATATTTATAAAAGGCAGCAGGGCTCTTCAAAGATGGGAGGCAATCATAGACCTCCAAGAAAGGGAGGGAGGGCAGGGTGGCTTTGCAACCTCTGGCAAGAAGGGGGTTGGGGAGGGGAGCAGGCCTGAGGCATGGAGGGAAGTTGGGAAGTTCAGTTGCATTGACTCCTGGCACCACCCATTTTTCCTTTGGCATCTCATTCTTCCGAAGTTCACATTTGTTTCCGGACCTTATTAACTGAGTTGGTGATTCGGTCTGAAGGGTGAGGACTGGCCAATGAACCTGACACTTCCAGAGTGCCTAAGCCATTTTCTTCTTCTAAGTAGCTTCCCCCTTCATTATACAGGTTCCAGAGAAGACATTATTAGCTATAAAGAAGACAATGTTAATATATTGCCTGTTCCTTTACAATGCTGAAAACACTTCTGTGAACACTTTAATATATATATATATCTTCCCTGTCACTTCTGAGTATGTCCACACACTTTTAGACCCATTTTTTTGGTTCAGAAATTAGGTATGAATTGCACGCACTGTTTTTGCCAACTGACTTGTTTGGTTTTTTTATTTTGGGGGTTTTTTATTTTTATTTTTTATTTTACACTCATAGAGAGGCCTGTGTTTTGAATATGTCTTTTACTACCTGTGTAAATTTGGAGACATCACTGAACCACTCTGAGCTTAAATTTCATCTATAATGGGGATAAAAATAGCACCCACCTCAAAAGGACGTTTGAGGGCGAAGTTACATGACGCCTGGCACACGACTAATGTGTTACAAGTACTCCCGTGTGTGCAAACGTGTGTGTGTTTCCATGGATTTAAGCAGTCTTTTTCCATGTCCTTAAAAAATTCTACATAAAATTCCCTTACATAGAGGGATGGTTTCATGAACTATCATCCCCTTCTGTCAGACATAGATTCATTTAAAACATGTTCAAATGACATATGTATCCTCAGTTTACTCCTGAAAAATAATGTTTTATTGACATATATCTGACACATAGCAATGTGAACATTTAAGGTGTACAACATGCAGATTTGGTGCACTTATATTGTAACATGATTGCGTTAGCAGACACCTCTATCACCTCACATAATTATCTTTTCTTTCCTGCAGTGGAAATAGCTAAGATCTAGTCCATAAGCAGATTTGATTATTATAATACTGTATTGTTGTTTACAATCACTGTCCTGTGCAGTAGATCTCCAGGACTTACTTATCTGCTTGTTGCAAGTTTGTTTCCTTAAATCATATCTCTCCGCTCCCTCCATCCCCTAGTCCCCTGGTGACCACCATTCGACTCTCTGTTTTCACAAGTTTGGCTTCTTTTGGATTCCACATATGAGCATTATTATACAGAATTCGTCTTTCTTTGTAGGACTTATCTCAGTATAATGTCCCCAAGGTCCATCCATGTTGCTGCAAATCGCAGGATTTCCTTCTTTCTCATAGCTGGGTAATGTATAGACATAGATATAGATGATATGGATGTAGATATCAATGATATAGATATAGAAACCAATGATATAGATATGTTTGGTTTGTAAAGACAGCAGCAGGAACAGACAAGTCCTCCATGGCGCTCAGATGCATCGTTTCGAAGTGGCTCCAGGAGGAGTGCTGGGGGGACCCCAAACCCTGTTTCTGGGTTTCCAGTCTCTTCATTATCCATTCCAGCAATAAATCCCAAGTAGGATCTTGCCCCAGACCCATTCATGTCCACGTTTTCTACTTTTCTGTGAAGCTCTGGTCTTGAAGATCACAGTTAGAGGCACAATCTCTGGGCATCCAGGAGGGAACTTCCAGAAAGAGTTATTCACATCCAGTTAGGAACTTGGAGCAACCCCAGCTCACGCTTGTGCCTTTTACTCTCCCCAACAGCCACTGAGCTCTTCACAGCAGAGCAGGGGATAAAAACCCAGTGCCTTCTTAATTTATTGCCCAAAGAGACAGGGTTAGACATCGGAGAGGATTTTCTTGCACATAGCAGACCTAGGGTCTCAAAGTTCCAAGGAAGGGTCAAGTGGCAGCCTTTCCTTACAGAACATTTTCCTAAATGTGGCACCCCATGGGTTTTTATCCTGAAAGGGAAAGAGGTACCATAGGATGGCTCCTTCTCTCTTGTCAGTTTGTCTAACGAATGATAAGAAGGGACCCCAAAGTGCAGATGTCCCAGTTAAACCCTGTCCAGGTGAGGAAACCTCTCAGGGAACAATAAGTCTAACCTCTGGTCTTAGAACTACTTAATTAAGTGACCTCTTAAGAGTCAGGCATAAATATTTGGGCCAAGCACCTATGCATGACTTCTTTTTTTTCTTTCTCACTCTTAAGTTTATATATTGGTGAACTTATTTGATTTTCTTATGTGTTAATATCAAAATATCTAGGTGAATGCCTTATGCACAAATCTATGAGTTAATGGAAATGATAAAACTGAGGACCAAAGGAGGTTCCCAAGTTGATGTGATAATGTTTTGCAGAAAAGGAAGAAAGAACAATGAAAATAGAATGCTGTGGTCAAATGAGTTTGAGAAATACTGCAGTGTCTTTACCTTTGGGAAACTCATAAAGTACATTAGCATAATAAAGGCTCTGAGAAATCCTGCAGAAAAATACAATTATTGCCCTTTATTTAATCCAGCATTTTCCATGGAATATGCACATGGCAAATATTAACATCCCACAAAATTGGTTCAGTGGAACACACTTTAGGAAATCTCGTTTTAGAGCAATTCTCTCCTTGATTCGTAAAACAATCAGTCATCGTCATCGGGAAGGACTAAGTCATGTCAAAAGTGAAAAGGAATTTTCTCACTGGTCCAGCTCCTAGTCTTGGTTGGCCCCATCTGTGTCTGGTGGCTCACGTTTGCAGGAAAGCTGACAAGGACTTAGAGACCCATGTTAGTCCTGGAATGGGGCAAGACAGCCCGGGTCAGAGGAGGGAGGCATCGCGCCAGGTTCATGACCACACTGAGCAACAACCTCATTTACCTGGACTCAGGCTTTGGCCATTTTCCCCCTGGAGACTCCACTATCTGAAACTATCTGGAATCAAGCCAGAAACACAGAAGTTAGTCAGAATCACACTGATTAAAGGTGTTGCCATCTCTTCCCAGATTCTATAGAAGGAGAAGGTGAACCAAAGACCTGTCTTTGCCTTGTTTACTGTGGAATTCCAGTGTCTGGCACAAAAGAGACACTGGATGAATGCTTGAAGGAAAAGTTGTTCCCTTCAGTGTCCCTGTGCCTGGCTTCGCAGAGGGGACTTTGCAATACAGAGAAGGAAGACATGAAACATTAAGAAAAAGGCACCAGAATTAATATACTATGGGGGCCAGTCAGCCTAGGTTGTCCCCACCATCAGACGCTTTGAGCACTGGTCATTCTTCTCCCTCTAAGCATTAAATGCCAGCAGGATTTGGAGTCTTGAGTTCAGGACACTTCTCTGCTTTCATTCAGTGCTCTGTACCACTCATCTACTCTGCTAAGCTCGCTAGGCGAATGACACAGAGAGAAAGGTGTCTCTTTCTATGCACAAAAGAGAGAATCAGCCTAAGTCTGAGACTTCTACCACCGAGCAATCAAAAATATTTCAATGAGTCCTTACTGCGTCCCTGCAGGAGGCCATAAAAATTGATCATCATAAAATGGACCATGCGTGTGAGCCGAAGTGGATGCTGACATGAGAGCACTCCCACAGGGCTTCAGCGGCCCTGTCCTTGAATAGAGATCTCTTTCTGGAGGGATCATTGGAAGGATTCAACTAGTAATTAATTAGTAATGATTAAAGTGCCTACTATGTGCTTATCACAGAAGGGGAGTTTTGAAAGATAAGAAGTCCCAGGTGTGGTCACTCTTGACCAGAGGGCATAAACTCACTGGCTATTAACAAGTGAGGATAGAGAGGCAATCAGACAGACAGACAGACAGATGCAAACACGCATGTGTCATTCATTCAAAACCAATACAATATTTTGAAAAATGGTTAAGCTCCCCAAGAATCAAATATCCCCAAATTAAAAGAACTATCAAGTTAGCAACAATTCTTTTTTAAAGATAATATTAAATAACAGTGACATCATGCAAGACTTTTACAACTTGTTTTCTGCTGGTGAGAGTGTAAAATGATACAACCTTTCTGGGATCAATGACACAATGGCTCAGGGCTTTTCAGAAGCAGATACAAGGCCAATGTTAACACATTATCTACTGGTACCCAGGTTACAAATGGAGCTTTATTGTCACCTTTACACTTTTTCTGTATATACCAAATTCACCCATAGACCATGGATCTCTTTTACAATCATGAGAAAAAACAATAAATGTGTAGATAGATAGATAGATAGATAGATAGATAGATAGATACTCATAGCCTTTCACCTCAGACTCCATTCTAAGGAAATAATCTGAAATATGAAAGCATACAATTTTATGCATAAAAATCTTTATCTCTAGGCCATTCATACTATCAATAAATTTAAAAGCCCATGTGGATTCATGCAATGAAATACTCAAATCATTTAAAAAGACAACATCAGAAAGTTATATTGTTTTTAAAGACATGGAAGACACCTGTGGCATAATGCCAAGTCAAAAACCATGGTTCAGAATTATGTATTTTTACTCAATTATGTGAAAAATTAAGTGTGCATCCACATAGAAAAACATAAGGCAATACGGAAGAATATTAATTGAGGTTATCTCTAGAGAGTTGATTTATGATTTACTTCATGTTTTTTGATTTTCTACATTGAGCATAAATTCAGGAAAAGAACTTGAACTTTTCAGTGTACACTTCACAGTTTTATCTAACAGGGAGGGGAAAATATATTTGAATGCCAGATAAGATTAGTTATGCTGTAGCATTATTCTGTCACCAAGCATTAAATTGTGACTGGCCTGAGAAGTGGGGTCGGGGAGGGGCAGTTGGACATTCTTTAAAGGCCAGTTCATAGTCTGTCCAGATTAAAAGAGGTTAGGGGTGCCAGATTTAGCAAGTAAAAGGTATAGCACCCCCAGTTAGGTTTGAATTTTAGATCAATGACATTTTTTTAGTATAACTGTATCCTATACAATAATTCAATATGCTTATACTCAAAATTCAATTGTGCATCCTATTTCTTACCTGCCACCCCTATCAGAGTGGGCACATGCCAACTCTCTGGGTATACAACATCTCAGGTGGGCACTCAGTGATTTTGATGCTGTCCTGTTTTTAACAGAACAAAGATGGGTATAGGCTGGGTTTAACCGGTATGTATGTAGCTCCACCTGGGAAAGTAGGATTCCTTTTGTGGTTAGGGATCTTAACCACTTGGTCATTAATTCAATCAACAAACATTGCGGACCACCTCCTCTGTCCTGGGCACAGTGATGGTGCTGAAGTGGGAGCATGCAGGTAACAAACAGGGCAGTTGGTGTGTTCAGGTGAATTTGACCACTTCAGGGTCTAGTCAACCTTTCAGGACATGCTTCTTCCCCCCATCATATTGAGGGGCTCCCCTGTCCCATTTTCCCCTGGACACTCAGAAAGTAAGAGAGAGACTATACCAGGGAATGCATTTTTCTCCTTCACACACACACACACACACACACACACACACACACACACACACACACACTTACATTTCCACCATCATGCCTATTACCTTGCTGTGACATCCACCATGAATGTCTTCTCATCTCTTCTTCCACCCATGCCAGTCCTTGTTCACCTAAGCCCTATTTCTCTTCTCCATTCCCAAGTCACATACATCCAAGCACATAAAATATAACTACTAATATTGATGCTGTTTCTTGAGCATCATTTCTGCCCAGGCACTCCACTTGATGCTTTATACATTTCAAATCTTCAAAGAAACCTTGCAAGTTTGCCCCATTTGACAGGGTTCGGCCCTGTCAAATGAGAGTTGAACCATAGAGATATAAACTGTGGATTACCTGGTAGTGCAGATTAATTGAGAGAGTGTATGGAAAGCTTCAAGCGATGCTTGAAGTAAGCACTCAAAAAATGGTGGTAATATTTTTTTTTTTTGAGGGCAGTGTCACTGGCCCTCATATGTGGGACCGAACCAGGGCCGCTGGGTTCCCAAGCCAGCACTTAACCACCGTGCCACTCGGCCGGCCCAGTAATATTTTTTTTTAAAGAAGCAGACAACTAGAGATGAAAATACAGAGCAAATGAACAATAATTATAATAATAATAATAATAAATCACGCAAATTTATTGAGACGAGATGTCAGGCACTGTGCTATTTCACATTTTACAGATATTATTTCATTTACTTGTCCACTACTCTATAAGTAAATAATGCTGTCATCCCATTTTATAGATAAAGAAACTAAAGCCCACAGCTGGTGAGGGCGGGGGCCAACATTTGATGGGCTAGAGTAGGAGTAAGGACCAGGTGCCTGGATTTGAACCTAGGAAGAAAATTAGAAGGGAGGTGGAGAACGTTATGAAAATATCATCCACATCCCAGCTTCACTTCAAGCATGTCCCACAACGGGCACTGGGCACTTTCTTCCCTAAGACTCTGGGGACCAGGTCTCCTGTGGTCATGGGTCTGAGACCAAAGGGACCACATACTAAGCAATACTCCTGGCCTGACAGAAGAGGGGAGGAAACGGGGCATCTTAGCATGACTGTCCCGGGGCTCTTGGTCAAGGACAAGCTCCCCACTAGCCCAAGACCCATCTACAAAGTGAACTGGATTAGTGGCTTGCTTTCAATCAGGCTGAATTATGAGCTCAACGATTTGTGGGACGTTTACATGAACCAGAAAATGTGTTATCTGATGAAAATTGCTTAATTTAACATCCTGGCTTGACAGGCAATGAACTGTACCTCTGTGGGAGAATCTGCCAGGGTGAGTGATTTTTTTTTTTTGTAAGTCCCTGGACGTGTTTCAGAAAAGCAACTGCTATCATCTCCTTACCCATCAAGGAACAGAATAACGATCCTTGGGTCAGTGGGCCATCTGTCATTGGACTGTTGGCCCAGGGAGGCCCCAGCATACCTACTTTCATTGGATGATCCAAAGACAACCATACCCCACCTACACCCCAGGACGCAAGGGGTCTGGTTCTAGGCTGATAGAAAGCCACTCCAGACAGTTCTTCTGGGCTAGGTAGAGCTCTGGCTGTTGATAAATTATGATTTAGCACAGGGTTGAACTCCTTTTTTTTTTTTTTTTTAAGATATAAAAAGAGGCTACCACAAGCTTTTTATTCATGAATTCCACACAAAGCTACCAGGGCTTAACATGTCTCTTTTCAAATTTAGCTGCATCAGAATCCCCTGGAAGGTTTGTAAATCGCAGGTCATGGGGCCCCACCTCCAGCGCTTCTGACTCAGAGGATCTTGGGTGGGCCCCAAGAATTTGCATTTCTAACAAGTTGCCAAATGCTGCTGCTGCTGTTGCCAATGTAGGAACCACAGTCTGAGAACCACTGCATGAGGCCCAGGGTAAACGTGTCGCTTAGGATCTCCTTGACCTGTAAGTTTTATACAAGACTGATTCAAAGCTCCCATTCCGTGCCTTCTAGAAATCTAAAGTTCTCCTCAGATGCTTGCCATTTCCAGGAGACTTGGGATTTCAGTGTCATCCTTCACCTTGAATGTCAAGGCTTGTTTAAACTATTCTGTTTCTTGATCACTGTGTTGCTTCTTCTTTTTTTTTTTCTTTTCAATTTTATTGGGGAACAGCCATGGTCATTGGTTACACGTTGCTTTCATGCTACAATGGCATAGTTGACACTTTCAGGGAGGGTGCAGCTCAGAGTGGCCCATGAGGGGATCGAACCGGCAACCTTGGTGTTATCAGCACCACGCTCTAACCAACTGAGCTAACCAGTCATCCCTGTGCTTCTTCTTTTTTGATATTGTGCACTCATACATAAATTCATCCCTCTTCCTTATTTCAAACCAAGCCAAAAAATAAAAGCAAAAACAATCTCATAAGATTTCTGGTTATGAGTATGTTGAAGCTCTTCCTTAAAACTTAAAAATACCAAGGGGAGTTACAATGCAAAAATATCTTTAAAATTCAGATTAATGACAGACATCTGTGTTATCCAAAGCCTCTGACCAAACCCTGCTGGGGTGTTCATTCCCTAACTCTTCATCGTACGTGACAACCTGTCTTCATGGCCTTTCCCCAGCTCATCATTCTGTTTCCTTTCCATTTCTTCTTCTCATTCCCACCCAACCCCACCTCTACTCCTCACCTCCTGGAGCTCCAAATTCTTCACACTCCATTCCACATAGGGTGACTCCATTCTTTCTAGCTTTACTCTCATATTCAGCTCCAGGTCAATATTTGCATATCCAAACTGGTGAACGTGCCAAGCAACACAAAAGGCATTTTCTTAAGCGGGAAGGCTATTAGAGTTGCATACAGTCCACCCTATCCCCTCTTTCAAGTGTATGGAGACGCATAGTACAGGTCTGTGTTAGGTTGGCACTGTCAATCTAACAGAGAGATGACACATGCCCCACTATTACACTATTAGTGTGTATCTTCAAGTACTATAACCTAAGTAAATATGGAGGGCTCTGAGAAGAAGGCCAGAGGAAAGGAGCAGCAGCTGTAGGTGTCGATACCATGGAAAGCTCCCTAGAGGAGGCAACATATAAGCTGAGTTTTAAGGATAACTGGAATTCACCACTTGTATAAAGGGGCAAGGGTAACCCTGGAAGAGGGAACTGAATGAAGAGAAAGACACACTAGTCTAACAATTCTCTTGAAGGAAATCTTCAGGCCCCAGTTTTTCCTCCAGGTTCACCACCTTCTCGTGGGTGATAAAAACCAATTGCCTCCTGTTGCAAGTCTTGTAAACAGGGTCCGACCCCTTTCTTTAGAATGTGAGAGCACTCAGCAGCCACAACTATCCTCAGCTTTGAAGTTTGGCTCAAATCCCAAGACAGGTAAGGCCTTATTTATACTCCCATTATACTGGTGAGCAATTATGGAGCACTGACTGTTTAAGAATCTGTGTAGGC
Source organism: Aselliscus stoliczkanus (assembly GCA_033961575.1). NCBI lineage: Eukaryota > Metazoa > Chordata > Mammalia > Chiroptera > Hipposideridae > Aselliscus > Aselliscus stoliczkanus. The sequence goes on from CM066736.1 coordinate 9,232,858, forward strand.
TGCGCATGTAGGAAGAGATGTTTGAGACTTAACACCTCCTCCAGAGGTCTGAAATATACCTGAGGGGTGAAGGTGACTCCAGTCTTCAAAGCCAGTGAGTACAATGTGAAGTTCTGTGGCCTTCCCCCAAACACAATGCTGTACTACATTGTCACCTGTATGGTGGAGAGAGACTGTGCTTGGAGATGGCCAGGGTGGAATGATAAAATGTCTGTACATTTATCAGAACTCCTCTGGTTGCACATAACAGAAATCACCCCCCACCCCCCACCCAAAAAAGAAAAAAAAAATATATATATACACACATATATACACATATATATACACACACACACATATATATACACACACACACACACACACATATATATATATATACACACACACACATATACATATACACACACACAATTTCTCATGTAACTATATAAGAAGAATAAGGCACGGATGGATGAAGGAATCATCTGATAACTGAACAGTGATCATTTAGACTCTAACTTTTTTTTTTCCCCACTCTCAAAGGGGGCTCATCCCTTTAACTTAACACCAAAATGTTAATATTTTCCTCCTAGCAACCTCAGCAGAAAACAGACTTTCACTTTTTGGGTAACTCCATCGGAAGTCCCTGGATGAACATTCCACGGCACTTGACTGTCCTGCTTGGACTGTGTGTCCACCTCTGAAACCAATCTCCATGGCCAGGGGAACTGTGGCTCTCTCTGGCCAGGTCTAGGACACACACTTGCCGATCCTGGGAGACAGTGCTTGCAGCTGACCCCATCTGAACACCCAGGACTGAAACGGGGGTGGAGCAGTAAGAGAGGTGGTCCACAAAGGAAAGAAAAGGACGCCAGACAGGCAAAACCCAACAGATGTCCATCCACCTGAATGCATAAAAGGGGAATTTTTAAAAATCAAGTGTGACATGTTGTCATTGGTTCCACAGTGAATTATAATTGGGACCCTCCCACCAGAGATGTGGGGCAGCGGTTAGGAAAACGGCCAAAGCCATCAGACTCCAGGTTCATGTCCCCCACTTAACATCTGAGCAACCTTGGGCAAATAGGCATAGTAATCATATCTACTTCCCAACGTTTAATAGGAATGAATGAGCAAATTTAAGAGCCTAGAAGAGAACCTGTGCTGTTTTGAAGCTTTACCCATTGCTATTACTAACATCGTATGTGCCATTTTATACATCCACGTATGTGCATTTTTTCCTGGTTAAAGGGTCTGTCGCTTTTACCAGATTTTCCAAGGGCTTTGTGATTTAAAAAAACAAAAAAAATCCCTTCTCGTTTGAGACACTGGTCCCCTAATTTGGTCCTACCCTGATGGGCTTCTTTGCAAGGCATCCTTCCAGCGGAGATGCCAGCTTCACACAGGCCTTTTGGTGCTTCTCAGGGCCAGCTAGGCCCGCATTCGCGTCAGCCTTCCTAGGTTAGCTAACCCAAGACCCGTGTGGTGGATGAATCTTCAATTCCAGGGCTTAAACAAGAGACGGGCTCCAGACCTCTGAAGAAATAGCTTCTCTGGGCATCAATCACTTTGTCAGATTCCTGGGAATGTGAAACACCACCGCATACTTTGTGGTTGCCCATATTTGAGATCAGACTGTGTAGGCACACAGCTAAACAGGTCTTCAATTTCAATTAGACACCCCGTCCAGATAACTCGGGGAGAGGGAGGGAGACGCAGGCAATATTAGGTGGGCGTGCGGAGGGGTGGCTGATGGAACCACAGGGCCTCTGAAATCTCCAACACTCAGCCCTCTGCTTTTCCAGCCCTGCCTCCCCCATCTCCTCTGACATTCTCCCACTGCCACCAGAGGCTGCACACCTCCCCCCCAAAACCCCCATGCATCACAGAGGGGAGGCTGGAGGAGGAGGAGCCCTTGGGTGGAGAGAATTCTGGATTGGAGGACCCAGGCAGGAAACATCCAGGAAGGGCAGGCTGTAAGCTGCTTCCAACACAGGGCTTTTCCAAAAACTACCAAAAATACTCTGGTCCATTTGGCCTGGTCAATTCTTCACTCTCTCCCAGGATTAGAATGAATACAGCTATACCTTTTGCTATGTGATTTTGTGGGTCTCTGCTGTCTTCCCAGTGCCTAGAACTGTGCCTGGCATATAGTAGGTGCACAGTAAATATTTGCTGGATGAATACAAGGCAGTGACTGTTCTCCCCTTTCCCCCTCATTCATGAGGAAAGAGCATCACTTATTTAGAGTTATACAGCCAGTAAACACAAACAAATCCAGGTCTGTCTTATTTCAAAGCCTATGACCTTCCCAATATGTCACATGAACTCTTATTGAAGCATATCTATGTTAGAATCCTGTCCCTCAAGACAGCGGCCAACAAAATGGGGGCATAGGGCATGTATGATCCACTGGGTTGCAGGAAGACAATGTTAAAACTTCTAGATTAGCGACGGGGAGCAGAACTTGCCTCCCCAAAACATGTCTCTTTGGCATAAGAATTCTTTTAGGCTAATTATTTTGAAGAAACAGCAAACGTAGGAGAAACTCTAAAAACGTATTATAAGTTACCCTTTATAAGCAATCTTTATGTTTATAAGGCTAATCTCCTTAGAGAAAGGGTGTCTTCCTTTCTCTACTTAGAAGAGGGGGGTGACTAGTTCTCTGGAACTTTAGCAGTGGGTTTCAATCTGCATAACAACCTGACCTTTGTTTAGTGTGCTTTGCCTGGCACCCTTCCATACCTGGCTCTCCCTACCCCCACCATCTTCTTTTGTGTGTAGCTGGGGATGGTATTTAAGGTGATGGCTTGGGCCATTTGGGGGAGTTACTCAACTTCTCTGGGTCTCTCCCATGTATACAGATGGTATCCATGTGATGACTCTTCTGTTTGATTTGATCCTGTTAAAATGTCTTTTATTATGGGGGAGAGGTGCCGGGGTCTCAGCTAAAAACCTAGAGGGTAGAGGGAAAATTATTGGGTTGTTGGAAAAGTCATGATGCATTTTTGCAACAAAAAACATAGAAAAAATACATCATGACTTTTCCAACAACCCAATATTTCCTCCCCCCACACACAATAGCTTCTTTTAAAATTTCTAAGTATTTCTGTATATATTTTACAACATACAAAGTTTATTACTATTGTGGTGTGTGTGTGTGTGTGTGTGTGTGTATATATATATATATAAAATAGTATATACAATATAATAGTATATACAATATATAAAATAGTATATACAATATAATATATTATATATTTAGAGTGCGTGCTGCAAGATTACTTAATGATAGGGCACATGATCAAAAAGGTTGAGATAATCATCAATAGTACCGTGGATAAATAAATTGTGATCTATTTATATGATAGAATACTATAATAATTGATAAATACTGCCACAGTCAACAACTTGGATGGATCTCAAACGTCACATAAAACAGAAGGCCAGACACAAAATAGGATATGCTGTATGTTTCCATTAATATAAAGACCCCGAAAAGGCCAAATTAAATTCTGAGGTTAGAAGTAGGGATAACAGTGGCCTTTGGGTAGGAAGGAGGGTGAATGGAGATGGGTAAAGAGGGCGCTGGAGGAGCATCTGAGGTGCTGGTCAGGTTTTATTTCTTCATCTTGAAGGCAAACATTATACATGCCCACTTTGTGATCGCCATTGGAGCTGCACCTGTGCTGTGTGCACGTTTCTCTCTATGTATGTATTATGCATTGATAGAGAGTGAACAAAGCAGATGGAAGATGGCTGCACACCTTTGCTACCACTCTTATTGAATGGTGGGTCTAATCCCTCTCCCCTTGAATCTGGGCTTGCCTTTGCGTGCCACTTCGGATCTCTTGAGAAGCAGATGGTGAGCTGGAGTTAGGAGTGCAGGAGACTTCTTAGGCATAACTCAGCATCCCCGAAAGATGAAGGGAAAGTAGGCAACATTTGACAGGGACAGGCTAACACCATGCTACAGATCTGACACAGTCATGGGTGATGCCATGTAGGGCTCCAGAGCACAGATCTCTCATGAGAGGAGTCTGGCGTTGGGGAGAAAATGGCCAGGCCTAGGACCCCCCCCCATGCTCAGCCACTGGCTAGAGGCCCCCTTGGCTGGAATGGTGCAGTGGCTCCAAGAGGCACTGCAGTTGGAGGCTGCAATGGAAGACTCTGCTCCCAGCTGAACGACAAATTCTTTCTTGAAGGTTGTTCCAAGTGGTACACCTCCATGGCTGCTATGCATAGGACCTTGGCTGACCTTCTGGGATTTCCAAGGCAAAGTCGTAAGAATCCTTCTGCCTCTTGGAACACAGGCTCTTCAAGGCCTGGACCTCCATGTAAGAAGTCTATCTACCCTGAGAGGGCCATGCTGCGAGGAAGCCCAAGTTAGCCATGGGGAGGGGGGCACATGGAGAGAGAGAGAGACAGAGATGTACCGCAGCCCCAACGCTTTCAGGCATCCCAGCCTAGACACGAGACGTGGAGAAGCCATCTTGGTTTTCCCAGCCCCAATAGACACCAGTGGAGTAGAAATAAGGAAGCAAGCTGACAGCTAAAACCAAGGCCCCAAATACGTGGTTCCAGGCAAGCCATCCCAGCATTCCAGCCATCTGTGCCACCACAGCCCAGGCCTCAGTCATCACGGAGTATGCGCGAACCATCCTTACTCTGCCGTGACCAGATTTCCATCTGACAAAATCATGAAACCAAGAAAATGGTTGTTTGGCTCGACTAAGCATGGGGCTGGTGTTTTGTTTTGTTTTGTTTTGTTTTGTTTTGTTTTGTTTTGTTTTGTTTTGTTTTATTCAACAATAGACCACTGGAGCTGTTTTTTTAAAAGAAACGAAGTTTGGAGGCCTTGTTAGTCTAAGCCATGTGGGTGTGCCGTTGCAGGGAGAGATGGCGTTCTCATTGGCTAACCAGAACCTCTGTGCATACGGTTTAAAAAGAATGCTCATGATGGTGACTAATAGCCGAGCACATTCGCAGTGCTGTTTACCAGCTGTGTGGCCTTGAGCATGTGACTTCACTTTTCTGGGCTGCTGTGAACTCATTCGTCAAATGGAAAAAATGAATGAGCTTGAATGAGACAGCATCTGAAGCACATACCATGTTGCCTGGCACATAGGGAATACCCAGGAAGCACTAGTTATCATCTGCACCGGCATCATGATCTCGGTTTCCCCATCTGACAAAAGGAAAGGAGGCCCGTTCCACCCACCTGTCAGAGTGGGAAAGAACAGCTGGGGTTCAGAGAGGCTCGGAGCACGCAGCCAGCCAGCCACAGCACCTGCGCTTGCAACTTCACCTGCCGAACTCTGTCCATCCACTCCCCAGCCCCAAAGGTACTGGCTGGCCTAGGTGCTGTTCAAGAAGAAAGGTTGGTGCTGAGACCCGAGCTTAAGGGAAGCAAAAATTGCGGGGGTGGGTGGGTCAGGAATTTCAGGCAGGAGAGTTGGCTCGTTTTCCAAGTTGGTTGATGGAAACTTGTATCCTGGTCTCCTCCAGCCCAAGCACCCGTCAGGTCCCATTAGTACCCCCTGATCCAGGGCTGGCGTGCATGACTCTAAGCTGGGTGTTGATCAGAACCATATCCCCACATGCCGGAGCTGCAGAGCTTGGCTGGAAGGCCTCCAGGCACGAGCTTCTCTGGCCAGATCACCCTTTCTTTATTCCTGAGCAAACTCTCAAATGTGGCTTGTGGTACCGTAAGACCCCCTGGTCTAGATCTCTCACTGTTGAGATCAACAGGAAAAAAAAAAAAAAAGGAAGCTGGCCAAAGAAGTGATTATAGACATTGTACTTCATATTTTCAAACTGCTTTCTAATCCTTCTTGTGGGTCTCCCTCTCAGGGACACCATGAGGTTAAATACTGCACTCAGTTATTATTTATTTTGTCTTGTTTTTCTGCCACGGAGGTGAGTGTCTTAGTTGATCCTCCCAGCAGGAGGAAATGGGATTTGAAATGTCTGTCCATAGCTCATCACATGGATTACAGGTTGCAATGCATCACTCTCAATCCTGGCCTCTAGAATTTGTAGAGCAGAGAAGGAAAAATTAGTTCCCATTGCCCATGGTGGGGGAAAATAATAATTAATAATAATAACAATGATAAATGAGGCCAGCACTTATGCTGCCAGGGACCAGGCCATGTGCTAAGAGTTTCACACTTGTTTGTCTTAATCCTCCCAACAGCCATGTGACATAAAAGTATTGTGAATTCCATTGTACAGTTGAGAAACCTGAGGTTCAGAGAGGGGAAGTGGCTTGCCCACAGTCACACAGCAAGTAACAGTCAGAGCCTGGATTTGAGTAGAGGTCTCAGACCCCAAGGTTGTAAATTAAATACTCTACCAACAGCTCTATATTTCCAGCTACCACTTGGGCTGCGTAAAATGAAAAAGAGTTTTCTTTTACTGTGGAATACAACAGACGGATGGATCAAGTTTACTGCCAAAGGGGTTGGTATTCCTAGAACGTGTCAGTGGTTTATGGTAACAGTGGAACAGAATATTTGAAACTGGGACCAATCCCAAATGTAGGTTAAATCGTGACTGGTGGATTCTTTGCAAACATCAATGCTTTTATCCCTTCCTTTGCAATGTGGCTTTTCAGCTCCTCCCATGAAAAAGCAGACCCTTCTGTTCAGTTGTCAAAGGATACCATGATTCTCACTGATGGGATTCAAATGGGTGGGAGCTTTGGGGTCAGTTGTATGGATACATCTGTACAAAATAACAGTACAGGCTGTCACAGATGAAATACGTATTGTGTGCCAGGGACTGTTCTAAGAATGCCACATTTCCAACTCATTCAATCCTCTCAACCCATGTCTGTGGAATGTACTATTACCAACCCCACTTTACAGATGAGACACTGAGGAACAGAGAGACGAAGTCATTTGTCCAGGGTCACACAGCTCATAGGTGGTACATCTAGGACTCAAACCCAGATGACCTGGCTTACAGTGTGTGTCCTACAAAGCCACCTCACGCTAAGCTACTCTGGGTAAGCCTGTTACTTGCTCCAGCTGGCTCCACAGATTATTATTGACATGAACTTGGCAAGCAAGTTAAATTTTTCTGAGACTAAATGTCCCTCATCTGTATACAATGGGGATAATAATAGTATCTCCCTAATGGGGTTATTGGGAGATGAAATGAGATCATGCAAGCACCCAGCAGTGTTCAATAAATACCAACTATAATAATAATTAATTGTTATGCATGTTTACTCAACTGTTTAATTATAGAAATATCTTATTGCAATAATTAATTGTTAATTACATTATAAATGGGTTACACTATGATTATTAGTCACACTCTTATGTGGAGTCATCAAATTCTAACTCACATATGATTGTCCTCACAGTTTCTGCCGTTCTGTTTTGGCCGTACCTCTGTCACTGGCTTCTCTTCTGGGTTCCAATGCTGAGTTGTTCTTGAGATGATCCAGAAATCCACTGAGTCCGCCAAGTATGCCGATGTCCTTCAACATCTTAGGAAACAGAAAGGCAGCACTTAGCAGAACCTCAGCCTGAATTTCCCATCAGCCCAGAGCCTGAGTTCCTTGAGGTCTTCCTGAAGTACTTAGGGTTCAGTCATTCCTACTCTTGGGCTCCCCAGAAACAGCTGGCCTTTGGAACCCTTCTTTGGCCATGGATTGGCCTCTTGTGCTCTCAGATATTGAGGACTGAAGGGCAAACAAGCTCAGATGCTTCCATTCCAAGCCTGTGGGTTCTGAGGAGGCTAACAGAGAACCCAGGGGATTTCCAGTAGATATAGATGACGATTTCACCAGCACAAGGGTTTCTGCAGCTATGAGAGCCGACATCTGCAGCCAGATGGGGAGATGTTATAGGGCATTCTTGGCCAGGCAGGACTTGGACAATGAGACACAATGTACCCAGCTTTGGGCAGGTGGAAAGAGGGAGGTCAGAAAGTAGACTAAACATGTGGTTTTTCTGCTCAGCCAATGACCTCATCGCTCCTCTCTCTATGCCCTTGGCATCTTCCCCCTTCCCTGGCATAGCAGGCTTGGTAGACATGAAGATGTGCCTTCCAGATCCTTCTTCAAGGAACGACTTGCTGTCCAGCTGCAAGGAGTGTTGTCAGCAGATGACTCCCAGCAGCCAGCCCCTCTGAAGAGGCTTTCTTAGCCACAGAGAACCACTTTGCCTAAAGCCATGCCCTTCTAGTGGCAACTGAACAAGAAGGAAGTTCTAGATGCCTGGCCAGTTTGGCCCAATGCAGGCAACTCAGTGTCTGCTTCCAGAAAACGCAACCTGAGACACAGACACATACGTTCTTCCAATCTCCATCCTACTCCACTTCCGCCTACACCAACTCCTGCCAAAAGAGGTATCGTATGTCTTTTGACATAGCATGCATCCTTTCCTCCTTACCTGGAAGCTTAATTCCATTTTGCATGTGCAATGAAAATTGCTTTTGCCATAAATCAGTCATCACGCCTTTGGGTGGTTTGCGCTAAGAAGAGAAATGCTAGCAAGTCGCTATTAACCCACCACCTTGCGCACCCTATGTCATTTCGTCTCCACAGCAACTTCTAGCAAGATGATATTATCCCCATCCTACAAAGAGGAAGAAACTGAGGCTCAGAGAGGTGGAGCGAGTTACCATCAAGAGTTTAGAGTCTAGTTTTCTATTTCCAAAGACTCAGCTGAGTAGCTTGGCTGTTCAAACACATTTCTTCCAGAAAAACTGCCTAAAAGATACTTCTTGGGGTAGCAACGTGGGAAAGTGAGGTCAGAGAAAGGCAGTTAAGAACTCAGCACTGGTGCTAGACAGCCTGAGTTCCATTCCCATGCCCATCACACACAAGCTCTGTGACATTGGCCAGTGATGTAACCTCTCTGAGCCTCACTACTCATCTGTAAAATAGGGGTGAGGATAGTTCCTCCCCCAAAGGATTGTTGTGAGGATTAAGTACTTAGTTCATAAAAAGTGCTCAAATATTCTTGGTGCATTAAAAAATCTTCATGTTGGATGCAGTTATTAAAGAATAATTCTTGGAGATTGACTACTCCTTCAGTTCTCAGCCTGAAGAAGGCATTGGGAGCCTCAGTTTATGCGTCTGTAAAGAGGGACTCTTGGGCCAGCTGTGTGGCTCAGTTGGTTAAGAGCTTGCTTAAGAGTGAGAGCTCTGAGCAAAGGGTCGCCGGTTCAATTCCCACATGGGCCAGTGAGCTGTGCCTGAGCTGAGCTGCCAACAGATGGCCAGATGGCTCAGCTGGTGAGAACATGTGCTCCTAACAAAAAAAGGTTGCTGGTCCAACTCCTGCATGGATGGTGGGCTACACCCACCTGCAACTAAGATTGAACACAGTATTTGGGGTGAGCTGCCCTGAGCTGCCGACCGGCTGCCAGATGGCTCAGTGGTTAGAGTGCACACTCTTAGCAACAAAGTTTCTGGTTAGACTCTTGCATGGGATGGTGGGCTATGGCCACCAGCAACTAAGACTGAACTCGGCACCTTGAGCTGAGCTGCCACCCGGGTGGCTCAGTGGATAGAGCGCGTGCTCTTAACAACACGGCTGCTGGTTCGACTCTCACATGAGATGGTGGCTACACCCACCCGCAACTAAGATTAAACACAGCACTTTACACTGAGCAGCTGTGAGCTGCTGAGCTACTGATGGGCAGCCAGATGGCGACTGAACTTGGAGCTGAGCTAGCTGCACCCTCCACAACTAAGATTGGAGGACAACAACTTGGCTGTTCTCCTTCCGCAATTCCCCGACACTGTTCCCCTTCCTCAGTTCTCCAATAAAACCTTAAAAAAAATAAAGGTTAAGAACTAGTGTGTATAAAGGGTCTCGGACAAAATAGCTGCTCAATAAAGAATACTGAGTATAATGACTGGAGTCTCTGGTTCCCTGAAAGTCTTACAAGGTACCAAGATTGAGTCTCCAGCTTTTGTTTCGTATTTCCAATGGATGGACAGAATTGTTTATTTGCCAATGTTTTGGCTTCCCGGATTAACAAAAATGTGTTTATTTCACTTCGGGCTAGAATGTTTACAACTCGTCACGGAAATGTTGATTATCCCATGGTCATTATGGCCTTAGATCTGAACAAGAGGGGACCCTGAGCCAGGCTCCACACTTTGGATTATGTCATGGAAACAGAAATTTGAAGCCTCTCTGATGCCGGGACCCGCTAGGGCTGGCTCTGCTGTCAGCCAGTTTTCTGCTCTGTGCTGTCTGAGCTGAGTGTTCTAAGTCTGGATGGGACCCACATCAGTCTTGGTCCCTGTTACTCTCCATCATGGCTCTCTCTGACCCTCTCGCCCATCTGTGAGGTCAACCAGATGTCTTAAGGAGCTCCCGCACTTGCACCCCTGGGGTTGTTGCCCAAATCCGGTTCCAGTCCCCGGAAAGCAGCTTGGGGTACAGATCATATCCACAAGGCCTGCATGATATTTCTTTCATGGAATCGTACCACCAAAATGGTCCTGACATGCTGATTTTAGGTAACTCAAATTATTTACAGAGAGAGGACCCGGAAAAAAATATTTGGCCAAGGCTTCGTACATTCTGGGGCCAGTCCTGCCTATGGTGGTCAGAATTTGCAATCATCAGTTGTGTATTCCTTTTTATATGAAGAGAATTGTCTTTAATAATATTAAATAATAATGGGGTAGAGAAATAGGTTTTTAGGGAATTCTGATTGCTAGAGGAATAATTTCAAAACATGAAATAAACACAACAGAAGTAAAAGGCAGGAAATAGACTTTGGTAGTGAGACGTGAAGGAACCTCTGATCTAGTCCAACCCTTTACCCTACAGATGGGGAAACTGAGGGTTAGGGTATAGAGCCAAATTTCCCAAACTGCCCATGGTTATCTGGCTGGATTCTATGCTTGTGGGATGCTTGAGGCGTGCTGACAAGCATGAGTAATTGATTGATAATAAAACCAGTCACCCATGGCAAGAGATGGAGTTTATAACCCTGATACTAATGGACCCCAGAGAGGCAAAGGGTGCTGGTAACCACTTTCTCCTCATCTGTTGGGGCTAATGGCTTTATAGGGGTCATAAACTACTGAGTATTTCAATGATGAGAGTGACCTACCTCCCTTGGCCAAATGACCCACCCTGTCGTGATTGACATGTAGGCCTGGCATTCCTTAGAGCAGAAAAACCCAGCTTTTCCTGGGGCCTGTGGTCTGAACCACAAGACCCAACTGCCTGGGAATTTCCCAGATGTCTTTGGGGTTGTAAGCTGCTGCCTGCCCATCCTGACCTAGGCAGGAATAATTCAAATTGGCAGCTTCTACAGCAAATACACAGCTTATTCCAAGCTCAGATAATTATCCCACCTCTACACAAAACAGTTGGGAAGGCATGGAGCACATCACTGGCCTCTTCTACTTCTGAGGCAATAAAAAATTCAATCGCTCAATCATTTATTCAGCTTATTTTAATCAATGTGGTAGCCAGCCTCCAAGATGGACCCCAGTGACCCCTGCCCCTTGGAAACAAAGTCCTCACGTAGCACTCTCCCACACTGAGTAGAGTTGACCTAGGTAACTGTGAAATATTGTGGAAATAACAGAGTGTGACTTTTGAGGCTAGGTCATAAACGATACCACAGCTTCCACTTTACCCGCCCTTTTGGATCACTTCTCCTGGGGAAAGCCAGCCACCAGGTTGTGAGAACACTCGAGCAGCCCTGTGGAAGATCCACATGGCAGGAACTGAGGCCTCCTGCCAGCAGCCATCATGGCTTGCCAGTCATGTGAGTGAAATATCACGGACATGGATCCTCCAGCGCCAGTCAAGCCTTCAGATGAGACCACAGCCCTGGCTGACATCCTAACTGCAACCTCACGAGAAACCCTGAACCAGACCCACCCAGCTAAGCCACTCCCAGGTTTCTGACCCACAGAAACTGTGTGAGATAATAAATGTTTATTGCTTTTATTAAACTGCTAAATTTGGGGATAATTTGTTACACAGCAGATATCCATGGGGGTGCCAGAACCTGAAATAGACACTAGCATACAAAAGTGAAGAACGCAAATATAGCCTCTGCCCAATCAGAACTCATAGTCCAGAAGCAAGTCTTATAAAATAAAGAGAGTGGAGTTAGGTGGCAGTGTTGAGATTGAATGTAAATTGGAATCTGATATTACTGCAGTAAAAATAGAATTTTCTCTAGAAAGAAAAATTAAAGCAAGAGCTTTTGCTGTAAGTTCTGTATTGTTTGATTACCTTTATACACACACATGTTGTTTTCAGGTCATTTCTATCAAGGCATCTTCTCATAAATACTTCTCATGGGAATTTAATTGACACATTATTTTGGAAAGGCTTCTTGGCAACATGTATCAAAAAAAATCATAAAACTGTGCCTACCCAGTGACCCAGCAACTCCATTTAAATTAATTTATTATAAAGAAATATGCAGGGACATAAAGAGTGCTCATGGCGCTGTTATTCATGAGCGCAAAGAAATTGGAAATGGCCTAAATGTCAACAATAGTAACTTGGTGAAGTCACCACTTAATCACAAGCCATCCATACCCTGGAATCTTATATAATGATCAAAAATGATGATGTAGGTCTACATTTATTTTCAAGGAAATATGTCCTGACATAATGCTAAGTGAGAAAGAGAAGCCATACAACAGTCCATACTGTATAACTCTATTTCAATAAAAAGCATATATATTTATGCATAAAATTATTGGAAAGCTAAACCACATGTTAATAATGTTATGTCTGGGTAGACGGATTATGCATGTATATATTTTGTTTCTTTTGGCTTGTCTGTCTTCTTTCGTTTTTATTTTAAATACATGGATTACTTCAGGAATAGCGTTCCAAGTATATTTTCATTAAGGCCCCCGAATAGTCATTAATTATGCTCACCTCTACTGTTCTTAGGCTATTTGTCCTTCTCTGGCTTGCCAGGGGGACCAGCCCCCACATTCTAACCAGCCTCTCTTCCCTCCCCTTGACCACCTACTGGGACTGGGGATACTGCTGGGTCCTGGAACCCAGTAGAAAATATGATCCCCTTCATGATGCCCCCAATGACCCCTCCCCTCCACTTTCTTTGGGGAAGACCCACCTCTCCAGAGAACCTTTGGCCCACTGACTAACTCTGGCAGGCTGTTTCCATCTCTGGCTCCAAGGGTGGAGTGAGCCGAGGAGACTGATTTACTGCCCACGAAGGACCCACGCAGGAAGCCGACTGATGGTGTTCTCCATTTGGGATAGCCCTTGAAGGATTTGTGGCTCTGGCCGAGATGGCTTTGAAAGACCATAAAGGGAGTTTAGCGATCAAGGATTTTTATCCGATTGAAATGAAAGTCAGCGGGAAGGAGACTATCTATACCTTCAAACTTGGCCCAGGTCCACCTTGCAGTAGCAGCACCGTGACAGGAAGACTGGCGTCCTATTGCTTACCTCAAGCAAGAGACAGCCACCTGGACCATTTCCACCTCTTGAGATCCCCCAGCCCGGCCCCTGGTTCCTGCTGAGATGTTCTTCTCCCCGTTCCCATGACTGGTTTGACCCCAACCAACAGTTCAGCGGTTATTCCCACCTTCCATGTCAGCCCCCTCTACATAGATCTATTCACCTATTTGCCAATCAGAAGGCTGCGGTAATACGCTGCCTGGTTGGATTTTATTCTGAAAACGAGACGTTCATTTATTCCTTCTGGAGTACCAGTGATGCCGTCAGTGTGGGAATGGGGCTTTCCCTGGACCAAGCCCTGGTCCTGGCACCGTGAACAAGCCCACTTGCGCCTATAGTTGCTCAACTATAGGCAGGGCAGAGATGCTCAACCACTAAATAACCAAGGAAGACAATTTCTGGTGGGGATGCAAGGGAAGAAGTGGACTCGTAAGTTGAAGAATAACTGGGACTTTCATCCAAAGCCAGAGATGACCTTTCTGAAGAGTGGCGTTTCAGCCAAGACATAAGTAAGCCTGAAGCTCTTAAGCCAGAGGAAAATTTTCCAACTGCCTCAGCTCAGTGGCAAATTTGGGGCCAGTCCTGTACAGCCCCACCCAGGCACAGCAAGTAGGGGGCTTTCTGGTCCCCTGGACCATCACCCATCTCAGTGATGTTCAGGACCCCACCCGCCATCCCCATCCCCTTCCATGTTACGAGTGACTGGGACAATAAAAGGAGACGTTGCTCAGAGGAGAAAGTCATGCTGCGACCCAGCAACGTTTCAGGGCCCCAGAGACTAGAACTTTAATACGTGGCATTCTGGCTGTGGCTGAAAGAAGGCCCTGGCTGGACAGCACCAGGAAAGACAGCAGTGAGGTCCTCAGCACTCACGGGACAGGACATTGGACAATTTCCTGCTGCTTGGATCCTACCTGGCTTGTGGATGTGCCCTCAGAAGAAGGTTGATCCGCCCCCTTATGTTTGTTTAGCTTCTTCCGGCTGGGTCCTCTCCCTTGGGCCCCCTTCTCTCTTTCCCTCCTCAAATCCTCTGCCTCTTTTCCCCTCCCTCCCAGCTCCGGTGTCCCTTTCAAACCCAGGGAATGAAAGCTCACTCTTATTCATACTAAAAAGCAAATACACATATACTGTCTATGGCCTGAGTTCTCCCATGAAAAGGTACAGGATTTTGAATTTCAAAAGCCAGAGTGAAATTCCATTTTCCTTCATTTTCTGCAGCCTCAACTGTTCCCCAAAGCAAAGAACCTTGCTCCTGGGGAGGTAGAAAGCAGCAGAACAGGGAATGGGCACAATTTGAAGCATAAGAGTAAATACCAAAACACCAAAAAAAAATATTTCACTTAGCGTTTTAAAAATAGTACCCCACCACAGATATACAGCATCTGCCAGGCACGGAGTTCGGGACTAAAGATGCCACAGGCCTGTGGACAAGGCGCCTACTTTCAAGAAGCTACAGAAAAAGGCAAGGGGAAGAAAGAATGGCCGGAGACCTTCCCCCTGTGACTTCCGGTCTGGGTCACAGAGTCTAGGTCAACACACGGAGCGCTCCAGGGCAGAGACCGCTAGACAAACATGGCCAGGCCCCAGAACCCCTGTCACGCTCATCCATGGCTGGGGCCGCCTTAAAAGATGTGGCTTCCGCCGGATGCCAAGGTAGCTTTCTGGGGTGCCACAACTGGAGGTAGTGGGCTACAGCTCTGATCATCTCTGAACAGGAAAGCACCTCTGTGACTCTCTTACACCCTAAGGAGGGCAATTAAACAGTGCTGAAGAGATCAGGAGAAGACTAAGTCATCTGGCTCTTCATCCCTGACCAGGAGGATAAGTAGAGATCTGAAGGCCCATAAGGGTCAGAGAGGTCCATAGCTGAGTGATTAACTGCGTAGGCCTTGAAGGTAGGCTGCCTGGGTTCAAAGCCCAGCTCTGCTATCCACTGCTTGAGGAGCATAGAACAGAGGGATGACTTCGGTTTCCCGTTTAGCCTAACCACGATAATAATAGTACCAACTGTATAACTCCATTGGAAGGATTAGAGAAGTTATCTTTTTAGAAAGAAGCGAATATTTTAGAAAGCGCTTAGAAAATGCCTGGCCAGGAAACATTATTATATTAGGTAAGTGTTAGTGAATATCCAGGTTAAAAAAAAAATGCAGAGACACAGGTCTGCAGACAGAGGGCACAGCCTGGGCAGTTGCCCAGAGGATGGGAACAAAGTGGCCAGCATGGAACCTGCATCCGTGGGCCGGATCCGGCCAAAAGGCCTGGAGAGTCAACTCGAGCAGTATTTAATTTATTTTTCAGGCACCAATGTTAAGGAAAATTACATTCTTCGGTCTCGCCAAACAGCCCACCAAGATGGACTCTGTTATTTTTCTCTAAAATCCAGACTGACTCCAAGCTGAAAAACCATGAATACTGTCCCTCACGCATCCCTCTCCAGTTCAAACTGCCATTTCTTGCAAGACAACAGATGTTGACACACGTTCTTGCCACCACCTGTACGAAACATCGGGTGGGCTCCGGTAATGCCCTCTCCTCACCCAGGATTCAGATCCTCCCTCTGTCTTTGCTCTCTTCAGATCCCTCCAAAGCGGAAGGCCCCTCTGCCTTTCCCAGGCCAGGAGGTCATCCATCAGCCCAGCATGGCTCGCGTCGGCCCGCCCCTCTCGCCGGCCATATGGAATGAGTCGCTCTCTTTTTACTCCTTATCAGAGATGGAAATATTTTGCCCACGTCTATGTGGAGATGTGACCTGGGACAGTCTCTTCACTCCAACCTACCAAATTTTACAGATACTCCAACTGAGATGGATGAGTCACTTACTCAAAACACATAGCTAGTAAGTGAGAGAGCCCATATCCAAACAGACCCAGGGGGTTGCAGCATAGCCATTTATTCCCACTTTCTCCTTTAAGAAAGATGGAGTTGAGGCCTGGTGATCCGTAAAGGAGAAACAAAGTTTTGCAGCCAAGAGCCTGGGCTCTGGAGTCATGCGGAGCTGTGTTTGAATCCTGAGGCCACTATTTACAAGCTGTGTGATCAGGGACCAGCTGCCTCACCTCTCTGAGCCTCAATTTCCTCGGATACAAATGCAGGTACCAATAAAACCTATCCTAAGGGGTCGTGGTAGGGATGACTTAAGACCATAAAGCCCAAGCACCCAGTACAGTGCCTGGCACATAATAGTATTCCCAGTAAATATTAACCATCATTATGCTAATATAATAATTAATGTTGGGGGTTGATTTTACTCTCGAGGCATCTTACAAATATTTGTGGTGCGACAATGACATGCAGTGCTTTGAACCAAGAGCTATCAGTGACGCAAAAAGAAACAGTTCTCAAGAAACTTTGTGGGAAACGAGAGCTCCGTATGTGACAAGGTCAATGGCAATTTCATTTACGAAATAGATCTGTGCAAAGCTTTCCCATCGCAGGTAGCATACTGCCTTATATTGTATTTATCTGTTCATATGTCTGTCTCCCTCACAGGATTAAGAGCTGCATGAGGCCTGGGAATACCCTCTACATCTTTGTAGCGTGTTGTTGGTTCTTTCTCCAAAATGCATCCGTTATTCATCTACTGCTCGGCATTTCTATTACCTGAGCGACTCTTGCCTGGGTGGTTACAATAGGCTCCTCATTGGTTTCCCACAACCCCTCTGGTGCCCCCTATAATCCAGTTACATTCAATGTGCAAATACCATCATTTTATTCTTCTCTTTCAATCCCCAAATGGCTTCCCTGTGCATTAAGAATAAAAATCTAGGGCCAGCCAAGCGGCTGTGTTGGTTAGGAGCATAAGCTCTGAGCAACAGAGTCGCCGGTTTGATTCTCATATGGGCTAGTGAGTTGCACCTGAGCTGAGCTGCTGCTCAGCTGCCAACGGGAGGCCGGATGGCTCAGCTGGTGAGGGTGCGTGCTCCGAACAACAAGGTTGCTGGTTCAATTCCCACAGGGGATAGTGGGTTGCACCCATCCACAACTAGATTGAAAACAGTGACTGGACTTGGAGCTGAGCTATACCCTTCACAACTAAGATTGAAGGACAACAACTTGACTTGGAGCTGATGGGTCCTGAAAAACCCCAATGTTCCCCTTCCCCAATTCCCCAACACTGTTTCCGTCCCCAATTCCCCAACAAAAATTTTAAATAAATAAATACGTAAATAAATAAAAATCTAAACTCTTTACTCTGGCCACGAGGACCCCTGTGGTCAGGCCCTAAAGCCTGCCCACCTCTCCAACATCACCTCCTACCCTCTCAGCCTTGCTCACTTTGTCCCAATCCACTGCCTTTCTTGCAGTTATTCAAAACACACCAAGTTCATTCCTACATCAGGGCCTTTGCACTTGCCATTTCTTCTGCCAAGGACATGTATCCCCCAGATCTTCCCAGGAAGGGATCCTCTCATCATTTATGTCTTAGCTCAAGTGTCAGCTACTCAGAGAGGCCTCTCCTGATGGTTGTTTCTAAACTTGCATCTCCCCATTCACTTTGTTTTTTTTGTTTTTTTTGTGTTTTTTTTTGAGGGCAGTGTCACTGGCCCTCATATGTGGGACCCGAACCGGGGCCGCTGGCATCCCAAACCAGCTCTCAACCACCGCACCACTCGGCCAGCCCTCCCCATTCACTTTGTATCATATTACTCTATTGGGTAATGCGCAGCTACCTTGCCCTTCTATGGATTTACGTGCTTATGTTCTGCCTCTCCCCTCAACTAGAACATATGTTTCATAAGGGCAAAGGCCCTGTCTGATCTGTTCCCCGATTGAATCCCCAGAACCTAGTCCAGTGCCTGGCTCATAACAGGATCATAAATTATTTGTTGAATGAAATAATGGATTGAGAACTCCTTGAAAACAGGGACCATGTATTTTTCTCCTTTGGATGGCAAAGAGCTCAAAACAGGGTCTAGCACCAAGGAGGTGCCAAATTAGGGTATATCCCTCCTCTTGAGGGCACGAAGTAAAAGGTACACAAATCACTTCTGCGTATACCTCCATTAGCCAACGCTTAGTCACATGGCCACATTTAACTGCAAAGGAGTCTGGGAAATGTGTTTTTTTCCTGCTTTAATGCTGGGTCACCATGTGTCCAACTACAGAGCCCATTACTATCATGAAATGGAGAAATCAAATAATTAAGACCCTCTGACAGAAGTAGCAATCATTTTTAAAACAATAATTATAATAATAATAATAGCTTCCATTCACTGTTTAATCCTGTGTCTGGTACAATTCTATTAATTCTCACAACAATCTTTTGATAGCTACCATTATGATACCCATTCTACAGAGGAGGAAACTGAGGCTCAGAGAAGTCCCTGTCACTTACCTACAGTTGTGCAGCTGGTGAGCAGTGAAACCAGGATTGGACTGATTTGATAAAGATGAAGAGCCCAGAGATGGGACATTACCCTCTCTCACTAGGGAGCCATTGAAGAACAAGACCAAGGTAGCGACACTTATACTACAGTCCCTGCGCTAAGGGTCTGATGTGTGTTATCTCATTTCAACCTTGGTACTATTAATGTCCCCACTTGGGCTGTGTCTGTTTTGTTCACTGTTGTATCTCCAGTACCTAGAATTATGTCTAGCACAGATAGCTAGATCCCCAACAGACGATTGCTGATTGTTGAAGAATTGCATCTGCAATTCAATCGCATGTCAGTATGGTTTACAGCCTGTCTCCCTCACAGGACTGCAAATGCTATTTAAGGCCGGGCATGATTCATACCCCTGCGGTGTATTGTTCCCAGTTCTAGCTCTGGGCCTGGAATATAGTAAGTTACTCGCTAACTGCCTGTTCAATGAATGAATGATCATCCTTGTCACAGAGAATGGAGAGGTTGAGAAGAACCTCTTTAAAATACTGTCCAGGGACCAATCCTTTTCTCAAATTGGAAACAAAACAAAAACGAAAGACTGCAGCTGCCAACGAGTGACAAGGCTCTTGCCTGCTGGGCTCCAAAACTCATTCGGGATCCTGTTCAGAGCTGGCGGGACACCGCTGACGGGTGAGGCTGCAAGGATCGTGAGGTTTCATGGGTATCACATGAGGCTGTGTGGATTTGGAAACCAAACAAGTCCCTTTTGATGAGTTGGGTGTCAATGAATGTGAATCGCAGGAATTAAAAGCCTCTGGAATGCGAAATGGCTTTGGAATGAAGACAGGCTCAGCTGGAATATCTGCTGGGTCCTCAAAACAAATCATTTTTTAAACTACTTTCAGTCAAGTCCCTGAGCTCACCCAGCGCCTGGGCCTGCCCTGACAGCAGCCGTTTTGTTGTTTGTTTGTTTGTTTTTCCCTGTAAGTAGTTGGGATTGGTTCCTTAGCAACCTGGAATAGGTGTGAGGGGCAGCCCCATGCATCTGAAAAAGACCACTTGCTAACTGACATCTCCGGGCACAGTAGCAATTCAGCTAACAGTCCAGACCACCAAAGCCTTGGGGACAAAACACTCCCTAAAGTAGACAAGTCCAACCATTTGAGCCAGGAAGGCAGAACTCGGTGCTTGACAAAATAAAGTTTTCAAGTGAGTTTTCATGACTTTGTCAGGCTGGGAAATTATTACTTCTTGACGAGAATACAGTAAGTCCTCACTTCACGTCGTTGATAGGTTCTTGGAACTGTGGAGAAACGACGTATCATGAAACCCATTTTACGGTAGGCTAATTGATAGAAATGAGAGCGAAGTTCCTATGGCATCTCAACATTATAACAAAGCGACTTTGAACAAAACAATGGTATTTGAGGACCTGCTGTGCTGTACAGGGACCGTTGTCATCGATGCTTTGTCACTCATACTCCCCACCCCACCCCACATTACTCCACATTCAAGAAATCATTATTTGCAATAAAATACCCAGTAACTCCCTGCTCCTGCCTGTGTGTCCTTCTCTGCCTTTCTTCCAAATAAATGGAAAATGAAGAACAGCTGGGACTCTTCACTGTGCACAACTCTTTTGCACACTCTGTTCCCACCATACTTTCTTGCGTTTCCTTGACTCCAGGAAGCTCTTTCTTGCCCTGAACTCTTAGCATCCACTGTTCCCTTAGCCACCAATGCTCTTCCCTCCAATTTTGCACAAAACCTGAGACTCGTGCAGATCTCCACCCAAATGTCACTTCCCCCTGGGGGGGACTTCCCTCCAGCCCTCCCCTCCCCAACTCTGATGTTTTCCATCATAGCATTCACCAATATTTGTAATGATATATTTCTCCTTTTTACTTAACATCTCGCCCTCCCACTTGTCTATAAGCCCCTTGGGTAGTGGACTTGTGTGTTTTATTCATCAGTGTGGACTCCTCTAATGCACCCACTAATATTCCATTTAGAAGCCCAGACTCTGCCAGCCAGAGAGGCTGGAATTCAGAGCCTTTGGAGGAAGATGCAGAGACCCAGCCAGTGCTAATAGAGTCAAGAGCCATCCATCACTCCCCCACTTATGACAGCTGGATGGATTAATAATCCTGGTTGGCCCAGAGACTAACTGGTAGACCAGGCTGGCCCAAGCGGTCCCTCTGCTTATGAATTCCTGCGGTGGCATGGGTTTGAGTTTGTCCACCTCATCCTTCAAGCCTTACTCAAACCTCATCTCCTTTATAACACCTTTCCTTCTCTCCCCAGGTTGAAGTATTTGCGCCCACTTTGGATTTCCCAGAGTAAATGCTGTCTATTTGCTGCATTTGGCAATGAATCACACATGGGCCTTTAGCGGCCCTTCCAGTCTTGCCCTGAACTCTTACTTAAATCTTTAACATCCAATATCCATTTGTTCTTTGATCTTCTAGCATTCACTCGTTCTCTGGCTGGTATGTGGATAACGGGTTTACAGAATAACAATCTTGTCTTTCCCCCCATAGTTCTGATCTGCATACAGCAGCCAGTGATCTGATCTAAAAATGTATGTGATCCCATCCCTCCTCTACTCAATCCTCAGCCTCTACAGGAACAGCTTCATGCTGATCTCCCCACCTCAGCTCCCATCATTCTCACACTCCTTCCCTCCACTCCAGGAAGACTGGCCTCTGCTGTTCCACCAGTATGCCAATCATGCTCCTACCCCAGGACCTTTGCAAGTGCTGTTTGCTCTGCCTTGTATGCTCTGCTCCAGATATCTGCATGGCTCACCTACTTAACTCATTCAGGCCTGTGCTCCAATTCACTTTCTTAGAGAGAGACTGCTCTTGACTATACCCTGTCACCCTCATTATCCTTATTCTGCTCTTTTTTCCTCTCTGTCTTCTATAACTATTGATTTCTTACGGACTTTTTGTTTCCTTACTACGAAAGATGGAGAGAATGGATACTGGAGGTAAACCAGCAGTCTAACCACAGACATTATTCAAAGGAAAACCGAGGTGCTGCTATCTGAAAAACATGGTAAGCATCCAAATCAATGTAGTCCATTAAAAGCACCTACTATGCTCAAGGCACTGTAGGTTTGCAGTTTCACATGGGACACACTCATTATTAAATTAATTACTGGAACTACTTAATTTTGTGTCTGAATGTTTGAGCTAAATGTTGGTTTTCTCCCTAAAATTACACTGTTCCCTATCTAATACAAGTTCATCTCCCAGTTGTTTTCAGTTTTCATAGGACTGTCAGTCAAGATTCCCTGTGCACTCTGGTTAATCAGTGGCCATGGGACCCAAGATAAGGCCATGAGAGCCTCTGTCTTCTAAGGAATAAATCCTGAGTACCATGAAACACCTGGGAAAAGCAGCTGGAACCGATTCATCTCAAAGGTTGTATCCTAAAAAAACTGTCCTATTAGTTCTTGCTACCTAGACATTAGAAGCTTCCTACTTTCTATTTGTTCTGGATCTGTTCAGTTTTTTTGGGGTTTTTTGGTTTGTTTTTTTCAAATCACCAGAATAACCTGTGTCGTTGTAATAAATTGTTCGTGTTAGCCTGAGTCATTGACTGATGGAGCTGTTATAAATACTCATTTGATGTCATTCAAGTTGCTGCTGCAGAATCTTAACATTTATCAGTTCATCTCTAGTCAGGAAGATGAAGCCACCCAACCAGGGAGTTCAAGAGAAAGGATTTTAATATAGGTCACTAGTTACAAAGGTGTTGGTAGAACTGAAAGAGCAAACAGACATCAGAGAAAACAGCAATTAGCTAGAGCAGGAAGCCACTACTCCTGGGACAGGAGAGACCAAGGAAGGTGCTGGGGCAGCCTGGTGGGAGATGAGACACAGAAACAAGCAAGTGACTGGCACAAAAAGAGCGAAAATCCCTCTCTGTGATCTGTCACCTTTAACGTCTTTCCTGGTTTCCAACATGGCGGCCAAAGGAGGCAAATGCAGATGGAGAAAGAAACAGGCAGGTTCTGCGTCTGTGCTTCCCAGCATGATCCTGCCCTCCACCAAAAAGTCTCCATGTGGCCCCCTTACAGTCTCAGTCTGGGCCAATGGCCTGGCCACTGCTCCCCTTTCCACCCCCATAAAGTCCACCCGGCCTGCCGGTAACCAAAGGCCTGGCTTTGGCTGTGTCCCAAGTAAGTGGAGCAGGCTCAGGTCCACTCAGAGCGCTGGGCAGTGCCAGGGAGCAGAAACCAAGCCCTTTTCCTGTCTAGAGTTTGATGAATTCTCTAACAGTTGCTTCTACCCTCAGAATTAAAAAATAATGTTTGTGTAGCCTAGCTCATTAGCATGCTTCGCTGGTGACAGAGCCCCTCCGCCTCTCTGTGGCAGGCGGGCCTTCCCCGAGCTCTAGCCAGAGCGCTTGCTAACATGCTCTCTGAAAGTCATTTTTGGATCCGAAATGAGGAAGTGGGGCCAAAGCTCACTTTGTGGAAAGATTTTATTTCCATCGGAGTCCACTTCAAGGAACAGCGAGGGATTAGTTGTGTTAGCTTTCTTACCTCCAAAAAAATTGCTGGGCCTTTTCGAAGCAGATTTATGCAATTGCTCGGCAATCATGTTTCAGACTACAGAGACCAGGAGCCCTTTCTTTGGGGATGTGTCCAAGTTGGCTGGCACCATTAAATATAAGCTAAATGGAAAGCATTCAGCAAGCTTGGCTTGGGACAATCTATCCCGAGGCAGGTTTACTGAGGTTTGTGCAATGCCACAGGGGGCCAGTGAATTTCCCCATGTGCTGGTCAAATTGTGGACAATGAGAGGAACTCATTCAACCTCAGGTAATAAGACAGATAAGGACACTAAAAATTGAGAGGTTTCTCCCAACTACGTTCCTGAAACCAGTGGCTCCCAAACTTCAGTGTGTACTCAGTCCCCATAATTTGGGGTAAAAGAGATGTCACATGTCCAAAGCGATCTTAGCAGATGCTATTGGTCTTCTATGGTACACATGAACATCTGACACCCTCTTCTGGGAATGCCCTAATATATGCAGAACTCGCCATGACAATGATGGCCATGGTTGTATTTATAGTCAAACCAGAGACAGGACAGCCTCACACTTAGCAGTAACATCAGCATTAGCATTGGACAACCCTCAGTTCAAATCTCAACTCTACCACTCCTTGAGCTGTGTGGTTGTGGGCAAGTCACTTGGCCTGATGGAACTTACTTTCCTCATCTGTAGAATGGGCAGAAGACCGACTTGCCTGGGTTATTGTGTACCTAAGGCATCCTATATGGTGTGTGGCATATAGTAAATGCTCACTGCATGGTGTTTTTATAAATAATAATAATGAATCTTTACAGTGTGCAGGAGTAGAAAAGGTTGTAAGGTAAGGAGGGAGGGAAGAGTAGAGACTCAAGAATGTCTGTCTAGAGAGAGAAGCTGTGGTAGAGAGTGAAAGGGGAGTCCTAGCCAAGAATGTTCTGGGAACCTGTATCAGTCAGGGTTCCAGTGACACTCCCCTGGCAGAAAACAGAGGGTCCGTTCAAATGGGTCAACTGGGAGAGTTTAATAAAGGTGATATTTATAACGATTGGGGCAGAATTTTGGACACCAGCAAGGGATGGAAAACACCCAGGGGCTTGTGATAGTGGGAAAGCTGTTACTATCAGCAGTCCTGAAGGAGCAAAGAAAGGGAATGTCATCAGAACCCAGAGAGAAGGAGAGAGGAGAGGGCTCCCAATACAAGCTGAGACTTTTGGTCAAGACACTGCCATCCCTAGACAACCTGGCAGGGAAGGGACCAGGGAAATAAGGACCCAGCCTTGCTGTCCTCCACCCCTTGTATCTCCTACTGGTGCCTCCCATTGTCTGAATCCAGTTGGAAACCAGAGACAAAGAATCCATTGGAGTAGTCTATATAGGTCACCCACATGGGGGGAGAAGGGTTGGACAAAGGATCTGGAATGGCAAATAGAAGACACCTGGCACATAAACCTCGTGGCATAATGTCTCTTTTCAGATTGCATTCAGCTGCTAGTCAAAGAGACAGAATAAGCAAGACATAGATGTATCTTGTCTTATGTAAAAAAAAAAAAGTATAAAGGTAACCAAGACCGCCATATTAGATAACCCTAAGGCTGACCCAGAGTTCACAGCATAAATGATAAATGGAGCCTCTGGAGTTAAACAACTGGGATTAGCTGAGCTAGTTGGGCTGGCTGGGTGACGCCCATCAGTATCTCAGGTGGCTTGTGCCTTTCTACTCTACCATCCTTAGCACTGGCTTTCATCTTCAAGGTGACCTGGTGATCACAGGTGGCTGCCGGCTGGAGTTCCAGTCATCATATTGGGAAGAAAAGAACAAAGGGCACAAGCTCTCTGGGAGCTCCCCTTAATAACTTCTGCTTACATCTACCTCATTTACCACCCCTATCTGCAAGGGATGCTTCACATTGTCATTTCTTTTTAACTTGGCATCATGCTGCTTCCAACAACATAGGGGACTTTGATGAAAGACAAAAGAATAGTTATTGCCTCTGCTTCAAATAAGTCCTGAGTCAGGAGTCAGAGGACCCAGGCTCTCATCTCCACTCTGACCCTATTTGGCTAGGTGACCTTGGGTAAGACACAGTCCATCTCAGATTAACTGTTGATTCTGTGGCTCCCATGATAGCTTCCCATGCTGATTTTCCACCTGCCTGACTACTTGTAGGTCCTCTTATATGCCGGGAAAGACTGGTTCCATTGCTGCCTGCCCCTTTTGGTGTGGCAGGGATGGAAGAAAAGAAAATGAATTGTTCACCTCCCAGTTCTTTTCTCAGTGTCAACAGGCAATATCGTTGAAAGCTTGCAGCCAATTAGCATCAGACAGGCATGTGTCTGAGGGCTGCTGCCATCCTTGTCAGCTGGGTGGCCTTGGGCAAGTCTCCGCAGTGTCTCTGACCCTCAGTTTCCTCTTCTGGAAAGCAGCGCTAACAAAAGCACCCGCCTTGTGGAGTGGGAGAGAATGAAACGAGATCGTGTGTGTAAGATTCTTAGTACATGATACGACACGCTTGAAATGACAGATCTGAGTATTGTAGCACATCCATCCTCCCCACCAGGGTTATGTGTGGCTGGCAGATTCTCAGCCTGAGAACATCAGGGAGAAAGGAGGGAATTGCACATTGGATAATAGGGTGCTGAAAAGTGTGAGCAGCTGGTGCAGCCAGGGGGGGTGAGGCTTTTTGCATCTATCTTTACGCTCTTCTTACATCCCATCAGACAAGTGATGGGAAGTAACCAATTTCTGACCTGGAACACTTCCCATCCTAAATGCAAGGCCTTGAGGTGGATATTTCCCAAAATGCTCTGGAAAATGTAGGTGTGTGTGTATTACAGAGAAAGTTTCCAGGTTTACTTTTCTTTTTTTTTTTTTTTTTAACTGCAGAACTTTTCAAAGCCTTTAATAGGCTAATAATATTTCCAAATCTTCCATAGGGGGGTATCATATATGGTGTGCCCCAAACATATTTGCCTAACAACGCTTTTTTCCAATAGTAACAATAAGAACAATAACAGTAATAACTATTTATTGAGTACCTACAATGTGTTAGCCCTTGTGCCAAATGTTTTACATTGTGTCGTAGTCAGCTATTAGTGTGACACTGCTGCATAACAAACAAGCCATAGGTATCAATGGCTCCCATCAGTACTATTCTTTCTTACTCATTAGCCAGTGATTAGCTGGTGTGTCTCTGCTTCAGGCTGTGGATTGAGTTCAATTCTGTGATCTGTGTCTATAACTCTGGAACCCAAGTTAAAGCTTCATCAACTACCCAAGGCATGCTTTACTCATGGCTCAGGGCAGGAGTACAAAAGAACAAAGCAAAACTTTATAAGCACATTTCAAGTCTCGTCTCTGAGGAAGCACGTGTTATGTCAACTCACATCCATTGGTCAAAATAAGCCATAGGGCCAAGCCTTAAGCGAACAGGACAAGGAAGTCTGCCCCTGACATGGAAAACCATGGCAAGGATGGAAAAGATAAAAAGTCTACACAAATAATACAATCTACAACTGATGTCTATATGTGATAGGTATTCACATCATTTGAGAGGCTAAAAAAAAAAAAAGACAAAAGCTGAAGTTTGGAGATTAAGCAACTTGATGGCGGTCACACAATCCTAGGTGTCAGACCTCGGTCTTGAACTATCTGAATCCTTTGTAGGGTAGCTATAGAAATGTCATTTGACTTTAAAGTGCCTTAGTTTCACATTTCTTGTAGTTCTTTGGTGACATTTGCCCATTTATTTTCAGTGCAATGAAATGTTTTATGATGCTTTAGCCCAGAAGCTCACCTATAAACCCACAGCATGTATGTACGTACATACTTAGATTATTAATATTACATGAGCCCTGTTCCTAATTTACTACGAAATCCAAGGTTGTCATCTTTAGAACTGTGTCTCCCATAAGTAGAAATTGCACTCAGTGATGAAACAAGTAAATGTGAATTTATGGATGTAGGAGATCCCGAGGGGAGTTCACCCATATGCTCTCAGCACACACCCTTCTTACGTATGCTGATGCTTCCTAGTGCAAGCATTTGCAGCTCTGCACCTGAGAGCTCCCCGTGGCTTAGCACACAGGGTAGACCAGCATTCCAGGGAGCTGCCGCCTCCCGGAGTAGCTCTCAAATAATGACAGACTGAAGTTGGAGGAAAGATACTCCAGCTTCCGGTCCCCAAGGTGGGACAACTCTGAGACCTGCTCTGAGAGACGTCCCCAGCAGGACTGAGCCTCAATTTTCCACAGCAACAATCTGCGCATGAACACAGTCCGAACTGGCTGCTTCTCTTGTAAATGTCTCTCCATTCTTACGGGTGCTTCCTGGAATCATCTCCAAAAGCAAAACAAAACAAAAATTACTGGCACTCCGATCCTTGTCTCAGGGTCTGCTTTCTGGGGGAACTCCACCTGAGACAATAGATGAATATTATTAACAAAACTAGAGTTAGGGTTCTGTACCTGTTTGATATTTGCTTGCATTGTTTTTCATGCATTTGTTCCAAAACATGTTTTGCCTTTTTCAGGGATGGAGCACAGAGGCCCTGACACAAACTGTGGATACTCTCAAGAGAAAAATGCATGTTCACACAAAATGCACTTTGCAGGTCTCTGTGGCCCCAGGTTGATTTTTCCAACATGGAGGCACACAGAAAGGAAGCTACAGGCAAATCAGCCTCAAGGATGAGAGAGCCCAGAGCGCTAACTGGGGGAAGGCTCCTGGACAACTGCTGAGTTCATACTCCCTTCCGTTTCTGGCTTAGCTGCATTTGGGAACCTCATCCTTCATAGCTCTAAAAAGTAGACTAAGGAAGCACCACCCCCCCGCCAACCCTGCGAGGACCTGCTGTAGGAAATTCCTCATTCTGCTACAGGGAGGGCGCTTAGAGTTGTTTAGGTTGCTTATCTGCTGGCCTCATGTTCACCTCTCCCAGAGTTCCTTGACGCCTTCGCCTCCCATGACGTCACCACTGACTTCAAAGTCTTCCCCACCCTTGGAAGTAACTAGTGGGTGTGTTGTGGGTGGTGGGAGGAGGAAGCTGCAAGGAAGGTTGCAGCAGCCTCTGGCCTCCCGACAGAGAGGCTATTGCAGAGGCCAGAATTTCTCCAGCTAGAAGGGGGAGGGCAACACATTAGGATAAGTCCAACACCCCCTATCCCCCCGTAAAGTCATCCGCCCTTTTTTCAGGTTACAGCTCCCCACTCCGCATTCATTATTCTGGCTTGGCACTATGATAGTGGGGTCCGAAGGGGACTGGGTTTGAAACGCTGTCAGCCAGGCTTGAATTGGACTCTGGGGCTCCATGGAGAATGACTTCACATGCCTACTCCACACTTGGTTCATCTGTAAAATAGGAAATTGGTATCTTTCTTGCTGGGATGTGCTAAGGATCAAATGGGAACCCTAAAATCAAGCGCGCATGAGACCAGAAGACATAGTAGGTGCTCCATGATTGCCAACCTTTATTGCTGTTACTGTTATTACTACATCCCCAAAAGGCCCCTAGCTGAAATCCCTCACTAAACTTAACTCCATTTTTACGTTTTTTCACTCCTTTCCTTGCAAATCAGAGTAGGTAATTCATCTTGGTCCCCACCCCACCCCCTTCCCCCAAATCCTTCCTCAATTGAAATATTCTCCTGGGGTCTTCCCAGAGCCATGCTACCACCTGGAATTATCCCAGTGGCCCCCTATGTGGGGCAATAAGATCTTTCTTTATGGAAAAGACAGCCCCAGAAAAAAAAAAATGCGAAAGCATTTTAGATGTGCCCTCTTGGTCCATCCAGAACAATATCCCCTCTATGGAGGCTGCGTCGTAAATATCTTTCTTGCTTATCCTAGCCTAGGAAGTTTCCAGCGCCAAGAGATTGCTTTCTTCCCATTTATTTATTGGAAGACTTCTAAAATTCCACTCTTTGGGTTTGTAAAGCCCATTATAGACAGGGAAGATGGGAAGGGTTGACTAAAGCCAGCGACCTTATTGCTCAGTGCCTCAGTTTCCACGTCTGGAAACATGGCATGACCTACTGTTACTAATGATGAGTACTACGAATGAGTCTATTACTACCATTAATAATAATATGAAGAGTAACAGCTCACAGTTACTGAGGGTTTATTTAGTATGTTCAAGGCCCTGTGCTAAGGGTTTAATAACCCTGTGAGAGGTAGGTCATTGCTATCATCCCCATTTCTCAGATGAGACAACTGGGGCAGATTGCATAAACCCAATTAAGGCTGTATGGCAGTAACAGGTGGAACCAGGATTTGCACCGAGGTCAACTGGACCCAAAGCCTTAATCACCCCAACACACTACCACCCAGAGGCTGTTGTTCCCATAGTGATCAACGATTCCATCAGAAAAAACCCATGGGGAGAGACCAGAGTCACTGCGTGAAATGAGGGTTTGCCTTTTCCTTCTATTATTTTTATTATACGATCAGATTACCCTAGTAACTACCAGCCCCCGCAGCCCAAACAGGCGGTAACAGGATTCAGTGAGCATTACTCTCAGCCTTACCCAAGAACTAATAATACAACAGCTGTGCCTTTTTGGGAACTTCCAGTCCCTTGGAGCTATGAGCAAGCTCATTCATTCCCCTATAAAAACAGAGCAGGCAAATTGGTTTTAGAGCAGCTGTCTCCATTATCTGGAAGCAAAGAAAGGCTGGGGGTAGCTCTCTTGGGATCTCCTGGTTTAGCTGTCCCTCTGTGGAAGACCCCGGGATGAGTGACTGGTGAGTTAATTCTCTTAGCCCCAGTGGAGGGTGGGCACGGGCTGCCTCCAGCCATGGCTTCAGAATAGACATGTCCCCAAGGTCCTCTGAGACGCTATAAGCTGACCTCCAGAAGAACTAGCCGTCAGAGCCGCTAATGTCCAGCTGGAAAGCGCTCCCCAGTGTCCCTGCTGGGCGGATTCAGTTCCTCTGGCTTCTCGGCTGGTCAGTGAAGTCTCTACCTTTGGTCTGCTCAGCTGGAGGCTAGAAGCCTGATTCCTTCATGTTTCTCTCCTAAGGGAGACTTGGTAATGGCAGTCCAGCAGCCAGAAGGCCCCACCAGACCTTTCTGTGGGGGCCTCATTCTCAGCCATCAAATCTCAGCCCAGTTGTCACCTCCTTGGAGTAGCCTTCCCTGACCACCTGACCTAGAGTAGGTTCCACCCAGGGATGCTCTGTCACCTCACCCAGCATATTTCCATTTTACTATGAGAAATTACCTTCTTTGTTAGTGATTTGATGGCTTGTTGCCAGTGTCCCCCCACTAGAATATAAGCCGCAAGAAGGCAGGTTCCTCATCTGTCTTGTTCATGTTTGTCTTGCCAGAATTTATAACAATACTTGGCATGTGAACAGGATTCGCTGAATGAGTGAATTCAGCAAATGAATAACTGACTGCATGAGAGATGGAAGATGAATACCCGTTCGGCTGTTTGAGGAGAGGGAGGGCTCGTGAAAGCAAAGCAAAACAGACACGCCAGCAGTCCTATGAGCTTCCAGGACCCTCCCTGCTTCCTCACACCCCACCAGGGCCCTTTTCTCTGTCTCTTCTGGGCAGTCAGGTCTCCTGTCTGAGCTCCTGGAAAGAAAGAGCATTGTTTCATTTGGCTTTTCTCCCCTCATGAGATAGAGCAGGGCTGGGCCGTCTCACTCCCTGGGTTTAAACCCCATCACTCGTGTGTGATTTTTGACAATTGTGCTCTCTAAAGCTCAGCTTCCTTGTCAGTAAATGAGGATCATAATAGAACTTGCCTCATAGAATCAATGTGAGGATTAAATAAGACAGTTGTGTAGTCTAGGCAAAGCTCAGTAATTATATTAATTACTATTGTCACTAAACGTTTTAACATCTTAAATGTGTTCTTACTAAGTGTTTTAATATGTATAGATGTATTAAGTGTATGATTCTTACTATTAGATATTTTAATGTTTTAAATGTATTATTAAGACATGGTTTAAGGTTTAAAATGTATGGTTATAAAATGTTTTCATTTTCGACGTATTATTTTTAATAGTCGCTGAATAAAGAAATGTTTTTAAATGAATGCTTTTGGTCTCTGCCTGTCTGATTCCCACCTCACTGAAAACGGAGCATGTGGACCCCAAAACTTGCACTATGACACCTCCATTTCTGATTCTAATCTTAAACCCTTATTCCCGAATGCATGTTTCTTCCCTTGCAGAAGGGTCTAAAATGGGCTTGCATATGACAGAGCAGCATGAACAACAGCTTTGAAGTTCAACAGATCGGGGTTCAAATTTTGACTCTGCCACCTATCTCTTTAAGCTTTTCTTTTATTATTTGCAAAAAGAGACCCAGCAAATCTATCTACCTATTAGGTGCATTATGAGGGCTAAATGTGAAAGTGTATGGGAGCGGACTCAGTGAAGGTTGCAATAGTTCTTGAGCCCCTACTATGTGCCAGCCCCGGGGCTAGGGGCTGGGAATAGCTCTGTGAACAAGTGGGACAGAGTCTGGCCCTCAGGGGGCCCTCAGTGCAACAAGCTAGTATCTTTTCCTTTCTGAATACGTGATTCCATCTCCCCTGGAGCCCAAGATTCTCAAGTCCTTGTCTGACCTGTGGGCTTTCTGCCTCCTCTGGTGTTCTTTCTTCTCCATCCAGCTCTCCTTCGTCTCACGTGCTTCATCCAACTCACAGTGGCAACATTTACAGAATGTGCAAAGCTGAGAATGCAGGACACATACTGCTAAAAAGACATGACCTTGGATGGTAGGCAACTAAGAGCAGGGTCCACATTGTCATGGCCGCTGTGCTGCGCTGCCCAGATCCTCCCTCAGGACTAAAGGATTTGTTCCCTCACCTGCCAGGAGTGTTGCCAGCTGATGGCTCTTAGCTGACAGCCTCTCTG
Organism: Aselliscus stoliczkanus; assembly: GCA_033961575.1. Taxonomy (NCBI): domain Eukaryota; kingdom Metazoa; phylum Chordata; class Mammalia; order Chiroptera; family Hipposideridae; genus Aselliscus; species Aselliscus stoliczkanus. The sequence goes on from CM066736.1 coordinate 9,265,032, forward strand.
AAAATTGCCCTCGGTTGAAGGAAGCCCTTTCTCCCAAGGTTGCACCCCCTCCTTAGGGCAGCCCACACCCAACAACTGGTCCATGCTGGCCTCCTTCTCCCAACTCAGGACAACTCAGAAGGGCCATCCCCGTTCCAGCACTTTCTGTGGGGTTAGTTTTGGCCTTGTTGTAACTATCCCAATTTAGTTTTTCCCACTGCCTAATATTGTTTCCTTCCCTCTCTTTTCATAGCTGCTGATCCCAAGGGCTAATATATGTTCTGTCCCCTAATCTCCCTCTCAGAGTCAGCCCTGCAATGAACACAGCTCACAACACCATAGTACCCGCAGTGCTGAGCATGTTGGCAGACTCAATATCTACAGAATAAATAGTGTCTTTTTTAGGATTGCTGGGACTGCAAGCAATCGAAATTCAAGTCAAAATTGCTTCAGCAACATGGGAGAAGTGTACCTCAAGTATCCAAAAAGTCAGAGCATGTTGACGTCCTCAGAACTTGGTCTCTTGCTCTCTTTTTGCCCAGCTCTGTTCTCTTCCCTATTAGCTCTGTTTGCAGTCCTACCTTCTTCCCATAGTGGCCTCCTGGAATGTCAGGTTTACATCCACCCAACTTCAAAACCTGCAGAAAGAGAGAGCCTCACTTTCCCAGCAGTATCAGCAAAAGTGCCAAGGCTGGGTCTCATTGGCCTGTTTTAAAGTCACATGACCATCTCTAAACCAATCATTGTGAATTTCACTAAGGAATGGAATCCTCTGGTTGGCCAGGCTTGGGATAGATATATCTACACACTAGGAGCTAAAGAGTACAGTCAACTCCATCTAAACCACAATGGAAGTAAAGAATAGGTGGATCTGTAAAGGAAAATTGAGGCAATTTTGCCAGAGAAAAGAGGAAATGAATGTGGGATAGGAAAAGCTACAAGAGGACCATTACAGAGTTTGTGCAAAGAAAGTCTATCTCATCACTTCAGTTATTCCACCTTCTTTCCATCACCCACACTTCCCAGCACTTAGGTCTTTCTGGAGATACAACAGTCTTTCCTGAAGGCACAAATGATGCTATCAGCCAAGAAGTTTTATAGGCATTCTACCCATCAACTGACAGAAAAGTTTCACTAAGCAGGAATCTTTAAAAGTAACTGCCAGCTTCCTATTATCCTTACAAACCCCATTCTACTGTCACAACCTCCCTGAATTCTTTCCTGGATCATTCCAGAAAATGATTTTCCAGTCACTCTTTTCAGGATTACCTCCATTCCCAACTGCACTGGCTCCATCAGTTGCTTTTATCAGATAATACTTTCATCCATTTGTTTATTTGAATGTCTCCTTCATAGACCCATAAAGATACACACAATGGAGCTTTCCAGAGGGATATTCTCCAGACAATAGAAACTAAATATGGACTTATTTATTCAGGCTCAGTTCTCCAACTGGTTGATGGGAGTTTGGCTAAGATGTACAAAACCTGCTAAAAGAAGCATTAACAACAGTTTGTGGGAATTCTAGAACTTCTCTCTTTGACAGAGCTGGGCATGATCTTTGGGTAACAATTGGTAACAAGCAGTGGTAAAACTGCTTACGTTTGCAAACACTTATGAGTGTGCATGCCCTTTATCCATGTGTAATACTTGTATTATCAGTAGTCATTATTTGATGTCTCATTTGTTAAGTTAATGGTGTGCAGACGCCCCTGAGGTAAGCCCTTTACCTATATCATCCTATTAATTCCGTGTGACATTCAGAGGTAGCTATCACTTATTTCATAGTTGAGTAAGCTGAGACTCTCTCAGAGAGGTTAAGTAACTTGCTCAAGGCTGCACAGTTAGTATGGAGTGGAGCCAGGACTCCAACCCATGTGCGTTTAGCTCTAAAATCCTCAACATTAAGCATGAAATTAGTATAATGCTTGCATTCTTACAAGTGTTGCAAGCAAAGAAGACTTACTGATACCCACTTTACAGATGGGAACTTGAGGAATAGACATAAAATTCACAAGAAGTCACCCATACCCATATGTCCAAAAGGGCACAAGGATCAGCTCAGCTCCTGGAAGAGAGTGTTCTTATTAATTCAGAAAAAGAGAGTGAGACTCAGAGAGCAGCAAGCTGGAGGAACACTCACTCTCCCAGAGATGTCTGGTTTCAGACACGTGTGTGAGTTAAGCACTTGGCACCAAGTAGACGCTGGATGGACGTGAGCTGAAACTGAAGCGATGGACGCCAGCAAGCACGGAGGGCTCCTGACAGATTGGATATTTCACATGGGACCATTCATCCACATGATGAATGCAGGGCAGCAAGGCTGAGCCCTGGGTCCTACCAAAACCAGCATCTATGGGAGAAGCACTCCACACCCCCCAACCCCCTCCGCACTTGGATTTGGAGCCAACTCTCCAGCTCTGGCTGTCTGGCCCTTCCCCCTCCTCCCTCAGCAATGAGCGCCGCTGTGGAACCTTATCAAGTGTTTCCTGACCCAGCAGTAAGTACCTAACATCGCCTGTACTCACCCTGCCCACCCCCCTGCCCCGCGCACCTTGGCTACAATATCTCCCCCTCATAAATCACGCAGCCATATTAACTGTCTCTCAATCAATCTCTTCCAGGTGTGGGCTCAGACAGTCTCTCAAGGCAAGTGTCTCTCCCCTCAAGGCTTAGGCATTAAGAGCCCCCTCGTCTGGGAACAGTTTAAAGCCAGATACCCTCTCTCTCTTCTCGGGGTCTCTTGGTTCAGACTTGAGACCCCCAGAATCCACACAGACTGCAAAGAATTTCAAGAAACCCGGGAGAGGGTCAAACAGACTCGGGAGGCCTGAGATGATGGTGTTTATCAACACCCCAGGCTTGGTAAAATACGAGCCACTTGATTTTTCCACCAGCAAATATTCCGCAGGTAGGATGGAAACCCCAAAGCTGAGGCGTGAAGGGAAAAGTGTTGGGTCTTCCAAACCCAATTGCAAATTTTAGTTAGTTTTAGAGAGTTGTCAGTTTATAGTATCTGCCCCCATTTTGGACGTGTTGGTGGGTGTGGTCAAGATAATGCTGTGTTCATAAAATTCCATTGCAATCTTTTATTTCCCAGGATCCCTTGTGAGGTTGAAGACATATGATCAGGTCCTGGCTAATAAGAGGGAGACAAAAGTATATCCACTGCTTCCAAGTTCAGCCATGAGACTCCCTGCACGACATCTATAATCTTCTTCTGCTCTTTCCTCGATGACTTAGCATACTATTTGCTTAAGATGGAGGGAGCCTGGATCACTGAACCATCACTTGGAGGAGAACAGCCAAAGATGGCTGCCCAAGCCATATACAACTCTGTTTGAAAGTAAGAGTGTGAAACCACTGGGTTTTGAGGATTTGTCACTATAGCATGACCTAGCCTACCCTGAGTAGTACAATTAGATTCAGAAAAGTCCATCAGATTGTGAGATATGACTACAACTCACTTATGTACCACTTTCCATAACCCATCTTTACTTGTAAATGCCACAGTGGCTATAATCAGCAGTCTCTATATCTAATGGCAAGGAGAATCAACCACTGGGAATATTCCTAGCTTATTGCAAATGACTATCAGTTTGCCCCACAATTAGACTGTAAATTCCATCAGGGAGTCATAAAGCAGTGGTTAAGCACATGGGCTCTGGAGTCAGGCAGGCTCAGGTTAGAATAGGGTTAATTACTTACTAATGTGTGGACTTGGGCAAGGCTTAACTTTCACTTCCTCATCTGTAAATAGGGATAAAGTGTGTAACAGGGCCTGTTGGCTGCATCCTGTGTAGCTGTGGCTCCTAGACGCCCACATTCAAGACTGAAGGACCAACTCCCCGCTGGAGGGATTGTCAGCTGATAGCCCTTAGCTGTCAGAAATTGCCTCATCAACAGAAAGTCACCTCATCCAAGGTCACACCCTTTGCTGGGACAGCCTACATCCAATGATGGCTCAATGGGGAGGTATAAAGGCCTGACCCCCTTGATCCTACTTGGGACAATGCTGAGGCATCATCCCAGCTTCAGAGTTTGTAGTGGATGAACTAAGATGCTTCCCCCATTATCCCTGACTCTTGAAGCTTATGTCCTTGTATTAATATAATCCCCTCCCCATGAGAATGGGTAGAACCTGTGACTGGCTGCTTCTAAAAATTGAAGATGGCAAAGGGGTGTTTATATCACATAAGATAGTAATGTCTGTCTTAGCAGACATTCTCCCTTGCTGGCTTTAAGGAAGCAAGTGACCTTTCAGGGAGGCGTCCTGCCAACAACCAATAAGATACTAAGGCCACCGTTCCTACAACCTCCAAAAAACCAAATTCTGCCAACACCCATGCGGGCTTAGAAATGGGTCCTTCCCTGGTCGAGCCTTCAGATGAGACCCTAGCCGGGTCCAACCCCTTGATTGCAGCTGTGTGAGAGACCCCAAATCAGAGGACAAGAGAAATTATGCCTGGACTCCTGACCTGCAGCAACGGTGAGATGCTAAATGTGTGCTACTTTAAGCTGCTAAGTTTGTAATTAATATAAGGATCTTCGTGGGATCAGCTAAAATCGTCCCTAGGACTGCAATACAGCCCAGCTCCTTCTTCGGCCCATCCTGCTTTCTTTCCTTCTCTTCCACAATTGTTGATGCCAAGAGCCCCCTCTAATAAATCTCTTGCATGCTCAACTCCATCTCAGGGTCTGCTTCTCAGAGAACCCAGCCTGTGACATCTATCCAATACCCACTTGTCCCCTTTTCCACTTTGCTGAGAAAACCCTGGGTCCGTTGGCCAAATCATCCTCAAAGGGACCCTATGTTTCTGGATAGGCTGGCCCCGGTCCCTGGGTAGAATTGTACTTAGACTAAGCCTATTATGAAAATCCCGTTCTTCTTGCTGGTGATTCTTTTAGGAAGAGATCACCCCTGAGCCAATTCTGACCAGAGAGGTTTGTGTCAGGGGCTTCTAGGAAATAGACGCAGGACAGCCTCTCCTCTGTCCCCAACATGGTTAGATCTTATTGTAGGAACTGAAACTTCTGAAGGCAGCTGACACCCGTGCAAAGAGCTACTCAGGAGGCTCTGGACAGTCGAGCAAGAAGATAGAAGGAGGCTGGATCCTTGACTGGATTGTTATAGAATGAACCAGCCCTGGTGCTGTCCTGCCTTGAAACTACTATGGGACGTAATATGTTTTCTTTAGGACAGCTTTCTGCATTTAACTGAATCCATTTAAGCTGCTAGTTCATAGGGTAGTTTGCAGAATTGAATGAAATGAAGCCGTGGCAATTATGCAAATGTCCCTCGCAGAGCCCCACCTATAAAGGAAGCACTTGACCAAGGGCTCTAGCTAGCTGCTGCACTCTGAAACCCATCCCCAGGTTTGCACCAAGGCCACCCTTAACCTGCGGCTGCTTCCAGCCAAGGACCGAGCACAGCAGGGACACTAAGGCAGGTGTGTTCCTGGGACACATGGGATTCTTGGATGGATGACCTTGGCTCAAGGACTTCCCATTGGCCTTGGAGGTGCAATGCGAGACCCTTCCTACCCAGACTTCCCTCCTTCCTTCCCCCTCTCCTTCACAGGGACAGACTTGCAGCAGATCTAATGGCTCTCCCAGCTTCCCCCGACTTCTTCCCTCTTTGCCCTCCTGTAGGGCTGCCCTCAGGAAATCTCCTGAAGGTCCTCTCGCATCTAGTTTTCAAAGGACGTGAAATAACACAGAGGAGCTGAGTGTACAATTAGCATGCGATCAATGATGAGCATAGAAGTTACTGTAGTGTCCCATTCGTCATTTACCTCTAGGGTCCAGCAGGGCCTGGCACAAAGCAACACTTGGTAAATACTTTCCGACTGAGTGATTGGATGGATGGATGGATGGATGGATAGATGGATGGATGGATGGACGGACGGACGGGCAGGCAGACGGGAGGATGGGTGGATCGCTGGATGAATGATAATAGCACTTCCTTCCTTGCTGCCTCATGTCTTTACACCAAGGTGTGATGTTTCTTCAACCCTGGCCCATAAGCCTAAGCTAATATGCATGGTTGCTTTAAGGACATTTTATTTCCTCAATGTCCATGGCAACAAGAAACCTAAGATCTCTCTGGCTTCTTCCCTAATGTATCTGATGTCGCTGTAAATGGAAAATGGAGTGAGAATGTACGTTTCCTGAATGTTCCTGTCCTCTCCTGAGACTTTCCCATAGAACCACAGGCAAGACTGCCAGGCTGAGATAGCCTCAGTTCCCATTTAAACCAGGGAGGCAGAAGTTCCTGCCTTCAGCGCTACCATTGATTTGCTGTGTGACCTTGCCCCAGCCCCCTCCCCTCTCTGAGCTTTAGTTTTCTCCTCTGTCCAAGATGGGAATTGAATGAAGTGGTCTCTAAGCACCCCATTCTCCCTGTCATGCCCTCATTCAGGATATGTTCAGCTGCAAGTAACAGATAAATAAACCATAACAATATTAAAATATATTGTATATCACAATGTCACTTAACAAGAACTCTGAAGGTAAAAATTCCCTGAGCTCCTCAACAATTTCATCAAAGATTCAGACTTTTTTCCAATCTTTTCTCATTACTATATTTAACATGTTGGCTTCCAAGCTCATCCTTGTTGTCTCATGGTCACATAACAGTTGCCAGAGCACCAAGTATCACACTGGATTCCAGGATCTAAAACAGGGAGAAAAGGGCCGACAGGAAAGTGTTTACTTTCTCTAAAAAAAAGAAAAGTTTCCCTAGAAACACTCCCAACAGATTCCCTCCATGATTCTTTGGCCAGAACTAAACCACAGGCCCCTTCTTGCTACAAGAGAAGCTGGGAAAGCAAGTACTTGGCCTAAAAGAGGCATGGCATTGCCCTGGGCCTATTGCTACCTTGGTCGGGGTAAAGGAAAAAGGGAAGGAACTGAGTGTCTGCCTGAGAGGCTTCACATGGGGGTATCCAGTCATCTGTACCCCAATCTACTCAGAGAGACAAGGCGATCATGGATGCAACAATTGGAGGCTACATACAGGCACTGATACCAGAAAACAGGGCAGAAACAGAAGACTCCAGTGCTGAGTGGGTGTGGATTATTTGGGCTGTGGTGGGGGGATGTGGCAGGGGGGGAATCAGGGTGTCGATTGAAAGGGAAAGGAAATCCTGACCTCTCACTCTCCCTGGCTGGGTGAAGAGCTGCACTAAATACCCCAGACCCCCTCCTCACTGCAGCCAGAATGAGCTGCTCCCTTGCTGAAAACCCTGCCTGGAGTTTTCCATGGCCTAAAGAGTAAAGACCATACTCCTTACCCAGTCCCCAAGCCCCCCTGTGGCCTGGGCCCTGCCAATCCCTCAGGCCTCCTCCATCTGCCCCCAGGTCTTCACTGACTTTTCTTCCTGTTCCAAGAATTGATTAAGCTCAAGACCCACCTCAGTACCTTTGCACATGCTGTTTCCTCTGCCTAGAGCACTGCTGTCCCCTTGCTTTTGTTAGTTAACTTCCACTTACCTTGCAAATTGCAACTTAAAGAACACTTCCTCTGAGCAGCCTTCACTGGGCCCCACACTATAACACAAATCAATCTTATTTACGGGTGGCTAATCTGAATCTAACTTCCCCACTTCCCAAAACGCACACACTTGTCTTTTATCTGCAAGAGGGTAAAGGATGGTGTCCACATTTCTTACCCAAAACGTAACAGAATAAGTAAAAGCAGAGGCCTTAGAGCTAAGCTAGCTGCATGGGTTTAAGTCTCCACTATTCCACATACCAGCTGTGTGACCTCGAGCCAGTTTCTTAACCTCTCTGTGCCTCAATTTCTTCCTGTGTATAAGGTTAAGAATAAAATCTACTTCATAAGGTTGTTTTAAAAATTAAGTGAGTTATTGTGTATTAAAAGCTTAGCACAATGCCTTACCTAGTATGTCTTATGTAAGTATTTAGTATACTACTACTAATAATACATATCATTATTATTGTTACCTCCACATTCCCAGTACCTAGCAAATGCTGGCACATAGAAGGTGCTCAACAAATTCTTGTTGCATAGAGAAATGAATGTTTGTCTCACTGGAGGCAGAGATAATTATATGTCTTACCTTCATTGCTTGGCACAGGACCTGGCACATAGTGATGTTCAATAAATAGGGTGAAGGTGGGAATGACGCCCTAAAGAGGCCCCCTGCCCCTTCCGCCAGCCCGAGCCAAGTTTACCCCCAGCCTTGCTGCCTGCCTCAAGCCTTTCCCCTCTTCCTTCTCAAATTCAGCTGGGGGTCCTCAGTGCTTTGTGGTGGGACAGCCTCTCGGGCTCCCTCGCTTCTCCCCTACCCTGCCCAGAGACACAGAACAGCTTTGATCACTGACAGGAGCCTTCCTGGAAGAAAGAGAGAGAGAAATATGGCAATTTAAGCTCCCTGGACATGGCACTTATTAATAAAATGGGTAGCTGTCAGCCTCTGCTCCAATCAACTGTCCATGGTTTCAGCAGACATGGAGGTTTGGGGCAGCCGAAAAGCTGGGGGTGTGGGGGGAGAGCGAGCAAGAAGTGGCTGCTTCCAGATATTAAATACATAAATAAACCCAGGCCTCAGCTGAGAGAGGCCCGGTGCCCCTGCAATGTCCGACCTCACTGGAATTTGACAGACTTAAATGACTATATTCCCAATTTTATCCTCTGTCTTTCCATTGTAATTAAGTTCTACTTATACAATCATGAATGCATTCTCCTTGCTTAAAAAAAATCAGCCTGACAGATAAGGCCACAGGGATCCCACCTCCATCGTGTTCCCCTCAACACCTCCCAGGAAGTAACCATTGGCAGCATTTGGGGTGTATGTATCTTTCCAGAACCTGCTTTATGCTTGGCCTGCTCTGGACGTCTCACAATCGGTCATCTTGTTTTGTATGTGGATATATTATTTGTTATACTCATATATATTTTTTCCGATGGGGTGGGTCGATTTGTTTTGTTTTCTTCCAAATGGCCCTGCCTTGAACATATGCTTCTGCATCTGGTTTCTTTCATTCAACAACGTGTGGGAATCTTGCCTTCCAAGCGCATAAAAATCAACCTTGTTCTTTTTCAGTGTTGCATAGTATTACTGAAGGGAGCGAGAACCCGGTTATTCATCTCGGGCTGTGTATTAAACCATCGAGATGTGTTGGGGGATAAGTGGTCCTTTATAAAATATGGATGTCTGGTCCCCTCCTCAGACAAATTGAGTGAGAATTCTGAGGTCAGGGCCTAATGATCAGAATGTTATAATTCCCAGTGATTTTAACTTGCAGCCAGGGTCAAGGCTTATTTATGTAACTAGCTTCCTATTACTGTATATGTAAGCTAGTTCCAAGTCTTTGCTATTAAAAAAAAGTAGTCTGCTGGGCTTTACTTTGAATGCTCTTCCTTGTCCATCTGTGCTGGTATCTCTCTAGGGTGGGGTCTCTCTACCTTGGCACCATTGGCGTTTGGGGCTGGGTAGTTCTTTGAAGTGGGGGCTTTCCTGTGCTCTGTAGGATGTTGAGCAGCTTCCCACTAGATGCTAGGAGACACACACACACACACACACACACACACACACACACATCATGACAATCAAAAATGTCTCCAGACATTGCTAACTACCTCCAGGGGGCGGGCAAAATGGCCCCTGTTCTGGAGTAGGAACCCAGAAGGAAAGTGCCCAGGTTCTATGGGGCTTTTGCTTGGAATCGCCAGTGCTCCAAAGTGCCTGCCATAACTCACCATCTCCTATTTTCTAGGACTACCCTGCTGGCAGACATTCTATCCCCTGTGAGCCTGGATTTAGAATGTGGGCTGGAACTCTGAGCACCCCCACTTTCACACTGGCAGCCCCAAAGCCCAGAAATACTATCATGCTTTGGAGCACAATTCTAGAATCTGGATTGTGAGCCCAGAGGTCTGGAGTATCAGGGATTATGATCAAATAAGAATAAGGAGGTATCGACTTCCTTTTTGCTTTATTTCTTCTCTTGTTTTCTTTTCTTTTCTTTTTTTAGGTAATTGTGCTGAGGGGAGGAGAAGATACTTTTCTCATCCTGTCCCCACCTCAAATTTCCAGAATCTGCTCTCAGCCTCTTTAAGGTCACAATCTCACGTCCTGGTTGCCCTCTGAGTTTTATAAGTGAGAAGTATAGTGGATAGTGGACAAGAGGGAGGATGACAAGGTAAGCTTTCCAGAGAAACAGGCTTCCTGGGGCCTGTATGCATGCATCGTGTGTGTGTATGCTTATGTGTGCGTGTGTGTGCTTGTGTGTGTGTGTGTGCGCGCGTGCATGTGCACGTGTGTGTGTGTGTGTGTGTGTGTGTGTGTGTGTGTGTGTCTTAGAAAATCAAATTCACAGGCTGGGAAGGAAGAGGAGGGGGGAGAAGCAACAGGCCCAGCCAGTCATGTCTCTTTAAGCAAGATAAGCTGCCTGTCCCATCCATCTCTTTGACACTATCGTCCTGTTGTCTAAAGTACTAACAGTTCCCTCCTTAAGAGGAGAAGGCTTGACATGGGGATGCTGGGGGAGGGGAGGAAGTGAGACGTTTCGGACAGGGCACCCTGGCTGGCCCGCGGCCCCAGAGAGCAGGGATGGGGTGGGCAGATTAAGGAGGTCAACTCCATCCCCCACTCCTGACCCAGGGCCTGGCCTGTTTTTAGCTCAACCCTGAGTGCTGGTGAGATGGTCCCACCCTGGCTCCCTACCTGAGGCCCTGTTCCCAGGGGAACCACTTGAAACCAAAACTTGTTCTCAAGTGGCCAGGGGAGAGTGTGAAACCCAGAAAAGAGAGAGTGGGCAAAAGGGAAAGGTCTTCTGTAGCTGCTCAAACTGACCTCAGCTCTGCTGCCATGATCCTTTAAGAAACTGCATGGCTCTCACTACAGGATAGATGCTGTTATACCTCCTGCCTCAGAGATCAGGAAACCAGACCCAGAGAAGTTAAGTCACTCCCCTGGCATCACACAGCTCATCAGAGGGATTGATGGGATTTGAACCTGCATTTCTCTCCATTTGAAAGCTGACTTCTTAGCCCTTTAACCAGAGGACTTCTTGCCCTCCTCTGTTATGAGAAATCACATCGACGAAGGATTGTCTGAAAGCATGGCCTCTGTGCCAGGATCTGCTCTGGGTGCTGGTGGTAAAAGCCTGGACTTCATCCTTACTGATGTCTATAAAATACACCCCCCACCCCCATTAAACCAGACCTGTAGAGACCTTGATAACCAGATTTCATTATTTTAGCTTCTGGACCACTTGATTTTTGCCCAATTGTGATTTGAGGTCTGGTACCATATCAAGGGAACCCAAGAGAACCAGCCCTATCATATTTGTTGCTGGGTTTAACCAGATGGTCTCCTCAAGAACGTCACCCCCCAAAAGCACATAGCACGACATCATCTTTACCGGAACCCAAGGGAAAATTCCCTGCTGGCTTTTAGCAAACACCCCGATTTGTTTGTCTTTTGCGAACTCTTTGGGCCCTTGTAACTAACTATAATTCTCTCCTTGTTTTGGCAGCAAGGAAGCTCAGAGCCAAATATACTTCTATGAACTACACAGGATGTTCCAGTTCTGAAGGCCAAGAACCAAAACATCCTAAAAACTCAGTGATGTTAACCAACTCTTTCTTATGCTTCTGGATTCTGTGGGTCAGTGATTTGCAGAGACTATGGCAGGGCCAATCGGTCTCTGTATCATGGTGTCAAGAGCTGAGGACAGAATGACCTGAAGGCTCTTTACTCCCATGTCTTGAGGTGAATGCTGGCTTTAGGCTGGGGGCTTCAGCTCCTGTCCTCGTGGGCGCTTCCTGTAGGCTCCTTTGCACTCCCTCACAGCATGGTGGCTGCGTTTCAAGAGCATGAGTCAAAATTCAGGGGCAAGCTAGGCGGAAGTGGCATCACCTCTTATGACTTAGCCTTGGGAGGTTTTCCTACTGAGCAGGTCACCACCACCTGTCCCCCAGGCCTGGTCTGTTTTTAGCTCTGCCCTTAGTACTGGGGAACATCATCACCCTGACACACATTCTATTTGCCAGAAGTACACCACTAGCTCCAGCTCGTAATCAAAGGGCAAATTCAGACTCCAGCTCCTGATGGGAGAAGCATGATATTCCAGAAGACAACAATAGGACAAAATTATTGCTGTGGCCACTTTGGGAAAAACCATCTGCCACCCAAGACCAAATGGAATTCACTGGTATGTGCCAACCACCCTTGGTTTTATTGTTTTATTCATTATTGTCTGTGGGTTGCATGTATTTTTTACAGCCAAAGATTCTTTATGGAAATAGGCAGGCGATGGACAACATCTAGAATCAGTGTTTGTTACATGCTGGGTGCTGTGCAAACAGACCCCTCCTTATGCCTTCCTTGGTTTTAATTCACAAACAATCCTCTTATCAATATTTTATAAGTGGAGAAACCAGAGTACAGGAAGTGGAAGAAGGATCCCAGAGTTGGCCTAGCAGAGAGGTGGCAGGTGGGGCTCCAGTCCGGGCAGCCTGATTCAGCGCTGTCACAGGTAGTCACGCCCCCCACCCCCTGGCCCTGCCTTGTCTCCATTCTCATCATTCTCACTCCACAGCCAGACCCTGACTTGAAACTGTAACCTGAAGCCTGTACCAGACGGAGCACTCTCCTGTTCCCAGGTATCTCCTCTGACCATGAGAGCATCCCTGGACCGCTGCGTATATATCAAAAGCAACATTCTCTCCAGCGTAGATCAACCAGCCTGCCAGGAATTCGGGAATTTGACAAAAGCCTCCGAATACTCACTTCCTGCCAGGCCCTGTGCTAAGTCTCAGGAACCCAGACACAAGACATTTAATGTCACCTGGGACTGGGTTCTATTGGAGGGTGGCGATCGTGGCATTTTGGCTTTGTAGCTGGGTACTGCAAGAGCCCAGCATCGCAAATGGAGGAAGTGAGAGGATTTGTCTGTTGTAGTAATGGAACCTTGGAGGAGGGGCAACCCCTCTGAGCCTCCACTTGCTTAGCTGTAAAATAGGGATAAAAATGGTTCCTGAGCACCTCACAGCGCTGCATGGGGAATCTTGTACCTGAGTAGGTCTCCATTTTCGCACCAACTTCTGAAAAGCTCAAATGCAGGTTTAGGGCCTGTGCGTGGTACTATGGAAAATGCTTAGCATATAATCAGCTGTCAAAAAACCGAGCTATAAAAACCCTCTTGAAAAAAGAGGTCTTGAACTTCGAACTCAGTTGCAGTTGATGGTAAAGGTGAGGAAAAGAGTGTAAAAAGTCATTGGTCTTCTTCCATTCCCACCTCTGGAGGTGGCAGGCTTGGTGCAATGGGATGAAAAGGGTTGGGGGGGTGGCACGGTTAGTGTTTCAAGAACAAATGGAAATCTCCTAAAAACATTTTGTGGGAAACCCTTGATCTTCCAAACCAAGGTTTTCAAAGCCAAACATCTGAGTTAGTGGATGCACCCAATGACCTTCAGAAGTTGCAACTTCATTGGTGTGTGCCTGGTTGAGGGGTGTCAGGGTGACAGAGTGGAATGGGGGTCCACATTTGGAGAATATAAGAAATTGACTCAGCTGACCAGGTGGTGTGTTATTGCTCTTGGCCCGATTAGCACCCTCCTCTGTTTTTATTTTTGCTGTACGATGTGGCTGGTGAGTCAGGGAGAAAGGAGAGTTTGCATTCTTTGCTCTTTGCTAGCTCTTGGAAATAGCAAGAATATTTGGCCCTCCAGACAAACCCCAGCTCTGGGCCTAAATGCTAAGTCCAGATATGTTATATATTTATTCAAGGCAGCAATTGGCCAGGAAACGACTATAAAACACACATTTTGAATAAAAGGGAGATTTATGGTGCATTTGCGAATCTGAGTCATATCTCTCGGCCTCCCCCAGGCCAGGATCCCTATAATCACTAACATACCCCCAGCTTGTACACTCGGTGGGCACAGAATTGCTTCCTTCTGGTCCCGTCCCAGTTAAAGATGTGATGGGGATTGTGCTACTCTATCTGACAGTCAGTAAATGAATTGCCGATTCATTCTGAGCTTAGATGGGGGCTGGTTTTTTCCCTGAGAAGAAAAAAAGTGGGGTCCTTTCATATGTATCTTTGATCAGTCGGGACTTGACAAATTATTTTCCTAGGAATTTCTCTATCCTTAATGCCACAGGGAAAAAATGGATTTACTCTAAAAGAATGGCTTTTATGTTTCAGAAATTAGAGCAATGTAAAAGCTTTTCTTGGGTCTCTCTCTCTCTCTCTCTCTCTCTCTCTCTCTCTCTCTCTCTCTCTCTCTCTCTCTCTCTCCTCTCTCCCTCTCTCCCTCTCTCCCTCTCTCCCTCTTCTCTCTCTCTCTCTCTCTCTCTCTCTCTCTCTTTCTCTCTTTCTCTCTTTCTCTTTCTCTCTTCCCCCACCCCCCTTCTTTTCCTTCAACTATATTTTTCTCCAGGAAAAGGAGGCAGGTAACAGTTGGGAAAGGTCCCTGGCAATGGTTGGGCTTCTGGCTAAGTTATTTCAAGTGTATAAGAGTTATTTAAAAATAAGGCTCAACCCCTGTATACCCTCAGTATTGAGAAAGCAAATTCAAATCTTCTGCCTCAAGTTCCCTTGGTGACAGCTGGCTTTTTTCTCCCCTGTTTTAGGGACAGACTTTACCCTGAAGAATACCTGAATGGCTTTCCAACAGGATTCAACTCTACTCCAACTACCTCGTGTCCATGGTTTAGGCATTCACTTATCTGAAGGCAGAGGACTAGGACAGAAGATATGAGTTATTTCCATATTAAGGTTTTATCAGCTATTTTAAAGAAAAGAATTAAAAGTATCAATGGTACAAGACTGCCATGAACAGTTGGGCAGGATGTGCACTGCACAACTCCCAGAGGCACCCTTCAGAGGGACTAGCATTGTGTATGATGTGCTCTGAGGGTTACACTACACTCAACCTATACAACTCTGGTGGCAGCTTTGAAAGGGAACTCACAGAGGTGAAGGAAAGACTGGAGAGCTACAATTAAATAAAGGGACAATCTTGGGATCTAGGCAGAAAGAACTAAAAAAGGGTTTATTTAGAGATGAGACTGATGAGCACTATCAGCTTCAGTCTGTTGATTTCTCCACTCAAGAGTCTCTCTCTGGGGAAGAGAGAGAAGAGATAGAGATGGATAGAGATGATAGAGATAGAGAGGGAGAAGGAGAGGAGGAGAGATAGGGATAGAGATAGAGATGATAGAGAGACAGAAAAAGAGAGAGAGGGAGAGAGAGAGAGAGAGAGAGAGAGAGAGAGAGAGAGAGAGAGAGAGAGAGAGAGAGAGAGAATAAGCCTTTCAAGCGTTCCCACCTCTTGTCTAAGTGGGGAAGCTCTTGTATTAACAGCCTTGCTCTCTTAGTTTAGGTTTCCCTCAAAGCAGACCCTAAAACAAGGATTTGGGTGCAGTGTGTCATTTGGGTGAGCGCATGGGAAATGAGATGAAGGGAAGAAAGCCAGTGAAAGGTGTGGCAGTATGACAGGTCATCTCTGTGAGCAGCTGGGACTCAGTCTTGCTGAAGCCCTATGAGAGACTGTAAAATACACTCAAAATTGTCCCACCAAGGGGACAGGAAGCTGGGTGACGTACAAACCAACATTTATTCCCTCACTACTTAATTCCCTAGCCAAGCACACACCTGAGACCAGAGAAGGACTTCAAGCAGAGATACAGATGCTAGAAGCAGGAAGTTACTGGTGTGTGTGGGAACCATCCACTGAAGCAGCAGATGACCTAGAGAATGGGCCCAGGAGATAGGGCTGGGCAAACAGCATCTGCCCACCAAAACTACACACAATGAGCGAGAGATAACACTTCCCCCCAAAATTGGGGTGTCATCTCCAAAAGAAGGAGGAACAGGTGCAGGGAGGTTACAAAATACCGGATACCCATCACACACACAAAAAAAACAGGAAAAATTCAGTTCTGTTCAGCTGTCTGCCCCATCTTTGACACTAAATAGCCTCCTAGCCTTAAACAAGTCACTGCCTCCACTTTGGAGATGGCCAGGCCTCAGTGTCCTCTTCTCAAAAGTCTTTGGAATATTGGGCCGGCCGAGTGGCGCGGTGGTTAAGCGCTGGCCTGGGAAGCCAGTGGCCCAGGTTCAGGTCCCACATATGAGGGCCAGTGACACTGCCCTCAAAAAAAAAAAAAAAAAGAAAGAAAAAGTCTTTGGAATATTAATATCTGATATTGCCAGGAGCCTCAGACCTCAGGGATAAAAATGGGCAGATTTTTTAGGCAGAATTAGTAGCCTGGGGGACAGGTCGAGTGGCGTGGTGGCTAAGCGCTGGCTTGGGAAGCCAGTGGCCCCAATTCGGGTCCCACGTGTGAGGGCCAGTGACACTGCCCTCAAAAAAAAAAAAAAAAATTAATAGCCTGGGGCTCTCATACAAAGGACAAAGAAAAATGAGCTGATTTTTGGCATGCTACATCCACTGAATGTCTGATAAACTTGATCAGATAGAAGCTCCAAATCAGATCACAGTGGAGCTGAGAATTTACCTGCAAAGTGAAGGAGCTAAGATGTGAGAGTTCGATGGGGTCAGGAGACACAGGATGTGCAAGGCGTTAGGCTGATACCATGACTGTCTACTCAACAAGCAGTGTCCTCCCTTTCCCCATCCTCCCTCTGTTCACAGAACCTGGAAGGCATTGAAGGAGCAAGCACAGGCCATACCTTAGGGATGAGGGTCCCCACCCCAACCCACAGATTGACTCATGACTGTTCTAAGTGAGTTAAGACTACCCAGATCACCTTTGCCAGGTACCTCCCTTACCCAGCTTCCCTTGCAGCTAGGACAGATGTGATCAAAGTCCGTGATCTTTAAGTAAGAGATATTCTAAGACAACCTGAGTGGGCCCGATTTAATCAGATAAAAGGCCTTAAAAGCGGAATTCCCTAAAGACAAAAAAGAAATGCTGTTTGTAGACAGCAATTTCAGCCATACCTGATAGTCCACATGCCAGCTGAATTGTGCCTCTGCCCCTCAAATTCCTATGTTGAAGCCTTAACTCCCCAAGTGCCACGATGTTAGGAGAGAGCCTTTAAGGAGGTAACTAAGGTTAAATGAAGTCATAAGGGTGCGGCCCTAATCTAATAGGATGGTGTCTTTATAGATGCCAACATCCACAGAAGAGAAACACATCAGAGTTCTCCCACCCTCTCTCTTTCCTTCCTTCCTCTCCTCCTTTCTTCCTTCCCTCCCTCCGTCTTCCACATGCACAGAGGCAAGACCATGTGAGGACACGGCAAGAAGGCAGCAGTCTACAAGCCAGAAAGAGAGACCTCACTAGAAACCAACCCTGATGGCCACTTAATCTTGTACTTCCAGCCTCCAGAAGTGCGAGGAAATAAATATAACCAATAAATAAACTGTAAGCGACCCAGTCTATGATATTTTGTTACGGCAGCCTGAGCTGACTAACACACTGCCTTTCCTAATGGCCTCCCTTATAGATTTCAGACTAACTTTTCAGTTCCCACCATCATGTAAGCAGATTCCTTGCAATAAATCTCTTGCTATATATCTCTTACTGGTTCTGCTTCTCTGGTTGGTGGAGCAACCCAAGAGGCCTATATGTGACATGCACTTCCTGGCTTTGAATGTAAATATGATAAATAGGCCTTGAGAGCATGGAAAGTAACGTGGAGCAGGACAAATAGTCCCATCCAAGGGCATCCTAAACCAACCAGCCAACCTATCAACTGATCACAGCACATGGGCCCCGCCAAGACCAGCTGAACTTGGCCATAATCAACAGTCACTTAGTTGATTCAACAGAGCCACTTGGTTGCTCATTTTGCCCATGAGCAAAAATTAATGTTTGTTGATATATGTCTCTGAGGTTTTGTGGTTGATTGCTCTATAGCCCTTATTGTGGCTACAGGTCACGGGTGGATGCTTGAGGTGGCACGCTGTCAGCATGCCCTGAGCTGTCCCCATTAACTACCTCTGAAAGCTGAGGCTGGGGAACTGGACACAAGAGTCACCTGCTACCAAGCCCTTGACTTGCTCGTAGAGTCCTGATCTCTGATGAGCACATCTGTTGAGTCATTTTATGGATTCATTCCAGACATAATGAATGAACGCCTTTGAAATGGAAATACTAACAGACGGTACTGGAAGGTTCCTGCCTCCTAGTCCCAGGAAAGGCCTGCAGTGAACGAAGATGAGTGTTAAGGATAGAAGGGGTTCTCCCCACTGGTCTTGGGGACAGCAAGGCCTCTTAAGGGAGATCATCGTTGATCTCTGTGGCGGCCAAGCCACTCACAAGCAGAGTGACCTTGGACATGTCACCTAAACTCTCTGCTAGGTGCTTCCTCATCTGTATGATGGGTTCAGATTGGTCCGTACCTCTATGTAATGGGTCCTATAATATGCTGCTTGGTATAGGGATCAGCACATAGTATATGGTCAATAAATGAAGGCCATTATTCCCAGCTCTGCTACTAATATCAATAGTATAGGGGGTATATCAGTCAAATATTAAAACTGCACTCCCGGCTGTCTCTTACTGCCAACACCCACAGTTCTAGGAACAGGGGCCAAGTTTATTAATTTAAGATATTCAGTAGGTTTAACATACATGGCTGCTTTCTAATAAGATATAAGAATGCATCCTGAGGTCAGAAAAGGTATTGGATTGTCAGCCTTTTGAGGTGTAGAGATTTCTGTCCCTTCTATATTGCTACAGAGGACTCAGGGTTGATAGTCTCTTACAAAGCCGGCTATTTAAATCATCCTTGAGATGGTGCCTGTGTGGAAAGCTGAGGTTTAGTTCCTGTAGAAAGTGATGATGTTGATGGTGGTGATGGTGGTTTTCTAACCCTCAATAAGTTGAAATCTATTATAAAAATAATAGAAGAGGGCTGGCCGAGTGACGTGGTGGTTAAGCGCTGGTTTAGGAAGCCATTGGCCCCAGTTCGGGTCTCACATATGAGGGCCAGTGACACTGCCCTCAAAAAACAAAAGAGAACAAAAAAATAAAAAATAAAAAAATAATAGAAGATCCTGGGGTGAATTTCCCAACAAGACGATGAGGAGAAGGAAAGGGAGGAATAATCATAACACTAATAATCACCAATACTAATTAATCTTTTTATTAGCTAACAGTTAATGAGCATGACCCCTAGACCAGGCACTTGTGCCCAGCCCTTTACACTCACTGCTCATTGAGTCCTCACTACAGTAACCCTCTAGGGTGAGCATCATTTCATAGATGATTAAATGGAGGGTTAAAGCAGGTAAGTGATTTGTCCAATCAGTAAGTGGCAAAGTGACTTATATAAGCCAGGTCAGGTAGAGAACAAAGGTGAGATTCTTACAACCTCCTGATTCAACGTGTGTGTGTGTGTGTGTGTGTGTGTGTGTGTGTGTGTTAACAAGAGAATAATAGTTCACCCCATGACAATAGCTTAACTCCCCAAGAGGAGTACGAAAGCAAGCAGCAGTCCCAGAAAGGGGAGGCAGAGAGAAGCACAGACATCTCCTGGCTTCTGAGGTAGACCCTCGCATGATCAGCTGTCCGCCGACTGGTACCCATACCCAGGTCTGTCACTGACCAGACCAATGTTACTCCTTAATGGATTGCCATCCCTTCATCCTCAAAGTAGAACAAGGTGCTCCACCTTCCTCACAAACTCGATTTGATCAATGGTCAAAAAGTGAACTAGATTTTATTTTACTAATTCTATTGCTAATCACAAAGATCATTCATCTTCATAACAACAACAACAACAAAAAAGACAGAGAAATACCTAGTAACATACACACACAAAACATAAACACTCACAGTCTCTCCACTGTTATTATTGCATTGGATACCCTAACTGTGTTGTTGTTGTTTTTCCCCCATGAAAAATGTAGGTGCATCTAACAAACCTGACAAGCTGTTGCCCAGGCTACTTGTAACCGGCTTCTTTACCTACAATGTACCTTAAATATCGTCTTTAAATCATCTTCACGAACGTGTTTTCTAATGGCCATGTGGTATGCCATTGTATGAGCACACACTGATTCCATTAACCAACCCCAAACTATTGGATAATAAAGCCGTCTCCATTTTTTTGTGATTTAAGAAAATCATGATAAACTTTCCCAGAAAAGAAATACTTGTATGGGCATCCCTGATTCTTTCCTTAGGACCAATTCCCCAAAGTGGAATTATCAGATTCAATGATCGGCAAGAGTTTAAGGCTTTTAATATATTTTGCCAAACTCTCCTCCCAAAAGGCTTATCTATATTCATTCCAACAGGCAGTTTATGAGATTTCCTATTTTCTCATTAGCCATAGGTATCATTATTTTAAAAGTATACATCTGCTTTGTAAAATATATATCACTGTATATATTACTTTACTGGGCATTTTCACTTAAACCTCCCACGAGTCCTTTGAAGCTTAGGCTCCTTGGATGAGCTCAGGCTGCATGCTGAGCTCTCACACAGCAAGCTGCGTGACTTTGCGGGTGTTCCCGACCTCTCTGAGCTCAAGAATACGAATGATCTGAATCTCTGAAAGTTCTGGTGATCTTTCTGCCCCATACTTTTGAGTCCCACACTCAAGTGCTCAGTGTTGGACCGACCAGGAAGCCAAGAAGATACTCTACCACTCTTCTCCCAAGTACAAAAAAAAACTACCCGCTCACAAATCCAGCCTGTCCTCTGCAGCTGTGGGCACCACTGGAAAAGAGCTGAGCACAAGCAGTAGGTCCTCAGTGAGTAAAGGTGTGTACACGTAAGGTGGGACCTTAACCCATGCTTGTTGAATAAATGAATGAAAGAATGAATGCTGACTACGTGATCACTACACGTTCATGAACCGACATCTCATTCCTCCATCAATATGTCTGCCTTTATCACTATTGTTTGGAACCCAAAGAGGTTAACTTGCATCTGTTATGGAATGAGAGTACCCTTCTCTGATTTATGAAACTTGCCGTGAACCTGTTTTCAATGATTTTCCAAGGATGGCAATGGCTTGAGTGCTGGGGGGTGAGGGCATTAATTCAGTATTTTTGTCACGTTCTTATGCAAGAATAAGACTGAGTATCTTGTATAGCTGGTAAATTCGCCTGGAAGGTAATTTTTTCAAATGTAAACTTTTTTTTTTGGAACCCATCAGAATAAATATCTAGAGTATAGTCAGAACTCGTCCAGTGAAACTTGACTAATTCATTCTCTGTGGGAACTTCGTTTCTCCATTGTACTTGAAAAAAGCCAAATTGTCATTTCTTTATAATTAATTCATGCTTCTCAGGGAATTCTTGGATTAGGAAAGGTCCCAGAGGGATATGATTAAATGAACAATTTGTAATCAACACGCCAGTTATTTCTGTTTCAAGGGATGTGACATATTGATGGTTCTTTATAATTGAGGTTTTTTTAAAAAACAGCAGGACTCATTTGCTCACCATTTGCTTCTCTGTTCTGCCCCATATGTGTTATATAGGATTAACTCACAAATCCTAAATTTGTGGGTTTTAAGTAAATATCCAGTGATGGTCCATAAAGTTGCTTGCATGGGGACCCTCTATAACACTTGATTCCGGCAATTAATTCAAAGAAAGAGATCCCTCAGGAAGCCAAGTATTGGGTGTTACATAGAGCGTGGCTGATATCATTTTTTAATCAGTTGGAATTCCTGATGATTCTCCCCCTCCTCCCCCCAATGCTAACACAAATTCAATGAAAGCAAATAACTCCGTTCCAGGGATATAAGCCAGTGGATAAATATATTCAGCTCCATCACGCTCAAGTCCAAGGGTTCTAAATACCTCAAAACAAGCAGGAGAGAGCAGATGGGGGCGGAAATTCACCTGCCAAACATCACGGGCTCATTTGCTCCACGTCATTTCCCCTTCTATTCAGTCAGTAGAAAGAACAGAAAAAAAAAAAAAATGGGTGTTCAAGTCCCTTGTACTTTTTTAAGCACATGGTATTTATTAGGCATTAATTGGCACACAAATATACGAAACGAGTACTGAATTCTCACCCTCCCCCCCTTAGCAACATAAAAAAGACATCATCGCTTGAAGACACTCACAGAGAAACAAACTCACACACTCTCACGGACTTGGACATACTCAGCTTCACATATTACCCTGTTCTCTTTATTAGGGTCAGTTAAAAAAAAAAATTTTTTTTGTAAATCAAGAAAGCAAAAAGCACATTCGAAAGGAAAAAAAAAAAGAACGCAAACTTGGTTTTGAGTATCAATAAAATTAAAAGCTCTTGGCCAGCTCCCATGCTGGATTTCATTTCATGTTATTACTTAATTAGAACTCCTATTTATAAATAAATAGTACCAGTAAAATATTACATCTGAAGAACCCTGCAATAACGTTTTACTTACACACTTTTTTTTTTTTAATACTGTTTTTCTGCTTTCCATAACCACAGTTTCGTGTCGGCGTTTTGGCGTGATTTCTTTGGAAAGAACTAATCGGTCAGCAAGTCTTGCTTCTTCTTTAGGAATTGTGGGTTTTGTTTTGCATCCAGTTGGGTCGTTGTCGGCAACAGGAGGTTTGGAGGCTGGGGGCTGGCTTTGTTTTTTATCAGGACGAATATTTATTTTGGCTTTTTCACAACTCTTGTCAGCACAGAGCTTGCTCCTTGCTTATCACAGTTCGGCCCGCATGTAAACCAGGGCTTTTTAAGTTTTTCAAAGCAAGCTTTCCGGCCTGGGAAGCTATAGGCCACGTTTTAGCGACAGATGGCTGGAAACACCCAGAGCTGGGAAGACAGCAGGGCTGAGTAAGATATGATGCCAGATGGAGTCCAACATTATCCTGACTCCATTAGAAGGCAAAACTGGGGCTCCGTGATGATGGGGAAGGTAGGACACCATCGGAGAAAAGCTGGGACGGAGGGAAACTTTGCAGAAACATCACATGGCAGAGGTAGGTAATTTCTTAGTCAAAGGGAGGGTGGTGAATTTAGGTTTTAGGGGTGGTATATATGAAGGGAACCCCACATGTACATACTTGGGAACATACTTGCCTCAGACCACCCCCAAAATAAGGGACTGGGTCCCGTTAAGAAAATTGAAAGAAAAAAAAATATATTATTATTTATTATATAACAATGTCAACATTAACACCAAGACAGGAAAAGACTCCAACTCCGCATTAGGATAAAACACTCGATGAGGCCAGACTCTGGAAACCAAAAGAAGGAATCAGGGAGGACTTTTGGTGGTGGTGTGAAGGTGGCCGGCTGATGAGTGCGGTGGTCGTGGGGGGAGGATGGGACGTAACTTTTGTTCGTTTGATTTTTAAGTTTTGAGACGAAACAACAAAGTCACATTTTTTGAATTGTGGTTTCAAGCTACTGATTAGATCAGTATCTAGAGGTCTCGAGTGCAGATGTGAACATTGGGTGAAATGAAGAATCTTGTCCGTGGGGTTCTCTCTGCTACTGTCTCTCTCCCTCTCTCCCACTCTCTCACTCCTCCTTCTCGCTAGCAAATGTCAGTTATGACGCAGGCCTGGCTTTAGCTATTCTCACTCCACTCTGGCACCATGCCAACCCCATGCACAGAGTGGTACTGGTGTGGGGAGAGGGTCCTCGGTACGCCGTGAGAGTAGAGGAACTCAGATGGTTGGAGGCTGCTAGGGGACTGCAAGCCAGTCTGAGGCCCACACTGCCTGACCACAGGCTGGTGGGCCACGGAGGTCTGGTGCTGGAACATTCCCTCTCCGAGCTGTGGGGAGCCATGGTTGGCAATGCCAGCCAGCCGGGGAACCAGAGGCCCCGAGGTGAAATGAGCAGAGAAGTGCTGGTAGGGTAGCCTGTCCATGGGCTGCACGGTGGTGACCGTGCAGCTGCTGTAGGAAGGCATGCTGGGCCACGTGTTGCAGCTGATGTCCTCCAGGCTGGGCACTGGCTCGCTGGGCGGCGCGGAGCTGGCATACATGCAGGCCTGCCGCTGGGCTGACTCTGTCCTGTAGGAGGCGCTCAGGCCCTGCTGCTGGGGGTAGCCGGAGCGGTAGAACGGGTCCTCTTCACTGGGCGACGTCTCCATGTAGGGCTTCTTATAGGGATGGTCTGCGGTGGAACATTCTTCATCTGCTGGGACAGGAAGGAAGAGACCAATGACACCAAGACCAGCCACCCCTAAACTAAAGGCAGGGAAAGCCATGTGGCCAAAGGCTTGAAGGGTCAGGTCTAGGAGATGGTTAGCGCCAACCTCCATTCTGATACTAAGAGGTGGACTGTCATGGTGAAGACCTTGGGCTACGGAGTTCTAAGCAAACAGTTTGACCTTGCTGAGCTCAGTTTCTTAATCTGCAAATGGAAAGGGTGACAATAGCATTTTTCTATGAAGGGAATTGTTAAGAATGAAATGGGAGAATGTATATTAGTCCAGAGCTCAGTACAACGCTCAATAAATAAGAATTATTATTATTATTGTCTTCCCTCCTCCCTGGCATATAAATTCCACAAAGGATTGTCCGTATTGTCCATCACTACATTCCCAGAACCTGGTTCATACCTAGTAACAAAAGTAATGATAGGACCAACAATAACAGCAAACGCAGCACATGGAGTGTTTACTCTAGCTGGTACTGTCCCAAGTACTCTCTCTGAGATAACCCACTTCATCTCCACAACAACCCTATGAGGTGGGTTTTATTATTATCCCCATTTTACAAAAGAGACACAGGGATATCTAGAGAATATATGCAATAAAGACCTGTGCAATGGATGGAAGGATGGATGGAGAAACAGATGGGAGATTGAATGAATCCTCAAATCCTTTCCTGATGACGCAAGCAAGTGCCTAGTGAATTTCTGAGTCAGTACAAATTAATGCTTTGCTGTTTATCTGCTGAACATGCCGCTCCCCTTCTCCAAGCACCAGTTGAAGGGCAGTGGATGTAGTTCTGTCTCTGAAAGGGAGTCTTCCTTAACCTCTTCGGGAACTAACAAAAGTGCTGAGCTCTCTCCTAGAATAACACACTGAAACACAAAGTTGGGAGCCTTGCATGTGCATCCAACTTTGAGGGGCTCAAGGACTCCCTAAAATCCAGATTAAGGAGTGTAGACACATCTGGGTTCGAATCTGGCTCTTCAACTTAGTATCTGTGGGACATTAGCACCTACCTGCTCAGAGACTTATTTTCACCATCTCTGAGTCAGTTAGTCATTCTTACTTCACTGGGCGGTTAAGAATTCAATAAGATCGAGCGTGTAAACCCCCTGCATGACATCATGCAGGGCAGCTCTTGAGCAAAGGTAACACCACCTGTCAGGCTCATGGCAGACTCATCAGTAATAACACACCTCCAGTATTTCCTTTAGAGGAGGCAATACTTGGCAATCCCTACCGAGGTGTAGGCCACAACACAGATCCATTCCTTAGCTGGATCTCCACCCCCCGAACTGAAGATTTTCTTTCTTCACCTTCCAATCTCTTTCTAATCAGTAAATGTTCAGAAATAGGTCTGTCTTTAGGGGGTTGTGAAGAAAAACGAAACCGTGGGCCATTCCTGCCACACTCACGGAGATGGTCCATGGTGTGAGAGCAGGGGGTGGGACTCAATGATGGGCGGAAATAAGAGCTATTATTTATTGAGGACCTCCTAAGGGACCTAATCTCATAATAATTCCCCAAGGTGCCTGTCTCACAGAGGCAGAAACTGAGGCTCAGGAAAGTGACCTACCCAAGGTCTCACAACCAGGAGGGAGCAAAGACTGAAGTCAAAGCTAGGTCTGAGTGGCTCCGCCTACCATGCCTTGCTGCCAACTCTCAGGATTTCTAGTATGCAATGCCACTCACCCAGTCACCCAACAGATATCTATGAGACCCTACCCGGTGCCAGGTCCTGTGCCAGGTGCTGGCCATAGAGTGGTCGACAGGTTGTCATGGTCCTGCTGTTGGTGCAAAACCTCGGCCTCTCTCCATCCTGCACTGAGCAGTGAGTGCAGAATGCTAATAACCCTCTGCAATTAGGAGGTAGTCCTCAGATATAAAGCTCCAACTCAGTCACTTCCCTCCCCTCCTCCCCACCGCAACAATAAACCCTTTGACTTTAGACTGGATTATAAAACAGCTCCCCAGCCGACGTAAGATAGCCTGCGTGTGGGTTCCACCCAGCACCTCCATTTGTATCATTCTCTGAGTGACACCCACAGGTGAAGTCAAAAATCTCCTAAACAAAACATACGTATGCTAGAGTTTTACCCACCGAACAAGGGAGCAAATTTATTTCCAGCTAGACTCTTTCTGGGACACATCTGGGACCCATAGGATGCCCAAACATTTGTCCAAAAAAAAAAAAGTGAAAAATGCAGTCTCTCTTCCAGGTGTTCTGTCTACATCGTGCCAGATGTTTGAAGACATCCAGAAGAGCCAGTGACCACATAGTTCACCTTTCAACTGGGCGTTCTGTTGGCGTCCTGAAGATATCGCTACGCTCAACGTTTTTTGTCCTCGTCACTTCCTCCCTCGATTCCTCCCTTCCATGCTTCCTTCCACCCCCAGATCCATAAATCTGAATGTTTCCATTGTTGCTGGAATCGAAACTTTTGGGTTTTCCATTTAACCAGGGCGTTCCTCTTTTCAATAATAGAAAGTACAGCTGCAGGGCACCCTTGGCAAGAGAAAAAAAAAAAAAAAGGCAAACTAACCATTCCCGAGTTTCTGATCCTCTTCCAGATTTGTTACAAGTAAAAAAAAAAAAAAAAAAAAAAAAAAGGAAGAATAATATGAAAAGGGCTGGAGCCCATTTTGGAAAATCATAAAATTACACATTCCAGTCTTTAATACCCCAAAGATCTGATGCAGAGTCCTCAGAGAAGCTCGAGGCTGGCTCATTGATGAAAGCAGGCCCTAAGCATTCTCAAATTCCTCCCGAACCTCACCACATTGTAAAGAAATTCCAATGCGAGCATCCAAATTTCAGGTTGTGATAAATGCTTTGGATGTCATCTCTGCGTTTATTTTGGTTATGGTTTGGTCTCTTTTCATTGGGAGCCCGCTAACTGATCAACAGCAAAACCTCTTTCCCAGCCAAGTCATGTTTACCTCCCACGGATGGGGAAGGGGCAGTGGTCACGTGCCAAGCACCTGATGAAAGTTGTGTATTACGTGTGGTCCTGAACCCATTGGAGTATCTCGGAGAGCAGTAAAGCCCTTCCTAATTCTGACCACCGATCACTGCCTAGCACTGGGAGAAAAAAAAACTCGGTCCCTTGCATTTTTCTGGATGCTATTGATTCTGGAAAAAGTGGCTTTAATGATGAATCCAGAACACAGATTTTAGGGCACAGAGCTATGTCTCTGGCTCTCGCTGGCTATCTGACCTTGGACGAACCACTGGGACCATTCCAATCTCAGTTCTTGACTGTACATGAGGATAATACCAAAATTTCATGTAGGAATTGAGATAATAATAATAAGTGCAGTCTAGCTTCTGTCTATCTTCCTTGCACATAAAGTTAAGTGTCTAAATCACCCCAGGTTATTTTACCTCTTTTCCCCCGTGGAGGATTGGACATGGCTCTGGGACCATCATCCAATAGTTGAAGGGACTTGGGTGGATTTCAGAGCTAGAAAACTCACAGAGCTGCTTTCACATCATGAATCCCATTGAGCAAATATTGGCACCATTCCCAAACGGATCATTTCCCTTTGGCGATTGAGTTCATTCAGACAGAGACCCCGGAGGCAGAGTGGTCAGCAGCCACTGACTCACCGGGTGACCTTCGGCATGTCAGAAGTGAAGCTACGATTCAGGTCTTCTGGTTCACCAAAGAGTGCTCTTTCTGCCAGATGGCAGTAGCTTTTCAGCCTTCATTAAAGTCATTTTTCAGAGAACTGGATGGATGGATGGATGGATGGATGGATGGATGGATGGATGGATGGACATAGATGGACAGGCAGACAGATGAACAGATGGATGAATGGATGGATAGATGGATGGATTTTCACTCTTAGCTTTAAATAGAAATGACTGGAATGGTATTGTGGGAATATCCTTCATAGGGAATCAAAAGTCCCCAGTTCAAGTCTCACTCAGCCATTATCTGAAGCCATTATATTTATTGACATGCTTATTTTCTGTCTCCCTCCATGGAACACACATTTCCTGATTGCAGAGACCTCTGGCATCTTACCATCCCCATATCCCAAGCACCCAGCACAGCGTCCGTGGTGAAGTAAATGCTCAGTCAACATTTCTTTGATAAGTATATCCCAGATCTGCACTCACCAGCCACATAACCTTGACAATCGAACCTAACCTCTGAGTCCTCTGCTTGCCCACTGCAAAATGGGGGTGGAGGGCATCTCCCCTTATTCAAAGATCACAGTGAGGGTCCCGAGAAGAAAGCAATGTGAAAGGGCTCTAAAAAGCACACAGGACTGAACAAATGCACCCTGCAAAACCTTGTACTATATCCAATTCCCCTTCCCCTCCCACCTCTGACTTCCTTTCGAATACCCTATGCAGTACCTGGCTTTGCTAAAACCTTGATTTGGGTTGCCTTGGGTGTCTAATGAAGTAGAGAGGGGTTGTTTGGGTGGGAGGGGGGAAAGGAAGACAGACAAGTGCTCTCCCAGGCCCCGGAGTCCTGGCTATGATTGAGTGGCATTGATAAAAGACCTTCCCATCCATCGGGATAGATAGTTTGGAGACAGCTGGGTCCAAACACAAGGAGCCCTCTGGCCTGGCTAGCCCTTTGACATTTCATTGCACCAGCCTCCTGGGCTCGTTGGAAAGGAGACAGACAATGAGGGGAAGTCAGATAGTGAGTGGGGCAGGCAGGGGCCGAGGGGAAAGCCACCCATGGAGTTATCACTTAACGGGAATCCCAAACTGGAAGGAAACCTCCGCTGATTCCTTATCACTTTACAATGGAGGCTGATGATGAATTGCTTTTTGTCCTCTCTGAGGCAGGCAGGACAGACAGAGCTTGGCTGGAATGTTCCCTGTCCCTGGGAGCTTTCATGTGGGGGCGGAGGGAGGTAAGAAAGACAGAGGTTTCTGGAAAGGTGAGAGGAGTCCTGCGGGGTGCATATCCCGGTGCACCCTAAGTGCATAGATGGAGGTGTGGATTTGGGGAAGGGCCACTCACCAGCTGAGTGATGCTTGGCAAGTTCCTCAATCTCTCTGAGCCTCAGTTTCCGCATCATGAAAAAGGGGGTCATTCTTCACCTTGTTATCTCCAGCTAGTCACTCAGTCCTGATTCCACCCACATCTCCAGGTCTTCTCCCCACACCCTGGTCGCCTGGTCTGCGCCACTGTCAAGTCACGCCCCCAAGTCTGCAACAGCCTCTCAACAGAGCCCTGCTGTCAATTCTAGTCCCCTCCTAGCACAGCAAAGTGACTACTCAAAAGAAAAACCAAATCCTATCACTCAAGGGTTTGAACCCCTCCGATGGCTGCTCACTGGTGTAGGTTAAAGCCCGAAGTCCTTCAAACGGCTCACAAGGGCTGGCATCACTGTAGCCACTCTGGACTTTTGTTCACCCCCATCCCATCTTCCAAGGGGCTGCACACATACTTTCCTCTATGCCTGGACACCCACCCTCTCCCCCTTCTCCTACCCAACTCTTAAATTCAACTTAAATTCCTCCCTGATGCCCCACCCTAGTCTGAGACCCCCCGTTTTATATTCATTAGCACTTTGCTTCTTTCCTTTATAGCATTCGATCACCATTTTGATCTAAAATAAATTATACAATTATATGCCATTATAATATCTGACCTGCTTGGGACAGTGTGAGCTTGCAGGACAGTGGCTAGCTAACGTTTCACTGATCACTTACATGTGTCAGGCACTGCCTTAGGTGTTTGACATGGATAATCTCATTTCATCCTGTAACACCCCTACAGGGTAGGAACTATGGTTTGTCCCCATTTTGCAGAAAAGGTAGTTGAGGCTCAGCAAGTTGAAGCACCTTGCCCAGAGCCACACTGCTGGAAAGTATCAGCTACCAGGATGTCCTGCAAGGGACCAGCCACCAACTCCAGCTTCCCCAGTGTCCATCTGATGTTGACCTTGAGCTCACTCAAAGATCCCTCGAAGGAACCCGTGAAGGTCAATGGCTCACGTAATCTACAGCGGCTCACCAGTCTTGCGTTCAAAGCCTTCCCACTGCATCCTCCAGGAATGCGCTTATAAGGATGCTGCTATAAATATTGAATCTAAAAAAGTGCCTTGATTCTTTTTAACTTCTTTTTCCTCTTCTTTTGGTCTGGCATTAATTTCATAGACAGAGCTCCCTAATTCAAACCTGGTGAGCTGTTAATCAGCACGTTTGACCCAGTCTCTAGAGCAGATCTCTCATGGAGACGGACCTTGTTTGAGATTGTAGCTGGTACAAAGGTAACAGTACAGAGTGGTGGTTCGGGGCCCAGGCAGAGTCTGCAGACCAGGTATGGGTTCAAATCCCACCTTCAAGAATCACCAGCAGATGATTTTACCGTTCTGAGTCTCAGTTTCCCCATTTGTAAAGTGGGTTAATAAAAGCACCTACTGAATAGGGTTACTGAAAAGGCTGAGGTCTGGAACCTAGGCAGAACACCCTTAAATATAATATAAAACAGAATTTCCATGCAGGGACCTACGTTCCATGAGACATTCTTAACCCTTGCTCGTGCCTGGAGAAGCAGACATGTTTGCAGGCATCTGGTCTCCAGCCCATCTGGCAACAGACATGCTGGGAGTTGGGCCAGGGGGCCTGTTGGGGTGATATTGTTCAGGCCTTTGAGATCCAAGGCGCTTGGATGGGCTTCAGGTAAGTCTGGAAACCTCAGCATCACCAGGTCAGCTCCCTAGCCCAGGCTTGGACCAAAGACTGCTCTCCCCTCCTTCGAAATGCAAGATTAGTAAATGTCAAATAGTCAAACTGTTAGTTTCCTCATGTAACCCCAGCTCTGGAGAAAGCCACCAAAAGCATCCATCCCCATTGGTTCTCATTAGTGAGTTTTTTTGTGATGGTCCAGACACTGGGCACTCAATTTCCTAAGGCATTATGTTGGCTCCTGAGGCTGTGAGGTACAACAGGATGCTCTAAAGATTAGGATTTGGGCCTGATGGAGCAAAATAGTGACAGCTTATTGAGTCAGCCCTGGTGCTAAACACGCGACAAGCATGATTTCATGACATTGTCACATCAAGTCTGAGACAGGTCTAATCATAAGCCCAAACCTAGATTGTTTTTTCAAACGAGGCTTAGAGGGGTTAAGTAACTTGCTCCTCATTAGAACAATTTGCAAATGGCAAAGGCAGGATTCATCCCAATTGTCTGATTCTGAAGACCACAGGCATAATCGCTGGGCTCTAGGGTCCCCTCCCCCTGCAAAACAGGGATCCACTTTCTCAAGCTTTTATTTGATGAACAGCATCTTCTTTGTTTCCTCCTGGGACTCACTTTTTGGTGGGATACCTGCAATCTCTGCAACCATAGCTGCCACTTACTGGGTGCTTACAAATATCAGGTGCTCTAGGGAACTTAGCACCATTTACAAAGCAGAAAACGGAGGCACAGAGAGGCTGGGACACTGGCCTGAGGTCACACAAGAAGCTGGTGGCAGAGCTGAGACTCGAACTTACATTTCCCTGGGCCCTCTCCCCTCACTGTCCTCGCTATGCCTGTCTGGAGCTCACACCAAGCAATTGTTCAAGGAAGTTGATCTCAATCACACCACCCATGACCCTCGCTGTGCTTCGACTCTGTCTTGAAAAACATGCCACCAGAAATTTCCCTAGTCCCTTTGGACTCAAATGACTTAGGAAAAGCCATCCATTTCTCATTTAGCAAAGGAAACAATGAGTGTCTCAGACACCAGCCTAATAGATTTAAAGAGGACATGCAAAGGAGAGAAAATCAGTTGTGATGTGTGTGTGTGTGTGTGTGTGTGTGTGTGTGCGTGCGTGTGCTGACTTTGATCTGGAAAGGAAAGAAGAAACCCTGGCACATGAACTTCAGAGGGACACCCAATTAGAAGAACGGTCCCTGTAGCTTGGCTTGTGACAGCCAGGAACACAAACAACCCCTCTGTCTGCTAGTGAGAGTGACAACACAAACTCTGCTTCATCCCTTTGAGGCAATACTTCCTCTGCATCAGTTAAAAAGAATAAGGAGGCTCCAGTTCATGAAAAGAACCTACAACATGTCCTGAAGTTTAAAAAAAAAAAATGCAAGTTGCCAAATAAATACAGTATGGTATCAGCTGTTAAAAGTAAAAACAAAACTATTTTTATTTGTGTGTGTGCACATGTGTACATGAATAAAATAGGTCTGGACATTTCAAATAAGTTTTCCCCACGGTGGTTAAGCGCTGGCTTGGGAAGCCAGCGGCCCCGGTTTGGTCCCACACATGAGGGCCAGTGACACTGCCCTCAAAAAAAAAAAAAAAAAAAATCTTCAAATAAGTTTTCCCCAAAGGAAGGGGCTAGAACTGGGGAGGGACATGTCAAGGAAGCCTTTCGTTTTACTGGGATGGTTTGAATTTCTTGCAATCTCTAGGTAGTTTTGTATCAGTTACATTCTTTAAATAAATAAATGTAGTTTTGTGTCCTTTTTATTTTTTTTCAAGGAAAGGAAAGAAGTAGAGAAAGGCAAGTTGGGCATGGGTTGTCACACTCACCTTTCCTCTTGGTGCAGTGGTAAATTTGGCCGTGCTCCTGGGGCAGTGGGTACGGGTTGGGTGGGGGCAGAAGGTCCTGGGAGGGGCCGGACACACCATTCTCACACTGGTACTGGGATCCCAAGTTAGATGAGGTGGAGAGAGCTCGAGGCTCACTGCTGAAAGGACTGTGGTTGGAGGCCACTTTTTGTCTCACTGTGCTCCTGGGAACCACGGGATATTCTTTACTAAAAGAGAGAAGATGGGACATAATGTTGATCGGTGCCCTGATACAGATCACCGCGCTGAGTGATCCATGGGGATCAAAGAATTCACCAGAAAAATCACAGAATAAGAAACAAAAGGGGTCTCTGATGAACCAAGTGATCCAATTTATACTCAAGTGCATCATATGCCTGGGATATATATTTATCTGGGCACTAACTTTTCATGCTTTATACATTAGGCAAGTAAGTGGATGAATACTTCCACGTGTATTCAGAAAGGTAAGTGAGAAGCCCCAGTTAAGAACCCCTCTGAATGATCAATAAACACATATGGCATTTTGCAATATTCCAACCTATTCTATGTCTTTGAATTCCCTAATTCAAAAACTGGAAGAGCAGAGCAGTCATTCAGACTTAATGTCTGGGTCTCCATCTTTAAAACGGGGCTAAGGTCTTTGTACCACATTAGTAAAGAATGGTATCCTGACCACCTAGGATAGACAGCAGTGATTTTAGATTAC
Source organism: Aselliscus stoliczkanus (assembly GCA_033961575.1). NCBI lineage: Eukaryota > Metazoa > Chordata > Mammalia > Chiroptera > Hipposideridae > Aselliscus > Aselliscus stoliczkanus. The sequence goes on from CM066736.1 coordinate 9,298,341, forward strand.
CCTAATCTGGATAATTTGCTGTTTGTGCCTTAGAATTTTTTTTTTTTTGAGCTGCTGTATTTGTCACCACAGACATAATGTTTAACTTCTCCATGCTTTGGTTTTCCCATCTGTAAAATAGGGATAATAAAAAAATCCCCAGTTCAATGGAGGTGTTGAGAGAAGAAATGAGCGAATACATGTGAAACACTGGACCGTACTTGGCACACAGTGAGTGTGCTTAACAAGTGACAACCATCACCGTTATTGTCATTGTTAACATAATTGGTTTCCTTTGCAACCTACGCATTTTATTTTATGCATTTAATCATATTGTCATATTCTGAGAAGTGACCCACAGGCTTCACCAGACTGCCAGTGAGGTCCATGGCACCAAACAGGTTTAGAAAACTTTCCCCCAGAAGAAATATGTATCAATAGATCCCAAGCTTAGCTGTGATTTTTGCCATGGGCCCCGGCCAATCCCTCTTTTAACTTAGTGCATGTTTTAAATTCACTTTTTGCCCAAATAAGTTTAGCCTCACTCTGGGAATAATATCTGTGAAATTATGGGCTTGTGATGCTAAGTATAGCTCTTTTAATGCGACTAAAATAAATACTTACCTATTGAAATCAAAGAGTACACCTGAAACCACCTGTAGTTCAAAAAGCACTACCCCTAACAAATTTTGAAGGATGCCATATTAACCCATTTCATTATCCTCTCCGTGACTGTAGGAAGTGGGTACTATACTTGTCCCCACTTTAAAGATTAGGAAACTAAGACCCAGGGAGTTTAAGCAAATTGCCCATTGTCACAGAGCTAGAAAGAGACACAACCAAAAATTTCACTCAACAGTCCACTAATTACTCCTACACAGTCCCCTAATTACTTCTGTCAATATTTAAAAAACAATACACTTTTAGGGGAGCAGGGATTTGGGCTGTAAATCCCTCTCCCACCCCTCAGGGGTGTAACAACCTTCACCCTGGGCCCCTGCCTTTGTCATGTGAAAGCACGTCAGAGTAGCCAGACAGGGGACACAAAGTGTCTGCCAAGTTTCCATGAGGCTGCAAACACCCTCAGGACACCCAGGGGTCCCCTAACCAAGCTTTCCGGTGGCTTGTACCATCTCAAAAGCAATGCTGGAGCCATCCTGAGCAGCCACACCATTCAGAATGTCCCCCGGGGGCCAGGAGGCTGAAAGGAATGAAATTAGCTTTATAGTTCTCGCTTTGCGGCTCAAGCTACGTCATGGAAAATGAAGAAGAAAAATTATTATTATAATAATAATAAAACATAAAAGTTGTCAAATCTCACTGGCAATTCTATTTAGGCCTGCTTAGTTGAAGTCCTGGGCTGTCAACGCACCAAAAAAGGGGGGCAGGAATCTCTTTTAGTTTTATATTCTTAATGGGGAGTGGTTATTATTTTTTAATTAAAGAAAATAACTCCCCAAAATGTTAGCTGAGGGAGTTTACGAAAGAATGTATCAATGGGCTCCGTGGAATTCTCCATTCCAGCTTTGCCAAATTGTAAAATTATTCTCTGGAAAGGGCAAATCCTGCTTTTGATTACTAACGCTCACAGAAATGGGAAAGCCATCTTATCCCAATAACCAGTTGTCCCTCCCAGTTTGTTCCTCTCCACAGAGTTTGAAGCATCCTCCTCACAATCAATTATGCATATCTCTCTTGGTGCCTGAAATACAATGTCCGCAAGCCCATCTGACAGGTGTCACCATGGGGACATGGAAGAGTCTCAATCAGAGTGAGATGTTAGACGCATAGGGAAGAGAATGCTACATTAAACGACATCTGGGTAATTTTCACCAGGCTCATCACTGGACCAATCAAAGGGACACAATGAGTAGCAATACAGCAAAAGTCTCTAAAGTCCTTGTGATTAAATTAACTACTTTCCTCTGCAGCCTGAGGGCATTATTGAAGAATCCAGGACACAAGACAGTTGAAAAGCCCTTGTGTGTCTGGGAAGAGGAGCAGCAACAGAAGGCTGGTGTTTCATCACCATCATCACCATCATCACCATCACTACCATCATCACCATCATCATCATCACCATCATCACCATCATCACCATCACCACCATCATCACCATCATCACCATCATCATCATCACCATCATCATCACCATCATCATCATCATCATCACCATCACAACCATCATCACCATCATCACCATCACCATCATCACCATCACCACCATCATCACCATCATCACCATCATCACCATCACCATCATCACCATCACCACCATCATCACCATCACCACCATCATCACGATCACCACCATCACCACCATCATCACCATCATCACCATCATCACCATCACCACCATCATCACCATCATCACCATCACCACCATCCTTATTCTCATCTTCCTCCTCCTCATCCATTGTTCTGTTAAGTCTCCTAATGTCCCAGCCACTACACTGGTTGATTTTATATGCTTTCCCTCATTTGATCCTGGCAAGAACTCCATTTCATCAGTATGAGTAACTTTACTTTAGAGGTAAAGAAATTGAGGTTCAGAGATGTTAAACAACTTGCCCCAGATCACACAGCTAAGAAGAGGTGAAGTTAAGCTTCACCCCAGGGTCAGTGCAACTCCAGAGCTCTTGCCAACTTACACTTCATAATAGGGAATTGTCACCTTCACACCAAGTGCTTGGGCAACACAACCATCCCGTGACGAAATAGCATCCTGGTGATAACAGAGTTGGCTATTGGCTACACCAGTCAATGTCAAGTTCTACCAGTCAATTTGTCGATCCGACTGTTTGAGGAATCTTGAGTTTACCAGCTGTCAAATCCCACTGCTCTCTGCTGTATCAACAGCTGTACCCACTTCCTGTGGACACACTCTGCTTAGTCTGGGCTCCCAAGACACCAGCCAAGGGTCCTGAGCACCTCAGGTCACCCTGGATGTCAGAGCCCACAAACCAGCTTCTCCTGGGCTCAGCCCCTCTCACATTCTGTTCCACGTGAGCGAGTGCAATGAATGACGCCATTGTCGCTGGGTCTGGGTTGTAAAACATTACAAGGGAATATTGAAATCCTCGGCCAAACTGCACCCACAGCGTGCCGCCAGCTAACGAACGCCCCTGAGAACCTTTTTCCACTGCAGCCGACTGAATTGGCCTTTTCACAAGAGCAGGTGGCCGGGCTGCTGGCGTGCTGGGGGATTTTGTTGTTGTTTTGCCCTGTCGATGCTTACTCAATTTCTGGCAGCCTTTCTCAAACAACCAAAGCAGCACATGGGGGCAAGGCTACGGACTGTAACATTCCTGTTCTCAGGGAGCAGAGTCCTCCTCGTGCTAGCACTTTCAGCTGTGATTAAAATTTACAGAGGGGGCCCCACAATCCCGCGAGAGCTTTCGCGATTTATTAACTTTCTAATATGCTTGGGGAAGTTACTCTGATATAACATGCGCAGACATACAAGGAATTAGAGACGGTTCACCCCAAGTGGGATTTAGCTCCATGCAAATCATCACCGCTCTTTCCTTCATGTCTACAATCATTTTATTACTCCGTTCATGCCACTCCAGCAAGCTGCAGAAGGAGACAGTAAATGCTGGCCATTCCATCTCGAGGGGACACAAAAAGTCACCTAAATTTCCCACTGTTGATTGAACCAGGGCTGTCTGACTTGAGGGGCACCAAGAAACTCACAGACACCTCCCCCTCTGGCCTTGACCACCCACCGCTTACGACAACTTTGGTGTGAGATGTTGGGGCCCCCTTGTTAAATCTCTAAATAATTTACTATCAGGGTGGTCATTTCAAGTTGGGGCTCTGAAGTCAGGTTGTGTGGATATGCCTTACACCCAATAACCTTGGCCATGTGGTGCTGGCTAGGGCCCCCCCTTTATCTGAGCCTCAGTCTTCTGTCTGTAAAATGGGAATAATAAGATACACCACCTTTTAGGGTTGTAAAGTCGTACAGCACATAGAAAACCTTAGCGTATATTTGAGACACACTGCCCGATAAACACCAGCTTAGAAATCATACATTATTATCTTTTAAAGCAGAAGTTCTTGCTTTGCGAGGACTTCAAATGGTCTAGAACCACCCACCCAACCCCAACAAACATCTGCTATTTAGAGCTTATCAATTTTTCTAAGGAGCAGTCCATACTTACATCAGCTTCTCACAAGGGGCCTGTGATTCAAGAAAAAAGGTGTGGGTGACACTACAGAGGAGACTTTGGAACCATGGGAAAGGTCAGCCATGTGGATGAAGGTTCATGACCACGCCCTGTGCCTCAGCTCCTCCATTTGCAGAATGGATAATAAGACCCATGTCACCTGTCATAGATGCAACCTCCCAAAGCAAAAGCTGGATGTGAAGTTAGATTGAAAAGTTCAATGCAAACTAAACTTTTGAGGGGCTCATAGTAACAGGATGTGGAATAGTGTTGCCAGGTACCTAGTAATAGTGTTGAATTGAAGAGCTCAGTATTTTAGCTAAGTCTTATAAAACTAGCAAATTTTTTAAACAAATGTAACCACATCTTAGCTTCAGTAGGCTTTTTTTTTTTTTTAAATGATTTTGAAGGGAGGGTGGGAAGATGGAGAGAAGCGTTCAGAGGCTGAGCCTCCATCCTTCTGGAAGCTAGAAGGTCAGAGGGGCCGGGACTGCTTTCTCAAACTGCTTCCTGTATTCAAGGGGATTGCACCCAGGGTGCCTCTGTTCTGAAGACAATCACGTGGGGGACCCCTGGTCAGGCAGAAGTAAGTTAGGGGCCTCTTGAACTTCCGTTCCAATGGTGACCTTGGCAAAGTCACGCCAAAGTGACCACCCTTACAGGAATGCTAAATGTTCTGTGTACAAATCTAAAAAAAAAATAAAAAAATTTACCTTTTCCCTAGGGAAAGGGGGGGATGGGGGTAAAAAAGAACACCAACAGAGGAATGGATCTCTAGAAAAACAGATTTCTAATGTGGGAACATTAACTCTTGGCATGGGGGTAGTTGAGAGATAGGGCTTAGGGGAGGGATGGGTAGAGATGGGGAAATCTCTCTAGGGGGATGGGTTTCAAATTTGGCTGCATTCTGTAATCACCTGGAGAATTTTTTTCTTTTTAACACTGGCTCCTGAACGCACCCCCCAGACAGATGCTTTTGTTCTTGGGTAATGTAGCCTGGACATTGAGAGTTTTAAAAGCTCCCCAGGAGAAAGAAGCCATATGCAAATGGATATATACTGTATGATTCATTTACACTAACTTCTATAACAGACAAAACTAACCTACAGTAAATATGTATATATATATCAGAACAGTGATTGCTTCTGGTGGAGAGGTGGAGGCAGGAATTCACTGCAATGGAAAATGAGTGAACTTTCTGGGGTGGTGGAATGTGCTTTATTATGATGGGGGCTTGGGTTTCTCAGCTGTGTTCTTTTGTCAGAAAGTGAATGGTATATTTGAGATTTTTGCATTTCACTGCATGTAAATTTTACCTGAAATAAAGAATCGTGAACAAAAATTGAATTCTAGTCAATGATGTATATAAGGGTGGAATGAGCTCGTGTCTGCAACTTAGTTTGAAATGCATCCAACAAATGTAAGATAGATGAATAGATGGATGGATAAATGGACATACTGGTGGAAGGATGGATGGATGGATGGACATGTGATAGACCAAATATACAGTCAAATGTTAATTGTCGAGCTAAGCAGTGGGTCTACTGTGCTCACTGTACAATTCTCCCATGTTTTCTGTATGCCTTACATTTTTCATAATAAAATATTGGAGAGCACTCCGGGTACTTCTAATGTTCAGCCAAAGTTGAGCACTATGTAGAGAAAAGGGTTCTTTTTTTTAAAAACAGCCCCGCACGGGAAGTCTACTTCCAGAAAATAAGGTCACGATTCCCTGCATGTCCTTGCTCCTTCTGTAGGGCCCAGGGATTACTCTGGAATAGAAACCAGGGGACAAAGGGCAGCAACTGACCCCTTCCTGGAGCCACTGAGTCAGAACCTCTGAGCATGAGACCCAGAGATCTTATTTTCTTAAACAAGCCCCTTTCCTCACCCCCAGGTTAACTGTGATGTCTACCCAACGTTTGAGAAACACTGCTTAAACGTGGATGAGTGAGTGATTCTCCCATGGACACTGTCCCTACAGAGCAGCAAGGCTGGGGCAAGGGGTCAGGGAGGAGAGGGGTGGGGACACCATTGCAGATGAATGAGAAAAGCAAGGGGGACTTTTGAGTACCCGTTTCCTTGCCAGTCAACCATGAGCCAACATAGGACTCCCTGGGACAAATATCAACTTCACAGCCCAAACACAACCCCCCTCTTGTTTTACACAAATTGAACTTCCCTGGGGGAAATGCTGTGGCCAGCCAATAGCACAGCAAGAAGTGGGGAGTCAGTGCCCTCTCCAGAACCTTCTCTGGGAAAGCACTCCTCATTAATTGGGCATTCCGAGTTCCTTTAACCACAAGCATGAGAATACAAGGGCGCTAAGTCTTTCATTTGAAAAATGACCATCTGTGGTTAGGAGCTGAACGTTAATTCAAAATCAGTAAGGAAGGGCTGGCGAAGGAAGGAAGGCTCCCATGGAAGGACTGTCTCACCTTTTAGGGGGTCTCATGAATCCCCAAAAAATTGTCTGATTTTTTTTTTGTACTTATATATTGAGTTTTTCAGAGAGCCCCTTGCTTTCATTGGATTTTCAGGTGGGGTCTGAGACCCAGATTAAGATGCTGTGCCCTAGAGGGAGGAGATGGAGGACATGGGTATAAGCATTAGAGAGCCGGGTGAGAATGGTCAGTTTCCAATGTGGGCATATGGGGACATCCCTGGACCAGGACTGATGAAACTAACCTATGCGGTCTAGGACACCCTAGGCTCTAGTTTTCCTATCCACTCTCTGGTTGGAGGGCTCAAAATCCAGGCCAGTCAAAGTGGAGCCTTGGGGTACCCCAGCACCAGAGGCCACCTCCCCCCAGTGCTTTGAGAACCCAGTAAAAGACTGATGAGTAGAGGCAGCCTCTGTCTTTCCATGAGCAGCTCTGAAGCCAACACAGATCTCCGAGTGTTACACGGCCACCACCTGCCAGCCCCCAATAATGCTCCATAAATATGGTGTATGGTGGAAAGCCCAGCATTGTACATGGCCTCTCTGTGCAAGATGAAGCAAGAAGTACCAAGGGGATGCACTCCATGGCTGTTATTCCTACTCTGGGGTTCATCTATTGTTACAGGAAGACCAGCAGCAGCTAGGTGGGGCAGGGGAGGGGTTTGGCCCATCCTGAAGAAACCCAGTGCACAGCCAGGCCTCTGCACCTTGGTTAGCTGTGTGACCCTGGCCAAGTCAACCTGGCCTCTGACTTCACGAGGGCACAGACTCTGTCTCACACCTAACACCAGTCCAGCACCGCTCTGGGCCAGACACCATGCCAAGTGCTCCCGCACATGGCAGGGCAGTGCTAGACCATGTGGGCACACCCCTTCACTCTCCTTCTATCTAGAGGAGGGATCCCTGTCCTTTCCCCTCCAATCTCGGCCCACCTGAGTCCCTGGGCTGCTCGACCAGCCGAATGCCTGGGAGGTGGCACAACATGTAAGCACTGGCTGTGTGGCTTCCACCTGGTTCTCTTAGGGGTGGGCAGCCAGCCATGGACAGAGCCTTACTCCCTGGAGACCACCACTCTGAAGAGGGCCACGTGTACACGCTCCAGGGGACAGCCCAGCTGTGGTCCCAGCCAACAGCCAGCATCAACTGCGGGTCACAGGAGTATGCCATCCCAGACGTCCAGCCTTCTGGTGCCTTCAGATACCCTCCGCCCCAGCCAACACCTAAGAGGAGTCCTTCCCAAGTTCCAGACCCTCAAACATGAACAAAACAAAAGTGTGTTGCTGTTACTTCCTGCTTCACCTCTCCTCCAGTGCCAACAAGCTATGCCTGGTCTTTTCAGCACCAGTAGTATTTACGGAGCATTTCTGAGGGCTGGCAGATTGAAACTAGATGAAATCTGGAGTACTTTGGTGGCCTCCGAGCACTTCACGGAAGGACTGAGGTTGCCTGAACTTCCTTGTCCCTTTAGTGGGCCATGGATGCATTGGGGGAACATGGCCCCCGGAGCTTTGGCTGTCCTGGATTTAGAGTCACACACAGAGCTGATGACATAGCTCGGAGCCCAGGCCTTCCCAGGCAGTCCAAGGGAAGTTTGGGAATCATTCACTAGGTAACAACAACAATCAGGACTCACGCATTGCCTCATTTCATCCATGCAATAGCCCTGGAGATTCCATAATGATCCCTGTTTTACAGATGAGGACATAGAAGCTTAGTGAAGTCGGGGAGCCCGGAGCTACTCAGGATGGTAGCCTGGATGCCAACTCCAGCGCCTGCTTCTCCATCTGTGGGTCCTGCTACCCTGGGTGTGAATTCACATTTGCATCCCAGCACCTGGCATACAGTAGGCACTTCGTAAATGTGTGTTCACTGAATAAGAAATCAACAGATCAGAAAAAAAATATATGCATGAGTCTCCAGGCCTGAGTTTCCCCTTCTGCAAAAGGGTTTGGAAGCCTGGACTAGACTAGAGGCTGTCTCCTGTGGTCCCATCTATCTCTAGACTCCTATGCTTCCAGAAGCAGCTCTGCTCAGTGTCACCCTGTCATAGTGCCACTCCAGCTCGCTTTCTGAGACCTTCAGAAACTGACCTCTACTCTACATCCCAAAACGTCAAGAGCCCTGCCCTGTTCTTCCCTGCTCGAATGCAGAAAACCCTTCTTCTCAACAGGTTCAAATCCCCTTCCTGTAAGGCCTAGTGCCCATTCTCTCCACAAAAGCATCTCTCCACTCATCTGCCCACTCCCCACCCCCCTGGTCCTGGTATCTTGGACTCCTAGGAAGTTCAGAACTTGTCTGAGCACATCTTAAAGATTGAAGCCAAATTCAAAGAAAACGATGTTCTATGAAAACTCAGAGTCGAGGTCATTTCAAACCACAGTGATGTGCCCACACGTTTCTTGCTAGATTAAGCATTTAGGTGTGTTTCCCAAATTTCATCATTTGTACATCGCCTTGACAATGTTCATCAAATCTTGATGCCAGCTGTACTGCTACGTATTGGGTTGTCCGAAAAGTCATGATGTATTTTTTCCTATGTTTTTTTGTTGCAAAAATGCGTCATGACTTTTCCGACAACGCAATAGTCAATATAGTTCTTTAAATAATCAACCTTAAATTAATTCCTCTTTCCTTCCTACCTTCCCTCCTTCCTTCTTTTCTTCCTCCCTTCCTTCCTTCCCTCCTTCCTTCCTTCTAAGCAATAATGTCTATGAAATCAGTCTCAACTTGCCTGTATGTCTATGCACTCTCTAAATTCATTTCACTTGTCACCAGGGTAGGCGTACTACAATTTGGGACATATTGATTTTTTAGGAGTAGATGTGTTTTTTTTAAGCCATGGATTAACCTTTCAAAATAATCCTGGCATTGGGCCGGCCAAGTGGCGCGGTGGTTAAGCGCTGGCTTGGGAAGCCAGCGGCCCCAGTTTGGGTCCCACATATGAGGGCCAGGGACACTGCCCTCAAAAATAATAATAATAATAATAACCCTGGCACTTATTCTATACAGTCTGCTAGAGACAGGATTTTCAAATGATTTTATTTGCTTCTTTGTGCTTTTCCATAGAGCTCCCATTTTTATAACAAGCAGTTGTTGCTTCTGTAACTAGAAACCATAAATGAATGTTGGAAAATAACGAAGACACCATCTGCATTTTTCCAAACACACGGAGAGTTAGGTGAAGAGAGATAGTGGGGTGAGTGCCCAGACGTTTGCCAAGCTAATCCAACAGTTACTTCTGCGGGCTAACTGGGAGTAACGCTCAGCCCACCCCTCTCCTCCTTCCCTTTGTTGGAATTAGAGGAAATTTCACCCCTCCTGCTTTTCTCCCTGAGCCAGCTGTCACCGGGTGTGTGTGGAACAGGAAACAGGATTAGAAGATTAACAGTGAGCCTGCCGTTCCAGCCTGCCTGTTATCACAGCTGATTCTGGAGAGCCACCATCCCCATTTGTCACTACCTACAGCAACCTGGGAATTGGGACCCACAGCCCAGCATAAATTCTGAACGTGGGCACAACTGAAAATAATGGGGAGTGTTGCCCCAAATCGGACACATTTTATTGAGCTTGGACTATGAACCAAGCCCTCTCCAGGCCTTCTCTCAAATCATCCTTACAAGAACCCTATTAAGTGGAAGCTTAATTTATTTGCGCCAATTTTACAGATGAGGAAGCTGAGGCTCCGTGAGGGTAAATCACTTGCCCAAGGTCACATGCAGATACATGCAGAGCAAGGATGTCACCCAGGTTTGTTGGACTCCAGAGCCTTTTGTTGGGGCCATTCTGCTTCATTCCCTGTCCTTCTCAGGGGCCATCTTCAGGAAACAGGGCAAATGACCCTGTCCACCATCCCCACCTGGTCACTGGGTGGTTCAGCCTTCTTATCCCCCAGTATGACTCCTAACACAGCCCCAAAGACACACCTGGCTCTCAGGCTGAGCGTTTTGATCCAACATGTCAATTACTGAGTGCCTGCAATTACCAGCCACCCTTCCCTGCTATCCACATGCAGTGCCTGCTTTCCACATGCAGGACACCTAGTCAAAGCCTCGCCAATCTGCAATGACGAGGGGATGGTTAGGACAGCCAGTTCAGACCAAAGTGGAGTCAGCTGCCTAACTAGCTAACCAGCTGGGTTTAGAACTTTAAGGGAGAGCCCCCAGGATCACTGACATTTGAGCTCTCAAACTCCTGCACTCTCCACCTGTCCCTCCTTCCATGTCTATCACCTGTCTAATCAGCTTCCAAAGGGCAGGGCCCCGACCCCATCCAGGACATGCGGCCAGGAGAATCTTCGTGGAGGAAGGAAAAGCGACCAGGAGAATTTAGCGATGGGCAGGAGATGGCCAATGAAGGAGGAGGGGAGAAGGTCTGAGGCAGACGGCAGACCAAACACACTGTTCAAAGGCTCCCATATCATAGAAAGATTACAGGTTTGGAGAAAGGCGGAAGCAGTGAGGGAGCCCTGGAGAGGGACAAAGCTGGGGTGGGGCGTGGGCGAGCAGGAGGGAAAGGCCGTGGGGCTCTGAGCCTTATGCCGAGGGGGGTAGGAGGCCTGGCGAGGGCCAGGTATGGCATAACCTTGTCTGATTTGTGTTTTACAAAGATGTCTTGGCGGCTGCCTGGAAAACATCCTGGAGGGAAACAGGACTGAAGTCAGGTCTAAATAAATCAGAAGGCTGCAGCAGGCAAGGATGGGGTTAGCTAGAATAGGCAGGCTGGCAGGAGAAAGGGGGTGAACTCTGAGATCCATTAAGAAGGTAGAATCAGCAGGGCTGGGGGAGACTGGCTAAGTGTGAGGGGGTGATTGGTAACACCTTAAGTCCATTCCTCCACCTGCCTTTGACCTTGTGAAAAGAAGGGAAGAAGGGGGGGGGAACCCCTTCAGTTGCAGACTGGAATGGGGTGACTTCCTTTTGGCCCCTACCTACACAGCCTGGACCCTTACCTGCAGGACTGAAAGCAGGCTTTGTCTTCAATGGCGAAGCTGCCTGAATGACAGACAACTGTCAGACTGGGATGGGAGTTTGAAAAACACGGTAGAAATAAAAACTTGGCATTCTGAAACTCGGGCCTCTCAGCTTTAGGGGATATTTGTTGTCAGCCTTTCCACTGCCCATATTCCACTCAACCCAATTCCAATTTCAAAATGCAGACTCTTGGCACCAAATTGTTTTGTTTTTAATGAAAATTGAAGAACTTGGTTATTCTTGCCACAAAAAGCATTTTGCTGATTCACAGCCAAGAAGAAAACCAATTATGACTGCAGGTGTATATGAGTGTGGTATCCGTGTGTACGCCTGAAGATAATGGCATTACTTATTTGTATTTGTGATTAAAATATAGTTAATGCAATGTTAGTTTCAGGTGTACAACAGAGTCAACACTAATATACCTAACGAAGTGATCCCCACACTAAATCTGGAACTTTCTGTCGTCCTACCAGGTTATTACGGTGTTATTGGCTCTATTCCCTATACTGTCCATTACATCCCTGAGACTTATTTATTTTATAACTGACAGCTGGTGCCTCTTATTCCCCTTCACCTGTTTTGCCCTTTGTTTTTTAAAAGTATGCAAAATTGGGATGACCAGTTTGCTCAGTTGGTTAGAGCCTCATTCTGATAACACCAAGGTTGCCTGCCAGTTTGATCCCCCAATGGGCCACTGTGAGCTGCGCCCTCATTAAAAAGAGTTAACTATGGCATTGTAGCATGAAAGCAGTGTATAACCAATGACCATGGCTATTCCCCAATAAAATTTAAAAAAAATAAAAATAAAAATAAAAGCGCAAAATTAAATCTGAGAAGCCTGATATCTAAAAAGGTCCATGGCACGAATTTCTAAACCCAGTGTTAAAACCACAAGGCTGTGGCCTTTCTTCCTCTTTCTTAGGTTTTGTCTTCCCATGAACGAGTATGTCTGTCCACCTGCCCGGCTCTCCCATTTCATATCTTCCAGAAAGGATAAGGAAAAGCTTCCTAAATGACCTCATTTTATTTTGAAACATGAAACGCTCCAAAAGAGGGGGGAAAATAAAAACCTTTCTTGGTCAAAAGGATCAAGATGTATTTCGAGTTCTCTTGCCATATGGTAACTTATTTTGGATGCATACCAAGAGGTAGAGAGAGTTTGACAAAATTGGCAATGCTCATACAATCCTTTCAAATCAAACCAAATTCCCACTCTATACATTTGCTACGGCCCCTTCTATTCATCATATCAGCGACTGTGACCACAGGATATGTAAAAATACCGAGCAATTTTTATCACCAGCTCTCAATCCCCCAGTGCCCTGGACGCCACATGGTGTCAAGTTTGTCTGTATTTCACCCCCAGGAAATCAAGTCATTAACTTCCCTTTCATTTACCAAGAGCTGTTGCCAGGAAGAAAATCATTCATCAGCTGTGACTTATGGGAAGAAAGAGAGCGAGGACTTCACGGAAGGACAGAAACAGCAAAGGAAGAGGAGAGGGCGGTAGCTAGGCAGAGGGAGGACACCAAGCCCTCTTGTCCACCCCCCAGGTTGCCTGGGAGAGGAAAGCTCACGTGAGGGTTATCAGCAAGCGGGATTCGAGGAGGCTCGTTCTCCTTTTTCTCAGTGGCTCACAGGGCCCCATTTCTCTGTGCCTGGTCTTCGGTGGGCAGCATGGCTGGTGGAGGGAGGCGCCATGTCGCGGCTGGCTCACCTGGGTGATTTAGGGACTATGTGGACAGGAATCCACTTTCTTACCTTTGCATCCTTGACATTCTGTGCAGCTCCATGTCATCGCTGCCCCGGAATCCTTTGGCAAAGGGATTATTCTCAATCTTTAATTGGGTGATCTGAAGGAAGGAGGGAGAGAGAGAGAGAGAGAGAGAGAAGAGAGAGAGAACTGGTTTTCACTTGATTGCAACAAGGCTACCTTGGAACATGAACTAAGAATGTGTCATGGAAACGCCATCCAGTCAACGGGACCCACCCCTTCATTTGGGCAGAAGCTTTGAAACAAAGATCCTAGATCAGACTGCTTTTAAACTGGGGGGGGGGGAGGGGAGGCCTGGATTTGGTGTGAAGGTTAATTAAAAGTCATAGTCTGCATCAGTACAGCTGGGTTTTGTTGTTGTTGTTTTTAAGCTTAGGAATCTGTGTCCCAAACACCAACAAGGCTTCCCCAGTCAGTCCCCACCTCGCCTTTGGAAAGTTGTGTGCGTTGGGACCATGTTGCATGGCCTGCCGGGTGGCAATCTCCATTTGCAAGGACTCGATTACTGCTTTCAAAATGCTACTATGCCTCATTTCATAGTTTCACAGACTGCTAGCTCAGGTTGCTAATGAAATAAACACTAACGAATAGAATTATAACATGTATGATAGCTAATCAAACAGATTCCAAACCTCTTTACTTTTTTAGGTAAGGAAGAGAGAGCCCTTTGCTTAGAAATTTGTGTTGTAATGCATGGAACTGAATAAGAGAGCAGGGTCTTTGGTTCGAGGCCCAGAATTTTCATGTAAACCATCGCGTGTATTCTATTAGCGTGAGTGAACAGTAGTAGCAGGTCCAAGAGAAAGGATGTGTCCCTACAGTGTTTGCTAGAAGTAGTTCCTAAAAAGCTGTGTATGAATTGAATTTGTATAAATCAGATCACTTTATAGACACCAGACCAGCATTCATCAAAGCGCAGTCATTCAAGGTTCACCATGATTGTCATGTCTCTACAGCACCTGTACTCTGGTCTGCTTATTATCTTTATTTAAATCTAATCCCTTTTTTACTTCAATGTATTTCATACAAAATATGATATCACTTCTCTATATGTCAACCTTGAATCACTTGCTATTCAATACAAAGAAAATTGGATCACATTCTCTCTACTGGTACCCACAGAAAGCTCTAACCGGAAGGCCTGCCTTTTCTTTGTTGCCAGGGGAGATGAGGCACGTTAAAGCAGTATTTAACACAAACCTCTCCCTGATACTTGAATAGAAAGATAATCAAAAGAGATAAACTTTCTAGGATTCCATCATATTCAAGTAACCCCCGCCCCCAAATTGTTTCATCTACCCCCAGTGGTATAATTATAGACTTCAAGAAACTCCGTACTAGGGACAATTCATGCAGACACTCTTTAATGGATCCATTTGTGGGCAGGCATCCTGGTGTGTTCTGTTTCTTGGAAGAGATTTTCTATTGAAGTCTTCTAACTCCAGGACTCGGCAGTGAATATAAAATTACTGCAGAGGTATATGTTCACAATAAAAAAGATATGTACATTTAACAGTTAAAAAAATAGGATTCCAACAATACGACATTTTAGAAAAGGCAAAATTACAGAGACTATAAAAAGATCAGTGCTTACTAGGATTAGAGGGGAGGGAGGGATGAACAGACAGAGCACAGAGGATTTTTAGGGCAGTAAAACTATTCTGTATGGTACCATAATGGTGAATACATGTCATTATACATTTGTCCAAACCCACAGAATGGACACCACCAAGAGTGACCCTGAATGGAAACTATGGACTTTGGGTGACAATGATGTGTCAGTGTCGGTTCTGTGATTGTAATAAATGTCCCACTCTGGTGGGGGACATTGATCATGGGGGAAGCTACACGTGTATGAGGGCAGGAGGTAGGTGGGAAATCTCTGTACCTTCTGCTCAACTTTTCTGGGAATCAAAACCAGCTCTAAAAAGTCTATTTTAAAACATTTTTAATATGCATGGTATGTATGTGTGTACACATTCCTTCCTCTCTCATTTTTTTAGAAAACCTGTACCCCTTCCTGCAGCTTTCTGATTTTGACTTGACTCTTCAGAATGAGTAGGAAAGTCTATAAAATCCCTTTAAAATACAGTCTTTGAAATGTGCACTCCTGAATTCAGTTCTATTTGGAGTCTAAAAGCCCATCACCTAATGGAGCTCTCTTTCCCACTCAGATTTTGTCACCATAGAAATGCAACCCACTTGACCAGACATCAGGTATTTAAAATGGGAATTCTCAAAAAGCTAAGAAAAACTAGATCACTGAAAAAGGGGGGTAGAGGGAATCTTTGCTCCACTCTCTGTGTCCCCCGCCTTCCCAGTCACAGAAGCCAATCCTTTTGAGTACTGAAGACAAATGGGGACGTGGCATCGGGGCTTGAATTAATGCCCAGTTCCTGATGTCACTACTCAACCAAGAACTCAGCACACACACACACACACACACACACACACACACACACACACACACACTTACCCAAGAAAAAATAAAAAGGGTGGGTTTGGATATTTTATCACACAAAAAAATCTTTTGCTCAAACACATTCCTTGTCCCTCAAACAGTTCACTACTACCTGACTCTTGCATGTATCACCACAGCTTCCCAAAACACGATTGCATTGGCTAAGCACAACATGCTGTATAGACACTTGGGTGTATTGATTATTGATTTTACATATGTCTTGCTTTGGAGACTGAGTATAGATGCCTATAGGACATAAGAATTTCCCTCAAGGGGGCCGGCCGAGTGGCGCGGTGGTTGAGCGCTGGCCTGGGAAGCCAGCGGCCCAGGTTCGGGTCCCACATCTGAGGGCCAGTGACACGGCCCTCCAAAAAAAAATAATAATAAATAAAATAAATCACATAAAAAAATAAGAAGAATTTCCCTCAAGGAACGTTAATATACAAGCTTAACTGTAGGTAAAAATGTCCGTCTTATTTCACAAGAAAAATGTCTTTATTTCGGTACGAACGATAACCCTGTCCTTGAAACAGCCTTCTAACGAACGTGCTGTGAGTCAGCAACCTCATTCACGGGCACACAAACACACAGCTACACTGGGACGTCTGAGTTCTACCAGAAGTTTGGTTCTCCTGAAACTGACTTCCATTTGTCATACAAATGTGCTCCCTCCAAAATGAGCATAAAACCGGATATCCGGGGAAGGGGTGAGGGTGGGGGGAAAGAAAACAAATATAAATGCCAGCTCCAACCACTGAGACAGAGGTTGTAAAAATTAATGAGAATAATTGTTGTGAATTCTTGCTTTTGAAAAAAAAAAAAGAAAGAAAGAAAAAGAAAAAACCCTCACGAGGGCCAAAAATCTTAATTATGTCTCTCTATTAGGGGTTCATTTCCTGGTCCCAACCAGAAAGCTCATACCTCATAAATACAGGCTCCTTACACAATGATTTAAGCAGGAGGAAAATGCCTTTTAATGGCAAAGTAAGTTAATATCAGGGGATAGACATGCTCGCATACACAGCCATTGTTGCAAGAGCAGGGAAATGAAATGCCCACGTGACCTTTTTTTAACACCTAAATATTTCTAGGGATCGCTCCGGGAGCTGCTGACAACTGCAGTGAAAACCTTACAAAAACGTGTTTCACAGAGCGAACGTCGCTGGGGAAGATTCGAGTTTTTAAATATCTTTTTCAAGCTGTCAACCATCTGGGGAAATAACTCCCAAATCCAGCTTGGGATCGCAGCTGGGCTGAGGAAATATGTCGTGTCATTAGTAGCCTGTGGTACACGGTACGTGACTGCAGCCTTAAGAAATGAATTCTGCCACATACCTGCCTCCACCTGGTACCTGCATCCAAGCAGAGAAGATCATTGTGAAGGCATTGACCCTTTTGACCAAAAATGGGTGGCTCAGAGTTTCCCAAATTGTACCTGCAATTTAGTCACACAGCTTGCTTTTTTCCTTCCCCCCTCCCCGCTGCCCCACTCACTTATCCAAAGCATAACGTTGGGCAAATAATCCTTGAATTGATGACACGATCAGCGAGTGAGCTAACTAAACCACACCTTCTGTGGTTTCTCAACCACAGTCATAAGAACTCATTTAAAATCTCAGTCTTTCAGATTCCAAAAATAGGGTAGGAAACAGTTTTCCAGAGCCTGCATTTTGGATGGAGGCGCCCCATGAATAAATGGATCGGTTGAACTAGTCAGTCCATGGAATCGTCTCTAACATTCTATGCTTCCACTGGGCCAGAGTGTACACTACACTTTCCGTGGATTATCTCATGTAATCCTCATGATGATAATGAATAATTCTCTCACTTAACCCCATTTTACAGATGGGGAAAGCTGAGTTAAGTAACTTGCCCAAAGTCAAATGGGTTTGAACCCAAGCAGTCTGCTTCCAGAGTCCTAGTTTCCCCCTCTGAGATGGTGAGTTAAGAACTCAGGTCACTTGTACCCATGAAGTCAGACATCTCAACCCGAGGTCCAGGTGGGACAATAAAGTAACAAGACAGAGTCCACAAATCACACTCAGCCTGGCCGCTGCTTGAAGTCACACATCATATATCCATGTGGGGAACATTTGCAGCAACCCTGGACTTAAACTGGAAAACTGTACTACTTTTAGACTTCCTCCTGACAAAGAAAGTAGGTGCCTTTAGTGCTTTGCAGCTAAAAAGTGGGGGAAACCTCACATGGGGAGAGTGATGGAAAGTTGTCTCCCATGAAACCCCTCTTCCAGATGTTAGGCTAGCTACAAAATAAAAATAAAAATAAAAAACCTGTAAGTACAGCTCAACTGGGTTCCCTGGACCAACCAATAAAGAAAAGAAGCTGGGGATGAGGAAGAAGGTGAGGGGATTAGAAAGCAAAAATTGGTAACCACAAAATCGCAGGGGGATACAAAAGACAGTTTGGGGAACATAACCAATACCGTAAAGATTTTGTAGGGTGTCAGATGGGCACTTTTATTAGGGAGACCACTTCATGGACAGTGTAGATGCCTGACCACTGCAGTGTACACCTGAAGCTGAATAATATTGAGTGTCAACTATCATTTTATATATATATATTTTTTTTTTTTTCACAGGATGTGGAATACAGCATAGGGAATAGAGTCAATGGAATTGTAACAATTATACACGATGTCAGAGGGGTTGTAGATTCAGGGACGGGGGTTATCACTTTGTGAGGAGTGTCAGTGTCTAGCTATTACATTGTTTTGCTCACCTGAAACTAATAAAAAAAGAAAAAGAAAAGAAAAGAAGCAATTGCTGTGTGTGAATCCTTTGTGTGGCCATCAGATACACAAAAATCCAAATGCGTCTGTGGAGATGCATTTAGACACATAATCTCCTAGATGGTGCTTAAAACTCACAGAGACATACCGCATTGGGCAAGCACTCCTTCACTGACGTAAGTCATTGACTACAGCCATTGGAGAAGCCATATTTTTTAAAATGGAAATTGGGTAGAGCACACATATCGAATGATAATGTTGTACTCCTGGAATTTATACCATGCTATTAAACGAATGTTACCTCGATAAATTTAATTTTTTAAATGAGGGGGGAAAAAAGAAATTGGGGGCATGTTGGGTATATTTACAAGTGGTTATGGTGGTAGTTTCCTGGGTATACACATGCGTGGAACTTATCAAATTGTATACTTCCAGAATTGCAGTTCATTGTATGACAATTATGCCAAATTAAAGCTGTAAATAAAGAGAAAGCCCCTAGATCCACCCCGCCTGATGGACCCCAAGTTCATAACAACACAGAGCTCAGAGCACCCCCATGTTTCTTTAGCAGGTTAGTGTCATGTGTCTAGCACTTCCTTTCCTCTCTGTATGAACCTGGGCTTCCTTGGGGGGCGGGGGGAAGGTCTGACATATTTTTGGACCTGCTGCTGTCAGTCTGGTAGCCTCTAAGCCTATATATACATATATATAGAATGGAGCATCCTTGTTGCTATTTTTTTCTATTTGTTTTTCCCTGCGACTGTCACCACAAAGTTAAACACAGGTTTACAGCTGCCATAGAAGAAACAGGTTTCTAGCAGCCAGACTCAAATTAGCCTGAAATAGTTTTGCCTTAATGGTTTTGCTTTTGTTTATTCAACAAATGGGGAGAACTCAGAAAAATCCTCTTTCCCCTTTAAAAAGTAATTGCACTTGAGGGGAGGGGGAGTGAGTTTTCTTCTGGAGGGAAGCTCTCTCAAGACCTGGGTCCCCAGATAGGCCTTGTGGCCTAGAAGCGACCATCCATCACAGCTGGGTCTGGTCACTGACAGTGTGAATCTGCAGATGACTCATAGCATTTTGGAACTGCCGTGGCTTCACTGGGGGGCAGAGGGGGCTTATCTGACACCCAGTTTGTACTGGAATGACCATCACTGGGTGACTGGAGGTTTTAGGGTGCTGTCACAGGCCTGGATCTCTCCCACCTGGCTCCACAGCCTCTGTAACTTCCTTGCAGGTAGGATAGGAGCTGTGGAGGGAGGAGGGGTGTCACCATCCCAAGTCCATCTCCTTAAGTTGTCCATGTGACCCACTCTCACTGATCCCATATGGAGCCCCCTAGTTTCCCCTACAACAGCCCTCTAACTCCAAATCACTGTTTAATACTCTTAACATTCTACAATCCCAAGGTGGCAGAGGTTCCTACCCAGCCACCATATCTTGCGTTTTCAGATTCTAGATCCTTTCATAACAAACTTTAGGAATCATCCAGTCCTGCTCCCCGCAATACAACGAAACCCCATGCACTCAGATCTCTAAAGAACACACATGAACCACGACAAGTCAAGCCAAGCCCTTTCTCCTGAGGATGAATAAGTGATACCCACCCCCAAGCTGCAGTTAGGGGCACTCTGTTCCAATGTTGTTACCAAGCTGGGAAATGCTCAAAGCAGGGCCTGCATTTCGAACAGCGTGGGTTTTGACATTGACACAATCGGGCTGGCACCATCCCACCACTACCCCAAAATGCAGCCACCTTTTCCCAAACAACCCATTGGCCACGTGCATGCCCCCTAAAACACACACACACACACACACACACACACACACACCTCAAGCTGTGGTTTTGCAGGATACTGTTCATAAGTCCTGGGAGGTGATCTAGGCTGCGTGCTGGTGGCACAGTTTGCTCAGTTTTTGTTTTTGTTTTCGTTTTAACAATGCAAACCATGCTTTCGCATGTGGTCTGGGGTCAGTAATCGCTGAAACCAATTAGAGAAGCATCTGGAAAACCCAAGCCCAAGGTTTCCGGTAACTTTGCCACCTGCCCCAATTCAAATTGAAATGTATCCAAAAGGCAGAGAGAGTGGAGGGGAGAAATAGGCTGACTCCAACTGAAAAGTGGCCCCAGAAAGGGTGGCCCCAGGCCCCCACCCAGGAACACGGAGTCATCCAATAAAGTGACATCTCTTCTCACTGGTCATTTCATGAGTGCAGTGAGATGCCTTCTTGTTGCATTTGAGTGCGTGGACATCTATGGTTTGACAAATTTGGGGTTGTTATTTTTTTTCCTAATTGGTGAGAGAGAGAGAGAGAGAGAGAGAGAGAGAGAGAGAGAGATTGTGCCAAGCCCATGAATACAGTAAAAAACGTTCCTTCGGTTGCACCCCTGTTCTAGCCCCAGCCCGGCGGGGTAGAACTAGGTGCCCACAGTTGGAAGAATGAAGCCACCCTTAGCCTAAAGTCTCAGCAGGAAGCCCCTGCAGAGTCATGCAAATGAGCAGGCAGCCCCAGGCACTCTGGTTCCTGGGCACTGGGCTTACCTTGTGATTCTGGTAGGAAGTCACCGCGATAAACGCCGTCTCAGGAAAGACGTGGGTGCAGAACGCAGTATTCTTTGAGCCAAACCCATTATTTTCGTCCGCTTTCACAATGTGTAATCTGGGCTGGTATTTGTGCATGGAATTTAGAATAATCTAAAAATAATAAAGAAAAGGAGATTGTCAGAAAAATGAAAAACCCTTTGTTTCCAGATAAAACCCCCAGCTCTCCACCCCCCAAAATTAGCCTCCTTATATAGGCTCTCGAAAAAGTCTGATTTTTTTTTCTCCTGTTTTGAAAAGGGGCCAGTGATTTCATTAAAAAGAAACATTTCAAAAATGACAATTTCCAACCGAAAAAGCCAGGGTAATATTCCAGGAATCTACCCAAAGCACACACGGCAGTAAATCAGAATTCTTAATAAAGTTTGCTTAATAAATTAACTCCCTGCGTAGGGCACTTCCCGCCCCCAACGGGAGCAGTGTAAGTCTGGAGTGAGGAACCAGCATCCCAGGCAAGCCTGGGAGACAGTTTTGAAATGAAAGGGGAAAAGAAACGAACAAATAAATAATCAAACACACAAATAACTACCCTCCCCTAAAAATAAAATAAACTCCAAGAGATGCAAAGGAGGACACCAAGTATTTTCAGAACTGTAATAAAAATCATGGGCTTAGCCCATTGTTTGGAAAATGTGCAAAGTGAAATCAATGAAAGAAGAGGATAATGGGACAGTGGGTGGGACTCGAAGGACGGCGAGCCAGATTGGGGACCGGGGGGAGAAAGCAGCCTCCCCACCTTCACCATCACACAAGGACCTGGTTTCCCTGAGGTTCCCTCTCTCCCAACTTGATCAGCATTTCAGGCTCCACAACTGGAATTATCTCCAGACTCGGTCCCAAACAGAACTGCTGCATCCACGTTCAGGGAAATATTCTCTTTCTTCTTCCTTTCAATCTTCTTCGTGTTTGGGGTGCTCCCAGGGACACGTGGGGTCTGATTGCTGTGGCTGTGCTGTTATTACAACCACTAGCATCCATCGTAGGCGCCTTGGGGAAACCTCCAGGCCTTATGCCCTGGCCCGAGCCATTGGAGATCAGCATCCTTACTAATAAACTGAGTGTGTTGTTCTGATGACGCCTGGGTTTGGATGCTCCCGGGAGGCGGTTAACGCTAATATTTATCAAAACGTCCTGATATAGAGCCACCGAATGGGCGAGTCGCCGCGTTTAACGGGCTGAAAATCGGGCTTGCGTTTTCCCCAGGTCAGCAAGCTGGAGCGGCGAGGCCGTCTCGGGGTCTTTGATTATTTGCATTGATGAACCTGGGGCAGGGTTCTTGGGCCAACCTTTAAGACCGGCCTGGAGGAGGGAGGGAGTGCCCCGCGGCTCCCCCATCCCTGGCCGCAGGGCTCTAATCTCGGGTCGCCAAAGCCGGGCCGCCTCCCTGACCGATAGCGACGCCGGCCCGGGCGGCGTGGCGACAGAGAGACGCGGCGAGGCCTCGCAGGCCGCCGCAGCCCCCAGATCGGCGCAGCCATCGTCCGGGCTTAGCCAAATCGCTTTGACGGCTGGGGACAGTGCGGGGACATCAGCGCGAGGGCGATCTAATGGCTCCTAATTTCATTAGGGCTGCTTGAGACTCAAAGTCCGCAGTGTGGGGTGGGAATGCTGGGCAGCTCGGGAGGCCGGGGCAGCTCAGAGCACCTCTCCCTGATCCTGGCTCGGAAAGATCTGCAACTCGCACGGGTGCCCAGGGATTGGTGGCGCGGCCGTGCGCCTTCTCCAGGCGTGCGCCCCAGCGCAACCCCAACATCGAGGCCAGAGCCGCAGAGGGAAAGCTAGGAGCCCAAATGGGGCTGGAGGATTGTCCCGTTTCCCAGCACCAAGGTCCCACAGAGGCCCCCACACTAGGGTCCCGGCATCCAGAAAAAACGCCAGCCAGCCAGCCGGGAGATGCCTGCCGGCCCTTCACAAAATAGTCCCTTCTCTCCCCGACGCTTAACCTACAGTATATTGGTTCAGTACTTTTAGGTGCGACCTCTCTGAAGGTCATTTTTGTGCTGAGGGACACCAGCAAGCAGGGTGCTGAAGATAAAACACCTGCTTCTAACGCAAAGAAGACCGGCAATATTCGTCGACATGCCCCCCTCTGCGCCCTCCCGACAGCGCGGAGAGCGGGGCCGGCCTTCTGCTCTCTGCCCCAGTGGCCAGCAGTTCAATCTCCCGACCAACCACGTGTAGAAAGCCGCATGAAGCGCATCGGTGGAGAGCCGGGCTGTCCCCTTCCGCCACAGCCCCCGCGGATTCGGTGCTTCAGCGCTAAGGCCCCCAGCGGAACAGACATCTCACTTGGACCTCCACAAACTGTCCTCCCGGTCAAATTCATTCACACCCATCCCCTCATGTCCTCAAATTGGGGACCGTCCATTCTCTCTAAAGACACAACATGGCCTGGCAGGGAGCACTGTTCCCAACTACAAGCTGTATGACCTTGGGCAAGTCCCTCCCCTCCCCCTGGACCCCCAGTTACAAAGGCTGTGTGTTTCTGTTCTCCAATCCTCCCCTCTTGGCTGCTCTGGGCAGGGGTCACATGCGCTCTGACAAACAATGACGGTGGAAGCTAAGGTTTCTAAGCATTGAATTTAGAGACTGTGCTCTGTCCTGGTGATTGATTTATTTCCAACAAAGAAATTTAGAGACATTTTCCAAACATCAGTGTTTTGTTCTTCCTTTGTTTTTCTTTGGGAAACACGGAGTGGTGCCCTCTGGGGGCTGCCCACTCTGTATCCCGCACACAGTCTCAGGAGGACTTACCAGGCTCCACTCTCTTGGGGCCAATGGGATTCCAGGTTTAGGGCCCTGGTCTAGATTTGTCTGCTCTGGCCATGGGGAGGGGAGGGGAAAGTTGGGTAAAAAAACAGATCCACCCAAGAGTATCAAGCTAAAGGGGGCAGAGGCACCAGAAGTCACCTCTGGTGGGTTGGTTTGCCCATCTGTAAAAGAGGGTGCCGTTGACCTGGGGTCTCCTTCTCAGCTGGAACATCTCAATATTAAGAGAGGATTTGAAGGCGGAAAAAGGTATATGGCTCCCACCATACTCCAGTCTCTGTGCTGTCTGTGCCCAGTGTCTGCTGGATGAGTGGGGCCATGTTTTTTTCTGCAGTTCTGAAACACAGCCCCCACCCCTAACCTCAGATGGGACTGGGGCCTAGACTGGGTTCCAAGCCCCAGCATCCAGGCCCTGAAGGTGCAACTTCAGTCACCCCATGTCCCCCACCCCTCAAGAAAGGCAGGGAGTTGGGGCTGGCGACGGGAACACAGTGTGAGCCTCAGGTCAGGAGAACCGGGGGGCCCCACCGGCTTCCACCCGAAAAAAAAGACAGACCAGAGTGCGGGATAGTGGACCACAGGGAGGACTGCAGAGGGGCAGAGTCTGTGGGGAGAGAGAGGTAGAGACAGAGAGGGAGGAGGGGACATGGAATGCTGGATGAGAGTGAGAGAAACAAGAGGAGAAAGAGGGAGAGAAAGGCCAGATCCAGGAAGTAAGGGGAGAAAAGACTAAGGGGGTGAAAATGCAGCAAAGAAAGGAGAAGCATGGGTGTGAGGAGCCAAGAAGAGGGAGGAACTCAAGAAGAGAAGGGGGAGAGAGAGAGAGAGAGAGAGAGAGAGAGAGAGAGAGAGAGAATATGGACCTGAGGATGCCAGGCTAGGCTACGCGAGTTACTTACATGCCCAAATGGGTCCAGGTGGTTGTTGGTGAGCTTGAGCTTCTGGAAGGATACGAGCTGCCGCATCCAGTGCGCCCCAGTGGCCGGCGAGTCCGGGTGCACATACAGGCGGCCCGGCATGGCGGGCTCCGCTTTGCCCGTCACAGACCTAGACCGAGGAGAGAAAGACCGGCCCAGCCTCAGTGCACCATGTGGTGCCGGCCGGTTCCCGAGCCTGATCAGGGCTGCACTGTGAGAATGACCTGGAACTGGCCTGACCCTCAGGTCTCCCTTGGGCACCTGCAATGCCAGGTGCCCAGGATGCCTGGCGCCAGTGTCCAGTAGAGCTGCCCTGCCCTGTGCTTGCTTCTTTCACCCCATTCCTCCCCCAGCACCATGGCCGCACGGGGCCTCACTGCCCACAAACAACCAGCGGGTTCTGGGAGCCTGGACGTGCAAAAAGCCTCAGAAAACTCAAGGGTTTTCAGAAGGGGCTTCCTCGTTAAGCCTCTGCACTCTTGGCAGCCGTGAGAGCAATCTACCTATGGAATGGGCCTCTTCTCTCTTGCCTGTTTTACTCAAATACCACGGGCCGATTTTGCAATTTCATAAAATGGCATGTTCAAAGCGGGTAACTCATAAAAAGTAACTGTAAATGGTTTATACCCCCAAATACCTCCAGCGCTAGGTAACAATACCCTTCTTAGAAATCCACAACCCGTGGGTGCAGCAATAGATGTAGGCACTTTGCTGCCTCTGAGCCTCAGTTTTCTCATCTCTGAAATGGGGGCTACTGGCTGCTATTCCTTCCTCTCGGGGTGAGGTCAGGACAATGCAACGGGATAGACAGCGAAAGCTTCTAGTACACAGTAGGAACTCAAAAGATGTCTAGTGGGTCAGTCGGGGGAGTGCCCTCCTCACCTGCCACCTCTGGTGCCTACCATTTATTATCTGCAAACTTGTATCTGTGGTCATCGGCAGGGACAATATCCATGAGAAGAATGTACTTTGTTTTGGGATTAAGGCCAGTCACCTTCACTTTATAACTGGGGAACATCCGCCTAGGAGAGAGGGGAAGGAGGAAGAGAGAGAGAGAGAGAATATTAAAGCCAATATTCTAAAGAGTGTGTCCACAAATTTTAATGGAAGAAGAGATGCCTTGAGAAAGGTGAAAGAGAAAAGTAACCCCCACTCCGCTCTTGCCAAGATCCATCCCGGGTTTCCCTTGAAGTTTTGGGGAGGAGAAAGGCCCCTATGTGGATCTAGGAGGAAAATAGAAACCAGGAGGCTAGGGCTCCAAGAAAACAGGTTTTGAAGTCGGTCTGCAAGGGACCCCCATTTCAACTCTTGCTAAGTGCTCTTTTAAGAACCAGACACCTACTTTTTAGGTGGGGGGCAGGAGGAGGCTTCTTAGGTTAAAAAAAAAAAATTAAAAAAATGCTGGCCTTTCGCTCCACCCAGCCAGGTGCTTTGGCAGATCTGGGCAGCACTGCCATGTCACGTGGACACCAACGTGTGTGCGTGCCCTAGGGAATGCACACGCGTGGTTGCCCACACACCTCCTACCTGGCTTCAGTCTTCCGCCCTCAGAGTATATAACTCGGTTGGTGACCTCTGACCCGCGTCTCTTGCAGGAAATTTATTCCTAAATGCCCTACAAGTTCTCCAAGGCCCCTGGCACTCTTCCTTGGAGAGTCTAACCTCTTAGGCTCTGGGCAAAGAAATTCAAAACCCACCCAGATTTGGTTTCAGAAAGGCCTGAACAAGGTTAGAGGAATGGGTGGTTGGAAAAGCGATGGTGACCCAGGAACTGAGCTGCTATGTCGGCTCCCTCTCCGGCGCAGGCAGGATCCCTGAATTCCCAAGCCGCCCCGAGAAGAGTGCACCCTAGAAAGGAACATTCTTAAGGCTGGCCTGGGGCTGAAAGGATTAGCTGCTAGATCCCTGCTCACTCAAAGGTGGTGGGAAAGGGTGAGTGGAGTCCTGTCCCTTCACACAGTGGAGCTGGAGCCTTGGTGTTTATCTGGCCCACGGAGCACGCCTCGCAGGCCTTTTATAGGTAAATCCTCTGGGCTCAGGCTCCGGAAAGGAGGCCCAGGCCCGGCCGAGTGTGACTTTCCTTCCTCGGCAGAATGGGAAGATCTTAGTTCTTTGATATAAACAGAACGCGTCTCGTAGTTCCCCCAGTCCGAGCGGGGGAGCAGACATTGTTTAATTTCAAATAATAATAAATGTCACCGTTGTCAGTTTATGGCGGGAGGTTTGGGGCTGGAGAATCGGGGAGTCTGGCGAAGAGGCTCCCCCCCGCCCCCCTTCACACACAGGGCGGCGGCGGTGTGGGCCTGCGGGCCTCTCTAGGGCTTCTCACCCGCTCTGGGCCAGTGCGGGGCTCTCGGCCCTGCAGCCCTGCCTGCTTACGGATGTGGGGAGGATGTCCCCAGGCCTGGGGCGCGCATGCACTCACACACTGAGCTGCCCGACGCTCCCACCTCCTCCCCCAGAGGTCTAGCATTTCTAGCTAAAACTCTGCGAGCTTTTAAAAGGAACTTCAGGGTGAGTGTCTTGGCGAAACTGCCGTGTTTATCGGTGTCTGTATATAGAGCCCCGCCGAGCCCCGGTTCAGTTTCAAAGGCTTCGCCTGCTTTCTATAAACAATGAAAGAGGTAGCGAATACATTCAAGGATTCAGACTTTGGCAATCGGGTGGGACTCTGGAACCACTCCAAGGTCAGGGAGGGTGGGAAGGAGGGTGGGGGTGAGGGATCCAGTCTGAAACCAGGTCTCCTCTCTGGGTCCTCTCTGTTTGCCCGTTCTTTCTCCCCCCTCACCCTCGTTTTGCTCATTACTGATCCATCTACATAGCACAACCTCCCAAGCTCTTGATTCTTCTTATATAAGAGATGGACGAAGTGCCCAGTTGGAAGAAGTGCCTGTTCCCGCAGTTGAGCTCTCCAGGTGCTTCCCCCAACCTGATGGAGATCACTAGAGGCATTCTCTGTGCCTCTGTAACTAGAATCCAGTCAAACAAAATAGTGTGTCATTCTCATTCTCTCTCCCCTCTCCCCTTCTCTCCTCTCCTCTCCTTTCTCTGTCCCCTCTCCTCTCTTCTCTGGTCCCTGGTCCACCTTTTCTTGTCTGCCTCTCCCACAGTCTCCCCCCGTGCCCCCTCCACAGAGGCAGCCCGTCTCACCTTCCAGCCTTGGTTATAATCATCTCCGTGCCAACTTCGTGGAATTTCAGCCACAGTTCTCTTTCATGGAGAAACACCTTGATTCCTTCCATGCCCTAGAGGAAGGAGAGAAAAGTCACACGGACAAGCCCAGGGGCAGTAGGCCTTAGCTCCCCAAACACAGAGACTTCTCCTTCCCTCTGCACCCTGTGGGCTCAGAGGCTGAAAATTGCCCCTAGCCCACTGCAGAGCTCACTGGGCTGCAGCACCGGCAGCTCCTGCCCAGGAATCCCCGTATAGGCTCCATCCAGGGGGAAGCTCCTAATGCCACTAACACAAGACTATAGAAAAATCGCCAACCATCAGGGTGCTGTAGAATGTCCAGCAGGGAGGACGGGGCTGAGGAAAAAATGAAGGAGTCTCCATTCACTTTAGCCAAGATGCAACTGAGAAAAAAAACAAAACAAAACCTCAATCCCAAAAACCAACTCAGAATATTCTTAGGGAGACCCAAATGTCCACAGGCAAACATACATATATATATATATATATATATATATATATATATATATATATATATATATATGTGTGTTTATCCTCATCAATATATATATATATATATATATATATATATATATATATATATATGTGTGTGTGTGTGTGTTTATCCTCATCATGGTGGCAAAAATATACTTAGTGCAATTTAAAATTTAAAAATATTTATGTATTATAACAGGTTCCCATTGTCAAAAACAAAAATTACTTCCCAAACCTCTAAATTAATAAACTGTCTAGGCTCTCCTTACATGCAGCTTTGTTCACATCAAGCTGTTTTAATTATGGGCACAGCCTAAGCCATTTAACATTTCCGCTTTCAACTAAGTTATTTCACAAAAGCGATGCAAAAAAAATTATATACAAAGTCTTTATTTTGCCATAATCCATAACTGTCTAATGAGTGGATTTGCCTTTCTGTAAAAGGAAAAGAAAAATCTAAGTTTTGGAAACTGCGTGTCCACTTTCTCTCTCTCTCTCTCTCTCTCTCTCTCTCTCTCTCTCTCTCTCTCTCTCTCCCCCCTTCTCTACAAATAGACATACACTTTCCTGAGACGCGAAGGGCAAAGTAAAGACAAGCACTAGCCAGGAAGGACATCGAAATCCCCAAGAAGCGTTTTAGCTGTGTCCAAATATCGCTTCTGGTCGAGTCACCCCTCTTTGCGCCATCTGACACCCTATTTGAAATCAGCAAGGGCTGCAGGGGCGGCCTTGAGCGCCCAGGGCGCCGGGCCCAGCTTCCAGCTAGGCGAGCCCGCGGCTCCCTGCGCCCTTCCGGCACAGTCCTGTGCGCCAGGCCCCGGCCGCAAGACAAATGGTGCCCCTCGCGGGTCTGGGCAGCAGCGCGGAGGAGGCGGGCGGAGGCGAAGGCTACGGAAGATCTGAAGAGGGGTCAAGCCATCGCTCAAGGCGGCCTGAAACGTCCGCTGCCCCGGCCCTTAATGAGGAGCTCGGGGCTGAGTCTACACCTTAGTGCAGCAGGGAAGGAAGGATCTGGGTTCTTGTTAGCTGGCCCCAAACAGCCAGATAATTAAGGCTTCTCGGACACCTTAAACGTATTTCCCAAATCCTCTGGCCATAAAAACTAATCGTCACAATAAAGCAAATTGGAATATACTGGTATTTGGGGAGAGAGGGCAGAGGAAGGTGGAATTGAGTGGGGATAAAAAGGTAAAGGGACAATTAGGGGCAATGGGCAAACCCCTCCTCCCTGCAAGAGGGGCTTTGGTTTCTGCAAAGGGCCCCTAGGTGCCGGCGAGGGTCTTCTTACCTGCTGGGTGAACGCGGCCTGCGGGGACGACGGGCTCTTGCTAGGGGCCCCTAGCGCGCTCTCTGGTTTGGAATCGCAGGGTAGATCCTTTGAGTCAGGTTCCAGGGGTGTGTGAGCCAAGCCAAAGCCCTCGTCTGCGTCGGCCATGGTGTGCCCGGGACCCTGTGACCGCGCGGGGTCCTGTACTAAGGACAGGAAGGAGAGAGAGAGAGAGAGAGAGAGAGAGAGAGAGAGAGAGAGAGAGAGAGAGAGAGAGAAGAGAGAGAGAGAGAGAGAGAGGAGAGTTGGAAGCGTAATTCTCGTGACAAAAGGAGCAGTTGGGCCCCCACTTTCCAGCTACCAGCACCTCCGTTCCCAGCTGAAGGAGGCTGAAGAAGGTCCGGTTATTATTATCATTACTATTACTTTATGATCACGCACAAGCTCTTGCGAAAGACCCGTGTCAGACCAGGAGGAGGCAAGGCCCGCATCTCCCCTGCGCAGGCTCCCCACGATAAGCCAGCTGCCCATCAAATTTGTCTGGACTTCTGGAAGAGCCAATAAAGATAAGGCCTGGGTATTTTTGGAAGCCATTGGGTACGGACCAAAAACAAAACAAAACAAAAACCTAGTGTCCTTTTGAGAATATTTTTTTTTCTTTGTCGAATTACAGGAGGTCATCAGAGCTCTGTTTATGAAAACTCGCGAGTGGAAGAGTTTTCTGCAGCAGGCAAAACGTCTAAAGTAACCCGTTTCTTGCAAAACCAAAAACATAAAGGGAGAAAGATTTGCAGATCGAGAGACCCGGTCCGAAAGAGAATTCACGTTCATCTTTCGTCAGTTACAGGCCTTAAAATTAAAAGTCCTTTAACATTAAGAGTCCTCCCCCTCTCCCCCAACCTTAAGTAACGTTAAAAACAAAAAAGGAACCAAACGAACGAACGACCAGGCAGGAAAGCGCTGCGCAGTCCACACGGAGACCGCGCGTCTGGGTGCCCGCGGCCCACAGACCGCGCTCTGCCTCCAGCCCGGGCGCACATTCTCCTGCTTTCTCGCTCTTCAGCTCGGCTGGGTCATTTTGTTCATCCTCCAGGCCGAGGTGAGCTTCTCAGAGCTTCAGCCTTGCCTGGCTCGCTGGAAGTGCAGGCCCAAGCTTGTCATTGGCGAGGACAAAATGGGTCCCAGCGAAATCCTGGGCTTCGGGCGTGGAATTCGCCGCGTAGGTCCGACACAATGCAAAGAATGGCCGGGGTGTGCAGGGATGGGAGGTTGGAACACGCACAATTACAGCTCCAGAGCTGTTCAAGCCCGATGAGTCTGCCTCCTGCTCTGATCTCCGTCCAATCTTTTGCATGTTCCCAAGTAGGGATTTCCTCTCTCTCTCTCTCTCTCTCTCTCTCTCTCTCTCTCTCTCTCTGAACCCGGGAAGACTCAGAAGGTGACACTAGGGATGGCCCCCAAAATCTTAGCAGCTGCTCAAGCAGAAAGCTAGGTCCCACTCTGGTCTGCAGTGGCGGGAGACGCAAAAGTGGGGCCGAGGACAGCTGCTGAGGCCTGACTCGAAGAGCTTCGCTCACCCCGCCCTTGGGGTTTGCGGGAGGCGGTGAGGCGAGACCCGCAGTCGGCTCACAACAAAAGAAAGCGGGGCTAGCCTCCTACACGTGCGCTCGCAGGCACCGCCGGTCACCCGGACAATCCCACCCTCACCAGGGTCCCAGGGAGCTCCGGGCTGGCGGGGCCGAACAAGATGAGGTTTGACAGAACCAGGCCGCGCGCCCTGAAACCTCCACGCCGCTCGCCTGGCCGTGGCCGCCTGCTCGGCCCCACGCACCAGGAGTTCCCGGCCGCTCAAAATCTCTGCAAGCCGGGCTCTGCAGAATCCAAGACGAGGCCGTAGCCCCTCCAGGCTCGCCTCCCAGAGCCCACTCAGCTGGGGGAGCTCCCTCCCGGGTCATCTTCAGGCAAGGTTACCTCGCTTGGTGAAGCCGGCGCATTCACCACATCCCTTGTGCTCCTAGCAGGGAAGCTGGCGGCGAGGCGGGGGCGCCGGCATGGTGGCTCCGGGTGTAAGCGGGGGAACTGCGTGCCCAGACTAGAGGCTACGGCTGCCTACAAAGGAGCACCCACCGCTGGAGCCTCAGCAGCCGCGGCCCACCTCCAACACACACCTCCTCAGCTCTTCGGGGCTCTCCCTAAAGACTTCCAAGTTGTCAGGCACCAGAAGGGCTCCAAAGAACGCAAAAAAGGCAGGCTTGAGGACACCTTCAATAGTATAAACTCAGTGCCCCTGCTCCTCCCTGACACCACCAGGGAGGGGAAGTTGGGAGACAAGAGGAAGCCGTGGGAATGGTCCAAGTCCTCTCTGAGCGCCGCTTTCAGGGTTAAAGTTCCGGAATCCGAGGTAAGACTCTCTCTCTCTCTCTCTCTCTCTCTCTCTCTCTCTCTCTCTCTCTCTCTCAGAAATACAAGCCGACTCAGCTGAGCTCAGTGGCGTTGGGCTGCCTTGATGCTCACAAAATACTGGAATTGCCTATCCAACTAACTCCCACAGCACACTGCTTCTCTCTCTCTCTCTCTCTCTCTCTCTCTCTCTCTCTCTCTCTCTCTCCCTCCCTCCCTCCCTCCCGCCCGTCCTCCCTCCCTCTCTCCCTCTCTCTCCCGCTCCCTTCCTCCCTCCCTCTCCCTTCCCACTCCCTCCCCCAACCACATTTTCCATTAGATTTCCCGAACACTCACATCACAACACGACTCTCAAACCCAGACCTGGAGATCACCCCCTCCTCTGCACCCCCTTCCCAGCGTCCATCCATCTCGGCTGCTCTGAGTGCGGCTCGGTGGCTGCAAAAAATCCTGCACAAATCATCGCAAACCCGGTCGGCTTCTGCCCGGGAAGTAATCTCGGTGACGCGGGCTGAGCAGAGAACCGAGTCTGAACGCACGACGCGTGCACACGCGCGCACACACACACACACACACACACACACACGCCCTCCCGCGCTCCTCCTCTGCAGCTTCGGCCGCGTTCTCCCTCCAGCGCTGACCTCAAGACTGAGAGCTGCCTGACCCCGCCTGGCCCAGCCGGCCGCCGCGAGCCGCCCTGACATCTCTCCCCCTCCCCACTCATCACCCAGACTCTCAGTGACTCCGGGGTGAAGGCAGGGTGAAGGTGCGTTGGGATGGGGGCTGAGATCAAAGATGCCAAGAAATAGCCATTGGCCCCCACCGCACCCCCCCAGGACCACCAGACCTCCCTAGCAGGAGGTGTACACAAGGCAGTGGCCAGTTTTATTAAAATAATCAAACAGTCACTGGGGGCTGGCCGGGATTTTCATCTCCCATCGGCCCCTCTCGCTGCCCTCCCCCTATCTGAAATGTATTATTTTGAGGGTCGAGTTGAAGAGGTCAATAGAAGCATAAACACAGTCAGTAGGTCTTAGCCTGAGCAGACCCAGATTGGAGCAGCAAGTCCTGTTGCTTGGAATAAATGCCAGGGTTCCCGTCCTGTTTATCCCCCCTCCAGTCTCCTGTACCCCCTCACCCTGTTCTTTTCTGGGGCTCTGATTAGAGACTTGGACCTGCAAGGCAAGGTCTGGGTGGAAGGAGGGAGGGAGAAGAAGTGCCCTGGAGATCAGCAGCCACCTCAGTGTAACCCTCTGTGGCCTCTGGGATGAAAATCCCAGGACAGGCCGGACAAATCGCTACAGAATTCCAAAGTGGACGGACTATCCAACCCTAAAAATGGAGCAACGTCTGAGAAAACCAACCCAAAAGCATTTGCGACAGCTCTCACTCTACCTTCCAGGTTTGTTTTCAAACAGCCTTTCACCGAGGCCGTTTATTTATTTGTGAAAACGCCCTCACCCTTCCAAAATGTCAGCTCAGAGGACTTTTGGGCTTGCTGAGGAGGCGACCCCCTGGCCAAAGCCGGAATGTCTGCATCTCTGGCAAAAGGAAAGGGAAATCCAGAAAGACCTCTCCAATCCCTTTAAATTCTCAGAGATTTGCGGATAAAATAAATTCCCATAAATAACCTGCAGGCCCCTCCCGAGAGGGAAAAAGCTGGACTCCCCCGAGTGTGTAAGATTCACTTTAGTTTGTGGGGCGCAGATGGGGGGGCCACCAAGCGAAATTGGGATTTTGAAACCTCGAGGGGGAATCTAGTCATGCCAGGTGACACCCCAAGGCAAAACGCAAGAGCGTGCGTTCTGATTTCGAGGGTGAAATAGCAGCAGCTCTGGGGGGGGGGGGGGGTTCAGCAGAGCCGAGTTGGAGCGGGAAGCTAGGGGGCCCGGGGCAAGCAAAGAGCTGAGAGAAGCCTATTGCCCCCCCCAGCACTCCAGGGCGACACTCACCTCCAAAAATCCCACCTCTTCTTTCCAGTGCAGAAGCCTGGAGTGACCCTCGCTGGGGAGGGGGGACTCAGGTGAAGAGTTTGAAAAAGACCCCCAAAAAAGACCCCTTTTAGGCCAAACCTTCTTCCAGCGTCTGTCAAGAGTAGCATGTACCTCCCAGCTCGAAGTTGGTTTGTGGTCTTCGACAAATTAAATATTACTGTTTATTACCAGGCATACCCCAATAAAATAAAGAGGCAACCAGGCGATACCGACTATCTCACCAGCCGCTGCACCTATAGGACTTGGAGACGTCACGAGTCACGCAACCGGCCCGCGCGCGCTGTCACGCTCGACTGGGGGGCAATGGCAGGAGGTTAATTTCTCTCCGTCTTCGCCTATCAGTTCCCAGGTCTGCGCAGCCACAAGTCCCGGACGCCTCGGCCACGGGAATAAATAAAGAAATAAACAAACCCAGCGCCCTCTGGGGAAATGGGGGTGGCGAACTTCAGACACAAATAGAGCCAAGATCGATTTTCTTAGGGAGGGGGAGGAGGCCTTTTGGCGAAGGGAAGTGGGAGCCCACCTCAGCCCACGATTGGAAAGCAATCGAGTTGTTCCAGGGGGAAACGAGGTCTCTTGCAGGAGGCCAGAGAGTCTTCTTATTATTTAAAAAGTATTTTTGCAGAGGAGGAGCTCTCGGCAAGTGAATATTGCGAGCCTCTGTAGCGGGTTGTGTTTAGGTGGCGATAACTCAGTGTCCCCTTGCAGACCCTGCATAGAAGTAATTGCTGGGTTATCGCGGAGGGGAAATGAAACAGAGACAGTGGGAGGACGAAAGAGAGTCGGTCGCAATGTTTCTTGCTGAGAAAAAAAAAAAGTCACTTCTGCGAATGGTCCTTGAGCTTGGTGCGGGGATGCAACTCATCCCAGCGAGGCCCGGCGGGGGCGGGGTGCGAGTGGGTGGTGGAGTGGGGATGGAGAAAGGGCCATTTCTGCAGAGAAAAATTATAGCGCCGGGGACTGCAGAGGAACGATGCGCTCTATTTTGTTTTGTAATAACGACGATTAATTTTTGTCTCGATGGGCATAACTTCTACGCAGCCCCGTGGAGGATGCGCGCGAGCTTTTGCGCGCAGCTGGAAACGCGCTAGGGTCAGTTGGGAATCCCGTACTGCGTAGATGCCCCCGGCTGCACGGAGGGAAGAGCTAGGCCTGCCCAACACAGAGCGAGCGAGCGAGCGCCGGGCCTTCGAGAAGGGTAAGTTCCCCACCAAGGGGCCCCGAGGGAGCTGGCCCGTCGGAATCTGGACTTGCCCCCAGCTTTGGGGTTTGATCCCGGCTTTCGCGCACCCCCAACCCCCAGGGCTTTCCGAGGCTTGGCCTGGCTCCAGGCCTACTCGGTCCAGGGCTGGAGCGGCGGCATAAAGTGCAGGAACTCGGTCGACCGAGCAGCCCCAGGAGGAGCTAAGGTCAGGCCCACGGGGAGAGCAGCCAGTGGTTTCCAGCGGCGGACGCGGACACCCGGGCCAGCCGGGGCCGCACACTCTGCAGCTACCAGCAAGCAGAAACCCGTGTTCCCACTCTAGGCCGAGCCTCAGTAACTTCCCCGACCTTCGCTTTCGTTTCCCAAGTTATTCATAATTATCTCCCCCCGGCTTCCAATCCAAGGCCCTTGGGTACAGCGTTTGCTCCCAGATGCCAAGAGCGCAACCCGAAATCCTCTGCCCAAAGCCTCTAGTTGAGTTCCTATTTGTGAACTCCGGGCCGGCCGAGGTGGGCCGGAAACAGAGGCCTCGGCCCCGCTGGGGCTGAAAGGCGAAGGCGAAACCCTAAGCAGGGAGAGTTCCTTCCCCTTTGACTCCCTTCATCCCCGGTGCCGGGCCCCAAAACCAGCGCGCTGGCTCACAAAGGACTCCGCAAGCTCAGCTTCCCTTTCCCACACGCTCCGGAGGCCGCGCCAAAGGGAGGATAAATAAAGTCCTCAACTAGGTTTGAGAATCCCCATTCTTTTCCCCCAGTCATTGGACAGTAAACTGGACAGAGAGGCTGCAACACGGAACATCCCTTCCTTTTTCGGGAGGACTGATCTTTTTCTCACCAGTCCTCAGCTCGGTTTTCTCCCGAAATCTATTTTCCTCATTTCAACAAATTTCTGTCCTGATTTTAATACTGCAACGGCCAGGAGAGCAGAGGTTCCTATTTTTAAAAGTTAGGAACTAAACAAAAGTGAGGATTGAAGGCCGTTGATCTTTTTTCTTCCCTCTTGCCTTGTTTCTAAGAAAGTCGCACCCAAAACCACCGCACTTCTTTCCTCTCAAAAGGGAGCCCGCTTAAGAATCCATCTTTTTTCTGTTTCTCTCCCTATGTGTCTCCCATTGACTCAGGTCTCCACTGAAGGAAAAAAGTAGGGAGAAGTGCAGATGGAACTGGGAAAATTAATAAGAATTATAATAATAGAAATGATGACAAAACTAAACTGACCAACTCATTTTTCAAAAGAGAGGGTCACGCTGAGGGTGGGAATTTCTCTCATTTCTCAGGTGGTCACTTTCCCTCCTGCCTAGTTAAAACTGGCTCTATTATATTTTTTTCCAGGACTGCAATATCTCCCTTCCCAGTGTTTTATTTGGTTTCCTAGCTTCCCCACTTCTTGTATCTGGGAAGAAGGCTGGCTGTTATTATTTTAATATCCAATATTCTCCAGTCTTTGTACCAATTATTATTACTACTTGAGTTTACTTATCATGATTCATGTTGCTGTTGTTTCCTGTGCTTTGGAAATAGTCCTTCCCACTCCCCCAAGTTCGGTGGATGAATTTTTTTTCCCTCCTAGTCAGGGCCATGAAATGGGAAGTGGAAGTGGGACCGTCTTTCTGGAAGCCCAGATGAGATATCTAGGCTAGAGGTTTGGAAGATCCAGAAGGTGGTCACAAACCATGCTTGGGGTGCAAAGGAGTGCGCTACTTGCCCCCACCAATGTGAGGGTCCCCAGTGGGACAGAACGGCAAGGGCCTGGAGCTCAGAGAACCTGGTGCCGCCTCCTATCCTGGGGGCTGCTCCGAGCCTGAGAACTCCAGCCATCGCTGCTGCCCAGAACCTGTAGAAAGGCCTCTGGGTAGAGTCACCATGTTTGCATGATCAGCATATCCCCACGGCCTCAAAAGATGTGGGGGGAAAATAGACCGAATTCCAGGCCTCTGACCCGGTAAGATAGAGACTCAAGCTAATACCTCCAGGTCTGGGATGCAGGCAGGGGGGGGGCTGTCTGGGTACCCCCTCCCTCAACTGGAGGGTGCAGTGGAAACTTGGGAACCTGCTGCTCTCGGGGCTCTGGAAAGACAAATTTTCTTTGGCAAAGGGAACGGTGTCGCGCTGTCGACACGGCAGACTATTTTTCTTGTTCCCTCATGGAGGGGTGGGGGGAGAAAAGAGAGCAAGAAAGAGAGGGAAATTAAATCCACACGTGTTAAGCTTGCTCAAAGGGCCGGATTCAAAACCAGAGATGAAACTACGTCTCCAGTTCTGGCTGCTCGCCGGCCTCTTTCCAGCCAGCCCCAGGCGCACGGGGCAAGGCGTCCCCACTGGAGAGAATTCGATCCGATGTTTCATAAAGCGCTTCATTTAAGGGGAAAAGGGCGATGGTTCCTCTCTGTCTACACTGCAGAGTCAGAATTCAGAAGGCAGCAAAACAACAACAAAAGGAGGTAGGAATTGTGAGAATAATGACCGCCTGGAAGAAAGCTCAGTTTGATATTTCCCCCAATGACCCCAGTGATTGTAACGTTCACCCCAAGGCCAAAATGAGCCAGACCACTGGTTTCGGAAATTCCTAAGATCTTGACCAGGCTTTCGGACTTGGGCCTTCCTGGGTCAAGAGAATCTAAAGAGTTGTTTCATTGACGCTGGACTAGGTAGCTGAATGTGCACGGCTAACGCCCGCATCCCTTTAAGGAGAAAAATGCCTGGAGCCGAAGCGACAGGCCCCAGCTGCAGGAAGAGCCCCGCTCCTGCAGGGAAGGGGTGGTGGGGTGGGGGGCGGATGCAGGCGGCCACCCCTCCTGGAGCTGCGAGTGAAAACTCTAGTAATGGCCTTGAGGAGGTGAAGGGAGGTGGGTGGGGGTTCGGGTGAGGAGGGCGGCCAAACCCCAAACTGGAGGGATCCGTCACTAAAACGATTGCTTGGTCGAGACCTCTAATTTTTCTTCCCTTTCAGCCCGGGCCCCTGAGCGCCGCGACAGGTCTCCGATGGCTTTCTGGCGCTGGGTTTCCTGCCTTTCGGGGCAGCCGTAACTGCAGGGAAGTGGGGACCCGGACGCCTCTCTCCCTGTCACAATCACACCCGGAAAACACGAGGGTGAAAATGACAAGAGGGTCTCGGTGGGGTGCAGCTGACAGAAGGTCGCGGTGGAAAAGCTCCTGGCGTGTGTTTCCGCAAGGGCCCTTGGTGTCCTGGTCACCATGGCAACCCGGGAGTCCTGTCGAACAACAAGTGGGCGCCCCGGGGACAATTGCACACTTTTGTGGCGCGTTCTGAAGCCTGCAAGGCGCTTCCGCCCCCTCGCTCTTGGCTCTCCGGAGCCCCCTCAAAGGGTTCTGCAAGGCAGGGATTGAAAAACTCCCCCTTTTGTTTCGTTCGACGGAGGAGAAAAATAGAGGAATAGTGGAATCTCTAATCAGGGTGTGGAGCAAAAGCCCCCACTTGCAGGGTGCAGAGCCATGACCTTGGAGGCGCGCGCGAATGCAGCTTATGGGATACTTACTGCCATGGGGCCCGCACCTCGAACGTCTCAACTCGGGACCCGGGATTCTGGGCATCGCGGATCTCTTCACATCTACTGCCCACCCCTGTCCACACTCAAGATCCCTCACAGCCGTCCAAGGAACCCTTTCTCCTGCCTGAAATAATGTCTCCTAAATAAGGAAGGAGAAAAATCGGAAACTAAACTTTCTGCGTTAATGTCTGCATGGTCTTATTGAGAGAAAGAATAAATTATACTCCTTTTCCCTTTAGAGAAATCATTTTCGATTGTAGATGGACTATGAATAACAGCAAGATAATATTTGGGGGTTGCATGGCCTTCTTCTTGAATCTGCGGTGTATGTGGGGGGGATATGCTTTTCTTTAGGGAGTGGACAGTGGACAATACAGACTGACTTACCTGTTTCCATTTTGAAGGCAGCGAGCTTGGAGAAGGAACCAAGGTCCTGACCAGCTTGGACTGCTGGACTTGGCGGCGATTGAGGGTCACAAAAGAGAGAGGGCCACGGAGAAAAGGGGTCCCGGCCTGGGCGCCCACAGAGGCCTTTGGCCACAGGATGGGAGTGACCCCTCCTCTGAGGTCCTCCGTACCTTGTTTCAGTCTCTACTGTAGACCCCATTCATTTCCAGGCTGGTCAAGAAAGACAAAACTTAGCTTCGCTTCTGGTACTTCCGCTGGGCCATCGAATGTCCCCAAAAGCTCAGGGCGCCAGCCGGTAGTGTCCCCACCCACTCCTTTCCAGCCCGAGTCCCAGACAGCCTACACAGGTTCCCTTAACATCACTCGAGACCCCTGTCTCCTTTCCTCCCCAGTATTTTGCATTAATAGTCTCAGAAGAGGCCTGCCTGCGTCCACACAGCCACAAAGAGAGAA
This sequence comes from Aselliscus stoliczkanus, assembly GCA_033961575.1. Taxonomy (NCBI): domain Eukaryota; kingdom Metazoa; phylum Chordata; class Mammalia; order Chiroptera; family Hipposideridae; genus Aselliscus; species Aselliscus stoliczkanus. The sequence continues at coordinate 9,338,082 of CM066736.1, forward strand.
ATGTGGATATTTGAGGCTCAAAAAAAAATCTGTTAACATTTGAGGTGCAATACTAGCCAAGGTTTACCAAGGCCAGGAGCTGCTGCAACATGGCTTCTTTTCACTTGCTCCTTTAGCTTTCAGCAGCGTTATGAGGAGATGGTTCCTGGGGCTCTGGCCTCTGCTGGCATTTGAACCAGGCAGTCTGACTCCAGAAGCCCGGAGCTCCTCTTTTAGGAGGCAGGGCCTCTCCACCAAATCAGGGAAGGGAACGGGAATGGGAAGAGGTCTGTTGGATTGGGTAAGTGCAAAGGAGACGTTTTTAGCATCTAAAAGCACATTCAGTTTAAAAGGAAAGGCCATTGCTCCTTGAGTCCAAGGGGGTAATGCCTGAGACTCTTTCTTCTGTTTCTACCCGCTCTCCCAACTCTCACCAGGGAAGCTGAGGGACCCAGAAAAGGGCCTATGGGCACACAGCCCCAGATTCCTGAGCACTTAGCCAGATGAGAGGAAATACGGGAAGACGCTGACTACGTCTCTCCAAACCTCAGCGTTCTGTTCCCAGTCATGTCCTGTTCCCAAACCCTGGCGCATTATGTACCACAGCCTCAAACCAAGACACATTGTCCCTTGGAGGGACGGAAATTGGGCGAGTGGGATAGAGAGGGGAGGGGGAAGGTGTGCCTGGGTTGTTTTTTTGTTTGCTTGTTTGTTTGTTTAAACAAATAATTAGGCTCAGAGAGGGTGAGGACCTGCCCATGTCACACAGCCTCTGCTGGAAATGCACCCCACTTCTTGCCGTTCCCTATGCTTTGCGCCTTCGGGTTTGAGGTGGGAAGGCAACCTCAGCCTCTTCCCCAGCGGAGTTCGCCAGGCGGCTGTGGGCTCAGACCGCTAAAGGTGCCCCCTTGGAGGTGTGGAGGCTGCAATGTGACGGGACTGCCAAGCCTGTGGGATCCCGGCATCCCTCTCCCAGATACGCGGTTCTCAGGGTAGAGAGAGTGTGCTAGATGCGGCCCTGCCGTCTTTGTGTCACTCAAGACTTAACAGGCTTCCAGGGGGGCCGGTGGAGTCCGGGTGCCTCAACCTCCCAGTGGTGGTTTTCAGGAAGGTCCCAGAGCTCTCAGCGGCTCCATGCCTGCCACTCGGAAGGACCAGCTCCTGGCGCGGATTCTGCAGCCTCCCCAGCCCAGCACCCCCATGCTTTCTGGCTTCTAGATCCTTCTTCCCATCCCCTATTTGCCCCAGCTGCACTCACCTCTCCCACTCCGGCTCCTTGCCCAGTGCTGGCAAGTCCAAGTTAAGAAGAGAAGGAATTCTTTGAATCTTGGGGACTCTGAGATCCAAACCCTAGGAGGAACGCCCAAATGGGAGGCTCAAGGGGTCCCCACTCCCCAACTACCTCCCTTCGGTGCACTCCACCAGGGACCCCTGGGGGTCTTCCAGGGACTGATTCTTCCTGCTCGGTGCAAAATGGCTCCCTCTGAGGCTGCCCCATCTCCAGGATCCCTAAGGACCCCCACCCCCCACCCCCAGGACGCTGGCGACAGACACCAGGCTGGGTTGTTTTGGGGTTTCTCCCAGGCCTCTCACATGCCAGCTCCCTCAAGAGCCAGATTGATGGGCTCCTAGTGTGTCTTGGTGAGTGCCGAGGACCCAGCAGTGAGTGCCTGAGCCCAGAACACCTGAATCTGAGCTCAGGCCATGGCACTCCCCAACCTCCATCCCTGTCTCCATCTCGTAACACAGCTCAAGTTTCTCTTACCCACCTGGAGAGGTGGGCTGTGTGGCTGAATATGACATGATCCTCAAGTCTCTCTGGGTGCCGGTGTGTCATTAGAGTAGGGACTCAGGGTGCCTCTTTGCAGTCATGTTTGTTTGTGTGTGTGTGGGGGGGGAGGATCGTTGAGTGTCCTTCCTTGAGAGAGAAGGCAATTAAAGCTATTTTTTGTCTGTGTACCTCCTTATGCAAAATCACCTGCGAGTCCCCATGTATGCATGGCAGCCCTGAGTATGTGTGGCGCGGGCTGGTGTGGGTCCGTGTGCTGTTGTGGAATGTCTGTGTATGTGTGTGTCGCCGGCAAGACAGCCACCACCCAAACATCACCACAGGTCAAACGGTGCCCTGGGCTCATAACCCGGTGTTCAACTCTCCTCCATTTTTATTGGCCACTTTTATGATTATTATTTTTTACAGACAGCTCCAAGTGGGGGCCAGTGGGCCTGGGTCTCCTGGAAAGCAGTTCTGCTGTTCAGATGGGAGGCCAAAGGGGCTGTTTGGAGGCACCAGGGCCACCAGAGTCTATATTTAGAAACAAATTCCACAGTCACTTCCTGGGAACTGGGCGAAAGGTGCCTGAGAGTGGAGAGGACAATGTCATAAAAGAAATCCCCTCCGTGCCTCCCAGAGCTCCGGGAAGTCCCCACACTCCCGGCAGGTTGGAAACTCAGGGTGAAGAAATGTGCTGGGAAAGACACCTTGACAAGAGGCAGAGCGCCTTTACGGAGCCATTTAAGGAGGTGGGGTAGTTATACACAAGTCCAGGTGCCCACGGAGCCCAGCATACCCCCAGGTGTGTGCCCGCTCCCAGGACAGAAGAGTTGACTCTAAATCCTAACCATGTTTGTTTTTGGAAGTTGGTCCCAAGGGATCAGATGCTGCAGTCTGGCTGGCCCAAGTGCCTCACCCCCAGGCAGCCCTTGACCTTGCTCTTCAAGTCTGTGGGCCTGGTGGGCTCCCATGGGGTGATCTGCTCCTTGCAACCCTGTAGATGCCAGGGTGAGACCATAGGGGACAGCTCCTACCTGGGCTACTGAGCCCATCCTTCTACCAGCCCTGCCCTGAAAGCAGTAAAGCTTCTGGCCTTGGCCACTTCTGCCCCATGGTGCTGGGAGGAAGCTGGCTTGCCTTGAGCCCCTGTCCTGGCTGTCTGTGCCCAAGGGGTCAAGCAACAAGATGCCCCAGACCCAGCCACTTGGGAGTCACTTAGAGCACACATAGCTATGCAGTCACCCGCTGCAAGTCCAGGGGTGGCAGTTCTATCACACACACACACACACACACACACACACGCATGCACACGCACAATAGCATCAGGCAGAGTCACCCACCACATATGTAGGTACAGTGATTTGTTGCACACGGCACTGGTACACTCATCATCACACATTCTCAAGCACATACACGCTGATTCTATCACACACATAAGTAGAGACACACCCCCATACTTGGTCTCACACAACCTTACACAGGCAAATACACGCCTGTTCAGTCACATACACGTACTCCCATTCTCATTGTCACACACAGACACACACCGAGTCAGACACACACAGACACACAGTCATGGTCACACACAACCACCCACAGGCTTCTGCCTGCACATATGTGGACATTCAGCCAGTCACACATGCAATCCCAAATCGTCACATTTGCCCACAGTCACGCACAGAAAGCCACACACACAATTACAGCCCTTCACCCTGAGTCACACGCACGAGCCATGTGTGCTCACATGCTCACACATGTTGCGGTGCATGGTCACGTTCACATCCGTTCATTCATGAGTGACGTTCAGTCACTGTCTGTGGGACCCCTGGACCCTCACAGCTCCTCCCCCATAGCCTGGTGTATGGGTGCGCTGTCGGACTGTCCTTGTGCAGCTTGGCAGAAGTAACCGGGTGGGCACGATCGGAGATCATTCACCAATGGCATGGGGTGGTTCCCTGGAACCCCTCATTTCAGCAGCTCCACCCTGGCTGGGAATCATCAATTTGGGAGGAGGAAGGATCTGGGGGCGTTTGTAGCAGGAGAGAGAGAAGCCAGACTCCAGCTACACCTACTTCTTCCCCGGCCTGCTATCAACCCCGCACAGAGGCCCCAGGGCTCTGATACAGACCCATCCCAAAGGGTGAGACCCAAGTGGCCCTTATCAATAACTAGCCCAGCTCTTTCATTTTGCATATGGGGAAACCGAGGCCTAGAGTTGCAGAGATAGAGAAGAGACTTGCCTAAGTTTTCCAGGACTTGGGAGCAGAGCTGGGACTGGAACCCCGGCTTCTGCCCCCATGAAGATCACACTGTCAGATTAATGGACACCCCTCCCCCATCATGGCTTCCCTCCCCCCTCCCACCAGCCTTCCACCCACGGGCTCATTCCAGCCTCCAAGAATGCCTGAGCTACCTGTCCCTAAGCAAAACTGAGGCAGGCATCAGGTCATGCTCCATCCCTACTCACAGCCGTCCAAAGGGCATCTCAGAGGTCTGAGAATAAAACCCCAGCTCCTTCCCATATCTTGAGGGCCTCCCACCTGCCCCTCCCACCTCATCTCCTGCCCCCCTTTCTGTCTCCACGTCCCATTCACCTCCTCCTCTTCCTCACTTTGTGCCCACCTCAGGGCGCTGGGGCTCCTCCTAGCCCTGCCTTCTATCATTTTTGTTATGTGCTTGTTTATTATCTGTCTCCACCTTGGACTCTAAGCTGCTGAGAACAACGATTGTGGCTGTGTTTTCAACACAGTGTCTGTCCCTTTCACAGAGTCAGTGCTAGATAAAATGCGTTGAATCAAACATATAAAGGCGGACTCAGAGCCAACGATGTAGAGGCACTGACAAAATATCTATAAGGAATCAATGAAATGCACGAGACTAGAACTTGCTCTCTTCCATGCACAAAATAAGAATAGAAGTCCGAATGGTATACGTTTGGAGGGACCAGAACCCTGTAGCATAGTTTTGGCTTTCTGAGCCTCGAAGCAGGCGCTGTTTCCTCTCTCTGTGCCCCAAGTGTCCCCCACCCCCGGCCACCTCTCCCTTATCCTCCAGGCCTTTCTTTTGTCCACCCTTCCATCTGTTCCCAGGGACCTGGAGAAAGAGCAAGCCGATAAGTGAAAGTGGTATTTTTATAGGCTGGTAAAGAACCACGCTTATCTAGAAAGCTCTGCCCCGACCCTCCAAGTGCACCTAACTGGTCATTTGCCCAGTGCCCTCTCCACCAGGGCTATAGACACCCTGGGAAAAGTGCAACAAGCCACCCTCCCAGGCCTCCTTGCTTCTGCCCTATTTCCCTCTGCCCTCCCCTTTCAGCGAGGGCGGGGCCCACAGGAAACCTTTGCCTGGAGGATTTGGGATCAGGAGGGAGGTGAGAAAGGATGGGGCCATGGTGAGGGAGAGGTCCGGACTTCCCCAAGTGGGTTCGCTGTGCCACTATTTAATGGTGCCAACTATATTAAATTCTATACTCCAGCAGCCTCTTAAATCCATTTATGGCCCAAGCTAGACCCTGAGCTGTAATAATAATAAAAATAAAAGAAAGAATTTATGCACCCAGGGTGTGGACCCGTCACCAGCAAAAAAGAAAGAGCTGTTTCTAGCTGATCTTGCTGGCCTGCTGCCCACCCCCTGGCCTCCTGTTTCCCCTGGGTGGAGGCTCCCAGGGGCAGGGAGGAGAACTAGGCTCTTGGTGGGAGGGGAGATTTCCGGGAGAGTCAGCTTAAAGGAGCATTTGCTGGAGTCTCTCCATTTCTCTCTTGGGCTCATGGAGAGAAGGACTTTCTTGTATTATATTTATGTTTCTTGTGTTATCTTTAGAGCAGATCTGGATTCAACCTGTGGTTAAGAATTGAGGAGAGAGCAAAGAACTGGGTAGAAAAGGCTGGGAGAGGAAGGAAGCTGGGCTTGGTGGTTCAGCTCCTAGGCATCACCATGGGTTCCAATCCAGTCACTTCCTCAACAAGCCTTTTCACCCTTCTCAGCCTCAGTGTCTCAATCTGTACAATGGGTCTCATTAGAAGACCAGCCTCAGATGGTGGTGTGAGCGGAAAAAAGAAATGATATATATGAAACTTCTGGCACAGGCTTAGAGTAGGGCTTAATATATGCATCATTCTGAAAATCGCTGATCCTCTCAAGGTGAGCAGAGGCAGGTTTCAGGAAGACTCGGGCTGTGGTGGGAGGGAGGGGGGTGGAAGAGAAGGGTGGGAACTGGATTGGCAGCCATATGTGTAACTGGTCCCCTGGAAAGCGTTAGTACCAATGTATAGTATCCAGAAGGAAGAGCTGGGCTTCCGCTGATCAAGGCTTCTGAGAAATGGGAGGCAAGGCAAGGGCAGAAGAAGGAGGCCTAGTCTGAAGGGCCCAGAGAGACCCCCAGCCTCGCCCTTGTTTGGCTGCTGCAGCCCGTCCCCCACATCTCTCCAAAGAACCTAAGGTATAACCACTGGCTCCCAGCCTGGTTCCCGTAGGAGCCAGCCCTTCTGGGACAGGAAGGATATAATTGTTGTTCCCCCAGCTCCCAGACCATCAAGAAATGCTTGACACCTTGTGTATTTCTACTCTCTTGTCCCTCTGCCTTCTCCATTGACAGCTGGGCTAGCTTGCTGAGGATGAGACACAAAGCTGAGTCAGCCCAGTGGTCCCAGCCAAGGCCCTAGATAAGTAAGAAAGCCCAACCAAGGTCAGTAAAGCCACACGACTGCAGCTGACCCACAGGTGACCACAAACACCTGAGCAAGCCCATCGAGCTAACCAATCGGCAGACCCATAGGTTCATAAGCAAAAATACATGTTACTGCTGTAGCCACTGGCTACATTGGCGGTTGCTTGTTATGCAGCATTTCTATGGCCATAGATAACTGATACAGAGCCTTGAGCTGAATCCAGCCCTGACTATCCCCACATTCCAGGTTTGGCCAAGGAAAAGACTTTTAAAGTTCCTGTTGCAAAAATCTCAGGCCCTGGCTTTAATTTCAAAGGTTGGTTATTGAAAGCATCAGAAATAGATTGGTGCTTCTGGCTTCAAACCGTGGAAACTCGAGCGGACAAGGAGTGAGGGCGAGTTCCTGGTCTACACTGAAGCAATTTCCTGTTAATCTAAAACACATAGACCTGAGTTTAATGAGACAGGATGAGTGAGCCTTCTGAGGAACGGTATGGCGGGTTTTGCCATAGCACAAGTTGTCATGCCACAGTGGGCAGCGCCCACTTCCTCCTCAGTTACAGCAACCTGATTTTCTCTGGGAAACTACCCCTTCCTCACTCTCATTACCCAATAGATGGCCAATTAGCATAGTCCATCTTCAGCCATGATGATTGGTTCAACAGTAGGCACGTGTTCAAATTCTATCCAATCAGAAGTTATTGTGGGACATTTGCCAGACACCTTGGGAAGAGAAAGCCTCTCTCTATTGGACGTAAGAGTTTTAAGGATAGAAAGCCTAGTGCTGCTGATCACCATTTTATTACACTGGGGAGCGGGCAAGTGCCTGACATTTCTAAGACTGTTTTCTCACCTGTAAGAAGAGGATAATAATTATGTCCCCTCATAGAACTGTTGCGAGGGTTTGAATGAGATAATACATGAAAAGTACCAAGCAAGTGATCCATAAAATTTTAGCTATTGTGATTCATTTGGTGCAGCCATCAGCCTAGATCTGTAATTGATATTTAACCTGTAACAAAAAATGAGCAGATATATAAAAAGCGTCTCTATGATGCTTTCCATGTGCACATGGATGCTGGTAAACATATTGTATGGCATACACTCCCAGATGCGCTAGTAAAAATTCAAGCTGGTCTTTTCAAGTAAAGAGAATCCTGATTCCAATCAGGCATGTCCTTTGGCTTACTCTAGCAGGGTGGAGGTTTGAAATGAGCCACCCTGAACTCCCCCTGGTCACCAGAGGCACAGATGTGGCCACTGCAGAAGTTCCTGCTTGCAATGAGGACCAGTTGAGTTGGGATTCAGTTTGTCTTCAGGACCATCCTCAGCGTCTCCCTTCCCTCCAGGGCTGTGTTTAATATCCTAGCCTCCTGTAACAAAAGACCTCAGACTGAGCAGCTCAAACAACAGAAATGTATTATCTCACGGTTTTGGAGGCTAGTCTGAGACCAAGGTGTCAGCAGGGTTGATTCTTTCTGAGGGCTCTCAGAAAGAATCTGCCTCTCTCCTAGCTTCTAGAAGTTTGCTGTTCCTTGCCTTGTAGATACTTCGCTCTGATCTCTGCCTACTTTTTCACATGGTGCTCTCCCTATGCATGTGTCTGTATCCAACTTTCCTCTTTTTATAAAGACACCAGTCGTATTGGATTAGGGCCACCCTAATGACTTCATTTTAACTTAATTACCAGTATAAAGATCTATCTCTAAATAAAGTCACATGCTAAAGTACTGGGAGTTAGGACTTCAATGCATGAATTTGGGGGGGACACAATTCACCCCATATCAAGGGGATTGTACCTTCTGTGCTCACCCACAGAGCATTTTCCAGGCCTGTGGGCTTGTGTCCAGCACCTGTTTAATTAAAATCCACAGCCATGGGCCAGAGGGATGTCATGAGGGCAATGCCTATGGGACAGGGATCCTGAAAAAAGGAGAAAAGCAGCAAGGAAGCTGGTCTGCCCCTCGCTATGTGACCCTGGTGAATTTTTTAGTTTCTCTGAGCTTCCACTTCCTCAGCTGTTCCGTGGGCTTGATGGGAGAGGAAATGTGTTATAAGAATTAAATGGAGTCACACAGGGGAAACAAAGATGGCTGGCATGTCACTGAGGAACCATGTGGTATGCTTTAGAGTCCATCAGTCTGGGGTCCAGTCCCGGCACAGATTGTGTGGCTCTGGTCAGTTCATAAGCTCTCTGAGCCTCAGTTTTCTCACGTTTACAATCAAGGTAATTTCAGGACTCACCTCATCATATTAGCAAGATAGTTAAAGGACACTAGTAAGTGTCAGACACAGTGCTTCCAACCTATTGAGTGTTCAAGAACTGTTAGTGATTCCCCCCCCCATTATCCCCTCAATATTTGCTTTAATCCCAATTTTGAAGACTAGATTAAGTATACGTCTTGGGAGCCAAGACTTGAGCAAGACAAGTCGCCCAGAATTTCTGTTGCAGAGCACCCGACTCGTCTCTGGGGAGAGGTGGGACCCATTTCCTGAGCAGATGAGTCCGTGTTTCATGCCATATTCTCAAGGAAGCGCCTGTAATGTGGTAGCAAATGAAGCTGAGATTGTAAAATGCCTTCAACTGCTCAAAGCCCACAAGCAAAGGTGTTGGTTCAAACACCTAAAGCTACCTAGGCCCTGTTTTATGACAATACAGCTGTAGGCTGTCCCAGTCCCGTTTTCAACCACCTACCCACCCCTGCCCCCATAGCTCATAAAGCAGCCATGCCTCCATTTATGTGAAGAGACAATGAGTGAATGTGTGTTGACCCATCATCTCCTATGAGGCCTCAGCCATTTACCTGGGACAACTTACATTTCAATGATGAAAGATATTTACACAGCCTGCTTGGATCACGGTAACAACATCCTCTTTTCCCAGGAATATTAGTCTCTGTTTATTTATATCAAAGCCTTATTTCCCTTTTCACACCCCTAAAAAGAAAGCAAACAGTAGGGGGATGCAATATACCAAGAGACCTCCAGGAGGTTATTAAGCACTAATGGGGGGCGGTCTTACTTAGAGCTGACTTATAGTTCCTCTCCTGCCAGATTATGAAGGCAGTTCAAAGGGTGGCCCGAACGTCAAGGTGGCTTGCTTAAGGGTTGGGAAATCTTAAATAGGGCCTTTCATCTCTGTGGCCACATTCTGGGCTGAAAGTCATTACCATCTGCTTGGAGCTGGGTGGTCAGAGGGTCGAGGTGGTGGTCACTCAAGGCAGCTACAGCCCAATTTCCACATCTCAGTAGCCCTGGACAGTTGCCTGGAAGGGTGCACTTGCGTGGCCATGTGTGGATTCAGTGACCGTTTCTTTAGATGGCAGTATCACAATACTTCCTGGCCCATGCATTATCAAACATCTTCTTTCATTGACGTGGAGGAAAAGGGGTCGTGACGTTTTTAGCAGCAAGGGCTTGTTGGGGGGGGTGTTGGGGAGTGAGACAGGGATTCTCTGATGCCAAAGCCTATTTTCAGTGGAGCTCAGTAGCTGGACCCCCTGGGAAGGGCATTCGGGTGTCAAGGTTCAGAGCCTAGACAGGCGGACTTGGGTGGCCATGGGTAAGTTACCAAACTTTTCTGAGCCTCAGTTTCCTCTTCTGCAAAATGGACATATTAGAACCCCCCTTCTGGGATTGCTGAGAGGATTAAAGGATTAAGTAAGATATTCATGTATAACACTTAACACACCACTGACAGAGGGCCACCAGATGTAGGGAAATTACCATTCTTCCTCTCTGTGGTCCATGTGTAAAGCTGAGAAAACTTGCTTCTCTTAACCCACAACAAAGGGTTCAGGCTTTTTAATGGGAAGAAAAGTCAATCCTGAATAGGTTGTTCCTCAGCCTCAATGACTTTATCTGAAAAGATGAAACTGTGAACACCCACCTTGTAGGGTTATTGTGAGGATGACAGATAAGGCTTGTGGGGTGCCTGGCACAGGGGAGAAACACAATAGCTGGAGATCAAGTATAATTAGAATCATAAGTGGTGAATCAGATCAAGAGCCCATGGGACTGAATTTACTGAGCCTTAGTTCACTGCTGTCCCCTTAACACACCCTTCAACTCCAATATCGGCATTTACTTATTGCTTCAGTTGTTCGAAGGCTGAGAGCATCTTTTCCACTCGTTTCTCTGGAACAACTGAAAGAGATTTAACAGATGTAGATCTGAGCTATCCCTGGAATTCATTTCATGCTCTACCCCCATCTGATTCCAAAATCAACCTCTACCAAGCAAGGGCTTGTAATTTACATAAATATTGACTGTGTGTCTACTATCTACACTACGCTTGGTGATGAAGTTAGCTGCCAAAATCAATAAACATCTCTGTCCTCAAGAAGCTCATATTCTAATGTCACACTACCCAACCAACAAACAAATAAGGGGCTGGCACAACCCAACATGAGCTGCCTCAGCCCTAGCTTTCTCTCAAAGGCTATTCTAGAAAGGACCACGCAGGTCTTCATTTGCAAAAGAAAGGGTGAACTCTACCCACTTGGAGAGGTGCATTGAGATACACGGACACCTCCAAATACATAGCTGGAGATACTGAAAATGATTTGAGCACCGATGCCGTGTTGGTCATTTTGCTAAATGTGCGACTGACTTTAACACAAATTTAATCCTCACAACTGCCTAGAAAATAGGTACTGTGGTTGTCTCTTGTTTATGGATGAGAATACTTGAGGCTCAGATAATAAAAGTGATGTGAATTAACAAAGAATCACCTTAGAACTCCCCCGTAATTGGTGTGAGTGTAGCTTGTGAGTAAAACCTCAATTATTGGAATGGATTAGAGGATATGAAGTAAATTCAGACACGTTGGAATATGGAGCGATGGTAACAGTTTGAGTGTAAATGGTTAAATAAAGGGAAGCAAAGACTTTTATGTTTTTACAAGAAGGCTGCCTTCCTGAACACATCTTAAGAGGGACCCAAATCTGTAAGCAGATTTATGGAGGCACATCTAGCTGAAGATGACCTAAAATGGCCTGTGGGCTTAAGGTAGCCCTGAAAAAGTCACATGGTCTTTGAAAACCCAGCACCCATTAAAAACTTGGCCAACGAGCATCATGAAACCATGAGCCAGTAACACAGGAAACTTGGATGGGCTTCCTTCAAAGCCCACTTCCATGAGTTCACAGAAACCAAAGGCTTGGAGCAATGTTATATTAGGTGTCTAATGAAAAAGCTATCACCTTCCAGAGGACTAAACATGATGCTTGCAAAAAAGCATGTGGAAACATCAAACTCCAACAGAGGGACATTTTCCAAAACAACAGGTCTGTACACTTCCAAAATGTCACGGTCAAAAAAAAGACAAAGAAAGGCTGAGAAATTCTTCCAGATTAAAGGAGAGCAACATGTGGGCTCCATGTAATGTATGACCCTGGATTGGATTCTGAATGGGGGAGGGGCAGAGAGGTGGGACAACTGCGAAGGCCATTACCGGGGCAAGTGATGGCATTGAAATGTGGATGTGGTCATAGTATTGACTCAATATTGTGTTTTCTGATTTGGTCATAGTGCCATGACTATGTAAGAGAACATCCTAGCTTTTAATAAATACTTGCTGGTGTGTTTAGAGTAAAAAAGAACCGTGTCTCTAACTTACTCAGATGGCTCATTAAAAATCGTATGTGTGTACATATATGTATATAAATGTGTGTCATATGTATGTATATATAATACGTATGTGTGTATGTATATATACTACGCATGCGTACACACACACACACACACACACACACACACACACACACAGAAAGTGTACTTTGAGTGTTCTATAAGCCTGACTGGCTATAAGCCCAGAGCATCTAGTGACTACTATCTGGAAACATCTTATCGGATGATGAATCCAGCAGAGAGGAACCAGAGCCAAAAGATGAAGAGGCATTGTTGAGGTCCTTGATCCAAAATATGCCTGAAGCCAACATACCCTCAGACTTCCCAAATTAATGAGCCAATAAAATCATCCCCTTTTAAATCAATTGTCTTTGCTCGAGCCACTTTGAGCTGTGTTTCCATCAGTTGAGTGAAGTGCGTTGAGAAGGGCATGGGCCCTGAGGATAACCACAGTATTCTAGTATAGGACCCCTCTGGAGCAGGCACTGTGCTAGATGACAGGGGTACAAAGATGAGTAAGACCCAGTCCCTACTCGTCATGGTGTCACCATGGTCCAATAGGGAGAGACAGATAACGAACGATTACAATATAATCCATCCGATTGTTTTTCAACCTCTTCTTGCTTAAAATAGCCTCTTCTCTTTTTTTCCACCTATCCAAATTCTCATTTCCTTCTGGCCTGGAAGGGGCCAGCCCAAATTCACCCTCCTTCGTGAGCCTTCACTGACCACTGCTTCCACTGGGATCAACTATCAAACATCCGCTTGTGTGAGGAACAGTATATGACACTGCATACCCTACCTTGCCAACTGCGTTCACAGCTTGTGGGAAATGAAATGTGTAGAGACTGGTATGTACTAATAATTAAGGAATGTCTTTTGGAATTCATTAGCTCATATAAATAGCCTCGTTGGTGATTGGAAGAGCATGGGGTCGTGAGGTGTGTGTGTGGGTATGTGTGTGTGTGTGTGTGTGTGTGTGTGGGGTGAATGACATTTGCAGAGAGAGAGTAGCTGAAAACAGATTATTCTGAGAGGAACATGGTTTTCTCAGGCCTGAGAGACCCTCAGAAACATCTGACTACATTCACTGCATCTTGAACCGCGAGTCTGGGCCAGGAGCTCCTCACAACCCTTGGGCCTGATTAATAATGACCGCCTTTCACAGAATTCTAGAGTCTTTACCTCAAAATCACGCTGGGTTAGAGTCACGGGGGATTAGTCACCCTTCTCATGTGATAACCACATTCCTGGATGACAACATTTCTGTGATTTTGCCAAGAAGTCAACAAGAAGGCCCTGCTTCAATCCAGTTTCCACTATTATTTTTTTTTGTGGTTTGTGTCATCATCTTGGATCTAAATAAAGCCTGAGTCCTATATCTGCATATGGCAAGTCACTGGGACTATAAACTAGGCCCTCCCATGAATACATACTCAATGTGCTTTATATTAATTTGTTAGGGCTGCCATAACAAAGTACTGCCGGCTGGGTGACTTAAACAACAAAAGTGTATTTTCTCATGATTCTGGTGGTTGGAAGTCCAAGATCAAGGTGTTGGCGGGGCTATTTCTCCTGAGTCCCCTCTGCTCGGCTTGTAGATGGTCGCCTTCCCCCTTTGTCTTCACATGGTTTTTCCTCTTTGTTTTTTTCTGTTCTAATCTCCCCTTCTACGAGGACACCAGTCATGATGAGTTAGGGTCCACCTGGATGACCTCATTTTACCTTAATTACCTCTTTAAAAGACTTGCGTCCCAATACAGTCACATTTTGAGGTACCAGGGGTTAGAGATTCAACACATGGCTCTTTGGAGGACACAATTCAGCACGTCGCATGTTTTTACTTACTTATCGAAGAACTCACTATGGGCCTCATTGTGCAAACACTTTATGTGCCTGATTTATTTAATTCTCACAATAACCCCCCATAAAGATGGCACCCTCACTCCCATTTCCCTGGTGGGGAAACTGAGGCTCACAGCAGGGAACTTGAACAAAGTTGCACAACTCTTAAATGTTAGAGCTGAGACTTAAATCAGTTCTGACTGACACCAACCCTTATATTCTTAACCATCACCCTAAAATGTCCCATACTCGGGCCATTCTTAAGATGATTTTAGGTGCAACTGGATGAATGTTGGGGGACGGGGAAAAGTGAATATGTATATATTCATGTTAATGTATAGCCTGTTTTTAAAAGACTAACCCACCAAGTACATGTCAGGACGAGCCCAAAGTCAGCATTCAGGTTTAGAATGGTGGATAAAAAGGGAACTAGAATAGATAATGCTCGAATGTGGTAGAAATGATGAGGTGAGTCGAACAACGACTGGGGAGCGATGATTTCTGCAATCTACGAATTCATGCAAACACATCACAAAGTCACCACAGCCCACTTCTTGTCAGTGTGACACCCATACACATCTCCCAAAACTGTGTTTTATCTCCAGCTAACGACACTAACAAACTCTTCTTTCTTTCTAGTATGATACAGCTACCCCGCATACTGGAGCACGGCTGGTTAGGCTAACTGTTTTCCCCCCAAGAGGTTACAAACTCTCTTTTGGTCTTTGAGTTATGTTCACTCTCCATTCTTCTCCTAGCCAATTTATACAAACAGAAAACATCTCTTTCATCATTTGCTTTCAAGCAATCTCTCTCTCTCTCTCTCTCTCTCTCTCTCTCTCTCTCTCTCTCTCTCTCTCTTTCAACCCCACCCCCTCTATCTTTCCAGCCCCATTATTATTTTCACATCATCAGCCTTTGGAAAACTAAGCCAACCAGTCTACCACCAGGACTTGGCTGAAGGAGCAGGTTGGGACCACTGGTGAAGTTCACTTCTGATTTCCTCCCTTCCCCCAAGGATACGGTGCATTGTTTTCCTGTACCCGGCAGCAGCCAGCATCTTTCATCAGTTCTTCACCATGGATTCTGTGGCTTTATTAGCAAATAAAAATGGCCCAACTCCAGCTGACATCAATGGGGTCTCAGCTACGAGCAGGTCCAAAGCTTTTCCTGTGGCCCCAAGCCTCAGACAAACCAGTTTGAAGAGAAGCCAGTTGGCTTTACTCAAGCTACCAGTGAGCTATTTTTGACATAAAAAGAAGCTGAATTTAGCTGATAACTGATTGAAGAAATTTTAAACACAACTGCGTAGTTGGGGGTTTTAACGTCTTGGCAGCAGCGGTGGCTGAGAAACAAAGGAACGATACTGAATTTGGTCAGGCACCATGTTTTGAAAACAACTAATTGAATTACATCAAGTAACCGATTGTTTGCAAAACAACTGTTTGAGTGAGTTGCATCTGTGTATTTTCTTCTCCCTCCCATTTTTCTACATTTAAATCGGTTTGTGTAGGAAAACAAAGCCTACATATTTTTATGAACCAGAAGTTGGCACAGCAATGAGAAAAATTCTGTAATGCACTAATATCATGGGTTCCCTTTATCCCCCAATTTCAAAAGTTCAGATAACGTTTTCTAAAATGTTTGGGATGTGGGTGCAACAGACACGTGGTTTCTGAACATCCATCCAACTCTTAGGCACAGAAAATAAGACCTTCGTCCCTGATTCAGATCTTTTCTTTTCAATCATTTAAAAAGGATTCACCCAATTCATACTCCCACCCCCTGCCCCACCTGCCCATTTATATTTCTTCATAGCAAGAAAGTATAATTGTTTTTCCTTGAGATCTGGATAACTACGCACCCATAAAGTTTGAGTGATGCGCCTAGAATTGCATAGAAGTCAGTCATAAACTGGCCCAGAATGGCCTAGTTCTATTTGAAGTCCCTGCTTCATTTTGCTCACCCGGGGTTGTTTGATGTGGTTTGATATAAAAATTTAACAGAAGTCCCTGTTGCTTATTTTCAAGCCTATAAAATAATAACAACTAAGAGGCATTGTTAGTTGAGTCCTAAATATCGTTTTTCAACTTTGGAATGTGTCTCATTGATAAGAGACTGGCCAGCCTGGCCGGATTACAATGCCACAGTAATATTCTTATTATGAACTATAACAGCTACTAGTTATTGAGTGTTTACCACATAGAGCTCCTTTAATCTCCACCTCAACCTTTACAAGCCAGCCCTTATGTCTCCATTTTACAAAGGAAGAAACCGAGGGTCAGCAAGGTGAAGGCTGCCCAAGATCCCACGTGCAAACGTGACATTGAAAATGCCTGGTAAAACCAGAGCTATGTACACTCACAGCCCCAACGTTCTTCTGGGCATCTATTCAGTAGAAACCCTTGTACAGAGAATAATAACAGGCACATATGAAGAAACAGGTATGAAGATGTTCATTGTATCATTGTTTATAGTGGTGAGGAAAAAAAAAGGAAACGATCTAAATATCCATCAACACAGAAAGTAGCCTTGGGCTGGTTACTTAACTCTATATGCCTCAGTGTTTTCATCCAGATCATGAGGACAGCAATAGCAACTTTCTCATGGGTTTGAGAATTAAGTGAATTCGTTATACAAACTGCTTAGGACAGTGCTTGTGGCACATGGAAAATGCTACACATATGTGTTAGCTATCATTATTATTATATAACTATGTGGCCATTAAAATGAACACAATATATTTACATAATATTTGCAATTACATATTATATCTACTTACCAAGACAAATTAAACTCAGAAATATAACGTTGAGTGAGAAAAGCAAATTGTAGAACTGTACACACAGTATAAGGTTCATGCAAATTAAGAAATACAAACGAAATTCTTGTATCACTTATGAAGAAGTGCATACTTTATAAAAGTCTAAAGATGCAGATAGCTAACAAAATTATGATAACGATTACCTGCAAGGATAGGAAGAGATGGGGGATGGGGTCAGAAAAAGGAAAAGCACTTCAACTTTATAATATTTTACTTTGTTATTAAACAAGAAAAGTTTGAAATGAATATGACCACATGTTAACAAGTGTGGTTTTTTTCTGGGTGTAAAGACACAGGTACTAGAGATAGTAATCTATGTACTTTCCTGTTTTTAAAGAATTTTTTTCCCAGTGCAAAGAAAAAGCCCACAGAATTTTTGTTTATGTGGTCTGAGAAGCCCACCATTAGCACATGTGTGATCTCGTTATCCTTCTATTTTTTTGGCTTTTTCCTGGCAGAAAGGAGGAATAGATTTTACTTACTAATGCACAAAAAAGAAAAGCATTATTTACCGTCCAACTGTACGATGGTCTTTGCAAAGAACTACGAAGTCATTGCCCAAAAACATCTCCAGGGAAGAACGCAGGGTTTGAGGCTGTCTCCATAAGGTCCAGAAACCTTCAGCCACACACTTTAAACCGCAGACCCCGGCCAGAGAGGGCCCTCCATCACCAACCTACAAGCTCGCTCCAAAGAATGCAGGGGAAACACCTTCTACCAAAGGTAGAATAGTTCCTGCCAAGAGAGGAGCCAATTTAAGCAAACAATGCTTGAGCACACTTATACTAGAGAATGAATTTTTACCCCAGAAGAATGCATTTCAAAAGTCAATAGATAGTTTATAATTCGTGTAGCAGCCTTAAATTTGTAAACACCACCCTTCCTTTTAATATGACCACAGACATTTTCAAGTTTGCGTAAATTTCCTTCCTTATTGAGGTCTATCCAAATTCAAAGTAGCCAGCTTCTGGGTTCAGACATTTGCTTCAATGGTTGATATCACACACACACACACACACACACACACACACACACACACACACACACACCAGAAATACCAATCCCACTTTGTACAACCATCCTCTCATTTTGGAAAAAAACAGGCTTCGAGATTTTTAGCATCTTTCCCCTTTTTCGAATGTTGCAAGATTTTAAGATACTTCCACTGCTGGCAAAACCTAATTCCTCAGTTATTTTTCTAGCAATGGTCTAAGACACAATGAATGTATCAGGAAGGAACCCAGTGAAGGAGAACGGGGCAGCAAGACAGAGTGAATAGATCACAATGATTTATTATTCATTCTAATATTAATAGCTACTATTCATACATCCTTTCTCTAGGCCAGGCACAATCCTAGATGCTTTGCATGTTTCATCACATTTAATCCTTATAGGAAAACTTTGAAGCAGGTACTAATATCAACCCCATTTTACAGATGAGAAAACCAAGGCAGAGAACTTGAAGAACTTGCCTGAGATCACAGAGCTAAGAAGTGATGGCCCAGTTGATGGATCCAGGCACCTGAACTCTCGCACACAAGGCCACGTGTTGAGTCTAAAAGGTTACCATTCAAATAAGAAGAAATTGGGCCGGCTGAGTGGCGCGGCGGTTAAGAGCTGGCTTTGGAAGCCAGCGGCCCCGGTTCAGGTCCCACATACGAGGGCCAGTGACACTGCCCTCAAAAAAAAAAAAAGTCAGTGTTATATTCAAGCTGGCTTTCCAAAAAAAAAAAATAAGAAGAAATTAATCATGCATAGATTATATCCAGAAATATGCAAGAAAAGGAACAGTTTTGGAATTGCCTGGGAAGAGGGAAACTGGAGGTCTGCCGAAAGGGGCCGAGATGACGTATTTTCACTGCATAATTTTACACTCAAGTTTGAAGTTATTTTTCATACCATACAAGTATATATGAAACCAACACACGTTTTAGCATCCTGAACATGTTGTGCCCCGGACATCTTAGATGCTCAAGGGCTATGCTGTCTTGGTCATGCGTTAGTCCCATCTGCCAAAAACTAGGATTCCTGGTCTTTTCTCAGGTGCTACTCCAGTGGAAAAGGAATGCATTTGGAGTTTGAAGCCATCACATGCAGAAGCCCAAGATAAGAGGAAATTTGGTAACCTCCAGCTCCTACCTTTTAGGGCTCTGCAAAGGAATCTGAGAGCCACATCCGATCTTCACCAGGACGTTTTCTGAAGCCATATCCTCACACCCCATTACCTTTCAGGGCTTAGAGCTGGCTCCGGGAATGAGGACTCCCTAGGATTTATGGAAACCACTGTAGGAGCTGGAGCAAAGGACAGACTTGGGACCAAATCCTCTGCAAGCACCGAGTCCATGGGTGGGTTTCCTATGAGCAGCGGAGACATGCCTGACTCAATTCTGTCTCTGGGTTCAAGTTCCCCTCTCAGTGCCTTCTGCCACCATGTCTTCCTGGCAAAACCATCTTTGCGTTTATATTAGAACCACCCCACCTACTTTGGGCTGGACTTAGCTGTTCTCTCTCAAGCATTTTATTGTCACATATTCAATTGTGAGTGCTACGAGATGGGGTGGAAATTAAGGATGGGAGAGGGGCTGGAGGAGTTGGGAAAAGGGGAAAAAATGTGGAAGGGGAGGAGGATGCTGAGAGAGAGGTTAGTGAGATTGTAGTTATTCCTTTTAGGGTAGCAGACTATCTGGGTTTGAAAACATCTTCCTGTGTGACCTCAGGCAGCAGATTTGCCTCTAAGAGCCTCAGTTTACACTCCTGTAAAATGAGGCTATGGATGCCTCTTGGCAGAACTGATGCAAGGATGAAATGAGATGTTTTTAAAATGGTTGGCCGCCCCCCCTGCACACATGGTGAGGGTTCATCAGATGGTAAGAATTCTTCTGGAAGGCAGAAGAAGAGAGACGGAGGAGTCTGGGGGCTGTTGAAAAAGGATCGCGAGGAACACAACTGTTTTCTATTGGGTTTTTTTTTTTTTCAATTCAAGTAAGAATTTCCTTTGGCATAGATGTAGCATGCAAAAGGCAAAACAGCAGAAAAAGGACAAAAGAGTACACAGTGAAAAGTGAAACTTTCTCCCTCAACGATTCGGTCAGCTTCCTAGAAGTAGCTATGGCGACAAGGTGACAGTGTCTTCTCTGTATACCCTTCTATAAAGCCTGTACATTCGCACATGTTTCCTCTCACAAATGGTAGCGTGTTGTACAAACTGTTTCTGCCCTGGCTTTTAATTTTGTAGTTATTATATCTATCCCACAGATCTTTTCTTATCCATACATACAGAGAAGCTTCAATCTTTTCCAAGGCTGCATAATATTTCACTGCTCTTTTTACCATGATTACTTTCACCCTACCCCCATTAATATTCGTCAAGTCCTTTTCCAACTTTTGCTGTTACAGTGGTGCTGCCTTGAATATCTGCATACAGATCTCCTTTTTGCATATATATATATATATATATATATTTACATCTGTAGGATCCACATCTCAGATGGAAATCGCTGAGTTAAAGGGCACGCTCTTATATTTTTTGTGGATGTAACAAATTATGGCACCCCCTCCTCCGACATTGGTTATAACCATTTACCCTCCCCTGACTCATGTTCCAGAGGGCCTGTCTCCCACCCCCTCCTCAGCACTGTCTGCTAATTAAATATTTTCATTTTTACCAATCCTTTGATTGATTCTTAAGCTTCAAGAGAGCTGAGCAATCAGTGGCTTAAAAAGCAAGGCTCATCAGCCAGCTGCTGGGGTCATTCCAGAAAAGCCAGACATAAAGGGTTGAGGTCAGGAAAATGAAGTGTGATGCTGCTACCAGTATTTCTTTCCTGAAGTCACCTCCTTGATCCCCACACAAGAGCCCCTGTTTCTCCCTGTCTCTAGAAGCACAAGTCCCCAACATAGGTTCCCAGGGGAGCCTCTCCTTGCATGAGGCTATGTTGCATGAGGCTGGTGTTGCCACTGGCTCAGAGATGTCAACATTTTCTTCCTGTCTGGTCTGAACTGCAGGCTGAGTTTCAGGCCTGGGAGGAAATGACCTCTTATTAATAAAGGAAGCTTAGGAAAGGTAGATGGGGTGGAGGCTACTTACAAGGGGCCTCAAGTCAGATGTTAATATTCTCATCACCTAGGAAAAGGGGCAAGGGTGTAGAATTCCTGCACTCTTTGTCAAAGCAAAGAAGTGTAATGGTTAGAAGATGGATGTTGGTGGCTCTGAACAGCGTGTTATGGAACATAAAGCTTTTCATTCAGGTATATTTATGTGATTTTTATTTATCTAATAAATACAACAATGGATGAACAGCTGTTGAGAAAGGGGAGACCTGGGCTCAGAAAGGGGAGAAAGAAAGAAAGAAAGAAAGAAAGAAAGAAAGAAAGAAAGAAAGAAAGAAAGAAAGAAAGAAAGAAAGAAAGAAAGAAAGAAAGAAATCTGTCATCCAGGAAGGAAGCTAGGTGGTCCCAGCAGGATTTTAACCTTGGGTGGTTGTTTGCCTTCCTGAAATTTGTGCTAACTTTTGGCAAGGTTGTCTCCTGGGCTCTCAAGACAGACAAAGATGAGGATAAAATGGGCAGCAGACATGCACAGAGCCCGATACGTACATGTGGCTGATAACACATAGGACGGACTGCTGATAACTGGGTATTTCCCCCAGATAGTTCTTCCACAGGAACAGTCCTGCTGACCCTGGAACCTTTGAATTCTTATTAATCTTCCAGGCCCCTCTCCTCCCCAATACGCCTAGTCCTGGGGAGGCTGATGCTAACTGAATGCAGGAACTCTGGGTGCTGGTATTAAACGTGTTTCCCTTTCTTATTTTCTCCAGGCCAGTGTAACCTGCCTTTAGTTGGAATTTTCCATAATCAAGGCAGTTTCAGTTCAACGCTGCACATGTTAAACCGAGAAGGGGAGAACTAAAGCAGGGGGAAGGGACGGCGGGAAGCAACTACAAGAATAGGGTGTGTGGGGAGGAGGGAGGGGGAAACGGCAAAATGCTGTAAATAAGGGACAATCCACCTGTAAGAAGAGATGGGGGTTGGAATCCTGCAAATGTGAGGAGAAAAAGAAGGGAAAGCAAGAAAGAAAAATTGAGACTATAATCGGAAAGAGGGGATCCAGGAGGGAAGGGGGAAAGAAGAAAGAGAAAAAGAAAGGAGAGAAGGATGGTGGGAGGGAGGAGGGGAAAAGAAGGAAAGAAAATGGTGAAAAAGGAGGGAGGAAGTTAACACTTGGAGGAGAACAGAAGGCCGAGGAGCCCCCAGGAAGCTAAGGATGGGAAATGGGTAAGGCAGCTTCCGACTGGCAGTGTTTCGGAAATTCTGTCCACAGCCCTCCTGCGTCCCACGTTCGCGGCAGCACATACATCTAACCTCTTAAACAAGCTTTCGCTCATGGCTAGGCATATAAAGGCATTTTCGATTAAACCTAATTAGCCGAGCTAAAAGGCCTCCCTGGCGGGGGCTGGAAGGAGGAAGCAAGGCCCCATCTCCCGTGACCCAGCTACAGGACATCGGGGGGCCTCGCGCGCCGGAGGCCAGGACCTCGGCCTGGTCCCTTTCTCTGCGGCTAGTGAGGCCACCCGCTTTGGGACAGAGTCTTCCCAGCGCCCCGTTGCCCAGGCGCAGGGATGGAGCCCGCGAACAGCTTGGGCGCCTCCAAACGTGCTGCTACGGCCCGAGTCACTTTGCAACCCTTTTCTCAAGCCGCCGCTCCTAGGCCTCTTTACAACACAAACCTATAATTTACACATTTTGATTCCGCCTGTAATTTCGCCCTCCGAGCTCCGATGCCATAAAACTCGTGGGGCCTGGCAAAGGGACCCCCACCCCACCCCCAAGGCCCCAGCTCTCCCAGAAGTTCCCTGTGCTGCTTCAAATAATCGCGTGGAAGGCGGCCAAGAATAACTAGAAAATAAACACAGCTCCCCGGCCCTCAGAGCGCAGGCCTGGGTCCCTGCCGGCCCCACCTGGCTCTCGGGCCCGGGGGAGGCTCCGAGGCCGCACGAGAGCTCCACGCTTGTATTGCTGCAGGTAACCCTGGAACTGCTCCTGGACCTCTATTTAAAACTGGTGACTCCCGCACTGGCTGGCCTTTGTCCCCGCTCTTTTCTAGCGGGAACATCGTCTGGCTTCCGAACTCTGTCCGAAAAAAGAACAACAAAGAACAAATGCGGACTCGGACAAGTTTTCTCTTCTAAGCTCCGGGACTTTCTGAAAAGATAAGAGATCGCGCCCTCAGGCTCCCCTTAACCCTCGAGGACTTCTCCTGTGGGTGTGCGCCAAGGGCTGTGCAGAAGTGCCAGGGCCGCGGGGGTGCCCAAATGTGCGTGTATATGATGAAGTGTATACGCGCTGATGCGCGTGCAAAGAATTGTGCGGGCGCAAAGATGAGTCTGTCTGCAGATAATTATGCGTAGATTTCCGTGGTTCAGAAAATGCAAACAACACGTGCAAACGATTATCGATGTGCAAATAATTCCGTGCCCACGTGCAGGACAATTTGGGGTGCGCGAGTACGTGCATATATAATTCTTGGGGCAAACTGTCCCGTGTGCAAGCGTTTTGGTGTTCACACCTACGTTTCTACCGCTGCAAACAATTGTGCTGATGTGTGATGTCTTTACAGAGCCGAAGAAAAAGGGCTCCCCCAAATCGTGTCTCTATGGTTCGTCAGGGTGCACATCTGCGGAACTGGCTAGGTCCCGAGAAGCAGCATGTAAAAGAAAAAAATGGTCTTGCTTCCCTCCATGCCATTTCCATGCCATTGCTCCCGGAGCCCAAGGGAAAGCTTAGAGGGTGGAAGAGCAGAGAGGCATTTCGGGGTCCTCTCTGTGCGGCACCTAAACTTCCTGCTCGGAGAGGTCCTGCGCGTTCAGGGCAGTCGTTTGCGTTTGCACAGCACTGTGCCGCGTGCAGTCACGGATTCCCTCCCACGTGCTGTCTCCTGGCTGCCGCCACAGAGCCCCGGGACCCTGCCAAGGTCCCCCGGTGCCCCGGAGCCTTCTAAAACCTTCATGAGCCGTGTGCAACCGACCCAGACCAGGGTCACCGGGAGAAAGAAAGTTCTTGCGTTTTACCAAGTGCTCGCGGGCGCTACAACACCCCAACCGACACCCACGAGGGAAAAGGTGGGACAGTCAGCCCATGTGTCCCCCACGGGCACTGTAATGGCGAAACATGCCCTAGCTAAAGCAGTCCCTCCCAGTACGCACACGTGTGCCCAGAATTATAATACAATATAACACATCGTAATATCGGGTATTATGCCGCGTTTACCTTCCATTAGGATGTGTATATTGTGTTAGGCTGTACTTATGTGTTTGTTACGACGTGCTGTGATATTGTATCTCTCCAGTCTCACTACCATGCGCCACGCACCTACTCGCTTACTTGACCCGCCCAGTGACCCTGGAGGCAGGACCCAATTCTCCCTCCGCCTGCAGGAGGCACAGAGGTGATCCAGCCCTGCCCCACGTTATCCAGCTAGAAAAGGGCAGGGATTGGATTGGAACCCACGGCTTGGGGACTGGCAGTAACGGTGAGCAGCAGACATCCACCCAGGCAGCTCCGGTGGAAGCGATCCTACGCCACACACCGCTGTTGCTGGAATAGCCCAACAATATATATTTATTTTATTACTGCTCACACCATCTGGCTGAGATGGGCGGCTGCCAGCCTGCACTCTGCCACCCTCTGGCTGAGAACTCGGCACGGACAGGCCCTTCAGCTCTACCAGAGAGGCTCAGACCCCATCTCGGTCCAGCCATCCCCTCCCCCTGTCCCCTGCATTGAACAATCTTGAGCGGGACATACTGTTATCCTCCTGGTTCACAGATGAGAATGAGGTTCAGAGAGGTCAACTCTCTTGCCCAATGTCACTCAGCAAGTGATGAGAGGTACAGTTCAGACACTCCGACTTCAGAACCCTTGCTTATAACAACTACATTCCCAGCCCCACCTGAGGTGTCCAGTGTAATTGGACTCCCATGGTAAGTGGGGGACCGCCAGCGGGCAACAGGTCCTTGCGACAGTGTTCTTAACATTTGGAAGTTAGGAACATCCTGTGGGTGCAATAAAAACAAGGAGGAGATCCATGGCCCCTGGATTAAAGTCTCCGGAGCCACAATTGTGACCCAGGGCCTGGTCTGTGACTGGGTTGGAGCCCCCCGGGTTTCCTGGGGGAACAGGAGTACAGAGGATAGTCCTTCACGTATCCTAGCTTTCCCTCCTCTTGTGTGCGGCTGGAAAGGGAACGCGGAGGGCATACACGGAGACACAACCACAGGACACAGTTCGATCCCCTGCCTCCAGTTGTGAAAGTCAAGGGGATACTGTCTTTTCTAGACACTCAAAAATGTCCCCCGCCACTGGAGAAAGGACAAGAGCCTACCCCAATACCCGAGGAGCCCCGGGGAAGGGACTTCTCCGTCTCCGTTTTCAGACTTCCTTGCTTCCAAGCCAACGTGGACACTGGCAAGAGGGCAAGGGAAAACCACGCGAGACCCAGCGTGCCTGAATTATTGCACCCCTGCCCCCAGCCGGCCCCGGGGTTTTCCTTTCCAAATACCCAAATCCTTGAGTAAACCTCGCATTCTGCTAGTGTAGAACCGGCCTCTATCCTAGGGCTCTGTCGGAGGTATCTGCGGGGGAAACCCTCGCCCCTGCAGGGGCTCTCCAGGAAACGGAAGGGTCAGAAATTGGCGCCTCCGGCAAACCGATATCCGCTCCCGGTGAGATCTGACGGACGTTTCCGAAGCTGCAAAAGTCGACAAAATCATCCCAAACCCTGGCTGGACTCGCCCGCTGCCCAGTTCCTCCCGCGGGTTTGAGGGGCAAGTGGCTGCCAAGTGCAGGAAGAGAGATGTTTAAAACAAACAAATACGGGGTTTTTTGTTTTGTTTTGCTTTGCCTTTCAAGATAAAACATGTGTATCTACACCTTCCTTGAAAGAATAGAGATGAAAATGAATTAGAAAGTTTCCCGGAAATTTTGGCCTTAACTTCCCGCTCTCCCATATACATTTAATTATCTGGACATTTAGGGAATGTTTAGAGATTTAGTGTCTGTGTGACTCGAAGAAACCCTTTAATTTTCTGTTTCTGTGTGTACGTTGGGGAGTTCTGTCTGTGTGTGTAGGGGGGGTTCCATCATTTGTGAAACCTGGTGCCGATTTTGAGGCTCTTCCCCAGGCAGTGAAAGCACCTTGAAACCCACAAAGTCTGAGAAGAGGCCAAGGTGACACTCACCTCCTTCATCATCACACCCATCGCCTCCCTCCCTCCATCCCAGCCCTGGGGGCATCGGGAAATTTAGCAAAGGAAAAAATTCCGGAAGTTTCTGGAAAATTCAGGAGACGGTGTATCCTTTGGGGTCCTAGCTGGAGGAATATGTCACTCTTTGCTAATACAACCTGGACAATTGTCCCGGTCAGAGCAGATTTTGACCGCCTGGCAAACCCAAGAAATTCTGGATAAGTCAGTATAATAACATCTGGGTAATTGGAAATTTCGCCTGGATAATTCAAGAGACATATGATGGAGGAATTTGTAACGAGGCAGCGATTTCGAGCCAAGATAAAAAGTTTAGTTGGGTTTTTCGTTTTGTTTTAATTCAAAATGCGCGGTTTTGGCTAGAATTTCCGCCTCCACCACACTCCCGAGGCACCGAGCACTACATCGGGGTGGACACTTTCATCGCGGGCCAAGCCCCCGTGGAGCAAATCCCTGGCTCGGCGGGGCCAAAGCGGGGGCCACTCGGAGGGAAGGGTCGCTGGGCGCGCGCGGAGCACATTTGCCCGCGCGCACCCAGAAAAGATGACATAAGTGGCGCTGACGAGTGCTGCCCGGCTTGAAACGCGCTTAAATAAAGGGTCCGCCGGCAGCGTGGGCCGGAGGGATTGCCTCACACTCCGGAATTGGGCCCAGACACGTTTAGAAATGTTTTGCTGGACGCCTGCCCCGCGAGGGCGACAGCGGCAGCCGGCGGCCTGGGCGAAGCTGCAGGGCGGGTCACAGGCTGGCGCTGAGGGGCTGCCGTGGTGAAGTAGAATGTCTCCAGCCTTTGCCTGTGTGTGTGTGTGTGTGTGTGTGTGTGCGCGCGCGCGCGCGCGCCCTCCATGCCTGTGTCCCCCTTGGGGGCAGGGCTCTGTCTGCAGCGCCCCAGCTGTGACCAGAAAGGCGTTAAGAAAGTACACAGGCAAGAGTTTGGCACCGAATGAGGCACTGTTGGTTTCAACATCGGTTTCTCCGTGATCGGAGGGCTGCGCGGGGCAGAGGTCCATCCTGGTCACAGCTCGGTCCCCAGGGCCCAGAACGGAGCCTGAAACTAATGGAATATTTATTGAAGTAATGAATGAATCCAGAAATCAGGCTTTCAATCCTATCATAACCCCTTCTGGGACACTGAATGTCTTTCCCTGGCCCGCGTCCCCTCTGCAGAGAAACAGGGCAGTCTTGTGGTCCCTGCCAGGCAGCCACAACTCAGTCATAATAAGTGATAACCACAATAACATCTGACACTCATTGACCACCTACGCTTTTCATCAAGCTTTATATTTAATTCCCTCAGACCTAATAGGGGTAGGTACCGTTATATCCCCATTTTACAGATGAGCAAACCGGAGCTCCAAACAGCTAATGACTGAGGCTGCCTAGTTCACTTGCGGATTTGAAGACTGTGTGAGTGCTGTGCTCTGCACGCCAGCGTCGCTCACGCATGCTGAGCTGGTGGCCCCCAATTTCTCTAGATTTACTACAATTCCACACAAGTCCTTCCAACGGCACTGAAGGTCTGCTTTTTCCCTAGGTGTGTATCTGAAGCCAAGCAGCCCAGCCAGACTAAGCCAGAACCCTTGGAGGAGGCTGTGACCAGTTCTAAACTTAGAGATCAGGGCTGGGACCCTTAACTGTTTGGGCATCTGTGTTCACCGGCCCTTCCTCTTGAGGCGAGAAGAGATCCTGCCCAAAGCTGCGCATAAAAATACTTCTTGGAATCCCTAAAGCCCATAAGAACCTAAAGTATCCCCAGGTTACTGCAGAAAGGGTCCTGAGAAAGGTCACCCCAGGGGCGGATGTGACGGATTTAAGCCCCTGCGCCTTCACTCTGTGCGCCCCACCCGCGTCTTTACGCACGGGAGCAATTGCGCCGCGCGTTGGCGCAAACCAGGATCCTGCCCGCCGGTCTCCAGGCTTCGGCCACTGCACACTAGTCAACGTAATGAATGGAGAGAGAAAAGAAGGGGAGGGGAGGGAGGGGGCATTGTGAAGGGGGTGAAATATCTTGGAAATAATACACGGAGAGAAGGAAATATGGACAACAGTTTATCAGCACCCCCGCCCCCATTGCCCGCATGTTTAAAACCCCTAAGTAATTTTAGATCGTGTCTTCAGTTAATATATCTCTCTCCCTTTCCCGCGGGCTGACAGGGAAGCGCCGTTGCTGCAAGATGTCTGCAGAAAAGGGTCTTTAAGAGTTTCCACATTGTTTAGCTACACAAACGTGTTTGTGGTTCCCGAGGCCCTCCCCCTCCCCCACCCGCCTCCGAATCTCATTTCACTTTATGACTCCAATTGTTTGAGGATGCCCGCGCCACATAAATCCTGCTTCGAGATTAATCTTTCTGCTCGCTCGCGCTGGGCGCAGTGATTTTTTTTTTTTTGAGTTCTTTAAAAGAGGGCGCCGGGCGGAGATTTATTAACAAGGAAAAATAGTTTATTTTTATAGTCGACCTCGGAAAAGTGGGGGTGGGAGCGGGCCGGGGAAGGGGAGCCGTTCAGATGGATAAACAATGAGGCTGAAGGGGCCAGGGTGTTAAAGACCACTTCAGCTGAGAGTTGGCTGGCGACTTGAACTTTTCTCCTGGCTACCCGCAGCTAGCTGTGGATGCCTAGCTAGGGGTATGTGGGACCCAGCCAGTACCTTCGAAGTGTATCTGTGTGGGCGGCTGCTGATGGATTGTGTGTGCGTGTGTGCCCACGTGTGTGATTGAGGATCTCACACACTCCAGGGGACAGCTTCTTCAGTGACACGGTGCCCAGAAGGGCTCCCCCAAATCAGCCTCTCTCCCCAAGGGTTGTGATCTTTTTCCAGTCACAGAGAAGTCTCTTTGCCATGACTACATGGATGGCCATCAATGGCCTGCAGAGCCCTGGAAGCTCTTCGCAAAATTGTGTACGTTGGTGTATTTTTCTAGAGAAAATTCATAGTTTTCATCAGCTCCTCTGTGGATACTTTGTCATCCAAAAGGTTAAAAACCCACTCATTAAGAAAAGAGCTAAGCGGGGCCTTTCACCTTCCCGTGCTGCTGGCAGCTGCACACTCCACTCGTTTTTTGTCCTTCAAATCAGTTTAGCATGTGCCACTAAAGAGTAACAATGACCAGAAGCCACCACCTTAATCTCGGGCATTTTGGAGGCTGATTTTGACCACATTTTGGACCCATGTCACTTAGGATTCCTAGGAACATTAGGTGAAGAGACAAGGGTCCCGAGTACTGCTTTCAGCCTTTAACGTGCCGTCTGACCTTTAGCCAGGGCAGTTCCTCTCTGGACCTCAGCCTCCCTTTAAACTTTTGGAAGGGACATTTCTGAGGTGTGTGTGTGTGTGTGTTTCCTTTCTTGCAGCCAACTGCCTTGAGGGTACGCGTGGGAGATGAACACAAGCTGGAATGTTCCGCCATGAACTAACGTTAAGACTTTGAGATCCTGGTGAGGAAAGGTGGTACCTCACCTTTGGGGGAATGTGTCCTCTACTGGAAAGCTGATTTAAAAATATCCTTCTCCACACCGAAAAAGAAAAACAACAACTCTCAAATAGGTGGCTTTGCATACAATTTGCCGGGTTCCTGGACAGATGAAGGTCCCCTGCTTTAAAGCGAAGAGATGGAGCATAAGCCCTGACCAGTGCGGTAGGGAAGGGCCCCAGCAAGCTTGGGGGCTCCAGGCCACGTGTGCCCACCGGTCAGAGCCCCGCTCAATGCTCCAGGGAGCAGCGTAGGGCAGGGTGAAAGGGTGAGAGGAGGAGTGCGCTCCTCCTTTGATTCACAGACCCGGGCGCAGCCGGAGACCGCCCGGCACCGCGGCGTCTGTCTGTCTGCGCGTCTGCCCGCGGGTCCCCGGCTGTCCCCAGTGAACTCGAAGCGCGCCGGGCGCGCGCGGTTGGACCCATGCGAGGGCAAGCAGAGAGCTGAAAGCGTCCTGGAGAAGACTAGCTGGGGGGGGGGGGCACCAGGCTCTGGCCGCGGTCTCCCAGAGGCCCCGACCCGAGCGGCTTGTTTGGGATACTGGAATTAAAGGCCTCTGAGACGCCGCTGGCTGCTGGCTGCAACCCTTGTCGGAGGATCACACTGACTCCCGCCACCATTCCTCCCAGACGTCTTTCCCGAGGCTGGGGACACCTGCTCAGAGCAGAATTGGTCTATGGTTCAACCTGCTTGACCCTGGCCCCTTCTTGGGGAACACACACTCCAGGCAGCTGGGCTGCCGGTTGACTCTCCCTAGACAGTGCCAAATTTTTCTAATAATAATAGACCACCCAAAATAAGGCTCTTTCTGTTTTTATAACGCTCTTCCAAACCATCATATTACTAAACCCCAAGGATCCACTTAGTTGCTATTAGGATTTCGTCCTCCAAGATGAGGCTGGGCCCAGAGAGGTTAAGCAGCCAGCTGAGGAGAGCACAGGAAAAAGCAAAGAGACTCAGGGCGTCAGACTCCAAACCTCTCTCATTTTCTAATGCACCACAATCACCTTCTACTACAGGTCTTCCCACCCCAACACGCAGGTACCCCAATATGCATGCTGGCAGCGGAATGGAACAGAGTGCACAACATGTTATCAGGGGAGGCCCAGTTGTGGGACGGTGACAAGGCACAGTACCTTTACCAACAACTTGGGTGCACAGTCCCCTGCGTCCCAGCACCCCTTCTCCCCCTGCCCTCATGTTATCCACACCCTGAAACCCTCGGCGCGCAAGCGGTGAGGTTGCGCTGACCCCAGAGCATCCCTGCTTTTGCTCCCAACTCTACACTGTGTCCCCACCCTCCCCATCCCTTCGCCCATAAAATACCAGCCCAAAGAGAGCAGCCCTCTGAGGGTGGAGGCGCGTGAATCGCTCCACATCCACCTGATGCCTTACCTGGTCGCGGGTGGATGGGCGAAGACCTGCACTCTGAGCCTAGGAGCTGGCGCGGGCGCCCCGGGACGCAAACCGCTCCATCCAGCATCCACTGGCCTCCAGCCGCGTTTCCGGTTGTAGCACTGGGCGCCCCCGGAGTGGGCCCGATAAGCTATCGGCCTGGCCAGCCCAGGAGGGGCGGACAGCGGCGAGCCAGGGCACCTCGGGCCGGCTCCCCACTCCGGTCCGGCTGCCTGCCAGCGGCCGCTAAGGACAGCAGCGAGATGCCTGCCGAGGTGTTTCTGGTTACAATCACCTCACACACAGGCCCGCATTCCGCCCCCCACCCCCCCATCCTAACCATTAGGTCTGAAGTCACACCTTCTGCCGGGCCTGGGGAGCTTTGCCGGGGTGGGGGCGATGAGTGCCTGAGAGTTGGGCCAAACTTGTTAATCTATAGAACCTCCAGCAGGTCCGTAAAAAGGAGTATTTTTGGTGATCAGAAAATCAACGTTGAGTAGCTATATCACCTCCTTCTCCTACCCAACATAGCTGTGTGTTCCTGATTATTTTCTGGAAGGGCCAAGGCATACAATTTAATGGATTGATTTGTTTTCATCTTCAGAAAATGGAGGGCTTCGAAGATAAGAAAGGATGCCCAAGAGAAAGCTAATCTTGGCTCTTACGTGGTCTGAAAAATAATCACGATATAGCAGCTACCATTTACTGAGCGCTTATATGTGTTTTCATCCTTTGAAAAGGCCTACGAGGTGGGAAGTGTTATTTTGCCCATTTTGCAGATGAAGAACTGAGGCTTCAAAAGGTGAGGTCCCAGAGTCACACAGCTGTAGGAAGATCAGTCCCAAATGGCCGTCTATCTGCCTCACCCAAGCACGCAATAGATCTGTGATAAAGGTTTGGGAAAGTCCGGGTGATGGAGGGACAGGGTGCCCTCACTAGGTTGTCTTGGGGTGCAGCCTGCCACCCAAAGGACAAGCAGTCAAACCCCAAAAGGCCCCCGGTGTCATGTCTTCCCCACCCCATGAAATGATTCATGCCTGTGAAGAATTCCAAACAGGATGGTCCTTGTCTTGCCCTGGGAGTGGGGCTCAGAGGAGTGCAGTCTGACTCGCTCTGGTTAGGGTATACAGTCCCGTGCTTTCCCAGGTTTCAGTAAGAATTGGAACCAAACCATTCGGGTTTCTCTGCTAGCCCAGGGTCCCTGGAGGAGAGGGTGGGGGTAAACGCTTAGACTCCAGTCACCCCTCTCCAGGCTGACAGCCTGGTTTCTCTGTTTGGTCCGGCAGAGGAGCTGGAGCCTCCGCCATACCTCTGGGGTCACTCCAGGCTTTGTTGAACCTCCCCCCATCTGGAGAACAGGGCAACCCAGGATCCATAGAGCAATTAACCTCACCCACCCTCTCCCTACCAGTTTCCTTAAAATAAATGTGACAAACGTGCGCCTAATGATCTGCCGGGGGAAGATGTATATGCTTCAGGACCGTAACACATGGCTCCCTCCCTCCCTGGTGGGGCAGCCGGCCCTACTTCAAAGAACAGCCGGTTGGGGATATTACAGGGGTTTCCTGGTTTTCAGGAAACAAACAAACAATCAACCCGGTTCTCTAGGGGTAGAATAACAGCCACAGACCCTCACACTAAACATAATGATGATGATGATGATGATGATGATGATGATGATGATGGAGATGATGATGAGAATAGGAGCCAATATTTATTGACTGCAGGTGTCAGGTTGGGTGCTAAGAGCTTTGCAGCCCTACCTTGTCTGTTCTTTGCAACAACTCTAAGAGGCAGACAATACAATGGTCCCATTTTACAGCCCAGAACTATCGAAGTCACGTTGCCCACACAGCCGCCATGGTTAGCGGTAGAGCAGGATTTCAATCAGATCTGCCAACCTTTAAATAATAATAATAATAACAATAATAATAATAATAATAATCATGTATTTTAAATAATAAATTCACATGATTATCAAACAAGAGATGAGGATGACATGCAATGACTCCCGATCAATACTTCTCTGGTTTCCTCTCCCTGCCTCTCCACGCTGAGACCCAAGTTTGCAGTTTGGTATATCTTTTTGTGTTCTGCCACCTTTTAAATTGCAAAGGAAACTCTCACAATATAAACTGCTTTGCATTTTGATTATTGGGTTAACTTGATGCGTTTTGTTTGTTGGTTGGTGGGGCTGGTTTCCTGGGGGAATGGTGCAGGCTCAAGCTCTGCTCAGGGTCATTTTAGCTGCTTAGGGACACAAATGGAGGGAGGGAGAGAGGAAGAGAGGGAGGCAGAGAAGGGAGAGGCAGGAGCTAGGAGATGGAGAGTTCAGGCATCTCTTGCATTCCAATCAGAGATAGCAGATGTCCCAGGAACAAAACATGCTCATCTGCTCTTGGCACGGGGGTGTCACTAGGCTTGCATTTCAGAGCAGGAGGTTTTCAAAGCCTTAAATGGTCTCTCAGAGTCGTGGCCGGAGCCCCATCCACTCTCCACTCTGTGTGGAGGGGCAGCCTTTCAGGGTGGCGGGCTGAGTGACATCAGCCCCACTGGACACCAGGAACTGGGGGGTGAGGCTGGCCTATTTTGGGCCTGGCTCCCCATGTGGTCTTCCTTGCCAGGGTGCCGGGAAGCTTAAGGAATCATCCTGTTCACCCTATTTCTCACCCGTAGCCCCAACACAGTCACCACTTAATTTTTGTAAATTTCCCTTTTGTATGTTTTGGCTCAAAACACTCAGGCAAAGGGATTTTTCCCAAATGGTATTTGTGTTTTCGTTCATATGTTTTTTAAAAACACAGAGTGCCTTCTTGACAAACCGGTGAAGCTCCAAGTGAAGGCTTCTAGGCTCTTTGTCTCCCAAGTGGCAGGTGGGCAGGGCCAGTGCCCTTGGTGGAATGAGTTCAGGGACACTGGAGTGGCCAGCATGGAAGGCAAAGGGTAGTCCCTTGGAGAAGAGTTCCTGGACCCGCAGTATCTGTTCCTTGTTAGAATAATAATGACCAATGGTTTGGTCTGCCTCTCATTGTCTCCTGGTCCACAGTTTCTAGCTCACTAGCATCCTTTTACTCTTCCTCTCTTCCATTTCCATTTTCTCTCCCTCCTATTCTCTCCTTCTCTGCTCCTGTGTGACCCTTCCTTCTTTCCTCCTTCCCTCCCTTTCTCTCTCCCTCCCTCCTTCTACCTGTCATTCTCTCTTCCCACCATAGCCACCTTTTCTCATTCCCTCTTTCCCCCTTCGCTTAGACTTCTCTTATTTGGGAAAGGAGAACTATAATGAGAAATACATGCCAAGTCTCTGGGGCCTTCCAGTTCAGGAGCTTTGGGGAACTAATCTTAACTGAAACAGCAAGTCTCGTTTACAATACTGGGGGGACCACAAATGGAAACAACCTACCAAAGGCACTGTGGCAGTTTGCAGTTCATTTTAAAGGTGCACACACGAGTGTTTGCCTTCTAGAAAAGTTCTCTAAAGAAATAACCAGAAATGCGGGTAAATATCTGTCTATAAGAATGTCCGTAGCAGTGCAATATATTATAATAATAATAATAATAATAATAATAATAATAATAATAATAATAAAAAAATTAAGAGCTTAGATACACAAAAATAAGAGATTGGTAAAATGATGCTTTAGCTACAGATGGAAAAGTATTGTATGTAGCCACTACACATCCAATGTTTGCCCTGTAGCCACCAAAAATCCAATGTGAAGTGAGAAAAGTAGATGTTAAGTAGTATGTATTTATGATTCTATTTTCTTTATATGTACGTACGTCTGTGTGTGTGTACGACCTACACATGGTGGTGTGTATACATCAAGATGTTGACACTGGGAAGTAAGATTACAGAATTTTGCAGCGTTTGTATTTTTCTTTCTCCCTCTCCCAAATGTCTATGTTTGAAGCTGAGTGATGACATTACGGTGGCTCATTATAGCGTCTTTTCTACTTCAGTATATGCCTGACGCTTTTCCATAATACAACATTTTCAGTGTTTACAATGATGCACAGTGCTTTCCTAAGTGCTAAAGACATAGTTCCAGTTCATTTCCCCTTTGGGGCTCTTATTTAGAGCTTCCACATAGCGCCCCTTGCCCTTATAGTCAGGATTGTGGATTCTGGGGGGTTCATAAACCCGATTACACCCTGAAAACCAGAGTGGGACCACAGTGTGAGGAGGGGGCTGATGCCCACTTGGCCTTCCACTCCCGTCCAATAATGAGCTGGCCAGGACGGCCGACGAGGACTGGAAACGGAGCACCATCAATTAGGTGGGTTTGCAATAAGAGGTTGTTCTGAGAGGCCGGGAGTTAACATAGAGAGGCTTGTGGCCAGGGGAGCGAGAAGGAGGGCCTTTTTAGGCCTGGGGGACATTTGGTTGCTATTATGAATGAACAAACCCAGGGAAACTAAAACAGGACCATGGCAGAGTTGGGCATCTCAGTGGGCTGGAGGGAGGCCCAATGACCCTGGGGCTAAGTAATTCCAAATGGTCTTTGAAACCTTCTGACAGTGGAGCCACTGAGACCTGGGGGCCATGGGGGTGCAGGGCAGAGGTCCCATTACAAAGGGGCTGAGGTTCTAGGCACCGAGCCATTTTCAAGAAGGTTAATGATTGCCCTCCCTTGCCGAAACCCTTACAGGAACCACCAGAAGGAGGTGTTCTTACCCAACAGCCTGCAGAAAACCTGCACGTGGGCTTTTGAAAGCAGGGAGGTGAAGTGGAAATTTTTCACAGCTGGAAAGAGCATCGGTCAGCCACCAGCATGGCAGCCCGTGCGGAAGATCCCGCGGCCTGGCCTTCCATTGCTTCTGTGGGGTCAGCTTGGCTGCAGTGCCTGGAACACAGGAGGCATCAAGAACCACTGGATGGATGAATACATTGATCAATTCATGAATTAATATTTTGGTGGCTTCGTGCAGAATGGCTCCACCTTTACGGCAGGATTGCTCCCAGGGTGTGTCTGGGGCCACCTGCTACCCATCGCTGGATGGATGGATTACAAGCACTGATTCCAAAGCCTCGCTCTGACCTCATGAACCAGGCTCTCTGATGTGCAGCATCAGGTATTTTGACACTCATCCCAGGTCGTTCTTACTCCCCCACCCTCTGAGGCATCATTGCCACTCATCCTAGAGGAAGGAAACAAGTTGTGCAAAGTCATGCGACCATAACTATGACTCCTACCATGTAGGTTGTGTTTGTTATAGAAAAATATCACAGGTAAATATTATACTTAGCATTGATTTCAGATTTATTATGTGTCGAGAACTGTGTCTATATACTCTCATTTAATCCTGAAACAGCTCCTTCAAGTAACGAGTAGGCCTGTTTTACAAGACAGGAACTGATGCCTAGAGAGATGGAAGTGACTTGCCCGGAGCCACGCACCTTTCAACAATAATGATGGGAGCAGCAACCGTAGCCATGACTATTTATCGAGGGCATCCTGGGATAACGATTTTTAACAATAAACAATTTTCATTTAATCCATGTAATTTAGTTTTATGTGGATGACTTCATTTCATTCCCATGACTTTATAAGGTAAGTACTGTTACTATCCCCATTTTATAGATGAGGAAATCGAGGCCCAGGGAGATTCACATCCCCTGGCCACAGAGCTGAGAAGCAGGATTCGACCCCAAGTCACAACACCTAAAGAACTTCAGGATGTGATGTTGGGGCTCAGGCTGCTTCTTAGCAAGAACCCAGAACTCAAGAACCATTTGCTTACACAACGAGCTGTTTTTAAGCTTTAGACAGGCTTTTAGTCTAGTAGGCTATGGACACAGGTTCCAGGGTATCTGAGGGGCAGAGATGATGTAGAACAAAAATTAGGCACTCTAGATGTTAGCCTTGAATTTCTGTGGGGTGATCTCTCACTCAGTTTACCTATCTGTTAAAAATGGGGAGATGGTCGTAAGATCCATCCATGTTGTTGCAAATGGCACTATTTCATCTTTTCTTATGGCAGAATAGTATTCTATTGTGTGTGTGTATATATATATATATATATATATATATATATATATATATATATATATATATATCACATCTTCTTTATCCAATCATCTATGGAAGGACACTTTGGTTGTTCCCATGTCTTGGCCATCGTGAATAAAACAATGAACATCAGAGCACATATATCTTTATAAATAAATGTTTTCAGATTTTTGGGGTAGATACCCAAGAAAGGGGTTGCTGGGTCATATGGTAATTCTATTTTTAATTTTTTTAGGAATCTTCACACTGCCTTCCACAGTGGCTACACCAATGTAACTTTACTAACAAATGTCACCGCAATGAAGTTTAATTAAAAAAAAAATTTTTTAAATGGGGAGATGGGCCGTTGAGAGCGGTCCAACAAGGGCTAAATAGGAGAAGAGTCAAGTACCCATTAAGGAAAAGAACAATGGACCAAGGGTGAAGAAACCCAGGTCCTGAAACCCCAAATGCCCAGAGCTGACCCCAACTCACCATGTGCTTTGGCAACGTGGTCCCCCTCTTTGGGCCTCAGTTTTGATGACTGAGACCCCCTGTACCTGAACCCTGTCTTTCCTGAACTTCAGTTCCAGCTCTCTATGAGCCCTTTTGGCTAGCTC
Source organism: Aselliscus stoliczkanus (assembly GCA_033961575.1). Lineage (NCBI taxonomy): Eukaryota > Metazoa > Chordata > Mammalia > Chiroptera > Hipposideridae > Aselliscus > Aselliscus stoliczkanus. Next base: position 9,375,536 of record CM066736.1, read on the forward strand.
AGAAGCTCAGATTTTAAAAGAAAATTAACAATAATAAGAATAATTAAAATGTAAGATTCTGGGGATAAAAATGCTCCAAAGTACAAGTGGATTGGGGGAGGTTTCCAAGTCATTAAAAAGGGGAAACCAGCCTCCCTAAGAAAACAAATTCTCCTCTCACTGTAAGAACAGGTTATCAATCGGAATTCTGATGGCTTTGGGGCTGACAATTTTAACAACCACTTAAGTCTCACCCTGCACCTTTTATCTGAGTGCTACACAAACATTGTTAAACACACAAGCTGAGGCCAGGGAAAATGGTATCATCTTGGAGGGGAGAAGACCCAGGGAACTGAGGGTGTCCACCGGCCCTCCCCTCCCACTCTTCCCTCAACACAGCTAATCCATGGCCTGGCAAGGCTTAGAATTAATAAGTCTGGACTCTTGCACTTTTGACCTAGCTGTTAGATACCAATTCCTTTCGCTAGGCTGTGGGTTATTAGGCATGGAGAATCCATTTGATAAATAGATGTCATTTTATTTATCTGAATTTCTGGAGGAATGGTGTTTATTTTAAAAAGAGAAGAATGTAATTTATAAATAATTTATTTGCACAGCATGAGTTAAAACATTGAATCCTGATTGGAGAAAAACATAACAAAAAAAAGATTCTTTCATTTACCTAGACTTCCATTTTTAGTGTGTCCACAATGTGACTCATGAAGCATAAAAACTTTGAAATTTTAAACATGAAATTATTTGGAGCAGAAGAATTGATAAGTCTTGCAGAAAAAAACGTGTGTGTACTGACTCTGTAAATAAAGATAAAGTATTTCATAAGCAAAAAAAAAAAAAAAATCCCAAAACCAAAAAACCCGAAAACCTAAAAAGGATCTCAATCTCTATTGGTTTAAAAACAAAAACCAAAACTGGACTTTTTATACCTGGGTTTCTCCTCATCCTTTTTCAGTCTCCTTAGTGCCGGAGTGGCATTTTGATTCATTGTTCCAATATTTTTACACTGAATTTCGTGGTTGGAAATGGCAAATGGTTTCATTTGCCACAGATCAGTTATAATTCCGCAATGATTTTTAATCCTGCAAAGCTGGAAATAGTCTAACCAATACCAAATTGAGGATGGGTTGAATGAACAATGGTACATCTGCAAAATGAAACATATGCTTGACATCCTAATATTCTAGAACTTTATTCCTGTATTTTCTCTCATATGCAAACTACAACCTGTCTCTATCTCTATCTCTGTCTCTATCTCTGCGTCTGTCTCTGTCCCTATTGATATCTCTAGAACTACCTATCTTTTTCTCATCACGAAGTAAATAAAAGAAACACAATCAGGTTAGAAAATAGTTTGCATTTTCTTAAAAATATTCATTTCCTATCAAAATAACAAGTGCACATGCTCTCTGCAATTCCATCTCCAGATGTATTTGCAAATTTGCATAATGATACAGCTACGAGAGTAGTCATTGCAACATTGTTTGGAATAACATAAGATTGGAAACATGTGAAAGGCCCAGCAGTAGGGGTCTGGTTAGATAAATCATGATGGAATCCCTACAGTGGAATACTATACAGCCATTAAAAGGAGGAAAAGGGGGAGCCATCTCTGAGGTACATGGCTAAAGAGAAAGCAAAGGCCCATAACAGTGGGTCAAGTATGTGCCAAAGTGTCCAAAAGAGGAGAAAGAGACCCAAAGAAGTGATGACAATGGTTGCTCTGGCCTGGGGAACAGAGCTGCAGGGCACAAACGTGGAAGGCAGAATTCTTACTCTTCCTACTTTTGTAGCTTTGGAAATGGGAACCACGTGAATGCTTTCCTATTAAAAATAAATGAAAGTATAACTATTCAAAGGACACCTGTGAATCTCTATGCATAGAAGACTGTTTAAAAAGATGCACAAAGAGTTGGTTATCTCTGGGTGCCTTGGTCTGTGGATATTTTTATCCTTTTCCTCTTTCCCTTGCCCACGTTTCTGATATTTATGAAATGCACATAAAAAGAGTCCTTTTGTAGATTAAAAGGAAAGGAAGGACGAAAATGACTTTCCCTTCTTCACTTCTCAATGATATGAATTCCTTAATATGTGTATTAAAGTCTCTGTAAAAGCACAGGGTGGTGGGAGACAGGGGGAAAGACTAATAAAAGGAGGTTTATGGGCATTTGGGTGGGATGAGAAGGACTTCCAGATGCATGCAAGCCAAGATTTGAGAAGAGGGAAGAGGGGGCCCCGTGCCAGGCTGGAGTGAGATGTACTTGATTTTATGGCTGCCCTGGGTCTTCCTGCTAAGAAACCCCAAATGCTCAGCACTTATGATGATTGCCCGTTTGGAAAACAGAGAAGGGGGGAAGCAGTCAGGATCCCCTTTCAAGGTAGAAGAAAGTCAGATGTTGAATGAGGCTCCTCCGAGGTCATCTAAGACCAGGGAGAAGATTCTGAGCTTCCGTTCCTGGTGACAGTCCCTTCCTTTGCTGTGATAATGATGGCGAGGAGAATATCTAATTGCAACCCCGTGCTTACTCCACGCCAGACACAAAGCAAAACACTCCATGTGCATTATCTTGCTTAAACCTCATAGATTGTGGTCAGGATTAAACAAGAGAATACCACTTGAGCAGTAGACAACCCTTAGAACTGACCAGGGCTGCAGCCTCTATATTGTCTTGTCAGCAAGTTAAATCGAAGAGGTAAATGTGATCATCTATTATAGAGGCCCTGTTAGTGCCTGCCTGTGTCTGTTCACATTTTCATTTTCAGCACACTGGTTGACCTTCCAACTGCCAGCACCCGAAATTCTTTGCCTGAGGACTCTCTCTGGCCATTGGAGCCTGCCCCGCTAGCTGATGGGCAAACTGGAATTGCTGCTTCCGCCCTCAGGGAGGCCCTCAGTCAAGGACCAATGGAACAGGGTATAGAAACTCTGCAACTTCTTTGCCCCTGGGGTGGTTTACTCTGGGTGTTTGGTCTGCGCTGCTTCCCACAGTTCCCCAGTGGGATGAAGCCCCACCAGGGTGCCTTGGTTGATGGTTCCCTGTACCGACTCCCTCCCTTTCTTGCCCCACTTTCCCACTGCCTAGTTTTCCCTGGGATCACCTCCCAAATCAACTTGGACTTGAAACCTTGTCTCTCTCAGGGTCTGCTCCTGGGGACCCAGACATCTGCTGTAGCCACATCATTATGCCCATTAGGAAAAAATCTGCCCTCCTCATTTACTTCCTCTTCCATAATAATCAATCGAGCATTTGATGGGTTTCAAATCTCTTTCACATCTCTCTTCTCTCAATTGAACTTCCCCCATTCTGTGAGACAGCCTGCGCCTCCTCTTTTTACAGATAAGGGCACTGAGAATTAGAGAGGTGGTGTCATTTCCCCAAGAACACAGAGCTAGGAAGGGGCAGAGTCCAACTCCTAGCCTTTTGATTCTACAGATCACCCTCAGTCCATTATATACAATTCTGCCTATCCCTTCTCTTGTAAGAATACCTCTTATTTATATATCACTGCATTTTTTTTTCTGGATAAAATCTCATTCAAATTTCTCCACAACCCTGTATGTTATTATTATTGTCATTATCGTGTAAAGATGAAGAACCCGAGACTCACAGAGGTGAAGCCACTTGTCTAAGATGGCTGGCTAATAGGTCTTTTGACTTCCGGGCCAGTCTCATTCTGTGACTCCAGGCCAACTCTCTCTCCCCTCTCAGTTGCCTATTTTATGGTTCATGAAGAGTCAACTGTGGATACAGGAGTCCAGAAGCTAAACACTACCGGGGTACCAAAAAAATGTATACACATGATTTGATATTCATCTTTTGTTATCAGTACGAGTATGACAATTTTAATACAGGTTTTTTTCCTTTCTTAAAATGTGTACACATTTTTTGGGTACCGTCTATATATTGGGAGAGTCCTTCACAGTAAATTAGCCCACGCTGCTTAGAAATCAACTTGGACTTTAAAAACATCTAAGAGAACCTTGCTCTATAGCCTTGGTGTATTTTACAGCAGGGGATTATTGGCAAGAGCTCAGAACTGGGCTAAGTTTTCAACTCTTGATTCTCTGGTCTGTGTTGGGGGAGATAGGAAGGTGTTTGGACTTTGGGGGAAGGGATCATTGTATGAGCCAACCACAATAAAGTCACAGCAGTGTGGGAAACACAAGGGTCAGCCTGCCCTGTTGACTTCTCATAATACTAGGATGTTGAACCCTTATTGTGGTACATTCCCCATTGTGATGGCCCATCCTACCAACCCCATTGTCCTTCCCTGTGACTGGCAGGAATAAACCTGTGACCCATCTCTGAACAATGACATATAAGGAGAAGTTTGCTGGGAGGAGGGGGTTGTGGGAAATCAGGCCTCCTAGTGTTGCTGTCCTACTGTTGTCTTCTCCCATTGAATCTGGGTTGGCCCTGGGGTTGACTTTTGACTCCAAGGATATGGTGGCAGTGATGCTATGTGACTTCGGAGGCTAGATCATAAGAAGCCTAGTAGCTTCCAATGAGATCTCCTACTCTGCTGGAAGCCAGCTGTCATGTGACAAGTCTGATTATCCTGAGAGTGCCATGCTGTAAGGAAGCCCAAGTGAAACAGGTGGAGAGGCTACATGGCGGGGGGGGGGGGAGAGAGAGAGAGAGAGAGAGAGAGAGGGGCCTGGCCACCTTCCATCTGTTCAGCTACTCCATATGAAGTTCTAGACAAGAAGCCACCTTGGACACTGAACTAAGTTGACATTCAAATGACTGCAGCCCCAGCTGTCATGTAACTGAGATCTCTGTCAGATGACAGCCCCCAAAGGAGAACTGTCCAGCTGAACCCAGTCAACTCAAAGAACCATGAAAGAGAAGCTTCTAAGAAAGAGAGAGAGAGAAAGAGGCTCCCCCACTGCTTTTCCTCTGGGCATCTCAGGTCTAGACACAGCCAACATGGGAACGCAAGAGACATAGCTGTTGAGGGCAAGGCCCCTACAATGAGAATGGCAGATCAAAGACAGGGAAAGAACTGAGTCTTTGGTGGCACGGTAGCACTGCTCAATCCCCCAGCCCTGAAATCCACCCTACCTTGGACATCCTGTTGGGTGAAATAGCGCCTTCAGTGTCAGCACCAGTTTGGGCTTGGTGTCACTTGCATAGAACGCTTCCCAATTCACCCCTAGATCTGGGTAGAAGGCAATAGAATAGAAGGGTGAGGTAAAGTCAACGTGGGTTTCAATATGGGCTCTGACACTTCCTAGCTGCATGGCCTTGAAAAGCCACTTAACTTCCTCTGAGCCTCAGCTTCCTCACCTGTAAAGTGGGGAGAAGAACTCTGCCTATCACATGGGATTGCTAGGAGGAGTCAATGAATGAATGGATGGATGTCAGTGCCTGACCCACAGTAGCGACATGGGTCCTGTAAGCCATGGCTGCCACTAAGGTACCACCATTCAGTCCCCTGGACCTCTGACATCTCTTCAAAAGGGCAGTAGCTTGGGATCTTTCCTAGAGACCACCAGATGAAAGGTCTCATCGGAACACAATGCGTTCCCATCACCAACCTGGTGTTTCCGGCAGCCTAAGGTCCAGCCCGGCACATCAGGATCCCAGATGCCTCCTCTCCACACACCTGGCTCTTTATCAGCTCAGGGGCAATCTTCCCTTTGAAGTTGGCCTGTCGCAGCACCTGCTCCCAACTGGTTTGAAATTGAAGTTTCAAACCAAACCCAAACTTCCTCTTCCTCTCTCTGTGCTGTTTAACTTTCCTCCATAAACAGAGACTTGTGTACAGTTAGCTCGCAGAGGGGCTGGGGAGAAAGGAGGCTTGGAGATGCTCCCAGGCTTTATCTAATCAGAACAAAAACCATGGCTCTCCTGCATGTACCACATCCTAAGCTGTGACAGAGGAGGACACGACCGGCCCAGAGCTCACCCCTCTCTGCTTGCCTTCTCAGAGGAATCAAAAATGGAGGACTCTTGGGCCGGCCGAGTGGCGCATTGGTTAAGAGCTGTTTTGGGGATGCCAGAGGCCCTGGTTCGCATCCCACATATGAGGGCCAGTGACACGGCCCTCTACAGCTAACAACAGCTCCACCTGGAGCTGGGCTGTGTGAGCCCGGATGGTGTAGGCTGCAGCCCCTGCTGCAGTGGGCTGCCATGGGCTACACTGAGAGGCCGGCAGCCAGTGTGAGCTGCCAATAGCCGCGGTGAGCGACCATCCAGAGGCCAGCAACCGATCTGCCTCATCCGGGAAGAGCGTAATGACGATGCCAACATGGGCCAGTGAAGCAATGTCCTCCACAACTAGACTGAAGAACAAAAAGACAGCAACTTGTCTGTTCCCCTTTCCCGAATCCCCAATGCTGTTCCCCTCCCCAAATTCCCCAATAAAATCTTTAAAAAAAAAAAAAAAAAAGGAGGAATTTCAGAGGAAGACAGATACCATATGATCTCACTTATATGTGGAATCTAAAGAACTGAATAAATGAGCAAAGTAAATAGAAATAGTCTCAGAGTTATAGAGGAAAATCTGAGGGTTGCTAGATGGGAGGGGGGCGGGGATGAGGGAGAAGGGGAAGGGACTAGACAGCATAAATTGGTAACTACAATATTGCCACAGGGATATGAAAGACAGTTTGAGGAATATAATCAATAATGTTGTAAATATTTTGTAGGGTGTCAGATGGACACATGTGTTGTTAGGGAGACCACTTCATGGACAGTGTAAATGTTTGAAGCTGAAGTTGAATAATATTGTATGTCCACTATAATTTAATATATATAGTCATGGGACGTGGAGTACAGTGTGGGGAGTAGAGTCAATGGAATTTTAATAGATATTATGAAATCGGGGGGGGCAGTAGATTGGGGAAGGGGGGTTGTCGCTTTGTGAGGGATGAAAAGTATAACTATTGCATTGTTTCGTATACCTGAAACTAATTTAAAAAATATTTCAATCCAAAAAAGAAAAAAGAAATGCAAACAGAATAAAAACAAGACAAAAAAAATGGAGGAATCATTTGACAATGTCTCAGGCGTTTCAGGTTTGAAAGCAGGAACCACAGATGCAACTGGACTCTAAGATTAAAAATTCGGGAATAGGCAACCATAAAAAAGAATGAAATCTAGCCATCTGCAACAACATGGATGAACCTACAGGGTATTATGTTAAGGGAAATAAGTCAGGTAGAGAAAGACAAATACAGTATGATTTCACTTATATGTGGAATCTAAAACACACACACAAATTAATAAACAAAGTGAAACAGAAACAAACACATAGATAGAACAAATTGATGGAGGTCAGTGGAAAAGCGGAAGGGGACTAAAAATACAAACTTCCAGCGATAAAGTAAGTCATGGGAACGTAATGTACAGCAGACAGAATATGGTCAATAATATCATAATAACTTTGTGTGGTGACAGACGGTTACTACGCTCATTGTGGTGACCATTTTGTAAGGTATATAAATGTTGAACTACTATATTGTGTACCTGAAACTAATATAATATTGCATGTCAGCTATCATTAAAAATAAGTTTTAGGGCCGGCCGAGTGGCGCAGTGGTTAAGAGCTGTCTTGGGACACTAGGGGCCCCGGTTTGGATCTCACATATGAGGGCCAGTGACACTGCCCTCTAAAAAAATATAATAATAATAAGTTTTAAAAATAAATGAAATTAAATAGAAAAAAAAAGCAAGTAGAAGAGGGAAAAACCAGAGCTGAATATTAACTGTGGCTTGTGCCAAGTCCATTGTGTCTGTTTTTATGGCCAGGGACTCATTGGTGTCCTTGATACATCTGTTGTTAAATACATAATTTGGGGGGAGGACCAACCACCCCACCTCTGCTCACCTACCATGAGACCTTGGAAAAGAGGAGAGAAGGTTATCCTGGCACTGGCCACCTTCCCAGGAGCCCCTTTAATCATAGCAATGGTGGAGCCATCTCAAGACAGAAGACATCAATCAAGGGAAGGCAGTTGTGCACTGTTTGTAGTTATGGTAGATAAATTGGTTTGTGAGCACATGTGAATCTCCTCCTTTTTTTTTTTTTTTTTTTGGTATCCTCAGGAATACTTTTTGACTTTACATTAATCAAGGACTGGTGCAGTTGCAACTGACGGAAATTGAACTCCAATTGGCTGAGCCATGGGGGCATTCATTGACTCATGAAACTGGGGAGTCCAGGAATAGTGATGGTTTCAGGTACAGCTTGACCCAGGCTTGATCTCAAATGATATTTGAGAGTTTTCTCTCTTTCTCTGTCTCATACAACATTAAAAGGAAGTCAGGTGAGGGGCCGGCCGAATGGCTCAGTGGGTTAAGAGCTCACTCAAGGGTGCGAGCTGAGCTCTGAGCAACAGCAGTTCAAAGCCCAGCCTGAGCTGAGCTGCTGCTGAACTGCCAACAGGTGGCAGGAGGGCTCAGCTAAAACAAAACAAAACAAAAACAATAAAAGGAAGTGAGGTGGATTCAGCCAGCGATCACCTATGGATGAAATTATTCAATGAAAGGCTGATGAGGAAATGTGCAAGGAAGGAATCAGGCTGTTATTACCTTGAATCCCTGATGAGTCTTAGCATTCAACTAAACATGGGAAAACCAGACATTGTGAGGCCCCTATGAAAAGGTTGAATCTGAACCTACTTCAGCCTTGTCTTCATTTGGATTTCCCCAAAGCGGCCCTAACATGAGAATTCAAGGGCACATAATGTATTTTGGGGGTATCCCGGGAAACGCTGGTAGTGGAGTGAGACAGGAAAGGGAGACGGTCAGAAAAGGATGAGTTACCAAGCAAGTTACCACTGTGGGCTAGTGGAGCTTAATCCAGCTCAGAAATTCTGGGGGTCAGTGTAAACTATGCCCCTCAGAGGCAACCCTCCCAAGGGATGGGACAGCTGGAGGATTTAGATAGCAAGTCCCATAACTCATTGGTTACAGGCTGTTTATAAGGAGAGGCTTGAATCCCCAGCACTTCTCAGCCCTGGTAACCAAGAGAGTCTCCGGGCACAGAAATGCAGGCATTGCCAGCTGATGTGCACAGTGGGCTGATGTGCACTGAAATGATACAGGCAAGAGGACAGGTGTGGGGCCCAGACAATGTCCAAGACAAGTCTCTAGAGCTCACTGGTATTTACTGGAAACACAAAGGACTTGGGAACAAGTGACACCATTGGGGCATTAAATAATGATAAAGGGGGCAATCTCCAAGAAGACATAACAATTTTCAACATGTATGCACCTAACAACAGAGACTCAAAATATACAAGGCAAAAGTTGATAGAACTGCAAGTAGTAATAGACAAACCCACTATGACAGTTGGAGAATTCACCCTCTATGAGTATGAACAGATCCAGCAGGAAAAAGTCAGAAAGGACATAGTTGAACTGAACAACACCATTGATCAACTGGATACAATCAACATTTAAAGACTAGTTTATCCAACAATCACGAAATACACACTCTTCTTGGGCTCACATGGATCATTCACCAAGACGGACACAATCTGGGCTATAAAACACACCTTAACATATATAAAAGAACAGAAGCCATACAATAAATGCCCATAGATCACAATGAAATTAAACCAGAAATCAGTGGAATTAAACTAAAAAGATAGCTAGAAAATGCCCAAATATCTGGAGATTAAGCAATGCACTCTAAATAACACATTAATAGATTAATCTAACAATAGATTATACACCACTTCTGAATAACACAGGAGTCAAAGAAGTCTCAAGAGAAATTAGGAGATATTTTGACAAAATTAAAATACAATTTATCAAAATTTGTGGAATGTAGTGAAAGGACTGTTCAGAGGGAAATTTACAGCAATGAATGCATATATTTAGAAAAGAAGAATGATATAAAATCAATAATCTAAACTTCTATTTTAGGAAACTAGAACAAGAAGAGGAAAATAAAGTAAGCAGAGGAAAAGAAATAATAAAAAATTGAAGCAATAATCAATGAAATTGAAAACGGGACATCAATAGAGAAATGAAATTAAATGACGCTCAGGAAGCAAATGACAAATCCAAAATGTGGGACGTTATCTATGACTTGTTTCTCCAATAAGTCAATAGCATAAAAAAAAGAGCTGTGGAAGTGGCTGGTTAGCACAGTTGGTTAGAGTGTGGTGCTGATAACACCAAGGTTGTCGGTTCGATCCTCGCATGGGCCACTGTGAGCTGCACCCTCCTTAAAAGAGTCAACTATGCCATTGTAGCATGAGAACAATGTGTAACTAATGACCGTGGCTGTTCCCCAATAAAATGATTAAAAAAAAAAAAAAAGAGCTGTGGTGTGGGTAAGGCAGTGTTCCCGACGAAAAGGTATCTAATAGGCATATCAACTAAATGTAACATGTGCACTTTGTTTGGACCCTAATTTTAAAAAAATACTATGAAAAACTTTTTTTCTTCAATCAGGAAAATTTGATTCTAAACTGAGCATTCAATGATAGAAGAGAATCATTGTGAAGTTTGTTACTGTGATAATAGCATTGAAGTGATATTTTTTTTAAAAAGTCCTTGTTCTTTAGAGATGCCCACAGACGTGTGTAAGGATGAATGAACACAATGGCTGGGATTTCTTTTAAAATTCTCCAGCAACAATTTTAAATATAAACAGAGTCTGACCACCCCCACCCCTTTCTTCTCCTCAACTTAATCCTAGACGTGTCAGATCTCGTGTTTATTTAAGATTTAAATAAAACTTAAAATCATACATTATTTTACATTCATCTTGATTTTGAAAAAATTATTGTATTTTTTCTATGTTTGTCGTCGCAAAAATGTGTCATGACTTTTCTGACAACCCAATATTATCTTGATGATTGAGTTTGTTGGCACCCCCTTAAATTCTGTGGGAGTGAAGCAGCAACAGTCCTGGCCTTGAACTCAGGTGGCCTTATTCCTTGCCGTGGGGCTGCCCTGCTTGGGGGTAACCAGAGTTGGTCACTGTTTTCTAGGTAATAACCCACTGAAGGTTTCACCACCATCCACTCTGACCACACCTAAATATTTAACACCCTCTTCCACCCTTCAAGGAGCCATAATGGAGGACACGGGCAATCCAAAGTTAGGACATGGTGGCTTGTGGTTAATTAGGAGTCTCGCCAATGGGGAACACATTATTTACAATCCCTGCCTTGAGTGGCAGGTCTACCCTCCGAGGCTGCCTTTGAGTTTTGCTAGTGTTTTTAAAGCAGCTTTAAAATACCCATAGCCATTCCCAATGCTTGTGTCCACTGCTCACTCTTCTAGTTCTTACCTCACCCCCTTCTAACCTGATGGAAGCCACCTTCTCCAGCCCACCCCACCACCCCAGGTGGAAACCTTATGGATTCTCTGGGATGGATTCCCTGCCCAACTTCCAGCAGAAAATAGAGACAGCTGAGTCTTTTTCTGACTGTGCACACATGGGATACTCTCTAGCCCTTAGGTGTGAGAGTCCTTGTTCGATGTTTGGGATTCTACTTCACATGTCCCTAAAACTCTCTTGGAAAAGAATAAAATGTCATGCTTGGAAGAGCCCTAAAGAATAACTGAATCCCATGCCTCTTAACTCCTTTCAGGAGGCAAATGATTAAAGCTCTGAGAAGTCAGCTGGATCTGGGCTCATTTTCTGGCTCTGCTGCTGTGAGTCTTTAGACAAGTGACTCAACCTCTCTGAGCCTCTGTCTTTTATCTGTCAAAAATAGTATCAACCTCACAGGGCTATTGAGACAAAAAATGAGGTGATTACCTGTAAAGTGCTTAGCATAACTCTTGGAACAAGGCAAGTGCTTACTACATGCTGATTTCAGTGATTATTTTGGGGGTCACCTGTACCTCTCTGGGAATCTATAAAAAGCTATGAAAGACCCCTCAGAAAAATATACATCAAATGTTTGCACTCTTTTTTTTTTTTTTTTAAAGGCAGTGTCACTGGCCCTCATATGTGGGATCCAAACCGGGGCCGCTGGGGTCCCAAGCCAGCTCTTAACCACCGTGCCACTCAGCTGGCCCAAATGATTTATTTTGTTTGTTTGTTTTTTTGTTTTTTGTTTTTTTTTTGCACTCTTTTACATTAAAAAAAGAACTAAATATGTTTTTAAAATGAACCAAGACAGGCATTTTATATGATTATGGTTTATATTACTATTAACATATTTTAATTTATGAAAAAGGCAAAATAATAAAAATGCTATATGTGTATACAGTAAAATAATTGAACAGACCATGTGTAAAATAGAGGAAAAGCATTCACTTCCTACCTCATAACAGAGGCAGGTCCACCAAGTGGCCAGGCTGATGTCTACGGCTTATAATCTTGCAGAGCAAAGAGTAGCCACGGTGAATACACATTGTAATCCTGTTTGTTTCACTCACCAAGATAGACTAAATTCTTCCCCACGTTGCTATATAGGTTTCATACCTATTATTTTCAAACATCACTGTTTTCTTCTGATTAGGGAACTGATACTCACTCCATCTGTGGATACAGTGAAAAAGAAAGTCTGTCATAATCTGATCCTAGAGCTAAACACAGACAGATTGGTGTACACCCTTCTGGAATTTGCTTAGTGCAGTTACGACGTGTGTAAGCACACAAAACCGGTTTGGTGGGACATCTACAGGGAGGTGGTTTGTCACGTGGCCGCAGGTAGGACCTTCCACATCCCACACACCTGGTTTGGCATCCTGGCTCCAAGTCCTTGAGTGACCTTGGACAGTCCTCTTAACATCTGCAAACCTCATTTCCTTATCCGTAAAATGGAAAAATAATAATAATTAGCCTGAAGAATTGTTGCACATATGAAATGAGTTGATGCATATAAAGCCTTTAGCAAAGGGTTTTTCCACCTTGCCACTGTAGACGTCTGCGGCGGGGTAATTCTTTGATGTGGAGGCTTTCCTATGCATTATAGGACTCTTAGCAGCATCCCCAGTCTGTACTAGAAGCCAATAGCATGCCTGTCTCCCACCAGTTGTAAGAATCAAGTCTCCAGACATTGTCAAAAGTCCTCTGAGGGGCACACGATCTCATCCTCCCTCATGGAGAACCACTGTCTTTCCACAATGCCTGGAACCTAGTAAGTGCTCAATAAACTCTCCCTCAAAGCATCATCATTATAACAGGGTAGCACCTTTACTGAACATAAAACATTCAATTGCTCAATTAATGCAAAGCGACTGGTATTTTAACTGTCCATGAAAGAGTCTTTTTTTTTTTCTATTCACAGGCTTTTCAGACCAAATCCTCAGTTTAACCTCAGATGCAAACTTCTCCTTGTAAGAGCTTTTCATCTGTATAATATTGAACTACTGGTGAAATACTCCATAATGATAGGATTCAGCCAATTTTATTGGCCCTAGCCTTCCTGCATCTCTCCTTTCTCTCCCCCTGCCCCCACGCAGGTGAGAGACAGGACTGGGCCCACAACGAACAAGAGGCTCCCCCCCCACTGCCCCCCATACCCCCAACCCCCCCGCCCGCTGTATGCACCTAATTTCTCGTCCCTCGTTTTGCATTGATCGAGGTGTTTTTCCACGGAGCCCTAGGAAGATGGGATTACGTGTGTGCATGCATTCATTCACAGGCTGGTTAGGATCGAAACCCCTGGGGATAAATTTGGAAAACGACCGAATTAATCACTTATGATCTGCATTCGGTGCACATTATCATAATATTGATATAATACACACACTGTTCTTTGCTTATTTCTATATTGAGTGAGGCCCTGCAGCAATTTTGAGGAAATTTGAGACTCACGCACCTGGCTAAACGCTCTCTCTCTAAATAACCCCAGGTCTCCTGGTTTGCAAGGATTGGCCTAAAATGAGTTACAGTTGCCAGAACATTTTTAAGTAGGGAAATAAATTAGAGTGGTAATAATCATAACAATTATATAATAAATGTTAAAAAATTGTAAGTTCCCCAGCGTCCTTAATAACTTTATTTTGGTGGTGGTGGTGGTAGTGGTGGTGGAGGCGGGATGTGGAAATTCCATCGTCGGTTTCTGGTGACATCATCAGGCTGAAGTGAGAGGACAGGCTTCTAAATTCCAAATGTCACCAAGGTGCCGAATGAGGTGGCACTTTGCCTTTCTCAGCCGAGTTTGCTGGGCTTGAATTATTAAAGTCATCGTTTGCAAAAGAAATTTAGGGCTTTGCGAGAGTTTCTGGATTGACCATCTCCTTCTTCCACCTTCTCTCGTCCTCTCCCTTTTTCTTTCTCTCTGTCGTGTTCTTTCGCCATAAGGGAACCCGAGGCAGCCACAGCTGTGCAAATCATCCAGGTACCCCCACTCCCAATAATCCCCCCCGCATCTCCAGCTGCAGGTAGAAGAAAAATAGGACTGCAGAAAGGGATGACAGCATGTCCCCAAACAAGAGATTCTTCCAGGAAGCTCTGGTGACAGGAAGCATGTGAAAATGCCCCCAAGTGCCCAAACTTGTGTGCTGGGCTATAGGGTTTGGTCTGAGATCCATCCACTCCGTACACAGATGAAAGTGAAGGATTCAACCATGTGCAAATCAACATACTTCACAATCACCCTTGCTGAACACTTTGCTTGTATTATCTCACTTCTTCCGCAGTAAGGACTGTGATTATCCCATTTCACAGAGGTAGAAACTGAGGCTCAGAAGGCATAGATCAATTGCTCATGGTTACGAGAGCAGTAAGCAGGAGAGGTGGGAGGTCAAAGCCAAAGCAGAGCCCCCACCCTTGTTAACCACGATACTAGGTAACTAGGACACGCTGTGGGCTTACAGGATGGGAAGGCTTTCAGATCCTCAAGGCAGGCCTGCAAGTCTGATGCAGTAATGCATGATGTGAACAAATTCTAGCAGAAGCAGAATACGGATGCAATGGAATTGAGTCCAAACGAGCATCTAAGTGAGCTTTCTCCACGATGATTTGGAAGATCCTTTATGTCAGAAGTTAGTACTATGTCTGTTATCAGCCAGAAAGGCCCAAAGCAGAGTTTATGCTCTGACCAGGCCTGTCTACTTTTTCAGACTACCACCAATAGACCATCACCTGAAGTAATCACCCATGCTCTATTCCTCTTCTTGTTGGGTCATGTGTTTCCCAACCTCCAAGGAGACCCATTACAATGGCTGGAAGCCCAGGCTATGGTTAGACAGTCCCAGGTTTGAATGCTGACTTTCCCTCTAACCAGCGCTGTGGCCCTGAACCAGGGACTCCACCTCTCTGAACCTCAGTGTGCCCACCTGTGAATGGGAGGGCTAGTCATAGCCAGGGTCACTGCTAGCCCATTGTGTGCCCTTGCAAAATTAGCAAAAGGCACGCCTTCCTCAAGTCACCTTGCTTCTTCCATGTTGGAAATTCATCATCATAGATTGATGTCATTAAAACAAGACACTCTACTGCCATCTGCTGGAAAGCTGTTGTAATAAATACATATCATGTGCAAAGGCGAGAGTGAATGGCATCCCCTTTGTGCAGTGCATGCCCTGCACAACTGTACATGGTTGCCCAATAATTACTCACTGGATTGTTGGGAAGAGAAAATTCGATATTGCCTGCCAAGTGTTTACTTAGCACTTTAGGAGAAATGGCTCACAGTTCCTCTGCAAATGTTCACTGTTCTGTTGAGTTCTGGCTCCAACAGGTTGGAAGATGGAGTTCCCTCTAGCCACATACTAGACACTAGTCACTAGAAATCTCATATAGCATCTGGTTTGGGGGATGGTGCCTCCCAGTCAATCTCAGCCCATTCTCAGTCCGTATCCACGTTTCCATGCTTCCAGGCAACTCTGGCTGTCCTGACGAACAACTTTCGCTCCTGAACATGTCTCCTTCTGCTGCCTCCTGGAGAAGAGACTGAGAACTTTTCTGAGCCTTGCTCTTAAAACTCTGTCTGGCATTTCTTTGATGCTTTGATTCTCTGAGGGTCCTGGGACAGCCTTGCAAAAGTTTTAGTATGTTCCTTCAGCTTTGCTCCTGGTCAAAAATTTCCTAGAATGGGTTAAGAACATGGTGTCTGGAGTTCAACAAAAACCGGGTTTGAATCCTAGCTTTTTCATTTACTAGCTGTGTGACCTTGGGTGAATTGCTCAGCCTAGCTGTGCTTCAGTTTCCTCACAGGTAAAAAGACAAGACTAATTAATCTATCACAGAGATGTGGAGTGAAGACAAAAGAAGAGAATGTGTTGAAAGCACTTAAGAGGAAGCCCTCTATGCATCACAATTATTATGATCATTAGCAACAGGAAAAAATATTTCAGAGATTTTTATAGGTCGTCCATTTCCAGCTGCCCGTTGGATCTCTGATGACCTCGTTTTCTGAATCCAAAATTAGAACCCCAAATCTCACAGACCTGAAAAAACAAAAACAAAAAACAAACATGACTGCACTGAGTGGCTTATATGAAAAGCTAAAAGTCTCATTGCATTTACTTCTGCATCTAAGGCATCACACAAAATCAGATGTCCCCAGCTTCCGTGGGACACAAAGTTGCTTCACTCAGGAAGTGTTTTTAACTTCACAGCTGTTTCTTCTTCAACAACAAATACTCCAGAGATATGAAAGCCTACTAATGGGGACCAACCAGCATGGTTTCCTCTCTATGATGCTCTTACTGCTGTAACCATTCCTCTAATCATTGCATCTTTTTTTTCTTCCTGGAATTTTAGGCAGGATCAGGACATTTTCTCTGCCCAGTTTCTCCTCTTATGTTTTCTGTCTGCTCCATCCCCCCTCCATGGCTCCAGGCTTCGGCTTCCAGAGCTTTCTCTCTCAGCCTGAGGATCTGTGGCTTACTGAAACGCCTTTGGTACACAGAGTCCATGCCTAGGTTGTTACTGGCTAAAAAGCAGCTGTTTTTGGATGATGGTTTAGTTCATTCTGGGGGATATGAGCAGGGCAAGGATGGCCAGTCTGCATGCACATGATCCAGAAATGCTGAGCCCTGGCAGCTTCTGCAAACTCCCTCAGCTGTGTGACTTTGAGCAAGTGGCCTCACCTCTCTGAATTCTCCCACACTTCTTCTTAAGTCTCCTTAAATGCAAATGCAGCAAGATTTTCACAAATGTGTTCTGCTTAAGAACTAAATCTTTGAAGAAAACGAAAAAAAGAACTGGATCTTTGGAGGAAACTCACCTGATCTCTGAACCTTAAACAAATTGCCTCCCCTCTCTGGGCCTCAGTTTCTTCATTTGTTGAATGGGGATAAAAGATAGTTCCTATCTCCTGGACTTGTTGTGAGGATTAAAAGTGATAATACTTTGAAAGTGCTTGGCAAAGTGTCTGACCTGGGGTGAACACTCCATAAATCTTAGTCATTATTATAAGGCTTTTAATAAAACGGAGGCTTTCTGGGGATTAAAAAAAAAAAAGAAAAAAGAAAAAAAAAATGAATGAGCCAAAAAGCATTTTGGAAAACTGCTTTATTTAACATGTTCTCGATGTATCTGGCTGGTCTTTTCCATTTAAAAAAAAAAAAAATTTCTCCAAGGAGGCCACAGTCTCAGCACAGCACAGCCTGCCTGCCCCAGGCCACACAGCAAGTTTGATTCGAGCTCCCAGGAACGAAATCCAGGCCCCTGACCCCACGTCAGATGGTCAAGGCTCCCTGCTCTCAATCACAGCCAGAGATGTCACAAGGAACAGTGCCACATCCTAGGGCAGGAAAATGAGATTTCTCACTTGCCTTGATCTGACCAGTGGCCCCAGTCAGAAAACAAGTTCAGCATCCTCAACATCTCCCCTGTTCCCTTCTTCCCTTCAATTCCTGAGTGCCCAGGCCTCCCTCTGCAGTACCCCAATCCCCACATGCTCTCCAACCAGGAGAGGACCAAAGTGAGCTCCAGGTGCAGCAGTTAAGGTGGTGGGCAAACATCTCAGTAATCCAGATAAATCATAGTTTGATGCAATATATTTAAAAAATCAAAATGAATGCAAAAAAGGTCCACGATGAACAAAATGTCAACATTTTAAGTAAAGAAAAAACAAAAACAAAAACAGTGGCCAGGACAGCTGCCTCTCACCTGCAGCTCACAAGGTAAGCAAAGGGAGTAAGGTTCAATGCTGCCTCCACTAGCCTAGCCCCTTGGATTTCCTGTGAGGGCCACAGCCATAAATTTCCACCTTCCCTCCCTGGGCGCCCCCCTGCCCCACAGAGGTGAGCTGGGGTGAACAGCACAGAGGCTGTTTGGAAGGCTGAAAAGGACTTGGGTTAAAGAGGACTTGGGTGGGACATTCCAACTTTCCATCTTGTTTTTGAACTCCATCTAGGCTCCTCTCCTTAATCAATAAAACAGGAATTAGGTCTCAGCTCCAAGAGTCGCTTTCTGTCTTCCAGTTTATGACCTTGGCCACCTCGCAGCCCTTTAAAGTTGCCGGACTGGCTTCTTCAAATACCTGAGGTCGTAGAAGCAGGTAGAAAAAAAAGATTGGGGAGTTTCCTGCGGCGAAGTGGGCGGGCAAGTTCAACGGCCGGCTCCCCAACCCCAAGCGTTCTGGGGGCAGAGTGCGCACTCACCAAGAACTCTAAACCCTTTTCTTTGATCCCCCTCTTTTTTTGGGGGGGAAAGCGTGGTAGTGGGGGGTGGGGGGGTGGAAGTAGCAGGGGAATGAGGTGCCAAAGCAGTCTTTCTGCTCTCCGGCCTCTGGCTCCAGCTCCGCCCTCGCCCAAGGGGGAGGACTTTGAATTCCAGACCCGGAATCCTTCCCCTTTTGAAATTGATCGATTTTATCCGGGAGCTTCAAATCGAAACCAGGAGAGGGGGCTTTGAAATGTCAAAGAAAAGTTGCAAAAGGAAAAAGGAGGTGGGGTGAGGAGGGGGAGGCGGGGGAGATAAAAAATAAGAGGGGTGGGCAGACAGAGAGGTTTTCTTCTGAAAAACCTACCTTTGTGCGGATGGGTAACCTTTTCACCCTTCCGCGGTGGTGGTGGGTTCCTGGGAGCTCTTTGAATATCGGATGGGAGGGTGGACCCTCTCCCCACGGCGCGGGGGGTGGGGGGAGTGCCCATGAGGGACCTGCAACGTTTGCATTCAATTTCAGGAGGCCGAGGGGAACCGTTTTTTGCGCCTTTTGGGGAAGTTTTTGCAAAATCCCCTGCTCGGACATTTGCATTGGAATTGAACCGTCCCCCACTTAAATTTTAGACGAGACTTGTTTGCCTGGAGTAATCTTGACCTAATTTTTAAAAATTATTATGTAGAATAATAAAATAAAAAAAAATCCAGCTACGTTCCGGAGAAGGCAAGAGTTAGCAGGCACGACTTACCGCGGGGGAGTCGGGTGTGGCCCAGACTCGGAGCATGAAAACGTGGGCGCGTTGGAAGCTCCGCCGCGTCCCTGTTTCCAGCGAGGCCACCGCCTCGGGCTGGTGACCCCCGCTGGCCCAGACCTTTCCTTCTGGTCCCCAAGACCCACACTCCGGCGGCAGCGAGGTGTTGGGGCAGGGGGCTTCTAAAAACGGCTATCTCCCTCCCCTTCCCTGTAGGCGTCAAATCCGTAAGACCCCACCCTGACTGATGCCCGAGTACCTCTTTAGGCGACTGGCACCGTGGAAGGCCTGCAAAATGCAGATTTGGTTCTTTGCAGGGAGCTTCCAAGTCTTCTTCAGGCGGCCACTGGGGCCAAGGGAATTGAAACACATATTTTAGGAGTCATGGCAAACCTAGTTCCTATTGTTTTTCATTGTTGTTTTGAAGACCTCCAGATGGATAGGCCCTGGGCAGGAGAAAGTGGGTGCCTGGTATAGCCCAGGCAGGGCTGAGTCACTCTGTCACTTTCCACTCCAGCAGCCCAGGGCTGGCTGCAAAACGGAGGGAGGCAAAATGGGCACAAAGCGTTCTGGGGTCTCTGAGGGCAGCTGCCCCAAAAGGCCAGTTTTTGGGGGAAGGCTTTCAGAGATTTATTGGCTTAGGAAATCATGGAAGGTACATCAGATATAGGTGTACAGAGATAAACAGAGGGGATGAGCATAGAGCAAAGAGACAGAGAGAGGAAGACATGCAGAGAAGACAGAGACACAGGGAAACAGTGACACAAGCTGATAGAAGCAGAGGGAGAACAATAGAGAATGGGAGACACAGAGAAATGCGGAGAGAGACATAGGTTGAGAATTATAGCATCCTGGGCAACCGAGCTGTTATATGGACCCTGACCGAAAAGTGGCTAAGCCAGAGCTAGAACTAGATCTCCTGGACCGACCCCTCCCACGTCCTTTCCAGGTTAGGAGATTGGAGACCCGAGTTCCCCCCAAGAGAGTTACAGGATGCAAGTTCAATAGGACTGGATCAGGTAGGTCACTTGTTCCCTGGAAGCTGCTATGGGGGGGCGGTGAGGGATGAGTGTTTGCCTTTGAGCTTCTGACCCCAAACATCTGCCTCTGCCTCTGAGTTGCACCTCCCAGGCAAAGGGGAAAACACAACTCATTGGGTGGTACACCCGGGCAGACCCATCCCTAACACTGGGGCTCCCTGGAACAAGGGTACAGATAGAGGTCCACATACTCTGAGCACTTCCGAGTTATCATCAAGCTGGCAACATATTAATGAAACATGTTCTATCATCGGACAAGTTGACAAGCGAATCTTTCTAATAACCTGGCAGGCCGATGTGGACTCGCGTTGTGTCCCAGGATCTGGTAACATGGGACCAGCTGACGCCCAGCCTTCCCTTTGTCCCCCACTGCAGCCTGTCTTTCCTGAGACAGGCTCCATGCACTTGTGTGTGGACACCCCAGCCGGTAAGGCCAAGCCTCACCCACATCCCCTCAGCAAATAGCTAACCCTTAACCACCCCACAGGCTGAGGGGTAAGCATGAAGCTGGGGAGATTTACCCTCCAGTGATGGATCCAGGGGATAGGACCACGCAGTATCTGGATGTGGGGTGGGCCCATATGGGCAGAAGTCTCAGTTTCCAGTACCCTGAACCCGGGGGTATTAGCGCTGGGGGATGTGGCCCCTGCCCCTAGGAGAGGGGCATATCAAAGAGAGGCAGAACGGAGCTTGCTTAAGCATGGAGGCCCTCTCTAGGACAGGACTGTGAGTAGCACTGCCCTGGTACGGCCAGACCCCACCGCGGATACCCACCCCCCCAGAACCCCCCCCCCATTGTCTGCAAACCCTGCCGTGGGTGCTTTCAGACACACACAGCTTACCCACTCTCCGAGGCCCCAGCCATGCTCAACTCCTGCCATGGCAGACGTTTCCTCTGGGAGCAAATTCTGCAAGAAACTCAATCTGCTGTGTACAGAATTATGGGTTGTTCTTGGCTGCGGCCTTCCCTCGCCCTCGGTGCAAACACAGACATCCACACAGAGTGGAGCGGACTTTGCTGCAGCGCCATGGGGTTTGGGGTTCTGCCGGGGAGACCGACCTCTCTGGTTCTCTCTTTCTGGGGCTGGAATCCTCCCAGCACCAAGGAGGGAAAAACAAAGGCATTCAGGAGCAGGCTTGGAGGGGAAACCCACCTTCTCTTCTCTGGTTCCCCACCACACACACACACACACACACACACACACACACACACACACACACACAGCTTGCTCTTTACCACTAAGAAGGCCGCTCTGCCTCCCTTCCCAGATCACAGTCCAGCTGAGGGTGTTGAGGTGGTTCCCACATGGGCTAGCACCTCCTTGAACACCCCCCCACACACACACACCATGGTATGCAATACTGTGTAGGTCTATACCTCTGCCTCCCTAGATCTGTGTGTGTGTCTGTGCATTCGGAGTGGGGACCCAGTTTTCCTCAAGTTATCCATGATGTCCATGACCCCAAAAGGGTTTTGGACTCCTGGGCTAGGAGGTGCTGGGTTTTCAAGGGCAAGCTGTGCTCACGTTTACCAGGATATGTATAAGAACTTTCATGACTACATCGATGCTAGTAGCCCTCCATCAGCAGCGGCATAGGTGCCTGACTACATTGCGATAGAGTTACCGAGAGGAATACAGTTCTGCGAGTGAGTCAGTTCCTACCTCCTGCGCACACGCGCGGATAAATCTCTCCAGCATAATATTGAGGGAGTGAAGCGCACACAAAAGACTGCCTGGGGCTGCTGCCTCATTGACACACCCGGGGAACCCAGCTGAAGCACAGTTTGTCTCTCACCCTTTCAAACTCCCGAGGGCTGCGCTCTTTTCAATTAGTCTGCTAAACGCTGGTCTTGGAATGGTCCCTGGGAATTTAGAATGGAGAACCTGGCCCCTTCGTAATGCTGAGAGAAGCAGGGGGCAGGGGACACTTAACGGGGCAACGTACCCCGCGTGTGGGGACTCAACTAGTCCGGGACAGTGCAGACAGAGGGGCAAAGGGGCTCTGAAGCTTGGAAAATAATTATTTTCCAGCCTGGATTATGGTCCCTTGGAGCACATTAAGGCTTGAAACTCAATTCTGACCGTTCCAAGAAGGACATTTAAAAGTTTGGCTCTACCATCGCTCTCCTCTTCCTTTGAAAACTAATTGAAAAGAAACAAAAACAAAAATCTTACAATCCCCCACCCACCTCCAAATTCTTTAAAAAGGCCACACTGTGACGATCCAGGCAGCAATACTGATCACAACTTGCCCAGAGAGGTTATCCTAATAAATCCTTTGAAGTACGACTTTGCTTTCAACCCTTCCAAATATACTGAATAGCGATGTATATATTTCCCTCTGTTTTCTCCCTCATTAAATTCCTCAGATGCAGGAGCCAAAGGAAGCCTCCTGCAGAACCCAATTATCTGTGTTCCACATGTTTAGTTTTTAATAATAAAATAAAATGAAACCCAAAGGGTGCAAGTCTTCTGACCAAGCTTTTATTACCTGATCAGAACATATGTTGTAGCCACGCATAGCCGGGGGGGCTTCCTTCTCTGACCCAATCCGTCCAGGGAAAAGCTCTTATCTTGTCCCCTGACCCCAGGCCACTCTGGAATTCTCATCACCCACGTTTGGCTCTTCCGAAAGGGCTATAGGTTCTTTTGGCAGAGGGGACGCTCCAGCTGAGAAGTAGCTGAGTCCAGAAGCAATTAAGTTCACGATTCAGAAATGGGTTTTCGTACAGCTTAGGTCACTACATCTGTTCGCCCAAGCTCCTTTGTTTTCCAGTGGATTAATTCAAGAAATATTTACTTTGAGCATCTATTATGCGCACTCAGTGTGCTAGAGCTAGGGAAAAAAGAACGAACTCGATGGATATAATTCCTTTGCTGGAGAGGTAGCCATTCTAGAGAAAGACCCAGACAGTAAACAACTAAAAAATAGTATGTATATACACACATATAGTGTGTGTGTGTGTGTGTGTGTGTGCAATTATCTGCATTGTACTTAATGATTTCTAAAATTATATATAATAATTTAGAAATTGATAGGCAGAAAATTATATCTATCGGTATACACACACATATCCTCACCCACTATAATTCTCTCTCACATGATTTTATTTTATTTTCTGCATACAAAGTGTGTCAAATAATACGGTGAATGTTTAAATAAAAAAAATTATTACAGTAAAAGACACTTTGCCATTAATCCCCTTCAAAATTCTCCCCCTCAATTCGAACACACTTATCCCACTGTTCTTGCCACTTTCTGAAGCAGTTCTGGAAGTCCTCTTTCGTGAGTTCTTTAGTGGCACTGTCATGGCTGCCTCGATGTCCTGAATTGATTCAAAACATTACCTTTCATGGTCATTTTGACTTTGGGGAAGAGTCAGAAGTCGCAGGGGGCCAGATTTGGTGCATAAGGTGGGTGAAGACACACCGTAATGTTTTTATTTGACAGAAATTGCCATACCAGAAATGATGTGTGACAGAGAGCATTGTCATAATTGAGGATGAAACTGCCCATTTCATATTAATGTGTTGTTCATGATCAACGAATGCTTTATTTTTTATTTTTATTTATTTTTAAAGATTTTATTGGGGAATTGGGGGAGGAGAACAGCTTCAGAGAATTGGGGAAGGGGAACAGACCAGTTGCAGTCCATTTTTATTCTTCAGTCTAGCTGTGGAGGACGTTGCTTCACTGGCCCATGTTGGTATCATCATTGCGCTTTTCCTGGGTGAGGCAGTCACTCACTGGCCATTGGACGGCCACTCATGGCGGCTCATGCCAGCTGCCTGCTACTCATGTAGCTCACGGCAGCCCACTGCAGCCTACACTGTAGCCAGCGACCCACAGCAGCCCAGCTCCAGGTCGAGCCGTTGTTCACCATCTTAGCTGTAGAGGGCTCAGCATCACTGGCCCTCATGTGGGATCCGAACTGCGGCCCTGCTGCTCAGAGCTGGCGTCCCAAGCCAGCTCTTAACCACTGTGCCACTTGGCCGGCCCTGATGGCACACTTTAAAACACACCTTCTTTCAACTGTAGCTCACACCCAACTGACTACAGCAAACAAGTCACACACTGTTACAGAGGTTTGACACACCACTTCCCATATTAAAGATCCCTGCCTTTCTGTCAGATGGCACTCGGCAACAGTATTCACTGTATTCTTTAATCACACCTCGTACTACTTAATGATTTCTAAAATTATATATGTGAGATTACCTATAAATATATATTATAAAATTGTATAAAATTATATATATATAAAATTTTAGAAATTGTTAAGCACTATGCAGAAATAAAATCACGCGAGAGAGGATCATGGTAGGTGAGAATGTCCTTTAGATAAAATGGGGCCGGAGAGAGGTTCTCTCTACAGAAGAAAGTTGTTTTTTTTTTCTAAGACAGGTTTATTGAGTTAAATTTACATATATTAAGTTCACCCTCGATAGTCATACAGTTCAATGAGCTTTGACAAATGTGTACAGTTGTGTAACTACCATCACAATCAAAATATAGAACATATCTCTCACCCCCCAAAATTCCCTTGCATCCCTTTACAGTCTATCTTCCCTTCCCCTAGTCCCTGGCAACCACTGATATGTTTTCCGTCCTAAGTTCTGCTTTTTCTAGAATGTCACATAAATGGAATTATGTAGTATGCAGTCGTTTGTGCCTGGCTTTTTTCCACATAGCCCAGTGCTCTTGAGATTTACCCATGTGGTTGCAAGTCTCAACCATCTGTTCCTTTTCGTGGCTGAATAGTATTCCACGGTATGGATGTACCACAGTGTGTTTGTCCATACTGGAGTTAATAGACACATGAAGTTGTTTCTAGTTTTTGGCTATTGTGAAGAAAACTGCTACACTCATGCCCATGTCTTTGTGTGGACATATATTGTCACTTCTCTTGGGTAGATCTTTAGGTGTATAATTGCTGGCTATACGGTACCTCTATGTATACCTTTACACGAAACTGCCAAGCTGTTTTCCAAAGCAGCTTGCATTCCCACCAGCAACAGGTGGGCATTCTTGTTGTTCTACATCCTCGTTAACACTCGGTATGGTCAGACTCGGTATGGTCAGACTCTTTACTTTGGGCCATTTGAGTGTGTGCATAGCTTTTTCTCTGATGACTGGTAATGTTGAGCATCTTTTTAGGAAGTTTTTGGCCATTATTATATGAAGCTTTAACATTTTTTATGTGTTTATAATACATTATAACATATATATTATGTATATGCTTATAATTATTTAACATGCATTATATAAAATCTATTTACATTAATTCGATGCTGATAAGAAGGCAGCCTGGGAAGAGGCAGGGGAGATTGTTCCAGGCAGAGGGAACAGCAGTTACAAAGGCCCTGAGGTGGGAACCAGCTAGGGATGGTTGAGGGGCAGAAAGGTCAGTACAGGGCTGTGTATCATACAAAGGAGAAAAATACAGTCCTTCAGATACCACTGTTGTATAACAAACTATCCCAGCACTTCACGGCTTGAAATAGCAGCTCTTTTATTATGCTTGTAGATTCTGAGTCTGGAATTTAGCCTGGGCGTAGTAAAGATGGTTTATCATCGTTTCACACAATGTCTGAGAGCTGAGCTGGGGAGGTTCCAGTGGTCACGGGTGACTTGATGGCTAGGGCTGGAACCTTCTGGAAGCCCCTTTGCATATGCCTGGTGCCTGGATAGGGGCCACTGGGAGGCGGGGCTCAGCTGGGACTTTCAACAGAGCACCTCTACTTGCCCTTCTCATGTAGCCTGACTTTCTGACGACACAGCAGCCTGAGAGGTCCAAGCAGAAGTATTCCCAGGAACCAAGCTGAAGCGGCCTTGACTTCCCTGTCCCGGCCTTGGAAGCCACACATCATTTCTACCCCCATCTCATTTGAAGAAGCAGTCAAAACCCTGCCCAGATTCAAGAGAAGGAAAACAAGACTCATGATGGAGAGAGCAAGGTCGCATTGGAGAAGAAGATGGAGGACAAAGGATATTGTCGTGGCAGCCTTTGGAAAATAGAATCAGCCACAGAGTCAAAGCTGGTGGTGATGCAGCTTGTTCTGCTCAACAAATGCTCCTCCTGGGTGATGAATAAGTATGTGGATGAATAAGACCCTGTCCTTGAACTTGAGGAATTCCCAAGGCAAATGGAGGAGATGGCTATGTAAATAAAAACCATACTGTACAGACTTCAACAGCATGTATCACATTAGGCTGGAAAGTCCCCAGAAACCAATCCATATTGCCCGGGAGGTGGATGGGGGCTTGGGCTCCGGGGGTTGTGCAGAAGTGGACCAGTTAGGCGAGGCCAGCGAGAGCTTGATCAAACAGTGGATGGTCTGGCAGGAGAGGAGGGTGGGGATGAGGTTAGAAAGGCAGGCTGAGCCCAGGTAGGAAGGGGTTCCAAGCGAAGACTGGGCAGTGGGACTCAATCCCATGGGTTATGGGAAACCACTGGGGGATTAAGTGCTATGCTCAGGTGCCTGCTATGGAAGAAGCCTTGGGGGGCTAGAAGGGTGGATGCCTTGATGATTGCCAAGGGATATGCTAAAAGCCCAGATGCCAGAAGGGAGGTTTGTGTAGCAGTCCCGGTGAGAAGTGGTAAGTACTGGGGCCAAGGATGGAGAGATGGCCACAGTTAGGAATCTGGGTAGTGGGTTTAACAGAGTCCCCAAGAATGGGGAGGAAAGAAGGGGGAAGGAGAAGGTTCCACACCTCAGCATCTGGGCGCCTCATCAATTCTCAACCCTGACCCTACACTTGAATCATCTGGGGGGAGCTTTTCCCAGCCGGAAGTATTTGATCCCACCAATTCAGCTCAACCCAAACTTTCACGTTGGGCACCAGGCATTTTTAAAAACCTCCCCAGCAGATTCTTTCGTGCACCTGAGGTTGGAGACTGCTGAAATAAGTGATGCATTCCCTAAGAGCCTTCAGAGAAATCCTAGAATGCTGATTTGGGCAGAGCGAGGAAAGAGAGAAGTGATTTTGATTTGGGACATGCTGGGTTCATGATAGCAAGGATGTCAAATCTTTCTCCAAGAGGCATAACATAGTTTAACAAAAGTTGGTTAATCCATAAAAAGAGATTAAGTTGCTGCTCTCCCAGCAGAGTCACAAAGGGGATACAGTGGGCCTGGAAGCCACAGAAAAGATTTCTTATATTCATAACCATCCAGGCACAGTGCTGTGGGCTTTCTATCGGTCCCCACAAATGCTGTGATTATCATGCCCCTTTTGCAAAGGAGGAAGCAGAGGCTCAGAAAGACCAAGGTACTAGCCCCAGGTTACACAGGGAGGAAGCAAGTGGTGGAACCCAGAGTCAAAGGCAGGCAGCCTGACCTTGGAGGCGGAGCACTCAATTCCTGAGCCATCCTTCCTGTACCCTCCATCCTTGCATATCATTAGCACCATTAAAATCCATGCCCTCATTGAACCCAGCCCTGTAATTCCCATCACCTCTGTGTCGTCACGACTCCCACCACAAACCCTCCTGACCATCGCTATTGCCTTTTCACTCACACAGTCTTCCAGGCCCAAAGGCCTCTGCTGTAACAGAGCGTCCATGGCATATCATAAAACAAAACCAAATGCTTTCTCTCGCCCCCCCCATCCTTTCCCTGAGTATCTGTCAAAGCCAGCAGAGAAATAAAAACCAGAATCTCCAAACAATACACTGCCCCACAGATAATAAATAAAACCTCCAAAGAGGGAGGGGGGAAAAGCAAAGAGTCCCACAAAGGCAGGGAGGGGGCTTGGGTGCACCCACAACAGCTACCAGCAGCCCCGGGGTAAGGAAGCAATTGAGATAAAAAATGGATGACCACATTACACAGGCCGCGTGCATGGAAGTGCGCGACACCAGCAAGGAGTGCAGACCTCATCAGCCTTTCTTGCTCTTTTGCACACAAATAAATACACATGTTGCCTTGCATGGAGCAGACACTCAATAAATTCTGAAGCAATGCATCAAAGTACCAATATTCATTTGTGAATTTTCCAAGTACACATGTTTATGGGCAATTGCGTCTCTCCCTCACAACTGTGGAACCAGCAGGAACTTTTTTTTTTAAGCCTTTTGTATTTATTGCACGCATTCGGTTAAGCTTTCCTATGCATCGCACATGGAGAAAGGGCGAGAAAGGGGTGACCCAAGTGGCGATGGCGGACACCTCTGGGGGAACAGAGGAGAGGAGCGTGTGGACTTTTACTTTCTGTTTCTTCGATTTTTTTTTATTTTTAATATCGATAGCATTTTGCTAACGGGTTCAGATTGACTTTTTTTTTTCCAAGAAGTTCTTTTTCTCATGATCCCTCAGGATTGTTATGAAATTAATAAAGTCATCACAGAAAGTGAAAAAGAATTAAAAAAATATTTTGAAGGGTGCTGTAGAAAGACATCACCACACTATGAAAGAGCAAACGGGCTGGCCGCTCTCCATGGCGACTGATCAAATATTTGAGTTTTCCTGCCCTCTGGTCCCTGTGCAGTCGTGATTTTTCACATGGAATCAGAGTGTAGATGGCCATTAAGATGTGTTTCTCTAAACTCTGTGTGTGAGCTTTACGATGGCTTTTAGCTGATGGAGGCTACATGCACATCCAGATGTGGAGTTGACCCATAGTTTGGGGTACGAGGGCCTGCTCTGAGTGCCAGTCCTTGGAGAGCCCCACTCTGTCCCTCCTCCAGCCACACCCTGCTTAGGGGTTGAGGAGACCCTTGAGCTAAGGGTCCAGCCCACCCAGAGACCACCCCTCTTCTCTGGGCCATGTACAATAGTTGGCACCCACTGAGTACTAAGCAGATACATTTTTGGATACTGGCCATGTGTCATGTGTGTGAGCTATATACCCCAAGCGTGCCGTATGATCTCCAAACTGAAATCTTGCTGAGACATCACCCTTGTGCCTTCTCTAGTTTGGGAATGAGGCTAGATTTTGTTTTCAAATGAAGAGGGGATTATAGTTGGTCATTTTATGAACTGGGTTCTTTTCTTTGGAGTGACAGCTCTGGAACATGGCTCAGAGATGTGTGTGTGTGTGTGTGTGTGTGTGTGTGTGTGTGTGTGTGTGTACAGTGGTCGGGGCTGGACAGATGCTTCCCCCGTTCCGTGAACCCCAAGCTTCTCTGAGTAGGGCTGCATAGTCCCTGTGAAAGTTAGGAGTCGAGAGATCCCAGGAATTATGACTGTTCCATGATCTGAGCCCCAATACTCCAGACGTGGATTGCCAGATGTCTTCTGGGTATGTCCATGTGGCCTGCACTCGGCTACCTCAAACTCAGTGTGTTCCCACTGGGACTGATTTCTTCTCTCCAAATCTGAATTATTCCTGGCCTCCTCATCTCAGCAGATGGCTGCTCCCTTAGCCGAATCTTCCAGACCAGAAGCGGCATACCACTCACGTCTCTTCCTTTTCCATCACACCAATAGCAGCAACAAAGCATTCAGCTGCCATGAGCTGAGCACCTACTTGGCGCTTCATGTAGAGAGTTACCTGTCCCATATACCTGTGAGGTTGGCATTATTTGATCCCCACGGTACAGATAAGGAAACTGAGGCTCAGCGAGCGGACGGAACTTCCCCCAGGATACACTCAGACAAAACTTAGCTTCCAACCCAGTTGGTCACAACTTTTCCTTCCCTCGTGGTCCCTCCCTCCCCAGCAAAGTTCTCCAAAGGCACCCAGTAGGTGTTCAGAAAAGATGTGTTGCATTGAACTGATCTGACCCTCTGGAGCTGGTCCTGCACTGCGTCTCCGCCCCGTCCGGTTGGAAACTGTTGCGGACACGAGGTCCTCCTTGGAGAGGAAGGGGAGCGGGCTAAGAGTGGGGAGAGAATGGATGGGGAGACTTCAAAGGGAAGGAAAACCGATTACTGGGAAATCTGTTTATAGAGCCAGTGAGTGATGGTGAGGGGGAAATGCTGAAAAGCAGGAGGGCGGGGGAGTGCCCGGTCCACGAATCCATCACCAATCCGTTTTCATCTGCTGGCCAAATTCTGTGCCCCTTTGAAAGTCTCCTGGTCCCCGAAACTGGGAAGCCAGCACCCAACCACCACCCAGCCCTGAGCAGCGCTGGGCATAGCGTGACTTGAACGTCTCCTGGGTCTGCCTTCCAGAGGTCTGAAAAGTGAAGTGTTCAGGCATAATTAGAAACAGTATCAACGTGCACTTTTAGAGTGTTTTCTACATGTCAGGCACAATTCTGAGTTCTTTAGAGGTGGTTTTTTTTTTTTTTGTCCTTATGAGGAATTTACTATAATGAGTCCCATTTTACAGGTGAAGAAAATGAGGCACGTCATAGCGCCAGGAAGAGGTAGAACTGAAAGTTTAACCCAGGAATGTGACTCCAAGGGTGGCCCTTTAAATCCCTACCCTCTGTGCCTCCCTGGCAGAGAAGCTCTGGGTGGTGAGTTCAAACCCCCGCTGCCCCAGCGCACTGCAACTGGGTAACTTCAGCAAGCTGCTCCCTCTCTGGGCCTCAGTTGCTGCATCTGTGAAATATCATAACTACTTCGGAGTGCTGCTACAATAATTCTAAGATAATTCACACACATAAAGAGAGAACTTAATGTTAGCCATGTTGTTATTTTTCCCAAACGTTGGGAACTTCTTTCCCCCATGTTCATAACTACAGAGATGGTTGGAAGGGCGGGGAGGGGGAAATAATGCTTCCTTGCCACAGGATTTCACGAGGAGCAAAAGACATAATGTGTAGGAGGTGGCCGGTTAACTCAGGCGGTTAGAGCGCAGGCTCACAACACCAAGGTTGAGGGTTCGATTTCCACATGGGCCAAGGAACTGCACAACTAGATTGAAGACAACCACTTGACTTGGAGCTGATGGATCCTGGAGAAACACACTGTTCCCCAATAAAATTTCAAAACAAAAAACTGTTTTGTTTTTTTTAAAAAAAAAAACATAATGTATAAATGTAGCAGCTTTTCTTTCTGACCCCTTGAAATATTTCAGGCACACAAAAGAGTAGAGAATCATATAATAAACACTCATGTATTCAACACCCAGGGTAAGAAATAAAATCTTTCAGATCCATTGCTCATAAGTGACACTCCCTAATTATATTCCTTCCACTCCCTCTCCGGGGAGCCACTGCCATGCTTTTGGGGTTTCCCATTGGTGCTCATGGCTTTACCCCTTTACCATGGATGGATGCCTGCATCCTCAAACAATATGCTGCCTTATGTCACACGTGGTCTCATTTCACACATTTTTTTTTTAATTTAGCTGAGCCATACTGCCACCTGTTGGCAGCTCAGCAGCTGCTCAGCTCGGGCTGGGCATCAAACTGCTGTTGCTCAGAGCTCAGCTCACACTCTTTGTTTTTTTTGAGGGCAGTGTTACTGGCCCTCATATGTGGGACTGAACCAGGGCCACTGGCTTCCCAAGCCAGCGCTTAACCACCGCGCCACTCGGCCGGCCCCTCAGCTCACACTCTTAAGCGAGCTCTTAACCAACTGAGCCACTGAGCCAGCCCCCTCATTTCACACATTTTTAACTTCATATGAATAGTATCGCCCTGTCCATATCCTTGGGCAAGCTTTCCCTGACACGATGCCCTTGAGAGTGAAGGATGCTGACACGTGCATGTCTAGTGGGTACTCTGAATGGCAGGAGAGCATTCCACTGAATGAACACACCTCAATTCATTCATTTATTCTCCTGTTGAGGGCCACGTTGAGAGTTTCCAGGTTTTTCATACTGTGAACAATGCTGCGTTCAATATTCTTGTGCGTGGCTCCCTGTGCATGTGGATGGGAGTTTCCCTGAAGGCCATGGGAGGTGCTGGGTTGCTGGATTGAAATGTTTGTGCATCCTAAAACTACTGGGCTCTTGTCCCTTTGCCCTCCAACAGAGTGGACCATTTTAGGCCGACACCAATAGTGACTGGTTGTCCCATTGGTCCACATGCCTGCCAACCCTTGGTTTTGTCAAATGGCAGCAATTAGTTATTAGGAACACCATGTGGTCTGTTTGGAGGCCAAGGCATTCTCGGTATTGACAGTTGAGCCAGACGGATGATTTGAAGTCTTTCCTCAAAACAATTCAACAAGAAGCCTCAATCTCCTCTTCTCTTCCAGGCAGCCTTCCACGATGCCTTAAAACCTAAGCCGGGACCCCTTTTCCTGCACTCCTACGGAGCATAGTTCCCCCACACAGGGTGTACCCAGGGCAGAATTGAAATTGCCTGTTCATTTTTCCTGCTTGACTCAACTGAGCACCGTGGAGTCGGTACCCGTCATCGCCATTTCATCCCTTGAGTCAAACCCAGAGCCTGGCACACAGTAGACACTCAATACATTTTTATTGAAGGAATAACCAAATCAACATCCAGCACTGTAACCTAGTGCCTGATGCCTGGTTGGCAGGGGCTCCATTTTGCTGAATGAATGAATGAACCAAACAGCCAACATGTGCTAGGCCCATGGTCCCCATCTTTAAGCACCTCGTGGTGTGTTGTTTTGTAGTGTGACAGGTGCTGTGACAGAAGTCAGCACAGAGAAGGGAGACCTAACCCAGCTGGGGATGGGAGGCATGAAGTCTTCCCAGAGGAGGTGGTGCTCCCTGAGCTCTCCTCCTTCTGCCCTCCCCTCCCCACCATCTCCTGAGAACCCCTCCCTACTATTTCCCAAACTGCCGAAGAGGTCAAATCCAGTTGCTAGATTCATGTCTCCTTTACCTCCAGTTCCCCCCAAATCAAAAGTCAAAAGGTCAGCCTCGTTGAGGTGTGAGCTGAAGGGCTTTTGAATTTGGTCCAGGGAGGTCCGCGAAGAGGTTTGCTTCTTTCTTTGGCTATTATTCAAGAAAGAAAAGATGTGGGGTGGGGGTGGGGGGGCTTTGCTGACATCGAAGACGGGGGCTGGAAGCAAAGGGGAAGGAAACATCCTGAAAGAGACAAAAGCAGGCTCCATGATACATCCTGGTTTTTGGACCCAGGGCTCAGCATCTTAGAAACTCGCACCTAGAGACCTGCCAAGCGGGCCTGCACACACACCTCCCAGCTCAGGCACAGCCATAAACCACTCAGCCAGCACTCGCCAGCAGGACTGTGATGGCTCCTTGATGTATTTACCCAAAGAGAAGAAGTGAAAGGTAGCTGTGGGCACGAAGCCATAAATATATCCCAGTGTTCAGGTGACATCATCCCAAACTCTCCGCCCAGTGTTCCATGGCTTATGAAGTCACCACACCAGGAGACATCTCCCAGGCGGGTGGGGGAGGCAAATTTATTTGACCTACTTCATTGAGGGGGTTTCCCTTTCACTTTGGGGGCGGGGAGGTGAGTTGACTTCTCTTGAGGAGAGTTCACCTACCTCCTTGACTGACTTGTCTTCTGGGGTTTCTGGAGGGAGAACCATGGAGTTTTGCACATAACAGGGAAAATGGGTCTGCTTGGAGATCAAAGTGGCTTTTCTAAGGTTTCACTAGATCCATGCAAAGCTCAATAAGAAGTCCACGTTGAGCTCAACAAGAAGCCGCCCTCTCAATGCTGGCTTTCTCTTTGGACCTTAAACACCCAGGGCAAAGATTTCTACTTTCCTTGTTCCCTGCTGTGTCTCCAGCGCCTGACACACAGTATGCACTCAATAAATATCTACTGAATGAACAAACCACTGATTTAAGGTTTTGATGAACTTGACCTTCAACGGAAAGCATCGACTAACTGAGGTTCTTTAATTTTGTAAAATCTAAGTCATAATTCTTAAACAGTAAGGATAGGAGTACCAATGGATCAGCCTTTCTGGAGGGGAAATTTAAAACATGTTTCCAAACGCCTGGAACCCCAGGAATCCCACTGCTAGGAATTCATCCTAAAGGAATAATCAGAGCTCTGCAGTGATATTTAGATGCCAGATGTTCATTGCTGTGTTATTTAGAATGGAAGGAAGTCGGAAATAACCCAAGACTTCAGCAATAGAAAATCGGTTGGTTAGATTATGTCACCATATTTCATGTGTTAGAAAACTAACTCTAAGAGTCAATGTGCATCATCTGTTTGGAAGTAGGGGGTGGGTGGGTCATCAAACAGTATATATTAATATACTATATGGTCCCAATTTTGTTAGAAAAAATATGTTTATAGATGGCTGTACACTAATAAGCTTACAGAGGCTGTCTCTGAATGATAGAATTAGGTTATTTAAGTTTTTTATTGTTTTATTTTATTCCCCAGTTTTCAACAATAAATAAATGTAACTCAGTCGAACCATAGCTGTCATGAAGAAATATATAAAGTCTTTCTGAAAAGATACATTCATATACATGCTCTGTGCAGAACGGGCTTCTATAAAACAGAGTGGCTTGTTTTAAAGGCACAGTCCCCAACCACATAACTCATTCAACCATCCTCATAAAACATAAATGTTGGTGACCTACCCTCATGTATGTTCTACCTGCTACGCTGTCACTTTCTGTACCTGAATTCCCTTACATGGGGACCATGACATTGGTAGTAGATCTCAAGTTGTTGTTCCAAGTCAACCTTTACTTGAGGTACATGGTGGATTGGTCAGCTTCGACTGCAAGGATGCTGCCTAACAAACGCTCCCCAAATTCAATGGCTTAAGCCACCAACGTTAACTTCTTGCTCCAGAATCCATGAGTTGACTGCAATTCTGCTGATCCAGGCTGAGCTCAGCTGGGAGGGCTCCATCTAAGGCTCTGAGTTGGGATCAGGTCTAATTTATCATCTCTCTTATCCTTCATGGACCAGTAATAACTCAGAACATATTCATAAATACACACACACACACACACACACACACACACACATTTTATTGGGGAACTGCTATGGTCATTAGTTACACATTGCTTTCATGCTACAATGGCATAGTTAACTCTTTTAGGGAGGGTGCAGCTCACAGTGGCCCATGCAGGGATTGAACCGACAAACTTGGTGTTACCAGCACCACGCTCTAACCAACTGAGTGCACTGGTCACCCCGCGGACATGTCCTTAACATGACTAATGGAAGGCACATAAAAACCAAACAATGATGCTTCTACCCACATCATACCCACTGTCATTTCATTGGCCAAAACCAGTCACATGGCATGACTCATGTCAGTGGGTCAGAGAAACGTCCTCCACCCGCTCCAGCTGGAAGTCCTGCACAGTCACATGGCAAAGGGTGTGGACGTAGTACAAGGAGGTTACGAAATGCTGCAGAAAACAACTCAATCTATCACACATGGGGAAGCCAGCGTCGCTCACTGCCAACTTTCACTTTTCCCTGTCTTTGTCAAAGACTATAAAGCTCTGGAGAAACCTGGAGGCCCTCCCTCCATTTCAGATGGCAGAGGCTTGGTGGCATGTACTCGGCCGGGGTGTATGCTGTGTCTGCATGAGGTCTGTCCGTGTCTTGCCTCTCCTGCAAGCTTGCAGATGCAACACACAAATGCTACTATGTGTGTCCTTATAGACTCAGTGTCATGCAGCAGGTCCCCAAGTGCATTCTCCAGACACTGTTGACAGGTTCCCTTTTGGACTATGTGGCGGTCTGTAGACTGTCAGCTTGGCTGAGTTGGAACTATGTCCCCAAGAATCCCCTTAGTGTTTGGGCCCAGATTACAGTTGGCCCAAAACGGGGTTTGTGTGAGAGGAGAAAGGCAGGATGAAGCACAGCCATTGTCCTTGGAGGGTCCTCTTGGTTAGATGTGGCGACAACAGCAGAGGTGTCGGCACTTTCCTCTGTGCTGTTTCCAGGTCTGCCTCCCAAATGCCGACCACCAGCAGCCCCAGGCTCCCCAGCAGATGTTCGGAGCTGGCCTCACAGAGTCCAGAGCCACAGGGAAGTGGAGATTTTCATCGACCCTCTCCCCACCACATTCTCCCCCCACGAGCTTCCCTTTTATCGTCCCATTGTGACAGCTGGACATGTGTGGTTTCTCAGATTGTCTGGTTGGTGACCCCTTTTAGGACCCTCTTGCTTGGATCTTCCATTTCCCAGGTCTTCCTACATTTACCCATCAACAAACCCCTTAACCCAGGCCTCACAGTAGATCTGCTTCTCAGATTGGACTCCAATTGGCACAGACATCTCAAGTGAGAGTGGCAGGCAGCAGTTTCAAGTAGCAGCTAGCAGGCATATTCATTTTCTTTCAACCCGTGCATGCCTCCGTTTCCTCGTATGTGCAATCGGGCTCTCCAACTCATGGCGTGGTTGCAAGAATGAAATGAGTTCATCAATGTTGATACGAATGGCTAGCACAGTTTGCTGTGGGCCCTTAGTTTCTCCTGCTTTTCTAATCCTTTTACAGCGAAGGCAAAAGGCATTTCTCCTTTTCCCAGACTGCATACACTTTGTTTTCATGCTACCTAGCTCCTGGACATCATTCTGGCTAGGATTGAACTTGTCAGACACGATGAGCGAAAAGAAAGCTCAGTTAAAAAACAATACATAAAATAATTGGATATGTATGTTGAATAGTTATGAAATTATTTTTCATTCATCATCACATTCAGTTTCTTGATTCATCCCAGGAGAGAGGCAGGTCAGGGAATGTTATTTTCATTTTACAGATGAGGACACTGGTATGACAGGCTCAAGGGGACAAGGCTGGTGAGTGGCAGGAAGCAACTCCAGGCATCCTGATTCCAGGTTCAGTAGTTTTTACAATACATCAACATGACTACAATATCTGCAATATTTGAGTCTCTATTGTGTGCTGGTGTCTGCCATGAGTTACCTACCCCCTTCACTCCTCTCAACTCCTTGCAAATTAGATATTATTATTATCCATTTTTGAAATGAGGAAACTAACACATAGGGATTTTATTAATAAATAATCTGTCCACTGTCATATAACTAGTCTCTAAAGAGAGATTCTGGGGGTACAAATATTGACCATGAAGCTATATGGAAAAAGAATATTGGGGGAGGGAGGGCTGATTTGGTCTGAAGCCATTGGTTGATCATAAGACACGGAGTCACATCCATGTCTGCACATCCCTTGTGAGTCTGGTAGCTTAAATGATTGGTCTTGATGATTAAATGGCATCGCTCCCTAAGGTCTCCAAGTCACACAAATGCCATCCTTGCTATGGTCTCGTGGTGGGTGGAGCGTGCTTGCTGAAGGGCTTGGCCATGTGACTTGGTTTGACCAAT
The DNA here is from genome assembly GCA_033961575.1 of Aselliscus stoliczkanus. Lineage (NCBI taxonomy): Eukaryota > Metazoa > Chordata > Mammalia > Chiroptera > Hipposideridae > Aselliscus > Aselliscus stoliczkanus. Next base: position 9,412,933 of record CM066736.1, read on the forward strand.
GGGATGCTAGTGGATATGATGCAAACAGAGGCTTGACGTGTGCTTGAGCAGTTGTTCTCTTGTCTCTTGCACTCTGGTGATCCGCCATGAGAAAAACATGCTTACGGCAGCAGCCACTGCCCCTTCACCTTGGTCTCCAGAATGAGACACATGGAGATGATCCCAAGCCATGGATGGTCCAAGGAAGCGAGACCCGGACTCAGCCCGATGCCAGAAGCCCAGCTGAGTTGCAGCTGACCCACGGACCTGTGAGCTGGAGAACGAATGATTGTTGGTTTAAGCTGCTGAGTTTTGCATTGGTTTTGCTGTGCAGAATTGTTGTGGCAAGGACTGACTAATACACTAAAATGCTGTGATTATGTATGGGGGTGGGAAGGTACTAAAGAGTATGCATAGTCGGTCCTTGTTTAAACATAGATGCATATGGTTGCATATATGTGTTCATGTGTGCATGTGTATGCAAGCCTATAGAGAAGACATTAGTGGTGATTTTCTAAGGGGATGGGACTTCCAGGAACTTTCACTGTGTAACTCAACCATAGTTGGAATGTTCTACTTTTTTAAAAAAAAAACCAACATCATATAATGCTTTTGTAATCACCTAATAGACCGGTTTTCGTATTCCATTCTGGTCAGTAATGGATCTGTCACCAGGAAGTGACTTTGTCCTGGGTGAAAATACAGATGTGTCCTTAGGAAGACTTTTCCCTCAGCTAAGCAGATTCCACCGGCCACATAACATGAGCATGTTAGTACCCGGTTGACGGATGGGAAAAAACAAACAAGAGATGACTTCTCCGGAGCAGTGGCTCTCAACCCCGGGGCAGTTTTGTGCCCACAGGAAATATTGAGCAATGTCAGGAGACATTTTGGGTTGTCACCATGGAGGGTGGGGGAGTGTGTGCAAGCTGCCAGCATCTAGTGGGTAGAGACCAGGGATGCTGCTCAGTATCCTCCATGCACAGGATGGTCCCATGCCCCCAACACAGGGTTATCCTGAGGCAGAGAAACACTGGTGGAGAAGCCATCTATGAAGCTTTCCACGGTCCCACATCTATGACAGGCTAGAGAGGCACAGGTAAGCATTCTCCACAGCACCCGGCTTGGTCCACTCAGGGTGAAGCCGGAGCTTCTCCTGTGTGCATACTCTAGCTAGCCTGGTCATCCTGAACTCTGCGACAGAAACGTGAGGGTGGGATGAGTTTAAGGAACTGGATGGCACCCCAGACAGGGCTGGTGCCCAAGACAAGGCCATGCAGTGAGTTCACGGTGCAAGAGTGTCTGTGCCAAGATTGCTTATAGGATAAAATTTGATCTCTAGTCAGAGGAGTAGTATGTATACGATGAACATATTTCTGTGAAAATGACAGAAGTAAAATCTCATTTTCTCTCTCTCTCTCTCATATACATATATACACACATACACACATACAATTATATATACATATATATATCATAGATCATGTATGTGTATAATGTATATCATATATATTTCTAGAAAAAGGCCTGAAGTTATATACACTAAGCTATGAGTAAAGTAGTTGGGAAGAAAAGGTATACAAAAACATGAATTTCACTTTTTTACTTTACACTTCTGCAAAGTCTGGATTTTTTTTTAATGGAAAGTATGCACTTGTGTTAGAATATTTTATATAAAGAAAATAATTGAAAAACAGAATAATGATATTTAAACATATGCTGTTGTTATGAACACAGAAATACCAATCGGCAAGGTGTTATGGGCAGTTGTTGAACGTTTTTAAGTGTTTTTTAAAAATTTATATTCCATAGCATTTGTGTTAAGTGTACAGTTCAACAATACCTTAGTAAATTTACAAAGTTGTGCAGCCTGCACAACAATCCAGTCTTAGAATATTTCCATCGCCCCAAACAGGGCCCTTGCACCCTTTTGCAGCCACTCCCCACCCTGGCCCTAGATCCAGGCAGATACTGTTTTCCCTTCGTTGTGGACTTGACTTTGCTAGGCACTGTATATAGATAGAATCATGCACTATGTGGTTTTCTGCTCCTGGCTCCTTTCACTCAGCCTAAGGTTTCGGAGATTCATCCATGTTGCAGCGTGCTCTGTTCTTTTTCATTGCTGAGTAGTATTCCATCGTATGGATGTGCCACAGTCTCTGCATCCATTCACCAGCTGACAGACATTTGGATTGTTTTCCCTGTGGGGCTCTACTGCATGTTTTAAAATATATTTTAAAAATATATTTACAATTACACTTATATTAATAATTTTACCTTGAAAACAACAACAACAGTGTTTTCCTATACATGTATACAACCCAGAACATAACAATTCCTTTAAATATGTAAATGCTGCAAAACCTATTTATCTATCTATCTGATGCTTCCACATTCTCAGGATAGTCTCAACAGTTTAGAATTCTTTAAGGTGGAAGCCATAACATTATTTTGTTAAAAGGACTAAAACAAACTAAATACATGTGTGCTTAATAGTAGCTACTACGTATTAAAAGTTTATCTTATGCTCAGAAAGTATTCAAGTGCTTGATGAATATTCATTCCTTTCAGTCTCTTGACACAAGGAAGACAATGTTGTAATCCTATTTTACAGATGAGGAAACTGAAGCACAGAGTAAAGATGTGGCCAAGGGCACATGGTTAGGAAATAGAAGGACCCGAAACCAGGGAGTGTGGCTCAGGGTCCCAGCGCCTTACCCACTATGCAGCACTGATTCTTTTCAATCAGCATAAATGACTTATTGTCATCTGTTGATTCCTTGACTTTAAAGCATCCACACCAATATAAGCGAAGCATTGCAATTGCAACTCCCTCCGAATGTGCTATGGTGTGAGCTTTCTGATCAGGTGCTCAGTGTGGAGCCTGACTATGTGCTGTGCAACCTTGAGCAGGCACCTTAATGTCTCCGAGCCTCGGTCTTCTCACCTGTAAAGTGGGGCCAATTCACCTCCAAGGGTTGCTCCGGTATGAGATGAGATGAACATCAGATGGCTCGCACAGACAAAGCATCGCCTGGTGTAAACTGGTGCAATTTTTGTTACATTTGTGTCATGCTTCTATTCACCATTCTTGTTCATGTCAGCTGTGACTATTGACACATAGTGTGCGTGGCTGCTTTTACACAAATCCACATCTGTATTTACACGTCGAGAGGCACTCGCCTGGAATTATGAACTGGATCTCAGGGAAGCAAGGGCGAGCTCCAAGCTGCATGATCTTCCAGAGGCGAGCAGGGAAAGTCTGTGCTTAGGACATGCACGCCGAGACCCCCAGATACACGGGCAGCCTTCACATACTGCCCCCCTCCTTCATCCGCCCATCCCCCTCGCTTCCAGCATTCCAAACTGCCGAAGCTGACCCTGTCTCTCTTGATGATTTAAGTTTTGGAGAAGGACCGGAGAAGGATTTGTTTTGACATTTAAAGGCAATCCAGGTAATGAATGGCAGGGGCGGCGTCCACCTCTTCATCCATATATCTGCACAACAGTATCTATTTTTGATGTAGCTGACATGCCATTTCCTTTGGCAGAGCAAGGGGGGATCGTCTTTAAATTAAACTCGTCTCCGACCCCTCCGATCTGCAGCCCGTTTCGGGGGCAGACGCTGGCGCGGGAAGCAAGAGAGGCCTGTTGGCCGTAGGTGATGTATGGTGCAAAGGGCCCTTACACCCTGATCTGGAACTAGGACCCTCTCTAAAGCATTAACTAATGACAGAGGAGGTCCCCAAGCCTTCTAATCATCTTTAATGCGCACATTTAGAAGCTAACTTTAAATAAGCAGGTGAGATAAGCAGGCCAGAGAAAGAAAAGAAGTCCTATTATTGTTTCTAGGGGCTGCTTTGGGATGGGGAGGGGGCGATGCCTTTGATTAAGAATTAACGATGATGAAGAGACTGCCAGGCTTCCGTGAGAGTCTTTGTCTTGGTAACTAGGCTGATCCCCCAACCCACTGCCCAGAGTTTCCAGGATTCTGTCCCCAAGAGCTAACTTGGGGGAGCAGAGAGAAAACGCTAGTGTCTGAACCAGCAAAGCCCAGCTCTGCCACTTTACTAGCTGGAGGGGCAAGTGTTTTCTGTTTCCAAGACTCAGTTTGTTCATCTGTTAAAAAGCCCCACAATAAGCTTTGAGAGGTTATTGTAAAGGGTCTAAATGCACAGAAATAAAAAGGCAGCGATGAAGGAGGAAGAAAGAGGATATATAAGTGCAAGCGATTTATAAACTGTTGCAATGTCCTCTCCAAATGTTGCAATTATTAGGCAACAATGGGGAGACATTTGAGGTCCATAATGGGGAAAAAAATAATAACAATAAAAGAAGGTATGAAGTCGGCTTGACTTCTAAGCCATACCAAAATTGCTCTCCATGCTCAGCCATTATTCTACCCTCCAGTCCTTTTCCCCCTGAGGTCCTGAATCTTTGATCTTTTACTTTAAAAAAAAAAAACTTCTGATCTAAACCTTAAATAAAACAGAGACCTCCTGGAGGATACCATCGCCAGGTTGGGCTTCTCCGATTTGGGGGAGAATTTCCTTTCCTGTCAAAGCCAAGAAAAGACGTGTCAGCGAATGTGTTGTAGGGGCCGCAAGAGTTTACTCGCACACCCACGCACACCACCCACCCTCCATCTACTAATCAAGAATCCTCATGATGTGGAACTTGGGTGGAAAACAATTGCAGTTTCCCACTGGGTCAGCATTGCCATGATCCCTGGCCCAGGCTCCTGGAGAATGAGGAAGACGTGTCCCAAGACCAGGGAGAGAAGTGACAAGGAACTGCTTTTCAGAAAGCTGCTGTCTATCCCAGGCTTTCCCATAACCGTGCCCCTGGGAGAGGGAGGCTGGGAAGCAGTCTCCAAACCTGACTGCCAGCCAGGTTCTTGGGTCCCCATCTCCTCAGACCCACAGGACCCCAATGCCTGGATAGAAATGGACTAAGCGTCTGAAGTGGTCCTTACCCTCTCGGTGTACGACCTCCTTTCTCATGATGTCTGCTAGTATTTCACGGAATTAGATATCCAGGGAGCTACGTGGGAATATATCATTTCAGTGTCAAACTTTGGGCTTGGATCCTCTCCATTTTATTACTAATACTGGCCATGGAGACAGTCCTATTTAGAGAGGACATCAAACTGAAAAGATACCTCTGATTGGGATGATTTTAAAAGAATCCAAAATTCTAAACGTTGTTGGATAAAAGGTGATGTGATGCATTTAAGCTCACTTTTATTTTTCAATCTGATGCCCAACCATGATGGAGAAGTGGCTTCATCACGGTTGATATGACTGTGGCCTGGGAGTTTGGTTACTGAACCCACCAATAAGAAGTGATATCAAAATAACTCAGGGGAGGGGGCTGGCCGAGTGGCTTAGTTGGTTAAGAGCGCAAACTCTGAGCAACGGGATCACTGGTTCGATTCCCACATGGGCCAGTGACACTGCCTGAGCTGAGCTGCTGCTGAGCTGCCAACAGGTGACAAGATGACTCATCTGGTGAAAGCATATGCTTCCAACAACAAGGTTGCCAGTTCTATTCCCGCATGGAATGCTGGGCTACGCCCACCTGCAACTAAGATTGAACTCAGCACCTTGAGTTGAGTGCTGTGAGCTGCCAACAGGGTGCCCGGATGGCAACTGTACTTGGAGCTGAGCTAGCTGCACCCTCCACAACTAAGACCAAAGGACAACAATTTGGTTGTTCCCCTTCCCCAATTCCCTAACACTGTTCCCCTTCCCCAATTCCCCAATAAAATCTTTAAAAAAAAAATAACTCAGGGGAATGCAACCCAAATGTCCATTAGTTGACACATGGATAAACAAAAATGTAGTCCATCCATACAATGGAATATTACTGAGTTATCAAAAGGAATGAAGTATTGAGACACGGTACAACATGGATGAACTTCAAAAGCATGATGCTAAGTGAAAGGAGCCAGACACAAAAGACCGCCTATTATATGATTCATTCCTATAAAATGTCCAGAATATGAAAATCTATAGAGACAGAAAGTAGGTAAGTGGTTGCTTCGGGATGGCATGGACAGAGGATAGGGAAAGGATAGCTAATGGGTACAGTATTTCTTTTTTGAAAACTAAATGAAAATGTTCAAAAATTGACTGGGGTGATAGTTGCATATACCTGTAAACAGTGAAAACCACTGAATTGTATACATTAAATGGGTGAATTGTGTGGCATGTGAATCACAGCTCCATAAAACTATTAAAAAATAGTAACTGTGTTGTGTTGCATTCACAGAATAGCATCAGAGCCCAGGTTCCATTTGATTGGACCACCCCTTAGATTTCAGTCTGGGGTTCCACTCTTTGTGAAAAACAGAAAATAGCAAGATGAAGGGGTGCTGAACCTCAAGGCCAGCGAATGAAACAGCTTGTAGCTATGGTCCTGGGGACAGATGATCATAGCCCACCAATATTTAGAGGGTTATGCTGGTGAACAAAAAATAATTTCATTCTGTACAATCGATGAAGGTCACATGGGAACCTTGTGGGCTCAACACGCGATAGAGATTTTAAAAACTAGAGTTCTTTAAATATAAAATATATATGACTACCTGTGAGGGCAAGAGCTCCCTGTCAAGGTGATATTCAAGAACCAAGTAAGGACCATTTGTCTGGGATGTTAAGAAGAGATTCTTGCACTAAGGAGAGAGGTTGGAATCGAAGTTTGCCAAGACCATGTCCATTCTCAAGTGCCTATGAATCTGGAAAGAATGGATGCCAGGTTCACTAGAATCCTGCAAAAGCAATGTCAGCTGTGGAACAACACTCAAGTGAGGTGTGTCAAAAAGCAGAAACCACCAGAGGACTACTTTATAAGGCTCCTTGAGGTGTCATCCCTTGGGACAGTATTTCCATGATGATCCTGAGGGCTAGCCTCAGGAGACAGTATTGTATATGCTACAAGCATCACTTTGGAGTCAGAGAGCCCTGGGTTCGAATTCTGACTCTGCCACTTATTTGTTGTAAGATATTGGGGCAAGTTACTTAGACTGTCAGTTTTCTCATCTATAATATCAGAGTGATTACATCATAGGGTTATTAAAGCATTAAAATGAAAGCTTTTATTGACATCCTAAATTCTCCCCCCACCCCCGCATCTGCAAAGATAAAATCAACATGTGGTAAAACCTTCACACAAAAACATAAATGTTAAAAACCAGAAGCAAATGCATCCTAAAATCTCACCTTCCAGGTATGTGTGCTCCTTCCCCTTTATCCTGTGATATATTTCCATATTTGCTTCAATGAGGGTTTATTCTTTTCATCAGGAAAAAAGTAAACTTGATACATTAAATATTAAAGCTTGATGACACCCTTACAACATTCTGTGTGATTTACAAGTACTTTTGCCTCCAACATCCTTTGCTAAAACACAGCAGGCTACAGTACTAAGAATTAGGAGCAATGAAAACTCAGATTTGAGATCTAGTCTCCATCCTCATCTCCAACCCCACCATAAACTTTACCACCATTATCACCACCATCTCCACTATATTCACAGTCACTGCAGATGATTATCGTACCCACCAGGACCATCATCACAACACAATTATCACCACTACTAACAGCCTCGTTTCCATCACCATCATCTCCACCACCAGCACCAACCACCTCCAGTGCCACCATTGCCACCATCATTACCACATTCCACCATTGCCATCATCACCACCATCATCACTACCCCATCATCATCACCACCACCATCACTACCGTCCTCACCACCATCATCTCCATCACCATCACCACCATCACCGTCATCATCACCACCATTACCATCATCACCACCACCACCATCACCATCACCATCACCATCACCACCATCACCATCATCATTACCACCATCACCATCATCACCACCACCATCACCACGATCATCACCATCACCATCACCACCATCACCATCACCACCATCACCATCACCACCATCACCATCATTACTGCCACATCACCATCACCACCACTACCACCCTCACCACCATCATCACCACCATCTCCACCATGATCACCACCGCCACCATCGCCATCCCCACCATCATCAGGAGCAATTATGAAGTACCCTTGGGCAAGTCACTTCATCTCTCTAGATTCTGTGCTCGCATATCAGACCTGTTTGCTTATCTTTCATGAAACATCTACTTGACCCTAGAAAGAATTTGAATAGCTTTTCCTTGTATCATTCTTACCAGGGTCCCAGAGACTTAATGGACATTCAGTTCTAGGGGTCAGCAGCTGAATATATGTTACATTTTAAATTTGTATTAAAATTCTCTGTAGCTCAATACTTGGGAACTTTGTTGAAGGTTTTTACTATCAATTTCTGAGTCTATAAGACCAGTTTTCTTGGAAGACTAACCACACAAATGCATCTAAGAAAGAGTGGGAGGGAAGCCAGCACCACAAAGATGACTTCCTCAGCCCAGTGGTTGTGAAGCTCAGTCTTAGGAGCAAAGTTCCCTCAAAGAATCTGGGCAGTCTTTGATTTTTCTGGACTCCATCCTTGACCTGTTGCCTCATAGTAGAGCATGTTTCTAAGAGACGCGATCAAGACATTCCATTGAGTTATACTACATCCAAATATCAGACGGTGCCTTTGAACCCTTCCAACAAACCACAAACTTAGGAACTGACATTGACACAACACTCAGCAGATTCAAAACACTGGGCAGGGGAAGCAGGGGAGGGTGCGGGCAAAGGCTCTTTGATTAAATGTGTTTCTTTCTCTTTGTGCTCTAATGGGGTCTCAAGGTACTGGCTTGGCAACTTCAAAGTTCACGTGCTTGCTTTCCGAAGAAAGTCTCTATCAAGTTCTCTCTCAGAAGTTTCCAGCCAAGAGCAATAGGGGAGATTTGTTATTGGTTTAAATAACCAAGCATTTAAATGGATAAACATTCAAACAAGAAAAGGAAGTCTTAGAGGAGAAAATGTCTCTTAAGAAAGAGAGGGATGTGAAGAAAAATCAAAGTACTAACAGTCAAAACATCTTGTGGTCCAAAGGACAAGGCTTATCTTTGCACAGAGTTTTCCCTGCCGGAGTGACTGTCTAACCTCCGTGCCACGTTTTTAATCCCTCCAAACTGGTTTTAGTTTTTGCCAAGATGGATGTCGGGTCCGAATTAAAACCAGAGTCATTTATCTTTGCCAAAGTGTTTTCTTCTTCTTCCACGACGGAAAGTTATGAAGATAGGTGCCTCCTTTTTTTGGAATGTGCCCCTTCCCGAAGTTATCAGGCCCCTGTGGTTTGCTGATAACCAGAGGGACTCAACCTCAGACCGGCAGAAGCTCCTTGAGGATAAATGAGGAGGCCATTAAAAAGAAGACATATGGCTTTGCAGTCAAGGGGGAGAGAAAGGAGCGTTTTTCTGGATGTAGTGTTATTTCGTTTGCTAATAAAGGGGACTTTTAAAAGGTTATGCACCAAGATTTTCCAAATCTTGGCTCTAAGTCCTTTCTTTGTGCCTCCTAATTTGGGGGGGAAACATTAGAAATCCAAGCCCCTTTTCAATTAAGGAAAAAAAAAAAAAGCTGGAAGGAAATTCTGCCATTTGCGACAACATGGATGGGCCTTGAGGGCATTATGCTAAGTGAAATAAATCAGGCAAAGAAGGAGAAGTGTTGCATGATCTCACTTATATGTGGAATCTAAAAAACAACAACAAAAAGGAGCAAGGAACCCACAGATTGGTGGCTGCCAGAGGTGGGGGGCAGGATGGGCAAAATGGGTAAAGGTGATCAAAAGGTACCAACTTCCAGGTATCAAATAAATGAGTCCTGGGGATGTAACATGTAACATGGTGACCACGGGTAACAATACTCTCTTGTACATTTGCAAGTTGCTAAGCGAATAGATCTTCAAAGTTCTCCTCACAAGAAAAAAAACAATTTTAACTAGATGTGCTGATGGTTGTTACCTAGACTTATTGTGTGCTCATCTTGTGAGATCTACATATATCACATCATTATGGTGTACACCTGAAACTGATACAATACTCTATGGCAATTGTATCTCAATTTTTAAAAATACATATATTATGGGCTGGCCGAGTGGCGCGGCGGTTAAGCGCTGGCTTGGGAAGCCAGCGGCCCCGGTTTGGTCCCACAGACGAGGGCCAGTGACATTGCCCTCAAAAAATAAAAATAAATAAATAAAAATAAAATAAATATATTATAAACCGAAAAAAAAAAGAATATGTTAAAAAAAAGAAGCTAGAAAGCAATTTAAAGCCAGTGACGGATTTCTTCCCTTCGCAGCTCACCCAGGAGATGGATTTTCTTGGAAGCTGGTGTCTGAATCTGAAACCTTGTCAATGGGAAAACCTAGACTGCCAGAGAGAGCTTACTCTGGTTTGAGGAGTACGATAACCGTCAGAGAGTGTTCTGTCTTAGATGAAGTCAGGTGTGCATTTTAACGAGAGACCCAGGACCAGGGTCTTATCAATGCTGATTAGCAAAGTCACATTTTCAGGACTTAGAAAGCATCTCGTTTCTCTCATCTATCAGCAGGCACCACACACTTCTCAACTCCTATTAGCCTGGGGATTTCTGGTTGCCTTTTGGACTCCAAGACCCAAAGCATCATCTTTGGGGACTGCCTCGTGAATGCTGGTTGCTGTTTCATATTAATTATTAATAATTATGGACTGCTCCAGTTATGGGCAATACGATGTTGGGCTACACATGAGGCTGTCCATATTATTAAATTCCTTCAACATGAGGGGAACAAAAACCAAGAGTACCTCATCAGAGGCCAAATGAAGCAGAGAGAGGAAATTAATGAGTGGCAAGTCACTCAGTGATGAAGTTGATTCATCGGAAGTGGAAAAAATAATTAAGAACTTAAAAAGAAAATTATTTTGAGCAGTCTCTTTCCCCCACCCTTATGCCCATAGATTTTCCCCTCATGGTTAAAACTACCAGCTGTTGCACAGAGTATTAAAGTTCTCAGGGTTTGGAGGATGGAGGACCCCTCCCTGCAGGGATTCTGGGAGCTCCGGGCCACCACTCCTTTTTATCTCTGGGAGATAGGATCGAAAAGCACAGACAGCCCAACCCCAATTCCCACAGCGCTGCTACTGGCTGGAAATATGTATTGTTAGTGCCCTCTAGTGGCCAAAGCTTGGCTGAACTTGAAAAGACATTTTTCACCCTGAGCTGGGTGTTGAGTGCTTTTGAAAAGCTATTTTGCAACTTGTCTGTTGCTTTGGTGCTCTGCTAGGAATGGCCTTCGACTACATGACGCTGGTTCTTTCATTGTACGCTGTCTCCAATCCTCTTGGGGGAGCGGGTGGGTTTGAAAATGGCAAATTGCAGTGCTGTTGTGTTTTTTTTTTCCTGAGGAAATCTATTAGCCTCCCAAGTAGACCGTTCTTTGTCTGCACGGTTTCCTCTTGACTGCCTATCCCCCAAAGCAACATCTTCATATTTATGAATGTCTTTTATTGCCCCAGTTTCTTTGACAAAGCCATTTTTCTTCTTCATGCTAATGGCGAGCCCTGCAAAGTCTCTAAAAATTAAGCAATTTCCCTTTGACCTGGGAGTTCCAGCTCCAGGAATTCTTCCTGAGTACTCACGAAGAGAATGAGCAAGACTGAGGATAAGCTCCTTGTTGAAGGACTTTTCATAACAAAGAGAACCCCCCCACCCTGAAATGTCTAACAGCACAGAATTTGATAAATCATAGTTCAACCAACAAATGAAGTGAGACATTGTCATTGAAAATGACATGTTACAGTTGAGAGGCTCCTTCTTGCTAACAGATGAGGACACGAAGGTCAAGTCAGGTTGAATGACCTTCCTGGTGTCTCACATAAAACCCTGGGTGATGGTTACACAAAGCTTCACTTTGTGATAAGTCATTGAGCTGTGTATTTCCTAAATATATGCATATTGCATAATTTACAAAGAGCTTTTTTAAAGGCCTCCTAACTCCCCATTTAACAGTCTTTTTCTGACACTATGCTGCCCCTAGCAAGAAAAGAATAGGTACAAAAGAAAAAAACAAAAAAAAAGGAAATGTGGCATGTGGTAACTAGATTTAAAAATTGCCTTTAGAACATTCGCATTAAGAGACTAGATTTGTTTGCAATGGCTTTATCTTTGGTGAATTGGAATACAATGTGAAATGCCACTCAGCTGAAATTCACAATTTGTTAGCAGCTGGAAGATAATACACCTAAAATTCTTGGCTCTTTGGGGATTAGAGATTAGACATCGATGCAGGTCACGAATTTGTATCTCCTTATTCCCATAACAACTGCGAATCACCGTATCTTTTGCTGTCATTTAAAAAGCCCATTGAAGGGCTCAGTTGGTTAAGAGCTCACTCAAGAGTGGGAGCCGAGCTCTGAGCAACAGCAGTTCGATGCCCAGCCCGAGCTGAGCTGCGGCTGAGCTGCCAACAGGTGGCAGGATGGCTCAGCTATTAAAAAATAAATAAATAAATAAAAGGCCTATAGACCATTTAGAGAAAAACAATTTGCCTAAAATGTCCATGGTAACTTAGAACTCTTCTCCTCTCTATTTCCTTGCCAAAAGCAGAGGAATAATGAGTGGATTTTGAGTTAATAACTAGTTATTTGTGTCTGTTATTCTGAGACAATAGTAAAAAAACAGCTCAGTTCTAGACCTCAAGTTGTCCTCAGTCTGACCAAGAGGAAGTTTTGCATCCATGAAAAAAAAATAGAGACTAATATTCGGCAAGTGAATGCACAGTGTACAGTCTAAGGGTTATAATCGTATAAGGAACAGAATCAAGTGTGAGGAACTTTGAGTCGGATGGATATAGATATACGTCTGCAAGGACAGGTGAGTTTAAATCTATGCAGCTTAGTTTCCCTACCTGTAAAATAGGGGTGATGTTAGTACGTCCTGCTGTAAAGACTCAATAAGACAAGGCACATTGCTGAAACATTCAATGCTCAAACATGTTAATCGAACACTAATGTGTTTTTTTAATGAGCACTAATGCATTTTTTTTTAACAAACATCAGGGAGCCTGGCCAACTAGACAGCCCAGGTGGAAATTCTTAGTTTTTATGTCAGCGTAAGTTTGCAGGTTTAACTTTAAGAAATGATTTCTCAAGCCAAAATACCCAAGATGCCTGAGAAATTATCCTTGCCACATCCGTTGCCAGTTTCTCTCAGTAGATGGTGCCCTTGAGACTTTTGTCTACAGGGATTTTTTTTTGTTGTTTGTTTCCCATCCTAGGAAACAAGAGCCAGTTTTTGTGCCAAGTACAAATTCGGAGGACAACAGATCCAATTTAGCTAATTCCTGAAGATCTTAATTTCCAAACACTGTCACCACAGAGTGTATTGCTTAAGAAATGCAGCTACGAATAAATGAGCAAGCTGCAGAAAACCCTGCTCTGTCTTGTCAGATGAGAGTTGAGCCATTTGGGGGTTTATAGGGTAACTGAGTCAGGAAACACCTTCTCAGTTTGCCTTCACAGGAAGACGCAAAGGTCCCGGTGCCTAAAGAGCTGGCTTTGAATCCTGGCTCTGACTCCAGCTTGCTGTGTGACCTCAGGCTTGTTACTCTCCCAGCCCACCGTGTCTATTTCCTCTGTATCTGTTTCCTTCTCCATAAAAAGGAGAGAGAACACTGGTGAGGCTCAAGCCCTTTGAAGGCAAAAGTAAAAGCCACTACTTTTTAAATACTTCTGTTGTTCTAAGCACTTTATCTGTGGTATCACTTTTAATCTTACACAACCCTGCAAGATAGGTTTTTATCAGTGCTTCTATTTCATAGATGAGGAAACTGAGGCATGGTGCAATTAAGTGACTAGAGGTTCACATCTCTAAGTAAATGACAGAGCCAACCCTTAACCCTGGCCTTGTGGCTCCATAGTCCACACCCTCTTGCTGCTGTGAGGTCACACCATTCACGACTCCGTCCTTAGGCTGGAACTTGGGCCTGGGACAGAGTAGATCAAGGAGAACAACAAATAAACTTGAATGCCCATCACTTGAGACTGTGAAAAAATTATGTTTTCATCTAGATAGCAGGATCTTAAAGAATATTGGGGCTTGTTGAATCTTTAGGAATCACTAAGTATATTTAGAGCTCTAATTTTCAAATGAAGAAATTGGCACCCTGTAGGGGTTTTTAAAAATAGCTGTAGGGGAAGGTTTTGGACAGCGTAGGTGGGTGACTACAATGTTGCCACAGGGGTATGGGGGCAGTTCTGGGAATGTAATTGATAATGTTGTGAAGAGACTATTATGTTAAGTGAAATAAGTCAGTCGGAGAAAGACAAGTACTATATGATCTCACTTATATGTGGCATCTGAAAAACTGAATGAACGATCAAAGTAAACAGACTCATATACAGAGAGGAAAAACTGAGGGTTGCTAGTTGGGAGGGGGGTGGCGATAAAGGGGAAGGGGAAGGGATTAGACAGCGTAAATAGACAACTACAATATTACCACAGGGATATGAAACACAGTTCGGGGAATATAATAATGTTGTAAAAATTTTGTGGCATGTCAGATAGACACATGTCTTATTAGTGAGACCACTTCATGGATGGAGTAGAGGCTTGATCACTGCACTATACACCTGAAACTGATGTTGTATAATATTGTATGCCAACTGTAACTGAATATATAGATAGTCACGGGATGTGGAGTATACTGTGGAAGGGAGTCAAAGGAATTGTAATAGATATGTATGATATGGGGGGGAGTGGGGTGGCAAACTGGGGGAGGGCATTTGTCACTTTGGGGGGTAAAGAGTATAACTATTGCATTGTGCTGTACACCTGAAATTAATTTAAAAAAAAAAGAAAAGAAAGAAAAAAAAATAGATGTAGGGCTGGCCGAGTGGCTCAGTTGGTTAAGAGCTCGCTCAAGAGTGCGAGCTGAGCTCTGAGCAACAGCAGTTCGATGCTCAGCCCAAGCTGAGCTGCCCCTGAGCTGCCAATAGGTGGCAGGATGGCTTAGCCGGAAAAAAAAAAAAGCTGTAAATTCTGACCCAAGATGGTAGAATAGATGAACACTGTGCCTCTGTTCTTCCATGAACACATTACAATTACAACTAAATTATAGAACAATCAACCTAGAGAGTCATCGGAAGTCTAGCCAAACAGAAGTCTTATAACTAAAAATATAAAGAAGAAGCCACATCGAGACTGGTCGAGGGGCAGAGATACGGAACAGGCCCCAAATTTCCCTGTGGTGGTTGAGAATCTGGACATGGGCTCAACACCGGAAAGATGGCACCCACCCCTGAGACGCAGGGGACCCCAGCCTCCCACACCAGGTTCCCCATCCCAGAGTACCAATACTGGAAAGAGGAGCCCCCACAACATCTGGCTGTGAAAAACAGTGGAGATTTTGACCATCTGGCTGGGATGGAAGGCTGCGGGAAACCCACACATCCTCTCAAAAGGCCTGCTCACAGACTCACTCGTTCGCAGGCACTCACCCTGGTCTCCGATGGAGAGACCGTTACTTGGGGGTTGTCAGAGGCATACAAGGAGCAGACTAAGTGCATGGCTTCAGGACAAGGGCTGGAGGGCAGTCCCCATTTTCCCTGTGAGGGGTCCTGCTCCCATGCAGCCAGCAGGTGGGTGCCATCTTTCCAGCGTTGAGCTCTCCCCCATAGGCCAAATCTGAATTTGATTTGTATGGTCAGCTCCACTGGGACTCGGCCCCACCCAACTCCCCCAATGCCAGAGGCACTTTCTCTGTGAGCAGCCAGCCCTGCCTATATTATACTCTTTCTTGGAAAACTATCAAAGTCCAGCAGGCCCCATGTGGATGACAACCGGCCTTGATGTGCTCTGAGACTTTTGCTGAGTCACTCCAGACTCAGCACTGGTACCAAACCAGAATTGGCATTAACCTGGTGATCACAACTCTTCCAATTGTAGTGACTTCTTAAGACCCTGCCTCGCCCAACATGCATACCACACAAGGGACTATCAGCAGTTGAACCATAAGGGAACTGCCACATGGCAGCAGGCCTCCGGGTGTCCTGGTTTTTCACAGAGCTACCCCAGGCCCGGTATTGGTGGCAGCCGTCCTCGGTTTGCAGTGTGGCCTCTCCCATGTGCTTCTAGGCAGCAAAAAACTGCAGATCGCTTTGTAGTTCCTACCAGGTAGCCCCCGGCCCGGCACAGGCAGTGGGTGACCTGGGCCTACACCAGAGCCCGACCCCCAAGAGGCCCCAGAAACAACACACTTGGAGGTTGGCTTCAGACCACAGCAGAGCACCACCCAATTAGCCCCACAAGTAGCACACATAAAGGGCAGTCTCAACAGGCACCAGAGCCTGGTGGGGTGAATCCCACTCAGGGGTGAGCACTCCCCACAGCAGCCCATAAGCTGTGGAAATGGCAAAACCCCACATCTAATCAGCTTGAGGGTCAATCCCATCCACTGACTTGCCAATAGCAATCAAGGCTCAACTATAACAGGAGGACACACTCAAGGGGCACTCCAGGAGCACCCAGCTCAGGCGACCAGGGAGACTGTGCCAGGACCCCACAGGGCACCCACTACATAAGGCCACCAGGCCAAGACTGGGAGGCACAGCAGATGTACCTAATGCATAGAAACACACACAGAGAGGCAGCCAAATTGAGGAAACAAAGAAGTGTGTCCAAAATGAAAGAACAGGAGAAAACTCCAGAAAAATAACTAAACAAAATGGAGGCAAGCAACCTACCAGATACAGAATTCAAAACAATGGTTATAAGGATGCTCAAGGAACTTAGTGAGAACTCCAACAAAGAGGTAGCAAGCATAAAGGACATAGAAACCATTAAAAACAGAAGCAGCAGAACTAGTCAGAAGTGAAGAATATAATAACTGAAATGAAGAATGCACTAGAAGGAATGCAATAGACTACATGAAGCAGAAGATCAAATCAGCAATTTGGCAGACAAGGTAGCGGAAAACACCCAATCAGAACAGCAAAAAGGAAAAAAGAATCCAAGAAAATGAAGATAGTTTGTTTGTTTTTAAAAAAAGCTATAAATCCTTTGATATTTCTCCCATAAAGAAATGTGTCCCCACCTCTTGAATCTGGGCAGACTTTAGTGACTTGCTTAAAACCAATAGAATTTGGTAGAAATGAGGCTGTGTGTTTATTTCAGGCTGGGCCATCAAAGCAGAAGCAGCTCACAGTTTGTTTGTTTGGGTTTTTTTTGTTTTGTTTTGTTTTTTTGAGGGCAGTGTCACTGGCCCTCATATGTGGGACCGAACCGGGGCCGTTGGCTTCCCAAGCTAGTGCTTAACCACCGCGCCACTCGGTCGGCCCTCAGCTCCCACTTTGTTGGAACATTCTTACTTGAACCTTGAGCTGCCATATAAGAAGCACAACTTTCCTGAGACCACCATGCTGGTTAGATCACACTAGGATCGACAGTCCAGCTGGGCAGCTGACAAGCAGCCACCCACATGAACGAGCTATTCTATTGGGTTGTCGGAAAAGTCATGACGTCTTTTTTTCTATGTTTTTCGTTGCAAAAATGCATCATGACTTTTCCAACAACCAATAGATGCCTAACCCAATTTCAGCTTCAATCAATGTCTGACTACAAATGCATGAGAGACCTACAATGGCCCCCATGAGCTCTTTTGGAATTCCTGACCCACGAAATAGAAAGCAAACTAAAATGGTTGTTTTTAAGTTATTAAATTGGGCTATTTTATTACACGCCAGTAGTGACCAGAAGGGGAACCAGAGTGACCCAGAGAGGGGGAGTGACCGACCTCAGACTTCCAGGAGCAGTGGCAAGAGCAAGGCTAGAATCCAGCATGCTGACCCTTTGCTGGAGTCCCAGGCCAAGCTGAGCCTGTTTCTTCCCAAGGAATATCCTTCTCAGGATGGCCAGTGCCCAGTCCTCCAACAGGCCTCTGTGCCTGACACCAGGGCACACAGAAGAAGTCACATGCCAGGGAGAAGAGACAAATGTCCCCTTTAGAAGTCCATTTAATTTATGTAGAGCTTGGACTCTGCCGTGCAGCCTATGAGACAGGGCTCCTAGCCTGTAGGTGTGGTCTGAGCACTTCTGAAGACGACAGTACGGAATAGGAAACAAAGACTAACTTTGGAGGCAGTTTTAAAAAGAAAGCTGACAAATAGTACCTCATCCAGGTGAGCTAGGTCATTATCAGCAGTGGTAAGCTATGTGTGTGCCCTTGATGGCTTGTGATGAGGATGTCATTTTATCTCTATGGTCTGCCCCCCCAAATCTCAAAATCCCAGTCTAGTCAGGAGAAAAACATCAGAAAAATCCTAATGGAGGCACATGTTACAAAATCCCTGACCAGAACTTCTCAAAGCTCCTGCATGCCTGGAGGGGGCCTTGCGGTTTGTCTTTGAATGCCAACTCCTAGCTGTGTGGCCTTAAGCGAGTTACTCAGCCTTTGTATGTCTGGAAAATGGGCAGTATACTAATATCTGCCTCTAGAAGTGTGACCAGGTTTTAAGGAGCCATGGATGGACATGAAAGTCACTCAGCATGGTGTCTGGCATCTAGTAAGCTCTCAAAAATGTAAATGGTGATGATGACAATAATACCTTTATGCCTCTCAGCTTCTAGGCATGTGGATATCTATCTGTCTAATCCAGCCATCAGGCTGTTACAGTAGCTTGTTTCAGATATTAAAATTCCTTAAAGTGAAAATATTTCATTCCAGCTTTTGCCCACACAGCCTGAAAAAGCTGATCATTCTTTTCATGTCCTGTTTAGTATGTTCTGGGAAGCTAGATGACCACTTGGTTGGAATGGCTTAGATGGGGGACCAAGAGACAGAAATTATAACTGCATGGATATAAACACACACACATGCACACACACACATGCACACACACGCATGCACACAGATGTGCACACATGCACACACATGCACGCACACACATGCATGCAGATGTGCACATACATGCACACACATGCATGCACACAGATGTGCACGCACACGCATGCACGCACACGCACGCACTCGTGCACACAGATGTGCACACACATGCACACACACAAATGGTGCTGTCAGCATTTGTCTAATGTGTAGTTTGCATGAAGGATGTTTTACTTCATTGCTCGAGGGTTTATTCATTTAACATTCTTCACGAAAGATTTAGAGAGACATCAAATTTGGGGTGTTTTACTTTTCTTCTAAAAATACACCCTTGTTATGTTTATTTCCTGATTAAAAAATTGATATGTGCTCCTTGTAAAAAGTTAAAACATACAGAAACACATTGTGTAGAGAAAAGCATAACTGTCCCATCTTCACCAACCCCTGCCACCAAGTAATCTCAGTGGGCAGTCAGTTTATGGTATGTTCAAGAAAAGATGTGTGAAAATGATAGACAGAGGATGAGGGAAGATTTAGACAAGATGGACATTGATATGATGAAATGGTGAGACTGAGTATCAAGAACTCTTCTGTTTAATCTAATTAAATAATGATGGAACAGGAGGAATGTTACAGGGTACACTGGAGGACCAAACAATTAGGGAATTCTAGTTGAGGTTAAGTGCTGTAGTGGTGAATTCTTTAGTGGTGTTTCTGTCACCACACCAGTCAGAAAAACATTTGGTGCCTGCCAACCAGGAGCTTATATTCTAATAAGAGAGATAAACATTAAATAAAGAATTCCACAAACATATATCTATAGATAGATATAGATGTAGATGAGATGGAGAGAGAGAGAGAGAGAGAGAGAGAGAGAGAGAGAGAGAGAGAGAGAGAGAGATTGATTGATTCACAGCAGGTCTCAATCCGGGTGAGTTTGCCTCCCAGGGGACATTCAGCGATGTCTGAAGACATTTTGCTTGTCACAACCAAGGGGAGAGGGAACTGCTACTGGGATCTAATGGGCAGGGTTCTGGTAGACCCCTCACCCAGCATCTCCTAAAGTTAGCGTCATATATTACCATGGAAACTGTTGCAACTAAGAAATGAACATTGAGACAATACTGGTAACTAAACTACAAACGTTTTTCAGACTCTACCAGTTTTTTCCTCTAATGCCCTTTTTCTGTTCCATCCAGGGTATGATGTCTCATTTAAGGATTTCATAAATGTTTTGCCATCTTTTGGTAGAGCTTATCTGGTTTCAGCTCTCCCACGCATTAGACAGAGACTCTAATCCCACTCCACCAATGATGGTGAAACAAGAAAGCATTGTTTATAATAGCAAAGAACTGGAAACAATATAATTATTCAACAATGGAACAATGGGCAGTTCAATTTATAAATATAGTATGTCCACATTGTGTCATATTATACAGCCATTTAAATAATGTTGAGAATGCATATTCATTGATATGGCAAGAATTCACATTATATTATTGTATGGATAAAAGAAGTTACAATGAAGTATTACGGCATGATTTCACTTTTTTTTTTAATAAATGTGCGTTAAAAAGTGGGTCAGAAGACTGTTCACCAAATAGCTAGTCATCAAGAATGTGGGTAGTTAATACCCCTCCAGGAATGGTTCGTATGTTATATATTATTTGGTTTCTTTTAGTTATTTGCTTGAATTCTTGAATAAACCATTTTCCAGTTTAAAACAAAAGTGGGGCAGGATATAAACTTAAAAATTAATGAAATCATATGGTGCTCGACTTTTTCTGATATGATTTCACTGATATGTGGTATATAAAACTAAAAACAACAAAACAACAAGAAAAACAAATGAAGAAACAGAACTCATAGACGCAGACAATAGTTGAGTGGTTACCAGAGGGTTGGGGGGAGGAGGGTGGTAGATGAGGGTAAAAGGGATCAAATATATGGTGATGGAAGGAGAACTGACTCTGGGTGGTGAGCACACAATGTGATATATACATGATGTATTACAGAATTGTACACCTGAAACATATGTAACTTTACTAACCATTGTCACCTCAATAAACTTTAATAATAATAATAGTAATAATTAATAATAATAATAATAATAATAATAAATTTAACTGTATTAAACTTGAGTTGGTGGAATTACAAGTGAATTTTATTTTTTATTCTATCCTTGACATTTTTCCCCCCACATGCCCATGGCATAAATACACTACCTACTGTTTTAAAACGTTAAAGACAGAAAATTACATAGCAAGTTAGAGACGGTGCCAAGGTGATGAGTTGTGGCCCAGTTCTCTCAGTATGTGAGACCAGCTCACCCGTTGGCTCAGCAGTTCTGTTTCAAGCAATAAAAAAGCTTCCATTAAAAAACATTCTTTTAAGAAGCTAGACTGTTTAAAATGGAAACAGTCATCTCTAAGCTCTTGACTATTGCACAACTGTTTTCAAGTTTGCCTTCAGGCATGTGAAGGGAGGTAAAGGGGGAGTTTAGGGACAAAAAAAGGACAACCCAGACATAGAGCTGGACCGTGCTGAGAAAATGGGGTGCCATCCGACAGACACTTGAGAATGGTGAGCAGAATTTCTGCCTAGGGGAAAAAATATGTGTCTTCCTCCCAAATCTTTATCTAAACCATAATTCACGTCCCAACAGGCAGTTGTAATGGGTTGAAGAAATGGGTAGGAACAAGGTGTTGCGAAGTTAATTACCTAAGTCCCCAGGACACTCTCCCCTTGGCTGAATATCTTATCTGAGTATGGGTTCCCGAGCTTGCACAATCAGACTCTGAACCTTCGTTTACAAACACTTCGGAGAGCCCTGGATGGTATCTGAAGAGGAGCCAAGGCACATAAAAGGAAACTGTGTATGTATTTCTCCGTCTAAAATAAACAGCAGCCTTTTTCCCTCACCAAGAAGGCAAGACACAGAGGACATCTCTGCCTTTAAAAAGTCACATTTTCAAACTCACAGACATGGACAACAATAGTTTAGTGGTTCCCACAGGGGAAGGGGGAAAAGGGGAGGTAGATGAGGATAAAAGGGATCAAATAGATGGTGATGGAAGGAACACCAGCCTCTGACTCTGGGTGGTGAACACCCAGATGATGTATTACAGAAGCGTACACCTGAAACCTATGTAACTTTGCTAACCATGGTCACCCCAATCACCTTTAATTGAATGACTGGTATTCTTATAAAAAGGAATTCGGGACCCAGAGACACTGAAGGGAGGAGGCTATGTAGACAGAGAGGAAAGGCTGAGTTACACACTTGCATAGCTGCCAACGAGAGAGGTTATCAAAGTCAATGTGTGATTTCAGGTGAGTAAAGAAGTTAATCTCGGGCCGAGTGGCGCGGTGGTGAAGCGCTGGCTTGGGACGCCAGCGGCCCCGGTTCGGGTCCCACATATGAGGGCCAGTGACACTGCCCTCAAAAACAACAACAACAACAAAAAAAAAACGAAGTTAATCTCTAATGATTGTATAGAAGATTATATGCTGTTCTAGGCTAAATTTCTTAATGTTCTTGTAGATTCCTGACCAGCCCAGAGGAAAAGATTTTAAAACTGATCTTTTTTTTTTTTTAAAGAAGTTTTTATTTTATTTTTTTGAGGGCAGTGTCATTGGTCCTCATATGTGGGACCCGAACCGGGGCTGCTGGTTTCCTAGGCCAGCACTTAACCACTGCGCCACTTGGCCGGCCCAAAACTGATCTTGATGCAAAGATAAAAGTAGAGATTGCCACATCAAGTCATGTCATTAGACAGGTAATTAGCAGGTACATTCCTACGGTCATGACTGCCTTACAGATATGAACTGCTTTGGACAAGTGTCAAAACCCGCCACAGCGTCCAATAAGCCAGGGAAAAGATGGTCACCATCACTGGCTATCAGGGATTTGCAAATCAAAAGCACAATGAGACATCACCTCACATTTGTCAATGGCTATGATCAATAAGACAAGAAATAGCAAGGATGGGGAGGATATGGAGAAAAGAGAGTGGTATCTGTAAAAGAAAAAGGGGAGGGACAGTATTGGCAAGGGAAGGCTTTAGCTGCAACCCAGGTCTGACACTTACGAAAGCAAAGCTGCAGGTGAAGCAGAAGCAGAAAGAGAAAGAAAGCCTCAGACACCAGCAATGAACTTCCAGCGAGGCCTTAGCCAGGCCAATGGGAGCTCCAGAACAAAGAACACCTATTAGAGAAGGTCCCTCATTGGGAAGAAATGGCTGGGCCCTCGGACCCCTGCCATGACTCTTCATTGGCCAGGGGGTCGCTGGGAAAAGTGTGTCCTCAGCTCAAAAGCGTTGGCTGATCCCCACAGGTGTTGCAGGTGGAGGCAATCAGCTAACTGCACTTCTCACACAGAAGCTGCTAGTCCTTCCTTGAAGGTCAAGATCACCCCTCTCCCCATGCCCCATGTTTGTTGGGTAAAATTTATCCTGTACCGTGGATGTACTCCGAGCACTTTGTAGCTACCAACTCATGTAATTCTCAAAACAATCTTGCAAGGTAGATTATGAAATGGATTTGTTAATTATCTTGCTCAGATAGGATAGCCAGTAGCGGAGCCAGCATTCAGGCCCAGCCAGGAGATCACACTCCCGTGTCTAAGCTCTTAATCTTCACACTAAGTACGCTGTTTTATGATCTATCGGCTGTTAGACACATAGACAATCTGGAGACACAGCCACCAAAGTCTGACGGTGGCATATCTCAGGGTCAAGGTGAAGATACTTTCCAATTTGTATATTTCATAACAAAAATTATTCATCTTGTAATCATTAGACAAATGATAAAGTCATTTTTGAAAAGATTTAGAAGTCTCCAGCTTAGAAATCTATGTGGGCTGCCGGGACTATCACTCGTCATTTTTTGGGGACCCCTGTGGGTTACTGGGGACCAAGACTGGTGGAAGCTAAGCAGTGAGACTGTTATCATCTACTTTGTACTCCATTTTTACCTCTAAGGACTTTGAGCAAGGTTGGTGTTACAAGCTGGATTGTTTCCCCCCAAATTCCTATATTCAAGTCCTGACACCCAGTAACTCAGAATGTGACCATATTTGGAGATAGGCTCTTTAAAGAAGTAATTAAATTAAAATGATGTCACTAGGGTAGGCCATAATCTAATATGACTGGTGTCCTTAAAAAAAGAAGAGATTAAGACACAAACACACAGAGGGAAGACCACGTGTATGGGAAAACAAAAAAAGTTTTCCATTCCTCTCACTCTACTACCACACTCACAACACTTCCAACACCAGATCTGTGGGGCTTTCCCCTTACAGTAAGCAATTCTGTGCCACACCAACTGGGTGTCTGCAGTTCAACTGGCGTTAGTGCAGACCCCACAGGTTAAGGGCTCAGTCCCACAGGACTGTCTCCCCCACACCTCAGCTGCCACTTGCTAGTAAGTCCCCAGGTTACCCAAACTTCTGTCCAGTGGGGCTACAAATCAGAGGCTCCCCCTGCTTAGATTCCATCATTTGCTAGAACAACTCACAGATTTTCATAAAAATGTTTGCTTATGTTGACCAGTTTATTATATAATAAATGATGTGATGAAAGACACAGAGAACAGCCAGATAAAGAGATATCTAGGATGAGGTCTGGCTGGGTCCTCATCACAAAATCTTCTGTCCCCATGAAGCTAGAGTGCGCTACCCTCACCAAACCTGAGCAGAAATGCTCAAGTGGGTTGAATGACAGAGCTACGAGAATAAATGATGGTTGTTTTACATCACTGAGATTTTTTTTCCAACAGCATACATATACAATTAACTGAAATGGAAATATAAATGCAAACTGAAGATTAGCATAAACGATAATCAAAGAAATTTTAATTAGGATAACAGTGAAAATTTTCTCACTTACATTAGCAAGGATAAAAAGAATGATAATACCCACTATTGTCAAGAATGTGAGGAGCTAGCCATTCCTGTACGTTAACGGTATGAACACTTCATCTCAGAATTTTGGGGTGGTTTCTTAAACAGCCTGTCAATACAATAGCTAATCAATACAGCATCTGTCTCAAGCCAAGCCAGTCCCAGTGCCATAATTTCCTAATCTTTCAGAGATGGACTCTAGACCCAAGCTGGGCTACAATTAGAGCCCTGCCCCAGGACTTTTCAACTAGGAACCAGAGAGAGTGAGTTTTGGTTTCTCTCTGATAGTGAGGTGTCGCCATAGAAGCAGCTGGTAGACAACTTGTATGTTGAAATCTGGTCTGAACATATGAAATCAATGGGCAGAGAGAGACGGCAGTTATCAACTTTTAAATTTTGATTGTCCCTGACACTCAACTGCTTCTTGCCACTCCTATTGCTCAGTCACATGAGTGACTTCTCTTTTGTCTAATCAACTTCAATAAAGTCCTACTAATATATCTTGCCCATGTGCCATGCAAATAGACTTCTTCCCAGGTTAGTCCCAACAAATTTCCAGGCAATTGCCAGCTATGAACTCCAAGAGAGAACAAACCCACTGCATACAGAATTACAGGACTTTACTGATAGTCTAGTCTAAATCTCTTATTTTTAAGATAAGTCAAGTAAAACCCAAAAAAGGAAGGACTTTCTTCTTTTTTCTTGTGCAACAAATTTTACTTAGCATAGTCAATCCAAACATTCAGCACAAAAAAAGTTTATAAAGGATAGAAAGTGCATTAATAAAAGCCAGTCTTTACCAAAAAGAAAACAGAAAATATATTATCAATTCAAAATATTTTACACTTGAATGATAAACTGCAGTAACTTATTCTGGGCATCTACTGATCAAAGAAAGGAAGAGAAGAAAAGAAAGCTTTCAGGGGAGTTCAACCTCAATCAGAAATCAGGAGATCCAAGATGGCAGAGTGGATAAACACTGTGCCTACTTCCTTCCGTGACCAGTCACAGGCAGTGGGACAACCTCAAGCATAACAAAAATATTTGCATCATAGGGGTACCAGAAGGAGAAGAGAGAAAGCAAGGGATTGAGAACCTATTTGAAGAAATAATGACTGAAAACTTTTCTAACCTGGTGAAGGAAATAGACATGCAAATCCAGGAAGCACAGAGAGTCCCAAACAAGATGAACCCAAACACGTCCACATTGAGACACATTACAATTAGAATGGCAAAGTTTAAAGACAAAGAGAGAATCCTAAAAACAGCAAGATAAAGGCAACTAGTAACTTATAAGGGAGATTCTTTATAAGATTGTCAGCTGACTTCTCAACACAAATTTTGCAAGCCAAAGGGATTGACACAAAATATTCAACTTGATGAAAAACAAGGAACTACAACCAAGATTATTCTACCTAGCAAAGTTATCATTTGGAATCAAAAGACAGACAAAGAGCTTCCCAAACAAGAAAAAGCTAAAGGAGTTCATCATTACCAAACCAGTATTACAAGGAATGTTAAAGGGACATCTTTAAGATGAAAAAAAAGAAAGAAAAATCCAAATTATGAATAATAAAATTGCAATAGCTACATATCTATCATCAATTATTTTCAATGTAAATGTATTAATTGCTCCACTCAAAAGACATAGGAGGGCTGAATGGATAAGAAAACTAGACCCTTACATATGCTGCCTATAAGAGTCTCACTTCAGACTGAAAGACACACAGAGATGAAAAGTACAGGGATGGGAAAAGATATTTCTTGAAAGTGGAAATTTAAAAAAATAGCTGGGGTAGCAATACCTATACCAGACAAAAATGGACTAAAACAAAGGTTATAGCAAGAGACAAAGAAGGACCCAGTAATCCCACTTCTGGGTATTTATCTGAAGAAATCCAAATGCTACTTGGATGGGAGGTATGCATTCATATGTTCATTGCAGCATTGTTTACAGTGGCCAAGATGTGGACGCAGCCTGGGTGTCTGTTGATGGAAGAATGGATAAAGAGAAGGTGATACATACATACATACAATGGAATATTTCTCGGCCATGGAAGGGAATGGGTTCTTGCCATCTGCGGTGGCATGGATGGACCTGGAGGGTATTGTGCTGAGTGGAGTATGTCAGACAGAGAAAGACAGATGCAATGGGATTTTGCTTATATGTGGAATCTATAGAAGAAAACAAACAAAACAAAACAGAAACAAACTCATAGATATTGAGGACATATTGATGGTTGCCAGCTGGGAGTGGGCTTAGGGGTGAGTGAAAAAGGAGAAGGGATTAAGGAATACAAATTGGTTGTTAAAATGTAGTCATGGCAGAGGCTTGAAGGGAAAAAGTTGAAGCGATTAAGAAGTACAAAATGACAGTTACAAAATAGCCATGGGGTTGTAAAATAAAACACAGGGAATATAGTCAATAATATGGTAATAACTATGTATAGTGCCAGGTGGGTAGTAGACTAGTCAGGGGGATCATTTCTTAAATTATATAAATGTCTAACCATATGCTATACACCTGAAATTAATGTAAAATAATATTGAATGTCAACTGTAATTGAAAAATTTTTAAGGGGGGCAAATGTGGAGGGGAATAAGAGGTCCAAATTTCCAGGTATAAAAGAAATGAGTCGGGGGCCGGCTGAGTGGCGTAGTGGTTAAGCACTGGCTTGGGACGCCAGCGGCCCCGGTTCAGGTTGGAAGACAACTGGATAACCCAGTGATTTACCTTCTAATCGGTTATCTCAAGGAGATAATTTTACAAGTTAAGGGAAATGTTATATGCAAAATATGTTCATCATTGCAATTTCTGTAACAGGGAAATATTAGAAACCATCTAAAAATCCAACAGGGGGGATTAATTAAATTAGTGATGACCTAAGGCCGGCCAAGTGGTGCATTGGTTAGGAGCTGGCTTGGGACACCAGCTCTGAGCAGCAAGGCCCCGGTTCAGATCCCACATATGAGGGCCAGTGACACTGCCCTGTACAGCTAAGATGGTGAACAACAGCTCCACCTGGAGCTGGGCTGTGAGTCCCCGGGACGGCATAGCTGCAGCCCGTGCTGCAGTGGGCTGCCACAGGCTACAGTGAGTGGCTGGCAGCCAGCATGAGCTGCCAAGAGCCGCTGTGAGTGGCCATCCAGAGGCCAGCGACTGATCTGCCTCACCTAAGAAGAGCACAATGATGATACCAACATGGGCCAGTGAAGCAACGTTCTCCACAACTAGACTGAAGAACAAAAAGACAGCAATTTGTCTGTTCCTCTTCCCCAGTTCCCCAATGCTGTTCCCTTCCCCCAATTCCCCAATAAAAAAATCTTAAAAAAAAAAAATGTAGTGATGACCTAACTTCTTTTCTTTTCAATGAAGTATTACGTGGTAGTTAAAATTTGAGTGTGTACTCAAGTGGGGGTGGGTAGAGAGAAAGAAAGAAGCTTAAGAAGGAGATAGTAATAGGAGGGCTGGGGGGTGAAAAGAAAATTCTGGAAGAATACACACCAATATGTCAATCAAGTTTCTCTTTTCAGGATGGACTTCCTGTTAGGATTTTTGTTCATCCGTTTGTCTTTTGCTTTTAGAGTATCTGTATAGGCTGAGCATTTGACCTCTGCTCCAAATCAGAACTACGGAAGACTGTTCCAATATAAGCAGACACATGGTTCTCCCATATTTGCCAAGGATAATAATCTCGGCAAAGACATCGTAAATAACCATCAGGACGTATGGTGAGTACCTGGCCAACTTTACTTTCCTGACAACCTTGGTTCCAAGAACACCAAAGCCTTTCCCACACATCCTTACACCTTTGGCGGAAGCTGGCTTGGAGCTACAGAAGCAGCCAGAGCCATGCTGTTCTTTGGGAAATTCTTCTTTTTCTCCTCGCTTCTGTTTTCTCAGTGTGTTCTTTTAATATCGCCCTATGTCCCTCGTCATCTGGGTCCTTCATCATAGACTGGTCAGTGAAGTGTTTCCCTGAGTCCTATGAGCCTTTATAGCAAGTTATCCACCTGACTGGCATCTGAAGTGAAGGGCAGTCTTGTGGGACTTAGGCTTTAATCGGTGGGGTCCTCACTAACTCGTTAGTGTCAGAACTGAATGAAATGGCAAGGACACCCAGTGGCTGTCCTCAGAGAACCATAGAATCGCTTGGGGTGGGAAACCCACACAGATGGTGTCAGAAGTGTTATGAGCAGAGAAGCACTTTTTCCCTTTCGTCAGCAATTTCCATAGGGTTTGACCTAATGGGAGTCTTTAAAAACGGAGAGGCATTGGGCCGGCCAAGTGGCGCAGTGGTTAAGCGCTGGCTTGGGAAGCCGACGGCCCCGGTTCGGGTCCCACATATGAGGGCCAGTGACACTGCCCTTGAAAAAAGAAAAACAGAGAGGCATTGATAAAGGGTCAACAAACAAGGAGGGAAGGCTCTTGAAACCCAAGAAATTCCAGGAGCTCTGACTTGCTGGGATTATTTTACTAAATGTCGTGTCGTGTCCCCCTACCCCTCCCTGGGGCTGGCTGCTACCCTGTCTGTGAAACCTCCCTCTTTGCACAGTTGGCGGGCACCCGACAATAAAACGTCAAGAAAGGAAATGCCAGCAGCTGTAAGAGTGTCACGACTGGGTTTTATGCAGCAGTAAGGAACCCCTGGCCAATTGTGGAGTTCAGCTGTCAGTATACTTCACACCTTGTTATAAAAAAAAATTTTTTTTAATAGAAACTTCTGTGTGGGTTCATTGTATGGCACTTATAACTCATAAGGGCCACTGGGTGACAGAGAAGGGAGGTTGGGTTTCTTAAAGTAAGTGTCAGTAAGAGATCAGGTTTTCATGGACTAACAGAGATCCCTGATTAGGTCAAAGGATACCTGAACTCCAGGAGAGAACAAACCCACTGCATATCAAACAGCAAGAGAATGAGAAAGGGGGTGAGACACTGTCTGCTAAAATTTCTAGGTGCATCTAGATTTGTTGTCTCTGGTCCAGGTTGCCATGTCCCACAGCACAAGTTCCGTGTTCTCTTTGAGACTTTGTTTTCTCTTCTACACAATGGAGCGAAAATTAAAATAGCCACCACAAGGGGCAGTTCGGAGGGTACATGGAGACACTTGTGTAAATGATGTGACAACTAAGAAACGTCCAATAATTAGCAGTAAATATCATCATGCGTCTGATGTGTCTGACGTGTGCCATGCACTGTGCCAGGAACTTTACATATATCTGTCA
Source organism: Aselliscus stoliczkanus (assembly GCA_033961575.1). Classification (NCBI taxonomy): domain Eukaryota; kingdom Metazoa; phylum Chordata; class Mammalia; order Chiroptera; family Hipposideridae; genus Aselliscus; species Aselliscus stoliczkanus. The sequence goes on from CM066736.1 coordinate 9,442,886, forward strand.
ACAATTCTTTACAGCCAGTTTACTAAGTCAACATACTTTTCTCCAACCTGCATTCAGAAAGATGAAGTCCCTTACCTGTCTGAAACCACAGCAAGAAAAAGAGTGGCAGCTAGAATTGAATCATAAAGGAGGGTGTGGGTCATTTGGAGGGCTCATATCAATTGCTTCTCATTTAGCTGTCTCTGTGAATCCTGGTGCCAAATTAGCAACACTTGACAAATGTTTATCATGTTTAAACTCATTGCCAGGTATGCAGCTAGGTGAATGTAATCGGATCTCACTTTCAGCTTTTAGGGCTTTTAGTGGTTTGCGACTAAAATGTAAACAATAATAATAATAATAAGACAAAGAAGAAAGACAGCATCTAAATGAGAATAAGCGTGGGGGATGCCCCAATTTATTTCTATAGCCTGAGCTGCATGAGAAGGCTACCAGAATGTCCTTGGGAAAGCAGAGTCTGCTGTTCCCAGCCACTCACCTGCTCTGTATAGACAGACAAGAACAATTCTCCAGACTGGCGGAGAGACTTGTAAGTCTTATGAGTTCACTTTTATAAGGCGTGTTGCCGAGTTTTCTCAACCCACATGGGGTTGTTGTCCATGTGGCTTGTGCAGACCCAGAGCACTGGGCAGCCATTAAGGGGAGGCAGCATTGCCCAGCGCAGGACTAAACCAGGTGGAGATACACAGGCTAATGTTCCTGCCCCGCCCCCCACTTTTCACACCTGCGAAATTATGACCCAGAAACAACTGACTCTTCAGTTGCGGGGAACCACCCACAGACTGAAACAGCTTGTCATGCCTCTGGCTGGCCAGCCACCCCTGACCCCACCCTCAGCCCTTTTGCACAGAAATAAACAAACTGCCTCTGGGCTTTCTTTTAGCCATCTGATTCTAGACACTTCTTTTGTAGCCATAAGGAAAAAAGACCATGTCCCTCACCACCCCAAAGACCTCAGCTTGCTGCCTCTTCCAGTTTGGGGTGGGTTTTTTTTTTCAATGAATATTTTTATAGAGGCATGGTTTTGTTATTATTTTGCAAGATTGGACATTCTGTGTTTTGCAAAGGTAGCCTCTCTGATAATGAATATTACACTCACTCTCAGTAATAATTATAAAATGTCAATTTAACTGACAAAATACTATTAAGGGCTCTATGCTATCAAGAGCAAACAACTTGCATTATTTATATTACTGTGCCAAGCATTGTTCTAAGTGTTCTACCCTGAAAGAAAAGGACTTATTGCATTTGTATAACAACTGTATGATTTGGGCTCTCTTACAATGTTCATTTTCCTGATGAGAACGCTGGTGACATATCCACTAAAGGAAAGAGCTGGGATTTGAACGTAGGAAATCTGTCTCCAGACACCATGTTTGTTTGGGGGTTTTTTGTTTTTTTTCTCAGTAAGTGCTTTTCAATGAATGAAATTAATATAATTAAAATAAGTAAATATTTTGTAGCAGCAAATTAAAATTTTAGAATTTTTTTATAGTGTAATATTTTATTTTTATTTGTTTTATTATTATTTTTTTCTTTTTTCTTTATTTATTTTACTAGTTTCAGGTGTACAAAACAATGTAATAGTTAGACATTTACACCCCTCACAAAGGATTTTGTAAGGTATCCCACAGACACTTGTCTAATTAGGGAGATCACTTCATGGACAGTGTAGGTGTCTGGCCATTGCACTATACACCTGAAGCTGAAGCTGAGTAATACTGAATGTTAACTATAATTTTATATATATATATATATATATATATATATATATAGTCACAGGATGTGGAGTACAGCATAGGGAATAGAGTCAATGGAATTATAACAGGTATATACGATGTCGGAGGGGTAGTAGATTCAGGGAGGAGGGTTATCACTTTATAAGGGGTGTAAACGTCTAACTATTACATTGCTTTGTACACCTGAAACTAATAAAATAATTTAAAAAGCAGACACCAAGTTCTTAACTAGGATGTAGACCACCTCTCAGATTGGCAAAGTTAAACTATTGATGATCACCAGAGATGATGGGGGTATAGTGAGACAGGCTCTCATCAATGTTGATGAGAATACAAAGTGGCATAAATTTTTGCAGGGCAATTTGGCAGAATCTATAAAAATTTTAAGTATTCGTTTCTTTGACCTAGCAACTTTTAAGATCCATCATCTAGAAACCTTCATACACATCCACCCAAAAAATACACACATTACCACACACACATAATGGTTCATGGCAGCGTTATTTGTAAGGTTGAATCAGCAGAAAAAAAGTTTTAATCATTAAATTAATAAATATATACCATGAAAAATGTATGATTAAATCCAGACACTCAAATATAAATCACAATCAAGAATTTGGGTGTGGAGAAAAGGACGAATGGTGGAAGCTGTACCCATTTAAATACAAAACTAAGATTAAAGAATGTGAGAATTGTGGTTACAAAATAGAATATTAGCAGGGAAAACATTGACAATACAACATAAATAATAGAACCAATAAGTCAGGATGGAAGGAGGGAAAGTGGGGGATAGAATTCAAAATATCAAAAATCAAAATTTATTTTCAAAATAACTCCAAGAGCTTAATGTTGTTCATGATGTTTTCGCCTTTTTTCCTTACGGAGAAAAAAAAATCTTTGATGGTGAAAGTTGTACTGTTTTTATCCTCCATTTCATTTTATTTTAACCTTTATTTTTTTTCTTTTTCAATTACAGTTGACATACAATATTGTGTTAGTTTTAGATGGATGACATAACGATTAGACATTTTTGTAACTAAAGAAGTGATCACCCCAATAAGTCTAGTATCCACCTGACACCATCCATAGCTATTACAATATTATTGACTATATTCCATATGCTGTACTTTACATCCCTATGTATTTTTATAACTGGCAATTTGCACATCTTAATCCCTTTACTTTTTTCACCCATCCTCCCAACCCCCTTCCCATTTGGAATTATGTATGGTGTAAGACAGGTGAACAATTCATTCTTTTGCACATGTCTGTCCAGTTTTCCCAGCACCATTTATTGAAGAGACTGTCCTTTCTCCAATGGGTATTCTTGGCCTTGTTAAACATTAGTTGACCATATATGCATTGGTTTCATTCTGGGCTCTCTGCTCTGTTCTTTCATTTTATAGGTCTGTCTGTATGCCAATACCGTACTATTTTAATCACTGCAGTTTGTAATGTATTTTGAAATCAGGAAGTCTAATGCCTTCAACTTTGTTCTTTCTCAAAATCACTTTGACTATTCTGGATCTCTTGTGGTTCCATGTAAATCTTAGGGTTATTTCTTCTATTTCTGTGGAAAATTCCAGTGGGATTTTAATGGCATTGAATCTGTAGATCACTTTGGGTAGGATGAACATTTTAATATGAAGTCTTCCAATCCATGAACACAAGATACCTTTCCATTTATTCGTGTCTTCTTTAATTTATTTCATAAATAGTTTGTAGTTTTTAGTATACAAGTCTTTTACCCCCTTAGTTAAGTTTATTCCTAAGCATTTTATTATTTTTGATGCTATTGTAAATAGGATTGTTTTCTTAATTTCCTTTTAGAATAGTTTATTGTTAGTGTACAGAACACAACTGATTTTTTTTAATGTTGATTTTGTATCCTGCAACTTTACTGAATTTCTTAATTAGTTCTGACAGATTTTTTTGGTATGGAGTCTTTAGGATTTTCTACATGTCATTTGTAAACAGAGATAATGTTATTTCTTTCTTTCTGATTTGAATATCTTTTATTTCTTTTTCTTGCCTAAGTCAAATAACTACATATGGTGTCAGGTAGGTACTAGACTTATTGGGATGATTACTTGGTAAGTTACATAAAAGTCTAATCACTATGCTGTACACCTAAAATGAATATAATATTGTATGTCAACTGTAGTTGAAATTTTTTTATTAAAAAATTATTTAAAATTATTTTAAAAATGGGCAAAGAATTTGAGTAAACATTTCTCCAAACAAGATATACAAATGGCAACACATATGTAGAAGAATGCTCACCAACCCTAGCATTCTTTTACATGCCTGTTAAAACAAATAAAAAAATAAAATAATGCTCAACATCCCTGATCATCAGGGAAATGTAAATCAAAACCACAATAAGATAGCACCTCACAACTCTTAGGGTGGCTATTATTTTTGTAAAAAGAGAGCGATAACAAATGTTGACAAGGATGTAAAGAAAAATGAACCCTTGGACCCTGTTGGTGGGTGTAGCCATTATAAAAAAAACAGTATGGAGGTTTCTCAAAAAATTAAAAATGAAACTACCACATGATCCAGCAATTCCACTTATGGGTATATATCCAAAGGAATTGAAATCAGAATCTCAATGAAGTACCTGGTTTCCCATGTTCATTGCAGCACTATTCACAATAGCCAAAATGTGGACACAACCTAATGTCCATCAACAGATGAATGGATAAAATACATACAATGGAATATTATTCGGCCTTAAAAAAGAAAAATACACAATCCCACAACTTGGAGCAACATGGATAGACATGGAAGGCATCATGCTAAGTAGAATAAGTCAGACACAGAAAAAACAAATACTGTTTGATCTCACTCATATGTGGAATCTAAACTAGGCAAATTCATAGAAGCAAATAGTGGAATGGTGGTTGCCAGGCGCTTAAGGGGAGAAGAAAATGAGAAGGTAAGTGTCAAAGGGTACAAAATTTCAATTATGCAAGATGAATAAGTTCTGGAGATCTAACGTTCAGCATGGTGACTAGAAGTAAAGATATTGTACTGTATACTTAAAATTTGCCGAAAGGGTAGATTTTAATTTAGGTGTTCTTAGAACTACTACTACTACTACTACTAATAACAATAATAATAATAGAGACAGGAGAGAACCTTGGGAGTGATGAATATGTCTTTGATGGTGGTGATCGTTTCATGGGTGTATACTTATCCCCAAATTGTATAGGTTAAATCTGGACAGCTCTTTACATGTCAATCATACCTCAATAAGGTGGCTTTAAACATAAATAAATAAATAATATTTAAAAAGACGAGAGGCAGGGAAATCATTACCAATTGAAAGAGAAAGTTAAGACATGAACTACATACCACGTATGGTCATCTTGTAGATTCTGATTCTAACAAATGAGCTCTAGAAAGACATGTAAGAAAATATCGAACGCGGTTTGGGTATTACCTGAGAGTCACAGGCAGAGCAGCTGGAGCTGTCATCCATGGCTGCTGGGAATGCAAGAAGGGTTCAGCCACTTTGGAAAACAGCTTGGCAATTTCTTATAAAGTTCAACATACACCCTCCGTACAAACCAGCAATTCTGCTCCTGGGTATTTGTCCCAGAGAAATTTACTTTGTGAACTGTTTGTTCCCTCAAAAACCTGTATGTGAATCTTTATAGTGGCTTTATTCGTAATTGCCAGAATAGAAACAACCAAATGTTCCTCAGGGACGGGCGAGTGGCGCGGTGGTTAAGCACTGGCTTGGGACGCCAGCGGCCCCGGTTCGGGTCCCACATATGAGGGCAAGTGACACTGCCCTCAAAACAAAACAAAACAAAACAAAAAAAACAAAACAAATACCAAATGTTCCTCAGCAGCTAAACGGGTAAATGACCTGAGGCACATTCACGCAATGGAAATCTACCCAGAGATAAAAAGGAACAAGTTGCCGGACCACATGGATGAATGGCAAAAGCAGAATGCTAAGTGAAAGGAGGTCCATTCACAAGGCTACATGCTTTATGATTCCAGCTATACGAAATCCCAGGAAAGACAAAAGGACAGGAATAGACGACTGGTGGCCAGGAGCTGGAGGGATGGTGGGGGGCTGACTATAAAAAGCCATGAGGGAATTTTGAGGGGTGATGGAAGGCTCTGTATCTTCATTGTAATGGTGGCTACATGCCTATATGCTGCTATGCAAACTTGTCCACTGAAAAGGGTGAGTTTTGCTGAAGGGATCAATTTTTAAAAATGACATGAAGGAGTTGTTAATTTTGTTAGGGTGCTATCACTACTGTGGTTAGAAATATATACAAAATTGTTTATGGGTGAAATGAGGTCTGTATTTACCTTTAAAACACCCCCAAAGAGGAAAGAGGGAGACATGAATAAAATAAGCATGGCAAATGTGGTGATTGGTGAAGCTCATTGATTGGTACCCAGGGTTTGTGATGCTATTCTTCCTACTTTTGTGTATGCTTGGACACAATCAGAATAAAAAGGCAAAAGGAAATTTTAAAAGAAAGAAAAAGTGACCTCGCCTGGCTTCATCACTTACTATATGTTAATCTTGGACACACAATTTCTCTCCGTTTTAATTTTCTCATTACTCATATGTAAGGAATATTATTATTTGTGTCATAAAATTTTACAATGGCCCACTGAATTAGCATATGTGAAGTGTTTAGGTAACTGAGACAGTGTAAACCCTCAAAAAATGAAAGCCATAATTTTTATTAAATATTGATTCAAGTAGGTACAGGCTTATCTGACAGGCTTGGGGTCAGGAAGGCAGGCAAGCGAATTCGGATTTACAAGGGGCCAAAAAAAGTTCCTCTGTGCGAGGGAGAAGGCTGACACATTCACCGCAAGGCCAGTATGCTGAAAGGGTAGCAGCGGTCAGTCAAGGGTGGGACACCACGGTCACGGGCTTACACGCTCCCTGACCCAGCCTGCCTCTACCTCTAATACCAGTGTCTCCTGAGAAGGAGAGAACAGTGGTTGACACATTGTCACCAGTAGTCGGGGTCCCTCTGCTAGGTGGCAAATAGGAAACAATTAAATGACTAGGGGGTCAAGATATCTGTGCTGTGGAATGCCACCTAAGAGAAGACGAGAAAAGAAGACATTTTCCTCAAATCTCCAGTTGTCAATACTCATGGAAATAAGGGAAAGAAACCCTGTACAAATTTGCTTGGGCAAAAGTGGGAATGATTAGCTTGTGTTGCTGGAAAGGTTGAAGCTACTTTCCCCCAGTGGATCCAGGGATTCAACTAATGACATGAGGATCTCGCTCCTTGTCTTTCAGCTGTGCTTCTTCCTGAGAGTTGGCTCATCTCATCTTCTGCAGATATGTGTCTTCCTTGTGGTAAAGGAAGCATGGCTATAGACAGCTCCAATTTGACATTCTCTCAGCTCCCAACCACAGAATAGAAGGAAGTCATCTACTTCGTGGTGTCTGCATAAAATCCCAAGGAATAGCAGCTCTGATTGGTTTTATCGAGTCATGTGTCCATTTCATGGGCCAATCATTGTAGTCAATGGGTGGGTCACAGTGATTAGTCAGCCTGGGTTCTGGGACTGCTACTGTGCTTGGCCATTATTAGCATCGCAGGGATGGGGCAGGACCACAGGACAGGGTTATTCAATGGGTACAAACAAGAGAGAAGTGAGTGAATGGATTATAAGGCTACAGATTGGGTGGTCACTCCATACCTCGAGCTACTCTAGAGCATTAAGCATGCAAAAGGGGCATAGCTAGATGGGCCCAAGTGGAATACTGTGGTATCATGACAACCATGGGTGCTCACTCCAGCAGTGAGAAGCACCAGGTACAGAGGAGTTCAGGGGACTTCGGAGCATAGAAAGCATCTGTGGACCATAGTTCAGAGGGACCAGAACAGAGGGGTCTCTCAGCTGCATGGATCAGGCTGATCATATGCAGGAACACCTCCACTTCTTGCAGACTTTTTTTTTTTTTAGATTTTATTGGGGAATCGGGGAAGGGGAACAGTGTTGGGGAATTGGGGAAGGGGAACAGCCACGTTATTGTCTCTCAATCTTAGCTGTGGAGGGTACAGTCAGCTCAGCTGTAAGCCTAGTTGCCATCCAGCCGCCTGTTGGCAGCTCATAGCCACTCAGCCCAAGGCACTATGTTCAATCCTAGTTGGGGGTGGGCATAGCCCACCATCCCATGCTGAACTGGCAACCTTGTTGTTAGGAGCATGTGCTCTCACCAGCTCAGCCATCCCGTCACCTGTTGACAGCTCAGTGGCAGCTCAGCTCGGGTGCAGCTCACTGGCCCATGTGGGAATCGAACCGGCGACCCTGTTGCTCAGAGCTCAAGCTCTTAATAAACTGAGCCACTCGGCCGGCCCCTTCTTGCAGACTTTTAAAGTCTAGAAAAAGACCTTCGTGGGTGTGACAGGCACTACAGCTGGACTTCCAGATCCTTTAACCATTTACCCAAGGCAACTTAGTGCAAACACCTTGACCTCTACCTGAAAGCTTTTGTATTGCAAATGCCAAAGTACTCCACCTGTACAGAAAGCAGGCCAGAATGCATGGGCAAGACAGAAGAGCCTGTGGATCGATGCTTCTGGAAATGGCCATCAACCAACGGAGGTAGGGAGTTGTGGATAATGTCCCCACGTCCTTGCTCCTCATGTGGGACAACTCTGAGGTGCATGTCCTATGCTGTCTCCCAGAGCCCCTAGTGGGGTTGTACCCCAGTTGCCCACAGGGGTAGCTGCCATGATTATACACCTTCCCTTGACCTCCTTCCCAGTATTATTGTCCCACCTTCTTACTGGTGTTTCCTAGGATCCCCTCCCAAATAAACTTTTACATTTGAATCCTTGCCTCAGGCTCTGCTTCTGAGAGAATCCAAGCTATGAGGACTCACAAACTGGTGTGGCTAAGAGAGATTTGGGGTACACATCTCAGCATGTCTGAGGGAGTATCTGAAAGTTAAGCAATGGGATTAAGAACACTGGGATTAGCTATATATTCAACCACAGTTACAGTCACGGGATGTGGATTATATGGTGGAAGGGAGTCAAAGGAATTGTAGTGGATAGTATGATATGGGGGGGAGGAGTGGGGGGAGAATTGGGGGAGGGGGGTTGTCACTTTGAGGGGTAAAAAGTATAACTATTGCACTTTGTTGTACACCTGAAGCTAATTAAAAATATATATAAATAAATAAATTAAAAAAAAACTCAGGGGAACAGAAAAAAAAAGAACACTGGGATTAGGAAGGATAGAAGGAGGAAAACAGGGAGAGATGAAGAAAGGGAGGGAAGAGAGGGAAGGAAGGAAAAAAGGAATGAGGAAGGAAGGAAGGAAGGAAGGAAGGAAGGAAGGAAAGAAGGAGGGAAGTAAAGGATGGAGGGAGGAAGAGAAGGAGACAGGGAGAGAAGGAGGGAGGGAAAATAAAACTAGATAAATAAATAGTGAGCCCACTGATTGCCCGGTACTAAAAATCACACCATATATGTATATTGAATAAGTGGATGAATTCATAAATAAATGAATGGCTCAGTTAAAAGTTCCTTCATTTTAGCTTTGTAAGGGTTAGACACCTGTTTTTCTCTGAACATTTTCATACCAACAAACACTTCAGAAGAGGCGCCAAATCAAGTGTAAGCAATTCCTTCACATAAAAGCGCTTGTTGCCATTTCATTTCTCTCCTCTGCAATATGGTGATCAAATGGCGATCAATAAAAGTGATAATGCTGGGGCCGGCCGAGTGGCGCAGAGGTTAAGTGCTGGTCTGGAAAGCCAGTGACCCCGGTTCAGGTCCCACATATGAGGGCCAGTGACACTGCCCTCAAAAAAAAAAAAAAAGTGATCATGCCAACCTTCCTCAAGGCCTGAGAGGATAAAATGCAGTGAAGCTTTGCCTAAGAGAAAGAACTCTTCCAATGGGGATTTTTATTGGAGACGTTTATAGGAACAGAGCTATCGCTATGATGACATGAAAGATGTTGCTGCCATTTTCCAATGGACTGTAACAATGAGACTCTCTCTGCCTGCCCAGTGCCTACCACACAGTAGAGACTCTGTTAATAATGGACAAATAAATGGATGCCATCAACAGGTGGTTTTTATCTCATTCATGTCTCTCATTGCCCAATAATTTAACACCCACTCAAGGGACCAGACTCCCTGTCCCATTAGAATGTTGACACCCATCCACCTTTTCCTTAGAGTCCTCCTTTCGAGTTGGAAATGTGGCTTGGCTTTGGAATTCATTGGAATAAATGCCGGCTTTCACACACATCTATGGTTATGCACTCCACGTGCATACACTGTTCTTCTTTGATACATACTTGGGAGATGTGATTGAAGAATGGTGGTTGCTGAGGATCATGGAGAAAAATATAAGGTTGCAGGCTTTTGGTGGAAGTTTCTGGGCATAGTAATGGGTAAGCCTCATTCCTAGGCAGTGAACACAGGCAAGTGGATGGCGTAAATGTTTATTTTAAGGGGGGGGCGTCATTTATTTTTTAGGCAGAAAGTTTATACAGCTTGAGAGAATTATTTGAAAGGAAATGAAACCCATGGCATATGATGCTTACGGGGCCTCGTCCACCTCCCTTCTCTCTGCCCAGCTATGAAAATGAGAAGGTTGACTGCCCCTTCTTCCTCTCCCGGCCCCTCGCACACCCAGGTCTCACCATCACTAGCTTGACAACAGACATTTGCACAAGGGCAGCTGTTGTTGGAAAGGGCTCCATGTCGCGGCCTCAATGGTCCCCACTGAAGGATAAACTTAAGCAAGTTTTGTGGATGTAATGAAGCTGGCCTTTGAAGGAAGAAATCTGGAGATGTGAATACATGCCATGGACTTCTAAGACAGAAACTCTAGGCTGCACTGTGTCATTCATCTGTGAGGTGACTTTGAGTCTCAGTTTCCCCACTTATAAGTAAATTGGTGGAACCAATGCTCCCCAAGTTTCCCTCCAACTCTAATGTATTTTGAAAAGACCATACTGCATAGGTTTACTCATGGCTGTGTCTAGCAAAAGCTCTCCGGTTGTCTTATATTCTTCTCTAGGTCCCATTTCCTCTTTAGTCCTTTTCCCCAGCTATATCATTCCTTCAGATGAAGGAATTGAAAAAAATAATGTCAAATGCCATTTTACAGACCAGGCCATGGCAGTGGGCTCTGGAATATAGCTGTCCACAAGACAAAGAACTTCCTTGTATGGAGTTTCCATTCTCTTGGGGAGGCACACAATATCTAAGGAAGCAAGTGAATAATACAGCAATACCAGATCATTCATTGGTCGTGCTAATCTAGAGGCAACAGATCATCATCATGCCTGGGTCTGAATCCTCACCAACAAACTCTAGGCAAGTTATTTAACATCTCTGGGCCTTGGCTTCCTCATCTGTAAAATGGGACCATAACATTATCTGCCTTGAAGTGTTATTGAGACGATTAAATGAGTGAACAGAAAGCTCTTAGAACCGTGCCCATACAAGCCTTAGCTGCTATTATCATCCTTCTCCTCACCTCCATCCTTATCATTATGGATCTGCCATGACTTTCACCAGTTCTTCTCTGTTTCCTCTCTCCTTTCTCTCCCCAGGTCTTTGGAGTCAGGCAGGCACAGGTTCAAATCCCATCCATCACCTACTAGCTGTGTGACCTTAAATAAGTCACTTCACCTCTCTGATCTTCAGTTTCCTCATGTGTAAAAAGACAATGACAATGATGGTGGTGGTGATGATGATGATGATGATGATGATGATGATGATAATTCCTTCTCCAAAAGGGTATTGCGAAGATTTGTAGAAAGTTCTGTTACTAAGTAAGTCCTAATAAATATTTTCTTTCTTCTCTCTCACATAGTCCTGGTCACAAGGTTTCTTTTCATTTTGATGCTACATTAAGACATTTTTTTTACCTGAAACTAATATAAAAAATAAATTAATTAAGTTAAAATAAACATTTTTGGATGATATTTTCAATATAGTTGATTTTTTTCCTGTGGGCTCAATGCATTGGAAAACATTATTCTGAAATGGGATCTGGGCTTTCCCAGACTGCCAAAGGAGTCCACAGCTGGCACTAGAAATGTCTCAGGCTTGGCCAGTCCAGAACTTTCTAATGGCAGCGTATAACTTGTTACATCTGCTTGAAAGGTTTCCAGACTTAAAAATCATTTCATTCAAATTGGCAAGGAAACACCTGAAACTAGTATAATATTGAATGTCAACTGCAATTGAAAAATAAAAACTTTAAAAATAAATAAAATGCTGAAATGGTTAAAAAAATTAGGAAGATAAATGTCTTTTTGACATGTCCATTTCTCTGGCAGCCTCTGTCTCTGTCTGCTTTTCCCAGATCTCGGATCATCATTAAAATTTCTTTGGGCTTGTCCATACACGCTCTAAAACATATACTTCATTGCCCTGTGGCTTCCTTTAAAAAAAAAATATTATGGCAAACGACATATCACATAAAACTTAGCATCTTACACATTTTGAAGTGTACAGTTCAGTAGCATTAAGCACATTCGCATTGTCGTGTTACCATCACCACCATCCATCCCCAGAACGCTTTTCATCTTATAAAACTGAAACTCTGTCCCCATTGAACACTAACTTCCCATCCCCCCGGCCCCTGGCAAGCACCATTTTACTTTCTGTCTCTGTGAATTTGACTCCTCTAGGGACCTCACTTAAGTGGAATCATACTGCATTTGATTGTGATTGGCTTATTTCACTTAGCATCATGTCCTCACAGTTCATCCATATTGGAATATGTGTCACAATCTTCCTTTTTACAGCTGAATAATGTTGCCTTGTATGGCTAGACCACATTCTGTTCATTCATTCGTCTGTTGATGGACACTTGGCTTGCTTCCGCCTTTTGGCTCTTGTGAATATTGCTTGTCAATGCTTTTGAGTATATACCCAGAAGTGAAATTGCTGAATCACACCTAATTCTGTTTGGCTTTTTAAGGAACTGCCAGACTGTTTTCTACAGTGGCTGCACCATTTTAATTCCCATTAGCAACGCATAAGCATTCCGATTTTTTTTTTTTTTAAGATTTTCAATGGGGAATTGGGGAGGAGGAACAGTGTTGGGGAATTGGGGAAGGGGAACGTTGTGTTTTTCCAGGACCCATCAGCTCCAAGTCAAGTTGTTGTCCTTCAGTCTTAGTTGTGGAGGGCGCAGCTCAGCTCCAAGTCCAGTAGCAGCTTTCAGTCTACTTGCAGGGGGTGCAGCCCACCATCCCATGCGGGAGCCAAACTGGAAACCTTGTTGCACACTGAGCCATCCGGAGACACGTGGCAGCTGCTCACCTCACAGTGCCGTGTTCAATCTTAGTTGGGAGGTGGGGGGTGGGCAGGATGCAGCCCACCATCCCATACAGGTGTCAAACCGGCAACCTTGTTGCTAAGAGCACACGCTCTCACCAGCTCAGCAGTAGCTCAGCTCTGGCGCAGCTCACGGCCCATGTGGGAATCGAACCATTGACCTTGCTGCTCAGAGCTCATGTTCTTAACCAACTGAACCACTCGGCCAGCCCCAGATTCCGATTTTTTCCACACCTTTGCCAACACTTGCTAGTTTTCATTTTTTTTTTATAGTAGCCATCTTAATAGGCATAAGGTGGCATCTCATTGTGGTTTTGATTTGTATGGTCTTGATCTTTTCATGTGCCATGACTCCCCTTTAATTTTCCAGTCAATAACAACCCTCTTTACTAGATCATAGAATTAGTTTGGGGACAAGCGGGGCTGGGTTCAACTCTATCTCTTAACCAACTAGCATGTCACTGGGCAGAGAACTTCCCTTCTCTAAGCCACCATGTTCCCAGCCATGAAATGAAGCTGAAAATCTACCAGTAGAAGAGAAGAGAAACATTGGAGAACAGACTCTGAAGCAGGCTGTCCATTGATTTCTGGGAACACAGTCATTGGCTGTGACCTTGGGCAAGTCTGTTTAACTCTCTGAGCTTTAGAGTCCTCATCTATAAATGATGGTGACAATAGTAGCACTTAACCCATAGAATTTGGGGGAGGATTAAATTAACGATTGAAATAAAGAGTTTAGAAGAACATTGGACCGAGTGAAATGCTCAACTTATGCTATTAGAATCTCTCAGTTTCATAGTAAGAATTATTTTTAGTCTCCATAAATTTCCAGACATATTAAAAGAGTTGAAAAGTTGCCAGCTGTTATTGTTAGTAACCGATTCCTTTCACTTTCCTAACTTATGTGGTATAATTTCTCATTAAACTACCATAACTGGAAACAAACTATGTCTCCCCACTTCAGCCTTCTTTAAACCTGATATATTTTCCAGAGGTTTTCCTTCTCTGCCCATTTCACATTTGCTTTTATTATTTTTTTTAAAAAAATTAAAATAACATTATAATATTAGTTTTCTTTTCTATCCATTTTATATTTGCTTTTATTATTTTAATTGCACGAGAAATGAAAGTGTGTTGTAGGAGAAATAGAAAATTCAGATATGCAGTTAGGAAAAAGGGCCCTCGTAATCCCACAGCCAGGGATAAACAGTATTAGCATTTAGATCGATAGCTTTGTAAACATGCATGCATGCAAGCATGCATACATACTTTTTAAATAATAATATTAATTATACCATCTTCTAATCAAATTTTTTTGCTTAGTGTAATATAAACTATTACAGCTGTCTTATCAGGTCCAAAACATTGTGTTTAGTACCAGTATAATATTCCTTATAAATGTACTATAATGTTTCAACTCATCCCCTCCTGCTGGACATGGAGGTTATTTCCATCCTGCACATTTTAAGTCTCCCATAATGGAATCATTCCTGTACTCACTGGTTTCTTCATACTGTTTCTGAGTGATTCCAGAAGGTCAGGCAGAGTTGCAGGTGCAGGGACCCTGCATGGAGGTCAACATTGAATGAAAAGTTTTCTCCACTCTCTGAGCTCATTGCCACGGTAAAAATGGGAGGTCATAAAGAGGTCACAAGAAGGCATGAGATGATAATACCTGTGGGGGCCTGTTGACTTCTAAAGAAAAGAGAAGGGATCATTATTTACCGATAACCTACCATTTCCTGGCAACTCCCAGCATGCTGTAGTACACCTCTGGTTCCGTGCCCCTGGATAGTTAATATAATGAGGAGTCTTATGGCCCCCTGAGGTTGCATCATGCAGGAAGAAAGCAAACATGTGCAAAACAGGAAGATTTTATTTTTCTCACTGAATCATTCTCCATTTTCCTCTCGCTGCCAGGAAACGTCCCACCTCCTTGTGCCAGTACGGGGAGAAAGGACACAGTGGCCCCTGGGTAGCCCTTTGTCAAGGTTTCACAGGTCATGACCCACCCCATACCTTCCCTGCCACCACTAGAGCTCTCGACGCCCCACCCTGAAACATGCTCCGACCCCCTCCCCACGCAGCAGCCTGAGTAGGAAACAAAGGTCATTGATCCACATGGGACAATGTGTGAGTGTAGTTAACATTTGTGACACGCATAAAGTGCACATCATGCCTCACGGACAACATCTTGTTTGACGTGCACAAAAGTCCCAAGAGGAAAAGTAGTACCATTCCCGTTTTACAAAAAAAAAAAAAGCAGAAGAGGCTGAGAGTGTCCCAATGCCCTACAGCTAGTAAGTGGGAGCAGGCTTTTAACTCCAAGCTTTCAGGGTCTGGTGCTCCCAACTACAGGTTTACATGGCCTTGATCATGAAGCAAACACTGCCTTGTCACATTGCTCCAGAGGCCCCTGGACATCTTGGCTTTTCAGAGTGTTAACCTCACCTTTCAATCCACACAGGATTGCCCTGCGTCCCATTAGAAAGGCCAATTACATAATCATAGATATGCATGTGCAATATATACATATGTGCATACATGTATATAAACTATATTTAGTTCTTGACCTGATTCTTCATACATATGCATGTATATTATATATTCTTCATATATATACATTGAAGGTACACATGTGTACCTTCTTCATACATATTCATACACACATGTACATATATATATATGAAGAATCAGGTAAGAAAACTAAATACATTATATATATGTATGTGTGTATGTGTGTTCATATATAGTCATATATATGTATGAATTAATCAGGTCAGAAACTAAATACAATTATTATTCTCCCTCATGTAGATACTCAGCGATATTTTCCTGACATTCTAATGAGAACTGTTGGAAATTCTGACCATTTCACACCTCAGATTCTCCAGTTTGTGGCAAATTTTTTTCTCAAAATAATACTACTCAAATTTTAAAAAAACAACCACAACCACCATGTATTGTGAAAAGCACTGGACATGTTTGCTACAGCTCAGGCCAAGTTACGTGTTCGTGGTTCATATCCACTGAAATGTGAGTGAACGGAGTTTGGCAAAATTAAAGGCTAGATTCATACAGAGCCATTATAACAAGTCTTTCCGGAACGCATGCCCCCGAAAGCATAAGATACTGCAAGCGTGCTTGTGGAAACGTGTGCCTGCCAGCATTTCGGTGACCTTGCCTGAGGTCACCACCGTCTCTAATGCACGTGCCGGTATATTTCTCACCACAGCAGACGGCTCAGTTCAGAGTGATCAGCCGGAAGCTGACATTCCTGCCACATAGCTAGAGCCTTGAAGGAAACTCAGTGCAGGGCTGGACCACAAGGCAGCCGGGCTTCGTACAGGCGATACAGGGATTTCTGTTCACGTGGAGAGGCTTGGACTTCATCCTATGTAGCCCCAGAGGAGAGAACCAGTGGCAGTGGGTGGGAACCACTGGGAGGCTGATTTCAAGTATGGTGCCTCTTTTTTCCATGTGATAGGGACATGCTTGTCTGCGTTGGTGATAAAGGACTTACTAGGAGAAAATTAGAAAGGGGACATTTTCCAGTTGGACCCAGCATCCAGCACACGAATGCAGATATTATTCTTCCTTGAAAAGTTCAGTGACAGTGCCACACACCAATTCTGATGAGACCAATGGGAGATGCTGACCCTTCCATGGCACCAGGGCCCCCTGCCTGCCACCCACTTGCCTCAGAGCAGACATTCATTTCAGCCACGTCTGCTGGAAGTCGACGAACTGTCTCCTCCTGCCATAGACACTCAGCCAGAGAGCTCTTCCTGGTCACTCTGTGAAAGGTTAATTGCTGGTCCTCTGGCAATAATTACACCCACGGTCAGAACATGAAGCAAAGCAAGACATTTCAACATCACAGGGTGGAGAGGGCAGAGGAGTCACAAAGCCTTCCAAACTGAAGAACGGCCTCCGTCCTCATGGTTTACGGCTCAGTGGCTGCCTCTGTCTGCAGCAAACACCCGAGGCCATGGGGAGAGAAGACATGACAGGCCACCAAAGAGCTCAAAGGCCAGTTTCTGCCCACCTTGAGGTCCCAGGAGATCTGTGTATCTGCTGTTTGACTCTGGGAACTCCTCAGTTCCAGGCATGGCTTCCTTCTCCTGGAGGTGACTCCTGCCTTCTTAGTACACTTCTGGGTGTCTCAGGGATGGTGGCTGAGACTAGCCCCAGCTTCTGCCCTTGCCTGCCATCTGCTGAAGAAAACGTCTTCACTAATATTATGAGTAATAGCAATAGTCATTGTTGTTGTTGCTAATATCTGCTTAGATTTGTTTCAAAGTAATCTGGAGAGGGCTTTTTCTTGATGGAGATACAGATACTCACAAGACTGGCCACGAGTTAATAAGTCATGAGCAGTGGGTACCTAGAATTTCATAAAACTATTCTCTCTCTGTTTGTATTTATTCGAACTCCTCCATAGTAACAAGTTGTTCTAAATGTGTTTGGTCCCCTAGACGATTAAAATATAATTTGCTATGATATTAATCTACTACAATATAATTTACTAACTTTTATCTACTGAACTGTAATGCTCAAAGCTGGAGAAATAAAATCAAAAGTAAGAATTGAATGAAGGCGTTTAAAAGGTATTTCAGGCATCAAAGGCAACAAGGGCAAATGGCAAATTCATACAGGCCAAAGCGCGCTCTCAGGAGCTTGCCTCGGAGCTTTCTAAGGGGTGGTGGGCAGGAGCCAAAGGGGCCACCATATGGACTTTCACCCATCCTAGACCCTGGTGGGGCAAGCACCCATGTGCTGCTCCCTGCCTCGCTTCCGAGGATGGAGAGCCGGGAAGAAAAGCAGATGGGAAGATCTGAGTGCAGGTTCTAGAGGCCTGGGGCTCTAGAGACTGCCCTGGCCAGACGCCTTGGTTATACACATGGGGCCCTGGCAGGAGTATGGAGCCTGCTGACACGTAGCTAGAGGTCCTCTCGTTACTTATACTGTCATGGCAGACTGCGGTGTGAGGGGCCTGGGCTTTTGAATCAGACAGACCTTGGTTCACATCCCAACTCTTTCCTTTAGGCGCTGTGTGATGTTGGGCAAGTCACCGAGGCTCTCGGAGTCTCTTTCCTCATCTGTCAAAGGCAAATAAGGGCAGACTTGAACTCTGAGGATTATTGTGAGGGTTTAGTAAGACCAAAAGTTTTCTCTCTTTTTTTTTTTTTTTTTTTTTAGCTGAGCTATCCTGCCACCTGTTGGTAGCTCAACGACAACTCAGCTCCGGCTGGCATCGAACCGCCTTTGCTCAGAGCTCAGCTCATACTCTTGAGCGAGCTCTTAACCAACTGAGCCACTCGGCCGGCCCAAGACCAGTTTTCTCAAAGCGCCTTGCGTTTCATTACATTTACATGGTACTTCCAACATGCACTGTCTCAAAGGGTCTTAGTAGGCTTCTGATCATTCACAAACATCTTGGAACCATATACAAAACTATGTATGTGGCAGGAAGGGGAAGGGGAGACAGTGTCTCTAGGGAGAAGGTCCCTAAATTCTCTACATGTCCTGTGACCCTAAAAACACCAAACGCCATGGCTCTCCGCCAGCACTGTCCAGTAGCACTCCCTGAGTGATGAAGATATTCTCTATTGTCCAGTCCTGTAGCCACTAGCCCCATGTGGCTGTCAAGACTGGAGAACTGAATTTATTATATTTATTGTCAAATAAAAGTATAGCTTTAGGGGATCTCATTTTAACCCTCCCCAATGCCCTATAAGAGAGGGGGAGAATATTGAGGCTCAGAAGAACTGAGTGACATGGGCCACGTTAGTCAGCTGATGAATGAGCAAGACTTGGAGGCCAGACTTGCTGAGATAGTCTTGCATTCTCTCTGCTACATTCTAGAGGCCTCAACACCCACCCCGTTACTGGGCCAGCGGCCTCAGCACCTACCTCGTTGCTGGACCAGTGGTCTCAGCACCCACCTCAGTCTCAGCAACCTCAGCACCCCTTTCTTACTGGACCAGTGGCTGCCAGCATTGACACATTGGCTCTGGGCATGAGTCAACATAAGCACCAGGATGCAGATTAGAAAGTGCCGCACTCACCTGTGTGCTGGTGGAGCAGAAGGGGGACTATGGACAAGAGGTGTCTTGGGTTGGGCTTTCCTGAAGCATATTCTGAGACAAGGATGTGAGGGCAAGTGTTTTATTTAGGAGGTGACCCCAGGAAGCAGTTATAGGGAGAAAGGAAGTGAAAGAAGAAAGGGAAGAAACCCAGCCCAGGGTGTGCTCAGAGGCAGGTGTTTCCTTTTGAGGGGTTGAGGCTGAATGCCGACAGGGACTGCTGAGAGATGGTAGAGACCATATATCAGAGGCGGCCACCCACAAGGGGAGAAAGCTGGGGTGTTTATGCTCCAACTCTTGTCTGTCACCGGCTGGGGGGGCTGCTCTCAGGGGACTCATCTTCCCAGTGCCTGAGGCTTGAGCACGGGCTGAGCATGTCAGAGAAAGCCATCAGATGGCATGTCCTTGCAGTCGGAAGTCCTCAGCAAGCACAGATCAGAGGGTGCCACCGGAATTCAGTGACGCACCAACCGCTTCTGCTCTTAACGTCGGAGTCAAAGGGCAGCCAATGACAAAATCCAGACACCTAAAAATGGCTAAGAACCTACAAAGAAAGGGTACATTATTTGTTACATAATTAACGTATTTGAAATCACATGCCGTTTATTTCGAATAATCTTTCCTTCAGAAATGCACAGGCACACAACGGTGTAAGAGGACATCAAATACGCATTTGCACGAATAATTTCTTAGTTGATGTGTTAAGTGCCGTAAAGGAGACGTGCCAAGGAGCTACGAGGATGCATTATAAGGTAAGTTATCATATGAAACAGGCTTCACCTCAACAAAATAATGTAATAACTCTATATTATTCACAACAAATACTTGATTACCTCCAGTGACGGGGAGCTCATTCTCTCTCAAGGAAATCCATTTTCAGCTCTAATAGTTAGAAGGCTCTTTCTCTTTTGATTTGCTTAGCTTCCCCCTAGTCCTATCTTCTGCTACAAAGGACAAGTCTCTATCCCTTTGAAGCAAGTCATTGTCTCTCATTCAGCTCTTAACTTTTAGGGTTTTACAATAGGTGCATTTGCAGAAGGGGTGGTTGGAAATTAGGGTGTCATTGGTGGGCCCTCCTAATCATAGCTTTGGGGAGGGGGGCACAAACAATTAAACCTCAGCCTTAGTCACCTTTTCCACATTGGCGTCTGTTTCTTGGCTCTATGGATTTAATATTTTCCTCTGGGTCACACTGTAAACCCCTGTACTGAGAATACTTCCATCACTAAGAGGCAGTATGGTGTTTTGTTTAAAAACATTCATGCTTGGGCCGGCCGAGTGGCACGGTGGTTAAGTGCTGGCTTGGGAAGCCAGCGGCCACGGTTCAGTCCCACATATGAGGGCCAGTGACACTGCCCTCTAAAAAAAGAAAAAAAAATTCATGCTTGAGCCACACTGTGTGGGCTTGAATCCTGGAAATCCTACTAACCAGCTGTGTGACACTTACGCAAGTTATGTACCCTCTCTAAGCCACAGTCTGTTCATCTGAAAAACAGAAATAATAATATAACCCCCATTATAGGGTTGTTGTGAGAAATAAATGAAACAAAACATGATGAAGTGCTCTGAAGGTAGTGCCTGGTACCTGGCAATAGCTCAACAAGTGTAAATTGGTATTATAATTACCCATTTATTGAGCACCTACTACATATCACGAACTTTTCCTATATTATTTGTATTTTTTTCAACATCTCCACAAAGTTGGTATTATTTATCCCTGTTTTTCAGATTAGAAAATATATATGTAAGGCTCAGAGGGAGTAATCTTAAAACTTACTTAGCCTTTCTTTAGTACTTACTAGATGGGACAATTTATATTTTCCAAAAAAGGCCATAGTATTAGAATGGTTATTATCAACAAGACAACTAATAACAAGCATTGGAGAAGTTGTGGGGGAAAAGGAACTCTCATACACTGCTGGTGGGAATGTAAATTGGTGCAGCCGCTATGGAAAACAGTATGGAGGTGCCTCAAAAAATTAAGAACAGAATTAACATATGACCCAGCAATCTGTCTTCTAGGTATCTACCCAAAATATTTGAAAACATTTATCTGTAAAGACATATGTACCCCTATGTTCATTGCAACATTATTCACAGTGGCCAAGACAGGGAAACAACTAAAATGCTCTTTGTTGGTGATTGGATAAAGAAGATGTGGTATATATACATAATGGAATACTATTCTGGCATAAGAAAAGATGAAATAGTGCCATTTGTGACAACATGGATGTATCTTGAAAATATCACACTAAGCAGGCCGGCCGAGTGATGCATTAGTGAAGAGTTGGCTTGCAACTCCAGCTTTGAGCAGCACAGCCCTGGTTCGGGTCCCACATGAGAGTCAGTGACACTGCCCTCTGTGGCTGAGATGGTGAACAACAGCTCCACCTGGAGCTGGGCGGCCATGAGTCGCCGGTGACGGCATAGGCAACAGTGGGGCTGGACGGCAGCTGACCTGAGCTTTCGTGAGCTGCCAAGAGCAGCCAGTGAGCTGCCATCCCATGGCCGGCGAGCGACTGCCTCACCCGGGAAGAGCACAATGATGATACCAACATGGGCCAGTGAAGCGGCGTCCTCCACAACTAGACTGAAGAACAAAAAGGACAGCAGCTTGTCTGTTCCCCTTCCCCGATTCCCCAACGCGGTTCCCTCCCCCAAATCCCCAATTAAAAAAAGAAAAGAAAATATCACACTAAGCAAAATAAGTCGAGAACCGTATTATTTCACTCATATGGAAAATGTAAACCTGAAAGCAACAAATGAACAAGACAAAAACTCACAGACATAGATAACAATTTAGTGGCTACCAGAGAGAAAGAGGGGAGAGGGTATGTAGAAAAGGGTAAAGAGGGTCAAATATATGCTATTTGGTGATGGAAGGAGATTTGACTCTGGGTGGTGAACACACAATGCAATACACAAATGATGTATTATAGAATTGGACACTTGAAATCCATAGAATTTTGATAACAAATGTCACCCCAATACATTTAATTTAAAAATAAAATTTAAATTAAAAAAGGCCGTAACAATATTTCTGGTCCCCGATTCTCTTCCAGAACCTTGTCACCCCCCTCAAAAGGTGGAAATAGTTCCCCTTCCCTTTCAACCTAAGCAGGCTTTTGTGACTGATTCAATGAATTAAATGTTGCAGAAGTGAAGTTGTATAGCTTCTGAGATAAGGACATAAAAGATGAGATAGCTTCCACTTAAGCAGTCTCTCTCTCGGGACACTCACCCTTAAAACCCAGCTGCCATGTTGTAAGGAAGCCCAAGCCACAGAGAGAGGCCACATGTAGGTGTGTGGGCAGATGGACTCAGTTAAGGAACCAACCAGCAGACCTGTGAATGAGTGAGTCATCTGATAATCCCACAGCCCCCAGCCTTTGAGCCACCCCAGCAGAGGCTGAGTGGGACAGAGACAATCTGTCTTCACCAAGCCCTGCCATATTGCATATCTGTGAGCAAAATAAATGCTGTTGATGTTTTCAGGCACTAAGGTTTAAGGTGGTTTGCCCCAAAGCTTTAAATGCCTATAAACACAAGGTATCAAAGCACTTGGCACAGATATTGTTTATTTGAATCTTTAAACAATAACTACACAAGGTCAGTACCTGTGTGTTTTAGACATGGAAGCAAGACTTGGAAAGGTAAGATGACTGGACCACGATCACATGGCAAGTAATTAGAGAAGCCAGAATTCCTACCCAGGTCTCTCTGGCTGCAGCACCCACATGAAGAACACCTATCCAAGAGGAGGCTGGGAAGAAATCAAAATTACCCAGCAGCCATCAGAGCCACTGGGGCACCTAGAAGAGAGTCCCCGAAACCGAGAAGCTGACTTAGACATTTCACTTCACTAAGACATTTTTTCCCAAAAAAGAAGGTAGTATGGAGCATCTTGCAAAGTGTTCCTCCGCGATGGGACTCCTTCATGGCCTGCCTCCCGCTGCTGTATTCCTTGGAGAGGCCCAAGGTTGTGGGAATGGAATGTGTTGAGTGTGGGAAGATGTCCGTTTGGAAGCATAAGGTTTTATGGGAATTCCTTCATCTCTGGGGATAAATGGTGGCTTATGCTGAGCCACTGACATACATGCTGATTAACCTAGATTGAGGCTTATGATAGGAGAATTCAAATCCAGTATTTCCTCCTACCCACCTCCCTCCATTGAGCCCTGACCATAACCCCAATCAGCACCAAAACACAGCCTCAGGAGATAAAGCATTATTCAAGAATTCACTAACAGTTACTGAGAACGTCACGCATGCCACGATTGAATCTGATCACATCAATATTGTGTAGCCTATACCACTATCATGCCCAATGTATGGATGAGAAAACTGAGGCTCGGGAAAGTAAGTGAATTGACTCAGGTCCAAGAGCTAGGAATTAGAAGAGGTGGAATTTGAACCCAGGTCTGTCCGATTCAGATGCTGCTGCTCTTTATAGCTAACTGCAAGACTGACTTTCTATACATGGGGATGTGGGGGCAGAGCAAGTGGAAAAAATTGTGTGAGCAAAGGCAAGGCACATCTGACTTTAGAATTCTATAGGACAAAAAACATGACAATGATAATGATGATTAGAATGCACTCAATAGCTTTTGGATGGATGTCTTTGATGGAGGAGGAAACGGAGTCCCGGAGAGCAAAGGGAATTGCTCTCATCTTGTGAATATCAGAGCCAGGATCAGAATCCAGGACCCTGGTTCTCATCCAGGGCTCTTTGTACTACCTTGACAGGAAGCTGGAACTTATCAACTGCCTCTTATAGGCCAGCCCCTGGGCTAAGCTCTTTTTCTTGCATGACTCATCTCATCCCTGTTTTCACATAAGCTTCTGAGAAGTCCAGAGACTTCCTCAAGGTCATAGAACGAGGAAGCCGCAGAGGCAGGATTAGAATGTACGACTGCCAGGCCCCCGGAGCCCACACTCTACATCTCTTCCATCCTGCCTTGGGATCAGATTAAATTTACCAAAGGGTTTCAAGGAGATTGCTTTGTGTCTGACTGGGAGGATATATCAGGCTCACTGAAACACCAGCAAGAGCTAGAACTGAATTTGAGTTTTGCTGCTAATGAGCCACATGCACTGAGGGGTTAATGGCTCTGAGCCCTACTTCCGTCTGGATGGCATAGGGATCATCGCAACGTTAAAAAGCTTGGATTGATAGTGTATGTAACTCAGTTCAATAGCTTTTAAATATTTACATAGTGACTGTTGTACGGTTAGGGATCTTGTTGCCTGAAGGGTGTGAATTCAATGAAAACTGACCCCTGCTAAGGGACTGACCAGCTAGGCAATGAAAGAACCTTGCCACCAGGGGGCAGCAGAGCTCCAGCAGAAGCTTGTCGGCCTCACCACCCCAACCCCAACTCTGGCCGCGCCCCTTGATGGAGGGTGAAGTTCAATCATCTAATCAGCCTTGCCTGTGCTTGGTTTGATCACAGAAGGAAATTGCAAGTGCACCTTGCTTTAAGCAAAGCCAATGGTTTAAGAGCCCCAGATGTCTGGAATTAGAGAAAGCTGGAGGTGTGACTTTGGATAAGTCACTCACCTTGCTAAGCCTCCGTCTCCTCGCCTTTAACATGTGGGTAATGACAATATCTACCCCATGACACTGTTGTAAACATTAAATAAAATAATCTCAAGCAAAGCACTTCAGGGAAGAGTAAAAATCCAAAAATAATAAATAGTCATTAAAAACAGCTAACCTTAACACTGACATGAAGACAGAACAATAAAAAAGTAATTGTTATAAGTCTAGTACAGGCCCATGCATGTATAATTACATGTATGTGTGTGTGCACATCTCTGAAACCTTAAAGAGTTGTGTAGAAAATTCATCAGATATCAACAGTGGTTACCTCTGGATAGTTGGATTTAGAGGTCCCTTTTAGCTTTTTGTTTTGAAAAAAACAAAATGAAAAGGCAACCTGCAGAATGGGACAAAGTGTTTGCAAACCATATTATCTAGTAAGGGGTGAATATCCAACATAAATAAAGAACATATACAACTCAATTGAAAAATAAAAATAATCTGATTTTAAAATGGGCAGAGGCTCTCCGTAGACAGTTTTCCAAAGAAGATGTACAAACGGCCAACGGCTCCATGAAAAAGTGGTTCAGTGTCACTAATCAGCAGGGAAATGCAAATCAAAACCACCAAATGAGATACCACCTCACACCTGATAGGATGGCTATTAGAAAACACACAAAGGATAATAAATGGGTGTGTAACACCCCCATGTTCATTGAATTATTCACACCAGACAAGATAGGAAAACAGCCTGTGTCCATCAACAGACAAATGCATAAAGAAAATGTGGCACCTACTTATTCAGCCTTAGTAAAAAGAAGGAAATTCTGCCATTTGCAACAACATAGATGGACCTGGAGGGCATTATGCTCAGTGAAGTAAGTCAGACAGAGGAGACAAATACCACGTGATCTCACTTATGTGTGGAATCTAAAAAGAAGCCAAACTTGTAGACACAGAGTAGGTTGGTGACTGCCAGGAGCTAAGGGGGTGGGGTAAATGGGGAGATGTTGGTCAAAGGGTACAAACTTCCAGTTACAAGATGAATTAGTTCTGGAGATCTAAAACACAGCATATTTTTAGTTAACAATACTGTCTTGCATACTTGAAAGTTGCCAAGAAAGTAAATCTTAAATGGCCTCACTGCCCATACACATACAAAATGTAATTGTGTGAGATGATAGATATGTTCACTCACTAACTTCATTGTGGTCATCATTTTTCAATATGTTCGCATATCTAACCATCACATTATGTGCCTTAAGCTTTCGCAATGTTGTATCTCAATTGCATCTTAATAAAGCTGGAAGAAAATTCAAATTTGACAGAGAAGTTGCAGCTATAGTACAATGAAGTTTCATATTCCCTGTAGCCAAATCAGCATTGCTGACATTTTGCCACATTTGCTTTATAACTACGTCTATACTTATATCTATATCCCCACCTACATCTGCCTATACACAAGTTATGATTGTTATTTTGTGTGTGTGTGTGTGTGGAACCATTTGAAAGTAAGTTGCAGACATCAGGACACTTTATACCATAGTTCTCCAGCATGTACCTCCTAAGAGCAACAATAGCCTCTTACATAATCACAGGACAGTTATCTCTATTATCTAATATACCATCCACAGGCAAATTTCCCCAACAGTACATATATAATTGGTGCATATAGAAATATGTACATATATACACAAACACATACATACACACACATACACATATACCTATTTCTAAATGGTGATCATTTTTTAATTTTCTTTTTTTATGCTTTTTAGAATTCTTTTTTTTTTTTTTCATTTCTTTCTAAGGCCGTAACAATCATCTTCACAATTAGGAAGGACGATAAGGTATTTCCAGTTGGGGACAATGATAAAATACAATTCAGGAACTCAATGAGTCCTCTATTGTGGAAACAAGTGAGAGCCCAAAAGCAATCAGGGGCCCTGCTCCTGCCCCAGACCCCTGCCCAGGAGAACCTCTCTCTCCCTTTCCGGAGCTGCCTTTGGGGGGTTGGGGGGGTGCAGGGGCTGGCGCCAGGGAGCTCAGCTGAGAAGATTCTTCCTGGTTGAGTCACCAGAGAAGCCAGATCCATTCCAGGCTCGCTCCGATAGGCATCAAAGACGGGCCATCCATTCCTGCTCTCCTTCCATCTGGGCAAGTGCACTTCAGCAGGTCAATGGAAAGACCCTCGGGCAACCTGAGATTATGGGGTAGGACACTTCTCTCTCTTTCTCCTTTTTTTTTTCTTTTTCTTTTTTGAGAGATTGAAACAGGATGTAGAGGAAAACCCTATACCTCCAATTCTTACCCAGGAGACCCAGAACCAAGATTCTATGACCATTTTAGGGGGCACGGTGCTGAATATATATGCACCCTACACCCCAGCAGTTCCAATTTGGGGGTTATTCCCTAGGGACACTCAGCTGTACATGTGCACACACACCGGGAGAAACAGCCAAGGATGTTGTTCCCACATCATTGGTGTGATAGCTCCAAACTTGACACAGCCACACAGGCCACCAGCGGAGAAATGGGAGATGGTGGTATATGCACACAATGAACTACATATTACATACACAGCAATTAAAATGATGACACGCAGCCACCCCTACATTGCTTAGGGAGGCTGATGTGGGGGCTAAAATGGAAAATGAATACTTTTCCTCCCACTTTCTCCATTCTTCTAGCTGGGCTAACAATCCAATTCACAGGGACAGCTTAACAGGAGAAAAAGCAAAGTGTTAACACATGTGCACAGAATATGCCCGTAAGCATGAAAATTCCGATGACACAGAGGCAACACTGAGTGTATCTGACACTTTGGACAAAGGGGAAAAGGGAGGGAAGAGGGTCTGAGCTTTCAGAAGTGAGAATGGGCAATTTGCAGGAAAGCTAAGGAAGAGCTGTATATATATATATATATACACAAGGGAGGCTAATTCTTGATGGGCAACTCAGAAACCATGGGCCACAGCGGGGAACAAGCAAGCCCCCACCGGAGGCCATATTTACCATACTTAATTCAAATTAGGCAAAAGTGAACATCCTAAGGCCTCCTTCCTAAAGCAGGATTTTCTGTCTGAATCTCTTGACCAGGGAAGGTGGATCAAAGTCCTTTCTGTATCTTCTGTGTCTTAATAAACAGCTTAAAATCAATATCCCAAAATGGCAGCTTCGGGGTGGCAAAACTGTGGTTCCCTTCACTTACATAGAACTTAATGATACAAAGAAAAGCAAGGAAATAATTATCCCAAATAGGCAGGTTACTTATAGGAGGAGAGAGGGGGAGTCAGGGAGACGTGGGGGGGGCGGCTATTTGGGATAATGTGGTCTGTATGCTAGTAACACGGATGTCTACTTTCTAAGTGGGGTGAAACTGTGTATATCCTAGGCAGTTATGTTTCACAAACCAATCGTACAAACAAAAGACACGTAAAAACCAACCCCCCAGATCATTCTCACAGCACCGCTAGAAGAGCATTTAACGTCGGGGGGCTTTCACACCGACAGCCCAGCTGTAAGAGACGAACTCAAGGGTCCTTTTCAGTTAATTCAATCAACCGCTATGGAGCACGCACGGTGTTTGGGGTTCCTGCTCATCGCTGAAGCTACACGGATGAGGAAGACACCGTTGCTGTCCTCTGAGCTGAAAACCTAGTGGGGGACACGTCAACAGGCCAGCCGCACGATGTCACGCAATGACACCTACGATGAGGCAAGCTGAAAGGGCTAGAACATTTTCTTTTTTTTTAAAGATTTTATTGGAGAATTGGGGGAGGGGAACAGCGTTGGGGAATTGGGGAAGGGGAACAGACAAATTGCTGTCTTTTTGTTCTTCAGTTTAGTTGCGGAGGATGTTGCTTCACTGTTGGTATCGTCATTGCGCTCTTCCCGGATGAGACAGATCGCTCGCTGGCCTCTGAATGTCGTTCACCACGGCTATTGGCAGCTCACGCTTGGCTGCCAGCCGCTCACGCTGGCTGCGGGCCACTCACTGTAGCCTATGGCAGCCCACTGCAGCAGGGGCTGCAGCCAACACCATCACCGGGGCTCGCACAGCCCAGCTCCAGGTGGAGCTGTTGTTAGCTGTAGAGGGCAGTGTCACTGGCCCTCATATGTGGGACCCAAACCGGGGCCACTGGCATCCCAAAACCAGCGCTTAACCAATGCGCCACTCGGCCGGCCTAGAACATTTTCTTGAGAAGAAGCACCCACATGAGAACAAAGGGCGAGGTAGACTGATCTAGGGATAAAGAAAACGTAGCATGTCCCAGGCAGCGAGAAGGGAACGTACAAAGTCCCAGGGGCAGGGTGCCTGTCAGGGCAGGCAGGTCATGCGATGACCTTGGATTGTGGGCTGCAGTGAGATGAGAAGAGACCACAGAAGGTGCTGCCCAGGACAGGAGGAGTCAGGGCAGAGGCAGTCGGGAGCCACTGAAGGATGGAAGGCAAGGGGTCTCGGATTGATATAGAAGCAACAAAAGGGGGACAATTACAGGCCGATGGGGTGATTCAGAGATGACAGACCTGGTCTAAGGCCATGGAAGTAACCCGGGAGGCAGGGGACATAGAAAACAGTGAAGGAAGCCAGTTCTGAACATAATTCTGATTCAGTGGGGGAGACAGTTTGGAGATTCACACATTTACACACTCCTGGGTGGGGCTCTCCTGCTAGTCCACAGACCACGCTTTGAGTAGCAGCAAGGGTCTATGGGATGCCAGGCCCAGCTGTGTCTGATTGTCCTGAATGTATTTAAATTAAGTCCGAACTCAATGCACACCTGGCTGCATCATTTACCAGCTGGAGGTCTCATCACCACCTTCATCGTCAATGTCTTCACCTGTAACCGGGGTGAATAGCACCAATCTCAGCAGGTTTGCTCTGCTGGTTAAGCAAGGAGGGTGGACAAACGGAAACAACAAATTCCTTATCAGCCTGAGCCAAATAACTAGGGGAATAAAATACCACGGAATGGACCTCCAAGACAAAAGATGAAGTTATTAAAAACTCCTGACAACTGAGAGATTCGCTGTTTTCCTCTGGGAGTACAGGTATATTTCCTTGAAGTCTCTGGGTTCATTAGACTTGGCTCTGAGCTTGGAGCCCCCAGGATCCCCTGTATTAGCCACTAGGGGCCTTAGGGGCCTCCCCAGGGCGTGAAGTGGCCCAACTGTCCCAGCCATGAAGGGAAGGACTGTCTGGGCATGAGCGAAAGGGGTGAGCAGATGTTCTGATAACCTTCCTTCAGGATGTAAAAAAAATAAATAAATAAATAAATAAAATATATATATATATATATATATATATATATATTAGCTTTGATCATCTTTTCATGTTAAAAAGAGAAAGAATACATATTTGATGAAAAAGGTAATTCCCACCACGTATTGAGCCCTGATTGAAGCTCTTTGTTTTTTACATCCTTATCTCTCTTAATCATTCCATTTCCTTATGATGAGGGTCCTGCTCTTATTATCTCATTTTGCAGATGAACAAACCGAAGCTCAGAAGATGACATTGGTTGCCCAAGGTCGCATAGCTAGTGAGCAACGGAGACCGGGGGGTGGGGGATGAGGCCGGGTCCCCCCCATTCTGGAGCGGGTGCAGGCACCTCTGAGAACTCCTGGGTGACATAAAAGAAAAATGAACCCTACCCAGGGACAACTGCTGAGGGTTTCGCTTTATTTTTGCTGGTGTCTTTGTGTAGATTTTTTTTTTTTAAATCTGTTTGGGAGCATCTGTGTATTCGGCCTCATTGAACATTTTAATGCATTTTATGTTCTAAAAGTAGTTCATACTTGCTTTTTCCTTTTGTCTTTTCAATTCAAAGAATTCACAAGTATATGCAGGTGAAAGGGAAAACTCGCTAACTCCCCACCCAGCCCAGAGGTCTTCACCAGCTGGCTAGTTCTGTGTATCTTTTCTTTCCATTTGCCAAACAGGTATGTACACCTGTTCTGTGCCATGCCCTGCTGTTGGCCTTAGGATCAAAGATGTGGAGGGAAGGTAAATCACAGAGCACTTTCCTCTAAGGCCTCCCCTCAGTCTAGCCAAGGCGAGAAGGGGTGAGTCATAATACGCACTTCAGCCCGGAGAGGTGGAGTAAGTGTGGAAAGGACAAAAATAAAACTAATGGGCTTTGGCGTGTTATAGAGAAGAGAGAACCCCTTGGTGCACCCAGAGTTTCTGGAGAAGGGTAGAAGGAGAGTAAGCCCTTGACAGGAGTAAGAAACCAGCTCAAGGTTCCGTCAATGATTGGGAGGTCCCGGCCGAGAGAGCATTTGGACCCCACACAACCGCTCTGGAATGAGAGGTTAGCCAAGAGAAGCGTTTCTCATTTTATGTAAAGGAGGAGTTTTTTGTCCCAACCATTTCACAACGTCTGAACACATTTTTGGTTGTTCCGAATGGGGGTGAAAGGGTGTTCTTACTGGCTTCTAGTGAATTTAGAGGCCAGGGACGCTGCTAAGCACCCTGCAGTGCCCAGGACAGCCCCCTTATCCCCCCAATTTATCTGGTCCAAAATGCCAGTAGCACCAAGACTGAGAAACCCCCTGCCTAGACAGGTGTATGGAGGTGAGTCATTCCCGAAAGCAGATCCCTGGGACCAGATTCTACATTGATCACTTCCTAGCTAAGTCATCTTGAGAAAATGGGTTTACCCCTCAAAGCCTCAGTTTCCTAATCTGTGTAATGGGAGATAATAATAGGCTTATGAGAAGGATAAACTACACAAAGAAGCATGTATGCAGTACCTGGCACATAGTAGGCACTTAATAAATGTTAGGATGGGGGGGCGGGGTTTAAGTGAAATGGGGGAGGAGGGAGTTGAGAGTTATAAGCAATATCTTAAAATGCCCCAGAGGAGAGTCTAGACTTCTATTTTCACATCTAAGGACTTGAAGTTCTTTGAACATTTGCGAAATTTGATATTGAGATAATTCACCTGATTTAAAAAGAAAATCCTTTAAACGTCCACATTACTGTTCCAGCTGGGACCTGGAATATGGGAGGACTAAAGGCATTATTGGGGACGGGATGGATTTAATTTCTTTTTTAACAATAAGACATATATTACTTTTGCAGTTAAAGACTATAACTCGTAAAGTGTTATAGTGGGGAAAATCTTTAAATGGCAAAACAAAAACAAAAAACAACAAAAAGATAATAAAAAATATATAAAACAAAAATAATCTCTAAAGATGACTTATGTATTTAAAAAAAAAAAGTCTTTGGGCCATGGCTAAAGAAATCAATCCTTGAATAATTCAGTGACACACACACGTATTAACTTTAATGGCTGCTTGGAACTTATTTCCAAGAAAAATATGGGCTTTACTTCTGTGGTTTTTCTCTACCGGGCCCTGAATCCACAGCTCATTCATTCAACGTTGGGTCATGGCAAAATAGACTACATTCCCATTTCATAAAAAAAATCTAGAGGTTCTTGTTGTTGGATATGGACATAGTGGCATGAAGTGTGCATCCATATTTCCTAAGTAAACTACTTCAAAGTGATTCTGAACTTGTAATTTGTCCAGTGCAGTGTACATGAATCTCCGGGGACTTTATCCTGCAAACCTTCCCAGTCTCTCTCGAATGTATATATACCAATGCTATGAGGCCAGGTGAAAACCACAGTTCCTGAATCCTTGTCATCCACAAACAGTTTGGGACCTCTTTACTTCAGAACCAACAAAAAGTGAACAGGTCTTCCCTAAAAAGCCTGGTGTCCAACAGCAGATTTAAAATATAGGACAGTTTGGGGGTGGGGTGGGGGTCGGGGTCACACAGACAACTAAAGACCAGAACTTGGCACCCATCGGTTATGTGGCAAGTTCTGGGTGTGCGTCCTGGCTCCATGCACACCTTTGGTGACCTTGGGTATGTGACCTCTGACCCTCTGTATCTTCCTCTATTCAAAGGGGCCTATTGCCTCTCAGCCTTGGCAGGCTGTTGTCAAAATATAGAAACTGCAGAGTTCTGGAAATGCCCAGTACCTGTCCTTATAAGAAGTGGTCCCTGTTACACCATCCACGCACTTTGCCTCCTGGGCAGGCCGTTTTCAGAGGAGACTCCTTATCAGCTGGAATGCTGGGAACTCCCAAAATAGAGCCGGTTGAGGCTTGTCTTCCATAGCACAGCTTCAATGGCTTTTGAGGTTTGAGTTCTTGGATTCTATCTTGATTTTGTCTTTGAACGGTTGGTCAGGGGAAGGGGACAAGATTTGCTGGCTGCAACCCTCTCTGCATAGGCACACACTGGAGACTCAGAAAGCAACCCAAATCAGATAGTCAATGTCCGCCCAGAAAAAAAATGCACATCCAGGGAAAAATCAAGAGAAAGAAAGCAAGTAGATCTGGAATAGTTTCCTAGAGACTCCCAGTCTTGAGGTTTGGAGACACTGAGAGGCTATGGGGGTTCCGGGATCCCAAACAGGATGTCATCTCTCAGGAAAGGAGTGGTGTCGATAAAGGGCCCTGGGACTTTTTATTTAAGCTAGCCTCTTAGAAGAGCCATCTGGTGGCCTCCTTTAGAATCTGACTTTCTGGTGGCCTGTTCAGCTCCACCATCACCAGCCCCTTTTTCCTTTTTGGCGGAAGGGCAAGTTCTTCCCAAACAAGAAAGGAATTGGACTTAAGTACTGGTGTGTGGTCAGCAGTGTTTTGGAAATTGTCAGAGGAGACAGTTGCTAGACTGCACATCTTAGCAGGCCGGCTCAGTGCTAGTTCTCTAAGGAGCTGGACGTGTCACTTAATCGGGCTAACAACCACGAAATGACTAGCAATGCTACATTCAGTGTGAGTAGTAGCTATGTGCAACACATTGTGTTTTAAATACATTTTACCACTTAATCCTCATAAAAACTTCTGACTTGGAGAGTGTTATCTTCACTTTAGAGATGAGAATATCAGCAGGTTTGCTCCTGGGGAGTAGGGGAGACCATTGTAGATTAACTAAGCAAGGAAGGAGGTGGAGGGGAGATGGGGAAGCAGGAATGAGGTGTCTGGGATATGGATTTGAGTTTGGGGTGCTAGGTGCATGGATGGGGTCCAGAGGCTGGTCAATTGCATCCTGTTGGTGCCAGTGCAGCCCCCTCTAGGAAAAAAGTGCCCATTTTAGAGATGAAGAAACTGAGGTTCAGGCTGAAAGTTGACATTCCGAGGTCATTAAACTGTCAGGGTGAGCAGGAAAGTCCTGACCTTGGGGGACAATCCGCTTACCCAACAATACAATGAAATAGCTAATCTCTCTCATCTGAAGAGGCCTTTTAAAGTCAGGAACTACATAAATAAATCCCGGTATCCTTTTCTGATCTCCACACAAACAAATGGGATTAGCACATCAAAGACTAAATTCTTTGTACTGTAAGTAAGACCTGCCCAAGGTGGGAGGTGGGCCAGATGGAAGATTCAGGAGTTCAGAAATGATTAACTCACCAAACAGTTCTTGAACTTCACTCCTTATCCAGGACAAGTTACGTAACCTCCCTGGGCCTTAGTTTTCTCATCTGTACAATGAGGGTAATAATATCTTCCTCATAAACTTGTTGTGAGGATGAAATTAAAATAACGTTATCATTTATTGAGCAGTTAGTATGTGCCAAACCCTGGTCCATGCTCTTTTCTTATATCCACTCTCCTCTCACAACAACCCATGTATTAAGAGTTAGTATGTAAAGGGATGGGCGATTACATAATAAATACAATGGTGGATGTGAAACCTATATAGCAACATGGGAAACACATTACATTGAGTAACAACAATAAAAAATAATAAGTTGGGCTGGCCAAGTGGTGCAGTGATTAAGCGCTGACTTGGGAAGCCAGTGGCCCTGGTTCGGATCCCACATATGAGGGCCAGTGACACTGCCCTAAAAAAAAAAAAAATGATAATAATAATAATAAGTAAATTTCAAAATACTAAGTCAATGCTCAAATTTCTGAGCTCAAGCACAGGAAGAGTGGAGGAGCAAACCCCAAATTTTTGTTCAAGTTGTGGAATGGTTCTACATGTCTTTGGTTGCTGTTATGTAATCGTTTTTGCAAATGAAATTGATGTACATGTAATGTTTATATGTAAATATGTAAGAGCAGCTGAATAGGGTTTGAGGAAAATATATATATATATATATCTATATCTATATATATAGATATAGATATATATTCATAGGTAGATAGATAGAGCCAAAAAAATCACATTTTACAAAAGAAAAAAACTGTATTAAAATTTTAACACTCAATATATACCAATAACAAAAGATGAATGCAAATCACGTTTGACTTCTGCAATGACAAGAGGTGCTCAAAGTGGTTCCCATCAGCGTAATTTTCATACAGTTTTTCCTTTCTTAAAATGTGTATACTTTGTTTTGGCACCCTCTGTATATACACACACACACAGAACTATCTATACATCTATATATGTATATATATAGATATGTTTGTTTTTGAAATCCTGTTCAACTGCCTTTACTGCTTTGCACTTTCAGGAAAATTTGTCAGAAGGCAAATTCGTGGGCAAATGCTGCTGAAGGGTTTCCTCCCACATTTTTTGTGCATCACAGACGCCTGTTCTTCTCCCAGGAAAATGCATGGAAGGTGGGTATCTCCCTTTCATGGAAATTCAGAGGCTTCCCCGGAAACCCATTCATTGACACCCACCCCTGCCCGCCCTCCCCCGCCCTGGGATTCACAGGTTAGGTGAGGAACCCATCCTTCCTTTTAGGATTTCATTCCCCTTCCCAAATAAATACTGAGCACCTGCTGTGCTCCAGACAGAGAATGGGCCCAGTGCTGCGGATCTAATGATGAGCTGTTAAAATGTCACCTGCTAAGGTTCCCACATGATCATTTCCCTGGTTTACTCCCCTTCTAATCTATTTCTGACTTTCCCTTGTAAAAATAGCAATAGAGATAGAAGAATTAACTCACATCTAAGAGAGACACTGTTGATTATAAAGGATTTTCTCACATGTTACCTAAGGTAAGCCTGTGGCCTCCGGATAAGTAGGTATTACTCTTAATTTTGCTTAACAAACAGGAACACCAAGATTCAGAGATGGTGGAATGAATGATAGGTTTCTATGTAAGGAGGGGAAACAAAATTCTGAACCCAGGGGCTGGGGTGTCCACTGTAGAGGTCACACAAGAGCTTATGATCTAGTGGATGAGACCAGAGATTGAATTCAGGCTCCAGCAGGTGCTGTGTGACCTTAGGTAAGTTACTGTAATTCTCTGAGCCTGTATTTCCTTATGAAAACAAGTAAAGGGAATAACAGAGTCGTTAATAAAAACAGCAAAAACTACAGGAAGAAAAAGAACATCTGCTAGCTCTATATGTAGTACAGTTGTCATCCCTGATTATAAAATGTTGATGGCAAGAACTTTAGTTGGCATCATCCATGACACACAGAGTGCTCTTTGATTCCCCCGCCCCACTGGTAGGGAAATTTGGGACTGAATCTTTGACAATCCCTCCTCCAGCCCCACAGGACCTAAAGCCCCACTGTCATAAGAGGTTTCTAATTAGTGGAATGGTTCTTTTTATTGACGCACGTGTCATTTTGTGTCTCTAAAACAAGGCCAGTATAACCACTGAGGGCAACGGAGGCCTTTCCTGAGCCGACGCAAGGGAGGAGGGGTGAAATTTGTTCAATTAAAATGTACAAATGCTTCAATGTTGACAAAATGTAACTTGATGTCAACTTGCCAACGGCTCAACTCATTTATCTATATAAAATTGCATTTATGATGTAGTATGGGTGCATTTTAAGATGTGGAGTGAGGGCCCCCTCAAAATGCTAAAAAGGTCCTTGTCCAAAGTTAATAGTCACTGCTGAAACTGGTTGCTAGGCTCAGGGGAATTGACTGCATTTGGCTATGTTCCAGGTTTTTTCAACACATATACTTGAAAAGGCCCTTGTCGCCT
Organism: Aselliscus stoliczkanus; assembly: GCA_033961575.1. NCBI lineage: Eukaryota > Metazoa > Chordata > Mammalia > Chiroptera > Hipposideridae > Aselliscus > Aselliscus stoliczkanus. Next base: position 9,479,517 of record CM066736.1, read on the forward strand.
AAATTCCATTTCTTCACCAATGCATCCCTCTAAAAGACCCTTTGCTTAGTGGAGTTTGAAGTCGTATTTCACTGAGTCTCTTCCTCCAATCACTGGAGTTCAAGGTGGTTTGAGGTCTCAGGAGAGAAGAAGAATGAATAAACAAATGTTTGCTTTCTGCTCTTTTAAAATTCCTGAAGGCACAAGGCAGTGAATGAATAAATTAGTAGATCTTTGGCAGCGCTGGCCCCACTGCAGCTGTTGGCTCCAATGGTCCCCTATCTTTGTTTTTCTAAGACTCCTGCCCTGGTCCCCGGCCAGTTAAAAGCCATCCTACCCTTGTTTACAAAGAGAGGTAGTTGCATTTCAGTGTCCAGCAAGTGTCTCCCTCCCCAGGCTGGGGGACTGACCCAGGGCCATCTTACTGTCTTCACAAAGACAAGAGACCACTAGCCATGAGTAAGTCCTTCCCAACAGGCTGACCCAGCCCCCTGAGGAGAGTCTTCGTTCCTTCCCTCCTTAGTAGGAAAAAGGTAAGGAAAGGAGAAAGGCCTCTTTGAACATTCTCCTTCTGGGTGAATTGGTGAAGATCAATTTGGTGAAATGTATCATAAATATTAAAAATGAGCTCATCTCGCCCCCTGCCATTCCACCTGTCAGAGTTTATCACAGAGGAATGAATCTCCAAGATGGAACTGCTAAGGTGAACACTACCAGGGTTTAAAGAGCAAAAAACATCGACACACCTTTTTGTATGAATATAATGGTGATAAAACCAGAAAACACAGCAGTTTGCCAGACTTTGCAAGTATTAAAATGATGGCAGGGAAAGGCATAATGGGTATGGACTTGAAAAAAAATTGTTCTTAATATTGCAAAGAAATAAATTCACTTAAAAAACAATAGTATTTTTATTAAATATAAAATATGCCAGGCTTGTACTAAGCACTTTTTGGTGCATTGTTTTATTAAATCTTCTTCATCTTTAGATTAAACAAAAACAAACAAACAAGGAGCTAATTACACTTGAATGACCAAGGCAGCAAATCTATTGGAAGGGGGTCAGAAAGAGTTCTGATTAAGTTCCTCCCCTGGATGTCTACCATTTTTTTAGATTTTGCTTCAGATGTCATCTCACACACACCCCCTCTTGTACAACCCAATGGAATCGGCCCCACCCTCCCACTCACTCAGCCTGTTTATTTTCTTCATAGCACTTATCACCATTTGTATTTATCAAATGCATTTTTTACTGGCTTTTTCCTCTCCCTGCCCACCTCTACAATTTGAGCAGTGACCTTGACCATCGTGTTCATGGCTGCAAGTCCCAAGCAACTATATATATAATGTGCAAAGCTTATTCAATATTTTAGGGCCAGCCGAGTGGCGCGGTGGTTGAGCGCTGGCTTGGGATGCTGTCGGCCCTGGTTCGGATCCCACATGTGAGGGCCAGTGACACTGCCCTCAAAAAAAAAATATATATATATTTTTGAATGAATAAATGAGTGGATGAATATATGAATGACTGAGTGTGTGAGTGAATGAATGAATGAATGGGTGAGGTAGTGAATGAGTGAGTGAATGATTGAGTGAGTGAATAAGTGAGTGAATATGTAAATAATAAAGGAGTGAGTAAATGATTAAGTGGATAAATGAATGAGTGAGTGACTGAGTGAGTGAACGAATACAATTTGACTTGAGTGGAAGGGACTTATTTTGTGCATGCCTTGGTTGCGTTGGACTCTCCCAGGCGTAGTCACCATATACAGTGATGGTCACAACATGAGAGGCCCAAGGGCTTAGGAGGGGTGTGCAGGGTCCATCCCAGCCCCCTCCACTCCCTCAGCTGACCCTTCTCAGGATTCTACTAGCATCAATGGCAGTGGATCTCTGTTCCCAGGGAAGGACCTCTCCTATGTTTTCTCATGAGTGTTTTGCACACGATTTCCTTTTCCTTTCACAAGAACCCTTTGGGACCAGTATTATGATCCCTGATTTAACTGACAAGGATGCTGAGACCCAGAGAGGTGAACTGCTTTGTTCCAGTTCACAGAACCAACAAATGTACTCCAGTCCAAGCGAGAGAAGGGATAACATTTTCACAACTTTTATCTCATCTGATTCTCACAACAGGATTTTTTTTTTTTTTTTTTTTTACTTTCCAACCATATTTAGAAAGAGGAGATCGGGGAGACAGGGACAGTGAGGAACCAAGAAAGGAAATCCTCCAAGAAGGAGCCACAGGAAGAGACTTCAGGAATCACAGTCTATTAAATCCTCAGTACAAGTTTGAATGGAAAATGGATGACTGAATGAATGAATGAATGAATGACTTGGATATAGTGAAGTGGTTAGAAGCACGCACTCAGGTGTTAGGCCTGGATGCAAACTCCAGCTTTCCCACTTCCTTACTGTGTGGTCATAGGCAAATGACTTTAATTTGCCTGAGCCCCAGTTTCTCCATCTGAGGAATGGGGGAAAAAAAGAGGCGCCATGCTCGTTAAACACGACAATGACCATCAGTGCTTACACATTATCTGACACAATAGAATGTCTACATTCTGGGCGTCTGTCTGAAGTGCTTGTCAAGAGTCTCCTTGGGGCCTGAGAGTAGCTCCCTGAAGTCAATAAAAGTGAGTTTATTTTTATTGTTGTTATTCTGTTTAATTTGGAGGCCGTATTGTGTCCAAAGCTTTCGTCGAAGCAGCAGGATCTGGCTCCAAATCTCATTTGCTGTGACTGGCTGTGTGATTTGGAGGATGTCACATAACTTCTCCAAGTGTTGGGTGCCATATATGCAAAGTGGGGATTACACCTGACGGAAACGGGTGGTGTTTTTGTGGGAAAATTTCCAAAGGACTCAGCACGTGTCCACCCCTAGGAAAATGAACAGTTCTGTTAAATCCCCATTACAACTAAGAGTGGCTCCAGAGCTTTGCCAGAATATGGGTTGGGAACATGGCATAATTTCCTAAGGACAATGATGACAGTAAATTAAACAATAACAGATGGAACAATGTGTTCCCAGGATGGTCTTTCCAGACCCTCATTTTCAGTAGGCATGAAAAACAAGGAGACAGGTCACAAGGGTGGCTGGTGGCCCTCCAGGGCACTGTGATCCTCCACTTGGAGTGACATACCTGATGGTAAAACCTGACTGAGCCAATGGTCTAAATGATTGCCACTCTGAGTGATAGTCTGAGAACTGAGCTCCTGGGGTGACAGTGGAGCTCCTAGGAGTCAAGGTGAATGGATGGAACCAACATAATCTTACATGCAAATCCTGGAAGGCAGAAGGTGACAAAGCTGAGCCTCTGCATTCCTTATGGTAAAAATAACAAACCGTGACCAAATGCTTCCCAGGTGCCAGGTGCTGTTCTAGCCACTTTGGATGTGTTTAAGGCTCTAAATCCGTAGGTGTAGACATACAGTTTCCACATAGTCTCCGCTTCACCGGGAAAACACTGAGCTCAGAGACATTAAGTCACGCCGGGCTCAGGGACACACAGCGAGAAAACGACAAGGCTGGGTTTTTTGTTTTGTTTTGTTTTTTTTGTTGAGGGCAGTGTCACTGGCCCTCATATGTGGGACCCGAACCGGGGCTGCTGGCTTCCCAAGCCAGCGCTTAACCACCGCACCACTCGGCCGGCCCCGTTTTTTGTTTTTTTTTTAAAGATTTTATTGGGGAATTGGGGGAGGGGAACAGCGTTGGGGAATTGGGGAAGGGGAACAGACAAGTTGCTGTCCTTTTGGTCTTCAGTCTAGTTGCGGAGGACGTTGCTTCACTGGCCCACGTTGGTATCGTCATTGCGCTCTTCACGGTGAGACACATTGGTCGCCGGCCTCTGGATGGTCGCTCACCGCGGCTATTGGCAGCTCACGCTGGCTGCCGGCCACTCACTGTAGCCTATGGCAGCCCACTGCAGCAGGGGCTGCAGCCTACACTGTCGCCGGGGCTCGCACAGCCCAGCTCCAGGTGGAGCTGTTGTTAGCTGTAGAGGGCAGTGTCACTGGCCTTCATATGTGGGATCTGAACCAGGGCCGCTGGCATCCCAAAACCAGCTCTTAACCAATGCGCCACTCGGCCGGCCCAAGGCTGGGTTTTGAATGAAGACCCTCTGACCAAATCTATACAACACTAGGCCAGTGTTTCTCAAACTTTCCATTGGTGCTCCGCTGAAGGAGCCTTTTCACACATGTTTTGCCTCGGGGCCCCAGCGCATGAAATGTTAACATCACAGATATTGGGATAGTAAATGCTGCGTATCTTTATGTATGTACTTATTTGTATGTACACCTATGCTTTATACATAAACAGAGTAAGATTTTTGCTGCCACATCTCCCCGAATCAATCTTCGCCCCTCACTGAGAATATATGCTATAAAGGGCCTCCCTCAGCCGGGGACTCCCTGCTTTCACTCATGTAGTTAGGCTGGCTGGAGGGGCATGGGGTGGGCATGTTGTGGTAGCCATGCCCCCGAAAAACACAAACCATGGTTATCTGAAGGTCCTAACACCAGCCATTTGTCATTTCTGAGTCTGTTCCTTAGCCGAAATGCCTCATGTCTTGAGACTTCCGGGAGGAAACCTTCCAAAAACAAAGTGGCCTTTTTTTTTTTTTAAGTGGACATTTTTTAAAAAGAGTGAACAGTGTGGATGCTTTTTGATTCTCAGTCAAAACCCTAACCCCTCAGGAGCCCCGAGGTGGAGTGTGTGAGCTTTCACCCCACTTCCCACTTGCTTTTCATTAATTGCTGAAGACAGGGGGTCTGTCTGAAGTGGTGGTCAAGAGCCTCCTGGGGGCGAGGGGTCTCCCTGGGGGCCCACTTGAGCCTCCCAGTGTGGACAATAGCACTGCATTCTTACTCCATTTCCGCCCAGCCAGCCTCTCTTCTGACTCTCAGACAAGGCCCTTATTGGAGGGCGCTGACATTGTAATGCCAGCTGTTGTGGCCTTCCCAGTGTTAGCAGGATCTGCGCCCCCAACACACACACACACACACACGCGCGCGCGCGCACACACACACACACACACACCCAGCCGCCCCTGCTCCCGGGCACTTCCTCCCACTCCCATTAACTGATGTCAGTCCCAGAAAGGATGGATTGTTCTCCAGAGAGCAGGGTCCAAGCCTGGGAGAGAGAGGGTGTGGAGTCAAGGAAGCACCCACCACCCTGAAGACGGAAAACTCATTAACCCCCCTGCCAAAGACGCCCCCATCTGCGGGCGCCATTCCCGACCTTGCAACAACAAAGCGGATCCTGGCATTCCTGTTGAGGGAAGGGACATCTATCGTCCCATCTGAGCTCGTAAAATGAACACTGCCACGGAAAGGAAATGGAACGGGGGTGTTTTTGAAGTCGAGAGGAAAGAGCAGATGAGGTTATGGGGTTCCTTAGCTATAATCGTGTGCCTTCCTTTTTTCTCAGAAGTCTCATGGCCATCAGCCAATTAAACACGGTAGCTCCATTGGTGAGACAAGAGTTTGCTGCTCAAACCTCAGGAATCTTCTAAAAGATGCTAACAGAAGTGGGCAAGGCACTTGCCCTTGAGTCTTCCTGCAATACTGTTGCCAAAGCCCTTGGAATTCCACTGGTGCAACATGCCTCTGTCACAGTGATGACCACAGAGGACCCAGGGGGCTGACGAGACGCCCCCCTCTCTGGACTCAGCACATGGTAGAGTCTGGACACCCCTAATGTACATCTGTTTCCACCTACCGGTATCTCCTGCCCAACATTTTCCACTGCATATCACGTTTTCTATGAAGAACAAACAGGTTCTTGGGTGATACACAGGGATGCAGAGGCGAGTAATGGAAGTTTAATCTACTTCTCACCTGTGTGAACCTGGACAATGAATCTAGCCCTTCCAATTTTCCATCTTCTCACCTAGAAAAGACCTGCTGTACCTAGCTCACAGGGTTTTTTGGAAGATTAGGAAAGACGCTGCATGGCAGGTACACCCAACACCTAGTGTGTGAGTTTTCCAAGGCTGGGGGCAAGAAGTCCGAGATCAAGGTGACAGCAGGGTTGGTTCCTTCTGAGGCTTCTCAGGCGGCTCAGAGATGACCATCTTCTCGCTGTGTCCTCTCATGGTCTTCCCATTGTGTGTGCCTGTGTCCTAATCGCCTCCTCTTATGAGGACACCGGTCACATTGGAGTAAAGTCCACCCTGATGAACGCATTCTAACTTAATCACTTCTTTAAAGATGCTTTTTCCAAATACAGCCACATTTTGAGGTCCTGGGGTTTAGGGCTTCAACATACAAACGTTAGGGGGTACAATTCAGCCCCAAGCATACCCACAATTCAATTATCCTTGAGACACCCCCAAATCACCTTAACATAAAGCTGTCTTTCAGGGGTGTGCTCGTGCTTTTGGAATGTTGTCAGAACAGAGCTAATTTCATCCTCAAAATGTAGATTCTTCTAGAGCAAGAATTGGCACACAAGGGCCCACGGGCCAAATGCAGCCCACTGCCTATTTTCTAATGGCCTCTGAGCTGAAAATGGTCCTTACATGTTTTTTTTTGTTTGTTTGTTATTTTTAATGGTTGGAATAAGTCAAAAGCAGAATAACATTTCACAACAGGTGAGAATTACGTAAAATTTAAATTTTAGTGTCTATAAATAAGGTGTGGTTGGAACACAGTCGTGCCTACCTGTTTACCTACTGCCCATGATGCAACAGCACTGTGAAGGTGTTGTGTTGCAAACCGTGTGACCCACAGAGACTAAAACATTTACCATCTGGGCCTTTTCAGAAAAGGTCTGCAGGCCTCTGATATAGAGAATCACCAATTTAATCGTTAGTAATTTAAAATGACAATTTAAATTAGAGAGTAGCTCATTTAAAAATTCAGACCCTCGGGCTCCTCACAAAGACACCCTGACTTAGGAGCCATTGGTGGGGTCCTGGAACTAGCCTTTTTTTTTTTTTAATTGGGGAACAGTGTGTTTTTCCAGGACCCATCAGCTCCAAGTCAAGTAGTTGTCTGAATCTAGTTGTGGAGGGTGCAGCTCCGTGGCCTATGTGGGAATCGAACCAGCAACCTTGGTGTTATGAGCCTGCGCTCCAACCAACTGAGCTAACTGGCCAGCCCTGGAACTACATATTTATGTGGAATGGACTGATCGACAAGCCCACTGAAGTCAGATGTGTCCATCAAAACAATTTAAGGATCCAAGGGGAACCCTACAGCTGCCAAGGAGATTCGTTTTTCAACTCTCCTAACCAAAGCATCCTTTTCTTTAGAAAAACCGAAGCATCCTCTTCTTTAGAAAAACTCAGTGCGGGGAGAGGGTGTGTGAAACCCATTTAGCAAGGTGAATGAATGAAGTTGTCCATTAATCACTCGCTCAGAGTGTGGCATCATGTGGATGAGTTGAAAAGTACCACAGCTCATGGGGGTGACAGCTTGACTCGTCACGGTCACCTTGGAGATACTCCTTAAGCCCGAGGAAAGGAGTTCTTAAGAAGTGCGTTTCCGAGGGCCAGCTGAGTGGCTCAGTTGGTTAAGAGCTCACTCAAGAGTGTGAGCTGAGCTCTGAGCAACAGCAGTTCGATGCCCAGCCTGCGCTGAGCTGCCGCTGAGCTGCCAACAGGTGGCAGGATGGCTCAGCTATTAAAAAAAAAAGAAGAAGAAGAAGAAGAAGTGCGTTTCCATATAACTTGTTTCCTTGGAAATCCTATGTACTTTCCATTATTCATTTAAAACCATTCATCTGAGAAGGGTTGCCTTCAGCTTCACAATCTATCCAGTGGGTTTATGGCTCAAAAAAAAAGGTTAAGAACTCTCAGAGGTTAAATATTCTTTCCCTTAAGCAGGAAATGAACCGGCAATGAGCTCGGTGAGTGTACGGTCTGGTCATCACACACCCACCAGTAACAAAGCAAGGCATCTGGTGCTCAATAAATATTTTTTGGAAGAAATAAATGAACTCAATCCCATCTTTCTGTAGTTATGGTAATGTCATCTATTTGGCTGCAGCCCAACTAGATGGAGCCTCTCCATTTTGGGCTGGGTAAACACCTGATTTCTCAGATTCCTTTAATAGATTTGTATTCCTCCAGGATGCATTCATGGGCTAGATTGTTGCTCCATTTTTCCTGGAAATCTGCTGACCACCTTACGATTCACCTCTTGAACATGCACCTACTTATCACCTGGTTCATCTCAATTTGTCATTTATGTCCGAGCCCGAATGACACTTCCTGGGGAAACCTTCCCACATCATCCTAACATGTGCACATTATGCTTGGATTTCTGATGGATACATTTGCCTCCAGTGGGATTGTGAATCAGTCCAAGTTCCTCTTTTACCTGGAATGTCATTGTCTTCTTTCAGAGAAGTTCTCACAATATGTAAATTTATATTCATTTGTGTGTTTTCTTGCTTCAGGATCATCTTCTCCTATAGACTGTAAATTCCATGAGAGCAGAGATGTATCTGTTTGGGCATCTCTGTATCCTAACATCTAGCATAATGCCTGACACAGAGGAAGGGTTTAGTAGATAGCTGTTGGATGGACGGATGGATGGATGGATTGATGGATGGATACCAACCAATGATACAGGAAATGAAGGAGTGAAAGTGCTTGGTTTGGGCAGAAAAGAACAAGAATAATAGGTTCAGGTTGAATATCCTGCCTTTAAGGTATGATTAAAATGTCTAGGTAGAGACACCAGGTAGGCCCATGGGCCTGGAGCTCACCAGAATGATTTTCCCAAAGAGGGACCCATTTTGAAATTGCCAGGGCCGGCGAAGTGGCTCAGTTGGTTTAAAGGTTGTTCAAGAGTTTGAGCTCTGAGCAACAGGGTCGCCGGTTCAATTCCCAGCTCGAGCTGAGCTGCCGCTGAGCTGCCAACAGGTGGCAGGATGGCTCAGCTAAAAAAAAGAAAGAAAGAACGAAATTGCCAACATGTTGATGATTAGGGAGCCCTGGGAACAAAGAGAACGTGTTTACTGAAAAGAGAGGAAAACGAAGGATAGAAATCAAGAGGCTACATCCTGTAAGCTCTGGGCAAAGAGGAAGAACGTGCAAGTGCACTGAGTAGGAAGATGGACAGAGACACAGGGGGAGAACCAGAGGGTCATGGGGTCATGGGAACTGAGGAAAGAAAAAGGCTTCCAGGAGGCATGGTCACCAGGGTCAGTGGAAGCCAGGAGAATCAAAGAAGAGAAGGCCATGACCTTGAGCAATGTTGGCCCAGTGTTGGACATGACAGCAGTGGATTTAGTGACATGAGATTTAGCTTGAGCCCACCACAATCTCTTTCCTGGAACATACAAGTATTTAGTCTGACTTAATCTTGGAGCAGTGACTTTACAGGAACAGGGATACTATCCACTCACTTTGAGAACTGGATGAAAACCATGGACCATCTCCTTAGAGAAAGTCACATCTACACGTCATCAGCAAACTCTGCATCTAATTTCAGGACATCAGGGACCCAAAGAAGCTAGACCCCCGGAGAAGAAACCTACTCACCCAAATTTTAGGGCTCGGGGTTCAATGTCTTCTTTCCTGTTCTTTTCAAAGCTCCGTTTGACACAAAAAGTAGAAAATATCTGTGTTCTTTTTTTCACTCGTAACCATGACTTACTAATGAGGTTTTGAGTACCCTGTAGGGCTGATCAACAGCTTCAAATTATTTCACTGATCAATTGGGGAGCTTTTCAAAAAGGCCGAGGCCAGAGCCTGTCTCCCAAACTCTCATTCCATCAGTCTGGGTTGTAGGCCAGGTGTTGCGAGCCTTTAAATGGTCCCCAGATGAATCCAATGTGTAGTTGGGGTGCAGTACACCTGTTTGGCTTTTATCATCACTGCACGTGTTTTGATTTACACACACCCCCGCCCGGTTCTTATACTCCTCTTTGCTTGCTGAATTGGCCTTGTTTTTACCGAATGCTGAGGTCTCCCACTCTGACATGGCTTCAGGTCCTGACACGAAGGCTTGACCCCCCTGGGCCTCCATTTCCTTATCTTCAACCATGACTAAGCCTGTCACCCCCTGCTGCCCTGACTGGTGAGAGCAGCGGGCAATAAATAAATAAGAACAGAGGCAAAAAGCTTATGTACTCAGGGCTCCTGGTTCTACTCATGTCATTGGACACCAGTTTGCTTTTCTCCAGAGCCTGTTTCTTTTGAACTAGGCTACCGCAGTCTATAAAACTTTAATGCATGGATTTCCCATTGTTCGAGTGTCGGTGGGGTACCAGCCTTCCTGTTTCCCTAGTGGTGTGCCGACCAGGAAAGAAACTGGCTGGGAGGTCCGGGGCTAAGTTGCCTTGTTTTCTGGAAATGCATGCGATCGCGTTCATTTCAGCAGAAGGGACCTCAGACCCCATCGATGATAATAAGAGCAGGCATGCATCACTCACAAGTGCCAGTTTTCCCCAGCCCCCACCCCACCCCGGCTCTATGCTGGATCTGTATTATCTCACAACAACTTTATAAAGCAAGGTTCATTATCAGCCCTGTTTTAAGAGGACTGAAAGCTTGGAGAGCTTGAGCTCTTTGCAGGGTCACAAAGCTCAGAAGCAAATTGGGAGCCGGGGCTGAGTGGGAGAAAGCAGAGGAACACAAGTATCTGACTCCAAAATTCACTCTCTTTTTCTAAGACATCATAGGAGACTTGTTTTCAGTTTTTTAAAAATTCTCCTTTATTGGCTTAATCATCTTTTTCTTTAACTGTGCACGCGCGCGCGCGCGCACACACACACACACACACACACCCCTACATACGCCATTGCTACTTTGATGTTTCACATGTTGCAAGTAGAATTGCTAAGGGTTGAGTGTGCCTCCTGGATGGGGTTTTGATGGAAACACAAAGGTTACTGACCTCAAACACAAATTGGCTCGGCCCTCTAGAGTTTGCCCGGCTGCCTCTCTCCCTGGGGTTTTGTTCTAGCCTTCTCTCCTTAGCTACCGACCTTGTTGCACCCCGACAAAACAAACAGGGGCTGTCAGGGGAGAATTGCCTCTTCACCAGCACAATGAGAAGTGGGAGTGGAAACAATTACTCCCAATAATTCAGACATGGATGTTAAAACACTCACAACACAACCCGGACGTTTATCTAAATTATCTGGGTAATTGCCTCCATTTTCAGCTCAGATTGGGGTTCTGTAAATCCTGGGGCTTCAAAATGATAAACAAGGCGACTCTCATTGAGGCCTAAGCTGAAAGGGAGGCAAGGCTTTGTTATAAAAAAAGGACACAGAAAGGGGGAAGGCCTGAGCTTTGAGAGTAAGACCCGCCTTGGATGCCAACCTTGGGCAAGTCACTTACATGATCCAAACTTCAGTTTCCTCCCCTGGCCCTCAGAGTAAAGGCAGTTATCTGGAATAGGAAGGAAGGGAGGGAGGGAGAGATGGAAAGAGAGAGAGGCAGAGAGAGAGAGAGAGAGAAAGAGAAAGAGAGAGAGAGAGAACATTGATGGAGCCTCTTTTGTGTTTTGAATTGCTACAAGCATTAGAAAGAAACAAACATGACCTATGTCTCCTCCATTCAGCCTAAAGAAAAGCACATCACAAAAAAAGTCATTCATGGCAAGCCTCAGCGTTTATCCTGCAGCTTTCGGCTTTTACTCCATTGAAAGCAGAATCTAAAACAAAAGCTGATTTCACCTTGAGTCTGCACAGGCCACCACCATTCACTTCCCTTTGACTCTCACACTCTGTTCTTTTTCATCTTGGGTGGAGTCATTTTAAACTGAACTGCCTACTTCTAATAACCAGTACCTTTTCTGCAAGATCCTGTGTTCCTGCCCAGGGGAGGTGACCTCCTGTGAACGAACTGGCTATTTTGTTGAGGACCTACTAAGTACTGGATGTGTTCATTTCTATGTCAAAGCAGCTTTTAAATTATTATTAGCCTCATTTAACCCAACTGGAGTCGAGCCTTCAAGTCCAGCCCCTGGTCTGTATTTCTTTTGTTCCCTCTCAGTGAAACAGGAACTGTTTCAGATTTTCTTGGGATTTGTAGCACAGTTTTCCATTTTAAAACACAGCTGCAGAGCCACCCCTTCCTTTAGAAGTGGGGTCAGCAAGCTTTTTCTGCAAAAGGCCAGATCATAAACATTTCATATTCTGCACGTTATTTGGCCTCGGTCAAAACTCACTCTGGGGCCGACTGGTGGCGCAGTTGGTTAGAGCACAAGCTCTGAGCAACAGAGTCGCCAGTTCAAAACCCACATGGGCCAGTGAGCTGCGCCTGAGCGGAGCTGCCCCCAAACTGCCAAAGGTGGCCAGATGGCTCAGCTGGTAAGAGACTGCACTTTTAACAACAAGGTTGCCGGTTAGATTCCTGCATGGGATTGTGGGCTGCGCCTTCCCCACCCACCACCCACCCACCCCCACCCGCAACTAGACTGGAGCTGAGCTGCGTCCTCCACAACTAAGATTGAAGGACAACAACTTGACTTGGAGCTGATGGGTCCTGGAAAAACACAATGTTCCCCTTCCCCAGTTCCCCAATAAAATCTTTTAAAAAAGAAACGAAAAAAACCTCACTCTTGCATTGTAGAGAGAATGTAGCCTTAGATAATATAATGACTCGGTGAGGCTGGATTTGAATGAAACCGTATTTATGAACACGAAAATGTGTCCATCAAGTCATTTTCACATGTTATTGAGTATTCCTCTTTCGATTTTTTCCCCAACCATTTAAAAATGTAAAAACCTTTCCTATCTCACAGACCACACGAAAATAGGCGGCAGGTTGGATATGGTTCTTTCCTCTGACACTTTGCTCCCTCTGTACCTTACTTTCAGAGGATGACCATGAAGCTTGCTTCACTGGAATGTAAATCCCATGAGAACAGAGACCGTGTCTCAGCGATGATTATTTGCTGAATGAATAATGGATGGATGGATGGATGGATGGATGGATGTATGGATGGATGGATGGATGGAAGATGGGTGGATGATGGATGGATGGATGGATGATGGATGGATGGATGGACGAGTTGAGTGACCCTAAGCTTCCTACCCTTGGAAAAGCCCGCATGCACTTCCCGATAGAACCAGCAGATGGAGGCAAAGGAACGGCCAAGCGAAGGCGTGGGAGCCCGGTTGGAGTTCACTGCCTTCCCTGAGCGCTGCAAAACAAGTAGGTAGCTTGATCCCCGCCCCAGGAGGAACCAAGGGTTAGTGCTGATCGACGGTAGTTGCCCCTGCCTGTGTATGGCTCCCTCACTTCAGGTCTCAGCTGCTACTCAAAGACCAGCACATATCAAGAAATAACGCCGTTCCCCCTCTACCTGTGGGGATGGGGCAGGAAGGGTGTCACTGTATTTGTACATTGTGCTTAAACATAAACAATGAAGAACAGGCAAAGTGAATCTATGGTGATAGAACTCAGGAAGTAGCTGTCTTGGGGGACTGATGAAAAGGAATATGAGGGAACCTTCTGGAATGAAATAGCTTGTTTGGGGTGGAGGTTACAAGGGCGTAAACTGTCTAAACCAACCACATGAGCACTTAAGGTCTGTCGACGGTGTCATCTGTAAAGTATGTGGCAATAAAAAAATAAAAATAAAAACAAAGAACGCCTTATATGTCAAATAAAACCACTGCAGAAATGGCCCGTTTATCAACAAATAGAGAAAAAAGCGCTGCATCTTCAGCTTGGTGAAGCAGCCACAGGCCTCACCACCCACACGTTTGTTGTGATGTGCTTGCGAGCAAGCCTTGCAGGAAAGTGTGGAGTGGAGGAAAGGTTGGTGGGAAATTAGTTGATTTGGGGGGCGGGGGGAATGGGAGGGGGGCTTCGCTGTGGAGGGAACTAGTTAGCCTCAGCTTACACATCATCTTGTTTGAAATCAATCTTGCTTTGATGCTGGGAAGAAATGCCTTACTAAGTAGCCCAGTAGGACTAAGAAAGATTTACGAAGGCAGGACTTGGGTGGGGGGTGGGGGGGTGGGGAGCTTCCCTGGCATCCTATTTTCTCAGGGAGGAGGAAAGGGGAACTAGTCACTCTCCCCTGGAATATTCTGGGCTGTTTCTTTATGTGCTTGTGTGTTGTCATGTGGGGTGGATGTGTTTGCCTGAATAAAAAGTGAAAGAAACAAAAGAGGGAAACCTGTTGGAGAGAAATGCAAGCGACATTTTAAAATGTATCCACTATACCCTTTGCCTTCCAAGGTAGTGGGGTCCCCGGACGGTTAGACTCGTGGTCCACACACACTTTGGGTAGGTGCCTACTTTGTCCTAGGCTCTGCTGGGTTGCAAAGATAAAGGGAATCACCTGTGTTGAAAGAAGTTCCCAGCCTTCCCCGTGTTAATTTTTGCCTTGAGGAGAAAGGTCAGGGGACCGAAACTATCCCCCTCCAACACATACACATTTGTCTTCCAAAATTCAGACCCCCGATTCCACCAGGTATATGGCTTTGATGAAAAAACTAAGTCCTTCCAAAGACATGAAGAAAGATGAAAACTGCCCATATCACCATGTCGCTGTAATTTATGTGGAGATGGCTTTGAGGGGGTACAGAGACTGGAGAACCTCCAATCTGGACCCCAAGAGTCTCTCCACAAAGGGGACTCCCCTGCAGCTCCCTTTGCCTGAGATCTTGAGTTGGGAGAAATGTAGTAAAAAGTAATTGTTTTATGAAAAGTGGTTTCCTTTTATTACCTGTGATAGTGGAGTGGGGGTGACCCCAGCAACAGGAAATTAACACAGAATTCATTGGGGGTGATAATGACTGTTCATAATCATTTGGTTAATAAGTTAATACATTAATTAGTCGACTAATTAGACCATGCCTGAGGCCTTCACTGTCTGGAGCCTTAGATTCAAAATAAGTGAGGAAATAGAATCCCTTCAGAAGGTGAGAGAGAGATAAGAGGCCGAGAGAGCTGCTCCCTAAAGCTAAATTCCACCTGGCCAAGACTAGAGTCTCCAGGGACCACCCTAAACCCTCCCCCCATTTCTTTTTGTCCCCAGAGCAGTGAGTAGGTCTTAATTTGGTTGGGCTCACACATCGCAGAGAATCTGAGAATAGCAGTAGGGTCCCCCCCGGCACCCCCCCCCCCGGCCTGGCAAAAAAAAAAAAAGGCTGCATATATGCGTAGTAACAAACTTTTGTGTATGATTTCTGGGGATTCACTGAAGCCATGAGCTCTGGCTCCGGTTAAGAGCCCCCGCCCTAGAGACTGCCCAATTAGCTACCCGGTGCTGGCGTCAGGCAGAGTGGGCGCCAGGGGGAAGGCAGGGTGTCGATGGGGTGGGGGGCACACTTGTGAGCAGACACACTATCGCACAGTCTCACACCTCAACTCTATGGCCACTTTGGGAGGACGGAGGGGGAAGGGACTAAAGTAAAGATCGGAGACAGCTGACGCTTGGCTGAGGCTACTGCAAAAGTGAAGGGCGCTAGGTCCCGGTATAAGAAGGAATTTTAAAAGTTACGTCCAAGATGCTCGCGCTGGGGCCTGGGGTGGACCGCGACGCGCAAAAATAGCAGGAAGGAAGTTCACGCACGAGGGTTAGTTCCGTGCCTGGGGTGTACTTGAGGCTTTGGGGACCTCGAAGGCCCAGGAGCACACACACACCCTCCTGGGCCCGCCGCGCCTGTGGGAGGAGCGCCTAGGCGGGGGTTGGCCGGAGCGGGTCTGGGGAAGCCATCCTGTCCTCTCCCGGGACAATTCCCCAACCCGAAACCAGAGCTCGGGTCATTAGCTGGAAACCGAAGTGGCACGGGGATCGCATTTCAAAAGCTCAAATAAACTGGCTCACCAGGATTGTGGGACTAGAGGTGGGGGGAGCCGGTCGGCTCGGACGGTACCAATGCCCCCTCACTAAGCGCCCCACCCCCGGCCCCATTCCAGGGACTGCACCCAAGCTGCCAGATCCAAAACGCAAGGCCGCCTGACTTCATCCCAGCGGCGGGACAGAAAAGTGCCATACGTCTTGGGCGCAGGAAAACAAAAGGGTCCCCTACCCTCTACCCCAGCAATGTGTTGTTTCACCCCTGCCCAGCCTGCAGTCAGACCTGGACCTCGACTCTAGGTGCGCGGGGCCTACAGTTGCGCAGGCCGCGGCACCCGGGCGGCGCTCTAGCACAACCAGGCATCCCCTTTCCTACGCGGGGCTACGCCCTCCGCACCCCTTTCCCACGTCTCAGTCGACTGTCTCCCCAGGAACTGAGCCCTGGGCTCCCAGCTGGGGCCAAAGCCCTGAGAATGAGAGGGCAGAAAAAAAGCTAAATTTGCTTAGGTTCCTGGAAGCTCGACAGGGTGGAACCAGGAAAGAGGGATCCGTCCTTGGGCCGGAAGAGTCCCCACCTGCAGCCCCGGCCTTCGCGCCTGAGCAAATGGAACCCCGTAAATGCTAGGGGCGCGGGGGAGAATCCGAGGCCGGAGGAGAAAGCCCAAGACACCCACAGCCCCAGTCTCGCTCTCCGACCTCGGGGAGAGGGGACCTCTAGAGTTAGCGTGGTCGCCCTGCCCTTCCTGGCTCGCGCCCGGGGCTGAGTCCTGCTCCCTCGCGACACCGATCCGGAGGACAATTTGGGATGTGTTCCAATGCCGGGCCTCAGGCATTTTTCAATGGGGTTTTGTCCCCGGCCCACCTCTAGCTTCTTCTGCCCTGGAACAAAGGCCCCAAGCCTGCGATCTTCGCCCCCGACAGGTCCTTCGTGACACTGGGGAGAGAGGGCCGGGCAGTGGGACGCTGGACTTCCCCCACTGCACGACAGATGCCTGAAGAAATTAAAATGTTCTCGTATGAAAAGCGCGTGAGATACACACCAAACATCAGAACACGCCCGCCTAGAGATTTCTCTACAGCCGGGACTTATGCACTTGCACGTACCTACACCTCCACCTGAATTAGAATTAGTGATCCAGGTGGATCCTGGAACCCACTTCGGTTGGAATTCTGGCTCCGGTTTCTCGGGTGATCTTGGGTAAGTGATTTAACTGTTCTGTGCCTCAGTTTCCTCCTTCGTAAACCAGGGATCCAAGTCGTACACGCCGTAAAGGGTTAACGGTGAGGCTTAAAGGAGATCACGTTTGTGGGGGTGCTTAACTGAGTGCCTGGCACGTGCACGTGGCCCTTACATGCCAGCTAGTTTTATTATTGTTGTTACGTGTACTTGAACGCCAACATCTGCAACATATATACTTCTTGATTATACGCATCTTGATTATAAAACAACCAAATGCATCTACATCCGGAACTGTCTTGCGCATGAACTTCTAAATGCAAATTGAAAGAGACGTCCACAGATGGAGCACGCACAAGTGCACGCACACGCACGCATCTACTCCTAACACCTGTAGGACCTGGCCGCTGAACGCAGACACCCGAGGAGCTACCCAGAGGGGCGAACATCTCCAGCTATGAATCTGAGAACCCAGGTTCGGCTTCGCAGCCTCTCATCCACACCCCAACAGCCTCTCTTTCTTGGCTGGTTGCCGTGAGGTCAAATTTGGAAACCAGCGAGGCAGAAAGCGCGCGGACGCGAAGCGTTTCAAGCCACTTGCAGCGCCCGAAGGCGGCTGCCTGTCTGCCGGCTTAGGGGAAAGGTCACAACAAGGGTTTTCCTTCTCGGATGGAATTTTTTAAAGGGCCTACGCGCTGGGAACTTCCCCCACAAAGAAAGGATGGGTTCCAGGACAGCGCAGATCCAGGAGCTCTACCCACACTCACACACGCACGCACGCACGCGTGCACACACTCCGCTCTTTTGGGGTTACCGGGACCCAGGAGGAGAAACACAGGGTCGTGACCCCTGCCTCTGCCGGAGCGCGCCCTTCGGCCCCTGCAATTAGCGCCGGGAGGTCAGCAGAAACCCGGACGCCTTCATCCGCGCAGCTCAAAGCGCAGCCAAAGGCGACCCCCTCCCTTCCCCCCGCCGCCTGTCTCAGACGCCAGGGCGCTGCCGGGTTTGGAGCCGACCTTCCCAAGGGGCGGGGGCGGGAGGGCTCAGGCCCGCACCCGCATTTGTCACCTTAAATCTACAAATCACCAGGTCGCTTGGCCCTGCAGGCTGTGGTAGCTAACCCCCGCCGGGGCTTTACGGACTGCTGCTCCCGCGAGCAGTGGCCTTTGTCCCTGTAGACGCGGCCAGGGAAAAAAACCGGGGGGGGGGCGGTTAAAAATCTAGAGTTCTAAAGTAAGAGAGAGCATCGAGGCAAAAGCAAGTTGCATCCAGGGTAGAATTTGATTTGTATATTTTGGGGAGGGTGTGAACCTTTCTCTCTCCATCTACCCAGCATGAACTCAGGTTAGCCCCTGCCCTGCAGGGTCGGGGGAACTGCTGGAAATTTGTACACCAAGCAATAAGGTATTTGGCGAGAAAATTAGGAAAGAGGGTCCCCTCTCACTGAATTTCCTTACTTTCTTTGGAAACCCAGAGGCGGGAAGGGCTGTTTTTCTCATCTGAGGCCCTAACAGGAGTGAAAGTGATATTCAGGAAAGAGACGACGGCAGCTTCTTCCGATGTTGGGGCGGGGGTGGGGGCGGGGGTGTGGCGGAGGAAAACGCAGGCTGGGGGTGGCGAGGGCTGAGAAGGGGCAAAGGCGACGCGCCCAGGTTACGGGACTCGGGAGGCGCTGGGGTGCAGAGCAGGCGGCGACCACCGGGGCGCATTAGTGGGCCAGACAGATAGGTGGCACTCGAAGCCTGGAAAAAAAGGCGAAGGCGCCGGCCCCGAGTGGCCTCCGCGGCGGCCGCCGCCACCATAAAGCCCGCGGCGAGATTGCGACCGGCGCCAGGTGAGTAATAGGCAACGAAATCCAGAGAGATTGTGAGCCATTCACCCCACAGTCAACCAGCGCCACAAGAGTTACTCATTAACATCACTATATACAAATAAGATACACAGGAGATTAAAAAAAAAAAAGGCAAGCTGTAGGAGAGGCCGGACGCACGTCTGAGCACTGTCCGAGAATTGGGGGTGGGGGTGGGGTGGAGAGGAGGTGATCAAATCTGCAAACGGAGGAAGAAAAGGGTTCCTTCCCTCTTTGAGGCCGAGGCTGTTTGCCCTCCCACTCAGGAAAGCGCCGCTGGGCACAACTCGCCGACTAGCACCTTCCAGGGGCGCAGCACAGCGTGTAATCGCGGGGCCAAGAACCCGCGCGCGCCCTGGAAATCTCCGAGCCCTCGGGGGCGCTGGGGCCCCCAGGCCCTGTTAGACCCCCTCCTCGTTGTTCTCACTCCCACCCCCGGGATACAGCGCAGGAAAGGCTGTGGGGCTCCCCCACGTTTCTGGCTGGGGATGCAAGGGGCTTTGCCCCCCTCTCCAAAAGGTCCCGACCTCTATCCCCTTCCAAGTACAGGATGAGGGAGGGGAGGGGGTCCTCCTCGCCGGCCATTCAAGAGGCTCGAAGGTGACAGGGACTTGGGGCCGAGCTGGCGGGCTCCAGGGAGGGGGGAGGAGGGCAGCCGCCAGGCAGGCTCCGGCTGGGTCCTCACGTCATGGTCTCCAGGGCAAGAAAAGCCTCGAGAACCTTCCCGTACCCACCCCCTGCGCGCGCGCGCGCGAACGCGCACACACACACACACACCTCCGAGGAGAAGCTGAGGATAGGGAGGCTAGGAGACCAAAACACTGTCACAGACTCACCATTTTTTATTAAATATTTCAAAGATAAATTGAACTTCAAAAGGCAACTCCCCAAACAGCCTGGAGGCTGGTTGGAGGGGAGAGCTGGAGGGTGTCAGCCTCGTGGGTGACTTCCCCCTTGGAGGGGGTCAAATATGCGCCCTGGAATTACCTTTCCTTGTGGGGGGGGGGAATCTGGCCTCCTCCCTCGCGTGACATAGCCAACTTTGCGCGGAGCTGGCCGCTCTTGGCACGCAGGACTTCGGGATGGGGCCTTGTCCCCGCGCCCTGGGTCAGTCTGGTCCAATCTGAGACACCAGGGACAGCAGGGCGGACGCTGTCTCCTCCACTTCTCTTGCAACCTGGGGGGTTGCTGCCTTGCCAAGTTGGGGCTGGCCCAGAGGAAATTCTGCTAGCTTTTGTGCACACTGGTGCAAGGGCATTTTTTAGTTAGACTTCCCATATGGAGGTGAAAATGGAGAGCAAGGCTAAAATGAAAATGTTCACAATCCTCCAACGTAGTTTTGGTCGGCTCCGTGTGGGAAATACTGGCTTAGGGAGGGGAGCATTCTTTTTCCATTAAAACTGAAGTATCTGAAATTGCTATTCTATCCAGTTCTAATCAGCCCCCTTCCGTCTCTCGTTTTGCTCCCTAATTTAAAGGAAAAGTAATTTCAGATTGAAGCGGCTGGCTCTCTTCGACCCAGTGAGGGACTTTTGTTTTTAGCTTTGTAACTTGAGTGACATCTCATTTTGGTTCAGTGGGGGCGGTCTTAATTACTTAAAGGCAAAGGGAAGGGGATAGAGGAAGGAAAGAGAAAGACTCCACACTCAAGAAAGTTCCCTAAAGAAAGCACTTAACACGAGGCCCAGAGACATTTCAATAAAAATTTATTGAAATTTCAATGACGTTTTAAAGAGAGGGGGGAAAATACAGAAAACCAAAGAACTCATCAACAATTATAACACAAAGTATACCTTCATGAGTTTTTGTCTTAAACCATCTCTCAGCACCTGACTTTTGAACTGTGAATATATCTCTATAGGCACCCAATTCAAAACACCATCAAATTGAAGACAGTAGTCAATTCCACTTCATTTGAAGAAATCAGAGACTAGCAAATACAAATACAAAAGAAAAATTAGAAAGTCAAACCACAGCCTCTGTACTCCCCACCCTTCCGACCCCCAAGCAACCTCAGAACCACTCTTAGGGTGTTGTATTTTGAGGAATTTAAGGTGGAGCTGGGAAGTGGCCCCACCTTCCTAATTTTGGGTAAAATAGGCAATAATAGCACTTTCCCTCACTCTTGGACATTAAAAAAGAAAACAAATTTTTTTTTCAGATTAACGCTTTTGAAAGTGTGTTGGTGTTGGTGCAGAAAGTGTGTTTTCTAGTTTTAAAAGCAATCCTGTGACCTTGAAATAAAACTGACTAAAGGAAAACAAGAACACAAAACCTGACAGCTGCAATCCTATTTACATAGAGCTATATACAATGTCAATAAATTAAAGTTTAATTTTCCAAGCATTCATATTCCACCTATTTACAAGAGTTATCAAATAATTACATAAATACTTTGCTAATAGTCTCGCTTCTTCTTTATTTTTTTTTAAAACCTTGTTATTGCATATACAGGAAAGAGAAAGAACCACCAGAGAGAGACATGAATCCTGCTACAGAGCTTAGATAAAATAAACTCATTTTTTTTGTGTCTTCCCCACCTCTTCCCTTTACATCCTCCCCCTTGGGGTTGCCGAAGAGAACTGGGGACAAGGTGTGGGGTCATGTTCTTTTCTCTCTAAAAAGCAAGCATTCAAAATGAAAAACCACAAATACATCACTGTGGAACATGCAAGAAGAGACCTATAGCGGCTCTTAAAACATCACAAGAATATTAAAAAGACACAGATTTCCTTAATAGAGACTAAACAAAGCTGGCAGCAACTCCCATCCCCCCCACCCCACCCCACCCCAAAAAAATGCTGCTCAGTCATTTCTTTAGAACTGATATGCAACTCACTATAAAGTTTTTTAATCTTCACAAACAGAATCATGTTAATGTATTCATTTGCCCCCGGTATTTTTTTTTTAATTTTTATTTGCTTTTGTTTCCACTTGACACGGTGAAGGAAAAAAATATATAAATCTGCACTAGGGGAGAAGTCTTTCAACATCTCCCCTCTGGGTAGACCTGGCTACCTTTTTCTTCCCAGGCTCCCAGACCAGCCTAGCTGGAGGTGCTCTGGACAGACCTGTTTTAACTCCCACCCCCAACGGCTCAATGCAACAGACGTTTCTGAGCCCCCAGAATCTGAGCCAGATCCCGGATATATAAACCACTCCAAGAAGACAGAGCCTGTTTCTAGCATATTCTCTCGAGGGAGTCCGGCACCCCTTCCCAGACAGGACTGCACAAAGCAGGGCTAAACCCACTGCACGTCCGTGGTTTATTTTACATCCAACAAAGTGCACTGCAGACGTGACTGGACTGGAATGAAGAGACTTTTCTGGGGAGGGCTTTATGGGGACGCACTGCGGGACCTGTCCGGCTTGGCTTCCAAGCCGCTGACCAACCGCTGGATGCTCTGCAGTTCGCTGGTGGCCGCCTCTTTCTCAGGGCAGAGTTTGGGCGACAAGGACACGGAGCTGGAGGAGAGGGTGGAGGAACGGCTGTTGAGTTCTGAGCCCGAGTCCACGGCCACCGAGGCTGGGCTGGCGGCCAGGGCAGCAGCTTTGGCGTCCAGGGGCCCCGCGACTCCCGCCATGGACGGCAGGGCGGTGGTGAGCAGGCTGCTGCTGTCGGGGACCGGCAGGGGGATGGAGTAGGGGCTGTAGCGCAGCCGCGGACGCATGGTGTTCAGGTTGAGGAAGGGGTGGCGGTGCACGGAGCTGGAGGCCGCTGCAGAGGAGGCTGCCGCCGCCGCGGCCATGTACGTGTAAGGGTAAGGGAACAGGCTTCCGAAAGGCGACATGGCCAGGCCCTGGGGAAGGAAAAGAAACGCATCCAGCGAGTCAGCCTAGAAGGGGCTGCGCGGTGGGGGAAAAGCCAACCTTGTCTATTCCCCGACCCCAGCACCACTGCCTTGGGATCTTGTACAAGTCACTGTTCTCTCTCCCTCGGGTGTAGAATTGGAGAGAGGGGGAGAGGGTCACTCAGACTTATTCCTCTAGGGCCAAAATCTTAGCTGTGTCACTCTAGGCCTAGATACTTCACTTCCTGTGCCTCAGCGTTCTTATATGAAAGGGGGAAGAAAAAACAAAAACGACCAGGGAAAATCTTAAATAATTCATATACTTTTGGGGACTTTGAATATTAAATGAGCTAATGCCTTTGATATACTATGTACGGTGCCTGACCAATAGGACTGTTCGATATTCTCCCATCAGGGTCAAGTTGTTGCACCTGTTAAATGGGACTACCCCACAATGGTGGCCATGTGAAAACCAGACGGCATAAATTATTAGACATAATTATTTTTCATATTGGTTCCCCCCCACCCCAAACTCTCCTACTTCACCCCTAAGAAGTGTTGCGAATGAAAAAAATCCAGCGAACTTAAGCAAAAGGAAACTGGGGAAAGGGGGGCGGTGGAGGAAAAAAGAGGTTTACTATATAAACAGACACAAAGAAGTAACCTAGCCTGATATGCTGGTATGACCGGTGGAGAAACTGAGGTAGGCCCCTGGGGCACAGGAAATTCGCTCAGCTAGCAAATGGCAAAAGCACTTTGGAATCCTGAAACCCGGACCCTGGCCAGTTACCTGCCCCCTACTTGTCTGCCCAGGCAGCCCCCTGCACACCTATCACCTGCCCACCTATGACGGGATCTCCAGAAAGGGCTAGCTGAGGCGATGGCAAGAATTGAGAAAGGCCAGAAACCAACCCTTTTCTCACTCCCCTCCTCCCCCAGAGTGGGAGGCCAATCCTACCTCTGGGCTCAGGGACAGGAGAAGAATGTGCCCAGAGAAAACAAAAGGTAAAAAGGCCTGCAGAAAGCCCCACAGAACCCTTTTTGCCAGTTCAGAGCGTTTCCAAGTGGCCTGAGACTTTTCTTCCAGCAGCCCATGTCCCAGCACAGCTGTCTGAACCACACAGAGGCTGCCAGGTCCCTCTCCACTGACATTTCCCACGTGTGCCCAAACCATTAACCCTTTTGGGAAACAGGCTGGCCTGATGGGGTGAGGGGGCAGGGAAACAGCTTCAAATTGGGAGAAAAGGCTGAAAAACTCAAGACTCCCGTTCCCACCCAGGGAGTCTCTTCCTTTCCTCAGGCCTCAGTCTCCCTCTTGTTTAATTCCTTGGGGGAAGGTTCCTATGAGACATTTAAAAAGACATTTCAGCTCTGAAATGACAAATCACAGACCCTGAAGGTAGACTGCCTGGGGGTAGAGTCTTAGTTCCACCACCTACCAGCTGTGTGACCTTGGATACGTTACTCAACATCTCTGGGCCTCATCTATCAAGTGGAGGTGAAACAAGTTCCACTGAAGTCGGAATAAATCAAGCACATACTTAGAAGAGTGCCTAACACAAGACAGTGCTGGGTATAGTTATTTTTACTATCTACCTACTCTGCTATAAACAGCCCTTAACTTTGAAAAAAATGAAGTTATTTTTTGGTGGGGAAAGTGTGAGGTTAGGATGAGTCAATGAGATAAGCCTTGCACCTAGCAATTATTATTATCCTTTAAAGGTACCAGGCCGGGCAGTGGGTGAGGGTCTGGTATCCAAGAGTGAAGGGGGGGAGGGCTGCAGAGGAGGACGGGTGATAAATACCTGGGAGGCCAGGACGTGCTGCTGGAGGTGGAAAGGCAGGGTGGCCGCGGACGCCCCCGACAGTCCCTGCGCCGCCGCGGCTGAGGCCATGGCCGTGGAATCCAGGCCTGAGACGCCCGTGGAGGCCCCGGACACGGTGGCCAGCAGGGGCCCCATGCCGGCGGCCATGCTGGAGAAGGCGCCCCCCATGGCGAACTGGCCCGGGTGCAGGAAGAGTGGGTGCCCGTTGAAAAACTGCTGGCCGGCCAGGCCCGGGGCGAAGCCGAGGCCGGGCAGCGGGCCCTGGCCCAGGTGCGCAGTGGCCGCGTCGGTCTGCACGGTGAGGGGCGCGAAGGCCTCCTTGCCGGGCAGCGCGCGCGCCTCCTCGGCCTTGGATGTGGCCGCGCTCTCACGGCCGGGGCTCCGGCGCTCCTCCGCGCCCAGGCTGCGGGTGCTGGACGAGATGGTGGCCGGGCTGTGGCGCGAGTCGGGAGACGCCTTGTCCATCCTCCCGCTGTCCCGAGGCCGGCCGCCAGGCTCGGCGGAGAAGAGATGCGCCTTGACCGCCGGGCTTCCCTTGTCGCGGCTCGGCTCCTCCGACGTGGTGGTGGTGATCTTGGCCGCGTCGCAGGCCTCCGGGCCGTGCTCCTCTTTGCTTTCGGCCTCGGCATCGCTCTCACCCTCGCTGGCACACAGATCTACCATAGGAGGGGAAAGACAGCGGGGCGGGAGGGGGTCAGCGCCAACCTGCACCATCTGCACCCGTGGAAAGCCAGTTCCCCAGTTTCAACCTTGGCTCGGCCCCTTGCTAACTGGGTAACACCCGGCAGGCCCCTAAACCTCTCTGTGCCTCAGTTTTCTCATCTGCAAAATGGGGGTGATGATGCTTCCTAACTTTAGTGGATTCAATAAGCTAATAATGAATGTAAGGTATTTAAACAGACTGAAAGCCTCCCTCCCCGTCAGTAATGAATTTTACTTTTATTTTTTTTTACAAGCATGGGTTGAGCTCCTACAGTGTCCAACTAGGCCTTTATTCACCTTTTCCTACTCGGTTGCAAATTTACTTTTTTAAAATAAAAAGTAACTTCCACTAACACTCACTGCGGGAACACCATGGGGGTCTTTGTTCAGGAGATCTGCACCTTCCACAAATTTGTGAATTATTTTGGAAGGATTTGTTTGGAAAGAACCCTGACATCTGAATTGGGAGTGGCACAAATGAACACCCCGCCCCCAACAACACACACACACACACACACACACACACATTCTGCACTTGGGCCTCTTGGTTTGCCTGTCCCATCAGACAGAGACCGGTGATGGGCAGCCCCCCTCCTGCCCCCAGACAATCATAGGTTCTTTTTGCTCTCACCACACCCTCTGTGGGTGTCCTACTAGGCAAAAAAGAAAAGGGGATCCTATTTTATGTTTAAAGCTTAAATGGATTGATGACAGAAAAGACTTCCATTTTTTATTAAACATAAAAAACAGGTTTCTTCCCGTTGTGAGAGTGTGTGTATCTTTCCAAAGAAATAGTTCTTTGCTCTTTAAACACAGGAAACCAACTAGGGATTTGAACCATCTCGACCCCTCCCAACACCCTCCCCTCCCCTCCCCAACTCACATCCCCTGTGCTCCATCGCCTCTCACAGGTTGTTGCTCTCTAACTGTATATTTTTACCTTTGAGTTCAAAGATGGTAAAAAGTCAGTAGCTGCTTGTTTGGAGACAATGGGAGGGTGGAGAAAGTGCTCCAAGCAGTTTTCTAAGCTGCCCCCACCAAGAGGGAATGCACAGACACCTTACTCTCAGTCAAACTAAGGTTTGAGGAAAGGGATTCTGAGCGCTCCTTACACTGGCTTAGAAGGGGGACACACACATCTGATCACCCTTTTTAAATGTTCGCTCCAGTTTTCGGGCTTCAAGAAGGGCCTGCAGTTTTTGAAGGGCAAGTTCCCTGGTGGGTGCCCAGGTCCCCATTCTTCCAGGCCTCCAAGACTTGGAATCCAGCAGTCGGGAGGTGACCAGGCTTACCTTTGAGGTTGGATGTCCCAACAGTGGAGACAGCTGGGGATGAGGACTGAGCAAAACAGCTGAAGGCTGCCTGTTCGCTTGAGGACTCATCGGAGGTGCCATTCTCCTTTTTGTGTCTGTCATCAAACACCCTCATGGACTGCAGAGTGAGCTGTTTCCTGAGGCAGAAGCCCACACCCAGCATTAGAGACCGGAACATACATTTCCCCCCACTTTAGG
Source organism: Aselliscus stoliczkanus (assembly GCA_033961575.1). Classification (NCBI taxonomy): domain Eukaryota; kingdom Metazoa; phylum Chordata; class Mammalia; order Chiroptera; family Hipposideridae; genus Aselliscus; species Aselliscus stoliczkanus. The sequence goes on from CM066736.1 coordinate 9,506,078, forward strand.
TGTCTCACCCACTCCAAAGAGGCACACACACCTCACCTTGCCTGCTGCCTACAGACAACACTAATTCTGCAATCTGCTTGCCTGGGGTAGCCACACAGACCAATGCATTGTTCTTGACCCTCTAACTGGGCTGAAGAGTGTGGCACCAGGAAGGCGGCTCAGGTTGCATTTATTCAAGATCAGAGTTTCATTAAGGAAAGGGCATGGGCTTGAGCTGTGAAATCTTGTTTAAAAGCAAAAAGCAAGAGGCGAGGTTGGAGCTGGCCAGAGACAGCTGAACAGCAGGCCTGGCAGAGGGAGGGGACGGGGACCCAGCCCGGTGAACACAAACAGCCTCCAAGCTCCCCACTGGTTGCTAAGATTGGGAGGAAGTGGTTATTTCATGGTGCACTTTTCTGTAATCGGTCCACCAACACATTAATTGGAGTAAAAAATCTGTTTAGATGTTAGAAATTATTTTTTAATGCCCAACCCCCCCTCAGGGGATAGGTTAAAAATTTGGGTTGATTTTCTGGATTTTAGAAATTCTTTGAAAGCGGGTGGGGGAGTGGAGCGCTTCTTTTATATACTATCCAGCTGTCTGCTTAATGCAAAATGATACATGTACCCATGAAAAAGGGAACCACAGATTTCTCCAGGGGATTCAGTTCTGTCTGATGGTATTTGCAGGATGAGACTGCAAAAATTCCAAAGCATTTTTGTGCATGGCTTAGTCCTTTCCTTTCCTGGGACCTGCCCAGGATGAACTTCAATTAATTAGGAATTAATAGGCATCTGTATATAATCAATTATCCCTGATGCTTTTCTTGCAGGGAGAACTATGGTGTGGCCTAGTTAATTTCCTTTAAGGTAACAAGTAGGCTGGAGAAGTACAGTGTGCTAAAACGGGCAAGCATATGGCATAGGGGGAGTAAATAATTTCCCACCCTCCCCTCCCCTTCTCAATATAAGTGCCAGCATCCCACTTCTAACAGCTGAGACTTGGGACCTAGCAAAGTGATTTTTCTAAATTACCTGACAAATAAGGAACTATCTCAGCTTACCTTTTTTCTCTCCTGCCATTTCCAGTGTCCCGGAAACCTTTTGCAAAAGGGTTGTTGTCTATTTTTAACTGAGTTATCTACAGGAGGAGACACAAGCAAGAAAGACACATTGGCCTCATCTTCTAGAATGTTCTGGGAGTGTTTTCCCCAACTCAACGTTGTTTCCTAGAAATTTGACTGCCACCAGGAACCCTCATTCGGATATGCCAAGTTAAAAAGAAAGGGAGAGGAGATAATAGCAGAAGTTTAGAGGGTCTGAGATAAAAATCAAAGGAAACTCTAGCATGTTATGCGGCTCCCATAGGAGGACAAGAAGGAATTCCAGGCTGAAATTACCCTACCTGGGAAATCCCTCATTCTTTTCTTGGGGCAGCTGACAGCTTGGGCTTAGAAATGGAAAAGTTGTCAGAACAGTCAAAAAAGGACAACCTGTAGATCTTAAAAGTATGCTTTCATTTTGACTTTTTTATACAGTGCAATTAATCACAAAATATGTTGCAACATATTTCCTGCCCCCAAATACATACATACACACACACACACACACACACACACACATACACACACACACTCCACGCACTCCAATCTTTTCTGTGAATCTAATAAAATGATTTATGGGGTTTCGCTACCCTTGTGCTAGAGTGGGTTTGATTTTTTTTGCTGGGGGGCGGGGAGCGGTTTGAGAAATTACAATATTGACAATTGCAGGTTTAAAAGGACTGAATGACCACTGGAAACATTTGTTTTCATTTATATGCTCTGCCACCACCATTAGGTGAAGGCCCATGGTCTCTTTGTCTGATCAAAAATGCTACAATTTATTATTACACTAACAACTTAAGATTCACTGGATTCTGGGTCTAGAGGAAGCATGCGTTCTACACACCGAGGGAAAAATGCCATACATAGTATGTAATCTTTCAAATCCCTTCCCTTTGGGGGAAGAAATAATATATACAGAGTTCCCTAGAGGTAGAAAAGGGCCCCTTGGTTGGATTCTTGTTCTTGGAATAAATTCCTGTGTGTAAAACTTGCAGAGAGGTCATGATATCTTAATTTCCATACTACGGAAATATACCTGAAAACACCCCCACCAGCCAGCTACAGAGGACCCACCTACAGTGACAGTTCATTCAAAATACAGGTGCTGTCCAGTGGGCTGGCCTCTCAGTGAGGTCCAGGGTTCAGAAGTTGAAGAGCAGGGGCCCTCAGTTGCCCCCCCACCCTCACCCCCATAACTCCTTGCTAACAGCAAGCTGGCAACTGGTGGATCAGCAGCAAGAGTCACTTTGTGTCTCTGTGCTACTGCCCATGACCTTCAGGCCACCATAATTTTACATACCAGGTGCTGCCTGCTGTTCCATTTGGGGACACTCTTAATCCCCGGCCTCAGGTCCAAGGGAGAAAAAAACTTCAAATGAAGTGGTGACTTTGGTTACCTCCTCTCAAAAGCCTCAGACAACTCAATTAGCATGACCCTGTGATCAGAGTAGGTTTTTCCAAACACACACACACACACACACACACACACACACACACACACACACCATAAAAAGCACAGCAGCATAAAAGGTAATAAAAACCAGATCAGCTACTCCGGATTTCTGGCTAGGGTAGAAAAGCTAGTCTCTACTGGGATTCTCCTCCCAGTATCCCCCAATGGCTTTTGCCTTAAACTTTTAGCTAATTCCTTGAAACTTCTTCCTGAAGAAGAGGATGAACCTTGAAACAAACAGGGGAAAGCCCAGGGTGGGGTAGGGGTGGGGCAACAGTGGTTACTGGAGCTTCTCACTGGCAAAGTTAGTTTGGCATTTTTTTTTCTTTCTAATTTTTCTTCTTCTGCCTCTACAATGTGTTAGCGCCCCTTTGCCAAAAAGCTCCACTGACGGTCAAATCACAAAAGAAAACGCAAGACCCCCGTCCCAATTCTCTTGCGACTTTCTCCTCCTCAACCCAAAGCAGCTTAAAGGGCAGGAAAAATATGACCTTTAAAAAAGAAAAGCATCTTCGGTTACCTTATCATTCTGATAGGCTGTTACAGCGATGAATTCGGTTTCGGGGAACAAGTATGTCCGAAATGTACTGTAAGGAAGTTTCAGGATGTCATTGGCTCTGACGATGTGAAACCGGGGCTGGTATTTGTGCATGGAGTTCAATATAGTCTGCAGGGGCAGGGAGGAGGAGAGACACACATCAAAAAAGGATTTAGAGGGACAAACAGGATCTTAGGACCCCTGCCAGGCTGACAGCTACCCCACCGGAGGGTACCACGGCTGTACCGAGCCCACCTCCTGGGAGCACCTCTTTTGGGTACATTTCCCTCCACAGATGTTATCTTCCAGAGAATCCAAATTGCTCGTCAGTTTCCAAAGGGACCCCCCCACCCTCACCATCTAAGGTTCATTCGAACCTTGAACCCTAGCCTACCTGAGTACCAAAACTATAATTCCCCTGCCACGTTGCGTGATCACTTGGGAAGGCCAAAGTCTTAAAAGATAGAGAAAAACATGCATTTTAATTTACAAAATGATTCAGTCCTTTAAGCGCCCACTAATTGACGAGCCCACTCCACTTAAAACCCTGAAAGGCTGAACTCCAGAGAGGAATATTTACGCCTTAATCAAATCAAGGGCTTCAAATGCAATTCCTGCCCGCTGAAGATATTTCCGCGCCATTCTCGTCTTCCTGGGCCTAATCTTTCTGCTTATTCCTCGCTTATCGCTGTTTATTTTATTGAAATGTTGGGGAGGGGTAGGGGCCAGGGGCAAAAGGTCCTTTGCTTGACTTTTACAAGCAATCCAAGTCTCCTGAAAGTTTCCAAGTATGCTCCCACTGAAGGTATCCACTCTCAACACACACGATTTTTACACCGGAGATCGGTCTCATTTCTAGTAAGTCTGACTTTCACCTAAGCTGGATACATTTTTTTTAGCAAAAGAAAAACAGTCTTCCCCCAAAATGGAATCACACCCTTTACCCAATGTAGTCAAGGCTTCGAGCCTTAAAACTCTCCCAAGAAATAAAATGGCTGGTCTCAAAAAAAAAAAAATATGCGGATGATAGCTTCAAATAAATCCTTTATGAATACATAACTTTAACATTGATTTTTCTATCTTAGCGATTTGTTTTTAACTTCACTGTCAGTTCAGGCTTTTCCCAAGACCTGGAATTGCCCTAGAACAGGAACTGGTACGTTTTCTTGACCTCGTTTCTTTTGGAACCCCAGGCTTTCCATTCTCCAAAGAGAAAACAGCCCGACTCCGACAAGTTCGCTACGTTTCACTACAGACAGCAAGGGAAAAGTCTGAGCAGAAACTCACAATTTGACATGGCATGGGGGAAGCACTGCCTTTGTTAGAGTGGAGAAAGAGAACATTTTACTGAAGGGAGCCATGAAACTTACAAATCCGTGTTTGTCCGAAATGTTGTTGGTGAGTTTCAGTTTGTGGAAAGTGACAACTTTGGACATCCACTGTTCCCCGGTAGCCGGGCTGTCTGGGTGAATATACATTCTCTTTGGCATTTCAGGGTCAGCCTTACCCGCCACCATCCACCGAGAATTGTGAAATTTATATCGACAGTCATCAGCAGCTATAATGTCCATCAATAAAATATATTTGGCTTTTTTATCCAGCCCAGAACATCTTACTTTAAATGGGGGAAACATTCGCCTGCAATAGGAGAGAAGGAAAAAGAAAAATAATAATAATAAATATATCAGTCACTTAGAATCTTTGAGTTTGAGTCTCTATGGATCCTAAAATATTTAAATTAAATTTAAAATGTGCTACTATGATGGATGAGTATATATGTTTCAGAGCAGGGTGGTTAGGTGCAAAATTGTTTTCTTCCACAACAGAAGTATTAAATAGGCTCAATTTCTCAGTCTTTAAATGTCCCAAGATTCAGAACAAGGGAATTATGGTGCATTTCTCTACATCGTCTCATAATTTCTTCGTATATTTTTTTTCTCTTTATAGATTGACTTTACAGATTGCCCTCTTTATATAGAAATTCTTGTCCATGCCTTTGCTTGTGCGTGTCTAGTTCTAAACGGCTTGGAGTAGGATTTTAAAAGTGCGGTCAGTTAAGGCTAGAAGGTTCCACCACCCGTCGATGAGAAAAGGTTAAACTTATCAAGGAAATAAACATCAAGTTGTAGCCCTGCTTTCAGAACAGCAATCCCGCTGCTGGCGAAATGAAACTGGACTCGGTGAGCTCTTTCGGTGACTTCTTAAAACGAATTTTGTAGATTGAGGTGGACTCCCGGGCCTAATCACCAAGCTGCCTAGGAGCTGCTAACCACATTCCCCCAACTGCTCAGGCCAGTCCCAAACGGCAAGATTGTGCCACCAAATTGCTGTTTATTTCCCAGAAGTGTTGGCATTCTATACTCTCGACTTAAAAGGAAGCACTTCGCTGTGAAACTGGCTAAATGTCTCCTGGGTCTGAGGATTTTTATGCCCAACTTTGGCCTCCTTTAACTTGGAAAGACACAGGAGAAAGCTGAAGACATTAAGGGAGGCATTTTATTTTTATTCTTTCAACTTTATGCCTTGATAGACTTCAATGCCATAAAAAAAAAAAGTCTGTGATTTTAAGTGACAGGCCGGTTTTGGGTCAGGCAAGGACCTCTAAATGTTACGTAAAATATTGTTGATAGTATTTACACATAATACAGGAGCATTTGTCTAGGTTTCCCCACTGACTCCTTGGGTCTGCAAACCTAGTTTTAATTATCCCAAAATCGTCTGCTGAACTCTCTCTCCGATTACAGACACGTGAAGCTGTGTAGACAAACAAACCAAGCGGCCCCAGGATTCCTCTCTGACCCTGGCAGCCGCAGGCTCAGGCCCCCTCCAGACTGAGAGGCTAGGCTGGAGGGCAGAAAGAGCCGGAGTAGCTGGTGTCGGCCCTCTCCCTACCACACAAAAGAAAGGGGCTTTACACCTTTCTCTCTGAGCACAAAATGAAACAGACAAAAACAAAACATCAACAAAGCCAGAAGGATGTTTCAGAAAGGTTTGAACAATGAAAACTCCTGCGGTGAGGTGGTTTGCTTTCCCTGCAGAAATGTCTGGGCTCCACCGAAAAAATTCTGGTCTATCCTGTAGGAAACCCAGGATGCAGACTTGGGCAGGAAAAACTGCCGCCTGCAGACACCCAGGTAAGCTGAAATTTCCTGCCACAGGGTCAGGCCGGGGAGTCTCTGTGCACAGTTCCAGTGGGACCAAAGTTTTCCTCTGAGCCAAAAATTACTGACAAACCCACTGTCCTGGGAGAAGGCAGAGAAAGGGAGGGAAAAACCTTCCAATAGTTTGGGGGAGAGGGCCGGCTGCTTACTTACCTTCCCGACTTCGTAATGACCATCTCGGTGCCTCGCTTGTGGAACTGATCCCAAAGTTCTTTGGCCTCGAGGTGCACCTTAGGATCGTCCTCCACCTCTTCTTCGGGCTCCATGGTCTTCAGAGGCCTCAGATGCGCCTGGGGCCCCAGGGACGAGAAAGGGATGCCGGTCTCGGCTGCCCCCACCAATTGATCCATGATCGGCTTGGCCAGGGCGCCCGGCAGCGAGAGCGCCGCCGCGCCGTTGGGAGGCAGAGTCAGCGCGGGGAAGAAGGGCGGCTGGTGACCCAGCACCGCGCTCATGGCGAAGTCCGGCGCCCGGTGAGGTAGGAACGGATGGTAGGCCATGCTTGTCCCAGGAATGACCGGATCTCTCATGGAGAGGCTCATCCACTCCAGGCGGGCGCGCTGGGCTCCAGCCGGGGACAAGTCCTCCGCTGCTGTTTGGCTGTTTTGTTTTGTTTTGCTTTTTAACAGCAGCGCATAGTTTAAAAAGAAAAAAAAAGGCAAAAAGAAAAAAAAATCACAACTAAAGCAACTCAAAGGGAGGGGGGGTGAAGTGTCTTTTGGGGGGATGAGAATGCCGCTTTTAAAGAGGGCAAGGCAAGCGATCAGGAGACATAGTCGCTGGGGAGACTGTCCTGGTGCCTTGCGTGTTTAAAAAGCCGCTCCAGCAAGTCGGTTTCAGAGGCGAGGGGAGAGCGAGCAGGCTCTCGGAACTCGCCGCCGGGGAGCTCCAAATAGACACTCCAGCCCTGGGTCCCAGGAACCGCGCCCCAGCCCCCAGTTCTTTGTTGCAAAGGCGAACAGTTCTCCTAGGAGACTTTTTACCTTTTCCTTCTTCTTCCCCCCCGCCCCCCTATCTCTCTCTCTGCCTTTCTCGCAGGCGGCGCCTGCAGTTGCGCTGGACCCGGCTTTAACTGCCGGCTAGAGAGTGGAAAAAGTCTCTCTCCTTAAAAAAAAAAAAAAAAAAAAAAAGCAAAAGCAAAAAAAAAAAAAAAAACCACCACTGATTTAAGCCCTCTTCTCCCAGCGCTATCAAAACTTGAACTGCACACTGGCTTCCGTGGGCCTCCTCCTCCTTCCTCTGCTCCGAGCCTCCGGAGGGGTGTCTCTGGGTTGCAATCCGAAATCGGGCCGGTGTTCTTCTCCCCGTGCCTGTGTCTTCCGTGTCCTAAAACGTGAGCGAATTCGCTTCCTAAATCTGCGTCCAGACGCGCAGGGCAGGGAGGATGGAGGGGGGGCGGGGAGGGAGAGAAGGAGCCGGACGCAGTGGGAGCGGGAGCGCGAGCAAAGGGAGGGAGCGAGCCAGCCAGCCAGAGCTCCTCGCCACCCTCCTCCGCCTCTAGAATTCCCCGGGCGTCTGCTCGGCGGCTCTAGGAGGTCGGGCTCTGCTGTGGGCTGCAGGGAGCCGCGCAGGCCTCTTGATTGGCTCTTTGACGCTTTCGGACCAATTGTGTGGCTGCATAGGCGTGGTTTTCACAGGTCGAGTGCTGGGGGATAGAGCCGAGTTATAAAAAGAAGGTGTCGGAAACGGGAACGTCGCAGCGCCGCATCGGTACTACTGCCTGTCCTGCGACTCTGTCAACAGGATCAGAGGGGAGGGCGGGCGCCGCCGGGGAGCGCGCGCGCACCGAGTCGCCTCTAGGTGGCTTCTGGAGAGGTCGCCGCAGCCCCAGCGCTCGTTCGCTCGCTGGGGCTCAGCCCACGTCTGAAATGCCTCAGTCATCCAGCCCCGGATCGAGGGAGGAGGCAGGGCCAGGGAGGAAGGGGAGGGAGGAGGGAGACAGCGAGCCGGGCCAGGAAGGCGGAGAGCGCGCGGGGCGCCGGGCAGGGGCGCTCGCTTCTCGCGCGCTCGGCTCGCCTCGCCGCCGCCGCCCCTGCCGGTTCTCTCTCTCCCTCTCTCTCTCTCTCACCCTCTTACTAACCGGCCTCGGCCAAGCCAGGCGGACCAGGGCTGGCTGAGCCTCCTGCGAACTGCCGTTCAGCCGCTGGGCGCAACCAAAGCCTGCGGCAGCCGCGGGGAGGCGAGCGCCCAGACTCCGGGCTTGCGTGCTTTCCAGCCCCACGTGGAGCCAAGCTCCGCCCGGCCGCCGTTCCAGGGCTCCCGAGCTCGGGTGTCTCTCGGTGCCGGTCTCCCCTGCCTCTGGGCTCGCGGGCTCACACGGATGCGGCCAGATCGCAGCAAGCGCGTGCGGGGCACCCTCTTCACCATGCCCCACCCGAACGTGAGTGTGAAGACCCGAACACACACACACACACACCCCCGCCAGCACGTCTGTACGCGAACATGCGCCAGCACACTAGGACCGAGCCACCCGCGGAAAAACATGTACATGCAAACACCTACACAGCCTGTGCCGCGGGGCCCTGTCTGCGCTCACTCGGGAGGCGGACTGGGGATTTTGTGAAATGCATTCAGCAGCCCTCTTAGTTCTGGTCTTCCGTATGGATTCCGGCTCCCGGTATTCCACTTGAATGCGTGTGTGAGTGTAGAGAGGGAGACCTGGCGGTCTGGACAGAGTGATCGCGGCGTAGGACTAGGTGCTGGGCCTGTCCCCGCCAAGCCGCTGCCCTCACCTCCGAGGCCAGCAGCTCTGAGCGGAGCTGCGGGTCAGGGGCTGACGAGCTGGGAGGGGGAGGTGCGCCAGCCTCCTATCTTCTCTGAGGCACTTATCTCTCGGGTGCCTCAGTTCTTTCTCCACCCCGGGACTTATCTCCCCAGAAGTCGGGGGTGAATTTGTAAAACAAACCGTGAAACGCCCCCACCCCAGAGGTGAAGAGCCTGGTTCCAGTTCAGGTACGGTGGGGGCGTGAAGGGAAGCAGGGCAACCCGATCTTAAGGATCAGACCTGTCGCCGAATTGGTAACTGTTACCGCAGATCCCTGCCCCGTCAGAGGATTCCCTAAAGCCCATTTCTCGCTTCTGGGGTGGGGGGACATGAGTTGGGCCATTCCTGCTTTAGAAGGATGGAAATCTTGGGGACACTGTTCTTTTACCCTTCCTGAATTGAGAGCTTCCTTGAGTGGAAAGGATACAGAGGAAGGGCTGATTTCGGGGCCTAGGGGTTAAGAAATGTGCGTGTCTGTGGTTGGACCTCACAATCCTCTCTTCCATTTTGCTTTGTGTACCCTGTAAACCCCCCAGCTGCAGATCCCGAAGTGGGAGCAAGTGGAGGGTGAAAATGCAGTTCCTTTGTGGGCAAACCGCGCCGATAGGGGCGGAACTTTTGAGGCAACAAGCTTCTCCAGCCTCGCATTTTTGACGCACATGGTTAAGAGCGCTTGGCGCCAGCGTTGAGAATTCCCTGAAGTCACAGAGAGAATGGAGCGGTTCTGCGAACTCAGTCTGGCTCGCCATCTCGCCCCCTTTCTTTTCCTTTCGGTCTGTCTTTCTCTGGCGTCCTCTAGGTCTCTCTCCTCTGCGGGTGGTTAGGAGGAGAGAAAGAGCGAGAGAAAAGCAGGAGGCGGCGGGGCCCAGGGTGTTGCAACGCCCCCTCCTGCGTCCCTTGAGGCCAGGCCTTCCTCCCCCCTTGCACTGACCACTGAGGTCACTGCTAGGCTTCGCGAGTCTCTGGAGACCAAAACCCACCCCCTCCACCGTGTTGCTCACCGCCAGAGCCCCGGCAGCTTCGCTGCGCTTTCGCGAGCGGCCCCAAATCCCCGCGATCGGGTTTTTGCCTGCGCCCGCCGGCCAATCTCTGCCCGGACGCTCCGAGTAGAAGGAAAGTAATTCGGCAACTCTCAATGTGACCGACTCCCACCTCACCCACTCTGTGCCCCAAGCATCCAGATGCACAGGAGAGAGAAAGATTTCGCTTGGTCCTGGGCCGCGTTCTGGCCTACCTCCTGTTTTGGACGTAGTGGGGTAGCTTGTTGATTTCACTTGGACATACCTTGTCTTTGTCCCCACCGTGGACCGAGCGTCATTTCTGCCCCTCACACAATGACCTGTTTTTGTCCATAGCTCTAACTTAATCCCGGGTCACCCCAGTTGTCATTCCTGACCCCCGCTCCCACTCTAGAGCCCAAGGAAGGTGGGGTAGGGGGAGAGGAAAGTTTGCGGGGTTCTGAATCGAAAATGTCGACATCTTGCTAATGGTCTGCAAACTTCCGCCAATTATGACTGACCTCCCAGACTCGGCCCCAGGAGGCTCGTATTATGCAGGGAGGCCGCGGTAACTGGGGATCAAAAGCGAGAAGGTGCGAACTCCCCTTTGTCTCTGCGGGGCCGCCGCGCCCCCCTCCTGGTGGGTGATAAACCCACTCTGGCGCCGGCCTTGCGCTGGGTGATTAATTTGCAAACAAACAAAAGCGGCCTGGTGGCCACCGCATTCGGGTTAAACATTGGCTAGCGTATTCCGAGGACTTGTGCCAGGCCTGCTGCCGGGGACCCACAAAGGTGGCGCCCCCCAGCCGGGGTTTTAGGTTCCAGCCGCGAGTCCTACGCGGTCTCTCTCTTTTTTTTTTTTTTTCTCTCTTTGCAGACCCCCACTGTCTTCTCTGTCCTGCCTCATTGCTCAACAAAAGACATACGGAAAAACACTGAGGGAGCATGCCCTCTGCACAGCCCGAGAAGTGGCGCTTCAAGGACAAGTTTTGGACCCAAAAGGACCCACGGAACTTCCGGTGTCCCCTCAATATTCCTCTACTTTTTGCCAAAAAAAAAACCAAAAAACTTTTCATTCACTTGTAGGCCTGATTTTTAATTATAATAATAATTAATAATAATAATAATAGGCTTTCCATAGCTGTTAATGCCTGCTTTAATGCAAAGAAGCAGGGTGAGTGTAGGTGGTAAAGTGGGGGAAGAGACAGAAAAGCCCCAGAATACATTTCCTATGTACACACACTAAACCGAATCAAGTACCCAGGCCACAGACGCGGCCGAGAAGCTAGTCTTGCCCACGAGTCGCCCGGGAAGTGTCTGCCCGATCTCACTTATCCCTTGGCACCGCCTGCCTCAAACTATAGAGGGGACAAAACGACCCTTTTGTGACCGAGGGTGTTTATCTGAAGTTTACAAAAAGGGGGTGGGGGAGAAGGGGGAAAGGATGGTGGGTAGGCGGGGTTGTTTACTTTGGCAAGTTTGCTGTAAATATTCCCCTTAGCATGTGTGAGGTCTGGCGAGGGGCTGTTACACGCTTATTCCCTCTTAAACTCTCACCCCTGTTTGCCGCGGAGCTTTTTTCAGTCCGAGGTGTCGCTAAATTGGGAACTCTGTTGACACAAGGACATCCGCGTTTCTCCAGGGGTCTGAGGCCTAATGAAGAAGTTTCCTACGGGGGTCGGTCCATCCGTAAACTTTTACCGGGAGGGGCTTTCTCGTCGCCGCGCCGTGGAGAGATGGCCAGTGTTCCAGCCAATACCTCCCCTCCTTGGATCCCGGCTCTTTGGATACTGACTAGCTGTGAAACTGACTAGGCGCCCACTTGCTTTAGGACTCGCATGCTGCTTCCTGCTCAAGTCCCCAAACTGGGATACGATTTTCTTATCAAGGATCCCAGGGAAACACCTCCCTTGGGGCCGCCTAGTTTACTGGGCATGGTTCCTCCTGCCAATCACAGCTAGCACCCCCTCCCCACCCAAGCACTCCTGGTGTTACCCCAAACCCTGACTCGCGCATGCAATTCTGTACCCAAATGGAGGACTTCTGCCCAGAGTTGGAAGGCTTGATTTATCTCCTGGAGCTTAGCATTCACCATAGACACACACACACACACACACACACACACACACACACACACACAGAGCCTTGCTTTAAGAGCCTAGTTCTTCTCAGGTCAGGAGGCTGCAGGGTTAGTTTCTTTGAGGGTGGGTTGGCTTCCCCATTTTTATTCCATCCCGAGGCAGGCACTAGCCTCTTGGTTGGATCAGACAGGGTTCTCTCTATCTCCTTTCAGGATTCTATGACTGTAGATCTGTGATTTTTCTTCCTGGATTCCCCACAACTTTCTCTTCTCTCCCTCCCATCTATCTTATTCTTGGTTTCTATTTCTCCCTCATGTCTATCTCTGTCCCCTAACCTTTAACTTCCCTTGTTCGTTCTGTTTTTCATTTACTCTCTTTCCTAAGTCTTTCTTCCTCTTCTCCCTTTCTGTTTCCTCTGGCTTCCTTGGTCCTCTCCGACTCTCTCCTGCCTTCCTGTATTTCTGGATAGTCTCTGTATTCCCCACCACCACCACCTCTTCCTCTTTCCTAGTAACAATGACAGGCCGAAGATACCTCTAACTGGGGTTCCAGTAGACACCTTCCCTTGCCTGATACCCTAGGCTAGGAAGATAAGGTGTCCTGCGAGACAGAACCGGGTGGGGACCATTTGTTTAGGTTGGAAGTGTCACTTTCTCCTTTTGGTATCCCCAAAGTCACCCTTTTCCCCAGAGCTGGCTCTCACCCCTGTTTCAGTGCGCAGATATCTCTCTCTCCCTCCCTTTTTCCCTCCTTCCCTCCTCTCCCTCCTTTCTAAGGCAAGAGCCCAGTGTGAGGGGCAGCAAGTCAGGCCCCAAAGCCCCAACTCCTACTCTCTGTCTTGTCCCAGCAGCAGCAGCAGCACAGGGGTTTTCCTGTAAGGCACATTTCCCTGCCCTCTGACAGCCCTCTAAATTATTGATCAGAGCAATCCAGTGCAAGACTCTGAAGCACGTGAGAGAGAGGAGACTGTCAAAGTTGTCTAGCTTGGGGAAGCAGTATTTTTAGTGCAGAGGCTCAGTTTGGCGCCAGTTGGTTTATGCAGCTTCGAGAGCATCATTCGTTATACACTTAATCCATGCTTATCAGACCTCCTCTTAATGTAAATATGTTTTTGGCAGAGGCAAAATGAAAAGATTTCACCCTCTGCATTATTCTTATTAGCACCTAGCTTTCATCAAAGCTGATCGCCCTGCAAAATGGCAAATTTGTACACGGCTAGTGATTTAGATAAGTTGGAAGGGAAATGAGGGAGGGCAGAACGAAGGAAGTGTGTGTGTGTGTGTGTGTGTGTGTGTGTGTGTCTGGCGTGAGAGAGTGCCTTTTATACATCTGTGAAGGTTTTTTTTTTTTTTCCTTTTTCTCTCGCTCAGGAAAAGGAACTAATTGTGGTTTCCTAATTTTAAACCAATTTACATCTTCAATGCTCTCTTTGTGTGTTTTACCCAGTTACTTTTTAAAAAAAAGACAACGCAATGGACATTTTACTCCAGCAGAAATGAATTCACGAAGAGGCCAGGAATTTTTCCTCTCATCTTATCTGACCCTGAATCAGCAAGACTCAGGCCAGAGCTGACTTGGGCCTCAGGCACTTCTGACCACCCAATACCTTTCTTTCTTCAACATCCTCTTTCCAGACTTTCAGTTGAGACAGGTAAGGGTGTCCATGGCCCCTCTGCGATTTGTGCCAGGAGTGTAGCTTGTGGGGTGGGGGTTCTAGGGGACAGATACTTTAAAAGGATGGAGGGAACATATAACGAACGATATACTCTCCAATCCCCAACTGCAGACTGAGGGTGTCGTTTTTTGTTTTTTTTTTAAGTAGGACACCGTCCTTCTGTGGGTTTTGGCTTTTGCTTCCTTCATTATCACTGGTGTTGTTGTTAGGTGCCAGGGGCGAGGGGGGCAGTGAGGTCTTGCCCTATGAGAGCAGCAGCCGGGATAGAGGGAACGAGGAGTTCTGTAAGGGAGAGGGCATGACAAATTAAATGGCTGCTACTGTCAGGAAGGTTGACAGGGCAAAGAAAGATCGGCTTCTCCAAATCCGCTGAACTAACTGTCCCCTTGTAGCCACAAACACGTTTTCTCAATTTGAGCACAATATCCATTACTATTTCCCGTACTGGGTTTCAATTAAAGAGGGTGAGAGCAGAGAGAGAAGGCAGGAGATAAATGAGAGGAGCAGCGGGCACAGAAGTTCTCTCTCTCTCTCTCTCTCTCTCTCTCTCTCTCTCTCTCTCTCTCTCTCTCTCTCTCTCTCTCTCTCTCCTTTCCTCTTTCTTCTGGTAACCTCACTGCTACACCTTGCCAGACACCCAGTCTGCGTGTGTTTCCAAAAGTAATGTTTTCATGTCTTCCCAATCCAGTCGGGTGAGGGCAAAGGAAAGGAGATAACACACTTGGCAATTCTTTCCTATCGCACAAAGCCCCCAAGACATGTAGCTGTCGCTGGGGTAGGGAAGACTTTTTTTTTTTGGCGGGGGGGGAAATGCCTGCTCTATGTGGCATGTGATTTCAGACATTGGAGGGGTGTGAGCATTTAAGGTTCTGGTGTTACCATCATATTGGAAGCTGATAAAAAAAAATCCCTTGTCCATTGTAGAATCCTATGGAAAATATAACCTTTTGTGGATCTAGGACACAGGGTGGGGGTAGGGTGATTTCACCTGCTTCTCTGGGTGCCTGGCAGGTAGGGGACTTGACAATCTGCCAGGGCCAGCATATGCAGGTCCTGGATTCAGGACCCTTACTCCAGGCCTGTGTCACTCAGCTGCTGCCCCACATCCAGGCAACTGCAGTCTCCCAATTTGGAAGGAAGCACCAGTTCTTCAAGCGTCCCCTACCTTCTGGAATCTGTACCAGGGCCACTGAGATCATTGGGGAGGGGGGTGGCTACACCTCTGTCAGTCTTAACTCCCGGACAGTCTGCACAGCCTCCTCCTCCATGTCAGTAAAAGACACCCGAGGCCTCGACAATGTGACTTGAAGTCAGAGGTGCCTGCCTCCCAACCCAACCACCTCTGCCTCCAAATCATACACAACAAATGCAGGAGTTTTGTAGAATATCCGGCGAGAGGTCTGGGGGCTGCAGCAGGGACTGTTCTCCATCTCCCAACCTCAGCTAAAGGCTGGGTTGAATGTTGTGGCCTTAGAGATCCCAGAAACCTTTAGAAGTCTCCGAATTTGGGTGTGAATACATGAGCACTGAAGACAGTTTCCTTTCTTTTTTACAAAAAATTTGTCTTTTAGAGGAAGCGAGAGGGAGGCAGAGACGCACACATAGGTAGAAAGAGGATTTGGGGATCGCGAGAGCGCTTTTCCTAAGAGTTGCTTTTGCTGGCTCCCAGGCAAGTGTTAGGTGCCAAGGGCATGGGGGCAGTGGGGCCTGGCTTCATCTCCAAGCCAAATATGAAAGCACCTCGGGCGGGCAGAGAGGAGCGGCCTTCCCGGGCTAGGAACCCTTTCCTTGCAATCCTCTTTCCCCCTTTCTCTCGGAAGCTTCGGCTCCCAGGAGGGAAGCATCCTCAGCCGGGGGCGCCCCATCAAGTCCTTTGGCTATGGTTTCGGGGCCCCCCCCGGGGGGGGCTTCACTTACCGCCTCCCCCCTTACTCCGGTTCCAAATACGGAAGCTGGACGTGCCTCGGTGCGGCTCCAGGCCTCGCCCAGCGCGGAACCGGAGAAGGCGCTCGTTGCCTTGGATTACACTCGCCGCCGGGGGTGGGGGGTGGGGGGTGGACAGGAGCCGGGGCTCCGATCTTGTCCCCAACGCCGCACCGGCCGGCGGACGAGCCAGGGGCGGGGGTCTCTGACAGGCTGGCCTGTCCCTGCGCCCTGGGTCGCGACCAGGTCCTCCCAGGCCGGGGAACCCGCGAGCCGCGGGCACTGGCTCCCTGCGCGCGTTACCTGCCTTCCCTCGGCAGCTACCGGGGCGGGGCGAGGCGGGCTCCCGGGTGGGGACCCAGGGAAACGCGGCGGGCCCCTTAGAGAACGGAAAACTAAGGTTACAGGGGGTGAGCTAGGAGCCCCCCGCCTCCCCTCCCCCACCCTGCGTCCGATGGTCTTTTTGCAACATTGCTTCCCGCCGCCCCTTCCACTCCGCTTGCAAAGGACAAACCCGAGGGTGGACGGTAAAGACCTGAAGTCTTGGTGTGGCGGGGGTGGGGTGGGGGCGGGAGGGAGAATGGGGGGGGGATTACCAAAACTAAAAGAAATGTAGCCCTCTGTGCCTCTCCAAGGGATGGCAAAACGATTGCCAAGGAGATAGCCTCCTGGGAGCAAAACAAGGCTCAGAAGGAAACGGGCTGAGCCCGGAGAGCATTTTCTCTTGCAGAGGGTGGGGTGGAGGGCGCGTTCTCCTCTCCCACCGCTGGGGTGTGTTTTTACATGTTTTCTTAGCAGCAAGTTCTATAAACAGGTCAGCCCTACGCTGCCAGCCGAGGAAATTTGAGGCTGTCTCTGGCTCTGAGCGCAGACGCCTCTCTTTCCCACTCGCCCCCCTACAAGCTCCACGCGCAGGGGCGAGGGGTGGGGAGCCCCACCCCCAACTTCTAACTCGGAGGGTGCATTTGCTTTTGAAATAGCTCCTCTTGTCTTCAAACAGTAAAATATGAGTTCCCCACATGTCTGAGTCTGGTCTTCTGGTACCTCAAGTATGGTTTGGGTAGAGTGGGGGGGGGCGGTGCTCTAATCACCTCTGAGCTGAGTGGGGGTGGGGCGGAGATTCTCTCTTTTCAGCCCGGCCCTGCTGGGGTGCCGGGGCGCATTATTAAACCCAGACGCTCGGTCCAGGAGTTGGGGCCATGCGGAAAAGATTTACAATTAAGCCAATTGGGGCCGAATACAGCCATCCAAAGTTTGCAGGTGTAAATAATGCCTTGCTTTTTTTTTTTCCCTCCTCTTTCCTAGCGACTTTATTTCAACCCCTTCCCCCCCCCCCACATACACACACACGACTTTTGAGAGAAGAGGGGAGGACAGTGCGGCAGAGTTAGGATTTTTCTAAAAGACAAGTTAAAATATGATGTTACCCTCCCTTGTATGTCCGTGGATTAATGCCGTGAGTAACCAAGACAGCCTCCTCTATGGCATTTATCCGTCTAGAATTGGAGAATTGTTGAAGCCCGTGAAAGGCCTTTTGAGGGTGGGTTATGAATTCATTTTTTTTTGAGGGGGAGAATGGGACAGATTTCTATATAACAGGGATATTGGAATTGAATTATGATGAAGTTTTTTTAGATGTAGAGATTGAGTGAGAGAGGAGTAAGAGGCAAAGGCAAAGGAAATTTTGTTTTCCTTTGTTGGAAGACTGCCCCAAGCTGATTCTGGAAAGAGAGGTGAGCCTTGCTTTCTGTGAGCAGGACTGTGGACCATCCTTTCTAGAACTTCAGTTTAGTTCGTCCTGATGTGTAGAGAGCCTGCTGAGCCGTGTGTGGGTCCAACTTGAAGGCTATCTCCCATTGCATTATTTAAATGTAAGAAAATATGCATGTGTGTTTCTAAAATGTTCTGTGTGGGAACAAGTGTGTACATATGGACATTCCAAGTAGCCCCGAATATGAAATTAAATCTCATTTTAAAATGCACCCTCCATCACACCCGACGGGCAAAGTCCCATTTGATCAATGTAGACAGAGCTAAATTTGTTTCGCAGCTACATAGGTACTCCTTTTCTCTCGGAGCAATCAAGTCTGTCTGGTACAAATTACCCGGGAATTGGAGAATATGGCCCCCCCCACCTCCCTCAACTGTTGTTCCCATGTTTTTCGTCTTGCTCAATAATATATGTAATATGTGTGTACACAGGCAGTTTTCCAAAAAAATTAGCGATAACATTCCGGGTGTGTGCACAGCGGTGTTCTCCCTTCAGCGTTTAGGATTCGGTGCCGCGCGACGTTGCCACCTTGGAGATCCGTCACGGGGGTCAGCACCCACCAGGGTCTCGGGGGAGGAGGTATTCCAGTCTGGGTTGCATGCAGGGGCAGGGAGTCGAGGCGCCTGGCTGCAGCCAGGATAAGGTCATAGGTGTAGAAGTAGGAATACGGCAGGACTTAACATGCCCGCATGGAAGGGAGGCAAGCGTCACCCAGCCCTGGATGAAACCCGGCGCCGCCGCAGGAAACTTTCCAGGCAGTGGTGGTGCAAAACCTTTACTCCTTTTTTCCCCTCTGATTTCTTTCTTTCCTTTTTTTTTTCCTCCTTTAAAAAAATTCCTTGTCCAGCACGTATGTGGAGCATAAATAAATAAGAGGTGTGTGGGGGTGGGGTGGGGAGGCGAACCCCAAATCAGCCTTACACAGTGCGGGGAATTCGTAGAAAGAAAGGCGTAGGAGATTGGGGTGTGCCAATTTCGGGGAGAAGTGGAGGAAGGGACTGTTTCCCATTTGGAAACCTCAGCACCTCGCTTCTGAGGAGGCTCACCAGGAACCTCTGCGGAGGGTGCCCTTGGCATCCCGCCGCTGGATGGCGCTCGGGGGGAGACGTGGCTGCCTGACAGTTGTCCTCCGTGTACCCCGCAGGGCCTGAGCGAATCTCCGCCAACGCCCGCGCTGGGGACTTCAGTTTGGAGTTTACGAAGTGGCAGTTCCGGAATCACCAGGAGGCTAAAGCTGTTCCTGGAGGCTGGGGCAGGAGTGGGTCACCCACAGTCCGCCCAAACTGGAAGTTGGACCAGGAGAGGCTGAGCAAGAACTGAGATGTAGGGGGAAGAGAGTCCTAGGCACAAACTAACGCCTCACTTCTTAGGCGCCACCCGCACTAGCTCCTCTTTAGAGGGAAACAAAGGGGGGGGGGTGTGCCCGTGCGTGTGAGTGTCTGGTGGTAGTGGTATGGAAAGGAGGTCATCCAGATAGGCGTGGAGATGTGAAAAGGGGACACGGTTTGTAGAACCTCGCAGTCGCGCACCCCTTCTGCAAAAGCCAGTCCGGTGCTCGCCAGGCCCAGGTATTCTCGGTGAAATCGGAGTGGCTGGACTTACCAGGCTGCATTGTACCTGGAACTGGGAATCTCGGGGTTGGGGTACACGCCGATCTCATGGGCATCTAGGGCGCCTTGGTGACTGGGCACAGCTCATTACCAGAACTGCGAGAGTCCTCATTTGGAGATGCCTCTGTGAAGGCATTGAAGACCTCAGACTGGCTCTTCCCCAGTCAAAGGAGAAGCTATGGGAGATAGTTCTGGGAAGAATACATTCATCCAATTCTTATGGAGCCTTCACTATGTACCAGGCACTGCGTTAGACTTTGCAATCTTGACAAAAGTTACTTAAAAAGCTAGAAGGGGCGGGGGGGAGGATGGGGAATTAACCATGACCAAAGAAGTTAATAGGCTACAGAGTCTGGGTAGGGGTTTAGTATCATGCCTCTATTTTGTAAGCTCCTGGAGGGATGGGACTCAGATCCCCAACTCTGATGCAGTGTTTAGAAACTGGTAGGTGCTCAATAAAGGAATTTCCAATACAAGAATGAAAGTCAACGAAGAAAGGGAGAGAAAAGGAGACTAAAGGGGATTGGATTTTCCCGTGCGTCTGAAAACAAATGGCTGCTTCCAAAGTGCATTAAAAGACAACAACAACGCAGCATCAAACGTAATTAGCTGCTCCCCCAAATAGAGTCTATGGAAAAGGAAAGAGTGAAAAGATGGTAGTGGGAGGAAAAGTTTGGTATAATGGATAGAAACGTCCACTACGTCATTCCACAAATATCGTTTGAGGGGCTTCCTGTAACGCTGCTAAGCGCTGGAGACACTTGGGCAAACAAGAGAGCAGTCCTCTTGGGGCTTGATGCTTACTGTTTTTCATTGGGTTTTTTTTTCTTTCATATGGTTCCCATTTTAAAGATGAGGAAAATAGAGGCCCAGGAAGGGTAGGGTGGGAGAGGGCTTAAGGTCAAGGTCTCAGGACAGGAAGGCCGAATTCAGCTCAGCCCCAGCTCTTCTGCGCACCAGGGAGAGGTAGGGCTGGGTGCCTTTCGCTCCCTGGAAGAGGCAGCGTCTGGAAGCCCTTGAAATCAGGATGTCCCTAATGATACGGGCCTGGGAGGTCACTATGGACACCAGGAGTGTGCGGGAGCTGGAGTCTGCACCTCCTCAGACCCGAACTTGGGGCTGTGATGAAGGGTCTAACTGTAGACTCTCCCATCCGTTTCTTCCAGTTAACGCGCTCGCCTTGCCTAGGACTGGGCAGCGCTGCCTCTTGTCACAGACCCGAAAGTGCGACAGATAGCTAGGGAATCTCCCCGAGGATCTCACTGCTAAAAAGTGACAGCAAAGAAGCATCTACAACCCCTACCAGAGCTTTACGTTTCTGTACAGACCCTGCCGCTCATGAGTACTCCCATGTCCAGAGCGGACTGGCATCGTAGTGTGTGGTTCATCGAATGTTTGTTGATTGAATAAACTAATTTTGTTTGTTTGTTGTTTGTTTTAAAAATAGAACACAACTAAAAAAAGAATCAATGATCGAATAAAGGAGCGTGGGATGACAAGCTCTTTTCCTGGCGCGATGCGTGGCAGTGGGTCCCGCGTGGGTCATCCGCACGCCCTCGCGCAGCAGCAGGTCCTCTTCCCACCAGCTTTACAAAGACGGCGGTGACGTCCTTCCGTCTGTTTTCGTCCTAGACTTCGTTCAGTTGATCGATGAAGAAGACAAGCTGACCCACCGTGAGGTCAATCCAATCGATGCGGTCCTTGACGACCGCTGGGAAATCGCCCTGGTTGCTGCGAGCTGGGTTCCACCCAAAAGGCTTTGGGATTGCGAGTTTCTTGCTCACCGCTGTCCTTACTGAACTGGAAGGACGATGGGGCTAGGTGGGGTGAAGAAGCCTCCAGTCCCACCCGGGGGAGCCTCTGGGTACCCCAGGCCCGGAGAGCGCTCTCCGCGCCCACCCGGCCCACCCAGGGCGCGCGAGCTCACTAAGTAGATTTCCTTCTCGGCCTTGGAATCACACGCCGGGACCATGGCGCGGCAGGTCTTCATTTGCAGAATGTAAAATGCTATGTATTGGAGGGAACGTTTGTGAGATACTTGCTAGGGTAATAGTGTTCTAAGAGCTTTCTCACACCTCAGCTCATCCACGAGAACAATCGGAGGAGCCAGGCGCCTTCTCAGTGATCTCCATGTTCCAGATGAGGAAACGGGAGTGATGCAGAGAGGGACAAAGACTTGCCCCAAGTCCCACAGCTGGTTAGCCTCTGGTGGAGCTGGGATTCAATTTAGGGGTCGGCTAAGTCCTTGTCTGGCGTTTAACGACAAGGCAATGGATGCCCCGCGCGCGCACACACAGGGTACATGGTAGCGATGTGTTTCCTTTACCAGGAAGAAAATTACATTTAACTGTTTCCCAGACAGATCTGGAAACTGCCTTGGTCCATTGGTTCCTTCCTTCTGCAAGGTGAGGATGGATGGTGTGAGTCTGATCAAACCTTAAATCCTGGAAATCCCGAGCTTTCAAGATTTTTTTTTTTTGTACGAAGGAAGGAGGGGGACGTGTGTGTGTGCGTGTGTGCGTGTAGAATCAATATGGTCCAGACAGCCCTTTACAAAGGGGCTCCAGGCGGGCGCCTCGGCCGCACGGCCACCGCCCCACCGCCCGCGGCGAATTAATTGGGCCCTGAAAGAAGGGACGACGTAGCTTCCAGTTAATTAGTCAAGAAATGAATCAAGCCCCAGCCGACTGGCAAAGGCTCCTGGGGCGCGGGTTTTGTGCACGCCAAATTGGTCGGTGGGGCGCTCCCCTGGGGAGCGGCGGGAGCACAGCTTGGGCGCCTCCCTGCGCCCCAGGCCGGCTCGCTCGCTCCCGCGCTCCCGCTCTCCCTAGCTTCCGTCGTCTTCTTCCCTTTTTGTCTGTCTCCTCTCGTTTCTCTTTTTCCTTTTCGGTCTTGGCCATCGCCCCCTCTCCAGTTCTGTCCAGCTCCCTGAACTTTGCTCCGGTATCCTACCCGCCGGCGCGTCCCTGCTGCGTCCGGTCTTCCTCCAAATACTCTGCCCGGACGTCTCTCTCTAAGCCCCAGCCTCAGCCTGGCAGGATCTAGGGTTAGGTGGTTTGGGGACTGCGCTGCAGATGTCGAGAACTCGACTTGGGAAGACAGGAGAAATGAGCACTGGCTTTGCATCCCTAAGGCCTGTTGTGTGTTCCTGGGCGCAGGACTCTGCACCCTTGGGTCCACCTTGGATCCGGGCTCCTGGTGGCGGTTAGGAGAAGCCTCTGAGATAGTGCACGGCTTGAAAAGTGTTTGGCGACCGGTGACCTGTGTCCTCACTCGTGGGGACTTAGAATTAAGGCCGGCCTGCTGCACTCGAGCAAGAATCGGGCACCTGCTGTGTGCCTTCCTTATATTCCTTCTGCAGCACAGCTTTCAGTCACTCCACTGTCAACCTTGACAGCGAAGATTCGAAATCGGCTGTTTTCCTCAGAAGCAGCTCTGCTGGAGGGAAGGGAAGGGAGGCACAAATCCCAAACCTAATTATTTCAAGGCCTTTTTGTGCCCCGTGCCAGTGCTCTTTCTTGAGCCAAAGGGATGGAACTTAGGGCTCAGAGAAGTGGAGTGATTTTCCTGGAGTCACACAGCAAAGGGGAAACGAGGGGGTTCCACCCTTTAACAATGCATTCGGTGCCCACCCCCTTGGCTCCGTGAGGACCTCAGGGCATCATTTGTCCTTCTGGCCTGGCCTGGCACTGAATGCTTATGGACAGGGCAAGGGTCGCCTGAATCGCCTTGTCTCCTTCAGCTTGGCGCTGAGGCCCCAATCTCTCTCTATTTCACTCCTGTCGTTCTTTCTGTCTTCTTAGTAGGGCCTCTGCTCTGGCCCACCTCCCAGCTCTCTTTCTGTCTCTCTCCCCTAATGCACATGGAATCCCTACTCAGAAGCTGAGGTCAGAATCTGCCCCTTTCTTCCAATTATCCAGGTGGCTGCCCTCATCTCTCGGCTTGGAGCTGGGTAGAGTCCATCTACCACCGACCGCCAGGATCCAAGCTGCAGAAGCAAACCCTATGCGACTCCACGCCCTCCCTGTTCTGCCCGCCGCCCTCATCCGTGGACCACAGCCACGAGGTCCTAGAGGCACTCCAGCGGAGGACTGGGTGAATGCCTTCAAACAGCAGCCCGGAACCGCGCCTGTTTTTTCTTCCTTTGCGGGAGTGACCTACTTTGGCTTCGTTCAAGGGCCCGAGGTGCCTGCGCGGCGCTTGGGCTTCGCTTCCCGCTTTTCTCAGGAGGCCCGGGACTGTGGTTTCCGCCGCCATATCCCTGCCTGGCGCGCGCGCAGGAGCCCGGCGAGCTTCCCGCGGGCGCTGGGCGCCAAATGCTCTGAGCCTCAGTTTCCTAGCTCCTTTCGGATCCGGGAAGCCACAGCCAAAAACGGTGCAGGGAGGAGGAATGGCGAACGGGTTGATTAGTGGCAGGACCACAGCTCCTGGGTGAGGAGGCGGGTAAAGAAGGGACCCGCCGCAGCCTTCCCCGCTTCCCCTCTCAGCGAATTTCTCTACCCATCTCCAAGCGCAGACTAAATGGCACACTGGCGCTGCGTGGCTTCCTGCACTAGGAGTGGAGCCCACCAACCTCCATGACCCCAGGCTCCCATAAGTGCACCCCACAGCCTGTGGAACTCAGTGGCAGCCTGGGTGTGCCTGGCTGCGTGTAGGCCAGGACAAGCCAGGTGCCAGTGAGCAGGTGCGCTCTCGATTGTGGGCAGGGCTTGTCCCCCACGCCCCAGTGTGATTGCTGCTGGCCTTGGTACCTTTACAGACTCCATGAGGCATGTTCCAGCAAAGTGCTGGCACATCTACTAGGCTGTAAGAGGTAGCTTATTCAAGCCTTGGAACGTCAGATGACTCCATGAACCTCTCTAAGCCTTGGTTGCTTCCTCTGAAAAATGGGTATAGCAGGTCCTGCCACAGAGAACCATGGTAAGGAGTAAGTGAAATCATGTGTCACATCGTTCAGCCCAACTCCTGTGCCTAGTGAGTGCTCATTAAGCACCCTAATCTGTCTGTGCCCCAGCAGGCTGGCATATACTCCCTAAATGTATGTACAGAGGGAGCCAAAAACAAGTATACACATTTTAAGAAAGGAAAAAACATATTAAAATTGTAATACATTTTAAGAAAGGAAAAAAACACATTAAAATTGTAATACTCCATAGATACCTATAACAAAAGATGAATCCAAGTCACCTTTGACTTCTGCAATGACAAGAGGGGCTCAAAGTGGTGACCATCGCATCCAGGCACTTCTGATGATGGCAAACTGCTGCTTGAACAACACTGACCAAAGTGTCCACTTGTATACATTTTTTTGGCACCCCCGGTATATTCTTAGAAGACCACCTAGCATTTATTCAGCCCTTTCTCTATTAGTATTACTGTTTTGCTCTTGCTCAGTTCCATTCCCAGCTCAGCCTGAACCTCATTACTTGCCCTCTTCCCAAGATGAAACAGCAATGAGATAGTTCCTCAGCCTTTTCACTCAAGGCTTACTGCCCCTGCGGCCCCTTCCCCAGATCCCAAAACTCCCAGGATCTCCAAACTGCAGGTGAGCCTTCCTCCCTTGCACTGGAGGTAGGGCCCCAGCTGGGCGTAGAGACCAGGTGTCCTGACATTTTGCCCCACGTCTCTCTTATCTCCTGATGTGAGGGGGAAAGTTTCTTCACTCTACTGAGGAAAATGAACTTGTGGAGAAGGAAGGAAGGAAGGAACATTGTTGGGTGCCCGAGTGTCCCTGGGCAGAGCCCTCAGCAGTGATGAATTCTGCATGTGACCAAGGCACATGCTCCTGGGTGGGGCCCCGGAGGCCTGCTCTCCACACAGCTGTGTGTGGCTGATATCCCCAATCCCAGGCCTGGGCTGCAGGAGCCCACTGCCCCTTTCCCCAGGCTTCTGGGGCACTGGAGGTTGGAGAAGAGTTGTGGCCACTCTTTCCCAGCCTGAGAGCTGGGTGGGGGTGAGGGGAGAGAAGATGGCGAAGGGAAGGAGAGACATGAAAAAGGAAAGATGGAAGAGAGTGAAAAGGACAATGACGGGAAGTGAGGGAGACAGTGAGAGGGAGAAAGGGACACTTGGGGAGAAGGAAGGAGTAAGGATGGAGGCAGACAGGCAGACAATGAGAGAGACAGAAACCCTGGTAGACTGGCAGAGGCATGGAGGAAAGAACAGATGAAGGGAGAGACGGAGACAGGGCGGGAGGGAGAGAGGCATAGAAATGAGAGGCAGCCCAGGCCCGGTTGGAGGTTGGGGGTTGGGGGTTGGGTGAAAGGGCAAAGAAAAAGAAAGAAGCCGAGAGTGAGGATCAAGTGTAGAGACTGAATGAGGCAGGGAGAGAGAAACAGACACATGCGACAGAGAGAGAGAGAGAGAGAGAGAGAGAGAGAGAGAGAGAGAGAGAGAAGCAACTAGAGGCAGAGATAACAAACAACTGATG
Organism: Aselliscus stoliczkanus; assembly: GCA_033961575.1. Classification (NCBI taxonomy): domain Eukaryota; kingdom Metazoa; phylum Chordata; class Mammalia; order Chiroptera; family Hipposideridae; genus Aselliscus; species Aselliscus stoliczkanus. The sequence goes on from CM066736.1 coordinate 9,531,567, forward strand.
AAAAAGTGGGAAATAAGGAAGGTGTATGGGAAAAAATACCCAGAAAGAGACAGAAGAAAGGCGGTGGGGAATTGGAGGGGCAGCCCAGCCACACCCCTGGCTGCACCGGTGATGTATTACTTAACATGTGAGGAAGGTTACCTAGCACGCCATAAATGCCTCCATTAAATCACGATTGAGCTACTCCAATGGGCCAATTCCCGAAGTGGCTCCAGCCCTCAGGGAATATGGTTTTCAAAACCAAATAAGGCATCTGATGCCAGCAACTTAGGAGATAAGTTATCATTCATTAAGGGTTTCCAGGGGCCCCCCAACAAGGCCTTTAGGGTGGGGGTGGAGGATTGCTTGGCTGAGAGATTCAAGTCAGTGCAGAAAATAGGTTCTCTCTTTGCCACACTGGCTTGGCATAGAAGCCCCTCCCCTTCCCCAGTGCAGCGCCACTCCAACCCACAAGGAAGGCTTGGTTGGTAGGATCTAGTTGGCTAAGAAGAGGAACCATTTCCCCAGAGTTCTCCAGATTCCCAGAATGCATGTGGCTGGATGCACATCCTAGAGGCTCCCGCTGGAGAGTGCTGGGGTGGGGATGGGGGCCTGGGAACAGCCACTGGCACTCCTGGGAGAGCAGATCTTTGTTTAACCCGGGGAGGCTGGTGAGAAAGGAAGAGGGTTAGACAGAAGCCTGGCTGAGGTGACGTTGCCCCCTCCCAACTCATCACTTCAACTAACTAGTTCACCGAAACCTTCCCTCTTCCTCTGCCCACTCCCTCCCTCATCTCCCAGTGGGCCAGCTGAGAAAGGTATTGTAAAAAGACATTTTAATGGTGGCAAATAAAAGGATTTCTTTTCCTCTTTTCCCTCCCTCCCTCCCCTTCTCCTTCCTTCCTTCCTTCCTTCCTTCCTTCCTTCCTTCCTTCCTTCCTTCCTTCCTTCCTTCCTTCCTCTCTTGTTGCTGTAAAGACTTGTAGTATTTGCTTTGCTTTAACAAACAGCTGATAGACTTTGTTTTAAAGGAGCACAAGAAACAAAAAGGTACCCACAGGGCAGACCAAGAGCGTGCACGCATGTTTGTATGGATGTGTGTGTGTGTGTGTGTGTGTGTGTGTGTGTGTGTGTGTGTGTGTTTGGGCCTCCTGACTGGATTTGCAGTAAGAAATGGGACCTGCTTCAGGTGCACAAAGGGGGGAGGGGCCGAGGGAGGAATGCACGGACAGATTTACACCTGTCCCTACAGCTGCCACCGACAACACTTACAGCCTCCAGAAATGACCCTTGGTGCCGACTTGTCTGGAAGCCATCAGGGTTAGTTTTGAAGCAGGAATCTTCAAGTGGACCAGAGGGCAAGTTTTGCCCACCCCCCACCTTCCCTGTTGCTGTCCTCAAGTGCTGCCCAGGGGGGCAGTCAGGCTGCCTGGCCCCCTGGGTCCACCGACCCCTCCATTTCCTCTGTCAGACAAATATCATCATTGACTTTCAGCTCCCTTTGGTGCTGCCGCCTAATGAGGGCTGGGCAGGGCATGGGGGTTTGCAGCCAGCTCATCACAGCCACGCTCCTCCTTCCCCACCCCCAGGAGCTGGGTCTGGCCCCAGGAATCTGTGTGGGATTCCTAACTCTACCCTCCAGCCAGTTCCTGCCCCCTGCCACCAGCCCCACCCCACCCCACCGGCCAGACAGTTGAGCTACTGATAATATCCAGATGCCTCTGGAATCTTGCTTCCAGCCCTCCCAGCACTTGGCCTGGCCTCCGGAGCTGGGGGCCATGGCAGCAGGCAGCTCGCCCTGATGCTTGTTGCCACCTCTCAGAGGCTGATGAAAGCCCCACTCAGCTGGGCCCTTCAGGAGGTGGACCCTGGAGCCAGGACACTCAGAAGGCATGTTTGACACCCGCGCTGGGGACTTCGAGTCCCTGGCTTTCTACCCTCAGCCCCACAGAGGTCTAGGAGGCTGAGAGGGGGCCGATTGCAGGCCACCCGCTGCCAGAGAAACCACAGGGAGAAGCTCGGCCCTTGGCTGGAGAATCCGTAGGCACTGGCCTCCATTCCCTTACTGGTAAAACTGGGGGTGGAGGGTGGGGAGCCTGTGATATAGCACATTCATGTTTTATGTATCTTGGTATCACCTTCACAATGATTTCCTTGACATGTATTTTAGGAATCAACTCACTTTTCCAAAACACCTAATTTGTTGAAAATGAAATCTTTAGCTAGGTCACCTACATGAACTTTTGTCTCACTTCCCAGAGGTAGAAGGAAACAGTAAAAGGGTAAGTGACGAAAATGAAGCAACGTCCCAAGACCCTCAACCGAAAGTCCTCTTGCATCATAATGCAGGGGGTCTGAAGTTATGAGAAGGGTGTGCAAGACAGGTTAGCACTAACCTGAGACTGGAATTAGTCAGAGAGACTGAAACACAATTGAAAGGGGGATTGTTTCCTTCCTCTGGGATTCAGTTCTGTAGGAAGCCATGTTTCGCTCCCACACTTGTACCCCTTTGGACATTTTGGGGAGCCCTGCTCAACGTGCTTTCCTAGAGTTTCTTCATTAAGAATCCAGTAGCACAGAGGCTCCTGTGTTCAGATTTCAGGTTTCTAGGCTCTGTTACTGCCTTCGGGTCGGAATCATGGTTTCAGCCATGATCCCTCCGTCACCAAGAAGGGCTCCACCAGCGTTTTTGGGAGATGGACCCCTTGGGCCATCTGGTGAAACTGATGGATACCTTCTCAGGATAATCTTTTTAAAAGACATAGGATTACAAATGAAAATAAAAGCAGTATTAAAAATATAAAAGCATAGGGGCAGCCAGCTAGTTCAGGTGGTTAGGGTACAGGCTCATAACACCAAGGTTGTGGGTTTGATTCCCACATGGGCCACTGAGCTGCGCCCTCCACAACTAGACTGAAGGCAACTACTTGACTTGGAGCTGATAGGTCCTGGAAAAACACACTGGTCCCCAATAAAATTTCTTAAAAAAAATAATAAAATAAAAGTATAGTAACATATATGCGCCTTATGAGTACATTAAATGCCATTATCTAGCAGTGGCTCTGATATTGCACTTTTGAAGCTGGGATGAGCAAAACAACGTTTCAGGAATCTGTCACACCTGTCACTTCTATGAAAATACCAGGTTATTTGTGATTCTATTGGTGACTAAGTCACAGCCATGGCTCGACCTCCTGTGGTTTGTCACCTATATTCATAATGGAAGGAAATACTCATTTCACTGGGTGTTTAGTGAAAACAAGCCTGTGATTTTTTCCCCCCCATCCAAGTTCACAGATTTCTGAATTCATTCATGGTCTCCCAGGCCCCTGTAAGTGTCTGTTGGTGACATCAGGGTTAAGAAACCCCAAAATGTAGAGGGAATGAATTGGGGCTCTTGGTCTCTGTAGGGACAGAGGACAGTTTTCATGAGAAACAGGCACAGTTTGGAAAGATGGTGCTCTCTGTTGATATGGCGAGCCAGGGCAGAGAGGAAAGGCAGTGTCAACAACATTTTCGGGAGTATTTCTCAGTGGGCCCAGGACTGAACGAGGTTTGGCTCTGTGAGGGTTTTGCTCAGAGAAGGGAAGTTTCTTCTAAGAGTTTCCGTCAGTACTTCCATCTCAACAATGTCACCCCAGAGGTGGAGTGACATTCTGGGCAGCGCTGGCCCCTCTAAAAACTCAGTTTTTGCACCTAGATGAAGGATTCCTGCCTTCTCCCTTAACCCAACACCATGACACCTTTGCAGCTCTTTTGCCCCCAAAGATCTGTGGGCAAGCCTATATCAGCATTGGGTAATCCCATCACAAAGATTAAGTCGGGAGCTGATGCATTTTCTGCCTTTTAAACAAAGCATGCAGCCCAGCATCTGTGCTCAGAGAAGGGAAGTTGCAAATGGCCCCAAGGCAGCAGCACTCACTGTCCTTGGTGAAATACAGCTTAAAGAACTGAGCTAGTGGGACAGGTGCTTGGAAGCTGATTTAAGGCAGAGCCAGAAATAAGAAAACTGGAAACTCTCAGAACACCCTCAAGACAAATCGAATGTAGCTTAAAGTTGAATGGGGGAACCTCAGTGGATGCTGGGGTCCCAGAAGAAAACAAGAACAGAAGCTTTTATGGACCATGTACTCTGTGCAAGACCTAAGCGTTAGTCTGTTAGTCTTTGCTCACGTTATCTAAAGGCACCAATACTAGGTCTAATATTCATTCATTCATTCATTCATTCATTCAACAAATGTTTACCAAGGGCTTATTGTGTGTCTCAGGCTAAGGATATAGCAGCTAAACACATAACATGATTGTCCCCAAGGACTTTATCCTAGGGCAGAGAATAATGAGAAACAAAATAAACAGGTAAAACAAATGTTTGATAGTGATGAGTCATACAGAAAAAAATAAATCAGGAAAGGGAGTTGTAAATGGGGGTGTGGTGGGGGCATTGGGGTTTAATTTGAAAGGGTGGTCAGAGAATACTTCACTGAGAAGGTGGCCTTTCAGCCAAGACCTGGGGGAGGTGGGACGAAGCCATGGGGGATGATGGAGAAGTGTGAGAGAGAAGGCAGGTGAAGAAGACCCATATTTCCTTAACACCTGCTATCATCCTGCACTCCGAGCTAGGCACTCTCTCTCCATTGTCTTCATCATTCCAAAGGTGGTAATTATTATCTTCCCTGTTTTATTGTTCAGGAAAAGGAGGTTCTGAGAGGTTGAGAGGTTAAGTGACTTGCCCAAGGTCACTCAAGTAACATAAACTAGAACTAGAATTTGAACGCAAGACTCAATTTCTCTTTTTTCCACATTAGGCTGTCTCAGACACATCCCTGGGAAGACAGAAGAAAAGAAAGAAATGGAACGGTAATGGAGGAGTGGCAGGAGGAGAGGAAAAGAGTAAAATTTATCCTTACGAATCCTAAGCTCAGTCTTACAGCTAGGGAAACTGAGGCGTGGACAAGAACAATCAAGGCCATAAAGAAAAAAACCATAATGACTAGAGGTCTCAGCTTAGCAGCAGCTCTTCTGCTTGGCTTGGCACCATAGGGCATGTCACTGTGACTCTCTGGGCCTCAGTTTCCTGATCTACGAAATGGGTATAATCATATCAATCTCCCACAATTGCTGAACAAGAAAGATAAAAATCTCTCACGAGAGAGAATTTATCCTAATGCTTGGCATACAGTTGGTGCCAAATAAATTGATCACCTCATTCTTCCTTGTTCCCATGTGGTCCAGAATAGGGGTGAAGTGTCTACTGATTTTTGTGGTCTACACGAGAGGTCTTCAAACATTTTTTAAAAATATTTTTATTAACAATGTAGCTTACATATCATATTAGTTTCAGGGGCACACCATAATTATTCAACATTTATATATCTCAAGAAGTGATCACCGTGGTAAGTCCAGCAACAACCATCTGACACTGTACCACACTATCACAATATTATTGACTATATTCCCTATGCTATACATTACATCCCCGTGACTTCTTTGTTTTATACCTGGAATTTGGACCTCTTATTCCCCTTCATCTTTCCCCCACCTTTGAACAGTTTTCAATTACAGCTAAAATTCAGAATTGTTTTATATTAATTTCAGGTGTACAGCATAGTGGTTAGACATTCAAACTTTTTTGTTTTTTCATACAGCATTTCCAACATAAAGAAGTAGAGGGCCGGCCAAATGGCGCAGCGCTTAAGCGCTGGCTTGGGAAGTCAGCGGTCCCGGTTTGGTCCCACATATGAGGGCCAGTGACACTGCCCTCAAAAAAAAAAAAAAAAAAAAGAAGTAGAGACACCAGTAGACTGCATTCCCATGTACCCACCACCTAGCTTCAAAAATCATCAGCTCATGGCCAATCTTGTTTCATTTATACCCACAGTAGGTTGTTTAAATGCAAACCCAGACACCATATGATTTCGTGTATAAATACTTGAGTGTGTATCTCCAAAAGATAAGAGAGAATTAAGAAGCAAATCACCCCCCCCCAAAAAAAGGACAATGATCGCTCAATCTTATGAAATATCCAATTAGTACTCAGTTTTTCTGATTGTCGCCATTCCTCTTATTATGTCATTACAGTTGGTTTGCTCCCTCAGGATGCAGACAAGGTGTCTGCATTGCTGTTTGGTGATACGACTCTTATGTCCACCTCCCACTCAACCCCCCCAAAAAACATTTTAAATTGAAATAATGGAATCATTGTGGCTCTCGCCCTTTGCATCCCAGCAGTGTCAGTTGTTATGTTTCTATGTCCCCTGTATTTCCTGGGAATTGGTTAGAGAAAGATGTTTTATGCGACTCCGTGTTGATTTTTTTTGCAAACTCACTTTTCAAATTTTTTTTTAATTTTTAATTTTATTGGGAAACAGCCATAGTCATTGGTTTCAGGCTACCATGGCATGGTTGACTCTCCCAAGGAGGGCACAGCTCCCAGTGGCCCATGCAGGGATTGAACCAGCAACCTTGGTGCCATCAGCACCACGCTCTAACCAACTAAGCTAACTGGTCACCCCCGATGGACTCACTCTATAGCTGGTGGTGTGCACCTCTGTCAGGAGATGCATAATACCACTTCTCTGTCTTCTTGATTTGTTAGCAGCTACTGACGGCCATTTTCTGGATGGATCCATTCTTTCATCAGGAGTTTGCAAAATAGCGGCACTTTACGTCTTCCATTTTTTCTTCATGTATTCGGTGAAATACTCCCCAATTTCTTTGGAGGACACCACATCATTAAAAACTAAGATTTAAGTAGACCCTGTCCAATAGCTATATATTTTCAAGTTTCTCAAGTGGATACTTCTTCTGCTGAGTTGACATATTATATATTATTATTCTTAAACGGCACTAGAATGGAAATTTAAAAGGATAACATTTAAAAATAAAAACGGGGCCGGCCGAGTGGTGTGGTGGTTAAGCACTGGCTTGGGACGCCAGCGGCCCTGGTTCGGGTCCCACATATGAGGGCCAATGAGACTGCCCTCAAAAAAATAAATACAAAATAAAAATAAAAACGCACAGCCAATCTTCCCTCACTTTGTGGCCAGTCAGCACACCATTCAGGGGTGCAGGCAACTTCATCAGAAGAAGAAATGTCTTAAATCAGGACGCCCCTTGCAAACCAAATGAAAAAGGAGCCTGTGAAATGCTGCAAATGTTCGTCCACCTGATTCCCCCCACGGTTCACGGATGCTGGGAGAATGAAAGGAAGAGTCGGCCAAAGCCGCCTCCATCTGGGGGGTCCTAGGCAGTGAGGTTTACAAACCGGAAACCGTTTTAGGGAAAGGTGACCTCTTTTTTTTTCATTCTTTCTTTCTTTTTTTTTCATTTTTAATTTTAAAAGACTCACCCCCTCAGAGCAAACGGGAGGAGGTCAATCGCTCAGCAGAGACTTTAAACAAACCACATTGCCTGCAGGTCTGCTTCGTGAAGGAGGGGATTTACTCTTCACCCCTCCGCCTGAGGAGTGTTAACAGCAGAATTAAGGCTTGGGAATCTGGCAGGGGCGCGCTTGCTGCGGGGGAGGTTCGTCTGTGCCTTTTTGCAAGGCATTAATCACTTGTTTATAGAGGGGAAAGGGGAAAAAAGCCAACAGCAGGAAGACAGTGTGGGCTGCTCAGTCTTGGGTTCCCTCCCAGGTGAAGACCCCCACCCAGCCCTCATCCCTCTGGATCAGCTCAGCTTGTCTTTGTCCTGGGTTCCAGAGCAATGGAGGTGGGGTGGGGTACCCCTCCGGAGGTGGGGGGCAATGGGAGTCCATGTCTGCAGAGCTGAGCATGGGTTTGCATTGGGTGGGGTGGGCCAGGGTGGGGAGGTTGTCCTGGGGTGTGCAGATTTGCAGGTCCCAGCCACCTTGAAGTATTTAAAGTATAATGTGCACCCCTTTTCATATACGTGTTTAATCACCACATCTCCCAAGCTCACGCTCTGGACCCATTTTCTGGGGGGAAAAAATTACTGTTATTTTCACTTATGTGAAACTTATTTATCTGGAGACAGTGGCTTCCTATGCAGAGCTGAGCTGGAAAACCAGAGCTGGAGCTGAACCTACTTTTAACTGTAAACTCTTTGGAGTTGTGCAACATGTAGATGCATTGCTCATTAATAAAGATGCAAATAATTACATTTTGGGAGCTGATAAAAAATTAAATATGTTCATGGTATAAATCTGAAATCTGCAGAAAGACTTAGGCGCAATTCTAATAATAATCACTTTCCTTTTTTCCTCCCAGTTTTAAAAAATACTGTTTCCTCTTGAGTAGGTTATATACTGGGGGTGCCAAAAAAATGTATACCCATTTTAAGAGATGTTATCTATATATTACTTTTCAAAGTTGAATTGAGTTATGGTAGCCATGTACAATTGCAGAAGTCAAACGTGACTTGTATTCATCTTTTGTTATCAGTATATTTGAGTATTAACGATTTTAATACAGTTTTTTCCTTTCTTAAAATATGTATACGTGTTTTTGGCACCCTCTGTGTATATACAGGGTATCCAGTCTAAGAGGTACAAAATGGTAGGTTGAAAAGTAATCACTTCTGTCATAATTTCTACTTCCTCTTCCTCATAAATGAGCATACCTATCAATGTGTATCCTTCTAGTTATATTAACGTGTGTGTGTATGGATATATCACTTTCTTTTTTTTACTGATTTTACTAATGCTTCACTTTCATTTTTAAAAACATATTAATGCCAGAATGTATTTTTTTAAATATATAAAAGATTACTTTTTATTGTGATTTTATATCATGGAATATTTTTTAATAACTCATTTCATTTGACATTTAAGGAATCATCCTCATTAAAAAAGAGAGGCTAAGTTAGATAAAATGGATGCTCCACAGGGAAATGATACCACGTGGCAGCTAGGGGTAAATGACAAATAACAGTTACATAAACAGGGAGTCTGTTGGGCCAGGTGTTACCCAGACACAAGCCATTTTCCCTTCACCTTTATCAATAATAAATGCAGTACCCCATCAGCCGGACCTCACGACTTTTGCCTACACTGCAAGCAGATCTCGCTAAATGGACACAAACTTGCCAAACTAAGTGTACTGGAAACGTTTGCATCTTGAAACCCTCAGCAATTTGGCCACGTGTCTAAAGGCTTGGACCCCTGCAGAAGGTGCCAGCTGAATCCTCGTGCTCTTGCCTGGCAAGGAGTGCCACTTTCTGATGCCCATGATGTAGGATGGGTCTGAAAACGAGCCATCTGTGGGCAGTTCTCTCTACTACTCACTCTCCTGTCTCAAATCCATTTGCAATGGCTGTAAAAGACTGTCAGCCCAGGCTCGCAGTAAATCTTCCCCTCGCATTCAAAAAGGCTGACAGAAGACAAGCCGCTTGAGTTTTCACCCCAGCCTGGCAAACTTGTAGTCCTGCTGTGTCAGCCTTGTTTGGCCAGATAATGCCCTGAGTTTTTCCTCTCTCTCATGGTGGCTGAGGGCAGCCTTGAGCTACCCAGCTTCCTGTGGGGTTTCCTGGTGCTAGAAGAAAGAACAAACTATTCCTTGCCCCTCAGGCTGATGGCTGTTCAAATCACATGGCTCCTCTCTGGGTCTTTGTGGAAAATGGTGAAATTTTTGCTGGCAAACAGGTTTTTCTGGCTGATTCCCCTTAAGATGAATATTTCCCTTGACTGAGGGAAGCCAGGGTCTTTCAGGAATGTTTGCAGGGCAAGAAGGTTCAGTGGTGTTTGGGGGAGCCCGGAACTTGGGTATGGACCTGTTTCTGAGCCTACCTCTTAGGGTAGTCAGTGCCTAAGTTGTCGAACAGTCCTAGAAAAATAGCACATCTCCTGGGCACACTGCTTGGGATTTCGCGGCCAGGTAAGGCAGGCAAGCTGGCAGAAAAGATAGCTATGGGTTTTGAGTGCAAAAACTGGCTTTGTACTCATCTGTTCCTGACATTGTGAATAAAATCAGCCAGATGACCTCTCCAACCCTCAGTATCTACCAAATGGGGCTGAAGCTTCCGGTTCCATCTCCTGGGGCCCGTGGATAAAATCTTGGGCAAACTTTTAAAGTGCAGAATGCTTGGAAGCTGTTACTGTTATGATGGCAATTATGGCAATAAGGGACGTATCTCTCGGGAGTGGCATTAATTGACATGTGTAAAACATGCAGAGACCTTCCTGCTGTCCCTGCTGGAAATGTGTGAATTCTTGGGAGCTTATGAGATGGAGCAATAGAATTGCTTCTGTTCCAGTTGATGTACAGATAAGCTGCTCTTCAGATGTATGGGAAGATAAATCCGAGGGTGCCTCGTTCTCTGAGGATGCACCGGGCGTGGAAATGTGAAGACGTAACCACGCACACCTACACACACTCAAACAGATGCTGGATCGAAAGCTATTGGGCCCGTGGAGGTTTTGCCATTTCTTGCCCTTGTCCAAGCTGCTGTCCTCCAGGAGCCAGAGGGTGACTTTAGAAGGCCAACCGAATCATTATTCACCAGCGTGTTACGTTATCTTCAATAGTTCCCCATTGCTTGTAAGAGAAACCAAACATTTTAAATAGACCTGTGAAGCCCTGCAGGGTCTCTTGCCCTTGCCCTCTTTCATGGTTCAATTTGCCTCAAGTTCTCAGATCTTTCCCAGAATAGCTGTTGCCCCTTCAGCCTGGGTCCCATCCAGAATGAACATACATGGTGCAAACTGGACCCCAACCTGCATCTGAGAGCTGAGCCCCAGAAACAAAGGCTTCTTGTTCATGTCACTGAGGTGTTATGGTTGGTTGTTTCACAGCAGTAGCTGACTGATACAAGACACCCTGACTTTCTTTTCCTCATTCATTTTGGCCACAGATCCCAGGATGCTGCCTGGGTGGTCTTTCTCTCCTGATCACCTGAGTAACTTCTATGCAATTTCAGATCTCAGCTCAAAGCTCACTTCTCCTAAGCCCTTTGTGCCATTCAGGTTGGGTGTAAACCCTCTGTTATACTCCCTTCACAGCACTTATCAGAGTTGTACCTTTATGGGATCATTTCATGGTTATCTGTCTTCCACCCTGAAGCCCTATAAGCTCAGGAGTCCCGGTTGGGTTCATGTTTGTATCCCCAGCCCCTAACACAGGGCTTTTTCAGGCCCACAGGAGATACTCTGTACATTATTGAATAAATCAGTGAATGAAGGGGTTGAGTCCAATTTCTCCAGGTTAAAACTATTACAATTCTAAGATGAATCTATGTGTAAAAGAGAATAAAGACATGAAACGGACGGCCTGTTAGCTCAGTTGGTTGGAGTGCAGTGCTCATAACACCAAAGTTGCTGGTTCGATCCCCACGCCCTCCCCAACTAGATTGAAACAACTCCTTGGTGCTGATGGGTCCTGGAAAACACACTGTTCCCCAATTTAAAAAACACAACATTTAAAGACATGAAACAAGTAAAGGAAAATTTGTACACAGCAGCACATCAACAAATGCGACTGGCTTCAGGCTGAGGGTAATCTAGGGTGGAGAATAAAGTAAGATAGGGTTGGTTCATTCATCATTCATTCATTTGAGTACATGCCATACTTTGAATCTGCCATGCTAGTGAAGACTTCTAGCGGGTGATCCTTGGGCTGAGTTGGGAAGATTGTAATGTCAGGACATGAAAAGGGCCAGTTATGGCTCTTGGAGACCTGAAGGAGGAAATGACTAACTCTGGGAGCATGGAGGAATGTTTCGCAGGGGAGCGGGCTTTTGAACTGGACCATATAGATGAATCAAATTCATTAGGTGGTGTTGGAGAGGAGGCGGGGCGGATGGATATTCAAGACGAAGGGAATAGCACACAGAAAGATGGATGGGGCATGAAAGTGTTTAAAGGTTGGCAACTTGCTGGATGGTACAAATCAGGGAGGGTGAGGGTGTGAGAGCCTGGTTGGTTGGCAAATAGAGTTCTTATCTATTGAGAATGTCCCCTGTGTTGTTAAATACTTGTCACATATTATGAGTCTAATCCTAGCCCCACCCACCTTCACCACCAAGGAAGTTGGTACTGTTGTCTCCTCGTTTTATAGATCAGAAAACTAAAACACAGAGAGGTTGAGTGATTTACCCAAGGTCACAAGGTGAAGAAGGGACAGGGTCAGCTCAGCTAGGCTGTCTGCAGACCACGTGTGTTAGCCATTAGGCAATTCTGCCTGCAGCCTATGGAAAGCTGGGCTTAGCAGTCAGGATGCTGCTCTCTAGTAAGGCAAAGCATGGAAGGTTTTGCACAGGGGAGTGCTGTGGCCAGCGGTGGCACTCCTGAGAGCTGGGTTAGGGACAGTAGCACAGGGTATGTATTGGCTACACTAAAACCGAAGAAAGGAGTTCAGGGTGGGGGGTGGTGATGAGTCAGCTGAGTTAAATAGAGGTCAATTTAACAAGCAGCCACAGCTCTCTCAAGAAGTTCTCAGAAGTGGGAGAGGAGAGATTGACAGCTTATGGGAAGCTGTGAGATGCTCAGGAAAAGATAAGGAGGATCTCCGCAAATGCTTTGATGCAGGGATGGGGGTGGAGGGGTGGGGGGGTGACAGGGGAGCCCAGTGACTTTTTATGCCCAGACCTCTCAGTGCAGGAACTAATGGGAAAATAGATACCCTGGGGTTATAGAGTTTGGGTAGGGAGAAGTCAGATGGAAAAGATAGAGGTATCAGAAGGAAAGGCTAATGGAATCACACGGGAGACATTAAAAGGCCATAAATCTGGCAGCCTGGATGGTACTTACCCAGGAATTCTGTAGAGGATGGTTAACTCTTAGAGCCCTGCTCACCTGGGGCTGGGGCTGAGCCTGGAGGGGGTCCCATGAGGGCTTCCAATAAGGGGTTTAGATTCACCCTGAGATGAATCAGAGCCTGGAGGTGTGTGTCCAGGCTGGGAGAGCTCACGGAGCCTCTGGAGATGAGAGGGAGCCCCCAATTGTGGGAGGCTAGCCTGGCGAAGGGACTTCATCACCTCAATCACTGGGGAACATTGCCTGGAAGAGTTATTTAGCCCGTGGGGAAGGGAGAACCACAGGATATAATTTATTTACCTACTCCCCGACAAAATCCTTCCCAGAAGGCTGCGGATGGTAATTCTCTGTAATTATATCTCATGCGAGGTTCTGCAGGCTCTTAGACATGTTAACTCATTAGTGCTCGTGGCATACCTGGTAGAAAGGTGGGGAGAAGACGGCGGTGATCGTCATGGTCATCAGCCCAATGGGGAAACTGAGGCACCTCCTAAGGGGGGAGGGGCCCAGAGTCAGAGCTGTGCTTTCCTGAATATAAACTGCTTAAAGGAAGGGAGAAATCAGGCATTGCGGCCTAGGGTTCACTCTCTCTTCTTCCCGTGGTCTCTGTGTGATCTGAGGAAAGTCACTCAGCTTTGCTGGGCCATGGTTTCCTGATGGACAAGCAAAGAGAGCTGGGTGCAATAGACCGTATGGTTCCTGACTCAAGAGCCTATTTAGAAGTTTAACCTCCCACTGAGTTTTGGAGAAATACCAGGTTTGTTGTGTGATGATGATGGTGGATGTAGACTATAGGTTGAACTTTGCCACTTTGTCCATATGAGACAGTGTAATGGATCCGTCATGGCCTTCAGAGGGGAATAAGTCTGTTGTTAGACTCTCCAGTGACCCAAAGTGAACAGTGAGGGACAGCAAAGCTAGGGTACCAGCCTTATGTCATGCAGCACATTACTTGTTAGAGGACAGGAAAATGGATTGGTTTCAAGAATGGCTACCAAAATCCCTCCCCGGTTCCTTTGCATTGTGATTTTTGCCCCTCCTTTCACCAAGAGGTGGGGTCCGTTTCCCCTTCCCAGAACCTGGGCTGATCACATAACTTGATTTTTTTTCGTTTTTTAAAGATTTTATTAGGGAATTGGGGGAGGGGAACAGCCCAGTTGTTGTCCTTCAATCTTAGTAACGGAGGGTGCGGCTAGCTCAGCTCCAAGTCCCAGTGGCCATCCGTTCGCCTGTCGGCATCTTGCGGCCACTCAGCTCAAGGTGCCGTGTTCAATCTTAGTTGCGGGTGGACATAACCCACCATCCCATGAGGGGGTTGAACCGGCAACCCTGTTGTTAGGAGCACATGCTCTCACCAGCTGAGCCATCCTGCCACCTGTTGGCAACTCAGCGCCGCTCAGCTTGGGCACAGCTCACTGGCCCATGTGGGAATCAAACTGGTGACCCTGTTGCTCAGAGCTGGTGCTCTTAACCAACTGAGCCACTCAGCCGGCCCCATGTGACTTGATTTGACCAATAAGGTATAGTAGGAATGATGCTGTGTGCCATCTGAAGCTGGGCCTTAAGAGATCTTACCGTTCTGTTCTCACCCTGCTGTGTTCCGGGTACCACACATAGCAGCTCCAGCTCACTGCTGACTGATGAGAACACATGTGAAGAGACAGGTCCCAGCTTTTGGCGGTGGCTGCCAAGCTCCAGACCTATGTGGGAGGTTGTCTTGGGGAACCATCACCCAAGACTCTCTAGCAGCAGCCCACCCACCAGAAATAACAAGTCATGGTTCTTTGAAGCCATTACACTTGGGATGATTGCTTTCCGAGCAATCAGTAACTCACATAGTGGGTGATGGAGGTTTTCTGGTTTCTAGGAATCCTGATGTTTCTTGCATTTTGTACCAAATGCCAATGCCTTCTGCTCTTGATCCTGTTGGCAGGAGACACATGTAAACCATGTCCTTTCACCTCTCTGAGTTTCAATCTGCCCGAAGAATGAACTAGTCATGAAAGTTCTTTGTGAACCGTGAAGCAATTTTAATGTGTTGAGAAGATGATTGCTATATTTTTTCTTGCCTCCTTACTTATTGGGTTCAGCACAGGAATTCAGGTAAAGGATGAAGAAAGTCAGAGAAGGGAATGGGTGGAGAGATGAGAAGAAGAACATGAATTTAATGAGCACCTACTATGGTGCGAGGTACTATGTGGTGTGATTTCCAACCACTGTCTTGTCCACTCAACAATCGTAGGAAGTAGACGCTATTCTTGTACAGATGAGCAAGCTGAGGAAAGTTAAGTGGCCTCATAATTAAGCTGTGACAGAGTCAGGATTTGAACCAAGGGCTGTCTGGATAAAAAGACCAGACTTCGTCCCTTCTTCACACTGATCTGAGCTTATATGGCGAGCTGGACAGAGGATCTGAGGCCATGTAAGATCTTTTGATTTCAATTTGACCTTTGCCTGAAGCTGGTTTGGGGAGCGACATTAGAAACCAAGCAAGATCTTTTCTTTTTAGCTCCGCTTCTGACTTTAGATCAGGCAAGGTCCTGATAGGAAAGGGAATTCTTCCCAGACTATTCAGCCAGGAGGTGTTTAATACAAGGACTGCTTACAAGGGGTAAGCAGGGTTAAGGGACTCAGCACAGAATGCTACATCTCTCTGGGGCCAGCGACAGTGGGAACTGTCGCCACCCTAAGGGCTGCAGGGGCCCCAGGGTGGGAAGTATGGCGGCAGTGAGTACAGAAACCATGGAGATGGGCTGCTCAGCATGAGCTACGGTCATGGGGGGTCACTTTTGGGGAGGGGCAGGGAATAGATACCCTGACATGACCTTTTAATGCACCCTCCCTCCTGTCTGCTGCCAGTGCCTCCCAGAAGCTGAGCCCAATCGGAAGCCAGAGGGCAAGGGGCTGGTGATGTATCTGCAGGGGTTGGCCCCTGGGCACAGGGCACAGCAGAGAAGGTGGAGCATGGATCTTTGTGTGTGTGTGTGGGGGGGATGGAGACTAAGCAGCACAGACTTGGCCTTGTCCCCTGTCCTCTTTGAGCCTCCCATTGGGAACATATCCAGTGACCTTGAGACTGTTTTTCACAAAGAAAGGGGACTCTTGGGTGCATTGCAATAGGTGTACTGGGTATTTCCTGGAACCTCGGTGCGCTCACCAAGCCCTGTGCAAAACACTCTCTCCACCTGTCAGCACCTAGATAGGCTCAAGTGCACGGCTGTCGCACTTGGAGAGGAATTTGGAGTGTGTGTGTCTCCCAGCCACTCTCAGCTCCTCTTTATCGGGAGTCTTATTTTAAAAGATAGTGTTTATTTGTTGAAGTCGTTGATTTTATTATTTACCAGCTGGGTAACTTTGGAGATGTCATGTCTCCTCTCAGGGCCTCAGTCTTCTCCTCTGTAAAATGGAGGATTAGAATGAGCATTGAATAAGAATGACCATGGATAGCTCTTAGAACAGGGCTGGGTACTCCCTAAGCACACAGGGACTGAGAATTCTTTTTCTTCTCCTTCATCTCTTCCTTCTCCTCTTCCTCCTCCTGCTGTCCTGGGGGCTAAGACCTGTGCATCAGAGAAAGGCCCCAACACGAAGTAACTTTCACCAGGTTGGATAACCACAAAATAGAAAACCATGAAATTCATAAATCGTTGAATACTTTCCCCGTGCTGTGCACTGTGATGGGCCCTTGGTATATTCGGTTTCTCACTTTCAGAGAGCCCTGGGAGGTACGTGTTCTTGTGCCTTCTGTGCTGATTAG
This sequence comes from Aselliscus stoliczkanus, assembly GCA_033961575.1. Classification (NCBI taxonomy): domain Eukaryota; kingdom Metazoa; phylum Chordata; class Mammalia; order Chiroptera; family Hipposideridae; genus Aselliscus; species Aselliscus stoliczkanus. The sequence goes on from CM066736.1 coordinate 9,548,015, forward strand.
GAAACCAAGGCTCAGAGATTTAACTTGTCCCAGGCCACTCACCAAGAAAATGGCAGGGCCTAGGTGACAACCCAAGTCTTGGTGGGCAGGGGCAAACCCCTTACTGGGGACCTACCAAGCACGAGGTGAAGGAATGCAAACACACAGGAAGCTGGGACCTTGCTGTCCGAATTCGAACATGCCTGGGACAAGATAATCGCCCACACCAAAACACGTTCCCCACACTCCATGTGACTAAAGATGAGTCCTGATATCTCTCCCTATCAGAGATGGGCTAATACTCCTCATATTGAGTGGCTGAGGAACCGGGAGGCAGGAGGGACCACAAAGAACAGGGCGGGTTAGGAGTAGGTGGTTGAGTGCCCGGCAGGAGTGCAGGGGTGAGACAGTTGTTGGTCACTTGTATTACTCCTTGGAACTGTAGCTGTCTCTTTAGAACGCCTTGTGTGTTTTGTTGTTGTTGTCGTTGTAATTGTATGAATCTGCCAGGGCCACAGACTGGGGATCTTCAACAACAGAAATGTATTTTCTCACATTTCTGGTGGCTGGAAGTCCAAGGTCAAGGTGCTGGCTGAGTCAGTTCACTCTGAGCCTTTCTCCTTGGCTGACAGGTGGCCGCCTTCTTGCTTTTTCTTCACATGGTTGTCCTTCTATGAATGCTGTGGTGTCTCCCTTTGTCCCGATCTCTTTTTGTAAGGACACCAGTCAGGTTGGATTAGGGGCTGCCCTGAAGACCTCATTTAACTTAATGACCTCTTTAAAGGTCTGTCTCCAAATACTGTCACATTCAGAGGTCCTGGGTGTTAAAGATTTCAACATGGGAATTTTGGGGGACACAATTTAGTCCAAAATCTTTAGGATTATTATTATTTTTTTAGTTCCAAAGTGATATGAGATTGAACCTTGTGACACTGCTGATAATCAGCTGTTTTCGACCTACAGAAATGGTGATTTCATTTGCAACCTGTTCTGCGTTCCTTGTGGAGGAAAATTCAAATGCCACTCCTGACTGCCGCAGTATCACAATGTCGCTATGTGAACACCGGTGACAAGTGTGCAAGACAAATAGCATGTGAGGGGGTGGGGGAAGAAAACCAGCTAGGACCCCTGTCACAGCTAGAACACGGTCTCTTTTGCAGGCCACTAACCTTCCTTGTCCTTCATACACACACACGCGCGCGCGCACACACACACACACACACACACACACAGAGGTTTGTGTGGCATGTATCCAACCTGTGTTTCTTGACAGATAGCTTTCATTTTCTTGTTCCTTCCTTCCTCTTCTCTACCCCAGAAAATCTCTGTTCCACAGAGGATCTCATTATGGGACAGTAGGCCAGCTTATCAGCATAGCTGTGGCTACAGGGTCTAAGCATCTTACATATACAAATAACTTCGCCCTTAGGACAGCCCTGTAAAGGAAGTGCCGTCATTATCCCCATTTAACAGGCGGGTAAAACGAGGCATTGAGAGACTATATATAACTTCCCCGAAGTCATACATACTAGTAAGTGTCGAGCTGGAATTTGAATCCAGGCAGACTGGTTCTAGATGCTGTGCTTTTAACCACTACCCTCTATTACCTTTTGCACAATGGCTAAATCCAGCTGGGAACATCCAAGTGAGGACTCTATGAGCTGCGCCTTAGACAGATCACTGGGGACAGCGACACAACTTCCTTTTTCCAGCACCTGTTCAAATCCTGTATCTGAGACCAGGATTTCTTCCAGCTCTTGCCGTCTTCGGGACAAACTATATCTGTGGCCTCTTTTCTAGGGCACTGGAAGTGACAGCTGAGACCTGCTTAGTGACATCATGGGAATTTGAGTGCATAGCCTCGGTGATAGTAATTACTGGCCTCACAGAATGACGGGGAAGATGAATGAGATAGTGCACGGAAGGAGGCTGGTGCAGTGCCGGGCACTTAGGAGGCACCCAGTGTGGCGGTTACAGTTGGCCTTGTCTGTTGTGTTGTAGTCTGTAAGTTCCTAGGCCCATAATGCAAATTCGACGGCTTGGGGTACCATTGAAGGGGGCGGGGAGGGGAGGATGAATGGAGATTTGCGGAGCACTTACTATGAGCACCCTGGGAGGCACCTCACATGTATCATCTCATAGTCTTTGCAAACAACGCGAAGGATCATGATACCCATTTCACAGATGAGGAGACTAAGGTTTGGAATGAACTTGTTCAAGGTCACGCAGCTAGAAAGTGGTGGAATTGGACTTTCAATCATATCTTTTTTCTTTTTTTTAAATTTTATTGGGGAACAGTGTGTTTTTCCAGGACCCATCAGCTCCAAGTCAAATAGTTGTTTCAATCTAGTTGTGGAGAGTGCAGCTCAGTGGCCCATGTGGGGATTGAACCAGCAACCTTGGTGTGATGAGCACTGCGCTCTAACCACTTGAGCTAACTGGTCTCCCTTTAATTATCTCTTTTGCTTAGTCCTTTCTCTGAAACATCACTTATTTCTCCCTGGTCCACTTTGTCATTTCTCTTGGCATGCAAACTCATTCTTATAACTCCAGAATTTTTAAAATTTGAGGCATAATTTATGTGCAGTAAAATTGAGCTTTTTTTAGTGTACAGTCCTAAGTTTCATAAATGCATACAGTCATGTCACCACCACCATGATCAAGATCTAGAACATTTCGGGGCTGGCCGAGTGGCGCATTGGTTAAGCGCTGGTTTTAGGATGCCAGCGGCCCCAGTTCGGATCCCACATATGAGGGCCAGTGACACTGCCCTCTACAGCTAACAACAGCTCCACTTGGAGCTGGGCTGTGCGAGCCCCAGCGACGGTGTAGGCTGCAGCCCCTGCTGCAGTGGGCTGCCATAGGCTACGGTGAGTGGCAGGCAGCCAGCGTGAGCGGCTGGCAGCTGGTGTGAGCTGCCAAGAGCTGCTGTGAATGGCCGTCCAGAGGCTGGCGACAGATCTGCCTCACCCGAGAAGAGCGCAATGATGATACCAACATGGGCCAGTGAAGCAACGTCCTCCACAACTAGACTGAAGAACAAAAGGACAGCAACTTGTCTGTTCCCCTCCCCTGTTCCCCTCTCCCAATTCCCCAATAAAATCTTTAAAAAAAAAAAGGAGAGATCTAGAGCATTTCCATCAGCGCCCCCCAATTTCCCTGTGCTCCTTTTGAGTCAGCTCCCCGAGGTGCCCCTGCCACCTCAGCAGCAGAAAACAACTGATCAGTTTTCAGAATGTCACATAATAAAGGGCATCATATACTATGTAACCTCCTGAATCTGGCTTCTTTCACATAGCATAATGCATTCGAATATCGCCAGTCAAAAATAAAACAAAACATTATAAGAGCTATTTCCTTTTTCCCCCACACCTCTTTCTATACAGCTAGTGCCCCCCCCCCTTTTTTTTTTTTTGCTTCTCTTCTAAAGTGTTCTGGACATCCTGGCTTTACTTCCTTGGTCTCCATCACTCGTCCACACTCTTGAAAGTAATATCTGCTTCTATCAAGCCTCTGAAATGGAGAGCCAAAGTCACTAATGATGAGTTGGGAGCCCAACCTAATGGGCTGGCTCCTTCTCCTTAGTCACTTTCATACTGCACTCCTCACTTTTGGTCTGGGTGGCTCTCCTCCAAGCCCCTGGCTTCCCTCTCACCTCTCTCCATCTCGTTTGAATGCTCCATGCCTTTCTTGATCTCCCCACATTGATGTTGCTCAGTCCTGGTCCCTCTTCTCTTCAGTGTGTCCATATTAGATGCCCCAACTTTAAATGATGACTACTTGCTAGGTTGAGACCTCCTGTCTCATCTCCTACTCTGAGCTTAGAAATCAATGGACTCCCAGCATCTCTACTACAGATGACATTTCAGGTGCCCAAAGGTAAAACTCTAAACTCTTCCTTTTGGAGATGTTTTCTCTCTAGCATGACAATTTTCAATGCAGGGCATCATTTTCCACAAAGAACCTAAGACCCAAATTGTGACTTCTCCTTCTCCCTTGCTCTTTACACTGTAATCTGTATTCTTCCCTGATTCTGTCAAGCTTTTCTTCAAACTCTCTCTCCAATATGTCCGCTTCTCTCCAAGTTCACGGCCATCCTCGTTGCTTACCTGGGGACAGTGGTGGTTTTCTGGTCTCTCCTTGAGCTCCCCTCTTACGCTTTTTCAGAATACCAGCCATAAAGATCTTGACCCTGTAAATTTAGGTCATGTTATTTCCTTAAGAAAAACTCTTTGATAACTTCCCAGTGCACTTACAATCCAACTTCCTTCACGTGTTCTGCAAGGCTTTCCACAATTTGGCCTTTGCTAAGTCCTTGGTCCTTATCTCCTGCTTCTCTTTTCATTGACATAAGGTTTTAGCTATCCGTTAGTCTTTCTTTTTTTTTTTTTCCCCTTTACTTTGGGCATTGAATCAATTGGCTACTGCTGCATAACAAATTATCCCAAATTTAAAGCTTAAAATAACAATAAGCTTTTATTCTCTTACAGGATTCTGTGGGTCAGGAACCTGGGTGTGGCTTAGCTGGACAGGTCAGGCTCAAGATCTCATGAAGTTTGCAGTTATGATCTTGGCTAGGGCTGCCATCACTTGAAGGCCTGACTGGGCCTGTAGGATCCAATTGCAAGATGGCTCTTTCCCACAGGTGATAAATTCACACAGGTGCTGGCTGTTGGCTAGGAGCCTCTGTTTTCCCTCGATATGGGTCTTTCTATGGGCTGCTTGAGCATCTTTAAGATAATGTGCTGGCTACTCCCTGGGTGAGAGATTTGAGAGGGAGCAAGGTAGACGCTAAATGTCTTTTATGACCTAGTCTTGGAAGTCACACTCCATCATTTCTGAAATAGCCTATTATTTATGTACGTTGGTCCTATTTGATGTGGGAGAGGACTACACATGGTATGAATACTAGGAGGCAAGAATCATTGGCGCCACCCTCTGCCTAGACCCTCTATCCCCGTCTCTTTGTCTCTTACTCATCCATTAAACCTCAGCTTTGGAACTCATCTCCTTAAAGAGATCTTCTCCAACTACCCAGCTCTACTTTTTCACCTCTACTTACTGGACACCTACCAGGTGCCAGACACTGGACTAAGTGCTGAGACATAGCAGGCAGAGGTCCTATTAGACCTACCTTCAAAAATATATTCACAGTCAATCACTTCTTTTTCCCACATTTACCTTTGCCACTCAGGTTTAAGCCACTGTCATCCTCACCTGGGTGGCTACAGTCACCTCTTAGCTAGTCTCCCTGTTCTTTTCTTTTTCAATATCTTTTTTTTTTTTTTTTTTTTTTTTTTTGAGGGCAGTGTCACTGGCCCTTATATGTGGGATCCGAACTGGGGCCGCTGGCTTCCCAAGCCAGCGCTTAACCACTGTGCCACTGTTCTTAACATCAGCCAGAGACGTCAGATCACATCCCTCCTCTACTCTAAACCCTCCCATGGCTCCCACCTCATTTAGTAAACACCAAAGTCCTTGCATTGGCCTGAATGGGCCCCTTCTTACCTCCCTGACCTCCTTGTTCACTACTTCCTCCTCTCGTGCCTCTTGCTTCCCCCGCGCTGACCTCCCTGCTGGTCCTAGAACCTGCAGGCACACTCCCACCTCTGCCCTTTGGCCTGGCTATCTCCTTCGCCTTCTTTCCCTAAACTGCTGCAGGACTCATGTCTGCACATTCTTGAAGCCTTTGCGCATAAGCCCCCTTCTCACTGAGGTCTTTGCTTCCACCCCATCCAAAAATCACACCCCGCTTCCTCCACATTTCCCTTAACTCGCTCTTGTTTCTATCGAATTCCCTCCTTGACTTTTTTTTTTTTTTTTTTGGGTTTGTTTGTTTTTTTGAGGGCAGTGTTACTGGCCCTCATATGTGGGACCCGAACCGGGGCCGCTGGCTTCCCAAGCCAGCGCCCAACTATTGCGCCACTCGCCAGGCCCCCTCCTTGACTTTTAACAAGCCATTCCATGCCCTTACTTCTTATGTTTATTTTTTCAAATGATATCTCTCTTCATATTAACATGTAAGCTCCATGGGGATTTTTGTCTATTTTGTTCACTGACGTAGCCTCAGAACTGGTCGTGTGCCCAATAAATCCATAACTGGCTTTCAAAATAGTTGTGGAATAAATGAGCAGATTACCTTCTCCTCCCCCCCAGATTGGGAACGCCCATCGCACCTGGAGGTTTTCCCCAGGGCCAGTTCCTGTGTCTGTTCAATGGGGCTGGATTACAACGTCTCAGTCCACATTTTAGGCTTTCTCGGAGGGTCAAATGCAATAATGGATGTACGAGCATCGTGTAACCGTGTTACGCCAATGACCATGAGGCTGATCGCTCATATTCCTTCCTAGTCCTGGGGAGGGGTACCACCTTGGCTTCTTTTTTGTGCTTCTCAGTAGGTCCTCCAGGCTGGCTTTCATCTCCTTTCCCAAAGCTTTCTCCTTCCCACCCAGGCATGCCACGTGGCTGCTTCATCAGTTATAGTGGCGGCCAGAATAATTGAATTGTTATTGGTTTGGAGGGAGTATGGGAGGGGGAGACATTTCTGCTAAATTATTTCTCTTTGGATAAATGTTCATCTCCTGCCAAGTGGTGAGTTATTTCTGCTGTTGGCAGTCTTGCTTTTTGGAAATTAATTCTTTGATTGGAATGGAAAGGGATGCTGATAGTGGCGGGGTGTGTATGCTGAGTGGGGTTCCTTTTGGACACGAGATCTAGATGAAACATTGGATTGACTCTCTCGGGGTATGGTGAGAGGGGGTGGGTAATTTGAGGGCTAAATCTCTCAGGGTGCCCCATCTGTGCTCTCAGCCTCTGTCTCCTCTGGACTGCATGTTCTAACCTCTTGAATCCGGTGGACCTACGTGCCTGGTCATCTGCTATTTACATGAGCACATTTGCTTCCAGGATCACCTTTGGCAGGAGTTCATATCCACGTGTGAGGCTCAGATTGGCAAAGGTCATTGCATCGGTTATCTATTGCTCCACAGCAAACCTCCTGAAACAGTGTGAACGCTGATTTCCTCACAGGTCTGGCATTGGGGCTGGCTGACTGAAAGACTGGACTCACCTGGGACAGGTGACAGGAACAATCCATCTGGCCTCTTCCTGCCACCTGTGATTCCTCACATCATGGCAACTGGGTTCCAAGGAAGACCGTCTTGAGATTGATCACCGAGAACAAGTGTTCCAAGAGAATCAGATGGAAGCTGAGTGGTGTTTTCTGACCTAGTCTCAAAGTCAGGCTGAAGCAAGTGCTGGAGTAGAATCCACCTCAGACTAACACCTCACCTGGACACCCGGTGGGAAAATACAGTTAGTGCCCTTCTGGAGGGAAGATATCACCTCCCCCAAGTCCTGCCAAAGGATGCTGATTGAAGAGGCCACCCCGGGGAAGTCCTAGTTAAGATCACTCTGTAGACAGAAAAAATATATCCACTATAATTTTTTTTTTTTTTTAGGCAGCAAGGAATAAACCCCAACTCAATGACTTCAAGTTATAAAGATATTTTATTTTTTTCACATAACAGGAGTGCCAAAATTAAGGGGAGGTAGTTAATTTGATGGCTGAAAAAGTCATAAAAATGACAGGCTCTTCCTTTTTCCTCTGCCATTCTCAGCATATGGATTCTGTTCTTAGGGCACTGCTCCTCATAGTCACAAAGTGGCTGCTGTAGTCCCAGGCATCACATCCAGATACAACAACATTTAGCAGACAAAGAGGGAAAATTTCTTCCTCCTTGACTTTTTAATAACAAGGAAATCTCTCCCAGAGCTTTTCCTCAATCCTCCTCTGCCCTGTCCAGCAGTCCCCCTATCACTGGCTGATTCCTAAAAATATCAGTGGCAAGGGGAATGTTGTCACCATGATTGGTTTTGATTAATGATGATTTACCCCTAAGTTACATGAGGACAGAGTAGGAAGGTGCTCAGACAAAACAGAGCCTTTGCTAGCAAGGCAGATGAGAAATAGAGGGTGGGAGGGGTGCCTTTGTGGGGGACAATCAACAGTGTTTGCTAGAAAATATCTATGGATGGAGAACCCTGAAGTTTTTGGTAAGCTTCCAGCCTTTCCAGTCAGAACCCTACATTGGGGGCCGAAGTTCATCTCCCTGGCTATGAACTAATAATAGGTAATGCTTATTCAAGATTCACTTTGCATGTATTGACGCATTTGATTCCCTACAACAATCCTATGAGATGGGTACTATTATTACCCCATTTTACAGACAAGGAAACTGAGGCCTGGAGAAGTTAAGTAACCAATTTAATGTACAATAGCGTGGCTAGGAAGTGGCAGATCCAGATCTGAACCAAGGCAGCCTGTCTCCAGAGCCCTTGCTTGAAGACACTATGTTACACTTCTCTCATTTGGGAATGAGGGGCAGGAAAAAAGGATGACCACACCCTTTCGGCAGAGGGAAAGGGAATCTGGTATGGCTAGTCCCTGACAGGCACCTGTGATAGATGTATTGACTAAGCTCAGAGAGGTGAAGTGGTAAGACCAAGTCCCATGAGTGCTAAGTGGCAGTACCAGCAGTTATTCCCAAGTTCAGATCATGAGTTTTTTTTTCCCAACATGTTTAGCCTGTCCATCTTCATTAGTCAGGATTCTCTGGAGAAACAGAACCAATAGGAGATTATCTATCTATCTATCTATCTATCTATCTATCTATCTATCTAATTATGGCAATTGGTTCACACAATTATGGGGGTGAGAAGCCCCATGAGCTGCCATTTGCACACCGGAGGACCAGAAAAGCTAGTGGTATAGTTCAGCAGACGTCCAAAGGCCTGAGATTCAGGGGCTGATAATGTAAGTCCCAGTCAGAATCCAAGGGCCCAAGAGCCAGGTGCTCCAGTGTCAAAGGGCAGGAGAAGAAGATGTCCCAGCTCAAGCCAAAAGCCAATTCTCCTTCCTCCATGGTTTTGTTCTATTCAGGTCCTCAACAGATTGGATGGTGCCCACCCACGTGGGTGAGGTGAGGATTCCCAGTCTGTTGATTCAGTTGCTACTATCTTCCTAAAACACCCTCACAGACACACCAGAAATAATGGTTGACCAGCTATCTGGACATCCTGTGCCCTGTCACATTGACACATACAATTAACCATCACACCACCTTAACCCTGTCATCATTCCAACGTTTTCACCTTATTTACCTGCCTGGTACGCACAAGGGGAAATTTTCTGCTAGGGAAGAGGGGTGCAGAGTAAACAGAATCGGACACTGAGTTGCTGTTGGGGATGAAAACAGCAGGGTGCAGGCTCTGATGTCAAATGGGTTTCTTGAGCCCGATGACAGGGGTTTTATTCCAGGGCTATGTCTGGTGATGTGGCCCAGAAACGAGCAGATCCTGGGGCCTCACGGATGGGGCGTGACAGGGTCCTAGTGAGAAGTGCTGGTCTCAGGCAGGGTCAGCCTGTCCTGCAGCCCATAGGGCAGCCTCTCTGGGAGGGGAGGATGGAGAGATGAGGACGGCGTCGCTCTCCTATTTCCCCACCAACTGCCCAAAGCAGAGCAACGGGCCAATGGGGTGGTGTCCTCCCCTGGGCCATCCCCAGGCAGAGGCACCTTTCCCCAGTCCCGGTTGGCCAAAAGGGCCACACACAGACACAGACAGAAGTCTCTGTGAAATGGACAGTTAATTGTCTCCAGGCCAGGGAGACCTGCAGGATTAGGGTTTTCCGGACTGGACCGGGGCCCAAGGGAGGCAGAGACCCTGCCTCCACCCCCCCGCCACTCTCATTTCCTTGCCAGCTCTCCAGAAATCCAGGTCACTTTCAAAGCCTGAGGCTGCAGCCTGCCCGAGCATGGGGTCACTTCCGAGGTCACTGGCCAAACAAGCAGGTCAATTTTAGCAGGAAACCTACACGTAAGTGGTGCTGGCTCAGTTAGGAATTTGAACAAGGAGGCGCTGGCCTCTGCAATAGCCTGGTCTTTCCACTGCATTTTACACCTGGGGAGCCTGAGTCTTCTAGAAACTAACTTATTATTATTATTATTATTATTATTATTATTATTACTTTTAGAGGGCAGTGTCACTGGCCCTCATATGTGGGATCCGAACCGGGGCCGCTGGCGTCCCAAGCCAGCTCTTAACCACCGTGCCGCTCAGCCGGCCCGAAATTAACTTATTATTAACTGCCCCCCCCCCACCACACACATGCTTAATATATATATATATACACACCAGGCACAGTGGGAGACACTTTTGAATAACTATCATTTGCCATCCTCACAACCCTGAGGTTTTTTTTACAAATTCCCATTTTAATGGTTTTTTTTAAACACATTTCCATTCCATAGATTCCCATTTAATAGATGAGAATACTGAGTCTTAGAGTAGTTAAGAGGCTTGCTCTGGATCACTTAGTTGGGAATTATCAAGTAGGACTTGAATTCTTCTCCTCTGGTCCCCATGCCCAGCCCTCTTCTCCATTTAATCTTGAATCTCTGAACCCAAAGGGCCACCTGACATCAGGTTTCCTCTCTCACCTGGTTTCCTGGTCCAGAGAGGAGGAAGCACCAGCCCTCTCTCAGACCCACCCAGCCATCCACCTGAGGTGCCATTAAAGTTAATTGTTTTTACTGCCAGTTTAACATAGTCTTGTAAATCTTTTTATGATGCGGCCCAGGAACACCTAGCTGTGTGCAGAACCCTAGGACGCAATACAGTTTGAACACAGAAGCTTGGGCTCCACAACTAAGATAGGGTGCCCTGGGCTCTCCAGGGGCACCCTCTTCCCTCACCCTGTGTTGCCTGGGTGACAGCTTTCTTCCAGGTGAGGCTACGGTTGTGCCTAGAAGACTAAGATCGTCTACACCACCCCCACTGGCTGGCGAGGTATCCCTCTTGACCCTAAATTGTGAAATCCTCCGGAATCTGAGCCCCCTAAGTACTGGTGCAAGGTTCTGGAAACTTCAGAAAGATTTGGGGGTTTCCAGTGTAGAAAGTATGGCACTGCAACTTTCCCAAGCTCAGGCATGCTAACGGGCTAGCCAGGCACTGCAAGGTAAGCATTAGGGTTGTAAGAGGTGCTCATTCCAGGGTGCAGATCTTCCCTTCCTATCATTCCATGCCCACCTGGCACCTGGACTTCCCCTATCGTTTCTTTAAGCTAATTTGCCGCAGGTTAGTGGAGAGGAAGAGAGGGGTTGCTGGGCCTTGGGTAGACTTTGGCTTTCATACAGGAGACTTCCCCTGAGCCTCTTTTCTTTCCGTCTTGATCTCAGTACCTGGCACCCTCATTCTGAGGCTACGTTTTGGCATTGGTAAAATGGGGGATATAGTTTTACCTTCCCAGGTGGTTGCTAGTATTAAACGAACTGCTAGTCCTAATGTACCCACCCAAAAAGGCTCCAAGCACGCACTCCACATCCATAAAGCCTGACATCTTTCGCAATCGTGATTAAGCCCAAATATTTATGAGCCACTCTTACTGGACGCAAGCCTTGTGCTAGGTAGGTGCTGGGGATGTACAGAGAAAGACTGGCGTCCTTGCCTCTAAGGGGCTTTTTAGCCCGGGAGTACGCCTTCTATTCAGACGTGAATAGAGGGATTCAGCACATGGAGCGGTCCCTCTCAAATGTATTCAGGGCTAGCAGCACCTGCACCCACCACCTGGTACCCGTAGAAACGCAAATTCTCCCGCCCCACCCAGATCTACTGCGGGTGGAGCTCTGGGGGTGGGGCCGGACAAACGGGTTTGAAAGAGCCCTTTGGGTGATGCGGGGCTCGCTATTGTTCCAGGGCCCAACAATGGCAATGACAGGCACAGGCTTTGGAGTGAGGAGGCCTAGGTGTGAATTCCTTTGCCCGCGGTGAGGTTTTGGTGAAGAAAATGCAGGAAGCTCGCTGCGGGGTGGGGGTGGGGGTGGGGAGGAGAGGGAGCGGAGTGGGCGTCAGGGAGATTGGCCCTCGCCGGGCGGGTGGGCGATGATGACCAGGGGAATCGTCAGCCCTCTCCCGAGCAGGGCGTACGGGTCAGAGGCCGAATTTCTTAGCTGGCCTCGTACTCGTGGGCTCGACCCAATTCAGGGAGGCCAGAAAGGCGTCTCAGAACGCGCCCACCCCGATTGGAAACCTATAAACCCTGGGTTCAGGTCCAACTCCGCGTCCTCCAGGCTGCCTGCTGCTTCTGGGGCACCGTAACCTTTGCGAGCCTCGATGTCCCCAAGTTTGCGGGATCGCTGAGGCTCAAATGAGGCTGGAAGCTGTAGAAGCAGCTAGAAACGACCAGAGTCCCGCGTCAGGACCCATGTGCAGTAAGGCTCAGGTCAGTGGTTCATCGAAAGTTCCCGTCGAGAGAGAGAGAGAGAGAGAGAGAGAGAGAGAGAGAGAGAGAGAGAGAGAGACTGGCGAGGGGCTGCCGAGATCCGGAGCTGGGTGGGCTTTTATTCTTTTCCGAGAACAGTTCCACCTACGGTGACATGGGGCCGTGCGAACCGGCGTGAGGTTAAGAATGCCCAGGCTTTTCTCTAAAGCACCGGGAATTATCCGGCGAGTAACGCTGGTGTCTGTGAAGCTCATGAGCTGTACTGGAGGCTGAGCGTGGGGATGTGACCGGGGAGTGGGCTCCCCACGCGCCCGGCGGCGCACAGGTCCGTCCCCGCCTGGAAGCGCAGAGCGCAAGGCGCCCAGCGTGGCGTGGGGAGGCGACACAGGCCTTCCCGAAAGTGGACGGAGATGGCGATAACGGGGCAATCAGGAGCTGGAGGAGGGTTTGCAGGGGGGTGGGTGGGGTGACTTGATCCTACTGTGGAGGGTCCTATAGGTTTCCCAAGTGTTCTTCGAATCCAACCTAGACATTGCCCAGCCCTCCCATCGAGGATTCCAAGGGCGCATGACCTCGGGCCCTGCCTGCCTTTCCGGACGCGCCTTATCCTGCCTCCCAGCTCGCCACATCCAGTTGGAAGCGCCCTCCCCAAGACCCCAGGCCCTGCAGCCTCGGAGCTCCGCCACTCTCCCCACCCCTCTGGTTCCCAGCGGGCGGAGCGCGTCGGAGGAGGGGACCCGAGGGGCGCCGGCACCCCTGGTTCGGGGAGATGGAGCCTGGGCCCATTTCCCCCTTCCAGACCCTGAATCGGAACAACTTCGGAGCCAGCAGCGGCCTGGCCCCGCGGTCACTGCCCGTCCCCTCCCCCGCGCCCCCCGGCCAGGCTTTGAAGAGTGCATTTTACGAACTTTTCCATTTTCCTAATGGAGGCGTGTTTGTGCTTCTCAGTCACCTCGCTTTTTTTTTTATTTTTTATTTTTTTTTATTTTTTTATGAGCTTCAGAGCTGATCTGCACGTTCTTCCCTCCGTGTAATTTCAATTTGAACTCTCCCCGGAGCGGCCTTTTCCCTCTTGTGGCCTGCCAAGTCGTTTGAAGGCTGTGCAAACATGCTTCCTTCCTCCCGTGCCCGCGAATCTCGGTCTACACCCGCGAGGGAGGTGGAGGCGGTTACCCCAGGGTTCCGGTGGATGGGAGCCTTTCAGCAGACGCCTGTAGAGGGCTTGGGAGGACGCCTTGCGGGAGGGGAGGGGAACCATTCGCATAACTGCCCCGGTAGCCCCTCTTCTTAAGGTTTATGATGCGTGTGTGTGTGTGTGTGTGTTAACATTCCCTCTTCCATAGTCCACGTCTCAGAAACGAAGATAGTGGAGATCCACAGGGATTAAGGCTCTGAGGAAGTAAACTTGCTAAGTGCCCACCCCAGTCCTTGGCATCAATTGCCTCGTTCAATTTTCAGTCAGTTTCTTGGGCAAGGAGGTGTTCTCACCATTTCACAGATGAGGGAAACTGAGGCTGAGCCACCAGGCAGGTTCTCAGCCACTCTGTTGGGATTCAAATCCAATTTTGAGCGAAGGCTCTTCATAACAAAAAACTCTCATTACTAATGGCTTAATGTGACATTATTAAGCACTTCTAACAACTGCCCTTTAGAAAGTACCTCTTACGTGGCAGGCCCTGTTGTAAGCCTTCTACTCGTGTATTTCTCACAAACATCTCTCACAATGTCTTATGAATTACCTACTTTCCATATGACAGGAACATCGAGGCACAGAGTTGTCACACAGCAAGGAAGAGGTGGAGCCAGGATTTGAACCCAGGTGGAGGCACTCCTAACCACCAGTATTCATCCCTCTGGGAGAGACACTCCCAGCTCTCTCCTGAGTCACAGGAAAGAAATTCCAGACTTACAGACCCTGGGCTGCATGTTTCTCCCTGAGGTTGCTCTGGGGACAAACAGGAAGATAGGGGGATGGGGATAAGGGGTTACATAAGGCGGTGACTTCAAAGGTGACCACCAGGGTGGTTCATAGACTTGGCTCTGGGCAGCTAGCCAGGGGGACCAATCTGCAAGCTGAGGGTTATCTACTCTCCATCTCTGACAGTATCCCCTCTCAGTGCCAGGGCTGAGCAGGCAGTGGAGGAGACTAGGGGCAGGACTGAGGCAGGAGGTCTTGAAATTGAAGGTTGGGGGAAAAAAGATCAGGTGTTAATAAGGGTAAAAATAATTGCAGCCTGTATTTATTGAGCACTTACTAGATGCTAAGCATGATGCATAGTTCTTAAGTTAACAGCACTATAGGTAGGGACTTTCAGGTTTCCCCACATGGGAAAACTGAGGCCTGGTGAGAGGTAGAGTGTGACCTATAGTCCCATATCAAGTCAGCAGGGAAAACAATGGTATCACCCAGTGGTCTGCGCCTGACTATCTTCCTCCCAGACCAGAGTACTTTTCACAGTTCTGAGGGAAGAAGCAAGGGAGAGAGTGGCCTGAGAGAGCCTGAGACAGACCTTGGTTTTCCTTTAGACCTGAATTTACTGTGTGACTTTGTGCAAGTCGATCAACCCCTCTGGGCTTCAGTTTCTCCAACTGCAAAATCACGGTGGTACAGGGGTTAGAATATTTATTATTATTATTTTTTTTTTGAGGGCAGTGTCACTGGCCCTCGTATGTGGGACCCGAACCGGGGCTGCTGGCTTCCCAAGCCAGTGCTTAACCACTGCGCCACTCGGCTGTCCCGGGGTTAGAATATTTAATTGCTCAGTCATTGGTGATCATAATGTTCTGAGAAGCTCATGAGGCTACAGCCAAAAAGCAGATTTCAGAGCAAGTGGAAATGGTCTATAACCTTGGGGTTCTGTGAAATCAGGCTCCCCAGACATCTGGAGGGTGGGTGGCAGTGGGAGTCCCACTGGATACCAAAGAAGCACCCTTTCTTTGGAGGCATCCCAGCCCAAGGATGGATTCCATGGACTTTGACATGAGAAGTGGGTTGTAACCCCATCACTGGGGTTCCTTTGACGCCTCCTTTTTGTGGGGCCACGGAGCCCAAGGTGGGGGGCTTGAGGGTGAAGTGCTTGACGGAATATTAGGCTTGGCCTGGGGGTCTCTAAGATCCAGAAGCTTTGTCTGCTAATCCTGCATTATCCAACCAGGGCAACTTATGTGAGTACTGATCTTAGATCCACACAGACATGGCGCAGCCTACCCTTCTCCTTTGTCTTACTATTATTTAAGAGCTATGCTTCTAGCTCCTACTATGAGCCACCTGTGTTGTAATTTATAGTATAATGTCGGAGAGTCAGAGAGGTGAAGACGCTTGCCTAAGGTGTTCAGCCAGTAAAGGGCCCAAAGACAGAGAGGAAGATGGATAAAGAGAGTCAGGAGGCAGAGAGAGGGGTGGAGGGGTGCATGCAGAGGTAATGTGACAGAGAGAAGAAAACTCCCCTCGCCCACCTCCCTGCCTGAAATCTGGCACCCAAAGCCAGAGTCTGAGGAAGTGGATTGTGCCTGCAAAGATGGGTATCATTTATGCTGTAATCAATAGTTCCAGAAATGTGCCGATGAATGCTTTGGAGTTGATTTATTGAGATACTTCCGTTCCTGGTGACTCCGTAGGGGAGTGGACCTTTTCACCTCAGTCATCATAGGCTTTACTTATCTACTGCATGAAATGGGAGAGTAAAATATGGAGGTGGCCTGGGGGCCCAGCTGGCAAGAGTGTGCCTAGGACACGTGTTGTGGGTTCCAGCCAATGCATCTACTCTGGGGGCCAGGCACCTGACTGGGGGCTTGGAGGCGTGGGGCAGACAGCGCTGGGTAAACCATTGTCCCTCCAGTGGGAGTTAGATGAGGTCTTGGGTGTTATTTAACAGACCCAGAGAGGTGCTCTGATTTGGTCAAGCGCACTCCGATAGGGATGGGTGTCAGGCCACCAACCCCTGCCTGTAACTCACCCTTCCATAGCTGTGGGAGTTTTTTGGTGGGGAGGGGCTCGGTGAAGTGGAGGAAGTGGTGGTGGGGATGTCTCCTTAATGGCCTCAGGGGTCCTGTGGGGTGTGATCCAGCTCTGAGGCCCATCCTCGGCCTCCCTGTGCCAGGGTACCCAGGCGTGTCTGCAGTTTTTCCTCGCCAGCTTGCAGAGCCAGGGAAGAAGGAAGAGAAAGCAGGGCCTGGAGGGTGATGAGGGGGGTGGGGGGAGTGGAGGGGGAGGGAGCCGTGAACAAAGGCGCCTGCGCTGGATCAGGCAGGGTCGCTGAGTGACGATCCACAGGCCAGCCTGGTGGGGTGGGGTGGCCGTGGGGGGGAGTGGGGGAAGGAGGCACAGGGGCGGGGCGCTGGGAGATGAGAGACCCAGAAAAGGGCTCAGAGATAGATGGAGAGAGAGGGAGAGGGAAACACTCCCAAGGAAGAGAGATGGAGGCAGGTTTAGAGGTAGAAAGATGGAAGAAGACACAGACAGACCCTGAGGAGATAAAAGATAGAGACAAGAGACTCAGGGAGAGAGAGGGAGAAATAGAGAAGAAGCATAAACCACAAGATAGGGAGAGAAAGAGAAAAATAAGAGATAATAAAGACCCAGAATTGATACCGAGACAGAAAGACATTGTATAAGGGAGAAACAGAGAGGGGGAGGGAGGGAAAGAGAGAGAGAGAGATAGAGAGGGGTAGAGAGAGACAGAGAGGCAGAGAGAGACAGAGAGAGAGAAAGAAGTGGAGAAGAGATGGATGGATGAGATGGGAGAGCAAGTCAATGTCATTTGTACCTGACAGTGGACAGAAAACTGAATCATCGTCCATTCATTTCGGCGTCAGGGCTGGGAGTCCAGTGTATGTCGTGGGTCCTTGACCGTCCCATCCCAGTGGATCCTGGCTGGTCAGGGGACATCTGCCCTTCAGGCCTCAGCAAAAAGGACTTTGGCTGCAATTTGCAATGGGGTTAGTTTCCTTTCCAGATAAAGTGGCTTTTGTAAGTGGTTTTTCATGACCTCCCCCATCCCATCTTCAATTTTTCAATTTCATTCTGTTAGCTCTGGAGTGGGCGCATGAGCATGCAGTGGCCCAGCTTGTCTGCAGCGGGACAGGGCCTCCAGTACACACCCACTGGGCACTCAGAGAATCCACGTCCAGCGGCAGGGACATACATGCATGCACACACGCGTGTGCACAGGGACACACAACCTCTGCCAAGGTACTAGCATCCTCACTACATGTGTATGTGCACATCCTTGTGCAACCCCCCAGACGCATGCACGCATGCACCACCGCTCACTGCAGCACACACATGTCAAAACATACGCATTCAACATTTGTTAAGCGTCTCCCACGTGCAGAGTGCTGGGCTGGGCATTAAAGACAGAAGGAAAACCAAGAAAGCGAAGGGGTCTCTCTCAGTCTCCCCTAGAGGCTGTGGGGGCAGGGCACTCTGTGGACAGGGTGAGCAGGACGGAGGCTGTCAGGGCACTGGGCATGGGGACTGTCCCCTAGGATTCAGGGCACGGGGAGTGCCCCTCTGTCTTTGGGAATGTCCAAAGTCAGGATCTGTGGTGTGGTAGAGAGGTCCATTCCCCTACTGGGGTCAGAGCCAGGAGCACACACCTTAATGCAGGTGAGTTTGGGGTGAGCCTGGGGTGAGCTTGGGGCTCCCAGAATATAGTTTTGGTCCTTTCTTCAACCCCAAAGCTCCCCATTGATATGAGAAATCAGAGGCCTGGGGTCCTGTTCTGTCATCAAGTCTCAGAACTGTCCCCTAAATCTGTTTCTCTGGGGACACAGGCAAGGAGACTGTCTCATACTCAAAATTAGGTACTCCATCCTGTACCCCAAAGGGGATCCTATTGGGAGTGGGGAATATGCCCCAGGATCCTGGGAAGATGTGAATGTCCTCCAGCCTGGGCTGAGGGGGCTGGCAGTACCCCGTGGTTGCTTCCAGTACCAGCTGGTCTTTCCTTATTTTGTTTCAAGCTAATGATCAGAATAACGGTCCATGTTTATTGAGTGCATACCACCCATAGGGTGCTGTGTTAAGCGTTTTGCAGATCCTGCCTCGTGGAAGGCTCAAAACAACCCTGGAACGCAGTCGGAATGATGGTGAATCCCATTGTACAGAGGAAGAAACTGAGGCCGGGGGAGGTAAAGGCATTGGCTCAAAATCATAGGGCAAGAATTCACACCCCCCCGTGGGCTGACTCCAGAAGTCAAGCTTTTCACTAACGTTCATCCTTGTAGTGAATAGTTCTGATCTCTGCAGCCTCCAAAAATGGGCAAGATGTGTGTGTGTGTGTGTGTGTACGCTCGCATGGGTGTTATCGATTCCAGGGGTCAGCCAGGAGCTGCCCCGGGATTCAAACAACAGAGGCCAGGGCCAGGGAGGACTTTCCAGGAGAGCAGCCGTTTCCTCTGACTGCGGCAGGGGCCCTGCCCAACCCCACCAGCTCATTTAAGTTCGGCTTTGGTCCTGCTGTGGGATTGCAGAGCAGCCGGCTCTGAGCCCAGCCTGCCTGCCATGTAACAAGATAGTTTATATTATACCGCCGAGCAGAAATAAAACTACTGAGTCAAACATTGCAAACAGATGCCTCCGGCCAGAGCCCACAGTCCCGGCCAGATGCTCTTTTGAGCACCCTGGGAAGGCAGAGGCTGGGAGTCTGGTCCCCCCAGACCCTGCAGATTGGGGTTGGGGGGCTGCCACTCAACTTGGAAGTTTGGGGGCCATTAAGGAGCTTTCAGAAATGGGGGGGGGAGGAAATAAAAGAAGGAAAAGGGGCACACATATATATCTTTTTTTTCTTTTATTCTTTCCGCACACACATTCCAACCTTGCAACCTGCCAATACTCACGGCTCTTCCTTCCATGAAGAGGTGGGGCCCAGGGAACCTCCCTGAAATCTCCATTAGTTCTCCTAAAATACTCCCAAATAAACACATTCTGAGTCGCTTAAACCCCCTCTTTAGAAGATTCTGCCTCTAAGCTTATGAGTGAATTCTCAAACTTCTGTCCTCGTGCGGTCTCTTAACTCATCTCTCCTGCCCACTCCTGAGTCTGCACTTCATCTTCTAGACTGTAGCCAGCATGACCTGTAAGCCCTGTAAAGTCATGCGTTCACTCCCACACCTTCAGGGGCTCCCCATTGCTTCTCAAAGAGTGGTGTGTGCTGTGCGAGGATCTGAGCCTCCTGGGATGGTTGTTAAAATGCAGATGTCAGGGGGCCGGCGAGTGGCACGGTGGTTGGGCTTGGGATGCCAGCTGCCCCGGTTCGGGTCCTACATGTGAGGGCCAGTGACACTGCCCTCAACAACAACAAAAAAATGCAGATGCCAGGGCATCACCCCTGAGCTACTGACTCTGCCTCTTTGGGGCCTCAGAATCTGCATTGGAAATCCTCCCCGGAAGGAGGCAAGGTGTAATTATTGTTTTTAAATGAGCACATTGTAGAGTCCTTAGAGTGATGTCGGCGTGACAGGGTGTGCAGCACTCTTCCGTTATTTGATGGATATATAGAGCACCTACTGTACGCTGGGTACCGTGCCATGGGCTGGGTGCTGGGCTCCCACACGGACAAGGTAAAGTCCTGGCAGTTTCGTATTTCCAGTGATTTCAGAGGAGGGAGGGCTTGATGGCTGGATGTTTCAGGAAGACCTCATGGGGAGGCATCTCAGGGCTCACCTTGATGGAGCCGATTCAGGGTCGGTGCTCCAGGTGGGAGACTGGAACTGCAAAACGGCATTGAGGGCACTGACAGTTCAGCACAGACTTTGGAGCTGGGTGAGAGAGATGAGGACCTGGGGAATCTCTGCTCTCATCCTGCATGTCTTTCCCGGACACTCAGCAGGTGGGGACCTCATCTCCTTCTCCTGGGACCCCTGGAGGTGCCTGCAGGGCTCTGAAGATGATTGTTGAATGAATGAAAGAAAGATGGTAGGAGATGAAGAGGGAGATAAAAGACACAAAAGAGAGGAAAGAACAAAGAAGAGTGAATCATGGATACGGGAGAGGAGAAGAAGTGGGGAGCAGGCCCACTGTGTGTGTGTGTGTGTGTGTTTGTGTACAGGTGTGCAGACAGGGGTAATGCCCTAGAGAATGCTTAGGCACTGTTCTTCAAACCAAGGCATCACAGGTACGCAGAAGTGGTTCCTACCCCACCTTCCATTTTCCCCTGGAGGAGGCGGAAGGCAAGGGAGGCCGATAGAAAAAGCAGTGGGGATGGTTGGGAGTGGAGGCTGACCTGGCAGGAAGTTTTCCTAAATGTGGCCAGCCACAGAGGCTGCCAGGGAAAAGGCCGTGTGTGTGTGCGCGTGTGTGTGTGTAACAGGCAGAGACTCTCAAAGCAATCAAAATAACTCTGATTAACACTCTCTCCCACCCTCTCTCTCCCTCTCAGACCCATTTCCTCCCAGCCTCCAGCCCAGGGCAGACATGCCTGACTGTAACCCTAAGAGGCTCGGGAAGCTTGAGCAATTATTTTTACATGAAAAAAAAAAAAGTTCTCCAAGATGCGGGCGTGCTCAGGGCCTCGGCCCAGTGCTTTGAGACTTGGCGGAGGCCCTCCTCACCCCATCTCTGTGTCCTCTCCCAGCCCCCCATATGGTCTGGCCTCTATCTTCTGCCCGCCTGTGACAGACAGGCCAGGCCAGGCACCCCCAGAGACCACCCCCTCCCCAGCCGGGGGCCTGTCCCCTCTGAAACTGATCCTGGGCCTTTGGATCTAATTTGTTTCTCTGTCTGCCGGGTTTGGGGGGGGTCTTGCCTGGAGACGCGGTGGTCACAGGTGACATCAATCATGTCTGCATCTTCCCAGGGATGGGGATAGGATATCAGAGAGGTGACCAAGCATTTGCCACATGATTCAAATCATCTCAGCATTGATTAATTGGGTTCATCCTGAGTTTCTGAATCATAACAACTGTTTTTCTCCTTCACCTAACGTCAACAGGCCCTTAAAGGGGAAGGATCCTTTTACCCCGCTCATGGGCTACATTAAGTGGGTCAGCTCCTATTAAATGTTAAATGCTGGATGCGTTTTAGACAAACTTGATTTGCTCAAGATACGTTTCAAAGGTTCTGGGATGATTAGGCATCTCTTTCCCTGCCTCGCCTCTTCCTCCCTGGCTTTTCCTGGGACATGTGTTGGCTTCGGCCTCTGACAGATGGGATGAGAGAATGTGGGGGCCCATGGAGAGGGACCTTTGGAGGAGAGATGAGGGGGAAAGACCCCCCCCCAACCCGGGCTGTTTAAAAGAGATACAGTTTCTGAAATGTTTAATAAGGCAGAAAACAATCTCGAATGCCAAATTTGCCTTCCAAAAACTAAATATCCGGAGTGGCTCCTGCCTTTTAGATGGAGAAGAAAATAATATTTTTTTCCAAGCCAGGGGAAAAAAAAAAAAGAAAAGAAAAGCTGTTTTCTAGAGAAGAGAAATTCTGTTTCTGCACTGTATGGGCCCTGGAAACTAAATGATGGAATAGGCTTTTGGCATGGCAACAAAACGCAACTCTGATGTAAAGGTGAGAAGAGGATCAGGACAAAAAAAAAAAAAACCCACCCAAAAACCTCAGGCTGGTTTCCTACAGTTTCCTACTGTGAAAAGAGATGCTTATGTGTGTTAATTACACCAGAAAAATAAATTTTAAACGAGAAGGGAGATGTTCAGCAGGGTTTTCATCATAGTGGCTGTGTGACCTTGAACAAGTCACTGTGTTTATCTGAATCTAATTTTCTGGCTTATAATAATAAGATAACTAAGATTCACTGGCCTATTGAGAAGTATAAACTCAAAGAAAGAAGGCGAGTGAAAGGACACCTCAAATGTTGGGTTCTTGGTAGACAATGGATATGTAAATGTGTGTGTTGGGGGGACAGTGCTGTCACAGGGAGGAGTCTCTCCCGGGTCCTCCACGTGGGTGGATTCATTTGGTTCATAAAAGTTTCAAAATGTAGATGAACTCCAAGGTTTAGCCAAAGGGACATTTTTTTGGCTGTGGTAACTGGTGGAAAACATGACAGTTTAGAGCCAAGCTGCAAGTGTGGGCTTGGCAGCCCCAGCCATGGTGAAATAGCGACTTGGAAATTGATTAGTATGTCTGGAAGGTTCTCAGGGACAGTGGAGGCTGTTCATCCCCAAAGGGCAAAGCCCCCAGGATTCCCCATCAGCAGCGTTTGCTCTCCCAATGACATGCTCAAGTGCTTGAAATGACCTTGGTTCTCTGTGAGCCCAAACTCATTCTTAGTGATGGAAAGTGACCGAGGCTCTCAGCAACCTGAGCCACCTCTGCTAAGGTGTTCTATGGAACGATGGGGCTGTCCTGGTGCCCTGGGAGATAGAGGAGGAAGCAGACAGATCACACGGAGGGAAAGAGAGGCCGAGGGAGGGAGGTGGGAGAACCCTAAGAGAAAAAGGGAGAAAGAGAGAGAGAGAAGCAGGAGAGAAAGAAGGAAACTAGGGAGAGAGAGAGAGAGAGAGAGAGAGAGAGAGAGAGAGAGAGAGAGACAAAAGGAGAACTGGACAGAGCTGAGACTGGGACAGAGAGAGAGGAAGACAGATGAAGATGGAGGCTAAGAGTGAGAGAGAATGAAAGCGACAGCAGGAGACAGAGGGAGAGAGAGAGAGAAACAGGAGGAAATAGTGCTGAGAAGAGAGGGGAAAAAAGCAGAGCGAGACAGACAGAATTACCCACACACAGAAATACAGAGGAAGGGAGACAGGAGAGGGGCGGAAATGCCACACAGCAACCCCCCAAAGAGGAACAGGGACACAAGCCCACTGTCATATGAGGAAAAAGACGCCAGAGTGAGAAAGAGAGAGCAAATGAGTGGGCAGATATGACACTTGAAATGTCATGTCCTGGGCGCGTGGGTGCTCGATCCCCCAGAACGGTGGAATTCCGCATCAGCATCGCCAGGTCTTCCAAACCCCCTGCGAGCCTGGCGCCCTCCAGGTTGCTGCTGGGGATATCACAAATTAGACATCAGGGCTGCAAGGCAGGGTTCCATCAGGGGCAGGATGGACTGTGGAGGGGATCCGTTGGCAGGACTCCCAGTGGGGCCCGCAGGCTTGAATTCCAGGCCAGACCCCGGGGAAATATTCTGATGGGCAGATAGAGAACTCCAACTGCAGGCTGCCTCCTTCCCCCTCTCCTGCCCCCCCTTTCTCTTCCTCTTGCCTGTTGGTTGAAATCAGAACTGAGGGTTGTCCAATTGTTTAATTGACCTTGAGACAACAGGGCGTGCTCCTTCAAGCCCCCCCACCCCCCAGCTCTTGAGTCTCATTTCCCTTGTGTGTGAAAGAAACATTCTAGTAACAGTCGGGGGGCGGCCTGACCCAGTTGTCTGAAGACCCCACGGAAGGAAGTTATGTGCTTAGATGGCAGAGGGCCATGCTGGCTTGGAGGGAGACAGCCTGGGGTTGGAGTCAAACTGCATTCCCTGGAATTTAGTCTTCTCATATGTAAAACGGGGATGGTAGACATAGCTCTGGCTGTCTTAGTGTGGTCACCAGTGCTAAACAGAGCTCAGTACCTGGTCCATAGCAAGCACGGGGCATATGGCGGCTCTCAGGGTGCCTAGGAGACAGAAGCCAGATTGCTGTCCTGGACAGGGGGTAATATATGGCATCTAGCTTTGGCTGAGAATTGAATTCAACCTCAGCTGGAGAATTAGAGCATTGTGATTAGAAACAAGAAGAGAGAAGGGACAAAGCAGCCTGTCTTCAAGTGCACGATGACAGAGCACAGACTCTCCTGGCAGCGCAGGGGGGTGGGGAAGGACAGGGCAGATCATATTAATAACAATAAATTATATCTGCGCTGTGATTTATGGCTCCGATGTGCTTCCCATTATGTTATCTTACAGAACCGTGGAAGGGCGCGTTCGCCTGATGATTGTCACAGCAGTTTTGGTCGCTGCTGTTCGGGGCGATGGCGTGATCCGTGTTCTTAGGGATGTAATTTCTCCTAGTTTCCAAGTTGGGGACTGAGGCACAGGGAGAGCAAGACTGGTCCAAGGAAAGGCCTGAACCAGGGTTTCCGTCCAGGTTTGGTCGTCCTGGGTCTTTTTCCGGCTGCTCCTTAGTTTCATCTCTGAGCGAGACAGCCTCCTTTCCATCCTGCCACACACTGGGGACTCTTGGTTCCTTCTTTCCTACTCTAGCTTTTTGTCAGCCCAGGGTGAAGAAGCTCTAGTATCCCTCCAGTCTGGCCCCCTGAGGCCCGCCACCTGCCTCACCAGCCAGCGTGTCATACCCTAGCTGCTACTCCCACTCGTGGGAGCTCCAAGCAAAAAAGAATCCCCACCCGCGGCTGCCCATTGCAGGATGGGCAGGGGTGACCGGAAGTGCAGTGGATCTTTCAAGTACCCGCCCTCCCACCCCCACCTTGGATGGCCTCACCTTTGTCTCTGAACCCAGCAGCGGTGTGGCTGGCATGTTCATCCTTCCCTAACCGCCCCCCGCTTCCTTCAGGAAACCCGCAGCCCACTCAGGACTGAGTTGACTTGGGGACCAGGTTCATTTAGCATTTGCAGAGTGAGCTATTTCAAGAATGTGCAGATTCAGTCCTGGAAATGACTTGGAAGGAGACGGACTTGGCTTCTGAGCAGGAGAACAAATGAACCCCCCTATCCCTCAGGCCTCCCCCTCCACCTTCTGAGATTTCCTTTGTCTCAATCCAAAATCCCCCTTTACATGATCCCGGAGGCTTCCTAATAAAATAGAACTGTAACTTTATCTAAGACGAGTGCAGCACATGTAGAATGGATAAGGTGTAATTAATAACAGAAAATAATGTTTCCCCCCTTCTGACCTTTCACCCCCATATAAGTGTCTTAAGTTTTATGACAGCTAAGCACAAAATGAGTGTGTGCATGCATGCATGTGTGCGTGCATGTGTGTGTGTGCATGGTGCATGCATGCTCCAGTGTGTGCATTTGAGCTGAGCTTACGTGGGGTTAATATGTCTACCTGTGAGTATCCACCTAGCCCTGGCTGGAATTGGTTTACGTTTCTGGGTCGACTGGCCTCTCACTGAACCCAGGCACTGCCTGAAACTGATCTGATTTCTTGAAGTGAGGATCCTGCCTAGATCGCAAAATACCCTAGATCTATTTCCATGCATGACTTTGGGCAATGCAGAAGCTGAACAGTAAACAATAAAAGGGTGGTGTGTGTGCATGGGTACACACACATGCACACAATCTTTTGGATTGTCTATTATATTTCCGAAGCCCCATGGGTGCTGGGGAGAGGGTATTGATTGTCAGTTGTGTCCATAGCAATGAGCAGGAGACCAAGAGGAACATTTCATTGGTTTTGGTGCTGTGAATTCTCAGGCACACAGGGATCTCATTCTGGCGAATCCTCTCTTTAGCAGTTACAATTTCCCACCCCCCAGCGTGGCAGCATCCTTGCTATTTATCTAGGAGATAATGAAGGAAGTATGCTTGGGCCCATCGAGGCAGGGGCCACAGGAAAGGCTGAGGGGAGCCCCATCGCCAAGCCTTTGCAGACTGTTGTCTGCAGGCAGAATTGAAGGGCACTCAAACAATACTGTTTGTCTTAATGGTTCCACAACTAGGTTCGTTGGGAGTAATATTATCTTGCTTGAAAGGTCACTGGGCTGGCGCAAGCTATTGGTTTCTCGTGATTCATTACGTTTGATGCTCAACTTTTTGAGAAGTCCGCAGCGCCAACCTCTGGGTTAATGGAAGCCACACCAGCCACGCACGAAGCCAGTAGCTTTGAATCATCCCCCGATGGGAGGCCTGGGCAGGGTGGAGTGAGCTGCTTCCTTTTGATCAGCCACGCTGATGTGAACCAGAGGTCACCATGTTTGGAGCCTGTGTGTTAGTTCTGCTAGACAGCAGCAACTGGACCCTTGGGGAGGGGTCCCACCCCAGTCTGGGGAGTTTTGTTTTCCATGGTTGTCCCTGTCTGGGGCTGACTTTTCCAGGACCTCTAGGGCATCAAGGGGACATTTGGGGAAGATCCGGAGCCTTAAATCATTAGAGAAGGCCCCTTTCTGTCCACTCCGCTGGCCTTCCTCCTTCCATCCCTGGCTCCTCAGACGCAGATAAATGCATTGCTGCTGCCCCCACCTTGGGGCATCCCTGCTCCCCAATGTTAGGTGACAGGTTGGATTTGGAGGGAGCTCTCTTTCTCCCAGGAGAGTCATTGGGTTGTTGAGTTCTTTTATGGACATGCTTGAACTCTGGAGGGCCCCCAAACGGACAGCCACCGCTGCTGAATTGACCATATATTTTTCTGTCATTCTGTCATTCCGTCACCCTTCCGCACATGCTTTGGCCTGCTATATTTTTATGGTTCTCCTTCCAAGAGGTGTTCTGTGGAGGGTGGGTCGCTACAATTTATCTTCAAGGAGCAAGGAAAGAAAATTCCTTATCATTGGTATCAGAGGTGGGATTTCCCTCTTATCACCCTCTCTTTTGCTTTGGGGTTTAAAAGCAATACCAACTGGCTGGATTAAGCAGTTCAGGGAGTTCTTTAGGCTGCCAGCTTTATAACGTTGACAATGAGCAGGAATTGGGGAAGGGACTATCTCCTAATTTCACATCCTCCTAGATACTTAAAATCACAGAAGAGCAGTCCAGGAGTTTGTTGCCAGGACAAGGAGATCTTGATTAGATTAAAATATTTCCCAGGGGAGGTTCTGAGGCTTTGGCAAACATAACAAGATGAGTAGCTTTTCAAAAAAAACAAACGTGAAAAATTAAACAAGTCATATATATCCATTATCGAAAAAAAGTAGAAAAGGCAGATAAGGAGAAAGCAGAAAATGGAAATCACCTGTAATCCCACCACATGGGGCTAACTATTCATATTTTACCATATATCTTTCCAGTCTTCTGCAGATATGCATTTTAAATGAAAATAAGATCGTATTGCATAGGCTGTTCATGACTGCTTTCATTAGCAAAAATGATATAGCCATACTATAAAATACTTAACACAGAAAATGACAAGAGCATTAACAACAACAAAAACTCACATGGTAACCACTATTTACCTTTTCACGAACGTCTTTTTAGATATCTCTTTCCGTATCATTTGATAGCCTGCTTTAAAAAATCCTAACAACATAGAATGGGCTTCTCCATGTCCACAAATTTGTCTCTATACCATTATTTCTTAGGGGCTGAGTTGTGTTCCATTCTAAGGATGCACCATGGTTTAGCTTATCCATCCCCTGCAGTTGGACATTTAGGTTGTTTCTGCGTATTCATAAAGACCTCTTCTCATGGCTTAGTTGATGTGTTGCTGACTCTTTATCTGGTGGGATTTGTGTCACACCCCCAGCCCATCAAACAAGGGTGCTCTATTCCTGCCAACAATTCTGTGTAGCCAGACAGAAATACAAATCCGCTAAGACCTTTAGTAGCAGAAAACGGGCTAACAGTAGTTTAAACAATGAAGGGTTTATTTTTCTCACATGATGGAGTAGTCCAGAGGTGGGCTGCTGCTGACACTGACCCAGCTGTCCTATCAGGTCATCAGGACTCCGGCTTTCTTCTTTATCACTCCTCCATTCTTAGCATTTTAACATTTTCTTCTTGTGCGTGTCTTCTGCATGTTTACAAATGGTTGCCTTAGCTCCAGGCTTCAAGGCTGCATTAAATCTGGAAGGAGCGAGGAGTGGCACCAGGGGGCTTTCCTTGTGAGCGTTTCTCCTTGATAAGAACTCGAAACTCTCCCCAAAATCCTCCCAACAGACTCCTGCTTACAATTTATGGGGCCAAACTGTGCCACATGGTCTGCTCTAGCTGCCAAGACTCCAGGAATGCGAATCTTTGCTTTTAAGAGCCTACTGTAGGAGGCAGAAAGATAGAAGGATGATGGGTATGGTGTTATTAGCTAACCAGTGGCTTAGCCATAGCATCTAAAACATTGACACCCACAGGGAGGCCTGTCCTGGAGAACTGTGTCTGTTCCCCCACCCCTGACCCCATGTACACTGACTTCCTGTTATCTCTCCTGTCTCTTACCATCTCCAGTTCCTGCTTCCAACTCTTCTCATTTTGGCCTGGCTTCTTGGTTTGGGAAACACAGTTAGACTTCTCCAAGCTGGACTTGACTTTTCACTCAGCTTTTGACTCTGTTGGCAAGATGCTTTGTAGTCTGTAAACCAGTGGGTTATTGGAAGGCTTATTCATGTGAAAATGGATTCAGTGCTGGGATGCACAGTGCAGTGGCCAGGAATTCCTTCTCTGAATCCCCAACCTCCAGCAGAGAGGCTGGCGTATTCATGACCATTAAATGCAAATAGAGGGAGGACAATGGGACATTTTTTTTAAACCCTAGTTACTCCACAGATCACTTAGATATAAGACTGGCAAGGAGTGGCTTGAGTCAGATTCTCCCAGGAGGCAGTGCTTCAGTGTCCTGTAGCTAAATCTTGATTTTGGATACTTTTCCCAAGAAGAGACACTCTGAAGTATCAAGATCCTGCATCCGTGCTATACGTTGTGACTAGACATCATGGGCTACCACTGAGTTGAACCATGTTCCAATATTTTGAGGGGAGGATTTTTCCTTTGCCTGTAGCTCCCAAAACCATACAGTGGGTGAGACCCTCAGCTGCGTGGAGAGTCTGCGATCAGGTTTGCCGTGAATCTGCTGCTTAGAGCCAGATCTGCATCCATTATGATCACTTCCTGATGTTGTTTACCAAAATGATTCCATGATCTAGACAGGTGGAAATAGCTCGAGAAACCTATTCTCGCAGCGTTTGTCAAATAAAACTGGAAAAAGAAGTAACTGTTGTCATAAAGAAAAAAATTATAGAAAGGTAAAGGAAAATAATATTCTTCCTGAGCCTATTCTGTGCCTTGGCCCTGAGGAAGGACATTGATATATATTAGCTAACTTAACCCTTATCCTTTGAGCGTGTGTTCCAGTTACTATCGCTATGTAACAAATTATTCCTACTTTTAGCAGCTTAAAGCAACTCATGGATTCTGTGGGTCGGGAATTAGGCCAGGATTCAGGGGGAATGACTTGTCTCAGCTCCATGAGGTCTCTGGGCCCAGTTGAGAAGACTTTAAGACTGGTGGTGAGTTGATGGCTGGGGAATAGAATATCTGAAGGCTCTGTTACTTCATCTGAAGGATTCAGGGTGGGATGACTTGAAGATTCAGAGTGCCAACCAAGAGCGTCTACACGAGGCCACTGCATGTGGCCTGGGCTTCCTTACAACATGGCAGCTCAGGGTGGATTTTTTAATGGCAGCTCAGGGTTCCAGGGCCAAATGTCCCAGGAGACAAGGCAGAAGCCGCGTCACCTTTATTTTTTTTTTAAGATTTTTATTGGGGAACTGGGGGAAGGGAACAGCTTTGGAGAGTCGGGGAAGGGAACAGACAAGTTGCTGTCCTTTTGTTCTTCAGTCTAGTTGCGGAGGATGTTGCTTCACTGGCCCATGTTGGTATCATCATTGCGCTCTTCCCGGATGAGGCAGATCGGTTGTCAGCCTCTTGATGGTCACTCACTGTGGCTATTGGCAGCCCACGCTGGCTGCCAGCCGCTCACGCTGGCTGCCGGCCACTCACTGTACCTCATGGCAGCCCCCTGCAGCAGGGCTGCAGCCTATGCCATCACTGGCAACTCAAGGCAGTCCAGCTCTAGGTTCACCATCTTAGCTGTAGAGGTGCAGTGTCACTGGCCCTCATGTGGGATCCGAACCGGGGCCCTGCTGCTCAGAGCTGGCATCCCAAGCCAACTCTTAACCAACGTGCCACTCGGCCGGCCCCACATCATCTTTTATAACCCACCTTGGAAGTGCACAGCATTATTTTTGCCACTGTTTAGCGGTTGAAACATTCACAGCCCATCCAGGTTGAAGGGGAAGGGACATAGACCCATATTTGGATGAGAGTGTCAAAGAAGTTGGGGACACGTTTTTAACTGCCAGAGGTAGATATAATTAAACCCTATTTTACAGACCTATAAGTGAGGCTGGAAAAGTTAGATGATCAGTCCACGATAACACACAAAGTATGATATAGGGTCAGGATTTGAACTCAGGGTTATGGAGACCTTAATCTGCAATTAAAATTACACATTTATGGTACAAATAAGAAAAAATGATCTATCAAGCTGGTTAAGAGGAACCTAAGCAATTTACTGAGGAAGGAACTCACGCCTTGTCAGAAGGCTGTGAGCTATTGGACTGAAGTCAACTGGGTAACATTATTGGCAAAAGCTGGTGATTCCTCTCTGAGTGGGGTCATCCTGGTTTTGAGAGGTCAGCCAGTCCAGCCCTTAACCTTTTAGCAGAACTTCTCAGTAAACCTCAGTGGATTCAGGAGTCAGTCCAGGTTTTGAAGATAACAAAGACTGATATGCTTCGACACTTGATAGTTTATCCATGACCTTCATGGGCAGTGTCTCCCTGCCTTGACGTAGCTAGTAAGTCTATTTCCCCTGGCTGGGATATATCCTTCTCTTTCCTGCCTGATAATAGCTTACAGGTACTGAGTAACTGTGATGTGTCAGGCACAGAGTGTACTTTACACAGGGTAGTTCATTATCACAACCTCCCCACGAGGGAGGGTCTTAATATTCCCATGTAACAGATGCGAAACTGAGGCTAAGTAACTGACCCAAGGCCACCTAATGCAAAAGGGCAAAGCGAAGATTTGGATGCTGGCCAGTGTGGTTGTATCCTCTGCCATTATAAGGGCTGTGTCCTCACTTATAGATGCCTGCCATGACTCCATTCAAGAGTGCTGGTCAGGGCTCCTATTGGTCACATGTGTCCCCAGGACGCTCTGAGCACATCCCTGGGCTGAGCACAGCAGTTAGAACATCAGTTTTCGAGGTCAGATCTTGGCGTTATGGGCTTTGGGGGCTGACCGTTATCTGTTGTGGGGACTGTCCTGTATATTGTAGGATGTTTGGCCTCCACCTTCTAGATCCCAATACCACCATCCCCATCCCTGGGTTGTAACAACCAATAATGTCTCCAGACATTGCCCGGTGTCCCCTAGGGGCCCAAATTGCCCTTGGATGAGAACCACTGCCAGCCACTGCTTGACTGTAAGTCCTGGCTCTGCCACTTAAGAATCGTGTCCTCTTAGCCAACTTACTTTTCCTAAGTAAGCTTCGATTTCTTCACTTGCTAGTTGGGAGTAATAATAGGACCGACCTCAGAGGGCTATTTTGAGGGTTCATTGAGTGAATATTTACAAAGGGGGAAAAACAGTGCCTGGCACTTAATAAATGCCAAACGAGCTGTTACTCTCTCTTTCTCTTGCTACTGGAAGACAAGAAACAAATCTATTAATCTCTGCAACCTTGGTGCCTGGTATGCACTGACAGTCGGAGGATGTTTGCTGAACGAATGTAAAATCTTGAAGTACTGTCTTCCACATGCAAAGAGTAGATACCTCCGCTTACACCTAACTCTGCCTGAAGTCCCACCTCCCCGCCTGTCCACAGACCCACGTGTTCTCGGGAGGCTTAGTGCACAAAGGAAGTCCCAGTTTGGCTGTGTGGAAAATTCTGCAGATGTACTTTCTGCAGCCCGCCCTCTCCGCCCCCACCAGCCGGAGCTCCGCAGACATGGCAGAGAAACGAGAAGGGAATGGTGCAAACAGTTCTGAGTGCTACAGCGAATTCAGCTGGTGTGTGGGGAGCACAATGTTCCAAACGCAATTAAAACCCAATCAGGGTCCGGAAAAGCACATTAATGTCCCTCAATCAAACAGCAGAGCACATGTGGCATAGGCATCTCTCCAGGGACCCCCTTCGTCAAGGCCTGTCGTGATGACAGCGATGGTCCCCACCCCTGCAGAACCCCTTACTGTCCTTCTCAGGCCTGAGATCCATGGGATAGGAGGGAGTCCAGAGCCGTCTGTGGTTGTGGGTTTTTAATTCTGGGTGTTTATGTGGATGCTGAAGAGGAGAGATCCGCCGAGCCTCTGTGAGCATCCATTTATTTTTGGGAAAGAAGGAAGGGGGCTCATTCATTCATTCAACAAACATTTCATTTGGGGGCTACTTCCACGAGCCCCGCACTGGGCTACATCAGGCGTTCTCAACTGGGGGCCCGGTCCCCCAGGGACAGTGGGCCAAATCTAGAGACAATTTTAGTTGTCACAACATGGGATGCATCTAGTTTGTAGAGGCCAAGGATCCTACTTAACATCCTGCAACGCACAGGATAGCCCCTGCAACAAGGAATTACCCAGTTCCAAAAAGGGCTAGTGCTGAGATTGAGAAGCCTGGCTGAGGTCCAAGGGGGATAGGTGGTAGTGAACAAGACCGATGATTTCCCTGCCCTGGCTGGGTTACCTTGAATGGAGTCACATCTTAACTATTTCTTTATGTAGCCGGACTTGGAGAAGGCTCCCTCTAAGAACAAACATAGGTCTTTCCTTTTCCTCTGTCCAAGCATGGGCATGGTGGGACTGCTGTTGTGGACGTGTGTTGTCTGCTGAATGTGTATGTGCGTGCGTGTGACTGTGTGTGTTTGTGTGTGTGTGTGTTTAGAGCCGTGGCGGGGTGGGGGTGGGGTTCTGTTTGGACTTGTGTGGTTGTCTGTTTATGTCTGTGTACATCGGTGTGGCTCTGTTCGTAAGAACTTTTCTGTCATTTCCTTCCTCTGCTTACCAAAGAAGCATGGGTGGCTGGCTAAGACCTTCTAAGGTTGAATTCGTCACCAGACAACATGAAGAAATCATTAGGGATGACCCTTCTTTGCTCCCTTCTGTTTTCCTGGTCTCCGCGCCCACTCTCTTCACTACTCTGCCTGCCCCATAAGACTAGAGGTCAGTAAACTTGCTTGAGTTGAAGCTTTGAACTTGGAGTTTAGTTTAGGCAACTCTGCTGGGTCTGCATAAGCATCCAGGAAGCTTTAAAAATGGTGTTTCAGAGGAATCAAAGAAAAACTGTGAGAGTGCTTGATCTGAACTAGGGCCTTCAGTTTGGGCACTGGTGACATTTCGGACCAGATGATTCTCTGTTGTGGGGGGTGGTCCTGTGCATGGGAGGATGTTGGGCAGCATCCCTGGCCTGGTCCCACTAACTGCACCCCAGCTGTGAACTGAAAATCTCTCCAGACATTGCCCAAAGTCTCCCGGGGGCTAAAATCACCCGCTATCCCCCGTTGAAAACCATTGATCTACAACTACACAGAACAACATGGGTGAATCTCCCACAGTTAATTTTGAATGAAAGAAGCCAGATACTAAAATATGATGCTGTGTGTTTCCATTTATATAAAGTATAAAAAGCCGGCAGAACAAAACAGGATAGGGGTTTGCCCTTTAGGGGCAGAGGGGGGCAGACAGTGACAGGGAAAAGGACACTCCGAGGACACCTAAGGAGGTCTGGTTTTTAATGTAGATGCTGGGGACACTTACATGACGTCTGTGCTTTT
Organism: Aselliscus stoliczkanus; assembly: GCA_033961575.1. NCBI lineage: Eukaryota > Metazoa > Chordata > Mammalia > Chiroptera > Hipposideridae > Aselliscus > Aselliscus stoliczkanus. The sequence goes on from CM066736.1 coordinate 9,581,659, forward strand.
TCTCTCTCTTGTGTTTTACACCTGAATCACAAGCCGTGTGTGTGTGGAGGGGGAAACACATATTAAAATGAACACATTTGGAGAATTAGAGACTGTCTTAAAAAAAAAAAAAAAAAGAAAAATTCAAACGGCACAGGTTCCATCTGCTTCCCAAACCCTGTAGTGGACAGTTTATGAGCAGCTTGATTCAAACGATTCTTCTAGAATCCCTCCAGCTGTTCCTAAGCTGCAGGAACAATACGTCTACTAAGCAATGATCTGATTGAGGAGAACACGTTGTTGTCGTCGGCCTCTATACAAACACAAACTCTCTCTCTCCACACACGGCACCAAGCCTGTGCTGAACTGAATTTCCTGCCTTTGTCTTCTCCTAGCAGCCCTTCGGAGGGGAGCACACTGCAAGGTGACACGTGAAATGGACCAATAGCCAAGTTGAGACTTCTGAAAACAAATGACCCTTTTAATCTTCTGGAAGCGGGGGGGAAAAAGTCTCTATGTGCAACAATCACAGCTTGCCTCTTTTTACCCATTTAAAGGAAAGGCTTAGCCTCGCACCTCTTTCCTGAGTGCTTGTCACCCACATCAGCCCCCGCTCAGTCCAGAGGACCCTGGGTTATTACCTTTCTAGCATTTCAGGTCTTTCTGAATAGAGACACACAGCCGCATGGATGCCCAAAGCAAAAGCTCTAGGCTTTCTATATTTTCTTTAATGTCCTTCTTGTCAGGGAAGCCCAGGGAAGGTTCTGGAAGCAAGGAAGCCAAGCCACAAGATGTGTCAGAGAGACCCCCCGGTCTTCCTCCCAAAGGGGCCTCCTCAGGCATCAGCATTTGGGCAAAGCTGTGTGGACCCTGGCTGCAGCCTCCCCAGCTGGTCAGCATTTATAAAGTGGGGCACATCTGTTCTTGACTGTTCGCATGGAGAAGGCGAGGGAGTGGGTGAGAGAAGGAAGCCCCAAATGCTAGGACCCGTTCCACCTAGTGCCAAGAGAAAATTGCTTCTAAGCCGGAGTCATGGAGAAGTGTTCCAGGACAGAGCAGACAGAGGTTCTTCAACAAAATGCCCCTCCCGCCGTCCCCCGTTCCTTTCCTCTTTCTGTAAAAGTCTCTAGGTTCTAGCCTGTCTTGAGATTTATGATGTGCTTTGCATGGCCAGCACCCTAACATCATATTTGAGTGATAAGGAGCTGAGAGGTCTGCAGATAGCTTGTTGGTTGGAAAAGAGAGTCTCATGTATAATAAATACAGTGGATTTCACAGTCGCGTTTTCATGCACATCCATAAAGTTGTAAATGCCCCCTCGTGCGCGGTGAGCACCCAGAAGCCTTTGAAAAAACACACAGCAACAAGTTCAGAGAGGCCTCCCCCTCCCCCCCCACCCTGTGCTCTCAAACGTGCCTGAGAACCTCTGGCAGACGGAGAAACACGTTCATACGCAAAGCAGGGCCCACGCTAACGTTTCAATCTGGAAGCAGACAGAACACTGCTTCCTGCGTCAGACCAGAACCGGGATCGGCACCCTCACAAAGCCCCACGGTCCCCCGAACAGTTTACATGAATGGGCTGAAAGGGACCCCTTGAACTCCCTCTTCTCGCTTCGATTTTCCTTGCAATACAAACGTCTTCCGAAATGCAGCCCTGGGGCCCACAAACAGCGCTCCAGGCTGCTCCCTTCATTAGGCCTCCAGGCTCGTATAACTAGAGCAGAGTCATCAGAAACGGAATCGCCCAGTTCTATGCACCGGCCTGGTCCAAGACCATTTGGGCGCCACCATTTCTGCCTTCACGGCTGCTGCAATAAACTCTGCGAAGGGGATTTGGCATCGCCCAAGTGTTACTGGAGACCCTAACAGAAAGTGAGTGCAAAGATCGATGACCCAAAGACACGTGATGCATCAGGGCCCTTGTCAGCCAGGACTGAGAGTTACATGGGGTCTCCTGGAGAGACGAAATAAAAACTGGCCCCCAGGCTCCCACCCTTTTTCTCCGAGATCTAATTACAGATGTCTTGACATTCTTGCTGCATAAAGTTTCCTTAAAAGATTTGCCAAGAAGAAACATTTGGAAACTGTGTTTTAGGTATAATCCCGTCTGGGAGTCACTGCTGCTTGCTTTGTCGTTAGATGACAGGGCGCTTAATTACCACGCGCGCCATGTATACGGCGTTTGGAACGCTGGATGCTTGAGCCACATAATATATCCCATGCTGACAATAGCCTTTTGGCATAACTTGCGTCTCTGATCTCACATTAATTACTACACAAATATACTTATTGTGGGTATGGAGTTTATGTGACGGAGTCCTCTTGACACATGTTCACAATAAAAACACATTTTTTTTTTTCCCTTCCCCTGACCCTAAGGAAAAAAAAAAAGATGAACATGTTTCAAGATGCTGTTTTAATGGCATGAAAACTGTCTGCTGAGTGTTCACTCCGCTTTTGTTCTTTTTCCTTTTCTCCTTTTATTAAAAAAGCCTTTTAAACCAAGCATTCCTGGCTTGTAATTCCTCTCTTTACTTTTGCTTTTATGCAGAGAGAGAGACAGATTAGATTAGATTAAAGACCAAGGGACACCTCGTGAAATACATTCCATCTAGAGGCAATTTGGTTGATAGGGTCAAGTCGTGTGTGTGTGTGTGTGTGTGTGTGTGTGTGTGTGTGTGTGTGTGTGTGTGTGTTTTGGGGTTTACTGATGGTCTTTTTACAAATATAAGGTTCTGTTTTCTAGGAATGCATTTGTCCCTTTAGCTTCTTCCCCTTTGGAAGCCTTGGAGTGGGGCTGACTGTTAAGGGTCTGAGGCATTTTTTTGGGGGAGGTGGGGGTAGTAAATCTAATTAACTCTTCCCTTCAGCTCCTAACAATTTCTCAAAACTTTTCCCAAAAGCAACAGCAGTTTCTTCACAGACTGCAGATAAGAGAGTTTGTTTCAAAGACGCTCCCCGCCACCCCACTAGGCCCCCAGTTTTGTCTGATGATGTCACAGGGGTAACCAAGGCAACGTACTGTGACATCACAGCCAAAAGGCTACTGACCTTGGCCTGGATTTCAAAGGAAAAGAGGCCCATAAACTTCTAAAGCAGGCAGGAGATAAATATCCTTAGTCATAAAAGAACAAACAAAGTTTGGGGTGGGGGACTGGAAAGAAAAAAAACAACAGGACTTTTTTTTAGAAATACAGTAAAATGCTCTGCCAAGTTTTCCAGGAAGTGCCAGTGGCCATTTTGATGATGTGAACTAGACTTTAAAACAGAAAGAGGAAAAATGAACGTGGAGAAGAAGGGTCGTTTACAGTATTAGAAATAACCAGGTGAAACGTCCCCCCAAACCATAATCTATAAAATGAATCAGAGCAGAATAAAACAGGAAGCAAACAGCCGTTTCTGAGAGGGGGAGTTAGCTGCTGGGAGAACGGGAGAGAGATCCAGGGAAGGTATTTATCTAAAAAGGGAAAGTGCTCAATGCAACGTGGCATCCTGGACAGGATCCCGGAAGAAAAGTAGGTGAAATCTGAATAAAATCTGGAGTTTAGTTCATCGTAATGTACGGTGTTGGTTTCCTAGTTTTGAGTAATGTCCGTGGTAATGCAAGATGATACCATTAGGGGAAGCTGCACTAGGGGTTTATGGTGATTCTGTCACTGTTTTAGTAACTTTTCTGTCAACCTAACATTATTCTAAAATAAAAGATTTATTTTTAAAAAAGGAGAAAGTGGGACATTATGCTTCAGCATGTGTCCTGGAAAGTCTTCCATTCTTTTGGTCTGGAAATTCTGTTCACCCCTAGAGAGCCTGTCCCTGCTTTTGCATGAACTTGTATGTGATAATGGGAAAGCCAGTTCTCTCTCTGAGCCTCATTTTTTTTTGCCTGCCAAATGGAGATGTTGGATCCCATGGGCGTGTCAGATGATGATGTAGATCAATGGTAGAGACTGGTGGGGTCCCTGTGCTGAGCCTGAGATCAGTGAAGAGAACAGTGATCCATTAGTAATGTCTGCCATGGATATGAGAGGGGAAAGTGGAGGCGTTTGCCATTCCAGGCCCCTGCACACTTGGGCCTGGCTTCTCTGGGCTAGTCTGTCTGCTAGTCCACATAGACTCTTGTGCCTCCTCCAACATCTGTGTGGCATACTAGATAGAACACAGCCCCTGGAGTCAGCCAGTAGTGGCTTCTAATCTTGGCTTTCTTCTGTGCACTGGAAGATGTGTGGCCCATGCCATTTGACAAATATGAACCACAGTGGCATATCCCCTGCCAGATAAGTTAACGTGCAACAAAAATGCACTATGCAGAGTGTTATGATGACAGCTAGGAAGAGTGTCCTTGGAGTACTACTAAGTAGGACGACCTGACTCAAATCTGAGGGGCAGGCAAAGAAGACTTCCTGGAGGAAGTGACATCTAAGCTGAATTCTGAAGGATGCATAGGTATTCTAGGAAGGGAGGAAAGAGGGATGAGGATGGAGTTTGACTGGGCTCAGGTCACATGGGACCTGGTTGTCCTTATTGGGGGAATTTAGGCTTCATCCTGAGGGTAATGGGGAACCATTAAGGAATTTTATGCAAGGCAATTTTATTAGCAGAAAAAAAAAAGTCCTTCTGGCTTCTCAGATAGATTTGGAGTGGGGGTAAGAATGGAGGCCATTTTTAGAATCCAAGTAAGAATGATGACAGCTTGTACCAGCAAATGGAACAGAGGGAGGCATATCATTGAGAGATGTTCAGGGGATTGATTGGCTATAGGGGACTCCAGTTACTTAACTCCCTGAGCCTCAGTTTCCTTATTTGTATGAAGCCATTTGCTACTATAGTCACTGTGAGTTTTTTTTTTTTTTTGAGGGCAGTGTCACTGGCCCTCATATGTGGGACCCGAACCGGGGCCACTGGCTTCCCAAACCAGTGCTTAACCACGGCACCACTCGGCCGGCCCAATCACTGTGAGGTTTAAATGAGATGATATGTGTGCATTACTTAGCATGGTTCCTAGTACATTGAAGGTGCTCTGTAAATGCTAACCGTATCCATTACTTCCCAAGTCTGGTGATCCAGCCAGGAATGAACAGATTCATTTAAAAAATGGTGCAACCAAGTGCCAGAGAGAGGTAATGAGTTGGCAAGTATCATACAGCAATTTAGTGGCAGACTTGAGATTTGAAACCAACATCTCCATGATCCCCTATCCAGTATTCTATCTGTCCCCTCTTCTCCAATCACCTGGCCCCTGGGAGCTTCCTCCTGAACTGAATTATTTGATATCAGAGGTTCTTGTAGTGGGTTGAAGTGTGTCCTTCCAAAAGATATGTTCTAAGGGCCGGCCGAGTGGCGCGGTGGTTAAGCGCTGGCTTGGGAACGCCAGCGGCCCCGGTTCGGTCCCACATATGAGGGCCAGTGACACTGGCCTCAAAAAAAAAAAGATATATTCTAAGGACCGGCTGACTGGCTCAGTTTGTTAAGAGCTCCCTCAAGAGTGTGAGCTCTGAGCAACAGGGTTGCTGGTTGGATTCCTGGCCCAAGCTGAGCAGCCACTGAGCTGCCAACAGGTGGCAGGATGGGTCAGCTAAAACAAACAAACAAATAAACAAACAAAAAAAGATATGTTCTAGTCCTAACCCAGATCCCTGTGAAGGTGTCCTTCTTTGGAAGTAGGGCCTTTGCAGATATAACTGAGTTTAGATGAGATCATCTGGATTAGAGCGGGCCTTCATCCAATGACTGACGTCCTTATAAGAACACAGAAATGGACACAAACACACACACAGAGGAGGATGCCATGTGAAGGCAGAGACAGGGATTGCAGAGTTGCAGTTATAAAGCCAAGGAACGCCAAGAATTACCAGCAACCACCAGGAGCTAGGAGAAGGCGATTTGCCCTTGGAGCCTCCAGAAGGAACCAACCTTGCTGTCCCTTTGATTTCTGACTTCTGGTCTCCAGGACCAGGATAAATTTGTATTGTTTTAAGATACCCAGTTTGTAGTACCTTGTTACAGCACCTCTAGGAAACTAAGAGAAGTGTCTCATTCTCAGATATCATCAGCTGTTGTCACTGCATTGGACCTGAGCTCTGGGAGAAGGTTTGGAAAGTGGGGGATGGTGTCATGGGTGCTCGCAGAGTTACCTTTACCAGTGATATGGTTTCCTGAGTGTGTGTGTCAGCTGTCAGTGATGTCCAGCTGGAAGTCAAAGCTTTGTTCTCGCTGATAACCTTGAAGGATGACTCAGCAAAGAGGTGGGCAGGCTACCTCTGGGAGGGGGAAATGGTCCATTTATCTACAGATGAGAGCCTGCCCCTGACTCGTTGGAGGACAAAGCAGAAAAGCAACAACAATAACAACACAGTGATAACCAACAAAAACTGCTTCCTCTCCCCTGGACCAAGCTGCTTTCACCTCCCACTTGGATGATTCAATGGCCTAACTCTCCTCTCTGCCCTCATCCTGGACTCATTCTTCACCAGCATCTGTTTTTCGTTTTTTCTCTTTACGTCCACTGTATTGAGGTATAATCGACACAAAATAAAATGCACCCATTTCAAGTGTACAGTTCAATGAGTTTTGATAAATATTTGCATCCATGTAACCACTCACATAATCAAGAAATAGCACATTCTTCTTCACCCCCAAAGTTCCCTCCTACTGCTTCTCAGTGACCTGCCCACCTCCACTCATGCACACCAGCCCTGGGTGACCACTGATCTGATTTCTATTACTATAGATAAGCTAGATTATATCTAAAGTTTCATATTAATGGAATCATCCAGTGTGAATGCCTTTCTTGTGTTCTGCAGTGTGTTTTTGAGATCCATCCATGTTGTTACATGGATCAGTGTTTGTTCCTTTTTATCGATGTGTAGTGTTCCATTATATAGGAGTACTTACTACAGTATATCTATTCACCAATGGAAGGACATTTGGATTTTATCCAGTTTTTGCTTATTGTGAATAATGCTAATATGAACATTCAAGTGTAAGTCTTTTTTGTGGACATACGATTTTTTTTCTTGGGTAGCTATCTAAGAGTAGAATTGCTGAGATGTATGGTTAACTTTTTAACCTAATGTAAATTGTATTTGATAAAACTAAACCTAAGAGCTAAAACTATATAACTACTAGAAAAAAACACACTAGGAAATCTTTGTGACCTTGGACTAGGCAAAGACTTCTTAGTTAGGACACAAAAAGCTTAAAGCACAAAATAAAAATAAATGATAAATTGGATGTTATCAAGATTTAAAACTTCTGCTCTTTGAAAGACCCTTTTAAGAAAATGAAAAGGCAAGCCATAATCTGAGAGAAAATACCTGCAAATCATTTATCTGTCAAAGGACATGTATCCAGAATATTAAAAGAAGTCCTATAACTCATTAAGACAAATGACCCAATTTAAAAATGAGAAAAGATCTTAATAGACACTTCACAGAAGAAGATATGTGAATAGTCAAAAAGCATATAAAAAAGTACTCAACACCATTTGTCATCAGGGAAATAATAATGGAAACCATAATGAGATACCATTATGCACCCACCACAATGGCTAAAATGTAAAAGACTGACCATTCCAAGTGTTGATTAAGATATGAAGCAACTGGAATGTCTATACACCACTGGTGGGAATACATAATGGTACGGCCACTTCAGAAGAATTTGACAGTTTCTTAAAATCAGGTTGCTGGGCCAGCCAAGTGGTGCGTTGTTTAGGAGTTGGCTTGGGATGCCAGCTCTGAGCAACAGGGCCCCAGTTCGGATCCCACATGGGCCACTGATGCTACACCCTCTACAGTTAAGATGGTGAACAACAGTTCAACCTGGAGCTGGGCTGCTGTGAGCTACCATGAGTGGCTGACAGCCTGAGTGAGCTGCTGTAAGCTGCTGTGAGTGGCCGTCCAATGGCCGGCGACCGATCTGCCTCAGCTGGCGGAGTGCAATGATCACAATACCAACATGGGCCAGTGAAGCGACATCCTCCACAACTAGACTGAAGAATCAAAGGACAGCAACTTGCCTGTTCTCCTTCCCAGATTCCCCAATGCTGTTCCCTCCCCGAATTCCCCGATAAAATCTTTAAAACAAAACAAAAACAAAATACCAGTTTGCTTTTGTGAAAAAAAGTGTAAAAGCTTTTAAAAATCTTTCCATGGCTTCCCATAGCTCTGGAATAACACCCAAGCTGTGCACTGTGACCTACAAACCCCGCTGTGATCTGGTTCCTGCCATCCTCTCACCTTGTCTTGCATTTCTCTCTCGGGAGTTCATTCCCTTTCAGCCACAGTGACCTTTATTCTGACCTTGAAGCACACCAAACTCCTTTGGTGTTCCCTCTGCCTGGGTGCTCTTTCTCTAGCCCTTCATGTGGTGGTCTCCATGATCAAGTCTCCCCTAAAATGTCCTCTTCTTAGAAAGGCCTTTGCTGACCACCATATCAAAAGGTGCCCCTCCCCCATTTCCCATTCTTTTACCTTGTTCTATAATAGATACCTCTGAAAATACCATATGTATTTTCTCACTATCTACCTCCCCTCTTCCTAGTCTAACTAGAAAGAAAGCTCCAAGATGGCAGGGATTTTGTTACCCTGTTCAACACTGAGCCCTGTAGCATAGTTCCTAACACATAGAAGGGCCTTCATAAATGTTGACTCCTTAAGTGTCTCCCCCAGGGACAAGGGAAATGCAGCTATTATAGTTCATGGCAGTCCTGGGATTTCAACGCAACTCTCTCTGGCTCTAAAGATTTGGGTTTACTCTTCTCAAAGCTCCCAGTCAAGATGGGGCTGAATTCCTGAAGGGCGTGACTTGAATTCCAACCTCAGGGACCTAGATAGACTCTCAGGATAGTCTCAGGAAGGAGAATTCCAGAAGGAGAAAAAGGACAAGGTATGCTTCCAAGAATGGAAGCAGCCTGAGGGGTAGCCCAGGGTGTGTTTCTGTGGAGCCCAAAGGAGCCCAGCTGTGACTTCAGACATTCCCCCCATCCCTTCGAAGTCAGCAAGAGAGACAAGGTAAATGTGTTGACGTCCTCACCTAGTTTTCATCAGAGAAATGTCATAAGGATGGGGATGAGGTGGCTGCTGCTTCTGTGTTCAGTTACTGTTATCTGAGCTGGACTTAGTCCCATTCCCTATTCTACAGGGGAGGAAACTGAGGCCTGGAGTGGCGGTGGAGAGGAATGTGCAATCTGGGTTGGACCTCAGGGTTTGGCAGGGCAGGAATTGACTGGATTTAGGTGCAGTCTTTTCTGAGCAAAGGCGTTTGTCAAAGTGTGGAGGCAGAAAAGCAGGCAGTGGGTGGGCCACTGAGGGCTTGGGATCAGCCAGACTGAATTTCAGGTTTGGCTGTAATGTTTACTAGCTTGTGTCCTTGGGTCAAGACCTGTCCCTCTCTGAGCCTTAGTTTCCTCATCTGTGAAATGGGGATGATGATACTAACAGCCGTTTTGTAGGGTTCTTAGATTCATGACATGAGGAAATACATACCGCTTAGTCAGTACTTAATAAATGGGGCTAATTATGATTATTATGATTGTGGGTCGTACCCTCTAGAGCTATAGTGAAGTTAGCAGAGGAATCAGGGGTGGAGGAGGATTAGAATGACCTGTCCATCATTCTAATCCTCCTCCACCCAAAGACTCCCATCGGGAGGCCCCCATCTGACCTGAGCATCCCTAGAGCGCTTCCCTGGGTCTCAGGCTATCTAATTTGGGGGTGGAAGGGAGAGCGCTAAGTCACCATCAAGACACCATTGATGAGTAAAGAACTGTGTGTATTCAGTCAGGAGCTCTGTCCATTTCATAAATGAGACTTTGGCCAAGTTAATGAATTTCTCACTTGATCGGATCTGTAAAAATGGGTAGGCTGATGCCTTTCTCACAGGGTTGTGGAGACGATGAAATGAAGGGAGGGTGTCTGAAAGCACCAAGCTTGTTGCGGGCTCTCAAGAGTTCCTGGAACAGAGGAAGTGTGTGGACTGCCCTAGTCAGCAATTTGACTCTTCCCTGAGCAGTTGGAGTTTCTGAAGCTGCCCACTTGGCTCCAGAAGAGAGAGATTCCCAGATGTTTTCAGAGCTCTGGACATGCCTGAACTTGCAGGTGCCATTTTGAATCCGAGAGGCCCTTGATGTAAAGGAGGGAGTTCAGGGAAAATGCATTTGTGCAACTGTAATCCTATCGAAACCAGTGCAGATCCCCAGCCTAGGGAGGGAATTGTAATCTTTGCCTCTAAATACCTATCCACCCTTTATCTCATCAGCTTGTCACAATAGCCTGGGAGATAGGACCTCCAATGTTCCTGAGATCCTGGGGAAGGATCTGCTGCTGACTTCAAAGAGATGCCATCTGAGCTAGGGGATGGTGGATGACAGATCACAATAACCTTGACAGCCGTGAACTCCCCTGGCCAGGGGGACTAACAGGTCTTGGGTAGTTCATTCAAATGAGCTAGCTTTAGGAGATGGTGATGGGGTTCTGGCTTCATGCACATCTCCCAAGGTGCTAAGTGAAACTGGAATGTCCAACTCATTAAAGATAATTAGGAAGGAAGAAGGAAGCTAGCATGTATTGATTCCAACTAGATACCACAGGCCCTGTGAGGTTGGACCAATGGTTCCCATTTGACAGATGAGGAAATAGAGGCTTACAGCAGTGAAACATCTTGCCCAAGGCCACCCAGCCCTTGAGATAAGAAAGCAGGGAAAGGCTCCTTCTATTCTACAACTTCCTCCTTCCACTCCTAGTTTTACTAACTTGTATTTGGCACTTATTGTGTGGTTCTATTGGGGGGCTCCCCCACCTCTCTGACCTCCTGTTTATAGCTCTAGCTACTCTGGCCCCTGTTCTCTGGGTTCCAGCTACCCCACCTTGTTGCCCTTCTTTGAAGAAATCCTACCCTTGCCTCTCCTCGCTGCCTGTGTTTAGAAGACCCCTTCATACCCAGCTCCTGCTTATCTTCCAGATTTGCACATCCAAGGAAATCCTCCCTGCCCGCAGGAAAAATTCAGATTCCTACTCCCATGCCCATTACACATCCTGAAACTTACCAGAGTGGAAAGCGACTTGGATTCTTTCATTAAGGTGTCATCTGTAGACCGCACTAGACTTTAAGGCCCATGCAAGTAGAAAGCTCATCCGTCTTGTCCGTGGCTGGATCCAAATATGGATGGAAGGGTAGGGCAGTTGCCAAGAAGACCCCAAGGCAATGAAAAGGATCGAGGAACACAAAGGTGAGCAGGAGGATAGAAGAACCCCAAGAGGTCGGTAGCCTCCCAGATGCCCCAGAAAGAGCCCTTTGCATCCCCGCTGTCCCAGCTACTCAGATTCCAGGCAAAGGTGAAGGGCCAGACATTCTCCAGGGCTCCCATTATGAAGCCAATATGTATTTTGTATGCCATGTGTTTATGTTTTTCCCTTTGAAGACTGCCTGGGAAAGGCTAACAGTCGGGGCAGTAACAAACACTTCATCTTCTCTTCTCTTGCCAAAAGCAATCTTTAATCACCCCACCAAGTAATGGGCTCAGAATAGCATAATGGAAACAAAGCACTTAAAATACTTTCTTGGGTGGATAAACACAGCCAAAGGGGGGGAAAAAAATCTTACACGCCCAGCTCTATCCTTTTCACCGTATGCACAGCTAGGAGACCTGGAAGAGAGAAGAAATCCTTCACAAATAAACAGGTAATGGTAAACAACCAGAATACACATATTTGTGATGGTAGCATGGTGGGTCATCCATCCTGAGGACCATGGTTTAATATTTGCTGGACTTCCCCTTAAAAACAAACAAAAGACGGAAACAAAACCCTATCACCAAGTGATACAATGTAGGTCTGCCATAACCAGTGGGAGGGGATTCTCATTCTTTGAGCAGTCTTTCTGGAATCTCTTTAGATGTGGGCATCATGGGGAAAGGCAATGGTTGCTGTTGGGTTGGAGGTCCTTGTAAATCGGAATGTTTTTTTTGTTGTTGTTGTTGTTTTTTATTTTGAGGGCAGTGTCACTGGCCCTCATAGGTGGGACCCGAACCGGGGCCGCTGGCCTCCCAAGCCAGCACTTAACCGCCGCACCACTCGGCTGGCCCTTAACTCTGAATGTTTTACTTGTGTTCAAGGAGGAGACTCTTTGCTGATGCCCACTTTGGCTAAAGCCAAAGCCAGGAAGAAAGTGGCAAAGCTCTGGCTTATGGAATCCAGGATGCCGGCTTCTAGTGGGATGCTAAGTTTGGTACTAAAGGAAACAAGTGTTGGTGCTGTGATGATAGGCTGTTGAAATTACCATCTCCTCCAAGCAGTCTTCCTGGATTTCCTCACTTGGAATCCATCTCTGGGGGCCAGCCGAGTGACGCGTTGGTTAAGTGCTGGCTTGGGATGCCAGCGGCCCCTGTTCGGATCCCACCTATGAAGGCGTGTGACACTGCCCCCCCCCACCAAAAAAAAAAAAAAGGAATCCATCTCTGTTTACCATGAGATGAACAAGACAAGACCTAGGAGGCTTCTAAAACTTAAGAACTGTACCGTCTTGGCCAAGATCCTTGTTGTCTCTGAACTTTTGTTGTCCCATATGTAAAGTGGAGACAAAAATACCTCCTTTGTGAGTATCCTTAGGCATAGAATTAAATAGTCTGTGGTCAGTTCCTCACTCAGAGCACTTAACCCAGTCTGTCTAGAAGTCAGAATTACCCAAGTATGTCTGTCTCAGTGTCTCCTTGAAGTGTGACAGAGCAGGGGAGAGGGACCTGGGCATGAAACTAGCACCTTTTTTCTGGGTTGTTGTGTCTTGGTCACTTGTTAGACCCTTTGATGCATGTTGTCTCTTGTGTTCCTCACAATAATAGCATTTTCAAGGACTTATAATTATCTCCACTTTTTCAGATGGGGCAACGAAAGTTCAGAATGTTCAAGGAACTTGGCTAAGGTCATATGGTCAGTGGCCGAGGCAGGGATCTATCAATGGAAGAAACGTCCAAACCTGTACAGAATTTTTATGAGTTGGTTTGAGCCAAATTGACCTCTTGTGCCCCATATATGGCTTCTTTTATGCATTTGAAATTAAGGAGGAAACTTAATGAAGATTACATGGAGGTGGGAGAAAGCAAGGCAGGGATTGGATTACAGGATAGGTGACAAGATTCTGTGCTCTCTTGAGGGGGGTTATGGCTTATTTCTAAGGTGTGTTAACCTAGATCCACAAAAACAATGGATGGAGCTTGCTTGAGGCAAAGATAAGCCTTTTGCTAAAAAGTTACATACCTGGGTGTGACTACCCACCATGACCTGCCCAGTTATCAATTTATGATCAGATCACCCTGTGAGATTACTTTCCCTAGAACCCCCCTTTTTTGATCACAGATTATAGTATACTTCCAACCTCCTTGTCCCCTAGTTCCTGGTACAATGCCTGGCACATAGTAAGTGCTCCATATACATATGTTGCATCAATTGAAATGCCCCTTATTTCCCAAATACCCCATTCATTGACAAATAATTGCAAATGTTTTTGACATTTTTTTTTTCATATATTGAACCTAGTTCATTATGGAGGAAAATAACATTTTTGAGCATTTATAAGAATATTGCACAGTGGGCATTCCTGTTCTTGGAAGAGAAATGTGAGACAGGTCAATTGATACAGCCTGTGTATAAGGGAAAATGCACAAGATGTTTGATGGGGGGAGTGGGGGAGGTAGGGAGCGTGTTTCAAGATCATCTTTGCAGCTGAAAGGCAATTTATTAACATGGGTTATGAATTAGAAGAGCTGATCAGTTGGAAGCCCAGGAATGCCGGTCATCCCATTTGACCCATGTAGACTGGGGACAGGGGACACTGGGTGTCACTGGAAGTTTGATAATTGTGTGCCCCCAGATCTGCTGGTATGTGCGTCTTTATGTTTGCAGTCCTGGTGACACACTGACACATTCCCCCACTCCCCCACCCCGTTTGTCTCTTCCTTCTAGACCCTCCCTGCCCTGTGGTGAGGTGGAAAGGTTCTGGGTTTTGGAGCCCAAAGAACCCGGCTGGACTGGGTTGAATATAAATCACTTACTCTTTCTACAGTAGGATCTTTGTCAGTTGTAAAAAGAGCAAAAGGCTTGTTATGAGGATTATAATAAATGAGACAATGGAAGTAAATGGTGTAGCACAGTGCCAGGCACTTACCAAGTGCTCAGCCAGGATTAGCTCTTCCTACTAGGAGTGTCAGCATCACCCTCAGTCATTTCACACGTTTATAAAACAAGTCCTGGGTGAGCACTGTGTCTTCCAGGTGCCATTCTAGGTGCTGGCACAGCACAGGGAACAAACAAAGTGCCTACATGACCAGGAGGGGAGATAGACAATCAACAAATGAAGATTGTGTCAGCATTCACATGATGAAAACCAGGCCATCCAAAGCAGGCAAAGGGATAGGGAAGGATGGGAGGAAGGATGTGTGCCATTTTATATAGAATAGTCAAGAGGTCACATTGAAACAGAGACCTGATGAAGTCAGGGAATCAGGCTTGTGAAATTTGGGGAAGCAGTGTTCCTAGCAGAGGGAGCAGCAAGTGCAAAGGCCCTGGGGCCAGAACAGGCTTGGTGTGTTTGAGGAAGAGCAAGGAGGCCGCTGTGGCTGGAAGTAAGTGGTTGAGAGCTTCCCCTTACCTCTGAAAAGGACACATGGTTCAGTGGTGGTAGGAGATGAGGCTTAGAGAGCTGGGAGTGTGTGTGTGTGGGGAGGGGCAGATCCTGCAGATCTTGCAAGAGCTTTGGCTTTGTATCTGAATAAAAGGAGAAGTTATTTTTGAAAAGAGTAACATATCTCCTTGTCTACCCCTTCCTCCCAATTTTATGATGAAAAGTTTTAAGCATATAGAAAAGTTGAAACATTGTGTATGGAACACCCCCATATGCCCACCAAGTGGGTTCTACACTTAACATTTTGTTCCGTTTGCTTTATCACACATTTACTCATTTATCTGTTTATCTATCTGTCAGTTCATTTTGTTTTCTTGCATTGAAAGTTGCAGCTATCAGGCATGCATATCACTAACTAGAACTCAATATTTGTTTGTGGATTTTTTTTAAAGTGAAAATTTACATACAGTGAAATGCACAAATCTTAATTCTTTGAATAGTGACACATTTTTGACATACCTGTGCAACCCAAACCCCTATCAAGATAGATATCATTATCAAACCCTTCTCCCACCTCTGCCCCCACCCCTGCCCCAGTTCCAGGCAACAACTATTTGGATTTTTCCCATCTTATATTCCATCGGCCTATTCCAGAGCTTTATATAAATGGAATCATACAGTATGTGTAAGGCTTAATTCACTCAGCATAATGCACTTGAGATTTGTCCATGCTCTAACTTGTGTCAGCAATTTCTTTTTGAGGAGTAGTATTTCATTGTATGACCATACCACAGTTTATCCTTTCTCCTGTTGATGGACACCAGGGCAGTTTCTGTAAATGGCTGCTTTACATTTTAAAAAGATGCCTCTGGCTGCAGGGTGGAGAACAGACTCTCAGGCAAAAAAGGCAGAGGCAGTAGGCCAGCAGAGAAGCTACAGAAATATTGGGTTGTCGGAAAAGTCATGGCACATTTTTGCAATGAAAAACAGAAAAAAATGCATCCTGACTTTTGCAACAATCCAATAGTTCAGACAAGAGATGATAGGAAGGTAGCATCGTTTTGATTGCTTGCTTTTTATTTATATTATCTTGGTCAACAAACATCCTCGGGGCTTAGAAAACTCCCCTCTTCTGGAGATAACCTTTCTTCTTAAGGAAAGTCTCAATTGTTATGCTTTTCTTTCATATTCAATCACGTTAATCACTTCCGTCAAAGGTTTTCCAAATCTTCTCACTTACCAATTTGCAAAGGGGAACTTTGTAAATAGACTGGAAGGGACCCTGGAGGGGGAGGAATTACAAAAGCTCCTTAAAGGCTCTATCAAATGGGAAATGCCAATAGATTAAAAGCTCTAAAAAGCCTGAGATTTAGAGAACTGGGGTTGGGCGGGGTTAGAAGGAAAGTTCTAATAATAACAGCTCTTGGTTTTGAATTGTTATGAAAAGGCAGGCACTTTCCACCCATTTTTTTCTTACAGATGAGGCATGAATTAGGAACATCCCCATTTTATAGAGGAAAGCAAGGGTTTAAATCTATGGCCTCTGACTTCAGAGTCTTAACTCAGCAGTATGGCTGTATTCATTTCCTTTCCATTGGGAAAGATGGATGGAAGAAGTGTGATTGAGCAAATTGATTTTCTTTCCTTTCCAAGAAAATGGACCCCAAATTGGTCAGTAGGGTTTTGGAAATCACCGTGGAAAAGAATACTATTCAAAATAGTGACACAAATCAAAGTGGGGCTCATAGGTAGGGTGACTAGCTCATCCCGATTTGGCTGGGACTTCCCCCATTTTAGCAATGAAAGTCCTCGACAAACTGGGATGGTTGGTCATCTCACTCAGGGAGGACGGTCATTGTCCTTGAAGAATATTTCCATTTGTGACCTGGACTGAATAGTGAGCTCTTGACTGACTCCAGGATGATGAATTTACCCACCACTGGTACTCCTTTAGTTCCTGCCCTGCTTAACCTTAGGACAGTCTGTTTGGATAAGATCCACTGGAGGGACAACCTTAGCGACTTGTACCATTGATCAGCTGGCATTTGAAGACACACTGACAAATAAGTGTGCCCTTCGCTAGAAGCCCATTCAGTGGCTCTTCGTTATTAAGTATAAGCTTTGGGACCCTGAAAGTAGTTTTTCTCCCCTCTACACAGCTCTGCATTTCTGACCCCACTGACATGGGCTGCGTTTAGGTCTTGCCCTTTCTTATTTGGGTTGAGATATTGGCTTTCTAAATGTTATGGAGCCTTCCAAATTTCATCCCCTTAATTCTTCTTACCTACTAAGTAGATCATCAAAGAGAACCATTAAGTACATCCAGTCTCAACCTGCTTTTAATGAAGACCTTAAAGAATATAACCGCACCCAGGTAGCCTGATTTCAGAGTCTGCCAGATCAAGTACTATGCACAAGGATGGTGACACACAGAGATTCATTAGGTCCACGGGCACAATTATCTACCTTTCTAATCCTATTTCTTGAATAGTTCTTGGAGCTGTTGACTTGTCTCTATCTTCCACCTAAAGTGTGGGCTCAGGTAGCCTCTCTCTCTTATGTAGATTTCCACAGGAGCCTTTTCACTGGTCAACTGTTTCTCCTCTTGCCCCGCTTCACCCATTCTGCACGCCCCAGCCTGAGTGAGGTTCTGAAATGCAAATCTGATCGTCACTGTCCTAATCTAAGTCCTTCAATGGGTCCCACATATGCCCATGGTGAAGTCCAATCCTTCCATGTCTGGCCCCCGTCTCCCTCTCCAAGCTCATCTCTTGCCACTGGCTTGGAAAATAGTTCAGAGTTCCTCGGCTATCTCTTCCTTGAGTCCAGTTGATCCAAGTTCCTCTGACTTGGTTTCAGCTTTTCTACATCTTGAATGCCCCATCCATTCATGAATGTGAGATTTTGATGTGTTAATGACGTCTCTAGGCTTTGCTCTCCCTGGAGGCTGGTGTTGCCCTGGAAAGCAGGAAGGAGGGCTACACCTGGAGGTATGTGGATAAATTGAAATGGGCACCAGCATGGAGGAGTTTCATTAATAATCCAGCCAAAGAACCCCCAATGACGCTGATCTTCCATTAGTGGGGCTCCAGTGATGTCAGTGAACACCCTAAGAACCAGGTCACAATTAAAAGTCATCATAGGTTGGGCTTCTAAATTAGGTTCTTGAGGCCCAAGGAAGTGCCCAAATACATCCTGGAAATTGTGTCATTCTCACTCATTGGCCATGGATTTCATCAACCCTTTGCCCATCACTGGCCAATATTCAGTTCAGCCACATGCCACTTAGGACACTAAATTACAGGCTTCCTCTGCCTAACTGATCTTGACCTCCAGCATCGGCCACTTGGAAAGGGAAGTAGAAATGGACTCTGCTGGGGAAGCCAGCATCTAGGGCAGACCCTCAGCCTGATCAGTAGACCTTCCACTGCATCCCGGGAGCTGTGTGGGGACACTGGAAGCTTTACAGTGCGTTTTTCTGGTACATGCCGACTAAGGTCCTAGCCAACTCTCATGGAATGAAGAAAGAAAAGGGGGAAAAGAGGAGCAAATGCCACAAAGACAGTAACAGAAACAAAATGGCTTGGAGAGAAAAAGAAAAGGGAAAAACAATTGAAACAAAGCTAACAGCGACCTCAGCCTATGCTGTCACTGAGCAGAAACTCAA
Source organism: Aselliscus stoliczkanus (assembly GCA_033961575.1). Classification (NCBI taxonomy): domain Eukaryota; kingdom Metazoa; phylum Chordata; class Mammalia; order Chiroptera; family Hipposideridae; genus Aselliscus; species Aselliscus stoliczkanus. Next base: position 9,599,917 of record CM066736.1, read on the forward strand.
TTTATTTGGTTTTTGCTTGGAGATGTAACACAGCTTTTGACAGATGTGCTATGCACCCTGTCATTAGGGCTGAAAGAGATGTCTTGATAAGATTGGGAAAATTATGATTTTAATATCCTCGTTTCTCCTTCAAGTCTCTTGCGTATTTTCTACTATACTAGTCTCTGGTTGCTCACAGTTAAATATGAATGAATCCCACAGTTCTTCACCACCTCCTCTAGCTTATGTGACAGCCATTTTTTTGGGCTGACTCTGTGTGTGTGTGTGTGCGCGCGTGTGCGTGTGCTCATGTGCACTTGTGCGTGTGTTTATGCAAGAAAATAAGGCAAAGCAACATAAATGAGGAAGAAATAGGACAGAGAAAGACAAGACAATTCCCACTGGAAGTCAGGAATTAGGGTATTTATGGGTGTTGAGAAATGAGATTTTTTAAAAGTAACAGTCTGCTGTACTTATCACCTTGGATGTGACAAATGTCCTGTTATGTTTGCATTCTTTCTAATCTTTATAAACCTAATCTTTATAAAACTGATCCTAGTTTTCTATCTACTTTACAGATGAGAAAACTGATATTCAGCGAGATTGCCATTTGCCCAAGGTATTGAAAAGTGGGGAGGCAGGCTTCCAACACAGGTATGCGTAACCTAGATCATTTAACTATGTTGCTATGCGACTGCAAACCAGGAGGATATATAAAGTAGACATCTATAATTCCTCCTGCTCAGGTCCCCATTTTGTATTACTCATCCCAATTTTCCCTTTGGAAACTGTTCCTCCTCTGCTCTGTGTCCATTTAATTAAGGCGAGGATAGCCCATCCCCTAGGCCTACAGTGGGCATGTGACCAGGGCCTGACCAATCCGAGCCTTCTGACTCCTGGCCAAACTGGTTCATGGATGGCCTTGTGACTGTTAATAGGATGGTTAAGAAATTGGTACACCTTTTTGGCTGGGGTGGCTACATTGGTAGGATGTGAGTTTGGAGCTTGGAGGGTCTTCTTTGCCACCATGATGGGAGAGCCTGTATGGAAAATAGTCAACTAAATGAGAAGTAGGGAGTGAGATTCTCCATGGTGTAGCTTGAGTATATGGCTCCAGCTCTGTCTGAGGCTAGAATCCATTCCTGGACTTTTTAGTTACACACATCATTACTTTCCCAACGTTCTAAGTAAGATCTTGGAGAGGAGAGCTACATACCACTAGTGAGAATGAGGGCCCAGTGAGGCAAGTTGGGGCGTGGGTAACTCTGATTTTGTGATTTATAATACGAAGTGTATAGTTGGTCTTCATCCCAGGTTCTGGCACAGGGCTCCTCAAACCCTTGGAATTTTCTAAGTGATGAGAATGATAAAATAGTCTTTTGTTATGTGAGTGAGGTGACTTTTGGAAGCGCTTGAAGATGGGGGGCTGGTTGCCAAGAGAGCCAACCATGTGATTAGAGAGTTAGAACTTTCAGTCCCATTTCATGACCTCTTGGGAGGGGAGAAGTATTGGAGATTGAGATCAACATTGCCAAAGGCTGATGATTTAATCAATCATGCCCATGTGCAATCTCATAAAAACCCAAAAGGAGAGGGTTGGGAGCGCTTCTGGGTTGGTGGATACATGGAAATTTGGGGCAAATGGTATGTTCCAAGTGGGCATAGAAGCTCCTTGCCCCTTACCACATATCTTGCCCTATACGTGTCTTTCATCTAGCTGTTCCTGTTATATCCTTTCATGATAAATTGGTAATCCAGTGAGTAATCAGGTTTCCTGAGTTCTGTGAGCTGCTCTAGCAAATTAATCGAACCCAAGGAAGGGTTTGTGGGAACCTTGATTTATAGCCAGTTGGTCAGCAACACAAGTGACAACCTTGGCTTGTGACTGGCATCTGAAGTTAGGGGTTTGGGGAAACAGTCTTGTGGGACTGAGCCCTTAACCTGTGGGATATGGCACTATGTCTGGGTAGAGTGTCAGAATTGAGTTAAGTTATAGGGCACTCAGCTGGTGTCCGGGGAATTGCCACTTGGTGTGAGAAAACCTCTCCGCAATGAATTGGAATTGAGATCTCAATACATTTCATAGCTATTGCTAATATATTTGCCCATTTTTGACCTATAAAACTTGCAGCTTTGCAGGTCAAAATTTCATTTGTTCGACCGAATATCCCCATTTTTTCAGATATGGAAACTGAGGCTCAAAGCAATTAAACAATAGAGAGGATAAAAGAAAGAACTAAGCCCAATGAAGTCCTGGCCCACAGAGGAAGCAACAAACTGGGAATCAGAAGTGGGTGTTAGTCTCTACTCTGCCTCTGCCTTGCTGGGTGAGCTTGGCTGGATGCCTTCCTACATTACATAGAATTCTCTCATTGCAAGCAACAGAGAGTGACTTTAACTTAGGCAAAGAAGGAATTTACTGGGAGGATATAAGGGAGCTTGTGCAATAGAAGAACAATTCTCTGAGAAACAAAAACAAAAACAAAAACAAAAAACCCAGAAGCCAGGGGAGCTGGGTAGCAAGAATTCCTGGTCTCAGCTGAAGACATGAATGAGCTACAAATCCCCAGTCCTTGTCTAGATGCAAATTCCTGGTTCGGGAGCATCTGGTTGAGTTTGGGTCATAGGCCCTCCCCTTGATGGTGACATTGTGATTGACAGCTCCATTATGATTATACCGAATAAAAGAACGTTTGTTTTCCCAAAGTGACATGGAGACACTTTTACCCTGATAAGGAAAGCTGGTGCAGGGTAGGTAAAAATTCTGCAGCCCCTTTATCCTTTCCCTTGCTGCCATTTGTTTTAAGCTGTAATATGAGTGGTTGGATCCTAAGGGTCTAGAGGAGCCTTTTCAGAATACTCAGAAATTTGGATTTAATTGGGCCTGAAGGAAGCTTGAGAAAACACACTTCCCAAACCAGGATTTTGCACTATTTTGTGGAAGAAGCAAAAGGATGCTACACAGTTTCCCCCCAATCAATCACGTCGCTCCCCAGCCAGCAGGAAGAGTGTGGAGAGAGATACTGGCTCTGGTGTTTAAGGCTGTGATTAACTGGTTGTCACCAAACCCCTCTGAGCTTCATTTTCCTCATTTACAAAATGGGGTAGCCATTGCAGAGTGTTACAGTGGTGGTTAAAAGAGAGAAACACGTGCAAGGCATTGAGTACTCATTATGTGCCGTGTGCTAAGAGTGTGACCCATAGCCACCCAGTGACATTTCCCAGCACAGGCAGGAAGTGGGCACCCAGTGCACAGGGGCTCAGTCAGGGCTCTTTCTCTTTCCTTTGCCTCCGGGCAGTGGCGTGACTCCTTGAACCATTTCCCGCTCCTGCTCCCTCTTTTCCTTTGGCCAGCCCTGACTACTCCTCTGATGAAATTCTGAAGCCTGCAGGTGCGTAAGGCAGACAGTAGTGGTGTATCCATGCCCCTGTCCCTCTCTCTTCCTGCAGCCAGTCTGGACATATGGTGAAAAGATCAGCTGTGAGTTCAAGGGTAGAGAGGGAATTCAAACATTCGGTGGGTGGAAGGTTCTGGAATCGCTCAGCTAATATACTGGTGTGTGTGTGTGTGTGTGTGTGTGTGTGTGCAGATTCTCCCCGCCCCTCTCCCCCCATCTTTTGTAAAAGTGCCAAGATAACTGGACTATAATTGACGTATTTGAATCCGGCCAGCTGTGGGCTGCCCAGCTGACAGAAGCCACCGCTGGAGCCGGGGCCATGTCTGGGCTTTCAGCTGCAAAGGAAGGGGTCAGCACATTGTAGGAAACGACAATGTCCAGGTATCAACCGGTGGAAATTGTCCCAGAGCTCATAATAAACTGAAAGGAAGGCAAGGAGTTTTTATTGTTTTAATTGGCAGCTGTCTCTGGATTCTTGTTTAAGAGAGTTTGGAGATTGTAACCCCCACAGGTGTGAGTGTGTGTGTGCGTGTGTGTGTATGCACACATGCACGTGTGCAAACATATATGTCTATAAGGGAAGGTGGAAGAAAATTGTATGTCTGTGAAGGTGCCAATGGAAAGACTGGGAGGAGAAGCCGCAGCTGTGTGTGTGTTGGCAGGGAGGTAGGGAGGGCAGCAGCCATCTTCTATCTGTTGTGTGTGTGAACGAGCAAGAGAAATTGAGAGCAGGAGTGACAGTGTTTCGGGGAAGAGAGCAATCTTTATTGTATGTGTACACATGTCTAGATGAAAATGGAAAATTGTGGAGGAAAGAGCAGGAACAAGCTAAAATGTGAGCCAGAAGAAACCACGCGTGGTGCATGAGAGGGCAGGAGACGGACCCCGAGCCAACCTGGAACAAGCCAGGAATCATGGGCTCCCTTCTGCCTGTCCAGAAATAGTTTCCGGGAACCGTGGAGCTTTCCCCGCCCTGGCTCTTGGGCCAGCGGGGAGATAAAGCTGCCCGCGTCGCTTGTCTTGGCTGCCTCTCAGCTGACACTGCTGACAGGCTGCTTTGATCTCGGGTTATCAGGGCCTAACCCTGTGCCCCAGGCCTGCTCTGCCAGCTCCCGCCCGCCACTCGCCTCTGCTGAAAGGGCATTCCATAAGGTCACTGTTGGGAGGGGCAGCCCCAGCCCTCGTGCCCGGTTGGCCTTGGATCCTGGGTGCTTGATGCAATAAGGGCATCTTTTAGCCTCAGAGCAGTGATGAAAAAGGGTGTCCAACTGGGGATAATAAGCGTTTGAAGTGAGGCCACGCAAAATGGCGCCCACCATGAAAAACACACGGAATGTCATGTGTTCTAGCCTCATGCTGGCTGGGCCTTCACCCCAATGAGGGGTGAGAGGAAAGAAAACAGGAATAGCAGCCAGAAACCTTGCATTCTTGTCTTAGGGCTGCTGCTGAGTCATTGGGTGCCCTTGGGCAAGTCCTGCTTCTCTGTGGACCTCAGTTTGCATCCTCGGTCTTGTAAAACTGAAAGAGCTTTCAGAACTATGGAAATCTCTTTTCAAATAAAATCATGTGTAGAAGCTCAAATGTAAAGCAGATGAAAGCAGCGTGGGACTAGTTGAAGGAGCTATGACCGACCTGGCACCCTAATCGTCGGCTTTGTCTTTGACCTCTGTTCTAGTGAGTGTGTTAGATTCCTAGGGCTACCATAACAAAGTACCACACACTGGGTGGCTTAAAACAACAAAACTTTATTGTCTCACAGTTCTGTAGGCTAGAAGTCCAAGGGCAAGGTATTGGCAGGGCCTTGCTTCCCCTGAGACCTGTAGGGGAAGAATCCTTCCTTACCTCTTCCAGCTTCTGGTGGTTTTTCGAGAATCTTTGGCGTTCTTGTCTTGTAAATCGTTCCAGTCTTCCATCTTCACGTGGCTGTCTTGCTGTGTCTCTTTCCTTGTCTTTTCTGTGTGTGTGTGTGTGTCCAAAATTCCTCCTTTTATAAGGACACCAGTCATATTGATCAGGTTTCCCTAAGGATCTCATTTTAACCTTGATTACTTCTGTAATGACTCTATTTCCATATCAGGACACATTCTGAGATACTGGGGGTTAGACTATTTTTTTTGGGGGTGGAGTGGGGATAGAATCCAACTCCTAATACCCACTATACCTTTTCTAAATTCCCAACTCATAGATTCTGCAAGTATAATAAAATGGTTGCTGATTTGCGTCACAAGTTTCGGGGTGATCTGTTACATAGCCATAGTAAGTGCAACAGGTAGTTAAAACGGAAAGGACATAGTTGCTGGCATTCAAGCCCAACAGCTCCACTTAACACCTTAATCCAGATGATTTAGTCCTCTGAGCCTGGTTTCCTCATCAGAAAAATGGCGTTTGATCAAGAGATCATCTACCACATCCCAGGCCTCCTTGTGGTTCTTGGTAAAGGTCTTTTCTCTCCTCCGAAATTAATCCTTGACCCAGTGCTGCTGAGGTTTTGCAGAAGAAGCCTGAATTTCTGAATTCTGTGGGCAGCTCCTGGGTCCCAGGAACTAGATCCTTATTTCATGCCTACTTGGATGAGAGAATGCGTTCCCTTGGCAAGTTTCACGTTTGGAGCCCCCTTCTCCGCTCAGACAATTTAGCCTGAGCTAACCTTGGTTTCTTGTTACCAAAGAGAACCGAGGCTTAGGCAGAGGACTTGCAGAATGCCTCCGACATCAAACAGCAACCACCCTACTGCATTCTGAGTTGCTGAGCGTAAATAAATTAAAACCATACCCACTCCCTTTCTCCGTAAGCACACACACGTAATTTCATTACAGCCGGAATGAAGTGCTGCAGGCGAAACGTGTTTGGGGCTTGGCTGAACCCAGAGTGCTCTTGGAAGACATGACTCTGTTGGGCCAACCGAGGAGGGAGCTGTGTTTGGCTCTTTCCTTCCACTCGGCACACTGGGTGATCCGTGGGCGTGGGGCTGGCTGGCATGCGAGCATTTGCTATTAGAAATTCAGAAGACCAAAGATGTTCTGGGCGATTTTTTTTTTCCTTTCCTTTTTCACTTAAAAAATTGTAGTCCAATACATGTCATGTAACATTTACCATTTTAATTATTTTGAAGTGTACAGTTCAGTGGTATTAAGGACATTCACATTGTTGTGCAATCATCACCAGCACCATCCATCTCCAGAACTTTCTCATCTTCCCATTGAAACTGTCTCCATGAAACACTAACACCCCCTTCCCACTTTCCCCAGCCCCTGGCAGCCACCATTCTTCTACCTTGTCTCTATGAATTTGACAGCTCTGGATCCCTCATCTAGGTGGAATCATATAATATTTGTCCTTTTGTGACTAGTTTCACGTAGCGTAATGGCCTCAAGGTTCATCCCTGCGGTAGCAGGTGCTAGAATTTCCTTCCTTTGTATGTATATGCCATTGTATGTGTTCCACTGTATGTAAATACCACATTTTGTTTATCCATTCATCTGTCCATAAACATTAGGGTTGTTTCCACCTTTTGGCTATTGTGAGTCATGCTGCTATGCCCATGTGTGCATAGATACCTGTTTGAATCCTTGCTTTCAGTTCTTTTGGGCATAGACCCAGGTGTGGGGTTGCTGGATCAGTTACAGACGTATGTTTTGAGAGTCACTAGCAACCTTGAAGGTTTTTCAGCTCTTGGATGCCCTTTGAGAACTGGACCATAGTTCTGTGAGATCCTCCCCTCCCTCAGTATCTCCATTTGTTCATCCTCTTTGGTGTCTCAAGGTCTCCCTGAAGCTCAGGTTAAGATCTTGTGAACGGAAAGAACCAGAATATTTTAAAAATGATTTAAAAATTATCATGTAGTAGTAGTAGAAATAATAATATAATAATAATCATAAAATCTAATATGCATTGAACACAATGTATAAGGCACGGTCCAAAGTACTTTGCATTTATCATGTAATTATTTATTTTCACAATCATCTTACAGGGTTGGTATTGTCAAGATTTCCGTTTTACAGATGAGGAAATTGAGGTTCTGGGAGGCTACATAACTTACCCAAGGCCTAGAAACTGGGATTCTAACCCTATATCAATGTGATCCAAGGGCACCCTCACTCCCTCTCTGAAATACTGAATTTTAGATCTTCCATGATGATGTCAAAGATGCTTTCATGACAACTGTGAGGTGATGTGATATGTTGAATATTGAGCTTCCCCATGACTCCAAAGACTTCATCGATAACATTAATTGGTAACTCCTATGTGCTAGACTATGGGGATATAGTGATGAATGGGACTTGGTCCTTGTCTTTAAGACACTTACAGTGTGTTGGGGAGACACATGTAAGAAATCAAGTTCTTTTAGTTGCAAGCAATCAATAGAGATACAGATCCCACCAGTTTAAGTCCCGAAAAGGGATTTAACTATTTACAACCTTGAGAGGATAGTAGGGTATCTTACCTAATGGAAAGAAGAAAGCTGGGGAATCAGGGCCGAGGACTGAAATCAGGATTCATTGCTCCCTTTTCTTTTCCTCTCTTCCCCTCTTCCTCTTTCTCCTCCATTTGCCTCAACATTATTATCTCTGGCCACCAGCATCTCCAAATAGCTCTTTCATCCTTGTGGGAAGAGAAAGAATCTTCTTCCCAGCATCAGCCTATGAATCCCAGGGAAGGGCTTTCATTGGCCCCATTTTGGTCACATGACCTTCTTCATCCAATCACTGTAATAGTGTGGATTTCTATGATAGATCCCGCGAAAGAGCCAGAAGAAATGGGATGGAAAAGATTCTTGGGCAGGTATAAATAAGCTATCACAACCTATTCTAGAAATAATCATTAATGCCTGATCAAGGTTTCTTGTCTATAAGAAACAAACCCCCCTACAAACTGATGAGTTTGTAGCAAGATGGGGCCATCATTGGAAGGGATCAGAATGGGGAACTGGAAGATCAGGATTAGATGTCACTTTCTCTGTCTCCCTAGAACCATATGGCATCTCGTCTTTGTTTCTCTTTGTACATCTGTTTCATTCTTTTCCTTTCTTCGAAGAACAGTTTTCTTTGGTTCAGTGCCCAGTGGATGGCATTGGCCACTCTAGCCCCAACTATACATGACTGCTCTCAGTTCCAGCATCTGATACAGATTGACTATAATCCCTGTGTTTTTGGTTTCAGAGAGAAAGAATGGATTGATTCAGCTAGGGTCAAAGGCCTAGTCCTGTTCTGAATAGCTATGGGCTGATGAACTGGGGATACATGCTGCTAACTAACTAACTAACTAACTAACTAACTAACTAACATAAGCATGCTTCTTTACAAGGTTGTCAGTGATAAGGGTGTGGACAGGTTGGAATTCCTAAAAGATGTATATATTTGTGATGAAAGTAGCAATAGAAGTATCTATAAGATACAGGATACAGTAGGAGGAGAGAGTAACTTTTTCTGGAGGGTTAAAAATACCCGCTCTCTGAGGAGACAACTTTTGGGTTAGGTTTTGAAGGATGAAGAAGAGTTTTTCTAGGGTATGTGTATTAATCAGGATAGGCTAAGTTATGATGTGGTAACAGAGAGACCTCAACATCTTAGCTTGACACAACAAAGGTTAGCTTCTCACTAGCCTTGCACATCCATCACAGGTTGGTGAGGACTCTGGTCCACATAGTTACTCAAGGACTCAGCCTGATGGGAGTTCTGCCATTCTCTTGACTTGCCAGATGGACCACTTGGCCTCCTTGGTCACTGTGACAGGAGAAGAGAGAGACTGGGGAATCTTACATGGGCTTTTCATCACCTCAACCTAGAACTGAGACACATAGCTTCTACTCACAATTCATTGGCTAGAACTTGTCATGTGGCCTCAACTACCTGTAAGGGGATAGGAAAGGTAGGAAAACAAACGGAGTATTTGGGGAGCATGAGTGTGTCTGCCACAGTAGATAAGCAGTGAGATCATTTTCAGTCAAGCTAATGGTTTTCAACCAGGAGCGATTTTGCCCCTCTAAATAAATTTGGCAATGTCTAAAGACATTTTTGGTTGTCACAGCTTGGGGCCCTATCAACGTTACTTAGTGGGTAGAGGTCAGGGATGCTGGTGAACATTATATGATGAACAATACCCACAACAAAGAATGATCTGGCCCAACATGGCAATAGCACTGGGGCTGAGAAAACTTGGGTTGCAGGAACACCTTGAACAAAGAAAGGGATACTCATGAAAGAACATGGTGGGTTAGGAGAAGTAGGATAGCATAGTGGTTAGAAATTTGGCCTCTGGAATCTGTCAGTCATGGGTTCAAATCCAACCTCTTCTATTTACTAGCTACATGACCTCTGGTGAGTTGCTTAGCATCTCTGAGACTCACTTACTGAGAATTATTAATAGTAGCATCTGCTTAGCACATAGCCTGCTATTTAGAAAGTCTCAGCCATGGCAGCTATTTTATGATCATTTACATTTGCAGTGTAGAGTGGCTGAAGCATAAAGAGTAGAAGGGGGTGTGTGTGACCAGTTAGCTCAGTTGATGATAGAGCATGGTGCTAACACTAAGGTTGCCGGTTTGATCCCCACATGGGCCACTGTGAGCGGTGCCCTCCTTAATAGAGTCAGTTATGCCATTGTAGCATGAAAGCAATGTGCAACCAATGACTATGGTTGTTCCCCAATAAAATTAAAAAAATAAAAAGAAAAAGAAAAATCTTATTAAAAAAAAAAAAAGAATGGAAGGGTAATTGTGGTAGATGTGACTGGAGAGATTGTCAAAGGCCAGAACTTGGGCCAGAGACGGGGGTAGTTCTAGAATACTCTGCATGTGAGCTAACATTTTTTAAAAATTGAAGGAAAATCCATACAACATACAATTAACCATTTTTAAGTATACAATTCAGTGGCTTTTAGTGCATTCACAACATTATGCAACCACCCACCCCCTCTATCTTGTTCCAAAACTTTTCCATGATCCCAGAAGGTCATCCATGCCCATTAAATAATCCCTCCTCGTCTTCCCCCTCTCCCCAATTCTGGGCCACCACTCACCTGCTTTCTATCTCTATAGAGTTGCCTATTTTGAACATTTCATAAGAAATGGTATCATACAATGGGTGACTTTTGGGTGACTGGCTTCTTTCACTTAGCATAATATTTGCAGGGGTCATGCATGTCATAGCATGTATGAGTCCTTCATTCTTTTCTATGACTGAATAATATTCCATTGTGTGTACAGACCACATTTTGATTATCCACCCCTCCGCTGAGGGGCATTTGCATTGTCCCCATCTTTTGTCTATTGTGAATAATGCTGCTCTGAACATTCATGTACAATGGGTGGACATATGTTTTCAGAATTGCTAGGTTATATGATAATTCTAGATTTAACTTTATGAGGAACCGTCACACTATTTTCCACAGATTTGGAGCTCTTACTCTGTGCCAGGCACTGTGCTGAGGGTTTTACATGGATCAAGTCACTCCATCCCCACAACACCTTTGTGAGGTTGGTTACTATTATTATCTTCATATCCTAGTTAGGGAAACCGAGGCACAGAGAGGTTTAGCAACATGCCCGAGGCCACACAGCTAGTAAACGACAATGCCAGGAAAATGGGACCCATGGAAAGGAATTGAGCAGAGAAGCAAGATGGTCAGATTTAATTTCTTCCTTCTCCTAATCGCTTTCTCCCATAGTATCTTTAAGCACCAACTTTGGCGTGGGAGATGGTAGAATTTGGTTGGTGGGAATTTGAAGGCAGAAAAAATATCATGAAAGAGCTTGCTTTTCCCTCATGTGCTTGGACATGGACACACATGAGGCACGCAGATAAATCACTGGCTGTTTGACAAGGCCGGGAAAGAACTTGGGGGTGGGACAGAACAGCCTGGTCCAGGCGGGCTCATGCATGGCGGATTGATGTCACCAACACCCCATTTTCCTCTGCATGTTTATAGTTTCCCTTTTAGGAACCCCCGGGGTGTCAGGACACTCCTCAGCTGTGTGGATTTGCTTGCAGATGTGGGTGGGTGCACACGGAAACCTGCATTCTGTCTCTTTCCCATGGGGCTGACGGGTACAGAGGGGAGTGGACCTGTTCATCCACTTAACATTCGTGTGCTAACTCCTCCTCAAGACAGAGCCATCAGCCAGGACATCTGTCCTGTGGTCCCCACAGTCCAGTGAGGAAAACAGCTGGACAATCTTTGGTGACATCAACCAGGGTTCATTCTCAAGCCTTTATTGAGCGCCTACCGTGTGCCTGCATTGCTGTAAGCCCTGGGGAGTCAGCAGTGAACAAGAGAACAAGGTCCCTGCCTCGTGGATTCCCTTCTCAGGAGGGACACTGACAGTAAGCAGATAGACAAAGAGTTACAAGATGCTCTGATAGGGGCAAGTGCCCTGGGGGAATAAAAGGAATGAAGGATGACAGACAGTGAAGGAGGGTGACCGTTTGGGTCAGATTTAGGAAACTTCTGATAGGCAGAGTGATGGCCTTGCAAAACCCTCCGCATCGTAATCTGTGGAACCTGTAAATATGGGGCCTTTCATGCAAAAGGGACTGCACAGATGTGATTAAGTTAAGATGGGGGAGTTATCCCGATGGACCCAGTATAATCACAAATCCTTTCAAAAGGGGACAGGAGGGTCAAAATCAGAGAAAGAGAGGTGATGACCACAGAAGTGGAGATTGGAATGATGCCACAAGCTAAAGAATGGAGGCAGCCTCTAGAAGCTGGAAAAAGCAAGGACATAAATTCTCCCCTATAGCGTCTAGAAGAAACATAGCCTGCCTAACCATTTTAGACTTGTGACCTCCAGAACTGTAAGATGATCAATCTGTGTTGTTTCAAGTGAATAAGTTTGCGGTAGTTCGTTACAGCCACGATAGGAAACTATTATAATACAGGCCTGAAGGATATGAAGATCTAAGACTCACTGGGGAAGAGCATTGCATTTCAGATGGCAGGAACAGCAAGTGCAAAGGTCCTGAGGTGCAAAGTAAGATAGCGCAGCAAGTGCTATGATAGAGGTTACATACGGCATGATGTGGGGATACAAGAGGACCTGTGTATTTGAGAGTGGGTAACCATGGAAGAACTAGAGGAGGGAGTGCTTGGACCAAGCCTTCAAGGCTGTAATAAGAGCACTGGCTCTTGAGTCCAATAGAGTTGGGCTCAATTCTTCACTCTGCCACTTGTGATGTACTCTTGGGCAAGCCACTTTCCCTTTCTAAGACTCTGCTTCCCGCTCTGTTAAAAAGGCTAACAGTAATACCTGCTGGCCTTGTTGTGAGCTAATCCTTGTCACACCCTTAGCCCAGTGTGGGGCATGTCTTAGGCGCTCATTTCATGTCTGCTATGATGGCGAGGAGGATGGTGACTGGACATAGGGGAAGAATGGGGATGGCCTCTTGGGTGCAGGGAACAGCACAGGAAAGGGACAAGAGAAGTGACTGTGCACTTCCCTCTTTTTTTTTTTTTTTTTTTTGAGGATAGTGTCACTGGCCCTCATATAGACCCGAACCGGGGCCGCTGGCTTCCCAAGCCAGCGCTTAACCACCGCACCACTCAGCCGGCCCATGTGCACCTCCCTCTTGATGCACTCCTTATACCACGATTAAATACATGTAGGATGCTCTGTAGCCTTCCCTTCTCTTGCTTTCTCATATGGTTTTGCTCACAGGGTCTGAGACCTCCCTCATGTACCTGCCCCAGGGGAGATGTGCCAGGCCAGTGGTGTGACTGGAAGACCAGTTCTTGGCTGCCCACCTGTTTGCACGCTGGTCGCTAGAGAATGGGCAGGAGCGTGGGAAAAGTCCCTGTCATCCGGCCCCACCTATGAATGGAGAGCCTTGGAAGCAGGAAGTGGGCAGGAGAAGGGGGCGGGGTCAGTTTAACAGGCTCTGCATTCATAGGGTGGCTACTTGCCCCTTCCCAAGCTCCGCCATCCTCCAGGTGAATTATAACTGTGACCCTGCTCACCCTGAGGGCAGTTCAACTGTATGCAAACATATTTGCCTGAATCTATCTTTCAGCCCTTTCAATAGCCTTTGGGTTTCTCTAGGCAAATGCTGTGCTTTGATACTTTCTTTACACACTATGTAAACATCCATTGTGAGATGCACCCATGGGGCAGGCAGGTGAGTCAGGACCCATTTGTTGTTGTCTCTGGGCTTTCGGATGATGGTGAAGGATGAAGGTGGATCTGCATAAGGGCATCTGGAGAAGGAGAAGGGGCGGCATAAAGGGGGTTGACAGCCTGGCCATTCAAAGTGTGGTCCTTAGACCAGCACCGTTGGCTACCCTGGGAACCAGACTCATCATTTAAACAAGATCTCCAGGAGGTTCGGGCACACATTCAAGTTTGAAAAGCACTGGTTTAAGCTGGTGGATCTCGTTAGGAATCCCCAAGAAGCTTTAAAAAATATCCACGCTCAGGTCCTGCCCCAGAGATTCTGACTTCGTTGGTCTGAGATGGGGACCTACCATGACTATGTTTTAAAAAAGCTCTCCAGATAATTCTAATTGAGAATCAATGATGTGTATTTAGAGCAGTGGTTCTTAAACATTTTTTTGCAGGCTTCAGAATCACTGGGAAAGCATCTTTAAACACAAACTTTTGGGCCCCATCCAGCAGTGGGCCAGTAAATAAATGTTGAACCACAGGCGCTCTGGGGTGGGCATGGGGGTAAGGAGGAGAAGCTGTGATTTGTAGCTAATTTCCATGGTGTAACCATTCCCACTGTCGCTCGTGTCCCAGTGTAAGCTGGCTCCATGGGCCGGCCATATGCCCAGGTGTGGGGTGGGACCTGAGAATTTGCCTTTCCAACAAGTTCCCAGGTGATGCTGCTGCTGCCCCTCTGCTGCAGGGACCCGACTTTGAGAACCATTTGGTTAGACGAGCGTCTAACCTAGGCCACCTTGAGAGCCACCTCAGATCAGCTTGTCGTGGCCACTTGGAAGGCTGTATTGAGGAAGGTCCTGTCTGCCACAGGCATGCCACGGAGGTGCTGGCTATCCCTGGGTTTCCCTAATACTCCTTGATGACTCCTTCCGGAGAACAGGAGTGAAGAGTTAGATGGAGTCCCACTTCCTAAGGACCTAGGGGGAGAAAAGCTCAGTGTGTGGCAGGCTATCTCAGGACTATCTTGAGAAGGCGCACATGCAAGATCCAAGTTGGAAGAACCCGGAGAGATCAGTTTTCATGCAACTTCCTTGTTTTATGGAAAGAGTCCCAAAGTAGGGAAGGATTCCACCCAGACACACCCGGATCATAGGTTTGGATGCACTCAGGCTAAAGCGCCGGGATCTCCAAAAAAAAAAAAAAAAAAATTGGAGAACAAATGTACAAAGAAAATGACCTGTCTTCCAGTGCACCAGCAGAGGACGAAGGGGGAAGATCAGGCAGAAACTATAAAGGAAGTTTTTTCAACCCCAATGGCAGGCCAACCCTTGAACTCCCAAGGCATTCCCGGAGCAGGGAGCTGGAAAAAGAGAAGGGAGGAGCCCTGAAGGGAGGGGTGATGGGAGATAAGAAATTCCGATTCTAATCTCCTTATTTCCTCCACTTCCTCAGACCTGGGCTGTATATAAACTCTATGCAAATGTGTTTACTTTACATTTTATTTCAATCGGAGTCACTCAGCTGTCAGGAGCTGTATCAACATGTCAGTTGGGTTGAAGAAACAAGCGATTTGAGTGGAAATATTTCAGATAAACAGACACAATGTTATGACATATCAAAACAGCCCAAACATGGGAAGGAGGGGGGGTTGGATATGGTGGAGAAAGAAGGGAGGGGGTAAAGCCGCAGCAAGGAGATCTATTTACTCTGGCACATGCCCCGTAGGGTCAACTGAAAACAAAATAGGTTTTTTATTACTTGTGTTGCCTGGTGGGGTGGGTGGGTGGGGGCGTTACCCTTATCCACGGCGTTAATGCATTTTGTCAGCTGAAGAGGAGCCCCTGCTTGGCGGTTGCGATGCACATTTCTCTGCGGTGCCCCTGCTGATTCCATAGGAGGAAAGCAGGCAAAGAAAGAAAAGACAAACCCACTGGATTAACTTCATTAGCGATGGGGAGACCAGTTGCTAGGCGAAATCTGACAAGTTGCCCTCCTTTTCGCTCTCTGCAAACTGACTTCAGAAGAGGCACAAAGAAGTGCCTGGGGTTTGTGGTCCGGGGCAGGAGTGGGATGTGCACGCAGGAGAAACCGACGTGGGCATTAGGCTACTCTCCCACTTGGTGTATAGTTTTTAATTTAATTTTTGGAGGAAGTAATACTGTTGCCTGGGTCAGTAAACCAAAGTATAAAAAAGTATTTAGAGGGATGTGTTTTTCTCTTTCCCAATATACCTGTCTTTGCACTTCTCGTCTCCCCAACACACACACACGCACGCACGCACGCACGCACGCACGCACACACACAGTTTTGTTGGGCTGTGTCTATTTTTAGTTCCTAAGCCATCTAGTTCTAACGGGCTCTGTCTAAAAGAGAATTCACGTTTTTCTTAAAATAATAGTTACTGCTTATTGAGCACCGACTGTGTGCCACCTACGACGGACTCATATGGGTGGCCAGTCCCCACTGTAACCCGCAGGGTTGGAGGGGACGGGCCTAAGGCTCGGAGAGGTGAAAGGGCACAATCGCGGCCTCACGGCTGGTAAGGAGAGAGTTGGAACTCAAACTCAGGTCTGCCTGGTTCCCAAGTCTGTGCTTTCTGCTGCACCAAGCGCTGGGCTGAATTTCGGGGGAAGAGAAGCTGTGAGGCAACGTAACTTCATGAAGAGTTGGGAGCTGTTAGCCCACTCAGCCCTGCTGAACTTGGCCACCCCTGCAGTGAATTCGCTCAGGAAAAGAACCACGTGCTTGTCCAAACGTGGGACAAGCTGGCAGCTGCCTCGGGGGTGTGCTTGGAAGATGTTGGCAAGTCCCCTACCCTCAGAAATGTCTCCCCCTGCCACCTGTCACACGGCCTCAGATTCCACCATCAGAGAGGTATGTCACTAGGCTTTAATGGAAGACTTTTTTGGGCATGGCTTAAATGCAGACACTTCCTCCAGAGAGGGCACACCTACGTTCTTCCCTTCAAGTCCCCTCTGAGCAGGGCAGCCAGCCCAGGGCTTGGCATGGAAGGGTGGCTTGGCGGTATAGGTGCCCTGGGAGGCCCTGGGGGATCCAGGAGAGGGGAGGTCAGAGGAGAGGGAGACAGGTGAAGGATGGATCCCAAGGCTGCCGGAGTGCGGGGATATTTGGAGACAAAATGTTTTGGGTTTCCCAGACAGAGAGGAGCTCTCAAGGCTCCACCTCTCTCGTTGCCAATCCTGACTGTTGTGTTTGAGGCTGGAACCCTAAATAGCCACGCTAGGAGCAGGGGAAGCCCCGAGCTTGTCATGGGGTCACAGAATGTCACAGCTGCCATTCAGCCCGTTTTGAACTCCAGTTAGTCACGTTCTTTCTTCCCCACTTTTTTTTTTGCCATGATTACACCACCTATAGGATTATTCTCTTAATATTTTCATCAGAACTGACTCCCTTGGAAAACAAACAAACATGTATTTCAAGGCGAGCACACATGAGTTTCCCCACCAATAAAGGATACAGACAAATTCAGCCCCTCTGGCTTTTGTGTGGCAACTGCAATTTTTTTTTTTTTAAACAAGGAAAACAAGCAGGCATGAAAAAAATTTAAAAAGAAAACACGAAACAAAGCGCTAAACATTTACATATACATCCTTGAATCTCTGTCACTTTCGGCTTAATTTGTGAATTGTATTTTTTTCTAGTACATATTTAAAAAATGACTGCTAGGATAGAAATGAATGCTCATCCAGATACTAGCATAAATCATATGGTACTGGTAGCACTTCTGGCCCAAGCCTCCAATTTTATAAGTGGAGAAACTGAGACTCAGAGAGAGAAAACGCGTGCAGGGGACACTGCTGGCTGGGAGCAGGGTGAGGCCTGACACGCACTCTGTAGAGACTTCAAAAGAGCACCAGACAAGGAGGCAGGAGACCCTGGCTCTAGCCACAGATATGAGTGGAAGCAACTTCTGTTTTCCTCTCTGAGCCTTAACTTCTCCAACTATGAGAGCAAAGGATGATGTTACTTTGGGTTCTTTATTTGGGGTCTGGGAAGAAGGGGTGCTTAGGAAAGAACTTGAAGAGCCTGGATTTTGAAAAATCTCGGTAAGAGTCCTGTAACATAAAATTAACCATTTTAAAACAAACAAGTCTGTGGCACTTAGTACATTCACAGTCTTGCGCAACCGCCACCTCTATCTAGTTCCACCCCATGGTCCTCACCGCAAAGGGAAACCCCACACCCAGGAAGCAGTTAGTTTTCATTCTCTCCCCCAGCCCTTAGCCACCACGAATCTGCTTTCTGTCTCTCTGGACTTGCCTATTTTTGGACATTTCATGTGAATGGAACCCTATAATAGGTGGCCCTTCGTGGCTGGCTTCTTTTACTTAGCCTCATGTTTTCTAGGCTCATCCAAGTCATGGCACATATTGGTACTTTATTTCTCTTTGTGACTGAATAGTATTCCATTGGATGAATAGATCACGTTTTGTTTATTCCTTCATCCGTTGATGGGCTTTTGGGCTGTTTTGGCCTTTTGGCTCTTGTGACTAATGCAGCTATGAACATTCATGCATAAGTCTTTATGTGGATGTATTTTTTCATTTCTTTTGGGCGGGTAACTTGGGGTAGAATTGCTGGATCGTACAGTAACTCTGTTTATCTTTATGAGGACAGTCTCTGAACTCTTTGCCTGAGTACATGTATTGAAGGGGATGGTCCTGACCTTTTTATCAGATTCTCAAGAAAAGGGTAAGCAGCATAGAAATTGATGACCCCTCTGTCTCTTTAAGTTTTAAGATCCTTCTTTTTTAAGTTTTAATCTCTTCTTGTTTTAAGGTCCTCTCACCCTTAACTCTTAGCTCAGTGGCTCCACATTGGGGAGGCCTCATTTTCCTTCCTATCTTGTTTATTATACTTCACCAGCTACCCTAAGCCAGGCAGTGGGCTGGGCATGGAGGATACAGCTGGAAGGGCTTCTTCTATTGGCTGTTGGGGGCCCAGGATGGAGAACTGGGTCAGGAAGGCTTCCTGGAGAAGGAGGCACTCAATGAATCTTGAACGTTGCCTGCGAGTCAGGTGGACCAAGAGGTGGGAAGGGTGTTTCTGAGCCAGGAGACAGCGCTTCCCTGTCCCCTTGGCTGCGGTGGCCTTTCCTTCCCCTGGCGGCTCAGAGACGCTGGAAGTACAAGTGCTTGGAACTGCCGTCTCCATGATCCGCCCGCTCATCAGCATGGCAGATGCGGGCCATTACTCTGATTGCTGCAGAAGGCGGTGGCTGGGGCCCAGGGCACGTCTGAGGATCACTCCAGGCCTCAGGGAAAGAGGGTCTGCTCCCACACCCCCCAGGGGCAGGTGTTCCGCGAGCTTCCCACGCAGGCCTGCCAAAATTGTCCTCCCGCTATGCAGCACGCACGCACGCAGGCCTGCCATTTCATCCCTGGGCCTCTCTCTGGGAGCAGCTGGCAGGGCCACCGGAGGCATCCGGGGGTGGAGAATGGGATGGGGTCTGGAGGCCCGTGCTGACCTGCAGCCCATGGGCCCAGTGTATCTCCTTCTGCTTGTATGCCGGGGTTGTAGACTTCTGGGTACCTTTCACCTCTGTGAAGCCAGGCAGGATCTCGTTTCACAGGTTCAAAGCCACCAAGCCCTTTGCTGGATGCCTGGCTCTGTGAACAGCGGTGTCTTTAACGTGTTATTTATGGCGTCCTCCTGACTGTGGTCTCATGTTAGGCTTCTGGGTGGGGCATTGTGCCTTAAGCAATCAATCAACCAACCAACCCTACGGGCTGACTAACCAGACAGAGTTAACCAGCTAGTATTACATTCTCTTACAGGGGGCCAAGCCTTGTTCTAGAAGCTGTGGGAAATGAGCGGTTGCATATTTTTTTGTGTCGCCTGTGTGTGTGTTGTTTTATGAAAATAACTTTTCATGTGGTATATTAGTTTGTTACTGTGGATCTTTTAAAAACATATTTTTTTTCTAATTGTAGTATACAATTTGGTGGTGTTAAGTATATTCAGCTTGTTGTGCAACTGATTGCCAAGACTTTTCGTCGTGCAAAACTGAAACTCTGGACCCATGAAATAACAATAACTCCTTGTTCCTGCCTTGCCCCAGCCCCTGGCAGCCATCATTCTACTTCCTGTCTCTATGAATTTGATTACTCTATACCTCACATCCATAGAATCATACAGTATTTGTCCTTTTGTGACGGGTATATTTCACATAATGTCCCTAAGTGACAAGACTTCCTTCTTTTTAAAGGCCGAATTATATTCCATTGTGTGCCTACATCACATTTTGTTTATTCGTTTATCCATTAATGGACATTTGGGTGGCTCCCACCTCTTGATTACTGTGAATAGCATTGCTTTACATGTGGGTATGGGAATAGTGGATCCTTTCTTTAAAATGAAAAATTTAGCTACACAATTAGTAAAAGTAATAACACTTCTTATGTATGTATGTATATATGTATTTATATTGAGGTATTATTAACATACAGCATTATATTAGTTTCAGGGGTACAATATTGATTTGATATTTGTATAACTATGACATTCAATAATTCTCCTTGTAAAAAAATTATATCCATACAGATAAGACTAAAGTCACTTTAGCTACCTCCTCCAACCCTCTTACCCCAGTGATAAATTACCTGTACCAATTTATCAGTTTGACTCTGCCTATGTACACACACACACACACACACACACACACACACACATGCATATATATGTGTGTGTATGCGTATTTAGAAAAAACTGCGTACAATCAATTCTGCTATCACATGACATCTGCACTTCCAGAGTCACCATACTATGCCAAATGACACAGTAAAAACGGGACTTATGGGAAAAATAGGACTAAGGGACCATATTCCAAAACTTCGTTAGTGACATAAAAAAATAGGAACCCTAATAAAAACGACAGCACCATTTTACACATGTGAAATGGTTAAGAAATACATACATGCTATAAAAAATATGGAACTCGTCTTTGGAGGTGGTGTCCGAAGGGTTGCAGCTTGTGAACTTTTGTGACATGGTAGAAAGAGGTGTGAAGTGAGACAGTTGTAAACCAGGTGGGGGTGGGGGTGGCTTCTAGCACACACGACGCTCAGAGGCAGTTGGTAGATGTTTTGGGGGCTGTTCGTTTTGGGTGGTCCTGTGGGATCAGTTTAGCTGGGTGCAGTTTTTGGCATTGACCCAGAGTTTCTTGTGGAGGAAATCATGCATGAGCAAACACAAAATTTGCTCCTGTTCAGATGGTTCCCAAATAAATCAGTCATGTTGGAGCAAATTTATGTTTTCAAAACAAGCAGAACTGACTACACACACACACACACACACACACACACACACACACACACACGATAAATGGTATTTTGCGTGTGTGTTAGTATGTTTACATATATTGATTCATACTATATGTATAAATCTGCAGTCACTTTTTGTTTTTTGCTTAAGAGAATTTTCCATATTAGCAATAGAGACCAGTCATAATTCCTCTGCTGTATAGCATTCCATTGACTGAAGCCACTCCATTTGGGTTTTCCCCGATGGATGGTCATGTATGTTGTTTCCACTTGTTCATTGTCACATCTATAAGTGGATTCATTGGGTCCCCAGGGAATGTACATTTTATACTTTTTTTCTCTTTTTGGATGATATCTTTAATTAATTAATTAATTAATTATATTTTGGTAAAATATACATAACAAAACTTACCACTTACCTATTCTTAAATGTATAGTTCAGTGGCATTAATTATATTCACATTGTTGTGCAAACATTCCTCTCCAGAACTTCTTCAAGCTGAAACTCTGTACATCAAACAGTAACCTCTTGAGTTCAAATCTCAGCCCACCAACCTATGGCTGTGTGACACTGGGTAATTTCTATGCCTCTCTGAGCCTTGGTGTCCTCATCTGTAAATTGAAAAGAAGAGTACATAGCTCCTGGATTTGGGCTGAGGATTGCATGAGGTGACACAGGCAATGAGCCCAACTCCTTGCTTGGCACACTGTAGGTTTTTAATAAAGAGTTTTTTATTATGTGAAATTGACCAGATACCCCACTATGCTCTGCTCTGATTTATGTGACATCCGGTTCCTGTGAATGGGGGTGTCACATAGCGTGACTTGCTGGGACTCAGAGCTGAGGGATAGTACCGTGTCTGCAAAACTTCCTAGTGGATGAGACCTTCACCCGTAGTGGATGAGACCTTCACCTATGCTACCCTTACAGCCAGTATTTTACATGGAAAGTTCCAAGCCCTTCCTTGCTCACCCCTTGCCCCAGTCCAGGATCCAGCCCAGCCCTTGGGGCTCTTGGGAATGACCCATTTTCAGCCTTGGTCAGTGCCAGCCTGCCCGCTGCTGGGGCTGCCAGTTGCAATGCGCATGGTAGCAAATGGATTGAGGTCACGGAGCAGATGGCATTAACTTTCGGTTGAGATCTGCCAGGCTGCGTTGGAACCAGTGACCCGGAAGTAAATGTGTGT
Source organism: Aselliscus stoliczkanus (assembly GCA_033961575.1). Classification (NCBI taxonomy): domain Eukaryota; kingdom Metazoa; phylum Chordata; class Mammalia; order Chiroptera; family Hipposideridae; genus Aselliscus; species Aselliscus stoliczkanus. The sequence continues at coordinate 9,621,860 of CM066736.1, forward strand.
GCATTGCCCTCCCTTCCCTGTCAGGCCATCACGTTGGGACCTCACCCTTTTCCAACGCCTGTTCAGGCTTTACCCAGGGAACCAGCGTGTCCTTTTAGACTTCTTGGGCTCCCATGAACAGGAAGGAAAGTCATATTGTGGCAGATGGCAGCCACGTCTTAGTCCCCACAGCTCTAAACCCCATCCGTTTTCAGGGAGCTCAAAGCACCTTGCTGCCTTCATCTCGTAGATCTGATGCTACCCTTGGGGGTTATCGTTATCTCATTTTATAGATGGAGAAATAGACGTGGGAGGAGAATGGCTCAGGGACCCATATGCTTGTGGGTCAGAAGGAATTTATGGTGTCATGTCTAAACACTGGTGAGTGGGTGGGAACACAGGGACTATTAGCTGGATTACATCAAATAATAATAATAAAAAAACACCCGCTACTCTTAAAACATACTCCAAGATGTAGAAGTATTTTGCCACCTTGCAATATCATAGCACTGCAGTTTTTTTTGTTCAGAGAACTCTTGGAGAATCTAAAGGAACCTAGGGATTCTCTGCACACAGATAGGCAAGTATATGTTACTCTTGATTTTATCTCCAGGGCCTAGAGCAGAACTGGGAACATTGTAGGTGCTCAAAAAGTATTTTTTGAATGAATGCACAAATTAGTAAAGCCATGGCTAAATCTCTCTAGCACTAGGGGTTGGCAAACTCCGGCTTGAGAGCCACAGGTGGCTCTTTGGGTTCGTTCTGTCTCAAAAGTTTGCCAACCCCTGGAAGAGCCAATCTTGTCCCTCACAACAATTTAAAAATTATTCAAGAGCCATAAATAGATTTTTACATAATCACCATTCTGTGAATAATATCCTTTAAAAATTTTGTAAATGAAACTGATAGTTTTCTATTTTTTTAAACTGAGCCTTCCTGCCACCTGTTGACGGCTTAGCGGCAGCTCAGCTTGGGCTGGGCATCGAACTGCTGTTGCTCAGAGCTCAGCTTGCACTCTTGAGCGAGCTCTTAACCAACTGAGCTACTCGGCTGGCCCTGATAGTTTTATTTTCATTTTCAATTTTACTTCAAGAGCCACATGTGGCTTGCGAGCCACAGTTTGCTGACTCCTGTCGGCTCTTCTGTCTGAAAAGTTTGCCGAAGCCTGCTTTAGCCTGATGTAATCACCAAGAAATTAAAAGAGAAAGAGAAAGAGGCATTTTCTCCTGCTCTTCAGCTTAAGGAAGTTAGCTGTCCCCATTCCACAGATGGGAAGACTGAGTTGCGGTTCTCAAGATGTGTGCGGTCTTACATAAAATCCCAGGTGGCGCATCTCTTAATGTAGCATGTTCCCAGTAGACTTGGCAGCCTTGGGACCAATGATAGATAGGTTTGTAGTTGAGGACAGTCAAAGCTGGAAGCAAATCCCCAACATTTCCTGAATGGATAGAGACTCACCATCGTTTCATCCCTCACTTACTCAAAACTGCTGTTTCTCTGAGGGTTGGTAAAATCCTACCACACTGTGTTCTTGAGAAAGATGTGCACTGTCTCTGCAGTTGATGGAAACCAGAGGCTTCTTGACGAAACAAAAGAGATGAATCCGTGAGAGCAGCAGGGAAAAGGACGTATGAGGACAAGATTCCTGAGTGGTGGTTTTCTTTCCTTTCTTGACCTCAGCTGCCTCCCAGGAATCTTCCCTGGTCAGGAGACAGAGAAAGACCCAGGAAAGGCCCAGAAGGTGTGGAATATGGTGGAAGGAGCTCTAGACTTAACATCTGAATTCTGGCCTCAGTCACACCTCACCCGTCACCTTACTTAACCCAGGGCCTCAGTTCCTTGACTTCAAGAATGGGACCACAGCGCTGAATCTCCAGCGTGGTTACCACAGGAGTGTATTAGATAGCCTACGGGGGAGGGCTTGGCACACAGTAGGTGTATAACTGCTAGTCCAGAGGAAGCTGACTGGTGGACAGGAGCTGGGGCCATTTGGGGTTACGCACATGCAATTTTCTCCAGGGTTCAGTGGAAGGTGCTTTTATGAGCTTTTCTCCTGGTGAAGGCCCAGCAAGCTGGTAATGGGAGGACTAATGACAGTGCTGATTAATCACAGCTTGCCTTAGCAGCGACACTTTCATGTAGAGGGATTCCCCAGGCCTTCCCCATTGCCTAAAGCCGGGAGCTTACCCACCCCTAATAGCACTACTCCTTTTATAGACTACCTTTCATCCTGGCATCAGGCAGACCTTAATTATCATGATCCCTGGCCCCAGCTCTACCCTAGCCTGTGGTTTGTGGCTATGTTATTAACCTTGAGATTTTCTGCCCTACGGGAAGAGCCATGGTACCAGAGGAGTTAAGGGACTTGCTCCAGGTTCTGCCATAAGCCAAACCCAGAGTCGAGGTCCTCCAATCAGCTCCTTCTAATACCCAGCCTGCTACTCTGCCCTGTAGGTACCCTCATTCTTGCAGATTCTATGAGTGATCCAGTATCTTGAACATTTATCTTCTGTCTCAGTGGGAGTTAGTTGTTTGGAACTAAGAATCCTGATTGCTCTGTCAAACCCATGCATCCACGCATTCATCCCTTTATCCATCCATCCATTCAAAACATTTATCCATCTAACATCCATCCATCCATCTATCCATTCTTCCAGCCACCCACCGTTTGCCCATCCATTCCTCTAACATAACAGACACTGAGCATGTGCAAAGGTGAATAAATCAACAGAGGCAGGAAACAGCAACAAACAGATGCCATATTAAAAACTGGGAACTTGAGGGGAATTTCACAAAGAACAATTAACAAAAATGAGGGCTGTGTTTGGAAAAGGAATGGTACTCTGAGACTGAACATATTACTCCCCGAAGGTCTGAAGGGGTGAGGGGAGGGAGTAGTTTTCTGAATCGAGAGAGTATGAGGAGAGGTCTCCTGACAGCAGCTGTAGCCTTGGGTGGAGGGACACAGTCCACCTTGGTGACCTGGCAGGGAGAGGGCAGGGCACCCTTCCTTGTCAACACACCCTTCCTTCCCTCTGATCTCCTGCCAGGGCAAGAACGAACATTGAGTTAGCCCATACAGGTCAGCCACCTGGGCACAGAGCAGGATGGAGAAGGGTAGAGAGTAGATCTGGAGGGCCAAATGGAAGACACCCAGCACAACAATATAAGGGGCATCAAATCTTTTTTGTAGATACTGTGAGTTACCCAGTATTCCAAACATTTATTTTCTGCCTCAATTAGGGTCGGGTGTTTGCAACGAAGAATCTTGACTGCTCTGACAAATCCATCCATCCATCCATCCATCCATCCATCCAGACAGACAGACAGACAGACAGACAGACTCCATTCATCCATCCACCCACCCATCTAAACATCCATCCATCCATCCATCCATCCATCCATCCATCCATCCATCCATCCATCCAAACATCCAAACATCCAAACATCCATTCATCCATCCACCCACCCATCTAAACATCCATCCATCCATCCATCCATCCATCCATCCATCCATCCATCCATCCATCCATCCAAACATCCAAACATCCAAACATCCAAACATCCATTCATCCATCCACCCACCCATCTAAACATCCATCCATCCATCCATCCATCCATCCATCCATCCATCCATCCATCCATCCAAACATCCAAACATCCAAACATCCATTCATCCATCTACCCACCCATCTACCCACCCATCTAAACATCCATCCATCCATCCATCCATCCATCCATCCATCCATCCATCCATCCATCCATCCATCCATCCAAACATCCAAACATCCAAACATCCAAACATCCATTCATCCATCTACCCACCCATCTACCCACCCATCTAAACATCCATCCATCCATCCATCCATCCATCCATCCATCCATCCATCCATCCATCCATCCATCCATCCAAACATCCAAACATCCAAACATCCAAACATCCAAACATCCAAACATCCATTCATCCATCTACCCACCCATCTAAACATCCATCCATCCATCCATCCATCCATCCATCCATCCATCCATCCATCCATCCATCCATCCAAACATCCAAACATCCAAACATCCAAACATCCAAACATCCATTCACTTGCAGTGGGTTTGTATTACACTCAGATAAAAGCCAAAGTATTAATGACCTACCAGATCTTTCATGACTTGCACAACTCACCTCTCCCATTACTGACCTGTGTTCATCTCCTTCTACTCTTCATCAAGTGTCCTCTCTCTAGCCACACTGCCCTCCACGCTCCACTCTAGGTCAGCTCCTGCCTCAGTAACCTTATGCAGGATGGCTCCTCTCCCTGGAACGCTTTACCCTTACGTATCCCTCTGGCTGTCTCGCTCCCTCTCTCCTTCCCTCCCTCTTTCCCTCCCTTCCTTCCTCCCTCCAAGAGTTTACTCAAATGTCATCTTACTTGTCCACCTTTCATCAAATAGCAACTCCTCCCTACCACTCTCTTATTTTCCTCCTTAGCACTTTTCACCATCTCACATATGATATATATTAATTGCCATCTTTATTTATGATGTGCCCCCACCCAGCAACCTCCCAGTGGAATATAAATTCTAGAACGAAGGGATTTTTGATGTTTTGTTTATTGCCATATTCCCAGTGCCCCAAAGAATTCCTGACATAGAAGGTGTCTGATAAATATTTGGGGAATAAATGAATAAAGATATGGAAGCAGCTCTGTGCAAAGTTTCCGACCTGCTATTGGAAGGATGTCAGCCAAGCCGCGAGAGTTTCTGCAGACTCATTGCATCCCAGTGCTGCACAGGCTGAAACTCAAGGAAGAGTTAATATCCTCCTCATGCCCATAGGAAATGTCCTGAACTTTCCATGCAAGCCGTGGACTTGGCGCGCAGTGACTTCTTGTTCTTGTTAGGAAAACCTGAGGACAAGGAAGGGAAAAAGTGAACACTTCACACATTTCATCTTCAAAGCTCAAATAATTAATTCCCTTGGCTCTCTGGGAAGTGGATTTTATTGTCTCTGTTCTGGCAATAGGGAAATGAATGTGCTGGGGAGTTCCGTCGCTTTCTCAGGACGGCAGAGCGAGCCGTGAGCGGTGCCAGAATTGCCCTGGCATCATCTGAGTTTCTGGCCAGGAGGCCTCCCGTTTCCCTGTTGGTGGGCATTGGAGCGGAGTCAGATGGAAATGGTATAGCAGGTCTTAGGGGATGGCTTTCTCGCATTTCCAGGGCACTCTGGGAACGGGGCACTTGGGAGGTTGCAAAGAAAGGGAACCCATTGGACTCATCTTACTTCTAGTGTTTCAGGGCTAAGTTGAGGCTTAAGTGTAAACTTTACAAAGTCAGAAGAAATGGACTCTTTCCCAATGTGAACGATGGCCAAGTAGGAAATGTATGAAGGACTGGCTTTTGCTCTGCCGGGCTAATCAGAATCCCTCCATAGTGGTAACTCCTACGCTCTGGACTCTTCCTTTATCTCTTCTCCAGCAAAATGTACACATCTGATTTCCCATAGCGTGAACATTCTACTCTCTTGGAGAAAGGCCATCAAAGTGGTTAACGACTTTATGTGAAGAATATTGCTGGGTGCTCTAGGGAATTACAATTCTTACAGATATTCTCTCCAGGCCAATATTTTTTTATATGCTTAGGACCGAAAATTGGGAGACCTGAGTTTTAAGTTCTGTCACTAACTTGGCATGTGTCAAGTTGGGTCTTGGTTTCCCATCTCTTGAATAAATAATAACAATAAAAACAATGTTATAAAAACCATGATCTAGACGATGTTCTGTGTGTTTTAGTTTTTGTTTATTTTTTATTATTTTAAAGATTTTATTGGGGAACAGCCATGGTCCTTGGTTACACATTGCTTTCCTGCTACAATGGCATAGTTGACTCTTTTAAGGAGGGCGCAGCTCGCAGTGGCCCATGCGGGGATCCAACCAGCAACCTTGGTGTTATCAGCACCACGCTCCAACCAACTGAGCTAACTGGTCACCTGCCTTCTGTGTGTTTTACGTGCATTGTCCTACTTAACCCTCTTCATTGGGCTATCAACAGCTTTGAGTTCAGATCCTAGTAATTTCTGCCACTTGCTAGGTGTGTGAGCTTGAGCATGTCAGTCTATCTGCTAGATCATATCAGTTTCTTCAGTTGTAAAGTAGATTCAATAATAGTACCTACTTCACGGTGGTTGGAGTATTGAATGAACTCGTGCATGTAACAGTGTAAGACATAGTGTGTGTCACATGATAGGTCCTCAGAACTACGTGGCTATTTACTACGACCGTCCACCTAGCTGTCATGTCAGTCCAGCGGGCGCCTTGATTTACTCATGCAGTGAACATTTTTTTCACCCAATCTACATTAATTAAGCACCTACTCTTTTTTTTTTTTTTAAGGTTTTTTTTTATTTTTTTATTTTTATTGGGTAACAGTGTGTTTTTCCCAGGACCCATCAGCTCCAAGTCAAGTCGTTGTCCTTCAATCTAGTTGTGGGGGGCACAGCCCACCATCCCATGTGGGAGTTGAACTTGCAACCTTGTTGTTCAGAGCATGTGCTCTCACCGACTTGAGCCACCAGGCTGCCCAAGCACCTACTCTTGAAGACAACATATAGGCTGGCGGGGAACCACAAAACAGATACAGTTCTTGAAATCCATGGACCTTACCCTCGAATGGACTTTGACAACAATCGAATGAGGCATCAGAGCATTTTCCTTTGACTTCTCCTGGAATTTCTGAAGAGTCTATGGCACACCCTCAGGGAGAGACATTCACAGGAACAGCATCCATCAGTGAATTTCTGATGGCTCGTCTTCAGGATGTCCCTTCTGTGGGGATCCTTTGGGTCAGGCCAGGGGTGGCCACATGGATCCCAGTCTTCTTCTATCTAGGATGCTGTCCTGTGGCTCTTTCAGGATACCCTTGGAACCCTTAGAGTTATGACCTGAGATAGTTTCAGCTCATCCCTATGCATACCTGTTTCGGCTGCTTGTGCTGAGGCCACTCTCAGTTTCACCCTCCACCTTCCAGGTGAAATATTGACCAGAGAGATAGAAGAAGCAGGGCATCATGTTTCCCAGAGGTTCTGACAAGTTCATTGGCAAACACAGAATTTGGTGATGTCCTCAGAGCAGGCTGAGAATGTGCCCATGATGTCTGGTTATTAAGACAAAGAGCCATAGTACAGTGGGGCAAGAGGTGGCTTTGGATCAAATCCTCATTCTGCAAATGGTCAAGTGACATGTGGAAAAGTCCATATACTGTGCTTTGTCAGTGTTCTATGAAATTGGGTGAACGTTGCAGCCTTGTCGTGAGAAATACCAAAGGTGCACATTGAGTGTTCAGCGCAGTGCAGGGCCATATTTTTGTTATTAGTCAACTTCGCATGTTCAGGGGATGTGAAAATCCCTGCCTCTGGAAGGATTCCGCCCTCCCCCCACAAGTGCTCTTACCAAAACATGAACTCATTCCCAGCCTTGTAGGGACTTGACGTAAACCCACCCACTTTCCTGTGAACAGAGAATGCTAACACAATGTTTTGGCCCTGAGAGCCGGTTCCTTCAAGAGTAGTAAAATTGTTGTGGTTAAGCCCCTAGAGTTGTTTGGGAGAACTGAGAGGTCTTGGGGGAGCCAACAGGAAGTGGCTGGGCAGCCCGTAGACTACAGTAATGGGAAAGCTATGCCAGCAATTTGCAGCATCCAGCTGAAATCTGGGTGAGCTCAGCTTCTGGGGATCAGGAAGTCAGGAAGAGCAGTTGTTCTTTGGTCCCTCTGGGGCTGGGGTCAGCATCAGTGCTTGCAATGGCTAGATAAGGCTGGGTGTGGTAGAGATGGCCAGATGTCCAACAGAAATCTGTGACTTCTCACTGTTTCCAGACCGAGGAACTGTCACTTGGAGGTGATTATCACTTGGAGGCAGGATCAGTAGTTCTTGGCCCTTTCCTCCCAACCCCCCTGCAACCCTGTAGGGTCACATGACTGGGTCCTACCCTTGCAATGTGAGCAGATGTGTGTCATTCCTGAGCCGGAGACTTTACAAAGCAGTAGAACTTCATGCTTGCTTCTCCTCTGTTGTACTGCAGAGGACTCTGAGGTCCTGAGGGGTGGTAGGCCCACAGGACGGGACATGCCTGGGTCTCTAAATCTCATGGAGAGGAATGCCGACACTGAACCTTAATGTGAGCATACAAAGAAATTTCCATTGTGTTAAGCCATTCAGATTTTTCAGCTTATTTGTTACAGTAGCTAGTGCTGCCCTGCTACACAAGTTAGATCTTCCTAAACTCAACCAATCCTTAGCCGTCCTACTGACTGTAACTCTGGGCCCCTGGGATGGCAGCTCTAGTGCCCTCTCCTCCACCCCTGCATCACCAGCTGTATCTTGACTCTTTAAATTGGAATGAGTAGGGATGACCGGTTAGCTCAGTTGGTTAGAGTGTCGTGCTGATGACACCAACGTTGCCAGTTCGACCCCGACATGGGCCACTGTGAACTGCGCCCTCCCTAAAAGAGTCAACTATGCCATTGTAGCATGAAAGCAATGTGTAACCAAGGACCATGGCTGTTCCCCAATAAAATTAAAAAAAAAGAAAAGAAAAAAGAGAAAAAATTGGGAAGAGTAAATAATACTTACTACAGCAAGTGTTGGTGAGGATAAGGAGAAACTGGAACTCTCCTAGGCTGCTGGGGGAATGTAAAATGGGCTAACCACTTTGGAAAACAGGTTGACAGTTTCTTCACAAGTTAAGCATGCACCTGCCTTATGATCCACTCATTCTCCTTTTAGGTATTTACCCGAGCGAGATGAAAGCATATGTTCAAACATTTGTACACACATGTTCATACCAGCTTAGTTTTACTCCCCAAACTGGACACGGATTCTCCAGCATTCCCTGAGGCCTGCGAAATGTCCTTGGAGGTGATGTGTATTATTTCTAGACAGAAGCTTTTCTTTTTTTTTAAAGATTTTTATTGGGGAATTGGGGGAGGGGAACAGACAAATTGTCTTTTTGTTCTTCAGTCTAATTGCAGAGGATGTTGCTTCACTGGCCCATGTTGGTATCGTCATTGCGCTCTTCCCGGATGAGGCAGGTCAGTAGCCGGCCTCTGGTCGCTCACCACGGCTATTGGCAGCTCACGCTAGCTGCCGGCCACTCACTGTAGCCTATGGCAGCCCACTGCAGCAGGGGCTGCAGCCTACACCATTGCCGGGGCTCACATAGCCCAGCTCCAGGTGGCGCTGTTGTTAGCTGTAGAGGGCAGTGTAACTAACCCTTATATGTGGGATCTGAACCTGGGCCGCTGACATCCCAAAACCAGCTCTTAACCAACGTGCCACTCGACCAGCCCTAGACAGAAGCTTTTAAGAGCTGGTCTGTATGATGACACTCACTCTCTATTCCCCTTTGCCATAGGGACCCACAATGTTTTTGGTAGGGACCTCTTACTTCTAACTCCCTGTCTCAGCCTGAGTCTCCCTGACTGTGAATTATGCCAGAGTTCCCAGCTGTTTCCAAAAGAAAATATAGATTAAGTAAGAAATAAACCTTGGTTGATTTAATCCACAGATATATTTGGATTATTTGTTATTGCAGCATAACTTGGCCCATGCTGACTGATGCAATAACCAACCTTTCTTAGATAAACAGCTCCTAGCTTCTCTTTGCCCTCGAACACACCAAGTAAAGCTGCTCCCGTGAGAAGCAGCTTGATTAAAGAACCCGTACCTGTCTTGTGACCATCTTTGCTTTGTCCATGGTATCTTATCATGGATACAAGGTTACATAGCCTCACGGTGTCGATAGGTTTATTATTCTGAAGAATGACTTCCCGGCTCTATTCTGAAGAACGACTTACCTCCTCTTACCCCTGCCACCCTCCCAAAGTAAATTTCAGGCATCCTCACAATAGTCACATCAGCCCTCTTGCTTCCAACCCAGAGTCTGCTAATGGAGAACTGCATATGCCAAGTAGTGCCACCAAATTCCAATGCTTAAAGCAGTTCCTGGGGATGGACGGCTTGTACCCACCTAACTGAATTTCTCAGACATCGCCCAGTAGTTTAAGACCATCCCCAACATCTCAGCATTTTTGCAGGTGAAGCTCCATCTGTCCAACAAATAGAACATAATGTTATTTAAACAAAGGGATGGGCTGGGAGACCAGACCCGCAAACCTCAGTGAACTACCTTCGTCCTTTCTCTTGGATCCGTGGGACCTGTGGTAGAAGATGTTTAACACTGATTCTGTTTTACATGCAGCTTTATAGCCCAACCCCTGTCTCTCCTACCACTCTCTCCTTGTGCTACCTCCTGTCTTAATGAAGCCATGTGAACCAACCAGCTCTCTTACAGAATGCAGTTTTCCAGGAAATCGAGCTTTCAGTCAGGTCAGAGTTTTTCATTAGAAGGGGCTGGTATCAGCAGACCTCGCCAGCAGGTATTTTCAGATGTATCTACTCCATAGATACACCAGAGAAAGCTAGTCAGTATATAGCTTTTGAGGCTTAGTTGGGTATGGGGACAAGATTGGTGGAGAATAGGGTGTGGGTCACCTGGTATATGGCCTCGGTTTGGATAAGTCACCCCCAGAATCACCCAAAAGCTCATTGTGGGAGCTGGGTTTGGGGTGGGAATGGCCCTTCTCACTGTGGCTGTGGTGATTAATACACCAGATTCGTAAATACACTTACGCATTATCCACACATCCATTTTTATATCAATAGAAAATGCTTTCCAGATGTGTGTTGGAGGTGATAGGCTTTGTGTTGCTGACTTTTTATTTTCTGTTAGGTCTCAGCCCGGCCCGGAACATAGCCCATTGTTTTTATATCAAAAAGACGAGTTGTACCTGCTGATTATGCCAGAGGAATTCGCAGCCACCTGAGGGAACTGAAGGAATGCGGCTTTCAGATCTGATTAGAGAGCTGTGGCCAGGTCCCCAGGGTTCTCAGGTTCAGCCGCTTCAGCGTACAATGTCAGCCATTGTCTTCCGGGGCTGTGTGCTAAATGATTCAGGTTTCAGCACCCCCTCTTCTGTAGCCTGTGTGCACAGTCCCAGGGCACACCCAGAGGGGAGCTGACCACTAAGCATTCTCCCTTGGCTTTCTGGTCTGCTGCTGTCTGTAAATGCGGTGTGAGGTGGCCTTGGTAGGGGCATGGAGAAAGAAGCCACAGGCTTGGGGGTCCCCCAGGAAAGTCTAAATCTCCCTAAGTTTGAAGAATCTTTGCTCTTTGACTTGTGGGTGGAGGAGATCTCCAGAACATGAACTTTACAGTTAGGATCCTGGTGTGGCTGTTGGTCAGCTGTGTGACCTTGGGCAAGCCTCTTAACCTCTCTGAGCCTTGGATGGCTCATCTGTATACTATGGATCTTAAGGCGTCATATCTCTTGGGTTATTGTGAAGATGAAATGAGATGATGCATGGAAAGCCTTTGTACAGAGCCTGGCACATAACAAACCCTTCATAAATAGTAGCAGATACCATTATCATGATTACTTCTATTATTATTTCAATTTAACTTAAGCCTGGACTCACACTTAAGTTAGTGGTCCATGGGTTTAGAAGTAGACATGAACAAAATGCCTCTGGACTTCCTCCCTGGCCCTGCCTTAAAGTTTCTCTTGAAACATCCCTGTTTGGGCATATCTCCCAGAACCCTGGAAATAAACACCATGTCCTAATGTTTTGGAGCCACATCAGTGACTTTGAACTTTAGGTAAGTATTTTTTTTTTTTTTCCTTTTCTTTTTGGAAGGGGCCGTGGTGATTTAGGCCAGGCCCAGATCAGAGGCGTAAAGTGAAATCCTGGGCCCTGGAGCGAACGCTGGCTAGAGTTTTCCCTTTGCTGGGTGCCTTCTTCTCTGCCCAGGGTGGACCCCAGCTGAGCACAGACTAGGCACACAGTGAGCATGTGTTGAGTGAGTGGGTGCAGGAGATGGGGCTTAGCGAACAGTCATCCTGGAGGAAGCCATTAAATGATCATGATAATGACCTAATCGCGGTCATTTTCTGGGCACTTAGGTCCGTCATGCCAGGCAGCAGGCTGGCGTGCACGGATTTTTTTCATTTCCTCCTTAAGGAATACTTTATGAGGTAGACACCATGAAGCCTATTTAAGAGGTAAGGACATGGAGGTTTAGACTGAGACACCATGATGGTAGCAGGGAGAGCCTCGGGCGGGTCTGGGGAGTCTGATTAAACTGTGCTTTCATCTGTTGATCAGGCTATGGACATGCCTGACTAGTTGTCCAAATGTTCAAGATCTGAGATGGCCTCGTGTTGACCTCCCAGGAGCTACCCTGCTTTGGGATGACATAGGTGGAAGCATAAAATTGGAACAGCAACATTTCAATCCTCTCCTTTAAAGAAAAGCAATAGCTGAAATAGATCATGTCCTTGGTTTAAATAGACCATGCTCTTAAGGAACTCCATGAATCCTTATGAAGGATGAGGTAGGTCTTTACAAGATCCTTCCATGCTGTCATCATTGTTGAACAACTGTCTTCGTTCCATAGCTATGTTTCTGTATGCGCAGAGATATCTATAAGAGACGTAACCACATATTGAAGAGATGGTTAAATTTTATGTCTATTATTTTAGTTAAAAAAGTTAGGTTCCTATTTATTACTTTTACTTACAGTTTATATATACTTTTTTTTTTTTTTTTTTTTTTTTTTTAGAGGGCAGTGTCACTGGCCCTCACATGTGGGACCCGAACCGGCGCTGCTGGCTTCCCAAGCTAGTGCTTAACCACCGTGCCACTCGGCCGGCCCCAGTTTATATATTTCTTAAATTCAAACATAAGTCAGAAAGTATAAAAGTGTGTACAGTGGAGACTTTTTCCTCCCGCCCCCCATTCCCCCCCCCCCCCCAGTTTAGAGACACCCGGGTCTCCTCTCACGGAACCACCAAGACTTTCAATTTCTGGTGTGTCTTTTTTAGAAAGAGTCAGTTATCAGGGGATTCCATTAGGAGGAAGACAATTTTCCTTTTCATGTATATCTGGTTTGTATCTATTATTTGAGTTTTGGACAACAAGTTTTGGTATAAAGGAAATGATACGAAACATAATTAATAAAGGACACAAATACTCCCCATAGTTCACATCTTTCTGACCCAGCTTCAGAAGCAGATGCTAAGAAACGTTCTCTCCTCCCCTCTGAGACAACTAGCTGTGTTCTCTAGTTCTCCAGTAGCTACAACAGTTGATCCTTCAACTCCCTGGGAGGAGAAATTCGCGGGGAGGCCTTTGATCTCTGGCCCCATCACTTTGATTGGTCTCCATGGCAACCACCATGGCCCAGATGGTAGAGAATGCGCCCCATTGTTCCATCCTCCCCACCTTCATTCCATCTTAATTACCTGTGAGCTGGGTCCATCCCCGGTTTCCGTTGGCTTTGATGAGCCAGGAATACATGCGTGTAGATAAAGTGGCCCACTTCCCTCCTCAACCGCCTCAGTTCCTTTCTTCTGCCCTCTCTAACTACAAGATGCCTCTGTTGCTCTCAGGGGCCTCAGTGCCAATCTCAGTTATCTGTGTGACCAAGGCCTATGAACCTTGTATGGGGACTCACTTTGTACCTTAGAGCCTCAGTTTTCTCATCTGTCCAACAGGGCAAAATGTGGTATCCAAATATTAGGGCTGAAAATTAAACACCTTCAAAGTCCAGTGGCTGGTCCATAGTTAGTAGTTAATGATATGTCTTTATTAAGAGAGAATGCCTGGGGGTCTAGGTGAGCTCTCTAGATTTGGTTATTGGGGTTGACCTCTCAATAGATAGAACTTTTATTGTCAGTCTTGGTCTATCATCTATCTATCTATCTATCTATCTATCTATCTATCTATCTATCTTCTATCTATTATCTATCTAATCATCTATCTGTTATCTATGTATCTATCATCTATCTATCTACCATCTATTATCTATTTATGTATCTATGCGTGTATCTATGTATGTATGTATGTATCTATCTATCTATCTACTATCTATCTACCTATCTATCTAACCATCCATCTATCAATTATCTTTCTATCTAATCATCTATCTGTTATCTATGTATCTATCATCTATCTACCATCTATTATCTATGTATGTATGTATGTATGTATGTATGTATGTATGTATGTATGTATCTATCTATCTATCTATCTATCTATCTATCTATCTATCTATCTATCTGTTTTCTATCATTTTCTGTGTTCTAGCTTGATGGATGACCTTTCTGTGTGACACATCAGCTGTTGGCTGTCTCCAGTGATCTCATCCTATCATGCTTTTTCTCACCTCCAAGCCTTTGTATATGCTGTTCCCACTTCCTTGAGTGTCTATTCCTGTGTCCCTTCCCCAGGTTGACTCTGGCTTGTCCTTCAGGTCTCAGTTGAGATGTCACTCTCTTCTGGGTTCTTACTTGATTCACCAAGACGCCCACCTTAGCAGCTCCCATATCTTAGCATTTATCACATTGAATTACCACTGTCCGTTTCCTTACATGTAACCCCCTCCTTCCTTCTGTGAGCACCTGGAAAGCTGGGCCTGTGTTCTGTCCAGTGTTTAACTCCCTAGCATCCCATTTAACTAATATTTGTTGAACAGCTACTATGTGTCAAGCTCCATAATCATGAACAAAACAAGAGGATTCTTACCCTCGGGGAGTTTATGTTCTAATGTGGCTGGATGAGTGGGCCTGAACTCTGGAATGCCTGACCATCAGCAACATGGAACTTGTTATTTGGCATATTGGTCTTCCCATCTCTATGCGCTTGCCTGGACCACCCCTTCTCCAGCATCTGCTTGCCCCACACCAGAGCTGGGGGATTAAATCACTGTGGTTAGAATTCCCCTGGCTTTGAAAATCCCAATAAAGTAGGGTTTTGAGTGTGTGGTGGCCAACTGGATGGTGGCCTGCTGAGAGCCTACAGTAGTCTCCAGGGTTTCACTGTGCTGCAGAATGAATGAAATCGCGTTCTACTTCTGGCTGAAGGAAGGGTTTCATTTCCATGGGGCCTTTTGCACAATTCTGATCTCATCCACGGCTTGATGATGTGATTAATTGAACTCCCAGAGACTGGTGGGCGAGGCTTGCCTAGAGGCGCTGGGCTTATCCAGAAACATATTTCTATAGAAGTGCCAAGTGACCTGGTGGGACTTGTAGGGCCCAGTGATGCTAACTCACATGTACATTGTTTATTAACAACATTGATGGATATTTCTGTTAAAAGAGGCATTCCTTTCTCACATAGGGAGTGTTTAAATTAAGTTTCGTTGAGAAACAAACATTTATGCCATAGATGCACACAACTGCAAATTTTTTTGGGGGGAGGTGTCATAGGGGGATTTCTCCAAGGCTTAAGAGGTAGGTGGGGATGGGTATTGAACAAGGAAGCAGAAAAGAAAGAGGAAAATCTGGGCAAGCTGTCGCCTTCCTCCCTGGGCAGGGCTTCGAAAGACCCGGTCTGTGGCCATAATACTTCGCAGGATCGTGTTTGATGAAGGCCCAGCGGGTTGCTTGGCTTTCTCCCTGCTTCTGCAGAGCCACTATGTTCCTGAAAGGGGGCATCCTGCCTAGAATCCAGGATTTCTGACTCCTGTTACTGCCTCTCCACCCAAGGGCCATGCTTCTAGACATTGCTACAGTCAAAGAAGGTCTTACTAATGCCAGCAGTAGAAGAAAAAGTGTCCTGAGAGACTTTTAACAGATAAGAGACAGATAAGCTTATTGGACTCCTCTTGGGCACTGTATCAAATGTAAGTTTAGCTCTGGAGCAACAAACTCAAGTGTCTTCTAGGACCGGGCAGGTAGCACAAATGAACGAAGCTGATCAAAAGTGGATTCATTCAGTGGGACCCCGGCAGAAAACAGGTGGCATTCCCCAACTGGGCCACTTGATGGGAGGTTATTCAAGGGATTGTTTATAGGTGTCTGGGACGAAGAGAGGGGAACTAACAGGGTAGAGGGAAATCAAGAGGAATAGCCTGGTCCTGAGGCCAGTAATACTAGGGAGCTCTCATCTCCCCTCGCCTGAAGGAGAGGTTACTGAAGAGGCCAGTTCTCTGCAGAGGCTCTGGACAGGAGCTCTGACTCGGCCAACTTGCAGACTCAGTGACCCCATGGTGGGGGAGCTGGGGAATATATACCCCAGCTTTGCTCCACTCACCTTTCTTGCCCATGTCTCCTCTTGGCCAAGCCCAACTGAAAGCTGAAGCAGGGATTCATAGAGACCCATACGGATCATTGTCCAGTGGCAGAGAATAGGGTGAGGAAGGGTGGAGACTGAATCTGTAGGGGCACGTGGAAAACACTTAACATGGTATAGGGCAGGTTTCATTTCCACAGAGAAATATATCCCGCGTTCTTGAAAAAACATGGCCTTCTTCATCTGCTTTCATCTCTCTGTGGCTTAATTTCCTATCTTCTAAAATGGGAAACCAACAACAGTCATAACATAGCACTGATTTACTAACTCCTAATGAGCTGTTGTGAGGATTAAATGAATTCATTCATGTGCTGAATTTAGAATATCCCAAGTAAGTGTGAAGCTTTTACTTTGTTATTATATCATACCGTCATGATCCTTTGTTTCTCTGCTTTTGAAAGGGACATGGGGACTGGATGTGTTTTACTGTTCCTTTCATTCTTCTAGGAGTAAAACAAGAGTGGGAGCTCCACGATAAAGAGCCACTGACTCGAAGACACAGCATAAGGAGCGATAGGGAATGGTGGGGACTGCAGCAAAATGCAGAGTCCTGTCTGCAGGGACCACCTGCCCCTCAGCTCTAGCTGATTATGACCTTGTAGGAATGTAGGCTGAGGGTTGCCAGGACTTTCAAGTTTTCACGAAAAGCTGAAAAACTGGAATTTTTATGTGAAAGCTTCTGATTTTTAAATGTTGGCAGGTGATGCAAAATTTTAAGAACGTATCGTCTGAGCCAGCATACTGTGAGCCAAACAAAACAGGTCTGGAGGCTGGATCCAGCTCACCACATAGTCAGTTTTGATCTTTGGTTAGGCTTACGCCTATGGAACCCAAGGAGGCTGCTGGCTTCTCAAGGGACAAAGCCCATGACCTTGGCCTCCAGCAGAAGCCTGTTTAGTGAGGGCTGAGCCGAGATAAGATAAAGCATCCTTGACCTAAAATGTCAGACCATCATCCGGCAGGAGGGGTGGCCGCGCACCAGGGTGGCCTTTTTCACTAAGGGGAGACATGGCGTGGATTTTACTAGAAGCCAGGACAGTTCTGATATCACATTTATGAGCCAAAAGGGGCCAGGATCTTGGTTTCATCTGGATGACTCTGTGAAGTGAATTTTGTATTGCCCATATTTTCATTTTTTATATTCTTTTGGGGGCAAGGGGAGAGAAAACCTGACTCTGTGATAATATATAAATGTGAGTAATTGCCAGCAGCCCGCCTCCTGTGATCCTTCTGAGAAGCTTGGCTGCAGGTAGAGCTGCGTTCTGTGCTCTGGGGGCTGTCCAACTTCACACAGCCCCGGAGCGGGTTCCAGCTCTCCTGCTCCCTTCCCCTTAAAAAATAAATAAATAAATAGAAATGCCGATTTGAGTTCCCCATCTTCGGAGAGAGACCCGAGCACACACTCGCATAGAAACCCTCTCCCCGCACACACATCTGTTATACACATTGCCACGGTGTACTTTGGTTGTTCAACAATGAACAGAATTATTTCCTCTCATTACTCCCCATGTCGCTTCAAAACCGCACTTGGAAAAATAAAACCACTGAAGGGGGCTCGGCCAAGCAAACCGCCTGGCTGGCCTAACTTTCCGGACACAGGAGTTGGGGGGCTGCAAGCAAGGGGCAAGGTGCTGGGGTGCCGAGGGCCAGAGGGAACAGGGCCATAGCTGTTATGGATTCCTGTTGCTTCCTGTGTGTCTTTTTTTGTGTGTGTGGGTGTGTGTGTGTGTATTGGGGGGTGTGTGCTGTGCGTGTGTCAGTACCAGTGTCTGTGTGTCTGTCTTCCTGTCTATATTTGTCTGATGACTATGTGTATGTGGCCATCTGAGTGCTGTGTGTGTGTGTGTGTGTGTGTGTGTGTGAGTTTCATTTCATTTTCTTGTTTCCTAGCTTTATTGAGATGTTGACAGATAACATATGTAAGTTTAAGGTATACAATGTGATCTGATACACATATATGTTGCAAGATGGTGACCACCATAAGGTTAGTTACCCCCATCCCCTCACACAATTACCTTTTTGTGTGTATGCTGGTAACATTTAAGATCTACTCTCTTCACTTGCAAGTATATAATATGGTATTGTTAATTATAATCACCATGCTGTACATTGGATCCCAAGAAGTTATTCATCTTAGAGCTGGGAGTTTGTATCCTTTGACCAATGTGTTCCCCTTCCCCCTGCCCACCAGCCTCTGCTGACCACCATCCTATTCTCTATTTCTGTGAGTTTGGCTTTTTTAGATTCCACATGTAGGTGAGATCATACAGTATTCGCCTTTCTCTGTCTGACTTATCTCACTTAGCACAATGCCCTCAAGATTCATCCATGTCATTACAAAAGGCAGAATTTCCTTCCTTTTAATAGCTGAATAATATTCCATTTTGTACTATATCATGATGGGAGACAGAGGGTGCCAAAAAAATGTATACACATTTTAAGAATGGAAAACTGTATTAAAATTTTAATACTCAATATATACTGATAACAAAAGATGAATGCAAGTCACGTTTGACTTCTGCAATGACAAGAGATGCTCAGAGTGGTTACCATCAGCCTCCAGACACTTCTGATGATGGCAAACTACTACTGGCTGAGCAACTTTGACCAAAGTGTCCACTTCTATACATTTTTGGCACCCCTGGTGCATATATATATGGTAAACATCTCTCTCTCTCTCTCTCTCTCTCTCTCTCTCTCTCTCTCTCTCTCTCCTACTTTCTTTATCCATTAGTCTGTTGATGTCTATTTTATTTATTTATTTATTTATTTATTTTTTCTTTTTTGAGGGCAGTGTCACTGGCCCTCATATGTGGGACCTGAACCGGGGCCGCTGGCTTCCGAAGCCAGCACTTAACCACCGATGTCTATTTTAAATAGCAGCCATTTACCAAATGCTTACAATATACCAGACCCCCTACTAAACGCTTTTGCATATGTAGGTGTTCCTATTTAATCTTTGCAGCAGCCACACAGCAGAGACTATCATTTTAGTTTTACAGGTGACTCAACTGAGGCTTGCTCGTCCATTCATCCATTCATTCAAATATCTATTCAGCACTTCATGTGCACCAGGCAGTCCCAAACATGGGGAACTGGCAATGAAGGAGACACACAGACTCCCACTACCTGGGAACTGACATCCGAGTGGAGAGAAGCCCATTGAGACTAGTGAACCAAGAAATACACAGTTCCCAGCTAGTAAGCAGTGGAGCTGCAATGTGTTTGCAGAACTTGTTAAGGATGAGGGTGGTCAGCTTGAGCCTGAGCTAGAATTCAAAGGACCTGGACAGGTAGGTACCATGGTTAGCTTGACCCTTTGCAGAGGCCACATCTATGCCAGTTGAAAAGAGGGCCCAGAGTTGAATGCTCTGTTAGACAGTTGCCTTTGCTTGTAGGAGTGATATCCCCTTCAGAATTCGGATTTTGCAAACAATACACCCCTTCAGTTGGCTGGGGAGAATGAATGAGGTGAGACTTTCTTGGTGCATCTTTCTGAAGTGGCAGTGCTTGTGTATATTGGAGATGCAGACCTCTTTTTTTTTTTTTTTTTTTTGGTCCTGGCTTAAGTTAGGAAGGCATGGAACTGGGCATTGACATGGACTAGAGTTGGAACATTGGCTTAGCCCCTTACAGGTGGGTGCCCTTGGGTCAAAACGATCTAAGAATTGGGCTCGAGGAGGATATAGACATCAGGCTGAAGCAGGGCCGGCTGGAAGAGAGGAAGTTTCATTTTCAGTTGAATCCTGCAGCACGGAGCACTCAGCTCCCTTGGGTCTGGTTCACACCAAAGCATTCCCTCACCACAGCAGCAAAATAATGAACTGTTCCCACAGCCAGCAGCTAGTATTTTCTGAGCCTTGTTTACATGCCAGGGACTAGACACTCTTTCCTTCCGCGTGCTATTGAGGGGATGAGACTGTTTTAGGAATGGAGAAACTGAGGCTCAGCATGGCTAAGCAGTTTGTCCCAGGCCACACAGCTAGGAAGCCATAAATGTGGGATGCAAGCACAGGTGTCTCTGGCTTCAAGGGACAATACCTGTCACCACTACAGCTTCACTGTAGCAAGCATACGGGCACAAAGGGGGTGTGCAGGGGGCTGGGTATGAATAGAAATGAAGTAGGGTAGGCTGAAACTTAGGACGGTGGCCTTGGGAAAGGTCCTACCGGAAGTCCAGAATGTTCAGAGGTACAGAAAGATACTCATGGGCCCTTGAAAGGAGAACAAAGTGGGGGAAGACATTTAGAGGCTGCCTGGATATTTCCTTAGAACTTGGAAGATTTTTCCCCTCCCTCCCAGAACGCACCACGGCACGCTGCCATATTGTTTTGCTTTTGTAGATTTGGTGATTATGGAGCTGGGAGTAGAAAGGATTTGGGCTGGCAGGGAGCCTCAGTGAGTTCTGGTATCATTTTGTCTCTCCAGGGAACAAACCAAGCAGTGTTCACATAGGCAAATGGCTCTGTATTTCCTGGGAAGCATCAGGAATCAGGCACTGATTTCTCATTTGTGTCTAACGGTGAGGAAAAGGCAGCCTTCCCCTTAGAACCACTCCAGGTATTTGAGGTAGTGAGCCTCCCATCTGTGGAGCTATGTAAGCAGAAATTGCACTGATCCATGGAAGGGAGTCTCCTGTTGGATAAAAGGCTAGTTGAGCTAAATAATCTCTGATGTTCTTGTCAATGCCCAATTCCAGGTTTCTGTGACCTTAAGGGGTTGGTTATATTCAGGGCAAATCAACAGAGATATATGCAGATCTGCCACTCCCTCTGAGGCTTAACCACTCAAGAATCATTTGGCAAGTTATTTTTTTTTCCTCTTGAGCCTCAAAAATTCCCTTCTTTTTTTTTTTCTCTAAACTCAGGCACAAAGGTCAGCATATTCAATCCATGAGGCATTTGATTTAGAGAAATAGTGCCGTAGAGCAGTTCTGAGCCAGGGTGAAAATCCTGCTCTATCACTCACTAGCTGAGTGACCTTGAGAAAGTGACTGAACCTCTCTGAGCCTCTGTTTTCCCATCTGTAAAATGGGGCTGGTGACAGAACCCACCCTACAGTGTGGCTGTGATGGTTGAGATCTTCCATGTGAAGCATGGTCCCAGTGCTTCACCTAGCGAAAGCACTTCACAAATGTTAGCTCTTATTATTTATTCAACAGAGATTAATTGAAAGCCAGTAAAGTGTCAAACCTGGGAAACCAAGGGCACTTGTTCAGAAAGAAAAATAAGATCCTTGTGTTGTTGCAGAAAACCCATGCCTTCCTCCTCTAAGGGGCATCCATATAGACAGAGGAAATGCAAAGCAACCTCCATATCCCTCTTCTCGATTTTCAAACAGTCTTCCCACGAGGTCACATTTGGAGGAAATCCAAGGCTTGGGTGATGGTTGGGCCTTGATTTTATCAGAATCGGCTTTTCCCAACCAGCCTGCACATGCTATTGATATATAATAGAACGTTATTTATGACTTGTTGAATACCCACAGTCTGTTCAGCCCTTTACAAGAGATAAAGAAGATAAGTCCAGGGCCCCCAGGGTTTTGTGATTTAAGTTTCTCAGACTCAAAGTGCATGAGCAGCAGAGCTTGGATGCCCACGGCACGTCGACTCTAAACTCATTTATTCCTCCCATAAAGAAAACAATTAAGTGAGAGGCTGAGCTTGGATCTTTGTACAGTTTTTCTCGATCTAGGAAAAACAATAACAGCAGATGCTATTAAAAATTAATTAAAAAAGAAGAACTCTCTCTAAACTCAAAACCACGAGCAATAAGTCATCACAAACCATGAAACGGAGGAGGTTTTGATTTCCTGTCCTCCTTTATAAGCCTCCAACTTTAAAACTTTACTGTCCAAATTATTTACCAGATGGGGATGGGTAAGGGAGGATGATGGGTTTTTAAAGGCAGGGGGAGAAATACGAATGGATGCCATGTTGCCTGGGGGTTCGGCACATTTAAGAAATTGGGCTTCTCCTAGATAATGTCCTGGTAGCTCCTGCCGAGATCCCGTTTAACCTGCGCTCCGTGCCCCGTGAAGTCATGATGGTACATCCATAAGAGAACATTACTTCACCACCATTCAGGAAAGAAGACAGTCCCTGTAGACCCAACAAAGGAAGTCCCTGGATGTTTTTTGTTGGTCCCCAGTTGGTCGATTCTGTGCAAAGTCGCAGGGAAGTTGGATAGGTGTGAAGCACGAAAGCGGTTTATCTAAAATGAGAGCTTCTCTTCTTTTGGTCAGTCTGATCACTCACCCCAGAGAGAAACTTGGGAGCTATCCTGGACTCTCAATCTCTGTTTTCCTCACATTCATCGGACTGTGGAATGCTACATTCTAAGCAGTTCCTCAATCACCTCTGTGTACCCCCAGGGCCAGGCCACCATTCCCTTTAAACCAGAAGGCAAGGACAACTTGCTAACTATCTTCTTTTCTTGCTGCTTTGTTTTCTGCTAGATTCTGACTCATTCATTCATTCATTCATTCATTCATTCATTCATTCATTCATCCATTCATAGTAAATGCCTTATTGTGGTTTGACATACACATAGCAAAATGCATATACAGTAAAGGGCCCAGCTCCATGATGTTTTCACAAAATGAAACCAGGGTGTCGGTGGCACCCAGAAACACCACATTCCTAGCTCCCCAGAATCCCCCCTCATTGTCTGTCTTAGTCATTACCTCACCCCATCCAAGGGCAACCACTCTCCTGACTTACACACAGACAGGGCTTCACTTAGTTTTGAAGCTTATGTAAAATGGAATCATCCACTATGTATAGTCAGTTCTGCTAGGACACTTGTTTAGAAAATGCACATCTGTCCCATTGCGATTACTATGTTAGGGAATGGTGTGAGCATAAGGCACATTTTGTATAGGATTATGCATGATTTTGTTGTGAGAAACAATAACTATAGAAAGCCGCACCCAACTGACCTGAACCATAGGAACACACAAAACGCACACACCTCAAGCATTTACCCACCTACCTCAGCTCACTGTGTCTGTAGAGAGCCACACCCTTCCACACCAGATGTCACAATGTTCCCATTGCAGACAGTCTCCGGTCACTCCACAAGTACCCCAGGCTGCAACCCGTTTGATGCTACTTCTAACCCTTTGGATGCCATTTCCACAAGCAAACTTTGGGACATTCCCAAAGTGCCATACTTATTGTAGTATTTCTGCATTAAAAAAAAACCACACGATTTAATGTCTAAAATGGTGCTACCATTTTAATTTCCTATTTTTTAATGTGTTGTTCACAAAGTTTTCAGTGTTGTCCTCCCCCCCGCCCCCACTGTAATTATAGGCCCTGTGGCTTTTATTGAGAGATTTTGCATTGAGCAGTGCTTTTTAGGTATGTGCATGTCAGGCCACAGCAGCACTGACTGTACTCTTTTGTGTCTGGCTTCTTTCTTTCATCACATTGCATGTTTGTGAAATCCATCTTATTACTGCACATGGTTGTGGACTGATCATTCCCAATGCTGCATTTTATGACATTGCATAAGGATAACACAATTGATTTATCCACCCTACTATGGCTGGGCGTTTGGATTATTTCCAGTTTTTGGCTATTTCAACTAGGACAACAGTGGGCATTCGTGTATGTGTATTTTTGCATTTCTCTTGGGCATTTACCTAGGAGTGTGGGCTCTCGGGGTAGAAGTATATTCGTCTTTAGCTGAAACCCCCAAAGAGCTTTCCAAAGTGGCTGGACCAATTTACCCTTCCACCAGAAGTTAGTGAGATGTCCTAGGTTGTCCATTTATTTGCCAACTGTGATATGATAAAAAAAAAAAAAAGTATTTGGTTTTGGTCCTGGTTCCTGGCTCATAGCTCCTAAAACTCTTGGCATTTCTGCAGTGACTGTCTTTTGTATGCTAATGAGATGACTGGTGGCTGGGGTCCCCTAGGTAGCTTTAGAATGGAGGCTGGTCACAACAAAGACCAGGGTATGATTGGAGGGTTGGAACTTTCAGCCCCATCACCCCAAACTCTGTGGAAGGGAGAGAGGCTGGAGATTGAGTTAACCACCACTGGCCAGCAATTTCATCCATCGTGTCTTTGTAAGGAACCTTCATGAAAACCCCTAAACAACAGGGTTTGGGGAGCTTCTGGGTTGCTGAACACATGGAGGTGCTGAGAGGGTGGTGTGCCCATAGAAGGCATGGAAGCTCCATGCACTCCCAGCCTCACTCCAAACCTTGCCCTGGGTATCACTTCCATTTGGTTGCTCTTGAATTGTATCCTTTTTAATAAACCAGTAAACATAAGTAAACTGTTTTTCTGAGTTCTCTGAGCTATTCTAGCAAACGACTGAACCTGGGGAAGGGGAATTGTAGGAACCCTCACTTTAGAGCCAACTTGGTCGTAAGTGTGGGTACCTTGGGGATTCAATACTTGTGACTGAAGTCAGGGCCATCATGGGTCACTGAGTCCTTCCACATGTGAAATATGGCAGTATCTCCGGGTAGCTAGTGTCAGAATTGAATGGAATTGTAGGGCACTGAGTTGGCACCTAGAGATTTGCAGAATTGGTTGGTGTGAGGAAAAAACCCACACATTTGGTGCCAGTAGTGCTGTGAGTAGAAATATTATAGTTCACCAACACTTGGTGTTATCCGATTTTATTTTTCATTTTAGCCATTCCGATGGATGTCTCACCTCCTATTCTTGACCTCTCTGATACCTTCACTCGATGCAAGAGCCAGAATGAACTTAAAATATGCAGCTCTAATTGCGTCTCTTCTTATTCAAAGCACTGCCACTCTATATTGCCCTTAGGATGAAGCACAGACCCCTGTGGAAGCCCTGACTTCAGCCTGCTACCAACTCATCTTTTGTAACTCTTCCTCTTGCTTTTATGCCACCTTACTTTTAAATTCTTTGGACATGCTTTACTCTCTCTTGTAGCTTGATCTTTGAAATGATGGATCCTTTGTCTGGAGCACTGTATGTAAGTCCTGTTCTTTTCTTTGTTACGAAACCTTCTGATCATCTTCCATGTCTCATCTCAATAAAGCATCCCTTCAGCAGGATCTTAACTGACCTCTCACATTAGTGGACAGTGGGGTCACCCAATTATGACCTGTGGGCCAAATTATGCCCACCATCTACTTTTATAAATAAAGTTTTATTGGAACTCAACCATGTCTATCCATTTACATGTTCTCAATGGCAGTTTTTGTGCTATAAGGGCAGAGTAGGGCAGTTAACACAGAGACCATATAGCCCAGAAACCTTAAAAACTTTATTATCTGACCCTTGGAAGACAAAATTTGTCAACCCCTGGGTTAGAGCACCCAGTTTATGTACTCCACAGCCTGTACTTTAGAAAGCTTCATTACACATGATTCTGTTTAATATCTCCCTTCTCTCCTGGAACTTAAGCTTCATGAAAACAGGGACTTCCCTTGCTCTCTGCCATAACCTTGTCTGGCAAACATGGTAATCATATAATCCATGTTTATGGGTCAATGAATTAATAAACCAATATTAATTGCTAAGGCAGATATGGCTGGTTACCTTTACAATATCCTTTCTCTTCTATTTCCTTAGAAATAGAGCTCCAATTTTGTGTGGCAGCAATGTACCAATCAAAAAGCTCTGTTTCTAAGCTTCCCTGAGCTAAATATGTTCATATGTTCCCAAGTTTTGACCATTGATAGGTTAAGTGGAAATGTGCTTAAGCCTTGGGGAGACCGATTATGAGTTGACACAGCTGATAATGGCATCCTTTTGCCTTCCGTCCTTCATTTCTGCAGCTGCAATCTGGAATGTTTATGTAATGGCTGGCACTCTAGCCGCTCCTTTATTTTTTATTTTTAAATTTTATTTTATTATTATTTTTTTTCACGTGTGAACACAGTGACTTTTATTATTTGATTCCTGAGGCAGGTGCCACAGAGGGGGTGATGCAGGGCTGGCTCCTGAAATGGTGCCCACACCCCTGCTCTGTGAGGGCCTTCTGGGCCGCTGCCGAAGGAGGGGACACTGGTCTCTCTGGAGAAGTGACTATGATGTGTGACTGTCAACTGGGTAGGGATGGATCTGG
This sequence comes from Aselliscus stoliczkanus, assembly GCA_033961575.1. Lineage (NCBI taxonomy): Eukaryota > Metazoa > Chordata > Mammalia > Chiroptera > Hipposideridae > Aselliscus > Aselliscus stoliczkanus. The sequence continues at coordinate 9,648,082 of CM066736.1, forward strand.
CCTCTTGGACACACAGGGACAAGCACCACCAGGATGTGCCTGGAGAGAATCTGGTCCAGTGCCCTCGGGACACTCCCCTGTTACCTTCCAGGCCCTGCCTACTCCTGGCCCCTCCCATCCAGCAGCTCAACACGCTGAACCCCTGGCTCCTCTCTGCACCTGAGTTGGCCAGGACAAATGTCTGTAAAGGTCTGTGGGATGAATGAGTAAATGAATAAATGAATAAAAGAAAGAAATACTGACCGAGAACCACAGGCCCCTCAAGGCCTGGAGCACGTCCACTCCCACAGACACAGGCCTCTGTGGTGATCAGAAGAGACAGTCCCTGCAGGACAGACAGCTCTCAGTAGCCACATGAGAAAGTAAACTGGCTCTGAGTCCCCCCATCTCCCCATTTTTGGGACGGAATAGCTGGACCGCGGCCGCACTCCCAGGGCCTGTGCTAGAGAAGACAAGTTATAAGTCAGTGTGACAATGGGGACGCCTGCCAGGCCCGCTGGGAGTGGCAGTAATGGCAGTAATACCGCTCCAAACCACAGAGCATGAGAACATTCTAGGCCTTTCCCTGCTCTTCCTGCACCAGCAGCTACTTTAAATTATGAGTAACTCAGAGATGAATGAAAAAGATAAAAGGAGCTTGCCTCTACTTCCTTGAAAACTTGATGGAATTGCCATGTTGCCCCTAATTGTTCACTTCAGGGATTCTTTTATGAGAGAAAAAGTGAAAATTTAAGTGTTTAAGCCATTTTGGTTGGGCTTAAATAACTAACCAATATAATTTGGGATTTTATTTCTCTTGATTTATCTGTCTTTCTCTCCTGCCACTTGGACTTCTCCTTTTGGTAAGACCAGTCCAAACACATAATTCCTTTTGTGATAATTTTCAGACTATCAACTTGGTTTGACACTACATTTGAGCTCTGATGTTGCAACGCACCTACCGCTTTCTGACAGACTGCTGGCAATTCATGTTTATTTTCTTAATATCACTTAAGCCTTCCGTTTTTGACACCTGGCCTCTACCTATCTTCTAGAATACTCATAGCTTGGAGAAAGAAGCATTGTTAATGTTTTCAGGATGGGAACCAAACTCTCCCTCCTTAGACCTTTATTTGTTCATTTATCTGAGAGAAATTTACTACCTTATAATATGCACCAGGCATAGTGCTAAGCACAGCCCGCAAGGGGCTTACAATCTAATATCCCAAATGGACAATGGACATTACTCTTTCTTAAAAAAATTCTATGCATCATCTGTCAATCATCGATTTCTGCCTATCTATCCATTTACCTGTCAAAAGACATTCTACATAGTAAGAGGGAGATTTCAAAACGGAAATATGTTTGTAACAAAAAAGCATAAATGATGAGATGATTTAATGCAGATGTTGGCAAACTAGGTCCCGTGAACCAACTTCAATCCACCACCTATTTTGGTAAGACTTGAGAACAAAGAATGGTTTTTATCTTTTTCAATAGTTGAAAGCAAAACAAAAACAAAGGGAGACTCATGCTTTGTGACATGTGAAATTTATGTGAAATTCAAGTTTTGGTGTCATGAATAAAGTTTTATTGGAGCACAGGCAAGCCCATTCATTTATGGCTGCTTTCACACTACAATGGCAGAGTTGAATAGTTGTGACAGAGACCACAGGGCCCACAAAGCCTAAAATATTTACTGACCCTTTACAGGAAAATTTTGCTGGATTTTTCTGGCCACTGATTAAATGGAATCCCCGCCCCCATCCCAGCCCTCAATTAAGTGGGAAAAGAGTCACAGGGTTTGGCAAAGACACTAAGATGCCTCATGGTTCTTTGTAAGGGACTTCCAGAGTGAGTAGGTATTTCTCTTATCATTTGATTTTCCACTTCCGGTTTAAAACCCACTAAGAAAGAATTCAATGAGATCATCATCGTTAAAACCTTCACCTGAAAAAATTCAAGAACCTCCCAAGGTGAGATATAATTCTCTCATTGGGGAGGAGAAATGGCCCCAAGGAAAGAGTGTAACTCGAGGGTTTCCCTGCGTTCCTTCCTCCTTTGCAATGATTTGGGTAGTAGCTGAAGTGAATCTTTGCTTTCACGAAGGTTGATGAGTTCAACGACAAAGGGAATATCTAATTGCTCAACTCCGGGACTGAGGACACGGAGGAAACACAGGCCCTTGGTCAGCCCAAGCTGCACTTGCGTCTAGGGCCAAGTGTTGCAAGCACACCAGGTATTTGCAAAGTCAAAGTCCCCGATCATAGCCTTGTTCCAAAGGAACTCGGTGTTTTTCACTCTAATTGAAGTTGATTTGTTTTATATTTACCCTCTAAGGTCAAGGAAACCTGGACCTAACATTGTTCCATCTGTTCCTTTCCTTAGCATTGCTACTCCCTCTTCCACGATGTAAATGGTCCGTGTTTTCTCCATCCTCCTCTCATCCTAATTTTGTTCCTGTCATTGGGCCAATCCTCCCGAAACATATCAAACTCTTGATCATTTGTACCTAAGTGAAGTCAGGCAATTTTTTTTTTTTTTTTACCTTTTATGACCCTTAAAATTGTTGTCATTATTTTGGTAACATCATGCACTGGTAGAATCTAGCATTTTTCTTTTCTAAAAGAATTTCCTTGCCTCAAATCTGCTAAAATAAACGAAGGGCCTGTACCCATCTCCACTAGTTAATTTTCTTGGAACACTAAGTACATATGTCAAAGAACATACTTCAAGAGGGTGGTGGGGAGAGAAGCATTTTATTATTTATTAAAATGGGAGCTCTGGCCTCAGGGTTGAAAAGATTACACAATGGATAAATTCACTCTCTATATAGAAGATTTAAACAAATGGAAGAATATTGAGTAAAATGTGCAGAGCTCCCCCTTTAGTCATCAACTGTTGGGTGTATATTTTTGAGCTTCTTGAGTTTCTGTGATGGATTTTTTTCTCATGGATTGGCTCTTATTTTTGGCCCTGATAAACAACATGGCTATGGACAGATTTGTAAATATGCAAGTCATTTTGTAAGATGGCGTCCCAGAGGTGGAAATGCTGGGTCAAAAAATATGTATATTTTACATTTCGATAGAGAATTTACAATTTGCTTCCCAGAAAAACTCCTAATTTAAACAACCAACAGGAGTGCACGGAAGTAATTGTTCCCCTGCATCTTCATCAATATTGAGTGTTATTAATTTTAAAAAAAATTTACCTCTTAAACAAAGAAAGATAGCTCATTATTATTATTTTTTAAAGTTAAGTTTATCAAAATATAATGAATATACAATAAAATTTACTGTTTTTCAGGGACAGTTTGATGAATCTGAGATGTATTCATCACTCTAATCAAGAAATAGAACACTGCCACCCCTTAAAAATGTTCCCTCATGTCCCTTTGTAATTAATTCCCTTCTCCCACCTCCAGCCCCTGGAAACCACTGGTCTTTTTTCTGTTCATTTAGATTTAACTTTTCTAGAATGTCCTCTAAATGGAAATTATATTACATAGGCTTTGGTATCTGGCCTCTCTCACTTAATAGATTGAATGCTTTGGAGAGTCATCCATCTTTTTGTATGGGTCAGTCATTTGTTCCTTTTTATTGTTGTGTGATATTTCACCATATGAATGTAGCACAGTTTTTTCATTCATTCATCAGTTGATGGACATTTGGGTTGTTTCAATAGTTTGGGCTATTGTAAATAATTATGTTATTAATATTCATTTCTAGGTCTTTGTGTGGGTCAAATCCTAGGAACAGAATTTCTGGGTTATATTGTTACAATAGTACGTGGTTAACTTTATAGGAAGTGGCACACTGTTTTCTAAAGTGGCTGTACTGTTTTGCATCCCCACTGTATGAGTCTGCTAGGGCTGCCGTAACAACGTACCAAAGCCTGGGTGGCTTACACAACAGAAATGTATTGTCTCACAATTCTGGAAGCTGGAAGTCCAAGATCAAGGTATTGGCAGGTTTGATTTCTTCTGAGGCCCCTCCCCATGGCATGTAGATGGCTGTCTTCTCTCTGTGGATTTCCATGATCTTCTTTCTGTACATGCCTGTATGCTAATCTCCTTCTTAGAAGGACGTTGGTCATATTGGATGAGGTCACCTCCAATGACCTCATTTCAAAATCTTATTCACCTCTTTAAAGAATGTATCTCCAAATACAGTCACATTCTGAGGAGCTGGGAGTTAGGACTTCTAACACAAATCATCTCATAATACCCATCAACAAGGTCTGAGGGTGTCAGTCGTCCCACATCCTTACCAACACTAGGTATCATCGTTAGTCTTTTTAATTTCTGTCATTCTTGTAGTGTGTAAAACTCATTGTTGTTTTAATGTGATCATTTTCTTTTTCTTTTTTTAAGCAATGACTAGCACTGGTCTCTGTGAGTTAGCCCAACCTTGTGGCTGAGAAGGTCAGGGTCATTATCGTATCCCCATAGTGATCAATCGGTGTGCCAGCCCATTCCAAAACACTGTGCCATTAGTTAGAGTCCAAGAAAGTACGGATGGTTCAGTGCAAAACTTTCACCACTCCTTGCAAAATGACCTTCATCTGATTGATGTGAGGTCTTCACACATTGTTAGAATTAAAGAGGAATTGTGAAAGCACATAACACTTGGCAGAGGCTGATGGTTTTGGCTTACTCAAGATAACACTAAAGAGGGCCAGTGGGAGATTCTAGAAAAATTGAATTAAATAAATGAGGGAAAGATTTATGACATGAATGGGAGCTGCTTCCTTGGGGTGAGGGGCAGGGCAACTCATCAACTTATTGGATTGATTATGTTCAACATTGCTTAACCTGACACGAGTGTCATTCAAGGGAAAATTAGACATTATCTTGAGGCATGGGGCTTCAACTAAATAGAATGAACCTATAAATGACATGCCTTTTAATAATTACCCTCCCAAAATGGTGGGGTATATCGATACAGATATAGATACAATTATCTATCTATCTATCTATCTATCTATCTATCTATCTATCTATCTATCTATCTCTATCCATCCATCTCTATTATATCTATATATCTATCTATCCATCCACCTATCTCTTCTATCTATTATATCTATTATATCTATCTATCTATCTATCTATCATCTATTCATCCATCTAGCGCTATTATATCTATCATCTATCTCTCTATTATCTATCTATCTATCTATCTATCTATCTATCTATCTATCTATCTATCTATCTCTGTCTTTCTCTATCTCTATCTATCTATCCATCCATGTCTATTATATCTATCATCTATATCTCTCTCTATTCTATCTATCTGTCTGTCTGTCTATCTATCTATCTATCTATCTATCTATCTATCTATCTATCTATCTATCTTGATTGCATTATAAAAGATAAGTATCTTTTATAATGCAGTCTACTCTTTTCTGTTTGTGTAGATGTTTCCGTTTCAGATTCAGTGCACACAAATTTTCATCCACTCCTTCATCTTCCCATTTCCATCTTCCCCACCATCCCCCAAACCCAAGGCCACAAAAGCGACTCTGATAGATGTAGAGTAGTATTACGATTGATTGGCCTGCCATTGATGGTGCGTACGTGTTTTGTCGTTAGTGGGGAGGCTGCAAGGGGGCCGGGTAATAGAATGATTTGGCCTACAAGAAGACAGCTCCTCCTTGATGAACAATCAGACACAAATGTCAATAACAATTAGATTGTCTGTAAGCTACAGTCACTTAGGGCTCCCGGAGCCTGTCCACAGGGCCTGGATTGAAACCCTCAGCCTTGTGAACTCCAAATCAGGTTTGGCATGGGGAATGAAAAGCCATCAGCAGTAATAGTATTACAAGGCTGTTGGTCAAAGAAGTGCAAAGGGCTCCGAATCATGCTTGGCCTGTCGTGTGTCATAGGGCAGAGAATGCACAGAAGTGAGGAGAGGGATAGTGAGATAGGGGCTGGGCCACTGAGGTGCCCATGGGAATGGTCAGAGAGCGAGATTGCTTGTAAGCATAGAATTATGGAGTTGAGCCCTGGCTGTGCCGTTTGTAAGTTGTGCTACCTTGGACAAATGTTGTCAGTGCTTCAGTTTCCTCAGTTTGAAATAGGGTGGAAAAGGACCTAAAAGGAGGAGGTATTATCTTCTAGGTTTGTTGTGCTAAATATTAATCAGAAAGAGTTATTATTATTGGCCGAGCAGCAGGTGCTCAATAAAGCCAGCTTCTGGGTGTCTGGCATAGGACGGTATGAGGCACCGTAGCTCATTTCATCTCCTCCATGGCCCATTTTGAAGTGCAGCAGATATAATCATGTATGTCAAGCACTTAACTCAGTGCCTGGCATCTAATCAATCATGATTATCTTTACAAAACATCTCCCTAGGGCTATGTGGGGACAGTTGGAAAAGGAAAAAAAAAAAAAAAAACAACAGAAAGCGATATTGCCTGGAACATGAAATACTCCCATTTCCTCAGTCCCCTAACCTGTTGAAGTGCTCCATTGTTCGTGAAAGATGGAGAGAGCAACGGGGTGTAATTGCAAGGGAGATGTTGTGCTCTAGTATCTGCTTCCTTAGCATCTGATCTGTGTGAATCAGGCTCCGTGTGGCTGGGAGTGGGGCAGGGCAGGGGGAACTAGGATTTCGAAGACAAGACCCCTCCTTCCCTGTTGAAGAAAGAGGTGGGAAGGTGAAGAGAGTCCTCCGCCCTGGATGTCGAGTGCTGAGCAATGGATTCCCCTCTGGTATTTGCATATCCAGGAACCTCCTTGGCTGGCCCAGGTAAAGAGTTTGGCCTTGAATGATCTTAATTCCCATGGCAATCCGTTTATTGCTTCCGCCTTCCCTTGGTCTTTCTTTCTCTAAGCTCATTCCTTGGCCTGTCTCTTTCATTATTCTACATCCCCACTCCACATCCCATCCCTCCTCAACTCAAACACTATGTCCTCTAGATTGACTTACTGACCATCACATCAATGAAGAATTCTGGATTCTGAGGTCAGACAGACTTTGGTTCAAATTCTGGCTGTATTGCTCATTATCTGGGTGATGTCGGACAAGTGGCTTCACCTTGCTAAGCCTGAGTTTTCTCATCTGTAAAAAGAGGGGAAATTGTACATTTCTTGTAGGGTCGTAGAGCTTACATGAGCTCATGTTATGGTTATTTATTGCTGTGTAACAAACCACCTGAATCTTAGTGGGTTAACACAGTGAGTTACATTTACTTTGCTCATAGATTTGCAGCTTGGGTAGGGCTTAACTGGGGACAACCTGTCTGCTCCTTTTGGTGACAACTGGAGCAGTCACTCCGCTGGAAGGCTGGGTGCTATCAGTCGTCTAGAGGCTTGCCCACTCATGTGTCTGGTGACTGGTGAGGTCATGGTTGGGTCAGATGGCCAGAACAACTAGCTATGTCATCTCCATGTGGCTGCGTGGCTTCCTCACAAGATCGTGGCTGGAATCCAAGGAGGAGCCTCCCAAGATAGAGAAAACCAGGTGGAAGAAATATTTATTGCCTTTTATGACCTCACATGGAGGTCACAGAAGGTCATTTAATGTTGCTTTCTGCTCATCAATGTTTGCCTGTTTGATGGTGGAAATTCTTTTTGGAATTTGATGGAAAATTCTGCCAGTATCCGGGGGATCAGAAAGGCTCTATTGGTTGATGGGGGAAATACCCTTACTGTGGCCATTTGTTTGAAAATCTAGTGTGCCACAGTTAATATACATACAACTCTTTGAATAGTGGGTGGCACACAGGAAGTTGACATTATCTCAAGTTCCATTTCTTTCTGCAACCAGAAATTGCAAGGTCCTGGAGGACAGAGATCTTATGATTCTCTGTTACTCTGCACCGTGCAGGACCCGGAGGGATATTTGGCAAGTGTTTGTTCAGTGATTAATGAGTGAGTTTCAATACATCAACCCAGTGGTTGTCAAAACTGGCTGCTGATCAAGATGACTGAGAAGGCTGGTTAAAAAATGTCCCCAGGTTCTACTCTTGACCTACTGAATTAGACTCTCCAAGGCTGGAATCTGGGACAAACATTCTTTTTTTTTTTTAAATTTGGGGAGGGGAATTGGAGAAGGGGACCAGCCAAGTTGTTGTTCTTCGATCTTCGTTGTGGAGGGTGCCAGTCACCATCTGGCTGCCCGTCGGCAGCTCGTGGCCTCTAAGCTCAAGGTGCTGTGTTACAATCTTAGTTGCAGGTGGGCGTAGCCACCATCCCATGTGGGAGTGGAACCAGCAGCCTTGTTCAGAGTGCATGCCCTATCCGCTGAGCCATCCAGGCGGCAGCTCAAGGTGCCAAGTTCAGTCTTAGTTGCCGGCAGTCGTAGCCCACCATCAAACAGGCAGTCTTGTTGTTAGGAGCACGTGTTCTCACCAGCTGAGCCATCCTGCCACCTGTTGGCAGCTTAGCAGCAGCTCAGCTCAGGCACAGCATCACTGGCCCATGTGGGAATCAAACCGGCGGCCCTGTTGCTCAGAGCTCACACTCTTAATCTAACTCTTAACAAACTGGGCCACTCGGCCGGCCCCCGAATCAAACATTCTTTATGACCTCCTCCAGTGGTTCAGATGTAGCCAGTGTGAAGAACAGCATTTCCAAACCATTGGCTTAACTCAGGAGAACCCCAGCTTTCCAGGATGAAGGAGCTGGCACATTTTACAGATGGACAAACTGAGGCTCAAGGGATGATGGGACTTGACCAAAGGTACAGAGTGTATTAGAGTACCTTCTGAGATGCAGTGATGCAAGAACTCCAGGCACTGTGGTTCGATGGTGAGGGTAATATTTTTGGATCAGGGATTTGGTGGTGGTAGGGAGAAAGCTTTGGGGGTTCTTTTAGTCAGCAATTCTCAAATCTGATTTATTGTTTTGCTTCCCTCCTTTTTATTCTTTTGCCACATTTGAGTAGCATCTGCAGTTAATTCACCTCTTATTTTTTCTTTAAGTGGGCTCACTCTTTTTCCATAAATAAATTGAACCCCCTCCTAAGTAATAATAGCACAAAAGCAGGGGCGTGTTGACCTAATTCCATGCTTGTTCTAACATGTATGGAAATGCGTACATAACTACTTAAACTAAGAAAAGATTTGACTGGGTAGCACCTGAAATTATTTCACATATAGTGAGTGGTATGTGGGCTCGGGCCGGATTGAACTATGTCATTTGTGGGCCCAGTGCAAAATGAAATGTGAAATGTGCAAAATGAAAATGCCTCTCTTTTAAAAATTATTTAGAATTTCTAGACAGTGACAGCAGAGCGTAAAACCCAAGGGGCCCTTCTGCATGCTGGGCGGTTGCACGCCCATGAAGCTAGTCCTGGTTCATTCTTTGGGAAGTGCTGTTTTTAAGTAGGACTGATTGGCCAGCTCAGCCCAGACTCCTGGAGCAAAGGACATTGGGGATCCACCCACACCCACATTTGAGGGGCACCCAGGAATTGAAAGGCTGATCATGAAGTGTGAGGTCTTCATGCAGCCGAAAGAACATGTGGCCTCGCCAAGCCTTTAGCCCAGGAATCCTGAACCCAGGAAAGCCAGGAGCCATGTTCCTGAGGGACCAGGAAGGATAGGAGAGAGGGATGCTTTCCAAAGCTGGGCTGAGAGTAATGTGCTTCTCTCTCTGTTTGTTTGGTGATGAGTTCTGGGTGGTTCATACGTACGGGGATAAATATATTCCTTCTTCTATTGTCAGGGAAGAGGGAGGGATAGAGAGAATTAGAGGAATGAAAGGGGGTGGGGGACGCAGGAGGGAAAGGATGGATCTTAATAAAAAAAATACAGGAAAAAATTTTCATGTGGATTTATAGAACCCTCAAAAGATTTAACATTCTTTTTGGCCTGGCGGTTGCTGTGTTACCTTCAGGTGGTTGCCAATATCTGGGAAAAATTCGGACTCCTGGCTCCATGGATCAAAATACTGAACATATGTAGTGCTTAGAGCAAAGTGTCAGGGGACCCTATACGTTCTTTGGGTTTGGTGTTATAGGACCTCGGCAACAATTTTAGAAGCGTTGCTATTTCAACAAGGCTGGTATTTCACACTCGTTTTTAAATAGAGACAGCCAAGCCCAGAGCATCAAAATACCCTTTGTAGGGCCAGCTCTCGTGAGGTCGGCAACAATAGTTTCTGTTGCTTGGAATGAAACCAGTTAAAGCCTTTTTCATTTCACCATGGAGCTTCTGTAGGAAAATCATGTTTTGTTGTAATGGATACTAGCTCTTATAAAAAAAAAAAATCTTCACCCTTGAGTTTTTTTTCTTTGCATTCCAAGAGTTGAGCTGAAACAAGTAAATACATAAATTGCTATTTCACAAAGATCCAAGCTAGATACCCCAGTGGGAAGGGAGTGGAACATTATTATAAAAAGTGTCACCTATCCTCCTCCACAGACTGGACAGTCATAGAGCCCCAGCATCATTCCAGGTGCTTTGGAGAGGTTATTTCATTCCATTCTCAGCAGCAGGAGGTAGGCATGGTATTTTCCATTCGTACAGGCTGAAGCTGCGGTTACGATGGATGAATGGACTTGCCCACTTTACACAACTTATAGGTGCTGAAGCTGAGGTTTGAATCCATGCTGGTCCAACTCTTGAGCCCCGTAATAAAGCAGGGACACTTTCATATCCTTAGCCATGACACATTACTCTCATTCATACCTTATTCCTTCAACAAATATTTATTGAGCACCTATTATGTGCCAGGCACTGTTTTAGGCACTGTTGACACAACAGTGAACAAAATCAAACACAATTCTTGTATCACTCTGTAGACACCCCACAACCTTGCTTTTCTGCTGTCCCTTCACATGGACACCACTCTGCAAAGTTCACTTGGAAACAAATTCCTGTCTTGCTTTCATCTGTGGTAGCAGTTACACACTGGATTTTAGTTGTGTGTCAACTTGTCTCTTCATCAAACGAACACTAGAACAAGGGCTGTATCCCAGCCTGAGCCTAAACCCTATGTCTTGAACAACTGGTCTTTTCTTCTGCTGGGCACCCCCTCTTTTAGCGACATCTCTGTTCACTTCCTTTAGGAAATTGCCCCTCCTCCCTCAAACATGGGGCTCTGGCAGGAACAGCCAATCACAGTCTTTCACTCCTGGCCACAATGATTGGTCCAGGCATGTGCATGGGATTCAGGCTTGGCCAATCAAATTGCTTCCCTTGGATTTTTTTTCCAATAGAGCAGGAAGGGAAGAATTTTTTGTTGTTGATTCAAGTACAGCTATAATTCCAGCTTGCTAGGGGGAGCTGGTCTTGAAAGATAGAAGAGACAGAAGTCTGCCAGGTCTGAGTCCTGGATTCTGGGCATCCCTACGGCCAGTTTCAGCTCTGCCCCTTCTGTGGTTTGACAGGAGAATTACTATCTTTTCACTTTCTCTTTTTGATTAATTTTAGTTTGACTTGTCTTTCTGTCACCTACAGTCAGAGTGCTAACCAGCACATTTCATTGTAGGTAATCCTCAGGACGAACACGTGGAAGTGAACTGAAGCAGAGCTAAAGCCATCCATATCAGCAAGTGTGCTGTATCAGGCCACAGACTTAGGCGGGTGTGTCTAGGTGCCAGGAGTTGGCAGGGGTGGTGGTGGCGGCAGCTGCTCACAATAGTTTGACATCTAGGCTTTTAGAGGCTAAAGATCTTGGATTCAAATCCCCGTTCCTCTCCCAGAGCAGCTGTGCAATATTGAGAAAGTTACTTAACCTCTCTGAGCCCATAACTGTTAACACTGAGAGACATGGGAAGACTACTGCACGATGCTATGTATATGGGTCAGAATTCCTGGGGCTGTAAAGTGTCTAAGAGATCCCTGCACTATCCTTTCCACTGGCAAGTGGCCCCTATCACCTTTCATGTGACATTCATTCAGCAACACTTACTGAAAGTATTCCCAGGCCGGCCGAGTGGCACGGTGGTTGGGCACTGGCTTGGGAGGCCAGCGGCCCTGGTTCGGGTCCCACATATGAGGGCCAGTGACACTGCCCTCAAAAAAAAAGAAAGTAGTCCCCATTTGTGAGGCATGGGCGATACAGCATCGAATAAAATAGGCATGGTCTCTGCTCCTTTGGAGCTTACACTCTAGTGGGTGGACCCAGAAATAAGCAATCACCTCACTGTCTCAAGACAGAAGCTGTTCAGGGTGCTGTGGGTACACTTGGGAAGGGGGATCTTATCCAGGACGGATAGTTCCAGAAAGGGAAAGTGATATTTAAGTGGAGACGTGAACAATGTGTAGAAATAGGCAGGGCAGGAAAGGGAATCGAGGCGAAGAGGGTGCTCTTGGCCAAGAACTCAATACAGGCAAAGACAGAAGTGGATGGAGCAGGGCTCCTTTTAGGAAAATGACAATGAATTTAGCATGGCTCAGTCTGAAGCAGGAGTGATTAGATCTCCAGCAGGGACTGCAGAAAGTGAATGAGGAAGATTATGCTGTCTGGGGTCTCATGTGGAGACACTAGGGCTTTATTGTGAGCGTTATGGGGTCCCTTTGGAGAGTTTATGCAAGACCATTCTGGGGTCTTTCTCCTCTGCTTAAACTATGGAGGTTAAAGCAGGGGAGAAATCAGACAAGAATCTTGGATCAAAGATGGAAAATTTTTGGAGAACCCAACCTCCCATTTTCCAGATGGAAAAACTGAGTTCCTGAGAAGAAAGTGACTTGCCCAGTGTCCACAACTAGTGAGCGAAGGGGCTGGAACCAGAACCCAGGCTGCCAGCTCCCCAACCAGTGTTTTTTCCTGGCTCTGGAGTTCTCCCCTTCCGAGCCCCCACCTGGGCCAAAGCTGGCCTCTTGCAGCGTTTCTGAACTTGGGGAAAGCTCTGATTCCTCACGTACACACCGCCACGCTGTCTCAGGAAGCTCGCAATAAATTTTTTTTTTTCAGGCAACGCCTTGCTCCCATCCCTGCAAAACAATGTATTTATTATTGCTAAGCCTTTTCCATCTTTGAGGAGAAAATGCATACCACATGACTCCCCAAAGCTGAGCAGTCCCGGTTTACAAATACAGTACGTTAATAGCTTTGTAAACATTTATTCAGGATGACAGCTGAGGGAAACATGTGGCATTAATTAGAAGGCTCAGCAACGCGGCCTATTAAGAGGGAGGTTAAATCTGAATTAGTTGGCTTTGCTGAGACAAGAGGCTCTGGGGAGCAAAACTTTGCTCTAATATGTTCTGACTCTGTTGACGGGGGTGTGTGTTGGGGCGCATGGGGGTCTCGTTTCTCAGGGAGGAAGCCTGTGTCTTGGCAAGATGGTCGCTGAGTCATTGGGCTGCAAAATTGTCAGGGTTGGTCTCCCCAAAGGTCTCTTCCCTGGGTGCTGTGACTTGTCATGGCTTCAGATGGTGGGGGTGTGAAACCCCAGGGCGCTGGGAGCTTGTAGCCCATCAGCAGAGCACAATCAGCTTCCCCAAGGCTTCTGGGCTGGGAGCTGCCTCTTTCTCTGGTTTGCCATTGTCTCTCCTTTGTGCTCGCCCAGCACAGAGCTCCCCCATCACAGCATCCTGCGTTGTCCCTGCTTCGTGGTACCCAGGAGTCCCCAGTAGATGGGGACTTGCCCTGTTCCCTGCTTTCTTCTTGTCCAGTCAGGCTTGGCTTAAAGCAGATACTTGAGGTGCTATTTCGTCTCAGCCTCAGGTTCATGAAAGTTTGCAGGTTTAGATGTTTGAGGTTATCCCTACAGGCTTGTACCTCTGCACACTGAAATGTCCCAACAGCATTGAAAGGAGGTAACATGTGTCACACAAGTTGAGATTTATGTCTTCTATTTGGAACACATCCCTTGTGGAGAGCCATACATGCCCATCGTTTTATTTTTCAGAAATCCTTTAATTACCTCGCGAGTAACACCATGACATCTCTTTGTTGCTCCTGGGGTGGGGTTTGGCGTGTTAATTTGTTGCATGTAAACATTAAATTACAGCCTGGTTCGTGTGTGATTTTTGTTTTGAGCTTTCTTTGTCTGTGAATATTCTCAAGAGCTTCTAAATACAGAAGGGACCCTTGTCTCCCATGACCTCTGAGAACTCGGTTGGGGCTCTGTGAACATATGTTGAGTGGATACATGAAAGAAGGAGAGACCCTGGGAAGCAATGTGTCTTCTCTGGGACTCAGTTTTATCATCTGTAAAATGGGACAGTGGGCAGGGAAGGAGGGCTGGCTAGGTGAGGGCAGAGGATGCAGTGAGCTGCCTTGCAACATGATAGAGAGGTCTGGTTTCTGCTCTCTTGGCTCTGCCTGCAGGACCCTCTGCCCCTCTGCCCTGAGGTCACTATCTTTGTCCCCATCTTCGTCACCTCCGGGTTGAGCCAGGCTCTCATCATCCCACTGCTGCAAACAAAGGCTCACTTGGCATTTGGCTTGGATGGATGACGCAGAAACAGATCTGAACCTCCTCCCTTTTGGCACCATCTCCCAACCACTACCTTTTCCCGCTGTTCCTCTCCACTGGCTGTGCAGGCATCAGAAGCTGAAAGACATCTCAGTTAGTGGTTTGCAAACATTATGTTTTTCCTCCCAGCAAACAAGGTCTGTAATGTAATGTCTGAAACAGGCCCGCCAGGAGTGGCCCTGGATGCAATAGGGGAGGAAGCCTTCCCCTCCCGCTCTGGATTCTTGGATGGTGCAGAGCTGGTGGCAAAGCCCTGATGGTATCCATCTCCTCATGTAATGACTGGAGAATCCGTGGTCCAGGAGGGGCAGTATACTGCCGGGCTGGGAAGTGCTGGGGCCGAGGCTGGAAGCTGGCTCCCTCCACTACATCTTGGCTAAGAGTGCCCGAGTCTAAAAGAGCCTCAGCAGTAACTTCTGTCGGGAGTCACTGGGGGTGGTAGTGCAGAGTTTACGAGGGCGTGGCCAGGAGCTAGACTCCCTGGGTTCCAGTCCTGCTCTCACCACTTATGAACCGTGTGCCTGTTGCCTCGTCTCTCTGTGCCTCAGTTTCCACATTCCCCCAAGGGGGGTAATAATAGCTACCTCATTGGGTTATTGTGAGGGTCAAATGAGATGGGATATGTGAGAAATACATGGCACCGGAGCCCAACACATGGTAAGGACTCAGTAAATGTCAGCTGCCACTGTGAAAGGAGCATGTTTAGGGGGAATGCCTCCAAGGAGAGAAGCAGGAGAACACGAGCTTTACAGCCAAACGCTTGGGTTTGAATGCCACCTCTGTGACCTGTGGCAATTCTCTTAACCTCTCACAGTCTCTTCCTCCATCACCTCCCCTGGGATAATAAGAGAAAGTACTTCTCAGCTTCTAATGCCGATTTTGTAGATGAGGAAGCCAAGATACAGAGAGGAGAAGTCATTTGCTCAAGTTCACATAGCCCTTAAAGGGAAGGTGGGGAGTCTTGCAGCCCAAGTGCCTCTCTTGGAAAGTCACTGGGCACGTCAGCCCCCCGATGTGTCCTGCGGGAGAGAATCCTGTTTGATTCTGTTCAATTTGAGCTTTGTCAAACTTATGGAATGAGGGTTCCCCATAGCACTCCGCCCACATTTAATGAAAATAGAAAACCTGTATTTCACAGATGGGAACCACTTGGTGAAACCACGGCCTTTCAATGACTCTCCCATTTCAATGTACATACTGATTTCCTGGAGATCTTATTAAAGTGCAGATTCTGTTTCGGCAGGTCTGGGGAGGAGTCCAGGAGCCTGCATTTCTCAGAAGCTTCTAGGCAGTGCCATGCTGCTGGCCCATGGACCAGTCTTTGAGGGACAAGAGTCTAGGTTAGCACCATCCCATAGAGACATGTGAGCCATATATGCCATTTTAAATTTTACAGTAGCCACACTAAAAAAAGAGGAAAAATAAACAGGTGACTTTCATTGGAAAACATTTTGTTTTACCCAGTATAACAAAAGCACCATGTCAATTTAATATAAAAGTATAAACCAGTATAAAAATAGACATAGAAACATTTTTTAAAAGAAGGGCAGCTTACATTTTTTTTTTTTTTTTAGCTGAGCCATCCTGCCACCTGTTGGCAGCTCAGCGGCAGCTCAGCTCAGGCTGGGCATCGAACTGCTGTTGCTCGAGCTCAGCTCGCACTCTTCAGCGAGCTCTTAACCAACTGAGCCACTCGGCCGGCCCTTGCTGGCCATTTTTTTTAATGTTGTAAGGCTTGGAAATCCGGTTTATATTTCTGCTTACGGTGTATCTCCATTCAGACCAGCCGAATTCCAAATGTTCAGCCACTACATGGCTGATGGCTGCCATCTTGGGTCCTGTAAGCCCTAGAACAGAGGGTGTGGTTGAGGACTGTCTGGCTTGAAAGCCTGCCTCTGCCACTGGTTTGCTCTGATATTTGGGCAAGTTCCTTAACTTCCCTAAACCTCAGTTTTCTTTATCTGTAAAATGGGACTAAAATCGAGGTCATGGTACCTGTCCAGATCCTACCGGGGGTGCCAAAAAATGTGTACAAGTGGACACTTTGGTCAACGTTGCTCAAGCAGTAGTTTGCCATCATCAGAAGTGTCTGGATGCTGACACTTCTGAGCACTTCTTGTCATTACAGAAGTCAAACATGATGTATATTCATCTTTTGTTATCGGTATATATTGAGTATTCCAATTTTAATACAGTTTTTCTTTCGTAAAATATGCATACATTTTTTGGGCACCCTCTGTAGTTCCTGTGGCTAGCAGGCTCCCCAAACCTGAGACACAGCATATATAACAGATCTCTTAGGGAAGACGGGGACAACTTCAGGCATTTTCTGACAATTTCATTACACTCTTGCTGCTTCCTTGGGTCTAGGTAAAAACGAACACACCTGGATTCTTCCCTGTTGGTTCTTCATTGCCTGGACTGCAAGTGGCGGGGTTTTTTGTTTGTTTGTTTGTTTGTTGTTGTTATTCTTTGGAGTATGTAGTTCCCTGTGGGCTGCATGGAGGTGTAGGCAAGGGATGGGGGTGGGGAAGGGAAAAAAGATAGTCCAGCCTCTTCAGCACCAACAGTTTGTTGTAGGTACATTGACTAACAAAGGCCCAAGTTCTGGTGTAGATAGTAAACACTGGGTAAATGTATGGACGGATGAATCAATTAATGGGGGACAAGGCCAACCTACTGCAGGAAAATAACTTTGACTAAATGGGCCATAGAGTCTGGAGACGCTTTTATAAACCTGACCGGTTGAGCAACCTTTTGCTTGACTTTCTTTCCATTTTTTTCCTAATGCAGGAAGGAAGAGGTTGCTTTTATTTATTCTGAGTGTTTAGGCATTTCCATGGGTCTTCATTGTAGGCACTGCCCGGCCTGGGACTGTGTTTTGCCTACCGCCTCTCTCCGCTAGCACCCTATGGAACCCTGCAGATAAAGCTTAAGATTTAAAGGCCCCCATCCTCTCCCCAAAGAAGCAGGGATCCTTCTTGGAGCTGTGCTTCCCTCCCATGCCAGATCTCAGTGGTTGGCCAGACTCATGATGAAGTTTGAATTTCATAGTGTTACCAAGGTTAGGAAGCCTGGAGCCATCTCCTGGAACTGGAATGGGCCATGCCCCACCCATCATCATACTCTCCTGTCTGCTGTGTCTGTGGCAGATATGGGGATGTGATCTTAGAAAAAGCAGAGAAAACATTTCAAGAGTCAAAGGAAGATTGTTGTCTCTAGGCAGCTATGGGGTTGGTGAAATGGTAGAAAATCCATTTTTCCTGCCCAGCTCCAGATTTTCCAAGGATGCCCTTGCAGGTTCATGTGTTGGCTCTCTGCTTTCCCAGCCTCCTGATGCTAAAGAGAAAGGGTCACGTTTAAGGGAACATGCAAAACCCAGGCTTATTATAGGAGAGTAGCTACTTTCACAGGCTATGGACCAGAGAACCAGAGGTCTTGACTCCAGTTCTGATCCTGCTGCTGACCACAGTGTCAAAGATACTACCCCCTGCCCCACACCCTGCTTCCTCATCTTTATACTGGGCAAGATAGTATTTCTCCTACGTGGAAAGATTGGAAAGGACACCAGTAACCAAGCTCATGTCTTTTATTAGTATTATCAAACCCCAATAGAGATGGAGCATGTCTCACCTTTGGGTTTTCTTTTATGTTATATTTTATATCAGAATTTGGGGACATTGAGGTTTTCCTTGTAGGAAGATAGAGAGACAGAGGTAGTGACCATGGAAAGGGGTCATGGCTAGAAGATGGTAGGGATATGCGAAGCGTTGTTAGCAATCATAGCTTAGGCCAGGTTCATGGCCAGGTTCATTGCTGGGTTCATAGTCAGGTTCATGGCCAAGTTCATAGCTGCTGGATTCCTGGCCAGGTTCTGAAGTTGGCTTCCAAGTCCTATGCTTTTTTAAAAAAAAGAAATCATTATTGGAGCTGCCAAACCAATATTAAAACCAGTGGCTTATGACAGGGCCTGGCAGTCGGCGCTCGGAATCTTTTTACACCTCTTAATTTTGTAGAGAGAAGGAAGCATCTCATTCTGAGGCAGGTCTTTCAGTAACACCAAAACCAGACATGGAGTGGATTTCCCCCAGTACCTGGTCTCATTTCTTGAAGTCCAAGATGGTTCACTTTGGAAATGTCCCAAGAAGCAGGGAGGGTCAGAAGAAGAAGTTTTCCACCTCGCAGGTAGTAAAAGATGCTTACGTGATTCAGTGAACTAAGATGGCCTTTTTGAAACCTAGTGGTGCTTAGTAAGCTGATCCTTGATGCCTCTGGGGTGTGTGTGTGTGTGTGTGTGTGTGTGTGTGTGTGTTTTAAAGTGACATTTTACCCATGTCAGTAGGGAAACCTGGTAACCCGGTACCCCAGAACACTACCGATAGGAGAGCAAACGGATACATCTTTCTGGAGGGCAAGTACCTTAAAAATGTGCAAACCAGGCCGGCCGAGTGGCACGGTAGTTAAGCGCTGGCTTGGGAAGCTAGCAGCCCTGGTTCGGGTCCCACATATGAGGGCCAGTGACACTGCCCTCAAAAAAAAAAAAAAAATTATATAAAAATGTGCAAACCCTGTGGCTCAGAAATTTCACTTCTGGAAATTTATCCTGAGGATGTAATTGGAGACGTGCTCAGAGATGTGAGGACAGGGTGGTCACTGCAGCATGTCAATGGCCATGAAAAAGCTGGGAACAACCTAAATACCAACAGTGGGAGATTGGTTCAGAAATGAAGCTATGTGTATGCACTGGAAGATTAAACAGCTGTTAAAACATATTTCCTCCTAGTCTCCCTTCCTTTCTCCTTTCTTTTTTCCTTCTCCTCCCTCCCTCCCTTCCTCCTTCCTTCTTCGTTTCCTTCATTCCTTCCTTCTCCAGATATTTGTTGAATACTGACTACGTCCCAGACTCTGTGTATATCTAAGTGAGCGGTGGACACAGAAAGAAATTAATGTGGTTTTAAGTAATAAATACACAATAAAATAAAATTAAAAAGTTAGTTTCATGGATGTATGATATGATCCTA
Source organism: Aselliscus stoliczkanus (assembly GCA_033961575.1). Taxonomy (NCBI): domain Eukaryota; kingdom Metazoa; phylum Chordata; class Mammalia; order Chiroptera; family Hipposideridae; genus Aselliscus; species Aselliscus stoliczkanus. Next base: position 9,667,463 of record CM066736.1, read on the forward strand.
CTCTTAGAAAATGTATATTTATATATTTATATGATAAGATATTTATGTATTTATATGATAAGACGAAATAAAATGTTTAAAGACACAGGCACCAAAATATCATTGGTCAGTTTTCCCTAGATGTTGGGGTTACGGGTGACTATTATCTGTTTAAATTGTTTACTTTATTTGCATTGTCTAAATTGTCTGTGGTGAGACTATATCTTTTTCCTTCATTTGAAACCTCCTACATCAGGCCAGGATAGTGGGAAAGGAGAAGGAATAATATTATTTGAGCAACTTCTGTATAAACACTGTGTTGACTTCATGATACCATCTTGAGGTATAGTTATTCCCATCCTACAGATGAGAAAACTGAGGTACGTATTTGCCAAGGAGCTCAGAGTGAGTAAGGGGCAAAGAAAGATTTGAATCTATATCTATTACTAGAGCATCAAGGCAGGGGACCTCCAAGTTGTAAGGACTCACAATTCTTTTTATTTCTTTTTATTTCTTTTTTTATTGGGGAACAGTGTGTTTTTTTCCAGGACCCATCAGCTCCAAGTCAAGTCACTGTCCTTCAATCTAGTTGTGGAAGGTGCAGCTCAGCTCCAAGTCCAGTCGCCGTTTTCAATCTAGTTGTGGGGGGGCACAGCTCACTGGCCCATGTGGGAATCGAACCGGCAACCTTGTGGTTAGTGCTCATCCTTGTTGTTCAGGGCACGCACTCTAGCCACTCGGCCGTTTAGGACACACAATTCTTAATTGATGCTAATTTCCTTACCTATCTAGCTAGGTTGCTCAGCAACCAAGACTGACAAAGATCTGCATGGCCAGCTCCCTCTATAACTGTCAGAATTATTTTTCTCGAGGATAACACCGGGAAGCATTTAAGGAAAAGAGGTTGTGAACATCCAGGTCTCGTGCAGCCATATTGCATTACAATCTTTCCAAGAAGCAAGCCAGTTTGGCTATTAACCATTGGTGCCCACCCAGCTGAGTTCCAAGAGTGGAATTATAGTTTGTGGAAGGCCAGCTCTGGGGAAACCACGGTGTTGGCCTTGACCTGGACTGATGTCCAGGCTGAGGTCTTTTAATGCATGGTCAAGTGTTCTTGGTCCTGGCAGGAAAGTGGACTCCAGTCTTTATTTTTCTTTATTTTTTTAATGAAGTGACATTCTTATAACATAAAATTAACCATTAAAATTTTTTTTCTGACTTTATTGAGATATAATTGACATACAATAGTAGGTGTACAGCATATTGATTTGACTTACATATACAGTAAAACTTTGGATTGCGAGTAACGTGGTTTGCGAGTGTTCCACAAAACGAGCAAACATTTCTAATACATTTTAATGTGGTAAGCGAGCAATGTCCTGCAAGGTAAGTAGTTTGTTTCCGGAATGAATTATGCTTGCAAACCAAGGTATTACCTTATACAATTAACCATTTTAAACTATATAATTCACTTAGGGTATAATTGCACAGCGATGTGCAACCAGTACCCCTATCTAGTTCTAAAACTTATTTATCACTCCAAAGAGAAATCCAATTTCCGTTAAGCAACTTCTCCCCATTACTCCCCACTTCCTCCCACCCCTACCTCTAACCCCTGCCAATCACTGGTTTGTTCTTTGTCTCTATGGATTTGACTCTTCTGGATTTCATATGAATGGAATCCTATAATATGTGACCTTTTAGGTCTGGCTTCTTTCACTTAGCATTGTATTTTTGAGGTCTGTCCATGCTGTAGCGTGTGTCAGTGCTTCATCCCTTTTCATGGCTGAGTAATAGTCCACGGTCTGAATACATCACATTGTGTTTATCCATTTCTCTGTTGATGGACACCTGGGTTATTTTCACCTTTTGGCTGCTGTGAGTTTTGCTGCTAAGCACATTGGTGCACAAGTATCTGTTGGGGTACCTGTTTTCAAATCTTTGGGGTAGATACCTAAAAGTGGAATTGCTGGGTCCTAGGGTGCCTCTGTTGAACTTTCTGAGGAGCTGTCAGATGGTTGTCTGGAGTCACTGCATCATTTTACATTCCTTTTTTTTTTTTTTAACCAGATTTCTTTCTTTTTTTTTTTTTATTGGGGAATAGTGTGTTTTTCTAGGACCCATCAGCTGCAAGTCAAGTAGTTGTTTCTATCTAGTTGTGGGGGGCGCAGCTCAGTGGCCCATGTGGGGATTGAACTGGCAACCTTGGTGATGTAAGCACTGCATTCTAACCACCTAAGATAACCGGTCACCCCACCACCAGTTTACATTCTCACCAGCAACATACAAGTGCTGCAATTTCTCCCCACCCTTGCTGACACTTGTTAATTTTCATTTTCTTGATTCTAAACATCTTCGTGGGTGTGAAGTGGTATCTTACTGTGGTTTTGATTTGCCTTTCCTTAATAACAAGTGATGTTGAGCATCTTTTCATGTGCTTGCTGGTTGTTCGTACATCTTTTTTGTGGAGAGATGTTTATTCAAGTCCTGTGTGTGATTTATTTATTTTTTTTTTTTGAGTGCATTGTCACTGGCCCTCACATGTGGGACCTGAACCAGGGTCGCCAGCTTCCCAAGCCAGCGCTTAACCACCGTGCCACTCAGCCGGCCCCAATGTGTGATTTTTTAAAATTGGGTCATTTGTCTTTTTGTTGTTGGGCTCCAAGCCTTCTTGATCTCATCCCCTATTTTGCTATAGGGTCCATTGGTGAAGGATCAAGATGTGAAGACCTGCCCAGATCATTCCTGGATGAAACAGTCAGGAAGTGGAGGGAGGCTGCCCAAGTAACGCTATTGAAGTTTTTGAGTTTGGCTAAACTTACAAAGGAGTTTGGAAGCTTTCCCTCTATAGAATACAAGAGAGACTTCTTGCTCAGAAACACGCCAGTCCTAGGACATGAACAGTTCTCATTACAAGAACATTCCACACCCTTAAGTCCCTTTAATCACTTCTAACACTCTCTCTTTATCTCTCATATGGAAACAATATGTACTATTTTCCATATGCTGTAATTATCCCCTTTGATAAAACCATGTGTAAAAACATGCACAACATGCCAAGTATTATCCACCTGGCCAATTTACATAGACTTAAAAAATTTTTTTCTCCTTTGGATTTTGCTTCATGTATTTTTACAGCCATATTATGCAGCATCAGTCAGAGAAACAGGGACCAGAAAATGTAGCCTGATTCCAGATCTCCTTCCCTGCTTTCTTCTTCGGCATTTTTCTTGTAATTCCATTAACCCATTACACCAAGAAAAAACTCCAGAGTCAGGGAGATCTCTCAATGCCTCTGATGGAGGGTGTGGGGCTAGCCCTGTCTTGGCATTGGAAAATCCTTGGAAGAACGGCCCATCTTAGCTTACCTCCAGCCACTGGTGTGGGGCTGGGGTGAGGCTCCCAATACCCAGCTGACTGGGAAATGAACTCCAGGTCTCGGGAGGTAGCCCTTTGGGAAAGTAGTGGAGTGGAGCAACATGACCTTTGGCTGTGGCATCGTAAGACTCTTAGTCAAAATCATGGGTCTGTCTCTCCAATAGGTATGGGACCTGGGCTGAGTCTCTGAGTCATTCTTGGACCCAGTTTCTTTGGCTTTAAAATGGGGAAACCCCGAGTACCCACTCCACAACGTTTGTGTATCCTAATTATGGCCAGTCTTGACAGCGTACTGATTATGTGCCCAGCACTGGATGAGACGTTTTACAACCATTTTAAAATGTAACCCTTGTCACAAGTCTAGACACTCCTGGTTAGCTCCATTGTACAGATGGGGAAACGGAGGCCTGGGGAGACAGCGCTGGTCCTTGGGGGAGCTGGGATATGAGCACCTTGTTTTCTTGATGTCACCCTCGTCTGTACTTTTCTGTCCCCCACGTGACATAAAGTGCATCCCTTTCCTGGAGGGGCTCCGCAGATGGGAGCAGGGCAGCATAAAGATCCCAGTACGCAGTAAACAGGCTGTGTTTATCCCTTTCCTTCCCTTTGTCACTCAGAATGAATCCTCCAGCAGAGCCTTTCTTGGCGACCGAAGTTCAGGAGGGCAGAACTGAGTTCCGTACAGGATCCGCCTAACGTTGCCAAGGCCTTTCAAAGGTTTGGGGGTCTACAGAGCCCCTGAAAAACGTGGCTTTGCACAGTTGTCCCCTCCATTTCTAAATCCATGGGCAGATTAGGCAAAATGGAATCCGTATGTTTCTGATTCATTTACACTTAACTCATCAAAATGTTCCTTTTTATGAGCTATTTGATGTCCAGAAAGCCTTTTGAGTAGATTTTATAAGCCTTTTAAAGACTTTTCTCTTAGAAACAGGCGGTTGCATTTTGCCAAGAATAAACAAACTTGAACCTCAAAACTGCAGACCTTGCCAAGGATCCCGATGCCAGAGGGCAATTTTGCAAAGTCACCCCTTCCTCACTCCTGACACCTTCTTCCATTTCTTCTCCCCTACCCCCAATCCCCAGTCCTGGCCCCTCTGGTCTGCTTGAAAAACTTTTTACCCTGCTTCCAAACATTTGTACGTCCTTCCAACACATTGCTTTCATCGCCGCTCCCCTGAGCTGCAGCAGCCCCACACATTCCATCTCTCGCTGCTCCATTACCTGTGGGAACGACTGAGAACACACGCAAAGATGTGCTTAATTCCCAGTAGCTCTGAAATCAACACCAATATGTGTATCCCTCCTGGCAGTTTCTAAAGAGCTCTCATTATCCCATGCGAGTTTTATAACAAGGGCAGGCAGGAGAGTCTTTCTGAGCCCCACTTTATATTCAAGGAAACTGAGGCTCAGATGGTCTAAATGATTGGCCAAGACCATCTAGCTTAAAGGTGGTGAAGTCCTGTCTCAGTCCATGCAGGCTGCTGTGACAGAATGCCAAAGAGTGGGTGGCTGATAAACAACATAAATTTATTTCTCCACAGTTCTGAAGACGGGCAAGTCCAAGATCAAGGCACTGGCGGATTCGGTGTCTGTCGAGGACTTGCTTCCTGGTTCATAGCTAGATGTCTCCTCTCTGTGGCCTCACATGCTGGAAGGGGCAAGGGAACTCAGTGAGGTCCCTTTTATAAGGGCACTAATCCCAGTCAGGAGGGCTCCATCCTCATGACCTAATCACCTCCCAAAGGCCCCACCTCCTAATACCAATCATATTGGGGATTAGGTTTCAACATATGAATTCTAGGGGAACACAAACATTCAGACCATAGCAACTCGAAAGACTTTTTATTTTGTTTTGTCTTGCTATGTCACCTCCTAAGGATGACTCAAAGGCCATCTATAAAGACTATCGAGGCACTTGTTTTTTTCTAGGCTGTTATATTTAAAGAAGAACCCTGGAAATCAAAGCAAGGTAGCTAACATATGTCATTAACCACTGACAATAGCTATGGTATTTCCATTCTAGAGATGAGAAAACTGAGGTTCAGAATGGTTAAGTCATTTGCATGAGGCCACACAGCTAGGCCAATGAAATAAGGCATTAAGAACTAGACCAGTACAGCTGGTGCCGTGTTTTCCCAAAGGTGGCATGCGTGCCACTGGTAGGTGTGGGTGGTTCAAGGTCATCCCAGAATATGAAGAGAAATGATTCTGAATCACATGGTGAGAGTTTCTCCCCTTTGCAAGCCTCTTTTAATTCCCACTGGCACAGGGCAAGCCTCAGTTTGGTCCTGATGTGTCCTTAACATCTCTCTAATGATGTTTGTTTTCTACTTTGTAATATGGAGAGAGCAAACATCATGCTTAGAATCTCCCACTGACAGCAATGCATAGCTAGAATTGAATAGCTTTGTTTTGCACATATATATGAGATATAATATATGTAATATGTAAATTATATAATATATAATATAATATATATCATATATTATATAACATATATTATATATTTATTTATTTATGGATAGGACAGTGGATTTATCTATATAATAATGATAAACAATTTCCTTGTGAGAGTCAGTAAATAAAAAAGAGTTGATTTAAGAAAAAATACAGGAAGTAAATGATGTTACACATGGTGAGTATGGCAAAAATGATGAGGGTAGCACCCAAATGGCTGATGTTTAGGAAATGTGCATCAAGTTCGCTTTATTTACAGGTGATGAAACTGGATCCTAGAGAAGCAACTTGCTCAAGAAATAGTGGGAGGGTCGAGGTCAGAACTCAAGTGTTCTGGTCAGCTTTGGTAGTTCAGGTCATGTTCCGGATAGCATTGGCTTGGACATCATTAAAATATTTAGTAGTTTTGTACCATGGCATGTCTGAGTATTGCCACTGCTGTCCATCAATAGATGCTGAACGAGGGTGTGAGTAGGCAAGTGAGTGAGTGAGTGAATGAATGAATGAATGAATCAATCAATCAATCTTTTGATGACTTCCTTCCTAATCCCTGACTTGAAGAAAGAAAAGGTATCTGAGAAGGGATCACGCCAGCCTGGGCTAGATCCCAAGTTAATCTTAACTTCTTCAAAATGTAGAGGTACCTTTAGTCTTAGACCAGTGGTTCTCAACTGGAAGTGATTTTGACATCCTCCCTCCCCCCGCCCCCTTGCTCCTGGGACGTTTGGCGATATCTGGAGACATTATTGCTTGTCATTAAGGGAAGGGGATGCTACTGGTGTCTTGTGGATACAGGTCATGTATACTTCCAAACGTCGTACAACGCACAGGACAGCACTACCACAAAGAATCAACTGGCCCGGAATGGTGGTGGTGCCAGGTTGAGGAATTCTGTTTTGAGGACCTGTTAGAGGCATGGAGACTGGAAGCTGCAGAGGTTCTGAGGACATCTTACCGAGTATGGTCTTGCTGAGTCCTTCAAAATATTTTTTTTTCTCACTGGCTGGCCATCATTCAAGGCTCATATAAGCCTCCCACATTTCAGTTTTGCTGATTGGTGCATAGACAATGGAGGTACATATTCACATATATATATAAACAGATGCCGATCGATAGGAGTAGTAATTTGTTGACATGATAATCTGTGGTCATTGTTGTGAGAGTCCCAATGTAGGTTGGATTCCTGTATCTATAATTTATACCTTAAATTGCCTGGCAGAAACCCTGTGGATTTCTACATGTTTTTTTTGTTTTGCTTTGTTTTGTTTTAGATGGGAGTGTTTATAATGAAATATTTTTAGATAACTATGAAATTATTTTGCGTGTTACTGCTGGTCAGAATCTTAAAAGACTACATTATGATACCAACATCAAAGAACCAACCACAGTCAATTGTGCTGCTCTATTTGTTTTTGTTTTTTGTTTTTTTAAAGATTTTATTGGGGAATTGGGGGAGGGGAACAGCGTTGGGAAATCAGGGAAGGGGAACAGACAAGTTGCTGTCTTTTTGTTCTTCAGTCTAGTTGCAGAGGACGTTGCTTCACTGGTCCACATTGGTATCATCATTGCGCTCTTCCCGGATGAGGCAGATCGGTCGCCGGCCTCTGGATGGTCGCTCACCGCGGCTATTGGCAGCTCACGCTGGCTGCCGGCCTCTCACTGTAGCCTATGGCAGCCCACTGCAGCAGGGGCTGCAGCTATGCCGTCCCCGGGGACTCACAGCAGCCCAGCTCCAGGTGGAGCTGTTGTTCACCATCTTAGCTGTAGAGGGCGCAGCGTCACTGGCCCTCTATGTGGGATCCGAACCGGGGCCCTGTCCCTCAGAGCTGGCGTCCCAAGCCAACTCTTAACCAACGCGCCACTCAGCCAGCCCTGTGTTGGTCTATTTGTGTGTTTATCTCTCTCACTGGACTGTGTGCTCCATGGGAGTAGGAGCTATGTCATTGTTACTGCTGTTCCCTCAGCACCAAGCATTTGCCAGCCACCTAACAAAGGGTTAGTGAATATTATTTCAAAGAATGAGTCGTATTTCTTAAGCTCACATTCTGTACCAACATTGAGCTAGGAGATTTCCCTTTTGTAGATAAGAAAACTGATATGCAGTTGAGTCAAGTTACTTATTCAAGGTCACACAGCTTGACCCGTGGGAGAAGACACCAAGAAGGATTATTGATGGATGGTAACTGGCCTTTCCATCCCATCTGAAAAGAGCATGTGCCCTGCTAAAGGTTCTGAGATTGTAGCCTGTGCTGCCAACTGGAATATTTATTCATCAGAAGCAGTGAAAGCCTCACCAGCAATGCAAAGGAGAGAAAAGCAGGAGTGTTGTCTGCAGCTCTGACTTTGTGGGACCGGAGTCTTGGGTCATACTGAGTATTTTGGGAGTACTTCCTCTCTAAGAATCTCAGCCTCTTTATCCCTCAAATGGACACAATTAGAGTACCTGACTCCTAAGCTTGTTGTGAAGGTAAATTGAAATAATGTGTACAAAGCCCAGGTCCTGGGGAGGTAGTGAGAACTCTGAAAAACGTGAGCTATTAGTAACGTGTGCATGTGGGTGGCATTTTCCTTTAAAGAAAAAGAACAGGATTTTTGCCTTTGTGAGAACTAATTGGAAAATAGCAACTGAATACTGGAAAGACAGAAAGCCAACTTCCCTTCCCCTCGAACACTGTGAAAAATTAGCTTTTTTGCTTAAGAGCACACAGACCCTTGAAAAAATCAGACATAAAACATGAGCAGAGAGCAGACTCTGGGAAAATGCCATCTTTTTATTGGCACTATTATAGAAAAATATATGAACTGTATAATACCATCATAAATACAGTTATTTGTAACGTCTAAGTAACAATGCCAGCCACAGAGCTTGTCTCTTTCATTCTCTCCTCTTGAAATGCTTCATAACCAAGCATAAAATCACAGAAAAATGTAAATAATATTTTCATTCATTAGGGGTTTATAATGACATATTAGCAATGTTATCCTGCGTCCCTTAATAGATGTTTTTTTTTGTTTCTCTGCAAGAATACTAGTTCCTCTTTTTGTCTAAACGGAAAAGCGTTTTTTATTTAAAAACATTTTTAAAAGAATGAGGTGCTGGAGTGCCTATCTTGACAAACCATCGAACAGCTCTCCCACCCACCCTCCCCCCTTTCCAGTTGGCTTGGGAACTTACTGTTCCCACCAAGGAAGCAGGTTGAGAGGCAGTCATGACTTATTGGAGCAAGAGAGATATCGAAGTTGCTTTGAAAAGGAAAAAGTAGTTAGTGTACTTTGCCCTTTTATTTTCTCTTTTTCTGTTTGTTGTGTGTGCGACCACACACACACACACACACACTTTACCACTATCACCAAACAATACATTAAATGGTATCTGGGCTCTTGAGAGATGCAGGGTGTGGATCAGGTAATAATTTCTAAGGATAGGGACAGCACTCCCAAAATCCTGGGGTGGAAATTACTTTTTGCCTCCATTTTTCTAAATTTAATATGTGTATGTCCCCTGCGACTAAATCTGTTTTAGATTTTATTCTAAAATGGAGCAGATTATAAATTTTTTTTTTCTAATTTCAAGATTTCTTTTATCCCAGGACAGGAGCAAATTAATTTAGCTTGTGGAGGGGAATTGATTTTTCTTTAAGTTTTCAGTCCAACTGTTTAGCACCAGAAGTGAAAATATTGTTTTTATGGACAGAGGGTGGGGGAAATGGTGCAACTATATGTGTTTGGGGTGGGAGTGGTGAGTGAGTTTGGATGAAATTAACCTTTAATAACAGAACATTTAAATTTCAAACAAAAAAAAGGAGGCAAGTCTCTCTCTCTCTCTCTCTCTCTCTCTCTCTCTCTCTCTCTCTCCCTCTCTCTCTCTCTCTCCCCACTCCCTCTCTCTCTCCTCCCTTTCTCTCTGCCCCCCATTATGAAAGGCATACATGCTGACTCTATAAAATTTGGAAAATAGGCAAAGTATAAAGGAAAATTTCACCTATAATCTAAGTACAGAAATAACCACTGTTACACATTTTGATTTATTTCCTTCAGGTTGAGATAATGCTGTAGATACAGTTTTGAGTTGTTTTTCATGTACTGTCATATCATGAACATTTTATCCTTCATTAAATATTCACTAGTCATAATTTAAAATTTGAACTAGTTGATTATACTATGATTTTACGTAACCATTTATAATTGATGGATATTTAGCTTTAAAAAAACTTTATTATTATAAACATCAGTGTGATGTCCATCTTTATGCATAAATCATTGCCCCTATATTGAATTCAAAGGCCAAAGAAGGGCCGGCCGAGTGGCGCGGTGGTTAAGCGCTGACTTGGGAAGCCAGCGGCCCTGGTTCGGGTCCCATATGTGAGGGCCAGTGACACTGCCCTCAAAAAAAAACAAAACAAAAAAAACAAAGACCAAAGAAGCTCAGAATGGCTGATGCATAGAATGTTAAGGAGTGTCACAAGAGATAAGGTTGGACAGGGAAGCAAAAAAATAGATCTCGCCAGCTCCTGTATTCCATGCTAAGCGTTTTGGACTTTATTCTAATAATAATAATAATAATAATAATAATAATAATAATAACAGTAATGATGATGATGAGAATAACAAAATTGGTAATATTTATTGAGACCTTACTGTTCACTAGACACTTTTCCAAGCAGTATTTATTTATTTATTTATTTATTTAAAGATTTTATTGGGGAATTGGGGGAGGTGAACAGCATTGGAGAATCAGGGGAAGGGGAACAGACAAGTTGCTGTCCTTTTGTTCTTCAGTCTAGTTGTGGAGGACATCGCTTTACTGGCCCATGTTGGCATCATCATTGAGCTCTTCCCAGGTGAGGCAGTCACTGGCCAGCCATTGGACAGCCACTCATGGTGGCTTACAAAAGCGCACACCAGCTGCCAGCCAGCCCGTCGCCAGCGACTCATGGCAGCCCAGCTCCAGGTTGAGCTGTTGTTCACCATCTTAGCTCTAGAGGGCGCAGTGTCACTGGCTCTCTATGTGGGACCCAAACCGGGGCCTTGTGGCTCAGAGATGGCATCCCAAGTCAGCTCTCACCAATGCGCCACTAAATAATAGTTTTTATTTCTTAACTCATTTAATCTTTGCAACAACCCTGAGCCATAGGTATGGACTACAAAACCTAAGGGCAGAGACTTGAGCCATCTGGACAAGGTCATAAGGAACCCAGACTGTAGAGCTGACACAGTTCACCATTTTGGCCCATTACCTATAGCAGTAAAGCCACTGAAGGGTTGTGGATGGGAGGTGGGAGGCATGGTGAATGGATTTGCGTATTTAAAAGACTCTGTCTTTCTGCATTGAGAAGGGATGGAGGGGGCAAGAGTGGAAGCACTATGACTCAATCCAAGAGAGGGATGGAGATAGTGAAAGCTGGTAACAGTGGGGATGGAGGGGTGTGAATGTATTTGAGGACTGTTTGGGAGGTTGGTAGGACTTAGATCTGGAGATAGAGGGATAGGAACTTTCAGATCTCCATGCAAACTTGGGCAGTTGGGTGGAGGGTGGGGTCATGTGTTGAGATGAAGGGACAACTAGGTGGATGACCTCTCCAAGATCACCCAGCTACTGAGTGGAGGAGGTGGGATTTCGAGCACTAAATCCAGGAATCTGGATCTTGAGACAGCCTGAGAGAAGCAAGCTGTGCTGAGTGAGAGCCCTTTCAACAAACGGAAGCATGGAGAACATAACCCAGAATTTGAGGATGGAGTCCAAACAAAATATGTGGGAGCATGATCATGTCAAGAATGTGGTCCCTCCTCTAGAGGAACTAGATACAGCAAGGGGTGCCCCATATCCACCACCCCTCTGCACAACACAGGGAAACCTTTTTTGTGTGAGGATGGGCCAGGAGACAGGAGGAGATGGAGGGGGTCATGTCATTCATCCCCTAATTCCAGGAAGCCATTCAGACAGAGGCAACCAACTCCAGTTAAGGGACTTCTGTAAGTGGTATGACTGAGGTTTGGGGATCTGTTTATTTGGGGAAATCTGTACTAAAGACAGGTTAAGCTTTTAAATGTCAGTCCACTTAAGTGGGTTTTCTTTTAGGGAGTCCTTTGGGCAAATGAGGTGACAAAGGGGGAAAATATATGGGTTTTGGAGAGTGGCCATTCTAAATTTGAATCCTAGTATATCCATATTCCCAGTATTTCCCTATTTTTTGTCTGGTGATGATGGGAATACTGGTTTACTTCCTTGGACAATTTATTTATTTAACCATAAAATGGGGATACAGTGCTCTCCAAAATGAATCTGTCATCTATCCATCCATCCATCCATCCATCCATCCATCCATCCATCCATCCATCTAATACTTGGGTAGCTCTTTACAACGTGCAAAGCACTTTCCATACATATTGCCATTTAGCATTCCTTATCAAAGTTCTGTCACTTAGGTGTTAAGAACAACCCCATTTAACTGATGAAAAAGCTGAGTCTCAGAGGAACAAAGTGACAAATGGGGTACAATGGGGACATGTACCCTGGGCTCTTAAGCTTGGATGCCTTGATCTTTATATAACCCATCCTTCTCTTCTGCAGTCCCAGGACGAAGGGGAGCCCTGATCTCCAGTGAAAACTGTCCCTCGTTTAAAAATAAAGAACTGCATTTTCCATGACAACAGCTCTCTCTGGTCCAGGAATGGATTGTGCCAGCCAGGTTGCACCCTTGTTTCTTCTCACATGCTGGGAATGACCCTCGGAGCTCAGGAATGCCAGCTATAACCCAACCAGGGGTGGAACCTCTGTTTCTTCTTCCCCATCAGCCCTCTCTTTCTGGACTCACAGACCCCATCCCTCCATGAATGTATGACAGAGGTTGTATGCTGTGTCATCTGTCTTTACATCTAATAGATGATGACCAAACAATAGGCATCCGTGACAGACTAACTGATATTAAAACCAAAAACCAAAACCCAGAAAACGAAAATAAGTCAGTGCACCCTGAAAGAACAAATTAGTGACTTTTATAAAGCTAGGATGTGGAGTTGGTACAACTATGGCTTTGGAGTCAGGCAGTTTGTGGGCAAAATTTGAGCTTTGCTCTTCACAGCTGTGTGGCTGTGGGCAACACCAGGCTTAACTTCTCTGAGACTCAGTTTCCCCATCTGCTAGACTGCACTCTGCAGGCTGTTGTGTTCACTGCTGCATCCCCAGTGCCAAGAACAGTGCCTGGGACATAGTAGTTGTTCTGAAAATATATTTGTTGAACAAATTGTTAAATGAAGCTGTCAAACAAAGCTAATCACACTTCCCTCCCCAAGGGGTTGTGAGGATGTAATGAGAAGAGGCCTCGGCAGTGTTTCGTTCAGTGCCTGGCCCATCGTGAGTGGGCCATTGATGGAAGCTGCTATTGTCTTGATTGTTGCTGTCCTCCTTGGAGGTGGGAACCACTTTGGTTCCATTATAAATGCGACGGAGGAATGTTCGATTTCCCCCGGAATAAGCTGCTTTGTGACGGTCATTTTAGGCAAGGGAGGGAAACATACCTGCTGATGTGCAGAGAGTAGGGTTCTTGCGAAAGAAGGGTGAGGTCACCTCCAGCTCTCACCTCTACTGCAAGTCCTAGTGAGTTTAGGAAATGTTTTTGGAGTGCGCCAGCGAAGAGGCGGCACTTGAGACTTGGCTGGAAGCTCTGTGTAGTTAGAGGGGAGGCTGCTGCAGTGAGGGAAACCAGAGAATGTGGTAATGAAAGACCCTATTGCACTTTGCAGAAGAGTCCTGGAGTTTGGACTTGGTGTTCAGCCAATTGTCAATTTGGGTAATTGTGCTTTGATGACCTTGAGGTTTCCCTTGGGGTTTCAGGAGACGTACATCTGTCTCATGTCTCCTGAGAGCCCTCAGTTTCTGTGCAGAGGGGCCGCCTGGCAACAGCAAGACGAAGAGAAGTTGGGTCTTATTCCTGGGAGAGCCATTTCCGTTGGTGAACAAAAACAACCCTTCATGGTCTCACTACGTGGCTTTCCCAACACTACCACACTCCAATGCTACATCCGAGTCCATCTCCGGAACACCTCTAAACAAACAAACATTGCCCCCCAATATGTCTCCTGAGATCAGACACCCTCCCCCCCCACTCAACATGGCCCCAGGGACCAAAATAATGCTATGGCAACACAAGATTACACACTAATATTCCTCTCTCATCTCACACAGACCTAACAATGTCTTCAACACAGCGCACCTCAACACAGCGTCTCATTCAAATGCAGTGGAACTGATAAATCACTCTTTAACCCAACATGGCTCCCCCGACAGCTATGGCCCAACAAAGCCCCAAGCTGTCCAATGCCAACTCAGCAATGCCTAATTGGCCCAATGAAATGGAAAGAGAATAGCAAATAAAACGATTGCTTTGGAAAACCCCAATCTTTCTCCTCACCAAACTTTGTGGTCATATATGACTAGGGTTTTCCCAGCCTTGGGAAATGAAGAAACTAAAACCCACTCCCTTGGATTGCCAACATGCACTATTTCCTCCGATCTTGACTGCTGCATCCCCTTTTTCTCGATCCCTCGGCCACCATTAGGCTTGGCTGACCATGGTCAGGATGTTGGTGCCAGTTTGGGCTTTGGAGACAGCGCCAAGAAAGAGAGCCAGGGGGTTAGGTGCCAGGCCTGGGGTGTGCTGTGGATGGGAATTGTCAGCATCCCTGGAAAGGGGGCTGCCCCCTGGCAGCTCTGTGTGGTCTCCTTGTCCATCCAAGACAAACCTCAAACCCAACACTCGATTTGGCAGATGGGGAAAAAAATAGAACAAAGTTTGCTCCCTTTCTCAAGAAATGGACCCAGGGATCCCAGGCTCGGCTCCACTCTTGGTCTTTTTCCTTTTTAAACAAACCGCCTGGCTTTTAAGATCTTCAAAATCCCATTAAAGGCTTTTACCCCTTCATATATTGGAGGCGTTTGATGAAAGGGGGTAAAGGGGAGGGGAAAGGTAATGGGGCCTCAGAGAACAGAGACCAGAGGCCTTAATTTCGCCTGTCTCCTCTGCCGGTAATGGTGTCGGATATAAACAGACCTCTGGTGAACGCTGGAGCGTGATTACAGGATGGCTGGGGAAAGAGGAAGTGCTTGCTAACCGCGGGGAGGAATGTCGCCCTTTGAAGGAGTTTGGCATTTATTTTTTGCCCCCTCCGCTGTCCCCCCACAACCCCAACCCTACGACTTTCCTCCCCGGCTTTCTTCTCTAGGTTCCTTGTACTGTAAACACAGTGACAGAAATTAGATGTGGGCAAATCTGTTAAACATTTTAAGTCGAAGTGGGGTTGGCAGTTGTCTCACTCCGCAGGATATGCGAGACGAGGCTAATAACTTCGTAATGGGTCTTTTGTTTTTGTCTGGGGACTGGTGGGAGGGAAGTGGGGGGCCCAGGCCAGAGCCCAGGAGGGGAGGCAGGATGGAAAGCCGGGCCAGGCTGCTTTTAAGGAACCAGCGGAAGCTGCCAGTGTCCTGGGGCCAAGTGGGTGACCTTCTGCGCGTTCAGAAGGGTAGCCAAGGACCACCGCCCATCAGCACACTCCTGGCCCCTCATGTTTTGGGGCACAGTCTCTGGGCTCCCAGTCATGAAGTACCTCTACTTGACAGCTTCATGCTGCAAACTTCTATTGCTGCCTCTTCATTTGTTCCATCCGTAAAATTCCCAGTGACGTCAATGGCCTTCCATGTGCAAAACACGTGTGATCCATGGGACCCCTGAGCGACACCAGGGAGCAAAGCGTTGGCTCTGTGGATTTTATGCCTACGTGTTTTGGTGTCTGGAAACCTCTGCCTGGGATCAAGTTCGTGTTGTTAATTCTGGTCAGATGGTTGGGGTGGGAGCCTAGGAACCCACAGCTGGAAGCTCCATCAAGTGATCATTTAATTAATCCAACTAATATGTGTTGAGGTCATGCTCAATGTGGCCAGTGGGGCTGGATGTTGGGGATCTAGTGAGGAATAAGGCAAGCTTGGCCTTTGTCTCCATAGGGAGCTTAGCGTCTAGTGTGTTTCACGTTAATTAAATAATTTCACAGATGATTATTGAATCGTAGCAATGTCAGGAGCTATAAGGAAAGAGGAGGCTATATGTGATTTAACTGGGAAATCATAGGACCAAGGAACAAATCCAGGTAATCTGGCCCCAGAACTGATGCTCTTCAAACAGCTCTCTGTACTGTTTTCCTGTAAGTGTTAATGTGAACCAAAAGATTTGTCAGCTAAAATAAATGTCCCAAGTTATTTCTCAAGTATTTCGAGGTATTAAAATTTTATTTAATATCTGTAAAGTATGATTAATTATTTAATTATTTATTTATTATTTAATATTTATTAAATGTTAAGTATTTTCTATAGCTGATCACAGTGCTAGACATGGAATTTAGAGATAAGCTGATAATAATTACAGCTAGCCATTGTGCTAAATGCTTTCTTAAAATGCACGCTCTCATTTGATTTTAGCAACAATTATGTAAGGTAAGCACTATTATTATCCCCATTTTACAGATGAGGAAATCAAGGCTTAGAGAAATTAAGGAACTTGTTTGAGGCCACCTGGGTGGTCTGACCACAGAGTTGGTGCTTTTAACTTGCATTGTGCTTGGTTGCTGCCCTCTGATTTCTCTAGTGGGGGAGAAATCAGAGGGGGAGTCTAGTGGGGGAGATAGATTAAGGAAGAGATGCAATATGACGACTCAAATTCTCTAATTTGGGGATGTTATAAGGTGCTGGGGTGGGAGGAGATAGAGGAGAAAGTACCTTTGCCCCAGGGAGATAGCTGAAGAATTTTTTTTTTAGGGGTGGTGATAATCAGAGGCTCCTTGAGTAATGAGACTTTGTCAGTCACACAAAGGATAGGGGTCATACCAGGTAGGGGTGGAGGTGATGTGGAGAGAGGGTACAGCGAATAAAAAGGTGAAGAAACAAAAAAGAAATGGTACACAAGGGGAACTAGCCTGCTACTGATCTGCATAACTGTGGAAATCATTGGACAGGGATACTGGAAAAACAGGCAGAGCAGATTGAGAAGGGAGTTGTATGCCTTACCAAGTGCTTCGGGCTCAAATCTGCCACTGACAGTGCTTTCAAAGGGGTGGACACGGCTTCAAAAATAATGAAACATCCACAAGAGCTTGTCTCTTATCCAGCCAGTTTGGTTGCAGCCCCTACCCACTGTTTAAAAGCTGTATCGGCAGAAAGCAGAGGTCTTTGCAATTCATATAAGCCTGTCTCGTGCCCTAAGAACACATCATTTATTTCCTATAAGTGCCTGTCTCCCTTTTCCTCAAATATGCTCAGGGTTACAACTTTCCCTGCTTCCTGGGGGAGTTGCCCACTCCACACAGTAATTACTCACTCCATAAAGGCTGTCTCCAAACCCTCCTTCTCAGCCTTTTTTCCTGACCCTTTGTAACTGACCAGTTAAAGGGTAAGCTCACTGCCTCTTTACTTGTTAAGAACAGCCGCCATTTTGGATCTCATCTGGAAATGAGTAACCCTGGGGGAAAGCATCCTATTTCTGCTCCTTCTTTTTCTTAGTTTGAAGTCAGTGTAATTTATTTAGTGACTTTCCACTTCTTTTTTATACATCCAACCAGGAAAATGGAGATTTATTATTTTTTTTATAACGTTATTATAGGATTGATCTCATGTCCAAGTCTTGTGATGTTGAAATGGATCAGGGGTAGCGAACAAAAGCTTCTAAGACACGAACATGACTATGACTACAACTTCATGTAACCTCTTTGGGTGTCAGTCTTCTCATTGGTGAAATGAAGACATGATTGCTGCTCAGTTCAGCTCTATCACAGTCAGTGAGGCCTGCTTATACAGAGAAAGTCCCTGCCCTGGTCCCTAACTGGTCCATTTTTATGCAAATCAGGAGTCCAAATTCACACAGCCTGATTGGTCCAAATAGCATTGCCCTAAGATTGTTTGGAAATTGCACATTCTGGTTGGTTGTTGTGGGGCTGCTCTGACTGGTCAGTAAAGATGCAAATGAGGATATAGTTGTGCAGTTCCAGTTGGATGGGGCAGATCTCAGGCATTGGTTGAAGTATGAGTCGTAATTCCTTTATAAAGGTGGGCTTGGAGAGCAGGAACTCAGTGGAGGAGGCTTGCCCGCTCAGTCTGTGGCTTTTCCCTGAAATGCGGCATGCATGAGAGGCCTCTGTAAACAATCTCTGCTAAACTCTGTTTATACATTTGGGCCCAGATTAACCACAAGGAGTCCTTTTTGTCAGGGATATTCCTTCTTCGGAGTTAACAATATCAGTAGGCATGATATCAGCAGTAACAAAATCAGTGAACATGATGGTGTTGGAAATGACAAAGAATCGTTAGATAAGAGCCAGGTTGCATGGATTTGAATTCCACCTCTTCTATTTCATAGCTGTGTGACCTTGGGCAAATTGTTTAGCCTCTCTGTGTCTCAGTTTCCTCAACTTTAAAAAGATAATAGTATCTTCCTCAAAAAAGTTGTCCTAAGAATTAAGTCAATTAATATAAAAATGCTTATATAGAATTGGCACATCATAAGCATTATACAGATGCCTGTTATTGTTATTATTACTTTTGCTATTATTCTTTATAATTGGTTTCTACATTTGCATCTGGAAACCTTGACTTACTTCCTCTTTTGATAAAAATGTGTCTCCACTTTCAGAGGCTCGTATTCTGTAATTTATTCTTGTTAAAAAAGTTAGTAATGTCAAGAAATTGGTAGTAAGTGGACCTCAGTCCTCAGAAAAGATCATGATTTACGCAAAGGGAGTTTTGCAATCAGGGCCCTAACCACACCAGGCTCTGTCTGGATTCTTCATTGCACAAGCTGAAGGGTTTAAGGCAGTGGAAATGGAAGCAATTCTTTGGAATACAGCTCAATAATTTGCCCTTAGTATGTGGGCGTTGATAAATACTTGTTCATACATTAGGGTGAGAAACCCCTTTTGTGGTCTTTGGAAGTGTGTATTTTTATTCATTAGAACCTAGTTAGTCATAGCTGTGATAAGATTATCTGCTATGGTGCCGGCCTGGCCTCCTGATGAACTAAAACTCACACTTTGGGAACTCTACACTTTGGGAACTCTGGCTTTGCGGGGGTGGGCATGCTATGCATATCTATCGCCTTGTACTCACCCAAGGAATGGTAAAACTTAAAAAAAAAAAAAAAAGAGGCAAAAATGTATGAAAGAGATTAAGGGCCGGCATGAAAACTATTTTTATAGGCAGTTTGGCCTCAGCTTTGAAGTTCAATCGGGAGTGATGTATTGCTATCAGCTTGGATTTCACACCTATTCAATTCTGTAACCAGGTAGTGATGAACAACCTCCTTTGGGTATAGAAGAATGAAACAAAATTAAGACAAGCTGTGAAATGGCCCCCTTGCTGCAATTTCATCTCCAGGATAGATTCGGATTTGCCAGAGTGTGTTTAAACTGTATTTTTTCTTTCAATTAGGAAGATGGTGTGACAATATTAAAAAAAAAACTACACACACACACACACACACACACACACACACACACAGCAATGGGAAACAAACATTTGGAACAAGGGAAAAAAAAGAAAAGTCACTCGTAATCCTAACACCCAAAGATGAAACCATTTTCATTTCGCAGACGTATGATGATAGTGTTGTATGCAGGGTTTATCATCCTGTCCGCCCAAGGGAAAAACAAACAAGCATAAAATCTCCATACCGTTTTCTTGCTTGGAAAGCGAGAATGCTGCATCCTGTTTGCTGCAGTGTCCTGTCTCAAATGGTACCCAGCTCGCGGGCTACAGCTTTACTTTCCTCGTTAAAGGTTTTCAAATGGAGTGATCGGCATACACGTAGTATTGCATTTCTACAAAACAGTGGCGTGAATTTAAACCCTTTGCCTGTATGGAAAGCCATTGTGTCCAAGGCTGGAAATGGAGTGACTCATTGGCCTCCGGGTTCTTTCAGTGGGAGGCACCACCCACCCTCCTAGATCTGGCTCTCACTACCTTAGACTCCTGGAGTACCCAGCCTCCTCTTGAGGTTACCATGGGAACAAGGTAGCTGCTACAAGCGCCTGACTCAGGAATTACTCAGGGTTCCCCTCCCCTCACCCCACATGTCCTTAGGATGTGCCAAACCTGTTCTGGTCTTAGGGCTTTTGCATGTGCCGTTCTCACTGCCTGAGACCCTCTTCCCAGCTCTAGCACGGTCAGCTGCTTCTCATCTCTTAGTTCTCTGCTCCAAGGTCACCTCTTCAGATGCCCTCCCTGGTCACCCTGACATCCGCGGTCACCATTCTCTGCCCCATCGCCCTATTATTTTCTCCATAGCGCTTGCCACTCTCTGAAATTCCCGTATTTATTTGGACACATGTGAGTGTCTGTCAGTCCTTTGTCTCCCCACACTTGTTTATTTATGTATGTCCATACCTGGCACAGGTAGGTTTTCAATTAATAAATGTTCAATGAATGAAAGTATAACTAACCTAGATCCTACCTGTTCCATGTCAAGCCCCCCCACCCTTAAAAAATTAATAAAGTTTTTAGAGAAGTTTTAGGTTCACAGCAAAATTGAGCAAAATTATAGAGATTTCCCATCTAACCCCTGCTCCCCCCACTCGGCCCCCGCCATGTACTGCCACCCCACCTGCACCATCAACATCCCCTAGCAGAGTGGGACATTTGTTACAATTGATGAGCCTTCAATGACACATCATTGTCACCCAAAGTGTACAGTTTACATTACGGTTCTCTCTTGGGGTTGTACAGTCTATGGATTTTGACTAATCTATGACGACGCGTCATACGGAAGAGATTCACTGACTTTAAAATCCTCTGTGCTCCGCCTATTCATCCTCAACCCCATTTGATTGGACCTTAGACATTTACTCAGGCTGGAATGGCAGCAGGACACTAAGCTGCCACTCCAAATCTAAGAGTTAGTAGCATTTATGTAGCACCTGTGAGGAGGGAGCAGGCCACATGCTCAGGGCTTTGCATGCACTGTCATGTTTCATCTTCATAACACGCTGTATTCTGGATAAAGATCGCCTTCCCTCTTTCCAGTCTTCTGTTTCTCATACACTGGCTCCCTCTTTCAGTCCCAACAGGCCCTCCTGTTTGGCTTCTCCTCTTTGGCGAGTCCTTGCAGCCTTGACTTTGCTTTTCTGCTTTCACCTTCTTTTGGGACTCTCCAGGCCAATATCTGGCTGGGGAGAGTTACTGGACCAATTCACAAAAGAGGCAGAACCAAGGTTCTCTTAGAATTTCAATGTCATTCGTTAAGCATTTAGTGAAATCTACAGTGTGAGAGGTGCTGAGGATAGAGAGGGCTAGATCCTGCTATCGTCTGAAATTTGTAATGTTTTCCTCCCTCCCTCCCTGTTCCATGGAGTCTGGGAACTGCTGATATCCATGGTTCATCAGAAATGGGGTGAGGGAGGTGTGAGGCCGCTGTGTGGCTGCCCAGAGGAAGCCCCTTCAGCTGCACCGTGAGATGGGAGAGAAGCAGGAGGCTGTTTTCAGGGCCTGTACCTGAGTGGAAAGTTCACCTCCTAAAGCGGTCAAGAGGAGGGTGACCCAGCCCACCACATACCTTGCTGACCATTGGATGGAAAACATGTGGAACCAGCCCTGAGGCACCTGTGTTTGTCCATTCTGGAGGATAGTTTCCAACTCGCCCCTGTATTTGGCCAACCTCTACATCTCCCCCAGGCTTTGCAAGGAAATTTCTACTCTCCGTTTCACACTTGGGGAAACCGAGGCACACAGAGGTTATGCAATTTTCTCATGCTTACACAGCATGCGAACAGTCCAACCACGACCATGGAACCCCAATCTGTCTGAATTCAAAACCCCTTTGTTCCCCGGTGGCCTATATTAGCCTCTCCCGATTGTCAAGAAGCCAGAAGCAAGACTTGCTGACTGAGTGCCCAGCTGTCTCCCCACCCCCATGAACTTCAGTTCTTCCCTCCAAGAGCCTGCCATTGAGTTGGGGAGAGAGCCACCAATTCATTGCTTAACTGACATTGCTTCACATTTGTTTCTTCATCTGTAAAATGGGTTTAATAATAGCAACGGTGTTGTGGGCCAGATTAATTCATGTTTGGACAATTCTTTGAGATTCCCTGGATGAAAGATGCGAAGGAAGTGCCAAGGGTTATTAACGCAGAGGCATTTGCAAGGCCCAATTTAGGATTCCCCGTATTTCCTACTTGGCAGCCTCTGCAGTGATGGCTGACTCAGGAAATATTCACCAGGGCAGGCGATACCCTGACTTCAGGTCTGACTTGTGACAGCAGAGGGTATGGGTGGCGGTGGCTTTGCATGGGTATGTTGCCTCATTCCTTGTTGGTTGTCTGTGCTTCCATGTTGGGGGCTATAATTCTGCCACAGCATGGCCCGTGGCTGAGGCTTAAGGATAAAATTGGAAGAGACTAACAGGATAGGTGAGGATTCACAGAGTGACTTCACCCCAGTATAACTTGTGGACCTTGAGAAGGAAATATCTGCCAAAAAAGACTCCTTGTGGTTAATTAGTTCCCCAAATCATAACCAGAGCCTAGCAGCCATTGCTAATGAGGCCTGCTAAACACACTGCATTTCAGGGAAAAACCTTGGGCTCAGCTGTTAGCCCACTACACTGCTCCTGCCTTCTGAACCATCCTGATAAAGGAGTTCCTGGTATTGTATTTTGACCAATGGACTGAGACCTGCCCTGTCCAATCAGAACTGTGCAGCTATATGCTTATTTGCATCTATACTGACGAATCAGAGCAGCTCCATAACAATCAATTAGATTGCACGAAGTTGACCAGTCCGGACAATGCTATTTGGACCAATCAGACTGCAAATTTGGATCCTTAATTTGCATAAAAAGGGACCAATCAGAAACAGAGCAGGAACTTTATATAAGTGGGCCTCCCCTTTGTCTTGGGGGATGGCACTTTTGGTTTCCTCTGGAGGCTATTTTTCTGGTGTGCAAGCTGTTTACCTGAGTAGTCTCTCCTTTCTTCGTACCCTGGATTGGGGACTCCCGTTGGCATTGGATTATTGGCAGCAACCTATTGTTGACAAACTTTTGTCTCTATGGGAAAGATGATGACAGCACCTTAGATATCCCAAGAGCCTGGAAATCAAGCAAGTGTGAAACAGGAAAATTCAATAGCTGCCTGTAAATGGAACAGATGGATGATGAATACATTTTATACAATAATGCCCAACCAGTCTCCGAAAAATACAACCTGTATGGGGTTGTAACTAAAAAAGCTAAAGAGGAATGCCCCCTCATTATTCTGCGTCTCTTTTCATTACACTGTTCAATTGCACAGCTGATTATTATAATTAAGCTTTGTATTTTTAAATAGTTTTAGATTCACAGAAAAATTATGAGGATAGTACAAATAGTTCCCATATATCCTAAACCCAATCTCCTCTATTAACGTCTTATGTTAGTGTGAAAACTTTGTTGCAATTAATGAACTAATATTGGTATGTTGTTATTACTTATTATTATTACTGTAAGGTTCACACTTTATTCAAATTCACTAAGTTTTTACCTGATACTCTTTCTGTTTCAGGATCTCATCTAGGACAAAACATTATGTGTAGTTGTCATGTCGCTTTAGGCTCCTCTTGGCTGTGACAGTTTCCCAGACTTCCCTGATTTTGATGACTTTGACAGATGACCATTGACCTTTTGAGGGGTTCTGCTCAGGTGTTTTATAGAATTTACCCCATTTGGCGTTTGTTTGATGACTAGACTAAGATTATGAATTCTGGAGTGAAAGGCATATAAGAGATGAGTTGCTATTCTCATCACAGCTTATCAAGGGTACATGTTTATCACTGTTGTTAATTTTTATCGCATAACGTAGGCAATGACAATAATTTTCCAGGAGCTGATTATTTAAAAATTTATTTTGATATCACGAAATCACTGCAAGTCTATAGAGAAGAATATAATTGAATGACTCCCTCAATATGTGTTTTAAGCTCCGTGAGGACTTGTTCAGGATGTTTCTCTCTAGCTCATAGTTCTGTGCTATCTGAACACCTGGATGTTCAGGAAATGAGTCTTGGTTAAAAAAACAAAACAAAAAAACAAAAACGAAAAAACCAACAACTTGAAAGAAGATAGGGTGTCCACATGGAATTTAGAAAAAGTGATACTAGAGCAAGAATGTATCAGTGTTTGATGAATGAATGAATGAGTGGTGTCTCCAGCATGTCCAGAAGAGGGACAAACCAACTGGCTGGGACATTCTTGTTCATGTAGAATATTTCCCCTCATAGTGGAGAGAGTTGACTAGAGCCATTGAGTATCACCCAGCCTGCACATCCTTCCTTTTGTCTTCTGTGCACCAAGCACCTTCCTGGTTAACATCTTTCGAGGAAAGAGAATGGATTGATTGGTTATCATAAGCATACTTGTTCTTACAGATGCTCTACTCACTTAAATCAATGAAGGCATTGACATGTAGATTCACTCCTCTCCTGCTAGAGAATTTGGACTTGGCTCCAATGACTCCATCTTCATTGATTAATTTATTCAGCAAATGGTGGTGGAGTGCCTACTGTGTGACAGGCACTGTTTTAGACTCCAAGTGTTGCTAAATAAGACACACATGGCTCCATCCCCAAGGAGTTCACAGTCTAGCAGAGAGTTTCACATGACCGTTTTTGAAGGTGTGGTTTGCTAGGGAATTATAATTTCATCAATGAATAGATAGCCTCCTGGCTTTTAAATGGCACACAATGCTGGAGGGACCAGGAAGCTTCTCGGCTTATTTGCTGTCTTGTTGTTCTCTAACTGCAACAGAGAAAAAGTAGGTCCACCTAGGAAAGGTGATGGGCACCTGTAGAAGCAGGGACCATCATCACTGATGCACATTAGAGCAGAAACAACCTTAAAAACAAAACTAATTGCCAACTCAGCTGATGACGTCATCTCTCCTCCAGCCTTACCTGATGGCTTGACTCACACATCTGCATGCCCTGATCATTTTCATCAGACTTGATGCTTTTCTGGTATAACGCAAGTTTCATTTTCCTGCTCCCGTGAACATCCGCTCCAGTATCTTCATCAGTTTAGCTATTTCATTATTCGACGCAAAGGTTATTGGTAAGATGCCTTTCTGCTGGATAAGGACTTGCCAAGCTCTTCAGTGGATCAAGGCCCCATGGGGGTTTCTCCAGGAACAGGGGGGATGAGCTCCAGTCAGGGTGCTGCAGGGTGCAGAAGGGCTCTTGGCACACTGGGTCTAGATCTTAGCTCTGAAGTGGCCTGGCCGCCCTAAATCTTAGTTTCTTCAGCTATGAAATAGAAACACAAATCCCTATTTCACAGAACTCTATAATAGATAATATATTTGCAAATTTGCCAAGTCCATTTCCTGGAGTAATGGAAAAAAGTGTTATTTGGACAATAACTAGGTGGTGGTAGCCGGGACTTTGTCTATCTTAGTCATGGTTTTAATCCGCAGCACTTTGCATAGTGCCTGGCACATAGCAGGATGTCAGTTAATGCTTACTGAAAGAATGAATGAATGAATGGGGATGGATGGATGAATGGATGCATAAATGGATGGGAGAATGGAATGATGGATAGATGGATGAATGAATGAATGATGAATACATGGATGACTAAGAGCGGTAATCTGTGCCCCTCCTCCAAATGCATGTTTTCTCTCCAGTTCCTTGGTACCAGAGGAAGACACTCACCCCAAATTTGGCTTCTGCCTTACAACTGTTCTGTGGCTTTGAGACAGCCAACTAACCTCTTAGTTTCCTGGCTCATAAAAGAATGATAATGACACCTTCTTGGAGGGCCAGTGGTGTAGTGGGTGTTGAGAAAATTAATTGGGTGGTGGTAAATGGCTTTGAGATCTCCAGATGAAAGATATGGTGGAGGTGGGCTATTATTATCCTTGTTACCTCAGGTTTCCTTTCGCTGCTTTTGGCTCCTTCAAGGGTGGCTTCTCTCAGCCTCCTGGGAGAGTCATGGTGCCCCAGAAGCAAGTTTTACCTGGAGTGGAGCCTGTCTTTCACTGGACTGACTCTTCCCTGGGGTCATTTGGCAGAAGGCTTCCAGGTGAGAGAGATATAATCCAAGGAACTTGGCTGCCTTGCCTCATTTCCTTCCAGAAGGATTGATTTTCCCAAATACCAACCAGCCCTTGCAGTACTCGGCAGCCTGAAAACAGACTCTCTTTTTCCTCTTTCTGGCGTGATAAAAGAGGGGATCCCTCCAGTTCCTATTTTTGGAAGCCCCACCTGTTGGCAAGACCTGGGCCTTAGAACTAGAAGCCAGGTGTCTACCATCTGGGGTCCAAAGAGACCTGGGGTTCATTTATATCCACAACCAGATCACAGCCTCCCTCCTTCCCATATGTGGCACCCCAGGTTGAAGGCCTGGGACGCATATATCTTTCACTTTGTACATATTTGATAGAGGAAAAAGGTCACAGGCTTTGGAGCTAGGAAGATGGTTTAGATCCACAACTGTGTGTCCTTGGACCAACTGCTCAGCCTCCCTGAGGTCCACTTTTTTTTTTTTTTACATCTGTAAAGTGGGGATATAATGCTGACCACACAGGGTTGTTGAAAGGATTTAATGAGATGGTGCATCTTCAAGTGCCCAGGGGTTTGGTTTCTTTCCCCTTCTCCTCTTGTCATCTTCTACTTCTAAGGCTACCTCTGGGGTTTCTTTTATTTTTATTTATGTATTTATTTATTTTTATTTTATTATTTTTTAAAAAGATTTTTTTGGGGAATTGGTAGAAGGGAACAGTGTTGGGGAATCAGGGAAGGGGAATAGACAAGTTGCTGTCCTTTTGTTCTTCAGTCTAGTTGCGGAGGACATTGCTTCACTGGCCCATGTTGGTATCATCATTGTACTCTTCTTGGGTCAGACAGATTGGTCGCCAGCCTCTGGACGGCCACTCACCGCGGCTCTTGGCAGCTCACACTGGCTGCCATCTGCTCACGCTGGCTGCCGGCCACTCACTGTAGCCTATGGCAGCCCACTGCAGCAGGGGCTGCAGCCTACACCGTCTCCAGGGCTCGTGCAGCCCAGCTCCAGGTGGAGCTGTTGTTAACTGTAGAGGGCAGTGTCACTGGCCCTCATATGTGGGATCCGAACCGGGGCTGCTGGCATCCCAAGCCAACTCTTAACCAATGCACCACTCGGCCAGCTCCGGGGTTTCTTTTACTCCTAATGAGCCTTGTTTTGTTTCTTGTGCTTCCCATCCCAATAAACACCAAGTTCCTGGGTCCAGGAACATGAGCACAAGCATGATCCCATTTCTGACTTCCACAGCCCATCACTGTTCAAAGACAGATTTTCTTATGCTTTCTGGATTCTGCCCGCTTTGTTCTATCTCCACCTGCCGCATCCTACGCTAACCCACCATTTCTCTCTCGCCAGAGAACAGCAGTCGCTTCCTTGATGCTCTCCCTTTGCCACCTTCTGCCTTCTTCTCTATAGAAGACAGAGGTCTTCTTACAGTATAAATTGAATCACACCATTCTTCAGCTTAAACCTTTCCAGTGGCTTCCTAATGGGAACAGATGCCTCTGGTACCCTCCATCACACCCCATCTATCTACCTTGGCTTTTTCCTCTATCTCCTTCTTCCTGCCCTTACTCTACTCTCCCTTTCTCTTTTTCTATTTGTTCTCTTCTCTTCAACTCTCTCTGCTTGTGGGTGTGCCTGTCTCCTTCTTTCTCTCTCTCTTTAACCCTCACTCATCTTTCTCATGGAGTCTTTCTTCCTGGGATGACATGAGAGAGAATCTCCTATCTGTTACAACTTGTGACATCTACCTGAGATGGAAGGATATTAGGAGAAGAGGCTCAAATCATGCATTCTTCTCCATTGACATGGCCGGGCTTTGGGGAAGCCATGGAAACTACCAAAGGCTGTTTGCCCATGTAGCTCTGATTGGAGAGTGACCTGGGACTGCCCCCACTTTCCTCTGTCCATCCCTATTCTCTTTGCCATGAATACAGCACCTCAAAGGATGTCTTCTCTCTTGGGAAAGTTTAATAATTAGTTGTTTCTATCACTGTAGCACTTTACTTCCTGAGAATGGAAAATGATCATTTTGTTCCTTGACTATAAATGTGCTATGGGCAGAGACCATATTTCTACATTTTTACGTGTTCAACAGAGTCAGCACAGCAGCTAGGACACAGCTGGAGCTCAATAGACATTTGTTGAATTGGATGGAGTGGAGAAATGATGTGCTCCTGTTTGGGATCTTTCAGACTAAATACCTTTTGGTTTTCACCCCTCTTGAAAAGGACCTGATTATTCTATACCCGTAAGGAAGTTTGAAACGCTCTTTGTTCGGGGCAGGGAAATTCCAACCACATCAATGGGTGATTCTCCCATTCAAAATGTCTAGAGACAGACTTTTCACAGATGTACTCAGTTGTCCTTTCAAGTGTTTTATCTTTGACCTTGAGTGCATTTTTCTAATTGTCCATTTATACCCCCCACCTCTGCTTAGCTTTAAATCTACTGCTTCTTGTTTGGATATCAAGAGTGACTTCTTAGAGTCTTTCCCTTAAAATGATTCCCAGGCTGAAGACAGAGGTTGAGATTTTTCTCTCCTCTTTTATTTCTTCAGACTCTTAGCTTCTCACGATAGAAAGGAGACCTGACTTGTGGTTCTAGCTCTGTCACTTGTTCACTTTGAGTGAATCACTTCTTCCTTTGGATTGCTCTCTTTGCCTTAAGTTAAAGACTGGATTAGATTAGGAAGCCACGAGTCTGGCCCACAGCTTGTTTGTGTCAATAAAGTTTTGTTGGCACACAGGTCACATCCATTGGTTTCCATATTGTCTATGGCTGCTTTTGCATTATGAAGGCAGAGTTGAGAATTGCAACAGAGATTACAAGGACTGCAAAACTTAAAACATTTACAATCTGGTCCTTTACAAAAAAGTTTGTTGACCCCTGGAATAGATGGTTTCTTACGGTCCTTTTAGATTGAACATTCACGCCATGATGTTTAGCTATTGCCCCTGTTAGGCACTGCCTTGTATGCAATAAGCCCCACGGGGGTTCCTGGATGTGATCGAGACATCAAGCAGCATTGAAATCCATCATGAGCAAGTTTTTGTCTTTTTGTTTTTTTTCCACTGCATCTAGGAGAGAGGCTTAGGTTGGTGCTAGAATATTGAGACATCTCATCTCCAGCCTATTTCTTTAGGCACGCCATGATAGTCAGCTGAAATCTAATCATTCTGTGTTGTCCCCACTGTACCGGTTCATAATCCCTTATGTGAAATTTCAAACTCCAAAATTCTCTGAAAATCGATGATTTTTTTCATAAATCATGTAATAACCATACTTAACCCAAGCAAGCATGACATTATTGGTAGCCTTTTTGAAACCTGACTTAATGCGAACGTCGACAGGGTATGCTGCCCAAGTAGGAATGTGTTGAATCCCGGGTGTGGTCCTGGGGGTGTACTCGCCCTGTTCTGTTTCAAAAGTTTGTGAATTGCTGAATTCTGAAACACATGTGGCCCTGAGGGTTTGGATTGGGGATGGTGGACCTGTATTGCTTTTTATGGTTCCCTCCTATTTTTGGCAAACATTTAAAAGTGTATCAAGTGAGGTAATTTAGACAAACAAAAGAAAACACAAAATAAATAATAAGAGGAATGCTCAGATCTGTCTTAAATTGTACACTGGTACAGAAGTGGCTTAACTTTAGAAAAACCAGCCTGGAGGGATATTTTCCATCCCTTTTAATGACCCATCAACTCTTTTTTCTTGTTTTCTTTCTTAGTCCATGCTGTGATCATCAAACTGTCTCCTTACTGCCTCAAAACCCAGAGCATCTCTGCATGAGGGTTAGTTAATGAATAACCCTATCTTCCCCATCAAACAATATGTGGCACTGAGAGCCCCATTTCAGATTCCCAACACTTTTAGAGACCAGCTTTGAGGTCGCTGAGGACTCTCGCAGGAAGGAGTTTCCCTGGAGATCGGCGTGGGGCAGGAATCATGAATCTCAGAGTCTGGGGTCCTCGTGATAGTTGGGGTGAAGGCCAGACTCACCAGAAAATGCTGCATTCCTGACCTCAAGTAGTTCTTAAAACACCAAACGACATTAGCTCCCACAAATGAGGTAGATTTAAACCTAAACCCGATTACAGCCAAGAGTGGCGAGGCGGCCAAGGTGCTATAAAGAAATGATGTTATTATGTCCAAGGGATGCCATTAAAACTCTGTTTACAAACCAAATGTGCCAGAGAATGGGTCAGGGAAAGAATTATTAGCAACAAAGCTATTTGATCTCTTTTATGATCCAGTGAGTCATATCACTCGCTCCATGCACTAGAAGGTGAATAATGAAAACCTCAAGCCTGTTGATTTATAAACAGGCCCAGAATTCCCTGTTCTTTAACCTCAGATGCCCTCTTAAGTGTGATTTACCCTAAATCAAACATGACATCAGATGCCACTGGGCCTCTCCCTCCTCCCAAGAGGTAATTGAAGAGGTGATTGGCGTAGAGGGTGCCTAACATCCCCATTCAGGATGATGGATAGCTGTGGGGAGGGTCAGTGGCCAGGGCTTCGAGCCATGGCTTTGTTTCTGCGTGCCCCTTATCTGCAGGCTTTGAGTCTCCAAAGCTGCCTTTGTTCAAGCCCCCGGATTCTCAGCAGACCAAGGAAAGGGAGGCTCCAGGTGGACATACCACTTTGTTCTGACAGTCACCATTTTGCCTTTCTCCCTCCTCCTAGAAAGAGGTTATGAGAAGTGGAACCCGTCAGGTTTCTCTCTCAACTCCACCCATTGCTGAATGCAACTTCAGAAAAGTTACCAAAGGCCTGGGAGCCTCAGTTTCCACATCTGTTAGGTGACACAGTCATGGTTGAAGCGCTCATGCCACCCCCAGCATTAGGCTAAGGCGCTTTATAGGTGCCATGTGCCAGCTCACATCTCTTCTCACAATAAGCAGATTCACTTTATCACACCTGACCATGTAGCAGATGTTCTTGTAAAAACTTCGCGTCTATTCGTGTCTTTAATCTTCACAATACTCTCTGAGGAAGAGCTAAGAACAGGGTCCTACCGGAACAGACCCTGAGACAGGATTTGAGTGCAAGTGGTTAATTTGGGAGATCTCAGGAAGCTTCAGGAATAAGCAAGGAAGACCAGAATGGGAAGAAGCTAGTCAAGCCACAGCCGTCGCCCCTTATCAGCATCCCTGCTGTGGACAACTGGGGTGAACTCCCCATGTTTAGGGAGACTGCATAGAATGCACCTAGAGTTGTGTCACCAGAGGGTGAGGAAGTTGGGGTAGTTATATGTCAACTCTAGTTCATCCTGGCGGAGGAGTCTTAACTCTTGGCATCCCCAACCTACCCCACATGCTGGCTCAGTGTCTCCAGTGACAAATCCCTCAAGCAAAGAACTATAGGTGTTTGCAGTTTGGAAGTCATTGGGTTGGCCGGCACGGTAATGGTGTAGAGAGGGTGTGGGTTTGGCCCCACTGTGTCCACTACCCGTCCATGCAAGGGTTGAGAAGACTGAGCCACAGACACTTGAGAGCCTTCCCAAAGGTTCCCCAGCTGGTAAGTGTGGGACACTCGATTTGTATCCACTGGTTGTCTGACTTCATAGTCCACAATGAAAGCTTCTGGGATACTCATCATAACTCGCCATGGAAGTTATCACTATCTCATTTTACAAATGAAGAATCTGAAGTTCAGAGGGGTGAAGTGCCTTTGTCTCACAGCAGATTAGCAGCCAAGCCAGGATTGAAATTGGGCTCTCAATAACTTCAAAGTCAGGATCAGTGTCAGCATGTTGCACTCCTTTTGCTTCCTAGGTTGTCCTACATTGGAACAATGCCTCAGTGTCTTTCGCTAGAGGCTCAGGCTGCAAGGGCAGCCTGCAGGTGCATGCTGTGTCCTTTTTTTTTTTTTTTGAGGGCAGTGTCACTGGCCCGTATATGTGGGACCCGAACCAGGGCCGCTGGCTTCCCAATCCAGTGCTTAACCACCGCGCCACTCGGCCGGCCCCTGTGTCATTTTTTTAAGGTCAATATCATGGCTGGAAGTAAGGCAAAGCCATTGTGAGTACTTGGCTTATGTGCCCTCTTCCCAGAGAGGGTCTCTTCAAGGGGCGCCAGTCCCTTCAATCTGGTTCTAGTCCCTAGGTACTGCCCGAATCAGCTCTTTTTTTTTTTTTTTAATTTTTATTTTTTTTTGAGGGCAGTGTCACTGGCCCTCACATGTGGGACCTGAACCCGGGCCGCTGGCTTCCCAAGCCAGTGCCCAACCACTATGCCACTCAGCCGGCCCCGAATCAGCTCTTTATTGCTTCCATCTCCTGTTGTCACCCAGGTCATTCTGCGTGCTATTTGAGCATGTAAAAAATCATGCACCTTTGATTTATCCAAATAATATGAAAACACTAATTGGAAAAGATATATGCACCCATATGTCCATTGTAGCATTCTTTACAATAGCCAAGATATGGAAACATCCTCTGTTCATCGATGGATGAATGACTAAAGAAGATGTGATATATACATACCATGGAATACTATTCAGCCATAAAATGATGAAATATTGCCATTTGCGATGACATGAATGGATCTTGAGAGTGTTTTGCTACGTGAAATTAATCAGATGGAAAAGGACAAAAACAGTATGATTTTATTCACATGTGGAATATAAAACAAAAAGGAAGAGGAAACACAAAACAAAACTCATAGATACATGCAACAGAATGGTGGTTACCAAAGGGGAAAGGGGTGAGGGGAGAGCCAAATGGGTAAAGGGTGTGAAATATATGGTGACGGATGGAAAGTAGACTTTTGGTGGTGACCACAGACACTGAATTATAATGTTGTGCACCTGAAACTGCTATGTTCTTAACCAATGTTACTTCAATAAAAAAAATAATTAAAAAAATTTTTAAAAATTAAAAATAAATAAATTAAAAAGAGTATGCGCCTTTGAATCAGAGGTGGCAGAAAAGGCTATAATTATGGGTCCTAAAATGGAATCTTTGAGACCTTGAAGCAGAGACTGCCTCCTTCCTTCCTTTCCCTCCACCGCCCTTTCAAGGAATGACACAGAGGCTTGGCAAGTCCCACTGGGCTCACCGGCACCCTGGCAGAGGGCAGAGAGCTGCTTCAAGAAACCACATGGTGCTTGTGGATGCTCTCGACAGGCTGTGGTTTTCTGGTCCACTTCTCTAGACTGTGCCAGCGCCCTTCCCGGAGCCATTTGTCATTGTATTCACAACTCACATCACATCCCAAGGCAGCCCGTTCCCCTGCAGTGCCCAGAGCCTGGTCGGTTTCATGCCACGCCAGCAAAAACAGACCGCCTGGTGGAGTTGGAAAACACACACACTCCCAAGCCTCTTCTTTCTTGCAGAAATAATAAATGATAACAGTGTCAAGATTGACGGTGACCTGATGACGACAAGGAAAACACACATATCTTCCAAGCCCTGGAGTGAGAGAGGAGGCCTGGCTTGGGCACACATTTTCTTGGTAACTTTGGGCCTCATGACTTCTTCTCTCTGGTCTCCTGTTTTCTCATCAGTCAAATGGAAATAAGTGATGAGCGAGAAGTGAATTTGAAGTTCCTTCCCTAAATTTGGGTATTGTAATTAGATTTCTGGGGCTGATGTAACAAAGAACCACAAACTAGGTGGCTTCAAACAACTGAAATGTATTCTTTCACAGCTCTGGAGGTTAAACTCTGAAATCAAGGTGTTGGCAGGGTCCTGCTCCTTCCTCAGTTTCCAGGGGATGATCCTTCCTCGCCTCTTCCAGCTTCTGGTGGTGGCCGGTGGTCCTTGTCATTACTTGGCTTGTAGATGCATCTCTCCAGTGTCAGCCTTCATCTTCACATGACCTTCTCCTCTGTGTGTCTATGTGTCTGAGGTCAAATTTCCCTCTTTATATAAAGACACCAACCATACTGCATTAGAGTCCGTCCCACTCCGTTATGACCTCATCTTAACTTGATTATATCTGCAAAGACCCTATTTCCAAATAAGATTACATTCACAGGTACCAGGGATTAGGACTGCTGCTTCCCATATTGAAGATCCCTGCCTTTCCGTTGGATGGCACTCAGCAGCAGCATTCGCCATATTTTGTGATCACAACAGAAAGGGTCCATGTCACACATCTCTTCTGGTATACGGCAGTTTCTGTCCAATAAAAACATTATGGTGTGTCCTCAGCCACCTTATTCACCGAATCTGGCACCGTGCGACTTCTGGCTCTTCCCCAAAGTCAAAATGATTCAGGACATTGAGGCAGCTATGACAGCGCAACTAAAGACACTCACAAAAGAGGACTTCCAGAACTGCTTCAGAAAGTGGCAAGAACAATGGGGCAAGTGTGTTCAAAGCGAGGGGGAGTATTTTGAGGGGGATTAATAGCAATGTGTCTTTTACTGTAATCAATTTTTTTTATTTAAACATTCACCGTATTGTTTGATCACACCACATAGATTTAAGGACGTTCACTTTTGAAAGCTGAGGTAGGAGATGTCAATAGCTTGGCTTCCATGGAGAAGAAATTGGAAAGCAAGAGTAGGAACCAGGATTAACTGCAGCTTGGACTGACATTAAGCTGGGGTGCAGTGAGTGGTGCC
Source organism: Aselliscus stoliczkanus (assembly GCA_033961575.1). Classification (NCBI taxonomy): domain Eukaryota; kingdom Metazoa; phylum Chordata; class Mammalia; order Chiroptera; family Hipposideridae; genus Aselliscus; species Aselliscus stoliczkanus. The sequence goes on from CM066736.1 coordinate 9,701,920, forward strand.
ACTTTACAGGCTGTTAAAATATCAGGGGATCTATCCACTGCCCTGAGATGTCCCTGCCTGTGCACCCACTCCCCTGTTCCCTGGCTGCCATGGTGGCAAGGTAATTTGTTCAGAATTTTTCCATTACTGGAGTTTCTGATTGGTGTTAGTTAATATATTGAGTGATACAGGGGTTCCATCATGATGTCAGGACACCCTCAGTGAAAGGTAAGGCCAGATTGGACAAGTCCCACCTTCTCCCACATACGGTAGATCATAAACTCCATGTGGGCAGGGGTGTTTGCTCACTGATATATCCCCAGTGCCTAGCACTGGGAGTTAGGGGCTGGAGCACATAGTAGATGCTCAACAAATGTTTGTTGAATGAATGCCTAACATCTCCAACAAAGCTGATGACAAACATAAGCAAGGGAAGCCTCAAGAAAGAATCTGCCTGCATGAAAATACTCTCTTGACATGTTCATAGCCCTTTTATTTTGTATCCATTCATTCAAGAAATAGCCATCTTAAAACTTGGGGTGTGTCCTACATTTTTACATCCTTGTAGCTACTGAATGTGTCCCCATTTCCCAGCTGAGGCTCATGAGACTAAGAAAGGCTGAATTCCTACTCAAAGGCCCATGGACTATAAGTGAGAGACCAGAACTCTGAACTACCCTCCCAGCAGGACCGGGCCTTTCTTTCTGTTCTACACTCTGAGAGAATCATGTACCTTGTCTCCAGCCTCAAGTCCTATCTATGCATAATCCCATATTCCTTTGTGTGATGACATAAGCAATGCCTGTCACCACCCCCACTAGACTGGGAACACTGTATTGTCCAGAAACCCCTCATTGTGGCACAGAGGAGGTGCTTGTTTCAGGCTTCCTCCAAGATGGCACCCAATGACCCTTGCCTTCTGGTGTTCATGCCTTTGTGTACTCTCCTCCCTTGTTGAATAGGGCTGACCTGTGTAACCATAGGGTATCGTGACAATAACGAGGATGTGTGATACAAAAGACAACTGCCACTTCCACCTTGCTCTCTCTTGGGTCACTTGAAGCAGCACAGGTTGGGACTCAAGGAAGGTGTGTTTCCCATAGACAATACCTAGGGAAAGTGCCTGGTTCTCTCTGCACTACTGTTGGGGATCCTGTCCTTTTCTAGGTCTCGTCCTGGTGTTGTGTGCCTCTGTTGATACACCTGGCTTTCCCTCCCCTGGGTGGGTGAAGTGAACTCGCACTCTTTGGGGACCTGTATCAGCCAGGACAGTCCCTCCCGCCCTCCCATCAGCACATGACTCCCCTGCCTGGACAGGTGAAAGTGGCATTGAGGCTTGCATTCCTTCCCCTCCTAGCTGCCAAGTCTATATTCTCCAGGGTAAGGAGAGCCCTTGGAGTAACCATCTTTGCCCCTCGGTCAGCAAAGAAACCTGCCCTCACCTCTACTTTTGGAACTAAGAAATCTGTCCTGAGCCAAACTAAAACCTACCCTCACCATCCCCCTGCATCGTGACCTCGGTCCTGTCTCTTAGCTTCCCTGAGCCTCAGTTTCCCTCCTCTGTAAAAAGTGAACCGTTACAGCTCTTACCTTCTAGTAAACGCTTCGACAAGACACTACTTGCTACTTAGGTTTGATGCCACGAAGTGCTTTTATAAATATCATGTGGGTTGCTACTGTTACTGCTTTTACTGTGTGAGTTGCTAACTCATACCTCTCTTCCTGGAAGGTTCAGTGTGGTGGAAAAGACGGCTCCATGAGCGATGAATCTCAGTTTCCCTTCCCACACCAACTGCAAGGCTCCCTTGAACTTCAAAGAGAAGCCCCCGCCAGGAAGCTTGACTTGTTCTAAGTAAGTACAGCAGGATAAAGATGGGAGCTACTGGGAGGGCCGCTGAGCAGCTGTTTGATATCACACAGGGGTGGCCAAGACTTCAGGACGGGCCTGTTTACTCCTTGCAGATAACATCTCGAAGGGACTATGGAGAAGGATGAGAAGGACGCTCAGGGTCAGCCTTCACCTTTGTAGTTGTTTAAAAATATCCATTAGAATGCATCTGAGGCTGATTTGGGCTCGGGTGAGGGGCGAGTGATGTGTTTGAAGATATTCCACATATCCACTGGAAACTTCATTTAAACAGACTTACATCCCTTAACAGAGTGGGCAATTCTCCACCATCATTTTTTCCCAGTTCAGAAAGTGTTCAGCAGCTCCTCGTTAATAACTCTAATTGTTGAAAACTCTTTCTAAGAACCTAGAGGCCTCCTCCATCTTGATTGCATTTTCCAGGGGATGTTAGTGCAAGATGGAGACTTCTCACTGATCAGAAAGGGAGCGGGATGCTAATTGGATTTCAGGAAATAAGGATTCCATGGACAGAGATGTTTGGGAAAGAACTTGTTTGAAAAATGTGATGGTTTTCTTAACTGCAGGACTTTCCACAGACTATCGTATGTTATATATATGTTGTGATTCTTTCCCCCTGAGATGGATCTCACAGGCCATATTTTTGCAATCTCTTCTGGGTCACAGAAACTTTAATTTATGGAGCATATTGTGAGATTAGCTTTCTGGGGAACACTTTGGTCAAGACTACTAGATGAAATAAAATAGGTGAAGTATTTTGAACAATACACACAGCACATCGTACATGCTTGGTAAATAGCAAATATCGCTATTATTATTATAGAGTGAATTGAACTTCAGAGTTCAAGTCTAAAAATTGATGATTCTACTTATAGTATCATCACAAAAAAGTGATGTGGGCTTGTTGGCTTGGAAGAAATGAAAAAAAAAAAAAGAAAAGAAAAGAAACAGAAATCAAATAATTTATAAGCAAATCAAATAACCTCCAGGGAAAACTCCAGAGCATACATTACAGCATTTGGAGGAAATGTGTTGTCTTGGGAAGGTGGCATACTTTGGTGGCACATGGGTTGAGCCTGTGTCCTACCGTGGATATGTATTAGCTATGACCATATGGAACCCCCCGCACTGCCTGGGCCCTGCCTGGGCTCCTTAACTCATAAACAAGAGATGGAACTAGCACCTCACCATGAAGTGTGGTCCGCAGCCGCAGTGCTGCCATCACCCAGGAGTTCTCTTTCTTGGAGTCAGGTTCTCTCGCACCTACTTCCCACTTCTAGGTTTTGTTTGGTGACCTCGTAAAGTGGCCACTTGCTTAGCCAGATGTCCCTAAACAATTTGAGAGTCCAGGTCAAGCGCAGTTCCTGCTTTAGGAGAGAGCTGGGGCTGATTCTAGGTTTCATTTCCAGTTCTGGCTTTGTATGAAAAAAAAAAAAAAAACCTCCTCAACCTGGCAAACCAACTTCCCTGCTTTCAACTCTGAGTCCCCATCACCTCCCTGACTCCTCTTTCTCTCTCTGTTTCCTCCCCCCACCCCTTTTCATAATAAAACAGCAACGTAATCAGACTCTGGAATGTGCTTTGGCATGAGGAATAAACTCAGGCAGCTTGGTTTATTAGCTGTTTCCATGGGAGAAAACTCTTGGGGCCAAACAGATATTTACAAATATTAAAAGCACAAGGCTGATCCCCAGCATTGTCACGTGACTGTCTGAAGATGAATCACTTCTTAGAGAAGTTGTGCTTTTTTTTTTTCCTATACTCCTTCCTTTTCTGGCCCCTCATCTTCCCTGTTCTCAATTGGGTCATCCTATTATGAGAGGGTCCCCGGCAGACATTCTTCACTGCCTTTGGGAGTTCAGAACCTGAGGGCTCGAGATTTACTACTTTGGGGGACCAGGCTAGAAAAGGGGTTGTGAGAGTGGGACGTTTTGATTGATTCAGTGTTTTAGCTAGCCAAGAGCCTTTGCAAGCCGAGGCGAGTATCTTATATGGGGTGTTTGCAACCTCACAACTCCTCAGAGTGGACAGAGGATTGAGTCCAGAGTGAGTATATTAGCCTCTTCCAGCTCCAAGTATTTATTCATTTAACAAATGTCTGTTGAATCCCCAGTACATACAAGGCAGTGTATTCGGCACTGGAGTTACTGTGCTATATCTGTCAGGGTCTGGACTGAAAGCAGACATCATTAAAGGTCCTTCAAGCAGAGAGAGTTTAATGCAGAGAATTGAATTCATAGGTGGTGGAAGAGCTGAGGATGCAAACAGGAAAGTGAAGCAACGGAGAGATTACTAATAGCAGGAATTCTTCATTGCCTTTGGGAGTTCAGTCACTACCAACCCCTGGGGAAAAGGGACAAAAGAGGAGCTTGTATTACCAGAGCCCAGGTGCCAGGACCTTGATTTTGAACCACCTTGATTTTGAACCAAAGTCACGGAGTAGCTATAGCTGCTGCCAAAGCAGGATAGGTGGGTGGAGTGAGAAATATCCTGATTGCTTCTTCTTTCCTCTTGTCAGTCTTCAACCAGTGCCTCCCATTGGCTGAGCCTGCCAGGAAGCCAGAAGGCAAGGAGCTTGGGAAATGTAGTTCTCTGTGATTTGGAGCCAGCGCATGACTGGCACAAGTGGTGAATGGGACCTGCACTCTCGCTGCTCTCTTGGAAAGATGTGGGTGCTAACTATTGCCTGACCCGAACCACATACCCTTGATACCCATATCCCAGTTCAAAAGTGAATCCAAAAGGGTGAGAGATCGTGGTCTTTCCATTTTTTTTCTTCATCTGAAAATTTGGGAACCATCCAAAGGGAAAAGTGAGTTCACATTTTGGAAGGAAATTCACTTAGGGGATGATGAGCAAAGATTTGGATGAACACATTCCCCAGTGGCTTCACTTTAGTGGTAGATCCCACTGAACTTAGCTTTGGGGCTTCCTCCACCCCAGAAAACACCTTTCCCTGTAATAATAAGAACTAACATGTATTGAATGCTTGGAATGTCATTGTATTAAGTGCTTTCTGTACATTATCTTGTTAATCCTTATACCATTAAACTTCACATCAATCCTATGAAGTAGCTATTCTTTTTTTATTTTTTTATTGAGGAACAGTGTGTTTTTCCAGGACCTATCAGCTCCAAGTCAAGTAGTTGCCTTCAATCTAGTTGTGGAGGGTGCAGCTAAGTGGCCCATGTGGGGATCGCACCGGCAACTTTGGTATGATGAGCCTGTGCTCTAATCACCAGAGCTAACTGGCCGCCCCGAGGTAGCTATTCTGATTATGTCCAGTATCTAGATTAGAAATACAAGGTATAGATAGGTTATCACCTATTATTTTCACTTATCACACTGCCAGGAAGTAGATTTGGAGAAAGTTAATCTGAGTTAAAAAGCCATATTTTTAGCCACTCCTTGATGTTGCCTCTAATTTATTTGACTTACACAGAGGAGTTGCATAATAAAGTTGTATTTAATTGTGTGGCAGATGAAAGGAAAATGACACTATGTTAGGCAGGATGTAGTTCAGCTGCTAAAGGAGCAACCTCAAATAACCGTAGCTTAAATGAGGTAGACACTTATTCCTCTTGCAGATAAGAGACTGTGTTGGCTGGTATGGCAGCTCTGAGCCCTGGAGTTTTCAGGGGCTCAGGTTTCTTCTTTCTTTTTTCTTCATCATCCTTAGCGTGTTTTCACTTTGACACTTTTCTAGGTATTTCACCACCAACTGCAGTTAGTGCAAAAAGGAAAATGAAGGCAGGAAAGAAATGCCCCTTTAGTCTAAAGGCATGATGGGGAAATTGCACACATTGTTATCTGTCCCATTGGCTAGAACATAATGACATGTTCCCATCTAGCTGCAAGGGAGGCTGGAAATGGGCAGCCCAGCTATAATCCAATTATTCTATCAATACAATAGAAGAGAAAAACTGATATTGGGGGATAAGTGTTTTGTTCTGCTTGAAAGCTTTTCCATGTTTCATTGCAGCAAATATGCAAATAATCAGTTTGGGCTAATTTTGTCTTCAGTGTACACAGGAGGCAACTAAGGACAAAAAAGCTGAAATGATTTGCTCCAGGGCACCAAATAAGTCAATTATGTGGGGAATGAGTTTTGAATGGGAATTAGTTTTATGAGTGGCCATTCATTTATAAATTCTTTTATATACCGGGGGTGCCAAAAAAATGTATACTAGTGGACACTTTGGTCAGCGTTGCTGAAGCAGTAGTTCCCCATAATCAGAAGTATCTGGACGCTGATGGTCACCACTTTGAGCACCTCTTGTCATTGCAGAAGTCAAATGTGACTTGTAGTCATCTTTTGTTATCAGTATATATTGAGTATTACAATTTTAATAGTTTTTCTCCTTTCTTAAAATGTGTATACATTTTTTGGCTTCCTCTGTATGATACATGAGGAGTTTTTGCTTCAAGATATAACCTCATTGCTGTGTTAGAGGTGAATGATAAATTCTTATGCAATGAAGAACCTGTGCCTATAAACACTCTTTGTTTCATGCACAGAGTTATTCAACTATTGTCATGGCTATTAGTGATGGGAACATGTCCTGAGAAACGCGTTGTAGGTGATTTTGTAGTGTGAACATCGAGTGCACTTACACAAGCCTAGATGGTAGCCTCCTACCACCGTCACAGGTGTACTCCAGCATTGACTGAAATGTCATGTGGTGTGTGACTGTATTAGGAATTATTACTGAGATGATTCTTAAACCCTGTTTTTTGATATTTCCACATTTCTAGCTAAGACTGAATGAAATATCTCCTGTGAAACAATATAAAGGAAGCGTGAGAGCTCAAGTGTCTGGAGGGTTTAGTTAAGAAATATTTGTTTTGGGGAAAGAAACCCACTCAGTCCAGTTCAAGCCAAGAGGATTAACTCCAGCAAACAGTAGATGATACCCTGGGCACTCAAGGGTTGAAAATAAAGTTGAGGTACAGAGTTGTGTAGGGACGCAAACGTTGTCATGATGTGAAAACAATGACCAATAAACTCATTACTTTTTCCCACATGCCCTCTGCAAACGCCTCACCCAGCTTCACAGAAGCACATATACCCACTCTCATCAGCACCTTGGTTGAGCACCCCTCATAGAAGGCCAGATGCTATAGGTGTCTGACACAGTACAATGCAAATCCAATGCAAACAGATTGCAAAGCGGAATTGCAAATCTTGCAAAAGATGCAGGATTTCATAAAGTGGATGAAAATTCTGCTGGAGAGAGGCTCTAATTACAAGCAAAGCATTTGATGGATGAGAATGTGGTAGCATCAAGCCAGTTGACACGACAGGTGCTTCAAACGAGAAAGATTTGTGTATCAAAGGATGAGACGCAGGGCCCCTAGCGAAATTGATGAAGCCCTCCAGTATTTCTGAAAAAGCACCCTATCTTATGATCCAGCTGCAAAATGTCCAAGGTGAAGGGAAGGTGTCATGTTAGGGTATCCTAGTTTCTATCTATCTACCTATCTATCAGGAGAGAGAGTCTCAGAAAACTTGCCGAAACTTGATTCAAGCTTTGTTTGTTCGAAGAATTAGAACGTGGTTGATGTTATAGCTGGACTGTTGCTTTTATGATTTTTAGTTTGAAGAGTTTTCAAGCCCCTGGGGTCCCTTGAGTGTTTTATTAGATTTTGAAGTTTATTGAATATATCTTCTTCTAAGGTGGGGATGGAGATCTCCAATTGCCCGTCAGCCTTTTAACTTTAGCTGGCTGAAAGGGTTTGCTGTGCAAGGGAGTATGTGATAGGAGAGTATCCATTCTTGGCAGCCGGTCTGGGCACTGGAGTAATAAGGATGATGCTGATGATTAAAAAAACAATAACAACAAACATTAATTGGGCTTTTAGTATGTTACAGGCACTGTGCCAAACACTTTGCATGGGTTATGTCATTCAATCCTCAGATAACCCTATAAGGTAATTATTGTTTTATTCCCATTTGACAGTTGAAGGTATTAAGGTTTAGTGGAGTTAAATATTTTGCCACTAAAATTTGACATTTAAGTTTTTAAATTTTAGCAAGAGCGTTTAGCATGACATTGAACATGTTTTGAGTGCACAATATGGCATTGCTAACTACAGGCACAATATTGTACAGTACATCTCTAGAACTTATTCACCTTGCGTAATTGAAACTTGGTACCTACTGAACAGCAGTTCCCCATGTGCCCCTCCCCCCAGCCCCTGGCAATTGCCATTCCACTCTCCGCTTCTATGAGTTGGACTATTTTAGATTCCACATATAGGTGGAATCATATAATATTTGTTCTTCTGTTTCTGGCTTATTCCACTTAGTATAATGTCCTCCAGGTTCATCCATGCTGTCATATATGGCAGGATTTTTTTTTTTAAAGGCTGAATAATGCTCCCTTGTAACTATTTGCCACATTTTCTTTATGCGAAATCCCCTTTTGATTCTTGCAAGAGAGGGAATCGGGAGACACTATAGCATGGATTGGAGATCTATCAGGGTTCACATCTTAGCTTGTTATTTACTAGTTTAAAAACCTTGAGAAAGTGACTTAACCTATATCACAGAATTACCAATACATTTTTTTGTAGATGACATTTAAGATCTATACTCTTAGTAACTTTCAAGTACAAAGTACAGTATTATTAACTATAGTCACCATGTTGTGCATCAAATTCCCAGAACTTGCTAATCTTATAACTGAAGGTTTGTACTCTTGTTCAGAATAATTTTGATGTTGTTTTTCTTCTTACAGTCTTATAACCAAATCCAGCCCAATCTCCCCATCTCCTACCACCTCTCCCAAGTTTGGCTCACAATAGCACTGCACTTTGCAAAATACAAAGGATTTTACATTTATCTTCCTACCTCAGACCCACAGTGGCTCTGTGATGTAGAAATGAACGATTAACCCCATTTGCAGATATAACAAGTGAGGCTCAGAGAGGTTAAGTGACTGGCCTAAGGTTGCACAGCTAGTAAACATTTTTCCTCACGGCACTAATATTGCTCCTGACCCCAAACTTGTGTCCTGCTTGCCCAGCCTAGTTTCACTGTCCCACAGTTGTTTTATGTCTGCTGATGCCTTGTTAAGGGAGGTAACTGCTTACGTATTTATTCTTGCGTATTTCCCTACCAATTTAAAATTTAGCAATGTGAATCAAGTGAGCTCTAAGTTGGTTTTCTCAGTGCCTGCACTCTGAGGGAGATACCAGCTGTCAGGAAAGGCTAGCCATGTCTCTGCACACTCAGCAATCACACTGCTGATGGTTTCCTTATGTATCACCCAGGCAGGGCAAATGCAGTTACCCGGTGACATCCGTGCCCAAAGTTGAACTTATTTACAATAACTACACCTGCTTCTCCAGTAAGGAGCTCCTGCGTAATTGAGTGGACCAGGCAGGAATTAGATCTGGGCTCATGATCTATACGGCCTGCCCATAGCTTAATCTATGTCAGTTATTTCCACGGATCGCTGCGCTCTAGCAGAGTTTAGCTATGTGGCTTTTGGAAGGCCAGCAGAAGGGACAATGGCCGATACAGTCGGCAGAGGGCCATCAGGATGGCATCACTGATCAGTCCTAAAACTATAGGAGCTTTGGGTGGGTTTGCTTATTTTTCACGTAAATTCCAAGTGCCCCCCCCCACCTTTTCCTTATATTTTGGGCATCTATCTTATTCTCCAAGGAGCTTTCCCTGCCTATCCTAACAGTATCCAGCCTGTATGGAGATATCGTCCTTTGTCCGACTCTCTGACTAGAGCTTCCTGGACACAAAGATTGTGTCTTGTTTATTTCTGTATCACTAGCATGTCATCCAGTGTTTGACATATGGCAGACACAGAAGGATTGCTGAATTGTTGAGCTGGAAGTAAATGGAAGGAAGGGGCAGAAAAATATCACCCTCCATCCAAACGCCCCATTGCCCTCCATCCCCCATTAGTTTGACTCTTCTTTCTGACTAATGTCAGCATAGGGTGCAACATAATTTGTCATAAGTAATGAACTTGGCATGCCGGAATTAAGATGGGATGTGAGAGGTCACCTGAATGGGCCTAGAAACACACCCTTGGTCAATGCGTGTCCTTAATTTTTTATTTAAACTGGGACTCTTAATATTATGTTTTTCCTTTGGGAGAGTCCAGTTGTATAATTAACACATTGAAGGCTCAGAGAAGTCCTCTTATAATTAATTTAGAAAATTAGAATCATTTTCTTTAACTCCATATTTAACTCAATCATTATTTTGACCATGGGACTTTTTTTCATGTCACCCTTTTTGAATAAAGTCCCATTGAAAGTGTTATCGCACACTCCTTCTTGTTATATGGCGGACATATAACAAGAAGGATTGTTATATGTCAGGATTGGTGGGGGCTGGGATTGGTCTCTTTTGGAGACCTTTATTGTTGTTGTTTTTTTAGAAAGAATGTAGTTTCCAGTCATCCCTTGTTCTTTCATTCAAGTCCTCTCTGACTTAGTCTCTATTAGCCAGTGTTTCGGTTGCAAGTGGCAGAAACCCAATCAAAGAAGAAGAAGGAAAAAAAAAAAAGAACCAAAAAGTTATTTATTGGCTCACCTGTGAGGATCAGAGATGGACCTGGTTTCAGGACTAGAAAGACTCCAATAGTTGCTCTCTCTCTCTCTTTCTCTCTCTCTCTCTCTCAGATTCAGCTCTATTTCTCTTTCCATATTGGTATCTTTTTCTTCTACAGCAAATGAGTTTCCTCCTTCAGTGAGGAAATGGGGGAGGAGAGGGCTATGATCACAGGTGGTTTCAAATTTATATTCTCCCAGCTTATTAACTCCAGAGTAAAAAATCTCCTTTTTTTCTCTAGCGTCTTTGTAAAAATTCCAGGCAAGGCATATGATTGGCTAGTTTGGGTTGCTCCCTGCCCCTTCCCTATATCACCGATTCTGCCCATTGGGATGAGGGCCTGTCAAACCCCAGCATGGTGGCATACCTATACCAATGGACAGGAGGCTGAGACAATTTGTGATTTTTCAGCCCATCAAAACGTCATGGAATGGGTTTTCCAAAGAAAGAGGATATGCTGTTCCTAGAAGACAGGTCAGGCATGGAATGCTAGGCAGACAAAAATAACAGATTCCATTTTGCCTTCTTATGCCAGCTATCATCTTGTAACGTTTGACATTTGTGTAGTGCCCCTCAGGGATTTACATTATGCAATAAGGCAGAAATAGTCATTTGGTCTCCAGCTGGGCCATGCTAAGTTAGTGAGTCCATAGCATTTCTTTTGGGACATGAAATGAATCCATATTCCTTGCACCTGAAGCTTGACCATCTCATAGAATTGAGCTCTGCTTGGGGGAGAACATATGTGCATCACAGCCTAGAGACATCATTGTACCCCTGGGAACTCACTTTACTAGGCTTCTTAGGTTCTATCCGGTGGAGAAGATCTTTTTTTTTTTCTCTCTTTGTGGAAATGCTACTCAGGTTGGTCCACGGGTTTGCCCACTTTGAGCGTGCCCAATAGTTATCTCTCAACTGGTTATCACTCCCATAATCCCCTTCTCTGAAGATTGAATGATTTTCCTTCGGGAGGTGAAGCCTTGCATTCATCAAGGCTTTTTGGGATTTGAGGAATATATATGTCTACTTAAGCAAGTTCAAGGTAAAAGGAATTTTATTGTAAGATGATTCTCAATAATAAAAAACAATAATATTATTAATGATTGTTATTAATTGGATAACTATTCTCAGAGGCCCAAGGCAGGAAAGAGAGTGATGCCTCGAAAGATCTGGAATTGAGACCGAAGAAACAAAAGCCACCCTTCCGCCCTTGCTTGGGCCCTGTGGCCTCTCTCATCTTTGCTCCCCTCTGGGTTCCACTTGCTACTCCTTCTGTCACCTGGCCTGCCACTGCTCTGGGTGGCTTCAGCCCATGGCCTCATCACTGCCCATCATGACCTCTCTACTCCCAGTGATCCGACTCAACTGGCAGCTTGATGTCCCAAATTTAATTCTCAGAACAGGATTTATGGCCTGAATCATGTCTTAGTGGATGCATGGGTGACTGGCCAGAGTATGGATGGCCTCCTATGGGTCTGATTTCCTCCCCTGGACCAGCCTGGAGCTGGGAGCATGTGACCAGCCTACTCCCTGGGGGCTCTGGACAGGGATTTGTGGACGGGGAGCTATGGGCAGCCAGTTGACCTCTTTCTTGTTCCAGACAATTAGGGTAAGACATTGGGCTAGTGTGACCCGTATTTTTAGTAAAACAGGGAGGAAACATGTTTCCAGCTCAGTTGGCAAAGTATAGATGCTCATTCCATTCCATAAGTGTGTGCTGAGGGCCAGTTATGTGCCAGGCACCCTCGCCAGCACTAAGACAGGTCAGCGGTAAAATCTTTCTTTCCTCTAAAACCTCAGAGGTAGATAATAACACCCTCTGTAGAGCACAGCCCACAGGAAATTTTCATCCATTTGTATAGAAAGGAGAGCAGTACCTCCTGAGATGCTTGCAATGATCAGGTCTTGTACAACAAGAATTTGGGACAGAGCGTGCTAAAGAATAAGTCACACTTGCAGAGTGATTTATCCACAGGGATCTGTCATTTTCCGAAGCCCGCCCACATACTGCAGTGCTCACAATCACCTTGGCGGGCAGTTGTCATTCTTGTTATTGCAAATGACAAAACAAGGACCAGAGAGGTTGTCCAGCCTGCTCAGGGACCCAGCAAATGGACATCAACCCGAGAACTCGACCTAGTCTTTTGCATTTCTGGTTTGTTCTCGCCTTCAGTGCAATAGTGGTGACAAGGGACGGGTGGTGAATGCTAGATCCATCCTGTAGCTATCTATATATTATTTGTCGTTGGATGGGTCACTACAATTCTGTGTCATTAAAACAAGGTGTTCCTGCCATCACATAAGTTCAGTTCTTCTGAATTCATCCCTGTGTAACAAGTATTAAAATGGGACTTTCTGAGTTTTGGCTAAGGGCCGACACCATCAGTCCAGACATCGCCACCTTCCAAAGGAAGGTGCTAAAACTTTGACTGTTTGGATGGGACTTCCAGAAGAGTGGGTGGAAATAAAATCTCCAACCCTTAGCCCAGGAGGATGATACCTGAAGGCTCTATCCAGGCTGCCCCCACCCCCCAGCCCACTTGGCGGTCATGTGCACCATGGGCAGCATTCACACGAGCTTTGCTCCCTGACTGCTGGAAGGGCAGGCCTTTGTCCTAAATGGGTATGTGTCCCAGCTCCATCACAGTCGTCTCTCCTGGTGAGGACCCTTGAAGGAAACTAATTAGTGAGCTTATCTATTGATTCTTATTTCCTTGGGGCCTGAGATAAAACTGAGACAGGGAGAGAGAGTCCTATTTTAGCATCTTGGTACCCTGAACCATGCTTCCCAATCGCAAAGAACCCCTTTTGGCTATTAAGGAGAAATATCTGAAAGACATTCAGATCTGATGATGATGATGATGATGATGATGATGATGATGACGATGATGACATTCATAACAAATGTCATTTATTGAATGTCCCCCATTTGACCAGATTTCAGGCAATGCATTGGCTATGCACTATTCATGAACTCCTATTGAATTATTATCACAACTATAGGAGGTAGATGTTACCACGCCTGTTTCATAGATGTGGAGCTGAGACTCAGAGAGAGGAAGGAAGTTGGCAAAGATCAGGCAGGAAGGAAGTGTCGTGGGTGGAACTTGAACATCATGAAGCCCTGGTTGGGATGAGTAGGTGAGGCCCACACTTGGGGCAGGGCTGGAGCTTCTGGGCCCTTATCGGGATGTTTCTAAGTTTCATTTTTCTAGTGATTTATCCCTGGGAAGACTTTGCCATCAGAAATGGTGTTCTGTCTTTCTTTTTCTTTCTTCCTTGCAGAATGAATTCTATATGTCTTCCTACATCTATGTCCATATCTGCGTCTATACCTGTTCCTGGATCTGTGCCTATAATACCTATACCCCTAATTACACCTACATCTATACTATCTGTATTTATGTCTATATATACCTGTACTTTCACTGATCTTAAACAAGGGCTCCTCAACTTTGCTACTATTGACATTCTGGGCTGGATCATTCTTCATCGTTCAGGACTGTCCTGGGCAGTATAGGATGTTTAGCAGCGTCCCTGGGCTGTACCCATTATATGTCAAATCGCACCTGTCCCCACCAGTTGTGACAACCCAGATGTCTCTAGACACTGTCAGATATCCCAGGAGAGCAAAATTATTTCCCCCAATTGAGAACCACTGTCCTAGAGTAATAAGATGACAAAGTAGGTACTGATTCAGTTTCGGCTAAGGCCCTAAGGCCATAGGATTCCAAGGACCTCCACGTTTCAAAGCAAAGTGCTAAATCACTTAGGTGAGGTTTTCAAAAGAAGTGGCTAAAAACCAGATCCCAACAGCCTTAGCCAAGGAGGCTACCCAAGGAAGGCACCTGTCCCATGATAGCACAAGGCAAGCCTCCTTCACCCCCACTGGTAGCCCAAGTCATGACTTTTCCCCTGATTCCTTCTTTCCATTTATTCTTGACCTATTCAGGAAGGGGTTGGCAGCGCCCATAGTTCACTCATTTATCATCTTCGTCATTTTGTTTTTTATTCTTCAAGCTACCCTGTCCCTATCTAATCAGGGGGCTGCTTCCTGTTTTTGTTCGTCCTGCTGGAGCGATTTTTATCATCAAACGGTATGAAAATAGAATGTTAGGAATTGGCACCCCTCTCCGTTGAGAGGCAATGGGACTGGCCAGTTGGCTTGGGCAGAAGATACGGAAACGGCATGAGACTCAGGGATGTATTGTCTACAGGACAAATACCAAAGCAGGCCTCGTGTTCCCTTCACATGGACTCCCCTCAAAATGTAAAAATAATGATGCAATTTGTTTAAACCTAGAGACATGTATTTACAAGCACTTCATCGTCCTTCTTCCTGGAGGGCGGGGGGAATTTTCATGGTTTGATGAATGGGTTCCTTCTGCCATGTGAAATGTGCACAAAGGTGGGCATTCCCATTCTTGACTTCCTCCCTGGCCAATGCCTGCATCTGGAAGGAACCATGGATCTCAACATTGCGGGAGAAAGGTGGTGTTTGGGTGAAGATGTTGACTTCAGTTTTCAGGGTGAGCAGGAAACCCCAATGGCATGAATGCCTCAAAGAGATTTTCTGTAGACTTGACAATTTTGCTGTCCCGTGATGTTGAGTCACTCTCTGGGAGAAAGAGTGGCGAGGGTCCAGATCTTTTCTGATGCTGTTAGGTCCCCTGTGTGGCTTCTAAAGTGTTGGGTTAGTGCACATGTGTCAAGCACCTGCTGAGTGCCTGGCATCTGAAGAGCTGCTTTGAGGGAAGAAGCGGAAGACCAAGAAGGAGAAAGCACAGTGTCTGTGCATTGACCCTAACCCTAACCCTTCATTCTCAAGACTCAGCCACGTTTCTATCTCTTTTACATCTTCATTGACAAATGCTGCTTCTCCATCTCTTCTTCCTCATTAAAAAATGACCCCAAGTTGAATACCCCAGTGATCCCATTTGTTACACATCATTACGAGTCAGACCTCTAGCTTTAAAAATGTGGCTTACATACCTTCATTCTCCATCCAGGACCCATGGCAGACATTGCTAATCAATCATGACATTCTTTCCCCCAATTGTTGTTGGGTCTTTAAAATCCTTCTCAGAACAGCATTCCAAAGTCAAAAATGTTATCTGCTTGTCCCCACTGGAAGCTTCCATTCCTTCAGAAACCATCATCAGCTGAATGCTAGGCAAAAAACAACCAACTCAATGAATTCGCACCAACGTGCAAACAGCTCTAAACCTTTTCCTTACTTTAAAGTTTTTCCAGGTAAAATACAGGACACCCAGTTCAATTTCACATAAATTGCTAAGATTTTGAGAATAAGTATGCCCCAAATATTACATGGGACATACTTACACTAAAAAATTTTTCATTGTTCATCTGAAATTCAAATTGAACTGGGGGGTTCTGTATTTTTACTTGTGATATCTGGCGCCACTGCTTAAATTCACTTTTAAAAACAGAGTTAGGAGGTGTTAGCATATATAAATCTCTAGTGTTGTCATGTCAGGCCTGGGCGACAAAGAGGTGAGATTTTTACTAGTAGATCTTGGGAGGGGAAATAGTTTGGGGCCTGCTGTGGTCGGGAAAGAGAGCCTTTCTTTGTCTTGAAATTACACCCCATCTTCCTACTCAGCCTGTAAGACAAGTAGCAGGTACTCAGACACATCAGGTTCACAAAGCTTCATAGCTTTTGGATAAATAACCCCTTCAGCATCGCTTGGAGGAATGGGAACTAGCAAGACTACCTGTCTCTAACCAACCACGTATCCCTGTCACCAGTCTTGTCTTGAGGATGTGGAGTTTTGCTCGAGGGCACAGTGAGCAGAGAGGGAGAAGACAGGTAGAGCCCCAAGGGATCTGAAAATCTTTGCGCGTGAATTAAGATGCTGAAAGTCCAGATGGAAACACCCCTTTGTATTTGCATCGGCTGTGTCCACATCACTTTCTCAGGCAGCACCGGTCTTCACCTGGCATATAGGTATGGCCTTCCTTGTTGTTCCCAGCAGGGACTTGCTCTGATGCATGGTGCCATGCCCTCTGCAAGCTGTGAAATGTTTTGTGTACTGCCCTTGATTTTCACCTGTGCAGAGGTGGCAGGTGGGCATAGATAGTTGAAACAAGTTCTCTGTCTTCACCAGTGATCCCCCAGCTTCTCTGCACATTTGAGTCCCATGGAGATGTTTTACAAATCCTGGTGCTTGGGTCTCTCCCCGGACCAATCAAATCAGGATGTCTGGGGGTGGGGATCAGGCTTAGGTGTTTTCTGAAGATCTCTAGGTGATTCCCATGTGCGGCTGAATTTGGGAACTACTGGTCTACCCTAGGCGTGTTTCTTCTGCTCCAGCAAACGCATTGTCAGCTAGACCTCCAGGGATGTGACTTGGGGGAAAGTCGCCCTTCCTTGTCCGGCCAGGGGGAGGAAGAGGGAGGAGGGAGAGGGTCCCCTCAGGATAGAGTGGCATTGTTTTGTATCAGTTTCTGGCTTTCTAGCTTGGCTGGGCTGGCGGAACAAAGAAGGCTTCATGCAGGACAAAAGCGTACTGTTTCACCTAATGAGGAACAGTTGAGAGGCCTGGAGACAGCGCCCCATCAGCGAGGGACAGAGGGCGGCAGAAGAGAGGGTTGTCGGGCCGGCCTAATGAAGACCAGTTGAGAGGTGCCGGCCAGACACCAGACTCGCCTTTCTTTGTGAGCCCCCAACACCAACCCCTCCCACCTCTCCTGTCTCAAGGGGCTTGGCCCTGCTTCCAGAGAGAGAGGGAGACATGCTTAGATTCATCTGTCACAGTGACGGGTCCTGACCCTGTGACCTCTGGAGCCGTGCCCTCTGGCCTCTGGATTTGGCCTTTCCAAAGAGCCCCCAGCCCTCAGCCAGAAGGTCCCTATTGACTACCTGCTAGTGGCCACCTGCTGAAGTGGCCCCTGAGAAATTAAAGCCGGCAAATGGTGCTCCAGGGAGGCCTGGAGGCTTGCTGGATGGAGTGCAGGGCCCGGGGCTGTGGACCCATCTCTCTAATTGTCCTCCGCAAGACACCTTTCCACTTCTTTTCAGGACGTAGAGCTTTGTTGAACTTGGGGGCTTGTAAAACGCAGCACCATGAGACCAAGAAAGAGGAGTGTTGTTGGGAGGGCCTACGAAGGCCCCCAGCTTGCCCCAGGCCTAGCAGGGAAGGGGAAAGCATGTGCAAGCTGGTGAGCTGGAAGAATTTTACTCTCCCAGGGCGCTAGCTTCCAGAAATACAGCCAGCGTCTGCGGAAGGTCCCCCTTTTGAGGGTAGGGGTAGGAATCGAAGACCCCTAATATCCATGGCACACTGTGACTCGGTGATTCCAGACTTGGTCCCTGCTATGTCATTAGAGTCTAGATTCTCAGGAGGTGACTCTGAGATGATTAGCTTGCAGGACATTCATTAGGATGAGCTCTTGGGATCAATAGCTGTGGAAGAGAGGGGGACAAACCAGGTGTAGGTGGCCGAAGCTGAGCTACGGACGGCTGCAACCAACCCCACAGGAGCTGAGATGGTCCTTCACAGATATCCCAATTGGGGTGAGGAGTCCGGTCTCTTATACCCTCCTGTTGACCAGTCACTGAGTGGGGGGCCTCATCTACCTTGGAAACCCCCAAAGAGAGTGGGCCCCTGAAGACCATCTTTTTGCAGTACTCCCAGCAACCATGGGCATAAATCCTCCATGTATGGAGGGGGACCTGGGAGGCATGTCACAGCATTCTGTGTCAGTTTCTAATCTAACTGAGAAAGTCACAGGTATTCACAGACACAGACTCACAGTTATACACGTGGACACGTATGCATAAATGCCTGCACTCAAAATCGGCAATTCCAGGCAGCACTAGAGAATAAATTCAGCCAAATGAACTCACCTGCGTGTTCAGAGGAAGAGAGAAAATACAGCTGAGATGTTTGCAGGAATTCCCTTCCTCTGAACTGCCTCCATTATCATTGTCATACCCTTGTACTTCTACCCTTGGCACAGATACACCTGACCAACAAGCAGAATACCTACATACACAGTCCACGATGCAACAATATACACAGATTCACAACCGACACATACTGTATCGCACACCTACATACAGACACAATCCATTTGCACACACACCATAGTAAGTGCATACAATATCCACACACGTAGGCTTATACTCACAACACACATGTGCCCATTCAAACACAAGACATAGCTACATACACCCAGCTTGCCTTCGGAAATTTACAAATACACACACAGTAGAATTGGTGTAAAGTCAGTGAAAAAAAATCTCTTAAAGATGAAATTATCTTTGAAAATCTATTAAATTTCTACATTAGGAGAGACACGTGGGGAACTAGATAGGTTCTGGGAACAACAGAGTCACATCATATATCTTACACCCTGCCTGGGTGTAAGACGCTTACTGAATAGAGTGGTGGGCAAAGTTCTCCTTACATCCTTTCCTTTATCTCTCTTTGTCTGTTTCTGTCTCTGTCTCTCTCCCTCCCCCCACCTTTTTCACTCTCTCTCTCTCAATAGTTGAGTTAATGTTAAATAAATAGACACATGATGTTTCTGCACTCTATCATATTACCTACACACACACACACACACACACACACACACACACACACACAATGGAAGAGAATTCCAGCAAAGATGGAAAGCCAAGAATTCCCACGTCTCCTCTCTGGCATCTCCCTCTGAGCCCCAAGTCACCAGGTCAATGGAGAAGAGTCCCAGCCATGGAGCGGAGGTGGCGGGCCTGCCGCTGTCCTCACGTGCCCCACAGCCAGTCTACAAGCCTTGTTGTTAATAGAGGCGAGTGTGGGAGGAGGTTCCCAGGCCCAGAGAAGGCCAGTCAGCCTCTTATTCTGGGAGCAAATACTTGGTATGTCAGAAGGGGCCGTATCAGGTCTAAGAAGGCTGCCTCTCCCACTTCACCCAGATTTGCTTTCTTTTCCCCTTTCTGTTCTTTCCCGTAAGCAGTGGACTCATTCTTCCCCATTCCCACTTCCCTGAACCCTCTCTCTTTGCGTGCTCCACTTTCATTGTTCTCAACAGGTCATCCCCCTGTCCCCACTACTCCAAGATCACCCCTCTTCTCTTTCTCTGGAAGATCCATCCTGACGGGGGGTTGCCTGTCTGTGACTTCACCCTTCATTTTTCACCCAGGGCTTCCTTCTATCCCCACGCCTCGTTTCAGCATTCTCCTCCTGCTTTCCCACAGCCCATAACTCTCAGGCTAGGGGATTAACATGGTGATTTATCTGCAAAATTCCTTGAGTGAGGGATGAGGAGGGAGGGAAGCCCAGAGAGAGCCTTGTCCCTGAATATTGAGTGGTTATACTGTCCATTTAGCAAATGATAAAACAAGCTCTAGGGGTCTAGGATGGGGGGGAGGTGACTGGATGGTTTGGGTTCAGTTAGGGTATATTGTCATTCTGGTAAGTTCCAAGATTTCTTCTCCATCCTCTGCCTAGCCCTCATATAGAGCCTGATCCATTGTTTTTTTGTTGGCAATCTAATTCTCAGATGTAGTCAGTGCCCTACCAGCTCATCTACCTTCTTGCAAGACCCGCTTAACCCATATGACAATATTAGCAACCAGTTGACCAAAGTAGGGACAACATTGGACAAATGACCAAAGAAGCTGTCTTCCTGGATCACCTGTCATGGAACAGGTGAGGAAGAAAATAGGAAGAGGGAAGGGAAACAGAGTAATCAGTCACTCCCCAGCCTGACTTTGGCCATGATAGTTATGATTGGAGGTTAATACCCTTAAAGATTTCCATAAAGATAACCATTCATTCACTACCTGTAACTCCTGCTGTAGGTACCTTTTCTATTATCGGGAGGTACTAATCCAGCAACTGTCCCTCTCCCTCCTGGAGGGCCTGGTATCCCAAGCCATCTGTCAGCCAGCCAGCCTACACCAAAGGCACAGTGTGTTGATGTAACATAAGAAAGGACCCAAGGCATGTCTCTTCAAGTCTCTCTGGCAATTCATTTTATGACTTAGGCTCCAGAACAATCAGTGAGGAAGGAGGTGACAATGCCCCTTGGGTATGATAAAAGTCCATAGGGAGTGCCTGGAGGGAAATCGTGATGTCTGAATTGTATAGTCCCTAATTATAATTGAGACACAAATTAAAGATGACCCAAGAAAAGGTGAAGTATGCTTTGTTGGGGGAGGGCTGAGATCCTGCCTGAACAGCCTGTGGGAACTGGATTACTATGTTTTTGCTGTTGATGCATCCAGAGGCTGGAGGAGCTAGGGAAGCTGAGATAATGAAAGAATCAAAATAAACATGTGAGAGTGGAGAAGTTGGTAAGGTGGTGATGGAGACACCCTCTTCCCCCACCCCCAGCGTCCTCCCTTCATCCCAGCTGTTGGCTCAAAGGACTTCAGGGTGACATTCTAAAATGAATCTCAGGATTCACCGAAGAGTCCTTGGTCCAGAATGTTCAATCCCCCGTGATTTAACCCTGTCCACTTAAAACTCCCCCCATACCCTTTATTGCTTCTGTTTCAAAAGGGTGTCAACAAGCCATTGGAGATCAATACACATTAGTCCATCTGTTTTCACTTTGAGGAACTACATTCAGCATATGTCTGGCAATTCTTCTGATTGATTACTCTAAGTACTACCATTTTGATTTGGGGTCGGAGTTTTCTTGCCTTAGCTCCAGTCACCATTTAACTTGTAACCAACTATGTTTCCCATAATCACCCTGGGGGAACATTGCCTTTCCCCAGTTTTGGCCAAAACAGAGAATAAGGGTAGCAAGCTCCAATCTTGAAGGATCAACCCAGGGATATGTTTTCTGGTTCCCTGGCTTGGTTCGTCCTTTGGGGTGACACTGGTTACCCAAAATCTAGCCCTGTTTGTTTATACAAGATGCCACCATCTTAAGCCAGAGGCCAGTGCAACCAGTTGAATTTAGAAGATGAGCTGGTGCATAATGAAACCAGAAAGAGACTAATTCAAATGCATTAAGTTAGCTCTTGACGCACAGAGTCGAGAGGGTACCAGCAACTGTGCTCTGATCAACAATATTATATAAGCCAGATATAATGGCATCCTGTAATAGGGACTGTCTCAATGCTCCAGCCATTAATTCCTGTCTAAGACATGGGGTCAGATGACTGGGATCTGGGATATTTCCATGGTTGATTCTGTGGATGCAAAAGTACAAATTACGGAAGGCTGACCAAAACCATATCACGAAACCCCTAATTACCCATGTCCGCTGAGTGGCATTTCAGCACCGATAATACAAAAGTGAATACCCAAGGTGTCATTTATCTTTGGTTTTGAATTATGTGTTGTAACAGCTTCTTTTAGCATCAGATTTTCCATGTTCGATATTGTTATTATCGTTATTATTAATTTTACATAAAATCATAGCATTGCAGAATTGCAGAGCTAGAAGGAACTGGGGGTTTGTTGTCTCATGATTTTCATACTGCATTCAGTGAAGGTCTGCGGTTCTGGAGAGGAGCCCTGAGGAAGAAGGGAAGTTAAGGGGGGATGCAGGTCTCCCCCGTTGTATAAATTACACAACTGAGTTCCAGCGAGAGGGTGAGAACTTCCAAGCTTGGTTAGTACGACAGCTGGGACCAGAGCTCTGATCTGGTTCTCAGGGAAAACAAGTATCTCTAACTTTCAGTTTTAAGAGAATGTCCCAGAAATGCAAACCAATCTCAAAAGCTGACTGATAGAGTTTTAAAAGGTTTGGTCCAAGAATCATACCATAAAGATTTAAAATATAGAAATTTTCATAGAAATTTTAGTTGTCATCTATTTTGCTGTATCAGGGTTGGCCTGCAAATTTGGGTTATAAAAATACAGAACAAGTGTGCCAGCCAGACTGCTGGCCAGTACAGTGTGTGTGTGTGTGTGTGTGTGGTTGTGTGTGTGTGTGTGTGTGTAATGTGTATTGGTGGAGTGTGTGTGTATCGGTGGTGTGTGTGTATGGCATGTATGTCTGTAATGTAAGCGGTATGAATGTGTGGACTCTGTGTGTTTTACATTTGTTTGTATACGTGGTGTGAATGTTTTGTGTGTATTGGGTACATGTGTCTGTGTGGAGTGTGTGTGTGCTGTGTATGTGAGTATGTGTGTTGTGTATCTTCATGGTGCATGTGTTTCTATGTGTGTAGTGTTTGAGTGTGAAGAATGTGAAGTATGAGTGTGGGGCGTGTTTGTGTGCATGTGATATGGACAAACATTATGTGCTTGTGGTCTCGGGTCTTGGTGTGTGTGTGTGCATGCATGTGTGTGTGTCACATTGAAAGCCAGCAAGACTCAGAGACGCATCGAAAGACATAGAAACAGAATGTCGCAAACAGACTAAGGCAAAGAGATCTGTAAAAGAAATTCGAAAAGGGGAGGAATAAAGCCCACCTCCCAGGGAATCTGAAATCCTCTAGGATACATATGAGCTCAGGCTGTGGAGTGAGCAAAAGCTAGATTCTTAGCCTGTTTGCACTGTCTATCAGTACATGATTTAGGGGGAGACATACTTGCTCTTCAAGATACAACTTTCTCTTTCGGTAAAATACATTAATAACAATACCTTTTGCCGAGACTTGCATGGAGAATTGCATGAGATAATATACATGAAGGATTTAGTATACCACTCTGCATGTACTTAGTATTTAAGAAATTGGAGTTGTTATTATTTTGATTATTTCTATTTTATTATTATGATTACTCAAGTAATATGCCAATTAAACAAAACAAAATTTCCCATAAGGGAGAAATCCCTATTTCTGTCCCTATTTTTCAGCCCCTGTTTTTATTTTTATGTTTCCAGAATTCTTAGACTTTCTATAAATGTCTCCAGATATTTCAGGAGTGGTTTTCAATTATAGCAGCTTCTCAAATGTAGGATATCGTTTCCATTATTGATATGATTTTTGAGAAAAGAAAACTATACCCCAAGTAATGTCTGACTGGTAAATTATATTCTGAGTTCCCAGATCTATGGTCTTCTTTCGTTGCAAGGAGAGGAATTCTTTTTTCATTCATCCTTCCGACTTAGCAGATGAAGATAATTTCCACTAAGTAATTCCTAGCAGTTAATAAGGGAGACTTTGGATTTAGGGAGAAAGGCACAGAGGAAAAGAGAAGGAAGGTAATCATGGCCTCCTTTATATCAGACCCTTTACATGATTTATTTCATTACATCTTTAAAATAATCCATTGATGTTTGGATTATCATCTCCAGGTTACAGATGAGGACACTGGGACTTGAAGAGATGACAAAATGTCTTGCCTAATGTGGCACAACCAAAAAGTGTCAGCTTTTTGAGTAGATGCCACACTACATGTGCCAAGTCAAGAGCTCAATCTTCCCAGGAAGGAATGTTAAGAAAAATAACAAGCAAAAGAGATGGCTCAGTTCCATGCAGTAAAGATGGCGGCACAGGAAAGTTCAGGATGGATTTTCAGGGTGTGGCTCCACGAGCAGCTTGGTATTGGGAATGCAGGAGCCCTCACAATGGCTTGCTCTGTCTTCACTGTTTTCTCTATGGACCAACAGGGCACCCCTTCAGAGATAAAAATGTATGAACCCCGAATTTACCCAGCCAACGAGCATCCACACACCAATGGTTTCCTCTTTCCCTGTTTGGTTGGGGATCCTTTTCTTTGGTATTCACCCCCATTTTTCTTTTCTTTTTTTTTAGATTTCTGTTTTCTTTTTTTTCACTTGTAGCCCTTGGCATGGTTCCATGCCACCCAGCTCCCACAATAGAAGGGATATAAGACCTTCCCCTACAGCCAAATTCCTTGGGTGTTAAACTTGTGTTGTTTTTAAAAGGCGGATGGTGGCTTAGCCACAGAAGAATGAAGATGACGCTTTTGCTCCTTGCTGGGGAGGTGCCTGTGAGATGGTGTCACCTGTCAGTAGGAGACAGAGCAAGTCGTGTCCCGTCACTCTTTGAATGGAAACTCTGTTGGAGTCACTGACCTTGTTTGTTCAAATCCTACTCCTTGTCTGAGAGGGTGCAGGCTTTTTTTTAAGGCCGTTTTCCAGAATTCTTTTTTTTTAAAAAGATTTTATTGGGGAATTGGGGGAGGGTAACAGCGTTGGGCAATCAGGGAAGGGGAACAGACAAGTTGCTGTCTTTTTGTTCTTCAGTCTAGTTGCGGAGGACGTTACTTCACTGGCTCATGTTGGTATCATCATTGCGCTCTTCCCGGATGAGGCAGATCGGTCGCCGGCCTCTGGATGTCGCTTACCGCGGCTATTGGCAGCTAATGCTGGCAGCCGGCCACTCACTGTAGCCTATGGCAGCCCACTGCAGCAGGGGCTGCAGCCTACACCATCGCCGGGGCTCGCACAGCCCAGCTCCAGGTGGAGCTGTTGTTAGCTGTAGAGGGCAGTGTCACTGGCCCTCATATGTGGGATCCAAACCAGGGCCGCTGGCATCCTAAAACCAGCTCTTAACCAATGCGCCACTCGGCCGGCCCTCCAGAATTCTTTTATGAGCATTGTCCTCTGTGACACATATTTGAGGTTTTAGGGTATTTGTTTCTAGTGGCTTCCATGATTTCATCTTTCTGCCTGCTGCTCCTGAGAAAATGGGCCCTTAAAGAATAGGGACGGGCCGGCCAAGTGACATGTTGGTTGGACGCTGGCTTGGGAAGCCGGCGGCCCCGGTTCGGGTCCCACATGTGAGTGCCAGTGAAACTGCCCTCAAAAAAAAAAAATAAAGTCAAGAATAGGGAGATATGACTCTGCCCAGCAGTTTCCATAGAAAAGGGTTACCAGAATGAGTCAGGAGACATCTTTTGTCTTTTCATCTAGACCAGAATTTTGGGGTGTGAAGAAACCATGCCCAGCCTTTTTGTTTATCTGCCTACCTCCCACAGACCCTCAGATAAATGAGAACTAGTTTTATTTAAAGCAAGCAAACAATATTAAGTATGAGAACATGATAAAGTTTTTGAAAATCCCTAATGATTAAAAAAAAAAAGACCAATATTCATTGTGGAGAAGAAAATTCTAGAAGGCCCTTGGTGACACCCTTCAATTCATTTGTAATCCTAATATGTATTTACTATTGCATGTTAAAGGTATTTATTGAACACCTATTACATATTAGGCATTGTGATAGGCCGTGGATGCACAAGAGCAGACCGGACAGATATGGTTTCTCAGGGAATTGATAATAAGCCATTGGGGAGGACAGACGTTCAGACAGTATTTAATAAACATGAGTCCAATGAGCAAGAGTGTGTAGTAGGAAGGGAGCTTATAAGAAGAGGTCCCAACTTGGGGATCAGTGCAAACACTCTGTATGAAGTGATCTTTGGATCCCTCTGCCCCATGTCCTTTTTCTGTTCTATTGGACCCAAGCTTGAATGGTGGCATCAAGCTTCCTGGAAGATTCCATGACCATGATGGGGATGATAAACCTGGTGAGCTCTGGACCACCCATCCTATTTTGACACTCAGAGGGGATGTCAAATCTTTGACAAAATTCTCCTTTGAAGTATGCTCTCCATCGAGACATGATGGTTGGGTCTAGATGTATTATTCTGTTTTGTATGTGAGTATTTTCGTGATGGAGGGGGATGTATGTGTCCGTTTTTCCCCTCTGTATCTCAGATCTTTGTTACAAAATGATAACTGTCAGATAGGCTATTAACCGCCTTATCTTTGACCAGGCTTCTTCTCCCACCCTCCCTCACCCAGCCTGGGTTACTATCTCATTAGAGTCTCCTGCACCTTATACTCACCCACCTCAGAAGTCTTAACCGATTGTGTTACAGTTTCTTTTCCATGACTCACTTTCCCATCAGACCTCAAGATCCAGAGATCAGAGGCTGGGTGTTCTTTACTATTGGGTCTCCAGCACCCAGTCCAGTGTGGGAACAGATCAGACTCTTGACACACGTTTGCTGGTTGAGTGAAGAGTGCATAGATGGATAGAATTTCTGAGCACCACCGTCTCGGGAAGTAATTACAAAATGGTGGCCATCAAGGGTCAGTCAGAAGGGGAGTGAGTTCCTTGGCCTGCTAACGTTTGTCTTTTCTCCAGCGGGTCCTCCATCGAGGGTTCCATTTCAGGTCCTGGTGCCATGAGATAACGAACGGCCCGACCTACGCTCCCCATTAGAAGTGGAGAATGTCCCCTGGCCTACCCCTAAGAGGCCTGCTTCCTGCTTCTCCCAGCTCCCCAGGCCCGGCTCTCTGCCTGCGGCCTTCCCTCCATTTTCCAGTCTGGGGCCCTGTCTGCTTTTGGAGTCGGGAGAGGACTGTCTGCACCTTCTGTGGAGACAGCAAGGGAACATGACGTCTCACTCTGGCCCCAACCCTGAGCGTCATTGGTGTTGGCTGGGGATCAAAGCCGCCGTTCCATTTTTAACCTTCGTGGGGCCCCACCTCACCCTGAACATGTGTTCCAGACATTTCATTGTGTGCCAGGGGGATAAACAAAACCCACCCCCTGAGTCTAGGGAAGGATGCCTTTGGGGGAGCTCTGACCCGGCTGAGGCAGATAAGTGTTTTTCCCACCCTGGGCCCCCCTTGGGCTCTGCGGGGTTTTCCTGCGCTTACATGACTCCACAGTAAAGGAGATGGATGACTTTATTTTTATGCAGAACAAATCTACAGATGGTGACCCCAACCTAAAGAAACAAAAAACAACAACACCAAAAAATAGTGTGCGGGGTTGGGGGTGGGGGGACGGGCAATTCTATCTTTGGCTGTCCTCCCTCTGTCGCTCTGTGTGTGTCCTCTCTCTCCTCTTCTCCTCGGTCCCATATAAATGCCACCAATGTCCCCACCTGTGGTTGTTGGGGATATTGACAGGAGACCATTTCATTTTCAAGTTATCTGTTAAGGTACAAATAAATACATGCGTTTAGCATTTTCAAGCACTTAAAAGTAGGTATGAAGGAGAAAGATGGTGTCTGGTAGAGAGTAGGAACTCAATAAATACTTGTGGTAGGAAGGAAGGAAGAAAGATAAAATCCCCCCCCATACTCCATCACTATTGATATTTTGGCAAACGTCTGTCTATATATTTATGTATGTTCAAACTACATATACAACAGGATCGTACTGTATTCATATATAATATATTCATACTTTCCATATATGCATAACAAATACTATCCTATATACCACTATATCCACATATAATATACTCATAGTGTACATATATGCTACATACTCATACATAGCGTGTATGCATAGACATATATACATACATTCTAACTGTATTATCTACCACACTACACCATTCTATACTATAGTATATACTAATAGGCCATGAAAAGCACAGTAGTATGTTTGTACTGTACGTGCAAACAGGACTAGACTGTTCCTGGAGATTCACAGTCTGCTTTTTTTCACCAGGCCTATGAAGTTAGAACAATATTGTCACACTTCGCATCTGCCAAGTGATCTGTGCCATCACTTACTTCACCAGTTCAAGAGAGCCCGTTTGGAACCCCCCGACCTTAAAGCCAGCTCAGACTTTATTTTTTCGCTTGTCCTCTTCCACTCGTCTCTCTCCAGGCCATGTGGCCAGAAGGTCATAGTTTTCCGCTTCCTCAATTGCAGCCATGTCAGCATCGAGATAGTGAATAAACATGTGCAACCATCCATTGGGATTTCTCTGTTATGCTTCAGCTTGGACAAAACAGGCTTCTCCATTTCACCTTTATCCACCAAATATGTTTCCACATTTGGTTCTTCTTCTTCTTCTTTTTTTTTTTAAGATTTTATTGGAGAATTGAGGAAAGGGGACAGCCAAGTTGTTTTCCTTCAATCTTAGTTGTGGAGGGCGCAGCAAGCTCAGCTCCAAGTCCAGTTGCACTGCTCACCTCAAGGTGCTGTGTTCAATTAGTTGCCGGTGGGTGTAGCCACCATCCCATGTGGGAGTCGAACCTGCAGCCTTGTTGTTAAGAGCGCACACCCTAGCCACTGAGCCATATAGGCTGCAGCTCAGCTCAAGGTGCCAAGTTCAGTCTTTAGTTGCAGGCGGGCATAGCCCACCATTGAACAGGCAACCTTGTTAGGAGCATGTGCTCTCACCAGCTGAGCCATCCTGCCACCTGATGGCAGCTCAGCAGCAGCTCAGCTCGGGCGCAGCTCACCGGCCCATATGGGAATCGAACCAGTGACTCTGTTGCTCAGAGCTCATACTCTTAACCAACTGAGCCACTCGGCTGGCCCTGCATTTGGTTCTTTGTAATGGAAATTATTGCAACAGACTTTCAGGGAACTGGGTCTGGAGATTTACAGTGTCTAGAAAGCTCTGTTGTATTCTGATGTGCGGCCAGAACCAAGAAACATGGAAAGACCTGGAAAGAAATTACTTCTGATGTCCAAAAGGGCCATGATCTCATTCCAACTTTGACCTTGAGCAAGAGACTTAACTGGTAAGACTGTTTTTTTGTCTGCAACACTGGGGAAATTATAATCGAAGCAGCCTTGCAGGGTTATTAGGAAAACTAAAAGAAGTGCCTAGTACACAGTGGGTATTTAATAACATCAGTTTTTCTTATTTTCTGAGAGGTGTTGGGTGTGGATGGCAGGTTCTGGGAGTAGCCATATCCGGGCTTGAATTTAGCTGAGCCTTTTCTCAGATGGGTGACTTAATCCCCTAATGAGTTTCCATTTCCTCGTTGGTAGGTAGGAGCTGAAATATTCATCAAAAATCATCACAGGGCTTACAGATAATCTTTACAAAGGGGCTAGTCCAGGGCTGTCCAATGGTAGCTGCTCTCAGGGTCTTCTAAATTCTAACCCTCTTGTCTCCAAACTCTAGAAAAGACTTGAATTGTCTTCTTTTCCCACATCTGTGGCCATCTTTTCAGGGCTTTCTTGCCCTAAGAAGATACTCATTTCTTTTTAGAAAACATGGAGACAAAAGTTAGAAAAAACTCATCATTCTAATCCTGCCTTTTCTATTTACTGTCCGAATGCCCTTGGACATGGCGCACTGCCTGTTACTTTTCTTGTGTCTAGCCTGTTGATGTTGTTTGTCAGAAAAAAACAACTCTGAGTCCATTGTTGGTACTTAGCCATTTACAAAGCATCTTTCACAGTCATTAGTCTACATGAATTTCTCAGCCAATGGACTGAGGTTTACAAAAGACATATTCTAATACATCAACATTCTATCAAAATCAGAGCCCTTTTGGAATATTTTTATTTTCCTTTGTTAGGAAGCAAGCTATGGGTAGAGGGGTGGGAATGGGTATTAATACTTATGGGGCTGTTACAAGTATTCACATATCAATTCATTCAACGAGCATTGTGTAATTGCATGCAATGTGCTCTTCACTGTACTACGAGTTGGGGATAAAATAAGGCGTTATCATTATGATCAGGAGTCTCCTTGTCCACTGGGAGAGATATCCTTGGAAACATTTAATACACCAGCGTGGTACAGGTACTGAAATCACTGTGTGTGAGGAGGGCAAAGTGGGGTAGGGGGTGAATACTTAACCCTGCTTGCTGGGCCAGGATGGGGATCTGTGTTCAGAAGAGGGTTTTTTTTTTTAAAAAACGAACAACAAATAAATATGTTTATGTGATTACCAGCTAGAAGAGGTTTTAAGACAAGGAAATCCTTAAATTCATCCTCAATGATGAGTTCGCTAGATCAAGGTGGGGTGGGTGGGAGTGATGGAGTTAGGAAGGGAGGTTTTGGCAGATGGTGTGGCATGTTTAAAGGTGTAGAGGCAGAACCGTGATGGCATTTTCCAGGTCCTCCAAGAAGCCTATCAAACAGTGATGTGGGAGAGCAGGAGAGGAAGCCAGAGCAGCCAGCTGGGGCCATAGCTCGGAGAACCTCGCGCTGCCATTGTGGAATCTGCCTCATCTGAGAGTAATGACGGGTTGTACGTGAGGGAACGTAATGGCGCATATTGTGTTTCTGGATGACTCGATTTAACTTGGTGACGTGGTTTGAGTTCTCCAAAATGCAGATGCTGAGACAAGGATTTGGGTCGAACTGAGTTATTTGGGATAGGCTTCCAGGAAGCCCTGGAGTGGAGAAGTGAGTAGGGAAGGAGAGGAAGCCAAGGTACACTACAGAGCAAAGGGGGCTCCATTCCTCCAGCCATTGGGGGGCACTGTGGAAATCTCAGGCATTCTCCATGGTGGAGGACGAAGCTGGGTGTTTATCCACTGGCTTCCCCCCTCACTGGGCGAGGGACGTTCCTGGGGCACCCACTGCCTGGCACTTCCCATGTGTCCCTCCCGGGATGAAGTTACTCCAAGGCAGAGAACACCTTCAGACAGAGAGATGAAGTGGATGAAGCAGGAAGCTTCAAGTGAGTTCCGGGGTGGACTGTGGGGATGTGGGGGCACCAACTGGGGCTGTCACGGGGGCAGAGGGGAAGGAAGGTGTGTGACCAGAGGCAGAGTGACCAGAGAAGACATAACAGAGGCCTGAACTAGGGCAGTTATATCAGAGAAAGAGGCGAGAGAGCCACCAACTATACTGAGTAGTGCCTGTAACTGTCCCAAAGCTGTTAGTGGCTTTTCCGAGTCATCGAGGTGACAACATTGGGATCACTCAGTCTGAAAAGGCAGGTGGCACCTCCCTGTATATTCACTCTAGAATTGCACTTCGTTTATTTTTTCTTCTCCTCCACTCTCTCCCTATTTTTTTCTGCCCCATTGATTATATTATCCTGTCCTTCTAAGAACTATATAGCCTCTGTGATGGTCAGTTTTATGTGTCAGCTTGGTTAGGCTATCGTCCTCAATGATACATTCAAACACTAATCTGGGGGCTGCTGTGAAGGTATTTTGTAGATGTGACTAAGGTCCATAATCAACTGACTTCTAGGAAGGGAGGTTATCCTGGGTAATCTGATGAGCCTGATTTAATCAGATTAAAGGCCTTAAGAACAGGATTCAGACTGCCCTGATGAAGAAGGAATTCTGCCTGTGGACAGCAGTGTCAGTTTATGCCCAGGAGTTCAACCTGCCCTTCCTGATGGCCTGTCCTTGCCCAACCAGCACCCGCCATCATGTAAGTCAATTCCTTGCAACAAACCCCTTAATATATGTCTCTTACTGATTGTGTTTTTCTGGTCAAACCCTGAGGGATACAGCCTCCTACTGGAAAGCTTGATGGTTAATTTTATGTGTCAATTAGGCAGGGCTACAGTGTGCCCAGATATTTGGTCAAACAGTATTCTGAGTGTGTTTGGGGACGAGGTTAGCATTGAGATTTGTGGACTGAATAAAGCAGATTGCCCTTTTGAATGTGGGTGGGCCTCGTCCAATCAGTTGAAGGCCTGAATTAAACAAGCAGGCTGATGCTGCCCCCAGTAAGAGAATTCTTCCTGCCTGATTGCCTTGAACTGGGACATCAGCTTTTTTCTTGCTTTTGGACTCAAACAGAAATATGGGCTCTTCCTGGGACTTGAGCCTGCCAACCTTCTGCCAGGAACTATACCATCAACTCTGTTGGTTTTCATGCCTTTGGACTCAGACTGGAACTAAACTGCCAGGACTCCTGGGTCTCCAGCTTGCTAACTCACCCCGTGTAACTTGGGACTTGTCAGCCTCCATATTTATGTGAACCAATTCCTTGTAGTAAATCTCACAGTAATCTCTTTATTAATATATTTCCTTGGTTCTGTTTCTCTCAAGAACTGACAGATACAGAAAGTTAATATTCTTTGTATGTCATTCCTTGGTCTTGCCTCTTGGTGCCATGGATATCCTCTCTGCATCTGGGTTTGAATGGGCATGAGGACTAGGTTTGGCTAACCTGGCCTTTCCTCAAAACGCTGCTTCTACAACTGCTCTTAGAGTCTGGAACTGCCTCCATGTTTGGGTGAGAGTTGTTCCACCCACCCGGGCTCGTTGTAGAAGGTTTTACCTCTTGTTTTTGTCTCTTCAGAATCTAGTCTCCCTTCCTTTGCAACCTGCACCTTGATTTTCTTTCTGGGACTCTCCCTCCTCAACTTTTAAGCCATGTGATTTCAGGCACAGGTTCAATAATCAGGCACATGACCTAGCCTAGCCAATGAGAGTTCCACTTCCCTTTGGTCATGTTGATTGGTGTGACACTGAGCGCGTGATCCAAGCTGCCACACTCAGAGCCAGTGAGGGGAGGCCCTTGGGTTTTCATTGGAAGTGTTGGACAACTGGAATTCGCTTTCTGCTGGGCTTGCCAGGTTGGTGGGGTGTAGGAATGAAGCTGCCATCTTGGGAGTAAATTTAATCTAGAAGGAAATAAAACCAAGAGATGGGGGAGAGAGAGACTAAAAGTGGATGACATCATTTGAGTACCTGGATCCAATCGTGCCTAAAAGCAGACAGCTCTACCCTTAGACTTTTTTATTATGTGAATCAATAAATTATCTTTATTTCCTTAAATCCGTGTGAGTTGGGTTTCTCTCCCTTGAAAACATAGATGTCCACATTAGAGTATTAATAAAGCCTTTGGGGCATAGCCCTAACTCACAGCACTCCAGGTTTCCTCTTTCTACCTGATAGGCATCTGAGATGTTGACATCTTGAACCATAAATAATCATAACTACTACAACTGCAGCAATTTAGTGAGTGCTTCCATACATTACATCACTAACTACATCCCTAGGCACTATGAATAACTCCATTTTATAGATGGAGAAATCGAGGCTCAAAGAAGTTAAGCAACTTGCCCAAAGCCACACAGCTGGCTCGCGATTCGCAATCACACTCAAGGTCTGTGTGTCTCCTGATGCTGCACAGTCAGTATCAGCTTTCCACTGCTCCTGCCTTAGGAGCTGGAAGCTCCCTACTGGAGAGACAGAGATATGAGCTGAACTTTGCTAAACACCCAGCGAGTATCTGTTGTGTCACTTCATTACCAAGGTGTTAGGAGAGGTCAATAAACAGACAAGAGAAAGGTCACGCTCTCTACTCCGAGCTTTTAGCTATCCTTCCCCCCTCCCTCCCTCCAGCCAATCTGCTAGAGTGCCAGCTTGGCTTGGAGACATGCCTGTCACCAGATACTCTCCCCTTCTCAGGGTTTCTGTATACAATCTTATTTCCTGTCGTGATTGGAACCTCCATTACGAGGGCCGTAACAAAGGCTGCCCCGTAAAGTATAGACACATAAACTCTCTGTCTCCTGAGACCCCAGAATCTAGACTATCAGGTATACTTAGCCAAATATCTCCTAAAGATTTGAAACATTAATCCCATTTGCTCCTAAATCCTGGAGAGCCTCATGCAGAAAGGGGGGAAAGAGCCCTGTCTTGTGGCTTTTCCAGATTAAAGATTTTGATAGCATGGAGTGGCACTAGCCCTGCTATTGAAGGTCTAATAACCATTTCACTAATGCAGCAGCAGGGAGAACTACTGGGGTGTGTCCCATATCAGTAGTTGCCATCAGAAAGGTTAAAGTCATTCCAGAATTACCCCCTACCCCCCAAAAAAAGTTCCTGGCCAATTCCATGTTAATGGTCTACTAATACTTTTAATGGCTGCTCCTACAAATGTGCAAAAAAGAAATAAAGGGCTTCTATTTCGCAGCTTGGCTTTAGCTATTTTATGAACTCTGCTTGTGTAAGGAGAAGGGTAGAGTATTGTGGGGGGGTACCTCTGGGAAAAATGGGGAAGTGGTGATGGACTGAGGTCCAGCCGGTCTCTCACAGGAGGCCACGTGGTTTTCTGTGACCTAGAGATTGAAGAAAAGGGGCTAGGATTCTCTGTGTTTGTTCTAAGGACAAAGCCAAGCTGAGAGAAAATACTCTAGCTTTCCCCAGAAATGCTCCCAAGGGGTAGAATGTAGCGGGATCAGAAATCTGGGTTAGAATCTCATGCATGCCACTGCTTGGCCTTGGACGAGTCATTTTCTTTCCCTGAGCCTCAGTTTTCCCATCTGTTGAAACTGAGCTGGATCAGTTGGTGGCTCCAAAAGGTCATGCTAGAGCTCCACATTAACATCGTGGGGGTGGATGTGGAGATGTGAAAATGCAGGCTCCCAGGCCCCAGCCTTACTGGACCAGAATCTCCGCCCCCACAAGGCCCAGGAACCTGTATTTTTTTTTAATTGGGGAATTGGGGGAGGAAACAGCATTGGGGAACCAGGGAAGGGGAACAGACAAGTTGCTGTCCTTTTGGTCTTCAGTCTAGTTGCGGAGGACGTTGCTTCACTGGCTCATGTTGATATCATCATTGCGCTCTTCTTGAGTGAGGCAGATCAATCGCTGGCCTCTGGATGGCCGCTCACAGTGGCTCTTGGCAGCTCACACCAGCTGCTGGCTGCTCACGCTGGCTGCCGGCCACTCACTGTAGCCTATGGCAGCCCACTGCAGCAGGGGCTGCAGCTATGCCGTCCCTGGGGACTCACAGCAGCCCAGCTCCAGGTGGAGCTGTTGTTAGCTGTAGAGGGCAGTGTCACTGGCCCTCATATGTGGGATCCGAACCAGGGCCGCTGGCTTCCCAAGCCAGCTCTTAACCAACGCGCCACTTGGCCGGCCCAGGAACCTGTGTTTTTAACAGGCTTACCACAGTGATTCCTAATCAAAGTCAGGTTTGGAAATCACCCCACGTGCTCAGCCCATGGTTCCTTCCAGCATTAGCCTTCTGTGAGAATGGTCTGGGGACAGATTTCTGGGTTTTCTGTTTGCTGTTGGAAGGGAGACAGTTCTCTTGCTGACTTCTTGGCTGTCTCAATTTCAGTCACTCCTGATAACTGCTCCCAGCTTCAACTCCTCCCCCGCTTTAAACAGAAAACATTATGGGTGTCCTGAAGGGACATCCAGGCAAGGAAGTCCAAGACAGAACTTGGCTTTCAATTTTTTTACACAGTGGTTGTTGGAGGCCCTTCATGAAACAGTCGGAGTCAGCTTTCTCCAACCCAGCTGCATGGAAAATATGCTGGAAATTGATAGACCTCAGGTTTATAGTTTAAGGAAGAACTCAATGAGAAACCCCATTTCCAGGTGAACTACACACGGCACCACAAGTTACAATTTACTGAGCACGTCTTTATTCGGGCCAGGCACTTTACATGGATTATTCCTTTCCACCTGCCCATCCTAGCAGGTAGAGGCTATTGTTATCACCCCCATTTTACATGTGAAGGAATCGAGGTACCTGGAGGCAAAGTCATTTCCCCAAAGTTCTCTAGCTATTGAGTGTGGGAGCTGTGATGACAAAGCCATGTAGTCTGGTTCCTGACGCCGAGCATCTCAAAATCATGTATTTCTGTCCCTATGGCTACTGCTACCACTAGAGTTTACTTACACCTGCTAGTGCCTGAAATCCTGCAAAATTTTACACTTACTGACTCTTTACGAAAACCTTACAAAACAAATATGAATAACTCTTCCCCATTTGGGGGATTAAGACTTCAAGGGTAAGAGTGCTTTCCTATATCTCACCCAGCGTTACACAGTAGCTGGTTTTAAATATCTATGCTTGATGGACAAATCCCACCCATAACAAAGACTTCTACAGGGCGTGTGTGTGTGTGTGTGTGTGTGTGTGTGTGTGTGTGTGTGTAGCTGGACTATAAAACAACCCTTTGTGTGCAAAAGGATGGACCGTGCATTGTCCAGAAAAGTTTAGAGGGTGCAGACCTAAGCCTTGAATCCCCTTTCTGTATGAAGTGTTGTCCAAATCCCATAAAAGAAGCTTGTCATGGCTCATTGTCTTGCTGGCTTTAGCCATCTTGCATGTCTGGTGTTGTGTTATCCCACCTGGCAGCTGCTTCCTTCACTAAAGGGAGCTGGAGACATTAGCAATGGAATATCTTTTTTAACTATAGGAAAGGATTGTTTAGACTGATTTTAGGGCCATACCATGGAATAATAGAGTGACAGGTTGAGCGTGATTTTGCCAGGCCAAGAAAGGACTGATGTTACGATGATTTCGGTGATTCCGCTTCCTCGCTGAGATTTA
This sequence comes from Aselliscus stoliczkanus, assembly GCA_033961575.1. NCBI lineage: Eukaryota > Metazoa > Chordata > Mammalia > Chiroptera > Hipposideridae > Aselliscus > Aselliscus stoliczkanus. The sequence goes on from CM066736.1 coordinate 9,738,220, forward strand.
GAATGTAATGGGAATGGGGTGGGATTCCATCGCTCTTGGCTTCAGTTTTCCACTGGCACATACCAGGTTTATTTAGCACGTCATTTTGCTGCAAAATCCGAAATGGGAGAGAAACGTGTGTGAACAAAATACAGACATTTTGTTCTCTGTGCAGATGGGGCAACTGGTTTCTTTCCATTGGCAATCTCAGTTTATCTGTCTGTACAATGGGAAGATTAGGCTGGAAGTCCAAACCCCTTTTGAACTCTGACATTTGATCCATTTTAATTCAGATCCGTTCAACCAACAGCCACAGAGCAGCTAGCTGCTCAATGCCAGGCTTTTTGATGGAGACCTGGTGACACAGCAACTGTTATCACACCGGGTTTGCAGGCAAATGTTGTATATAGTAGTTCCCCTCTCATCTACGGGAGATACGTTCCAAGGCCCCCAGTGGTTGGCTGAAACTGCAGATAGTACCAAACCCTATATATACTATGTTTTTTCCTATACATACACACCTTTTCATGTAAAGGAAACACTTTTTGGCTTCTCTCTGGCACATCCAAATTGCCAACATCATTACTATTGAACTTTGGGACCATTGTTAAGTAAAATAAGGGTTCCCTGAACCCAAGCCTGGCGACACCGTGACAGTTTATCTGATAACCAACGCGGCTACTAAGTGACTGACAGGTGGGGAGTGTACACAGTGTGGAGACACTGGGCAAAGGGAGGAGCCACGTCCTGGGCAGGATGAAGCGAAACAACGCGAGATTTTATCACGCTGCTCTGAACGGTGTGCAATTTATAATTTATACATTTTTTTATTTCTGGCATTTTCCATTTCATATTTTTGGACCGTGATGGGCCGTGGGTAACTGAAACTGTGGAAAGTGAAACTGCGGATAAGGGTGGATTTCTGTAGGGCTGAGAGTTTGGGACACGGAGTGAAAGACCCTTCCCTGCCACCATCCAGCTGGGTGATCTTAGGCGAGCCACTTTACCTCTCTGGGTCGGTTCCTCATGTCATGAAGTTTACAGAAAGAAGGGTCTGAAAGTGTGGCCGGATGACTTTTTGGATCAGCAAACCCTGGGGTGCTTGTTATAACAACTCAGATCCCTGGATTCCAGCCCAGATCTGTGGAATCTGACTCTCTCTGGGGGAAGAGGGGACAAGGGTTAGCAAGGACCGCAAGGTGATTCTTAAACACATTGACATCAGATAATGTGCTAACGTGTCTCACAATTTTTGAGTGAGGGCTCCATGCATATTCGGTGACTTTTATGAACTCAGCCTCTGGAAAACCCTTGATTTCGACTGTGTTCGACTCCATGGAGCAGTATGTTCTTATTGTACGTGTCAGTTTCCTCGTTTTTAATAAATACCAGGGGGGTGCCAAAAACTATATAAGTGGACGCTTTGGTCAACGTTGCTCAAACAGTTGTTTGCCATCATCAGAAGTGCCTGGACGCTGATGGTCACCACTTTGAGCACCTCTTGTCGTTGTAGAAGCCAAACGCAACTTGTATTCATCTTTTGTTATCAGTATCTATTGAGTATTCCAATTTCAATACAGCTTTCCTCTCTTAAAATGTGTATACATTTTTTTGGCACCCTCTGTATATGTGTGTGTCCATGCCTGCATGTGTACACACACATACACGCATATAAATATATATTAAAAAAAAGCTTTGTTCCATTTCTGTATTCCAGTTATCTATAGCTGCCTAACAAATGGCCCCAAACTTAGTGGCTTGCTGTATTTTTTTTTTTTTTTTAAGGACAGTGTCACTGGCCCTCATATGTGGGATCCGAACCGGGGCCGCTGGAGTCCTAAGCCAGCTCCCAACCACCATGCCACTCAGCCGGCCCTTGTTGTATTTTATTTTAACAATTTTTGCAGGGTAGGAATTTGGGCACGGCTCAGCCAGCCATGGTGTGTTCCATGCAGCATTAACAGAGGTTCCTAGAGCTGGTCAGAACAGGGGTCTAAAAACGATAGCCTGCAAACCAGATCCAACCTGACACCCGTTTTTATAAATAAAGTTTTATTGGAACACAGCCATGCCCATTTTTTTGCATGCTGCTTTCATGCTGGAAGAGCCCAGTTGATTCTTTGTGACAGAGGCTCTATGGCCTGCAAAGCCTCAAATATTTACTATCTGGCATTTTACAGAGAGAGTGTTCTGACCCCTGGTTTAGGGGATCTGAAATGGTTCGCTCACTTCTCTGGTCCCTCAAAGGGTCTGGCTGGAAGATTGGCTCAGCTAGGACTGTTAACTGGACTAAATTATTATAAGTGGCTTCTCTCCAGCCTACAGACCCCGGTGTACTTGATCTTGTCCCTAGGCAGCTGAAGGCTCATAGAAAAAATGTCCCAAGAGGCTCAGGTGGAACTCAAAAGGCCTCTTATGACCTAGACTCAGAAGCCTGGGAATGCCCTTTCTGCCATATTCTGTTGGTGTAGTTCTCTGGAATCAGTACAGATTCTAAGGACAGGAATTAGGTTTCACGTTTCGCTGGGGGGAGTAGCAAAGAATGTATGGCCATCTTTAATCTACCACACCTCATTTTTGAAAATCTTTCTAAAGTAGCTGCATCTTCTTTTTGGCCTTGGCCCATGATGTTCACCATGGAAACTTCCTTTGATGATCAAATATCTATGAGACACTTGGTGGGGGGCGGAAGGGGTGTTAGCATTTATTCAATAAATATTTACCGTATTCCTACTAAGTGCTGTGCACTCTGCTAGGTATTAAGGCTGCAACAGTGAACAGAAAAATGTCCCCTGTCCTCATGAGATGCACCATCTAGTGAATACTGATGAATGAGATGCAGAAGGTATTAGAAATGAAGTTGACTGTGCTCTGAGCTCCACTTCTGACTAAATTTCTGAATCCAGCTTCTTTTATTTTTCTGACCCATTCCTTTTTTCCCTAAAAGTGAAAGAGGAAACCAGAATTCCAGTTCATTGAAGGTTTCAGATCATCAGAACTTTGGTTACAAAGGATTTGCCTTTTTCATGGTGTTTATGCATAGATGATGCTTTGTTACTCTTGTGCTTTACAGTTTACCTTTTCACTGTTAATGTTAATTCTGCCCAATGGATTCAGAATTGTTTCCGTTTATATTCTAAGTTCCATGCTGTGATGACCATGTCCACGCTTCTCAAAGCCCCTCGCCTGGAACTTTGAAATGTCAGCAGCTCCATAAGGGGTGTTACACCTACATGGCTGCCAGCGAAATGCCTTCTGGGAATAAAGAGGGATCGATTCCAAACCTCAGCTCCCAGTGTCTGATCGATGCTTTACAGTTGTTCATTGTCACAGCCTGTAACATGGAATGTTCTCCACGTATCTATTAGCTTGACCCACAGGTATTTCCTAGCGGTCTTGACCTATGGGTCCCCTGGGAGCTGATGTCCCCATGTCACATCCTGGTGCCTCTGTGGCCAGGGTCTCAGGAAGAATAGAGGCTTTATTAGTCTTTTCTCACATCTATCACATTTCCATCAAATCTCTTCCCCCCTCGGACCTTTCAATGTTGGATATCAAAGGCTTCATTGTAGTGGTGAGCTCTCATTCCTGAAAATTCCTTTCTGCTCACCTTCCTTTTTTCCCTTAAGCTCTCAATGTGGAAATTTCTCTCTCTCTCTCTTTCTCTTTCTCTCTCTCTCTCTCTCTCTCTCTGTCTCTCTCTCTCTCTCTCTGTCTGTCTCTCTCTCTGTCTCTCTGTTTTAATGAATTTACCTATATATCCACTGATTTATTTTGAGTACATTATGCTTAGGGGGCAGTACTATTTTTTTTTCAGGGAAGGGGGTGTAAATAGTTGGAATCTTTTTTTAACAACAAGGTCATTGAGGTGTGATTGATACACAGAAAGCTGTACATATATAATATGTACAACTGGATGAGATTGGAGATAAGTATATAATCAGTGAAACCGTCACCACATCGGTACTGTAGACTTGTCCATCACTACAAAAGTTCTCCCTGCCTTATTTATTTATACGATGCTAATAGCTTAACATAAGATCTACTCTCTTAGCAAATGCTTCAGTGTAGCACAGTGCTGTAGATCAGTAGGTTTTATTCATCTTGCACAGCCGAAACTTTGCGTCCTTCAACCAATACCTCCCTGTTTTCCCTTCCCCCTGGCCCCTGGCAACCACCATTCACCTCTGTTTCTATGAGTTTGGCTATTTTAGATTCCACATGTACGTGAGACCACGCAATATTTGTCTTTCTGTGTCTGGCTTTTTTTTGTACTTGCTGTGATGTCTTCCAGATTCATCCATGTTGTCACAAATGGTAGAATTTTCTTCTTTTTTAAGGCTGAATACTATTCCATTGTGTGTGTATGTTCCACATTTTCTTTATCTGTTCATCCATCCGTAGCTATTTCGGCTCTTCCATGTCTTGGCTATTGTGAATGATGCTGCAGTGAATGGGGGTGCAGATATCTCTTTGATATCCTGATTCCAGAATTTTGGATAATCATTCAGAAGTGGGGTTGCTGGATCATAGATTAGTTCTGTTTTTAATTATTGGAGGAATCTCCATACTGTTTTTCATAGTGGCTGCACCAATTTACATTCCCACCAACAGTACACAGGGTTCCCTTTTTCCTACATCCTTACATCTTTTTTTTCCATAATAGCCTTTCTAACAGATGGGAGGGGATATCTCATTGTGGCTTTGATTTGCCTTTACCTGATGATTAATGACAGTGAACAGGACAGCAGAGTCGGTTATGCCACAGTGTCGGGTTGGTTGCACCTTCTGGGTCACAGGTGGCCGCGGGAGCTGGGTGGGGCCTCGGCGATGATTAAGGACCTGGGGCCCTCTTCTATCTCAGGTGGTTCGGGGAAAGTGTGGGGGCAACCAAAGATCATCTCCATGACTAGGCCTTTTGCCCTGAACCTCATGAAGAAATGATAGGAGGCAGACATATGTGCCTAATAAGAGCGCTGAGCTCAGTGGAGAGCAACACGGAGTTTTGGGGGCGTGCTTTGATTTGTGAACACCCATGGCAGAATCCTCCAGTGACTCAGACCACCTCCACTCTCGTGACAGATTCAGTCGATGGGCTTCCAGGTCAATACACAGGGAAATTCGAAATCGTCCTACAGTAGATGCCACTGAGAACGTCAACCCTATAACAAGTATTTTACAGGACACCAGCCGGAACCTGCGACAAGTAGACCAGATGCTTGGACAGTATCGAGACAATAGCAACGGACAGGCAGGTGTTATAGAACACTTAAAAGAAAGCTTGGAACAATCAATAGGCCAGCTGCGGAGTTGTTTATTGAGAAGCTCAGGAGGGAGAAGTATTTCTGTTACAAGTCTGAGTGCAAGTGACCTTGATGGTGGCACTGTGACAGAAAGCCAACGTTTTCCACCTCCCTCACCTCTCAAGGACTATGGGGATCAGCAGGGTAGTAAACGAATTAGATCCAGACCTGGTGTCCGATATGTTCGGGAGATCGATGACGTGGGCCAGCTTCATGATTTTCATCCATCCCTCCGAGATCTCAGCAGTGAGCAAGTTCGCCTTGGAGACGATTTCAACCGGGAACTTGCCAGAAGAAGCCAGTTGTGCTGAAACAAGAAGGGCTTTGGAAAAATTGACCGAAAAACTTAGTGAAACTCAAAAACAAGAAGTGGTTTCAGATCGGGTGGAGCGGCGACTTCAGGAGATAGAAAGAGAGATGCGTACAGAAAGAGAGCTGGTGGAAAGCTGGCAGGACCAACTGGGACTCCTTTCTTTGCAGCTGCAAGAGGCATTGAAGAAACAAGAAGCTAAAACAGATGAGAATGAGGGAGTAATGAAAAATAAGCTAAGGCAAACTGAATCTGAGAAGAGTCAACTTGAACAGGAATTGGAGCTATCTCGAAGGTTACTGAATCAGTCAGAAGGAAGCAGAGAAACGCTTTTGCATCAGGTAGAAGAACTCCGCATACAACTTATGAAGGCAGGGCCAGCCGAGTGGCGCAGTGGTTAAGAGCTGGCTTGGGAAGCCAGCGGCCCCGGTTCGGGTCCCATATATGAGGGCCAGTGACACTGCCCTCAAAACACAAAACAAAACTTATGAAGGCAGAAGGCGATCGAAAGGGTTTACATACCGAGCATCTCAGATTTCCAAGCAACAGTCAAACCACCAGGATGAACAAGGAGATGACTGGAAGTTCAGAAGAGGGGTTGAGCTGGGGAAAGAGGACCTGGAGAAGCAGATGTCAGATCTGAGAGTACAGCTGCACGTCAGCGCTATGTCTGAGTTAGAGGAGGCGAGGCAGCGGGTCGAGCGAAAAGACGATGGGAACGCACATTTGGAAGCGCAAGTGGAGGTGACTTTGCAATTTTTAAGCTGTATTCAAAGGACTTCGGTTTTGTTTCATAGAATTGCTTAATGAAGTTTTAATATAAAGATTGTGGTATTTTATGAACCTTGCTTTGGGTATAGGTAATGTCAACTTATGTAGATGACTGATTATATGTAGACATTTTTATGGATTCATTTCTCTTTCATTTGGACCTCAAAGCCAGGAACACACTAAACTTGGAAGTATTTTTGTTCTAGTAGAAGTGGAGCCCTTCCTACAGACAGAAAGGACCTTTCTTCTCTAAGGAACAGTGAATTATCATTTATTTCTGTGGTGAAACAGTGGAATTTGCAGCAAAAAGGTATGAATGATACTTCTTCTCTAGAACCGTGAAAGTCTGGCTGTTCTGCATGAGGTAGAGTTGTGATGCCTGCATTAATTAGCGTTGTATTAATCATGAATGACATGGTCACCATCAATGAGGTGGCACCAGGCAGCTACCATTTCCTGCTCACCTTTTATCCAGCACAGATAGGGATAATTATCAGAAAACATTAAAACTCAAAGGAAAGAACTTCATAAAAAGGGAATGGCTTTATTTTGATAATTATGCAAATTAGATCAAACATGGATGACACATTTGGAAATAGATATGTATCAGTCCTCCCATGTATCTGTTTTTATTAGTCAACTTGTGTTCTCGCTGTAATAAGTTGCCACATTTGAAGACGTTCCTAAATTATAATGAAAGGCAGAAAATTAGTATTAAAAGCATCTAACCTTACATAATCCAAAGGAAATACTTAATGTTACTCCAGGCTGAGTTTTTCTATCTTTTGAGTGCATCAGTAGAAAATGTATTTTAGATTTGGTTCAAGATACAGATTGTACAGATACTGAAATATTGACGTACTCTTTACAAAGCCCTCTTACATGTTTAATAATTAGTTATTAGAAAGATTCTCAGAGCAATTGTAATTGCAGGACTTTTAAAGTTTACTTCATGGGTATTGTTTTAGCCCCTGATCCTACTGACAAAAGTGCTAAAATGTGATTATGTTTCCAAAATTAAGTATTTAAAAAATATGCTAATAAATATCAAAGAAAAATCGCTTTGTAAGCCCTTTAGAACCACATGGTGGTCTGTCCTTGTTCCTGTCCTTCCTTCATCTCTCCCCATTGTTTTTTTTTTTGTTGTTGTTGTTGTTTTTTCTCCTTTTACTACTTATGGAATAAATTGGAAAAAAGATCTAAAATACATAGACATTTTTAAAAATTGCTTATAATAACCTAATAATGCTCTCTTTCAAAGAACGCGGCTTTCCCCTTGTCCTAACTTAATAGTTTTTTCACCTTTTCATATGGGTTAGGAAAGAATTGGAGTTCTCTTGGGTTAGTTTGGATTAGTTGTATAGGTTTGGATGTGAAAGCCAATTGGAGAAAGATGTTGAACATTTACTCAACATATCAAAAACTTAATAGCAGTCTATTGCATGCCAGCCACTATTCTAGGTGCTGGTGACCTTAGCAGTGAACAAAAACCGAAGCACATTTCCCTGTCCCTATTCAATGACATTCTGAAATTGATGCAGAAAATTCTTTGAGTTTGTCTCAAGTTTTAATTCAAATTACTTTTGGATGGTGAAAGGTTTTTTTTCCCCAGTTGCCACTGAAAAAGATAATCACAAAATAACATTCATCCTGGAAGACATTACCATTAAAGCATGTTTTATTTTTATTTCCCCTGATTTTCTTATTTATAAAAATAAAATAGATAAATAAACTTAAAAAAAAATGACAGTGAACACCTTTTCATGTACCTGTTGGCCTTTTCATGTACCTGAGCAGAACAAATGTCTGCTCAGTTCCTTTGTTCATTTTTTTTTTCTATTGAGTTATAGGAGATCCTTATGTATTTTGGATATTAACCTTTTTTTCAGACATATGGTTTACAAATATTTTTTCTCATTTCATAGGTTGCCTTTTGTTGATGATTTCTTTTCCCAGCCAGAAGCTTTTTGGATTTTTCTTTTTCTTTTTTTTTTTTTTGAGGGCAGTGTCACTGGCCCGCATATGTGGGACCTGAACCGGGGCCGCTGGCCTCCCAAGCCAGCGCTTAACCACCGCGCCACTCGGCCGCCCCCCCCCCCCCCCGGCAGAAGCTTTTTGGTTTGATGTAGTTCCACTTGTCTATTTTTGCGTTTGATACCTGTGCTTTGGTAAATAATTCTGTTAGGAGGTTCACGTTCCTTGAATCATCTCACTGAATCCTCACTTCAGCCCTTGTGTTAACTCCTTGACTTCTTCTCCAGAACCAGACAGTAGAGGGGTCCTTTCCTGGTGCCATTTACTCTGTGACTTTAGACTTTGGCCAGTGGGCTTATCTCCGAACCTTGGTTTTCTACAAAGTAGAGATGATCACTAAGAGATTCGTTGTGAGAATTAAGTGAGCTAATGGCACAGAGTGAACATTCAAGAAATGTAACCTATAATTGCTACCACCCTCTTCCCAATTTGCAGGAGAGGCTGCCGAGGCTCAGAAAGGTGAAGTAACCAGCTTAAGAGCACAGCCATGATTTTAGCACAGGTTAGCCTGATTTTAGTGTTTCTTTCTCACTGTGCCACTAGCTTCTACCACCCGATAATGTATGAAGGGCCTGTAGTGGAGTGCAGGGCACATCGTTGTAGATACAATATCACTCCTGGTGTTTTTTCCTTCTCATTTTGTTTCCTGTCAGGGGAGCTTCTCTTCCCTCTAGATGACCTTCATTCTCTTTGGTGAGTCTTCTAGATGGAGCAAAATGCTCATAAGCAAACTAAACAAGGTCCATATTTGCAATCAAGAAAATACTTCACAGATGTCTCCAACCGGGAAAGAGTGCAAAAATCAAAACAAATAAACAACCCCTGGCTGATACTGCCCAATACTTGGAAAGCCAAAGTGCTTCCTGGAGAACCACGATGGACTGGTCCAGCCTCCTTCCACAAGAAGAGTCCCACAGGAGAAGTTCCAGCCTGGAGACTCTCTTGGAAACCTCTAACACATATGTGACTGTGGGTAGGAACTGGAAATATCTCAGCTCACCAAATTTGGCAGTTGTGTTTTTTTTTTTTTTTCCTGACGTGTGTAGTTCACAGAGTTAATGGTGAATTACTGGGGATTGCCAACCTCATTTGGGGAGGCCTGTAATAGTATAGAAAGTGTTTAGTTGAGCAGCCTTTTGTTCCATTTTGAAAATCTATTTTTTCCCCTTTGAATTCAAATCAAATGCAAATTGGAGGAATTAGCTCAGATGAGAAAACAAACAAACAAACACCAACTCTGCCATTTCAAATCTCTTTAGCTGAGATTTAAACTCCTCTCCCAATCTCTCTAAATCCTTCTCATCTATTGACTTGCTAATCCTTACAGAAAGCTGTTGATGTCAGCACACCATTTTAAGGATGAAACAAGCAAGGTCCAAGGATATGTTGCTTGAAAGCACCACAGAAAAAGTATCTTCCTAAATACCTTACCTGTGGAGTAATATTATTAATAAACAGTTTGGTTGCTAATGGAGGAAGAGGCTCATTATCTGGTTTTATAGTAGCTAAATATTAAGCAGTAATCATAGCACAATGCAGTAAGTTCATGACCCTGAGGGTCATGGGTTTAACACCAGTCTCAGCTGTGTGATGTTGAACAATTGCTTAACTTCTCTGGTCCTCCATTTTCTCTTCTGCAAAATGCCATTACTAACAATTCCTGTGTCTAAGATTGTTGGGAGGTTTGAGATGACTTACATAAAGCACTTAGCACCCCCTTTCTAGAAACTTTCCAATGGAATAGATCTATTCTTTTTCTTTTTTTCTTTTTTCTTTTAAAGGTTTTATTGAGGGAATTGGGGGAGGGGAACAGCATTGGGGAATCAGGATAAGGGGAACAGACAAGTTGTTGTTCTTTTGTTCTTCAGTCTAGCTGTGGAGGCCGTCAGTTCACTGGCCCATGTTGGTATTGTGATCATTGAGTTCTTCCTGGGTGAGTCAGATTGGTTGCCGGACACTGGACGGCCACTCATGGCAGCTCACGCTGGCTGCTGGATGCTCACACTGGCTGCTGGCCACTCACTGTGGCCCTACGTACGCTGTTGCCGGTGACTCACAGCAGCCCAGCTCTAGGTGCAGCTGTTGTTCACCATCTTAGCTGTAGAGGGCAGCATCACTGGCCCTCATATGTGGGATCCGAACCGGGGCCCTGCTACTCAGTCCCAAGCCAGTTCTTAACCAAGACGCCACTCGGCCGGCCCGGAATAGATCTATTCTTAGCATTAAGAAAACACAATCAGGGTTATTCAAAAAATTATTGTAGTAACGATAATTCGCAATAGTAATTCCAAATTTTTAATCACCATATATATAAATATGAACTTTTGTAAACTTAATTCTCCCTCTGCCCCTCGCAAATGCAGGGGCCATGATGAATCTATTTCATCTGAAAGCCATACATATGTAGGCAGCAGGCCAAGGCACCCAATTTATAGCCTGTGCACCAGGAGAAAGAAATAACTCCAGAAATATAGACTCACTTAAGTTCTGGGTTGGACTACAATCACAAAAATTTACAGTGAGCCTCTGGATGAATGCCTACTTCATTTCTTTTATGGAGGATACCACCACCTAATTGGAGATTAAATGATACTTTCCTCTTTGTGAAGAATTCCAGTTTCCTTGGAGGAAATTGGCTTGATGTACCAACTTGTGGTACAGCCTTTAAGAAAAGGGGTGTCCAAAGCCATGCTTGGGTTTCCTTGAAGAACAGCAAGGAGTAGCTTATAGACTTTACTCCCATTTACCATGGTTCAAAAACACACAAGGACATGTACGCTTACAAACATCAAACAATGGATGCAAAAAAATGCAGGCTGACAAAAAAAGCCATCTTACCCTCCAGTATTTCAGCCACAAGCAACAATTTCTGAGAGGCCACTATCGATTTCAGGGACATGGCCACATTCCTTCATCTATAGATTTCAGGGACATGGTCACATTCCTTCGTTAAATGTCAACTGACAATGAGCAGAAGAGCCACTATAATCACGCAGCTGCAGGTGTGGCAAAAAAGTTACAAAGCCACACCGTATGGTGAAACCGTCACTGCTATTGGCCAACGAACCATCTACAATGCCCTTGACCTCACGAACAGATGACCAGGCCCAGCCGTGTGGCTGTAAGGGGGCCATCAGCTCTGATGAACCCACCATCCTTCCAACATCTCAAAGCATTAGAAACTCCATCTACTGTTCAGAGATGGTCTTCTCTGTCCACTTGAATCGCAGCCATTAACTCCCTTACCATTCCCTCCCAATCACCTAACGTATGTTCCCCAAATTTGGTTCCATAAAGTGCTCACTCCAAGAGGTGGTTCTTGACGAACTGGTTGTGAGGTCAAAGAAGACTAGAAATGCTTCCTACTGCTTCTCCCACTTGGAGGGGCTCACTGGGAATCCATGTGCCTTGTAATATCCTGCTCTGCCAATCTTAACACATCAGTTGTATTTGGGTAGCCAGGAGAAGAAAGGCAGAAGAGAAACCCCTTTTCTCTAAGAAAGCTCCCTAGGAATAACACCCAACACTTCCATTGAAGCTTTGTTGACCTACATTTAGCCCCGTGGCTTCTCTTGGCTGTAAGAAGGCTGAGAGAAGTGGGCTTTTAGCTGAGACCTAACTTTACTGTTAAGAGTCTGGGTGCTGACACTAAGAAAGAGGAGGAGAAGAGGTGTGGGAGTGAGCATTGAGCACTCTGCTGTCCCACCACCACCCACTTCTTACTAAACTTTGGGCACAGTTATCGCCAACGTTTATCATTCACTGACCGTTAACTGAGTACCAGAGACTATGGTAAACACACTCTGAGTCTAATAACTCTTTAGTCTTCAAAACAGCCCTTTGAAATTAGGATTTACATATGGGAAAACCAAGGCTAAGAGAGGTTAAGTGGTTTTCCCCAGGACACACAGCTAGGGAAGAGTGCAGAAAAAGTTTGATTTCATAAAACAAATGAACAGAAATCATGCTCTTCACAACACATTTATAATCCAGCACCTATGCACCAGGCTCTCTATTTGTCTAGTGGACTCTTATTCACCTGTCAAGACCTATCATAAATGCCCCTCCTTCTGTGAAGTTTTCTTGAAACCCTCCAACGTAATGTGGCAACTCGATTTTTCAACAGTCATTTACTGACATCTCTCATGTATTAATCATTGCTCTAGGGGACAACAGAGGGCAAAACATATGCCTATCCTCAATGTCTGTAGATCTCTTAGCACATCGAGACTAATGCTGTCAATAGAACTTCCAGCAGTGATGGAAATGTCCTATGTGTGTACTGACCAATATGGCGGCCACTAGACCCTGGGGCTATCGAGCACTTGACCTGAAACTAAAGAACTGAATCTTTTATTTAATATTGATTCATCTAAATTTAAATTTAAACACTGACATGGTTAGATTTTGGAAGCATTTTAAGTTGGTTTGAAATAACTTTAGCATGGGACTCTACCTTTTCAACTATAAATTTTATGAATTCTAAATACAGGCCAGGAGCCAGCCAAGTGGCACGGTGGTTAGGAGCTCGCTTGGGACACCAGTGGCACTGGTTCGAATCCCACATATGAGGGCCAGTGACACTGTCCTCAAAAAAATAAAATAAAAAAAATTCTAAATTCAGATCAGGAATTTTCAATGGAAATTTAGCCTCCAAATAAGATTTGCTATTAGTATAAAATGTACATTCCTTTCAAGGCTTAGGATGAAAAAAAGACTGTAAAATAGCTCATTGATAATTTTTATGTTGATCACATGATGAATTGATAACATTTTGGATATATTGTGTTAAATAAAAACATATCATTAAAACTAATTTGACCTGTCACTTTTCACTTTTGAAAATGTGACTTCTAGAAAATGTAAAGTGACAAATGGGACTTGCCTTCGATTTCCACTGGACAGTGATGGACTAGAGTGTAGTAAGTTACTGAAGAAAGACCTTCCTGCTATAGAAGTGATACCACTTCTTCATCATACGTGGTCTTAGCACAAATGTAGCACACACCAGGTCCCCATTTAATAGCCACCGGAAAAACAAAGGAACGTCTCTGTGTAACCTAAATGAAATATTTTTCCCTTTCCAGGCTGGGCCACAGTTGGAAGAAATCTTTCTTCCATGTCATGTGAGAGGCTTCCGAGGATAGTTCACATTTTTTCAGAGATTCCGTACCTGAAATATTTTTCTTACATTGAGCCTCCAGGCAAGATCTCAGTTACCATTAACCTAGAAATAAGGAAGTAAAAGATGCTCGATTGGCTTCATTCATTCATTCATTCATTCATTCAACAAATAATAATTGAACTCCTACTATGTGCCTGGCACTGTTCTAGCAGAATGTGGGTACGACAGTGAAGAAGACTGACACAGTTCCTATGCTAGTGGGAGAACAAATAACAAGAAACATGTAGACCTTAAATTAAGAATCTTGGCTGGCCGAGTGGCACGTTGGTTAAGAGTTGATTTGGGACGCCAGCTCTGAGCAGTAGGGCCACCGGGTCCGATCCCACATAAGGGCCAGTGATGCTGCGCCCTCTACAGCTAAGATGGTGAACAACAGCTCCACCTGGAGCTGGGCTGCCATGAGTTGCAGGCGATGGCGTAGGCTGCAGCCCCTGCTGCAGTGGGCTGCCATAGGCTACAGTGAGTGGCTGGCAGCCAGCATGAGCGGCCAATAGCCGCTGTGAGCCGCCGTGCAGAGGCCGGCGACCGATCTGTCTCACTCGGGAAGAGCGCAATGACGATACCAACATGGGCCAGTGAAGCAATGTCCTCCGCAACTAAACTGAAGAACAAAAGGACAGCAACTTGTCTGTTCCCCTTCCCTGATTCCCCAATGCTGTTCCCCTCCCCCAATTCCCCAATAAAATCTTTTTTTAAAAAAAAACGAAAAACAAAGACTCTTATCAGCTGGGTTTCCTTCCCCGTGACCTTTTAGTTATTTCTGTCTTGGAGACTTTTTTCTTTTCTTTTCCTTTTTTTTTTTCCCCTCCGCTTTCTATGCCAAGCAATGATATGGAGAGCCAAAGAAGAGACTTGTGATGAAGTTCTTGTCACACAGACGGGCTCCTGGGGGAACCCAGGAAAGGAAGCCGCAAGCCAACCCTCAGAATTAGACAATCCACCCAACACTTGTATGACTTTCCGTCTCCAGTTCTTGACAGATAATCAAGATTAGTCAGCAGAAGAATTGACTGTGGTTCTTTCAAGTAGCGTATAATTATAATACTTGGTACTTAAGGGTGTCTTTTATTTCAAGCTCTTTCAGCACATAATGAGCCCTAAGTCTATAATCTTGGCAGTTTTTCACTACATTATTATTATTTTTTTATTAAATTGTAAAATAGCTTACTTGAACAACATTTTAAGACAGTCTTTTTATTTAAAAAAAGAATTATTAGTCTCTCAATGTTGTTCTCCATCTCTTCTGTTACAGGCAATATGCTAAACGTTTTGTGACCCTACTGTGTGCTACTTGAAGGTCAGGACATCCATGCCATGCTTATATAATGCCAGATAAATGCTTTTTTTTGTTGTTGTTTTGCTTTGGTTTAAGAGATGAGGCCATTCCATCCTTCTACCCATCCTTTGCACCAGCCATAATGTGTTGAGTTAGTCAAGCAATTTTAATTGTTGGTAAGCAAACGTTTACCGTAAATCATACCAAAAAGTGGAATGTACTGGAGACAGCCAGGCTATGTTGAAGAAGGCAAGAGACAGGGGATATGCTAGACCTCCTAAGGGCCAGGAACCTGGACCCCCAAAACTCAGGACCCAAGATGAGTTTGTCCATCTCTCCTGGTCCATGTGACTTCTTACCTCTGCTTCTTTCTGTGTCTATCAAAGATTTCTCTCTTTTCTCTGTGGTCTGGTTTTATCTGTTTATGTGCATGTGGGCCAGACAGGGCCACCGCAGTTCATGCGTACTGCAGAGGCAAATGCATATGCGCTATGTCCCTATACCAAGATTCTCAGGAAGGAAACACTGGTCCAGCTTGGATATTGTGCTCCTGTTTGGTCCAATCAACTGTGGATGGAGATGAAAGCTCATACATTTCATAAATTCTTTAAGAAAAGGAGTGGATAGTTTAGCCACTTTGGGAAACAGTCTGGCAGTCCCTCCAAATGTTAAAAAACATAGACTTACCCTATGACCTAGCAATTCCACTCTTGGGCATTTACCCAAGAAAACTGAAACCTACAGCCACATAAGACTTGTAAAGAATTTTTGTAATAGCTAATAAGTGAAAACCACTCAGATGTCCATCAACTGGTGAGCAGATAAACAAAATGTGCATCCATGCAATGGAATGCTACTGGATAACAAAAAGGAGCCAAGTCCAGATGCATGCTACGACGTGAACCTCTGAAGCATTATATTAAGCAAAAGAAGCTAGATACAAAGACCACATATTGCCTGATTCCATTTATATGAAGGTCTGCAAAAGGCAAATTTACAGAGACAGAGTCGGTTAGTGGTTGCCTGACGCTGGGGATGGGAATGAGGAGTTTCTTTTTCGGGTGCTGGAAAAGTTATAAAATTAGATTGTGATGATGGTCGTACAAATGAAATATACTAAAATATTCAGTCATTTAAATGAGTAAATTTATGATTCAGATATGATTTCTTGATAAAGCTGTTTTTTAAAAAAAGTGATATTGAGGAACCAGTGGTTTGCAATTCCAGTAGATGGGTCTCCTTCTGGTTGCCCCAACCTGCAGGGTGAAATCCTGCCTCTGTATCATTGTTTTTATCATTTCTTCTGGATACACTCTTCCTGTCCCCCCCCCCACACACACACACACATTTAAATGATGGGCTTCTGTTTCCCAACCTTTTTAGTCATCTGCAACTTTAGGCATAAGGAATTTCTCTTTTCTATGAACTTCTTATTCCTAAAGTGATGCATTGTCCTTGACCTCACTTCCTGACACTCTTCCCCTCATTTGTGTATTCTCACAGTTGACCTCTTTTCCTTTATTTAATCATGCCCAGCTAATCTCACCAAGCGTCCTTGCATTCACTGCTCCCTATTTCTCAAATACTCTTTCCCCACATCTCTACAAGGCTCATTGACACCCCTCATTCATGTCTTCCCTTCTATGTCACTTTCTCATAGAGATCACCCCTGACAACTCTTTCTAAAATAGCGTCTTGGCGCCTTCTGTTCCCCATCTCCTCTCCAGATCACCCTTCGCCCTTCCCCATCCAGCTCTGTGCTTCTGGAAACTGGTTTCTATGAAGAGCATCAATGGGCTTCCTTGCCCTCTGGTTTCTGGTTGGGTTTGGTCAATGGGCAGCCCTGGTTGGGTGCAGAAGGAAGGAAGAGAATGAGGCTAGAGTACTTATCCCCTGGATCCATCGCTGTGAAGTGGCCTGAGCTGGATGTGTCCCTGTCAAGGCTGCCGGCTCTTCATGATTTTTTCCATCCGGTTCTCCCCTGAGCCTATCTAGGCATAGATGTAGGAACAGCTCTTTGCTGCTAGCCCTGGATAACTGTACTATCTATCCTTTATGGTTCCCTAACATACATGCCTTTGTCAATAGTCTCTTTGTAAGTACATCCTGTTTATGTAATCATATTTCAGGGGTGCTGTTTCCTGTTGAGATCCTGACCAACACAGTTTCCATCCCCTTTTCCCAATTCTTGGTCCCCTCCCTTGCCTTATTTTTACTCCTAGTTTCATAGATTTATGTGCTTATTCTGTGTTTCTCTCTCTTTGTCAGGACAATTTACTCTAACTGCCACGACAGACAAACCCTCAAATCTCAGTGTCTAACTCTGTGCAAGCTTATTTCCCTCTTATGTCACAGTCCTTCCTGCGTGGGCAGCCCTTCCCCACCTTGAGGGGTTCCACTAGAGCATGTGGCCCCAAGGTCATCACACAGAGAAAGAAAGGACTGGAGAGTATGTGGAGGGTGTTTGTTTTAAATTATTGATTTGACTTTTTTTCAGTTACAGTTGACATTCAATATTATTTTATATTAGTCTCAGGTATGTAGCATAGTGGTTAGACATCCGTATAATCTATGCAGTGATCCCCACAATTAATCTAGTACTCACCTGGCACGATATATAGTTGTTGCAACATTATTGACTATATTCTCTATGCTCTGCTTTACATCCCTGTTACTATTGGGTTGTTGGAAAAGTCATGACACATTTTTTTTTTTTTTTTTGAGGGCAGTGTTACTGGCCCTCATATGTGGGACCGAACCGGGGCCGCTGGCTTCCCAGGGCAGCGCTTAACCACCGCGCCACTCGGCCGGCCCTCATGACACATTTTTGCAAGGAAAAACATAGAAAAAAATATTTCATGACTTTTCCAACAACCCAATATTTCGTAACTACCAATTTGTATTTCTTAATCCCATCACCTTTTTTGCCCAGCTCCCCTACCCCCTCCCATCTGGCAACCACCAGTTCGTTCTCTGTATGTATAAGTCTGTTTCTGTTTTGTTTGTTCATTTGTTATTGTTGTTTTAGATTCCACATACAAGTGAGATCATATGGTGTTTGTCTTTCTCTGACTTATTTCACTTAACATAATACCCTCTAGGTCCATCCATGTTGTTGCAAATGGTTAGATTTCATTCTTTTTTATGACCAAGTAATATTCCATTGTTCATATGTATCACCTTCTTTATCCAATCTTCTACTGATGGGTACTTAGGTTGTTCCCATATCTTGATGAATTAGTGTTTTGGATTTCTTCAGGTAAAAACCCAGCAGTGGAATTGCTGAGTCATAAGGTAGTTCTATTTTTAATTTTTTGAGAAACCTCCAAACTGTTTTCCATCATGGCTGCACCACTTTGCAATCCCACCAGTAGTGCATGAGGGTTCCCTTTTCTCTGCATACTTGCCAACACTTGTTGTCATGGAGGGTGTGTTGAAAAGCTGGGCCACTTCTGACCACATTCCCATTGAGCAGAACCCAGTCAAGTGACCCCAACCTAATTTGAAGTTTGGCTAGAAGATGTGGGAAACCATGTGGAGATCTGGTGAGGCCCATGTCCTCTACCATATTCTCCTGTCTGGAACTTTCATTTAATTCTTAGCAATGTGCTATACTGTAAAATTTGTCGTGAGGGTAGAACCCTATCTTGCTAATTCTCTTTTCAATTTTATTAGGATGGGGCTAACCTTGACATTCCTTTGATCCACTCTCTAATACCATCACAAGTTCCTTGTAGATGTCCTTCTCTTTGTCCCTTGAGGTTAATAACTTCCACATCTACCATAGTTCCCCAGAAGGAAAACTGATTACAAAACCCTAATTTATTCTATATGGTGTCTGTTCTTGCATTACTTTCATGATTTTACAAATCCTTCTTTACTTAAAACCCTTACACGTGCCTGGAATTAGATACCTTGCCTCCCTGCCATGCTTTCTCTCCCCAATCCACTCCTTTAATCTTTTGAAAGTTCTGGGACTTGAGGCAATGACACCGATGATCCTGGCATCCAGAGATAATGGCTTCCAGGTACATCTGAAAAAATACCACAATTTACTGTTTTTAGGATGGTTTGTGGGAAGTCTGTAAGACTATGACTTCATAAGCCAAAATCTACTTCCTTGGTCATGGACTCTAGTCTCTAGATTTGGCCTTGGTTCCAAGAGGATTTGGGGATAGAGTATGGATGCCTCCATGATGACTCAACATCTCTAGTGGAGATATATGAGGTCTGACAATCACGAACTTGTTGCAATGATGTTGCTCACCTTTTTTGATATTCGAGGGACAAACAGTTAACCAAGTTTACTATTTGGAAGTGTGGAAAAGGCTGCGTGAAAAAGTTAGATGACCTGAACTTTCGCCAACAATTCATGGCTCTTGCATACCAACAATGCACCAGCTCACACAGCACTGTCTGGGAGGGAGTATTTAGCCAGTAAACAGATAACTGTATTGGAACACCCTCCCTACTCACCTGATCTGGCCCCCAATGACTTCTTTCTTTACCCAAAGATAAAGGAAATATTGAAAGGAAGACATTTGGATGACTTTCAGGATATCAATGGTAATACAATGACAGCTCTGATGGCCATTCCAGAAAAGGAGTTCCAAAATTGCTTTGAAGGGTGGACTAGGCGCCGGCATCAGTGCACAGCTTCTGAAGGGGAGGACTTAAAGGTGACCGTAGTGATATTCAGCAGTGAGGTATGCAGCACTTTTTCCAGGATGAGTTTGTAAATCTAATTGCTGACCGTATAGCTCAGGCCACAGATCCTAGGGCCTCCTTTTGCTGGGTTCAGTGGGAGTTCTATAAGAGGTCAAAGAATGCTCTAACAGAAAAAGGTTCCCAGTGAAAGAAATTTGGGAAAAACTTAGTATATCCTCCTTTTGGAAATTCACACCATAAAGTACAATATTAAAGGCTATGAAAAGGCCTACACATAAACAAAGAAAAAGCAAGCAAACATACTTAATTTTGGTTCGCCTAGTTTATCCTAAACTTATTCAACCATAGATCCCTTTTTCATGCAATATGTGTTAACATCTTGTGGACTCCAACCCTTCTGAGCATAGTTTTGGAAACTATGTGTTAACCTATATGATTTCCCCTTCTTCTGTCCATCGTGCAAGCTTTTCCATATGTCAGAATTAAGGCTCAGAGAAATGAAGTAGCTTAAGCATAGTAACTTAAACTCATGAATTGCATAGCTGGAATTTGAGCTCATGCCTGATGGATGTAAAGCCTTCTTTTTTTTTTTTTTTTACCTCTATCCTATACTATTCCCTAGATATGGTGAATTGCCTGGAATTCATTTTAATTATTTGATAAAAATAATTTGTAATTAATCATTGATTGCCTGTCAGTGAATGCTATTCTGAAGAAACTGAAGACGGGTCAGTCTCAGCTCCAAGAGTCTGCTTTGCATTATCCATTTGTTAGAAAACTCTCCTTTTTGGAGAGCTGTGCAAGAGGAAACTTCCATCCAGGCTGTCTGAATTATCCAGAAATTCTGAACTGATGGCATCCAAATGAATAAGACTTTACAGAATTCTATTTGGAGAGCTGATTGGATTTGTCAGTTTTCCTGTGGATACAAAGTCCTGGGTGGCTTGACCAAAAGTGCGCTAGAACATAAATAATCACCAAGTTTTCAGGTGAATTCCACAGAGTCCCTGAGAAAAGAAAACTCTGGCTATTTGTTTGGGAATCCATGGGCTATCTGAGAAAATCTTGCACAGAGCCCCAATGTGTGAACTCAATGATGAGAATCTTTGGAAGACAAAGATCTTTTTTCTTTTTTTCTTTCTGAAACCCAAGTACTTTCCAGCAACCAGTGTGAAGATTTCACAGCCAAGAAGGTCAGGGTGATGAACTTGCAAATGTTCGCGGACACTAGGCACCCAGTCAACTCCCCAAACCCCGAAACACTAGGTCAGAAAGCAAGGCAAACATCTTTTTATAACTAAAAAGATTACATCTTGGATCATTCTTTCTTTATTTCCCACAAAGGTTTTTTTTTTTTTTTTAGAATGTCACGTCTTTTGGCTTTCTGATCTCTTCCTCCTCTGTTTCAGGGAGGGTGAGATATGGGGCAAGACCTTGCAAAACTAGACTTGGACCTTTCTCATTTATATTTTCCAGAGGCTACAGGCTGGTGATGAAAGATCTGACCCAGGAATTTGAAGTTCATGGTGGGGCGGGATGGGGAGGGGGAACTGGGAGGCCTCCCAACCCCAGCTTCCGTCTGCCCCTGTTGGCTGAACTCCAGGGACTCTCATTCTTGAAGAGTTGGGTCAGTGCTGCAGTTTGCCCAGTGGATCCATCTTCCCTAAAAGGAAATGGCTTTTGCTTCTTTCTGGGACTTGGGGATGTGTTCAGTGTTTATCCTCAGCAGAACTTCAAATGGGTGTCAGTATCTACTCATTCATTCAGTGGGTATTAATTGAGCATCTACTGTGTGCCTCCCAAGCACTGAGGATGGTGGGAATGGACACCACCATCTCTGTCCCCCTGGGAATTCCCATATGGTTTTGAATTATGTGATATCAGTGCCCCACTGTACGTCAGTTGGACTTAAAGAGATGGATCATATTAGAAATCATCTCTTCTAAGCCTCCCATTTTACAGATGGAAAGACAAAGGTCCAGAGAGAAGGAATGGGCTTCCTCAAGCTCACATAGTGGATTAGTTACAAAACCTGAAGAAGGATTCAGGTTTTTTGCTTTCTATCCCAGAGCTCTTTCCGTTGTATGACGTTCCCTCTCAGTGTTCATTCAATCTGTCTATGCTGAGAGTTCACTAGGCACCATCAACAGTTAGCTGCTATAGGAAAGTCAAAGACATCACTCAAGAAACTGAAAATCCAAGCTGGCAGTAATGGACCCTTCAGCCTTTGGTTGGGAAATATACAGGAGAGACTGTAGACCTGGAAATCAGCTGAGCTTGGATTCAAATTCTGATTTTTCATTTATTCATCATATCCTTTGGGGCCAGTTATTTAGCTTTCCTGAGCCTCAGTCTTCTCACTTTTGAGACAGGAATGGTCATAGTACCGACCATCTATGAATATTGGGAAAGGAAGCAAAAATACAAAGTGCCTGGCACAAAATAGGGAACACTGAGCGATTCTCATAAATAATAACCATTGTGATAAATCCTATAGATAGTGATACGTACAGTGTCCTGGAAATACCTAGGAAGGAAAAGCTAATTTTGTCTCTGGGTGGGGATGAGAAAAAGGGCACCCTCTCTTTTGATTGGATTTTTCTGCCTGCTTTGTGTGTGGGGGAGGATGTATTTTTTATGGCTGAAATCCCTCTCTATGTATTTCTACTCTAAGTTTATTTTCCTATAAGAAGTGACTATCAAGGCAGAGCCACGAACCGATGTAAATGCGGAACAGGACCCTGCCATGGCTGGCTATCCAGATAATGGGTTCTCCTAAATGGATATGTTCACATGCTCTAAGTATAAGAAAAACCTATGCCCAGGGCATGATCCAAGACACAGGACTTCTCACAATGCATTATGAATCGTCAGAGATCAAATGGGCTGAGTCATCCAGGATTACGTACTTCTTTTCTTTGTGTTGGAGTGCTTTGAACATTCGTAATGGTGTCGAGTTGTTCTCTGAGGATGCTTACTGCAGTTGGTACTGACAAGTGTTTCCCAAAGCCCCGTAGAACACTAGATCCATGACATGCTCAGTCACTTTGGACAAAACATATACCCAGATATTCCCAGTGTGACTTTGAGCCACTGCACTGCATGATCCACGAGGAAAGAATCCCATTTACCTCCTTAAACTCAGCAGAATTTTCTTTAAACCCTAGATTATAAGATCTGTTGAGGGAAGGAATTGTGCCTGTCTTGTTCTTGAAGGAAACAATCAATATTGGGCTGGACAGATTTAGCTAGATGTGTTTTAGGAGGAAATGTCATTCTAAAACTCATTTGATTATGGATTCATTCATTCATTCATTCATTCATTCATTCATTCATTCATATTCATTGAATGTCTCTATATGCCAGGCACTCTTCGAGACCTTGAAGATCCGGCAAGTATGATAGACAAGGTCTCTGACCTTTATTTAGGGGTGGGGTGGGGGTGAGGGGAAGGGTGTTGGTTAATAAACCAGTAAACAATGACATAACAGCACGATTTCATATAGAGGAACACACTGTAAAGAGAATGTAACAGCCAGATAAAAGTGAGCACTAAGGGGAGGGACAGTAAAGGAAAGTTCTACTAGGAGGAGCCGTTTGAGTTGCGACCCAGAAAACATCTGAAGACTAGAAGGGAGGGCATCCTAGGTGGAGGGGGTGGCAAGTGCAAAGACGTTAAGGCCAAGACAAAAATGGGCATGCTCAAAGAACATAAGGCAAGCCAGCTTGGCCAGCGTGTAGTGAGCTAGGGAGTGAAATGAAACTGAAGATGTTAGCAGAGGCTGCATCTGGCTTATCTGTCTTCTTGGCACCAAGCATTGTGTCTAACAAAGACCAGGTACCATGGATATTGGCTGAATGTGCAGATTAACACAATTAATTAATCGCTTCCCTTGGTTCCTGTCTTCGACGATCTTTGGTGCCATTGCTTATGCATATTTTATAAGCTAAAGCTAATTTTTAAAAAACATTGGTATTGTTTTTGCTGTTATCTGTGGGATCAGTGTCAGCGATGATTTGATATTGACTGTCTTAAGTCAAAATCTGAGACTTAGATGAAAAGTGTTGCCTGATTTACTGTCTGGAATTGCAGAGGAATTGCCACCTACTACAGAAGGATGCCCTTTGAGGAAAGAGGGCCAAGAAGGACCAATGACATGGTCAACGTCACCCAGGACACTTGTAGAATACCAGAGGTGGGGACTCACCTTCTCACCCTGCCCTTGAGCTAGTGGCCGGAAGGATTAGCTGAGCCATCTAACTAACTATTTACTTGGACCTGCTCCTTCTTGAAGCTTCTCTACAACAATGTGCTCAGCTCCCAAAATGTGGGATTTTAAGTGAAACCCTGACATTTAGCTCTAGGGCTGAACAGCAATGCTCAAATCCCCCAATTAGAAGCAGAGATGGAGATGAAATGGTCCCAAGGAATCTGGAGACACAACAGTTTCGAAAGGCAGCAACAGGCGGGGACCGAGAGGGGAAGTTTTAGATCTTGCATGAGGAATGTGAAGCTAAATGAGAACCATTCGAAAGCTCTGGGGGTTATAAAGTGGAATTCCCTCTTGTACAGTACACAAGAGTTATTAAGTGTGTATATGAGACTCCTGTTTTACTTCATGTACATGATTATTTTATACAGGCGAGTTTGGAAAGAATTATAGGCTGAGAGCTAGCCAAGATGCGAGATGAGCGGCGGGGAATGGGGGTGGCTGTTGCAATGTCCTTGTTGGGAGCTCAGGCTACTTGGAGAAAGCCAATGTGGGGTCCATTGCCGGTCAAGGGGTTGGGGAGAAGTAGAGTGGAGTTGGATTCTCTATAGGCTCATCTCCAAAAAAGGCATCCTGGGTTGGTCTTTATAGGAAAGGGCCAGGTTTGGAACTAAAGGAGCAGAAGCTGGGACCAAACCCAGCAAACTGGGTTAGGTCCACTCATGTCCAGAGACCAGGAAGAGAAAGAATTTGGCTTTGACTTGCTTGGCTTTAAGACATGAGAGAGACTATGGGCCATTCTCAACACACCCAGTGATTTCAAAAGTGAGAAATACATTATCTTTCTGAAAGAAGTCCAGGAGGGAGGGAATAGGGATAAAGGACTGTTTTAGGAAAGATCCAGTTACCAACAGCCTGGGCTGGTTGCACCTTTCCTGAGCGTGGTCAAAAGAAGTGTTCATCTGCTCAGATCTTCCTGAGTTACATTCCTATATAAGAGAGGCTGGGCTCTGGTGTCAGACCGGTTTGGATCCCCAGTTTTGCTTCTGACTCTCTGACCTTGAGAAAGTTAATGTCTGAGCTTCAGTTCCACCAATGGTAAAATGGGGATTAAAGCAGCTACATATATTGAAAATATAATATGGCAGCGGCTATGCAAAGTTGAGTCTCATTAAGGGATAGCCATCATACCAATAGTAATGAATGTATTAATGATAATTTGAATGAAGGATGATTGATTGGCCTGGGGTGGGGAGCAGTGTGCATGATATCTCTTGTTTGATGAGCAGCAGTGTCTTACGGCCTATTCTTTGGACTCCAGCCTCACTGTGGTGCAGCTGCAAAAAGCCTTTAACTTTATTGAGTTGGCAAAGTGGTTTTATGACTCGAAAGATGTTGTCTTCATGGTGACCTGCCTCTCACTCCTGGTAATTAAGATTCTGTAGTGGCTAACTGCCAACCACATAGAGGCGAAAGCCCTCCTCTTGGGTACCCCCAAGATATACTGAAGCCCTAATTCCTTGAAGCTACAACTTACCTAAATGAAAAAAACAGTGCTTGTATAACTTTGTATTATTAGGACACTAAATCCACCTCTTTTATTGAGCTTAAACCAGTTAGACATTTATTTCTCTCTCACAGCAGGGCAGTTTCCACTCCATAAGGCCTCTTCTATCCTGTTACTGTGCTAGTTCTAAGACACTGTTCTTAATCGCACAGTCTAACATGACATATTACCACCACCATATTCCAGGTTGAAGAAAGAGGGCAAAAAGGGGCAGGAAGGACCCTTCTTTTTGAGGGTATAACCATTGGTTAGAGTGGAGTCATGTGACAGCCTCAATTGCAAGGGAGGCTGGGTAATGTAGTCTTTATTCTCAGTGTCCATGTGTCTAGCTAAGCATCAGGGGTTCTTAAGTGCAATGGGAGAACAGATATTGGCTGACAACTAACTATCCGAGCCGTAGTTTCCTTCTTATAAAGTTAAGCAGGACAGGTTCGGGTTTCAGCAAGCCTTGAATTTGAATCCCGTTCGTCCTGCTTGCTAATAGCATAAACTTAGACAAACGCTCAGTTTTAAGGTAGGGAGAACATTGTAATTATTCCAATATGTCACAAGACGGTTGCGAAGATGCATATAGAATAGCTATCACAGGGCCTGCAACTGATATCCAAACCTCGGTTCCCTCCTTCCTTTCCTAATCTCATTGTGTTCCTTCCAGACAGTCGCAGCTTCTGGAATACTCCTTGCACCTAGCTTGCTCCCCCTAGACTGTGAGGTCTTAAGAATGGGGACCATGCTTGTTTTCATTTTGGCATTCTGAGTAGGCTACAAAGTGCCTGGAACTGGCTAGGTTCTTAGTAGTGTTTGTGCCCATGAATAAAGAAGTGGGAAGCTGCTTACGATGAAGCCAGATGTGACCATAAAGAGTGCATATGTGCTGGCCCTACATGACACCCCACATGCCAGATACTGTGCTAAGCTTCTTACATAAGCTCACTTATTGAGTCATCATTAGTAGATGCTATTATTAGTAGATGCTATTATTATTATGATCCTTGCTTTTTAGGGGCAGCAACTAGAATGCAGAGATGCTGCTTAATTTGCTCAAACCCACAGAGATATTAGATGGACCATCTAGGCTTTGAATGCTGTTGCTTTCAGGATCCATGCTTTTGGTCACCACATCATACTGACTTTGCTTGGGTACAGAATGAAGATGCCTTAAAGATAGATTAAGTTGGGCCTTTTCATCTTTGATTCTCAAGAAAAAAATTATCTCCATATCCTTAGCTATTAGAAGAGTCATTCCATCTAGTCTGGTTTCTCTCCCTCCCTCCCCTCCCTCCCCTCCCTCTCTCCCTTCTCTTCCTTCCTTCCTTCCTTCCTTCCTTCCTTCCTTCCTTCCTTCCTTCCTTCCTTCCTTCCTTCCTTCCTTCCTTCCTATTTTTCTTCTTTCACAGAGCAACATATTTTTCCTTAATAAATCATCATAACATAAAACAGAACACAGCAAAGCACCAGTGGTTGAAAAGCGTGGTCCCACGTCTTATCTACTAGGTTTCCAGGTCACCTCTGCAAGGGTCCCTTGAACAAACCCGAGATTCTATGTAACATACTTTGTAAACCATCGATTTAGTTTACCCCTTCTTGTACAAAGGGGGAAACTGAGGCTAATGCAGGAAGGGATCTGCTCAAGTCTAGATCACAAATGTAGAAAGTGTCCCAGTGTCCAGTTCAGGACTATATGCTATGACCCTCCAAGAAGGTTATCAGACACTTTTCAACCAAGACACCCAAACTCAAGACTAAGAGGTTACAGTTCAGTTATTGTGAATTACAGCTTCAGATAACTAAAGCTATGACATTGATCATTTAAAACTGCTGTTGTTAGGCAAAACTATATGTGGCCAATATTTGGAGTCAGAACATTTGCTGCGATTCGTGTTGGAGAGGCGGATGTGTTTGTTTATTCTATGAGTTTGCAAAGTGCCAGCTCCCCAACAGCGAATAACTTAATGACTCAAGCACAAAACCCAAACTCCAAAGTGACTCAGGAGAGAGAGCTGGCAATGACGGAAAATCCTGCTTCATCTAGCCCAAGGATCTGACCACCCGTGAGCTGGAAAACAGACCTCAAAGCAGGAAAGATACAGAAGTGTCCAAAGAAGAGATGGAAAACACAACCCAGGAACCAGCTGACCCTCAAGAAAGACCATGGAGGAGTCAAGTTGGGGGTCATTTTCCCTGGTGGGTTTTCAAGCCTGCTGGGCTCCTGCATCCTGGACAAGGATGTGATGTGAAGACAAGAGCTGTCTACTTTAAAAGGCCCCAGAGAATTTGCCTCCAGATGCCTTAGACTCCTCTCTTCGATCTGGGGATGCACATTACATGTCCAGCCAGGCCAGGCAAGAAACGTAAGTTTGTAAGTGAGCCGAGTGTAACATGATAAAAGGTAGCTGCAACTCAGTCTCAGTGTTGGGGGGTTGTGAGGAGTGGGGGGCATGTCTCAATTCAAGAGAGCAGCTGCTGACCCTTAGCCAATTGTTGCCATGTGGAAATGTGGGTCTGGTGTTGACAGATGCTCTGATTTGTCAAAAGACTAAATACCTTGATTTTCATGAGCAACCTACTTTTAAAAAGATTGTCAACTGAATCAAAGTTTTCAAAGCAATCTGGGAGCTCTTTCCTCCCCCTCATTAATATGACCGCTAATGGTGGCCATGGACCACGTGTTGTGGCCCTCCATTTAAGATGCTTGAAGGACTGGCCAAGTGGCGCGGTAGTTAAGCGCTGGCTTGGGATGCTAGTGGCCTGGGTTCGGATCCCACATATGAGGGCCAGTAACACTGCCCTCTTAAATACAAACAAACAAAAAAAGATGCTTAGAGTTGATAGAGGACATCTTATTCTATCCCTTCATTCTATAGATGTGAGATGGGGTTTATCTGAAGTCACACAACTGTGTCAGTGGCAGAGCTGAGATGAGGACCAGTTCTACATTCTATCTTTCCTCTTGGCTACAATAAGGCTGCCAATAGCCAGTGAATCTCTGTGCTTCGTTATTCTATCCAGAAAGAGAAATGAACAACGCTGAAACTTCCCCGCCACTGGCATGGACTATAGATCCTTCTCTTCCATTTAATTGTGCCTACTGCCCACTTCTGGCCTAATACCAGTAGACAGGAAAAGCTGTGTGCTGATTGGCTGAACTATGCAGCCTACTCCAGGAACTGAGATGAGACATGGGGAGGGAAGGGTTTGCCTGCGTGTGGCCACTTTTCTGGTCACCTGGATACGTTGGCTGTTTATGGAGGCTAGTGAGCCAACTGATGAATGTTTAGAATATCCTCATGGCGGACTGGACCCTGGGCTTTTCCACAAATACTCAGAAGCTTGGTTCTTTGTTTTCCTAGCAAACCTTGTGAAGAGCAGACCTCTCAACCTCTAATTGCACCAGATCCCCAAGGAACCCGATGCACTTGAACATTCCTAGTCCCCATCCCCTGCAGAGTCTGCTGTAGTAGGTCGGGATACCTGCATGTTTTACAAACTTCCCAGGTGATTTTTCAATGGAGTGATCAAATAGCATATTTTAAGGGATGTTCCTCCTGAATA
The DNA here is from genome assembly GCA_033961575.1 of Aselliscus stoliczkanus. Classification (NCBI taxonomy): domain Eukaryota; kingdom Metazoa; phylum Chordata; class Mammalia; order Chiroptera; family Hipposideridae; genus Aselliscus; species Aselliscus stoliczkanus. The sequence continues at coordinate 9,767,076 of CM066736.1, forward strand.
TGAAAACTGGATGGCTCACACTTCAAGAACATTCAAGAATTGCTTAGGCTCATGAAGGGCAGAGTTTGAATCTGTTACGGCACCATAGAAATATCTTTGTTGTAACTACCTTTGAATTCATGGAATGAAAAAATTTCATCTGAGTTTCCAATCATGGTTTACTGGAATGTGTTGAAGGAACCTTTGGACAAGAGTGAGGAAGTATTGGGGGGAAGATAAAAGGAATGTCACTGACAGGCGTCATTCCTCGGCTTCTACCCACATCCTGAATCACCCTCAGTGGGTGGGTTATGAGATATTGGATGGGGTGGGGTGGGGGGTTGTCCTGATTGTAATTAATCAATGTAACACTCTTTGTGTGGATTTAGCTACTATATGATTGAAGCTATACTTACATTAAATAAAGTGAGACATCCCAAGTGAGAAAATTATTTCCTTCTCATGCTCATTTAATCATTCTGATAACTTGAGTTTGGTGCTAGGGTTTAAACTCTTCTCTGTGACTTGCAATCTTCCTTTTTGACAAAAGAGAGAGCAGAGCTTAGGACCAGAGGCTTAAAATTAATGTCAATATAATTACATTAACTTTAATATAATTAAAAGCATCTAGCTATCATTTAATTATATTGTTTTGCTTTCATCATGTGTCAGACAGGATACATGATAGATTATGCTGACCTAAAAAACATTCCAGTAGCCCTAAAACAACACAGTCTTATTCGATCCACTACTTGACTCTCATGGATCTGGCGGCGGGGGGTTCCAAACATTGGAATCATGAGGGAACCCAGGCTGACGGAATGGTCACTCTCTCTCTCACACATTGTCAGTTCTCATGACAGAGAGCAAGGAATTTTGCCAGTTCTCACAGTGGCTGTTAAATATTGTGGCCTGGATATGACACATGGAGCTTTTGCTCACAGTCCATTGGCTAGAACATGTCACATGGCCCCACCACCCACAGAAAGTGAGGGGTTGTCATGTGACTAAGAGGGGAGAACTGGAGACACTCAGTAGAGAACACAGACACTCGCTACCCATTGGATTGTTTGCTGACTTCTACCCAATGTTCTTCACCAGTGTTCTTCCATCATTGTTTTCTTCCAGATTCTGAGACTTCCCTAGGGATGTGGTAACACAGAGAGTTCAGCCAAATGTCCATGCAAAGCTGTAGTGGGACAGCCTGGCCTTGATCCTGTCTTCAGTTCCTTCCTGTCTATGTAACTTTGGGCGAGTCACCTTCACTCATTGGTCCTCAGTTTCCCCATCGATTAAGTGGAGTAATAATAACAGAAAATCACAGAGCCCTGGTTCAGAAGAGCTAGATCATGACCTTATTAATGTCATACCCGTTTACCTTCCCCAGTCACTTTGGCTTGGATGTGCTCACCAGGAGCCCTCAACCAGGTGTGTTGGGTATAAGAAAGCTGCTTGACTCTAGTCGTGGCTTCAGCATCCACCCCTCTGAGACTTGCATGAAGCTGGTGGGTGGTATCGTTTGGCTGGTACCCCGGCCAGAATGTTATTCACTGAACCAACCTGACTTTCTCGAAAGAATGTCTGCTGGACCACCAGGCGAGAGCAAAGTACACAGAGGTGAGGCACCGTGGGTTTCCTACCCTCCAGGAATCGTTAGCCAAACAAGCATGGTGCTGATTAATTACCAAAAGCAGCAATCGTGGTGGTGAGATTTGCCGCCATGACTTAACCCCCTACTATGCGCTGGGTGCTGCAATAAACCCTCTCCACACATGATCACATTGAACTCCCACATCAACATTGAAAGGAAAGCACCATTTCAAGAAGAAGCCTCTGCTCTAAATGATTTGACACAGCTCGTTTGAGGGAAGAGCCATGGCCAAATGTACAATCATGCTTTTTATGACTAGGAAACATGGGTAGCAGATGACCTCTACCCTATGCCTGACTCTGTGACCCATCTTCTCACTCAAATAAAAAGTTTGAGGATTTGATATTTACTGCTTTGGCCTTGTTACCCGGAAAGAAAAATGTCCTATATGCTGGTACTGAAATTTGAGATGTGGCAACCGAGACTCAGAGACGTCAAGTTATGCCGAGTTCCAAGGTGGCAGAGCTGAGACTGGGTTTTTATATTGCCATGATTTCAGACTTGCACAGAGGTTTCAGAGAATGCCTGTGTATTCTTTGTCTAGTATCCCAAATGTCAATATTTTATCACAATTACATTACCCTCTCACTTCCTTTAAAAAAAAATTTTTTGAGATTCATCTGCAGATTTAATGCCCTTTTACCTCTACGTGCTTTAGTGTTTATTTCCTGAAAACAAGGACCGTCTCTTACATAATCACAGGACAACTGTTAAAAATCAGGGCACTGATACTGATACCGATACAATATTATTATCTAGTTTACAGACTTTGTTTATATTTCACCAATTGACAAATTGTCCCAATGATGGCCTTTATAGCAAAACAACAAGAAAGAAGAAAACGGGGAAAAGGGAGAGAGAGAGAGAGAGAGAGAGAGAGAGAGAGAGAGAGAGAGAGAGAGAGAGAGAGGAGAAAGGGGAGGGAAGGGGAGGGAAGGGGAGGGGAGGGGACGGGAGGAAAAAAAGAAAAGAAAAGAGGAAAAATACTGACTCACTCAGTGCATTTATCTGCCATGCCTCTCGAGTCTGTTAATCTGGAAGAGTCCTCCATCTTTCTTTGTGTTTTATGACTTTGACCGTTCTTGTGTAGAATTTTCATCAGTTTGGGTTTGCCCTATTAAATTGACGTGATGTGCTTTTGACAGGAGCACCACAGAGGTGAAGTTGTGTCATTCTCAGTGCATCCTAGCAGGAGGCCCATGACATCAAGATTTGTCCTATGATGGGTGATGTTCGCCTTGACCATTTGGTTAAGGTGCTGTTTATTTTTCCCTTCGTAATGAGTAGGTACCTTGTGGGAAAATACTTTGAAACTACATGGCGGTCAGAGCCAGGGCTTTTTAACCCAGCCGTCTGCCTCTAGAACTCAACAGTCATCTGCTATGCTTACCATTTCCTGAGGTAGCTGGCATTTGTTCAGGATTTACTAGGCACCGTGCTAAGTGAGTTAAGTGCATTATTTCTTTCAACTCTCACAGTAATTTTCAGAGCCATGAATGTCCCATCTATCACACTCAGCCCCTCACCTACATTAGACAATGTATTCAGGATCCAATGAGTTAATCACCTCTTGCTAAAAGAAATCTGAGAAAGGTAAACTCCATTTCCATCCTCTGGTCTTAGAGCCCAAACTGGGAGCTGAAATGGCTCTCACAGATTCCCAAGGAGCAGATGTCCCTAGAAGTATTATCCAAACAAAAACCCCGCCAGAGATGTGAACTAATAGGGGAAAATCCATGTGCGTGCGACTCAGAAAGGGCCTCTGGACCGGCTGCCGGAATGGCTTTTTATGAGATTTAATATTCCCCTCACTGGAGACACATTACTATCGAATAATAAACAGCAGAGTCTATGGTGTTGATCTTTAAAGTAAATCCTATTGCTATTAGCTTATCTACCCAACTATTAAAACTAATAAAATAATAAACTTTACGACACAGACACTTAGCTCAATTCAATCCCTCCTTCTAACTGCATTTTCTCCTTCCATGACTGTTGGTTTTTCCAGCAATTTCCTGCTTATCGCTAAACTATCTGGAACATTTTCATATGTTTGGATGACAGTTTTCAGTTGCCCTGGGATATTTTTATTCATTCCCTTTCTCTCCTCTTCATCTCTCTCTCTCTCTCTCTCTCTCTCTCTCTCTCTCTCTCTCTCTCTCTCTCTCTCTCTCCCTCTCTCTCTCTCTTCAATCTGTGTTTAACTTTTGTAGTCTGTCATTCTCTCATTATCAGGTTCAACATCACCAGCCTCTTGGGGTCCATCGTGAATTTGCTAAAGAACAGGGAGGGGAAAAAAAAAACCCACTCCAAATTAACTGGGGGGTGGAGAAGGAGGGGGAGACCCAGTACTCATTCAGTCTTCATTTGGTCTGTGGTCTCTGAAGGCCTGGCAATGTCATGGTACAAGTTTGGGGCAGATCAAAAGAAAAAAAGAAAGAAAGAAAAACACCATACAGAAGGGTTGCTTCTTCCTTGGGGGTTAACTCATGCCGAATGAGGACAGAAGGCTACGAGGGAATAAGAAAAACTATCTTTGTGTCTCCCTTAGGATGCTGCCTTCTTAGAGACCAACATCTTGTCTTGCCATTAGCTCACTAGGTCCAGCTTTGTTCCCACCATTGAAGATCGCTTTCTGTATTGGGAACCAGAAAAAGTAGCTGCCTGTGTTTAAGGGGTGTGTTCTACAAAAATATATATCAAAGGCCCAGAATGGCACTCAGCAAGAGGGATGCTCACTGCCGTAGGTGGGCATTGGAACTGGGTCTGACTGATGAGGACCAAATTTATCACCTCTCATACTGACTTTGGGGCATGTTCTCATAGCCCTCGGGATATCAGCTCTCCCTGTTTCCCTTCCCCTCTTTGTCCCAAGGCCTAGAATTGGGTTTTCTCATAACGATGGCGATGAGGCTACCTCACTGCATTGAATTCCTTCACACCCACATCTTATCCAGACACAGATTTCACTGCTTCCCTTGACTGATCTTTTTCTGGCCTCAGTCTTAAGAGCATCTCTAAGGGAAAAGTAGATGCTGGGACGAGAGACTCCTCCTGGCTTGGGGCTCTGATGTTCTATCTCCAGCCATCCGTATGAGCAGTGTTCTGCCAGTGGTCAGAAAAGCATAGTATCAGGTAACAATTGACTGACTGAATGGTAATTTGACTCACTGCCAAAAACCCGCAGGTCTTACACCTTCCCCCTTCTTAACTTGGTGGATTTGTGTATGTCTGTGTCTGAATGAGGTGAGAAATATGTTATTCAGGCAAGAAAAAAGAGGTGCTTAGGAAGGCTTTTAATTTAGCCTGAGTACTTTTATACTTTAAAAATGACTTTTCTCCACACCCTGCCCCCACCTGAGTTTAAAAGAACCAAATATTCATTCCAGAAAATATGGAAAAAAAGCAGTATATCAGTCAGGCGGTTATGACAGTTACATAAGCCAACTCCATCCAACTGACTTGAGCAAAACTGAATCTATTCGATGCATAGTCTGGATCTCTCAGAATTGACAGGAGGTTTTGCAAACTAGATGTAGAAAGCTGGAAGGAACCATGGCAGCTAGAGACATGGGTGGAGGGGCAGGAAGCATGGCTACAGTGTCATGGTGAGATTCAGGGGAGCACACTTCTGCTGTGGTACATGACCTGGAGCTGCACCATTCACTAATTGTTAGGGACTGAAATGTGTCCCCTAAAATTTGTATGTTGATGCCCAGTGCCCCAATAACTCAGACTATGATTGTATCAGAATATACCTCAGAATAAGCAGTCGTTAAGTCACATTGAGGACACTTGGGAGGGTCCTAATCCAATCTGACTGGGGTCCTCATAAGGAAAGGAAATTTGGACATGCAAAGAGATGCCAGGAATAGATGGACACAGAGAAAAAGCCACATGAGGACACAGCGAGAAGGCAGCCATCTGCAAGTCAAGAAGAGAGCAGCCAGCCTTGCTGACACCTTTATCTTGGACTTCCAGCCTCCGGAAGTGTGAGAAAATACATTTCTGTGGTTTAAGCCACCCAGTTGGTGGTATTTTATTATGGAATCCCCAGCAAACTAATACAGTAAGGATACAAAGTCTTGGGAGAGGACAGACAATTGGCTGGACTGAGGTCATGGTGACGGTTTCCTGGTCGTATCTCTTGACTTCTATGGTGAAGGGTGGACAGCTGGAATCACCTGGCTGCCAATGTTCAGCCGGGCAGAGATAACCCCTCAAAATAAAATTTGGACGTGGAGCAGACACTGTTGATGCCAGTGGTAGCCAGGCTTCTAAGTGAGCCACGATCTTCACTCATGGCGTTCACACCCTTGGATGGTCCCCTCCCATATTGAATCAGACCTGGCTTGTGTGACCAATAGTTTATATCAGAGGAAACCGTGTCTGGCTTTTGAATCAGGCCATAAAAGGCATCGTGCTTCTTTCTTGGCCTCCTGGCTTGCTCACTCTGGGGCAAGTAGCTGCCATGACATGAGAACACTCAAGCAGCATGTGGAGAGGTCCCCGTGGGGAGCAGCTGAGGTGTCCTGCCAACAGCCAGCGTCATCTTGCCAGCCGTGTACGTGACCCACGTGGAGGCAGACCCTCCAGCCCCAGGTGGGCCTTCAGATGAGACCACAGCCTCACCCAGCATCCCGACGGCGGCCTCACAAGGCTGAGCCACAACCACCCAGCTGGCTTCTCCCCAATTTTTTTTTCTTTTTTTTTTTTTAGATTTTATTGGGGAACTGCCATGGTCATTGGTTACCCATTGCTTTCATGCTACAATGGCATAGTTGACTCTTTTAGGGAGGGCGCAGCTCACAGCAGCTCACAGTGGCCCACGTGGGGATCGAACCGACAACCTTTGTGTTATCAGCACCATGCTCTAACCAACTGAGCTAATCAGTTACTCTCTGCTCCCAGATTTTTGACCCATAAAAACTATGAGGCAAAATAAATGGTTATTATTGCTTTAATACGCTGAGTTTTAGAATAAGTTGTTATTTAGTTAGAGGTACCTAAAACAGTGTCCCACCCACCTGACTATTGCCAGTGCTCCTGTGGTGCCTGGGAGTCTGCCCCACTCACTCGCCCCCAGTACGGCCTGCACAACATTTGCCTGGATCATGGGTACAAAGGCCCTTTCCCCTTATTTCAAAGAAGGATAGGCTCTGTGGGGGTAGTTTACACTCCAGAATTCCCCAGAGGATCCAGCTGAGGCGACACTGCATGTGAAAATGCATCTTTGCTCTCTCTGTTTCCCTACCTTGCTTCCCTCACAGGTTGAGGACACACCCTCAGTAAGTAACTTGGACAGGAATTCTGACCTCAGGTTCTGCTTAGTCTAGGAAAACTGACCTCAGCCAGAATGCATCTAGAAAGGAACAATGGATGTCAAAGCCGTCGAAAACAAGATATGACAAATACAGTCCATCCCTTCCTGGCCCAACTTGAGTTCTTTTCTATATTTACACTTTAAAGTATGCTCGAAACATCTACACCTCCCTGGACAGAGGCAGATTTGCCTTCTTCCTGAAGGGACATAATCCATATCTTGTCAGTGAACGAATTTAGCCAAAAGTGCATGCTTCCTAACTCATGCCGAGTCTTCTATTCTTTTTGTGGCTCTATTTCAATATCTCGCACCTATGAAATGGTAAATTAACCATTACCATACACCCATGGGGGGTGAAAGGGAGAAGAGAAGCAATGTTATTTAAAATATATAAATATTGGGTTGTCAGAAAAGTCACGATGCATTTTTGCAATGAAAAACATAGAAAAAAATACGTCATGACTTTTCCAACAACCGAATACGTATCTGACACACAAAACTAATGCAGCTAATGGTCATTATTCCTATGCTACCACTCCAGTTTCTGGGTTGAGGTTGTTTGACCCAAACCTTTATTTCTCAGGGGACTATATCCTTGGTATCCTTGCATGTAAGGAATTGCCATAGTTTTTCATTAACTCTGTCTACCGGACATGGCTTCATGGGGGGATGGGAGACACTCAGGGGTTCCATTCATACTCCTCTGATTCATGCTGTAAATCAGAATTTCTATTTTTCTTTGATAGAGAGGGTCACTGGTCTCAGCCTGCCAATACCGTAAACCTCTCTTCATTATTGGGACATGGTGCGTCTCAAAAGCAAAAGGGCAGCCTTACTGTCCAGTTCAGTGAAATTACAACTGGGCTCCCATCACACATGGAGATTCAGGGTCAAAGATGTTAAAGTCAGCGTGCCCAAGGTCACCTGATGGGAGAGTCTAGACTCAAACCACGCCTGTCTGATCCCAAAGCCTCAGCTGTTTAAAGCACTTCAGTGGGGGTGCAGAGACCCTTGCATTCTATGTGGCTCTCAGCAGAAGTATAGGATGGGTATTAGTCAATAAATGGCACCCAAGGTGGGGGGACAGTGGAACCATCCATAGCTTGGTTCCCAGCTCTGTACTTATATGTATTCAACTTACCAAATATTATTTAGTGAGTCCCCTCTACACGGCGGGCACCATGTGGACTCTAGAGTAGCGTTCATTAGCAAAGGTCTGCATTTTCCTTCTTAGCTGTGTGGCCATTGGCAAGTTATTTCATTTCCCCCAACCTTAGCCTCCTGACCTATAAAATGGGGCTATTAATATTTACCAGATGAGAAATCAATTTGTTTGGTCACTAGAAAAAATGGAGACAATAATACATGATCTTGCTGGGAGAATTAAATCAGGCAAACATGTATAGATCCATTCATTCAACAAATAGTTATGGAGCATCTACTATGCGTCAGTGACAGAGCTGAGCTCCGAGGACACATCAGTAAATGAGGCAAATGCAGGTGACCCTCGAACAACATGGGGGTTGGGGCACTGACCCCCAGCACAGTTGAACATCTGCATATAACTTTTGATTCTCCCCAAACTTAACTATTAATAGCCTACTGTTGACCGGAACTTACCTTTAACATATACACCATTGATGAACACATATTTTGTATGTTATATGTATCACATACTGTATTCTTAGAATAAAGTAAGCTAGAGGAAAGAAAATGCTATTAAGAAAATCATAAGGTCACAGGATGTGGAGTACAGTGTGGGCATTGGCGTCAATGGAATTGTAAGAAACAAAAATCATAAGGAAGAGAAAATACCTTTATTGCATTTATTGAAAAAAATCCGTGTATGAGTGGACCCCTGCAGGTCAAACCTGTGTAGTTCAAGGGTCAACTGTATCATCCCTGCCTGATTGGACCTTACACTGAGTGCAGTTAGATATTAAGTAAAAAATATTACAACTGTGAGTTATATGCAACCAACTACAGCACACTGCTGTAATTGTTCGTTTGCCGTGACCTTGCTGGTTCTCAGTCGCTTCCTTCTTAAAGATCTCCACAGTTCGGAGAGCTTATGATGCAAGTATTTCTTTACCGAGTTCTGAGTAGGAGAATAACATGTCAGTGCAGGAGCAGCAAAGACAGGGAAGAGTTAAAAGTGAAAAGTAACTCAGGAACAGCAACCAACACGTCTGCTGCCATGTTGGCTGAGTCTCGCTGTCACTTTGCCATGACTTTAGGTTTATGGAAAAAAAATAAGCCCTATGGAGAGGAAGAGAGGAAGTCGTTTTTCCTACAGCACAGCTGAAAATCCCATCGCTCCATGGAATTTTTTTCCTCCCCTCTCTAATGTGTACAGTTTTTAGATGGATTTTGCTCCTCTGCTGGCTTTCTTTAGACATTTTATCATGAGGTGAATTTATGGACTCTGAAATGAAACCAAATGTAAGTGGCTGGGTACAAATTCTATGGTTCTTCGGCTCGAGCAGTGTGTGCCTAGCATGGTGTCTGGTGTCTGGTCAATGCTCGACAAATGTTGGCTGGATGAATTTCTGTCTGGAGACTTCAGGTCAATCCTAACTTTCTGGAAGCCCTGTCCTGTGGTCTCATCTTGCTTATGGGAGAACGAGGTGTCAGCCTGTCTTTCTGCATCAGTGAGTCTGTTTTGGATCTGTCAGGGTCGGAACACAGCGGGGATCCTAGATAATGAATGTTTGAGGAGCAGCTGTTAGATGTAAGTCATTGCATTGGTGTCTTACATGTCAGATCCTTGAGACAGTTACGAAACAAGGAGGGGAAGTTATCGCGCCCATTCCCCCCCTCCCATGAGAAGAGGTTGTGAATTTTTTTCTACTTCAACCCCTAATTCATTTCCACGGGGATCAGGCTGACTAGTTGCTGTGGGTCTCTGGTTTCTGCTGAGATGTGTCTTCTTGTTGGCTGGTGGTTTTGTCATTAGTCTGATGAATAGACTTGCTCTAACATTCTTCCCTCCACAGTGGATGGGATTCTCACAGCCACCCTGCTGACGTCGTCATGTTACACAGCAAGAGGAACCTCCCCTCCCGTTGGACTTGGGTGAGGAGACAGATTAAATTGGAAACATATTTCTTTTTCTCTGGTCAAGTCATTTTTAGATTGAGGGAATAGAAAAGTTGCGTTCTAGTTTGAGGACTGCCCAAGAAAGTCGTTTCGTTTTTGCTGCGATGATTGCAATTTTGCTACAAGAGAGTTCGAAGTTAGTAGTTTCTTACTAGGGTGCCTTGCATATCATAATTCTCCCAAGAATACTGTTGGTATATTTATCAAAGAGTTATTGAATACATGGGGGGGGGGAATAAGTGAAAGGAAAAAGAAAAAAATGATAGACCTGTAGTTGATATTCTACAAATATTGATGAATAAATAAAAACAGGAATAAACAAATAAAAAATGAAGGAAGTAAAAAAAGTGATTACCACGATGAAATAGCATAAATGATGGAGATGGGATGTGTGACAGAATTGCAGGATGGCGGGGGTCTTTGTGTGGATAATGGTGCCTTTGATTGTCTTCCCATAATTCTTTTTTATTTTGTTTTATTTTTTTTAATTTTTAAATTTTTTTTTTTATTAGTTTCAGGTGTACAACACAAGGCAATAGTTATACTCTTTACCCCCCAAAGTAAAAACCCCCCTCCCCCAGTTCGCCACCCCACTCCCCCCCCCATATCATACATATCCATCACAACTCCCCTGACTCCCCTCCACGGTATACTCCACATCCCGTGACCATCCACATATTCAGTTGCAGTTGGCATACAATACTATACAACATCAGCTTCAGGTGTACAGTGCAGTGATCAAGCCTCTACTCCATCCATGAAGTGGTCTCCCTAACAAGACATGTGACTATCTGACACGCCACAAAATTTTTACAACATTATTATATTCCCCGAACTGTGTTTCATATCCCTGTGGCAATATTGTAGTTGTCTATTTATGCTGTCTAATCCCTTCCCCTTCCTCCCCAACCCCCTCCCAACTAGCAACCCTCAGTTTTTCCTCTACATCTACCAGTCTGTTTACTTTGATCGTTCACTCAGCTCTTCAGACTCCACACACAAGTGAGATCACATGGTACCTGTCCTTCTCCGACTGACTTATTTCTCGCAACATAATTGTCTCTTCACAACATTGTCAATTACATTCCCAGAACTGCCCCCATATCCCTGCGGCAACATTGTAGTCCCACATACACTGTCCAAAACCTTCCCCCTCTCCCTCTTCCCCACTCCCTGCCAGCCAGCAACCATCAGTTTTTCCTTTATATCTGCTTGATACGACTTCAATCTTCTTAAATTGTCTCTCTGGGTTAGCTTGTTTACCCCTTTCTTTTGTTTAAAAAAGCCCTTTTAACATTTCTTGCAATGCTGGCTTGGTGGTAATGAATTCCTTAAGCTTATTCTTTTCTGAGAAGCTCTTTATTTCTCCTTCAATTTTAAGTGATAGCCGTGCTGGGTAGAGCAATCTTGGTTGTAGGCCTTTATTTTGTGTCACTTTGAATATCTCCTGCCACTCCCTTCTGGCCTGCAGAGTTTCTGTAGACAAGTCAGCTGTTAGTCTAACAGGAGTTCCTTTGTATGTAACCTGCTGTCTTTCTCTTGCAGCCTCTAGGATTCTGTCTCTGTCTTTAACCTTTGCCATTTTGACTATGATGTGTCTTGGTGTGGACCTGTTTGGGTTCAGCTTGTTTGGAACCCTCTGCACTTCCTGGGCATGCATGTTGATTTCCTTCACCAGGGTGGGGAAGTTTTCAGTCATTATTTTTGCAAATACATTCTTGACCCCTTGCTTCTTCTCTTCTCCTTCTGGTATCCCTATGATTCGAAGGTGGTTGCGCTTCACCTTGTCCCATAAGGCTCTTAAACTATTTTCATTGTTTTTTATTCTTTGGTCTTTTTGCTGTGCCAACTGGGTGAGTTCTGCTATTTTATCTTCCAAATCACTGATCCGCTCCTCTGCTTCATCTACTCTACTGGTGATTCCTTCGAGTGTGTTCTTCATTTCAGTTATTGTATTCTTTAGTTCTAACAGGTTGTTTTTTATGGTTTCCCTATCCTTCTTTATGTCCTCGCTAAGTTCCGTAAACATTCTTATCATCAGTGTTCTAAACTCTGTCTCTGAAAGGTTGGATCCCTCTGTTTCATTTGGTTCCATTTCTGGACGTTTCTTCTGATCTTTTACTTGTGACATGTTTCTTTGTTTTCCCATTCTGGCTGTCGCTCTGGGATTGCTTTGATGTATTAGATAGATCACCAGGAGAGCCCTGGCTGGATCACGCAGGCACACAGCTCACGGCCCAACACTCCCAGGAAAATTCCCAGTCTCAGCCTGTCCCCAATCAGCCGCTCGCAGATCAGGCCGAGCAGCCCGCCAACCAATCACCAGCCTGGCAACTCTGCAAGTGGAGTGTGGAGAGCGGGACCGAGGCAGCTTGCGCACTTCCGCATCTCAGTGAGCAGCCTGTTGGAGCCAGATCACTCCCACTAGGCGTTTCCCTGGCAACACAGCACAAGCCGAGCGGAGGGTGGGGATCCGAGGCCGCTCGCGCACTCCCGGGTCTCAGTGAGCAGCCTGTTGGAGCCGGAGGGCACCTGCCCTGCGTTTCCCTGGCAACGCAGTATAAGCTGGGCAGAGGGTGGGGATCCAAGGCCGCAGGCGCACGCACGCACACACGCACTTCTGCGCCAATTCCACCAGACCAATGAGGTATTGGACCCGATCCTCCGTGGGAGGGCCCAAGCCCAACAAAATGGCGTCCTCCCTACACCACTACGCGTGCAGGCCCCATACCACGGGAACCACAGTCCAAACACCTCCAGCCTTTGCACCAAAGGTGCTCAGTCCAGTCCGTCCCCGCAGGCTCCCGGCTCACACAGCCACTCCCTCCACCAGGAACCAGGTAAGTGCTCACCGGCAAGCAAGCCCGTGCGCCGGCCCCACTGATTCTCCAGCCGCTCTCAGCCTCACCGAGCTGAGCAAAGAGAGTCCTCACTAATTTACTGCCGGCTGTATTAGAACTCCTCTTCCCGGCAAAGGAACTCTGGGCTGGTGAGCTCGGTGTGCGGCCGGAGGGTCTCTCCCCCAACCGGAGAAGCCTCCCCACAGCTGGGGCTTCCCTCACAGGGCTCGCCCTCTCTCGTCTCCGCCCGTCCTACCAGACCCGATGTGGCTTCCTCTTTAAGTTCTTCGTTTAGTGGTTCTGTTTCTCCAGTGTTCCGGGGACCTCCAGAGTTGAATGCTGTATAATTTGGTTGTAATTTTGGTGTGATCCTCGGAGGCAGTTAGCACAGCATCTGTCTATTGCGCCATTTTACCGGAAGTCTCCCTTCCCATAATTCTCAGAGTGGTTTGTATGCACCTTTGTTCACGCGGCTCACCCCTTCTGACCACAATTGTCTGGACCAGGAATGGCATCTAACCCAAGAGAAAAAATCAAACTATCTTCCCCAGGAAAGACAGAGCTGAGGCTGAAACGGATTCTCTGTCTGTTGTATAGACGGTAATATCCTCATGTGGATACTATGGGGAGCTCTCTTTGCCTCACCAAGCAGAAAAGGGATAAGGAAAAAGAGGGTCTTTCATGAGGCAGAAGAATAAATGCAGAGAGAGAGAGAGAGAAAGAAAGAAGAGAAATGAAGAAAGATCAATTCCTGGTTTCTTGAAAGTCTTCTAGTTCCTGGATAGAACCCTGACTCTTTATAATTGCCCCAACATTTTCCCTCAAGTTAACACAAATTGATTTACGTCCTTAAACCCCAAACAGGCTTAACCCAGAAGCCCAGCGATGGGATGCCCTAGACCTCACACCCTTTGTGCAAGGACAAAGGTCGGATCTCTCAGCATCCCTGCTCCCTCACCCTGTTTCCTACCTCTTCATCCCTTGGGATTTAAAGATGATAAAAAAAAAAAAAGTAGAGGAAGAAGAAAGACAAATGAAACACCTCTGCCCCCATCACTTTATGCTGGTTAGGGTGGGGGGAGGGTGTTATTTGATTTGGTTTCCATTCAGTGCTGAGGTTTGTCCTCCCAGCTTCTAGCAAGGGTTTCGGTTGCTTTATTTTGGCTCCTAGCTTGTCTGGAGGACTGAAGGGTGTCCAGGGCAGGGCTGTGGTATTTGTATTGGCTGTGAGGGCTGCTGGGGTAGTAGCAGGGCCTGACCTCAGCCTTCCGTGTGCCACGAGTTTCCTTTCTGGGGTTCCTTGTCCTGGAGGGGATGAGGACAAAATGCACCCACCGTGGAGTGTCAGTCCCACCGGTTTGGAATCTCCCAGATGTATTTTGTTTTGTAGGGCCATCACCAGGGATCATGGGAAATAAATGGTGCGTCTCTCCCCTCTTCTCTCCAGCAAGGGAGGCTGGTGGTTTTGGCTGCCTCTGTGGAAAAACAAATACCCTTCCACAAATAAGTTCTTCTCACAGCCTTGAATTAGTGTTGGCAAAAACACCTCTAAGTGGGGATTCCACAAAGGCACAAGCCAACCGCACCTTTGAAGAGAGGGCCTCGAAGAGGTGGAGGGGATGGGTTGGGCGGAGCATTCATTTTGGGGGGCTAAGGGGGTAGTGCATGTCCCTAAAGGGAACTGTCATCGAAATCAAGCACTAGGAGAGCGTGGAGGGACAAGGTGTCCTGGCACCTTTCTCTGGATCAGGCTGGATACTTTAATTTCAACCGGCTTCCTAGGTGCTGGCAAAGGCATCTGTGAATCCTAGCAGCCAGCAAGTTCGGGGCTGCCTGGGAAAAAGCACAATTATAAGAAAAGAAAAGAAAAGAAAAGAAAAGAAAAGAAAAGAAAAGAAAAGAGGTTGCTTTGCAAATGAACTCGCAGACCATGGAAATGGTACATCAGGGAAAGTTTAAAATACTGGTTGTTTGGTGGAATCTCTCTCTTCAACCCCAAACACACCTTTTTTCGAGCAACACTAAAAAGTCTCCCTGTCTCAGCATCCCTTGCACCCTTTGCCGCCCCGTGCCCTCACCCGTCCGTCAGCTGGGCCTGCCAGTCTGAGGGCTAGGGTATGACATATTTGCACCATGCGTAAACACCGCTTACCATTAGGAGCGCCATCTAATGAGAAACAGAGCCACGGGGGGAAGCTTCAAAGTGGTTAACGGAAGGAAGTGCCTGGAACGAAATCCGACTTGATGTCCCAATTAATACGTCCCCTAATTCTATTTCCTGCCCTTGCGGGCTTGCAGCCGCCTCCCTCTAATTTCTGTGGGAGACGGAGAATCGGCTGATGGGGAGGAAGGAACCTGGAAATGCGGAGGCTTCACGGATGACTTGATACGCAGGCAATGGGCATATTAGGACAAATTAGAGAATTAAGGAGGAGGAAAAAAAAGAGACAACGACAGTCAGAGGAAATGTCATCTCAAGTAATAGTATTAATGGAGACTGGGACTCTGCTGGAGAGGGCGGCCACAGAAATTGAGAGCTAAAAGCGCCAGCCAAATAGTCTTTTGTTTCAGCCTGGGAGAGAGGAACTGTTGCCAGACCCTTTTCTTACTGCTCTAGGACCTTGGGATAAAACCAGCCATAGTTTGTTTGTTTGTTTGTTTGTTTGTTTTTTCCCCAGGAGGATAAAGGGCAAGTCCCGATTTCAGCCAAAAGCTGGTGAATCTAGATGAAGGCTTTGGATGGAGATAAAGCTAACGTTGAAGACTTTAGCCCATAAATAATAGTCAAGTGAGGATGAGCGGTGGGCTCTGAAAGTGTTCAAAGCTCTTTGAAATAACTCTGTGTAACCAGCTTGACATTCTCCCCTTCCATCACTCGTTTCAGCTAAGCGTTGCCCTCTCTCTATATCGTTGCTGAGAAAGGCAGGTGCTTACGGAGGATGAAGCATGCCATCCCTGATGCAGTAGAATGAAGAGTGTATCAGACACATCGACGCCCCAAGAGGAGTAGTGACCAGATGACCGTCCTCTACTTTGTCAGGACAATTCGAGCAGTTTCTGGATTGGTTCCCCCGACGCCACCATCTAGTCTGTTTCAGCCCATTTTGCACACACCTGCCCAGCAAACTTTAGAAAACACAAAGCCCGTGTCATCACCCCTTCAGTATCTGGTAGAGGCTCTAGTGCCTGTGGGATCAAGTCTGACCCCCTGAGCACGGCATTCAAGGCCTCTCCTATCCGAACGAGCTTTCTCTGGACCGTTGTGATCCTCCATTTTCCTCTTAGGCCTCCACCCAACCCCACTGTTTTCTTTTACATAAGTATTTGCTGTCCCTTCCTCCAGCTTTGCCCTTTCCCTTCTTCTTTACTCCCTATTTATCCATCAAGTCTATGATTAAATGGCTCTTCCTTGCTGAACTCTTTCCAGGCATCTAAATCACCCTTCCGTGTACCTTTCTTTGATTCTCATCTCATGTCCTGCTGGCGTATAATCATTTGCTTTTTCATCTGGCTTTCCTAAGAGAATGTCTCCCAGAAGACACTCAGAGGACAGTACCAATGGAATAAGGTTTCTCGACATTCAATGTCTGACATGACACAAGGGCTCAGGAAATGGGTAAGGAAAGAAAGAAGGAGAAAAAAAAAGGAAAGGAGAAAGCAAGAGATGGAAGGAGGAGGGAGGTACCGAGAGAACAGGAAATATCTGGGGCTCCATTGCCCATGGCATAATTTTATTCCGCAACAAAGACCTCCAGATGGATGTAAGATCAAGTTGAGTTCATTTTGGAAAGTGTTCGACTTAGGCAAATTGTCCAGGCTACATGATGTAGCAGGAGCTGAAGATCCAAAGATGCTTTGGAGACCTGAGTTCAAATCCTTCAGGGCCGGTCGAGTGGCGCGGTGGTTAAGCGCTGGCTTGGGAAGCCAGCGGCCCTGGTTCGGTCCCACATATGAGGGCCAGTGACACTGCCCTCAAAAAAACAAAAAAACAACAACAAAAAAACAAACAAACAAATCCTTCAGCAATCACAGTGATTGGGGAGACCATTCCCTCTCTGAGCCTCAGTTCCCTTGTCACTAAAATGGGAAAAAGGGGTCATGAGGATCCAATAAGGTAAAGTACCTAAAGTGCTTTGCCCAATGCCTGGTGCATATAGTAAGTGATCAATAAAATCTAATATACATGAGAGTTGAGCCTGGGAACCCTGCCATTCGTTTAGACCATCTGTGGTTCCCTCTTCCTCCTCTTACTGGCCTCTTAGTCTGAACTGTTCCCTTTCCTTGTTGCCAGGAGAGACAAGCCAGGGAGTAACCCCAGCATTTGTGCCAACAGCCACTGGTATCTTGGTTACTGGGGAACAATATCATTGCTGTGGCTTTGTTCCTTAAAGGATCCGATGCCTGCCACAGATATACCCAAACAAAAACCTCCTGGGAAGAGAAGCAACAGCAAAAATTGCCGGGTATGAGATTTGACGCCTTAGTTTCTCCATGGTTTGTCAGCCAGTGTTTGGGAACCTGGAGGAACTGCTGAGACCACACTAGGGGTCTTTTCCATCATGATAAACCTCTACACAATCCAGATTCTGTCCTTTATGTCCAGGCTCTAGTGTTCCTGCTGGGAGCAGAAGCCACCACTCCCTGGCCAGGCAGTGCCGGTTGATATAAATATTGATTCAGTGGCCAAAGAAACCCAGGTTGGACTTTCTTCTTGAGAAATCACTGAAGACAAAGAGAATGATCCTGAGGTCTATGGAAGATGGCTTCAAAGTGGTCCAGGGTTTCATCATTCTCCAAAGGGTTGAACTGGATGTTTGTGGCTTTGAGAACTTGCTTAAGACAAGGCGTTTCCATTTGTAGAGTCCGTGGATGTGTTTGAGCTTGACTGTCGACAAACTTTGAGTAGGGGCCAGAGAGTCTTTCCTTTTCTTGATATAGTATGACATTTGCAGAGCTCTTCACCTGTTCAAAGCAGGTTCATATCCATTACTTATTTTAGGTCCTTCCTTGAAGTGTGAGAAGAGGGTGTCATCATCTCAATCTGATTGACTTACAAAAAGGCACAGAAAGTTTAAGGCCAAGTGTCATGGATCCATGAGGATTCACTCAGATCCATTTCAGGACTGAAAGCCTTATTTCTCTCAGCTTTTAGAAGCTTTGCCAACTGAATGCCTTTTGCCTCAAGCGCTCCCTGGATTTTGCACTCAGCTGACAAGATCCATCTTGCTCAAATTATGACCTCTTTCAAGGGCAGCCTGCATCCCAAGACTGGCCATGCAGCGGAGGAAAGGTCTAGACCCTTGGCCCCAATAGAAGGGTCATTCCGTCTTCAGGACTCCCATGTAGTCTGTGAGAGGTCTTTGTGGAGATTCTGTCAGAGCTCAGTTTTTCTGTCCATCCAACCCTGATTTCTTTCCTTTCTGTCCAACCCCAGTCAATGTCTTTGCCATTAACCTTCATCCCAGCACCTGCTTCCCAGGGAACCTGCAACGCCAAGGTCACGCAGGGAGAAAGGGACCAAGGCTCGAACCCTCGTGTCAAGACTCCTGCTCATGCAGGACATCCTTGGTCAGGCTCTGAGCACCCACTAGGTGCCAGGCACTGAGCCAGCAGCTGGAAATGAAGTGATGAACACGGCTCACAGGAGCTCTGCCCTCATGGGACCGTGTCTGAAAGGACAACAGACCTTGACATTAGTTGTCTGCAAGGGGAATGAGTTTTAAGGAAGAGAGGTACCAGATGTGTGGGAAGTAGGGGGGCTGGGTCATGTGAGGCTTCCTGGAGGCAGACTTGGTTGAATTAGGACCAAAGGATGATGAGCACATGTCCACCAGACAGAGAATAACTGGTTCAAAGAGCTAGATAGTGGAGGGGGCACAGGGTCAGTGGAATCCACAGGACTCGGGGAGAAGTGGGGAGCATGGCATCTTTCATGTCTGGAGGGCATGCATAGTCGGACCATTTGGGTAATTAGGAAAGTTCTGGACTCTCTGTGACACCCACCATGGAGGACGCCATCTTGAACACACCTGCTGCTCCTTCCTCGGAATTGAGGTCAGACTTGGGGCTGGCCTTGGTCAATAGAATACAGCAGAAGTGCTGCTCTTCCAATTTGGCTGTAGGCCTGAAGTGGCCTGGTGGTTTCCACTTTCACTTTGGAAGCCCAACATCAGGCTGTAGGGAAAACTCATGGCCCTACTGGGTGACGAGAACCATGCGGAGAAGGGAGAAGTGGAGGCACCAGACATGGGAGGGCATCTTCCTGGACTTTCCGGCTCAGCCTGACCGCCAGGTGAATGCACTGAGTGAGCCCAGCCAATCCCACATGGTGTAGGAGAGTCACCCAGCTATGGCCTACCTGGATTCTTGACCCACAGAATTGAGAAAAATAATACATCACTGTCATTTTCAACCTTGAAGCTTTGAGTTGGTTTGTTACACACAATAGCCAACTGAAACGTTCTCCCTTAGGAGGAAAACTCTAGATACACATCTGTCCCCATCAGCTCACATTTACTGGGTGCCAACAGTGTGCCAGGCTTTGTGGTGGAGGCTTTTTATACAGGCACACCTAGGAGACACTACGGGTTCGGTTCCCAGCTACCACAGTAAAGCGAGACATAATTCTTTTGCTGGGGGAGGGTCTTGCCTTCAATTTGTAAAACACGCAACATTTGTGGAGCGCAGTCAAACAAGGTATGCCTGTACTTTATTTCATTTAAACCTCACCAACAATCCCATGAAGTAAACACTGATGTTCATTTCACAGATGGGACCGAAAGAGGCCCAGAGTGAATACGACATGCCCAGTTTGCATAGCTAGTACGTTAGTGGAACATGGACTTGAACCCAGGCCGGGTGGTCCTGATGTTCACTCCCTCCATCACTACATTGACTGTTCTTGCATGGGCGTGGGGTCCTTACAACCTGGCTAGAAGCCTGGATCTATGGAAAGATTTGCTAAGACTCCCAGTTTTCAGATAGTAATCCTTACATCTCAGATGCTTCCATGAATGTCGAGGGTCTCCCCGGATACCTGACTCTGCAATCCGCTGAATTCATCTCACAGAAGTCAGGGTAGGGAGAGATGGACCCCACACGGCAGCGAGGACACCGGGCTTGTAGTCCCACTTCTGCCTTCCACTTGCCAGGCAACCCTGGGTCATGACGTCCCTACCCTGTACTCCTATGTCTCCATCTGTAAAGTAAGCACAGAGTATTCCAGACATTTCCAGATTTGTCATATTGGGAAATGACCAGTTCTATTTCTTATACACTTGTTTTGTAAATCATCTCATATTTGTAACTGAAATGATCCTCTTCCCAAGCTCTAAAATTTGTTAAGCTGAGGATTTAGTGTGTCCATTGTAGATTTTCTGAATATACCTGAAAACAAATATGTAATTTAAAAAAGGGGCCATCTGTTACTGCCTATAATCATGCCATGTGTTGCTGTGGTGTGGGTGCCACTTTGGAGGGTCCAGGTGGCCGTATGGATGTTGGCGAGGGTGAAAGCCTGGGCAAGGAAGGGGTCCTCAGGCGTGGGTCTTCCTAGATTGGCCAACTGTCACCTGGCAAACAAAGGTGTTCTCCAGGCCCTGTGCATCCCACCCTGCTCCACCTTCCTCTGTGGGTGGGATGGCAGCTGCGGGCTTCTCATGCTGTTACACCACCTCATTATGGAATAGGAGAGTTTGCATTTGAGTGAGAGCCAGGCTTGGGAGGAAGGCAGTAGGCAGGGACGGGGAAAACAAGCTGAGAAGAGAGGGTTCAGTTCCTCCAACTGGCCTGTAGGAAGTTTCTGTTAATCTTTCTTTCTAGAGCAGTTTGGCATTTTTAAGTGTCCCTGGTCTGAGGCTTGGCTGCCTGGAGATGGAGAAGGTCCAGGTTGAGATTGGTCTGCTGTTAACGGGGTAACTGTAGTTAGAGAACGAGGCTGCTGGGAGGGTTGTGTTTCATTTCCTCCACCTCTGGCTGGGGTATTGCATGTCACATTATGTCTCAGAGCCAGCTGTACAGAGAGAGCTCTGGACTGAGAGAATAATCATAATAATAATAATAATAATAATAATAATAATAAACAATCATCGTTATCGTCATAGGTAATGTTCATTAGTGCCTCTACTCTGGACATGGCTTAACTCATCTGATGGATCCCCACAACCACCATAGGAGACCAGTCCACTCTTCTCCCCATTTTACAGATGAGGAAACTAAGGTTGGAAAAGATTAAGTCACGTGCTTGTTTTTACACTTGGTTAGTGGCTGTAAGATGTCCCATGCCACAAGTCCTTTCCTCTCTCTGGACCTTAAAGGACCATTCTGTTAATTGAGGGCGTTTGACCAGATGAATGGTGGTTTAGGGATTTTATTGTTTTAATGGTGGACTTTTTCTTCAAATGGAAACCCGACGTATAAACAGGAGAGAAGCAGGATTACTAACGCCAAATGAAGGGGATGGATTCCCAAGTGGTGCTGACAATGCCAACCCCTGCTTCCCTGAGCCACCTCCTGGAAACTTCCAGAGCTCTACAACCAGAAGGACAAAAACGTCTCTCAAGTGGTCTGATGTTTCCGTGAATCTAGTCCCTGGAAACCTCTGAGACTCTGTGGATGGCTTAAGGTGTAATCCTTGGAGCTGCCGCTCATGTTAGGAAACGCCCTCGATTGCAGACCTATTCCACCATCAGTCTGCCAGCATTTTGGGTCCCCATCTACGTACCTAACTTGACATTGCGTATATGAAGGAGACCAGAGGTGCTCTTTCCAAGGTCTCAGATTTTGTATCTTTGGAGGGGAAGGGAGTGGGGTGGTGGAGCCAAGTTCACAGGCAATCCCAATGCTGAGTGAGAATGCATTTTAACAGGAAGAAGCACAGAGCACTGAGAAAAGGGGCTTTTATTGTAATTCACACGGGGAAGTTAGGAAGGCTTTCTGGCAGGAAGAGAGGGGTTCTGAAGGAAAGAGCAAAGGTGAGTGGGGGATGGGGAGCAAAATGGGCATTTCAGGCAGAGGGAGACCCTGGTGCAAGGCTGCAAAGAGAGAAGCATTGAGGACCGTTCGCTAATGTGACTGGGGCTGCAGACAAGAAGAGAGGGTGCTGGCCCCCGGCAGCATCTGTTTGGTGACCCCCTCCAATGCTTTGTCCACTCATCTTGGGCACAGCAAGGAGTACAGGGTGGGAGGTCTGTGTTTGGCAGTTCCTTGGTTCTTGGATGAATACATTACAAGAACCCACGAATAATTAATTACCTTCTCCAAGAGGCTCAGGCTCTTGCCCTGTTAATAAAAACATGGAACAGGAAACTGCTACCCGCACTCACGGCAACCTGGACATTTTCAAATGGAGGAAATAAGGAGAAGTGGCGGGAGGAGGAGAGTGGGGAAAACATGGCATGTTTCATTGCTATGAAATTGCTGTGTTTCATTGCCTTTCGGGGAGGAAGCTGGCCCAAACCCCTCAAACCTGCTCCCGCCCACTTCTCTGCCCAGGTGTCGGATTCTTTCCGCTGCCTCTGAGGCTCCCTGGTTCACAAGGTGGTTTTCTTGTATTCCCTTCTCCAGTGACACATCATTACTGAACAATCGGTCTCGGGGCTCTGGCTGGGAAATCACAAAGGTGAGGGTACGAGAAAGTGATTGCCCAAAGTGTGCCGTAAAAACCCAGCCCTGCAGTGTGAGTCTAGAGCCCTGCCTGCAAGGTTCCCGAGGCTGACCAGGTGACCACAGAGGCCTATGGACACTAGTGTGGCCAATAAGAACTCATGCTTGGGTCTGAGGGGGCCTGCTTGCCCCAAACTCTATTTTGTCTGATACATTCCCTTACCAGCTTTCTTTTGCTTTGCCTTTGCTTAGAATTTCTTTTTTCCATTCTTCCATCTTCAGTTTTTCTATTAATATAAGCATGCCTGGGAAAAAACACACAGCTGTTTAAAAAAAAATCTGTCTTTTAAAAAAAAAATCTGTCTTTTAACTGAAGAGTTTAATCCCATTAGGATGAATGTAATTACATATTAATTTGGACTTGATCTTCTGAGACTAAGATTTCTACTGATCATATTTTGATCGTTTTTTCTTTTTGTCTTTGTTTCTTTCTGTCCTTCCTTCTTTCCTTTTTTACTCCTTTATCTTTTCTGTATTAGATTGATAGGGTTTTCTTTACCTCCTCCCCCGACCCACCTTTCCCCTCCTGGTTTAGAAGTTGTGTGTTCTCTTTCTGTCCTTTCAGTGTGTACACTAAACTCTTACTACGCATATACTTAATCACTATAATCAATACAATAATTCGTCTAGCCTCCTCCTGAGCAAAATGAAGCCCTTAGGATAACTGACCTTCAACCTTTTCTCCTTTCCAGCATTCATAATATTATTGTGCAATATTAGAGTCCCCATCCTAGCCCTTTCCGTCTGTGTGACCTTGTAAGTAATTTCACCCTGATTTTCAGATTTTTCATCTAAAAAAAGAGGGGGAAATCAGATCTTTCCTGGAGAGTTGTTGGATGCCCAGAAACCAGCTAGGGGAGGCGAAAAGGTTCCATCTGTGTGTTGATCTCCCAGAAGCTGGAGAAGTCAGAGAATTACCGCAGTGGCCTCGAAGGGCATCAGGTCTTTTCAACCTCCTGTCCTGTCCCTTCTTTATTTGGCTGTCCTTCGATATGCTCTTTATTTTATCATCAGTGTCTATTTGGACTTTACTCTGTGTGAAGAGGATGGAGGCTGATGGACGCATTGAAAGGTAACTCCCCACAGGGACAGAGATGCTGCCTTCTCCCTCTGCCTCCATTCTTTTCTCCTTGATTCTTCATCTCCTTTGTTTCTCTGTCTCAAACTCTGTCTCCTGCTGCCTGGTTCCTTCCTCTTTTTCTCTTCCTTCTAGCAACTAGGATTTCTGCTTTGTCCCATCTTTCTCTCTGTCTCTCCATGTCTTTGCTTTTCTCAGTCTCCATCCCTGTGGCTTCTCTGGTCCCCGCCCCCTTTGTACATCTCTTTTCCATCCATCTCCCATTTCATCCCAACTACATCCCCCTCTCTGACTCTTTCTCCTCATTCTCCTCATTCTCGCCTTTCCCTCCCATCCACTCCTTCGAGCCTAACAGGGGCTCAGTCCTGCCTCTTCCTCTGTCTGCCTCCATCATTTCTCCTTCTGCCTCTCTCTGTCTCTTCATCTGGCACTGCTTCTACCACATTTTCTCCATCGGGGGTCCTCTGGCATCTTTCTCTTTATTGCCCTTGCCTCTGCTCCCCGCCCTGTTCTTGATCTCTGATCTCCCTGCTCCATTTATCTGCTTCTCACCCGCATCACCCCCTTCATCTCTGTCTATTTCTTACTCTCTGTCTCACTGCACACTCTGCGCACATCAGGCCCGGCCCCAGCCTGGGGTCTCCGGGCTCCAGGAAGCTGGCCAGAGGCCGTGCAGGCTGCGCCATAACTCAGGAACTCCGCCAGCAATCATTTCATTAAGCAGGAATGGCGTTCCCATTACCAGATAGCAGGCCTGTTTCTTCCCCACCAGGGCCCCCTCCCCACCGCAAAGCCCCCTCGCCACTTCCTGCTTGAAGCAGCCACACAAGACCTCATTCTAATCCTCTGACTTGTCTGTTTAGTGTCTTTGGAGAGGGGAAAGGAGCAGAAAAGTAGCTTGTCTTTTATTTTTATTTGCCCTGTTTTGCCTTCCTCCAGATATCCCCCTGGGGCACCGGCCTAGAACACAGCAACAAATATTTACTAATTCCATTAACAGAAGAGGGTTTTTTTTCTTTTTTTTTTCTTTTTTCCCAAGTGAATATCTGAGGCCCCAAGTTCATGGTGAACCTCCTCCCCCACGTGGCCCCTCTCCCCCTCCTCCCTACACGCCCAGGACTTATATATAGTTCACTCAGTGCCATTTCCCCAATTTTTTCTGAAGTTCAAGACAAGTTGAAGGGTCAAAAAGGCAAAGGGTGTTTTAGAAGTTTAGCAGACAGCTTTTGGTACAAGGGGAAGAAAGAAAAGGGGAGTGGGAGAGAGGGAAAGAGAGTGAGGAGGCAGGAATCTGGCTCACATTAAGCTGGAAAGTTCCAGCCATTGATTCGCTCTGGAATTATAGACTTTTTCCCCCCTTTAAATCACAAAATATGGTTTATTCATGATTTTTTTTTTTTTTTAAAACAGCAACCGAAAGTTCCACTTTGGTTCACCAAGATGAAGATTCATTCTTCCTTTTTTGGGGTTATTGAGGTAGGACTGGGAGAAAGGAAATGGAAGGTGGGGATAGAATTGCAAGGCAGGGGTTCACTGAGAACCCAGGATCATCTTCCTACCAAGCTTATCCAATGTCGATACCCATTCCTGCCTTTTTGGGGAGACCAAGGACACGTCCTCCCCATAGGGAGGGAGAGGAAACCTCTTAGAGGAAAGAGGGCCTGTGCTGACATGGCAACTCTGCCCCCCGTGAAAGAGAAAGGAGGGAGGAGACAACACTCATGGTCACACTGGGAATGGGTTTAGTGACTGTATTCATTTCCCAGAGCTGCCACACGAATCACCATGTTACTGTTCTCGGGTAGCTGAGAACAATAGAAGTGTATTCTCTCACTGTCATGGAGGCCAGAAGTCCGAAAGCAAGGTATCAGCAGGGCCAGGCTCTCTCTGAAGATTATAGGGGAGAATCCTTCCTTGTCTGCCCCAGCTTCTTAGGGCCCCAGGCACCCCTTGGCTTATGGCTACATAATTCTAATCCTTGTCTCTGTCTTCACATGGCCTGCTGGCGTGTATCGAATTCCCTTCTCCTTTTCCTTACAAGGACACTTGTCATGGGTTTTAGGGTGGACCGCAAATCAGGAATGGTCACCTCCTGAGGCCCTTAATTACCTCAGCAAAGGTCCTATTTCCAAATAAGGTCACATCACAAGTACAGGGGGTTAGGACTTGGACCCGTCTTTTGAGGGGACACACCATTGAACCCACGGCAGCGACCATAGAGTGTGTCTCAACAATGTCACGCGGGGAAGCCAACCAGGGATCCCTCCACTACAGAAATGCTGTGCTTTGCTCTTTTGACATCTCTTTCACTCCTGACTAGTGCAAGGAGAACCACCCAGCTGGTGCTGCTGTGTCTTTAGCGCCTTCTCGTCACTTGCTAATCCTTCTTTTTAAGGAAGACAGAGGGCCGCTCTCAGGCTCAGAACCTTCCCAGGCAACTCTACCCAGTGTTTATCACATGTCTGACCCACCGGGCCTTCTGTTGACCAAAATAGACACGGGTCTTTCATTGGCGATAGGAACCCATAGCTTCCTTTCGGATTGAATTAACACTTGACACAACGCTAGGTGGTTGAGTAGAGAAAAATGGAAAGTAAAGGAATAATAAAAATGGTGCACACACATGGCCAGTGTCGCGGGGTTGCTGCACAGATGAAGAAAGACTGGGAAACACTGGTGTGATACACTGGCTTTCCTTTTGTTTGTTTGTGTTTTGAAGGCAGTGTCACTGGCCCTCCTATGTGGGACCCGAACCGGGGCCGCTGGCTTCCCAAGCCAGCGCTTCACCACCGCACCCCTCGGCGGGCCCTGTACTGGCTTTCCATTGTTCACAGGAGCCCAGTGGAAGAGGCTGGGTAAAAAGTTTCCCGTCTGCCGGGACTCACTGCTTCTCCTTGAACTCCAGCCGCTGTTTCTAACAGTTGTACGCATTGGGTTTCCCCGTGAGATTTTGTTTGGTGGGGGGTCAAAAAAGCTCCATAACGAAAAGAAAGCTTAAAGAATCAACCTCCTCTGCCACTCCACTTTACTTTCCAGTGGAAGAAATTAAGACTCAAAAAGGGGGGAAAGAAAGAATTGTCCGAGGTCACCCAGGCGTCTGGACTCCCATATGTTGAGCTCCTACTATTTATGGGGCAGCTGCAGCACATGAATTCTTCCGTCCATGAATGCTTCAGTACATGAGTTATGGTATTAAGTCCTCACAGCAGCACTGTGAAATCGCTGGAATTCTACAGAGGGGGAAACTGAGGCTCAGAAGCTTGTTCTAAAATGGCAAGGCTGCTAAGCGAAGGCGCTGGGCTTCCTACCTACATCTGGCTGACTCTCCATCTGGTGTTTTTACTGTAGCAGCTTACTGCTTTCCCCGCCTTGCAAATGTCTGCATACCCTCATTTACCACCACCAGCACCAACACACACACACACACACACACACACACACACACACACACACACCATTTATTTGGATGAGGGCATTCTGAGTCTTGGCTGTTTCTGCAGGTTCTACATTTACACACGTCATCCAGTTGACATTTCTCTGCTGGGTCCACTTGGAAATGCTTGCAGGTGACAACATGTTTCTGGCTTCCCCTGCAGGGAATGAGTGTATGGGACAGAGTCCTCCTTGGGGAAAGAAGAGAGGCCGTGTGCAGAGAGGTTCTGAGCCTAAGGGTGCCAGGTTATTTCTCTCTATGCTGGAGGCTCCTAGGCTTGGCAAGGCAATGGAATGAAGCCAATTATTTGGCTTTTCTTTTCCTCCCGCCCCCCCTAAACAACCAGATGTTGGACACTATGGAAGACCTGGACACCAAACCCGCAGGAACGACCTGTCCCAGGTTCGTTAACTTGTTGTATGTCTTCACTCGTGGGTCAGTTGTATTTATATTCCTGGAGGGTTGCTTTTAAGAAACTGATATGAACTCTGAGGCCCTTTCCCCACCCCCACCCCCACCCCACCCTGCCCCATGAACTAAATGCCCACGCACCACATTTTTCCTGCAATTTCTTGGCGTTTACATACTTTCTGAAGCTCTTTTCTGAGCTCTAATTTGAGATTCCCCAACCCCCTAATGAGAATGAGAACGTCCCTGGATAGTCCCATGGGTGATTCCCTCAACTCACAGGTAGGGAAACTGAGACCCAAGACCCAAGTGGGGAAGGACTCCAAAATTCCAGGTTAGAACCAGAGATGGGGTTTGGATGTTCTGCCTCTCAGACTGGCCCATCGTCATTTCTCACAGTGTCCCCTCTCCCTGAAAGCTTGAGGCACTTCTGCACAGACTTAGACAATCTTGGGCAAGCTGCTCAATGGGAACCTAAGGGGTCCTGCCCCAAACTCCTAGGTTCAAATCCCAGCTCCTCCACGTATGGGCCACAAAACCATGGGTTAAGTGACTTAAGTTTTCTGTGCCTCAGTTTTCTGCCCAGTAAAATGGGAAGAATGTTAGCACTTACTTCATAGAATTATAGTGAGGATTAAAATAGAATCCAGGTAAAGCTTTGAATTAGTGCCTGGCGCACAGTATGCATTCAATAAATAGTTATTACTAGCAACGTCAATATTGTGAATATTACTAGATAAAGAGGGGAAAAACTCTCCTCTTGGCATGGTACAGACAGGTGCCACCCCTGCCCTCACTCTAAGCCAGAAGACATTTCACTGCAGACAGAAACTGATTTTGGCGTTGGGGTGGTAGGACCGAGATGAGCTTGGGACATAAGTGGCTTGATCCTCTGATTTTTAGGCAGAGAAACTATCACATAGAGAAATTAAGGGACTTTTCTGAAGATCTCAGGGCTACTCAGAGGCACCACTAGGTCCCGAGAGCCTTTAGTCTCACCATCCTCCCCCTGCTTGGGGCACAGCCCTTCCATTTGTAATTCTGTAAAGCAGAAGTTGGCTCCCTTGACATGGAAGGGGTTAACTCTGAACCCTGCAGCTGGCTGCAGCAAGCTTCCTACACTCTGATTTTCATTTGCAAAACAAACAAACAAGAGGCTCCCTAATAACTCCCAGGCCTCCTTCCTTGTGGCTAGTATGTAGGCTCTGCAAGAAACAGGCCCTCCAAAGATCCCTAATTGTTGAACAACTAAAGACTGTTTCATGGCTGGCAAAAGCTTTGCATGTCCACTCATTCATGTCATTCATTAAAGACCTGCTTCAAGCCTTCAGCAGTCGATATAGACACCAACACCCTCCCAAGCCCTCAAGAAGTGGACACTGTCCTTACAGCATTCCAAGAGAGACGTCAGCATGGCTGTTCTCAGAAGGGCAATAGGACGGAGGAGGCTGTCAGTAAACAAAGGCCAGTCCAAGAGGAATTCAGGAATCTTCGGGCACAGTGGAAGCCCAATTCTCCAGGCTAACTTTCTGGTTTGTTGCCTGGTTCAAAACCACGTTAGCATCCCGAATTGGCCATGCTTCCCTTTCTTTACTTTTGTCCCAGATCTCGTCAAAGCAAAGTCATTTGATTCTTCTCTTTTCTCAACCAAACCTTTGTCTCCCCCAACAGATATTTTCTTTCTTTTTTTTTTTTTTTGAGGGCAGTGTCACTGGCCCTCATATGTGGGACCCGAACTGGGGCCTCTGGCTTCCCAAGCCAGTGCTTAACCACCGCACTACTCGCCGGGCCCCCAACAAATATTTTCTTATGTAATCAAGTTCAAGTTGATGAGCACCCCACTTGTGTCAGTTGAGTCTTATGGGAAGCAGATGCTAAGATGGAGTGAGAAACGCAAGAGACTTACCGGGGGTAGTGCCTGCGAAAGGAAAGGGAGGGAAGAAGCAGGAATAATAGGAAGGAAGAGCATCAGACCACAGTAAAGATCTGAGAAAGTCTCGGCTTACTCAGAGGGAGGTTCAAAGCAAAGATTGCCCATCAGAGGAGCCCTGCACTGGGCAGAAATGGCCAGGCCCTTCTCAGTGTTTGAATGGGGAAGTCCCAGGAAGGTTGTGGCTTTGACTTAAAGCTGAAGTGGGCCCCAAAGATGCTACAGCTGGAGGCTGACCACTGACCATACCCCTTGCAGCTGAATGGCACATTCTTTCTTGAAGGGAGATCTGAGCATCGCATCTTGGTGACCACCACGCCCTCCTCTACCCGCTATGTAATAGGACTGTTCTAGGGCCAGGGAGGAGGGAAAGGAAGATAATACTCAATTCTTCCATTATGTCATCTACGTGGCCTAATAGTGTCATTCCTTGATATGCAAACAAAATTGGGTCTAAAATGTTCTTTTGCAGAGAAAAAGTCCTTGGAAGTAACCATTAATTCCCATTACAACGAATGTAAAATCTACAACATTCTTGTTAATGGAGAAGTCAAGTTTAAGGAATAAGCTAGTGACGCATAATATGAGTCATAATTATATGCCACAGACAACTGTAAAATCCATTATTATACTAATCCATTATTATACTAATAATTTGTAAAAAAAAAAACAAAAAAAAAACCAAACCCTGTAAGAACTTGACAGCTGCCATGCCAATGCTTACTATTTTAGCAGTTGTTTGTAGGCTCTGCAGATATGTGAATATTGGTAAAGAAATACTTGATATTTGCTTGAGTGTACTTATTTTCAGATTTGACACTATGTGCAAACACTCTGTATGTTAAGAACACATCAAATGGACATCTCTACCAAATGGTGCCCAGGACAAAAAAAACGTGATGATTATGACAATGATGATTGGGATTTTATTTATCTATTGCTGTTCAATAAGCCACCCCAATCTTAGTGTCCAAAACTAAGAACCACTTTGTTATGCTGATGGATTTGGTGGGTCAGGAAATGGATAAGACACAGCAGGACTGTTTTGTCACCTTTCTATGATGGCCAAGTTTCAGCTGGGAAGGTCCTGGAAGAATCTGGAGGCTCCTTCACTCACATGACGGATGCCTGGGATTGGCTGGGACTTGCCACCATAGAGCTGACACATGGACCCTCTCACTGTGGCTTGGGGTCCCTCCCAAAATGGTGGCCTCAGTTAGTCATACTCTTTTCATGGTCCAAGGTGGGAGTGTCCTAGTGAACAAGGCCTTTTATGACTCAGCCTTGGAAATCAGGCAGCATCACTTCTGCCATACTCTTTTGGTCAAAGAATTCACAAGCCCACTCAGATTCAAGTGGGAAGAGCACAGTGGGAAGGGTGCAGACTCCACCTCTTGATGGGAGGAGGGTCCAAAAGTTTGTGGCTCTTTTCAAAAACTACCCCAACAGGTAATAATAATTTTCACTACCTGTGGGCCAAGCCTGGTGCTCAGCTATTGTGCATTTATTTTTCACAATAACCTTATGAATTAGGGATTTTAATCTTCATTTTGTAGAGGGGTTAGGTGTCTTCCCCAGAGTCACACAGGTAGAAAGAGACATATCCACTATGAATTCCCAGATCTGTCAAGTTCTGTAACCCTTTACTCTAATCTTAACACCATGCCTGAATGTCACCTCATCCCTGACTGCCTATTCCTAGACTGGTATGGGGATATCCAACAATTGAGAGAAGAGTCTTAAGATGAATGAAAGGTATTTCTTTGCTTGCAAAAGTAATTTTTTAAAAATTGATAATTTCCCTATTCTCTCTCAGTCATATCCCAATTCCTGCATTGAAAACACTATACACCCAAGTGGTTAAATCAGAATGCCCCATTGCTTCCCAGTAGCTATGCTCCCTCGCCTTCCGTGCCCAGCGCTAGATGGGTAATTGATAGTGCCCTTCTTGAGTATCCAGGTCAGGCTGGCCCTGGGTGAGAAAAGGTGTTGGCATCGGAGAATATGAGATTCAGCTCTCGGGTTGCTATCCATGTGTCATGCCTACATGGGGTTGGCCAAGTGTGTCCTTGTGGCAGGCAGGGCCTGGCAGACAACCAGGCTTTGGTGGGCAAGAGGTCCCGTCCAGGGAAGATGATGTCATAGAACAAGGAGCCAAAGTCCTGGTTTTAACAGGTGGCTTGAATGAGTCCAGGAGTCGGGGAGTGGGGGACAGCTTTGAGACACAGGGTTGTCCCTGTCCAATTAGCCCATCCCACCACTGTCCACATCCTAGGAGTAATTTTACATGGAAAGGGAAGATGTTCGATCACACGTTCTGTCACCCTCCTGGAGTATGAAGTGACTTTGGATAGCACAACTTGCCCATTCCATTTCTCAAGGGTCATGGGGTCTCCTGAGACCCTAGCTTAGATTCCCCATCCTCACCATATACCCTCAGGCTCTTCCTACCATGAGCCTGGCACACAGTAGGTGATCAATTAGTGTTGAAAGAACTGCACTTTGTGTGCCACCGATTTCACGCTGGGCAATTGTTCTTTCTCACACGTATTTCTGTTTCTACCTTTGTCTATATTGTCCTCCTTGCCTTGAATTCTCTCCAGCTGCCCCTCATCCTTCCCACTTCCAGGGATGCTCAAGTCTGAATCAGACCTCCTTTTCTTCCAAAAGGCTTTCCTAAAGCAAATCTCCCAAGTCTGGTTCAAAGCTCCCCCCATGTAGCCCTCTATTAACTCACATGGTGGCATCTATCACATCTACCACAGCAGACTGTAATGAACTCATGTGTAGAGGGTTCAATTTCATAAGCTGTGGTTCAGACATGCTCAGAAGAATTTAATAAATATAATACGGCTTTCTTCATTTTTTTTTTAAGAAGTGATTCCATTTTGCCCTTGAGTCTCCATTTCCATTAATGGCAGAAAAAATTAAATTTTCCAATTAG
Organism: Aselliscus stoliczkanus; assembly: GCA_033961575.1. Lineage (NCBI taxonomy): Eukaryota > Metazoa > Chordata > Mammalia > Chiroptera > Hipposideridae > Aselliscus > Aselliscus stoliczkanus. The sequence continues at coordinate 9,799,424 of CM066736.1, forward strand.
AGGTAAGGATTTCTTTAGTAAATATTTAGCTAATTCAGAATTCAAACTCCTAAGAAGGGCTGTGTCTCGTTTCTTAAGATGTCCCTGCTTCTCTGCCTCATTGCCAAGGCAGTCTCTGGGTGCAGGGAAAATGGAAATGCCCTCAAGGCGACAGGGTGACCAGCTCCCATTGGGTCTTTGCTCTGCTCTGCTGTGGAGTGGCTGGCCTTGCCTGTCCCCTGGTGTCACGCTGCTGTGTAGTCCTTGACCCTTGTCATTGCCCACTGCTGATCCCAGGCTCTTTCTGGTTTTCTAGCCTCTTAGCACTTCCCACTGGGACACATAGGAACTTCCAGCTGCCTTGGATGTTATACTCAGACCTGAGGATCCAAAGGCCCCTCTTGAGCCATGCAGCCAATACACGCATGCTCTGAGTGACCGAGTCTCCATCCCAGTGCATTGGAGCCACAGTCCCAGATGTGGTTAGATTCCCTCAAATCCATCGGATGTTTCCATCTCCCTGGCTTCTACAGAGTGTAGGGTACTGCTGGGGGCTGACCAAAAGCTCGCCTGTTCCTGATCCCTCAGCATTGAACAAAGTTTCTCGTTCCCTTTCTTGTCGAACAAGAACTCCCCTTATATTGTATTCCCTTTTACTCTTGGTCTATTGACTTCTTTATTCTAGATGGCAGCCACCTGCCCACACTCTGGGGCAATCGCTCTGTGGGTTTGACTTAATGGCAGAAAGGATGTAGCAGAATGAGAGAGAGAGGGAGGGAGGGAGGGAGAGATCCATCAGGAGACAGTGATAAACACAACCACAGATATTTTTCTTGTTACACTGGTTTCTCTCTCTCCGGCTGTAACTCCTTGAAAGCGGGAACTGTTTCTGACTCCCTCCTGCAGCCCCAGGGCCTTGAATCGGGTTGACGCATAGAAATGCTTATGGAATGTTTCTCAAATGGAGCCTTGATTTCCTGGATGCTGCCCTTGATTTCTGGAGGCCTTGGTGCCTGGCACAATGGGGGAAAATGAAGAGATATGATAATAAAGATAGGTACAAGATTTTGAGTTTCCAACATATAGCAGATAGTGTACCAGCCACTTTAATTAGATTCTGTGTCATGTCATGCAACCCTATGGGTTAGACTCCATAATTTCCCTCTTACAGAGGCAGAAAATTATGTCCAGCGAGGTTAAATCTTTTATCTGAATATACTTTCCCAGTATGTGAAAGAGCAAGGATTTAAACCCATGAACCTCTGGGTCCAAAGCCCAGAGCCTTTCACTGAAAGTAAGAGGTTTTCATGTGAATCTTCCTTGCAAACCAAGGAAAGAACCCTGGTCTAAGATGGTCTTGGAATTTAACCCTTATAAACTCTCATCTCTAGGAGGGCAGGCCTTGGAGTTGCAGGTTAGAGTTTGGGATTTGTTGTGCCAAATCTCTGTTATATGGGACACGCCATATGGAACCGAGAATTCATCACAGACTTTGGCAGGCAGCCTGGCCTGGAAATAACCCCAGAAGGCTACATTTTGATCAGGAAGCTTGCAGCTGTTTTTCAAAGTCATTGTCGGAATTTTACATTTTATTTTATTTTTAGTAAACCTGCGTGCCCCTCATTTTTCAGCCAGTTTTCTCATTTCCTTGGTGTTCTGGGCTGTCACAGTGGGTCCATGGCACGTGTTCCGAGAGAGGTTGGGAACTTTGGGGGAGGTTAGCACACACCTCGTTGGATTAAGCAAGGAATGGGGCCTCAGGAAAAAAAAAAAAATCCCAAGTAAAGTTAAGCGCAGAAACAGCTGTGGCCTCGTCCGTGAGTCTCAAGGTTGCAGTGGGGAAAGACAAGGAGTACAAAGAGCGCTGCAGAGAAATGGGCTGCGGCCCTTTCCCTAAAGTGAGGCCTGTGGAGGGCTGGGCAGACGCCGTCAGGATGGAGAGCCCTGCTGGTCAGGCCCATTTGCCATGGGGCCTGGGTGGGATGCACAGAGCGCTCCATTTTTGATTTTCCAAGTGATTCACCAGATCCTCGTCATGCTGGGGCCGAATTCTTGAAAGTGAAGCCACATTTGAATTCTCTAAAGTAAAGCCACGTTTTAGGCTTTGGCTGCAAGGGCCTTGGAACCCAGCCACCCTGGGACTTGAGAAAATAGCAATTTTACTTTTGAGGTTTGAAGAATCCTAGAATTCAGAGACTGGGCCCAGCCTGGGAGAGAAACGGATTTCAGACTGATTTAAGTCCCCACCTCCACCCTCCATCACCCTGGCTTTATAGAGCATCATGGCTCAAGGCACATACTTATTTGGACCAATAAGGTGTCAGGCTATTGCTTGGGGGGCCGGGGGGAGGAAGCTTCAAGATTGCATGAACTACCATGTGTATCTTTTATCTCCCCTCTCCCTTCCCCAGGAAGACCATTCTTCTGTGGTTGTGTCTACACAACTGATTGCGAGAGGGAAGAGGGAGAGAAAAAAGCAGCCACATGTAAAATTCAGAGTTTTGTTATTTTCTTTTGCCTGCCCAATACCACACAGATCGTGTGGTTGACTTATTTTTAACTGAGTGTTTGTGTGAATGAACCAAACCGGTCAGTCGCTTGGGCAATGTTGAGATCAGAAGCAAGCTTGATCAAAGGCACCAAAAGCAACCACTAATTTGACCCCCCCAAAAAAAACCCCACAAAAAAACAAAACACCAGCAACAAAAAACAAGCCACAATCGCTAGACAAAGACATGTCAGTTTGGACTGTGTATAGATGTGGGCTGCCTTGAAGTCTGGTGAGAGGCACAGAGCACCACCAAAATGAACCATGCTTCGGACCAGCCAGATAGCTGAGCCCTGACCATCCCATCTGCCAGTTTAACTTGTCTGATCCAGTTTTCAAGAAAGCTTGGAGAAAATGGCATGTGTTTGTGTAGGGGGAGTGGGGAAAGCAGAGGGAAGGCGGACTTGCTGAAAGTACAATGATAACCATCAACTTTAATGATCAATCAAACACAGCAAGCAGGAATCCAATTACTTGTTAGTCAATTAATTATGCAAATCAGGTGTATGTTTGTTTTTTTTTTAATTCCTCGTGTCTTTATGGAGCTGGGGAGCCTACTTCATCTCTCTGTTCACACCTCTGTTGAGATTTGGGTTGAATATGGGTTAAATATTTTATGGGCTGAATTGTATGCCCCCCTGTCCCCCCTGTATATGTTGAAGTCCTACCCCTGGTACCTCAGAATGTGACCTGTTTGTAACTGGTTAAGATGAGGTCATACTGGAGTATGGTTGGAACTTAATCCAATATAACTTGTGTCCTTATATGAAAAGGAGAAGAGACATGGTGATAGAGATCCCAGGGGAAATGACACATGATGATAGAGGCTGAAACTGGAGAGGTATAGCTGAAAGCCAAGCAATGCCAAGGCTTATGGCCACAGCCAGAAGCTAAGAGAAAGGCCTGTAGCAAGTTCTCCCCTACAGGTTTCAGGGAGCGCTTGGCACTGCTGACACCTTGATCTCAGACGTTCAGCCTCCGGAGCTGTGAGAGAATAAATTTCTCTTGTTTTAAGCCACGGAGTTTGTGATGGCAGTCCTAGGAAACTAAAGACCAGCTCCATGAAATGAGGAAAAATGTCAAGGAATAAAACACTCAGAATCATAACATTGAAAAATATCAGAGTTGGGAGAGGCTTTGCAATTTATCTGTCACATCTGTTGACATAGATTTTGCACTACTCTAATCCCTGAAGAAGCACACAAAATGTATATTCCATAGTCGAACAAATTTGGAAACCCCTCCCTACCATCATCATCTTAGGAAACCCTAAGTGGCTTCAGCACATTAAAGGCACTGACAAGTCCTGCAGCCAGGAAACCTCTTTCACTTTGAACAAGGCAGCCATTTTGCAAATATCTTTAATGATGGAACCCTTTTGGACAAAATGCCTAGTCTTCCATGGCTAATTCTTTTGGGACATCTATGATGGTTAATTTTGTGTGTCCATTTGACTGGGCTAAGAGATACCCAACTGGCTGGTAGAATGTTATTGCTGAGTGTGTCTGTGAGGGTGTTTCTGGAAGAGATTGTCACTGGAGTTGATGAACAGAGTAAAACAGGCAGCCTTCCCCATTGTGTGTTGGCGCCACTCAATCTGTGGAGGGCCCACGTAAGACAAAAAGGTAGAAGAAGGGTGAGCCTGCTCTCTCTGCTTGAGCTGAGACACCTATCTTCTCCTGTCCTGGGCGGTGGTTCTCCTTCTTCTTGGGCTTTTGGACTCAGACTGACATGTACACCATTTTGGCACCCCCATTCTCAGGCCTTCAGACACGGACTTCCAGCTTGCAAAAGGCCCATAGGGGACTTCTGGGCCTCTATAATCTTGTGAGTCAATCTCTATAATAAATTTCCTTTTCTCTATCATCTATCTATCTATCCTATTGGTTCTGTTTCTCTGGAGAACCTTGACTAATATAGACATCCACATTTTTCATTTTATCAATAAAGAAGCTGAGAACCAGAGAACAGAACTTGCCCGAAGTCCCACAGCAGCATGGCCTGGATTCTAACGCTCCTGTGGCAAAGATGGCAGTCACAGGCTGTGGGCCCCCTGGCTGAATGGAGAATGTCCTGCTCAGTCAGCCAAGGCTGCACTTACGTGGCTCTGTGACCTTAGGAGACTCCTGCCTCCCCCTTGGCTTCAGTTTCCTCAGTTGGAAGGTCACAGGCTTGAATAGGTCATTGTTGCATGTCTCCTCCAATGCATACATTGAAACCCTAAGCCCCAGTGTGAGGGTATTTGGAGTTGATTCCTTGGGAAGGTAATTAGGTGTAGACGAAGTCATGAGGGTGGGACCTCCATGGAATTAGTGTCCCTATAAGAAGAGGAAGAGGCTGGACGTCCCTTCTCTCCTTCTCTCTGTGCCCTGTGAGGACACAGCAAGAATGTGGCCGTTTGCAAGCCAGGCAGAGGGTCCTCACCAGACATGGACCATACTGGCCCCCTGACCCCAGACCTCGAGCCTCCAGAGCTGTGAGAAATAAATGTCTGTTGTTTAAGCCCCCCATCTATGGTAGTTTGTTATGGCAGCCTAAGCTGACTAAGATAGTCATCTCTAAGATCCCTTACAGTATGAAGATTATATGACTATTGATCCTGCCTGTATGTGGCTAAAAGATGTAATTTATCCTTGGATGGAAACCTCTATCTAAAGGGCCAAATTATTATTTTGGTCAATGATGTATTACGCTTCCCTTGTCCATTTCTCATCTTGGCCCTGTCAGCGAATTCAGCACTGATGAGTTAATGTATATGAAAGTGCTTTGTAAACGGCCAGGCATTGCCCAAATAAATGAACTTATTTTTATGCTATTTCAGCTGAGAACATTGCAGTCAGGCTGAAGTCACAGTGCGTCTGCTATCACGTGTTGGCAGTGAGGTCATGGGTGTATGCGATTTGGGTAAGTGTGTGATGAGTGTAGTACATGCGTGTTTCAGTTACAGTGTAAGTGAAAGTTTAAGAAACAGCAGACAATATGTTTGTAAGCATGTTATCTTGAGAAGACGGCTCAAAGCCACAACCAGACCCAACTGTTTAATATCTGTGTCATTTTGGATGAGTAACTTATCCTCTCTATGACTTGATTTCTGCTTCCAAAAAATGGGTATACCATTGATTCTTACTTCATAGGGTTGATGGGAAGATTACATGAGGTGATACATACATGTGAAGCACAGAGCTGTGTCTGCTAGCTGGATATGTGCAGATCTATTTGATGTGTATGTTATGTTTAAAGCATGAACAAATGTCATGTGCCTGTGTTGTCTTTTCTTGTATATTTTGCAAATTGCCTTGTTCCCTGTGGTTTGGCTTGTGTTCCCTGAGTAAACCATCAGACACAAGAAGGAGAGGATAGCATCTTGGAAACACAGCATCAGACAAGCCAGGCCTTGGGAGACACATAAGGGATTATCTTTTCCAGCCTTCCAATGCTTTTGTTGTCCTCTTCATCTTCTTATAATCATACTTTTGAGATAAACCCTTGGAGCTTTAGAGGTGTGCCCACCCTGGCCTGAATCACACATTTCACCAATACCCCAAAAGAGTGGCCTTGTTTGGAGGACTAAACCTTCATCTGTCAAACTGGGGATGTGAAGAAACAGTTGCATATCAGGTCACTCTAGCCTCTCTGTCTCGGGCTCCGTCCTTGGCATGCTCTTGGGGAGTTTGCTAGAGAAGGGAAACATTTGGGTCCATTATTTTAAAAGCAGCAGAAAATAGACTCTGGGAGAACAAAATTGTGCACTGGCCACAGGAACTTAATGGGCAATTTTGATCTCTGCCTCCTGCCTGGCTGAGGGTGTCAGGAGCCATGCTCTCAGCTTGCAAAAAAAAAAAAAAAAAAATGTCATAATGAAGTGTTCGAGTAATGGAGAGTTAATGGAACTGGGAGCTGGAGTTATAACAAAAGGGCCTTAAAAGAGGGGTGGGGAATAATTTATTAACAGCCATGTATGGCGCAGGGAGCCTGCAACATTTATGAGAAAAGAAAATGGGGCCTTTCACAAGATCCAAGGTTCCTGCTCTCCACAGGCTCGGGCAACACTCATTGGAGAGACCCAGGCACCCCTCCTTTCTTTGTTAACCCCCAGCCCCTCTTCACGATGGTAGAGTACGGCATTTCAGCGAACTGAGTATTGTGGCTCACCAGCGCCTGCCCCGCTTCTACTGTGGATGGAGAAGTTTCTGTTTACGACAAGGATGTTGGGGTCCTTCTCAGTGGGACATGGTTCCTGTGACATCACATGCTTGGGGTATGTCTTTTGGAACCTGGTCTGTTAGTCAGGGCTCTGTTGGGTGTGAGTTGTAGAAACACAGTTTGTACTGGCCTGAGACTGAAAAAAATGGCGTGTGCGTCTTATTTTGGATTCCCCCTGAAGCTGACCTTCAGAGAAGGAGATGAGTACAAACAGTTTATTTGGGAGGTGGCCCCAGGAGACCATGGTTAGGCAGTGGACATGGAGGCAGGGAAGAGAAGAAAGACAATAAAGGGTGCCCATTATCAAGCTAGTTACAGTGTGGGCAAATGGAGCTTACCCCTTTTCTCCAAACTCCAGATGGGAACTCGAAGTGATACCATAGGACATCCTTTTGAGGGGCAAGGAACCTGGGGAAGTTGTCCACTCGATTTCTGCAGTCATTGTGTGAGGGCTACTGCTGGGGTTTTAACTCTGGCATTCCTGGCTTTTTCTGCATGATTCCAGGACACTCCTGTGGTTAAGGGCTGCAGGAGAGACCTTCAGATAGAGAGTCCCCGCTGTTCTCTGTAAAGAAGTGTGGGCATGTAAAGGTGACTGCCAAGTAGCTATGGATGCAGCATCACAGCATCTGCCAAGGAGGGCAAGTATTAATCAACGTAGCTGATTGAAAGTTCAAGTTGGGATTAGCTTCAGGCGTGCTTAGGTCCACGGGCTAAAGGAGTGTTACCAGGATTTGGTCTGTAACACTTCATTATTCGTTTTCCTTTTCTCAACATCAGCTCTGTTCTTAGGCATGGCGGCCCATGTGATGGTACGTTGACTGCCAGTAGCTACAAGTTTCTATCCAATTCAGCAACCCCAGTGAAAAAGAACATTTCTCCCCTTCAAACAAATTCCATAGAAGTCCTGGAATTTATTCTTCTTGGCTTAGCTTGGTTCATTAATTGTAAGATATTCAATTATAATTTTATCTACCTGTTCCCCTCCCACCCCCCAAGTAGTCACCTGCACAGGAGTGCTACAACTAGAATCATTTGGATCTAAGTGACCCCCATTCTACCTCCTTTGAGGAATCCTCTATCTTCACGGCACATGTGTGCAAGCATTCTTTTGAGTGTTATTCTTTAGCCGGATCAGTTCTTCTTTGTCTCTATGCTCTTCCTAACTCCTCCATTCCCTTCCTTAGTTTTCCCTTCTGAGTAGATGGCTTTCCAAATAGACTTCCTGAAGCTACTATACCAGGAAAAGAAGTGACGGAAAATCCAATTAAAATTGTGTTGGAAAACCCATTTAAAATTGTATTAAGGGCCGGCCGAGTGGCGTGGTGGTTAAGCGCTGGCTTGGGAAGCCAGCAGCCCTGGTTCGGGTCCCAATTGTGAGGGCCAGAGACACTGCCCTCAAAAACAAAAAACAAACAAAAAAAAACAAAATAAAATTGTGTTAATATACACGCACCTACATACAAATGTTCATGTAACTAAAAAGCCAGGAGCTAGCTGTGGTTTCTATCTTGGCTTGATTCCAGTTCTCACACAGGGTCATCCATCCATTCGCTTTGTCTTCCTTTGTTTTTCTTTGTTCTTTGACATCGTGTGTCCTCAAGATGACAAGATCTTCCAATAACTCCAGCCTCATATTCTCTCACTTTCATTCAGAAGGAAAAGAATTTGTTTTGCTAAAAGCTCAAACAAAAGTACCTGGATTTAATCTTACCTACTCTGATTGGACTGATGTGAGTCACATGACCATTCCTGAACCAATCACTGGTCTTAGAAGAACCTGATGTTCTGATTGGCCAGCCTCGGATCATGTATCCTTTTTTGATTCAAACATGGTCTTCTTAGTTTGACCAGAATCACATAGACTAAAAATAGAGGAGGGCTGTTACTAGAAATAGGAAGGCCAAAACCCCCCTCGCTTCTGTTTTTACAGCATTAATTGCATTTTCACTATCTTTTTCTATACAGAACTGTCCCTGAACACACATTCACACCACTAGACTCATTGTCTCAGGTCACTTCTCCTCTGAGATAGCCTCTTACATGTTGCATTTAAGGGTTTCTCCCATCCTTTCCCCCTATGACTTTCACATTAGCATGTGAGTTCCTTAAAGATACACATGCTTTTATTTTTTATATCCCCAGCACCTAGCACAGAAGTTAGCGTATATTGGGTATGCAAGAAATCTTTGAGCGACAAAAGAAGAGAGAAACAAATGAAGAAGTAAGGATTCTGGATTTGAAGTCCCAAATTCCCTTCCAAGCTAGAAATTTGGACTTGGATGTTGCCTTGGCAACGTGCAACATATTTATGCTGCACTTTCAACTCAACAGGCCCCAAACTGAACTTACTCTGTTATTTCCAAACTGTGCCCAGCAAACTACATTCCTCACTTTGCCCTCTATGACCTCAGGACATCCTACCAGAGGGTTGATTGGTGGACGCAGATTTTGTTTCAGAAGATTACAAACCCTCTGAAATCATGTCAAATTTTTATGCACTTGTGTCTGTGAATCGATTGACATGTGGGGTCCATACATTTCATCAGACTGACCTACAGGTCTAAAAGTATTAAGAACCAATTACCGAAGCTCTAAAATACAAATCAGTTGTTTGAAGTTAGCCCAACACTCGAGAAGACATACCATAGGCATCTTGCCTTTTCCAGCAGATCCCCAAAGGGAGAGTCAAATCTTGATGTGTCATTTCATTTTCCTATTGACTGTATGTTTATCACGGGGTTGAGTCACCTTTATCAGAGAAAGGAGTCGTGGCTACCCCTCTTCCCACACTTAGCTTCCTCTTATCTTAACTCCCTTTCAACTCTGAGGGATCATTCCTCACAGTTCATTATATGTGCTTAAAAATTTCCAGCTATTAGAGGCTTTTCTTACATCTTGTTCAACTTTATCTTCCCACAAAATTCCAGCTTTGGAGAAAAGATGGACCCAAGTAAGAATCCCCTTGGCTTCTAAATGACCTTCTGTCTGCTACCTCCCTGAGGTCTGATTTTCGACTATGTCTATTAGGAAAGTATTCAGCTACAAGTAAAAGAGAACCTCATATGTGGCTGAAGCACATATTTGTGTGTGTGTGTGTGTGTGTGTGTGTGTGTGTGTGTGTTTGTCACAGGAAGTGAGGGGGTAGGTGGCTGTTTATTTTGATTCAGCTGCTTGGTGATGCCATTATCGGCAAGGCTCTGTTGATCTTTCTTTGCCTTGTGGGTTGAGTTTTTATCCCAATGCTTGTTGCCTCATATTGCGAGAAGGATGCTAAAGCATCAGACATGTGCCTACTTGGAGGAAAAGAAGGGAGCTGAAAAAGGGCAGTGTCTGCTGTGTGTATCCCTTATTATCAGGAAAGAAAACATTTTTCCAGAGACCATCTCCCTCAGCTGACTTACATTTGTATCTTATCAGTCTTTACTTGGTCATCTTTTAGCTTCTGCTAGCATCGGGGCAGATTGTAAAAGTGGAGGAGAAGCTTGTCATGTTTGGTTTTAGTTTAATCATGGTCCATCTGGCTTGGGGCATAGTCATATCATGTGACTCATCTGCAATAGCCAACGATGTTGCTCCATGCCACTTAGAATGAAAGCTAAAGTCTTTCTGGTGGCTTATAAGACTGACAAGATCTGGGTCCTGTGGCATTTCCGACCTCATCCTATATTGCCCACACCCTCCATCACTTCGTTCCAGCCATATAGGTCTCCTGGGTCCCACTCTAGCCCCTTTGCCCTGGCTAGTCCCTCTACAGGGAAGACTCTCCCCTCTGATACACACATGGTCACCTTATCTCCTTCATGCATTGTTTAAATGTTATCTTCTCCGTCACACCAACTCATAACACCTCTCCCATTCCTGATTTGCCTCACCAGTGTATTAATTTCCTGGGGCTGCTGTAACAAAGTACCACAAAGGAGGTGGTTTGAAACAACAGAACTTTATTATCATACAGTTCTGGAGGCCAGAAGCCTAGAATCAAGGTTGGTTCTCTCTGGGGGCAGTGAGGGAGAACTGGTTCCATGCCTTTCTCTCATCTTCTGCTAGTTGCCAACAATCCTTGGCTTTCATTGGCTTGTAGAAACATCGCTCCCACCTCTGTCTTCACATGGACTTCGCCCTGTGTGTCTGTGTGTCTGTCCAAATCTCCCTCTTCTTGCAAGGACACTAGTCATTAGACTAGGGCCCGCTCTAATCTGGTTTGACGTCATCTTAACCTAGTTCCATCTGCAAAGATGATATTTTCAATGTCATCTTCTGAGATTCTGGGTGGGCGTGAATTTGGGGGGATGCTATTCAAGCCAGTGTACCCAGCTTTATTTTATTTTTTTGCCATCTAAAACCACTATGTACCTTCTAACGTTCTGTAAATCTACTCAACAATGGCTTATTGTCTGTCTCCCCTGATCCCATGAGGACCAAGAGCATTGCTGCTTTGGTGGTTTACCTTTGACATAGGAGATGCTTGCTTGTTAAATATGCATTGAGTGAATCAATTGCCACTCTTGAACAAAATCAGGATTCTGGGAGCAAGAAAAAAGAGCAAAATGGATAACTGAATAGATAACTCTGAGTGTCTGCTGTTAATCCTTCCAGTTCTTAGGTTCCTGTGAGGTCCTGTTTCACTTACTGTCATGTGTGTCTGTTACAGGTTGAACCATGTCCTCCCCACCAGAATTCATATATGGGAATCTTAACCCCCAGGACCTCAGAATATGACCTTGTCTGGAGGTAAGCTCTTTACAGTGGTAATCAAGTTAAAATGAAGCCATTAGGATGCGTCATAATCCAACATGACTTGTGTCCTTATAAAAAGGGGAAATTTGGACACACACACACACAGACACACACACACACACACACACACACACACAATATGCCATATGAACATGAAGCCGAGAGATCAGAGTGATGCTTCTATGAGCCAAGGGACACCAAAGATGGCAGCAAACCACCAGAAGCTAGGGGACAGACATGGAACACAATTTCCCTCACAGCCTCAAGAAGTAACCAACCCCACTGACACCTGGGTCAGGGACTTTTAGCCTCCAGGACTGTGAGAAAATACATTTCTGTCGTTTAGGCTACTTTGTTTGTGGTACTTTGTTAGGGCAGCCCAAGCAGATTACTACAAAATGTACTCACCTTTTGGGAAGTCCAAGGAAACTGCTTACTCTCATAGATTGTAAGCTGAGTCACACACCAAAAAGGGGCTTGGAGGTGGGAGGGAGGATGGGGCCACGGCTCCCAGGGGCCAGACCATCTTTTCCACGCGTCATGAGAACCAGGCATCGGCTTTTATCCCGTGCCCACATCCAGCAAGCCCTTATCTGATGCTCCCCACCCCCACAGAAAGCCAGACCCAGGAATTCATATGTTTGTTGTTGCTTGTGTTATTGAATATCCATGAAATGCAAAATGGCACCGTGACCTAATGAGGTATTAACCCTGCCTCATTACTACACATCAACCGTGAAAGCAGGCCCTTTTTGGCCAGGACTATTTCAAGGAGATTTAGGAAATATTTGAGGCTCTGGAAGAATGGCTGGAAATCAGGGACTCTTTCGGATGGAGACGTACACCAGAGCCCCTCGCCTGCACCAGGGGGTCTCCCCTGTAGCTCTCGCTGCCCCACTCCCCACCCCTCTGAGACCTACCCGCTGTCGGAAGGAACAAGGACTCGGTCGACAGATCTGGGTGTACATCCCAGCTCGGCTTCCATGAAACAACTTATCCCTTCCGAGCCTCAGTTTCTACTTCTGTAAAATGGAAATAATTATTGAAAAAGCCTCACAGTGTTATAAAAATATAATGAGAGAGAGAGAGAGAGAAAGAGAGAGAGAGAGAGAGAGAGAGAGAGAGAGAGAGAGAGAGAGAGAGAGAGAACCTGGCTTATGGTAGACGCTGGCTAACTCTGAGCTACTCTTTGTGGCTTTTCTTATTGTGATTTTTGGTAATATTGAATGAAAACCTGGGCGGAGGAAGCTGATAATTCAGCCTGATCCGATGGAGCCCTTGTCTCCTCAGACAGCGGGGAAATAGGAGCAGATAATTCAAATAATTCACCATTTGTTGCCTGCCCTCCATGAAGCCCTTCATATGTCTTCTCCCAATAGTTCTGGCAAGAACCCTCTGGAGTCAGCATTGTTAGCCTCCTTGAGGAAACGGAGGGTCAGAGAAGTTCAAAAGCCTTGCTGTGTTCAACGGCTGCTGGGAAGTAGCAAGTCCAGGATTTGAGCCTTGTTCACATGACATCCGATGCCATGTTGGTCCCATGACACCGGCCCCGGACCCCCTGTTCTCCATGCACCTTCGTCTTTATCAGTCCTCGGGGGTTAAAGGTCAGGGGTCCTGGTGCCCTAATCCAGTCATTGCTCTGGTTTTCCCAAGAGGGCTTTGATCGCCTTGTGTGTCCACCTAGCCCCAGCTCTAGTCGCTGGGAGGTCACCGTTCCCTACTACCTGGGGACTCCAGGGCCCAGGAGCTGTGTGGGCTGTGCCTGTAAAGCAGTTTGATGATGTGTTAAGTGTCACTGCTTAATGAGCTGCAGGACCAAACACTCAGGGCAGGGGCGAGGGAGGCCGACGCAGCCCCCAGACACATGCTGCTGCCCAAGTTCAATCGTAAACGTCACAACCAAGGACGGGCCTGGAGCCGAGGTTGCTCTGAGAGAACCCCGACTTCCGTTGCCCCATTGGCCTCCGACTAATCCACTCCCCACTCAACAGCTCGGCCTGACTTCCTCCCCAGCTCTCCTGCCCCCAGCCCATCCTCAGGGTTGTCGCCATGGGAGGTCTCTTTGCACAACAGGGCAAAGCAATTAAGGCCAGACGGGGTGAATTAAACCAGAAAGAATGAGTTTCCTCCAGCGCCAGAGAAATATTTGGGGCCTTGCTTGGGAGGAGAAACCTGTAGGAGAGATGGAGGGCAGTTGGGTGGTGAAGCTGGGGAACTGATGGCCTAGAGTGAGGAAGCAGGAAGGAAAAAAAGAGATGAGTGTATGTATGAAGTCCATGGCTTTCCCTGAGCTGTCCCTGGACAAAAGGTTAAAGTGGAAAGAGTAAATGAAGGGAAAATAGTAGAACCACCATCCACCCAGCCAGCCAGCCAGCCAGCCAGCCATCCAATTATATGTGGAACATTGACCTAGCTGTTTGGAACCCAATGGCAAATTAAAGACTGTAGCAAATTGATTAGAGGCCAGGGCTGCAGAATGAAGTAGATAAGACTGGTGCCATCATTCATTAATGGGGTAACCCTGGGCAAGAGACCAACCCTCTGAACCTCAGTTTCCTTATCTATAAAATAGATAGAGAGTTAAATGATATAATTTATACAAAATAAACATTGCTTTGCACATAGTAGATGTTCAAGAAAATTAATACATTATGTAGAGAGTACTCTGTGTGCCTCCATTGAATGAATAATCAGCCACTTGCATATGTTTCTCTCAGCATTTTACATACATTAACTTATTTTGTTCTCGGAAATATATGAGGAAGTCATTATGACCACCTTCCTTTCTTTCGAAATAGAAACTTAGGCACCTAAAGCTACCTTCCAAAGCCACACAGCTATTAAGTAGCAGAGACGGGATTTGAACCCAGGGATTTTAGCTTTAGAAACAATGCATCTAGAGGCCAGAATATGCTGCCTTCTGGTAATGCTGGGGGGAAAAGAGGGTTATACCTTATGTGTTTAAGAGCTGAGATTGGACCAGAGGGTTCTTGGAGATCTCTTAAAAGAATTCTATTCAAGGACTCCCCTGCTTGTGCTGGGTACGGACACACACACACACACACACACACACACACACACACACACACAAGCACACACAAGCGCGCGCGCACACACACACGTGTGTATACGCTTTGGCCTCTGCTGACCTCCAGCTGCTACCCTCTGCGTGCCCTGTAGCGGTGGCTGTTTCCTGGGAAAGGGTGGATGGAGTGGCTGTGTGGATGCCTAAAGCCAAGGCTGCTGACCCCTGTAACCCCAATTCCATCCCACCCTGCCTTCCTCCCCACTTCCCTCCTTTCTTCCCTCCCTCCGGGGCCCGGTGCAAACACGGCATCCAATTTGTTACCTACACAGGAAGGTCAGGGCCCTGCTGGCCCCTGCACTTTTCTCAGCGCGGGTCACTTGGCTGTGACTTGCTTGTTTTTCTCTCTGTTCTTTGAAAGCGTGAATGGGAGATGAAGAGGGCGCTGGGACCAGACGGTGACCTCTGACTGTAAGAAATTCACTGGAAAGGGCACTTTTCTGGAGTCCTGGAGACATCTCAAAGCTGTCTCTGCAAGGCTGTGGTGGGAGGAATTTGATGGAGAACTTGGAGTCCACCATAGACTGCAGACAAATTGCATCTCTCAAGCTAATTTGGGTTCACAGACAAAGCACATTGAGATTGCGTGCGTGTGTGTGTGTGTGCCCGCGCATGTACGTTGTGAGTGTATGTTGTGAGTGTGTGCTCATATGGGCATTTTTCCTGCCAGAGGGTTCGTAGTTGTCATCAGAATTTCAAATGAATTTGAGTCCCTGCAGGGTTAAGACCCATTGGCTTGAAGTTGGGGAGTTGATGGAAGAGGTTCTGAAGTGACTTGGGAAACTGAGGCACCACAGAAAAATGCCACGGACTCACAGAATCCGAATGCTATACTATTTGAATTAGGGGCCCCAATTCAAATATCTACAGTGACCAAAGGTGACTATAAATGAATATAAATGAGTCCAGTCAAGGGTAAGAGAAATCTGAGTGTCTGGGAGACAATATGGAGTCAGCGAGACTCCCGCAAACCAGATGTAAAGACCTGATGCATGGCTCCAGTGAGCAACCACCTTTCAACTGAGTCCACTGCTGCCAGCTTGGAATGTTGTCCCAACTTTGCGGGGACTTCCAGATTTTTTTTTCAGCAAAATCAAAAATCTGGATTTCTATCTGAAACATCCCAAATGTAAAGTTTTAAATGTATTTTAGATTAAAAATAGAAACTATGAAAGCCGACCAAAAGAAATGTGCAGGCTAGATCGAGCCTATGAGCCTCTCTCGTTTTCGACATCCAATGTTTTATCTCCATCATTTTCCAGGGACAAAATTGTAAGCCCGAAAAGGGCAGTGATCTGTCCCTTTAAAGTCACATGAAGTAAAAGCATGACAGAATCAGGGCTCAAAAGTCAGGTCCTCTAGGCCACTTTTACTCTAACAGGCGCAGAGGGCATAACTCTTTCCTTTCTCTCTTGCTCCACCTTCCCCAAGGAAGACCAGCAGGCATTCAAGCCTAGATAATAGACATAGTTACTTCTCATTTATCCATCATGGCATTTGTGGGAGATTTATTGCATTGATGCCCCCAGTTCTTCTCCTCTCATTTAGGCCTTTCACTTCACACATTGATCCTGGACTTGACCATGTAACTTGTTTTGGCCAATGGGACCTTAGTAGATATGATCCAAGCCGAGGTTTGAAAAGCACTAACTGATTTCTGCTTGTTTTACTCACCTTTGGACCCTTGCTATCAGGTTGTGAAGGAAAGGACTCTGCTGGAAGCATGTGACCAACACGGGGAGGGGAGCCTAAGGGGTCCCAACCTAGGCATTCTAGACCAGCCAGACCCCAGTCAAACCCCTAGGTGACTATATTCACAAAAGCAAGCCTGGCCTAAATCACTCAATGAACTCAGCTCAGATCAAATTCCCCAGCCTTCTCTTAGACTCATGAGAAATTAACACACACTCGTCATTGTAGACTGTTCAGCTCTGGGCTTCCGTTACACAGCAATAGCTAACTGATACAAGTAGAAGACGTGACCATATCCATGTCTTGTTAGGGAGACCACTTCATGGATGGAGTAGAGGCTTGATCACTGCACTGTACACTTGAAGCTGATGTTGTATAATATTGTATGCCAACTGTAATTGAATATATACATATAGATAGTAATGGGATCTGGATTATACTGTAGAAGGGAGTCAAGGGAATTGTAATAGATATGTATGATATCAGGAGGGGTGGCGAATTGGGGGAGGGAGGTTGTCACTTTGAGGGGTACAAATTATAACTATTGCACTGCATTGTACACCTGAAATTAATTTTTTTAAATGTTTATTTCACAATAAAAGAATTGTTTAGAAAAAAAAAAGAAGACGTGACCATATCATTCCCCTTGTGAATCAATGGTGGAAAGTATTGAATCTGCTCTTCCCTCCACTCAATGTTTGATTTAAACCTCCTGCCTTTACTTAGCAAAGCTCAGAGAGTGAACTCTCTTTTGAACGTGCTCACAGTGTCTTCTATGTGCCAGGCACTGTTCTAGCTGTTCTCCCACTTGTTGGATTAGTGCATTGCCCTAAGAAATTTAATTAATGTAGCCATTCAGATGGTCAGTCATCTTATAAAGATCTGAGGACTCACACAGGCTTGGTTTGAAGCTCTAATCCCACTACTTCTCAGATTTGTGACCTTAACCAAGTGACCAACTTCAGCTTCCTTACTTAAAAAATGGGAGTGATAATTCCCCTCTGATACGGAGGAATAAATCAGGTATTGCCTCTGATAGGAATTCATTCAATTGCAAGTAACAGAAAACTCCATCCTGGCTTAAGCCATAAAGACCTTTAATTATGTCACACAAAAGGAATCTGGAGATCAACATCTGCCGGGACTGGTTTAAGGCAGGACATTATCAGGGTAGCATCTTATCAGGTGATTCTCTTGGCCTTTACCTCATCATGGTCGTAGAGTGACTGCTGCAGCTTCAGAAATCACATCCACATTCAAGGTACAGGATGGGGGAAATGTCAGACTTCTCAGGAAAGTGAAGCCTTTCCTGGAAGCTACCAGCAACCTCCCCTCACATATCATTGGCCTGTGACTCATGATGACTTCTATTTGCAAGGGAGGCTGAGAAAGGAAGTATTTGGCCACTGGCATTCTCGAGAACTGGAGCCATGAACAGGACAGGAGATTGAGAATGGGTGCTGTGTTAGCTAAACAATGGTGTTTTCCATAGTGACAAGGGACGCCTGGTGGAGAATAGGTGCTCGGGAACTGATTGTTCTCCATGATAATGCTCTTTTTTAACGTGGAACCTGATAGTGGCTTTAAAGAAGAGGATAACCTTTTTTTTTCTTTTTTTGGCTCCATTTTTTAAAGGCACATTATATATCAGAGTATTTTCCCAGATGTATGTAGAAGAACCAGATGGGGGCATTTTCTGGACCCACAATTTCTCCCCATAGCCATGTTTCTGCTTCATGCATCCTTTCCCCTGATCCCAGCTTTGGAGAAGCTGTGTCCCCCTCACTCCAGCCCTGTAAGCCTCCTGGGGCTGCACACGCCATCCTTTCCCACTCTGGCTGGCCTCTTCAAAGGTATTTTTAGATCACATATTCAAATTCCTGTATGCATTGCTTGGGAAACATGGTAAAATGCAGATTTCCAGGTGAAACCACTAGGTCAGTCTGGCAAATTAGGGAGGGACTAGACAATATGCATGTTTAACCCACACCCAAGATGGGTTTTGGAACACACTTTGAGCAACATTGCCCTGGGATCAAAAAGTGCACGAGCCTAGAGCACCTATAGGCACTTTCTCATTGAGCAGGAAAGTCAGTCTGCAGGAAGGGAAAAGGTAGCATGCACAATGAAACAGAATGAAGAAGTAAAGGGAAAGAAAGAGAACGGTGTGTGAGTACCTAGGCCCACTGTTTTCTGAGGCCAGCTCTAGCCCTTCTCTTCCTACTATTCCTTATTCCCTTCAAAGTCTCGAGCTTCTATGACTTTAGTCTCTGTCACTTTCTTGTATCCTCCCTTTGCAACTTCTGCCACTCACTACAACGCTACTTGCATTCGGGCAATAACTTGTCCAAGGTCTTAAATCTAATGTAAGTCCACACTGAAACCAGAACCTTTGTTCTTTGGCTCCCAGGGCCATTTTTTTGTCCTTTGAATTCTTAGGCTACCCTGTAGATAAGGGGAAGTACTGGCATACGGGTGGGCAAATATAACTGGTTGATATGCAGTGGAAATCTTCCCGAAATCATGCTCCATGATATTCTGCAAGAAGACCATATTTAATCATGCAAAGTATACAAGGCAGTGTGGGCTAGGATATACTGCAATACTTAATTGCCAAATCTCAGTGGCTCAGCATAACAAGAATTTATTTCCCTCCCATGTAGAGTGCATGTTGGCTGGGGGCTGAGGAGGAATCATTGAAATCTTTCAATGATTCGGGCTGATACAAGGTTCATCTTGACTTGTGTTTCCAAGGTCACCACAGCAGTGGGAAACGAACATGGGGAATTGCTCATCATAGCTCTTTAAGCTTCTGCCTTAAAGTGACACATGTCCCTTTTGCTCATATGTTATTGGCCAAAGCAAGTCACATGGCTATGCCTAACTTCAAAAGGGGCAGAGGAATGCAAGACTTCCAAGTGCTTGGAAAGCAGAGAATTAGAAGTGTTTGATGAGTAGCATTATCGGCCACTGTACCAAGGGAATTAAAAGAATCTTTGGATAAAAATATAAACTGGAATACACTGATTGTCTAACATTGGCCAGGCACTTTGCTTTCATATCTTACTTAATATGCACCCTGCAATATAGATATGATTATGCGCAAGTCATAGAGTAGAAAACTGAAGATTAGAAAGATCACACAAATTCCCAAGGTAATCTGGCCAGTAGGTGATGACTTTGACCTTGAACCTGGCTCTCTCTCCAATGTCCATATTCTTAATCACTGTGTGTGTGTATACATATATACACACATATAATACATATATATATATATATATATATAACTTTCTTTCAGAAGCACCAGGAAGGGTAAAGTAGTATTAAGAAACACACAAAGATTTCTCTTAGGGAACTCACTGCCTGGCCATTAAAATATGCATGATCTGTCTTTCACTGGGTGAGAATTTCCATATCCTGCTTTCCTTAAAGCAGGGGAATCAGAAAAAAAACAAAACCCATGAGCCAATATTAACACAATACCTGTTTTAGCTTTCTTGGGGATTAAGTGTGGTACACAGGAGTTTATCAGTGTTCTCTAGTGAGAGCCTGATACAACCTGGCTGTCACAAAAGGCTTCTATTTATCCCAGCCCTCACTGAAGGGCTTCTTTAGAATTTTCAAAGCCATTTTTTTTATAGTTTATATTATTGTTCAGCTAATATTCCCCACCTCCCTCTTTCACTCTGGACAGAGAATATTTTCTCCATGCTGTTGAACTTGGGTTTGGTCACATGACATGCCTTGGTCAAGGCAGTGTTACGGGCCATGAGGTAAGCAGAGTCCTTAAACATGATTGCATGTTTTGACTTGACTCTTGAGCTCTCTTAATCGACCATGAGAAAAGCATCACGCAGGCAGTCATCGTCCTTTTTTCCATGACTCTAAATAAACACACATGGAACAGACACGGAGAACGCAGCCAAGCTAAGCCTTCATCAGCTGAACCACAGCTGATTACAAATCAATGAATGTAAGAATAAGTCTATTGCTATATGCCGCTGGATTGTGGGGTGGTTTGTTATGTAGCATTACTAAGACAAGAGCTGACTAACACATCATTTATCTTGCATGCTGGTGCGAGATAAAAGTTGGCCACCAGGATGTTTCAAGTCACATTTATTTAAACCTGTTTAACCTGGAGAGGTGGGGTTGGACCCCACATCAAGGGGCATGATGAACTTTTGTCATGGAAGGGCGTAGTATGGAGACTTAGCACACTTGAGTTCTAATCTGAGCTCTATCTCACACTTGGTATTTGAAGGTTGATAGGTCATTTCTCCCCTCTGGCCCTTTATTTTATGATAAGGGGCTGCTCTAGATCAGAATAGCAAACACGTCTAAGTGGTCCACTGCAATTTATTAATGATGGTCATCTTGAGCACAAATTTGGAGGATGGATCTTGGCCTGAAACAAGAGTTCTGTGATTGATTATTGATGTCTGCCATGGGCACAGATTTTTTTTTTCTTTTCTTTTTTCTTTTGGTCCATTTCTTGCCCACTGTATACATTTGGGACTCTGGGAGTCTAAGAAGCCAGTCTGTTGTCCTTGTGCCCTGACAAAGATTGAGTCAGAGAGAAATATGATCTCCTGTGAAAGAACAGGAGGGACTGGAGTTCACAGACTCTGTGAGGTTAGGGTGACTATTGTGTAAAATTCCTTGCATTTCCTCAGCAGAAGGAACTCGCAGTGGAGAGTTGCAGCTGTGACAGTGAAGTTGGCAGGCTACTGGGAGCACACTCCCTTTTGCCCACCAAATGGTGAGGAATCTAAGCTGACAAAATCCAAGGTTTTAAGAACTAAAGCTGATCAGGGGCACTCAAAAGGGGTGAGCGGAGCTGGCAGCTTTGGTCCCTCGAAAAGCAGGTGCAAGTCCTCATAACAGGGTGATGGGTACCATTTGGTCAAAGAAACCAAATCATCCAACCCGCGCGGCCAATCTGAGTTGAGCAAAAATCAAAGCGAGGCATCCAGCCCTCCATTTGTGCATGCATTGTTCATAGGGAAATTTAATTGGCTGCCCCCAGGGGCTAGTTTTGAAAGTATGCCACCCCCTTTTAAAAATATGCTTACACCTGGCGTCAGAGCTCTTTCTACAGCCTTTGGATTAATCACCAAGCTTCATATTTTAGAACAGCTTAGAGAACATAGATTCAAAGATTAGTCCGCACACAGGGCGGCTGTTGAAAAAAAGAGGGCATCTTCCTGCAAGGGCAAAAAAAAGATCAGCCAGAAGTTTGCTTAAGGTGGAAAGTCTTATTCGTCTCACTCTTGTAGAGCCCAGTTTAGCCACCTGCTACTTGCTCGCTGTCCTTGTTGATCTGGCCACACTGATGTCTGCCAGGTCCATGGCCGTCACTTGGCAGGCATTCTGTCACCTTGCTTTCTCTTGGAGGTCTAGCTCTATCATGATGCCTAGCTGATGGAATGCTGGCCTGCCATGGCTCATGTCCATACACTAGTGCACGTCAGGGAACAGCATTAAGCAGAAGGGGAAAAAAGCCCACTATGCAAACTTTGGGACTGATATTTGGCTTTCCATTGGATAAATATTAATTATAGTTATGGTTTTCTGAGTACCCACTGTGTGCCAGATGCTGTTCTAAGCCCTCCACATGGATGATCCCCTTTATTGCCCCCGTCAAAGCCCGTGAGTTAGGTACTGTTGTCATGCACCCTTGGCATCCATAACTGGCACTGTATGGAGATATAAGGCAGTTAAGTAGCGTGCTCAAGGTTGCATAGCTTGTAAGTGCTAGGGGCAGGATCGGAACCTGGAAACTTGACTCTAAATCTCATTCTCAGGCATTGTATTATTTAGAGCAGTCTTTCCTAGAGTCACTTGGAGGGCTGGTTAGAACACAGGTTGCTGGACCCCACCTGGAAATTTTCTGATTTAGTCCACTTGGAATGGGTCCCAGGAATTTGCATTTCTTACAAATTCCCAGGTGATGTGGATGCTGCTGGTCCAGAGATCACGTTTTGGAAACCATTGATTTGGGGGAATGCTGAGTGTCGGTGGCTTAACACAATGTAAGTTTATATTTTGCTCCTACAACAGATGTGAATGTCCATGGTTGGTGGTTAGTTTTCCTTGAAATAGTGACTCTGGAATTCAGATTTCTTCCATCACGTGACTTTGCCTCTCCCTACCCAGGCTGATGTCTGCCTGGTCAGTGGCTGTCACTAGGCAGAAGTGGAACCACAGCATGAGAAGGCTTCTTAAAAAGACTTGGTTCAGAAACGGCATACATCAGGTCTGCCCACCTTTCATTGGTAAGAACTAGTCATGTGACCACCACTAGAATGAGGTTTTCTGGGAAATGTAGTCTTTGTCCATGGAGGGGCTTCCTAAACACAACTTTATACTATGGTAGAAGAAGCATCAATTCTGGTGGATAGCTGGCAGCCTCCCCCAGAGATAATATACAATCGTCCTCTGTCTAAATATGCCGGCACCAGCTATTGGGAGCTCAGACAATTGCTTTTCTAGTGCAGAGAGGTGATATACTTTGCTTATGTAGACAAAGAACAATAGGCTGAGTGGATATTTCTCACTTGTGCCTTGGCTACCAGAATATCACAAATGATGAATGCTTAATACAGAGATTCATGAAAATATGAACAATGTGTGTGAGCTTTGTGTGTATGTTTTTTTTTCTGGAGAGGGAGTTCATGGAATCCATTAGATTTTCAAAGGAGGTGATGGAAACCCAATAAGTGTTGAGAACCACAGCTTTAAGTGTAGATGGAATTTTTCCTTGCCACTCAATCATATTACCTCATCGCTGTTTAACTATGGCCTTGGTGGAGATGGGTAGTGGTGGAGTGTAGGTGGCTGGTAAGAATGAAGATGTAGGATTGGGATACTGGGGGTGTGCATGGTGGCTTTTCCTATCATGCAGTGTATGTATAACATGCCTATTTATTTCCACATTGTCAGTGATGGGTAGATCATTATCACTGCAGAAGTAATTTGGAAAGAGAAGCCCCACGTCTAGAGAACAAGGAAATATCACCCAACTCTGTTTCCAATTCATTGCACTCAAGAGAGGGACAATAACAATGGACAATGACTGATCAACAGATACTGAGTACCTACTATGTGCTAAGCACTGTTGCAGCCCAAGATTCTAGAAATAAGTTAGAGCCAATAATCTCAAGAAGTTTACAGTCTCTAGTGGAAAATGGTAAAAAGAATTAATTGACTTTATTTTGTACATAGGCATTATACTAAACACTTTACTAGTGTTATCTGGTTAAATCTTCATAACAGTTCTATAAGGTAGGGACTGATATCCTTCCCATTTAATAGACGGTAAAACTGAGGTTCACAGAGATTAAGTAACTTGACTAGAGGTCACTGAAACCAAAGTCTGGACAGCCCCAAGCCTCTTTTAGTAACCATTATGTTGTGCTGCCTTGGTTAACTTGCTTATTAAATGGGTATGAGAGGGCCAAATTTCTTCATTGAATTATGGAGGGTGTGTCAGTTAACCATTGCTGGGTAACAATCACCAAATCTGGGTGGGATAAACAATAAGCATTCATTTCACTCATGTCTGCAGGTTCCTTGGGGCATCTCTATTGATCTTGACTGGGCTAGCTCGTTGGTGTCAGCAGGTTGTCTGTGGATGGGCTGATCTAGGCTAGTTCTGCTGAGTGGCTTTTGCTTTAGTTTTAAGTTCTCAAGCCAGATGAGTAACTCTGTTCCATGTAGCTCTCATCCTTTTTGGAATTTATCTAGGGCAATGTCTTTTTACATTGGAGGCAGAAGAGGGCAAGCTACGCTGTGCAAGGACATTTCAAACCCCTGTTTGTGTCACATCTACTAACACCCAATTGGCTGAAATAACTCATATGGCTGACCCCAAAGTTGATGGATGAGGAAGTCCAGTTAGCTTTGTGTTCATCTAACTACAATGTTAGGTGACAAAGAGCATGGATAAAGGAAAAGATGAAGAATTTGGGACGATATTCAATCACCTATAAGGTAGTGAATAATTTTTAGTATAAAGGGGTTGCAGGAATTGGCCAATCACAACATGTAGCAAGCGTCTAAAATGTTTGATCCACACATTTTATTGATAGGCTTAAATTTAAGGAACAAATTAGAGAAGTGGAAGTGATTTAGAGCATAGCTTTATTCACACCAGCAAACAATTGGAAACAACCTATGGGTCCAATCAAATAAGAATGGTTAAGTTAGTTATGATGCATTTACAAGATAAGATGTTTATAGCCCTTAAAAGTTTCATGTTTTGAAAAAATATTTGACACTAATAAATGCACATATACATTATATGGAAAAAATGCAGGATATATGAGTGAAACAGTGGTATAATCTTAATTGGTGAAAATATCTCTCACACACACACACACACACACACACACACACACACGAACCAGAATAAAATAGAGCCAAATGACAGTGGTTATCTCTGAGGGGTACAATTAAGGTTGATTTAATTTTTTCCTTTATTCTTTTGAATGCCAAATTTTCTACAGTAAGCAAACTCTGCTGTTTGTGAATGTACCAAACAAGAGGTGCTATTTTAAAATAATCTACATAAATGCTAATTTTGAGTTGTCTGAAAGGTATTTTCTATAGAGAAAGGTAAAGTCACCAGCAAAGACTTAATGCAATATAAAGAGAGAAAAAAAAAATGACACTGAATGGTAGTATAAATCAGGCATTCAAAATAACCAAGTATCTTGTGACACATATAAATAATTCTGCTTTATAATTTTATAAATGTCTGGACGTAGACATACATAAATAATTTTGATTACATGGCACAATTATAAATGCAGATTTTTGGAAGACTGAAATTGATCAACATTATCTGGATTGACAATAAGCCTATAATGTAACATAATGGATTTTTAAAATGTGGCATAAATCTGCTTAAAAATAAAAAAAAAAGTAGCTAGGCAGCCCAGCATCAAGACACATTAAAAACTGCCACCAGTCTCTGGATTGCGACTTCCATGCCAGCACCTTGCAGACTCAGCAAATGGAGGAACTTACGTAACAAATACCTTGTTGGGGGACAGAAGATCAGCTCCTAGGATCTTGCTAAAGGATGCTTCTATTCAAGTTGAGGGAGTGGGACGATTTTTCTCTTTTTTAAAACAAGTAAGGAAATGGAAATGTCCAGCCAGCCTCTTGCTCCCCCAGTGTAGAAACTTTGCATAGAAAAGGTACAAAAGGTGGGTGTTAAAGGAAACCCCTTTGTAAGCAAAGGCAGACAGACAGAGCTGCTAATGGACAGACAGACTTTGAACACACCCATTAGCCAGAGCAATTCATTCTTGCAATTCTAAGCCTTTGTCCCTATGGAAAGTACAGCTGCTTTTTGAGGCCAAAACAAATAAAGTGGACGGATTAATCCCTGAACTAAAGGTTCAAGAAATGATGAAGTCAATGAAGGAGGGTTTGGGATGCCTTGTTATTTAGCCCTCTTCTACTTTTCTTTTTGTAAGCCAACTTGGAGTTTGGTTGAGTTATTAACCACCACTGATTTCCCGCTCCCAGCATCTGAAAATTGATTTTAAAAAGCACAAATAGATATAAATATGAAAAGATAATTTCAAATCCTTCATTCATTTATTCACTAAATGTACATGCCACATTCCTGTTGTGTTTCAAGCCCAGATAGAGAAAACTCAAATCATGCTTGAAGTGCTGTTTAGTTTGAAAATGCTCAAGAGTTCACTAGAAATGGGACCCATAAGAAATATCAAGAATAGATAAAACAAACACAGAGGAAAAATATCAGCAGAAAACTGCTTAAAGTCTGTACTGATGTATTTA
The DNA here is from genome assembly GCA_033961575.1 of Aselliscus stoliczkanus. Taxonomy (NCBI): domain Eukaryota; kingdom Metazoa; phylum Chordata; class Mammalia; order Chiroptera; family Hipposideridae; genus Aselliscus; species Aselliscus stoliczkanus. The sequence goes on from CM066736.1 coordinate 9,825,490, forward strand.
GCATATTCAGTTCAGTTCAATTCAATTCAATTCAGTGTATCGAAACAAAATTGGAAGAGTCCTTAAAGTTAACCAAGTCCAATATTTAATCTAGTAAGTATTTGTCAAGGAGTCCTATCATATAAATGTTTGACTCTGTATTGCTTTTGGGGGAGGTTAAGAACAGGAGTGGATCTTTGGTAAATATTTTCTGAATTGAGTGAATGAATGGAAGAATAACCGAAGGAATAAACACTGTTGATAAAACCAAATCTCTGTGAAGCATCCAGACACATGATCACCTGTGATGCGGAAATTATCTAGTAAGAGCAAACAACAAACATTTAATGAGCCTTTACTATGTGCTAAGTATTGCTCTAAGTGCTTTACATGAGCTAATGTATTTCATTCCCATCTAATAAATCTATGAACTATGTACTTATAAAAAAAATTGGGGGGGGGGGAATAGCCATGGTCATTGGTTACACATTGCTTTATTGCTATAATGGCATAGTTGACTCTTTTAAGGAGGGCACAGTTCACAGTGGCCCATGCAGGAATCGAACTGGCAACATTGGTGTTATCAGCGCCATGCTCTAACCAACTGAGCTAACCTGAATTATGGTCAGGTCACCCCCTGAACTATGTACTTTTATTATCATAGCCGCATTTATTGTTGAAAAAAGTGACACACAGAAGGACGAAGTAAATTTCCTAAAGCCACGAAGTTAAATGCGGCAGTCAGAGTTCAAAACCATGCAGACTGTTGCCACAGTCCCCAGTCTTATCCACTGTTCTCTGATTCCTCTATTTAAGTTCATTCTTACAATACCCATGGGAATCAGGGTTTGACAGAACAGAAAGCTAAGGCACAGAGAAGCAATAAAGGTGGTATTTGAACTCAGGATTAAATCATGTCTTATATCTCTCTTTAATAAGGTTGTTTTCATACTCGAAGTCACCATCCTTTAGGGAACTTCTGGTAGCCAATCTAAAATTGTCCTTTCAGAAGAACTTTGTGCAAGAGATCACTGTCACCCTTGGTGCCCTTTGCATTCCCCACTAGAAATCCACGACACACCTGAATTCATCTAGAACCATGGACAGCACCCAGGTTGTAGGACTGTCTTCTCCAGGCTCCAAAAGTGAGGTGGTGGAGATTCTTTCCATCATAAACCAAATCAATAACTGCGTTCCAGGCTTTGTTGGTGAGAAGACACGTTGGTCCATTTGGAGGTTTATGTTAGATAACTGCTTTACATCACTAACCGTGGAGTCTAATCTCAATCTTGTCACCAAACATCATTCAGGAAATCATCATCTGTTTCCAGATAACTGGTTGTTTTAGTTTGCTAGGATCACACTGAAGACTGAATGAAGTATGTAATTCTGATCTTCCAAATAGTTCTTTCATTAACGCCCTAAGTCCTCCACCAGAAGGAATCTTAGTGTAGCAAACCTCTTTGAAAATACACAAATGCCGGGCCGGCCAAGTGGCGTGTTGGTTAAGAGTTGGCTTGGGACGCCAGCTCTGAGCAGCAGGGCCCTGGTTCGGTTCCCACATGGGCCAGTGATGCTGTGCCTTCTACAGATAAGATGGTGATCAACAGTTTGACCTGGAGCTGGGCTGCCGTAGGCTGCAGTGGGGCTGGCTGGCAGCTGGCGTGAGCTTTCGTGAGCTGCTGTGAGCCACCGTGAGCCACCATGAGTGGCCATCCAATGGTCGGCGAGCGACTGCCTCAGCAGAGAAGAGCGCAATGATAATACCAACATGGGCCAGTGAAGCAACATCCTCCACAACTAGACTGAAGAACAAAAGGACAGCAACTTGTCTGTTCCCCTTCCCTGATTCCCCAATAAAATCTTTAAAACAAAAACACAAACACACACACAAATGCCTAGTGGAAATAATATTCCTTCATGAAAGGAAAGATAGGTCAACAAGAACCCACACTCTTTACATGGATGAGGGGAAAACAGAGGGAACTCTGGGGGTTCCCACGTATTCTGTTTATAACTTGACCTAAGGATAGTTTTAAATAGGTTCTTTGTGTTTCTGCTCCCAGAAATTACTTTGGCATTCATTAATTAAATTCATTGATAAGTTATTGGGCGTCAATGAGATGTCTCTGAAAATCACCCTTCTTTCTTTATTCTTACAATATTATAAATATCCTTAATATAAACTGTCTCATGACTTTTTATTGTTATATGCACTTCTTCCTTTTTGGGGTATGAGCTTTTTAGTTACAGATACTGTGTAATTTTTTCATCCTTCAGGCATGAATCACAGTTTCAAGCATATGCAAGATAATACGTAAAAAATTTTAAGTTTTATTGGATGAATCAAATTATTAGTGATAGATTGAACCAGTGCCTGGCATTCTTTCACTTATTCATGCATTCTTCTGTGTGTCTTTCTGCCTGCCTGCCCATCAATTAATCAAAGTGTGCTTTCACCCATCTGTCTGTTCATGCATCTGTCCATCCATCCATCCATCCATCCATCCATCCATCCATCCATCCATCCACCCATCCACCCATCTATCCAGTCTTCCCTTAATCTCACCCCATTAACAATTCAGACAGCAATTTGACAAATTTACCAGAGGAGGAGACAACTTATAAGGCTTTCCCATATGTCCTTCTTTCTTTTATCCAGTCCTAATTTTCCTTTATCTACCATCTCTCCCCTGTGGTACCCCACATTTCTTCTTCTTCCCTCAGGAGAGTTACAGGAATGAAAATGAGATGGCTCCTGGAGGCTGGAAAGGGGAGTAAATTGCTTGGTGACAGCTTGTGTCCAGGGACAGAAGAAAACCTCAGCCTAAAGCGAAGTTCAGGGAAGCCGAAGGAGCGAGCTGATGGACAGTCTGACTTGTCGAGGGTGAAATCAATTAAAGTACATCAAATCCAGAATTCATGCTTTCTCAGAGTGACAAATCTACACTGGAAACTGAGAAAGACGAAGAGAGAAAAATGTCTTTGACCTCTTAGAAACCGGCTGTTCCTTCTGTCAGGGGAGCCAGGCCTGGACCGAGATGCGTTCATGATGAATTGTAACAGCCAGCCAGCCACCTTAAAAAAGAACGGGGTGAAAAGGTTACCAAAGAGACCCAGAATGTGAGGAATTCAACCAAACATCAAGATAAATCAACTCAGGGGCCAGGAGTATCTGTGCCATGCCAGTTCAGAACTGCTATGGGTACGCTCGGTGTGTTAACCCAAAGCTTTTAGGCACGCTCAGCACCACGCACGCCTTGTTTATCAAGACCTGGGAAAGGAATCGGAAGAGATGAGCCATGAGATGATCAGTCGACCATCAGAAATCTGGAGGCGTAACACTCCTGGGCAGTGCGGTCCGATAGAACTTCCTGTGATGATGGAAAGGTTCTATAACTGAGCTGTCCCAGGCGATGGGTGTTAGTCATGGGTGACTACTGAACATGTGAAAGGTGGCTGGTGCAACTGGGGAACTACATTTTAATTCCATTTTTTTAAAAATTATTTTTAATTGAAATCGCTGTGGCTAGAAGCTACCGTATTAGACAGCGGAGTTTCAGGAGAAAGGAGCTTCTGCCTGCCATGATACCATCAAATGTCATCTAATGTCAGATGGCCATGGCTACTGGTCAAGGCGTTCTGAAGAGTTAAAGCATGCCAAGGGTTGTGGGCTCCATAGAATAATGACAATATCTTCGTTATCTCATAGCCCACCATCTACTGTGGCAGCTGACACAGAGTAGTTGTCTATACATGTGAATACCTAATGAAATACATGATGATAGCTAACTTATTGAAAATGTATTATGTGTCAGATACTGTACTGAAACTTTTTATACATTTTCTTGCATCAGCCTTGTAGAACGATTGTATAGGCAGTAGCAGAAATAGCTAGAACATCACTCACTACATACCAGGCTCTCTTTTAAAAAGTATGCATGCGTGACCACAGGTATTACTCACAACAGTTCTATAAGGCAAATGCTATTATTACACATAGTTTTGGATGAAGAAATGACACAGATGGAGGCCTGAGCAACATACAAGTAAGTCACACAGGCAGTAAATGTCTTGGCTCAAATTTGAACCCAGGCAGTCGGGCGACAGAGCCCATCACTGCATCCTACTGGGTTCCCTGGCTTTTCTCAATGTACAGAAGAAGAAACTGAAGCTGGGAAAGATTAAGTGAACTTATTGGTTAGTAAATAACAAAACCAGGATCCAAACTCAGGTCCACTTGATTGAAAAATCCCAGCGAATAACTGAGTTGCTTCATAACTGCTTGGGATTTTGCAAAGACTGGGCAGAAACTTTCACTTGCAATACTTGATGGTATACAGTAAAACCTTGGATTGTCAGTAACTTGGTTTGCGAATGTTCCGCAAAACGAGCAAACATTTCTAATACATTTTAAGGTGGTAAACGAGCGATGTCTTTCAATACGAGTAGTTTGTTTCCGGAACGAATTAGGCTAGCAAGCCAAGGTATTACTGTATTTTATTTCTTCCTTAGAATGTAGGGGTTGAAACTGGGTTTGAAATTGCCTCTCTGAGATCAGTTTCCCCGTTCGTCAAATGAGCCTCCTTTCCACTTTTCGAGAGGGCTCACTGATGCAATATACGCGGTGTGTCTAACTCAGTGTCTAGAGGTACGTGATAAGCACTCAATAAAAGGATGTCATGGTCAGTATCATTAATTACATATTATAATTATATAATGTAATTATACATAAGCATAGATTAATTATAGATTAATTAATAATAATATTATGATTAAAAACCACATAGGTACTGGAAAGACCAGGTGTGATTCTGCGAGTTTTTGCTTGCTTTTCAATGTCTCTGTGGAGGGATAGGTCCTTGGAATGACCTGTGCCAGAAGTTTCACTGATACCACTCCCCAGACTTAATATTAATTGTGTGCTGAGGGGCCCTTCTGGACCTCAGTTGCTGTGTGATATTGGAACAAATCCCAGGATCCAGACACGTAAGGCTGCTTCCCTCACACTCAATGGCCCTGTACAGTGAAGCTCTGGGTGTCTTTGGGAGGGATTTTCGGAGTTCACTATCCTTTTTTTCTTTGTTACCAGTCCCTTCATACAGCAGTTGTCCTGCTACTAGGATAACCAACTGTTGGAGTTTGCTGGAGTCCAAGGGGTTTCATGAGAGGCAGAATTTTCAGTGCTAAAATCAGATAGACTCAGGCTAACCAGAATGGTTAGGCATCCTATCTCCCGTCCTTCAAACACACACACACACACACACACACACACACACACACACACACACCCATCACAATGTGTTGCTCTTGGCCTAAATAGTTCAGCAAGCTGATTACATTTTTGATGAACATAACACAGTCAGGTTCAGGGTGAGGTCTTCCATGCATGGTCTCAGAGACCATTGTTTTGACATCATGGAGGGAGGTTAGCAAACTTCAGGCTCTCCGTTGTGTTTCAGACATTTGTGTGGGTTGGCTAAGGAGCCCCTCAACATTTTCTAGTGGAAAGGCTAAAATATTGCAAATCATTTGCGTATATCTTTTATGAAATGAAAGTATTTTATTTTAATTTTCCTGTTAGAACTTAATTTGGTTTGCTTTCCCTAAAGCTCATCTACTCACCTATTCCCATTCTCACTCTAATATTATTGGCTGCAGAATACGCTAGATCAGGGGTTGGCAAACTTTTGAGACGGAACGTACCCAAAGAGCTGCATGTGGCTTGCGAGCCGCAGTTTGCAGACTCCTGCTCTAGATAAATGAGTTGTGACTTGGTAAAAGTGACTTTCAATGGGAGGGGGGCGATTTTGCACCCCAGGGGACATTTGGCATTTTTGACCTTCACAGCTGGACAGAGGGCACTATTGGTATCAAATGGGTGGGAAGGCCAGGGGTGCCGCTCAATGTCCTACAATGCACAGGACAGGCCCCCTCTGCCCCGCCCCAAATGTCAACAGTCTTGAGATGGAGAAACCCTGCTTTAGAGGAATGAATTGGGACCCATGATGGAGGTGAAGTCAGCAAGACAGAACAGACTTTTAAAATGTCTATGGAAATATTTTCCCTTAATTTTTTTTTTTAAACTAGTTTAATACGAGGCAACCACTCTGCTCAAATATGCTCTGGCCTGCAATAAAAGCTACATTTTTGAACTCTGGAAACTCAAGTCCCAGATACAGTGAAACCCAAACCACTCGCCACTTCTGCTTCCCTCTCTTGCCAGAATATGTTGGTGCAATAGAAGACCGGGAGGCATACACCGTATGTTTTTCATTCATTTATGCTGAAATTGTCTAAACGTTCCTTTTTTATGAGCTATTTGATGTCCAAAAAGCCTTTTGAATCGCGTTTATAACCCTTTAAAAAGCTTATTCCTCTTCGAAACAGGAAGCCACTTTGTGAACAGAGTAAACACAGCCAAACTTGGATGATGGGAGAAGAGAGGCAGTTTCCTTGGGGAGCCTCTACCCTGGGCCAAATCCTTCAGTGCCCCTGAGGGAACCTGCTGGTGGCCATGCTGGTTAGGGGTAGCCACATGATCACATCGGAAAGCAGGGGCCATCTTGGGCTCCCTGGCTTTTGGGGGTGGTCTTTGTCAAACGCCTGTTGGGAATGGAACAGCCTGAAGTGGGCCAGCGCCTGTGATGGGGGGTCCTTTTTGTGAGTCTATCCAGGTAAAGCAGGAAGGATGCTTGGCTGACTGTGGGTCCATCTCTCTGTATATCCTCAAGGGGCCCACCCTTGCTGGGTCTCCTTCTCCTCACAGGGGATGGGCCAGCTGACCGCCGAAAGCCTTTTCCACTCTTTTCAGCTCTGCTTCTCTGTACGTCTCAGATGCCTGCTTCCGACAAAGCCAATTCATGGCACACTTGGTGTCACTCTGCCATTTAGCACCCATGACGTCCCTTGCTGATAATGAGAGCCTTTTCACTGACCTCCGGTATGAATTCAGAATCCTTTTCAACAGAGTTCTCCAAGGCAGCCAACTCCCATTGTTTAGTGTTGGAACATACCCCAGAAAACGGACCAATAGGTCAACCCTGGCCTCGGTAATAACAGAAGGTGTGATGACAATTCCTCTGGAGCAGGGATTTTATACCAAGACCCAAATGAAGAAGCAGGCACAGTGAAAACATAAAATAAAAGATAAGGAAAAATAAAACCAAATGAAGGGAAGCGAAGCAAAGCAAAGCAAGACAACAGAAGAAAAACAACCCCCAAATTAAATAAAGCCAAAGAAATTAAAATGAAAACTAGAGCTGGGAGTCTCTTGCTGTGTGACGTAAGGCAGGGGACTGACTTCTCTGAGTCTTTGTCTCATGACCCATCAAAGGGCTTGCCATCCCATTTTAGTTACTTTCTTTGCCTTCCTTGTTTTTTTATAGTTGACAAAGTACATTCACATTAATAATAATAATAATAATAATAATAATATCGCCTATCTTGAAAGCTAATGCACACTACTTTCATAATCTATTGTTTTTGAAACCAAGATGTGTCTTATAATCAATGTGCACACTGAAGGTGACAAGTGTCCTTTATTTTATTTCCTGAATAAAACAAAGCAGTTTTTCTTTTAATTTATTTTTTTTAAAAACAATTCCTAGGGCCGGCTGAGTGGCGTGGTGGTTAAGCGCTGGTTTGGGAAGCCAGCGGCCCAGGTTCGGGTCCCACATATGAGGGCCAGTGACACTACCCTCAAAAAAAAAAAAAGAGAAAAGAAAAACAATTCCTAAAGCAACATTCTTTTTTTTTTATTGGGGAACAGTGTGTTTTTAGCTCCAAGTCGAATAGCTGTTTCAATCTAGTTGTGGAGAGCGCAGCTCAGCGGCCCATGTGGGGATCGAACTGGCAACCTTGGCGTTGGGAGCACTGCACTCGAACCAACTGAGTTAATCGGCACCCCCATAAAGCAGTTTTTTTTTTTCTTTTTCTTTTTTTTTTGTTTTTTGTTTTTTTTTTAGCTGAGCCATCCTGCCATCTGTTGGAAGCTCAACGGCAACTCAGCTCGGGCTGGCCTCGAACCGCTGTTGCTTAGAGCTCAGCTCGCACTCTTGAGCGAGCTCTTAACCAACTGAGCCACTCGGCCGGCCCTCCCACAAAGCAGTTTTTAAATCCGTGAAGACTAAGATTAAAAACAGAGTGGGAATCATTGTCATTTATTTAATATTGCACATAGTATATTCCTGACAGTCTCCTAAGTTGTCACAATGGCCTATATTAATGGCAAGTATTATGAACATGATACATATTAACATCTTAAGAGTCGCCTTATGGAGATGCAGAAATGGAGACTCTGGAAGGTTCTCTTGATCAAGGTCACCAGGCAGGTCAGGGGCAGAGCTGGGATTTGAACTGTGGTCCTCTGATACCAGGCTGACTCTCTTAGCCAACTTTCCGTGTTGGCCTCACATGACCCGGGGAAGCAGACGGCACAGGTGTCATGCTGCTCTCATCCAGGTGCACAAATGGAGACCAGGACCATGAAACGACTTTGTTTTGGGGTCACGTCAAGAAACCATGATGGATCCTGGCGCTCTAAGTTGAATAGGAAAAATAATCAGAGTGTCCCGTAACTCATGGATGGTAATCCCCCCTGATTGTTGGCTGGGGGGCAGAGACGAGCCTGAGGGCTGCTGCATCCTCCCGAAGTTTTAAGAGGCCCTAGGGAGCCGGGAGGAAAGACGCTTCAAATCGTTAGAAAGTTAGAAAAGATGTATGTTCCCAGGGAGACCTCAGCAGATGGCCTGTGACGTTTGTTCATTCATTCAATGGACAGTTACTGAAAGTTCTCTGTATGTCTGGTCAGGGCAAGACATTTGGGTGAGTACTGGGTTGGTGAGTGGGGGTGGCGGCTGGACAGCACAGGAACTTACAAAGCACAAGTCACTTGAGAGGCCATGATGCAGATCGGAAGAGCACCAACTTGGAAATCAGCCTCGACTTGGGTTAAGGGCCAGCTCTGCCAGTCTCTAGCTGTGTGACCATGGGCATGTGACTTCACCTCTCTGAGATCTGATTTCCTTATTTATAAAATAGGGCTAGTGATAGAAAGCTACTCAGGGGGTAGTGTAAGCTGCATCTCATATTGTCTTACATATAATAAATGCTCAATAAATCAAAGCCAAAACCATTTATTTATGCAACAAATATTTACTGAGTACCTCCTATATACCATGCACAGTACTATGTACTTAGCACTGGCTATCAATATCAACTGCATTATTGCCTCATAGCAGCCATGCAGACTGAATCCCCCTGGACTTCATGGAAGTATCCTGAGACTTGAGTTGGTTTCAGTCCAGTGGGTGATGAAGTTACTAAGCAGAGGTGCCCGGGACTCGAATTTTCCCAGGGTGGAGAAGGCAGCTCCATGGCCGACTGGGTGAATGGGTTTTGTGGATTTCAATACAGGAGAAAGGAGATGAGGCACATCACATCCTGTCTCTAGGGCTGTTCAGATCACTCGTTCCTCTTGATTTTCCCTCTTTGAGTCATTTTTGACTAACGTACAAAGAAGTGGCCAGAGATTGCGTGGGTAAAGGGCATGGCTGGGGGTGGGTGGGCAGTGACTCCTTCAGTCTAGCACTGGTTTTTCCTCCTCCGTCTTCCATCTCTGCACCTAGTGCCATCTTGATGAAGTGTATTCATATCTTGAACCTGAACCAGCTCCCTCCTGACCAATGATAGTGATGATGATGTTGGGTATAGATGGTGGTGATGGTGATGGTGGTGATGATGATAATGATGACACTGATGTTATAGACGATGATGGTGACATTGATGTTATTTAGAAAATAATGGCAATGGAGATGATGATCAATTACCATGAGCTGGGCACCTATCAATGCAGTTTTGCATACATTTTCTCCAACCCTTGCAATAACCCTGCAAATGAGGCCTTATTATCCCATGGAATAATGCAGGAATATGAAGCTAAGAAAGGACCTATGACTGTCCCAAGGAAAAGACAGACCTAGTTGCAAATGTAAGATACCAACCCCAAACCACTCGTTTTACCAGTAAAATTATAATACTATTGAGTGTATAGTATTTGTCAGACGCTCTTTGAAGAGATTTACATGTATTATCTCATGGAACCCCTACTACCTTGTGAGGCAGCTGCGTACTTCATTTTTATATTATAGACTCATAGAGAGAGGCACAGAAGCTATGGAACTTGGCCATGGTTAGATAGTTGGTTAGTCATACATCTGAGGTACATACCTAAGCAGTCTGACTACAGAGCCTGCTTTCTTATTTTTATTTAGAAGTTATCATCATGCTCTTACCTTTCATGGAGGCATAATGTATTCACAGCAAAGTACACATATATTAATGAGTTACAATGAATTTTTCATGCCTGTATACACCACCACTAGATAAGCCTGCGCTATTAGCCCACTCAGCCATACTCATCTAATCCCCAATTTGATGTCTCCAGAATTATCTGATGCCCCTTCACACTTCCAGATTTATCGTCTACACATATTCATTGTGTTAATACTAATTGCACACCCATATGAGAGTTATTATGGCCCAGATGCTCTTTTAAGCACCTCACATACATTAACTCATGTTAGCCCTAGGAGGTTGGCACTATTCCCAGGATCATTCCAATTTTCCTGGGGTGGCAACTGAGGCACTGAGAAGTTAAGTGACCTAGCTAAGGTTGCATAGCTGGTGAGTCACAGTGCTGTGAATGGAACCTGGACAGTCTGGCTCTAGAGTCCTTTACATGCGCCATCTCCTTAAAACACATATATCCCTACCCAAGAAAGTGCAGTAATCAATCCCAATTTACAGATAAGGAAACTAAGACTCAGCAAGGTTAAAATGACTTTCCTAACTATGTCTACTGGCAAGCCACCAAGGGAGGACTTTACTGATTCCCAAATATATGTGTTTCATCGCTGTCCTAAGAAAAGTCTGCACGTTTCTGCTTACATTGGAATTACGGATGGACCTTTTCATCCCCTTTCAGGAACCCTGAGTTCATGGATAGCCGGAGCTCTGTCTGATGGGTCTCTTGTCATCTGTAGTCCCTTGTTCTGCATCCCACACCCTAGTGAAGCCTGAGAGAGGAAGGAAGTGCTTGCTGTCAGGAGTGGCCCAATCCCAGGCTCCACCTTGATGAGGCTGTGACCAGAGAAATGCTTGTCTCTCGAACTCACCTCTGTAGCCCCCTCAGTCTCTTGGGTCCACGTCTTCCTAGCTTTTCCCAGGGGGATAGTAAATCTTGAGGTTCCCATTTTCCCCCAGCTCCAAAGGATATGAATTCCGTAAATCTTGGCCTGAGTGACCATCGGGATGCATGAAATATGACAGGAAAGAGGCCAGGAGGCAGAGTTTACACAGAGCGCAGCATCCAGTGGGCAGACCATGGGTCCTTGGGGACCCGTGGGGCTGCAAAGAAAAGCCTCCGCAGTCTCCGGCTGTAATAGATGGTCACGGTCAGTGCTATGCTAGGGTCCTAAGAGCATTGCCGCTGCATGGGGGCAGAAGTGACAAACTGCCCCAAATCGATGCGCTCTCTGTCCTGTTCTTCACTCTTGGCCCTTGACTCCAAACAGTTGGGGAGGGAGAAGAGACCCATCCGTTAAATGGCTGACAAGGCAGCGGGAAGAACTTAGCTGTGATGAGAGGAAGAACTTCCTGCAAGGAAAGGTTATTAAGCCCTGGAATGAGTTATTGAAAGAGGTGGTAGAAGTGACTTCCTGACTTTGAGACCAAGATGGATAGTTATTGGTCTGCGAGAGTCCGGCCCAGTCTGTCTGCTTGGATCCCTGACCCCTTTGGGGAGACGCTGCATCGGCTGCGTCTGCCTCCAGGGTCATTGGTAAATGCTCAGCCATGATAAAACTCCCCTTTGACAGCAGGGTTTGTGTTTTTACTTTTCTACTTTTTTTTTTTTGTACTATAGAATAACTATATGTTCATTGTCAGTTTTTAAAAATCCAAATAATCTAGATGAGGATAAAGTCAAAAAGAAAACTTCTCTCCTACTCGTCCCCTTTCTGTAGATAACTACGGTCAACATTTGGGGTAAATCGCAACTGACATTTTTGAACGCACATTTGCACACGCACATTCGCACACGGCAGTCCTTGTGCGATTTTTATTTTTCAACATAGCAGGGCACACACTATACTCATTGTTCTGATATTTGCGTTTTCCCGTTGTTAACATCACTGGCATCGCTCCATGTCAGTACCCATATTTCATCCTCATATTTTAGACAGTTACTTCATCTTCCATCATATGGAGATACCATAATTCATCCAATCCTCAATTGATTTACTGTTTAGGTTATTGTCCAAAGTTTGTCCATGCAAAAATGCTGCAGTAAACTCTGAGTATTTATGTCCCTCTGTCCATATAAGAATATTTCTTTAGAAAAGATTTCCAGAAGTAAAACTGCCAAGTCAAGAGAACTTTAAATGTTGCCAGGTAGACTGTATTGCTCCCTGAAAAACTGTGAAGCATTTTATTCCTAATGTTGGTGAGGGGGTATAAAAAAATAATTTGACCTCCATCAACAATGGTTAGAAGCACTTGAAAATGCTTGTCAACAGGCCATCCCATTTGGATTAATTTCTTTTATTTCTAATGAGATTAAGCATCTCTTCAGGTTGTTACTGACTACTCATATCTTTTATTTATTTTTTTCTATCAGCTTTTTGTGTTTTTAAATTGATTTGTAAGCCTTTTTACAGATTATGGCTATTGTCCTTTTGACCATTTTCCATAATGCAAATATTTTCACCCAGCCTAATCTTCTATTTTTCTCTGTATCTCTTTTATTAGCCATTTCTTCTGTTTTAAGACTGTATTATTTTTTTGTTGTAGTATGTTAACTAAAGCAATTTGTGTTCATTGTAAAAAATGTGGAAAATAATCAAAGAAGGCAAAAGATATGAATATACTTAACATGATTGAGCTGCATATTTAAAAATGGTGAAATAAGTAAATTTCATGGTGTATTTTACCCCAATTAAAAAAAAAAGAATAAAAAAAATCATAATTTCATCTCCCAGAGAAAACAGCTCTTTTCCCCTGGTGATGTGTGTGTGTGTGTGTGTGTGTGGTTTTTTTTTTTTTTCTGCATTAACACATCAATTTGACTAATTTCTATCCTACTTTTCCACTTACCATGTCAAAACTAATTTTTAGCATAAAAAATCAATGTGATTGTTGATAGCTATGTGGTGTTATGGTGTAATAATACAATTAACAATAGCAGCATATCATTGAGGGTTTACTATATATGCCAGGCTCTGAGCTGGGCTCTTTTCATGTATAATCTCATTTAATCCTTCCAACAGTGTGAGGAAGTGGTTGCTATTATTATTTCACTTTCTCAGATGAGGAGATGGAGACTTACAAATGAGGTAAAGTCACTTGTCCAAAGCCTCACAGCTGCTTAGAGATGGGAGCTGAATTTGAATGCAGCACCCAGATGCTTTACTCTTCTCATCACATCATCAGTGTCAGGTGCCATGGAGGACCTCTCCCTTTCCTAAGTCTTGGATATTTAGGCTGCCTCTAGCTCCCCATCCATCCTGCCAGCTGTCAATCGTCCTGTAATTCTATTCCTTCTCAGTAAAACCTCTTCCATTCTTGACCAGCCCCTTTTCTCCTAGCTTCCCCAACATTCATAAACATCTAGCGGGGCAGCATAATGTGGGTATGTGTAGACACTGGAGCGAGACTCTCCAGGTTTGAGGCCTGGGTTCATCCCTTTTTAGCCGTGTGGCAGGAAGCCAAACATCTAAACTCTTTTTCCTAATATGTCTACCTGCAGAATGGAGTTCATAATAATGGTCTTCATGATAAGGTTGTGTACAAATATACACAGACACCCACATATTCGTTCATACATACATATACAGAGGGTGCCAAAAAGAAATGTATACACATTTTAAGAAAGGAAAACTGTATTAAAATTGTAATACTCAATATATACTGATAACAAAAGATGAATACAAGTCACGTTTGACTTCTGCAATGACAAGAGGGGCTCAAAGTGGTTACCATCAGCGTCCAGACCCTTCTGATGATGGCAAACTACTCCTTGAGCAACGTTGATCAAAGCGTCTACTTGTATACGTTTTTTGGTACCCCAGTATAACGTATTAGTTTCCCATTGCTTTTGTAACAAATTGTCATGAATTTCGTGGCTAAAAACAGCAGAAATCTATTATGTTACAGTTCTGGAGGCTGGAAGTCCAAAATGACTCACATAGCCCTAAAATCAAGGTGTCAGCAAAGTGGTTCCCTTCTAGAGGCTCCAGGGGAGAACGCTTCCTTGCTTCTTCCAACTTCTGGTGACTGCCAGCGCTCCTTGGCTTGTGGTTACACCACTCCAATCTCTGCTTCAGTCATCGCATCAGTTTCCCTTCTTCTGTAGTCAAACCTCCCTCTGATTCCTCTTTATAAAGACAATTGTGATTACATTTAGAGACCACCCTGACCATCCAGGGTAATCTCTGCAGCTCAAGATCCTTAATTACATGACATCCGCAAAAGCTCTTCTGGCATACAAGGTGACATTCACAGGTTCATATGAATTAGGACGTGGGTATGGATGGGGGCCCATTCAGTCTAATATATACATATCTTTTAGAAAGTAAGCAACTGCTGTTATTAGGGGTTAGACGTCATTTCTGATTCTTACTAACCAACCTTAGTATCTAAGACAGGAAAAACCTCCATGCCCTTCTATTTATACAATGTAGTCAAAAGAAAGATACTGTTTTTGAAAATGCAGCCCACTTAATTCTGTCAAGTTCTTTCAAAATAAATTCTGAGGACTACAAAATAGGGTTGCTCATTGGTAGAAACTGATGATGATTTTCTCTAAAAATGCCAGAGGTTGTGGTTGCCCTCCCCTCTGCCTGGTGGCCTCTGTTCCCTGTCACCTTCCTCTGCTCCAGCGATCCTCTTGCCTCTTGTCTTGCTCTCAGAGGCCACTCCGTATCGTGCTTCCGGGAGAAAATGAAAGTCATGACTTCTTGGCTCAACCTCTTCCTTTTCTACTTTGATCCTACAATCAACCACATCTAAAATTTTAACATTTCCACCTTCCCTTCTGCCAAAATTGAAGGGATGTCCCTTCTCCAGTGCAAAGTGACTCTCTTTACTTGAGCATCTGTGACTATCAGCCCATCTCAACCTCTTCTATGGAACTTGGAACATCATTTATACCAAATTTCCACCTGAATATGTCAAAGGAGGCTCTGAGAGGGAAAACATCTATCTATCTATCTATCTATCTATCTATCTATCTATCTATCTATCTATCTATCCATCTATCCATCCATCCACCTATCATCTATCTTTCTGTCATATTCTGTGATTGAATATGTTGGGAGCCTACCTACTTTCCCATCCTACACATACCCTCACATATCTCTCACCTGGGCCACTGGGAAATCCACAGAGTGCATTAGCATAGTGAAGGACCTGAGAAGAACTGCAGTGAAAATACAGCTAACCAAAGCCTGTTTATTTTTGTCTTACCCAGTATTTACCAAACTGAATTGAAGACAGACTCTCTCTTTCATGTATTCTTTTCGTCACAGAATATCTCCTGAAAGCAGTACCCGCTGGATCACCTCTTGGGATGTGCTGAATTGTACACTTCCTGAGTGGAATTCCTACAAGACCGTCACCTGTTTCCTACAGTGCCCGAGTGAGCTCTTGAAGCTTCAATTGCTACTCCAAACTCAGTACATATTATGTGCCAGGCACCTTATGCTCACAACTACCCTAGATATAATAATTTATACAATTCCCAATCTGACAGATGAAAAAAAAAAAGGGAGGCTTGGAGATTAAGTCATTTGTCTCAGGTTCAATCAACAGTGAGTGACCGAGTTGCGGTTTGAACCGAGGTCTTCACGAATCTGGATGCCATGGTCCAAAGCCCTCCATTTCTCTCCCAGAAGCATAAAAGCCAAAGGCTACTCTTTAATCTCTCACTAACGTCCTAGTTAATTTCTTCAGAGAATGCCCGTTTCCTAAAATCCGTCTTGTCTGAGGTCACGAAGAGCTGAAAGTGTGTTTTAAATCCAGAAGGAGAGACCAACAGCCTCTCTTCTTTGGTGGCACATTTATAAACAGACGCAAGACAGGAAATAGGAACCCTCCACCCCTGCCCCAGGGTGTCTGCGGACAGAACAAAGGGCAGGGTTCTGTGCCCGGCCGGCGTGCAGAGCCTGTAACGTGATTGCTGCCTGATGGTGCGAAATGGATTCAAGGCCCAGGTCCATCTGGTTTGTGTATCGCGAACGAGCTGTTAAAGTGTCAGGACTTAACTTCTCTGGATTCGAGGAAGTCTCATGAGGTTTTATTGAGCAGTTAAGATGGGTGTAAACCTCACTGGTGGGACCCGCTTCTCCCCTATGATCTAAGAGACATGCACGGTTCACAGGATGGAGAAACACAAGGTTGGAAATACGAGGGTAGACCCCCTCTCCAAAAAATGAAAGCACTGGGGACTTAGAATCCAGGCTCCATTGATTATATACCATCAGAGCCATTCATTCTCTCTCAAAGCTTCCGAACCTTTCTGGGACATGGAGACAATTACCTTGTCCAACTCACAGAGCTGCCTGGATATGACAGATAATGAAATTTGGAAAGGTGTGTAGTGATGGGAAGGGGAAGCTAGTAGCTTCTTTTCATTTCCTCTTGCGGAAGGACCTCATCTGTCGTTTCTGGTCTCCCACTCTCCTGGTCAGAACGAGGCAGTGTTTCGACGCGTACTACTAAAAGATTCTCGAAAATAACTGGCAGCTGCTCTGGGTTCTGTCATATTGGCTGCTTCCAAAGGTCCATCAGCCTTGGAAAGAATTTGAGAACATGGCCCCAGGTGGAGAAAGGGGCTACAGGAGGCGTAGAAGCTTTAAAACATGTTTGCAAATTCCTTCACACGCCTTTCATCAAAAGATGGAGTTTAATTCCCCTCTCCTTGAATATGGGCCAGGCTTAGTGTCTCACTGCTAATGAATAGATTATGGCGGAAATTATGCTGAATGACTTTCGAGGTTGGGCTAGGAAGGCACATACATAGCTTCCACTTGGCTCTCTTGCTTGGGGTGCCCACCCTCGGATCTCTGGGACTTGAAGCATCTCTCCTCCATCGCATCTTAGTTCTCTTGCCCTCTTTTATAATGACCCCCATGGGGCTATACATGGGGGAGACAAAGGTTGAATAAATGATCACTCAAACAAATAATTATAGATAGCTGCTGACATGGATATCTGCTCTGCTTTTCTTATTCAATATCTTTCTCTTCTTCAGTCCATAGCACCCTACTTTCTTAGAGGACCTGCCCCTTCTCCATATCACATGGTTCTGCTAAGCCTGCTGATTATATGTGGCATCCTTACATCCATTGTTTCAATGGTGGACATGTGACCCATGCTGGCCAATCATAGTAGTTCACATCCCTTTGGGTGCAGTGATTATCTAAGGGATGGGTACACGACCCAAAGAGACCCAATTGGAGTTTCTTCTTGGAAATGTATATGGGCAACACGAAATGGAAAGAATGTAAGTATGGAGCTGTGTGTTTGCACGCATACTCTCCTTAACCCCAGCCACATGGAGAAGAACCATTTTTTCAAGGGGAAAAATGGGTCTACATATAAGAAGGTGGCAAAACCAAGATTAGAGCAGGGAGAGAGATACTTCAAGTTCCAGAGGTCTTTGAGTAGCCCCATCTCTGGGAATTAGCTGTCACATGAGCTAATAAAGCACCATTTTGCTGGTTTGACCTGGGTTTCTGTTCCTTGTGAACCGAAGAGTTCTGACCCAAGCAAGTGCTTTGCAGGAATGACACATGGAGTGACGAGAGGGTATCAGAGGAAGAACTGATAACATCCACAAAAATAGAGAGGGCTCTCGGAGGAAGTGAGTGCTGGCTGAAATGAGAAAGATGAGAAAGAATCGACCAGACCCAGGGTAGGGTCAGGGGTTGAGAAGAGTGTTTTCCAGGTAGAGAGTGTGACACCTGCTAAGGGCCTGAGTCCGGAGAGAAGTGAGGCCCATTCGAGGAAATAAAAGAAGGTGAGTGTAGCTGGAAGGGAGAGATCAGTAGCACTGGTAGTTTTCAGTATAATAGGACTTTACGGAGAGTCATTATAGCTTGAAATAGGAAACAGTCCCAAGTTCAATAACCAATATGCCTGTTTCTAAACCTTTATCAGTCACATGCCGCCCAGGACATTTCTCTTTAACTCTGTCTCCCCACTATCTCCTGCATCCAGCCACACCCTCCAAGCCCTTCTTTCCAACCCCTTCTCTCTTCTCCTCTTTTCAAACCAGCCTTGGTACCTCACCTCCCATGTCTGGTCTGCCTGCAGAAACTAAACGCCCCTTTATTTATTATGGAGATGAACTTGAACATGGACCAGAATCAGAGTCCCCTGGAGAGCCTGTGGGAACATAGATTGCCGGGCTCTAGCCCCAGAGCAGGTCTGGGGTGGAGCCTGAGAATTTGCATTTCTAACAAGTTCCCAAGTGATGCTGCTGCTGCCCTCCCAGGACCACCCTTTGGGCACCACTGACACAGAGCAATTTGCCTCACTCCCACCATCCACCCCTCACATTATGGCCTCCCCTTCTTCAACCAGAAGGATCATCCCACCCCATCACAAACACATGAACCGTCCCTTTGCCTCAGTTTATTGATTTGTAAAGTGCAGATAATATAATCATAGTACCTGACTGATAGGATTAATTGATGTAAAGTGGTTAGAAAAGTGATTGGCACTACTGAGGTGTTATGATTGTGTTGGCATTTTGTATCTTCCAAAGATGGCCATTTTCCACCAATAACCTTCCATCCTATCTGTTTGTCTTAAAATGTGACCTTGATACTCTGCCCATTGAGTGTGGGGGATTATGTCTCCTTGAACTGGGGTGGATCTTTGTGATTGCTTTGACCAATAGTGTTACAGAAATGATGTCATGTGACCTCCAAGGCGACTTCATAAAAGTGCCACGTACTTCCTCTTCCTTGTTCTTTTGGATGGCTCCCTTATGGAGCCATATTGTGAGGAAGCCCAAACTAGCCCACATGGAGACGCCTTCTGTTGATGTTTTGGCCAACAACTCAGTTGTGGTCCCAGCCAACAGCCAGCATCATCTGCCACACATGAGAGAGAGGACACCTCAGGATGATTCCAGCCCTTTGCCATTGGATCAGCCCCAGTGGTCAGATCTTTGAGCTGAGACCCCAGATATCATGGGTAGACAAACTGTGTCCACTATGCCCTGTCCAAATTCCTGGCCCACAGAATGAGTGAGAATAAATGGTTGTTTTACATGGTTTGTTTTACACCAGTAGCAACAGGGACAATTATCATTAATTATTATTATTAATTGCCATAATGCATTACGTCTCCCAAGAGACAAATCGTCAAACAATGCCCTTCCCCAAGAAAGCAGAAAGAGCTATAGTTGATTTTTATTTTAAAAGATCTTTGCCTCTTTTCTGCATTCTATTTTGTTCCCTGTGTTACCTTAGGGAGGTCATACAACCTCTGTGTGCCCTAGGGTCCTAATATATAAAAGAATAATAACACTTGATCTTCGGAAAGAAAGGGCCATGGAGACCAGAGCTAGGAGGATACTTGGGCTGAAAGTTGCTATTTTGATCCTTGACCCTGACAGCTCATGAGGGAGGAGCCCCACCCCGCTACTCTCATTGTCCCCCAGGAGGCTGGGGTCATCTCCTAGGCAGAAACCCAAGGGCTGCTCCAGCTCACAGGGGAGCATTTGACAGGTGGGTGGGTGTGGGAAGGCAGCTACTGAAGGCACCTTGTTTTAAGGGACAAAAATCTCACCTATTCCTTTTCCTTGGGCTGGTCTGCTCTGCCCTTTGCCTCTCTTACCCCAAGAAAAGGCAGCCAGCTTTGCTTCTGCTCTGAAGACTCCTCCCGCCACCCCCACCACACACACACACACACACACACTTCAGCTCAGCTCCCAGGGAGAGAGGACAAGGGACTAGGGTCAGGGGCAAGAAGAATTGCATGGCTCTGCTTGGGGTCTCCAGATTTCTGCAGTGCCACCTCTGTGGAGTGATTGGGAGAGCGTTCTTGGTGGCTTCGTTCTGCCCATGCCTCTCTCTCTCTCTCTCTCTCTCTCTCTCTCTCGCTCTCGCTCTCTCGCTCTCTCGCTCTCTCGCTCTCTCGCTCTCTCTCTCTCTCTCTCCTGCCACTAGGTATCCAGCCAGCCTTGCCTCTCCTCTGTGGCCGTCTCCTGTCTCTGACCCTTCCCCAGACTCCTGTCCTCACTGTCCTTGGTGAGAGTGGCCGTGGATGGTGACTGCCTAATACAGGACAATGAAACCCAAAGCATCGTTTCACTGATCAGCCAACAAGATCTGCTGCTCTGAGCCTGAGGCCAGCCGGCTAGAAACCTACCAGTGGCTCCCTGTTGCTCTAGTTCCCCTTCCAGAGCCCACAAGGTCCCGGGGGTGCTGCCCACCACTCTGCCCTCATCTTGTGCTTGAGTCTCCAGCTGCACTGACCGCCCTTCGGTTCCTTGAATACCATGTGCTCTCACATGCCAGGTTTTCGCCGTGCTGCTCTCCTGTCTGTGTTACTTTTCCCTTCCTGAGTTCCCTCCTTTACCTCCTTTGGGCTCAGTGGAGGTATCCCATCTGCACGTGAGGCTCCCGGGTCTCCCCCACTCACAGGTGCTCAAGTTCACAATCGTGCACTGAGCACTGGACTGATGCCTGTTTGCACCACTAGGTTTTAAGCTCCAGGGTGGGCAGGAAACTTGCTTGGGCTGCCCCTCACCTCTGCAGTTATACGGTTTGGTGCTCTGTCTGTTGGAGGTACTCAATACATATGCATACAGTAAATGAATGAGCAAACCAGAGTCACCCTTTCGGAGGCTTGATTTGCCTTTCGGATTTTGTAAGCATCACAACCCTTCCAAAAAAGGCCGAACAAAATGCAGTCATAAGGTGGGGCTCGGGCATGTGGGTGTCTTCATCTACCTAGCTCATCTTCATCTCAACAGGAAACAGCTGCACTCAGGAGCGGATGCTCAGCTGGCAGTTTGGGGCCAGACGGCTGGGCTTGCATTCCATTTTGCCCTATACTCTCTGTGTGGCCATGGACAGAGTTCTTACCTCTGTATTTCTCATCTGTATAATGGGGTAATTATCGTCCTACCTCCCAGCGTCGTTATGAGCTGAAAGTGTTAGTACGTGCAAAGCACGGGAACTGCCTGGCCCACAGAAAGAACTCAGAGTTGGCTGTTATTATTAGGAAAGCGGCACTTTGCCAGCCTGTTCTGCGTCCATCCTACTGCCCTGCCCACGTGCCTGCACGGAGCTGATCTTTGTTCTGCTCATTACCAATGGCTGCCTGGTGTCCCCCTCATCCCCACTCTCTGGACTTCCTACACAGGAGCCCAGCCCGGGACAGCAACGGTGACCGGTGGAGAATGCATCACGCCTGTCAGTGTCCTGTTGCTTCAGGGGCTGGGGAGACAAGGTTCCTGCTGGGAGAGATAACTTTCTATAAAGATGGATGGCTTCCTGCTCCTTGAAGGTGCTCCAACTGAGAGATCAGGGATCCTCCTATGGGAGGGAAGCGGAGGCACGTGTTAAGTGGCCACGGGGCCCAGTGGGGAGGACAAGGGGACAGGGGCTTTAGTTCTCACTGTTCCAACAACACCCAGCCTTGCTGACTGACGAGCCCTCTCTCCTTGGAGAGGTAACTGCTCAGCTGCCCAAGCAATTCTTTGCAGACTGATGAAACCCAAGCATTATAAGCATGCATTGTGGGGTCAAGTGGCTGGGGAAAGAGTCCTTGCTTTGCCATTCCCTGGATTGCTAAACCTGGACCTATTGCTTCTCTTCCTTCAGGTCTCAGTTTCTTCATCCACAGAATGGAAATAGTAATACACACTTCATTAAGTTCTTCAGTGAAATTGGAGAAATATGCCTGTGAAGCCTTGAGAGGGCCATAGAGCAAGATTGTGAAATGTTTTCTGGAAAAGGTCAGCCAAGGCATATTTTGGGCTTTGTGGTCCATATGGTCTGTGTTGTCACTACCTTTTCTGTTGTAGCAGGAAGGTGGCCATAGACAATATGCAAACAAAGCAGCGTGTTCCAATAAAACTTTATTTGCAGGCATCCGTGGGATTTGGCCCATGGGCCATAGTTTGAGCGTCCTGGTCAACAGCGTGGTCCTTCAGAGCAGAGGCTCCGGATCCTGGCTGTACCTGAGTTTAAATCCCAGCTCTGTCACTTATGAGCTGTGGGACCTTTCTTCATCTAATGACAGTAGCAAGAATTTGATAAGTTATACATTTATAGGCAAAGCAGTTGCACTGGTGTCTCACAAATATTATTCATGACATATCCATGCTCAGTCTTCCTTTTGTTATTACAAAGATGAGTGAAACATGGCCCTTACCCTCATGGATAAAGGAGTTGCGGATAAGGGGAAGAAAGCAGCCTACAGTACACCCCAATACCAGCAGATCATGAGAAGACTTGAGGCCAAGCCCTAGGGGATGCTATGGAGTGGATGGCTTACTGCTCCCCTTGTATGGCAGGGAACACTTTAGAGACGATCACATTTGAATTGAATCTTGAAGGATGAATAGGAGTGTCCCAGGCAGAGAAGAATACCAAGCAAATTGAACAGAATAAACAAATCCCCAGAGATTGGAAGGATCATAGACCAGTCTAAGGTGATATAGAGGTTTGGGGGAAATGGAGGATGACGTGATTGGAAATCTAAGGGGTGTGAAATTATGCCAAGCCTTGAATGCCTTGAAAGGAATTCAATTCCCTGCCATAGTTTCAAGAGTGATAACAGCATCTACCGATGGCCGTTGTTGGGACTAACTGAGATAAAGTCTTTGAGGTGCCTGGCACAAACGTATGCTAAATAAAGTTCTAAAAAACAGCCCCACGGGCCGGCCAAGTGGCGCGGTGGTTAAGCGCTGGCTTGGGAAGCCAATGGCACCGGTTTGGGTCCCATATATGAGGGCCAGTGACACTGCACTCAAAAAAAAAACAAAGAAAAAAACCCAGCCCCAGCCCAGATAGCACAAACGTTACAGGCAAATGCAGAAACAAGAAATGTTGGGGAATATGCAAATGATGCATATCTCCTCTGCTCATCTACCTAGCAGACTTCACTTAACAAACCACAAGGATAAAATTATGAAGCATTTTAAGGTGGCAGCATTAGCACATTAAACAAAGTGTAACACCACTGAGATGCACAGCCTCCTGAATAGATTGGCAGGGAGGTGCTTCTCCTGACTTCCAGCTGCTTTTTTACTTCCTTGGAATCAACCTCTTTGACTTCCCAGATGCAGGAAATGATGCCATTTTTTATCTCCAACCTCTGGCAAGCTTTACACCCGGCACCTACAGTCATTATACCCTCTCACGAGCTCCCTATGAGCTGTAATTATTATCCCCAGTTTACAGAGGGGGAACATGGTGGCAGAAAGAGGGGACAGGGCTTGCCCCCAGATCGAGCAGGTATTGAGTGTTGAAACCACGATTCGAATCCGGTCTCTTTGGTTTCAACTCTAAACAGCTCCCCCTATTTTATTGGAGGGTAGGTACTTCCAGACTCACACAAACCTAAACACATAGATACACATCCAGTCCCCAAATCCCCCACCAGCCCCTCTCTAACCTAGCTCTGAACTTTTTCTTCAACAACAATAAACCTGGTAGCCTCAGTCGGTTCCAAAAGTAAAATGGATGCCCCGTGGATACGACTATGATGGACATAACGTATCAGCTGGCTTCACTGTTAATTAATGCTGAGAGGAATCATTAAATCAGATCAAATTCATTTTAAAAATGTTCAGCTCTGCCCTCCGCTCCTCCCCATTGTTGAGGGCTGCATGGATGGTCCGGGGGGAGGGGAAAGGGAACAGATACCACGATTTAATTTTTCAAGTAACACTGTTCAAATAAAAATACATTTGTTCGAATGAGATTGCCCTGAAACAGTGTTTGCATTGATGGCTCTGGGAGTAATTCTATTAAGCCAGAGCATATTTTTCATCGGGAGGCAGGAAAAGAGAGTGAGAGAGTGAGGGAGGGGAAGAAGGACTGAAAGCGGAATGTAATCTCATGGAGCTGCAAATAT
The DNA here is from genome assembly GCA_033961575.1 of Aselliscus stoliczkanus. Taxonomy (NCBI): domain Eukaryota; kingdom Metazoa; phylum Chordata; class Mammalia; order Chiroptera; family Hipposideridae; genus Aselliscus; species Aselliscus stoliczkanus. Next base: position 9,849,631 of record CM066736.1, read on the forward strand.
CAGATATTTTAACCCATTTTGGCTCGTGTTTCTCCACTAAAGTTGGTAACCATTCTGTCCCGTGCTGTGGGACTCAGAGGGTTTGTTCATCTTGTCTCAGACATGATTGGACTCTGGGGCCCAGCAGGGCAGGCTGCCACAGCTAGGCTTATGCACCCCTTATCTGCCGGGACAGGTCAAGAAAAGCCGAGTGGCCATGGGAATTTATTTCTTCATTGCTGGTGGTTCCAGATGGTCCTTTAGTTGGGCTGCATCCCTCTGATCTCTGCCCCTGTTTTCACATGGCCTTCTTCCCTCTCTGTCCTCTCCTAATCTATCCCCTTGTTATTGGATTTAGGGTCCACTCAGATAACCCAGGATGACCTCATCCTGAGAACCTTAACTTAATTCCATCTGCAAGGACCTTTCTTTCTAAATCAGCTCACATTCACAGGTCCTGGTTGGACGTCTCTTTTGAGAGGCTGTCACTGAATCCACTACGTCCACAGAGAACCTTTTATTCTCCTTCATTCTCCTATCCTCCTTTTCCTATCATGCTTATCACCTTCGAACACATATATTTTATCTATTTTTCTTATTGAATACGTATCACTCTCTGCTAAAATATAAGCTAGAGGGCAAGGATGTTTGCCTGTTTTGCTGACTGATAAGTCTCAAGATCATATAACACTATTGACACACAGTAGACCCTTAATAAATATCAGTTGACCTCTATTATTTCCTCTTTAGGCGTCTGTCTTCTTGAGTCTATCATGAGGAAGGCAAAGTCGGAGCCTCTGTCTTCTTTTTCATTGTACCTTTCAGGTCTACCTGTTGTCTGACATGCAGGAGGCATCCTATTAAAATGTGCTCAATAATAAAAATAATCATCACTACCTTTATGGAGAGTAACCTGTCTACTAGACTTTATTCTAAGAACTTTATCCTCACAACAGCAGTATGGGGGAGGTAGCATCAATACACCCATTTTACAGATGAAGAGACTGAGGTTCAGAGAGGACAATTAACCAGTCCAAGTTCATAGAGAAAGCCCTAAATGTAGATCCTGGATGAGTCACTAAAGTATCATTGTTTTAGCACGTCAACAAATTTCAATTTCTACTCTTTAAAGAAGTCTCTGAGATGAGAGAAATAAAATGGGAAATCAATGACCTGTCTCTCTGGTGGACCGTCTGTGGCATGTGTAACACTTGCTTCCATGTATGTCATCGTCCTATTTCCCTGTCTGGTCCAATAAGGACTTCTGTCATGTCACCCACCAAATGCAGCTGGATGTGATTCAGGGGTTCCACGGCAGGGCTGTAGTGACATTGTAACATCCAGGGTAGGAACTAGCCTGAGGGCTGAGGGCCCTCAGCGCCCTCGGTGACATTTGAAGTCAGTCGCCTCTTTGGGATATGTCAAACAAAAATGGTGCTGAGAGGGGATCATACAGAATTATGTATGGGACAGAAGACAGGGTGGAACAGTCTTTGTGGAGGAAAGAGAAAGGGAGTCCATTCATAATTCACAAGGACAAGTTGTCAAGAATAAGACTACGCTGGACCTCTGTAGTTTGGATGGCTTGGTCACAGCTGCTCAATGGCATGTCCCACGAACTTCCCTTAAGGGAGGCCCAAGGGAGGTTTTGAAACAACAGATGACAGGGAGAAGAAGGGAAGGTGCTCCATCTTCATGAAGACCCTACTATGTGCCAGTCTTGGGGAGAGCTTAGCAATCATTTAGTATCATGCAATCTGGTGAGTTTTAGCCCTGCCTGCACATAAGGACCATCCAAGGAGATTTTACAAAGATACAGGATGCCCAAGACTCAGCCCCAGACATTCTGAATCCATTGGCGTGGCTGAGCCTGGACAAAGGGGTGTTCCAGGAGCCCCTCAGATGACTCGACTATAAAGCCAGGGTTAAGAACCTGCTGGTTTAATCTTTGCAACAGCTCTCCAAGGTTAACATTGTTCACATCTGCATTTTAGAGATGATGAAACCAAGACCCAGAGTGGCTTAAAAACTAAGCCAAGGCCACATGGCTAGCACATGACAGCTGGGATTCATGCCCGGGGTGGCTGACTCCAAATTCGGTGCTCTTTCTACTGTCAGCGTGGCCAGGGCAAGCCGGCCCCCTGGACACCTTCAGTCTCACTCGCGATGGCCCTCAGTCACGTAGACCCGGGAATGATCGATGCCATCGGAGTCCAAGTGGCCTCTATCAAAACACTCCTCCCCAGAGGAACGAGCTTTGGGGACTCTACCTTGCACAACTCAGATTGGAGTCCTCAAAATTAAATAGTGATGGAGGTGGGGTTGGATCAAGAGCGAGAGGTAAACCCAGTGTCTGGAATTTATCATCTCTTTTCGGATCCGAGGGCTTGCTGGGACCTTTTCCAATATCCTCTTAAACTGTGCGACTAAGGGAAAAGGAAACACAGGTTCCTACAAGAGGTCTCAGGCCCCCAAGGGGCAAGGGCCCACTCCGCCTTCCTGTCTCTTTATTGCTTTAATTAGCTGTTTGGTGACCTGACGGTCTCTTTGATACACATCCAACGCCGGCCTGTGAAATATGGGGAATGTCAGCCTGTCGAACGAGGGTCAGCCAAACTGTCAATACTGCTGTCCACCAGGCTGATCTGGGCTGGGTACTGACCTGCAATGAAATCATTGAGCCATCTGCCCCCTCCCCCTGGCCAAAGTGTTGGTGGCGTGTGGAGCACAGCTGCTGGCTGGAGGAGAGGTGACAGTGTCGAGGCCATTGGGCGGCTAACTTCAAACCAGAGGCCCAGGGCGGCAAACAACAGGGAGAACACAGAGAAAGCACAGTCCAAGTTAAACAAACTACAGAAAAGCCAGAAGAAAGCAAGAAAATCAACAAGTTAGAACAAGAGGAGGATCTCTGGGACACCCAGTGAGGGGTAAGGCCTATAGTTAACGCTTTCTGTACTGTCGGCTTCTGGGAGCACGACAAGGTTCCCTGAACAATTACCATGGTATGTAACACACACAGAGAAACAAAAACCATAAGGTTTGTGAGAACTAAAACATCAGAGTATACCAATAGTGTGACATGGCTAAAAAAAAATACATCAAAGTAATCTGTGGATGCATTAATAGAGGTATACTGCTGCAACAAAGGAGGTGATTTATTCATTTCCCAAGTATTAATTGAGCATCTATTATGCATCATGGGTTATTAGAGTTGCTGGAGATATTATAGTAAACAAAACAGACACAAATCCTTGCTCTCATGGAGATTTCATGGTAATGGAAATAGATGTTAAAAGAATAATGATTAAATTGTATTGTATGTTAATATGTGTGATAAAGATACACGAAAGAAAAGAAAGTTGGAAAGCGGTTTGCCATTTTAAATGGGGTTGTAAGAGGACATGTCTATAAGAAGGTAACATTGGAGTAAAGTCCCAAAATTGGTGAGAAAGCAAGAGAGAGAGTCCTACAGATATCTGTGGGATGAGTCTTCTAGGCAGAGGAAATGGCCTGTGCAAAGGTCCTGAGGAAGCGGGGAGTGTGTGCGGAATGTTTGAGACATTGCAAGGGGGCTACTGACAGGGGAGTGAAATGAGGGAAAGGCCAGTGAGAGATGAAGGTGGAGAAATGATGCAGGCCAGGTTTGTAGGGCTGCTTGTGGGCCATGGAGCAGCCTTAGCTTCCATTCCCAGTGACATGGAGAGTGTAGGAGGTTTTGACCAGAGGACTGACAGGATCTGATGTAGGTCTTAATACGAATCCTCTGGCTACTTTTGGCAGAATAGACTATAGGAGGCAGAAGCAGATGCTGGGAGACCAGTTAGCAGCTTTCTAGATGGCCTTCCCTGAACAGAGGTGGCTTGAAGTCAGTCTCTCTCTCTCTCTCTCTCTCTCTCCTTCTCTCTATATGCAAATGCTATATATACATATATATTTAAATACTATAGACATAGACTTCACATATTGAGAGAATTATCTATCTAGTGTTTACTTGAAGATCTATCTAGATACATCTATCTATCATCTATCTGTCTGTCTATCATCTATCTATCTATCATCATCTACATCATCTATCTATCTATCTAGCTCTGTATATGAGAAAGAAGAGAAACAAATTCCAGTGGGTGAGGAGATAACATAGAAAAAAAAAAGAATCATTGGGGAAGCATTTGGGGGGTAAAGGGAAGCAGAGATTTGCGAGGACTACACGTTAATGAGTTTGGGCTTGATCTATAAGCACAGAGGAGCCATGGGAGGTGTTATAGCGGGAAGCATCATGATCAGACTGATTTCAGAATGATGCCTCTGGAGACAAAGCAGAGATGTTTGTGGGGACCATTGAGGTGGCTTTGGCCATTGTCCAGGGTGGTGGTGAGGATGGAGAGAAGTTATGGTCAGAATACACAGTTGAGGGGAATTGATAAGATGATGGTGGTCTGAAATTATTCTGGTAGAAATTTATGATTTAGTCACATGTACCCTTTGTGGCACCAGACCCTTCCCACCGTCCTCCTGAGCCCCCTCTGCAGTCACATGTTTCTTTCCACCTAAGAAGGCTTCCCTGTCCCCTGTCCCCTTTTACCTCCCTCTCCCCGGGTCTCCCTTCATCTCCCATTTCTCCTCCATGAGACTCACATGACACCTCACTGGTTTCCTCCCTGATGTCACTTACCCTCCTCAGACCCCACTTGCACACTGTAGTGTTTGTTCTCAGGGCTGCCACACACGATGGTTAAGGCTGTGCCCTGCACAAATGGCCTGGCCAAAGTGGCAAATGGGGCCTGAGATCCATTGATTTATGAAACTTCGACTTCTCAGGGTGGGCACCTTTGTCTAATTCACAGAAAGCATGGTGTGGGTTAACTCGCATCGCTCTCCCACTTCTGCCACACTGCATTGTAATGATCTGTTCACTTGTCCATCTCTCTCATCAGACTTAGTTCATTTCTCCATCCCTAGCACTTAGTACAGCTCTGCATGTTTATTGGATGAATAGATGAGTGGGTGGATGTACAGATGATTGCACAGAAGAAAGGATATTGTTCTTCCCAGCAGGGTATATCAATCAACACAGAAAAATAATAATTCACAGGTGTCGGATGGCTCATTAGCATCCCTCCTGAGGCATCCCGTCGAGATACCAGCATTCCTCCATACGAGGGGGTGACAACTTCTTCTCAAAGGACCAGAGAAGAAACAGTTCTGCTGTTTATGAAAGCAGCCGTAGACAATTTGTAAACTAATGGGCGTGGCTGAGTTCCAATAAAACTTTATTTATAAAACAGGTGACAGATAGTCTGCTACCCAGGGTCTAGATACCTGTGTCAGCAAAAAATTCGGCCCTTCTGCCCCAGATTTATTTCTCCCCAAGGGCCTCCTTTCTCTATGCCCGGTGTGTGTGACCTGTGGTGTTGACGATTGTCATGGTTATTACTAACATATATTGCATGTTGGTTCTGGGACTAAGCCTTTTCCACATATGATCTCAATGAGTTCCCAGAACCACCCCACCAGTTCTTAATGCCATCCCATTGCACACGGAAGAAACTGAGGCACAAAGTGCAACCCAAGGTCACATAATTTTAACTGGCAAAGCGGACACTCTGACCACTGGGTCTGGGAAATTAACTAGACTCTATGTATCAGTATAATGATGTAGCTAGCACGAAGAGCAATAGCCGCATTTTCTGAAGGCTGACTCTTCCCTGCTGTCACATGTTCCCTACTGAACAATGACCTCTTTGAATTTTCTCAGGCGCATGGTAAGATTAGCACCTGGCTAATCCAGGGTCACCCAGCAACAAGGTTGGATTTATACACCATGCCCCCCCGATGCTGGGAACTTTCTAGAACATGGACTGTTTGACTCGATGGTTTTACTTTCCTCTTGCCACTCTCGGTCCTGAATTTCTTTCATCCTGCACAAGCCATGCCTTTGGACCCCATAGGTGCCTTTTATCTTATCGGGCCCTTTCCCCCCTCACTTTGCTAGCTGTCACGTTTGTTATTCTAGGATAAACTTTCGGCAGATGTAGCACATACTTTGGGGTCAACGCTCTGTGTTATCCCAAAGATAGTTCAAATATTTGTGGCCTTGTCAACCTCCATCTCCCTGGACGTGTGTCGTGGCAGCACGGGAGGGGCTGTGATTCCCGGAGACCGGGTGAGCCAGCATGTGGCGAGGGGCTCTCATGGGAGGGCACGGACGTCAGGTGGTGAATACACAAGCTCTGGGCCCCCGGGTGTATGAAGGCGGCTGTCGAGAAGAAAGAGGGAGGCTGGGGTTCATTGAATGCCTCCCATATGGCTGGTACTTTCACACACGTTGGAGTATTGATCCTCACAAAGGCACTAAAAAGAAGGGATTTTTAATGGCCATTTCATTGACAAGAAAACCAAGGCTAAGACAGTTTAATGGCAACAGGGATTCTTAATAGTGTGTGTGTGTGTGTGTGTGTGTGTGTGTGTGTGTCCACACATCATAAATGTGCACATACATCTTTGGCAGTATGCTGAAGCTAGAAACCCCGTCTCAGAATAGTGCTTTAAAAATCCATTTATACGTGGGATTACTAAGGAAACCAATGACAAATAGAAAAAGAAAGTGACATAGTGATATCTGTGCTTTGTCATCAACTCTTGACATGACAAGTCGTAGCAGCAGCTCTAATAAACTCCCTAGCAGAGGTGTCACGAGACTGAGGGACCCTAAATTTTGTGGGGCACTCGTCACCTGGCATGCCGATGTCGGACTGTGGATCCTGCTACGTGTCTGCTGCCGATAATCATAAGGGAAAAGAGGTGAGTGACAACAAAGATGTGTTATATTTTCTCCTCGACCAAGTTCACAGATGCCCTGAATCCCACACCCATAGAGCAGGTTGGTTCGGGGTCCCCTGAGCCCGTGAGAGGTGGGTTGGGGAGGAACACAGCCAGGAATGTCATACTCCAGAGAAACACTCTTCACCCGCTGTGAGAACCAGGCTCTCGTGACAAAACCCCCGGCTCCTCGCATTGTATACCCGCTGGCTTTGTCCCCTAGTGAACCAGTTAGCCATGACCACGGGGGTGGGGGGGTGAGGAGCAGAACACAGAGTCTGCCTTTGAAGCCTTGGCTTCCTTTGATGTGCAGATGCTATCAAGGTCCTTCCTCCTCGAGTTGGGCAAATTTCAGTGGCCCCCCCTCAAACCCCCGCTTCGTGAACATTCCCCATAGAGGTCCAAAGACCTGTCTCACACGGTTTCTGTTAGTTTTTTTTTTTTTTTTTTTTCAGTGTAAACTGGTGGCCTGGTGGGCTGGACGTGGACTTTCAGACAGAACTTTAGACTTTCGGATTTGAAGAAGACATCCTTTTCCGACAGCCTTCATTGCAGGTCAGATTTAAGAAACATAGCGGCCCTTCCTTGAGGCAAACATACACAGGATCGAAATGTAGCTGCATAATGGTTAAGCAAGCAGGGCTCTCGGACGCAAGGCTTGGGTTAACATTCCTCGCTGGGTAAGTGGCTTCGGGGACATCACTTAAGCTTTCTCAACCTCTCTTTACAGGTGGGGAAACTGAGGCAGGTTCAGAGAAGCCCCGTAACCTGTTCAAGGGCACAAAGCTGTAAGGGGGTGCTGGGGTTAGATGGCAGGTCTGTCTGACTGTAAGGCAATGGAGGGACTGAGGAAAGAAGGGAGGCAGGCCCCCAACATCTGCAACAACAACAACGCCAACAATAATAGTAACGGAACAGCAGTGACAGCCCCTCAGGAAGCGTGGACTCTGTGCCAGCCACTCTAGGAGGCATTTAAAAGCATTTTCTTTCTTTCTTTTTTTTTTTTTTTAAAGAAATTTTATTGGGAACCCTGTGTTTTTCCAGGACCCATCTGCTCCAATTCAAGCCATTGTCTTCAATGTAGTTGTGGAAGGCGCAGCTCCTTGGCCCATGTGGGGATCGAACCGGCAACCTTGGTGTTATGAGCCTGAGCTCTAACCACGTGAGCTAACCGGTCGCCCCTAAAAATGTTTTCTTGAATCTTCCCCACAGTCCTGCAAGGTAATGATTCCCCACTTTCTACCACTGGGAAGCCCATGATCAGAGACGTGATGTGAGTTTTCCAAAGTCACACAGCACAGATGGCAGAACTCAGGTCTGGCAGAGCCAGAGCCCTTTCTGTAACCATGTCTGGAAGCGAAACCTCCGCGAGGTCTTTCTGGGCGTCAGGGAACTATGAGTTCCAACGCAGAATTCCCAAGAGGCCCACTCTTGCTGGGCTGGTGGTGCCATTGGTCCCCTGGGATAAGTGTCAACATTGGCTACTCTGAAGATAGCGTGAGAGGGAAGGGCCCATGAATTTGGAATAGGCCGAAGGAAGAGGAGGCAATGGAGGGCCTGCGAATGTTTTGGAAGAAGCAGCCCTTCAGTAACCTGGCGGGCTCTCCGGGGCTGGCCTGAGCTGCAGGGATGACAGGAGGCTGTGGCGTGTGTCCAAGTTGACCTGAAGGCTACAAGATGACATAGCTGTTGCCTGAGATGTTCTCTGACAGACAGCTACCAGCAACGCAGGAGCATGACAGCTTCTCCAGCACCACCTTCTTGTTTCCAAAACTCAGTCAGCTCGAGTCAGGGAGAGCTGTGAGACCTATGGCATCATGGGACCTGGGCTTGGGGCTTGACATCCCATGCAAGGGGATCCGTTTTGCCTAAACCCTCGGCCTCCCTTGCAACCGAGAGCTCACATCTGCAGCCCATCTGGCTGGGCTGAGGAGCCCAATGCATGCTCAGGGGAAAGGAAGTCTCTCTGTGGGTATTTCAGGCCTGGCCTGGATAGCCTAAGCTTCCTCCCAGGCCAAGATCAGTGGAGAAATTCAGCCCAGGGGGCTGCTTGTGAGCGAAGCTTCTGACCTTGACTTTCAGATTCCTGAGTCATCTCTCCTTGGGCCCATCCTCTGCTTGACATCCTTGCAGGGACCTTTGATGAACAGATGAGATAATGGACATGCTTGGAAAAAGATAAAACACTGAACAAAAGGTTGTGCTGGCCACGGCAGTGGGTATGATGGATTGGTTAGACCTTGAACCTCCTTCCTGTCCAACGGCAAAGATGGCTCCCTAAGACATCGAGTTTCCTCAGTGACCCTTCCTTCCCCTGCCCGCCTTAGAAAGAGATGAAACTCGCCAGTCATCAGAGCCAGTTATATCCATCAGCCAGTGGAATCACCGAAACAGTTGTCAGACAGAATCATGAATTTGCCCATTTCACAGACGAAGAAACTGAGGCATGAAGACATTAAAGAATATGCTGAAGATTATACAGCTACTGGACACAAACCCAGGATTTGGACCTAGGGTCTAAACCTGACAAAACACAGGATTTAGTTAAGATGTCTTCAGCTGGAATAAAATATAACACACACACACACACACACACACACACACACACACACACACACACACAAACAAGAAACATGTGTTTTTGCAGAAATGTCCCTGACAACTCCTTCAAACCCGTAGAAAGACGGCTTTTCCTCCTGACTTCAGCTGGGGCTCTTGGCGTGGGTTGTACTGAGTGGAGGTCCCACTGTGAGGGGGTGAGAAATCACAGGATCACACAGTTGGAAGGGACCTCAGTGGCTAGCATCTCCTCCAATACAGCCATGCCAAGAGGCTGTCCAGCCAATGCTTGGACACTTGCAGAAAAGAGGGACTTAATCTTGCAAAATGGCCTAATCTATTCCCAGGCAGCTCATGGTTACTTAGTACTCCTTTGGGCAAATCGTCAGCATCTGTTAAAACAGAAAATGTGCTCTTTCTACTACCCAGAAATGCATGAGGAAGTGTGTATTCACAGCTACACTGTAACAGCAACAAATGTGAACCCATCTACTTTCCCCCTAACAGGGAAGTAGATGTATATAATGTAATATGTTCCTTCATATTCGTGGAATATTATATAGCCACGAAAAAGAACACACTAAGTCTATACAGATCACTATGGATAAATGCCAGAAACACGGCTCCCTGTACATGTTCCTTCTTCCTTCCCTCCCTCCCTCTCTCCCTCCCTCTGAACTAAAAAACAAAATAGAAATAAGAAAATAAGACCCACCCATATTCCTACCATCCATGATTAGCTATTAGGAATGTGTTGGCATATTTTCTAACTGTCCCTTTTTTATATTCATACATTTAAAAATGACTCGATAATGCACAAATCCATAGAACTTTCTTAATACAATGGGACCATCTCGGGAAAGTTAAATCCCCCTCGATGTCCACTATCAGCCTCAGTACTACACACCCTCATCTCCACCCCCACCCATCACTGTCATGAGCTCAGAATACAGACTCCCATTTCAATATTTGTGTTATGAATCCTTAAAACTATGGAGGGCCTCTTGGGTGTCTTCAGTTTCTTAAGTGGGATATGAATCACTTCGTGACCAGAATTTTCTCTCCATCTCATGTTTTGAGAAATCCCCCTGTTGACAAGTGTAACGCTGGTTCATGCGCTTTGACAGCAGTCTTAGAACATGTGCGTGCATGGTGTCACGTGTATCCACTCTGCTGCTGGCAGACATCTAAGTTGATTCCAATTTCTTCTAACACAAATAATTTTGTAATGGACCTACGCATATGTGTCCTTGTGCATGTGTATAAGAGTTCCTCCAAGGGCAGTCCCCCTCCCTAAGCAGTGACATGCACTTCTTCCCCTTATAAACAAGGGCGTCCAGAATTGAATCCCATCTTCTAAACATGGTCTCATCAGACTAGCCAGCCAATGAACATTTGTTGGAGGACCTGCTAGGTGCCACCATTCTAGACATAGGGACCACAAGGCAAGCACGCCCCCTACCTACTTCGAGTTTATAATCTCATGTCGGAAACCAACAGTAAGCAAATATCCCAGGCTGTTAAGTAAACATAAGTTTGCAGTGGTCTATGAAGCACGGGGACCATGGGAGCAATGACGGGGAATCCCGCCTAGCCCAAGCTCGGGGGAGGTTTCCTGGAGAAGGAAATACTGAACTGTGTTCCAAAGGATGGATGAGTGGAAAACAGGATGGTAGATAAACATTTCAATGGGGGAGCCCTAGAAACAAATGAGAACAAGACGAGTATGTTCCCACCTCAGGGCCTTTGCACCTGCTGTGCTCTGGCTGAAATGTTTTCTACCCAGGTCCTTTGTGAGATCCTGGAAGGTCTGTGACTCCCCAGTGTTCTGTGTGACCCTGGCTGCCTCCTCTAACCTGACTGTCCAATGTCAGCTCCTTGGTTTTTGCAGGAGGGTACACTGAATTGGCTGCTAGTCCTAGTCAAAGGAACCCCTGTTAAAGTGCACAAGTGTCGTAGCCGCAAGCATGGACTCTGGAGTTGGATGGCTTGAGGTCAAACCCCAGGTCTTCTGCTTTTCAGTTGCGTGACCTCAGGCAAATGAATTTCCATTCTGAGCAGGCTACAAAACAGGGATAAAATTGTACTCTCTAACACCCAACCTTAGAAGAAGGAGTAAAAGAGGAAAATGCATGTAAAGGACTTAGCACAGGGCCCTGAACTTGGTGAGCCCTCAGTCCATGGTGACAAAAATAATACCAGTAATACGTCTAGTGTGTGGCTGCTACTTGAAAGAGCAAAAGGAAGCCGACACCCTGTGCCTAGAGACCAGGTGGTCAGTTACTGAGTGACTGATGGCCTGGAGCCCCAGCCACATTTCCTGGAAGCCTTTATCCTTGAACCCAAGGGTGTCTCTCCAGCTGGACTGTGGGTGTGGAGCTGAGCAAATACTCGGTCATTGATCAGCCACTGTGGTCCAGACACTTCCCCAGAGGCCTGGGTGTGGGTGGGTGAGAGGTCCCCTAGGGGTCTTGTCAGCTGTGTCTGCAGAAGAGGCCAGTGGGAGGGTGGGGGTGGGACACATCTCAGCCCTGCTCCTTGGGGCCTTTGGCTTCTATTGTCAGGAGTGGGCCCTTTATAACCCCTGACAGCTGCTATGGTAGGTCCTTGGGAATCTTCAAATCAGTAATAAGACAACTTTGGCCTTCAACAAAACTCGAATGTGTATTGTGCTTTTAATAAATACTTATGCGCCATATTAATTATATATTTTCATGTTAAAAACTTTCAGATTCTGTTTCACCCCCATTTTCTTTTTTTTTAGAGGGCAGTGTCACTGGCCCTCATATGTGGGACCCGAACCGGGGCCGCTGGCTTCCCAAGCCAGCTCTTAACCACCGCGCCACTCGGCCGGCCCTCACCTCCATTTTCTACAGTGCAAAACGTAGGCTCAGAGAGGCGAAGTTACTTGCAAACTTGCCGTTTTGTCAGCTGCAAATCCAGCCTCTTATCAGGTAGGCGGTTAGCAGAACCCCCTTTCCTCCACAGTCTGCCACTTAGCAGCTGGGATCTTGGACAAGGAACCGAACCCTGATGTGCCTTGGTTTCTTGGACTGTGCTGTGATGTGGAGAAAATATTTCTTAGGGTTGTCAAAAAGGACCAGGATGAGTTCGTGGATGTCCAAGGCTCGTGGCAGTATCTGGCTCACCACAGCAATGCAGTTGTGGGTTATGTGAATTACGATTACATTTTTCCCTTGGTGTTTGTTGGTTGTGTTTCTTCATTTTGCAAGTAGCCTCTTCATGGACTTCTTTCACGAGGCTTTTATTTCTATAGGGCTCTTTTTTGAAGACTGGAGAGACGGGGTGCTTCCTCCATCAGGACAAAGGGGACACACTGGGACTCGGCACCGTGGTCCCCACCCCCACGAGGATGGGATGGAGATATTGATCCCAGGGCTGAGTCAGCCAGCCAGTTAACTCCCTGCAGCCTTCAAGGGCAGTTGAAGCTGCAGGGTAGTGCCCTCCAGAGGTCAGTGTTGTGGCCTCCAAACTGGGGGATCAGCAGAAAGACTCCATGGGGAACAGGGAGCCGAGAGCTCCCACAAGAGTTAAATGAGATCCCCATTCCAGGGGACCACCCAGAAACACACCAGCTTCATTGCCGAGATCCAAGGTCTTGGAGGAGACCATCTATCTCCTTTCTGTGACGGAAGAGACCTGAACTCCCAAGGGGCCTCTTCTAGGGCTGATTTCCTGCCTGGGATCCCTCCAAACCTTTTTGCCTGGCTGATGAGCTCTCCCTTTCCAATATCCGTTCCCTCCATGCCCTCCTGCCCTTGGCCCTGCCCCGGATCCTGGCAACATCCTGTTCTTCCCCTGAACCGAACTCCCCCTCCAACTTCCCAGTGTGATAGGAATCTTAAATAAATGCTTCCTGTCTCTTGAGCACCTTATCTCCCATTCCTCCCGAATGGCTGATGTTCAAGAACCACAAGCAGCATTGCACTCCCTTCTAATTTTAAACCTGCCCTCTGAGGCTCTCTCCTCTTCCTTCTTAAGGTTCCGGGAAAGGCCAGGAGGTGTCAGAGGTCCTTGTTGACTCGCTGAGTCAGCAGAGGCTGAAGCCATCCTTCTTGAGTTCCCAGGGAGGGAGCACGGGGCTAGGGATCCTGGGTGAGGCCACTCTCAGCGCCTGCCCCTGTGAGAGCCTGTTCTGCCGGGCATGGAGGCTGACTGCCTCTTTCCTGAACTCACGAATGAGTAAAAGAACGCATGGGGTGGCAATGAACTCAAAACACATTTAGCAAACAGGGAGCCAGAAAAATATTGTGCAGGGACACACTGAATTGTCCTTTGTAGAGGGTACAAGCTCAACATCCAGTCATCAGTCTTCTGTTACTGGAAACTTGAGTCTTCCTGGAAGTGCCGGACCTTGCCCAGGCTTGGCCCTTGGGAGGCTGAGGTTTAGGGATGTCACGTGACTCCACTCAGGTTCAGCCAATCAGAGCATGGCTGGCCAGCATTTGGTTCTGGATGGGCATCTGACTCGAGCGGCACATTTTGGAATCAATGCTGGGGCTTTTGTGCACTCCTGAGAGAGAGGTATGCCCTTTTTGGGTGGATGTTGCTAAAAGCATGAGAAGTCAGACCAGAGCTGCAAGTCAGACCATTTTGATATTTCCCTCAGAATGGAGCATACACAAGGCGTAGCTACTACGCTGGGCTAAAGAAAGAAAAGTAAAAGATCTGACCTCACCTGAATCCCTCAATCCAGCTTTCTCTGAAGCCAGTTCTTCTGGAATTTTCAGTCACCTGAGCCCATAAAAATCCCTTTGTCTTTAGTTTTCTGTTACCTGTAACTACACACACACACACACACACACACACACACACACACACACACCCTCATACAAACACACATACTGAAGTAAGAGGAAAAATATGTACTGGGAACAGGTCACATGTCAGGATGCCATTTTGATACAGCTTTCTGAGCTAAAGGTCATTAGTCCTGTTTTATGGATCATAATGCTGAAGCTCAGAGAGGCTAAAAGGCTTACCTAAAGTTGCACAGCTAGAAAGTTGTAGAGCTAAGACTTAAATCCAGGTCTGCCTAAGCCAAAGTCCTCGCTCTTTGCAAAACTGAGCTGTCTTTCAAAGGAGCTCAGAGAGATCTTCCAGTGCAGGTTACGGGAAGGGACCAGGACACTGTTATTACAAGTCCCCATTACAGACACCCCATCAGGTCCCTCTTCCCCTTCTTAACCATGCCATCATTCTATGAAATAGAGCCCATCTCTCTCTTCCTTCCTCTTACTTACTTCTCTTCCTCTGCTCACCCCTTCGGCATTAGTATGTTCCAGGGTTCACCCTCAGTTCACTCCTCAGCTTTTAACATGCCTCTTCCCTGAGCCCCAGACCCATAAACACTCATATGTGTCTCCTCACATCTGCTCCTGGATGTCCCCCAGGCACCTCAAGCTTGGAATGTCCAACATGGAGTTTATCACCTTCCCCCAAACCCACGCTGATACCTCTGTTGCCCCGGCTCGCCTGTGATGTGACCAGCCATCCGGCTCAATCAAACCAGAAGAATCATGGCGTCCTGTTCAACTTCATCTTGTTCCTTGCTCGCCCCACCTAATCTGTCACCCAGTCCCGTGACTGCTTCCCACAGACTCCCCAAGGTCATCTGTACTCCACATTCCAGTGAGCCGTGCACGTGCGAGTGGATGAGTGAATAAATGTCGGCGTGCATTCAGCTCTTGGAAACCAGACCTGGGCTGTACCTTTTGTCCCTCTTCTGTCTCTACATGCACACCGAGACCCAGCACACAACGCCATGCGGTGCTGTTTGCGTCGTTGTCTTCTAGTGCCAGGGATATCGTATAATCAAAATGATTGGGCCAGCCGAGTGGCGCATTGGTTAAGAGCTGGTTTGGGTTGCCAGCGGCCCCGGTTCGGGTCCCACATATGAGGGCCAGTGACACTGCCCTCTACAGCTAACAACAGCTCCACCTGGAGCTGGGCTGTGCGAGCCCCGGCGACGGTGTGGGCTGCAGCCCCTGCTGCAGTGGGCTGCCATAGGCTACAGTGAGTGGCCGGCAGCCAGCGTGAGCGGCTGGCAGCCAAGCGTGAGCTGTCAATAGCCGCGGTGAACGACACCCAGAGGCCGACGACCCATCTGCCTCATCTGGGAAGAGCGCAATGACGATACCAACATGGGCCAGTGAAGCAACGTCCTCCCCAACTAGACTGAAGAACAAAAGGACAGCAACTTGTCTGTTCCCCTTCCCCGGTTCCCCAGCACTGTTCTCCTCCCCCAACTCCCCAATAAAATCTTTAAAAAAAAAATTATTACAGGCTTGCAGATAGTACACTTTATTAAATACAAACAAGCTCTTTCTTGACCAGATGAGTGTGTGTGTATGTGTGTGTATCTGCACACACGTGTCTGTGCACATATGTGTTTGTAGGTTTCCCTCCAGTCCTTATTCCTATCACACCCCTCTCCCCGACCCCATATACAGAATCCATAAGATATGGAGAATCCCACAGGATATTTCTTTCTCCAAAACTTCCAAGTTGCTTCTTGAACTAGGTCACGCTCGGTGTCATTCTCACACTCCATCACTCATTGGCTGTAAGGCTAGTTACCTCATCTGAAAGGGGAACCCCACGCAGGTTGAACACAACAATGGACCTTAAAGGGCTGTTGAGAGGATTCAATAAGGATATGCCTGCAGGGCCGGCCGAATGGCGCAGTGGTTAAGCGCTGGCTTGGGAAGCCAGCCGCCCCGGTTTGGGTCCCACATATGAGGGCCAGTGACACTGCCCTCAAAAAGAAAAAAAAAAAAAAGATATGCCTGCAGAGCATTTAGCTCATCGTTGGCACATAGAAGCATGTAGTACATTCTAGTACATTCTTATATTGTCGTGATTGTTATTACTACTTACGGTGATATGGGAAAGAGAGATATCTTTTATTATCATGTTCTTTCTGGGTCATGTCCTTAAAATTTCACTTCTTGATGAATTATTACAGACAGCTAAGAGGGAACAGTTCCCTTTGGATCCTGAAAATGAGCAGCCACCTCCTTAATTAGCAGCCACTGGGGAAATCAGAGCCCCTGTCCTCTCGCTGTTTATATTAACAGCTTTCATTAATCACACATAAGATGATAGGCATCACTGTGCCACCACACCATGTGTTAAAAAAAAAAAGTCCTTGGTGTCTAAATAGATGTCTGTACCCTCAGAGAAAATGGCTCAGAATGGAAACTATTTAAGCATTGCTTTCTTTATACTCTCTTTTAGTGGAACAGTGGCTCATTGAAAAAAAAAGTTTAAGAGATGGGAACCAACTTTGTGTTTCCATGATGTCACAGCAACTTAACTAATGCTTTACACGTAGCAGCAATGGCCCTTTTTTGCCCCTGTTTTCACCAGCTTGGAATCTGAGGCTCAGAGAGACTAAACCATCTGCCCAAATGAAGAGTGGTTGTAGGTGGAGATGAAATACAGTAACAGAGGTAAAGTGCTTAAAACAGAATCAATCCCATAGGGCGCATTCTGTATATAATGCTTTGTAAATTCAAACAAGTGTGGGCATTTTCACAAGTCATTTGAAAAACTCTATAGTATTCTAAGGCAGGGGTCAGGATATTATGACTGACTGGCTAAATCCAGGCCCCCTGCCTGTTTTTGTAAATAAAGTTTTATTGGTACATGGCCACATCCATTCATGTACACATTGTCGAGGGCTGCTTTCACATTACAATGGCAGAGTTGAGTAGTTGCAATTGCTACAGACAAACTGCATGATCCTAAAAGCCTAAAATATTTACTCCCTGGCCCTTTGCAAATATTTTGCTGGTCTTTGTTCTAAAGAACAATAGCGCCTATTGACAGACATGCATATTGAGTCTGGTGTTTTTGCTATTTCCTCTGTATCCATGTATTTTTGTACATTCATGTTCAATGTATCTGTAGGATAAATTGTTAGGTGCTGGATTGCTGAGACAACTAAAAAGTAGGCCATTGGTGAGAGCCAGGGGTAGCAGTTATTTAAAGTGTTGGGCTTCTTTTGGGGTGGGCACCTGCCCTTCTTTGTTTGGAGAGGAGAGCTAGCTGTTGAGTCCAATTGATTCCAACACAAAATTGGAACAGCTCAGAATCCCTCACCACATTGCCATCAACACTTTATGCAGCAGGCATTTTTCACGTGTCTGAGCTGGCCAGGTTCTGTGTCAGGCAACAGAGATACAAAAACTCGGAGAATTTAATTTTGAGTGCAGCGAACTTTAACTGTGTTTATGTCTTGATGTTCTTTGAAAATTCATTGCAACTACAGAGTCCCTATCCCATAAGATGCACATTCACGTAACATTGCATCTTAGGGATTGACAACTTGCTGTGAAGTCCTTCCAGTGATTTTTTTAAACTCTTAGATTAAGACTCCTTTGTCTAAAAAGGGACAGATTGACCCATAAACAGTATAAAGTATCATGAATGCTGTTTGAGGTACGTATGAACTAGAGTGTGTGTATAGGGAGTGACATTGCTTTGTGGGAGATCAGGAAAAGGAGATCCTAGGCATTGGGACTTGAAGGATGTATAGGAGTTCTCTGGGTTGCCTAGGAAACGGGGAGGCAATTTCATCAAGGGAAAATCAACCAGGGTAAGAGGAACTCTGAGAAGATCCTAAAGTTGATGCCCAGAAGTCTGGACTATTTCTGGTTTGTCAACTGACTCCGGAAAACGAGGGTAAACGTCTTAACCTCAGGCCTCCCTCCCATCTCTCCAGTCCCCCCATGGCCACATCAAATGAGAACCAGAGCGGCACTCATTCCCCTTTTAAAGTTGTCTGGAATCTAGAGATAAAAGGCTCCATGTTAATAAAATATCATCATGAATGCTAAAGAGGTCTGATTCTCCGGTTTCACGTTTCATGACTGAAATCCACCCCCCACCTTCACCCACCGCCAGCTTGATCAGAGTAGCAGTAGCAATTTGAATGTCTTTTTCTTTTTGTTCTTTTTTTCTTTTGAGCGTTAGTAATCATATCAGGAAATTACTAAGAAGGCTTCTTGGTCATTCCACCTCTTTGAAGTGCGTGTGTGTCTGGCTCTGTGTGTGCATGCATGCGTGTGTGTGCTTGTGTGTGTGTGCGTGTGTGTGTGTGTGTGTGTGTGTGTGTGTGTGTGACTCCTAGGTTCCTGGCTGACACTTGGGTTCCAATCTTACCTCGGCCACCGTATTGGTTTCTCAGGACTTCCACAATAAATGATCACCAACTAGGTCACTTAATTCAACAGAAATCTCTCACATTTCCAGAGTGCAAGAAGCCTGAAACTGAGGTGTTGGCAGAGTTGGCTCCCGGAGTTTCTGTTCCATGCCTCTCTCCTTGCTGCCGGTGGCTGCTAGCACCCCTGGCATTCCTTGACCTGTAGACACATCACTCCAATTACTGCTCCCATCTTCGCATGCTGCTCCCCTCTGTGGGTCTGCGCCTCCAATCTCCCTCTGTCTATTTCTTCATAAGGATACCGGGCCACCCTAAATCTAGGATAATGCCGTCCAGAGATTCTTTATCACCCCTGCAGAGACCCTATTTCCAAATGAGGTCACATTCACAGGTTCTGAGTGGACATATCTTTGGGGGCCACCATTCAACCCAGGACAGCCACAGTCCCCCCTCCCCCCCCCGAGCATCCTTGGGGTGTTCCTTATGCCCTGTTGAGCCTTAGACGTGACCTTATCTGGGCATCGTGGCTGCTAACAGAACCTCACTTCAAGAAATAAGATAATGCACATATAACCCTGTGCACCCAGCTTAGCACATTCAACATGCACACACGGAAGGGCGGGACAGTTATTCTTCGTAGCAAGAGTGATAATTAGTGTCGCTGTTTCTTAGCCAGGAGCTCTGACACATGGAGGGTGGGGCAGCGTGACCTCAAACATCTGGATAACAAGACCAGGGTGCTTCCCAGCTCTGGCTGTAGACCCCAGAAGCAGATGATGGATTATCAAGATGATCGACTGCCCTGTTCTCTTCCCCCAGACACTGGTGGGTTGATTGAGACTAACTGTCGTGGACATTTGACACTGAAGACCCACACACATCCTTGTTTTCCACAAATCAGTTGCCAGTGGCTCATGGACTGTAGGAGGGGGTGGCTGTCCAGCGCGATGTCAAATATATACATGGACTAGAGGTCCATCAAGATCTATTACACAAATAGAGGGGCCAGGAAGTGTCATGAGTTTTGTGGTCACAAAGAACTATGGGTTTGAATCTCAGCAGTGCTAGTTGGGAACTGAGACACTGAGCAAATCATTTCGTTCCTTTGAGCCTCACCTTACTCATCCTTAAAACTGGAGCCAATTATGCCTCTCCCAGGATTAAACAAACAAATATAAGGGTCTGCAGTATGCCAGACCCTTGGACCAGGATCTGGCATACTGTGAGAGCTCAGTAATATTCTCAATATTATTACTTTATTATTCTCAATTTATTATTATTCATAATAAAGTGTACAAAGTATTGGTTCAAATGACTTATATGGAAAGATAGTTGATTTGGGTGTTTATCTTCCATAAACAACATACACCCCTCTTGAGAACATTACACCTTTTCCAAGTCACATACAACTTCGAGAAGTGGGGTGGGAGGTGGGGGCAGAAGTGGTGAGAAGGTTCCAAGTAAACTAAGAAACCCTGAACTGACTGTAATTGGCTGCAGTTAACAGAGATAAAGCTTTTGTGACCCAGCGGAATCAAAGCACTCCATAGGAATTAAGTTCCGTTGTAGCTAAATAAAGAACCCTAACAGTGTGAGATTCACACCATCCCTAAATCTGATCTCCATATGTGAACAGAACACATAAAAGGAATATGTTTTACCTCAATTTCATCTCATATTTTATGTCACTCTTCTCCCCCTGGAAGGGGCAACTGCTTTCCAGCCTGTATTTTTGTTTTAGAGGAACTACACGCGAGCAAAACTTTTCCGAAAGAGACAGAAATCTCTACAGCAGTGGTTTTCACTCGCGGGGTGGGTGGGAGACCATTTCTGTCCCAGGGACGGGGGATATTTCACAATGTGTGGAGACATTTTTTGGTTGTCAAAACTGGAAAGCGGATGCTACTGGTATCTAAGGGACAGAGACCAGGGAGGCTGCTAAATGTCCTACAGTGGACGGAGCAGCCGCCACGACAGAGGCCATCCCAAATGTCAGTAGCCCCGAAGTGAGGAGCCCCCTGGTGTGCATACATAATGCTCCCTGTGAAAGCGAAAGGCACATCATCATGCTTTTCACGCAGCATGTCATCATGCTGGAGACAGAGCACCGGCCTGTGACATGTCAGGCTCCGGGGCCTCTGACTTGCGAGCAGCCACAGGCAGACCACTCCAACGCTGAGAGAGATTCGTTTTTTACATCATAAAACAGGTACCACGAGAGCCCTGCCTTCCTTCCTGTCAGAGGCTGAAATGAGAGCTGCAAGCTAAAATTCCAAAATGCATCTTTAAAATAGTCATCCATAGGGACAATGAGTTGATGCAGGAAAACAACAGTGACAATTCTCCAAGTTCTTCCAGTGTAGCAGCAGCTCAATCTTCCAGCCCAGGATGACTTTCTTCTAGATGTTTGTTATCCGTGGTGAGCAACTCCAGCTGCTATAATAAACAGCACCGTATGTGAGTGGTTTAACATTGTAACTGCTTGTATCTTGCTGATGCAACACCCCAGCTTATTTGGGTGGCTCTCCTAGATGATCCTTATGAAGAAGCAACTCAGAGATTCATCTTCCTTCCTTCCTTCCTTCCTTCCTTCCTTCCTTCCTTCCTTCCTTCCTTCCTTCCTTCCTTCCTTCTTCCTGCTCCTCCTCCATCCCCAGAGCCTTGGAGTCCTTTTCTTCCAGCTTCATAGATGGAGAGAGAGTGTGCAGAAGTTCATGAGGGAGGTTTTCTTGGGGGGGGCGGGGAAGACCTAGAGGTGGTAGGTATCATCTCATCTTGTTTTCTATTGGCCAGAATTCAAATCACATGCCCTCACCTGACTGCAGAGGAGACTGGGAAATGTAGTCAAACTGTGTGCTGAGGACAAAAAGAAAACGGATTTGGAGAGCACCTCATAGCTTCTGCTACAGCATCCTTTTTTTCATCAACACAAATATATGCAGATTCAATATGGAATCATGAAGATTTGAGAGCGCATCTTCCATAAGCAACATACACTCCTCTTGACGCTACCCCTCCCCCGAGTCCGACTCTGATGCACAGAAGTGCATCAGTCCCAGAGCTTGTCTTGTCTGGGTGCAATTCTCTTCTTTCATGCAGCAAGGATTTGTGCAGTGCTTGCTGCATACTAGGAACCGTGCTAGATGCTGTGGATATAACAGTGAATAAACAGACCAACAAAAAAAATCCTTTAAAAAGACCCGGTCCTTATGGTGCGAGCATTCTAGCTGGAGGAGAGGGTGAATGAGCACATTATAGGCAAACAAACAGCAGATGTGTCTTTATTTTATTTTATTTTTTTAAAGATTTTATTGGGGAATTGGGGGAGGGGAACAGTGTAGGGGAATCGGGGAAGAGGAACAGACAACTTGCTGTCCTTTTGTTTTTCAGTCTAGTTGTGGAAGATATAGCTTCACTGGCCCATGTTGGTATTATGATCATTGCACTTTTCCTGGGTGAAGCAGTGGGTCGCCGGCCATTGGATGGCCACTCCTGGTGGCTTATGCTGGCTCAACAGTGCACCTATGAGCTTGTCTTCCTTTTAAGAGGGTTTGAACCAAGTGTCAACATCTAAGTCCAGCTGAGCTGGACAAATCAGATTTTTCTCTCTTAGGAATTCGCAGTGGGGATTAAGAGATGCCAAGTTTTTCACACCATTCTGGAGGCCAGAGGTCAAAGTTGAAGGTGTTGGCAGGTTTGGTTCCCTCCTTGGTGCGCCTATGGCCACCCTCTTGCTACTTTTTCACGTGGTCATCTCTCCATGTGCATGCATTCCTAGTTTTCTTTTCTTTTCTTATAAGGACACCAGTCATTATTGGATTAATAGCTTCATTTGCCTCATAAAATCTCAATGATCTCTTTAAAGATCTGATCTCCAAATACTGTGACTTTCTGAGGTGCTGGGGGCTGGGACTTCCACATCTGAATTTTGCGGGGACACAAGTGAGCCCATAACACCTGGCTATCTTTTCTGTCCTCCCATTCTGTGAGAATCCTTATTTCCTTAAACCAGCTCTCCTTGTTTTTAATTGAGCACGTTTGGTTGCTATCTGTTCTTTTCAATTGCAAAATTCCTGCCTGTTTCTTCCTTCTCCTGTGTTGCACTCATCACTCTTTTATTCTGCTGCAAACATGATGGGTCACATCCTTTGGGATACACCCAGGAACACAAAGGTGAACAAGAGTTGGTTGCTGTCCTTAGGGAGTTAGTTTTCTGTCAGTTTTAGGCTGAGAATTTCAGGCAATAATTACCCTCGATGGCTTAGGGATGCATGGTCCGTGGCCACATCACCTGCTAACTTGGTGAGAGTCTCCAGGAGTGTTCTCTTGACAAATAACATGGCACAGGATAGGTCTAAGGTTTGCTCATTGAGTAGGAACTACATACCCATAGAGTTTGAAAAGATGCAATTTCACAAAAAGCGATATAAATTTGCTATCTCTTACTGCTCGTATTAAACTCATGAGCCCTGCTCAGCTTCACCTTTACCCAAATATGCATTATTACTTCTGTATTAGACAACCAGGCTAGCTATGGAATTAGAGATTTCAAAGGTACTCATCAGACACGTGATGAAATATTCAAGTTCCCCAGAAATATAATGAAAATAATACAATAATGACGTACTATGTTCCACCTAGCAAATTAGAAATTTTTGTTTCATTGTTTTTAATGAACTAAAACATCCAGTTGGGGGCTAGGGTTTGGGAAAATGGACTACATAATAAACTGTGATGGAAACAGAATGTGGCTCAACCTTTCTTCTTCTACCCAAAGAATCAAGCACCTGCAAAGAGCTTTAATGCAGCAAATTGACTGCAAGACATTTTCTTTTTTTTCTTTCTTTTTTTTGAGGGCAGTGTTACTGGCCCTAATATGTGGGACCCAAACCAGGGCTGCTGGCTTCCCAAGCCAGCGCTTAACTACTGCGCCACTCGGCAGGCCCTGCAAGACATTTTCTGAGTGATGTCACAGGAGTACAAAAAAAAAGATGTTCATTGCAGTAATATTTGCAATAGCAAAATGGGAAAAGCAAATGGCCAACAATAAGGAATTTTACACCAAGTATGATGCCTTCAGAAAATGGAACGTGCAACCATTACAAACTGATGCCATAAAAGACAGTTTCATGATATGGAAAGATGTTAGTGATATATTTTTGTGCAAGGAAATGAAGACACAATGCATGATAGATAGGATGGTCCCATTAAAAAATGCATAGGAAAAACTCACAAAGAATGGACATTACAATAGAAATAGTGGTTATTTCCAGGTGGCAGGCATAAGGTTGGTTTTCATTTTGTCATTTTGAAAAATTTCAATGAGATAATATACAATGCTCAGCACTGCTAGACATGGAGAAATAACTATCATCAATAGATGATTACTCTTAGGGGCCGGCTGAGTGGCGTGGTGGTTAAGCGCCGGCTTAGGAAGCCAGCGGCCCCGGTTCGGTCCCACATATGAGGGCCAGTAACACTGCCCTCAAAATAAAATAAAATAAAATAAATAAATAAGTAAATAGATGATTACTCTTGATATTATCATTTACCCCATCAGTCGAATGGAGTAAATGCCACCTTCTCAGGTTTGTTGTTAGAAATAAACAAGATCCTAAAGCACCTGGTATACAGTATGTTTTCAATAGAGACTATTTTTGTATTTATACTTTTTTTCGGGGGAGGAAAGAGATATATATCACAGCAATGGAGAATATGGATTCTTTAGGCAGGTAGACGTTTCCAATCCTGCTACTTGGCCATTTGCAAGCTAATCAAAAATGTAGGCAAATTAATCATGTCTCCTGAGCCTCAGTTTCTTCTATGTCATCAGATTCTTGTGAGCCTGAATGATGATGTAACAAACTATGTGGCCTATGGGAGATTTAAGCATCGGTCTATGTTTTCTACCATATTGTGTGAAAATAAGATGTATCAGATTTGTAAAACAAAAAAAGTGCAATTTCAAATGTGAGACGTACATAGATCTTCAAGCACTCAACTTTCTCCCTTCATCTCTCTGCTACTCCGTACAGTAGAAATACATTTGGCGTACAGTGAGGCTATCACACCAGGTTTGGTAATGGAAAAGGGTGTAGAATGAGCTTACAAGAGCCAAAAGTTGAACAGCGGGAGGGGAAAAGAAAGTGAAGAAGCTACTGTGAACTGAAAAGAATCAGCTCAAAGCTTCTTTTTCAGCAAGGCTTCCACCTGGAGCAGGAACGGTGTCGGAAACACGAGTCTTACCAAGTTTACCAGGATCTGCTCTTGATAGCTCACAGATCCCCCGTGATCTTGAAAACCAGGCCCGCTCAATGAGCAAGCAAGCTGCCTTCATTTGATTGGTTAAAAAAAAAAAGGGTATCTAAAAGCAAAATGTGCAAATAGAGATATTGTTAAAATGGGCATCATATTTTACGAATACACAGATGTCTCTAAACGATGATTTCTTTTCTTTATTTTTAATCAATCTCTCTATTTTTCCATCTTTGAGATACAGCTGGCATATAACATTGTCTAAGTTTACGGTGTACAAGGGATGGTTTCATATGCGGATATATTGCGTGCAAAGTGATTACCACAATAAGGTTAGTTGGCACATCCATCATGTCACATAGTTCACACTTCCTTTTTTGTATTGAGGACTTTTTTTTTTGTTTTGAGGGCAGTGTCACTGGCCCTCATATGTGGGACCCGAACCAGGGCTGCTGGTTTCCCAAGCCAGCGCTTAACCACCACGCCACTCGGCTGGCCCAGTAATAAGGACTTTTAAGACCTGTTCCCTTAGCAGATTTCAAGTATCCAATACCACATCGTTAAATACAGTCACCACACTGTCCATCAGATCCCCAAAGCTTAGTCATCTAATAACTGCACGTTTGCACCCTTTGACTGTCTTCATCCATTACCGCCACCTCCCTGTCCGTGGCAATCACCAATACACTCCCTTTAACTATGAGTCAGGATTTTTTTAGATGCCAGATATAAATGATATCATGCAGTGTTTTTCTTATCTTTCTCTGTCTGATTTCTTTCACTTAGCATAAGTCCCTTAAGTTTTATCCATGCCATCACAAATGGCAGGATTTCCTTGTTTTTTATGGCTGAATAATAGTCCATTATATATACACAGAATATACCAGGGATGCCAAAAAATAGTGTACAAGTGGACACTTGGGTCAATGTTGCCCAAGCAGTAGTTCGCCATCATCAGAAGTGTCTGGACGCTGATGGGAACCTCTTTGAGCACCTCTTGTCATTGCAGAAGTCAAACATGACTGGTATCCATTGTTTGTTATCGTTATCTATTATTATCATCTTAATACAGTTTTCCCTTCTTAAAATGTGTATGCATTTTTTAGCAGCCTCTGTATATACTATATATTAAACACACAAATATACATGAATATCACATTTTCTTTATCCATCCATCCATTGATGGACACTTAGGTTGTTTCCACGTCCTGGCTGTTGTAAATAATGTTGTCACTTCTGCACTGTCCCTCAGGCCTGGGGAGGTGGTGAAGGCAGAGACCCAAGGCAGCTGAGTTTGACCCAGACATGCCCAGCAAAGCCACCAGAGGAAGACAGACTTCCCAAAATGTGGGCATTTATTATTTAAACATTGATTGTTCTGTTTAAATCATACAGATGGAAAAGGTTCCCCATCCGTAAAAGTCATTTTTAATGGCAGATCAAAGTCTGCCAACATTTTGCTGGACCGTGAGTTCTTGTGGATGCCAAAGAGGTGTGTGTCCAGCCTGCCAGAGGAGCATTGGGAAGAACCATCCAGAACAACGCTGAGCCCCGCTTTCCCATCTGGCAAAGTGATAGAACAAGCTTTATTAGCTCCCTGTATCAGTGTCCTGCCTGGAAAATGGAAACCATTCTACATGTCCCACATGGAGATAATTTAATAAAAGGAATGAATTACCCAAGTGATAGAAGAGTGTAGAAGCCGAACAGTCGATGGTGAAGCAGCTGAGATTAGCAACAGAAGTGAGGTGCTAGCATCCTTAGGCTGGAGGAACAAATGAGGGAGTCAGGGCTGATGGCAGGAATTCAACCCATGACAAGGGCTGCTGGGAAAGAATTAGAACTAAGAAGGGGAGCTTGGTCGAGGGATGTCACAGAACAGCTAAGATTCAAAGGAAGGCAAAATAGTCTCCATCTCCTGACACGGGGTATGACATGCCCGTGTAGAAAGGAAAGGGATTGACGGTGGCCATCGTTAGAAACTCTACTACAATATATATTTAGGATTATTATGTTGTCTGGGTGAATTGATATTTTTTACCCCTTTATCATTATAATATGCTCCTATTTGTCTCTAATATTAGTCCTTGTTTTGCAAAGACTTTTTTTTTTTTTTTGAGGGCAGTGTCACTGGCCCTCATATGTGGGACCCGAACCGGGGCCGCTGGCTTCCCAAGCCAGAGCTTAACCACTGCGCCACTCAGCCGGCCCTTAGTCCTTGTTTTGAATTCTACCTCACCTGATATTAGTATAGCCAACCTAGGGACTTTTTTTTATAATGGTTAGTACCTGCATGGTACATCTTTTTTATCATTTTTTTTTACTTTTAACCTATTTGTTTTTTTATACATACAGTACATCTCTTGTAAACACAATATAGTTGGGTCTTGCTTTTTTACCCAAACAATCCCTGTCTTATTTTTCAGTCCATGTATATTCAATGTAAATATCCACCTGACTGGGTTTGTCCACCATCTTTTTTTTCCCTTCTATTTATCCCAGCTGTTTTTATTCCCCACTCCCACTTTCCTACATTCTTTTGTATGAACTGAATACTTTTAGTATGTTTCTGTTATGCTTTTCATTTTTGTTATAAGTTACATTATCCTGACCTTTGTTTATTTGTTAAGTTTGTATTACTGGAGATTATATTGTTGAAAATATGAATTATCTTCTTTTAAAGAGAACTGAAGTTTGTTTTGGCAAGTAGTTAATTTACTGGAGGCTCAGGCTGATCTTAGGGGCCTGTTTATGTTTTCTTATGGGTCCTCTCTCTAAAGCTGGAACAGTTCTCTTCCTAAGGCATGAACTTGCTGAGGGTCTCATGAATGCTTGGTTTATTCAATGCACTCTCTTCTTTTCCTGGCCAGAGTTCCAGTGTCTCCTAGCCCTGTGTCATCTCTGCAATCACTTTTTAACTCACAGCACCGCCTCCCTGCCCCTGCCAATGGCTGTTCATTGTCAGGGCTGAGTCTTGCCTTGCACATACACCACTGAGACATTGGCCCAGACTTAGCGGGCCTCCATGCTGAATTCTGGTGTTTCTTTTCAGCACAGTTTCTTGTCTCTACTATGCTGTCCCACACATTCCAGTTGCCTCTGTAGCACCAAACTCCAATCTCGGTTTTCTCTACCAGCAAGTTCATTGCTGTCTGTTTGGACTCCACTTCTCTATGCTGAGAATGGAAAACTGGGCAGAACATGGAGGTGGTCGCAAGTGTTCCTTTCTCTCAAAGATCACAGCTCTTCACTGTCGGCTGTCCCATGTCTGAAAACAGGTGCTTTGTATGTTTGTTTATGAGGGAGAGTGAGGCTGGTATCAGTGACTCCATCATGGCTGAAACAAAAAGTCTCACAGGGTTTTGAGAATGAAATGATAGAATGCTTATAGAGTCTCAGGTATACAGTAAGTGATGAATAAACACTAGCTAGTATTATTTTAATATTTTATTATGCATTTAACTCTCTCACTGGGCTCTAGATTCTTCAAGTTAAAGACTGTGTCTTGATCATTTTTATATCCCCAGTACCTTGCACAAAGCGTGGTATACAGTGCCGGTCAACAAATATTTTTTTTCAACTCAAGCAACCTGAGCTGAGAAAGGGGTTGATGAACACCCCTTTAGATGTAAAGACAGAGTTCAGGAAGCATAATTGTTAGTCGGCTCTTGATACCCATTTTGAACCTACTGTGGTGTTAAACCCTAACCCAATACCACAGTATTTCAGGAATCTTTCATTTACTTATTTCCCCATTTTTGATGTATTTAATAATATATAGGCTCCTCTCTAGTGTCAAGGCCTTTGCCTGGGGGTGGGGGGTGGGGTAGAAAGAGGAAATAAGATGGAAACTGTGATCCTAACAACCTTAATACCTGTATGCAAATATGTACATAAAACACTCTAATGAAAAATCACCTTTGATAAGTCTCTTGAATGATCAAAAGGCTTCAGGAATTCCAGAAATGAAAAAGATTAGGCACATATTTGGAAGTGTGAAAGGATGGGAGAAGGGTGGGGGAGAAGCCTGGATAAGCTGCTGATTGGATCAGATTGTGTCTTGAATGTCACACTAACCCTAAAACTCAGAAGTTTGGAATTTTAGGGGGATGTGAATGAAGGGGAGCCTTGGAAGAATTTTTATGCGGCAAAGTGACTGCCTCTGATGGTCTCCTATTTATTTACTTATTTATTTCCCCAAAAATGTATAGAGGAGAGTGGGGAAGTTGGAGAAAGAGAACCCAGAAGAAGAGAGAGGAAAGTTCAGTTGGCATAAATGTCTATTAAAGAATCCATATGAACCTGACAAGGCATTCATGTCTTTGATTCCCTATCTGGATGATGCTGGCTACTCTCATTTCTTTCTTCCCTGGGTGCCTATCTCAAAATAGGACCATGAAATTCCATAGGGCAAATTTGGTGTTTGGAGTCATCAGAAGCCACTGTCTAATGGCCGGTGAGTCCTGCATAGGGTTTTCACATAGTCATCTTCACTTTCACAATGAACACAGTCAAGATGAAGTTCCCATCTCATATCCTATGGTCTGAATCCGGAACAATTTTCCTTGAACACCAAGCCTTGATTTGCTGTTCAGCTCTGTAACCTCTAAGCTGTGACTTGCTTTCTTCTTGTTTCGGCCTTCCCTGAAAGAACGCTGCTCGGTTCTCTTTCCTTATATAACTTCAGCCTTCCTCCCTCTCACTGCATCTCAGTATGGAGTTCTTCCTTTCAATATAGCTTTGACCTAGGTGTTCTTATCGCAGCATAAACTCTCAGATAATAGGTGCCATATTTCCCTGTTTCCATCCCAGTTTGTCCCAGACCTCTGAGTAGGATACTTCCTTCCAGGGAGCAACAGCGCACTTTGGGGTTAGGGTTAGGACTGGATCTGGGACTTGGCTCTGAAATTTTTGTAGATGAGTGATTTTGTTTGGGATGCCCCATTTCTCTCAGCCTCTGTTTCTATATCTGAGGGGTGGGAAATAAGTTCTTATGGGGATTCAATGAGATAATGAACACATAACCCCTAATTCAGGTTTAAGCAAACGTAGTTGTTCTTCAAAACTTTTCCTTCCTGGGCCGGCCGAGTGGCGCATTGGTTAAGAGCTGGTTTTGGGATGCCAGGGGCCCCGGTTCGGATCCCACATATGAGGGCCAGTGACACTGCCCTCTACAGCTAAGATGGTGAACAACAGCTCCACCTGGAGCTGGGCTGTGCGAGCCCTGGCGACTCGTGTAGGCTGCAGCCCCTGCTGCAGTGGTTGCCATAGGCTACAGTGAGTGGCCGGCAGCCAGCGTGAGCGGCTGGCAGCCGGCGTGAACTGCCAATAGCCGCGGTGAGCGACCATCCAGAGGCCGGCAACCGATCTGCCTGATCCGGGAAGAGCGCAATGACGATACCAACATGGGCCAGTGAAGCAACATCCTCCACAACTAGACTGAAGAACAAAAGGACAGCAACGTGTCTGTTCCCCTTCCCCATCCCCAACGCTGTTCCTCTCCCCAAATTCCCCAATAAAATCTTTAAACAAAACAAAACTTTTCCTTCCTTTGGCAGCTTTAGTATGAAAATGACAATGTTAATTGCATCTAAACATAGTATCAATGTCAGTCCATCTATTGTCCAAATGAATGGCTTCTTACTGACCTTTTCTCATTGACATTTCATTTAAGACCCCACTCCCTCCCCTTAGGCCTCTGTTTTCAGTTGGTAGAAGTCAAATGGAACCACAAAAACAACAAACCCCTTTCCCAGGATTGCTCAATGACTTCTGATTCTGCCCAGGGCCCCAGGCAGTGTGAGAATGGAGCAGAGAGCACACCTCTCCGACCAGGGGGCAATGATTAACAGACATCTCCAGGATCCCTGTGGCTTCTTTCTGAAATGGTTCCTGAAACCCACTAACCTCTAGACAAGAGTTGGGCAAACTTTTGAGATGGAAGAGCCGCTGGGGGTCAGTAAATTGCAGCTCGTGAACTGTGGCTCTGAAGTAAAATTGAAAATGGAAATAAAACTATCATAGTTTCATTTATAAAATTTTTACAGGATATTATTCACATAATAGAGATTATGTAAAACTATATTTATGGCTCTCAAATAATTTTTAAATTGTTATAAGGGACAGGATTGGCTCTTCCAGGGGTCGGCAAACTTTTAAGACGGAAGGTACCCAAAGAACTGCAGGTGGCTCCAAAGCCGCAGTTTGCCAACCCCTGCTCTAGATGAATTGTCAACCTTTCCCAAACCATCCATACACGATCAATGGTAGGGAGGTAACATTCACTGGGGACCTATTTCCTGCCAGGCACTGGGCTAAGGCCATCAAGGTAGATTATGTCTTGGATGCTTCACTCCTGTCCTGTGAGGTTTCCCTTAGCCCCATTTCACAGAGGAGAGACCAGAAGTGCAGAAAATGTAGGTGATTTGCCTCAAGTGGATTGCTCGCAGGTGGGTGGAGTCAGAATTAAACCCAGTTCTCTTTACTTCAACCACCCTTGCTGCCTCCTTGCAGAGACCCCCAACTCCCAGTCTCCATTGTATTGGGAAGGAGTCCACCACCCCGCAATATTTGTGTTTTCTAAAGCAGTTCCTTTGCCTAGCCTCTTGCCCCTTTCCCACCCCCTACACTCATACTTTTATAGAACATTCAATCCCTGCAGCCACTGAAAGGAGAAAGGGAGCTGAAAGCTTGTGACATGAAAATGCTAAGGCTCCTTCAAACTGAAGTAGCATTAGAAGCAATTACATTTGTGCAAATGTTAGAAAGGCTACTTGCTATTTCTGATTCCTCCACCCCTCAAAGCAGTCATCTGGAAGGAAGTCTGTTAACCATTTGGGAGCACAAAACCGGATGAGGCAGCTAAGACCCGTCCTTGGCTCTTTTATTCACCCTCTACCGTCCGTGTAACCTGATGACGTTTCTCTTTTCAAAGTGAATCCAATGTCAGTTTACTCAAATAAATTAATGTTTTTATCTAAAAATATGTTTTCGTGGGAACAGGCTTAGATGGCATTTCCGGTGCAGATCAACATGATTCATTCACTGGACAAGAAAGAGACACGTTACTAAAACAGAACTTTAAATCTTTGTGTTCAGTAACAGCTTTCATTCTTCTTCCTTTCTTTTTCTTTGCTTTTCTTTTCTGGTAGCACCTAGGGACCTAAACCCAGTATTGTATTCACAGACATAAAGATATGGCTAAAAGGAGACTATTGGAGGATGATGAAAAATGATACCAGGTGAGACCGCATTGAAAAATGTAGGATGATGTAAATAACATCACTTGCAAAGTGTGAAAGTGTAAAACTTGTAAAGACGTATGCTGTTAAGTTGGAAGAAGAGAGGACAAAGTTCTGCCCAGATAACGCCTTAGGAATACATTGCAACCAACCATGGATCAAAAATATTTTTTAAAAAAAAGTTAGGTTGTTGCTGATGTGTCTGATGCAGTTAGGCCTAGGATGGCTGCATCTGTCCTGAACATGCACAGACTTTTTTTTTCATGGTCATTATTCCCTAAACAACGCAGTGTAACAACTATTTACATAGCATTTACATTGCATTAGGTATTACAAGTAATCTAGAGATGGTTTAAAGTATATGGGAGGATTGCCTAGGTGATATGCAAATACTATGCCATTTTATATAAGGGACTTGAGTATCCACAGATTTGGGGATGGGGGGAGGTGTGTCCTGGAATCAATCACCTGCAGATACGAAGGAATGGCTGTACTTTCTGTTATCCATTGCGGCATTATAAACCACCCCAAAATTTAGGAGCTAGCTGAAAACGACAATCTATTCTTTCCTACACTTCTGCAGTCTGGGCTGGGCTCAGCTATCCAGCTCTTCTGCTCCACGTGGTGTCTGCCGGGGCTGGAGGATCCAAGATCGATGTGAAAACATGCGTCACTGGTGCTTCTGCTGGAATGGCTAGATGAGCTGGTGCATCATGCTGTGCGCCCCCTATGGCCTTTCTCGTGGGTTCCTCGGGCAGCATGGTGAGTTCAGGGTCATTGCACTTTTAATTGGTGCTGACTTCAGTGAGGCAGGGTTGCCAGTGCCTAAGCAGATCTGGACTCAGAGATCCGACAACTTCATTTCTCCCATATTCTATCAAGTCAAGTCAGGAGACCAGCCCAAGTTTAGGAGAGGAAAACAGACTGAAGGGGTGCCAGGCAGTGCATACAGATGGGGGAGTTTCAGGGTGACCACTGTTGGAAACATCCCATCACATAGCAGCTAGCAGCCTACCCGATAACCTCTCTTTCCAATAGAAGTTCTGATTAATGGAATATTCTACAGCCAGGAAAATGAATGACATACAGCTACATGCAAAAGCATTGCTAAGCCTTCCAAACATCATAATGAGAGAGAGAAAAAAAGATACAAAATAATGCAAACCATATGATTCATTTAGAAACAAAGTAAACTCTATTGTCCATTGATGCATATATAGGTTTCAATATTATCAAGAAAAGCAGAAAATAATAATCATAAAAGTCAGATTAGTGGTTAGTTCTAGGTAAGATGGAGGTGGTTGTAACAAGGAGGTGACGCAAGACATCTCTGGGGGCTGGAAATACGTTTTGTTCCTTGATCTGGGGGATGGTCATGTTTGATTTAATTGTTAAATTGATCATTTTTGCATATTTTCTGTTAGTATGCTATATTTCCAAACTTTAAAAATATTGTGAAAAGTTCAAGTTTGGCTAAGTTGAACTTGGTTGTGTGTATGTTTGATGTGTGCAGCTCAAATCTGACTAGCACAAGAAAAGTGGGCGTGGACCAGCTAGGTGCCTTGCCTAAAATCTCCGGTTCACTCATGGGAATGAAAGCCTGTGATTTCTGAATTGGAGATATGTCCCTGGCTGTCAGTAAATACATTATTGTACATAATCCAGAGAAAACCCTGCAAAGTAGGTATAATATTATGTCCATTTTCCAGAGCAAGACACTAGCTGGGTAAGGGCGGCTCCAAGGTCACCCAACCATTTGAACCCACTCTGGCTGACTCTGGACTTCCTCCATAACAAAGCTCTTGGCCCAGAGGTCCTGAACATCAGCAAATTCCACCCATCTCCCATGCTCTAGCCAGTCAGATCCAGAATGGACAGCAACCACATCACCACCCACACAACAGGGCAATTGTTCAGCCCTGCTCGCACCAGGGATTGGGCCAATCACAACCACCGGGGATTTGGCTAAGTGTCACATTCTGAGAGAAGCCACTTCTGGCTGCTGGCTGGTGACAGGCTGAGTGGCTGCCTGGGCAGTGCCAGGTTGTAATAAAGCTGCCCGGCACCCAGGATCTGCCGACGAAGGAAGTGCAAGGGCAGTGGAAAGAGCCGGCCTCCAAATTCCAGGCATCACACGGTGTTTATTCTAAGGCCAGCCTCCCATCACCCGCTCCACTGGAAGCGGCTGCGCCTGAAACGGGCGAGCCTGGAGAGAATCCAGATTAAATAATAGTGTAATAAGGAGCACGTCTCTGTTTTGTTTTTTACAGATTATGCCATTTCAAAGGGACATGAGAGGAGTCTCCTAGGGCCCTCATTGGGGTGGACTGAACTATGACCTAATTAAATCTCTTGGAGAAAAATCTCTTGATGCCAAAAAAAAAAAAAAAAGTGGGGGAGGGAGGTCTGCATTATTTCTTTTGAGAAATTATTTAGCCTTATGATGGCACTTACTTTGTTGTCATGAGTGCCTTCCAGGAGGTGAGGAAGATCCAGGGATGTTCTCGGTAGTGACGATGCTGATATTGTCAAAACTCTTTCAGATCCATCATTGTCTTCCCAGTGCTCTGCAAGGCGGCTGGGTCAGATATCATTAGATTAATTTTCAAGATGAAACTAAGAATTAAAGAGGCTCTTTTCTAAACCTCCTGTGTAGAGGAGAGTAGATTGTTTCCTATTTTCTTCATATTCAAAGCTGAGGAAGGAATTTTGAGGAATGATGATTATGCTGAAAATAATACAAATACCACTGATACTAATATTAAGATGAAGAAGAAGGAGAAACAAAAGATGGGGGAAAGGAAGAAGAGAGAGAAGGAGAGGGAAGGGGAGAAAGAGGAGGACAAGGAGGAGGAGGGAGAATAAATAGCAACGATGTTTCTTGAGCACCTACTATGCACCATTTATTGTGTTAGGTTCTTTCTTACCTACCCTTGCCTTGGAGGAGTCATCCTTTCCCAGTCCCAGAAGGGACTGCCATAGCTTTACATGATCATATGGGGGACGCTTGATCCCAGTGGGGTCAATCCAATTTGTCTGTCTTGGGAATATGGAGTTGGGGACTCTGAGATGCTGACATGGCTCTGCTGAGACTTGAACCATGTAACACCGAGACCAGGATGACCGTGTTTGGAGAGTGTGTGAACAGAGCACAGGAAAGAGACGAGGAGACACTGAGAGAAGCCAGAGAGGTGACTAGAGATTTCCTGAGCCCCTGGAGGAATCGATGGTGGGAATCGAGGCCCTCGTGAGGCCCAATTATATTTCCTACTTCCATCAAGCTGAGCGTTTCCTGGACCTTTCCAATAAACCCCCTTTCACCTCAGAGTTTCAGTAGGTTTCTATTTCTTGTAACCAAATGATACATGTATCATCGCTAAGCCTTTCTTGAACAAGTTTTGCTACTTGATAGAAAAAACAACTGAAGCACAGAGAGGGTAAACTACTTGCCTGGACTCACATGATTAGCACTGCACAACTGCGACAGGAGTCAAGGTCCCCAAGAGCCTGAAATTTTTTCTCTAGTAACAGGGGTGGCTGAGGAAATCTATGGGTGTTTGTACTTAAATCCCCATTATCTGGCTACTCAATTCATGATTCTTTGGGTTGTAAGTGAAAAGAAAAAATTTTTAATCAAGGTCATGTGAATTTTTTAAGGAATTATTTTCTCATATAAACTAAGAAGTCTATTTATGGGTTATAATTAGCTTTAGCCATGGCTGCCATTCAGAGGCTTAAGCCATGTTGTCAGAATTTATTCTTCTCCCTCCCTCAACCCCATTTCATCTTAGCTGGCTGCATTCTGAAACAGATTTTCCTCTCTCTGTGACAAAGATGATCTACACATCAGCTCCAGGTTTTATACCTTGCCAGTTTAGCAATCCTAGCTGGACAAGGGAAGCCAGTTCACTCATTATTCTAGTGAACCTCCCTTATTGGGTCGATTTAAGTCACATGTCCACTCCTGAGAAAATCACTAGCCAGGAGGAAGGAAAGCTTTGATTGGCCAGGACTGGGTCATGTGCTCACTCTTGGCTCTAGTAGCCATAGTCAGCTCACATTAACCATATAGCCTGGAAATAGGAAAGGGGTGAAAGTTCAGAAGAAACACAGAGCTTGTTACACAAAGACAGGAAAGTAGATGGGGGCGTGGATAAAAGCAACAGACATCTAATACATACTTGTTCAATTAGTCCTGTCATGAATCCTATCATCGTACATTTTCTAGAATTCTCCTTTGGGTCAGCGGGCTTGGTGGGGGATTTTAGAAATGAGGCAATTGTAGATGTTTTGAAATCATTTCGCTCATAGGCCTCACTTTACAGCTAAGAAGTGAAGTATCTTGCCCCAGGCACACATCTGTTGAGAAAGAGGCGGGCCCGTTCCTGACACCCAAGCTAGGATACCAGGTTGGCCTTGTACCCTTGGCATCTTCCTTCCCAGGACTGCAACCAAGCATCTGACTCCTCACCATTTCCCAGCAAGGCTTCTGGCATAGTCTTGACCAAAGAGGATATTCCAGGCACCGTAATGAGATGATATCAAAAAAATCGAAATGCAAAACAGTCATTCCCACATCCCCATTAGTCAATGTGAGTGTATATTGCAAATTTTTTTTTCCATATTTACAGACAATTCATTGTGACCAACTAGCTTCTAAGGAAAACAATAACAGCAATGTGTAAATAAGGAAATGGACAGACGTAGTATTGATGCAATTGCTCTTCTGGATGTAAAAGGAAGAGAAGTCACCCAAATATGTGCTCAAGTGAGATCTTGAACTTCTAAAGATCTTTAAAAAAAAATTAAACTACTATTTGCTTTTCATGGTTGTTTACGGGCTTAAATAGAGAGTGGTCTGTTACTTAGAACTTGGATCAATAGGGGACTCGTGGGCCAAATCCAGCCCACCACCTTTTCTGTAAAGCTTGAATGGGACAAAACACACTCATTCATAAATATTTCCTATGGCTGCTTTTGCACAATAAGGACAGAATGAGAAGTCATAGCAGAGAACTTACGGCCTGCAAAACCTAAGGTATTTTATCCACGCTCCTTAAAAAACAATTTGCTGACCCTCAGCTTATAATTCTAGATTTTCAGAGCCAAAAGTAACCTTTGAGTTCATTTCATCTAAAGGTCTCTAACTAGTGGTCTGTGAGCAGAATCTAACACAGACATTGGGTTTTTATGGGCTTATGTATTGCTTAATTCTCTTTTAATTGAAGCAATTTTTAAACACAAGGGGATGTTTTAAACTTCAGATTTCTGGCTTCTCTTAGATAATTCAAAGAGCTGGGGACATGAAGACAACCACGTTTAGCAACCATGGGCAGGAATTGAGTAGGGGGTCCTCTTTCTTCTGACAAGGAATAACTGATATATTTTTCCACAGACTCTACCTCTCTCTCTTGCCTCTTCATTCTTGAGGCCAAGTCTCAGTTGTCATGAATCATTGCACTTGAACTCTCAGAGTCTGCAGGCTGTCCTCAGTGGTGATGCCCGCCTCCCCACCCCCCCGCCAAAAAGGTAAAATAAAATATTGCTTTGGATTATTGCATGTTTTATGAAAAATGGTAGAGGGCACATTCCACTAGGGTGTGCAGTGAAGAACATTTTTCAGATAGGCAGACATACAACTCTTTTCATTCACTACCTTTGAAGAATTTCAGTTTGTGACCCAAAGAGAGAGTCCAGCGTTCTCACGGTGGAGGTGGGGACACTGGGCCTTGGGGAGGACATGAGGCTTATTGAAGATCACACAATAAGCTGGCGGTAGACACAAATGAGAATCCAGGGCACTTAACTCTTGACTCCATGTCACTTCATTATTTGGCCCTCCTGGCCCTCATCCACAGGTTGTCTATCATGTCAAAATCAACGCCACCTTTGTTACAAATAGTTTGTGACCTCCCTTTAGTCAACTGAAAGGAAAATCAACGATAATCAAACCTACATATACAATTTATAGATAACACAGTCTGCCTACACACATCTCACACACACACACACACACACACACACACACACACACACACGTAAGGGCAGTATAAATGAGAAACAGAATGCTGTGTTGAACCTACGTATAGAATTGCTGTGAAAGCAGCAGCTACTGATGTCAGCTGACCCGGGTGTGCTCTGCGGCACCGTGCTGGCAACCCAAGCCCTGTTAATGGCATTGTCATGAGGGACATATTTTTCCATCTTGTCCCAAGCACAGTTCAATTTTCCCTTGGACTGCATGGTTTGAAAACCCAGGATACAATGAAATGGAGAAAAAAGGACTTCTGTGTACAGATATAAAACAGGGTTAGGTTCTGGGCTCAAGCAATTATTAACAGGCTTTTCGCCTGCATGAATGTCTAGTGGTTCACTTGAAGGTCCTGTGGGATACCGGGCAATATGTCATAGGGTGAGATTGTCCTGTTTATTACAGGACATGTGTCACATCCCTGGCCCTTGTTGACTAAGTGCCAGTGTGCCCTTCCCCCGTCACTGAGACCGTTAAAGAATGTTTCCACAATTTTCTGACACTCCTCTCAGGAGGTGATACTACTGCCATGGAAAACCACTGTTCCAGAACTTTTCCAGCTCCATGCTGGACTTTTTGGTTGAATCTGTGCAGCTGGAGAGATACCCCAAAGGACTAAGGGATATTTTGAACCACTGGAAGTTATGCCTAATGACCCCAATTCCTGGGGATTTGCCCAGCCGGCTTAATAGACAGCATCCTGCAGTGATTACTTGGAAGTGGATTTGGAGGAAATTCTGTGAAGACCTGGGAATAATATTCCAAATGCCCACATATGTACTCTGAAGTAAAAACAAATCTCCCAATGGAAAAACGGAAACCGGTTAGAGTGGGGAATGGAAGACCAGGCCCCCAACCCTTTCGCAAGGAGAGAAAAGATGACCCCAGAGGGATACAGGGGCCCAAGAAATAGGGAAAGACATCAGAGCAGGCCCTACCCCCTGCATCAGGAAGAGAGGGAGAAAGCTGGGCCCGTGGCCATTGT
This sequence comes from Aselliscus stoliczkanus, assembly GCA_033961575.1. NCBI lineage: Eukaryota > Metazoa > Chordata > Mammalia > Chiroptera > Hipposideridae > Aselliscus > Aselliscus stoliczkanus. Next base: position 9,888,690 of record CM066736.1, read on the forward strand.
TATGCAAATGAGATGTGCAGCCCCCCCCACCCCCCCAACACTGAACATTCCCTTGAACAGTGGCTTAAGAGAGTCAAAGATGTTTTTACAACATGTGCAAGAAATTAAAATTAGGCTTAAGCTCATCTGAAGAGCCACTTTGACATTGCCATATGGTGGGAGCAAAGCTGCTTTTTGGATTTAGCAAACATCTTAAACTATTTTTCAAATGATTTAGGTTCAGCAAGACCCAAAATGTGATTTTTTTTTCCCCTCCAAGTACCTTTTCCCCTTCATTTTAAACCCTAGGGTATTTTGAAGGGAATTCAAGCCACATGTTTCTGATTCATTTACACTTAACTCATCAACATGTTGTTTTGCAAGAATCATTTGATGTCGAAAAAGGCTTTTTGAAATATATATTAAATGTACGTATACCACAGATTTATATTTACACACGCACACACACACATTTAACAGCACACACACACATATGCACACATGCACACAGGCACACAGTTAACAATTTCTTCTCCTAAGAAACAAGGAGCTACATTTTGCTAAGAATTAATCATCTCTAACCACCAACGAGGCCAATGAAAGAAGCATCCTGCAAGTTCTCAGCTTGGCAAAAGGAAGCTCCCCCTTCCAGCCCAAGTCAGGCACAGCGAAGGTTTGTGTCAGGAAAGCCAAGTCCTGCGGCGGGGAAGGGCAGGGCCACACAAGGGCAGGATGGTGACAAAAGGTACAGGCGGCTCCTTGAGGATGGGGGCCTGAATCCAGCAGCCTGGGGACAGGCCAGCTTTGCAAATAGGTGTTAACCAAAGGATCAGAACTGTGCTTTTATGGAAATCTATCTTGTGTGTGCCGGTAGGTTGCTTTGAAATTTCTCCTTCTCTCTCTCTTCCTCCCCTTCTCCTATTGTCCTGTTCTCTCTCTCTCTCTCTCTCTCTCTCTCTCTCTCTCTCTCTTTCTCTCCTCCTCTCTCCTCTCTCTCTCTCTCAATACATAGATGATAGATAGACAGATAGACATACGAGTATGTGTATAGGAATATATATATATATATATATATATATATATATATATAGAGAGAGAGAGAGAGAGAAAGTATACATATTTTAAGAAAAAGAAAAGCTGTATTAAAATAGGGAAAACAAAAGATGAATACAAGTCATGTGTATACATTTTTTGGCAGTGTGTGTGTGTGTGTGTGTGTGTGTGTGTGTTGGGGGTGTGTGTCTCTGTGTGTGTAAAATATGTCTAATTTTGAAGAGAAACAACTTCAGGGAAGTCTATGGGGGAAACCGTTATTACTCCTTTGCTCCTGGATTTACAATGTATGAATCATTTACGTTTTCAGAGTTGCCTTTCTCTACACCAAGGTTTAGCAGATCTGGGCTCTTTGGGAGGCCATTTCTCCCTATTGCACCCATGGCAGATATCGCTAATTGATGTCTGAGGTCTTTCCTGGTGAGCCTGGACTAAGCCTCAAATGCCTTTTAAAGATAGTTTTCCAGGAAGCCTCTGCTAAAGAGTCAGACTTGGTCCAAAGATATAACCTCTTTGTCATCCCTCCAACATCACTGAAAAGTAGTAAGAGCTATTTCTATTTTATAATGAGAAAACTGAGGCTCAGAAAGGTTAGCTCGCTTGCTCAAGGTCACACAGCTGGTGGATGGCAGATGCAAGATATGAACCTAGGCCTGAAAGAACTGCTAATATTCACTGACATGTTTCCAAATGTTCTTATATCATTATCATCATCATCATCATCATCATCATCATCACTATCCCGTCTTCATTATTGTCATCATCTAGCAGAAAAATCCTTCTCAAAAATATGTTTATGGGGAACATTCATATAGAAAGTAGATAAGATTAGTATTTTTTTTTTCAGTTCAAATTCAACACACTCAAAATGTTAATATATATACCAAACATAAAATCAGACCTTGGGAAAATGAGGTTGTGGTGATAAACACAAAAATGTGAAATCTAGTAATATCTGTAATGTTTGGAGTACAACTTCTTCCAACTAATTACTATAGAATTTTTTGAGTTGTCACAAAGTCAAAACATTATGGATTAAGAGACATTTAGTAACTGCAAATGGTAACATTTACATAAGAGGATACTTTAGAATCTCGGGATATTCTTCAGTCCACCTGATTTAGATGCTGAAAAGGACAGTAAGAAATTCACATTTTAGGGTCCCATCCCTAAAACATGTAGTTCTATTATTGCACATGAGTCAGGGAAGAAGTACATTAAAACAGCAGAGAATGTGGCCAACAGCAGTGTAAGTGATGCAGACATTGAATTATCTCATGTTATTATTAAGGGCAAAACAGAGAAATATAGCATGATTCTCGTCCTTAGAAAAGCACCATATCTGCTTTCTGCAGACTGAGTGAGTTTTCGTGTGTCCTGCACATACGAAATATTCCGCCAAAGGGTGGATGGATTCGATTGGACTAGAAGATGGCCAGGTGTTAAGATAGAGAGACAGAAAGGCAAGAATGCATGATCACAGCCTCCAAGGTGCCCCTGGATCTGCCATCTTCCATTTACTTATTTATTTATTTTAAAAATTCTTTTATTGTGAAATAAACATTTTTAAAAAATTAGTTTCAGGTGTACAACACAGTGCAATAGTTATACTTTTTACCCCTCAAAGTGACAATTCCCCTCCCCCAACTCTCCACCCCACTCCTCCCCCCATATCATACATCTATTAGAATTCCTTTGACTCCCTGCCACAGTATAATCCACATCCTGTGACTATCTATATATTCAATTACACTTGGCATACAATATTATACATCAGTTTCAGGTATACAGTGCAGTGATCAAGCCTCTACTCCATCCATGAAGTGGTCTCCCTAACAAGACATGTGACCATCTGACACTCCACAAAATATTTACAACATTATTCTATTCCCCGAAATGTCTTTCATATCCTGTGGCAATATTGTAGTTATCTATTTATGCTGTCTAATCCCTTCCCCTTCTCCCTCATACCCACCCCCCTCCCAACTAGTAACCCTCAGTTTTTCCTCTATATCTGTTTCTGTTTACTTTGCTTGTTCATTCAGTTTTTCAGATTCCACATGTAAGTGAGCTCATATGGTATTTGTCTTTCTCCGACTGACTTATTTCACTTAACGTAATAGTCTCTAGGTCCATCCAAATCGTTGCAAATGGTACGATTTCATTCTTCTTTATAGCTGCGTAATACTCCATTGTGTAAATGCACCACAGTTTCTTAATCCAGTCATCTACCGATGGGCATTTTGGTTGTTTCCAAGTCTTGGCTATTGTAAATAGCGCTGCAATAAACATAGGGGTGCATATATTTTTTCAAATTAGCATCTTGGATTCTTCTGGGTAGATACCCAAGAGTCGAATTGCTGGGTCATATGGTAGTTCCATTTCCAGTTTTTTGAGATACCTCCATGCTGATTTCCATAATGGCTGCACCAATCTGCAGTCCCACAAACAGTGCACCAGGGTTCCCTTTTCTCCACACCCTCGCCAGCACTTGTTGTTTGTTGATTTATTGATGATGCCATTCTGACTAGAGGGAGGTGGTATCTCATTGTGGTTTTCATTTGCATTTCTCTGATGATTAGTGAGGTTGAACATTTTTTCATATGCCTGTTGGCCATTTGTATGTCCTCTTTAGAGAAATGTCGCTTCATTTCCTCTGCCCATTTTTTAATTGTGTTGTTTGTTTTTTGGTGTTGAGTTTCATGAATGTTTTATAAATTTTGGATATCAACCCCTTATCAGATATATCTTCTCCCATTCAGTAGGCTGCCTTTTTGTTTTATTGATGATTTCCTTTGCTGTGAAAAAAACTTTTAAGTTTGATGTAATCCCATATGTTCATTTGTTCTTTTATTTCCCTAGCCCAAAGGGATATATCAGTAAAAATATTACTCAGGGTAATGTCTGCAAACTTACTCGTATGTTTTCTTCTAGGAGTTTTATGGTTTCAGGTCTTATTTAAGTCTTTAATCCATTTTGAGTTTGTTCTCGTATATGGTGTAAGTAGGTGGTCCATTTTCATTTTTTTGCATGTGTCAGTCCAATTTTCCCAGCACGATTTATTATAATAGACTATCTTTACTCCAATGTAAATTCTTCTGATTTCTTTCTTTCTTTTTTTTTTTTTTGAGGGCAGTGTCACTCGCCCGCATATGTGGGACCCGAACCGGGGCCACTGGCTTCCCAAGCCAGCGCTTAACCACTGCGCCACTTGGCCGGCCCCCAATGTAAATTCTTGCTTCCATTGTCATAGATTAAATGACTGTATTTGGATGGGTTTATTCCTGGGCTCTCTATTCTCTTCCATTGGTCTATATGTTTGTTTTTCTGCCGGTACCATACTGTTTTGATTACTGTAGCCTTGTAGTATGTTTTGATGTCAGGTAGTGTGATGCCTCCCACTTTGTTCTTATTTCTCAAGATTGCTGTGGCTATTTGGGGTCTTTTGTGGTTCCATTTCTGTGGTTCTATTTCTATTTCTGAGAAAAATGTCCTTGGTAGTTTGATTGGAATTGCATTGAATCTATATATTGCCTTAGGTAGTACTGACATTTTAACTATATTAATTCTTCCTATCCACGAACATGGTATGTATTTCCATTTATTTGTATCTTCTTTGATTTCTCTCTTCAGTGTCTCATAATTTTGTGAGTACAGGTCTTTTACTTCTTTAGTTAAATTGATTCCTAGATATTTTATTGTTTTTGAAGCAATTGTAAAAGGGATTGATTTCCTGATTTCTTCTTCTGGTAGTTTATTATTGGTGTATACAAAAGCAACTGATAGCTGAATATTAATTTCGTATCCTGCTACCTTACTGAATTTGTTGATCAGTTCTAGCAGTTTTTTGGTGGAGTCTTTGGGATTCCCTATATATAGTATCATGTCCTCTGCATATAATGACACTTTTACTTCCTCTTTTCGAATTCGGATGCCTTTTATTTCATTTTCTTGTCTGATTGCTGTGGATAGAACTTCTAGAACTATGTTAAATAGAAGTGGTGAAAGTGGGCAGGCAGCCTTGTCTTGCTCCTGATCTTCCCCCTAAGGAAAGCTTTTAGCCTTTCCCCACTGAGTACGATGTTTGCTGTGGGCTTATCATATATGGCCTTTATTATGTTGAAATATGATCCCACTATTCCCACTTTGCTAAGAGTTTTTATCATAAATTGCTGCTGGATTTTGTCAAATGCTTTTTCTGCATCTATTGATATGATCATATAACTTTTATTTTTCATTTTGTTAATGTGATGTATTACGTTAATTGATTTGCCGGGTATTGAACCAACCTTGCATACAAGGAATGAATCCCTTGATCGTGGTGTATGATCGTTTTAATGTGATGCTGAATTTGGTGTGCTAGTATTTTGTTGAGAATTTTTCATCTATGTTCATTAGGGATATCGGCCTGTAGTTTTCTTTTTTTGTAATATCTTTGTCTGACTTTGGAATCAGGGTGATAGTGGCTTCATAGAAAGAGTTTGGGAGCCTTCCCTCCTTCTGTATTTTTTGGAATAGTTTGAGGAAAATAGGTATTAATTCTTTTTTGAATGTTTTGTAAAATTCACCTGTGAAGCCATCTGGTCCAGGACTCTTGTTTGTTGGAAGATTGTTGATTACTGATTCAATTTTTTTGGCAGTAATCAGTCTGTTCAGAATTTCTGTTTCTTTTTGGTTCAGACTTGGTAGATTGTATGCTTCTAGAAATTTATCCATTTCTTCCAGATTGTCAAATTTGTTAGCATATAGTTGCTCGTAGTATTTTCTTAACATTTTCTGTATTTCTGTGGTATCTGTTATCACTTCTCCTCTTTCATTTCTGATTTTATTAATTGGGGTCCTCTCTCTCTTTTTCTTGGTGAGTCTGGCTAAGGGTTTGTCGATTTTGTTTATCTTTTCAAAAAACCAACTCTTGGTTTCATTGATCTTTCGTATTGTTTTTTTGTTCTCTATTTCATTTATTTCTGCTCTGGTCTTTATTATTTCCTTCCTTATACTCCTTTTAGGCTTGTTTTGCTGTTCTTTTTTGAGTTCCCTTAGGTGTAAAGATAGTCTGTTGATTTGAGATTTTTCTTCCTTCTTTAGGTAGGCCTGCACTATACTATGAACTTCCCTCTTAGGACTGCTTTTGCTGCATCCCAGAGATTTTGGGTCATGGTGTTTTCATTTTCATTTGTCTCAAGATATCTTTTGATTTCCTCCTTGATCTCATTTTTGACCCACTCACTATTTAGTAGCATGTTATTTAGCCTCCATGTATTTGTAAGCTTTCCAGATTTCTTCTTATAATTGATTTCTAGTTTCATAGCATTGTGGTCAGAGAAGACACTTGATATGATTTCAATCTTCTTAAAGTTGTTGAGACTTGTTTTGTGGCCTAACATGTGGTCTATCTTGGAAAATGTTCCATGTGCACTTGAGAAGAGTGTATATTCTGTAGCTTTGGGGTGAAATGCTCTAAAAATATCAATTAAATCAAGCTGGTCTAAAGTGTCATTTAAGGCCACTATGTCCGTGTTGATTTTCTGTCTGGAGGATCTGTCCATTGGTGACAACAGGGTATTGAAGTCCCCTACTATGATAGTGTTACTGTTGATCTCTGTCTTTATGTCTGTCGAAATCTGTTTTATATATTTAGAAGCTCCTATATTGGGTGCATAGATGTTTACTAGGGTTATGTCCTCTTGTTGAATCAATCCCTGTATTATTATATATTGCCCTTCTTTGTCTTTTATTGTAGTCTTCATTTTAAAGTCTATTTTGTCCGAAATAAGTATTGCTACTCCAGCTTTTTTCTCATTTCCATATGCATGAAATATCTTATTCCATCCCCTTACTTTCAGTCTGTGTGTGTCTTTTGATCTGAGATAAGTAGACAGCATATGCATGGTTCCTGTTTTCTTATCCACTCAGCCACTCTGTGTCTTTTGATTGGAGCATTTAGCCCATTCACATTTAAAGTGATTACTGATAGGTGCATATTTATTGCCATTTTGTTATTTGTATTTCTTGTGTTCCTGGGTTAGCTTGTTTTCCCCTTTCTTCTGTTTAAAAAAGCCCTTTTAACATTTCCTGCAATGCTGGCTTGGTGGTAATGAATTCCTTACGCTTATTCTTTTCTGAGAAGCTCTTTATTTCTCCTTCAATTTTAAGTGATAGCCGTGCTGGGTAGAGCAATCTTGGTTGTAGACCTTTATTTTGTGTCACTTTGAATAACTTCTGCCACTCCCTTCTGGCCTGCAGAGTTTCTGTAGAAAAGTCAGATGTTAGTCTTATAAGAGTTCCTTTGTATGTAACCTGCTGTCTTTCTCTTGCTGCTTTTAGGATTCTGTCTTTGTCTTTAAGCTTTGCCATTTTAACTATGATGTGTCTTGGTGTGGGCCTGTTTGGATTCAGCCTGTTTGGAACTCTCTGCACTTCCTGGGCTTGTATGTCAATTTCCTTCACCAGGGTAGGGAAGTTTTCAGTCATTATTTCTTTAAATACATTCTCAATCCCTTGTTTCTTCTCTTCTCCTTCTGGTATGCCTATGATGAAAAAATTGTTGTGTTTCATGTTGTTCCAGAGGTCTCTTAAACTATTTTCATTCTTTTTTATTCTTTTTTCTTTTTGTTGTTCCCACTGGGTGATTTCCGCTATTTTGTCTTCTAATTCACTGATCCGCCTCTCTGCTTCATCTGTTCTACTAGTGATTCCTTCGAGTGAGTTCTTCATTTCAGTTATTGTATTCTTTAGTTCTAACGGGTTGTTTTTTACGATTTCTCTATCCTTCTTTATGTCCTCGCTAAGTTCCGTAAACATTCTTATCATCAGTGTTCTAAACTCTGTCTCTGAAAGTTTGGATACCTTTGTTTCATTTAGTTCCATTTCTAGAGTTTTCTTCTGATCTTTTACTTGGGACATGTTTCTTTGTTTCTTCATTCTGGCTGTCGTTCTGTGAATGCCTCAATGTATTAGATAGATCACCTGGGTCGTGGCAGTGGCTTGGGGTCCAGGAGGCCTGGTACTTTCCTGCGGGAGTGAATCACTTGGGCAGGCAGGGAATGCGCCAGGAAGCGCGCACCTCCAAGAATCTTGATTCTTAAAATGAATCTTTTTGGTAATGTAGTATAATGGGTTTAGTTGAAGTATAATATGGTAACTACATTGTACTGTTTGAACTAATTCACAGCACTCCAAGGACTGTGCCCATTGTAATTTACCAGAAGACAGTGTCGTGTATGGCAGGGAGGGCTCAGACTGATCTAGAATTGGCTTTTTATTTCAGCTGTCCTTCATTTGCAAATATGCCCTAGAGTTTCTCCCCAAACTGCAAACTGCCCTGGGTTTCGATTCAAATGCAAGTGGCGTTGCATATAACTTTTCTCTCTGCTTGCAATTTTCGGTGAGAATCCCTGCATGAAATGCTATTGAATTTGAGGGATGGGTGCCTTTTAAAATGGGTAATCCTGGAAGGAAGGCAGCTGAAGAAGTGCATCTAGCCCAGCAGCTAGGCTCCCAGAACGCGGTGGCAGCCCTAGCAGCTTCGGGTGGAGCACCAGCAAGGGTGGGCAGCTCCAGGTCCGCCGCTCTTCCCCTCACTTCCAAAGGCATCATCCATTTAAATCTCCCTCTCTTGACTTGCTTGTTCTCTGGCCTGATTCAGGGCTCCACTCTAGGGATGAGAAAGCCCACGAGAGAGAATTCAGCTGCACTCGCTTAGCTCCAAGCCTTTGCCTGTCTGTATTCTGTCTGTCAATTGTCCTCTTGCAGATACCAAAATCCAGAACCCATCCTTCTGTCTATGAAAAGCCAGCACCAATGCCTCATCCCCATGAAGCTTTTCCCAATCCTCCACTCCAGAATTAATCAATAAATAATTGACTCTCTCCTTAGTTGCACTGCCATCACTGCTGATAGTAATCTTATTAATCATTGCCTTGGATGATTGGAAGTCTTGTGCTGAGCACTTTATATACATTATCTCATTTAATCCCTGCAACAATCCATTAAAACTATCTCCTTCTCCTCCTCCTTCCTCACCATCATCTTCCCTTCTCCCTTGTCTTTTTCCTCTCCTTTTCCCCCTCCTCCTCCTTCTTCCTCTTCCTCTTTTCCCCCTCCTTCTCCTTCTTCTCCTTCCTTACCATTATAATTCTCACTTTGTAAGCAAGGGAGCTGATGTGTGGAGAGGTTTAACAACTTCAAGGAAGTGAATGAGACAGGCTTTGAACTCCAGCCTGTCAACTTGAACCCCTGTCTGTCATCACCTCCATCATCTCTGCACTCCACCCTTCAGCCACACCTCGCAGCTAACAGTGTACCTGCCACCTCCCCTGCCAGCCTCCCAGGCATTTACGGGCCATGATTTTATATTATTCATCTTGAAATCTCAGTCTGAGGCTCTGTGGCTGGCACACAGTAGGCCTCAGGAAATAGTAACACTTATTTTAAAAGCCATTTTAGAATAGGAAAAAACAAAAAACCAAAAACCATTCACATGGTTGAAAATTCATAAGGTAGAAAGGAGAATAGAGTGAAAAGTCTCCCCACCCTGGCCCCTGGCCACCCAGTTCCTATCCACCCTGAGCCCCTCAGTTAGACTGGTTTCTTATTTATCCTTCTAGAAGTAGTTGAGGCACGTGCAAGAAAATACATAAATACATGGTGTTTCCTTCTTTTGAAATATAAATGTTAGTGCCCCGTAAATACTGTTCTGTGCTTGTACGTTATCTAGTTATTGTTATTATTAACTCTCTTACTCAACTAATTGATAAGGTTATCTTAAAAAAAAAAATCTGTCACCTTTCCTTCTATACTCAGCATAAAAATGTATAGAAGGAAAAGGATAATTCCCTCCTCCCAGCCTCTCTATATGTTCATGTTCTCCCTCCCAGGAGCCCCTGGGAGGCAGGCCTGAGATGTAGCTTCCAGCACCTTCCACCTGATCAGGAGCCTTAGTGTCCACAGTTCTGGCATAAACCCCAGAAGGAGGGACTATGGCCCAGGCACTGGCGTCCTGCACGTGGGCCGCAGCACTAACCATGATGTCTACCCATTTCAGCAGGTCCATCTGAGCCGGGGGCAGTGGACTCAGGACTTTGAGACTACACAGAGACCCTTGGTCAATACCCGAAGACTTCTGAGTCTCCACATGGAATTCTAGCATTCACGTTCTTTAATCTTGTGTGTTTTCTCTGGTTTTATGTCTGAGGGGCAATCTCCCTTCTGCTTTTGGTCCTGGTTGTGTGAAAGCCAGAGGGTCCAGGAGCTTTCTATTTGTTCCATGAGATGATTCCATCAACACCACTTGGGTTGGGGGAAGGGGCACACGAAGTGCCATCCTTTTTCTGCTTCTGGTAGAAGCATTCTTCTCTTTTTCCCACGGTGGCTCTCCGCAATCCTTAGAATTTAGTGGAGCGAAAGGAAGGGTGGGGCGGGTGGGTGGCAGCTGAAGTCCGTGCAGCCCCAAACGAGCTACTGTTTCTCCAAAGGACAGTGATGCTTTGGGTGAGCTTTCCAACTAGGCTTCTCTCCCTCCTCCAAACCTCTTTTCTCTTTCTCCTCCAATTTTTATACCTTACGAATGCCCTGGTCTGCCACCCAAGATGCCTGGCATGATGCTTGCAGCCTCTGACTCAGAGCTCATTTTTCGCACTCCTTCTGCCTCCTGGGTCTAGAGGCTTGCCCACACTAAAAACTGATTTTGCCATCAGCCACCTACTCGAAATTACATTTTCCGGTGCAATTTCCTTCAGATAATCCCCCTCTCCCCCAAGCAATCCTCACGGCTGGAGTTTACACCTCTTCTCTCCCTCCCCACCTCCCCCAAGCATAATTCCCCATCTCCATCTCCCCACCCCACACACACACACCGTGACCCTAGTTTTCCAATGAGGATTTCCAATTTGTAATTGTTTTGGAGAGCTGATGTCTAAACTAGCAGCTTCTGTTGAGTAAGTTTCAGGGTCCCAGACATTTTTATATGCGATCAGATCGCTGGAACACCCAGCCATGAACGGTTTTATGTGCTGTTGGCATCGTTCCGTTGCCAACTAAGCTTCAAGAAGTTTATAGGTTTGGTAGAGTTACAGGATAAGTCTTGGAAGGCTTTCTTGGAATTATGTAATCTTTGGGAGGAAAAAAAAGGGTGGTGTGTGTGTGTGTGTGTGTGTTTCCTGCTGCTTTGCTTTTCTTCTTTAAGAAAAAAAAACAACAAAAAAATCTTAATACAAAGGAATGTGTGAAAGGCACAAATGTAAAAGCTCCAGGGCCTTTGGATGACTACAAAGGAGGAAGAGGCCAAAGTGTGTTCAGGGGTATTGTCTCCATTCAAGTGCTAACAAGATGGAACAAGCCTTCCAAGCTCCGTGGGGATTTTGGCAGAACAGTGTGCTGGGCCATTCCTTCTCCTGGACTTCTGTATAACAGGCACCCCAATCAGTATTAATGAATGAATTGGGTAATGATCTCCCTAATGACTGCCCTCCCTGCAAATAGAAAAGCTCTGTGAGGGTACCATGTTTACCCTCAGGCTCAATCACCATATTCCAGTCTAGCAGAGTATCTGACAAACCATAGGAGCTCAACAAACAAACATCTGTTAATGAGTGAACAAATCGGGGTTCATAATTGCATCCCCAGCATGTAGCATGCTGGGCACATCAGAGGCATTCAACAAAGGCTTGTGAAATGAAGGAAAGACTGATGGTGTATTGCAGGTCTAGCAGCCCATTTGTCTTTTGAGGGCTTTTTAGGTTGCGTTGCAGACGTTGCGAACGTCATGTAATGGAAGTCTTGAAGTCTGTTAGGTCTTATGGAACTAAAAGTACTATCTCTGCTTTGGTAGACAGCAGCTCAAATCTCAGCTCAGCTCTTTGAGCTTTTGCTGGGCTGCTTGGAGGCTACTCCTGTATATATGGTTCAGAGGTCAGCCAAAGTTCTGGGCAGAGGTGATACCCACAATTTGGGGCATTCCCTCTCTGGGTTTTTCTTTTCTGGGATTGGTGCGGATTGGTGATTGCTCGTAGGCTAGAAGCAATGAAAATAGGAAGCTTATCCAGTGCAGTTCCTTTCCTCCCAGTATCAGCTCTTTTCTGGAATCTGCCTGCTTTTAGTCACTTTGGGTGTCTTCAGGTGGTATGGTTTTACAAATATTATCTCCAGGGTTAATTATTATCTGCCAGAGGGTAGATAGATCTATTCATCTCTCTCTCTCTCTCTCTCTCTCTCTCTCTCTCTCTCTCTCTCTCTCTCTCTCCCTCTCCCCACCCCAAACTATCTATCTATCTATCTATCTATCTATCTATCTATCATCTATCTATCATCTATCTATCATCCATCTATCTATCTTCTATCTATCATCTATCTAATCTATCTTTCTATCCACCTAATTAGTATTCTTGGTTGCAAGCTACAGTAGCTGGTCTGAACAGAATATGAATTTGTTAAAAGACACTACGTGACTCACAGAATCTCTAGGAGGGTTGTAGAGACAAGCTTATAGCATAGATAACCAAGAATAACATCCCAAACACCCTGTAATGGCTGCCCCTCTCTTGGTACCAACATTGCAGCTCATGCAAACCCTCTTTAGTTCTCACCAATGACACTGGGATCCAGATATTAGAGATTCTGCTCACCTTAAAATTTGGAAATCTTCACCTCCACCCTCACCCAATGATGAATTTTACCCAAGCCTGCTCTTTTTTGTTGGACGTGCCTGATTGGTGGAGCCTGGGCCAAATACCTAGCTGCAAGGGAGGCTGGAAAAATAAGTGTAGCTTACATCTTGGGAAGGAGGGGCTCATAATGCGGACTCATTATGTCTATATTCTGTAAATATAGACAGATTTTTCAAATGATGTTAGGTGGCCAAAATCATGAGGAAAAAAACAAAAAACTACTACACTATTTATTTGTCTATATATTCATATTACTATTCTTCATCTGTCAATCCATACACTATACACTTTTCTGTCTTTTCGGGATAGGAACTCTGCCTTATTCAGCAATTCATTTCCAGCATTTAATCCAGAGTTTCAGAGTAGATAGTCAATATATGATTGAAATTTAGGAAACACCCGAGTCTTCTACTATAACTCCCTTCCTTCTATATCCTGTTCTGATTCTAAAAAACCTCCACACCACCGGCCCTTCCAAGACACTTTTTCAAATTCTCATTTTCCTGTTGCCCCATCAGAATTCATCTCTTCCTTTTGGTTGCCATCAAGGATTAATTTACATCACCATTCTAGTATCAATTTTATGTCTTTTAAATAAATTAGCTATATGTAAGTCTGTCCTCCTCAGCTAGATTCTGATTTTATGTCTAAAAAATTATAAACACTCATATGTGCACAGTGATGTATAGCTACAAAGATTTTTCACAATTTCAGAATGACATTTTATTTAATTCTCACAATGACACCATGGGGTTGGTTTTATTTTTATTCCCATCTCCCAACCCCCTTGTCATCTCTTTTGTGTGGGTCAGAGAACTGTTGTCCAGAGAGTTAAATGGAACTGTCAAAGGTCACAAGGGTACATAGAATTCTGAAGCTAGGCATTAGGCTGGACATGCAGCTTTTAGCTACTGAGCTTTTGCCTGTGTAGGAGTTTGGAGAGGCTGGGCTCTGCTGCTATGCCAGGCTAACCTAAAGATCTCTGAGGCTTAACAGAATACAACTTTATTTCTTGCGCATTTAAGTGACCTTCTTGTCCTGGTTTTCCTTAGGGCTGTCAGTTTTTAGCACTAAAAGTCTTGAGATCCAGAACTCCTTCAGTCCCAGGCAAGCCAGGATGTTGGTCATTTTGTTCACTATATGGTGATGCAAATTGGGAATTCCTCCACCATTTGGTAGGCATGCCTTCTGGGACACATGCCTCTGAGATCATAACAGGGAAAGAAAGGACTAGAGAACTACGTGGAATATTTTTAGGAGAGAGATGTGGACATGGCTTATATGACTTGTGTTTACTTTCCATTGGCTAAAACTCAGTCATATGACTCCAACCTAGCTGCAAGGGAAGCTGGGAAATGTAGTTTTCCTGTGGGCACAGGAAGCATATTTCCTGTGAACACAGGGCACTATATTTCATGTCACCATACTCTGTTATCTCTCTCATCTTGGTGTTTCCTACAAGGTCCAATGCTCTCTTGTAATCTGGTGGGCAAGAACCGTACTTTTTAAATAATACTTTTATTGTATTTTGTTTTAAGCATTAAGCAATTTACACTATGGGAAACTTAGAAAATACAGATAAGGGGAGAGAATAAAAATAAAATCACCCCAAATCTTACCATTACCATGATATAACATTTTGTGTATTGTTTTTATGTTTTTTTACCAAAAGTATTATAATATCCTTACAATTTTATATCCTGTTTTCTCACCACCTATAACATTTTTTGAACAGCTTTCCATAGTTATATATACACTTTTTAATGGTGGAATAGTATTTTATTTTATATCTGTACCATAATGTATCAAGAGAATCTCATTTTGAGGATTATTTTAGTTAAGTGCACGGGCTCTGGAACCAGGTTACCTGAGTCCAAATGCTGCTTCTAACACATGGTTACATTTGGGTAAAAGAAATCCATACCCTGGAACCACACTCCAGAGAGTTTTACTCTGGTCTTCCACCCTATCCCTTCCCATGGGGTGAGAAGTCTGTGGGGTGAGGAGATATACTTCTTTAGGACCCATGTGCCCTTCTAAACCATGCTCCAGATACCTGGGACTCTGGAATTTCCTGCCCTTGCTCGCCTGAATCTGCTTCTAGGACTTGTGCTGGCTTGGGAAGAACTGTACCTCCATTGAGTGCACCCTGAGACCTGAGAAGTATCAGGGACCATAATTTCAGGGGAGCTTGGATGGGCTGGCTGGCATGTGCACAGATGTCTGCATGTGGCCCCTCACAATGTGGGTGGAGCCAGGGGTGGGAAGAGGAAGTGAGTAAGCTGTTGGCTGTGGGCTGGCTTGACCCCTGCCACCAAATCCAGGCAGGGACCTCCAAGGAGTCTGAGGACTCAACATTCAGATCTGGCCTCCTAGGTAATAATGAAAGTATATGTTGTCCAAATCAGAGGATAGAAAACATCCAACCTAATAGTTGATTACCTTGATTTATAACTTTTCCAATGGTTTGTAGGCCTCTATAATTTTCTCCTGTCCTGAGCCTGCCAGATGTTAAGTGTGAGCCTTCATGGCTCCAAGCTCTGTGCTGTGTAACTTTGGGCAAATTGCTTAACCTTTCTGTGCTTTAGTTTTGTTAGCGCTAAAATGGGACAAATAATGATACCAACTTTATAAAGTTGTTGTGAAGATGAAATGAACTAACATAGGCAAAGTGCTTAAAATAATGCCAGGGCACATGGGAAACACTAATTAACATACTTGTTATTGTCATTATTATTATTGCCTATATTATTATTATTTTGTTAAACATTAGATTGTTCCCAGTTTTTGGTGACCTAAACAATAATTCAAATTCAGTGAGCACCTTTTTCACTGAATATCAGTGCACATCCATAATTATTTCTTTAGGGCAAAAAAAAACCCAACAAAAAACCAAAACCAAAAAACATTTGCTAGACAGGAAATTTTAAGGTCAAAGAGAGGGCATATGGTAAAGTCTTTTGATATGTTAATGAGCTGCTTCTAGAATTAAATTGCTTGAACATATTATTCATTAGTTATAATTCCCTGACCGTTGAGGGTTTAGACACTAAATTATCTAGGTTGTTAGTGGCATTTGAAACTTAAACTCTTAGTGGAAGAAAACAAGTCCCTGAATGAAAAGCTGGATTAACTGGAACAAAAACTAATTAATAGCAGTCTGTCAGCCCGGGAAATCAAAAAGCATTATAATGAAGTCAGATGCGAAGCCCAGAAGTTCTTGAGCTGACCGTTGACTGCGTTTAGAAGAGACCATTCTTTAGATCTTTTCCTTTCCTTGGGAAAGCCTGTGGCTGCAGGGGTTTATCCCACCCACCCCACCCCCCTTTCCAGCCGACCTCATTTGCCTTCCTGCACCAGAGTTTTCATCCTCTGCATAGATTTCTGCATTCACTTCCCTCATCTTTCCCCTGAGAAATCAGTACGCTTCTGTGACTTACTGTCAGCCCCTGGCAGCTGAAGGTTCAGAGAGGTGGCCGTGGCAGGTGGGGCTTTTGGCCAGGTGTTATTTCCTTTTGGAAATGAGCTCCAGGAAGGTGACAGAAGCCCGTGGAGTTGAGTTTGGGGTTGAGTTACTCCAGAAACCCCGGGAGGACAATATATCTCATGTATTTTCATCTGACTCTTGGAATGTCTAATTTCCACCTGTACCAAGTGTGGGAAATATGGAAAACGTGAATAGCGCTATGCCTTCAGACCAGAGCTAATCTGTGCCCTCCACCCTGCTCTGTGCCCCCCAAAACCGGCCTGCATGGGCTGCCTCTATGGTCCTCTTTGCCCTCTGGCTTCCACTTGGGTTTAGCCAATGAGAGGCACCAGCTGAAGAGGTGGCGGTAGGGAGGAGAGAGAAGTCGGCGTAGTTCTTGCTTAGGCTGCCTCCTTTCCAGGTGGTGGGTTTGCAGTGGCTGCTTTTCTTACAGAAAAGCCGCATCTCTTGTAGCTTTCCTGCAACAGCAGCTCTCAGCAAGTTCTGATAAGCTTGCAGCCACATAGCATCATCCTGATTTTCCAGACGATTCTGCACCATTGCTAGGTAGTTTCTCTTAGCTTTGTCCACAGTTACAAACAAACTCTGCCCGTTGGAGTGTGCTGGCTCCTGCTAGGGGTCCATTTGACACAGAAACTTGGTGGTTTTGGCCAAATTCTGGAAGAGGGCTAGCCTGCTGCTTTTCACCGCATAACCAAGGGGCAACAGAATGTGGTGGTTAAGAATTTGACTCTGGAATCCAACAGGTTGAAGTCCTGGTTCTATTATGTCCCAGTCATGTGACTTTGTGCATGTGACTTGTGCATAAGGATCTCTCTGGTCTTCAGTTTCCTCATCTCTAAAATGGGGATTATAGTCGTACTTTGAGTTGCTATTCCCTGTCATCATTCACAGAACTCAGGAAAGTGCTATGCTCACGATTGTAGTTTTATTGGAAAGTGTACACCTCAGGACCAGCCAAAGGAAGAGACACCAGGCATGAGGTCTAGGGGATTACAAATGCCAGCACTCTGATGCCCTTGCCCCATGGAATCAGGGTGGCTCTCTCTCCTTGACCATTGATATGTTCACCAAACAGGACATTTCACCAAGCTTTGGTGTCTAGGCTTTTTTATTGGGGTGTTCTTACATCGGCATGATTGATTGAACCATTGGACATGGGTTTGAGCTTAACTTCCAACTGCCCTTGTCTTCCATTAGGTTTAGGTCGGGCTGGCTCAAATCCCCAGCCCTCTAATCACAAGGTTCATCTTTCTGGTTGACCAGTCCCCATCCTGAGTCATCTCAACTCTTAGCAGAGAATTCAGGTGTGATCCAAGGGGCTCATGAATAACAAAAACATTCCTAAAACTCAGGAAATACCAAAGGTTTAGAGTCCCCTATTCAGGGACAAAGGACCACCAAAGTCTATATTATACAATGCATGTATTATTTCATATAATTACCAAATTCCTATAAGAAACATCATTGCTCCTACTTAAAAATCAAGACATTGTGGATATCCTGGCATATACAGGATTTGAATCCATGTTTTCTTGAGCCCATGTTTTAATTTTTGTTTTCTTACTATACCCTCAATGTCTGCCTCTAATGAGAAAACTAGTTTATCTCAATTAATTGCCACAATGTCCCCCATCTCAATGGGGGAGTCCTAATTCCTAATGAGTCCATCCTAATTGAAGAGTTGACTTTAGTGAGAGGATTCAACTTATTCTTTTTTCTTGCAAAGGATTCTGGGATTTAAAAGACTGGAGTTCTAGTCCCACCCAGCTCTCCCCATTAAGTATAGTCAGATGAGTGGCTTTATCTTTCTAGACTCAGTTTCTCCATCTGAGAAACAAAGAGCTTGGACTAGCTACTTTGGTGGGTCTTGCAAGCTCTAAAAGTTTCAGAACTTCCTGTTGCTAAACTTTGCAAGGTGGAGGTGTCATTCACTACTGGGATGACCCGAAGAAAGTCATATACCTTCCAACAGGGAAATCCACACCTTGAAAGTGCCCTTTTATTTATCCATTCACAAATATTTTTTGAGTACCTGTATGTGTCGGGCAGGGCATTAGATAATGGGAATATAACAAACAAATGATGGTGTGAAGCTGACCTTCAAGGAAGTGGAGAATGTTGAAGCCAGGCGTGGACACCATCATTCAAACCGGGGAGGAAGTGGGGTGTTTTGGACATAGTATAGGGGGAACTAACTGAGTCCATGATAGGGTAGGGCTTCCAAGAAGAAGTGGCATTTAAGCTGAGATCTAAAGAGTTTGAAAATGTTAGCAGGCTGAAAAGGAAGCAAGAGTGCCACTGGGTGTTCCAGAGAAAGGAATCCATGTGATGTCCAAAGCTTGGCACATCAAAGTTTTCCCTATAATGAAGGGAAAGACTGTCTAGTCTCTATTTGGCCCTCAAAATTTCTGATTGAAGGAGTTACTGAGTGAATGTACATAAATTCTCCAATTAAAATGTAAGCATCTTAGCGGCAAGGACAACAGATGCTTCTAATGTCTGGAACCCAAGGTTAGGTTCACTTCAGTTTGTTGATAAAGTCCATTTAAGAAATAGATATTGGTATCTGTGGAAACTGGTGGAAGTGGGAGGCACAATGAAAACTAACACTTATCGAGCACCTACTGTGTGTCAAACATGATTCTAATTGCTACTATGATAACCCATTTAATTCCAGTAAAAAACATCTGTAACACATCCCCATTTCACAGATGAGGAAACTGGGGCATAGGGAAGCAAGTAACAGCCCCACGTTCACAGAGCTGTTTCATGGTAAAGCTGGAATTTAAATGCTGGCAGTCTGCCTTTACCTAGTACATCACGCTGACCACATTGGAATATGAAGATAAGTGAGAGCTCATCCTTCAACTCAAAGCTCTAAAAACGGGGCAAAATTAATACTTGTGGAAAGAATATCACATAATCAGACATTTCAATTTGAAAGCTCATCTAGATCAGACATACTGAGCCAGATGGTACAGAAAAACATCAGCTAACATTTAAAAAATGTGCTATGTACCAGACATTATGGAAAAGAAATGGTAAGTTCGTGTGATCTCATTTATTTCCCAATGAACCCTAGCTATAACCCTGGAGGCTATTATTATAATTCCTATTGAAATTGAGGTTCAGAGAAGCTAAGTCACTTGTCTAAGCTGACCCAGCCAGAAGGGGTGGGGTCTAACCAGTCAGTCAGAGAGTAAGGCTCTATCTACTCGACCACTCAATGCTCAAGCCAGTGTAGACACATCCTAGATGAGGTACCATTGGAAAAAATGGTCATGTGGCTCCACATTTTTACATATTTTTAAGGACTGGTGTTCACTGGAGATCTTTGACTGGGTCCAGACATAGCCTGGAGCCACGAAGGTGTCTGCCCCATTGATAAGTTCCTCTCAGCTCTCCTACAGATGGCCACATGCCTCCCACCCTCCCTGGCTCCTGGAGGAATCACTTTCACACTAAAGGGAGGTGGAGACGGTTCTTATCTTGACACTTCAAAGAAAGCCTTCCCCCTTGACATCTTCCTGCCCTATACAGTGCTGATGTGGAAACCTGGTGATGAAGGGTTTGCCTCCTCCCTTTGATCGTGGGGCACGCTGGGCGATTCCT
Source organism: Aselliscus stoliczkanus (assembly GCA_033961575.1). Lineage (NCBI taxonomy): Eukaryota > Metazoa > Chordata > Mammalia > Chiroptera > Hipposideridae > Aselliscus > Aselliscus stoliczkanus. The sequence goes on from CM066736.1 coordinate 9,908,487, forward strand.
GCTCTTCGAAGCCTGAGGAATGCTGGGCCCCACTGCCTTTGCTTCTTGCTTCCTAGAATATTTACAGCTTTAAATAGCTTCTTTATTTATTCCATTTTGTCCAAAGGAAATTGCCAAGAGGTGAGGACTGGATTTCAAAAACGAAAAGAACACTGTGGTGGGGCGTATGAACTGCTCTAACCAGCTGCATGGTTCTGATGTTGCTAGATGCTTCTTACTATCCAGGTTCTAACTCGGGTACTGCTCCAACCCATGGCTCATAATTTGGGTGTCATGGACCTCCCTTGATAATCTATTGCTAGGTATGGACTCTGGTTCAAAATAAATTACATACTAGCAGGGAAATTTGTGAATGCAATTTCAAAGGGCTTTCTGAAGCCCATCCCTGGGTTTCTTGGGGGTCCATGGATTCAAGTTAAGAACCCCTCAGAGCCCAGCTACGCTAAGAACAGGACAGTGGTAAACATGCTGACTGAGCTGGAATTCTTGCAATGGCCTTTTCTTCCTGCCTTCGTCAAATTACTTAATCTCTCTGACCCTCAGTTTCTCCATCTGTAACGTCTAGCTCACATCTCAAATAATTGTAAGGATGACAGGAGTCCACGCATGTAAAATGTTCAGCACGTATGTTATTAGTAGCAATAGCACCACTAGTGATAACCATTATCACAGTATGATTTCCTGCCTCTTCTCATCCTGCCCGCGGAAAGAGACTGTCAGGAGAAGAGACACTTTATGGACCCAGGCCTCAGTTTTCTCATCTGACAAATGGGTTGATCACAGCCCTGTCCTGCCATAGCCTTGATCAGGAGGCACAACCAAGCTAAAAGAGTGCCATGGATGTATGGCTCTGCTGTCATTAACATTCCCATGGAAAGTTTTGTTGGTCTTGAGTTGGAGTGGGAAGGCTCCCTTGATATTCTAGGTTCTGAAGAGTGGGGTCAGGAAAGCTAGCTTCTTGGTGGGTTACTAATCCCCAATATTTGTAAGGTGTCAATTAATATCTTACAAAATTCATCAAGTCACCCCATATTCAAGGCTGCTCTCTCTTGACTTCCTGGAAAGAGAAGGTAACACAGATATAAAAGAATTTTTTCAAATCACAAAAGAGAGAGGGGCTTAATTATTCATTCAGCCAACACATTTTTCTGACCCCAACTCAGCACAGCCAAGCAACACAAGAGAAACTTACAAGGCAAAGACACTGACGGAGAAAGAAAAAATGATCCATAGAATGGAGAAACTGTGATCCCTGGGATACACCGAGCATCCGTCCACATTCCCTAGTGGCTTGACAGCCTTTTGAATGACAAGCACTGACACAGGCCCCAGAGACACTAGGATGGATAAGGCTCTGAGTTGACTGTAAAGAGCATCCAGAATAATGAGAATTAGTCACAGTCAAAGCAGGCATCATGCCCTGTTCTCCGTATGCACCAATGCATTCAGCAAACACGGACAGAAGACCTATGACACATCAGGTGCTACAGTCAAGCCCCTCTCCTCTGCCTGCTTTCCTGGACCCTGATAGCGTCCTTTTATCTTCAGTATGAACGCATGAGGGAAGATAAAGACAGAGACGCATAGGAAAGCCAGCCAGGTGAGGAAGAGAGAGGGAGCTGTCACTCAACAAAATTTAGGGGACTCTTGTCCATCCAGTTCCACAAAGATACAGTTTCTCCATCTACATCATTAGCAGACAGTTGCCTGGGGTTGCCGGCTAAGTGATGACTTGGAGATTGTTGCCTATGGCGTAATGCACCCAATGACGTAAGGCCTAGGCCAATATAAGTTTAAGTGAAAAGGTTCTGGAAAGCCCCCAAGGGTCAAGCTGGGAAAACAATTTACAAGGAGGAGGACACTGGGAAAAGCAAGGGTGGAAGGAATGGCAGGGAGGGAGGGAAGGAAGGGAGAATCACTGAGGCTCAGTAAACACAACTAGTCTATGCCCAATGGCAGCTTTATAGCGACCTCAGAACCAGAGAAGCCAGTGCAATGAACTCGCAGTTCATCTGCACACTTCCTTTCATTTCTTCTATTTAATGCACTCAGTGGATTCAATGTGTTTTAACATATTGGGTTGTCGGAAAAGTCATGACGCATTTTTGCAACAAAAAACATGGAAAAAGGGCCGGCCGAGTGGCGTGGTGGTTAAGAGCTGGCTTGGGACACCAGCAGCCCCGGTTCGGGTCCCACATATGAGGGCCAGTGACACTGCCCTCAAAACCAAAAACCAAAAACCAAAAACAAAAAACAAAACAAAACAAAACATGGAAAAATACGTCTTGACTTTTCTGACAACCTAATATATGGATTTAATACACTTACACAATTTGTTAAGTGTATCAGGGAGGACAAATGACAATATCACATAAACATGCAAATATATGTATATATATCCTCATTCATCCAGCTCTCTATCTACAAATAGATACAGAGCACACTGAAACAAATCACTAGTACAATAGAATTTCAGCTTATACTATTTCATTTGACAGATCCTTTAATAGTTTTTAAAGGGATCTTAGAAAGCCATAATATTGCTCTGTTTACACATGTACACTAGTTTTGCTGATTAAATCAATGAAGCACTACCTCAAGGGCTGCATATATAGCATCTCATTTGACTGCTGAGATCAACGTTGCCAAAGGCACAGCGTTAGCTCCATTCTACAGATGAGAAAACTGAGGCTCAGAAAGGAGATTTTTCCACTTACACTTGCTACCTGTCTGTTTTGCCATCTGCTATGGATGTGATACTGTCTGCCCTCAGGGGTGTGTGTGTGTGTGTGTGTGTGTGTGTGTGTGTGTGTGTAAAATTAGATCCTCTTAGCTTCATCTTCTCTAAAATAAGAGTTTGCAGGCGTTAAATACAGCCAGGCTCTAGGTACCAATGGGGAGTAAGTGATTTTTCCAAGAGCTCACAGCATCTTGTTCAAAGAACCACACAATGCAATAGGCCATTTGACTTTGGGGCACACCTGGAAAATTCTCGATGGACGGTTAACTCAGGTATAATACCAGCTTAAAGTTATCATGTGTCCCCTGTGTTCCAGATGCAGAAAACAGTAATTTTAACTCTCAGGCCAGAAATCTATTTTTCAAAGGTTAATTTGAGAAGTGGGGAGACAGGATGAAGGATGCAGGTATCATCACATTTGACAGACTGACACATCGCATGGAAAGATCTCAGCGTCCTTAGTTTGTGAGCCAGGATGCCTTCCAGGCCCAGCTTCAACCCTTGGAATGTAAACATGGACAGATCTCTTCATCCCTCCTATCAGTATGAACCTTACTGTCCTTATAATTTCCAGGTAGTTCTGGTGTCACATCTTTGATGCTCTTTCTCTGGGTGCTCTTCCCAGAAATTTCTGGAACTAGGGCTCAGACATGACATCATGCCTAGAGACCGAACTAATCATTTATGTTAGAAATTCCCTCCCTTCCTTTATTCCAATCCATTGTGTTGGTAAAATTTGGGCAACAGAACCACAGGATAGCTGAGCAGGGAGGGTGTGTGCTTAGCCTCCTCCCCTCTACATGAAAAAATTCAGAGCCACAAATGAAACCCTGGCTGCATTACCTTTTCAGAGGGAGCACATAAGATGGGGCCAACATTTTCCCCAGAACCAAAAATTGAGACGCAAATCTGGCTCAGTGTTAGGTTTTTCCAATTTATCTAATAAAAGTACAAGATGCTAGGTAAATGTCAATGTGGATAAATGGTGACTAAAATTCTAGCATAAGTATATCCCATGTAATATTTGGGATATACTGATACTAAACATTAATTTTTTTTCCCCATTTACCTGAAGTTCAAATGGAACTGGGTGTTCCGTAGTTTATCTGGCAACCCTAGTCAGATCCAAAGCTTGAACACTGGTGTGAATATCGAAGAAATTATAGAAGAATGATAAATTACAGAAGATGGGTAGACCCATTCCAAATATTTCAAGTTGGACTACATAAGCAAACTTCTCCTCTGGTGACTTTGAATATGAAAATTGCTAAGACTGATTGAAGAATTCCAGGCATGAGTCTCTAAGATAACTGCGTTACGTGGAGGTGTTCTATGGCGCCCCTCAATTCCACGAGGTGGGCACGCACTATCTGTGTCCCCATTTTGCAGAACAGAAAATCGAGGCCTGGTTATCTGGCAACCACGAAGTGGATTTTATTAAGGCTGGAGCATTTTAGGGATCAATGAGCCCAGGCCCTGTGCTGTTTCTTACAGATCACAGAGGTACAGATACTGGAGGTCACTTTATTCCAGATCCCACGCTAGTCCTCAACAGAGCCAGGGGTCTGACCCCAAGTCTGTATGCATTACCGTTCCTCTCTAATTCCTTCTAAATCTACACCAGCTTTGATCCAACTCAAGTTCCACTGAGCCAGCTTTAGAGAAATTGAATTTCCTTAATAGGTTTTCCTAGACAAATCACTTGAGAGCCAGGAAAACTCCGAGGGAGAATTAGGTGGAAGTTGGGAGTGCTCCATTCTCCTTCTGGCTCTGCCTCAGACAGGTTGTGCAGACTTGGGCAGGCACTGGCCCTGTCAGAGCCTCAGTGTGGGGTCTGAAACAATGGGGGCCCCACTGTCAGAGACCCTGAAAGTACCTTCCGTGGTAGCACTGGGTGATTCTAAGATGCTCCGTCTCCTGTCTTGGAGCCTAGCCTCACCCACCAAGCATCTTAGGTTGATACAATAGGCGGCAGACAAATCCCATTACAGACCACTCTGTGAGTCTCCACTTTGTCACTGACTGTTATGTGACCTTAAATAGGCATTCTCCCCTAATCTCCTTGGGCCTGGCCTCTCCTATTAGCAGCTGGAGACAAGGATATTTACCTGTAATAAAGCTCTTTGAGCTTCTCAGATAAAGAGCTTTGCATTAACAAAGCTCAAAGCCGATTGGTTTTTAATGGACCAGCAGACCGGCTTTGTTTTGCGTTTTTGTGTTGCTTTGCCCCCTTATACTCCACAGAAGTGCAAAGTCGTGTTTGCCCTCCAAATTCTCTCTGGGTTAATTCATGTGTTTGCTTCTGGGTTTGAATAGGTCTTTTTTTTTTTTTTTTCTAGACTACAGGTTCCCAAACTTGCTTGGTTCACCCTGCCTTTAGTATCTTAGTAACTTTTTCATTATGCACCCAATAATCCTGTTTATGATGTCATTCACTCTAAAAATCTTAGGATGGATGCCCTAACAGGTTAGTACTGTTTGGAAAAAAAAATACACATAAATTTAACGAAAAATATTATTTCATACTTAAGTAAGCCCAGTTACTTCCTGTTGGACACTGCCCAATTTCTCAACCCTTGGAATTAGATTGGTCGCTGCTCTTTTCATTTTATGGTCCATGTTGATTTTTATGAGTTTCTTATTTTGAACACAGCCATGCTAAAAAACCCAGCTTGTCAAAGACACGGAATTATTGAAATGAATGTAGTGAGACAAGACGGAGTAAAGTCACCCTACTCTATTCCTCCTGCCAATGCCAACGAAAATCCCTGGAAATGGACTTAAAGCAAATATCTGAAGACTCTAAAAGGCAGAGAAAAGAAAGTGGGTTGGCTAGAAACCTTAGCCTTCTATATGAGGTCAGATCATTAGGTTTGTGAACTTTCCACCGGGTGCTTACATGGTGGAAAGTTCGTGAACTTAATTGTCTGACCTTTCATGTATTCCATATTGGGTGTGAGAGTGGCTCACAAGCCAGAAACATCAATGAGTACAGACAAAAATCACCCCATGAAAAGCCTGCTTTCTTGAGTTACAGGTCTGGGGAGAAGACAGCCCTGCAGGACAGACCCTTTTAACCGTATCTGCTTTAGTCTAGGTGAACACCACGAAAGAAGCCCCACCTCCCCTGCTTTGCAACCAGGTATTGCAAACAGAAGGTAGAGCCCTGTTGACCACCCCCAAATAACGACAAATACGTGGTACATCATCCTCTTCCAACTAAAGAGTAAAAAATAGGGAAAAGAGAGCTGAAGAAAGAGATTCTTTAAATTTGTATATGAAGTCTTGGGCATATCCCCAAGAGATCCATGTTATCAACACATTTGATGTCATCAACACATTTTATGGATAAAGATACTGTAGCCAAGACATGGAAACAACCCAGGTGTCCTTCAGCGAATGACTGAATAAAGCAGTGGTACATATATACAATGGAAGACTACTCAGCCATAAGAAAGGATGAAATACTGTCATTTGTGACAATATGGATGGATCTTGAGAGTGTCATGCTAAGCGAAATAAATCAGATGGTAAAGGACAATAACTGTATGATTTCACTCATATGTGGGATAGAAAACAGAAAACAACAAACAAACAAACAAAACAAATGAACAAATAGACTCATAGGCACAGACAACAGAAGGGTGGTTACCAGAGGGGAGGAGGGGTAGGGGGAGGATGAAGGGAGTAAAGGGGGTCAAATTTATGGTAATGGAAGGAGACTAGACTGGGCAGTGAGCACACAATGCGATATACAGATGATGCATTATAGAATTATACACCTGAAACTTATATAATGTTATTAACCAATGTTACCCCAATAAACAATAAATAAATAAAAAAGAAACAGACAGAAGATGATGACTGACTTAAGGTTACACAGATTCCAAGTGATAGAGTCTAGAACTTGTTCTAGAAAAACGCTTGGTTTTAACCAAAAGTATGGCATATTTTAAATATTTACAGCTAAGAAAATAAAAATATTTATGCAAAAATGCAACCCAACACAATCACGCTCTAGACAAAATAATCAATCCGTAGGCATAGCAAATGTTTAGAAAAGGCACACCTGTCTAAGGTTATGCGAATTCAGTGTTGTGCATATGTCTGTTGAGCCTCTTTGGAAGATAATGTCAAAAGCCCAACTTTGAGGCCTCTTTTGCATTGAAGTGTAATTACATCCAATAAAATGCTCAGATTTTAAGTTTACAGTTTGATGACTTTTGACAAATGCATACACCCGTGTAGCTAACATCCCAATCAAAATGCAAATCATTGCCATTACCCTACAAAATTTCTTCTCGTCCTTTTCCAGTCTATCATCTCCTGCTTCCCAAAAGCAGCTGCTATTCTGATTTCTATCCCTATAGACTAGTTTGCCCCATCTTGAACTTCACACAAATGCCATCACACAGTGAATACTCTTTTGTGTGGCCTTCTCATACTCAGTACATTGTATTGTAGAAACAGTACTTATTTGAATGGTTATACTCTGTTTTAATTGTTTGTGGATTTCTGGATACTTACCACATAATTATTCAGGATAAGTCAAAATGGACTTAGTTAGAAATAATATTAAGTAAATCCCAGAGGGATTGCTTGGGAAATGGTGAATTCTGGCATGGTAGCTAAGGGCATAGATCTATGCCCACAGATCCCTGGGTCCTTAGCCTTTGCCATGCACTAGATGAGTGATGAGGTGATAAACCAGAGCTTCCCTTTTCTCATTTGTGAAATGGATGATTTTACCAATCCTCATGTGGTATCTGTAAGAGTGAAATAATATAATAGACGTAAAACTTTTAACTCACTAGTTGGCACAGACCAATGGCTTCATATACAGCAGTCTTTATTAGATTCAGGGTGGTAAGAGGTTAAAGTATTAGGATACATGTATATTTTTTAGCCTTAGACTTGGGACTGCTGGTACAACTACAGACCGCCTTTCTTGGCTCCCTCTTCCTGCTTCCCTTTGGGGTGAGTGCATAGCTCCCTCAACTGGAAAGTTAGGGGAGCTTTAGAGAGGCACAACCCCTCCAGTCTTCCAAGGGGTATAAAAATTCCAATGTCTTCAACTAGTAGGCATTATTGTCACACCCAAGCTTTAAATTAAGGAGACATTTGCATGTAATGCATTTGTCTAGTGTTTTGCTGCAGAAGTCAAATTTCTCCCTCTGGCTGGAAGGTGGAAACCCAGTTTCTCCTCTCCTTTACATCAGAAATTCCTCTCTCAGCTGTTCTCTTGCACACATCCTCACCTCCACTGCCTCGAGCCTGAGTCTTGCCATCTGGAATAATGTAAACGTCTGTCTCAATCGTAATTTGCCCTCTCATTGCCCCCATTGCAGCATTTGAACTTGGTCCATATGCAAAACTCGTCAGGCCTTTCCTCTGCTGAGACGTGTTTTGGGTTCCCAGAAAGAGGCATGTCCACGTGTGAGATCCAGAACCTTTCAGGGGCTCTCTCTCTGGCCTCCTCTCCCTCCACTCTGCCTCTGGAAAGTCAAACTCCACATCACTCTCTATTGACACTGAATTACTGAAATGACATAGAGTTACTTCACTGACATTCAATTACTTAAATCACAAGGCTCCTTTCACTTTCTGTTTTGTTCCTTTTATTTCCTTACATTTGCTGTTCCCTCTGCCTAGAAGCCTTTCCCTCTTGTCTGTATATCAAACTCTACTCCATCCGTCACAACCCTACTTAGATAGAACCTCCATAAAGCTTTCCCCACTGTCACTCTCTTCCATCCCGATTACTTCTCTTGGTTCACTTTTTGCAACCTTTGATGTGTCTATAAGTCTGCCTCCCCGATGATATTAATAACAGCTCATGTTGAGCAATTACTATGGACAGGAACTGCCCTAAGCACTGTGTAATTTTATCTCATTTATTCTTCACAATTTCCCTTTGGGTATTATCACCCCCAACCTCACAGATGAGAAAACTGAGTTAAGTCACTTCCCCAGGGCTACATGACTTGGCCATGAGCTTTATGACTGGGGACATGCAAGGAACATGGAAATAACACCATTATTGATGGGATCAAGATGGCTAGGATGCTGGGAAGCCTTTAGGCTTCTTTCTTTCTCTTCTGCTTCTTTCTTGGTGTGACTGGAGGAAGGAGGGCTTCTGAATCTGGACAGACCAAGATGGCATCTAATTTAAATTGTCAATCCAGTCTTCCCCGGCTCTGTGGCCAAAGGCTGGAATCAGAATTCTTGGTCTCAGTAATTCCATCTACATGCTATAAAGCTGGCCAGATTTAGCAAATAAATAAAAATATAACATGCTCAATTAATGAATTTTAGATAAACAACAAATAACTGTTTAGCATAACTATGTCTCAAATATTGCATGGGATATACTTATGTTAAAAATGATTCATTGTTGGGCCGGCTGAGTGGTGCATTGGTTAAGAGCTGGCTTGGGATGCCAGCGGCCCCGGTTCGGATCCCACATATGAGGAACAGTGACACTGGCCTCTACAGCTAACAACAGCTCCACCTGGAGCTGGGCTGTGAGCCCTGGCGACAGTGTAGCCTGCAGCTCCTGCTTCAGTGGGCTGCCATGGGCTACAGTGAGTGGCCGGCAGCCAGCGTGAGTGGCTGGCAGCCGGTGTGAGCTGCCAATAGCTGCGGTGGGCGACCATCCAGAGGCCGGCGACCATCCAGAGGCCGGCAACCGATCTGCTTTATCCAGGAAGAGCGCAATGACGATACCAACATGGGCCAGTGAAGCAACATCCTCCGCAACTAGACTGAAGAACAAAAAAAAGACAGCAACTTGTATGTTCCCCTCCCCCAATTCCCCAATAAAAATCTTAAAAAAAAAAAAAAAGATTCATTGTTTATCTGAAACACATATTTCACTGGATGTCTTGTACTTTATCTGGCAAACCTCACACTTGGGAATAACGCCATTTCCCCTTGCTGGGGTATCCCATTAGTCACCAAAGGGAGGGAGCTTACTTTCATTATGCACCTGATTTTTGCTGGGTATCCAGCATCATACTTTACATTTATTAACTTAATTCTCCTCAGAAACATGGCTGGGTATTAGCTGCTCCATTTTGTAGATATTTTTTTGAAGTAAAAGCTATCATTTGTTGGCTTCTCGTTATGCATCAGGGAGGCAGATTAAAGATGGCTTTGCATTCCTTCCATTGATAGGTGGGGTTTACGTCCTCTCCCGTTGACTCAACAAAAAGTGGTGGTCTGGGATTGCTTTGGCCACAGGTTATGGTAGAAGTGATGCCTCCACCTCCTGCCTCCTGGAATACTCATTTGGAGGCAAGATAATTGTCATATAAGGAAGCCAACTACTCTATACCACTATGTTATGAGGAACCCAAGCCACGTGAAGAGATCCCAGAGGAAGAGATGCCCGTGGAAAAGGAGAAGCATGTGTGAGTAAAAATGATGTCTTGAAAATGGGTCCACAGCTAACTCCACGTGGGCCATAGGTGAACCGCCCCGCTGAGCCTTTCCCAACTTTTTGACCTATAAACTCATACACAGAATGAAATGGCTGTTTTAAACCACTCCGTTCTGGAGTTGTTCATTATACAGCAATAAGGAAGTGGACCAAATCCAAGACCATCAGGTGAGTTCTGACCTCACCATTTATTAGCTCTGCAAGCTCAGGCCTCAGTTTCCTCAGCTGTCCAATGGCAGGGGGTGGGGTGATCCCCAGTTCCTCAAAGAGAGAACGGAGGCTCTGAAAAGCTTAGTAACTTGCTCGAGGCCACAAAGCTAATAAGAAGACCTGGAAAAGCCCTCATCTGCCTGACTCCAAAGCCTGCCTAATATTTCCTCATTCCTTCCCTATTCACACCAGCTTTGAAATCTCAGCCTCAGCTTCCCCACCTACACAGCGGGGATGCTGACAGTACCTTCTTTAGAGGGTTATTGTGCATATTAAAAAGAAACATGGAAAGTGCTTAGGCTAGTGCCAGGTACACAATAAGCACCCAACAAACATTTGTGATGATGATTATTTGATTATCTCCGTGCCGTGCGGAAGCCAACAGCAGACATCTATCCTGGACCTGCCTGCTTTGTCCAGGTCTCTAACTTGCTGGAAACCTTATCAGGGAGGCATCTTTACCTGGATAATCCAGAGCACTACCTTTTCATATGTAATGAATTCCGGGGGCTTGTGGAGAGCAATATGAGAAATATCTAGTGAAAGTCTATTAGTATTCATAAAATATCACCCAACCCGTTGGCCATTACCAGCAATTAGTTTTCAAGCAGGCCAAATACTCTTTGTCATGATTTGTGCAGCTTCCCTGTTGGCCCGCCTTTCTTCATGTTTATGGGAGCATGGATTATTTCTCTGTTTAAAGGTCTTGTACTTTGGCTGGTGCTTCTTCCCAACTCTAATCAGTGCTTTCCAACACTACTGAGGTGTTTATATTCCCTGCTCATCCATCACAGATGTGTGAGCTCTGAGCTCCCCATGATAGCTGAGCAATTCAAAAGTGGCTGCCAAAAAAAGGATACCCTTTCAAAAGGAACCCCTTCCCCCGCAATTCCTGGATTTCTTAAGTTTAATAAAGGAGGTGAGAGAGGAAGGAGCGAAGTGTTGTCTCCCCTTTCCCTCCTGATGGGAGGAGAGCAGAAAATTCATGTTTTCCTGGTGGTCAATACACGCCATCTCTGTAGCAGGCACCTTCCTTAAGTCCCTTACAGAGCGTTCACAATAAGATAGAATGACTTCATGGGCTCATTTGCTCCATGGAACAACAGAGGTTCAGAGAGGTAAAGCTACTTGCCTAAGATCACACAGCTAGCCAGGGACAATGTCAATTCTGAAGCACTGCCCACAGCATAAGAAAGACTGAAGCAGCAAGCGTGTTTTGTTAGTTTTTTGAGTTTGCATTCTTTCCTCCCGACGCTGAGCTGGACGGGCCCCATGGCCTGTTTCTTTAAGGACTCCTTCACCTGCTGCTCACTTGGAAGCTGGTCCCACCCAGAGCAGAACCATTGTGAAGGGGCTTGGACTTCAGACAGCGTGCTTTGAACTTATGTCTACCCCTTACCAGCCATCTGGCCACCTGACTTCATTTGCCTCTTGCCTCATCTACAAAACAGGAACATGGGTGCTTATAAAGGTGGTGGTGAGAAATGAATACAATAATAATACAAAGTTTGTGAAGAACTTTTCCGATACCCTTGGTGCATAGAAAGTGATTAAAACCTAGCAACCCTGTTGACCTGCACACTTCCTTTGAGATCTCTCTTTCTTGGGAAGAAAGACTTTGTGTTTCTTAATTCCTTTCTGATATCTGTCACCTGGAGAACAATGGGCTTGCTTTTAGTGGATGAGTCATGTTTGGGGTGTTGCTGAATTAGGGGAGGAGTCTCTTGGCCTTCCCCAGGTTCCCGTCATAATACCAGGTTCAAATGCCGGGGTGTGTACTTTGGTACATTCAAGTACTGACCACCCCAGAATCTACCAAGCCAACCACATGTAGAGCAGCAAAGCTGTGGCAGACCATCTGCCTCATGTACTATACCCATTGTACAGGTGAAGAAACTGAGGCCAGAGACTGAAAACCAAGGTCTTGTTTCCACTGGATGAATCCCATGAATTTGCAGCCAATCCTTTCCTTTCCTTCCTTCCTTTCTCCCCTCTCCTTCCTCCACTCTTTCTCTCTATTTCTCTGTTTTTTTCCCCTCTCTTTTCTTCTTTCCTTTCACATATCATTTACTCATCACATTACATTTACTGAAGTCCTACTATGTGCCCATGTTAATACCCTGGTAAGCTCTTCTTGGTTGCAAGCTACACAAATCAATTTCAGCTAGCTTAAGGAAAATAGAAGGAAGACATTTATTGGAATGACATGGAGATATCTTGGGATATCAACGTATACCTGGAAAACCAAGATTCAAAAAAGGAAGAGTCAAGTGCAGCTCTGGGGTTCTCAGCAGGGAGAGTTCACGAGTCTTCACTCTGCCATGCTGCTATTAAAATGCCTGTGTCCCTCACCAGTTATGTTTCCAAGAGAGACTCTGATTGGCTCAGCTTTAGTCAGGTGACTGCCCCTGGACCAGTCAGCTAGAATCAGATGGGCAAGGTCATGTGATATGTCACTTGGGTGGTTCTGGAAGTAATGTGGGGTGTTTCCAGAGAGAAGAGAATTAGCAGGGGCCTGGCACTCACCTCAAAAGATGTCCACAGACAGATACTGGGCTGCTGGGACTGAAAAGAAAGGTCTGCCCTCAAGCTGATGAGTAGCATGAAGGTAGCCACAAGGTTGGGTCTTTAGCAGCTGTGGTCACAGTTCATCTATTTAAGCAGAAGCACATATAATCCCCAAACTGCAAGACCCTTGAAGTTCATAAATATGACTGGTCAAGACTGTCACTGCAGGGCCTGGCACAGAGCCTGTAATATAGCTGATACTTGTATTAGTCAAAGCATGCCTCAGTAACACACTAACCCCTTAATCTCAGTGTCTTTAACCAGGTTATTTCTTGCACTCCCTTCCTGTCCAATGCAATCACTCAGGGGTCCCAGCTGAAGGCAGTTCACCACGTTGAATTCTTGCATCAAAGCAAGACAGAGTGTTACCCAGGGAATTTTCCTTTCTTCAGCCTAGTAGTGACACATGCCACTTCTGTTAATATTTCTTTGATCACAACTAGTTACATGGCTCTTGCTGACTGCAAAGGGGCTGGGAAGTGTAGTCCCTACAGGAGCACCCAGTGATCATAGGGCTATCTGCCACAGTGCTCAACTAGTATTTGTAACACTACTGATATTTTTGAGCCCTTATTATGCCCCAGATATCAGGCTAAATGGGTGATGTAGCTAGTATCTCCTTTCATACTCACAGCAACCCTATGAGGTGGCATGGTTATGGTTCCTATTTTACAGATGAGCAATTGGAGGCTAAATCAATGGCCCAAGTTCACACAGATAGAAGGAGAGGAATGACGCTTCAAACCCAGGCTGTCAGACCCAATAACGTGTCATCCGTAATGACGCCCAGGTAGGCACATCAGCTACCCACCATACTGCAAGGCAGAACTCTGCAAGCACAGGAGAGGTCAGGGAAGAAAGAGGTGAGCAGACAGGAGATGGTTTTGCCAAGAGGAGTCATGGGATGATTTGGGGGGACAGCCAAGGTCTTTGAGCTGGATCTTGGGCTCTTGAAGGAAGGACTCATCAAGCAGGTAAATGAGGGATGTATAACTTGCCTGAGAATCCATTTCCACAAGGTCAGGACTTTGCCTGGTTCACTGCTGCATCCCCTAGACCGTGTTTGGCACTCAGTGCATGTTCATTCAATACTTGCCGTCAAGAAGCTATGAAGGAAGTGAAATGAGCCATGATACAACATAAGCTCTTCGGTGATCCAGAGTGCAATTGTCAACGAGAAAAGGGGGAGATCAAACCATGGTTAAGGAATGGGTAGGGGAGGTCTCTCTGATGCAGTGTAATTTGCAAGAATGGCAATCCCAGATTCTGAGTGGTCATGTAAGACTCCATATTCCTGGTCTGGCATCTTTCTGAGAAAATCACGAGCTGGAAGAAAACAAGTCAGAGGGTCCTAGTGGCACCTTGCTGAAGGTGCAGGGTCTCAGGAGCACCCAGCTGTTTCTGATTGTGAGTTATGCATCTGTCCCATCCATGTCCTCCTGTTTGGGAGACGAGAACAGATGAACGAAATGTAGAGGATGGCTATAAGCAAATGTCACGCTTGCAAAGCAATTGTTGGAGGGTCACTGAGAAGGGAGACTGGAACTTTATCTCAGTTAAATCCCACCGAGTTTTCCCAGATTAGAAAGAGGACTTCCTTTTCTTTGGAGGGATTGTTGTTTCATTTTTTTTTTAATTGCCTTCTTTGCCCGTGACATTCTATAGCCATACTAATAAAAAGGGAGTGGCGGTGGTTCTCTCCTGTCCTCTTTTTTAATAGGGATTTTACAACAGCCTTTTAAAATATGATCCGGCCGTCAAGTCACTCTGGTCTTTGAGAGTCTTCCCAGGGAAATCAGTTGTTTTCATGTTTGTGTCCTGGTGCGTGATCCTCTTTTGGCAGGTTTTTTACAGATGATGTAACAGATAAGAAATGTGTCTAAAGCCCATGCACGTTTATCAGGCTTGATTTCTCAGACTCATGAACCCTTCGGACCGGCTGACCTTGAGAATGTGGTTCCAACCTGGTCATGCCCAACCACCCAGCCACTGGGCACTAAGCTTTTGTTTAAGCCGCAGTCTTTGCTGGGAAGTCCCTTCTTCTGCCTCTACACACGCCACCTGACAAAATCATGACCGCCCTTCAATGTGTGAGCCAGCTGCCACCTCCCCTGAATAGGTGCTGAACTAAAGGTGAGGTGGCAGAACGGGGAGCCTCAAACACTCCCTGTTGCGGAGGAGAGAGGGTGAAACAGAAACATGATGGTGGTTTTCTCCCGATATCAGCTGACCGCATTGTGCCCTCCTTGCTAGGCACAGTTCTAAGAGCTTTGTATGAGTCAGCTTACTTATCACAGGGTGACCAGAGAGCCAGGGGTCTCAGGACAATTCCAGCTAACACCTGATGTACCAGAGCGATCATTGTCACCTCTCATTCTCAAAATTCTTCTGGTTCACAAGACAGATTGCAGGTTCACCTGATTTAATCCTCACAACAGCTCTGTCTGGTAGATTCTCTGATCAGCCCCATTTTACAAGTGGGGCAGCTGGGACTCAGAGAAGGGAAGTGACACAGCTCGGAAGAACTGGGATTTGAATCCAGACCGACTGAATTCGTATCATTGAAGGTAGAAGAAGAGGAAATAATCTTCATTGCCAAGAATTAAAGAAGAGAGGTAGATGTATCACTGAGAGCTGGGAAACATTTGGGCACCTTGAAATGGCTTTATGGAAGTAAGGGTGGGATTTGATCCTTTCACCTATTCATTGAATATGTAATTATTGAATGTGAGTGGGTGCTCGGTGTGCAGGTGCTGGGCCCAGAGTGGTGAACATGCACACACACACACACAGACACACACATACATACCCTGCCTTCACTGCGTGTGAAGTCTGGTGGGTAAAACAGATGGATTACACTGAACACCACCTTTGCGCTTTCTCCTATACTCCCAGTTAACTCTAAAACAGAGACCCCTACCTGGCTACTTCCTGGACAAATCCAAGTTATTTGGGGGCCTACAGAATTTTTTTTTTATAAAGAATTTTGGCAACAGTAAAAATCATAAAATTTCACACTGAAAAAGAATCACATTTCTGGTTTCTCTTGAAAAGAAAAAAAAAAAGAAATGGTGGATGTGATACTATCCAGCCCACTTTCTTCCATGGCAAAAATTGGTTGAGTGAAGTAGCAATTCCTGCCTTTACATGAGAACCACGCTCGAGCTCAGCAGAGCTGAGGCCACATTAATCATGTCAACTTCCTGGCTCCTGAAGGCATTTGAATTTACAATTCCTGTTTTACACATAGTTTCTTTAAGTTTTCTTATGGGCTCTTTTTCTTTTAAGGTTTTAAATATACTTACTGAGCTTCCTATTTATTTTTAAGCTGTTGGACTGTAGGTATTTCTTTTTCTTTTCAAAATAGCTTTATTGATGTGTCAACTGTCCATGTGATGCCCAAGGCAGACATTGCTAATCCATCATGGTTCTCCAGCCTGGGGAGCCTGAAGACGCCCCCATGGCTTTCTGCTTTTCCACATAGCTCCAGGCAGCCACGGCTAATCAATCACAAGTGGCTTATATACAATGAAACCCATTTGTTTTTCTAAATCTGCACCTATTAAAACTCCTTAAAGGCTGAGGTATATGTTTTATTCTTCACTTACCACCAGTACCTCAAAGCAGATCTAATGCTGAAAGTTCTCCAAATGCAGTCGGAGAATTGAGCACTGCAGGGCAGGCCATCTCTGGGCGCAACTGTCTGCCCAAGGTGGTCTATGGGGCTTTTGGAAAAGGGGCCAAGTCTTCTAAAGGGAGGAGAACAGGAAGAAGAAAACAGCTGCAGGAAAGAGGGTCCTTTTCTCCTTTTTCCCCTCCCTCTTACAAAAAGGAGGAAAAACAAGACTCAGACAAACCATCCAAAAGCTCATTAATGCACTTGACCTTCCAAAGGACAATTCATTCCAACTTCACACCTACTGGCTGTGTTGCTCAGCTTTGTCAAAACGTTGACATCATTAAAGGGGAGATGACATGGCTTGAGGGTACAAAGAGTCTGCCACCTCCCTGTGCTGGGCTAGGTTAGTAGGAGCTGGCAAGACGCACTAGGAGGCGCCAGCTCTGTCAGCTTTTCACTGTGGATTAGGCTCCCTTCTGTAGGCTCTGGAAATTGTTATCACAGCAGCCCTCATGATTCTGACCAGGCTCCCTGACAGCTCAAGCCTGCCGAGGGGCAGCCTTTCCAGGGCTTATGGTGGAAGGCTGACAGGCAGGCTGCATGTGTGAATGTGTGCATGTGTGCACACACGTGTGTGTGTGTGTGTGTGTGTGAGAGAGAGAGAGAGAGAGAGAGAGAGAGAGAGAAACATGAAAACATGTGTGCCTACAATGGGTCTATGTGTATGAACAGGGGAATGTGAGTGTGTATGCGTGTGTGTGTGAGTGTAAAGAATGGGGCATGTGGCAGAGTACGTGTGAGAGAGAACCCAGGACTGGGCCAGTGTGTGCAGATGAACACGTATGTGAGTGTATACGTGGGTGGGAGAATGCATTCACACGCACGTGTGCACAAAGACACTCATGTGGGGATCTAGGAGGGTGTGCTTATATATCTATGTCTGTGCAGGTACATCCAGGAGGGTGTAAGGGCCAATCTGTGCATTTTGTGGTTATGTGTGCTTTGTCATGGGCATATAGGCATATGTATAAGGGGACATGTGTATGCGTGTTTTGGATGTGTGTGCTCATGCACATGTATGTGAACAATGCCTGGGGGCTGCATGTGCAAGTCTAAGGGTGTAATTGTAAGTATTTGTACATGTGTGAGGGAGTGTCTGTTTATATGTAAACATGTTCACATTGATGTGTATAAGAGATTGCTTTCACATGCTACATGATCCCCCCAACATGTCTCAGGGTATGCTTGGGCACCAGCAAATCAGGACACCAAACTCCCTCCCCACTCTTTTTAATGGCCTTGATATTTGATATTGAAAAAAATTAAGGTAATTATTGTGACAAGTCCCAGAACTTCTTGGACTTCTGGACTCTTATTGTTTTGATTTTAAATGATTATTTCGAAGTTTATGAGAGTTGGAAGAATCGGTATTCTTTTTATTGTTTGGGGCCTAATCTAGTCCCAGTTTACCTGTCGGCCATGATATATTGTGCATGGCAGTGTGTGTGCGTGTGTGTATCTATTTGTGTGTGTGTGTGTTTGTGTGTGTGTGTCTGTGTGTGTGTGTCTATTTCTGTGTGTGTGTTTGTGTGTGTGTATCTGTGTGTGTGTGTGCATACATATTTGTCTGTGTGTTCATATGAACAGTAACTGCCTATGCAGGTAGTTCTCCATGAACATTCTTGGTCAGGTTTCAGTTTAATTTGCAAATCTATGCAGAGCTTCACCTATATCAGGTACCATTTTAAATGCTAGAGAGAGAGAGAGAGAGAGAGAGAGAGAGAGAGAGAGAGAGAGAAAGAGAGAGAGAGAAAGAGAGTAAGATGGCTCTTGCCCTCAGAAAGGTTTTGTCTTATTTGGCAACTCTAGATATTTGGTGGTAGACCCTCATGGCTCTGTGTGGAGTTGGATTCTGAGAACACAGTCCAAGCTCAGCAAGAAGAGGCCATGATTGATTAGCGATGTCTGCCATAGACACAAGATGTGGAGCTTATAGCAAGTGTGTCTTTTATTTGCCAGAATCAGAATATCACACCAAAAATGGCTCTTTGTGAGCTTGGATTCAATGTACTCACTTTGTAAGTGGGGGGAAATCTGGCAGAAAAGGAAAGAGAGTTGTTCAAAGCAGAGCTGAGGTTAGAATGAGGAAAGCCAGGAGCCCAGGGTGCAAAATTTAAGGAGGCACTTCCTCTCAGTACTGTGCAAGTGCCAATGCTTCTCTTGCATGACTCTGAGAGTGAGTGCCTCCTTAAATTGTGTGCCTAAGAGGTCTCATTTATCTTGCCTTAATCCTGGCCCTGATTCAAAGTCACTTTTTCAAAAACCACCACACACTCTATTAGGAAGAATCACTGCGTCTCTACAGAAAGTTCAGTGACTCTATTTATTAACATTCATCTGATTGAAAGTAATAGAAATCAATTGAAGCTTAAGAAAAATGGGGATGGGGTATCTCATACAACCCGAGGGGAGGGATTCAGGCAAGGTGAAGAGAGGCTTAGAACTGGGACCCTGGAGCAAGTGTTCTCTCCATCTCTCACACTTGCTTCCATTTTTTTCTGAGGTGAATGGCTTTCTCTGCTCCATCAGCTACCAATTCTGTGCATTTGGGAAATGTCCTTACATTTCTCATCTATACAATAAGAACAATATTCCTTGTTTCCTTACCTCCTTATCACATAGGGTTGTAAGGAGTAATGCATGTAAACTCCTCAAGTGGCAGACAGAGAGTAAGTGCTCAGTACATCTTGGTGATCGTCACCATCAACTCCATCATCAACACCATCATCATCATCACCACCATCATCACCACCATCATCTCTATCATCACCACCATTATCACCATCATCATCATCACCACCATCATCATCATCATCACCATCACCACCATCATCTCCATCATCACCACCATCACCACCGTCACCACCATCATCATCATCATCACCACCATCATCTCCATCATCATCACCATCATCACCATCACCACCATCATTTCCATCATCATCATCATCATCACCATCATCATCACCATCATCACCATATCATTTTACATTTTTAGCTCATGTAGTTGAAGGTGGTTCCCCAGTATTCATAAGTTCACAAGCTATAGTCTCAAGCTTACAGGGAAGTCAACTTCCTCCTGCAGGGCCCATTCCAAATTCCTTGGAAAGGCACTCTGATTGGCCTAGATTGGGATAATTCTGATCTAATCAATCATGGTCATGTTAGTGTGGGTCTTCTAGGAGACAATCACTGTTGGTTGGGACAATTATTTGGTTAAGGGCGCGAGCAAGGTGACACTCCTAAGATTGTCTAAGTTCTGGAATGTCCCCTGGCATGGTTTTGATGGAACAGTGCCAAGGACATGAGAACCATTTTGATCTGTCATTCCGTCCATCCACTCACCTCCTGAGGACCCCAACAATGGCTCAGTCTGCTCTACCACTGTGCCTGCCTAGTCCCCTGTTTTGAGGTTTGAGCCCACTAATTGAAAGCTGCAATCAGCCCACATTTTTTTCTGATCTAGGAAGTGATACTGAGCCCATTGGATCCAGGATAGGAAGATTTTTTGGGTGCAGGGGCGGCAGGGGTGAAGGGGTAACAGGATCAGGGGAAATCTGAAGCTCTGAATGTTGCTGCATCATGATGGAGGTGGAGGGGGGGAGGAGAAAATCCAAGCCCCAAGTAGAATGAGGACCCAGGAAGAAAGGAGATGGAAACAGAAGGTAGAAGGGAGTCTGGAGTATCGTGTCATTGTCGGATGGTGAAGGAGGAGGAGGAGGAGAAGAAGAAGAAGGAGGAGGAGGAGGAGGAGGAGGAGGAGGAGGAGAGAAAAGGGAGTAAAAGGAAAAGCAGCAGCAACAGTAGCCAATGAAAATGAGAAGATGAAGATGAAGATACTGCTGCTGTTGATACGATGATGATGGAGATGGAGTAGCTTCTGAGGGACACTGAGGAAGCCAAGTTCTAACCAACACAGACTTCTGGAAACGCTCTCCTCCTCTCTCATTACAGGCCAACCTGTAATGCACACCTGCCTTCCTCCCGACTCCCCAGCTTCCCCTGGGGCAAGAAGAAAAGAAAGGGCACAGGGACCCCCGATGATAATTGCAGAGTTCTGGTTCAAAGGAAGGTGCTCGGGCTTGGAGACCTTGCCTTGGGGTGGAAAAGGGGCTTTAAGAGCAGCTGGTAAATTGTTTCCCCGGGTGGCTGGGTGGAGGAAATTGCTGATCCCGTATCACCAAGCCCGGGAGGCGGGAACAGGCCCCCCTGGGACACAGGCTTGCCCAGGAATGGAAAATATGGCAGTGGCTTCACTTGCAATGCTGATGTCTCACTTCTTCCTTTACCCAGGAAAGCCATGGAGATGGAAATGAAACGAACCCCCATGTATGGAGGGACTGCCATTTACCAAGCACTGTGCTCAGATTTTACATGTCTTTTAACCTGCACACGAACGCTATGAGGTAGTTAGCTTTTGTTAAATAGAAGTTATGAAATCCCTACGTTTCCATATGGCTAACGTATGATATTGGCAACTTCATATGACTCACTCTATCAGTATCATGGATTTGAATCCCAGGGAGGTGAAATAACTTACCCGCAGTTCCCCGGCTCCTGCGGTAGGATACACTTATCCTTACCATGATCAGAAAGCTCACGTGTTATGGATGGTCAGTACCTCCCCAGTCCCAATTCATAGCCACTGTGCTCCAAGCCTCGGCTCCCTCACCTGTAAACGAAGGGTGATAATAAGGAAGCTGCCCTTTGTTAAGCATTTCGTATGCACCAGGCCCTGTGCTGGGCATTCCCCCGCCATCACTGAGGTGTAGGGGTAACAGAGGGAGCTGATGCTTGCAGCGTCTGCCTCTGGTACAAGTCCAGCTAATGCTGCCTTTCTTATCATAACCCCTCTCTCAGAACAGGAGGGCGAGGACCCTCTGTCACCAGGAATTAAACCACCTTTCCCCAGCCCATTGTGAACACATGCACACATGCACATCAAGGAGAGGTTTCTCCTGTGGCTCTTAGGAAATCTAAGGCAGGAGAGGAACTAAAGTTTTCCAGATGTCTTCTTGTGGGCCATCCACACATCCGTCTTTCCAACACGGATGAGCTTGATGGGAAAAGGGGGCCAGAGGAAGCCAACGTTCGTCCTGCACAATATTCTGATCACTCTGTTTTATTGTTGGTTCTTTGGCCAGTGCATTCATTCACTAACCATTCACTGAGCACGTATTATATACCAGGCACTGTTCTAGGCGCATCCAGCAGCCCCTGAGCTCCTCTGTGGCACATTTTGTGTGTCTGACTCTTTGAAGGCTGCGGCCTGAGCCAGTCACTGTAGAAGCCACCCCTCCACAGGCAGCTAGTGCAGCTCCCAGCATGCAACAGGTGCTTAAACATTGATGGTTGAATTCGATTAACTGACACCGAGAAGAATTGTCCTGACCTGTGGGCTCTGGTTCGGGCACGTGGTAGGCACATTGCAAATGCTCAGAAAATATTGGTCAGCTGGAAGGGAGTTGGAGCACAGAAGTTCACATTTATTTCCAAGTCTGGCTGGGGTTTGGGGAGAGGAGAGGTAGGGCATGTTTTTATTTGCTGTCGCTTTGGTTTGATTTTCACCGTATCGACTTCCCTGGAAGGGAAGGGGCCCGTCAGGTGAATGGCGAGGAACCCCAGATCAGGCCTGGCTTACATTCTCATAACTTTCTCATATTACTGGCTCTGGATACCACCGCACAGGCTGCCTCATTGTGTAACAGTCCCCCAAGAATCCTGGTGGACCCTCTGAGCATCCTTACTCCCCCCGAAACAAACCCCCAACCATAACAGCCGGGAATTCCCCAAAGTGAGTGACCCCAAGCACACAAAAGGTGCACAAAAGGCAAAAAAAAAAAAAAAATAATAATAATAGCTTTCCTTCATTTCCCCCCAGGCCCGTGATGCAACGTCATAAAGCATTTGATTTAGGATATTAAATGCCATTGGTGATGAGAACGTCATGTAAAATTTGCTTTGCGACTTCTTTCTTCTCAACCTGTCATTAAAAATGATTTATAGGTGAGCCTAAGTCTCAGAAACAACATGATTAGAATTGAGGGTTTGGGAGATCGGGTGTCCGGGGCGGCCTTGCCCTGCTGTCCAGAGTCCTCGACACAGAAAAAGCAGAGCGTGAGATGGCAGCTTAGTGTGTTCCTCGCCGAGATGAAAACAATGAAGCCTTGTTGGATACTGTAAACTGTTTCCAAAGGTGGATTGCTGAGGGCCAGGCTGGAGGACGCCCCGTTTGCAGAAGACACTGGAAGTGAGGTTTCACCCAACACCAGACTGGCAGGTTCCGAATTAGGCAGCCAGGTATTTACATAACAAGGACATCAAAGTCTCATGTGTGTTTTGCCTTTACTATGTGCCGGCACTTGTCACAGCAGTTCCAGGAGTCAAATGCTATTGTTATCATTCCTATTTTACGGATGAGACAACGGAGGCTCAGAGAGGTGAAGTATCTTGCTCATAGTTACACAGCTAGCGTGAGAGGTACAGCCAGGATTGGAACCCAGGTAGCCAGAGCCAGATCCAGTCTTGACTCACTACCCTTCCCTGGGCCATAACTCCTAATTTAAAATGACTCTCAATACCCCTCTGCCCATATCTCTCTCCCCTCAAAAGCTGCCATTAATTAAGCACCATCTATGGGCCACTCTCCCGGGTGCTTACTATATGTTATGCCTAACTCTTGTTATAACTCTGCCAAATTGGAGGTGTGCTTTACCTCATCCCACTGAAAATGGAGGCCTAAGGTCACACAGCTAGTAAGTGGCTAGGCAGAGAAAGTAATCTCATTGGCCAGATTCCAAAACAAACCTGCGTGCCATGAGGCCGTGCTCTGCAAAATGACACACAAGCATCTTTTTGGGGGTCTGACAGTAAGTGGAATCCCTATGGATCAGCCTCCTAGATACAATGGAAGGGTCTAGAAGTTAAGGTGGGTGGGGGTGTTGGAGGGCATTCTAGGGTCGAACTACTATGGGATGTGGATGGCCTCTGCCTGTTGGAACAAGGAGAGTGAGCTGCCGTGGAGGAGCTGTCTGCCTGAGGACAGCATCTGCAATTACTACAATATAATTACTATTGTTGTTACTGCCGTGGTATGGTCGCTACAGGAGGATTAGAGAACTTTTCCCTTGTAGAAGTCTCCCTAAATATTTGCTGACTGAGCCTAATGAATAGAGAGGATGAAAGAGGGAAACGTTTGCAACAAGAGGAGAAAAATGATTCATCTGAAATTGCCAATCAGAGACTGGCCACACACTTGTTTTGTGTTATCTGTAGAGTGTTTATATCAGTCATGATAAGTTCCATCATGCTGCAGTAACAAACAGCCCCCAGGTTTTAGAAGTACAAATAACAAATCTTTATTTCTTGCTCTGGCAACATGTACAAGGGCAGACAATTAAGTCTGAGAACTCGTCATAGAAAAAGTGCTATAAACCTTATTGCTGAATACTCACTCCCCTTGGGAAGCTATGCACCGAGACCGGCCCCTAGTCTACCCTTCAAAGCAATTTTGGAATTTTTTTTCTGGAACGGCCATTAAAACTGTTGTCATATTACCCTTGATGTCCTGAATGTCATCCAAATGTCTTCCTTTCAATATTTCCTTTATCTTCGGGTAAAGAAATAAATCATTGGGGGCCAGATCAGATGAGTAGGGAGGGTGTTCCAATACAGTTATTTGTTTACTGGCTAAAAACTCTTCCACAGACAGTGCCGTGTGAGCTGGTGCATTGTCATGATGAATTTTTGGAGTAAAGCTCAGGTCATGTAACTTTATCCCGCAGCCTTTTCAGCACTTCCAAATAGTAAACTTGTTACTGTTTGTCCAGTTGGTACAAATTCATAATGAATAATCCCTCTGATATAAAAAAAGGTTAGTAACCTCATTGCAACAAGTTTGCGAACTTAATTTTCAGAGTTTGTATTTCATTGCGTTTCTGCTTGTGGGATCCATAGGGGGTTACTTTGCTCATTTGTTATTATAATAACTCGGGAATCAAGCTGAAATTTCCATCTGTTTGTGTCCTTCCATACTAACTGAGGCAATGAGAAGAGTGCGGGTGCTTGGTGCACTGGCTTCTATAGTTCCTACCTGGAAGTGACGTGTGCCACCTCTACTGGGAAGAGGACATTTCATTGGCCCTAGCAAGTCACATGGCCATCCCTATCGTGAAGGGGACAAGGAAAGTGCAAGCCCCCTTGTTCCTTAGGCAGGGCCAGTTCTATTAATAGAAATATTTGGTAAACAGCGCCAGTGAAAACCACAGTGTTTAAATAATGTTTAATTTATTGCAAATACTTTACAACCAACTATATTATAGGAATATAGGTATCTGGCTTGCATTGTACAGAATTGGAAGATCTGGCAACACTGACCCATTGCAGCCCAGCAGTTGCTGCCCTTTAGAAGGAGCGGGCTCTCTCAAGTTTGCCGCTGGCCCCACGTGGCCCACTTCACTCATTCTGGTTGGATGCCTGGCTCCTGAGAGCATTTGGTGTTCAGACTCCTGGTTTAGAAGGACGACTGCGTGCTTGCTCTAGCATTTTGCGTCCATTGCCAGATGCGCTTGCCATCTATTCCCATCGCAGGGATGAGTAGTGTTCATGCCCTAGAAGTACTTTGCACAGCCCAGAGGTCAGGCCTGGTGCCTGTAGCACTCAGGCTTGTTGGCAACAGTGAGCTCACAAAAGCCCACTCAGGAAGCACTGAAGGGATCTGTGAAGTCGAGGAGGGAGTGTGGGCATGTAGGAGGAATTGCGGAGCTAACGGGAAGCTAAGGCAGGCAGCAGCCTCTGGAAATCTCTTACGTCACTTGAGCTGCCACTGCCCACATGACTCCTCCGGGTTCCAGGCATTCCTGTCTGCAAGAGGTGTGGGAGTCTGCCTGGGCAACCAGCACCTTGGGCTGAGAGAACATTTGGGTCTCTATTGTGCCCTAAACCCAGTAGGGTATAGACGAACTACAGTGGGAAGCTGTGAAGTTGCCCTCAGCAAAAGCAAGTGTATCAGTCAGGGTAGGTGAGATTATGCTGCAGTAACAAACATGCCCAGGATCTCAGTGATTTCAAACAACTAACAAGTATTCTCACTCACTCGGCATGTCAATCTTGGGTCAGCAGGGTGGCTATACACATGGGAGCCACTCAGGTTCCTACGGTCATGGGTTAGCCACCATCTTCAAAACTGTCAGCCTCCATTCCAGAGCAGAAGAGCCCTGGAGGCTGCCGCCACAGTCATCCAATACTCCGACCCAGAAGTGACATGTCTCTTCCATTCTTCATACGCGCCACTCAAGTATCAGGGCCAGCAAATGCAGGGAACCAGAAATATTTGGCAAGCAAATTAGTGAATGACCATTCACTAATACTATCTCCTCATACTATCATAGTGGGATAGGCAACGACTGCTTTTATAAACACCACTCTATAAATACCAAGACACGTTTAGCCAAGGGTATCACTGCCATCAACAATTCGATACATTCATCTGCAAGGCCACAGGGCCTCTGGAATTACTGTTCCCTTTGTCTAGGACACCATTCCCCCTGCTCTTTGGCAAGCTTCTTCTCATCATGAAGGTTTCTGCTTACTGGCCATCACTCAGTAGAGGCTTTCCCTGACCACCCTATCGAAAGTGACCCCCTTCCCCTACAGTCATTCCACTCTGTCTCACGTTTGGAAAACTTTCTTCCCAGCTCTTATCACTATCTGGCATGTGTGTGTGTTTTTTTCTTTTTAAATTATGTGTTCGTATTTATTTATTGTCCATGTTCATTCTCCCACACTCAAATACAATCACCACCACTGGTCTTCACAACTATATTCCACCATCTTGGACAGTGACTGATAGCACATAGTGGGTGCTCAATTAATCTGTGTGAAATACACATATGAAATAAAGATGTGCCCATTGACTATGCATCAATGAACAGGTCAATGGCTAGTTTTCTGCATACTATGCACAACTAGTACCCCTACTATGCTCATCCCCTCCATCCACCTTGCCAGGTAGGCACCAGGATCAGTCCCATTTTGCAGAGGACAGGACTGGTGCTAGAAAACGGCAGTCAGTATTTAACCTGGGGTTAGCCAAAGCTTATGCCATTTCTACTGGGCTGTACTGGCAGCTATCTATGAGGCCTCCTGGGTGTGAGGCGTGAGGCCAATGGCTAAGGGGAGGGGACAAGTTCTCATTCCCGATCTTTGCCTTCTCCTCAATGGAGTCCCATTTTTACAAGCCTAGGGCTTCAGTGATTCCGTGTCTTTAATATCTGATTTACGGGTTGTAGTGGCTTGGATGGTGGGTCTCCAAAAAGATACGTCCACATCCTAACCCTTGGAACCTGTGAGTGGGATTTCATTTGGGAAAAGGGTCTGTATAGATGTAATTAAGTTAAACATCTCAGGTGGAATCATCCTGGGTTTTCCAGATAGGCCTTAACCCCAGTGATGAGCATCCTTAGAAGAGAGAAAAGAAGATACAGACACAGAGGAGACGATGGGATGATGAAGGCAGAGTTATGTAGCCATGAGCCAAGGCAGCCAGCAGCCACTGGGAACCAGGCGAGGCAAGCATGAGTCCCGCCCTGGCGCCTTTGGAGGGAGTGTAGCCCTGCTGACACCTTGAGTTTGAACTTCTGTCCTCCAGACTACAAGAGAATAAGTGTTGTTTTAAGCCACCGCATTTGTGGCAGTTAGAGCAGCCCCAGGAAACTAATATACATATTCATGTCTAGGACATTTTATAGTCGTATATTTTGGACGGTGGGTGGAACTAGTTAAAAATATCAATGCTCCAGTCCTTTGCCCACCCCCTCGGCTGTCCCCCGCCCATGCTCACCCATGGTCTGACCTCATGTGTCCCCAAGCAAAGCCAGAACCCTGTAATCAGGCAACCCAATAATGGACTTGGTATCCATTTACTATACAGCCCTTTCTCACCTTCCCTGACACTTTGTACACACTCCCTTTCAAAGATCTGCTCTGTTATAGGTCTAGTGCCCTGACCACCAGTACAACATAAAAATGAAGTGCAGGCAACTTCGTAGATGGCAATTGCTTCAAATCCCAGCTCTGCCACTTGCTGAGTCTCGGTTTCCTCTTCTGTAAAAGGGGCCCAGTGGTAACTTCATAGGGTTGAGATGAGGCTTACCTGGGCACGTATGTTTAACGCTCTCAGCAGAGTGCCGGCATTCCATGCATGCCAGCAATTATTGCTATTATGGGACCGATTTGAGAAATGTAATTATTGAAAAGCTACATTAACTCATCCGGCTCAATCTAGTTTAATAAAGTGTGCTGTGAGGCTGCGGGGCTGCAGACCTAGGAAGGGTAATGTGTGCGCTGTGGGAGACAGGGCTAAGACCTTCATCAGAAAGTCACTGTGCTGGATTAAACGGTGCTGCTCCAGAAAAGGCACGAAGAGCCTAACGAAAATATCCAAATGGCCTGCTTTGCGGGAGACTCTGGGTTAGTGTCCAGTCCAGTTAATAGGAAAGGGCCATATCTTCGGCTAAGCCCCATAAGAAGCACAGAGAGAGTCAAAGTGTTTCCATATTTCCGTTCCACAAACCAGATGGCAAGGAATGTAAAATCAAACCTATTACGAGAAGACAGAAGAAACACATTGAAATGGCTGTTTTCATCTACGGGCAGCGTGACATTGATGAAAATGCGAATTATGGTCGCTAAAAGGAGGATCTTTCACCAAGCGATGTCTTTGGTTACATGGTTCAGCGTGCTTATTTTGGTCCAGCCCTAGCCGAAAGTCCAGGTGACACGTTAGCGTCTCCATCGGGCTTTGTACACTAATGGGCCCTTCTTTCCTCTCGGCCTTTAAAAAAGAAATACACTCATGTGCACATCACGTCATTTCTCAGCATTCCGCCTGCCCTCTACCAGTCTCCCTCGGAAAAAGAATTCTCTGGAATGCCCACAACTGTGAGCACCATTGGCATTTTTCGCTGATTTTTTTTTTTTTTTTTTGGTCCCCGGCTGCACATGTCCACTGTGTGTAATATGGGATCAGTTGTTTTTCTTGAATAAAGCCAGCCCTCCACACGAGGCA
Source organism: Aselliscus stoliczkanus (assembly GCA_033961575.1). Lineage (NCBI taxonomy): Eukaryota > Metazoa > Chordata > Mammalia > Chiroptera > Hipposideridae > Aselliscus > Aselliscus stoliczkanus. The sequence continues at coordinate 9,937,192 of CM066736.1, forward strand.
GCTTTAGTGCGAGCCATCCTTCTGCACTATTCAAGGATGCCTGGTGCTCTTCCGATTGGTTTGCAGGTGACCCTTCCCCCGGCCCCCCGCCTCCCCCCGCAACCTAATTAACCTGAATTCAGTCTGTCTTCTCCCCAGGGGGAGGAGAAGCATGCCAGCCCTTCATCTGCCCCATTCCTCTTCCTCTCCACAGTCTGGGACAAACTCTCCAGAGAAATCCCCTCGTGTCAGGCCCTGTAATCACTGGTTTCCTTAACAGAGTTCTGCCTGAGATGATGGGGTGTGTTTTTCATTTGAAATGAGCCCACATCTGGGACTCACTTAACTTGATTTGGGCAGTCCTGTGTTTCTGATCCAAAAACACAAAACAAAAACAACAACAAAAAAATTGTGAAAATACACCAGGTTTTTGTGTGTGTGTGGTTTTTTTTTTGTCCTTTCGGTGTGGATTAATTTTTCTTCCGTTACATTTGGTTTGCAAGGAAGGACTGAGGAAGAGAGAGAGAACAATGAACATTGAATGGACTTGGCCTCGCCACTGCCTTCCCTTGTTGGGTCACGGGGGCCTTCCATGGGGGGACTGATTGAATTATTCCACTTCCATTGAGAGGGAGGATGGAATACTCTTCCTGATTGCTGTCCTTTTGGGTTTCCTGCTCAGGAAAAATGGGCGGAGGATGAAGGGACGGCTATTAGAAGCCGCAAGAAAGCACAACCTACTTGTATATTAGGCTGATTTACCAGAATAAATACTTGGAACTTTATTCCATAGTGCTGGAGAGCCCTGGGGTGTGTGTGTGTGTGCGGGGGGGAGTATATCTGGGTATACAAAAGGTGCAGTGAGCCCCCACCTGTTTACTAGGATTATATAGGTGATGGCCCCAATATGAGAAAATCCCAATGTAAAAATCAGATGCATGTGGGAAATGTGGGTTGACATATAAAGATGATTATTTACACTATAAAAAATTCATTTCCCCCCACAAGAATACACTGCAATTGCTTTTTTTCTTTTTAATAGCTAAACCCCCTTACTTAAAAGCTTATTTAATTTACAAAAAATGAGTGGTACATATTTTTTCACTATAGTTTTTTAAATAGCTAAACCCTCTACTTAAAATGTTATCTAATTCACAAAAAGAGAGAGACATCTTTTTTCACTATAGTTTTTAATAGCTAAACCCTCCACATAAATATTCATTTAATTTTCCAAAAAGGAATGATATGTGTTCTTTTAATAAGGTTTTTTTTTTTTTGAGGGCAGTGTCACTGGCCCTCATATGTGGGACCCGAACCGGGGCCGCTGGCTTCCCAAGCCAGTCCTTAACCACTGCACCACTTGGCCGGCCCTTAATAAGGTTTTTAAAAATAGCTAAACCCTCTACTTAAAAATTTATCTAATTTACAAAAAAAAAAAAAAAAGAATGATACATTTTTTTTCACTATAGTTTTTAATGGCTAAACCCTCTACTTAAATTTTCATTTAATTTTCCAAAAAATGAATGATACATGTTCTTTTAATAAAATTTTTTTAAAAAATAGCTAACCCCTCTACTTAAAACGTTATCTAATTCACAAAAAGAGAGATACATCTTTTTTCACTATAGTTTTTAATAGCTACATCCTCTACTTAAATTTTCATTTAATTTTCCAAAAAATGAATGATACATGTTCTTTTAATAAGGTTTTTTAAAATAGCTAAACCCTCTACTTAAAATGTTATCTAATTCATAAAAAGAGAGATACATCTTTTTTCACTATAGCTTTTAATAGCTAAACCCTCTACTTAAATTTTCATTTAATTTTCCAAAAAATGAATGATACATGTTCTTTTAATAAGTTTTTTTTAAAAATAGCTAAACCCTCTACTTAAATGACTTGATGCATAGTTTTTACAGAAATCTGCCTACAGTTTAGTATCTGTGATTCACAGCAGTTGAGTATAACTTCTGATTTTTAAAAAAATGGAAATACCATGCATGTGAGAAAAAGAACTCTCTCTCATAATCTGAATTGTGAAAAGGCTGAATTGTGCAAAGTTAGCAAATCATAGATAACTTTGGGTATGAAGTTTATGTATTGCTCTTGCACACAATTATTTGCATTTTTATCATTATTTATCACGCAGGGTGGAGGAGGGAAGGCAGAAATCTGGCATTAGCCAGACATACGTTCAAATAGCAGTTCCACCTGTGGCTACCTTGGTGACCTTGGGAAAGTTAGTCTCTCATACAGAATAATACCTACTTTATAGCGCCCTTCCAAGGGCTAAATGACCTGGGTACTTAACGCAATCACCGGTACTTGATACATTTAAAAAAAATTATTATTTCAGAATCAGGATCACGATTAAACATGATGAAAGAGAGCCATGTATTTAAGCATTTAGTAGAATTTCTGGGACTCAATAAATATTTAATAATGTTTAAGGACCTAGACAAAGAAATAATCAACTCAGACATTCTTGAGTACGTTTAATGGAAAACAAGGGTTACATCAGCTGCAACAAGCCTATAATTAGGACAGGAAATAGCAGAGTTTCAGCTCTTTCACCAAGAGAACTGAATTTGACTTTTGTGGCAAAACCAAAATTTCAAACTGAGTTAGATCAGCTTTGGGAAGAAAAATCAACCAGTCATGATGCCACGAGGACGCTTCAAATGCTCCAAAGCGCACTTTTAGCTCACATTTGTTAAGTGCTTTCTGTGTGTCAGTCATTGTTCTGAGCCCTTGACATGTATTAACTCAGGGAATGCTCACAAGAGCCCTTCGAGGAAGGGCCTGTTATTAGCCCCATTCTACAGCTGAGGTCACCAAGGCACAGACAAGTTGAGTGCCTTGCCTGAGACCACACAATTTGTAGCAGGGCTGGAACCAACCGAGGTGCCTGCTCTTAACCCTGACCTTTTAATTCCTCTCCTGTATCTGCGTGGTGATAGATTCTGGCAAAAGAAAGCCCTTTACCTAAAGATGAAAGATGCAGATACCATGAAATTGGCACTCTACACGAGTGCATGCTGGCTAGAAGAGTCTAATGGGAATGCTGGGTACTAAACGGAGCAAACCAAGCCAATCCAATGATCTCTTGTAGAAATTTATTTGGAAATTCTAGATGCAAAGAAGGGGTTTACTTGAGCCCAGATCTTTGTAGCTAACGATGCTGAGCTACTGTGTCCTTCAGGTAACAAATAGTTATTTTTTTGTATATTTGATAAATATTTACTGGGGCTTGTTATATGCCAGCTATGGGCTAGGCACTGGGGATAGAGTAGTCAGCCAGCCTGTTTTGGTTCCTACCCTTATGGAGTCCAGTGGAAGAGACGTAATTTAAAATTTTTTTTCAGGATCGGCCGAGTGGCGCGGTGGTTGAGCGCTGGCTTGGGAAGCCAGTGGCCCCAGTTCGGGTCCTACATATGAGGGCCAGGGACACTGCCCTAAAAAAAAAATAAATAAAAAAAAATTTCAATGATGTAATTAACATGTTGGACAACTGTGACTGAAGGAGGAGCCTAGATTACCATAAAAGGATAAATACCTAAAAGTGACTTTTGAAATATGTAACAACCAGTATAGCCTCCCAACAATGATTACTGATGTGGGCTTAAACAACCCGTATATATGTTCAAGGTTGGTCCCTTCTGGGTGAACTCTAGGCAGCAGGGGACACAGAGAGAGCCCTTGAGGAAGTGAGTTTCATTTCCCTTTTTTCATGAAACTTGAGATAATCATAGCATCACAGCAAATTGTAAGAAATAGTACAGGGAGACCCTGTGTACCCTTCAGCCATTTTCCCCCAATGGTGACATCTTGCAAAAACTATGCTACAGACCACACAACCAGGGAGTTGAAATATTTTTTTAAATCATTTATTTTCTAGGTTGTTTTTTTTTTAATAGGTTATCCATGCTCATGGAATAAAAGTTAAAATTACAAAAGGGGAGACAGGGAAAAAGTGAGTCTCTCTTTTTTTCTGTGCCTTTCAGACATCCTGTCATTCTCCCTCGGGTTAAATATTGTTATAATTTTCTTACATATCCTTCATCAAATATCTGACAAATTTATAAACATTATAATCGTGTGTGTGTGTGTGTGTGTGTGTATTTTTCCTCCCTACAGGTGAAAGCATACTATATCCATACTTAGACATCCTGCTTGTTTTACTTAATATCTTGGAGAGCTTTTTCACTAAAAAAAAGAACTTTCAATATGAGTTTGAGGAGGGGGGTGACCAGTTTGCTCAGTTGGTTAGAGGTGGTGCTGCTAACACCAACATTGCCAGTTCGATTCCCGCATCAGCCACTATGAGCTGCGCCCTCCTTAAAAGACTCAACTATGCCATGGCAGCATGAAAGCCATGTGTAACCAATGACCATGGCTGTTCCCAAATAAAATAAATATATGAGTTTGAGGAACCTGAAAAAAAAATGATGGAAAGGCATTCCTGGCAGAGGGAACAGCCTGAGCCAAGGTCCAGACACAAGGACACTGATCCTTCGAGAAAGAGGAAGGACACTCCCTGTGGGTGGAGGGGAGACAAAAGGAGGAGGGTGGCCGGATGGATCACTGGTTCTCAGATCACTATCTGCAGGACCTCAAATTAACACTCATGTTCTCCCTGTGCCTTGTGCCGTGAGGCCCAAAGTTCCCCTGTGGCTGATGAGGACACTGCCCATTTTTCATGACAAACTGCCATCTCTACAGATCAGCTCCACACGCCAGGGACTCGCCTGACGCGGGGAAGCTGCTTGCCACCCCCAGGCCTGGAGAAGAACGCTGGGATGACCAAGGGCAATGCCGGGTTCCTCCAAAGCCTGCATTCTTTTTCCAGCCCCTCCTCAGGACTTTCCCCAGCCCCTGCAGGTCTTCTCAGACAGCCAAGGACAAGGGGGAAAAAAAAAAAAAAAGAATGGTGGGAGACAGGAATTCTTGTTCTTTTTGCTCTAATTTGCAAGAGACAGCAAGACGGAAAAATGTGCCTCTGATTATGACCCCTCTGTGCTTCCTAAAAGCTTCTTTCTGGACTTTTAAGTCTCCTCAAGTTTCAAGCCCTCTCTTTTTCTTTCCCTTGTTCTTTTTTCCTCTATTTAAACTAATCTAAAAAAGCTATAAAAAGCCTCTGACACTATAAATTCCCCTGTAAACCCTGGTTTTATAGGTTTAATTGCCCCTTTTTACAATGCTGCGTGCCTGGGTCCTGAAACGCTTCAGTTCTTGCAGGACAAGTTCAAATTCATAGCAAGAGTCTGGGCCACCCCGGGAATGGGGGTTTGAACCCTGGGAGCCCACGAGGCACCTGGTCCTAGCCTTGGCTGCCCAAGTTGCCAGTTGTGAGACTGGTACCTACGTGAGAAAGTTGCCACGTCCTCAGAGAATGCTAAATCCACCAAGTCGCCTGAAGGCCCAGAATTAGTTCTAGTTGGAGAGAATTCCTATAAAAGCAACATCGACACCAACATGATATTTACTGTAGTCAGATGGGCCATCAGGGTTTCTCTCGAGTGCTGGTAACTGTGCAAATGCCTTTTTATGTGCTTAATCCTCACTACAACCCTGTAAGTTGGGACCACCATTGTCACACTTATTACAAGGAAAGACATTAGGCTCAGAGACTGAAGTCATGTTCCTAAGCTCACACAGCAGGGCTGGGACTACCGTGAGAAGGGCAAAGCACTTGTCTTAGACATACAAATAAGAGGCACCAGAAACGTCAGTAATCAAGACAGATTACAGTGTCATGCAATATTTTAACAGAATCACACGGACAAACTGTGTCCTGTAGGCCGGCCACCTGATTTTTGTAAATAAAGTTTTATTGGAACCAGGGCTAGGATTAGGGCAGAGTCAAAGGGAGGCTGAATTATACCCATGCAGGGTTGGGTCCTGCCTTTATTTAAACTTTTGAAACTGCCTTCATCATGGATTCTATGCACTCATTTTGATTTTTGAAACACTGCACTAAAATACCATTTATATTGACTAGGAAGTTTCCTGGCACCCCCTTCGATTCCACACCCAAGGTGAGTGCCTCACTCGCCTCACCCTACTCCCGACCGTGTCACACAATGAGATCCCCTGACTCCAGCGCGGCAATCTGTTCATCCAATCTGGCTTCCAACGTGATTAGAAATGGTGGCCAGGGTGTCACAGTTCCTCCCAAGGGTAGTCACTGCCGCTTTGTGCAGTGATGGCCATGTGGGGCAAGTCTTCCCTGCAAACCTAGCCTGCTCAGGCGGACAGGGCCAGCCTCCTGTATAAAATGGCCCTGGGATATCCAAGCAGCCTCAAGGGCATGAGTATTTATGCCGATACACTCTTGTAACCCTGTGCTCATCAGTACCTTCAGTCTTCAAGGGGGGAGTGGGAAGGGCAGTCTTTCTTACCTTGTGCATTGGCAGGGCCCACATTTTAGTTCTCTCCCGTATTTGCTTCTCTCCCTCCTCTCCCCACACGTTGTCACTAACCGTATGCCATGTAGGACCTGGGTTCCAGTTCTGGAAGGGCTGTGATTTCCCCTCTGGCCTCACCCATCCAACCACGCAGGCCCTTCTGTGATTCCTCACAGACCATGCTCCTTCCTGCCTCTGGCCCTACCCTTTGACCTTGAGAACTTTTCGCCCACTGTGGTCACCGGCTCCTTCTTCTCCTTCTTCTCCTTCTCCTTCTTCACATTTCTGTTCATTCATCTTCCTCTCATGAAAGCTTTCCTTAGGGACTGCTCACCAGCACCCCAGACAAGCCCCCTTGCCCCTACAATCTCCCCTGTGCTGCCCTGTACTCATCAGTATTGATTTACTTCATGATTTACAATGGTGGGGGGAATGTCTGTCTTTCCTGCCCACCGGTAAGCTCCCAGTGGCAGGTCCAGGGTCAGGCGTGTCCACCAGCTCATCGCCAATGCCCATCACGGACCTGGAGCCCGGCAGCAACGCAGTAAATATATGGTACCTGAACAAGGGACTCTATTACATTGCTCTTCACCGCCCCAAGCTGAAGAGAACAAGTGCTGTTTGATTTCAAAGGGCGTCTGACATTCTCTTGTGCGTCTGCGATACCATCTGGGGCCTAGTTAGGAAGCACATAGTACGTTGGAGTTTGTCCAAGGCCTGGGCCCCCGTGGCTCCTGGGAGATGAGATGCATTCTTACTGACCACTGAGCCAGGAAAATGGAGACCGGTCTGGTCTTTTCATCTCAGTCAAGAGATCAGAATCTCCGACAATACCAGATTATCCACCCTCCCTGATTAGTCTGCCTCAGACTTGGGGGCCAAGAGAATAGCTTGACTATTACCCAAATCCACCAAGGTTTTCCTGGGAGTCACTTTCTCACTCAGGGCCCCATTCTGCTTTGAGAAAGAGGGTGATGTCATGGTTAGGAAATACCGGCACTAAAACGCATCCACTGACATACATCGATAGTTAGAAAGGAACTAAGCTCCGTGCGTTTCGCAATGTTTCAATATGGAGGCTCTCGGGCTGGTCAACTTCCCCACAGGCTAAAGGTTCACAAAGGCTTATCTGCAAAGCTAGTGTGTGAGGAGTGGAGCATCATAATACTATGACACCCTGGATGCAAGATCTTTAGAAGGGGCCTGGTCCTTCGCCACGGTCTTCCTGAACTGTGTGAATTTCAGTGGATGAAAATGTACAAATACTCCCAAACATGCTGGGTTTTGGTGTGGGAGGAGGCTGATCACCAGTGGGGACCAAGGCCTTGCTGAGATCCTACGTGAGGCTTTGGTAGAGGCCTCCACCTTCTCCTGGCTATCTGTAGGGCACCGTTTGTCAAGTCTGGGGAAGGTCTTTGTAAGTTCAAAAATGATGATGGTTCTTCTTTTCTCTTTAGCGATGAGGCAGCATTCTAACCATACTCTAGGAATTGTTCTGATGCCAGAAGACAGGCCTGGGGATACTGTTTGCCTTTTTCATATCATTTGGGAGCTTCCTATTGTCCTAGCCACTCATGCTAGGGTTCTGTGGCTCAGTGAGTGGGTTCTAGGAGGAGGCAGCCGCGGGTCAAGTTCTGACTGTGCTGCTTGCTGACTGTGCAGCGTTCATCTAATTACCTATGTCTCAGAGGCTGTTTCTTCAGCTACCCAACAGACACGATGAGGATGAGTGTACCTACATCCTAATGTCTGCTGTGAGAGGGGAGATGTTGCATGAGTTCAGACAATTAAGTTTGGGAACTCATCCTAGAAAAAGTGCTCTAGACCTCACTGCTGAAATATCACTACGGTCACCTTTGAAGTACTCCCCTTGGGAAGCTATGCACCGATGCCAGCACCTAGTCCACCCTTCAAAGCAATTTTGGAACTCTTTTCCTGGAATGGCCATCAGAGCTGTTGTCTTATTACCCTTGATGTCCTGAGTGTCGTAAGATGTCTTCCTTTCAACATTTCCTTTATCTTTGGGTAAAGAAAGAAGTTATTGGGGGCCAGATCAGATAAGTGCAGAGTGTGTTCCAATACAGTTATTTGTTTACTGGCTAAAAACTCCCTCCCAGGCAGTGCCGTGTGAGCTGGTGCATTGTCGTGATGCAAGAGCCGTGAATTGTTGGTGAAAAGTTCAGGTCATCTAATTTTTTCATGCAGTCTTTTTAGCACTTCCAAATAGTAAACTTGGTTACCTGTTTGTCCAGTTGGTACAAATTCATAATGAATAATCCCTCTGATATCCGAAAAGGTTAGCAGCATCATTGCAGCGGTTCTCGAACTTACTAGTCAGGGCCTGGGCCCTGGTTCAGTGATTCCCAAATAATTCTATTTTTCATTGTCTGGTTCTTTTCATGCTCAGCTACTGTTTTCTTCCCTTCCCACCCCAATCCCTCCCACCCATAGCCTTTCTTTCCCATGATTCCATTTGCATTGCAAGAGCTGTAGCCTTCACATCAAGAGTCTCTCCCCGTTCTGTAAACCTTTCCTTACTTTTCAAGGCCCAGTTCTGAGGTTGCTGCGAGGAAAAAGCAAAATGGCCCTTATTCAAGCACCTGGCATATATTAGGAGCTTAATAAATGGTTTGCTGAAACTGTTGACTCTGAAACAAATGCCTTACAAGAAATCTATAGCTATGAAAGGTTGCATTTCCTGTGTCTTCCCACAGCAAAACCTCTATTCTGGAAGTTCTACAATTAGAGATTTATTTTCTTAGAAGTAAAGAAGGGATTACATGCAAATGCTGGTTTATGCTTGATTACTAATTTTGCAAAGGGCTTCACGCTATATTCAGTCACTGGCACCATTGTGTGAGTTAGTGTCTCTGTTTTTACTTAGACTGACAAGTAGCTGAGATTCAACTTTTAAATTGTGGGATTTACGGTAGGGAAAGATAGGGCAAGAGAGAATGGAGAAGTGAATGAGATGAGAGGGAGAGAAATCAGGAGGCAATAAAAATGTACTGAAAGAGGATGTAGAAAAGCCAGAAGGACAAACTTTTCCCATTTCACAGTATAACTTCATGTTTGTTGAGTGAATAACTGATTGCTCTCAAATGTATCCCCATACTTTCTCTTTGGCTTTGAATCTGGAGGCTAGATTTTACTTGTAGATTTCCTGAAGGCGTATTCTGGTTTCCTCCAGATTTCCCCATGTGATACAGGCCCCCAAGAGCAGGGGAGACTGTGTGTCCCCTGACAAGAACTCAGCCTGTCACACAGAAACTCTCATATATACTGCTGGCACTCACTCAATATTTGTCGAATAGTCAGCTGGTACTGCCATCAACTTATGGTGGTGTTGTCCATTTTAAAACTCTGGTCCTCCACTGTGTGTTGCCATTGTACCTGACCCACCAAGTCACCTTCCCTTGCCTATGGCATTTCAAGTCTAGGATTTTTTCCCTTCAAAATGAACTATGTTTCTTGACACACATTTTCTGCAACGTCTAGAAGCTTCCGCTTGCTCTTGTAACTACCTCTTTAGTTTTACAAATAATGTCATGAGTCTGGGCTCCTTTTGTTAACTTAGATATTTGATCCAACTTGTTTCTGGGGGTTTGCATCTAGTTTCTTTCCTTTCAGGAACAAGAACAGGGAGAATGATAGGAGGCCCCATTGAAGCAATTTCTTCAGGAATATTTATTTTTGCTGCCCAGATCTAAGTGAGGCCCATGACCCAACTCACTAACCCATTCCCCCCATCTTTTCTCATTTGTTTGTTTGTTTGTTTGTTTGTTATATGAGGCTATTTTCCTGCAAATCCCTGGACACCTGACCAAACGTGGGATTGGAGGGATGAGCCAGCGATTTGGCTGGGGTACTGATGGGGAGTCACTGACTATCAATTTGCAATTCATTCATTGATTCACTTCATTTAGTAAATAAACATTTATGGGGCCTCTGCTCTGGGCCAGAACCTGGGCTGGGCTCAGGGGACACAATGAATGGTGGCCTGGACATGACCCGTATCCTCCCAGAGTTTACTGTCTATGGGGAAAGACAGTTAAACAGCCATTACCAATACACTGTGACGAATGGGATGGCTCAGGACCTTAGACAGCAGCTGGTATACTGAGTACCCACTGGGTGCCAGAAATTGTGTGCAGCACTTTGTATAATTTCTCGGACTTAATTTTTCTCATCTGTCAAATGGGGTACCATAGGACTTATTTCATAGAGTTGTTATGAAGAATGGAAGTGTTTTCATTGTAAAGCACTGAGAATAGTGTCTGGCATGTTAACCTGCTAGCTCACTTATTTAGAACACCTCTTCATTTTACGGATGAAGACACTGGGGCTCAGAGCCCTTGAGTCCTGAAAGCATCTGAGCACATGGAGAAATCTGGGAGATTTCCAAGACTTGCTTTTACACGATACAAACATGTGTGAATCTGTCAGGCTCGCCATTTGTGTTCGAACATCTAAGTTCCCCAGATCAGACTTGTGGAAACTACGATAGGACCCACTCTTCAGAAACTGTGGAAAAGTCAACTCTAGTCCAAAGGTGGGGAAAAGTAACTACACCCAAGCTGAATTCAACACCAGCTATGTCTTGGGGTATTTTTTTTTCTTTTTCTTTTCTCTTTCTCCTGAGCTCTCTCAACTCTGAAAATCTAGAAAACCCATTGACTAATAATAGGTTTTTCTTCTATGATTTCTGGATTCGAGGCAGGTAAGAAACCAGAGAGAGATAAATGACGCAGAGTCCCTAAATGCAGCTATTTGGCCTGCGGTCTGGACAGGATTAAACAGCTGTGAGTGAGACCTCAGACCGAGCCAAGCCTGAATCCTGCACATGCAGTTTGGCGAGGCCACAAGTGCAATTTATCTGCAAACATGGGAAGGATCTTCCTCCTCCTCCTACCAACTGGGACCCCAGCAATGGAAATGCGAATTGGGCTGATCTCACTGCGCTGCCAGCCTGGCTCCCCGTGCCATGAAAAACAGACAAACAAGAAAATAAAAGAGTCTGACGCCTTCCATTCCTCGGTGACCTTTCTGCTCTCACACGAAACAACCAAACCAAACCAATGCAACTCTCTTTCAATTCCAAAAAACGAAATACCCAGCGTAGGGGAGGGGCTATTAGGCAAAATATTACATCCATATGGCAGAAGAGTGAGCTACCACGGAATGGATCTTTCTCTCTGTCTAAAAAATATGCTTCTGATATAATGTTAAGTTGAAAAAAAAAAAAAAGACAGGCAGAAACTTGGGCGAGCTCAACCACATAGAGAAAATAAATACAGATGGGCGAATGGACCAGGAGAAAATATCCCAAACCATCACTCCGGAACATTATTTGTCTTTGGATAGGAGGAGACTCCATGAAGGTTTTATTTGTTACCGATTTGATGAACTACCCTGCCTGGCTTTGCTCTGGGCAAAAGCATTCTGGGAGTAAATGCCTACAATGATAGCATCACTTCAACTCTTAGAAGTGTAGAAGCAATGACTGTTGACCTCTGGGAGTGGTACAGGTAGGAAAGAACTTCCTGCATAAGGCTCCCCACTGATCGTTCCTGTGGCAAGACATATCGGACAATATATAGAATATTCTATAATAGAATATATTAGAATAGAAAATATTAGAATAGAATACATAGAATATAGAATATTCTATAATATATTAGAGTAGATTAGAATACATACATAGAATATAGAATATTCTATAATATATTAGAATATCATATATTAGAATATCATATAATAGAATAAAATATAGAATATAGAATATTCTATAATATATTAGAATATAATATATATATATCATATTCTATAATAGGGATCACCTTGATTAAGTATATTATATATATATATATATTTTTTAGTAGTTAAGTTTTTTCTTTTTGTTTTTTTCTTTTTGTTTTTCTTTTTTTTTTTTTTTTTGAGGGCAGTGTCACTGGCCCTCATATGTGGGACCCGAACCGGGGCTACTGGCTTCCCAAGCCAGCGCTTAACCACTGCACCACTCAGCGAGCCCAAGTATATTATATTTTTGAAAAGTAAATAATGTGCAACTTTTAGGACTTTGTTATTCATGGCAAATGATGATGCTGACACATTAAGTGTGTGTCAGCCAGGTTCAGATGGAAAATCTACAAACATGGGGTCTGGGCCATGTTGGTGCTTTTTTTCCAAGAGGACAAACCCTGTTCTCTGCATGCAACTGCCAACAGGGTTATCTTCTCAGTTCTCACTCAGCCGGCTGCTTTTTTTTACTTCCAGCTTCAGGAATTCCTACAAACCATATACTCGGTCCCTCCAGATGGCCAATTCACTTTGCTTCATGTGTAGCTTCACGGAATGAGGCAATGGAACAAGAGTAGATGAAAGTGGGGATTTGCCCAGGGCAGGGGCAGGGCAGGGCTGGGAGTGGGAGTGGAGACTGTCCAGAGCTGGGGAAGCAGGGGCAAGACGGAGCCGGCCAGTTGCAGCAAAAGCCCTGATCTGCAAGGCAAGTCTGTTAACAGGCCAAGGAACTCAAATGAACTGGTGGTTGATGGAGTCGATCTTGCACGCAGCCCTGCCATCTTGTAAAAAGGGTTTTATTTGTCCTTTTTTGTGAGAGTCCTGGGAGGCAGTCATTAAAGGAACAGTGCCGATCTGGGGAGGGCGTGTGTGCCTGTGTGTGCTCCTGCCTGGCCTCCCTCTGGCACCCACCCCCAACTTTTACAAGGGCCAACTGGGTTGCAAGGTTAAAGCCAGAGGGGACCAATTGGTGTTGTGGGGCTTTTTTACAAAGTGCAAAGGATCAAAGTAATTAGCAAAGGGCGAGAGACCAGGCCTGTTAGAGAAAGAAGCCAGCCACCCAACGCTGTCCACACACACAGCTAGTGTGCCCCAGGCCTCAGGCTACACTAATGCCTTCATGGAGCACGGGGAAACAGCACGCTGGGGGGTGCCGGGGGGCTGGAAGGGACTCCTTTGGTATCCGGCAGGAAGTGACCCCAAAAGGAGCCAACGCTGAGCCAGGAGTGCACTGGGGAGGATCTCTAGGTAGCCTCAAAGGAAGACGTGGCCTTGAGTGAAAACTTCTTGGGGAGTCTGAGACATTTCATTGCTTCCTCCCTGTTTCACATGGAGGCCCGCATGGCCAGACCCAAGCTTGGTGACGAGGGTGAGGGAATAATGGACTCCTGTCAGGACTTCCAAAGCTTATCAACTGTGATAATGGCAGGGCAAGACTTATGATCAAGCAAGGCATCGTCCAGGGAATTCTTGTAAGTGGTCTGTAGACAGGACTTTAAATTATATAGAATCACTCAGTGAACAACTTCCTCCTTCCCTTTCTCTCTCTCTCTCTCTCTCTCTCTCTCTCTCTCTCTCTCTCTCTCTCTCTCTCTCTCTCTGATTCTACCAGGAAGAAAGTCTCTCTGTTTGGTGCTGCTATCCTGTGATAGGCAGAGTCATAGCCCGCAAAGATGTCCATGCCTGTGACTCTGTCACCTTACCTGGCAAAGGGACTTTGCTGGTGTGATCAAGGATAAGTCTTTGAGATGGGGAGATTATCCTGGCTGATCCAGACAGGACCCATCTCATCACGTGAGCGCTTAACATCTGAGAACCTGCCTTGGCTGCAGAGAGCCAGAAAGATGGCCGTGTGACAAGGATCTGACGATCTGTGGCTGGTTTTGAGAATCAGAAAGACATGTGGGAGGCCCGGAGGGAGGCCGCCTGGAGGTAAGAGCAGTCCCCCGCTGACAACCAGCAAAGAAAGGCAGACCTCAGTCCTATACCCACAGGGAACTGAATTTTGCCAACACCTGAATGTGAGAGGAAATGATTCTCCCCAGAGCTCCCAGAAAGGAATGTAGCCCACCCCACCTGGACTTCTGTCATATAGTCTGTTGTTTTACATGGTTACATTATTCCTTATTTATTAAATAATGAGAGAGAGAGAGAGAGAGAGAGAGAGAGAGAGAGAGAGAGAGAGAGAGAGAGAGAGAAAGAGAGAGAGAGAGAGAGAGAGAGAAAGCTTCGGGCAGGTCATACTACCCAGCCAGGATTTAGTTCCATTATTGGGTTTTTATGACATTTATCTCTAGGTTTCATTTCTATTTGTGGTGAGTGGTAACAGCTTTCTATTTATGGTACTGACTTCAGTTTTTCTCTTTTTGGGTGAATTTATTTAAGAGAAATAAATGGAGTGTAAAGAAAAAAATATTAGTAATCAGGCAGATCTTTATGAATTGACAAGTGGTCTTTAAATATAAAAAATGTGGGAACCACCAGCCTAAAGGTTTCTGAAGAGCCTCTTTGGGCTGTTCAGAAAACTCACAGGCTACTCTGCATGTGATTTGCATGTATTTGTATTCATTATATTGACCCACCCGCACAAGGGCCAGTGAGAGGCAGGGCAAGGTGGCCTCAGGGGTTGTGCTCAGTAATTCTTCATTTCTCAGCTGGCCCTTGGTATTAGAACAAGAAGGAAAAAGTGTTCAGAGCTGCCAACCAGGAAAGGCTTTGTATTATAGGATGGAGGAACAACCAGAATTTGGAACCAATCATCATTGGTTTTGAAGCTTGGCTCTTCCCTTGAAAGCTGTGTGACTTGGGTCAACTATGTTGACCTCTCTGAGCCTCGGTTTCCTGAACTATATGAAGGAACCCATGAGAAAACCTTCACTGGGAGGCACTGAGGACTATTTATAAAGAGCCCAGTTTCTAACAGGCAGGAAACAATATCATCCATTACTATTACTCTTAGCTGCCAGGCCTGTGGCCAGTCCACTCATTCATTGCCTGTGATCTCTGGCCCCGGCCTTGGAGGCCTGCCCTGAGGGGTGTCTGGGCAAGCCTCGGGCAGACAGTGTCCAGGCACGCCAGGCCTGGGCTGGTCTCTGTCACCCTGACATGCGGAGCGGAAGGAACCCCACGGAGCACTCTGCACTGGGTGGCCAAGCCTGCTGCTGACCCTGTTTCCCTCCACTTACAGGCGCTGGCCCTTCTCAAGGATGGGGACTAAAGAGGGACAAGCCCCAGCTGGGAACGGAGAGATGCGAAGCTTCTCAGCCCTGATGAGGGAGGGGGCATGTAGGGGCCCTTGTGCCTGGGGCAATTGGGGATGGGAGAAGAGGGCAGAGAGAGGGAGGGCCTCCTTCCATCCCAGATGCTTGAGCTGTGCTTCAAAAAAGTATGGCTTTGGGGATCAGACAGCCTTGGGTTGGAGTCCCGGCTCTGCCAGGTGAGTAGCTGTGTGGCTTTGGATAAGTGACTTCCCCTCTCTGATAACCACCACAGCTAATGTTTATTAAACCCTGACTTGGTGGCAGGCTCTATTCTAAGCATTTCATGTATATTAAATAATATAACTTTCACAACAACCGAGGTGGTAGGTTATGATTATTATTATTATCATTTTACAAATGAAAAGACAGAGGCACAGAGAGGTTCTGCAACTTGCCCAGAGTCACACAGCTAATCCATGGCCAAGCCAGGATTCAATCCAAGGCAGCCTGGATCCACAGTCTATACTTTGCTGGTATATGGTGATTTACTATTTTCAAGACTCTCACAGTTGTCATTGACTGCTTTAATCTTTAAAGGCTATGTTTAATGACCCTGAATTTTCAGATTCCAAATATATTTATCAGACGCTCTGGAGCTAGGCTGCAGCCCCAATTTAGAGCCAGGGAGCTTGTCTTCCTCCCTTCCTCTCTTCCTCTAGTCCTTCAACCAGCACACGCTTACTCATTCACTGCCTACTGCATCCCAGACACAGCATATATGTTACGTGCCTGCTGTTACACCTCCTGTGCCCTGTTCTGGACCCTGCTCATTGGCATGTCCCCCTCCATTCCCACCGCTGTGCTCAGGAGGCCAAGCCCTTCCTAGACCAAAACCCTAAGCAGACAAAACTGCTGGCAGACTCCCTCTGTCATGTGTGACCCTGTCAGCTTGCCATGGCCCACTGGGAGCTGTGTTCTCAGCTGGAGAAGTGGCAGGGGCGGCCACTGCTTGACGGAGGCCTTGCTGAGATCCACGGGTTTTTTTCCAGGACAGCTGCCAGACTTCTGGGGGTCTTCAGCTAAAAGGGCAGACCCCACCCAGGCAAGGCTTCTGGGCTTCCATGCAGTCTTAGAAGAAATCCAATAGACGCGGAGCCAAGGAGAGGCTGCAGGAGGGGGAACCGGGCCCTCGAGGGCAGTGGGAGGAGAGGTTCCCAGAGCAGGTTTTGCCAATAAACCTCGGAGAGGGGGGAGGGCCTAGCATTTGGGGCCTGCTAAGTGGAGGGCAGTGGCTGTAAGCCCGAGACAGCCTATAGATTTGTGAAGGTTGGCGGGACAGGATGATGACATCTGTATTTTTCTCCATCCCCCTCTCTCTTTATCCTCTTTTTTTATCCTCTTTCCCATCTTGTGCTTCCCAGCCCCTCCTTTCAAAAGAAAAGCCATCTTTTGAGGGAATTTGGAGGGTGTGGTGGTTGAATTGCATCTCAACCACTTAACTCAATGGGAGACTTTGGGCTTGTTCCTTAACTCCTGGGAGCCTCAGTGTTGACACCTATAAAATGGGCCTGCTGATGGCATTCTGTTCACAGCTAAGTGTCTCTGAGGAGGATTTTATGTCCCATGTTTTGGCCTTGGCATGCCACTCTCGCTCCATAGGGTCCTTGGATCTGGCTTCCCCAGACCACCTAATCCCACATCCACTGACTTTTCTCAGGCCTCAGTCCTCTGTCTCTCTCACTCCTTTTTTTCTCATTTGCTTCTCCCGTGATAACCTTCATGCTGGCTCTTGATGTCTGGGCACCTCCCTCTGAGCTGCTCTGCTTCTCAGGGTCTCATCCGAGACCCACGGCCCTCAGCATGTGGGCATCCCATGGCATCCCCCCACCTTTCTGTCTTCACCCAGATGCTCTCTCCGCTTAGAATGCTCCCCCTTCCTAATGGCTCTGACCTGCATTCAAACTCTTGCTTCTTTCTTGTGACAAGCGTCCTTTGGTTGTGTACCTTCTATGCTTTGGTAGCACCTTCTAGGGACTTGTCATACTAATCATGACAATGATCGCCATCAATCAGAACAATGAGAGGTGCCTATGGCATAAGGGGGTGCCCTCAAGTGTTAATTATTATTAAATGGTTGCACCAGAGGCCTCCCTGTAGCTAAAATCTCTGTCCTGTCACCGTGTCTCTCCTCTAACTGGCACTCAGCCACGCGATGTGCTTTGGCCAAGAGGACGGTAGCAAATTAACATGAGTGGGTAGAAACCTGAAAACACACTTGGGCATTTATTTCCATCCACTCTCTAGGACGCTTGTGATTGCCACAGAACAGGCCTGGGCTAGCCTCCTGGGAGATAAGACAGGCTTCTGTCTCCTCTCTAAGGACATGAGCTGGTTAGTATAGCCAAGGCCACCCAAGATCAGCCAACACTGAGCCCATTACCATGTAGATGGGTGAGCCTCAATTGGGACCAGAAGAACCACAGAAATACCCAGCGAACTCCAGGATTCATGAGTAATAATAAATGGTTAAGTCTTGGGATGGTTTCTTACGCAGCAATGGCTAGCTGCTACAATTTTTGTTATTGTTTTTGTTATAGCTGAATGCATCCTGTGTTTCAGAAAGCCCCACAAAACACTATATAAATAGGATTTGACCCTCACCTGAATTTGGGCATAATCCTCATTTTAAAGATGAGGAAACTGAGGCTCAGGGAGCTTTCCCCTTCTCCCAGCCAGGGGGACCGAACGTGGCTCAGTATCTTTCCTAGGCATCTGAGCCTGGATTCTCTACTATCTGGAGATGTGACCTTGAGCAAGTTTCTTTTTGCTTTCTGTACTTCAGTTTCCTAATCTATAAAATAAAGATGGTAACGGTTACTGTAGCTATGGAGTTGTTATACTGAGATTGATGTAATGTTTGCAAATTACTAAGATCAGCCCCCGGCACACCTAGCAAGCACTCAATACAATGTTGGATATTCTGTTTTCCTTTCTCTCCCTTTTTCTTGCTGTCTGATAACCTGGGATTTTTATAGTTGTCATCTCCTTTGTAGGTGAAGGATCCTTGAAGACTGGGTCCATGTGTAGCTTTTCTGGGTGCCTTTCCCAGAATAATTGCTCTCTCTCTCTCTCTCTCTCTCTCTCTCTCTCTCTCTCTCTCTCTCTATATATATATATATATATATATATATATATATGCTATTTTGACTCATTTGACTGGAAAATAAAAGTGAATTTAACTCAGAAGAGAGGCAGCCAAGAGGACATAAGGGAGAATGAAGAGACACAGCTGCAGTATGAGGGCTTTAAGTTAGACTCAGAAAAGAACTTCCAGGGAGGGTAGAGAAACTGCAAATCTTTTTCTCCCCAAAGGAGAAGATGTTCTCTGAGCAAGCTTATACAGTCTCAATGAGGCCTAATTTTAAGTCTATTTGGAGACTAGTGGGTGGTACTGAGAGCAGTGACCTTTGAATGCCCTTGCCCGCTCGAGGGATCTTTCTGAGACTTGAGGCGAAAGCAGACAGCTCTCCTGCCTGTCCTTTCCCACTATTTTTCTTTGCAGCTGTCTCTGCATTTCAGAGTTCACATCTCTGCCAGGGACTCTATTTTGGGATTTGTGGGAACAGGCTGGTTTCGGCAAATAGGAAGCTCTAGAAATCTCAGTGAGCTGTTGCCCTGGGCCTCCCAGCCTGCTCCGAGGGCAGCAGGAGTCAGGGCGGCTGCCCCAGGGCCCAGCGTCCCAGACATGTGCAGACTGGAGGCCAGGGTGCCCTTTCCCAGGAATCCCTGCAGCTGGGGCGGCCCCACAGCATCTCTGCTGAAGCCACGGTGGGGCTTCACTGAGCTGGGCTTCTGTGAAAACTGACACCGAATTCCCAACACATCTCCAGTCTCTTTCTACATTGAGACAAGTGGCAGGTGGCAGCTTGAGGGAGCCCAGCTCTGACACTCAAAAGAGCACGGGGGCTGAAGGCCTTCGGGCCATGTGTGCCTATGTGTCCACACACAGGTGGGCCTGTGGGTTTGTGTGCCTGCGTGTCCACATGAATAGCTGGAGATCTGTGTTTGTGATGGTGCAAGGCTGCGTGTTTGCGTGGGTGTGTCTGTGTATGTACATATATCTGTGTTTCCATGGAGACGAGCATGGATCGATTGATTTATATGTATGCACTGTATTTGCAGTCTATTTTCATCACATTTTGGAGGCCATTATCTTTAAATTTTTAATTCACGCACTTTGCACCTGTAATATTTTGCCATTTTTTATAAAAGTTAGAAATCATGGAGAAGCAACATGTATATATGTGTATAAAAGCTAGAAATCAAAGACAGTGTCTGACTATATATATATATATATATATATATATATATATATATGCACACCGAGGGTGCCAAAAAAATGTATACAAGTGGGCACTTTGGTCAACGTTGCTCAGGTAGTAGTTTGCTGTCATCAGAAGTGTCTGGACGCTGATGGGAACCACTTTGAGCACCTCTTGTCATTGCAGAAGTCAAACGTGACTTGTGTACACCTTTTGTTATCGGTATATATTAATATTACAGTTTTAATACAATTTTCCTTTCTTAAAATGTGTATACATTTTTTGGTGCCCTTGTATATATTTGGTTATTTATGATATATAATGTAATATATAATATAATATAATATAATATAATGTAATATAATATAATACAATTATATCTAATACATCTGCTGCATGGATAATAGTATATAATTTATATGGACAATGATTCATGAATCTACCACTCAGAGATACCCACTGTTAATCCCTTGTGTGCTATTTTTCTAGTTTTTGCCATTTAAATAGATGTCCTGAAATGTAAACTCCATGGAGAGCAACAATTCTGTTGTTATGAGCTACTCTATGCCCAGCAAATACATACACACTTACACATGTTTGTGCATGTTAATGATATATATCTTATATATTAATTATGTAATGTGTATATATACGTCAATGACAATGAGTGACTGTATAAGGAAGAAATTACATACATAGGTATTACAAACGAATGAATGTTTGAAAGTAAATTTGCCGGAGTGGGATTATAAATCTTCAAAGTCTAAAATTTACCAAAGTAGAGACAGAAATTGCATACAGTTCTACACTCTTTCATTTTTTTTCTCTCTTCTATTATAAACGTCTCCCTGTCTTTACATAACAGCTCCAATCTCACATGCTCACTGGAAGTGGTGGCATAGTATTCCATTGTCTGGGCAAACCATGGATAATTTAACCGATCGCCCGCTGGCAAATATTCAGATCATTTTGGACCACTACAAACAAAACTGTAAGAAGCATACTCTCAGCTAACGCTGTGTGCTCACTTATTTGCATGAACGAAGAGAAACAGTTGTTGGACCAAGGGGTCTTCACATCTTGATGGGTTGTGCCGACCATTTACGTGTGTGCATAGTTGGCGCTCGATAAATGATTATTGAATGAACCAACCGGCGAATGAGCATCGGCCCAGCTTTAGAAAGAGAGACACCCTGGCACTCCGAATCTACATCCTTCTAGCTATCCAAATCGCAAATGAAGTTGCAGGGCTTAGGAAAGGAGATGGAGCATGGAATACCCCCTCACACACTGGGGACCACTTTCCACTGATGTGCAGGAGAGTGTCTCACGAGAGCGTGGCCCTCTCCAGGCACCTGGCCTGTGGCGCAGGAAGAGGGCTCCAGGTGTGCTGCCCTGGCTCCTGCTGCCATCCATCAAAGGCCTCCTAATGAGATAATAACCCTAATGTGTGAACATTGATTTCTGGGGGTGCCAGCAAAGCTGAGATGATTTACATTCCATTTCCCATCGGTGATGCGCCATTGATCTCCGTGGGCACTAAAATATTTACTAGGGAGAGCGGCACCGAAAGGGCTCTGGCCAGGGGAAGTGAGCAAGTGACCCGTGGGTGAGAGATTGAGGAAACGAAGCATTTTGTCTGAGGAAGGAAAGCCCAGGAAGAAGATAAGGGCGGCCCAGGGACATTCAGGAGCCGGGAAGCCACAATGGGAACAAGATCAGAGTGGAGGATGATAACCTGAGCGTGAGCATGTCCCCCAGTTCTTGGAGCTGGCACCAAATAGCACCTCCTCCGAGAGGCCTTCCTGGGCTACCCCACCTAAAACAGCCCTGGTCACTCTGTGTCACATCATGCTACTGGCTCTCCCTTTTTTAGTGTATGAAGTAAGGTCTGATTTACATAGAGTAAAATCCACCAATTTTAAGTGTATCCCTAGATGCATTTCGGCACTAGCACTGGTCCAAGATCTACTAGAAATCACCACAATAGAAATATCAACTGGTTCTCTCACCCTTGAAGTTTCCTCCTGTCCCCAAACGCATACATGTATACCCATAGTAATGGACCCATATCCCCTCCAAACATGTACAGCTATGTTACGTCTCTCTGCCCTTCTCATCTAGGACCCTGAATTCTGGGATTCCTCAACTTGGTTTGCTCAACCCTGAATCTTTTGGAACCTGATCTTCTGATACACAGTTCCTGCTGAAAGTCTCATTTCCTGTTTGGAAGAGCCTAGCGAAATGACACACTTCATTTTTTGGAAGACACCTGATAGTCTCTGGAGAGATGCAGAAGGCCATGGCATATCTGCTGGGGATGCTAAGAGGTCAGAGCAGGTGAGGCCTGGAGGTGGCAGCCATGCATTCACCACCCTCCAATGCTATCGATACATGTTTTATTTATGTGCAGGTAAAATCACACCTCCTCTCAGGGTGTTTCGTCCCCTTGTCAGAAATTCTCTCCCCCTCCCTGTCTTTACACATTATTTATACCCATGCTTTACAGGCTAGCTCCTCTGCCCTGTTGTAGAGCCTTTGAGCTCCCAGGGGGCAGAAAACATGTCTACGCTGCTTTGTTTTCCCCAGGGCTGGGCTGCCCCATATGCAGTCTTTGTAGCTGTTCAATAAAAGCAAATGGAAATGATGACTGCTTGTTTTGATGCTGCAATGAATAAGCCAAGGTTGGTGATGAGATGTCAGTCGACCCGTAATCAAGCAGGCTGAGCAACCAGCGGCTTCCAGAAGATTGCAAGCTTCCCTACTTCATGGACTCTCAGATGTCACTGACGGGAGATGGGCCGTGCTTTCATATTCTGCTAAGAAAGAAGAACCAACACTGTCATTCAACTTGGACACGTTCTTCCTTAATCACTTAGCAGTTCATTTTATACTCATTGAAAGAGCCCTTTTAGGGCTTATTCAGACACATACTTTCATCACATATCAATCACTTGGGTGTATACCTAAACAGGGCAATGGAAGCGAAATAAATTGGGTAAGAGTTTTCCCAAAAGTTCCCCAAGTCTGAGTCCAAGACTTTAAACCAGAGTTGGTTGAAGTCTACAGTTTGCCTGTGATTCTATCCGTGCTGGACACATCAAGGGCATGGAGGATGTAGCATTTCTTCAGAGTGCTTCTTTATTATTTCTAGATTTTCTTCCAAGGCCCTGACACCCATTCTGCAAGTTTGGAGGCTAGAACTTTCTTGATCTTACCAGAAGCTTCCAAAGACAGGTTTTCAGACCACAGCCAGGGCTCATGCTGAGTTAGAGGTGCCTGTTTCCTTGCAGATGTCCCTCTATAGACAGGGACCCTGTCTCATTTGCTGTCTTCGGCACATCACAAATACTCAAAATAGAAATTGTGCTGAGGACAAAGTAAGGGGAGGAGTGGTGGAGCATTTTCGGACTCTACCACACATTCTGAGGGGTTCCCTGGGCTGGTGGGCACCTTCTTTCCCCTGAGACCGTGTAGGCCACGAGAATGGAGCTGGCATCATCTTAGACTCTTCTGGGCCAGTGCTTGGCTCAGAAAAGCAGGTGGAGAGGAAAACAATAGGTATGCCATTGATATAGTGGTCAAATATGCAGGTTGTGCTTCAAATCCCAGTTCCTTTCCATATGTGTGTATATATAAAAATATATATATATTTTTATATATATATATATATATATATTTCTCTCACTGTCCATGTTGATGTATATATTCAGCAGTCATGCTCCTATGCATACTCACAATTAAGTTCACAAACTTGTTGCAAAGATGTTGCTACCTTTTTGGATATCAGAGGGATTATTCATTCTGAATTTGTACCAACTGGACAAACAGTTAACCAAGTTTACTATTTGGAAGTGCTGAAAAGGCTGAAGGAAAAGTTAGACGACCTGAACTTTTCACCAACAATTCACGACTCCTGCATCACGACAATGCACCAGCTCACACGGCACTGTCTGGGAGGGAGCTTTTAGCCAGTAAACAAATAACTGTATTGGAACACCCTCCCTGCTCACCTGATCTGGCCCCCAGTGACTTCTTTCTTTACCCAAATATAAAGGAAATGTTGAAAGGAAGACATTTTATGACATTCAGGACATCAAGGGTAATAAGACAACAGCTCTGATGGCCATTCCAGAAAAAGAGTTCCAAAATTGCTTTGGAGGGTGGACTAGGCTGTGGCATCAATGCATAGGTTCCCAAGGGGAGGACTTTAAAGGTGACCATAATGATATTCAGCAATGAGGCATGTAGCACTTTTTCTAGGATGAGTTCGAGAACTTGAACTTAATTGTCCGAACTTCTGGCATTTTTGTTTCACTGTTATATGGAATTTCATGATATGATGCTATGACAGAGGATGCAATCATTCTCTTCATGATAGACACCCAGGATGTTAACACGTTCCCCCTAATGTAAACAATGCTGCAATGGACATCTTCGTATGTGTCTACTGGTACACGGGCAAATTGTGAGTATATGCATAGGAGCATGACTGCTGAATCATACACTATGCACACTTTAATTTACATGATAATTCCAAATTGCTCATCACATTAAGTTGGACCCAACTTATTCTCCTAGAAGCAGAGTCTAAGACTATTCGTAGCTCAGCCACACTTGTTTTTCAATTTCTGCCAAGCAGATGGGTATGGGGGAAAAACAATCTCTCCTTTTGGTTCTAATTGACACTTGCTTGATTATTAGTAAGGATGGACATCTTTCCTTATATTTATTGGCTATTTGGATTTCTTTTTGCTGTGAAATGCCTGTTCCTATCTTTGTTCCATTTAAAAGTCGGTTTGTCATTAGGTATGAGTTCTTAATCACTACACCCAGCCAGCTGGTCCAACAGAGGAGAACGTATGCATTTGATAAACGGAATCAGAGGCAACGCCCTTCTTTCTCCAAGGGCTGAGAAAGCAGCCTTATTGACTGGCTTCTATCACTCATCTGATTAAAGGTACCACTTACTTCCAGATGCTTAGAGCTGGGGCTGGGAGCCATTCATAAAACTCATATTGAACGATCAGCTTTCACAAAGTTTGCCTTAATGTTTTTGCATGGTATTGATCCAGGGGGGGAACTATAAAAATTGACACCAGAATAAACTTTGAAAGATGGCTCTCGCTCATCCGAACTGGGATCAATGCAAATCGACCGGGGCAACGAGAGGGGAAGAAACACCCCTTCTCCATTAGCTGGTCCCCGCTTGACCAGCAAAACTCTTCTGGGTTTTTCTTGGCTGCACTTAGGCTCGAGGGCAGATATGATGGTGTTCAGGGTACGTGCTGATTCAGAGAAGAATGCCTTCATCCTGGGTTGAGGGACTCCGGCGTTCGTTATTATCGGCACCTGAGAAATTCGATGTTCCCTGAGAAGGCTCCTTTCCCCCGGGGCATTAGTTCTGCATGAAGGAACCCATGGGGCTGAAAGTGTGGAATGGGCATGTATCGAGCACTTACTATGTCCCAGGTGTCTGGGCTGGGTACCTTGCAAACACTCGAGATTCAGTGTAGGGTTGGCATCACTAACTAACAACTGGCTGATGGCCTCAGGCAAGTGATGCAACCTTTCTGAACCCGGCAATTTGCACATTGTCCCCCACCATGTTGAAGAAGCTGAGACTGAAGCTCAGAGAGGTTAAGTGAGTTTCCCAAGATCACACAGCTGGGAAGTGACAGGGCTGGAGCTCAGGGCTCTCCAACTCCCACGCCCAAGCTCTTTCCCTGAGCGTGCACTGCATAATTATCAATCTCAGGGTGGGGATGGAGGGCAGGATGGCTGTTCCATCAAAGACATGGTAGCTCCCATGGCACAAGTGATCTGTGGGTGACTTGAAGCCTCCTCTGCCACAGTGATACTCTTTTCTGTACCCTGTCACCCTGAGATGAGCTTGTTAGCCAACCCTGGGGGACCATCACCTCCAAGTGAGGTCAGACAGAGGGCAGTGCCTTTGCAAAAGCTAGGGAGTAGATTGGGAGTAGCTGGGCATTGCTGGAGGGCAATGTGGGAAGTTGGAGCAGGGAGATAAAGATGTCCTATCCACTGATTTATCCCCAGAAGACTTCCTGGGGCCTTACTACATGTCAGGCACTGGGCTAGGGGACAAGGAAATTGAACACTGCTGACATGAAGAGATGCAGAGACAAATAGTGGGTCAGGACACAGAGTAAATGAGAAACTATGACTGGGGACCATGCAAGGGGAGTGTGGGTGCATAAGAGAAGGTCCTGCAATCTGGATTTAAAACACCCAGGGAAATTATCCCAGAAGAAGCTGACATCTCAGTTGCAATTAGAATGACTGAACCACATCCTGACAGGCAGATTTGAAGGCACTCTCTCCAGAGATTCTGGTTTCAGCCCACGGAGGGTGGACAGAAGGAAGCTGTCCCCAGGTGAACAGCCAGCCGGGGTTGGAAACTCTAAGCTAGATGACTTCTGAAGATAGGCCTTCTCGGGCCTGGCTGCATGTTTCAATCACCTGGGATGCTCTGAAGAAATTCCAGTGGCCAGGCCCTTCTCCATGTCAAGTGAACCAGAACCTGTAGGGGGCAGCGCCTGGGCATCTGCATTTTTAAAAGGCCCCCAGTTGCTTCTGAATGACAGAGAAGGTTGTGAACCACTGCTGTCGGAGGCAGATGCAATATTTGGACAAGAAGTGTGCAGGGATAAAATTAGGCTGCTTGGAATGTTCTTTGTCTAGGTAAGAAGGTTCATAGCATGTATGCATTAGGGACTTGGTGCATAACAGTCCCTTTCCCACCTGCCAGTGACTTCACTTAATATTTACAACATCTGGACACTGATATCTACTCCCCGTTGCCCGGATGAGGCCATTGAGACTCAGAGAGGTTGAGTTACAGCCCTGCGTCACACAGCAGAGCTTAATTCCACCTAGGGCATCCCTCGAAATGTCCCTGGACACCTGTAAGCACATCCTGGTGCAAGCGAGAAGGGGGCAATGGCTTCATCACAAATATTTTTGGGCCACCGGCCAAGTATGGCAATGAATGTTTTGGTCTGAAAATAGGGTGCATCTTGGAAGAGGCTGGAGGAAGCCAGGGCCGGGGGGTGGGGGGGTGGGGTGGGGGCAGGAGGGAGCTTCCTGGGTGCTAATGGATGCCACCTGAGCTGAAAAACCCAGCGGTGAAGAGAGGCGTCTATTATCCCCACCTCTTACACCAGAAAATTTATGACCGCTTCCAGGGCGAAGACTTGAAAGCACAGCACAAAATCGGCAAAGACTGTTTCCCCTCCCCCTTCCACTTATCTGTCCATCTATCTACCTACCTACCTACCTACCTACCTACCTACCTACCTACCTATCTATCATCTGTCTATCCATCTAGCTAGCATCACTATCTTCATTTTATTTTTTTCTCTTGCACCCATGATGTTTGCTTTCTTTGAATACCCACGTTTGGTGGGAGCAAGTTCAATGCCAGGAGAGAAAAATGCCCTGCAGGCTGCTCTCACTTGCTGGTGAGAGCCAGGAGCCCACACCGTAAATAACCCCTCTCCCTCCCCCAACCCACAAATCACTCCACATTTTTGGAGTAAATAGTAATTGCTGTGTGTCCCCCCTGTGGGCATAGCTGAGGGTGTATGTATGTGCGTGTGTGCCTTTAATTTAATTTTTTTTGAGCCATGTAAAAAGCACCTTCTACTCCACCCACCTCTTCTAAACACTCTTTTAAAGGGGATTACCGAGCTCTCTGCCTCTGGAGTCAGGGGCTCAGAGAGGCACTGTCAGTTTGAGATTTACTGTGGCTCCAGGGAGCCAAGAGACATACCAGCTCAGCTCAGGGCCAGAGGAATGTTTCTCTGTTGTTTTGTTTTGGGCACCGATACTTCCACAGCCTGAATACCCTCCACTCTACCCATCACAAGTGCGGGGCCCTGGCCTGCTCCCCATAGCCTCCTGACTCATCCCCCTCACTCACACCACGTCCCCTCCCTTTAATCCATCTCTGGCACCAAGCCACCCCTGGGCTGACCTTTCAGAGCCTCTGATCTGATCATTGTCAAATACTAATCATTATTCCTGGTTCCTTGAATCCTTCCAGCACCTCCCTGTCTTTGGGTTCCTTCTCTAAGCAGATCCGAGACCAAGGGTTTGGATGCAGGTAGTTTATTTGAGGTGCTTGCAGGAAAACGAAGCAAAGAAGGACAGCAAGACAGGAAAGGGAGGGAAGGGAACAGTGTGTGGTAAAAAGCTGGTTACTCCTGTGGGCACCTGGGGCTCAGTTCCCTGGAGGGGTCGGTGGCTCAGGGGAACTGCTCAGAACATGCCTTGTGCCCCCAAACTTTCCCCACTGGAGGAGACAGTGACTAGAGCATTTATCCACTGCTAATTTTATCCCAACCTTCATGTGTTTCTGTGTTGTGCCTGTACATGGCCGAGCAAGCCTTCTGCAACTTGAGAGAAAGCAAAGCAGAGACGAGGTGCTGACATCAGATCCTGGGGATGGGGTAGGGCATGATATGCATCTGCCACGCCCTCCCATCCCTCTGAGGATAAAGCCCCAACTCCTTAGCGTGACTCAGAGCATCTCCAGGAGGTGAGCCTGTCTTCCGTGTCAATCTCCTTTCTTTCTCTGTCCCTTTCCCCCATCCAGTATCTGCTGCTCCAGCTGCACCCAGCTCTTGTTATAACCCTAGTGGATCTAGATGTATTTCAAGCCTCCATGCCTGTGCCCATGCTGTTCCCTCTGTCTGGAATACCCTTCCCAATCACGTCCCCCTTGAGGACAGCTCCACATGTGTTTGAACTCAGTTTGAGCATCACCTCCTCCAGGAAGCCCTTTATGACCCCTGGGTAGGGGTGTCTGCCCCTCCTCTTGGGCTTGCCCCACTATACCCTGTCCATACTGGAATCATTCACTTTAAGTACACACATGTGCTTAATTGTCTGTCTCCTCCCCCTGAGTTGGATCCTTAGGGGATGGGACTCATGCGAGATGCATCATTACTTCATAGTTACTCGGTAACTGTGGAATAAAGGGCCGGGTTGCAATGGACCACATCGTGTGAAAGAGCCCCTGGGTGGAGTCCTCATTTACCCAGCTAGATCTTCTTCCCAGAGACCCAGCCCACCTCCTACCTAGGTACGGAATAACCGTGAGGTGCAGTGGTAAATGCATGGAGCTTGGCGTCAGAAGACCTGGGTTCCAGAACTTTCTGGAACGAGAACTTGCCACGCATTGGCTCTGTGACCTGGAAAATGCCTTTCCCCTTCGCATCTCTCTGAGAGCGTCCGACTAGGCTGGACGAGACTATCAGCCTGCCATCACAGCAGTTCTAGTGGCTGCACATTATGTTGGGTGTTTTCTGGGTTGGCCTGTGTCCCCTGAGCCCTGAGCTCTGGGAGGCTGGCCTGTATGACCTGCATTGCTGGCCCCAGGCCCTGTGGGTTGTGGGCGGGCTGAGCCAATGGAGAGAGCTGGCAGGAAATCAGAAAGAGGGGCAGAACAAGGCCAGAGGGGTTGCTGCCCAGCCTTCTCGCTGTGGGGTTGTTGTGAGTTGACTGTGTTACGTGTCCACGTCTCCTATTAACAGTCCCTAACTAAACACTCTCTGGCTTCCTATAAATTCTCTTCCTCCTCTCATCTCCTCTGGCCCACGAGTGCTAACAGCACCCCATGTTGCTAGCCTCATGGTACACACCACCAGCCCTCGTGAGCGCCCACACCCTCTCACACTGCTGTAAATAGCCCTTTATGGACCTCCCTTTGAATTACCCAAGTTGGGGGTACCATCTCTTTCCAACCAGGCAGTGCAGGTGGTGACTACCAATTACGTAGCACTGACTCACAGATGAAGATCATTTACAAGGACTACCAGGGCAATTCGGCTGGAATATTCGAGGGGACTAATGCATCTTAGGGAAGGAGAGGGGATAAAAAGAGAGGAGAGAGGAGTGTCGTATGCTGGTTAAGAGCCTGGGTTTGGAGTCAGATCCGAGCTGGATGACTCGGAGCTGTCGTGTCTGTATGTTTTGTGTAGGTAACGTGGTATCTCCCTCGCAGGGTTATGGTGAGGATGCCGTGTATGTGTGGAGCCCTCAGCACCGGGCTGGCCTGTGGACAGCACTCATTATGGGATGTATGTGATTATTGTTCTGCTCACAGCACCACTTGCCACGTTAAGGTTGTAGATCTCTTTGAGTGTCTTTATCTGTCTTTTCTGATTAAAAACTCCATGAGGGTAGAATTTATGCCTTGCCTACTTTTATATCTGTCCCAGAACCTAGCCCATGGCCTAGGCAAACAGGAGACCTCATGATAGACGGAAGGGAACCAATACGCACTAAGTTCCTCCCTGGGAATCAGATATGATTCTTTCTTTGAAGATAAATCAATGGACACGTGAATCGTTAGTGAACTTGACCATGGTCACACAAAGTGCTTGAATTTAGAACTGATCTGAAGAAACGGATTCTAACACCTACACATGCATTTTTACACTGAGCCCCTTGCTAATAATGATTTGACTCTGACAAGACCAGCCAAATGCTAGAGATGACATCTTACCAACTGCAGGGCTCAGAGGCAATGGAAAAGCCATCCAGGTTTGGGAGGATGGAGGAAAAGAAGCAAACCCCGTGGTTAGGACCAAGGTGCCGATGATAAGGGACCTTTTGGTCACGTGATTTGATTATAAGCAACAGAAACGTATTCTGGCTAACATGTGCAAAAGTGGTTTTATTGGACGAGTAGCAGGTATCTTCACGAAGTGGAAGAACCAGATGTCAGGAGGGACAGGGAACTTGTCAAGGGCGGGATCTGAGTAGCAGGAAGTAAGGGACAATTCCCTCCAAGAACTGTTCTGGGAATGAATCAACACCCATAATATTTCGTCTGTGCATAACACTGCTTAAGAGTCACATTCCAGGGAGAAAAATGTCTGATTATCTCAACTTAGGTCACATGGCCTCTCGGCTGATGGCAGGCAGGAGCTGATGGGCTGTCACCTTGAGATGGCATGGGACAGGAGTGGGTGGGGGTGGTTTCCAACAGGGGAAATGAGGGTGCTGAGGCCAGAAGGAAAAGGGAGAGATGCCAGGCTGGCCAAAACAGCTGATGCCCACTGCAGGATGGTCTCAGCTGTTTTTCACAACAGATAACATTTACCGGGTCTTTCTACAGGCTATGCAGGGCAGTAATGTACAGGTGTGTGGAACTGTGTCCTGCTCAAGACCATCTGGCTACGGCAGCGCAGGCGTGTGACGTCCCAGCCCATCTCTGCCAGCCAACTAGCTGAAGCTACCCTAATGCGCAAAAACACACCAGGCACTCTGCGTAAATCATACTTAATCCTCTTAACAACCCTGGAAGGTAGATGGGGTAGATTAAAGAGGTAACAGATCTTTGGCTTTTCCCATTGATGCGCTAAACAAACCCTTGGGAGATTGGGCCTCACAGCTATATACCTCCTGGAGAGGTGGAGCCCGGCTTCTCCCCTTTCATCTGGAATGGCCTCAGTGACCAATAGCATGTGATGGAAGTGACATCCTAGGATGTCCAAGGCTAGGTTGTAGAATCCTTGCTGATTTTCTCTGGGTTTCTTAGAGCCCTGAGCTGCCCAAGATGAAGCCCAGCTACCACATTCTGTTGATCAGAATCAAGGGAAGGAATGGAGATACGACCTCTTCATGGGATCAATGTCAAACAATTTACAGTCCTCTTCAATCTACCAAAATGGTAGTTGAATCCATTCACCAACTATTTATTTTTTAAGCACCTACTCTGCACCAGGCTCTAACCCAGGCACTTGGAATACAGTGATGGGCAAAACAGAAAAAGCTTTCTGTTTCCATGGGAGTCTGCACTCCGGTGAGTTTGCATTCTCGCTTGAATAAGTGGATTCAATTGAACTGGAAAGGAAAGTCGAGAAGGGCTAGGCTCCAACTTTGAACCTGCACGAGTGTCCCATCAAATAATCTCCCCATGACACACGGTTTAATTCGCCCTTTCTGAGCCAATTCTCCAATCATTAATCACGTTCATTCTCAAGGTAACATTTGAGAAATTCTGAAACAGCCAGAGGCAGCTCTTCTGGCTTCTACTTTTCAGGAGATGGCTGGCACCTTGTAGGGCTTAGGAACCAGGTGCTGCCTGGGGCTCTCAGGGTTGACTCAGGTCTCCCATCAACTCTTGCGTTCAGGAACTTGACTTGTGGGACAAAGGAGGGAAGGAGGGAGCACGGGGAAGCTGGGGTTGCATCACCGTGACTCAGACCAGCCAATGTCCACCCTGGAACTGAGCTCTAAGCTTCAGGATGGGTAGGGAAGGTTACTTTGACTGGGCCTGAGGGCTGGGGCTGGGTAGTATGGAGGAATTTCGCACGTGGGGGCGCCAAGCTGGGCTCCGGTCTGGAATAACACATGTAAGTGGCAGGGTAAACTCATGAGTCATGGAGCTAATCTGAGCTCTTTCAACTTGGGTGCCTGGGAGATGAGCAAAGCCCTGACTTCAGCACCATCAAAGAGGTTATATGGCAAAGTCAACAGTTTCACCAGGGAGCAAAAGGCTGAATCACCAAGGCCATCACCTTCCCCTCGCCTGAGTCAGGAGCAAGGGATTAAGTCTGCTATTTTGGGGAGTTCCTAAGTGCTCCCTCGGAGAGCTTCCAACAGAGGTGTGTGGGTTCCCATTAACTCCCCAACACACCTTTCAAGCTAAAATCCATTTATTTTTCATTTCCATTATTGGGCAACCAACCAATTACTCTTTATTGAGCTCTCACTCTGAGCCCCCACAAATGCATTTTATATCAATCACCTAGATTTAACTTTTCTCCAAATGTGCTCGGTGGAACACTGATTTTCCAGTATGCTTCACAGGTGGCCAGGGGAGAAAGCATACAGATTTCCATCACCAAATCCATAATACACTTGGGAAAGAGTCGGTCCCAATGTTCTTCTACTCTGGTTCTTTGAGAGCCTTGACTATGCTAGTGCCCACTGCAAATCTCCCAAATGGACTTGGATTCCTGACCTTTCCCGACTTGTCATGACCATGCTCCACCGCCCGCAGCCCCACCCTTATAGAGCAAAGGAATTGTTTCTTGACACAGCTGCTTTCAGAAATGTTGTCCAACTACCCATTTAGAACCATTCTTTCAAACTATGGTCGTGTGAATTAACCAGAGAGCTTGTTAAAAATGTGAATTCACTTCCCAGGCAGTATCGTCGAGTGAGGCTCAGGAATATCTATTTAATAACCATTTCAGGCGATTCTGTGGATGACTCAAGGCACCCACTTTGGGAAACACTGCTTTAGAGAAGGTCCGAGGTGGAAGGCATGTAAGGTTAGCCCCTTATTTTATAGATATGACTTTATTCTCAATTCTTCTGAGTCCAATTACTACTCTTATCCCTTTAGGAAACTGAGGCACTGAGCAGTGACTTGTTACATGGTGAGTTTTTTCATACATAGAGTCAGCGATTAGCTTAGACTCCAAGTTCAGGGGAAAAAAATCTCCCCATCACCTAACGAGACACACAGGGTTTCATATGCATCAGAGATTTCCATAAATGGTAACCATATTAAGTGTTATGGGGTGGTGTCAAATTCATGGATGAATAAGTAATGAAAGGATTAGTAACTTAATGAGTATGTCCCTTAATCTAGCTCTTTATACCACTTTTGATACAACCTAAGAGCACAATGTGTTTAGCCAGTTACACTTATGATCAAGAAAACGGAAGTCCAGAGAAGTTAAGTAATTTGCTCAGGGTCACACAGCAAGTCAATGGTAGAGTCACAGTTGTAAATTTTTTCTTTTTTTTCTGATTCCTGACACCAATGCTGATCCCAGGATTGCCATTCCACAGCCAACCTTGGACTCTAGAGTCACATGTGGATTTGTTTCTCGGCCCTTCTTCAGTTACACACCATGTAACAGTCATCAAGTTACATGACCTCTCTGAGCCTCAGGTATAAAATGAAGATAATAATAGCTCGCTTTGTCACTTTGCTGAAAGGATTAAGTGAGATAAAGTATGTGCGCCCTTGGCACGGTGCCCAGCATGTGGTAAGCACTTTATAAATATTAACTACTGCCAATAACAATATTGATAACTATGAGGGGGTGTCTGAAAGAGGAGACCAATGCATGTGAAGAAGGAAAACGAATTCCTTTTGTGAGATAACAATGCAACAGTCAGAAGCTCCTAAGGTCTGACCTTCCTTGTGTATCCTGTTGAGTCTTTATTGCAGAGTGAATGGACTCTAAATTCACCTAATCCAACATCCCATCCCCAATACAGATCTCAGATGAGAAGGCCCCAACAACCCCTCTCAGATTATCACTCCCACTGATGGGGAGCTCACCAGCTCCTGAGAAGACTCAATTCCTTTCTAGAAAAATAGTCCCGTTCCTTCTAGTCGATGCTACTCAAGAAGAGTTCTGTATTCAAATAAGCTCGAGCTACGTCACATGCTCTAACCATCTACCTTCTGAGAGACACTGGGGTTGCCAAAAAAATGTATACACATTTTAAGCGATGTTAATACTTCGATCGACGTTGCTCAAGCAGTAGTCAGTGGTCATCTGAAGTGTCTGGACGCTGATGGGATCCACTTTGAGAGCTTCTTGTCATTGCAGAAGTCCAACGTGACTTGTATTCATTTTTTGTTATCAGTATATATTATGACAATTTTAATACAGTTTTCCTTTCTTAAAATGTATATACATGTTTTTGGTGCCCTCTGTATACATAATGCCCATTGTCATGTCGAAGGCTCTGAAAAGTCCTGCAGTTTAGAAGAAAAAAGGCTGCTCTTTGTTCAATCTAAGGCTTTCTCCAAACTCATTTGATCAAAACAAAACCAAACAAACAACAACAATAAAAACCCTACTGTTAACCTGTTAGATTTTTTTTTTCCTGTGCAATTACTTTGGGGATTTCTGTGTTAGAAGCTTGTTTTCTCATCTAGTAGTTCATAAGTGATTTTTTTTTTTTGCAATCACTGATATGACCTTTTTTAAAAAAATCATGCTGATATGACTTTATTCTCAGTTCTTCTGAGTCCACATACTCCTCTTCTCCCGTTAGGAAATAGACTATTGGCCCATACGCAGTGCTGGCAGAGGCTCATATACATGGGCACAACTATACTGACTGCTGACAGCTGACATCTATTCTCATTGGCCTGGGTCTAGACCATACTGCTTCTTAAATATTTTGAATGGAGCTTCTGCTAACAACCCCTTCTTTCTCAAGACGGTCCTTTCTCGGAACCCATCACCCCCTTCTCAGTGCCACAGATCAGCTTCCCCATGTCTTCCCCATGGGTCCCTCCACTGAGCCCAGACCCTGTCACAGCCTTCAGCTCACTTCTACTAAAAAGTGACTTCAGTTTCTCTCCCATGTTCCCAGAAGAATGTGCCTGAGAAGAGTGGTGGGTGATGGGCCCCAGACCCCATCACAGTGCTAGGTGTTCCCAAATTGCTATTTGACCTTGAGATTCAAGCATGTGTGAACATGCACACACAGGTACACACACACACACACACACACACACACACACACACACACACCTCCCAGACTCCCCCAAAGCAGACACCCAAACATTACCCCTTCCCCAATGCAGTGGGGATCTCCCTTCTCCCCAGTGAGGCAAATCCACTAAGAGAACTTCCAGGGCCCAACCTTTGGGTGGCGGGGGGGAGAAAGGTGAAAAGTGTACCCATAGCATTCTTTCTGGCTCACTCAGACACCATCAGGGCAAAGGGAGTGGGGTTTCTGGTTTCAAAGGGCACCAGAGAGAAGCTGCTTCTTTTAGTTGCAGCCCCTCTTAGGGAAATGGAGAGCTTTTTTTTTTTCCCCTCCTGCAAGAAGAGCCATAAATCACGCGTGCTCCTCTAGTTCTGGGAGTGGGGGTGGGATTAAGATTGTTTGGTTGGATTTGTCTGAGTGTGTGTCTTTGGGTCTAAACCCGCCCTCCCCCCTTTCTAAACATCAGCTTGTAAGTTCTCGTCCTCTAGAGAACACGCCGAAGGCATCGCGTTAAATATTTAGAACAGGAAGCCACCTTACGTTGCTGGATGGGGAAAGAAATCTCGGGAAAGGTGCTTGCTCATGGAGGCCTCCCATCTCTCTCTCCTGACCTCGCCAATGAGAAGGCGCCCTTATTGTCGATGCCCAGGTGTCCCCACCCCACCCCCAAAAACCAAACCAAAACAAACAAACTCGTCCTGAGAAAAGAGGCAGGCTTGGCATGCCAGCCAGTGAGGGCTTGGCGGGGAACGTGTTTCTCCTTGGAGTAAGGTTTTGTAGGCCAAAGATAATCGATAAAATACATTTTTAATAACCTTTTTTCTTCTGAGGAAGGTGGTGATGTGACTCGCTGAAGGGAGAAAAACATGGTTGAAAAAAGAAGCCTGCCAAACCATCAGAGCACCACCCTCACCCAGGTGCCTGTATATGCTACAATGCAACTCTGCTCATGGTGCTGTCTTGTGCGAAATCTTCTATGGCTCCCTATTACCTGGGGAAGAAAGGTCAAGTTGCTACATAAGGAACAGAAGGCCATTTAGAACTTGGCTCAAGTAGGGCTGGCCAGGTGGCGCAATTGGTTAAGAGCGTGAGCTCTGAGCAACAGGGTCGCAGGTTCGATTCCCACATGGGCCAGTGAGCTGTGCCCGAGCTGAGCTGCCTCGGAGCTGCCAACAGGTGGCTGAATGATGAGACATGTACTCTTAACAACAAGGTTGCCGGTTCAACCCCTGCATGGGTTGGTGGGCTGCACCCCCCTGCAACTAGATTGAACACAGCAACTGGACTTGGAGCTGAGCTTGCACCATCCACAACTAAGATAGAAGGACAACAACTTGACTTGGAGCTGATGGGTCCTGGGAAAACACAATGTTCGCTTCCCCAATTCCCCAATAAAATCTCAAATAGAAAAATAAAAAGAACTTGGCTCGAATATATATATATTTCCTCCTACTTATCCTTTTTTTTATCCATGGCTCTACTCTCATCTCTCCTTTTACTACCCATTTATTTTCATATCTTATGTCCTCTGTCAACTTGCTGCTCTTTGTGCCTAGAATGATGTTTGCTCCATCTCCCCTGCATATCCCTGGACGGGTCCAGCCTGCCTGCTCTTAGTTTAGAATATTTTAACAGTAAATAGCTGTAACCAATAAAAAAAGATGTATTGTTCATGTAACTGAGATGTCAGAATACACATGGGCTTCAAGTAAGGCTTGATCCATCAGCAAAGACAATGGCATGGAGAGCCAAATTTCTCTCCGTCCTGTGTGTCAGACACCACATAACAACCCCTCAGTAACGCTTCGATCCATTCTAATGGGAATAGAATAGCACTAATAGTTCCAGACCTCACATATCTACCCCCTACCATCCAGGAGAAAAGATACTCTCTTTAGGTAGCTGCTGCACAAGTCTTGGGGTTTACTCTTTCAATGGCCCAGATTAGGTCTTGTATCCATCTTTGCACCAATGGCTAGGAAAGGGAAAATCATATGTGTGTGCCTCTGTGTGTGCCATTTTTGTCTGCATAGACTCCTCCTCCTTGCAAAACTCCTATTCGACCCTCAAATCCAGGGTCAAATGTCCCGTAACTGTTAGGATTCCAGTTCCATTCCAACACCTCCCTAGTAAGGTAGGGCCTCTTTTTGCTATGTTCCCAACACACTGTTTATTTCTCTTTGTGCCTAGAGCACACTGCTTTCTAGTTACACTTTTAAATTTGTGACGTCCCCACCAGGCTGTGAATTCTTCATACCAAGTAGCCCATTTGTTGACTCGCATACTGCCAGACATGGAGAAGGTCTAGAAATATCTGTCGAATGAATGCATGTGCAATGTGCATGGACATCAGGCATCATCACACCTGGGGTCTGCTCATCAAGCAAGAGAGGGGTCCATGAACTCTCGGAGTCAGCTTTGCCTTAGAGCTTGAGCAGGTCTTCAGAGATGGCACTTCCTGGCAAAGGAACACGTCACTTCTGCAAAATACACACACACACACACACACACACACACACACACACACACACACACCCCTTAAGGATCATCTTAGGATATACTCAGTCCTGAGAGAAGAATCCCAGGCTGGTGCTACAAACGGATGGAATATAGGTCAGCTTCTCAGCAGAACGCAGGTGGGTCACCCACATTGGGTAACGTAAAGACAGTTTAATAGAGGAGCATTTACAAAGGTGAAGCTGTTACAGCCTCGAGGAAAGCCAGAGCGAGAGGGCTGAATGGAGGCTGCAGTCTCACAGAGGCAGGGGCTTAGGGAAAGGGACACAGGCAGCCCCCCGCCCCCTGGCAGGGAGGAAACCAGGGAATAAAATGCCTGACCTCATTCTTCTGCCAGCACCTCCCACTGTCCACACTCAGCCTGACACTAGGAGGCAGAGAGCAGAGTGGAGAAGAGTGGGGGGCACATGAAAGATATCCCTAGTGTGAGGTGGGTCAGATCCTGGAAAAATGGAGCAGTGATCAGCAGGGACCATGTGGGTTCTCTACATTCTACTAAAGTGGCCTCATTTCATCTTTTGGACTCAAGGGAGATGACAGACTGCCTACCTTTTAACTAGGCGTATGGCTCAGGTTTTATAATGTGTTCTCGGGAAAGATGGATAAAGGTACTATGTGTCCGAATCGATCCCTGGGCTTCCTTGCACCTTGGATACTGGTGACCCAGTGGCAGTGATGAAAGAATTGGAGACAGTCAGGAGGGAGGTTGTACATCTGGACCATGGGGCTCCAGCCAGCGGTCTTGCCTGCTCATTGCTGTTATCAATAAATGAATGAAAAACAGGAAACACCTATTCTGATAGTTCCTGGTGACCGGAAGTTGGAAGAACCAGCTAGCAGTTTGGAGGACAGACCAGGATGGCACGCAGCAAAAATGATGAACGGAGTCAAGTGGCACATGTTGTGTGAGGTTTTGATACTCAAAACGCCAAGTACGAAAGCCCAAGTGCAAGGCGGGATTTTAAGGGATGAGTATATAAGTCGGCCAGGTAAAGGGGGTCTGGGTAAGGCCTCCCAGTCGGAGGACCCAGCATGAGCAAAGCAACGTAAGCATGAAACCGCGTACCAGTAGGGCTACGAGGACCTTCTGACAGCCCTGTGGGGCTGCGCATGGCGCCACTGAGAGGCGGGAAGTGTCCAGAGACGACGCAGAAGGGACGGAAAGGACTCTGCCCCCGCAGGGCTTGGTGAGGAGCAAACAATTCACCCTGCAGGTGACTAGATTCACAGAAGGGCTTTTAGCAGGGGAGTGAATAGAGCAAATTCTTTCTTCATTTCCCCACGTCTATATGTATGTGAGTATCTATTTCCTTGTTTCTGATGCAATCCTCGAGTGGTTTGGTTTTATATCCTCAAAATTTCATCATGAGAGTTTTCAAATACACAGAGAAGTTGAAAGAATGGTCCAATTAAACACCTGTATACCCACCACTTAGAGGCTGCAACTGACCTACTCCTTCGTTTGTTTTATCACAGATCCATCCATTCTTCCATTCTGCCAATCGTCTACCAACCCGCCCCTCCGCCTTTTTTTTCGTCGTTACCCTTTGATGTAAATTGCAGGCATCGGTCCACTTTGCCCCTAAACCCTTCAGCTTTCATACCATTAACTACAGTCCATACTTTGTCTACACAGATGTGATTTTTAAATATGAAATGACCGCATCACATGGCTAGTTGGTGAATCCAAACAGTGGGATCTGTTTCCAGACTCAGTGCTTATCTCCAGCATCACACGACACAGACGGAGCCATCCAGGCGTGGCTGAGCTCCGTGTGATGGATGGAGCCTGACCAAAGGAAGGAGGCATCCATCCACACGGGTACCTGGGCAGGGCCAGGATGGAGTGAAATTCAGATCACGGAGGAGAGATGTGCAAACAGGAGCGCCCAGGTTTTCCCATCAACCCACTGGCCCAGGGCTTGGGTTTTCTGAGTCATGACGCTGGACTCGGACGAGTCTTTGAAGACCGTTGAGCTTTTGGATGGACCCTGTGCATTCTAACCTTCCTTACGTTCCGGACTCAGCCCAGGGCACTCGCCTTCGGAGAGAACGATCAGGGCTCTGAGTCATAGGTCAATGCTAACAAACTTCCTGAACATGTTGAGGAAAATGAGATAAGCTCCGGGAATGTTTGTCCCAGAAATACTAGAAAACCACAGTGGAAGATGTGAGGGCTGAGTGTTAATACGTGGGGCTGGAGTTCTTAGACTTTCGTGTTTAGCCGTCTGATCGAATCCAACCCAATATCCCCAGTTTACTCATGTGTGTATATTTGGAAAACGTTGAAATAATCATTTCCTTTCCTGTTGGCCCAGATTTCTCCAGGGATAGGGGCTTTCCCTGGAGCTCATGGGAGTTTCGACAGGACTCCTACCCGAGGTCTCTTAGCAATGAATTAGGCCACTTAGGATATCATGTGCCAACGATACATGATTAAGTGGGAAATTACTAGGATTTCAGTCAATGAAGAAAGATCAGCTAATTGGAAAAAAAAGCAATTAGTTAATTCTTGAATTAGTATTCTCTTTACCTATCAATTATCAATGCTAATTTTTTTTGTGGGGGGAGGTTATATGTTCTGATCTAGGATAAAGTGATCTCACCCAACAGTAAATAAAGCTGTGTTTGAATTTCCACAGGCATTTTGGCATTATTTGGTGAGGATATCTAGACCCAGACTCAACAAAACATGAAGACGCCTTTGCAATCAACATATAAATTCTCACTTACGCAAGGGAAGGATCAATGAGAAGAATCTCAAGGAAAAATTTCATTAGTTTTCTTCCTCGCCTGGCCTTAATAGTAGAAAGTAATTTGGCTAATGGAGTTTGTGTTTTTCATTAAATTATACCAGGCCTTAAAAAAATCTCTAAAACAATAGGAATATTCCGGGGAGTTAATTAGTCGTGGAGTTCTTCAGTCATCTTCACTCTGTGGAGCAAAACGCCCTAGATTCTCTCTGGTACGGATGAGGACATACGAAAGTGAACATTTTTATCACCGTAGGAGCTGTGACGGGGCCTCTGAAATGTCACAGGAGCATTATTTTTGGAAGGTCTTAGGAGAACACATTGCTGAACACTTTCGTTTTAGAGATGTGTCTGAAACACAGACACATTGAAGCAATTATATGTTTTCCCCAAAAGGAGCCCATATGATTTAGGTTGAAAGAAAACCTTGCAAAAAGTGTCAGTGGCCACCGGCCATTTCTTTATCCCTGTACACATTTTGAGGTCCCACTGAGTGCCATGGATTCGACAAATCAGAGTTTCATGTCCATGAAGCCAGGCCCGTCTGGTACCAGAATAGTTTGGCGTCTTGGAGGAATTCAGAGTGTTCACTATGAAAACTTGGGCTGAGCTGTTAGGCGTTATTGGATTGCATCAGGCGATGGACTGAGGAGACGTCTTCTCCCCTGCTCATTTTTAGGCAGTTGGTTTGACCTACACCAGTGTTTCCCCAACTCTGCCTTGCAGACACCTAACTTGATGAGTCATTAGGAGATGTTTAATAGATGTTCCAAAAATAGTTTCACAGCCCAATCAGTCTGGAATCCCTGCACACTGTGGCACCCTCCTGGCGAGTTCCGATGCACATGAGCTGATTAAAGGTCCTGAGAAGTCCGGCATTAAAGATGTCTTATTTCACTTGGTGAAACCAAGGCTTCTCAAACATATGTGAACGAACAAACACATACACACACACACACCACCCCCATACACAAACCTTTTTATTTTTTTTTTCTTCTTTTCCTTCTATAGAACGCAATTAGGTATGATGCTCAATGGAATATACCAGCAACCAGTGAAATTTTGAAGAAAGAAACACAAACACAGCAATTCAGGAGCTTCCAAACATACGAGGTAGGACAATTAAGTTCACAAACTCATCCTAGAAAAAGTGCTACATGCCTCATTACTGAATATCACTGTGGTCACCTTCAAAGGACTCCCCTTCGGAAGCTATGCACCAATGCCAGTGCCTAGTCCATCCTTCAAAGCAATTTTGGAACTCTTTTTCTGGAATGGCCATCAGAGCTCTTGTCATATTACCCTTGATGTCCTGAATGGCATCCAAATGTCTTCCTTTCAATATTTCCTTTATCTTTGGGTAAAGAAAGAAGTAATTGGGGGCCAGACCAGGTGAGTAGGGAGGGCGTTCCAATACAGTTATTTGTTTGTTGGCTAAAAACTCCCTCACAGACAGTGCCGTGTGAGCTGGTGCACTGTTGTGATGCAAGAGCCATGAATTGTTGGCGAAAAATTCAGGTCGTCTAACTTTTTCACACAGCCTTTTCAGCACTTCCAAATAGTAAACTTGGTTACCTGTTTGTCCAGTTGGTACAAATTCAGAATGAATAATCCCTCTGATATCAAAAACAGCTAGCAACATTGTAGCTGCGAGTTCGTGAACTTAATTGTCAGACATCTTAAAACATCATCACAGTTGCTTTTTGGTGATTTGGGTGTCTGGCTTTTGTCTTGCTAATGCTTGATGCTCTTGGGTTCCTCTGAAGACGAGGGCAAA
The DNA here is from genome assembly GCA_033961575.1 of Aselliscus stoliczkanus. Lineage (NCBI taxonomy): Eukaryota > Metazoa > Chordata > Mammalia > Chiroptera > Hipposideridae > Aselliscus > Aselliscus stoliczkanus. Next base: position 9,979,453 of record CM066736.1, read on the forward strand.
GTCTAGGATAAAATTCAAGATAAGTAGCAGGGTACGATCCATAACCCTGACTGTGACAGCCGCTAATATTTACTGAGCACTTACTACATGCCAGGCACTGCTCTACGTATTTCATATGTATTGAGCCACTTACTTCTTAAAACAATCTGATGAGTGGTTGAGTATTATCTCTGTTTTAGAGGCAAGGAAACTGAGCACAGAGAGATTATACCTATGGCTGCTGGGTAGAGAATGGATTAGAAGCAGGTGAGAGCAGAAGGAAGAAGATCAGGAAGGAGACTGGGCCATTACCCAAATGACAGGTGACATGGTGCCGGTGTCTGAGAGCAAAGTAACAGTGACAGAAAGGTAGAGATATGGGAAAGTGTGAACTATATATCTATAGATACTGGAGGTGGAGTCAGGGGGATTTGTTGATATGTTGGAGAAACCGAGGAGAGATTGTAGGGGAAGAAAAAAGCCAAAGGCACGGGGTGACCCCAGGTTTCTGTCTGGGTAACAGTCTTGCTCATTGGGCTATAAGAAAGCCCTCTGGTGAATACATAACTGCCAGTCCTTTTGACTTGACTGCCAAATGGTTGTCCCAAGAAGTACTGGGAGGAGTAACATTTATGTATTTGTAGTAGCCAACTCGAAGGAACACAGGCCAAGGAGGGTCCATGACGCTCTGACAAACAGCAGAAAGCCCACAACCCTGGCGGGGTCCACAGTCATCCCCTCAGATGAGGCAACTTAACACACACACACACACACACACACACACACACACACACACACACTCCGAAAACGTCAGGCTCTGACAATTACCGATGGTAAACCGCACGCTGGATCCTGACCAATCCCAGGCTCCCACAAAAGCCAACAATTAAAAGGTGTATCCTCGGTGGATGACCAGCCACTCCGAAGACCCCGGTCTCCCTGGGGGGTTGTCTAACAGCTTTCAAGAGTATGCCCTAGCTCGAGCTCCCGAAAACCTGGCCCAGGCCCTAGGAAGTGCTTCAATAATGGATGATCACCAATAAACAGCCAACGATTTGCTGGAAATTATGAGCGATAAATAATTGAGAGGTAGGGAGCCTGACCAGCGGTACCCTCGTCTCCTGCTGATTCTCCTTAATGCATTTCCTTGATGTAAGCCCCTGCAGTGTAGGGTGCAGACAGCTACGTGGCCTTCGGAAGATGCTGACCAGCAAGCTCAGAGAGTTATAAATATATGGGCCTCTCTAGATTTTTACTACGTGGTAACAACAGCCAGTAGCTCAGCAAGGACATAGCGTGGCTGCCCCCAATCAACCCACAAGGACCCCCACTGGCTGTGGTGTGGTGCACAATGGCCCCCAGAAGGCCGCCTCTGAGGTGCTGAGAGAGCCTGCAGGTTGAAAACCTACATGAGATGAGAGGAATGGAGTCATTCTTATAAAGGAGTTGAGGGGAATCCTGGGATTAGCTTCATTGCCCAGATCATAAAAAATTCCAGTCACCTTTTTCTCTTTGAGCTTCAAGTCCTGCCTCGTTCCTTCTTGGCCCCTCTGGGTGAGGCACGCCCATGTCCACATTGTTCTCACCACTTCTTATAACCTCTGCTGTTCCGATCTGGTGCAAGCCACCATCATTTCTTGCCTGTGTCATTGCAATAGCCTCAAACTGTACTCCCCCCCGCCCCGGCTGGGTTTTAATAAAACCGCCAGCGAGGTTCTGTTAATGGGTAAAGCACACCATGCCTCTCGCCTGCCCAAAGCCCTCACCTGGCCTCCATCAGAGTCAGAGTGAAAGTCCAGCTCCTTTCTGGGCACTCCATCAGCACGTCGGTACCCACTCCCCCTACTCTGTCCATTGTCCCCTCTGTCCCCACCACACCAGGCTCCCTGCTGTACCCTGCACACTCCAGACGCATTCCCACCTCTGAGCCATTCTGTTTACTGTCCCCTTCCTCCAGGTAGCAACATGGCTTTCTGCATCATTTTGTTCAAATGTCACCTTCTCAGAGAGGCCTTTTCTGACCACAGTATTTAACACTGACTTCTTCCTGCCTCTGTACCGAGCTAGCTCCCTTTCTCATTTTACTTTCCCATCACCACCTAGCAAAGCAATTAGCTTTGCTATTGCTCCTGTAACAAATTACCCTAAGTGTAGCAGGTTAGACAACGCCAATTTATTTTCTTGCCATTCTGTAGCTCAGAAGTCCAACGTGGCTCTCTTGGTGGGGGTAAACCCAAGGTGTGGAAGGACTGCCTTCTTTCTAGCGGCTCTGGGGGACAGTCCGCTCCCTTGCCTTGCCCGGCTTCTAGAAGTTGCCCCTGTCGGTTGGCTTGTGGCCCCTTCCTCCACGTTCAAAGCTAGCCATGTTGCATCTCTGACCTTTCGTCTGTAGCCACATTTCCCTCGGACTCTCTCTTCCTGCCTTCCTCTTCCATTTTTTTAAGGACCTTGGTGATGACATTGGGCCCACCCAGAGAATCCAGAATAATCTTTCTATTTGAAGGTCAGCTGCTGAGTGAGCCTAATTCTATCTGCAATGTTCATTCCCCTCTGCCATGGAAGGTCACATATTCACAGGTCACATACTTACAGAGATTAGGATGTTGGACATCTTTGGCGGGTATTATTCGGCCTGATATACCCTCCGATTGTCAACTTCGGTGTCTGTCTGTCTCTGCCAATTAGACTGTACACTGCAGGGGGCGGAGTGGGGCTTTTTTGTTGGATTAGTTCATTGCTTTAGCCTTATCGAACACCTACAACAGTGCCTGGCACACAGCAATGGCTTAAAAAATATTTGCTTTTTGAATGAATTCACGAACACAGGATACTCTCAGGTGACTCTCTGCCTACCTTCGGGCCTGGGAGGCTGACCTATACACACTGTGGACATGCTGTGCCCTGCCTGGAATGTTCTCTTGCCTGTCCTGTAACTCTTAGTCATCCGTAACACCTGCTGCCTTCACATCCCTTCTAAGAAGTTTTCATTCTCCCAGGAAGAATGAGAAAGACTTTTTTGCCTGTGTTCTTCCAGCACCTTTTACTGGACTGTAAGGAACAGGTTGCAATAATGTTTTCTGTTGTTCAGTCTTTCTAGTCTTGTATCTCCATTTAGTGAGTATTTGTTAAATTATTTTGATCAGCTACATTTACTTATTTTAGTGGAAGGGTCCCGATTTAGTGGAAAGGAACTCTAGATTTTGGAATTCAATAGTGACTGGGCCGTCAGCTCTGAAGACAGGTATATATTACACTTTGGAAAGTAACAGTATTAAAATTGCTCTGAGTGCTTACTCCTTGCCAGGAACTGTGTCAAGTATTTTACATGCATTATCTTATTTGATTGTTACAACAAAGCTATTCTGATGCCAAAGTCCATGCTCTTAACTACGGGGCTAAAATGCCTAAGACATTTGGGACTAAAAATTAGTCGTGGTATGGCGGACAGAGAGAAAGGATGGGTGTGCTGACACTCATTTCTACAGTCATTTCCAAACTGAGAGAGACAGAGACAGAGAAGTGGAGAGAGATGGGGACAGAAAAAAATGAGAGAGAGAAATTGAGAGGGAGAGGAAGAGGGAGAGGAAGTGGGAGGAAGGGAGGGGGAGAGGGAGGGAGAGAGAGAGAGAGAGAGAGAGAGAGAGAGAGAGAGAGAGAGAGAGAGAGAGAGAGAAACAGGTTTAAAAGCCACAAGGAAACAGAGGAAAGAAAAGCAGCAGAAGTTGAGAGGTCCTGAAGGCAAGAAGTAATGGGTGTTCCCAGCTCAGTGTAACATTTCAGATGTTCCTTTGGTGGCAATTCCGTCAAACACAGCCTAACCTGGGCATTGATTTCTGGGTCTCTCCACCAAAGGTCGCGGTCCCTGCCGGGTAGCCTACTCAGCATAGCCGTCTGCTGTGCAGCGCTCCCCTCTTTCACCGTCAGGTCTGGACATGGTGATGTCCCCTCTGTGCTATCCGTCTGCTGGGGCTCTGCTCTGCCCTTTCCTATTTTCCCTACACCCTACCCACATCTTTGCAAACAGGCTCCTCATTACAGTCTCCCCAAATTATCCTGATTTGACTCAGGCCAGCTCTTCACTTTTCGCCAGGACCCTCACAGATATCAAGGGACTTGCCCAAGGTCACAGGAGGGGGTCAGGCTAGGACTCCAGTCCCTCCGCCCTGACAGATAAATAGCCCTTTGGTCAAGCAGGCCCTGGTGGGCACTGCCTCTCTTTCCTGGGGGAGCAGTGCAGAGGTTTCTGACATCAGCCGGGCCAGAGAAAGAGGTGGGAGAATCCCACGGATCACGCCACAATGACACAGTGTCTCATTTGAACCATTTTGGAAGAGATGAATGAGAAACTAAAGTGCCCAGGACCTTCCAAAAGCCCCAGGACCTGGTAAGACCTCAGCTCCCCAAAAGTCAATACACAAAATACTAGCTACAGAGCAGATACTATGCATTGTGTAGACACAAACCAGTTTGATCCTCACAACACTCCTACAAGGAGCTTAACCTCTTCGGATCGAGGACAACAACCTGTGTGTGGAGATATTTAAATGTGCATTGCAACGTCAATGAAACAGGCGTTACTGTCATTTTGCTAACGAGGAACGGCCTCATCCTCCTCATTATTTATATTAGAGCAATCATCTGAACTATTGTCATCATTAGGGTTATTTTTATTGTCAGACCATGCATCAGATCCCAGGGCCTCAGAGTGTCATGGAAACCCCCCTGGGAGGGGGCACAGTGAGCATAAGAGGTTCTCCGTGATGTAAACTCCATGCGGGTGGAAGCCAGGCCTGGCGCATTCTCATTAGGTAGCCTCGTGTCTGAATATGGTTCCTGGCATATGGCAGACACTCAGCAATCCAATGTCCATTGGATGGATGGATGGATGGATGGATGGATGGATGGATGGATGGATGGACGGACGGACGGATGAAGGAAGGAAGGGGGAGGGAGAAAGGGAAGAGAGTGGAAAGGAAGGAGGGGGTGGGACAGAGGGAGGGAAGGAAGGAAGGAAGGAAGGAAGGAAGGAAGGAAGGAAAGAAGGAAAGAAAGAAAACAGGAAAGAAGGAAGGAAGGAAGGAAGGAAGGAAGGAAGGAAGGAAGGAAGGAAGGAAGGAAGGGAAGGATGAATTACTTTGAGAGATCATGACCTTTGGGAAGCCAAGGCCAGTTCCAGCATTCTTAGTTTACCTTTCTGATTTCAGGTTCCTCATCCATAAAAGAAAAATCATAGCAGTGCCTGTCTTGCAGGGTTGTTGTGACATAGGTAAAGTGCCTTACCTCTCTGTGCCTGGCACAGAATAGATGCTCAATAAATACCAGTTCCCCATTTTCCTTGACTGCTGGCTAAGAAAGCTGCCATGGCTGACTGAGCAGGAGGGATGAGCGCCACGGACACGGCCCCAGGTGGCGGTGGATGGGAAGGGGGGCATGGGGTGACGTTTAAGGAGATTCATGACCTTGACTGTTCTCCACAGCCTGATTTATGGGGCAGGGCTGTCTCCTGGATGAGATGTAGGCACTGCGAATGAAAGAGCTGTAGAAAGCCTTAATCCCCAAATGGCAGAAAGAGATACTCTCGGGTCCAGGATGTGTTTGATCAAATACGTCAGGTGGAGCATGATTTTCCCACACGGAATCCGATCGGCTGTCAGGCCGAGGCTGGCGTTTGTGAAGTAGGAATGAAATATTTTTCCAGCTTAGCTGACAAAATTCTTAGCTGAGTTTGCTAAAAAAAAAAAAAAAAATCTGGCCTCAGACTATTACAGTCGTGGCACTGAACCCAGCCTAGCATAGATGAGTAGGAGGCAAGGGGCAAGGGGCAGTAGGGGAAGAACCCTCCTCAGCCAATAGTACCTGGTCCTTGGGGGTTTGGACCGAGCCCTGACGTGAGTGATGGGTTAGGGACTATGATTCCGGGAGGTCAGGCTGGGGGCCCTGGAAGGGAAGCTGTTGGTGTTTCTTTCCTGATGTTCATCTAATGTTTCCTGGGGGCAACGGGAAGCAGCAATGTTGGCCGGACCGCCTCTGTTGCATCGCCTCTCTGGGCCTGTGCTCCCGGCCATGCTGGCTGTCAGAACTGTTAACCATGCAAGGAAGATGATGAGATTCCCATAAGCTCGTGGCGGCTGGGATTCCAGACTCGGTCTGACGGAGCAGTGGCTGGAGGAGAAATTCCGACTTCCCAATTCTCAGACCTGCGTCTGCTCACCCCGCCCCGTGGACCAGCTTCTCTGAAAGCATTTGCCTCCCGAGAAATAATTTCTTTGTGTTCTGCCCTTTGGTCTTCAGTTGGCATTTCCTCAACAGAGGGCAGGGTGGCAACGCAGAATCTAGCTGTAGAACGCATGGCAACATCATCACAGCCTCTCGGTGCAGGGTCCTTTGGGCTGCGCTGGCCCTCTGAGCTCCAGCACACAATAGGCCCATCTGTGCTTGGCTTCCTACTCACCCCAAGCCTTCCCAGTTTGGCTGATGCTACTTACTGTAGGAGGTCCGATCATTTTCCGCTTGGTCGACCCCAGTTCACCCTGAGAGCCAGTTATGACACCTCCATGTGAAGTCGGACACATCTTTATATTTCCTCCCGTAGCACTTGGCACATGTCTTTACTTTAGCTGTATGTATGCCATGTTTAGTCATCTCCATCCCACGGAACCAGGGCTGTGATGGGTTGAACTGTGTCTCCCCCCTAAATTCATATATTGAAGCCCTAACCCCAGAACTTCAGAATGTGACAACATTTAGAAATAGGGTCTTTAAAGGGATAATTAAGTTACGATCAGGTCATGAAGGCGGGCCCTAGAGCAATGTAAGTCAAGAGGAGACACCTCAGAAGACTCCAACCCTGCCACCAACCCTGCCAACTCCTTGACCATGGACTTCTAGCCTCCAAAGCTGCTGCGGTCTGTGCCCCTCTGGTGCTGCAGCCCTAGCAGACTATTTCAAGGGGCCAGCAAACTTTTTTTTTTTTTTTTTTTGTAAAGGGCCTGGAAGCAAATATTTTCAGCTTTGCCAGCCAGCCATACGGTATCTACTGCTGGACTGCTGCATGCTGCAGTTGCAGTGTGAAAGCAGGCACAGACAGAACGTGAACAAAGGGTCTCAACGGAGTTCCTGAGAAACTTCACTTACAAAGCAGGCAGCTGGGCGGACCTGGCCCTCAGGTGGCAGTTTGCAGACCTCTGTGTCAGATGAAATTCCGTGAGACTGGGGTTTATGACCACTTTATTTTCATTGTATTCCTAAGGTGTGACATAGGCCTGGACACAGTAGGTTCTGTCTCTCTTTCTCTCTCAATTTTTAAAACTTCCCTATTGAAATACAGAAGCTGCAAAACTAGTACAAAGAGTCTGCATACCCTTCACCATGTCAGTTTTACTGATGACCTCTCACTCATCAAGTCCATATACATCAACTTATGTAGAGGTAGCAGAACCAGAGAGCTTTGTTTGGCTGATGTCTAGTTTATGTATCCCTGGGTAAGTCACTTAACGTCTCTGAGCCCCAATCTCCTTATCTGTAAAACAGTGCTAGTAATAGTAGCCATCCATCGGGCAGTAAGGATTTAAATAACAAAATGCATATGAAGAATTGAGTATAACATTCATCTCTTGGTACATGCTCTGTGAATGAATGCTCGTGAAAAGGACTGTTTCAGTTCCTGTTTGCCAGACCCAAACACCCCATTCTGAGGTGTAGCTGTCTTTCAGGTGATACTCGGAGAGACCAGCTCAAGACTTCTCCTAGGAAAGCCCCTTGTGATGGGGGCAAAAGACTCAAGGATCCCTGATGAGCAGGGGGAAATGGGGCTCCATGGAGCATGAGATCGGGGAAGTACGGCCTGCGGACAAAAAAGGGAGCCACATACTAAACCTGACAAGCTCGGGGCAGGCCCACATGGCGGGCTTTACAAACCCAGAGACCAAAGGCGCCACACAGCATGGCCTGAACGTACAAATTCCTCACTAAAAGCGGGTCATGGTGGGTAGCCTCATCCTAGGCCTGTAGCTTTCTTGACAAAGGTCAATCTTTAACTTTGAAATTGCCTGTGGTCTTGGAGCATCTAAGATAACATACCTTTGAAATGCCAGAGTAATCTCCTTCTCCAGGCCTCTCGAAGGTAACCACCGCGGGCACCAGAGCATGGGATCACAGTTATCTTGTTGCCCACATACCATCTCGATGTGCTGTAGATTAGCAATCCCAGATGCACCAGCGTAAAAGAAGTATGTGTCTCTCCATTTTGCTTTTTATCCAGTCCCAGAGATTGCCCCGTTTTGCTTTCTCCAGCCTCCCTAATCCACCACCCTTGGATTTCATGTACTGCTCCTTACGTCTCCTCCTTTGACTCTAATACATAACAGAAGCCGCAAAACTGCCATTCTCTGGACCATTTCCTTAAACCCTTGAGATTTTGCTCCCTGACAATAGTTGTCAGTTTGGCTCTGATGAACTCTTATAAGACTTTTTCTCAGGCTCGATGTTCCTTCACCAATAGGCCAAACGAGGCAGAGCCACAGATGCATGTTACACCACATTTCTGCACTGAACTATTCAAAATAAACTGAGATTTCATGAATGCTTGGAGGGTCCAGGGAAGATGGCATTCCTTTCCAAAATCTGATCAACTATTGTCCGTTTCTCACTCTGGATCTGGCCACCCCCAGAAGGGCCTGGAAGAAAACTGTGATAAAAATGACAAAAGAGAAGACCCCAAACCAAGAGTTGGCAAGGAGAAGTGAAAAGACTCTAACTCCACAACGAAGCAGGAGAAAGGGCTGGAAATGGACCACAGGCAACGCTCAGCTCTCATATCAAGTAGCTTGAACCAGGCTGTCCAAAAGACAGTGATGATGCTGATGGAGATAATAGCAGCAACAGCTGACATTTAAATAGAACTTCCTACACGTCAGATGCTGTTCCGAGAACTTCACACTTATATTAATTCATCTATACAAATGGACTCTCAGCAGTTGCTAAGGTAAATGTGATTATTATTGTATTGTACCAATGAGGAAACCAAGGCACAGAGAGGTTAAGTGGCTTGCCCAAGATCACATGGTCAGGAAGGGCAGAGCTGGGATTTGAACCCAGGCCACCTGGCTCCGCAGTCTGTGCTCAACCATGGAAAACATTCTGTCACTCTTCCATATAAAACGGCTCTGCCAGTGGCTGTTCCTCTAGCCCAGGAGTCAGCACACTCTCTATAGAGGCCGAGGCTTACTGTCTGTAAATTGGACGTCGTGGGCCAAAAGGTAAAACGGAGGATATTATGGAGGTATACAGAAAAACCTAATTTCCACAACTTCTTACTAACAAATTACAATTCATACTAATACAGTGGTTTTTCCTTCCTTCCTTCCTTCCTTCCTTCCTTCCTTCCTTCCTTCCTTCCTTCCTTCCTTCTTTCCTTTCCTTTTCCTTCTTCCCTCCCTCCCTCCCTCCCTCCCGCCCACCCTCCCTCCCTCCTTCTTCTCTCTCTCTCTCTCTCTCTCTCTCTCTCTCTCTCTCTCTCTCAATACAAGCCCACTAATGAGAGGAACAGGACCCTTCAGATGTAAGGAGGGGTACAACATTAGTTACCTACCATTATAGTGGGGATCTGGCCTCATTCTACAAAGCTGGGCCTTGCTTTTCTGAAACGCTGCCCTTCTTCCCACAAAGCCAGCGCTGGTTAACAACCTCCGTCCCGGGTAGGTTAAGGAAGTAGTCGGTCAGTGGCAGACACTTGGCTAGAGGTATTGTGGGTTGTCTCAACTTGGTGGGGGGCATACTACTGGCATCTCGTGGGCAGAGGCCAGAGATGCTGTTCAGAACCCCACAATGCCCAGGACAGCACCCCACAACCAAGAATCATCCAGCCCAAACGTCAACAGAGCCAAGTGTGAGAAATCCTGGTTCAGAAGCATCAGTTTCCTTGTCTATAAATTGAGTTGTAGTACCTCCTCCAGACTAAGATTAAATGAGCTATGAGAAATGCAAAGATACGGGGCAAGCAAGGCATGCCCTATCATGAAGCACGCAAGGTACATATCATTATTCTTTCGATTGTTTAGTCAATGATGTAAAAACATGAAACCACTTTTAGGGGCCGGATTGGGGGGTCCCTGGAGCCGGAGCTCTCCGAGGACAGAGCATTTTGTTATTGCCCCGAGTCCAGCTCACCCTCCCCTCTCAGCCGAGCTCGGAGACTGGATGCAAAAGCCATTATTAAAAAATGAACATGAGTTGTTTTTTCCCCTTTTTGATCAAATAATTCAGTTTGCTGCCTCAGACAAATCATTATTCATGTGGAACCTGCCTGTGCCGCCCCTGGGGAGGAAGGCCAAATTGATTTAACTTCTAATCCAGTTTATACCTCTGCTAACCCCAGTGGTATGTTACCCTCACCCTTGCAGGGGGGTGGGCGGTGCTGGGAGGGAGCGTGGGGCAGAGACGGAGAGACGTGAGCAAATTCACCCGAGGCGTAGGTCTAAGAGCAGCTCTCTGCGAGCGCGGGCCGGAGGCCCAGCGGGTCCTGACAGCACCCATCTTCCTGCCTTGGGCTTTCTCATCCTGAGACGGTTTTGCTCCCTCCTTCAGCTCATTGTATTATAATACCAGCAATGCCATCAAAAGCGCAGCTGCCTCCTCTGTGCTTAGTGAATCCCTGACAACACGCTGTGTAGGGGACAGCATGGTGCCCATTTGACAGCCGGGAAGCTGAAGTTCAGAGATGGATGAGCACGCATAACAGCACAGAGAGTTCTAGAACCAGGACTCAGAGTCAGTTCTGTCTGCCCCCAAAGCTTCACCACCACACGAGTGGGTGGTGTAGGAGGGTATTTGAATGTAGGAAGGTATTTGGAAGAGTTCTATAGCTTTTTATTTCCCCCTAAAGGTCACCAGAGCGATAGTCCAGACATGTTTGGATTGCCTGTGTGTGGTGGTTGAAGGGTCAGCGGACCCAGGTTATCGTCCCTCACTCACTACTAAGCCCATCCATTCGTCCGTCCGTCCGTCCATCCATCCATCCATCCATCCATCCATCCATCCATCCATCCATCCATCCATCCATCCTCTCTCTGTGCTTCAAAATCAAGGTGGGGGATATAAAAACAGTTTCAGATGGTCTCTGGATGGGAAGGTGGTGTCCCGGGGAACAAAGCAGACACCTCTGGCCTCATATCAAGGTCGGAGGGGAGGGGGGTGTGGTAAATGGAATGGACACCTTGCTGGCTGTGGCCATTACACAGTGGCAGTTCTAGGACTGTCACCCTGAGCCAGCAAGTGGCAGATTCAGGACTGAACTCCAGGTCTATCTGGTTCCAAGCTGGGGTGCTCTCTCTATTGGGTGGCACTGCACTCCACCCCAGCATGCTTATGCCCTCTGCTGTTCCCCCTCAAACCTTCCTCTTAGGAGGTGGTGTCTGTGCTTGAGGGGAGCTTCTGGGAGAGGGGTGGGAAGGACAGGGAGATGTAGGAGCGTGTCTCTGCCCAGGTCAGGCATAAGTGGGGGGCAGAGAGGGAAGGAGAGAGGGAGAGGGAGACGGAGAGGGAGATAGAGAGGGAGGGAGAGAGTGAGAAGGCGGGGCAGAGGGAGAGGGAGAGGGACAAGGAGAGAGTGAGAAAGGGGGGGCGAGGGAGAGGGAGAATAGTAGAGAGGGAGAGAGGAGGGGAAACAGGAGAGCAGGGGAGGGTAAGGGAGGGGAGAGGCGCTGTTTTCCTAAGGACTTTGAGTGCAGCTCTGATAGAGTCCAGAATTCCGTGACTCAGGGAAACGTCAGCTCCCGGCTTGGCGGAGCCGAGCGGAGCCCGGGTCGTGAGCGTGCTGGACTGATGCAGCCTGCGGGGGGCTGGCGGGTTTGGGAGGCCGGAGAAACAGTGCTGGCCCAGAGCCAGCGTGTCTGCGGTGGACTCCAGCCTCCTGGCCGGAGAGACCGCCCCCAGGCCGAACAGGCGGCCCCCTCACTGGCGGGTCATCATCGTGGAAAAAGAGATCACTTTTCTGAGTGGGTGCGAGGCCCCCTCTAGGGACTCAAGAATAACAGAGACACTGAACATGGGGACCCAAGCTGAGCAGGCAGGAACTCCTAGAGGGGGACATTTGCAAATCAATGTCCGTGGGAAAAACTTCACTTAGCGCTTGTTACATATGGAAGGCCTCATCTAAGCACAGCGTATGTTCATGCATAGTCCTCCAGAGAAGGGCCGTTTTATCACCCTGTGTTATGGAGGCTAGGCTATGTCATCACTTAGTGGCAGCGCTGGGATTTGAGCCCTCACAGTACAGCTGTGTGGATTTTCTGACCCTTGGGCTCCCCTGGCTGGCAGTGCCCACAGCACCATGGGACTTGAGGTTGTGGCATCACATAGCTCCTTCAGGAGTTCTAGAAGGAACACACGAAAGTGTTAATGGTATCAACAGGCTGAGGGTCCAAGTTCTCTGCATGAATGCATGTAGTAGGGTGTGTGTGTGTGTGTGTCAGCGTGTGTGTGTCTGCGTGTGTGCTTCTTTATGTTTGTGTTTCTCTGTGTGTTTTGTGGTTTTGTTTGTGTGTTCTCGTGTGTTTATGTGTATGTGTTCTGTGTTTGCATTCCCGTTTGCGTTTGTGTATTTCTGTGTGTGCCTGTCTGTGCGTAAGTGTGTGCTGCTGGACCCTTTGTATTGTATTGTATTTTGTGTTTGTGCTGGCGTGTGTTTATGTGGGTGTATGTGTGTTTTGTGTTTGCTTTTCTGTCTGTGTTTGTGTCCTTCTGTGGTGGTGGCGCTGGTGGTGGTGGCGGCGTCTGTGTGCGTGTGTTTTTTGCACAGCGGAGGCTGGAAGACAGAGAGATGGTGAACCTCAGAAGAGATGGCCCATGGTGTAAACAGCCTCGCCCAAGTGTTACGTGACCGAGGGAGGCCCTGCTCAGCATCTGCCCTCGTCCGTGCGGGGAACAAAAGCTTCCTGCTGGCTCCGTCCCTGTCCCCTCAGTGTGGGCTGTGCACAGCCCTTTCCAGCTGCCCCACCCTGTCGCCCTCATCGCTGCCAGGGCCGGCGTCCATCCCACCGGGTTGATGGGTTGATGCGAGCTGCCTACGGCGTCTCCTCCACTGAGAGCTACCACTCGTCACAGTGCAGGGCTGTACCATAGCCCCAGGGGAACTGCTCACACATGGCCTGTGCAGATGGTCCCCAAGCCTGTGACATGCACAACTTGGTCCCTCCAAGCTTCCCGCCTGTGCCCAGATCCCAGGCTTGCATCCTTCCATGGGGGGCTTGGAATCGTTCAGACAAGAGCATCCCTGCAGGCCCACGTCTAGTGATTGAGGGGGGCAAGGAGAGGGTGTAATGTACCATATGGAACTCACCCTTTGAGCTCTGGGTGACAGAGCCCCCAACACCAGCCTGAGTCTTGTAGCAAAAATCGCCAACCCTGCCTGGGCATCACTGGTCCATTCAGGCAGCAGATGGGCCCTCTGACCCCTGACATGCCTCAAAGCACAGGATCCAAGCTGGAGCCAGCGTGGAGCTGACAGAACAGACTCTGAGCTGGGGGCATTTTGCAAAACAAGCGAGAACCATTTGCAGCAAGATATATCTCCATCTGCCTCTGTAGCCACGAGACTAGAAGTCCATGGCAACATGCAAACGAGAAATGAGGCTGCCCTCCTGGTTTATGACATGGTGACCCACGCGGTCACTGACCCTAGCCTGAGAGAGTGGTTTCTGGACAAAAAATATGCAGAAACAGGCCCATGCCAGCCTGCCACAGCTGAGTCAGAGCCTTAGGAAAACGTTACTGCTTGGATTTGGGTCCATCCCAAAGCAGACCTTGAGACAAGGATTTGGCGCCAAGTTGTTTATTTGGGAGGTGACCCAGGAAGCAGTAAGGGGGGCATGGGAAAAATCCTTAGGAAAACACCTCAGGTAAGGAGGAAAGCCAAAAAAAAAAAAAAAATGTGTCATTGAGTAGGTGACGGCCTGAAGGCCAATCCTGTGGGGGACTCTGGGAGACAGCAGGGCACAGATCACTGAAGGCACAGGGCTGGGCATTGACCTACCAATTCCTGTCTCCCATGGGCCCTTCTAGGGGGCTGAGCAGGTGTCAGTGAAACACAGAGAGAGGCAGACCCTTGAGATAAGATGCCATCGTCACAACGGGAATTGTCCCTTCAAGCTGCAGGTGGCCTCGCCACGGCCAACGGGACATAAACGGACACTGATGGCAGATCCTCCTCATGTAGTTATTGTCCTGTTTTCTGTCCCCTGAAACACCCAGCCTGTTCTCATCTTGTGGCTTTTACCCTCGCTCGTTCCTGTGACTGCAGTGCCTGGGCCTCGGCTCAGAGAGAACTTTCCATTGCGCCCCTCACGCCCCTCAGTGGAGCCTCCTAGAGCAGGATTTCTCAGCTCTGCTCTTGTTGGCATCTGGGACAGGGTGCTTCCTCCCGGTGGGGGCTGTCCTGTGCTGTGGGATGATCAGCGCCTCTGACCCCTCCCGGCAGATGCCAGGAGTATCCACTCCAGTTATGACAACCCAAAGTGGCCTCAGACATTGCCAAGTGTCCCCACCGCCATCTCCCATGGAGCAAAATGAGCCCCGGTTGAGAACTATCAGCTCGCTGAGTTTTCCTCAAAGCACCATGACCATCTGGCCTTATCTTGTTTTCTCCATTGGTTTCCTGTTCGCGGTGCCCCCTCCACCCCAGCATGACGGCCCCACGAGAGCTGGTTCTTTCCCACCTGGTGGCACAGTGTTGCTTCTCTCCCCAAATCATGCCTGGCCCAGGGGAACCCCTGGAAAAATACTGTTCGATTAAAGCCAGTTGTCCCGATTGGTCAGGGGCTCTTTGGTCACTTTTCTTTTCAGGATATTTGATGGTTAAAATGAAACTCCACTTTATGTGGGTCACTCTGGAGTTGGCTCATAGAGATTGCTCAAGCTTAGTCCTCTGCCTGAGCAGGTAGACTCTTGCCAACCCAGTGGGTCCTTGATGGGCACTAGAGAAGGTCACAGGGTCTCGGGACCCTGTTTTGGAACATCGATCAGTTGCAACAGCTGGGGGCTGGGAGTGGAGGTGTAGACAGTGCATGAAGTTGGCTGAACCAAGTGCACCCACCTGGGTTGACAGAGATGGGGCAAAGATGCTGGGGTTTTTGACTCTGACTCCAACACCCTTTCCACTGCAAGGAAAATAATGCCTGTAGTTTATTTGCCTGCCAAGGCTGTGATGAGTTTCAAAAGCTTAGAGCTGTGCAGTGCTACGGCATGCCCAAGATCGTCATACTGCACTGATGGCCACAGAAGTTGTACAGTGGGGGGCAGAAGAGCAGCTAGGAATGGACACTGCAGCCTCACAGCCTTTGCTGAAATTTAAGCTCCACGAATGACCAGCTGAGTAAGCTTGGATAATGAAGTAACCTCTCTGGGCTTCAGCTTCAGCATCTATAAACAGAGATGAGACTAGCAGCTTCTCTTCCAGGGTGGTGGTAAGGATTAAGGAAACATGTACATGTCAGGGCAGGCTCAGGCATTCTGTAAGTATTATTGTTGCTGCTGCACTGGTTATTATTTTTAATCAAGTGGAGATTCCTCCCATGACCAAAGAAAACATTCACCCTGCAGAGGCCAGGCCTAAGTATCACTGGTCTAGTAAAGCACGCAGAGGACTTCCCATATTTTGCCGTGTATAATGCGCAACATTTTTTTGCCCAAATTTGTGAGGGAAAAATAAGGATGCGCATTATACATGGATAGTACTAATTCCATATCTATATAAATGTTTTTAATTATTTTATTTATGCTTATGAGTTAAAGTGTAACTCTAGAAATCAATAATGATATCTGTATGCAAAATAATACCCTGGAACACGATCATCGGTTTTGTTGAACTTCACAATGAACTTCCAACGCTCATAGTTCTTGGACTCCTAATATACATAAATATTGTAAATTTGTTACCAGTACATACAATTTCTTGTACCTTGTATGTGTTCTTGTGTTTTGCATTTATTTGTTACATAAAATTTCTTGTACCATAATATGTTAAAAAAATAAATGCTAAAATTCTTTTATAATACAAAAAAACAGTACCTAAATGTAAACAAATACAATTTGAATTAAAAAATTAAAACAAAAGATTTTTTACCCTGAAAGTTTGGGCCAAAAACGCGGGTGTGTATTATACATGGAGCACATTATACACAGCAAAATACAGTAGGTTGTAACCCCCCCCACACACACACACACACAAATGCTAAGCTCCTCTTCTATGCCCTTCACCTCCATGAAGCCCCAAAGACTTGTCACCGAGTACAGGCACAAAAATCTCAGCACAACAAACACAGTAACTCTAACAGTCACACAGAAATTGACAAGCAACGGACCTGGAGGGAAGGCCCATTTTCCTCCACACCCCTAAAAGACACTGAGCATGACCAGAGCCACTTTTTCATTGAAAGAAAGAGATCTTTCTTTTTTCCTTTTTAAAAAGATGCTTTTGGTCATCCCAATTAAGGGTGGTTTTCTTCTGATCGACTCCTGCTGTGAAAGAAGTTGGTACCTTAGGCCTTCCAGATTTCCTGTGAAGAACAAGAAGGTGGCGAAAGGATGAGCTAGGATGCCCCAGGCGAGGTGCTATCGGCTGACATCCCCCAGTCCGCACAGGCTGAAATTCTCGCCTGTGACCAATGGGACAGAGCACAGGAGAAGGGCCTGGCTTGTCTAAAAAGGGCAGCATTCCATCCAACAACCCCACTGCCTGTACATGATACCTTGTTCTCAAATCACTCTGTACCATATGGACCTAGGTTTGGATAACAGCACCAGGCTTCTCATTTGCTCCAAATCACATAACATGTTACATTTTTCACTGTCAGGTGAATAATTTCTTGGGGCAAGCAATGATTCTGTAGCCCTACAGAGGCTGAGAGAGGCTCACTAGGGTAGAATGGAAAGGCATCTGTGTAAACTAATCCAGAAATGGCCAAAAGGAAAAAAAGTAGAAATAACATACATGTCCATCAATAGGGGATTGGTGTAGGGGATACTTTTAGTCAGTGTGTTCCAATATGGGCTCTGAACAGTTCTGTGTATGAGGCAATAAGGTCATAAACTGGTAAATAAATAAATCATAAAACTTTTATGTTCAAACATGTGTGGGAAATACCTTAACATATGTCTTGGTTTAACCTGCATGCATGTTAACCGCATCAGCCACTCATTGGCCTGCTTGTTTTCAGATCCATTCCCCATCCTTCCTCTCCTCTGTTCCATATTGCAGGGAGCTTGTCCCTACAAACTACATTTCCCAGTCTCCATTGCTGCATTTCCCAGTCTCCCTTGATTTCCAGCTACTTTCGGCCAATGGGGAGCACTGGTGAAACGCTGGAGGGTGGGACTAAGGGAAGAGCCAGGGTGTTTCTCCATCCACCCTCCATGCTTTGGGAGGCATCTGTAGGAGGCAGTGGCTTTGTCTGGTCTGTGATGCCAGCTCTTACAGGACAGCCTCTCCTTTCATGGTCTCATTCCTGCTCTGGTTCTGGCTTCTGACTCTTAATAGCTAAGCCATGAGGCTTGCTGCTCACAGAATAAGATGATATAGAAGAAGCAGGAAGAGTTCACTCTATTATTTCCAGGAGATTATGAGTGAAGTTGGTAAGAGAAGAAGTGGAAGGAAGCAACCAGAATATCAGTTTTGGGAGACCAGGAGAAGAGGAATATCTGGCCCTCTTGCAAGTTGGGTTCCCTGGAAATAGACTCAGGGGGAGTTTCATATAAGGATGTTTGTTAAGGAGTTCCTTTAGAATCAATGCCTGTGAAAGGGGGAGATGGGAACAGGACTGTGCAAAGGGGCAAGTTGAGCTGTGGTGCAATCCCAACATAGGTCTTGGCTGATACCATGAGAAGACCTGTAGCTGGGGTGGCTCTTCAGAGTTGCCCCAAGTTGGAGTGGAGGTTATTGGATGCAGTTATGGGATGCAGGTGACTCTGGAGAGAGGTATGACCTCGAGCTGTCAGTGTGTTCAGTCCTCTGACAACTGGAAGAATAAGTCAGTTGTTGGATGCAGGTGACTCCACTCCTGAAGGGACTCTGAGCAGTACATCACAATGTCCACCAGAGTCACTATTCCCATTTGGGATTGAAGGAAGATATGCCTCTGGGGCGACCCAGCACTAGCTGGGGACAAAGCTGCATCCAAGTAGATTCAGTGACCACAGTTAGGCTTGTGCAGATTGAGCTTTTCTAAGTTGCTCCTGATTTTAGTGTGGAGAACTCAAGGGCAAAGAACACAGACTGTGAGCCAATGGAGTGCGAGTGAACTGCTGGCTGGAGAGAGAAAGGTGCCAACGTAGAGACTCAGGAAGTCTGCTATGAGGCCATGTCTAGGGACCAGGCTCTGATCATGTCCCAGATCAAGCTAGGGTGAGCAGCAAGAAATGTAAGCAGAGCAAACAGCCATCAAGCAGTCCTAAGCTACCCTAAGACTCTGACTGTTTCCTCCAGAAAGTCGTATAAGCCACACCCTGCTGCCCACTCAACGAGAGGCCATCTTGGCGTGGAGGCAGGAAGGGGGAAGATGGAGTAAAACTCTTAGGAGGAATTGAACACTATCTAAAGGGATGACTATGAGGAGAGGTATTGTAGTAATAGACAAAATAAAAATGCTGAAATTCAGTGTGGGCTCAATTTGTGGCTCTTCTACAAGATCTGACTTTTTTGAGTGTGCGGAATTCTGTGTGAATGAACCAGTATTAGGGATTGGCTACTGGTGAAAGAAAGCCCCAGTTCACAGTGGCTTTAACAGGAAAGCATGGGATCCAGGAAACAGATGTGGGCATTACAATGTCACAGGGACTGACTCATTCTATCTTTTGCTCCTCCATCCACATCCCTCATTCATAGGTTCATCTCATGATTCAAGATGGAGGCATCTATGTTCCAGATAGCCTGATGGAGGAAAGGGAAAGAAAGGGAAAAGGTCATGCGTCAGCTGTCTCTTAAGGATGGGTCCTGGAAGCTGTTACAGGGCATTTCCCCTTACATCGCAGCAGTCAAAACTTAATCATGTGACCACATCTAGCTGCAGAGGAGGCTTGAAAATGTGACCTTTATTGGATTAAGTTGTGTGCTGAGATAAAATTCATAATACAGTGCGATTCAAGAAGGTGAACGTGGATATCAGGAAACAGCTAGCAATCCCTGCGATGGTACACAGAGCATATTGTATGCACACAATTCTCACAATAATCCTAAAACGTGGATTCTTCCCATTATATAGATAAGCACATGGGTCCCAGAAACACCAAACTGATACAGTTGATTATGAATAGCACCGGTTTTCAGCCTCCTTTCTCAAGGTCTCTCTGCTAGCTCCAGGTAATGTATTCAGCTTGTCAAGCATTAATTTTTCCATTTCTTTGGAGTTTCAAAAACAATATGTAGGCAAGAGACCTGGCTCCTCCTGGCTGACCTTGCTTTTTCTCCATAGCAGTCCCGGCTTTATAAAAACTCTGAGCTCTGTTTGTTTTGCAATTACCATGGGTTAAGGGGCCCTCTGACATTTTTACAGGGGAGCAGGGTAGGCACAAATCCTCACCCCTCCCCTTGATTCTTTGATTGTTATTTCCTCTACCTTTAAAAGAAAATTGCATAATGGCCATCACTTAGGCACCTTTCCAAAGTACTTAAACTACATTAATGCAAAAGGGCCATGTGAGGAAATAGCCCCAGATGTCACATGCCAAGTTACGAAGAGAAAAAGAGGATTCAGAGCACTCTCTTTATTGAGATCCCTTCACAGAACGGTGCCACATGGGCCCGTGAATTGTGGTGATTAGCCATTCTTCAAAACCTGAGGCCAACTCAAACAGCATCAAAGTTATTAATGAGATTTGGCCCCATTAGGTTCATGTAAATATTTGTAACAGTCTTCAAAGCCTCTGTATGCATGGATAGATAGATAGATAGATAGATAGATAGATAGATAGATAGATAGATAGATAGATAGATATGCATGTGTGCACGTGTATGTGTGTGTGCATGTGTGTCTGTATTCCATGAAACTTTGAGCAACTGAAAGCAACTAACCACACTCCTTTTTATATCTGTCCCGCATGGGCTTATTTGGGAGGCAGAAATGGTCCTGTCCTTCCAAAAAGAAAGACATTCATCTAAATTAGAGGTAGATGGTGAAAAAGTCAGTGTTGTCACATGTCAAGTGCCAAGTCAACATCTGTCTGCTGCTTCTGCAGGACTAGCATTCGCTCGGCTCTCTTTCATAATGGCACCTCGTTTTTCACTGGGGGGACTACCGTGCCCTGCTTTTTAGCCTGTGTGGTGTGGACAAGGCTGACTCTCTCCCCCTTGAGTTTGGCTAATTGGCATTGCCCATTCCACTGGTTATGGTGCTTGACTCAAGGAAGGGCCCAAGACCCAAGTCAGCTTGATGAGATTCGGTCCCAGAACGTTTGCTGCCTCTCTAGGGAAAGAGTGCTGGCTGTCCCCATGCTTGTAACACTTCCTGCATCAAGCACGTGAGACTCTGCGCCTGAGGATTTTCTCTAATACTCTCAGCCCTGGCATGGGGCAACGAGCAATGCTGGGGAGTGAATGCTCTGGGAGCAGCGCTCACACAATCAGGGATGGGGTTGGAGAATCAGCACCCCAGCTCCCTTGTCCCTGGAATGGGACATATGTTCTGTAAGATCCCCCAGATGTCCTCAGTGGAGTGTGGCCTCTAGAGTCTCACCAGGTCCCAGTAGTACTGAACATCAATTGTTCACAGCGAAAACCTGCTCACGAATGCACCTTCCTTTGCCTTCCCTCTCACTTCCCCATCCCCCTACCAGAGTTTCCTGGGGCCACTGCCCTCATAAACCATATGCACTTGAATTCTCGTCTCAGCATCTGCTTCTGAGGGAACCCAGCCTAAGAGGCACAGCCATCTTGACGCAATAGGGCAAGAAACTGCCTGAGGATGCAGCCAACACAGAAGATGCAAGGCAGAGGAGGAGAATGACAGACACCCTTGAAGGCGTCATGTCTGGCATCTGGATCCAGCTGTGCCTCCTTCATTGGTCCATCCCATGATTCAAGATGGCGGCATCTATGTTCCAGATTGCGGTGAAAGCGGCAGAGTTGCTGCTCTGTAGATTTGCCTTAAGACAAGCATGTAAGAGCTGGGGTTCCCAAGTTTCTGTTATGACTCTTTTCATACTTCCTGTCCATGCTTTCCTGTATGGTCCCAAATATCCAATCCCACTTGCATCAGCTCATATGGTCCAACGATAGGAATTCCTTCCAAGGGCTGTTGGATCTTGCCTTAACTGAGAGAGGGTTCAAGCCACGAGGGTGGCGGGCAGCTCCAATCCTTCCCTGCAGTTTCATGTGAATCACCTCCTGGCAGCTTCCTGTTCACTGCTGTGCTCTTGTCTGCCAGCCAACCTCAGGCCTGGGCATCCCCCAGGAGATGTTAAACTCATCTCCCTTATCTGCTTGACTGACTGTCATCTTGACACATCATTGAGCTGGTGATGAAGCCCCTAATTAGTACATGTCTCCAGGCCTCCATTTTGTCACCTCTCCTTCTGTGTGCCCTCCCGGTGGCTCACCCTCCCCTTCCTGTACCAGCTCCAAAGAGGATGCCCTACCTAGTCTGAAACAGTGCTGTTTCTGTGACTCTCCATCCCGCCATCTCCAACCATCTTCTTCCCAAGTCACAGAGTCAGAGCCACCCACACTCATCGTGGACCAGGCTCCAAGCTGCAGACTTTGTGACAGCATCCCACGCCATCCTCCCATCCACTCGGAGATGGCAGCCATGATACCTAGTTTGCAGAGCAGGACACAGGCTCAGAGAAACTATGAGTACCAGTTCTCGCCCCAGGGTAGGCCAGGTCTAAGTCTCAGCTCTGCTGATTGTTAATTATGCGAGTTAGTGAACTTTCCTTAGTTTTAACTTTCCTTATTCTATAATAGAAAAGTAAAAATACTGATTTAATAGGTTTGCTGTGCTGAGTAAGCGAAACAATTCTTGCACACACAGCATTTTTTTAGTGTCTAGTACATACTAGATTCTCAAAACTATAGATATTATTGTCATCATCATTTATCATTGAATCAAAAAATAGTATCTGTACAATATACATATCTATTAATATCTGTTGTCACATTCACATATTGGGAGATAAGAAATCTGGTGCAAAATAACAATAATAATAATCCTATTCTAAGTGCTTTATAAATATTAAACATTTAATACAAATAGGATATTTATATTAATGAGTTAATATATATTAAATTTAATACAATATATTATTACTATTAATTTATTTAATTGATATATAATTAAAACAAACATATATTAAATTTAATATAATAAAATATTACATTTCATATATAACATAAATGATATATTATACATTTAATCATTTAATCTTCACGCCTATTAATACAAACTATTATCCCCATTTCACAGATGAGGAAACTGAGGCTCTGAGGGGTAAAATAATGTACCCAAGGCCACAGAGCTGAGTAGTGATGGAGCCAGGAATCTAATCCACTGTTTGGCTATGGGCTTGGTATTCTTAACCTCCAAGCTATTCGGTCAGGTGAGGCTGTATGTTTTTCATAGGCTTACCAAACTAAGCGGTGGTTCTAGAATCCAGGTTTTCTGAATCATACTATAGTGGGCTTTCCATGTCAAATCACAAACTAACAGGTCACTGTATGCTCTGATTTCAAAGAGGTCCACTTTGTCTGGGACATCTTACAATGTTAAGTGCTGTACAAACATTAGGGGACACTCACATTGTAGCAAGAACTTCTTAAATATTCATTGGCAGGAAGTAGAATACGATAGGCCTTTGATAGGAAAAAAAAAAAAATAGGTGCGGACCCACCTTTAAAGAGAATGAACCACAAGAACCCTGCAGAGGCCAGTTTGCCCTGAGCCCTGTGTGGTCCATATAAACTGTCGGAACTATGGTGGTGGAGGATGTGAGGTTACATCTCCTGTTCGCCCCCTGCCCCCCATTCCTGTCTGTTTAGGGGAATAAGCACCTCCCATCTGAATGGAGATGGGGGCAGTGGTGAGGCCATTCCCAGGGCAGCCTGGGGCTATCTGCATGGGAAAAACAAAGAGTGTCCAAGGAAAGTCTGGAAGACCTCGCTTCTTTCACTTTTCCCCAGGGTTACTTACTAAGGCATAACGGACAAGTAAAGCTGTGTATGTTTAAAGTGTACAATGGGATGAATCTGATATACGTATTCACTGTGACATGATGACCACAATCAAGTTCACAAACACGTCCACCACCTCATACAGGTACGTGTGTGTGTGTGTGTGTGTGTGTGTGTGTGTGTGTGTGTGGTGAGAATGCTTACGATCTACTCTCCGCATATCTCAAGTATATAACACAGTATTATTGACTATTCGATATGGAAAATCACACACACACACACACACACACACACAGAGAATATTATTTCACCATAAAACAGAAGGAAATCCTGCCATTTGCAACAATATGGGTGGACGTTGAGGACATTATGTTAAGTGAACTAAGCCAGACAGAGAAAGACTAAGCCATAGGATCTCATTTACATGTGGAATCTTACCAAAAACATGTCAAACTCATAGAACTGGAGCGCAGGACAGCGATTGCCAGGAACTGGGTTAGGAGGTGGGGAAACTGGGGAAATGTTGGTCAAAAAGTACAAACTTCCAGTTATAAGAGGAGTAAATCCCAATCTAACGTATGGCATAGTGACCTGGCTTCTTTCAATGACTCCCAGTTCCCAAAGGAGAGAATAATGAAGGAACCACACGAAAAGTAGGCTTTTCTCCTAAAGTTGACATTATCTCCTTCAGTTAAAAAAAAAAAAAAATCAGTGAACGAAATGATCCATACAAAGGGGTTACACAAGGAATTTATACAGTAAATGTTCAATAAATGCTTATTATTGTTATAATTGTTATAATTATATGTTCTTGCATGGCTCATACTTCATCAATGGTAAACTAACATTTTATTCATAAATATTAACAAATATGTATTAAGTAGGAACTAAGGGATAAGCATTGAGGGTTCTGGGATATATAAGTTGGACCAAGTCCCTGCCCTCATGGGGTTTACATTGCAGTACAGAATCCAATAGAACTTTCCATGATGATAGAGATGGTTTACACCTGTGCTACCCAATATGGCAGCCACTAGCATCCTGAGATTACTGAGCTATTAAAATACTGCTGGTGCAACTGCCGAAGAACTGGATTTCAAAGTTTTTTGGGGGTTTTAATTAATTCTAGTTACATTTCAATATCCACGCAGTAGCTACTGTATAGGACAGTGCACATCTAGTGGATGAAATAGCTCATTCTTTGCAAGTTAAACACCAACATCTAACTTAGCAATCAGTTGCTTAACAGTGATCTACTGAGTATCCACAAAGTGCTAAGCATTGAGGATTCAGCGTTAAGTCGGACAAAGTGCCTGCTCTGAAGACAGGCTATTTAAGCTAACACCCAAATGGGATGGACATGTCTTGGCTTGTAAAGGTTATGTCTTGTGACAAGCTGTAGGAGAGGATGGCAGGCAGAGGCATGAGCAAACACAAAGATGGTGAGGTAGCAGCAAGCCTGGGATGTGAAAAGAAAATATTATTTTAAAAAAAAAAGGCCAGAGAGGATGAACCACAGTGAGAGAGGGAGTAAGAACATGGAAAGATGTCAGGATGAGAAGGGACAGATCAGGGCTTTTGGATCCTACTTCGGCTCTGTAGGAATCTGCTGGAGGGCTTTGCTTGGAGGAGTGACATGATGAGAATTATATATTTTTAAAAACAAAATATCACCTGGCCGCTCTATCAATCAATGGACTGTCCAAAACCTGAGTGATTAACAGCTGAGAAGTTATTAGAAATAAAAGCTGTTTTAGACTGACATGCGTATTAAGTACTCAACACATTGTCTGGAGCAAAAGAAGTGTCTGAAAAATAACTATCGTTATTTTGGAGGCTACTCATGTTCCCATGATGAAAACGATGACTTTAGACAGCCGATCCATCGGGATGCATTCGTGGAACACTGTTATGAATTGGAAGAGTTCTAAGTCTTCCAGAGTCAATTTAGATGGAAGTCTCCTCCGATAAGTGATTCAAGCACAACAAGACAGGGAAATCTAATGCTCTATAAACAAATGAAGAAAGTCGTAAGCTAGGGCATGACCCGTGGCTGGATGGTGTGCCCCCTTTGCGAGAGCTGTCCGAGATCAAGAAAAAGAAGCTGCTAAGAAAGACGGTCCCTTATTCACTCCCTTCCTTTTGGAAACGATTGCTGAGCTCTGTCCATTTGGAAAACATTGATGCATCTTCCAGAAGATGAAGCCT
Organism: Aselliscus stoliczkanus; assembly: GCA_033961575.1. Classification (NCBI taxonomy): domain Eukaryota; kingdom Metazoa; phylum Chordata; class Mammalia; order Chiroptera; family Hipposideridae; genus Aselliscus; species Aselliscus stoliczkanus. The sequence goes on from CM066736.1 coordinate 10,004,792, forward strand.
GAATATACACAGACGCCATTTCCCCGCAGGGATGTATCCCAAACACACTGAATGGAGAGCATATTTTTGTGGCCAGAGGTGCACTGGGAATTACTTGCTGGAGGTCATTACTCTGTGTTTGTACTAAGGAACCATATGTAGTGTGAAATGCCACGTCCTTTCCTGGAAGAACTGAATGGTCAGGGGTTGCTCCCAACAAACTACCTTTGAACCTTCTTCTCCCACCCAACCGTCGCCACCTTGGGCTCCCCTGCTTCCAGAGTTAGAAGGCTTTCTCTGTGACGCTGGCTGAATGCAATAATTTCCCCCGTTACAACTATAAAACCAGATACCAAATACATAACAGGACAAAAGGGAAGAGAAAACAAAGGGGAGACCATTTGTTTGTTGGTTGCATGACTGGGGCATTAGAAACCCATGCGTCTGCTGCAATGAGCCTCCATGAATTATCCTTCTTGTGCTGGGTTTTCTTTTTTTTTAAGCTACCCCTGAATGTGAATGGAACACGAAGATTTTCCTCTGTTTCCCACATTGAGACAATGGCCTGATCAGCCCCTTATGGACTGGGTGACACTGAGCAACCAAGATGGACAAATGTCTTGCAGCCCAAGCAGCCTCTTGGGAAAACGGGGAAATCCTATCTATGTATTTCATAGGTCTGCTGTATAAAGGTCATTGAGGAAACATATGTAAAAAGTTTGTCACAGTGCTGGCACGCGGTGGGGCTCAGTCAGGGTTGGGAACTCGAGGCTTCAGGCACATTAGAATATCAGCGTGGTAAGTGCCACCCAACCGAGCAGAGCAATGTCTCACGGTGCCTGCGGTACTGGAATCGAATGTGTACTGGAATCGAATGTGCCAAAGACCAACCTTTGAGGATAACGCATCTTCAGATGAGAGGACAGCGTCCAGAGAGTTTGCTAAGCTCAAAGGGGGCGGCCTTTGCTCAATGCTCTCTTAACTGGAGTCACACAGCTCTGGGCGTGACCCACAGCTCAGCCATTTAGGATCGGGACAGCCTCAAACAATGTTCCTTCTTGAGATGCCCGGTTTTCTATCATGGAAGTGGGGGTAACAATACATCCTGTCTTGCAGTGCTGTATCTTCTTCTTCATCTGGTGCTTTATAGAGCCAAGCAGAATACTGGCTGCCACCGTGACTGTTGTTAATATAACATCCATATTGGAACACAATGACTATTAGCATCTATAATAACACTGATGCCCACTTGGATATTTAGGCATCATTGATGCAACATGGTGCGAGATCCAAGAGTAAGAGATGTTGGAATAAAAAATTACTACTAGCTCTATGCATCCACCCACTCAGAAACCACTTATTATTCTCCTACTGTGTGCCAGGCTCTGGTGTGGGAACTGGCCCCATGGACAGACCAGCCCCCTTGGAACTTCACAAGGGGCAGGTTTGGGGAATGAGACAAAACAAACAGAAAAACCATTAAGCATATAAATATTGAACATGTCAGGTAGTGATCAGTTCCCAGAAGAAAGGCAGTACAGGGTAGGGGAAAAGGTGAGAGAGAACATAGATGGAGGTTAAATGGGTGGTCAAGGAGGGTCTTTCAGGTAAGATGACATCTGAACAGAGACCTGGAGGAAGTGAGGGAGAGGCCGGGCGGACATGTGCAGGACGAGCAGAGGGAACAGCAACTGCAAAAGCCTGAGTCTCGATGGGAAAAAGACGGAAGCCTAGTGGAGCTGAGATGTCTGGAGAAGGGCCATCCCGCAGCGAGCTCACGCTGCAGAGTGGATGCAGAATTCATCATTTTTAGGGTCGGTCTCAGAATCCTGCTTAGTTGCACCGTCCACCCAAGCCATCTCCCTGAGAGGACCCATATCCCATTTTTATACAATTTAGGGATTCTAACCAGTGGGTCTTCTGGACCCCCTGGAAGTCACATCCTTGGCATCTACTAGAAATGGGCAAATCGAGACAGCAGGTGCCACAACCCCCACCCTGGCCCCCACCATATGGCCTGGCTGCGAGGAGTGTTTGTTAGGCAGATCTGGGGGGTGGGGGGAGTTTTCTTCCCTTGGCTTCCCCGGGACTGAAGACAACGACTTCCAGGGCTCACACCCCCATTGCATCATCGGTGACGTCCGGGACCAGAGCGCCTTAATTAGCAGCCCTCTGCTGCCCAGATGTGTGGGGGACACCGGAAGACAGAGGGGTCAGCAGCTTGGGTGGCTTTCCTGGTGTCCAGGTCTTCTGTCGGCTCAGCCGGCCTCAGAGTCACTGCTTCCATCCCCTGTGCTACAACTCAACACCTTTCAGAAGCTGGGCATTCCCTTACAGACCAAAGGTCTGCGATGTGCAGAAAAGGGTAATTTCATGGAATGTGCCCCTGCCTCATGCTAATTCTCCTTTGTGGGCACTCCAAGGGGCTTGGGGCCCAGAATCTTAGGAATACACTCAGTGTGTGCTGAGCAGCTGTGTTCCTAAGTCATGTCCAGTGAGGGATTCTTAGGGATGCCTTCACACAGCAACAGAGCTAAGTGTCCTGAGCATGCGAAGCACTGAGCACCGGGCTCAGATCTTTCACACAGGGTTTCCTTGAATGTTCACAAGACACCCGTGGAGGAGGGGCTATTATCACATGCCTCCGTTGTGCAGAGAAGGACAGTGAGCACAAACGAGGTTGAGGGAGGGCCTATAAGCCACCTGTCTATTAAAGCCAGCGTCAGGACTTGAACTTAAGTGGTCTGAATCCAGAGCCCATCCCCCTCATATAGTCCAACACTGCTCCCCACTCTCTGTTTGTCCCAGTGACAGAGACCGGGAGTCAGGAAGCTGTTCGTAAAAGGCCAAATCATAATTGTTCCTGGCTTTGCCATCCATGCAGTGTGAGTCACAGCCACTCAGCTCTGCTGTTGCAGTGTGACAGCAGCCACAGACGTAAGCAGATGTGTGTGGCTGTTTTCCAATAAAACTTTATTTACAAAGACAGGCAGAAGGCTGGGTCTCGCCCATGGGCCATGGTTGGCCAACCCCTGAGGTAGAAGGTCACCCCCTATGCCTTTCAGGGAGCTTTTCATGACACCTTTCATTGGTAGGCAGGTCCAGGACTGACTCCGTGTCTCAATGATATCACTGGGGACCCATATTCATTTCACATTTTGCTCAGCCATCCCTACCCTAGCAATTTTGGTTTTCCATTATCATTATTTGTTGCCTTGTGGTCACAAGCAGGCTGCAGCAGTGGCAGGTGTAGTATCCCCAAGCTGCAGGAAAGCAAGGACAGGGGCTATACAACCATCTCATAAGGTTTTTGTCTTTTCATTTTTTTCACTGGGGAGGGAAGCCTGCTTATCTGCACGGGGCTTGCTCTTTCATTTCATTGGTCAGCACTGAGTTCCATATTCACCCCAAAATCAGTCACTGGAAAAACAAGGAATTTGAACCTATTATGCTCATGCCTGAGGCTCAGAGAGGGTCCCACTTTCCTTCCAAATCTAGGGACCCCCCACCATTCCAAAATCAGGTTATGTTGGCATGGAAGAAGGGAATGTAAGGTGTTGGGGTTGGTGACAATAACACCGACTGCACTCATACTCATCCTTTCTAGGAGCGATTCAGAGTGGGGTCCAGCCTGCACAAACACCTCGGGACTTGTACTAAGCGTCTGAGGTATGAGGCGTGGTAAGAGCCTGGAGGTGAGACCCCTGTCAGAAGCCTGTCACTCACTCTTAATACCCAGCTTCACAGGAGCAGGCGGCAGCCCCAGAGCTGAGGCAGGAGGGGCCCTGGGGAGGTGGAGGTGAGCGGACAGGTGTGAAAGGGAAGGAGGATTTAGCAAAGAGGCCTGGCCCCTCCCAGGCTCAGGCAGTGAGATGCCTGCGGTTTCAAAACACTGGGATCTCTCACGCTGACACCACAGAGGATGGCTGAGGCTTTTCAGAGCTGTCCCCCCACAAAGTCATTCTGGGGCACAATCTGCCAGGCTCTGAATTGCCTCAGCCTCCACATCCAAACTGCTGTAAGAAATTGAGTGGGGAGATCTCAGAAGGGCTTGTGAGCTAGATTAAACCCAAGGCACATTCCCTGTGGGGGTCAGAACACAAGATCCGGTGTCCTAGTGTGGGAGTCCCGAGGGGAGATAGCTGTTCTCTGTTTATTAAAAGGCGTTTTGAGAGGAAAAAAAAAAAGTGAGTTAGATGATTGCCATTCATTCATTCACTCACCATTCATTCATTTATTCACTCACGCATTCATACAATAGTTGCTTATTGAATGCCTACTTTGAGCCAGCAACTATTCTAATGGATAGAGATTCAGTAATGAAATCAATAGGTAAAAACCTCATTCCTTGTGAAGCCTACTTATGGTGGGGGAGACAAGCGTTAGGATAAGAAAACTTTATAGCTATGTCCTTGAATGAGCCATTTACCTCCTCTTAACCTATTTCCCATTGATAAGTTCCTCATTACTATTCATGGTGGTCCAGGTTGTGACAGTTAATTTTATGGGTTGACTTGGCTGGGCCACAGTGACCAGATATTTTGGTCAAACGTGTTTCTGAATATTTCTGTGAGGGTGATTTTTGGATGAAATTAACATTGTAATCAGTGAGGAAAGCAGAACACGCTCTATAATATGGGTGGGCCTTATCCAATCAGTTGAAGGCCTTACTAGAATCCAGACTGACCACTCCTGACCTAGATGGAATTCTGCCAGCAGGTGCCTTTGGGCTTGAACCCCATCAGCCCTTTCCTGAGCCTTGCGCTTGCAGGCCCATCCTACAGATTTTGGACTTGCCAGCCTTCTTCATCCACTGAGCCAATTCCTTAAAATAACTGTTCTCTCTCTCTCTTTATACACATCCTATTGGTTCTGTTTCTTCTGAGAAGCCTGGGTAATACACAGACATTATGTGAAGGGCTTCACAGTCATATACCCATTTAATTCTCACATAACCCTGTGAGGTAAGTCTTTTCACAAGGAGTCCCATGTGTGAAAGTGGAGTGTTTCCCACCCAGTCAGCCAGGGCCCAGTGATAATCTCCCTTCTCGTTTTTAATATCAGACAAGTGGTGTCGCTCAAATTGGGCTCCTTATGACAAGACTACAAGGGGCTGCCTTGCTAAAGGCCCCTCCCCCTGACTCGCTGGGCTCCAAGGATTGGGCTGAACAGAAGGTCAGTGAGTGAAAGACTCTCTGATCTGCTTTGGTGAAAAAGTCCTGTGGTGAGCGTCTACTAAAGGTATGCGCTAGGCCAGGGGTCAGGAAACTTTCGAGACGGAAGAGCCAATCCTGTCCCTCACAACAATTTAAAAATTATTCGAGAGCCACAAAACAAATGAAATCACCGTTATGTGAAGAATATCCTTGAAAAATTTTATGAATGAAAGTATGATGGCTTTATTTTCATTATCAATTTTGCTTCAGAGCCACATGTATGTACCCAAAGAGCTGCATGCGGCTCGCAAGCCTCAGTTTGCCGACCCCTGGATTAGGCTATGCCTTAAATAACTGTGTGGTGAGAAGCATCGTCCTAGGGCTTGGACTGCTGGGTTCAAATCCTAGCCTTTCTGCTGATTTACTGTGTGACCCCAGCCAACTTTCTTAACCACTCTGAGCTTTGTCTCTTTCTGTTAACTCTATTAATAAATATCCACCTGCCAAGAAGCATGATGAAGCTTAAATACAGTAGGAGCTCTAAGTTCAGACCCTGGCAAGGTGTGTTCAATGAACACAGGCTCTTGTTTTAGGGCTAACAGGAATAGGTCCAGGTTTTATGATGTGTGATGCTTATACAGTGTGTGTGTGTGTGTGTGCGTGTGTGTGTGTGTGTGTGTGTGTGTGTGCATGGGGGGGGTACTATTTAAGGAAAGAATAAAATAACCAAGGAAACTGGGGGTCCAGTGTAGTGGAGGGGCCCTGGAGCCTAAGGTCTCTAGCTTTTCTAGGCCTTCTAGCAGCAATATTTCTTCTTCAGCATCTCCAATAAGAAACTGACATCCTATCACAGGGCCCCTTTAATGTCCAAACCCTACTGGGATATTTTCCCAACAGTGGAAAGTCGCAGGGATTAGGCCACGTCTTGCAGCGCGGTGCGATGCTCAGAGAACGAAATTGCTGCGAGCACCTTCTCTGAAATGAGGCATCTGTGGTCCCCTCTTTCTAGGCCCCCCAGAGCAAACACACCTGGGATCTCCTTTCTCAACCCTCAGGGTTCTTCCACCCAGGAATTAGATAGGCTTACAAAAGAATTTCTGAAGGGACAGGGTTGGAGCTGGGGGCTGGGGGTTGTGGCTGGGGTTGGATTGTTGTTGTTTTTTTTTTGTTTAAGAGCTGGTTTCAATTTTGTAACATTGTTCTCTTGGGCAATGGAGGTGTGTCCTTCATTGGAGCCTCAACAGGGAGCCAGGCAGAGAAAAAAAAAAAAAGAAAGAAAAGAAAACTGAACACTTTCAATCCCTTGTATAAATGATGACTTCTAGTTGTGATCTTTTCCACTTTTTGGCGTTTTCTTCTCTCCCTTCCTATTTGACCCTGGTCATAGCTCCGTGACATGACCTGAGCTGGGGTAAGTAATCCCGTGTTACAGATGGGGAAATTGAGGCCCACAGGATTTAGGGGGCTTCCTGAGATGGCTTCTCCATGGAAATGAGAAGCCTGCATTCACAAGGAGCCCCCTCTGTGTGTGTTTGTGTTCTAATCTCTATTTATAAGGACTCCAGTGATTGACACTGTCTTCTCTACTCAGTAGGAAGGATGGAGGGAACATGATAAAGAGAATACAAGGAACTTTCTCTTTATGTAATCCAGTGTTATATCATTACCTTTTAAAGCCTTCTCCCATTCCACGGGTGAAGAAACGTGGACCTGCCCACAGGACAAAGCCATACTCGTAATGGAGCACAGTCTCCCTCTCTAGCCTAATCCTCTGCCTGTTGTCCCACCTCCATACACTCCAGCTCAAGCATGACGAGATGTCCCATACTTTGTCCCATCTTCACACAGTCCCCTACCGCTGAAAGGGGCATCTGCCTCTCCTCTGCCAGCCTGGTGAACTCCTCTTTATCCCACAGTACCCATCCAAGGATGCCCCTGGGAGATGGGTACGTTGAAAAAGTAGAATACAGGATCGCATCTGTAGTACAATTTCAGCTTACATACAAGTATAGTTCTGGAAACCATACATATAAACATAGTCAAAAGTGACGGGAATATGGTGATTTATTTTCTTTTTGCTTATCTGCGGTTTCTGATGTTTTTGACAGCCAACATGTATTCTTCTGTAATCGTAATAAAAGTTGCTTTTGATGTCTTAAAGCAGCAAGCGTCTACATGTTTTCTTTTGGGAGCTCTCCTTGAATATTATCCTGCTTTATAAGGTGTGCACACACACACGCCCCAGGCAGGTAAAGACGATCACATTCTTCTAATGTTGCATTTTGCACATAACTCTGTTATTTCATTAATCATATGGAGATGATCTATTTACTTATCTCCTTCCTACCCAGTCTGCAAGGCAGTATCATGTCAATGTTAAGATTGTGGCTCTCAGAGCCACGATTCCTGACAGTAACTCCTGGACCCACCACCTCTCCCATTCTTTCACTATGAAGCGTTTACCCCACGTCAGGCAGGATACACTGTATTCAGACCAGACAATGGCCCATGTCTTCATGGAACTGCTCACCGAGACCGTAACCAGTGAGTATAACAAACGAGCAAACTCAGTAGAAAGTGTAAGTGCTGAGCAACTTTGAAAATGTCGTCCAGGCAGAGGGGCTGAGAGGGGGAAATGCGAGAGGCGAGGGAGGGATGAAAGTTTAACTGGAGAGGCCACTCCAGGTGTTGCAGACAATAGAGTGAGCCATATCCTGGGAAAGATCAGTCGTTCAGTTTTGACACATTAATTTTCCTCACTGACTATCTGGATGTGGGTTGTGTGATCTCGGGGAATCATTTTCTTTCTCTGGACCTCGGTTTTCTTACCTGTAAAATGAGGATAAAAAATTCTCCCTACATCATGAGGTTTCATGGAGTATAAATGAAAAGCATTTGGAATGGTGCCTAACACAGAGCATGTACTCAATGCATGTTAGCCATGATGGTGTGAGGGGATAATGAGCCTCGTTTCTCATATAGTCCAAGCACTGAGAATAAGTCCTGGCACACAGTAGGTACTCAATGAATGCTTACTGTTCAAAGCACCAAACTGACCACAGGGTTTCTGACTGACAATACATGGGTTTTCTCCAGAGCTCTCCCAAAGGGAAGGTTAAAGGTGAATGCTGGAAGTCAGGCTTGTCAGCCTGTTTCCTAGAGCCTGGGTAACGACACGTGCAGTGACGTTTCAGGTGAAGCCTACTAACAGGAGAGCAGAGAGAATGAGGGGCCAGTGTAACCTTGCTGTCAGCTCAGATAGGCCTTCCAAGAACCTCCTACAAGCTCTGCCTGAAGCCTGGGCTTTTTGTTTCTTTTTAATGCAATTTCATCTATTTATGGTTTTATAGTTCATAATCCAAATGGCTTTACATGTCAAATATTGTTAACTTATTAGTTAGTAGACCAAAGTATTATTAGGTTCAACCAATAAAGAAGTCACATGTTCTTTCCATCATGAGGTAAGAAGGTCTGACAATTAAATTCGCAAACTTGTTGCAATGATGTTGCTAACCTTTATTTCATATCAGAAGGATGATTCATTATGAATTTGTACCAACTGGACAAACAGTTAACCAAGGTTACTATTTGGAAGTGCTAAAAAGGCTGTGTGAAAAAGTTACATGATCTGGGGCTGGTCAAGTGGCTGGTTGGTTAAGAGCTGGCTTGGGACGCCAGCTCTCAGCAGCATGGCCTCAGTTTGGATCCCCTATGAGGCCAGTGACGCTGCGCCCTCTACAGCTAAGATGGTGAACAACAGCTCCACCTGGAGCTGGGCTGCCACGAGTTACCTGCACCGGTGTAGGCTGCAGCCCCTGCTGCAGTGGGCTGCCGCAAGCGACCATAAGCGGCTGGCAGCCGGCAAGAGCTGCCATGAACCGTTGTGAGGGGCCGTCCAATGGCCAGTGAGTGACTGCCTCACCCAGGAAGAGAGGAATGACAATACCAACATGGGCCAGTGAAGCGAAGTCTTCCACAACTAGACTGAAGAACAAAAAGCCAGCAAGTTCTCTGTTCCCCTTCCCTGATTCCCCAATGCTGTTTCCCTCCCCCAATTCCCCAATAAAATCTTTAAAAAAGAAAAAAAAAAAGTTACACGACCTGAACTTTTCGCCTACAATTCATGGCTCTTACATCATAACAATGCACCAGCTCACACAGCACTGTCTGTGAGGGAGTTTTTAGCCAGTAAACAAATAATTGTATTGGAACACCCTCCTAGTCACCTGATCTGACTCTCAATGACTTCTTTCTTTACCCAAAGATAAAGGAAATACTGAAAGGAAGACATTTTGGATGCCATTCAGGACATCAAGGGTAATATGAAAACAGCTCTGATGGCCACTCCAGAAAAAGAGTTCCAAAATTGCTTTGAAGAGTGAACTAGGCGCTGGTGTCAGTGCATAGCTTCCCAAGGGGAGTACTTTGAAGGTGACCATAGTGATATTCAGCCATGAGGCATGTAGCGGTTTTTCTAGGATGAGTTCCCGAATTTAATTGTCCTCACTTAATTGTTCCTTAATTGCAACATTAAAGAAGCTGTCCTTTGTAACCGAGCTTATCAATTTGGTTTTGCCCAGGGAGTTTCTCTTGGACTCCCACACCTCGTGCACAGTCATCTTCTGGAGCCTGTTGTGAGTGGTTTCACAGCACCCCTGTCCCTTCACCTTGTAAGCTGTAGGGATGCTCTCACGTGCACCAAGTTTCAACTTGCCCATGAGCAGCTGTGTGCCAGGCACATGGTGGCAGGGTGGATCTCTCTTCCTGAGCCAAGCAAACAAAGCCCCAGTCCTCATGCCACTTACATCCCTCACGTGTGTTAGCATGGCCTTGATTTCAAGCAGCAAAGTCAACCCAAACTTGACGTCTGCTATTAAAATATATATATATATATATATATATATATATATATATATATATATGCCATAAAATCTGGCATAACCCATTATCCAGAGGTAGAACCAGCACCGTGATGGTTCATTCAAGGGTTCAAACATCAGGAAAAGCCCTGACATCACCCATTATCCTAGACTTGACAGCCAGCATCATGCTGGGCAATAGGAACTCAAAGAATTGTTCGCTCAAAGAATGAGAAGAAAGAGTAGAACTGATTCCAGCTTAGCACTGTCTGACACTTGCAAGATGGCTGGCTCAAGCCTCAGCATCCCAGCCTATTAGTACACAATAATGTCCACGTAAAACAGATTACTTTTGGGGCCGGCCAAGTGGCGCAGTGGTTAAGCGCTGGCTTGGGAAGCCAGTGGCCCCGGTTCGGATCTCACATATGAGGGCCAGTGACACTGCCTTCAAAAAAAACGCCCCCAAAAAAACCAGAGTACTTTTTTCCTGTGTTTGGGATTTTCTCACATTTTTTGAAGTACTGCATATAAACGTATAGATACAGACACATACATATGCATACCTATGATTTTACTTAATTATATATAATGTATATACCGGGGGTGCCAAAAAAAACATATACAAATGGACACTTGGGTCAACGTTGCTCGAGCAGTAGTTCACTCTAATCTGAAGTGTCTGGACGCTGATGGTGACCACTCTGAGCATCTCTTGTCATTGCAGAAGCCAAATTGTATACATCTTTTGTTATCAGTATATATTATTACAATTTTAATTAGTTTTTTCTTAAAATGTGTATACATTTTTTGGCACCTTCTGTATTAGGTTTAAAGAATAAAACACATATTCATAAAATTTACTAATCAGTGTAAGAAACAGGGCTTCATATGACTGTTGAATTCCTGTGTGTCCAGCACCAATCACCTTTCTTTCGCTTCCCACTCATTCCAGAGAACTGAGTGTTGGATCATTATGTCAATATTATCCTTTCTTTGTTCCTTTGTAAGAGCAAGGCATCACTCCCATGACCACCCAAAGACTTTCCCTCATGCTCATTGGTCAGAAGAGGGTCATATGCCTGACCACTAACCAATCACAGGCAAGGGACTGGGGTTGGAATGAATTGGGATCTGCTTGAGGTCATCATTGTTTTTAGTTTCTTAATCTTGATAGAGAACAATGATAACATCCCAAAGGGTATCAGGAAGATTAAATCAGAACACATATGTTACCCTGTCACAGTGCTGTGACTCAATCAAAATCGATAGTTGTTTCTTCCAATCTCTAGTCCAGATTACCCGTGCAACTGCCATTCTGCCCAAAACACACGCGCACACGTGCACACACACACACGCACACCCCCTCTGGCATTGGGTAGTGCTGCTTATATGAGCACATGTCCCAGCTCTGTCACCACGCATGGTTCGTCACCTGTCCTTGCCCTCATTCTGTAGGCACTGCTTTTATTTATATAACTGCAATGTGCCAGGCACTTAGGTGCCCAGATTATAATAACGAGGAAAAAACAAGTACAGCATCCTGCTCAGTGGGGAGAACACACATTACCCAAAGACGTACGCAATCTACACGTAATCATAATTCCAATAACCACTTGTGAAGGCGAGCTCTGTGCCGTGCGAACACATGATGAAGGCTCTAACGGAGGCGTCCCTAGAAAGTGACTGAGATGGGATCTGGGTGACACATAAGCATCAACTGGGCAGCAGGTCTGGTGTGCTGGTGCTGGCCCACATGTCACGCGGGCACAGACAGTTTTCAGGAATGTGGCAGGCTGGTTATCAAGCACAGTCATTGTTAAGCATTCAATCATACACACCTAAAATTCAGTCTGTGAAAATTAAAAAGTCATACATTCTCAGAACTCACCCCTTCCTAGTGACCAGACTGCATTTGCCCATGACCTGTGCTCTCGAGGTTATTTGCGAGTATGACAGCCGTGTGGTGGACATACAGGACAACGATGTGCTACATGGCTCCTCTTCCCACAGACTTGTGTTCACTGACATCATGTGACAAGCTCAAAACGGGCCATGGTGGGGGCATTTCCATCACAGAAACTGGCAAATGCTACCAACTGGGTTTTTTCCTTCCCAGAGAGCCAGTTGCACACCACTGGGCAAAGGAGTTTCAAGAGGACCATTCCAGGCGGTAGGGACAGCCTGGGAAAGACCGTCCTAGAGGAGAACAAAGTGACATAGTGGAGAGATTGAAATGGGCTCACTGAAGATATTAAGAATTTCCACCTCAGGGTCGGCTGAGTGGCACGGTGGTTAAGCGCTGGCTTGGGAGGCCTGCGGCCCCGGTTCGGGTCCCACATATGAGGACCAGTGACACTGCCCTCAAAAAAAAAAAAAAGAAGAATTTCTGGGCCGGCCAAGTGGCGCGGTGGTTAAGTGCTGGCTTGCGACACCAGCAGCCCCGGTTCGGATCCCACATATGAGGGCCAGTGATACTGCCCTCAAAAAAAAAAAAAGAAGAATTTCTACCTCAAAAGGTTGTATGGCCTAAATGGAATAACGTCTGTAAAAAGCCATGGAACACAGTTCCTAGCACATACGAGGTCCTCCACAACGACAGTTAAAATTTTAAACACCGTCAACAGTGTGCCCTGTCTTCAAATGGCGGTCGTATATGTTTTGGGCCCAGTGGCTTAAGCAGGAGGGTAGCAGATGCTACTGGCTGCCTAACCACTATCCACCCCATCCCTGCTTCTTCAGTTTAACAAAATTGCAATATCTTTGAGGGCGGCCAGATGCTCAGTGAAAAATATGTGAGATCCCACAGAACAAGAGTCAGCCCTATTACTCAGCATCGGCCAAAGGGACATAAGCTGAAGGCCTCTGAAGAGGTTGTTGTTTGCTCCCACTTTCCAGATGGTCCTTCATAACTGGAGTGTGGACATGCGGCTTGGAGGTACCACATGCATTTCTGCATTCATGGGGTTACAAGCGTGAAGATGAATGGAGGAGAAGAGAAGATGGAAGACCCTGGGTCACTTATGCTAAGAGTGAGCTACCAGAATTGCCTTCCTCTGGACTTTTTTTTATACATTAGCTGTGAAATCCCTTGTCTATCCAAGCTACTAAGGCTAGGGGTTCTGTTACTTGCTGCTGAAAGCATTCCGCACTGATACCCCTGAATTTTCCAGCCCTATAGTATAATAAGTGATATGGCTATCAGAGGTCAGCCAGAAGACACCAGAAACTAGGGGCATGGACCAACACAATCAGTACTATGTGAAAATTGGCAACAAATGTACATCAGGTGTCATCACCCCCCACCTCCTAATTAAATCTACCTTCTAATGAGGTCTCCAAACATTCATCCTGTGACCATTACAAGTTGAGAAGCACTTGATTAGGAGATTCTCAATGGCACAGCAAAGACTGTCTAAACTTTTGTTTTGATGATTCCTGCCTGAAGCTGCCCTAAGGATGCAAAGCCAATACCCACCACGTAAGCAGATCTTTTGGATGCTGGGCTGCACCCCATCCTAGGCCTCAGAATGCCATCAGCATTTTCTCTGAGCCACCATCCTGAGTGACTGCGAGATGACCCAACACCCAGAAATGCATCTTAAATGTCCATCCCTTGATAAACATACTGAGACCCTCGAAAGTTCAAACTCTGGGTTGGGTCCTGACCTCTGAAATATTTATACACTGCGATGCACCTTCCAGATACAATCTCTTGGAATCTGCTTAGCAGCCACGCTGCAACTGGGAGGGCGGTAATAAATGCTCTGTTGTCTACAATTCGGCGAGAAAGCTTTCACTGAGCCCCCAGACGCAGCTAAGAATAGCCAGGTTCCTTCTCGTCTCTGAGAGCTCCAAGATCAAAAATAAGCTTCCTGCTTCTCTCCTTTCTCTTCTAGACTACATGTTTGCGGCTCTCAGGGTTGGTGCCACCCTGGCCCATGCCCAACAAATACCCTGCTTTGCTGGAATGGATTCAGCTCTTGGCTGATTTCTTCCTCGCACTTCTCCTTGCCAGACTAGTTCAATCGTGGGTCATCCCTGTTTGGGTTTCTTGATGAATTTCTCCCAAGGAAAGGAAGAGACAAAACGCTTTGTTAGAGCAACAAGGCCATGGGCCAAGCCAGCCCAAGCTTGTCTTCCTCCCCAACCAGGCGCTTCTGAACAACTGCCCCCTTTCCTCTCGTTTGAGAGCTCCACTTGTCTCCCTGCGTTCCAGAGCTGGGTTACCCCATCTGCCCCCGGACTGAAAGAGAGGCTTTAGAATGTAGCAGACCCAATTCAGGTCCCCGCTTGGCCTCTCACCAGCTGTGTCACCAGAAGCAAAGGACTCAACCTTCCTGAGTTTCTGTGACATGGAGATGAGGATGTCTGCTGACGGCTCACGCCAAGACCTCAGCACACACCTACCTACTAGAATATCAGTCCTGAGAGGGCAGCAGTTTCATTTGTCTTGGCTACATTGTGTCTCCAGAACCTAGAACAATGCCTGGCCCAATAAAGGTTTTTTTTTTTTTACTATCAATCCTTACATCAACCCTATGAAATGGGTATTAAAACTCTCCCCATTTTGCAGATGCAGAGACTGAGGTTCAGAATGGTTAAGCCAATTAATTGCCCAAGGTCATTGAGCCTGTGTGGGACAGAGTCAAGGTCAGCACACACACCAACCTGGCTTCAAAGCCTGTGCCAGCCAACCTACGGAACTGTAGACATTAGATACTTGAACTAGCGTACACACGCATTTCACACACTACGCGTGGTCAGGAATTGCTGGCTCCCTCTTCCTCTCCACCTCTTAGGCCATCCCCCCCTTCCCCACTCTGCTTTCTATCCCAAAGCAACTTCGCATTGGAGAACAACATCGGGACAGGAGAAAAAAAAAAGCTCCCTTGGCCGGCCTCTCCCGATCTCACTGGCTGATAAAAAGGAGGCCTTCAAGCCCAAGGGAGGAGGAAAGGGGGCATGTCCTCTCCAGGACATCCCAATGATACTGGGCATTATCGCCAACACCTCAACCTTCTCCCTATTAACCTTCACTTTTCCATCACAGGTGAGTTGTGGCTACATGTCAGCCACATGTATTTCTCGAAGTGTGGTCTGTAGACGACCTGCTTGGTAGAATTCAGGTTTCTGGGCCTCCGCCCACAACCTACTGAACCCCAAACTCTGGGGCCAGACCTCGGAGCATGCATTTTAGACAGCCTCCCTGAGTGGTCCTCAGGCACACAGGAAAGTCTGGAAATCCCTGACACAGAACCTTGGGAGGTGACAAGAAGAAAAGCAAGACTTTCCTAAGCCTGCATGTATAGAGCTTGGAGCGCAGAGCTGCGTTTGGGGGAAATGAGTCAATAATGAGGTGATCTCCCTTGTCCATCACACACCAGGCACTTTTGGGGCCTCTCCGTCATTTGCCACTGCAGACAGGCAGGTCTGCTCGGCTCCTGCACCCCTGTATTTCTGCATGTGCCCCATCATGTCCAGCTATGTCCCAATGTTCCGTGGGTATAGCTTTGCTTAGAGAACACAGTGCTGCCTCCAGCTTTCAATGATGAAGAAAACTTCCCCCGAGCAAGAGAATAGGGAGGGAGAAGTTAATATATTAGCCAATAAAATAAATAAACAATAATGTATAGAAGAAAGAAGGGAGGGATGGGGGGGAGACAGAGAGAGCTATCAGAGCGTTGGAACAGGGGTGAAAGCCAGCTTGCAGACAGATGGACTTCTCAGCCTCCATAATTGCATGAGCCAATTCCTATAGGAAGTCTCTTATATATGTCTCTATCTATCTATCTTATTGGTTCTGTTTCTCTGGCAAACCCTGACACACACACACACACACACACACACACACACACACACCCCTGCACACACATGCACACACACTCATGTGTATGTTGATCGTTTACTCTAACTCTTCCTTCCATTTTTTCCAAGTCCTTTCAAAGTCAGTGTTATCTGTTTTCCTTGGTGGCTCTGGGCATGTCCCTGAACCTCTCTGAGCTGCTGGGGCTATAAAATTGGGATAACAACCCTGCTTTATCTGCACAAGAGGGTGGTGAGATAACTGAGGGGCGGCCACTTTCTTTGAAAAGACTCAAGGGTTATACAAACATCACGGGTTATTATAATCATTATCCCAGGCAGGCAGCCGTTTTTCCGGGGCCCCTGAGACAGCCATGCCAAGGTGTCCCAGGCCCTTCTAATGAATATGCATGAGCCCATTGTACAGCTGGACAAGCTGACTCACTCTGAGCTTCGGCAACCTGACAAGGTGAACGAAGGGCAGAACCAGTTGAAGATATCAAACAAGATCCCTGCTGCCTGTCCGTGGACCCTCTTAAGCTTTGCATGTAAATCAACATGTGTTTGCTGAGGGAACCAAGGCAAGTGGAGTAGAGGAGTGCAGGGTCTTTCCCCCAGAAGCTCTGAGTACTGCTGCTTCCTGAAAGGTACTCTGCCACTTCTAGGCACTAGAAGCATCAAATGAAATATTGGCCCAGGATTCTGGACAGTAAGATCCCACTGGGTCAAGCTTCTCCACGTCCCCCAGTTCAGAGACAGTGTCTGTTGCTTGAAATACCATATCCACAGAGCGTTGCCCAGAGACCTGACACATAGTAGGTGCTCAATCAATGCTTGTTCAATAAATGAACAAGTGATTAAACTGATGACTGAACAAAAGAATGAGGAAATGTCTCCATGGGACACCAGGTAAGCAACAGGTGCCCTATTCCACACTGACATGAATTGAACCCTATACTCTTTCCCCAGGAGAGCAGGTGCAGCCCCCGTCCTTGGGATAGCCACCTCCAGTCTTCCATTCATCACCTGTCAATCGAAGGCCTCAAAGGAGCCAGGCGCTATTCTAGGCACTGTGGAAAACAGCATGGAATAAAAACCAAATCTCTCCGCCCACCACCACCACTACTTACATTCTACTGGAGTTGGCAGAAAAAATGAAACCTGTTTGTCACCTGGGCTTTCCTGGAGTGGTTAGAGTAGGGGTCCCAACCAAGATACATCCACCCCAGGGGTCAAGTATTGTTTCTCTTATTTCTACAACGTGCAAGTCATTCTCTGCTCATACCCTGTGTCTGAATCTAGTTATAATGTACTATCACGTTTATGTCCTAATGTATTTTGAATTTGGTCACCTCTCATTGCCACCTTTCATGGCCACGTCCAAGTTCAAACACCATTGGCGATCACTGGGCAGCTGTAACAGCCACTGCTTCCACCCATTATGCACACCGTGGCTCTAATCCACTGCCTGACACACAGGGCATTCAATGAGCACTACTCAGTGTTTTTATTTCGACAGCACAGGGTCACTACAAGGTGCCCCAATACTACAATTTCTCCAATGACAACTGCAACTCGGTGTATAGGAAGGCTAAACACACAGGCTCTGGAGTCAGAGTTCCAACATCCAAAAGCTGGTCTTTGGCGCTCACTTGTTGTGCCTTCTTATCCTTAACCCCTCTGTGTCTTACTTCCCTCATCTGCAAAAAAGAAATAAAAATGACACCTACAGGCTTATTGCAAAGTTCCTGCACATTACTATATGGAAAAGGCTTAGAACAGTGCGAAGCATGGAATAGGGAAGCACTATATTAGTGTTATGTTATTGATTTTTTTTTTTTTTGTAATCTGGCAGAATGTTGTGAGGGCAATTAAATAAGCCAAAGTACATTAAGTGCAGTACATGGCATTCTTGCTTCTGAACAAATATAATTGTTATTTTTCCTGGTCAGGCCAGCTAGTTATTTTTATTTATTTATTTATTTATTTTTATGAATTACACACAGAACATTTTGAGTCCTGGGCACAAGGGGAAAATTCCATAGAGACGGGTCCCCAAGATGCATTCTCTTCCTAGCTGGACACCCAAGCGAATGCATGTCCCCAGAGCTCTTTCCCTATTAATCACAGAACGAATGTTGCTTTCTGCTTATCTACGCCAAGCGAGCCCAATATGGATGGTCCCTCTCTGTTCATGAGCATCATCACCCCTGACAACTCTCCCTGGAGGGAAGGGTCTCCCTGGCTGCTGATCTCCACCTGCCACTGGGGCCGATGAATTCTGGTACCTCTCCTGCCTCCCCCACCACTTTTTTTTCACCTCCTCTTTGACAATTCCCAAGTCCTCTGTCAGTGTCTGTTAGATTTTCATTGGAGAAAAAAAAATTACTTCCTAAAATGTTCAAAAGTCTTTCCTCAGTTTGTTATTAAAGCAATTATCTAGCATAACACACCGAAATCGCCAAAGGTATTCTAATGGGAAACAAATGCTCCACACAAGCGACCGACTGGACTCAGAATCTTTATTGAAAAATGAGGGGAAGGCGATTAGTGGGGAGAGGCCGGGGAGGAAAGATTTTCCACCTGGCCTTGGACAGTACATCAAACGGCCGTCAAAAGGATGCTATTTATAATCATTATTGCTCTGTCTTTGGAGCACTATTGGTCTGACCAATCCTTCTGCCTTTTTCTTTCTTCCCTATTCACAACCCGCCCCCCCTCTGCCTTCCCACTTCTGCATGTAGCCTGGTTCACATGGCTGCCATCTTTTCGTCTAGGTCACAAGGGGCCAAGTCCTGGAGAAAGCTTGCATGGCTTGCATGTCTTGAGGTCCACGTGCCAGCCAGACGGGTTACCATATGTCTTAATGTTCACCCTAACATCTTTACAAACTCATTTCCACTTTCCAATAGGTGACTGACTGCCAACAATAAAACTCAACACCTTGAGGAGATGCTGGACTGCCAGAATGTCTAATGGAAACTCCTGTTTTCTGGGGATGTGGTCTGGAGTAGAGTGACTGTCACAGGAAAATCAAAAAGCCAAGGGGAAGAATCATTCCACAAACATTTACCAGGCACCAGTGATGTGCCCATTGTTATGCTCAGCCCTCAGAAGATATTGGTGAAATTAAAAGTGCCACAGAGGTCCCCTTGATTGTTGACATCAGTGTAGAAAAAAGGTAGATTTAATCTGGGGCAACTCCCATTGATTGGCTAGTGCTACCTGAAACCATGATTACTTGAGGAGATTCTGAGCTCAGAAAAAAGCTCTGTGATGGATTATTGATGTCTGCCATGGACACAGTATGGAAGAATGTCAGCACTCTGCATATTTGACCAAGCTTGTCTAGTGCTGCTCTTCTCATGCAAATTAATCCACATGCAAATTAACTGGGATCCTGTTAAATTGCAGATTCTGATTCAGTAGATCAGGGGTAGGGCTGGAGATTTTGGATTTCTAACACAATCTGAGGTAATACTGATGTTTCTGGTTCATGCATCTCACTTTGAGTAGCAAGTGTCTAATAGAACCTATCAATGAAACCATTCCATCCCCAGACCTCTCATTCACATAATCAAATAACTTTGTCTAAATCACTGCACTGGAGAACAAGAGATTCAGGGCAATTCAGTATATGGTCTCTGAGGCTCGCTCAATTAAAGACAGTGGTCCCAGCTCAGGCCATGAACTAGTGACTTCTACTGATTGGTTGAGAGCAAATTCAAGCTCCCAGAGGGCTGCAGCCTCTGCTCAGAGCCCCAACCAGAAGTTCAGATGTTTTGTTTCCACATCAACTCCAAGGCTTCCACGTGTCTCAGGGGGCCTCCTAGCCTCTCCAGGATGTAACTAGAAGGTTACATTCCTGGGTGAGCCTCTGGGCAGCACCAACTCCCGCCCCTGCCTCGGTTGAAGAGATGATTACTTCAAAGGTCCCCTTTCTTGTGGTATTTTAGTACCTCTGATCTTGGCCAAGAACCATCAGCCAAGAGGCATGTGAAAGTGAAAAAGAAAAGGGGAAACATTGTTCATGACTCCCCCTCTTTCACCCAAACAAGCTTTGCCAAAGCTTTTTGCTTGGGCTAAGTTTGAGTTTGGATGAAGCCCTTACAGTCAGTTAATCCTTGCTTTAACACCACACCTGAATCTTATTGTTCTTGGAGCGGCCGAAGGTACTCACAAAGTAGATGATGTGGTATTTTAAACATTTCAACAACTCAAAGAAAGTCTTCCAGCCACGCAGTGAGAGGAGTGACCCTGTGCAGGTCTGTTCTGGGTGATGAGGTACATGTCTCCTGAACAAGGGTGGCCAGAGAAGCAAGGTGGAGAGGGCTTGGACATCAAACTTTTGGGGTTGAGGTCCTTGGCTTCACTGCCAAAGTGATACATCTCATGCTCTCTCCTGCTCCTGTACTGCAGTCTTACTGTACCGCCCATCTTTCAGTCTCACTGCTCATTCCTACCCCAGTGCCTTTGCACCTGCTATTCCTTCTACTTGGAAGGATCTTCCACACATCTTCATATGGCTGCTTCCTTCTCATCATTTCATTGACACCTCATACATCACCTCTTCAGAGAGGTCTGAACAGATCCTATTGGCTGAAGGAGCTTTTATCCTCTCTGGCCATTCTTCATCCCATTGCCCCAATTAATGTGTTTCATAGCACTTATCTCTATCTGAAATTGAATTGTAGTTTATTTGTTTATATGTTAATCGGCTATATTTTCCTCTAGAATATAAGCTCCATGAGAGTAGGAATTTGTCTTCTATTCACTGGTGTATTTTCATATACCTTGAACAGTTCCTGACACATAGAATGGACTCAGTATATATTTATAATGGCTATTGAATAATAACTGATCTCTCTCTGGCCATAGTGAGTGGTTCAGGGATGGTCCTGTGATTAAGAGAGTGTTTTCAGGGCGGTTTCTCCTGAGTTAATGGAAAGGGAAGTTACTTTCCACTGACTGAACTAGAAGGATGAGGGTGTAGGGCTGCAGAAGTCCTTTTGCCTACTGCGCGGAGAAAGCCTATCCGAGATGGACTGAGCCCTAACCACCAAATATAAGCCATGCCTGAAATCAGGAGATATACCTTTGGCCTTTAGAGTGACAAGGACAATGCATCGTCCACCTCCTCCCGTCCCCCCCCCCCAACACAATCGCCCATAAAGCTTAAACTGAGCTTGGTTTCTGTCATTCAAACGTGACACAGTCCTGAGCAATGCATGCAAGACTGTGGCAAGATCGGTGTTAAAGTCCCCTCTCTACCACTTCCTCTTTAAAGTGGTTTCTGGATTAGGATAGAATTAGTTGCCACTCATTTTGTACTTGTTTATAATGCAAATTTAAACGTCACTTTGAACTGCTGCATAGGGTAAGCTGTCAAATTCCAAATTAAAGAACTTTCAAATTTTTGTAAAATACTTGAAATGTTGACTAATTGTATACCTGTTATGTGTGCCAAAACTATTTCTGTCATTGCAGTAAAGAAACTGTGGGGTTTTAAAATAAATAAATAAATAAATAAAAGAATGGCTCCCACATGCAGTGCTGCATACTGAAAATTCAGGTTCAACTTCCTGAATTCTCAATGAACAAGTGAAATAGTGATGAGATTGATGCAACACTGGAAAAAAGTCCTCTGATTAATTAGAGTTAGTTCTAAATGTTATCAGACTACATGACTTCAAGTAATCTTCTAATCCTAATTTTCTATTTTTGAAGTACTGGTTCATCAAAAATCAAATCTCCATGCATCAAAATACTATCTCCTGGGGCATCCAGATGGCTCAGTTGATTAGGGTGTGAGCTCTGAGCAACAGGGTTGCCGGTTCAATTCCCATATGGGCCAGTGAGCTGCGTCCTCTGCGACTTGACTTGGAGCTGATGGGTCCTGGAAAGACACACTGTTCCCTGAAAAAACACATTGTTCCCTAATAAAATTTTTAAAAATATACTATCTACTGGAAGCTTGGCAGTGAATTACATTGAAAATCAGGCCTACAAAGCACACTTTTGGACATCATTGTGTCACAGCTTTAATCCTGCATTCAAAGGTCTGTTACTCTACAACTATCTCAGTGTACTTTGACATATAATTATAGTTGGAACAGTTATTCTAATTTTAAGTAGCTACATCCTATGGCAATATTTGATTACTCAGGACATATTTCATTTCAAATATATGTAAAATTTATCACAAAGTCAGAACACAACTCACACTTTGAACGGAAACCTCACTGTTTAAATCTCAACATTCAGGAACATCAACACTACATATTAGGTTGCTTTTGAATACAAATCACTCTTTTAACTAAATGGGATATAAATCCTAGCTTGTGTTAAAAGTGAAGAAATCTTTTTTTATGTGAAGTCTTGACCCAAATCAATTAGTCAAGTTCAAGATTACCACATTATGGTACAAATCAAATTCTACTGACACAACTTATTTGTTAGAGATTTGGGTGCAAATACAGGTCTGACAATTAAGTTCCATGAACTTGTTGCAACGATGTTGCTAACCTTTTTGGATATCACAGGGATTATTCATTATGAATTTGTACCAATTGGACAAACAGTTAACCAAGTTTACTATTTGAAAGTGCTGAAAAGGCTGCGTGAAAAAGTTAGACGACCTGAACTTTTCACCAACAATTCATGGCTCTTGCATCACAACACACCAGCTCACACGGCACTGCATGTGAGAGAGTTTTTAGCCAGTAAACAAATAACTGTATTGGAACACCCTCCCTACTCACCTGATCTGGCCCCAATGACTTCTTTCTTTACCCGAAGATGAAGGAAATATCGAAAGTAAGACATTTGTATGATATTTGGGACATCAAAGGTAATACAACGACAGCTCTGATGGCCCTTCCAGAAAAAGAGTTCTAAAGTTGCTTTGAAGGGTGGACTAGGTGCTGGCATCGTGCATAGCTTCCCAAGGGGAGTACTTCAAAGGTGACCGTAGTGATATTCAGCAGTGAGGTCTGGAGCACTTTTTCTAGGATGAGTTCGCGAACTTAATTGTCTGACCTCATGAACTACAGTTAGAGAGCCGGATGTCCTTTACTTAGTTCAGGGGTAATGAGAGAAAAAGTCATACCTTGGATCAGGCTCCCATTTTTATTACTTCATTGATAAATCCAACTTTGTTTATTAAAGAATGTTTCTTCTACTGGAGGGATTCACCTGATCTAATTTTATAGTGCTAGACGGGGGTGAGGGTGGGGCTTTTTAAAAATGGCCCACTTTTTAAAAAGCCATTCTTTAAGTTACTTAACCATATTAATCAGGTATGGAATGACTTTGTTTTCTGCTCTGAAGACAACCAATCTTTTTTTTAAAGTATTGACTTGCCAACTTATCTTTGACAAGTGATTAAGAAAGATAAATGAATCTCTTTACTTGGCAAATAAGAATGTGTGAATAAGATTATATATATTCTGAGAAGTCATGTCCCATGATCCGACTCATACTTACGTTTTAAAATATAACTAGGTTCTCTCAATAAACTGCATTAATTTAACATTTTAAAGTTAAATCATCCTTGCTATACTACTGTTCTTATTTTCTCTCCTGTTTATTGTTACATGATTTCTATAAATTCTCAAATTAAAAAAAGAAAAAAAACCCAGCCTTGAAACTAACTTACACTCGAGCTCTGAGGTTCATTTATAACTTTTAAAATACTTTGTTAACATGTAAAAACTCTGAAATTACAAACAAAAAGTGAACAATGTCATGATATATAGCTAATTGATTTTTTAAATAGTCTGCCTTGTTTTTAATGCAAATAATCAAATGAGTTTTTTTGTTGTCTGGGTTTTTGTTGTTGTTTTCAAATGAAACTCCTTTATAGGCTAGAAGAGGAAACGTGGTTTCGCCCCATTAAAAACCAATACGAGGCCGGCCGAGTGGCGCGGTAGTTAAGTGCTGGCTTGGGACACCAGCGGTTCGGGTCCCACATATGAGGGCCAGTGATACTGCCCTCTTAAAAAAATAAAAATATAAATAAAAAATAATAAAATAAAATAAATAAAAAAACCCAATATGAATTTAATTTTTTTAATGCTGGTACTTCAACTATTTCAAAGTGGTCATTTGGTTGGTTAGAATCTCATATCCTCTCTCTGATAGGCCGCCTTTGTCTTTCTGGAAGTCTCCAACCTCCTGTAATTTTTCAAGCTGTCCTTCTTGTCCTCTGTAGATCTGCTGTGCGGTCTTGAACTTTTTTCTGAGGTTTTTGACTTGCTGTTCCGGCTGGCGAACCCTTTTTCCCTGGTGCACTGTGTTGTCCATAGTATAGGGGTGGCTCACAGAAAACTAAGAGATTATCAGGGGTTCGAAGAGGAGGCATTAGGAATCCAATAGCGCATCAACATGGGAAATGGGGGGTGGGAGGTGGGGAGCTGTTCTCAAAGCCGATCTTCCTTCGCTTGTCCTGGGGTTCAGGACCAAGATATATTGTGGGACAGCCTTCTTTCAGTAACGTGTCCAGGCGCTGTCTCTTAAAGCAGTCTGGAGTAAAGTTCCGAACAAATACTGCTATACTTGGTGGGTTTAAAGTTGTTTCTTCTAAGAACTGCCTCCTTGTTTTATTTTTTATTTTATTTTATTTATTTTTACAAAGACTGGGTCGAGTAAGAGGAAGCTTGGGGAAAGACACGGGCTTATCCTGATGGTATGGGTTCTTCCGTAGCCATAGGTAGACTAGGATGGCACCATCCAACCTTCTGGTCCTCAGCAGACAGGCAAAGCTCAGCTTTGACACCCTCGCTTCTTCTGCAGCTTTGGCCAACAGGGACAGTGATGAGAGCCTCCCTCGGAGTGACTAATGTGCCATTTTGTTGTCTGTGTCAGCAGAGGGACTACAGCCATCTCCTGTCCCCCATTTCCAAGATGGCAGGGTGGGAGCCACTCTTTTAGGTCAATATCCGTAGTGTGATTACTTAGAAAACATCTGCTGAAAATGCTCCTGATATGACCTACTGACCCACCGTGGTGCGTGCTCTCCACGAGGCTGTGCCTGGGTCTCCCCTCACTCCCAGCAGGCGTGGCTTCTCCCTGTGGGAAGGTCCCCCAGGGAATGCCTTCAGGGAGTCAAGCAAGAGTTTTTCTTCAACTCCCACAAACCCTGAGATGTGGTGCTCTATCAGGCAAGGCAGAAGGAACACATGTGAGGAATAAATAGCACGAAGAACAATGGGATCCATAAATCTCAGGCCTGCTGTCTGCTTCCATCATTCCGGTTGCAGGACAACAGGCAGAAGCAAGGATCCCAGCCCCATCCAGCCGCGGCCATCTGCCTGCGGAGCTCGTTTGCTGGAAGGAGAGGCTCACGTTGGGAAAAGCTTTGTAGGTATCCATTATCATCGTCTTCTCCGTTTTGTTTTTTTTTAATGAAAGAGACAAAAACTTGATACGTTGACAGAGCATCTAACACACTTGCTTGTAGCCTTGGATGCACAGGTCATTAGGGGTGCTGAGTGGGGTGGTGGAAACCCCCAGTGTTTTCCAAAGGCAAGCTGTTTTGAAGGGAAGCTGCTCCCTGAATTCAAATGCTGCCTCTGCGTTGTAGACATTTTTATTTTTGTTTTTCTGGCTATCCCAGAGCTGAATTAAGAAGAGAATAAGATATTTCTGAACCCTAGGTCTCTGTTAAGCAAAAAACCTTTTCTTGACATCTCTAACTAATAAAGAACAACTAAAGGAACACTGAATAGGCCCTCTATGTAGGGACGATCAAAACTGTTCTCTTTGTCTGCATCACTCCTTTACATGCCAGGTCTCTGGAAAGTTTTGAGTTTGTAAAACCTGTTCAGTTGTGCTCTGGGCATTGAAACATAAAGGGAGGCAGATGGAGCTGGAGTCAAACCCCAGCCTCAGGACTGGACTACGGGCCTGGACTCTGGTGCTGACAGGAGTGACTCTGAATCCTGGCTCTATCCTTTCCTAGAAAACTGCCCCTCAGTTGGTCAGTCTGTAAAATGGGCACAGCAATAGGACCGTCGTGAGAATAAAAGGTCAGCCCAGAAAAGCATTTTGAAAAGGGCTAGTCTCGCATGCAATAAGTTCTCAGGGTGCATTAGCTAGTAGTGTTATCTTGGAACGTTTTCCTGATTTCTTTGAGGTTAAAGATGGAGCTAAGTCTTCCTGATTCACAGGAGTGTGGCTGGGTGTAGATGTGACAACACACGTTTGTGGTGGAGCACAATGCCTGAGACACATCACAGGAGCTCCGCCCAAGTCTGTTTGTTTTCCCGTGAGTGGGGTGGGGGTGGGGGGGGAGCTTCACCTGCAAATGCTTTTTGCAAAGAGCACTGCTTATCCCTGAGTTGCCAGCAAGCAGAAGGGGAAAGAGCTCCATCTCCGAGTATGGACACTATGCATCACAATCAATGATTGAGGGGAGCCCTATGGCTATGATGGTGGGAGGGGTACATGACCCAATGAAATCTGCAGCCAGCCCAGCAATCCGGAGCCTTAGGCTACACTTTGCATGCCAGGCGCTCTCCTCCCGGGCCGCGGGAACACAATAAGTTGCTGTTCTCACGGTACCAGATCGCAACTCTCGCCGGATGGAGGGTCCATTAGGGCTCTGTGCTTGTTCTCTGCTAACAGGCTGTCTTCAGTCTTCTCAAGCGATGATTTAATGCTTCAAGCCTCTGAGACGAGGGCCTTAAATGGCAGGGAAGTCACACAGGACGAGATGCTAGGGATATATTTAGGGAGCGGGAGCATTTGTTCTGCCCATTTCAAGGGCTTCCATGGTTTCGTTAGGGACCGTGTGCCAGCCACTGGCTGAGAAATGGAAGTTCCTGAGTGCTTCCTGGGTGGAGAGGAGGTTTCCATGAGTCACACTACAAGTGATTCCTTTTGCCTATTAAGCGCCTACTATGGGACAGAGGTAACACAGCAGAGGCTAAAACAGACAAGCAACTCTCCCTGCCCTCTTTCTGGGAGCTGGCATTCCTGTGGGATGGTGGGATTGGGCAGGAGAAGGATGAAAGAGGAAATGGCATTTGTCACTCTTCTCTAATTAGAGGCACCCAGCAGAGGGTTTGCCTCATCCCCGAAATTTTCAAGGGGGGAGGGGTCTGCTTTCTTCTCTGGATTTTTGTAACATTGCTCAAGACACTTGACACCCAGCAGCCTCTTCTTAGTTTGAGATCAGAACAAACAGAAAGCTTTTAGGAACATCTTACTCATCTCTCTCTTTCAAAGACCCATGACTTTGCACGATGATTCTAATATTTAAAAAGGCAATGGTTCCGCATCTTGTGTATTCATTTAGAATTAAGTTCAGTTGTGAGATACTAACAGCGGCTCACAAGAAAGTAGAAACGTACTTCTCTTTCACACATTAATCCAAGGGTAAGAAGACCAGGGCTCATCCGAAACTTTTGCACGCAGAGGCCCAGGCTCTGGTCGGTTGGACTTTTGCTCTGCCTCTCCTAGGCTGTGGCCCATGTTTGCACAATCCAAATGGGCTGCCAGGATGGCAGCTGTTTTATTCACATTCCATCCCAGCAGGAAGGAAAAAGGGACAAAAAAGGAAAACAGACGAGGGTCTGAGCTAGCTGTCTTTTGAAGAAGGTTCTTATAACCTGCTGACCAACACTTAAGACATGTGGCCAAAGCTAGAGGCGAGAGAGGATGGAATCTTTATTCTTGGTGACTCTAATGTCCCATGAAAATGAAGTTTATGTATGCTTGGGGAGGAGGGGGCCGTTGGGAGGTGGTGATTAGAGTAAATGGAAACGAGAATGGATATTGGAGGAAAGCGGCAGCTTTTTGCCACTTGCCTTGTGGGCCTGAATAGGAGATGCTACCTTCTCTTTCCAGGTATCTTTCTCTGACTATTCTTAGTGCAAAAGTTCCCACCATTCTATGCATCTTATTCTCATTAACTCCTCTGTTGCACTCACCCTAACTATTTGCATGCGTTTCTAATCTAAATAATCATATCCCCAGACCTCTTCATTAGGTGATATTTTACTAGTGTATGGCATTACTCTACCCACCGAGCTCCCCCTGGGAGCTGTGCCCTATGGGGTGGCCTTAGCTAGAATTCTTCCTTTATTATTATTATTTTTTCTTCTCTGCTCTGATTCTTCCTTATCCAAGATGAGGGGGCAAGTCTGGCTAGGAAACTTGTCATGAGGGTGCAAAGCTGGAAGGACATTTATGTCCCAAGCTCAAGTAGAGCCCTACCAGAGAGCTCAGTGTTTGGTATCATTGAGTGCTGGATGGGTTATTAGTTACTATTGGGTATTAAGAAAGCAATGCCCCGTTTCCTACTTGCTGTGTGAACAGCTTCCTTTGTTGGGAACCTTTTGGGGAGAAGAGGTGAATGAATCTCAATGCATTGTGATCTCAGGCTTGGTACCATTGGCCATCTGTGGAACCCTCACCCCATCTCTAATAAGCACCTCCAGTGTGTAATGGGCTTTGTAGCATTACCTCATTCATTTATTGCAAAATCCCCATGCAAAAAACCCCTCTCCATTTTGCAGATGAGGAAGCAGGCACAGAAAAGCACACAGTTTCTCAAACTCACAACACTTGGGAGAGGCAAACCCAGGGCTCCAAAGCCAGTCTCCTGATTCCAGCCACTCATTTAACCCCTGGCTATGCGTCTCTCTTTGTCTCCTTGTTTCTTCCTTTTTGTGCATGTGCATATGTTTACATTGATGTTTCATTTAATTTTTCTTGTTTTTATTGCTTTTTTAATTTTTTTAATAACCTCATGACATTCTTACCAGAACAATAAACAAAGTAATTGTCCCATATAATTGTCTGTGGATCGTCACGTCTCTGCTCAATGGATATCAAGTTCTTTGAATTCCGTGACTGGGTCTTCATTTCTGCAGCTCTGGTACCTCTTCCCAGCCTGGACACGATGTCACACCTTCTTCCATGTGGGAGGGAAAACAATGCTCTCTTCTCCGTCTCCAGCCAGCACGTGGGAATTCTGTTCCCTGGTGGGACAGTCTCCGGCCTCTTGAGCAATCTCTGAGTGGACAAGGATGGGCTTTCTTTGATCTTTCTGGGTGATCTTGGGGGACTAATGAAACCAAGGTGGGCCAGCAGATGAAGTCAGCATCTGGGTCCATGATCCCATGTGGTATTTGAAACACAATTCCAAAGAAACTGTGTTCTGTCATGCCTGAGCCTATCATTTCATGATGGTGACTGAGCTTCTAGAAAAATCGCAGGTCCTGACACCTTCCACCATCCCTCGTGTGGAATGGTCTCCCCTAGTGTTGGTCTGGGTGACTCAAAATAACTTACATTTCTTGACTGTTGTTCAATAAGTCCTTACTATGTACGATTTCATTTGACCTTCACGATCACCTCATGAGCTAGAAGCACATATTGTCTGTATGTTACAGAAGAGAAACGCCACATACTTAACTGGGGTGGTTAGCATTTCTCATAGCTATACACTGGTAGCCCTGGGGCCCACATTCAGCTATTCTGGCTTGAGAGCCCATCCTCTTCATTACTCCACTGCAACTAAAACGTGGCAGCCACCTGCCTATGGAGGGCCCCTGCTTAGCAGGCTTCCTGGAAATGTACAGCTGACCACATGGAAAGCACAGATGACCAAGGCTCTGAAATGATATTATACAAGGTGAGAAACTGGTTGTCCCCTGTTGTGTTGAGTTGGCACACTCGGGTCTGATTTCCTGCTCTGTCTATTTCTGGGCGGGGCAGCATCTTTCAAACTATCTGCCCCCTTTCTAATGGCCACCTTATCTGAGTCCTTCACCCGCCGTCATCGGCCCCAGAAGCCATATTGGATAATATGAGTCCCTCCACCCCAGCTCCAGATGTCTGACCAGAAATTAAACATTTTCAATCAAACTAAGCCAACAGGATTTCTTGCCCAGGAATTTGAAGCTGGGGCTGCGAAAGAGAGCTAGATACTCGATTTCAGTGTCTTAATCTGAATATAAGACTTTGGTGGCGGTCGCTTTGATCATCATCTAGACATGGAAATGAGAGCCAGGATGCTAAGAGGCAGGGAAGAGAACAAATGTAAGCTGCATTTCTTTAGCTCCTCATTCCCACCCCTTACCCAAACCGACCTGCATCGCTGCCTTTAGGGGAAAATGTAGAACTTTATTTTTCCCTAAGGTTGCTTGTGGATTGCATGACTTATGACCCAAAAGACACATGCCCTGTCCCCTCTACCTGGAACATGATCCTTCCAACTTTGGGCACTTCTTTAACTCACCTTTTACAATGCAGTTTTTCATTTGCCATTTATGTGGAGTTCTTGGCCACCAGGATGGCATCATAATATTTAATAAGCAAATGAATAAATTAAACCTGACGAATACCTCATATCCCTTTGAAAAAATTCATTCACTTCTCTGAGTCTCAGTTTCCCCAACTGTGAAATGGAAGCATAGAAGGCCCACCTCACAAGGTGGCTGTGCAGACTAAAGAGAAGATGGGCAGGGTGCCTGGCACACAGGAGGCACTGGACGAGGGGTAGCCGCTCCGGACGGTGGCAGCACAGGAATGCCCAGTTTGAGCGTCTCTCATGGTAGGCATTTGATTTCTGCCTCAGGGTCTGTCCCCTTTCTGTGCTTTGACTCAAACCCCCAGCAGGGCGAGACTGTGGAAAAGGAGTACTCTGAAATTAGATTTGCCACGATGATTCCCTAATCAGAATCCATTTTCATTTAATGTGTCTCGATGCCCTGAGCAGTGCAGCTGTGCTGGAGATTAAAGGAAGACAACAGATCTGTCCTCTAAAGAAGGGAGAATTTCCTGTCCTGATCTGTCACATATTTGCTTTCCCACCATTTGTCTGGGTTGGATCCCAGATGCCCCTCCACCTCATACTGGCCTCCTCCCTCACCATAACCAGAGATCATATTAAGCATCAAGTCATGGAATTGAGAAGAGAGACAAAAATGCATTAATGCCAAGATCTCCAGGGTGCACCGAAAATAAATATAATTCCTCTCTTCCCACTCCTCACACCATATGCTGGGGACGTCCATTATTTATTTGTCAGCTGTGCCAGCAGGTCTGGGAGAGGATACCATGCAAAAAAACAGAGGACAGCAGTGTATCATATCACTGAGTGGGGGAGTGTAGGGCCCATCACTCAACACATAACAAGTCAACAATCCCTGTCTCTTGAATGTCCCCTGTGGACACCCCCGCCCTCCCTGTTTCACAATCATCTTAACTAACTGTGTAAATTCAAAAGTTCCTGTGGCTTGTAAAAGGCGAATACAAAGTGGCCCATTAAAATAATTCAAGCATTGAGGCCATTTGCAAAGAAAAAAAAAAAAGTGGAAGCAGCTTTAAAATAAGCCACACTAGGTAAGTCACCAGTATGTTAGATGTTGGTGGAAACCATACAACTGAACTCACATTGTGACCATGTACACACACTTTTTCTTAACTCAGCCTGCTTTGCTCTCATGGGTGATGGGAGCTGAATCTTAAGACATGGTGGAAAAGACACTAGACTGGAGTTGACTAATAGCATGTTATTGAATTTGGGGTAAGTACTTTCTATTTGGGACTCAGGTTACCCATCTGGAAAAGGGGGTAATTGGACTGTACGTAGAAAAGTATATATTTGGCTCACTGATCATAACTCTCCACTGCTTCACCCGTAGCAGACATCACTAATCAATCCTTTTAGTCTTTCTTGTTGGTCCAAGATGGCTGTCAGGATCCATCTCAAATCGGAGTTTCAGGGAGCCACCATCAACCAATCAAAGATAGGCTTTAAAAGAAACTTCCCTGTCATTCATACAGCAAATAATCTTAAAGTTCTTTATACGACATAAGCACGATATTCGGGAAGGGCATTTGTACATATCATCAACCCCCTAAATAAGTTTGTAGGGGAACTTTTTACTTTCATCCCCTCAGCCAAACCCTGTCAGCCGCCTTCAAAGGAATATCATTAGGGGTTACAATGTCAAATAATAACCTCTCCTCAAATGTTTCAAAAAAATTTGTCGAATCCCTCATCCCATAAAAGCTGCAGGAGGGGGTGCAACTAATTCCACGGAAGAACTAAATGGGGATGACCTCCAAGTGACCCAGGGGGCAGTTCTGAAATGTCAGCAAGATCTGCCTTAGAACCAGGAGACAAGGAATTTTTGCTGGGTTCACAAGTGATTTTTTTCCCCACAGATGCAAACTCACTGCGACCCACAAGCCAGGGACTCATTTTTCTTTCAGATTGTGGCTGATTAAGGCATTTGCCTGCCTCTCAGAAGTCCTTGGAAGGAGCATGTAAGATTGGGGCTAGGTCTGAGAAGTTTTTACACGATGTCACTGGAGTGATGATGACTCCTTGTTGGACCTGGCTTACGGTGGAGCCAGACATGTGGCAGAGCGATACTTTCCTAAAGCATTTGCACTTTGGTCAGTGAGGAACTCTAATCCAGGTGAGAAAAAGACGATGGGCCTGAGCCCGTTCATGTGCTGGTGTTATTGGGCGCAGCTGTTCCTGGCCTCACGGGCATCAAACACGTCTATGAGTTTGTCCTCCACCAACCCCAGCATTCAAAGCGATAAAACTAGAATCCTTTTAAAAGATGGAGCCTGGCACTCTTCCTTGGGCACGCAGGCCATAAAACTCACAGTGGCCCCTCATCCAAGTTTTCATGATACACGTACAGAATCTTGTCTGGTTTGGGCCAATGCCCCCAAAGTTAGGGATATCAGCAGAGCCTCAAAGTAGTGACAGAAGCAGGTTTTTGGTTGAAGTGAGGGCGGAAATATTTTTAATTCTGCTTGCTTTCACTTTTGTCTGATGGACACATAAGTCTCGGAGTGATGTTACCTGAGATATTGCACATCAAGCACTTAGCACAGTGCCTGGCGGTGGGGGGGATGTAGGGGGGGTTGGAAAGAGCTCCATAATGGGAGGTACTGAGTGGATAATTACAATAGCATCGTCAGTAAGCTCCTGCTTCTAACTTTATCTTCTCTGGTCCTCTCTGTCCACTCTAAGCAAAGAGTGATGATGATGATAGCGATGGAGAGGATACGTATAGTAATGGTTTTCCCATTATCAAGTGCCTACCGCATGCCAAGTAAGTGTTTGCCTACATCACCTCACTCAGTCCTTTTAGTGGTCATAAATATTCTCATGCCAACTTTAAAGTTATGGAAAACGAGGCTCAGAGAGGTTAACGTGCTAAAATCTTAACAGCTAGCGACTCTAGGAGCCAGGGTTTGAGTCCCACTCCCTCTCTTAATCACTTTGCTACACTGTCTCCTTCACTCACCCACTTATGATTTATTAAGGACCAACTATGATATTCTAGGGGCACCATTCCTGATTCAAGGGACACAGCAGGGAACAAGACAAAAAGGGTCCCTGTTTGCATGAAACTTAACATTTTCGTAAAGGAAGAGAGACAATAAAGAAGGGAAAAGAGAATTAGATGATTTCAGAGAGCAGTAAAGAGTCTAGAAAAAAGACAATAGTGAGATACGGCATAGGGCAATGGAGGGGGCAACGGCAATTAAGTTGAGTGCTAAAGAAGGCCCCTCTGAGGAGGACACATTGAGATCCAAACATAGAAAGTTGTTCTCATTTAAGGATATCAGGGCAAATCATACCAGACACATGCAAAGGCCCTGAGGCAGAAATGCCCTTGGCATGTTTAGGGAAAAATCAAGGCAACTAGAGTGGCTAGAGATGATAGTGATGATGGTTTAAGCAGCAGATAAGTTTTGAGAGCTAAGCGAGGGTCATTGCACTAAACTATCCCTAACATTTGACATAGAACTGGTCCTCTCTGTACACTCTAAGCAAAGAGTGATGATGATGATAGCGATGGAGAGGATACGTGTAGTAATGGTTTTCCCATGGCAAAACCAGATGGTATTGAATGGCAATGAATGGGTATTGAATAGGTAACTTCTCCGTTTCATCCAATTGGTTCCTAGCCAGACTTTCAATCTCTTTATCATGTGAAATGCTATTCCATATTTCCTCATATTCAAAAAGCAGTTTGGACTGGACAAATTCAAGAAAGAGTTTGCAGTGAAGCAGAAAGGACCGGAAAGGACTTTCCCACCTGGGCTCCACAGAACCCATTGACGCAACAAGCATTTCGTTGAATGCCTCTCGGTTCCTGCCCTGGGTTACTACAGCTCCTTGTTCCCGTTTGGAAGGTAAAACGGGTCCTGTTATTCCCCAGAGATAAGGAGGCTGAGTCCTACCCATGAGTCACCCTGCACTCAGGTCAAAAGTTCAAAGCTTCAAATGGGTTACAAACATACATGAGTCAGAAGTCTGCCACATCCCCAGATTCGTGGTGGAAGAGGCCCGCTTGAGAGCCTCCTAGGCCTGGGTTTGAATGATGGGGCTGCCGCTTCGCCGCTGCTTCACCTCTCTGTGCCTCAATGTCCTCATCTGTCAGATGGGGATAATAATAATATCTTACTCATGAGAGGGCGCATGTGTATATATGTACGGCTACCCTCTCAATACCCTGATAGAGAGTGAGTGTTGACAGATGGTAAATGTTATGGTAATTAATTATTGTTGTTATTTAGATACTTTTGCCTCATAAAGGAACCCCAAATGACCATTTGTCCTGGGTGGTGTAGCCATAGTGTGAGATGAAAGGAAAAATATTGCCTTAGAAGCCATAAATCCCAGCTTCTGGACCCAGCCCTGATCCCTACTTGTTGTGTACCGGTTACTTCCCTATCCAGGCTCTGGGTACCATGGTTTGCCTCTCAGCTCAGATGGGACAGGTCCCCTTATACCGAGAGCAGGGCATCAAAGCAAGCAAAGGCTACGTTTCCCTAAACCTTCAATGCCTTTCCTGGTGGAGCCAAAAACCCATGCGACAGGCCTAACACCTGGATCCTGTGTATATTGGCACACACAGACCTTCCACGTCAGGATGGCTACGTCAAAACAGGCTTTCTTCTGCCCCCACGGGGTCAGCCTCACTTCTGAAAATGAAGCAGCCAACTGAGTACAGGTCCAAGCATTGTGGGAGTTAGAGCACGGTGCAGAGCGTGTACTCACATTCCACGATGATGATGTCCAGAGATGAATGCACCAGCTCCCGGGCAGGGAGGAAGTTCCTACAGGTTGGGGGTGACCTTCCTAGCAATGCGTTTATTTGACAGCCCAAGGCAACAGATCCACAGACAGAAAGGGGAGAGGAAGGGAGGGGAGAGAAGTTTATTTAAGCACAAGGGCATCCTGTGTGGTCTGCCAAAAATGTGTAAAAACTGCAGCAACAGGAGATCATATAAGCACATTGAGAAAAAATAAAAAGGAAAGGAACTGAGGCCAGGAAGCACAGGCTTTGTCTATCTTGGGACTCATGTGCATGCACTGTTGTTGAATCCCCTTGGCTCATAATAAATACTCACGAATTGTGATACGAATGACAGAAAGAAAACATCATTGGCTAGAGCGCCCAGTGAAGGGGTTAGGGGTTAAATGGGTTGTGGGAGATGGGTCGGATTTGAATTGCTAGAGGAGGGAAGTAATTCAGGAAGGACATCAGCTTTAAGCAAGGTCCTCCAGAGAGGATGAGCTTGGCATGGTATATTGGGAGATATATGAGTCAGGCTGGTCCCCTGGAATGTCGGTGACTCAATGCAATAAAGGTTGATTTCTCACTCATGTTGCCTTTGCAGTGCAGGCTGTCAAGGGGCTTGGCTCCGTATAGTCACCCCAGGCCCAGGCTGAGGGCAGCACTGACAACTGTTAATTGTCACCTGCAGCTTCTCTATGGCCACTGGAGTAGGGGAAGAGATCTCATGGAGAACTCATACCCGCTCTTTTGTGGTTTGACGTGACGTGATACATGACCCCTCTGCACACATCCCATTGGACAGAACTGGAGACATGGCCCCAGGTACGTCTAGGGAGGCAGGAAATGTAATGAGTGAGCACACAGGAAGTGGTTCTACTTCGTGGCAATAGTTAGAAGAACAACCTACTGGAGGGGTAAACCCATTTTAGATAAAGTCGAGAAGAATTCCACCTCTGTAGCTTTTTTATGGGCAATGCATGTCCTGAAAGTATCTCCAATCACGTAGAAAAGCCCCTTTTACAATGCCCTAAAATTTGTCAAGATACTAGGCAAAAAAAGTCTCCATCCTTTTTACCCTTATGATCCTTTAAGAGCCATTGGGTGGTTTTATTATAGTCTTTTCCCCCTCTACCATAAGGCCATCGAGACAGAGTTTATTCCATAACTCTTGGTCCCCAAATACAGGAGAGATGCAGCCAACACACCATAAGCATATAACTTGAGCAAGAAATAAATCTTTGTTGTTGTAAGGCCCAGGGGTTGGGGGCATTTCTCGCTGCTGTAAAACGGAACCTAAATTGATTGCTATACCATTAACGCGTCACTATTAAGACAATACTGATACCAATGCTAACAGATAGTTTCCAGGAGGTTCCAAAGCCGACACCTTGAAAGTGTCAGTATGGCCCTTTGTTCCACACCATCCTCCCCAAGCCAGATCCTTGCTGATCCAGGAAAAATTTGAATACCCTTCACCTCTACACAGTACCACATCTTGTCACCCGGACCCAAATCAGAGTTGATTGTGCGTAGCAGGTCACAAAACCTTCAGGATATCAGTTCCTATGGTTTTTATCTCTCTTCCCTTGCCCCAAGGATGTAGAAATAGATTCCAAGGAACTGTCCTGAGAAACAGGCTCTCTGCCTATGTTTCCGTCATCCGTCCATCTTTTCCCTGTGATGTCCCTCAACAGCTGGAGTAGTCTGTGAACCTGTCTGATGCTGCACACACGTGTGTGTATTTATATGATCTCTAAGTATGGCAGGATCCATCCAACGGTAACCAACTCTTTGTAGATAATCAGTCACACATGGTTTGGGTATTTGTAAAGTGGAAGTTCCCCCTATGACAAATAAGAACCACCCAAAGGACACGTATTATCTCACAGACAAGGGACTAGGGATGGGCAACCCCAGGGCTGGTAGCTTTGAGAGTTTAGTGGCATTATGAAACTCCCAGTTACTATTTGTCTTTCTCGGCTATCATTTCTCAGCACGTTAGATTGTCCTTGTCAGATCTCCTCGTGGCCCCAAGATATGTAGCTCCCAGCTGATGAAGACCTCAGCAAGTGGATGGAAAAATGGAACATCTTCTTTCTCATGTTTCCTTTTATGAACAATGAGCAGTGACCTAGAGGCCCCCCTCTGAACTTCTCCCCACATGCCCAAGCTGGAACCAGTTTACATGACTCACACCTGAAAGGATATGGCTGCTGGAGGGAGGGTGAACCAAATCAGAATCCTATTGGTGTGAAGATGAGCTTTACATGTCAATTTGGCTAAGCTCTCCTACGCATACTTAAACACTCCCTGGGTATTGTTATGAAGGTATTTTGCAGTTGTGAGTAAAATCTACAATCAGTTGCCTAAAGGAAAGATTAGCTTGATAATCTGGGTGGGTCTCATCTAGTCAGTTGGAAGGGCTGTAAGAACAGAAGTAAGGTTTCCCTGAGGAAGAAGAGATTCTGCCTTAAGACTGCACGCTTCAGCTCCTGCTTTTGAACTTCCAGCCTAAGAGTCCGCCCTAGAGATTTGGGACCTGGTATACATATTCAAATATATATGTGTACATATATGAGGTCAGACAATTAAGTTCAAAAACTCATCCTGGGAAAAGTGCTCCGTACCTCATTGCTGAATATCACTACGGTCACCTTTGAAGTACTCCCCTTGGGAAGCTATGCACCAATGCCAGCACCTAGTCCACCCTTCAAAGCAATTTTGGAACTCTTTGCCTGGAATGGCCATCGGACCTGTCGTCGTATTACCCTTGATGTCCTGAATGTCATCCAAATGTCTTCCTTCCAATATTTCCTTTTTCTTTGGGTAAAGAAAGAAGTTACTGGGGGCCAGATCAGGTGAGTAGGGAGGGTGTTCCAATACAGTGATTTGTTTACTGGCTAAAAACTCCCTCACAGGCAGTGCCGTGTGAGTTGGTGCATTGTTGTGATGCAAGAGCCATGAACTGTGAAAAGCTCAAGTCGTCCAACTTTTTCACACAGCCTTTTCAGCACTTCCAAATAGTAAACTTGGTTACCTGTTTGTTCTGTTGGTACAAATTCATAATGAATAATC
Source organism: Aselliscus stoliczkanus (assembly GCA_033961575.1). Lineage (NCBI taxonomy): Eukaryota > Metazoa > Chordata > Mammalia > Chiroptera > Hipposideridae > Aselliscus > Aselliscus stoliczkanus. The sequence goes on from CM066736.1 coordinate 10,042,733, forward strand.
CCTCTGATAGCCACAAAGGTTAGCACATTGTTGCAACAATTTCGGGAACTTAATTGCCCGTGTGTGTGTGTGTGTGTGTGTGTGTGTGTGTGTGTGAGTGAGTGAGTGTGTGTGTGTGTGTGTGTGTGTGTGTGATATAGATATGTAGATATATAGACTCTGTTCTGTCTCTGGTAGAACCCTGACTGGTCCAGTTAGATAGGAAGAAATTGGGCAATGGCTATTGGGTAGAAGACAGCAAACATTGTTTTTATTTTAAACCAAAAGATGGGATTTTTAAGAATATGCCATTCATTCATGTATTTATTCATCTAGTCAACAAATACTTTGAGCACTCACTTTCACATTTATTCATAAATATTTCTGAGTGCTTTATAGGTACTTGGGAGATCTTATTGAACAAAACAAATAAAAGCCTGCCTGGTGTTAAATGAACGCCCCCTGATATATGCTGTCATGTCATCCTAAAATGTACCTTTGTAACACTTATCACAATACATCTATGCAGTTATTTTGGGATTTAAAAAAATGTGGACCTTTAGCTTTGTTTTGGAATAAAGCAAATGGTAAGGAGAACTCAACACTGAAGTGATGGGTAGACATCTAGAGCGTTCAGATACCTGACTGTCACCTGGCAAGTTAACAGTGTCCATCCCTTGAAGTAAGGTAGGGCCTTCTGGCTAGTTCCGTCTAATGGCCTATGAATGGAAATGATGAAATCTCTTCCAGGTCACAACTTATAGAAGCTAGTAGGAGTTATTCTCTGATGTGTCAACCCAGGGAGCCACGTATCAAATACCATTACCTTTGGGGTTTAGGATTTTGACATATAATTTGTTTTGGGGGGATGGGGGACAAGACATAAACATTCAGACCATAGCAATGGCTCTTTCTACCTCGGGAGCAAGTGACAGAGAGGTCTGACAGCTGACAGCATCCACTGATTACCATCCATGACACCAAGGGTCAGGCCGGATATCTATCCCATCATTCATTCAACGCCTATTAACTGAACCCCTACTATGTGCTAGGTATTTGCTGGGTGGCGAGCATACAGATGTGACCAGTGAGCTCAAAGTCTGGGAAGACAGATAGATACATAAACAGGCAACTGTAATAGAGGAGATGTTTTAAAGAAGCATCTTGCACTAACAGCAACAACAACAATAATAACAATAATAAGTGATACCATGTAATGAACGCTTATTCTGTGTTAGGCATCCTTTAGGTTTTACTTGCATTACTTTACCTCAATCCCTACAACAAACTGATTGAAGCAAGTCCTAGTTTTAGTCCTATTTTACAGGTCAGAAAAATGAGGCTCGGAGAAGAAAATGATCTGTTCTAGTTGGAAAGCTAGAAAGTCAAGGCTTGGCCTGACAGCACTTCATCCACATTTAAAGCTCATGCTACAAACAGCTACCTCGCATTATCTCCTACTTCAGGCCTAGTACAGGCTGTGGACGATGGTGAGTGCCCTCAGTAATGATGGTTGATTGAATAAGTAACGGCTACAATAAAGTCAGTACAGAAGTTCCTGCAGAGAGGTGAGGGGAGGGGCATTATTGAAGCAGTCTAGGCCAGTAGTTCTCAAAGTGTGGTTCCCCGGAACAGCAGCCAAGGTATATCACCTGGGAAACTGTTAGAAATGCAAAATCTCAGGTCCTCAATGCAGACCCACTGACGCAGAAATTCGGAGGCTAAAGCCCGGGAATCTGTATTTTAACACGTTTTCTGGGCGATTCTGATTCATAACAAGGTGTGAGAACCATTCCTCTAGGACCATGCTTCTCAAAGTGTAAACCTGGCAGCAGATGAGAAACACAGATGTTCACACCCCACCTGGGACCTACTGAATCAGAATCTCCATTTTATCAACATCCCCAGAAGATTTGTTTTGCAAGTTCAAGTTTGAGAAGCACTGGTCCACACCACTGGTTTTCAAATTTGGCCGCTTTTTGGAATCACCTGGAGAGTTTTAAAAAAACGACTGATGCCTGGGTCTGGCCTTTAGAGATGGTAGCTTAGCTGATATGGGGTGTAGCCTAGATTTCAGGAATTTTAAAAACTCCCTAGATACAGGGAAGTTTGAGAACCACGGGTCCCCAGGGTTCCAAAAAGGCTTCCCAGAGAACACGGCATCCTAGCTCGACCCTGGCCTCCAAGGTTGGGTGTTTCCCGGATGGGGACAGAGAAAGCCAGGGTGTTATTGGCACAGCTGCCACCGCTGTCTCTACCTGTCTTTAGTCAAAGAGGGAGGCCTCCCAAATCAAGGGCTGTCAATCCACTGCCCTGTCAACAGCCTCAAATTCACTAAAAGGCTCGAGGCAAGGGTTCAGAGGCAGGGCACAGCGAGGGAGAGGCTTTATTACATAAAGCTCACATTCTCTGTGCTGTGCATTAATTAATTTCAAAGCAGGCTGAGTGATGGCGGAGGTTTGGTGCAGCAGCGTGGGTAAGAAATGGACTTTCAAAAAGTCCCTCCTCGCTTCTAGGAATGCCTCCCACCCCGACCCACCCAATCACAGTTGGGAAGTGAGGCCAGCCTGCAAGCAGAATGCAGAGTAGATAAACTCGTTTTTGTTTGGCAAAAAGAAATAGGAGGGTAGTAAAAGCACAGAGCTCAAGTGGGGCGGGAATCAGTAGGGCCAGATAGAGAGGGGCTGGAGAGTTTGGAGGGGGTGGTGGGGAGGGCAGAGGTGAAAAGGATGTGGAGGGAGCCGTGACTGTAGAAAAGAAGGATCTAGATTCTTTAGAGTTGGCCTCCTGGTCTCCAGAGCTGGAACTGTTTCTGTTGCACCCACTTCTCCACCTCCTCCTCCTCCTTCTCCTCCTCCTCCTCCTCCTCCTCCTCCTCCTCCTCCTCTCATCTCCTGTGACTAATGATTTTGACCCTTCCCCAACCCGATCTGCAATATCTCAGGCTTCTGCCATAGGCGGCTTCCGGCCACCGCAGATCAGATGGCTCTGAGCGCAGGACAGCCAGCCTTGCAGAAGCCAAATGGCTGCAGAACCTGACTGGAGGCAGGGTCCCCGAATGCCCCTAAGGCTCAGTTTGTGCTGTCTTTTCTTCCTTTCGCTTCCCCCAGTCTTATTATAATGAATTACTTTTCTCTCATTTTTTTTTCTTTTCTTTAGTATATTTTTTTCTTATTAGTTTCAGGTGTACCAAACAATGTAATAGTTATACAGTTCACCCTTTCCCCAGTTTATTGCCCGTCTGACATCATAGATAGCTGTTACAATCCCATTGACTCTAGTCTCACTGAATAGATGAGCAAAGTAAACAGAAACAGTCTCAGAGATATAGAGGAAAAACTGATGGTTGCTAGATGGGAGGGGGGTGAGGATGAGAGAGAAGGGGAAGCGATTAGACAGCATAAATTCTCTCATTCTTTTGGGTCTTCTCTTTCCAGGCACTCACTGAGGGGGAACAATGAGGAAGGGACAAAGTGAAAATGTAGGTTTTTAGTTACATTACCAGAATGAGTTCGTCACGTGATGACTTTTCAAGAGAGATTTCCCCCCCAACCCCCTTCAAAAAGTGATTTCCTCAGAACAAATATGGTGCCATCAGCCCAAATGTTCTTAGAACTCCTCTTTGGGATTAGCTAACTGGGCATTTAGAAGCAAAGAACCAAAAGCAAGGTTATTAAACTCTTCATTCATCTTTTTTTAAAAACCTCATTTTTGCATCTCAGTTGCGTGATCCAAAATCAGGGTCCCCACGTGAATCGTTCATTTTATTCCTAGCATACCCTGAGTGAGATTTGACTCTTTCTCCAAGTTAAAAGCTGCCCTCAAAGTTTGCAGACCTAGCTCCAATAAAGAAATTGTTTAAAAAAAAAAAAAGCAAGCAAGAATCTGAAGATTATACTTTCTCTTCTGCTTTCTGCTCCTTAGAAAGAGAACTTCTAAAAATACTCTGAAAAATGAAAGAATCTTTGGGAGACAAGTCCAGCCTCTCTGAAAAGGAACGTGGGGCCAAGTTACTTTACTGATCTGAGGTGCTACTCCCTAAAATGACAAACTGCAAAAAAAAAAAAAAAAAAGTTTAGGGTTTTCCTAGTCATGATGAATGAACTCCATCCCACTTCCTCTTTTATCTTCAGAATAGTCATTGGGACAATCCCTGCTCTTAGCTTTATCTTCAGAATAGTCATTGGGACAATCCCTGCTCTTAGCAACTCAAATTTTTCCAGGCATCTTTCCTCCTCAGGATAAGCAACAAAAGAAACAAGCCATGTGCTTGACTCGATACTGTAGGATGTGATTTTTCTCCTGTTATATTTTTCCTCTTTGACTCCTCCCTTACTTTGAAAGGCATTTTAACAACATGTGTAATCAAGTCAATCAGTGTTTTCTGCGTGCAAGGCCCTGTTGCACATGGTAGGTGGGAATCCCTGGCCACCTAAGATGTGTTTTTACATTTATTTTCCTCTCTAGGGTTCCAGCATAGAGAAATGGGTTAGGGCTGCTGGAGACACTGTGTTGAGAAGGATTCTGAGGTCTAGAGTCAGTGGGAAAGTACACAGATGTTTTTGTTTTGTTTTGTTTTGGTTTCCTTACACTTAATAGACATTGAAATATTTTGAATGGATACATGGGGAAAAAAGAGAAAGAAAGTGTGGGTGAGTGAGTGTGTGACCAATGAGACCCACCAGTTGGTCAAGAGGAAATGAGTCATATCACGCCCATGGATTCAAGTGAACTTTTGGAGTAAGATCCATGGCAGATGGCTGCTAGAACACGCAACCTTCCTATTTCCATCCAGGGTTGATAGTCATCGTGAAATCGTTTATTTTGAAGTATATATTTTGCCCCATTCTGCTGACATAGATGGGACACCCATGGAAGTCAAGGAAAGACTGAGGAACCGCTCTCAACTGAAGGAGAATGAAAGAGGCATGAAAACTAAATGGAACAAGTGATTCTGAACTGGACCCTTTGGCTACAAACACATCATTGGGGGAAACCGGAATGGGATCTGAGAACTATATGGTAATGTCAGTTGCCTGATATTGATGGTTGGTTATATTTTGGTTATATTGGGAAATGCTTTCAATGTTAGGAAATAAAGATGAAATCACCAGGGCCAAAAAAAAAAAAATAACTCCCTGGTTCACAAATATAAATGTACATCATTCCTTATTGCTCCCAATATGAACATAGGATTTATCTCCAGCAAATATACTCAGTGTCCTAATAAATAAATACACTGGACCAAATAATAATAATAACAATAATAATAACAACAACAACAAACCGAAATACAGAGGGTGCCCCCAAAAAAGTATACACATTTTAAGCAAGGAAAACACTGTATTAAAATTGTCATACTCAATATATACCAATAAAAGAAGATGAATATAAGTCATGTGTATACATTTTATTTGGTACTCCTGGTATGTCAGAGCGTTGAACTAATATATTTCGGTTCCGTTCGATTTTTTTTGTGGCTTGTGTTAAAGGAGAAGCTTTTCAATTCACATGAAATATGCTCTACAAGGAGAGTGTATTTGTCAGAGGGTCCTCAAACTTTGCAGCCAGAGAACCTCGACTCTTAGAAAGTCTTTGGTATTATAATATTACGAGTTGTCATATTCTGGGACAGTCATAGAGATTTCATGGCTTTTACCCTGGAAGAGCAAGAATTTCAGGCACATTTCTAAAGCAGTATCTTGCCATGGAATACACCTGTCAAACTTCTTTGAAAGACGTGCTTTTATATATATATATATATATGCCCCATAGGGGAGAAACAGTCTCAACTCATAGTTCTCAGGGTCAGGTTTGTGTAAGAAAGTTTTGGTGACCAAATAACCAAACAGATGCCGGAAAAACCTAAGCCTTTCATTTGAGTAGAGAAGAGGGGTTTATTAGACCAGTAGATTAAAATTCCTGTATTTAAGGCATATTTCACAAACGCTTAATGGGTTTTTCCCACCCGTTAAGAGTAAACTACGGGCACAATGTTCCATTTTATTAGGGGCAGTAACTTCATTTCATTTATACACTAAACTGGCAGGAGAAAAAAAAAATTACCAGGATAGTTCTTGCCAGAAAAAACATGACTTCATACAAGTGCTCAGGCCACATCTTAGAATAAAGGTCTGTCTGTAGCCGTGGCGATTTCTTTTCCTTTTTCTGTTTTTTTTGGGGGAAGGGATGGTGATGTGGAAGAAAAAAAATAAAAATCCTGTGGTTGGCATCCAATGAAGTTAACACTTCTGGGGCAGGACCTCTATTACATACAAACATCATGAATTAAAATTAGAGAACAGTCTATTTACACATGAAGGTATACAGGGTCAAACAGAAAACCCTGCCAAGAATCTCAGCCTTTGGCTGGGAAATACTGGCAATTGGCCTAAAGCAAATGGTCCATGGGATGGGCAAAGCCAGGAGAAGCCACGAGGTCTACTGTTAAATCCATATGACGGTTAGTAAACACACATCAAGAGAATTCATCTTGGGGAACCATGAACAATTTCCATTCTAATAAAGAGGGCTCATAAGAAACAGAGGTATCCCCACATCTCTCCCACAGAATTTGGCACACGGACACTGCTGGTACAGGGACAGAGCAGGTGGAACAGTTTCTCAGGGAAATTTGAAGAAAAATCTGTATTAAAAGCTTTCAATATGTGAGTACTCACCTCTACTAGTGCATCCTAAAGAAATAACCAAACAATATTCCAAAACAATATATATTTAAGTGCAAGGATGTTTATTGTAGAGCTGTCTCCCAAGTGTAGAATATTAGAAATGATCCAAATGTTCATTGATAGGAAATTGGTTAAATCAATGAAAGTAAATCCATCAAAGGCATACCATACAGCCTTTGGTAAGGATGAAATATATTTATATGTGTTGACATGGAACTATGTCCGTAATAGGTTAAAGTGGCAGGATGTGAAGAAATGCAATGTTTGATTTCATGTTTTGTTAAGAAAAAAAAAAGAAAGAAAGAAATGTGTGTGGCACAGGACTACCAAAAGCAGTTATTCTTGGTGGGTAGAATTACTAGAAAATGTCCACTTGTCCTATGTGTCACATTTCTATATTGCTTGGATTTGTAAACAAACATACTCGAAAATCATGTGATAATTAGAAAAGACGATGATGGCTGTGAAGAAAAGGCTATTTCTCGTCAAGGAAAAGACAGCCCATCTCAGATGGGTGATCTCGCCTCTAAAGGAAACCTGGCTGTTGAATTGGGACACACCTGCTTTCTAATCCTGGTGCTGCCATTTGCCAACTGTTGACACTGGGGAAGTCAACTGAACACCTCGGAGTGTATCCTTCCCTCCGTTACGTAAGGACATTCCTTTCTTCCTAGGCGGGTGATGAGGATTAGGTGAGGTAATATTTGTACAAGACCTGGCCGAGTGCCTGGCACACATAAGTGTTCAGTTAAGGAAAAAGCAAGTGCCTTGTCCATGTAACAGGTGCAAGGCACATGATCTAAACTTGAGCCGCCCATGACTGTAGTCAAGCGGACGCAGTGGGATGTGTCCTTGATATCTCGCCTGTCTGGGAAATGAGCAGGCTAGCTGGCATGTAGCTGGGAGACGAAAACCCTAGTTAGTAACATGTCCAGAGCACCTACTATGTGCCAAGCTCTGCTCAGGCTACTTAATGTGATAAGTCAGTTAGTCATTGTAACCTCTATGATAGATAGACACTTCATATTATTCCCCACTTTACAGGTTAAGAAATCAAGGTACAAATAAGTTACGGGACTTGGATACAGTCCCCGGCTGCTTGGAGTGGAATTGAGACCAGAACCCAGAACTCGGGCTTCTGAGTCTGAGCTCTTGCCCAACAAAGCTTGCTCATGTCAAATAATTTAGGGGAGGCCAAGGTTAGAGGGTGGAATTCAGATAAAGGGCGGGGGGTGTTTGTGGCAGAGGGATCAGCCCCCAAAACCTTAGAAAAGACCAGTGATGCTGAAAACTGAGTAAGTATAGAGATGTCCTGGGGGCTCGTTATGAGTGCTGGACCCCTTCCTCCCCCCGCCCACAGATCTTCCAATTTGGTAGGTCCAGGTGGGGCCTGAGAACAGGGAGCAAGGTCAAGGTGGGCTGAGAACCGAGCCGAGTCTAAGCCTGCAGGCTTTCTCCCCATTCCTGATTTAACAAAATGTCAAATCATAGGGATTTGGAAAGAAATGGCATACAAAACACTTGTGTATAAATACAACCCTGTTGCCCTTTGATTTCCCGCTCTGTGTGATGCAGCATTCAAGAAGTGTCCTTCCACAGCTGCCAATCAATGCAAGGAGAAGGAATTTCGTTCTTTCGCTGAGTCTTTCGAAGGACATCATGAAAGGCCCAATTCATCACTCGGCTGATGTCACTTCCTATAAACCCTGTACTGTCCTTCTCACTTTCCTTCCCCCTCACACGCTCAGGACCCAGGGACTTCCCTCCTCCAAACTCTCTCTGAAGGCTGTCTTCAGTGTGTGGGGAAACATATAACTTGTTGCCTTCCTACTTGCCTCCCAAATTCTCTATCAATTAAGGTCGAAGGACCAGGGTGGCAAGATAAACACCCACGAAGTCTCAGCTGTGAGTATGGCTTAAAATGTTACTTAGTAATAAAGCCAGCTGATAGGTGTACTTTTGTCCATTGTTTTCTCAGTTGGTGTTGCAAGATAATTCTACCCCAGTGACTTATATCTGTAAGACACACACCAAGTCGATGTTTTGGTGGCTGTTGTCTTTTGGAAGTGGGACAAAGGAAACATGAACCCTACCGAAATCCAGGATAAAACAACAAAAATGTCTCCACGGATGTGTACATGATGTACATGAAAGGGAATTCAAAAAATTAAAGGGAATTTTTTTTTTTTTTGAGGGCAGTATTACTGGCCCTTATATGTGGGACCCGATCCGGGGCCGCTGGCTTCCCAAGTCAGCGCTTACCCACCATGCCACTCGGCCGGCCCTAAAGGGAATTTTTAAATTCAGTTTTTTTATCCTTTCAATTCATCAAAATAAACAGGTCTGAGATTTGAGATCATGTTGCACAATGGCTCCTGCCATGTTATCAAATCTTGGATAGATAACATTTTGAAAGCGGGGGAAATAGTGCTGATTTTCTCATTGACTTTTGGGGTCGGGGGTGGTGCAGTCCAGAAAGTAGGTTATGAGTTTGTTCCCACTTTGTTCCTAAGATGTGACTTTACGGCCTCCAAATTTCAATGGGGAAATGGTCCACTTATTTAAGGTTCAGATCTCCCAACTACTTTTCAACCAGATGAGTGACCTTTCTTTAATATGTTGTATATTGGACTTTGAATATTAGACTTCCCTTGAGAAAAGAGTCCTACTGCTAAAAGCAGATTGAAGCTCACTAACCAAAATCATCTCAATGGTAAAAACAGACATTTCTCCTTGGGAGACTCAATAAAACTATTTTCATGAAGGAAAAAAAGGCCATACTCATTTTTATTTTTCCTGAATGATCTCTTATGACCTAAAAAAAGGATTCTTCGTCACTGATCTAAACTGTGGTTTTGTATCTTTTAGGGTTTTAGGAAAATAGAAAGTCTTTCTGCCCCAACATCCATATTACCAGCCCTAGACAAACCTAGGACTGGTGATGTTATAGAATGTTATAGATCAGAGGTCGGCAAACGGCGGCTCTCGAGCCACATGAGGCTCTTTGGGTACGATCCGTCTCAAAAGTCTGCGCATCCCTGGAAGAGCCAATCCTGTGCCTCACAACAATTTCAAAATTATTTTAGAGCCATAAACATATTTTTACATAATCACCATTATGTGAATATCCTTTATAAATTTTGAATGAATTTTGAATAAATGAAACTATGATAGTTTTATTTTAATTTTCAATTTTACTTCAGAGTCTGCAGCTTGTGAACCGCAGTTTGCTGACCCCTGGCGGCTCCTCCGTCTCAAAAGTTGGCTGACCCATTATAAATGATGTTATAGGAGGGAGCTGGCTGCCTTCCTTTATGTCTATTTCAAAAGTTTACAGACAAAGCCCGGGTTTCCATATTTCTCTGAATATACCATTACATAAACACCATGCCTGGATTCCTGCAAACCAGTGGTTCTCAATCTTCTCTGTACATCCAAAGCTCCCGGGAGCTTTGAAAAAATCTAGACGCCCAGGATTCACCCTGTATCTACTAAATCAGAATCTCCAGGGTTAAGTTCTGGGCATATTTAAGAAATGCCAGCATGAACACAGCTTTCTAAGGCTTTATTCCGAAAGCCACGACAGTCAGTATCACAGAGGGAAACTGGCCACAGAATCGGAAGGCCAAAGTCTGCTCATCACCCATTTAGAAACCAACAGGGAAGCATGTCAGGGAGCCCAGGAGCTACTGAGAAGACCCTTACCCTTTGTGTGCACGTCCCTTCAGGGGTCAACATAGTCTACTGAGGGCCATCTCGGCTCCTTGACACCACAGATAGGTGATGTTTCTGGGGAGAAAGGTCATGGTCTTCTCAGCAGTATTTCCCAAGTGTATTCATCCCATGCAATGCCCAGTGGAAATAAAGTTCTACGGTCAAGTTCAAGACATGCTACTAACACTGCTTAAAAAACCACCATGCAAGGGCCGGCCGAGTGGCTCAGTTGGTTAAGAGTTCGCTCAAGAGTGCAATCTGAGCTCTGGGCAACAGCAGTTCAATGCCCAGCCTGAGCTGAGCATCCACTGAGCTACCAACAGGTAGCAGGATAGCTCCAGCTAAAACAAAACAAAACAAAAAAACCCCACCATGCAGTTGGGTTCAGCAATGTCCTGCCATGAAGAAATCTGTTGACTCAGTATTCCCCACTCATCGTCAACGGTGGAATCATTTTCCTACCCATGGTCCATCAATATCAGAGGAATAGACTTTGCCAAACACCAATCCAGGTTGTATGTTGCTGGACTTAAGATCCAACATCCCTGGATCTTTGCAGTCATGAAAGCAACCGGAGAGAGAGAGGAATCATGGCAGAAGGCAGAGACAGGAAAGACATGGGCTGGCCGAAGGGATTTAGAAGCATGATAGTAATCAGAGAACTTAAGTGTAATTGCTTATGTTGTCCCTGAAAGCATCCCAGGCAGGCTGGTGGTCCGACGTCCTAATTAGCTAATGGGTAGAGGAGGCTTTTCCATGTTTAGAAATGAGAGGCTTATAGGATCAGCACTCAAAGACAGTCTTTTTTTTTTTCATTGCCATTTTCGTCTAAGATGGTGATTCTCAAACTTTAGCGGGCATCAAATCCCCTGGAGGCCTTATGAAAACACAGATTGCTGGGCACCACCCCCAGAGTGTCAGAGGCAGCCATGGTCCAGGGTGGGATCTGAGAACTTGCATTTCTAACGAGTTCCCAAATGGATGCTGGTGCTGCAGGCTTGGAGACCACACACTGAGACTGACTGTCCCAGACGGAGAGCAACACAAGAGGAAACAGAAAGTGATGGAGAAAGAGACAAGAACAAAAAGAAGAGAGAAAACAGAAACGAGAAGAAGAGGGAGGGAGGATGTGGAGATGGGGAGAACGAGAGGTGAATGAGAGAAAGACGAAAGAAAAGCATTGAAAGACAGAAGAGCTGGGAAAAGGGATGCCAACAAAAGAAGGGAGATGAAGAAGGTTGGTGGGGTGAGGGGAGAGAAAGAGGGAAGAGGGAGAGAGAGACTGAGCTGCATAAGGGTTGTTAAGTTGTCACTGCTGCAATCTGGGCAAAGGACCAATGGAGCTGAGCCCCAGGTGTTTCTGGGGCCACCTACTGTATTCACAGCTAGAAGCGTCTCATCCATACTATTTGTGGCTATGCCTGCGTTCCTAGTGTCCCAGTCTCAGCTTGGTGACACCAGATGATCTGGAAGGCAATCTGGCTCCAGCTAGAGGAGCAAGCCATGACAATGGAGGACAGAGTTCCCCAGTGGCCTCGTTTCCCCATCCTACTTGCTGCCCCCCTCCTATCCTGGGTCTTGCTGGATCCTGGGTCTCCTTCCCCACTCCCCCTCTGAAGGAGAAGGACTGCCACGTCAAGCTGGGTGGGACCTATTTCCCAGCCATTTCGGCTCCCTGCTGCTGGCCTGCGCACACCCTCCAGCTGTCCCATGCCTAGCTCTACTTTGAGGCCATGCATCCCCTAGTCAGGCAAACAAACGGGGTCTCGAGGGCCAGAGGAGGGCCTGGTAGATGCTGCTGCTGAAATATACATGTTGTTCCTGGGGCTGCCTTCCCTGTGAGGAAATGTGCATCATCAGAACCTGGGGCCACCTCCACCTGAGGAAATCCGAGTAGGTGGAGAGAATCCTAGGCTTAGCTATATCACGTCATTCAAAAGAGGCACACAATGGTCCCTGGAGATGGACTGTGTTGTAGCGACAGGGGGATAAACAGGCTGAGGAATTGTGGGATCAGCCTGGAAAGTCAGCAAGGATGGCAGTGCCCCTCCCCCCTGGATTGTGAGAAATCCTCGTTGTAAATCAAGGAAATGAAATAGAGTACAGGGTTTAGGGGTGTAGCTCAAACTTCTAATCCCCATTCCAGGTTGCTGAAAGGACCGCCACACCCAGCAGCCCAGACAGAGAGAAACTTTGTTGCATGGGCGCTGGACCCGGTGGGAACTTAACAGTTTCAGCTGCTTTGCAGTCCCAGGGGAGGGGAATGTTGCAAAGGGGTTCAGAGACTCTTTCCACTTACTGCTTTTTACAGGCAGAGAAACTAAGGCTAGATGAAGCGAAGGAATTTGTATGAAGGCACAAAGCTGGCCACTAATCCCCAGGCAGATACAATTGCAAGTGTAGGTGGCAACTGGAAGCTGTGTCGGAGCAATTCGCAAGTGGTTTGTGAATCATAAGACTGTGCAGAACAATCCTTGGTGACAGAGGAAAGCTCCCACTTGTGGCAGGCTGGATCCTTAAGACAGCAATCGACAAATGCATTTCTTTTCGTATCGTCAAGTTATGCAAGCACAGGCATAACTATTTTTGTAAAATGTTGTAGGAACATTTAGAATACGTAGGCAAGTCAAGTGAAGAGAATGAAAACACGACCGCACAGGCAAAAGAATCGCTTTGGATTTCTGAGCATTTATAATAGTGCAGACATGAGACCACGTCCTTTACTTCAGTCATCTGACACAAGACCATGCCCCTTACTTCAGTCATCTGACACGAGACCACGCCCTTTAGTTCAGTCATCTCACATAATCCTCATAAATGCCAAACGGAAGTGCTTTGGTGGCAGCCATTTTTCAAATAAGGAAAATGAGGCACAGAGTGTTTAAGATACCCGAGATCAAAATCCAGTCTTTTTTGTGTTTTTCACTTAATTCTCCAATATAAGTATTTGTAGCAGTAAGTACTCTCCTGTGCCATTGCTTTTAATGATTCCATGGTGGAGTGGACACTGTCTTTGATGGCAGGCACTCTGACTCCTCCCTATAGCAGAGGCCTGCAAACTTTTCTTAAAAGCCTAGAGAGTAAATAAATATCCTTTACTTCGCTGACCCTAGGGTCCCGTCGCAACCACTCCACTCTGTCCTTGCAGCGATGGGCGGTACATCAACTGATGGGTAGGGCTGCATTCTAATCAAACCTTCTTTACAAAAACAGGAGGTAATACGAATTGGCCCCGCAGGCTGTACCTTGCTTCCCCGTGCCCCACAAGATTGCCAGCATCTTGTTATAAACGCTCAGAAATAACAGTCACTGTAGTTGTTGTTATGTGTCAAAATAGCTGTAAGAAGATATGATAATATACCCGTGAGCCAACTCATCGGGCTGACAACAAATCCTGGAGAACAGTGATTCTCCAACTTGACTGTGTATGAGAATCCACAGAGTTTGTTAAAAATGCTGAGGTAGGCCCCAGGCCCCAGAGACTCTTGCATTGGTGGTCTGGGTTAGGGCGTGAGAACCTGCGATTTTCATGAGCCCTCTCAGATGGCCCTGGTGACGGGGCTGGGTAACCACGTTTAGAGAAACGCTGCTGGATGGATCATGGGCTAGAAATCAAGGAAGGATGTCCTGGGGTGGCTGGCTGGCATTTCATGAGTACAGAGGAGCAGGGTGTCAGCCCTGGAGCCATGTTGGATGTCCCTGGAAGGGGCTAGCTAAGCATGGTTGAGCGATATGAACAAGAGACCCCATTAGAGAAGCACCTACTATGACCCATGGGAACATGGGTTAACTCAATTCTCCAAGCAACTCTTAAGTCCCTCTTCCCAATATTAGAAAGGCGACAAGGGAGCAGAGCTTGCCTGCAGAGGCTCAGCTTGTAGTCTTGTCACTTAATGGCAGAACCTGAACACAGACCTGAAAACTACGAGCAACTGGAAAATCGGGACACAAAGGATGAACCCGTCTCAGAATGGAGCAGGGCCTTCACGGGGGTTCAAAGCTCAAATAGGTCTGTAGGGGAAATGGGTAGGCTGCCCATAGAGCACTTGATCCCGTTGACTGGCTGATTTCCCAAGAGCCTCGAGGGTAAGTTCTAGGGTTTCCCATTCCAGGCAAGGGGGTCCTGGTTGGCGGAATCAAAGTCACACGATCCACTCTTTCCACAATGCATCAGGATTCAGGCTCCTGACGCCTCACTTTCCTGCTGTGGCCACCCCTCAGCATAGAGTCGGCACTCAATAGATGTTTGCTGAGTTCCCCTGGTGCCCAAATCTTTTGCCTTTCTCTCTCCAAGTAGTTTAGCAGTGATAGTAACAAATGTGGAGATTGTAAGTTTACCATGTGCGGTACCTTCTGAACGAAATAGGCTACGTTAATGGAAAATCACTGAATCTTCCCAGCGTGCCAGGATAACCATGAGATCATTCATGTATATTTCACATCTGTGGGAGCTTATACCCATTCTATTGGTGTAGAAACTAAGTCTCAGGAATATTAAATGATTTTCCCCTCCACATCATAGACAGAGTTAAGTAGAGGTGATAGGATTTGAATATGTTTAAAACCCATGCCACAAGCCTCTCTAGTTTCAAAACCTTCTCTCATGTGTGATCACCTTTGCTCCTTACAGCAACTTGTGGCTTATTATGGTAAGGGGATGGTTCTCCAAAGTCTTTCCTAGACCAGCAGCATCCCCAGCACCTGAACTTGTTAGGAGTGCAAATTCTAAGGCTCTTCCTATGGACCCAGTGACTCAGAAACTTGCGGAGAGGAGGACCCAGCAACCTGTGTCCTAACAAGCCCTCCAGGAGGCTCTGATGCATGTGCAAGTTTGAGAGCTAGTGCATAGGGATTCTTGGACCCTGATAATAAGTGAGGGAACAGAGAGGTCCAGCGGTTTGTAGAAGGATGCACAGGAAGAGGTCACAGGGCTGGGCCTCAACCCCATTGTTCAGCATTTCTCATCAGAATCTCGAGAGACACTTTAAAATACAGTTTCCCTGCCCCCTCCCTAAACCTAGTAACTCAGGATTTCTGGGGCTGGAGCCCCAGAGCCTGCATTTTTACAAATTCCCAGGTGATTCCAATGTTTTGAGAATTACCCCAGAGCTCCTTTTGGACCAGAACCACACACTCCTTTCCTCTTCCCTCTGCCAAGCTTCCTCTCTTCCTTTCTTCCACACCCCTTAGTACTTGGGTTCCGCCGGTTCCTCTGCAACAAACTAGTTACAGACAACTAACTCATTGTAGAGAGATGTCTCGCTTGTTGCAACTTATGCCTTATGCCTCTGAGTTCTTACGCAGTTTAATAGAAAAAAAAATTCCAAGTCATCCATAACTATGCTTATTGTTAAACTTTCAAACACTACAGAACTTTATATATTTTTAAAAAGTGAAAGCTGTTTTCCTTCTGACCTCCCCCCCGCCCCTAATCCAGACCACCCTCAATTACTGTTAACAGTTTGGGGTATAACTTTGCAGATATTTAAAATTTTTATTTAACTACATATGTGCACATATACCCTCAGATAATTCAAAGCAGAAATGGGACTCTGTTCATTCTTATTATGCTGTGATATGATTCACCTAATAGGATATTGTGTACATCTCTCTGTGTGTGGCGTGTTTTTTCGGGACACATAAACATAACCCATTCCAGCTCATGGTTACAGAGTATTTCGCTTTGGGAAGTATCTTAACTGATTTAATTAGTCGCCTGTTAACTAACTGAGATTTTTGTCACCGCTTAATTTTCACTATTACAAACAGTGCAACTCTGGACATCCTTACAGGTGCACTATTTTGAACAGGCGTGTACCTGAAATGTTGACTGTCTTGAAGAGAAAATATTGGGGTCCTACCTTCCGCCCACTTGACAAGTCTAGTCTATCCTTTTGCAGCCAGACTTTTTTATGCCTAAAAGGAAAACTGACATAGAATGATAGCTACTTGCTGCCATTGTTTTTTACTTTGTACCTCTTCCTGGCAGCAGGGGAGGGTTGCAAACAAAAATGAATGAGGTGTTTGGTTTGGTTTTGCTTTCTGCTGAAGTAGGAAGATTGTCATGAATGCCAATCTGAGCTGCAAGACAGACATTGTGAGATGATGCTCTCCACACCATCCCTAGAGGGTCTTTTCCTGATTGAAATAGGTGGCGGTTTGCAGAGACAGGAAGAGTTGGCATGTCCCAGGCTGAGCGTGAGTCATGACAGAGCTTGGTTTAGCTGCTCTCGCTGTCTCTCTATTACTGGATGCTATTTTCTGAGGTCCCCCAACCCCATGTGATTTCAGTATACGCATCACACCACATCACACCACAACCCCAGCACCTATGACTCAGTCACATACTCAGCCCTGAGTCACTAGCGAATGGAAATCATGAGCAACACCTGGCTCACTCCCAGAGAGCCACAGAACACAACCAGAAGAAAATCAGGGATTCCCGTTCTGCCAAGGGGGTCCGGGGAGAGACAGCTGATTCTCCATGGTCAGGAGGGAGAGGTTTCAAAACTCCAGGCCGCTGGGGTTGGCAGAAGCGCCTGTTGTTATGCGAAACTGCATCGCAGCAATTGTGAGAGAACAGAGCTATCTTTGAGGCAAGAGAAAAGTAAGGCTGAAATATACCATACCACAATGGTGACCTCTTATCTCAAGCATCACCGGGCTCATCCTCTTAATGATAAGTACTATTTAAAAACCCGTGTCTCTCTCTCTCTTATTAACGATACTAGCTAATTTGTGTTGTTAAACAGTTATTCTGTTCTGGGCGCTGTCCTAGGCCCTTAGAATACTTAATTCTTTCCAATCTTTTCAACAACTTTTTTGATAGACATTATGATTATACTGGCTATAAACTGAAGAACGTGAGTCTCGGGCTAGGTATGTGTACTCTGTTCCGTGGCTAAGATTAGAGTATGGAGCCCAGGCTTGGTGAGTGATTGTAACAGGCGCAAAATAACGGGTCCTAAAGAACAGAACAAGCATTATGGAAAAGTAGCAAGTGCTCCTGGCCTCAAAGTTTGCATTAGTGAACTGCTGCTGTGTTACAAAAGACCCCCAAAGTGAGTGGCCAAAAAGGACAAATACCTATTATCTCACAGTTTCTGAGGTTCAACAACCTGGGAGCAATGTGGGCGGGTCTGGCTCAGGGTCTGTCATGAGGCTGCAATCTCATCTGAAGGCTACACTGGTGGGGAAGTCCATTTCCGAGTTCACTCATATGTGGCTGCTGGCAAAAGGCTTAGCCCCTCACATCTGGGTGTCTCTCTATAGGGCTGCTCCTAAAATATGATTTCTCCCAGAGCAAGGGGAGGGGGAGGGAGGGAGGGAGGGAGGGAGGGAGAGAGGAGAAGCTGCCATCCCTTTCATTACCTAATCTCAGAAGTGGCACACCAGCATGTCTGCTGTATGTCACTGGCCACACAGACCAACCCTGGTCACTGTGGGTGGGGACTACAGAAGGGTAGGACCATTGGGGGTCATGTTACATCTTAGAGGCTCGCTACCTCCTAAGGACGCAGCTCTTAGCTAGAAAATCAACCTCTTCGTGTGATACAACACACCCAAGAGCCCCGTACGCTTTGTTTATTTTTCCTCACCATCCAGCACTCAGACCAAACTCAGATGTGCAACATAGAAGGGGACACTTCTCACCAAAGCAGACGACAGCAGCTCAGCCCAGAGCTCAGTGGAACTTTCTGTGGTTGTTTCGCTTTTTTAATCTAGACTTTCCCTCTTTGCCTCCACCATGGAGCTGAACACAAGGGAGCCTCATCCGTGCACTGAGAGCAGATGAAAAGATAACATGATTTTGTTTGTTCACATCTGAGAAGGCATTTCTTAAGCTGGCCCTTTGCGGCGTCGGGGAGGAGTGGAGAATGAGAAGAAAAGCCAGGAGGAAAACCTTCTAATTAAACTACACCTCCAAGAGAAAGGAAATGTTGGTTTATTTAAAAAAAAAATTTATAAAAGGAGAAAAGAGCGTCCCCTCACTTTCCACTTTAATGAATCGTCACTCTGCGATGGCTTCTGAAGTTGCCACAGTGCCGGGACCATTAGTCTGATCCCCAGCGATCAGTTCAAGTTGGAAATGGACAAATGATGTTTGCTATGTTAGTTCCTACACACCTTTAACAGCATAATTATACGTACACACATTAGGGTGGAAAGGGCTCTTGGCTTATTGATGTTTGTATTGGGTTGTCGGAAAAGTCATGATGCATTTTTGCAATGCAAACCAGAAAAAATATGTCATGATTTTTCCGACAACCCAATATTTTTGGGGCAGTTATTTTTTCTGATCATTGAAAAGAACTAGAGGAGTTGACCTGGAAAAACGTTAGCACTGTATGTTGAGTATAAAACTTGGAGTTGGTTACCAAAAGGTATATACAGTTCCACCACCTCCCACACACACACGTATATAATTTTTCTCTACATGCATATATGTGCACAGAAAAAAATGTTGGAATGGTATAAAAAGGTAAACAGTTTTCATTCTAAGTTACAAATTATACAGATATTCTCTGTGTTCATATGTAATTTTTTCAAATATTTTTCCTTTAAAAACAAAATGGTCTAGGGTCGGCCGAGGGGCGTGGTGGTTAAGTGCTGGTTTGGGAAGCCAGTGGCCCCGGTTTGGGTCCCACATATGAGGGCCAGTGACACTGCCCTCAAAAAAAGAAAAAGAAAAAAAAAAGAAAAAGAAAAAGAAAAAAAGGTCTAAACCTCCCATAGGCCAAAAAAAAAAAAGGTGGGGGTGGGTGGGGGTGATTTTTTTTTTACAGGACTTATCAGGTCCTTTACTGTTCCAACATTCACTGGGACTCTGGATTAGCCATTAATATATAATAATGTAGCTGACATTTTGTGAGTATGCCAGACACTGTTTCAATATTTTGTTTTCAAACTTTTAACCATTTCTTTTTGCTTCCTTTAATGGAACATTTTCTATATTCTAGGGCTTCTCACATGGGCTCTTTGCATCTACTACCTCATGTAATCCTTTCAATTGCCCAACAAAAAAGGTCTATTCCTACTTCCATTATACAGATCAAGAGAGTGAGGTCCAGAAATGTTAAAAATTCTTGCCTAAGGTCACATAACTAGTAAGTTGTAAATCCAAGATTTAATCAGATTTTTCATGTGAATATAGTTTTTAAAAATATCATCTAGACGGACTACAGAAATAATTGCCAAGAAACTGATTTGGAGAGTTAAAGGGATGGGTAAAACACAATAATTTTCAGACTACCTACCATATCTTCCAGAAGCCAAGTTCTTTAGCCAAAATGAAGAAAATCAGACCCAAACAAAGATTATGTCATTTTTGTAAGTGTGTGTGTGCATGTTTGTGTGTGTGTGTTATAATTTTTAAATTCTAAAATAATTTTCATTCTAAGATTCAATATTAATTTGATGTCAGCTCTCAGAATCAAGGAAATACTTATGGTAGATAATCTCTGCATTTCCCATGTTTTCTATAGCAAGTATATATCGCTTTTGTAACAATTAAAAGAAAACTAATAAACCATATTTTTAAAAGAAAGTAACTGCATTTGAAATATTGTTCTGCTTTATACCCCTTCTCCCATGAAACCTATATGAACCTATGGGGCAGAGACCCGGAAACCTCCATGCCACTGGAGGGCTAACTTGTATTTCTGGAGGGATTAACATTCTACCTACAGCTGAGCCATTTTACAGATGAGAAAAAGAGAAATCAAGTCCAATCCAACTTAGAATTTCTAGGCCCCGTGTTGGAGCAAGGGTCTTCTGGTTGACTACCAACCTTTGTATGACCCCAAGAGTGGAGGGAGAGAGACAGAAGGGGCAGAGAATCCCATGGAAACCCCCAAACAAGAACAGGGTAGGACAAAACCCTCTTGGGAGGAGATGCTGGACACATGGCAGTGTGAGGAAATACCCGTGGCCAGTTTGGGGATTTGGTGTGGGGATCTTTCCTCTCCTAATATAACTCAGCTCCCCCACTCTTTACTTTGGAGTGACTTCCGTACTTTCTTGCCTGCCCCTCTTTCCTCCCCTGCATCGAACCTTCTTCTTTACAGCTTCAACTTGCCATGGCTCCTAGGGTCTCAGCTTTGCCTCAGGCCTTCTCACAGTACTGCCTCTCAGTCCTCAAGTTGATGTCACCTCAGCTCAATGCTCTTACTATCGGTCCAACTCATTTCCATTTGCACCAGGTAACACCACAGACTGATGACACTTTGGGGATAGTTCCTACTCCTGCTGGGTCAATTCCCTGGCAGAAAATATGGCTGAGGGCTGGCCAGTTCCTGACACGGTGGCTGCCATCATGACTGACATCTCTAGAACATCCTGAATCCTCACCGATGCCTTCCCCTGTGTCCCAAAAGATCTGATTTCCTCGCATATGGACTTTATTCATGTTACTTATTTGTTCATTCATGTATTCATTCAACAATTGCTGACTGAGCACTGAGTGTCTGATAGTTCTAAGCACTGGAGATATAGCAGCAGACAAAACAGACAGCGGTGACATTATAGTGACCCCAAAGATAAGTGAATAATGTAGCACGTTTGATAGGAATTTTAAGTGGGGTGACCACAATAGGCCTTCCTGAGGTGACCTTGGAGCAAACAGCTGGGAGTAAGGGAGCCTTCCATGCTGCTATCCTGGGGAAGAGTGCTTCAAGGCAGGACAGCCAGTGCAAAGGCCCTGAGGTGGGAACCATGCCTGGTGTGTGCGAGGAACAGTGAGGAGGCCAGTGTGTCTGGAGGGGAGTGAGGGAAGGTGACATGTAGGAGATGAAGTCATAGAGAGCACGCTGGGTGGAGGGTGAGAAATGACGTAGAGCCTTTGGGTCATAGTAAGGAATTTGGTTTTGATACTCTTTAGTCTGATGAAAAAAGACGATGCCACCCAAACACTTTCAGAAACCCTCTTTGCGCATTTATGGAAGTGCTGAAAGCAGACGCGGGTTGTGACAACCTTTCATTTGGGGACGAAGAGGTGAAATCATTACACAGAGCAGCCTCCGCTTGTGCGTGCTCCTACCTGCATGCCCAGATGCACGTGTCCGGATGCCCGGGAGAGTGCGCATACACGGCGTCGTCTCCTAGCAACAGGAGTGCTATAAATAGAGAAATGGCAACAGTGGCAGCCTGGAGCCTTGGGCTCCGGTGGAGGGAAGCTGCGGCCTTCATGCTAATGAATTCTGATGCCTCGGAGCCGTCATTAAACTAATAAGCCCATCTCCCAATTAGCACAGCGGCTGCAGCCAGCGAACACTTCATCAGGCCACCTTCATTATGTTAGATGCGGCACACTTGGCGAAAGTGACTGTGGGAGACGGGATCGGGGACCCTCATCTGATGATTTTCATCAGGGGCCTGCGGGAGCATGAAAGAATCCATGTGATGAAGTTGCTCTGTTGGGTTTTTTCCCCTGCCAGAAGGGAAGTCGAGGGAAAGGCAGGCCTCTTTTTCCTCTCTAATTACATGATGCCAGTCTTTGAAAAATAGGCAATGTGTTCATTATTTTCTACATTGGATTAATGTTTAAAGTTTGATTATTTGGCGCCCATCCTTGAAAGAAGCATCTCTGCTTTGGTTTCTCCCATTCCCCCCGCCCCCTGCTTCTCTGTGCTCCCCAAATTGATTTATCCACCTTTCTCAGCAACCTGGTCCTTGAAAACCTCACCATGGGCAATTCTGCACATGCTAGAAGGATAGTGGGGGTTCCAGGAGGTTCCTGGGTCCTCTCTCCAAACATCCAGCTAAATCCCTCTTTGTCACCTGTCCCCTCACCCGCCCAGAGTGCCACCATTCTGGCCCATTTGCATTATCATCTGTGGCCTAATCAAATTAAAGTGACCAACTGGTCCCAGATTTCCTAGGACATTCCTAGTTTTAGTGCTCAAAGTCCCACATCCCGGCAACCCCTTAGACTCTGACAAACTGGGACAGTTGGTCACCAGGTCAGAGTCACCATCACTTTTGTCTCCTATTGGGCTCCTGCCTCCCAGGTGTAATTTGGCTTTATGTATGATTGTCATTATTGGTTAGGGATGAAATGCTAACAGTTTCTGGTAAGCAACAGCTCTCTCTCTCTCTCTCTCTCTCTCTCTCTCTCTTCCACCCTCCCCCCACACACACACATACACACACAATCACACATGGTAACAGACTCTAACACACTGTGTGTTAAAGTAGATGATCTTTGGCTGGAGATTATGAATGGAATTAGTCAGAGAAAGGTATTGCATATTTATTTTTCTAAGATATTCAAACTTTCATTATGTTCTCAAAGAGGTTTGTAATCCACAAAGGTTAAGAACCAAGCTCTAGGAGATACTGAAGTGAGGACGGGGTGAAAGAAAACAGTCCCTTACCTTGTGTCTTTCCTCCTTTGCTGCCTGTCTCCTCTAGTTTCTCTTCCTCTCTGCTTTTTTGACCGTTTTTCTCTTCCTCGTCTTCCCTCTTATCTATGTCTGCCCGCCTATCTCCTCCCTCGCCATTTTCTTTTTCTTTCTTTTTTTTGTTTGTAACCAAAACTTGAATCCCAAGGATTCTCACAAAACATATGACAAAGGACAGCATGAAAACATGTTTGCACAGTCACTCAAAGTTCAGCTCCCCAGTGTACCCTTAAACCAGCAGGACACTGATATCTTGAAGAGTCTCAAATTTCCAAATGAAGAATGTTACAAAGAGCTATGTATTCATAGACAGCCATCACAGAAGAAGCTTATGACCTACAGCAAAGGTAAACTAACTTTCTTGAAACCTTTTAGATTCTAACCAACCGGACAACCTCGGCCCAGTGTAAAGACGAGTTGGATTTTTTTTTTTAAACCACTAATCTAGTTTTAATGGTGCAGCTTTAATTTTTATCTGTTGGCCTGTGTTCACAGAAGCTTTTGAAGAGCACATGTTCAAGCTGCATAGTATATCCCAGCTATGGAAAGTCTTAAGTTCAAGTTTTGCCAGTTGCCATATTAGGCATCACCCTTTATCAGGGCAGGAGAGGTTTATTATCTATCGCCCTTTTCTTCTCTCTCTGTGTCTCCCTGTATTGGTTTCTCTTGTCAGGAGGGGTAATGGAGTAAATACACAACACCTGGTTTCTGACAAAGCCGAACAAGGGTTTGTTGCTGTTACTGCAAAGTCCCATAAAGATCATTGCATGCAACACCCGGATTTGAAAGAGACTCAGATGGACTTTCCCACGTGCATGGCAGGGAAGGACAGATTCCCAGCTGGGAGGAGCTGAGGTGCCGCTGTTCAAACATAGAAACTGAGGCTTAGAGAGGCTAAATAGCATGCTCAGGATGCCCCAGGGCTCGTCCTCGGTGGTCCCCGGCCTCGTACCCAGGCCTGCCCAGCACCAAACGTTTCCTTCTTGGGCACTATCCCACATGGCCTTAGGAAAGCCGCTTCACCTCGGTTTTTTCCATATTACAAAAAGACGCATAATCCCTGCGTTTTCTCCCTCTCGGGGAGATTTAGGGTGGAATGAACAAACATACCACGGACTATTCTCGAGATGGAACAAAAGTGGGCCATCGTCTGATCATCACTGTACTTACCTCAGGTATTTCCTTTTCTCTGCTGTGGATAAAAAAGGAACGCATATGTGCGAGAGGGCATGAGTGTGCGTGTGTGTGTGTGTGTGTGTGTGTGTGTGTGTGTGTGTGTGTGACAGCGCACATGTGTGTTTCCTTCTGCTAAACAATCTCCTCTTAGTTCTCAGAGGCAGTGGCTCTCTGTGAGCTTGAGATGGAGAGTTGAAGAGGAAACATTAATTCCACACACACACAAAAAAAATTCAAAGCTAACAGCAGTTCCTACCTTTGCAAGCACTTCTGTCAGGCGTGGGGAGGTCTCCCGGTTGGAGGATCAGGCAATCAGGCCACAAAGCTGCAGAAACAGGGCAGGAGAGGGATAAAGTAAATAAGCACACCATTTGGGGTGATGGAGTGGTTGACAGGGCCTCGTTGTGGGTGGGTTAATTGACCAATGTTTGCTGAATTCTTAAATCAGATGCCATCCCGAGTCTTTAGGAGATGTCATTCTTGCTGCGGAGGTAATGGAAAAAGGTCTTTAGAGAGCCAAGCCTCCAGTCCAGGGATGTGGCAATGTACTCCCTTTCTGAAATAACGCCAGCTCTCCTTTTCGGAGCGCTCACTCCCTCAGAATCAGGCATGGGATATGCATGATCTCACTAAATCCTCACGCCAAGCCTGAGGAGGAAACTGAGATGCCCAGAGGCTACGTGGGGTACTTGCTGGGCCCCAGACTTCTGTGCA
Source organism: Aselliscus stoliczkanus (assembly GCA_033961575.1). Classification (NCBI taxonomy): domain Eukaryota; kingdom Metazoa; phylum Chordata; class Mammalia; order Chiroptera; family Hipposideridae; genus Aselliscus; species Aselliscus stoliczkanus. Next base: position 10,067,406 of record CM066736.1, read on the forward strand.
CATGTTCTTGACTGCCAGGCTATGCTTGACCTCTATGCTGCCTTCCCCTGGGTAGCAGGCAGGATGGGTTAGGGCAGCACACAGATCACTGGAGGGCCCTGGTCAAAACACAGATTCTCAGTTGGTCTGAGGGAGGTAGAAGATTCTGCACTTCTAACAGGCTCCCAGCTGAGGCGATGCCGCTGGTCTGTAGGTCACCCTTTGAGTGTGATGGGACAAGGTTATGGTGCAGTAACAAACATCCCCCAAATCTCAGGGGTTAAATAACAAGGGCTCCTTTCTAATGCATGCTACCCACTTGTCACGGGTTAGCCCAGTCCTCTGCACCATGTCCTACTCATTTTAAGAACAAGGATAATGAGCCAGCGGCCCCGATTTGGTCCCACATATGAGGGCCAGTGACACTGCCCTCAAAAAAAAAGAAAAGAAAAGAAAAAAAAAAGAACAAGGATAATGAAGGAGCTGTCATTTGGAATACTGATGCTCACAATGGCAGAGCACAAAGATCTCTTGGGGTGTGTAGGGGGGTGGGGTCCTCCCACCAGAAATTAAATGCTCCAGTGAGAAAGTGATGCCTGCCATTTCTGTTTGCAGCTCATTGGCTAGCATTAGTCACATGATCCCAGCGAATCACAAGGAAGGCAGGGATTGCCTGGGCGGTTTGGGAACCGGAGAGCCAGGCATGTTTGGTAAGCATCTGTGACACTCTCACAACCTGCCCACAAAACAATTCATCAAGTGTTTAACCAGCACTTCTTAAGCCATCAACACTGAGTGAAGTACTATGGGTGATACTCAACAATAAAAGAGAAAAATGTTTGAATGACAGCTCATGCCTGCATACAAACAGCACATCAAAAGTTTTGCAACTTCAAAATACATGGTGATTACAAACGGGCTTTTCTGACTTATGCAAAATGTGAATTGCACAAGACTTTCCAAAATAAAACGTTCATAAGCTGGGCGTGTCTGAGTGTTATAAACGGAGATCACTCTGTATGCACAGTTTTGCACGCTGCCTTTTTATTTATTTTTAAATCGTTTATTGCTAACAGTTTTCTGTATTTTGGGTTTTACTGACTGCATCATTTTCTCAGGCGAACTTTCTACAATGGATTTAACCAATCAATTTGGTTGATTATTTAGTCTGGTTCCAACTCTTTTGTTTTGCTATTATTTCAACAGTAGGATGAATAAGCTGATAGCTAAATATCTATCTGCATATTTATTTCTTTAGAAAAAAATCCTAGAAGTGGAATCACTCAAAGAATATGAATTGGAAGGATTTTGATGCAGTGTCAAATGCTATCAGCAAGCTACACCAATTCAGAATCCCATCAACATTATATGACTGTCCATTTCATCAGACCCTCACAAGAATGGCAAATAGGTTTTAATTGTAAATTCAAGAGTAAAATGTGTTATTGCAATTATATCTTGTGTTTCTTTGGTAACTAATGTATGTGAATATTTTTTTAAAATATTCATTAGTGACTTTTTCATTCTCTACCATTATTAGTCCATATCCCTGTTCCATTTTATTTTCCTTTTGAGGTTTGGAGCTTTGCTTATTCTATAACTACTTTATTTTAAAAAGCACTTAACCCTTTACTTCACACATATATAGTTTAAATTCGAATGTGTCTCTCCTCTTATAATTGTCTTAAAAAACAAACATTACCGAGGTAGGTCTGAGTTGCTGTTAGCTTTAGGGAATATTTTGACAATGTGTATCAAAACCTTTGAAAATGTAATTCGTCTTGTTTAAACAATTCCACTTTAGGAATTTTTCCTAAGGAGGCTCACATGAATCTAGAACAGTATTTAGGTACCTGGTTATGCTTTGTAGTGCTGCTAATGATTGCAAAATGGGATATTTATTTAATTGAGTGAGATGTATTTTTTCTTCCTCTATGTTTCCCTTTTATTGTTTTTGTAAATGTGAAGTCTCAGCTGCTATATTAAGGGAGTCAAAGGTGCCATTTTAACATTCTTTCGGTTTTTTTCTTAATTAAAAATGATATATGGATAAATAAGTAAATAGACGATAGAGGAGGGAGGGATGGATGGATAATAGAAAGATAATAGATGGATAATAGATAGATAGGTAGACAGATGATAGATATAGGGATAGATCGAGCTCCTTGATCCACTGGTTCTCTACATTCAATGTGCATTAGAATCACAGGCAGAGCGTTCCTAACTTATACAAGCCTGACTCCTCCCCCAGAAGGCATGATTCAGTTGGGCTGGGTGGGGCTGATGAGGGGGAAACAGCGTGAGCAGTGGTAGCGGGGACAGAAGCCAAGATGCAGAGAGAAAAAAACAAGGGGACAGCTGAGTCACCACCAAGGCAGAGAGCTTGAGTGCAAAATTAGCAAGTTCCTGCTTAATTTAGAATAAGGCCCATAGTTCCCAGCATGGTTCCCCAGAGCGTGGCTCTGAGCTCACCCTGTCCCAAGTTCTCAATCCACCTCTTTCCCAGGCCTTAGGTTCTGTTCCTGCAACACGCCAGACTGGTTCCCTCCCTAAGGCTTTTGTTCTCACTGTTCCTCTTGTCAGGGCTGTCTCTCCTGATTTACCTCTCACTTCAAAAGGCACATCCTCAGGCCGGCCGAGTGGCTCAGTTGGTTAAGAGCTCGCTCAAGAGTGCGAGCTGAGCTCTGGGCAACGGCGGTTCGATGCCCAGCCCGAGCTGAGCTGCTGCTGAGCTGCCAACAGGTGGCAGGTTGGCTCAGCTAAAAAAAAAAAAAGAAAGTCACATCCTCAGAGAGGTCCTCCCTGGTGCCTCCCCAGGCCCCCATCACCATGTGTGCCTGGGGGCCACACTTTGGGGCTCTCTCCTCCACCCTTCTCTGATGGCTGGGTCCTCTCTATCCCTTTTCTCACCTCACCAGGGTTCCCTGCACCTCCTGAGCCCTTGATGTTGGTTGTCAGTATTTCAGATCCTTCACATTCATCTCTGAATGGGACCACAGGGGTGGGGAGACATACCTTCTAGGCATGGCTTCTAGTTCCTCCTAACTTATCTGCTATGTGCTATTATGGTCTCTCTCGCTCGCTCTCTCTCTCTCTCCCCCTCCTTCCCTCCCTCCCTCTAGTCCTTTACCAAATCTCCCTTCTACTCCCCTAACCTTGGTTCATGAGATGCTGAAGAGGAGGCAGGGAACATACTCCATCCCACACACAAATGGTTACACAGACCCTTTGAAATTCCGGACTGAGATGTTGTTCATCGCCATAAAAAAAGACGGTGGCATATGCAGCGGTGATAGATGCTAACTAGACTTATTGTGTGATCATTTTGCAATATATGCACTTATAAAATCATTATGGTATACACCTGAAACTAATATGATGTTACATGTCAATTATCTCTTAATTACAAAACTAGGAAGTAGATGATAAACCTTAAAGGTCAAACTTATAAAATAAAAAAAAATAAAGAAAGCAGCATCTATTTAGCGAGGACCTACCAAGCTCATTTCTCGCTCCTATGACCCATTAGCATCTGATATTGTGATCTGTGTTGTTGAAATTGTCCAGGATCTTGGAGCAGGTTTTAAGCAGGGGAGCGAGATAGGAACCATTTTCTTATTTCTGGGGCGCTAGGACTGTAACTACAAGGCCATTGGAGTTATATACATAGCAGGTATTTCTTCATTTACTATTTGTTGAGGAGTTTCCAAGTCCCTGGTCCTAGTTGGGTCACAGGCCCTGTTCTAGATGCTGTGATGAGGATAAGACTGAATGTCCCGAGAAGGTACCAGAGTGCCTCTTTTCTCACATTCAGGATTCAGATAGGGCTTTCCTGATGGCAAGTGGTAACTGACCAGGAGCTGAAGGTCTGCCCCAGATAAAATGTTCTGGGCAGAAGAAAGAGACAGTGCAGAGCCAGGGGTGAGGGCACGGTGGGACTTGGAGGCAATGCCTGAAGTTTGACCCAGGGTAATACCCATGAAGACTCTGGAGGGCTGAGTAAGGGCCAGGGGCTCAAACTCACTGACCCAGAGACCTGATGCCACTCATACACGTGTGGGTGTGTTTTTTTTTTTTGACTTGCATAATGTTTAAAGACCATTTTGGAAATGGTTCACATTCAAAAATTAGCAGATTTCTCATAAAAACAAAAGTTTCCAACTTCTTTTTAAAATGGGGACCGTCTGGCCACTCTGAGCGCTCATTTGCATACATCAACCATTCGTGGGGGCCCACTAATTGCTAATCCCTGTCTCTCTATTTGCCACAGTCCCCACTCCTCCCTGTTGCCTCCCACTTCATCATTTATGTTCCCTGCCTGACAACTGCACCCATCTGTGCCTCTGATACCTGTTGGCAGGACGGAAAAATCCCCAGAGGCCAGATGCATTAGACCCTTGAAGGCCATGGTAAGGGGTGTGGACTTTATCATAAAGACAATGGAGGATCTGTTGAGTCATTTGAAAGAGGGGAGCAATCAGGTTTTTGTGATTTGAAAAAGCACTCTTGACACATGTGTTCACCAAGATACAGGGCCCAGGCTGTTCCTAGCAATAGGACTTGTAAGCACTGAAAACGACCCGAATGCCCACCAACAGTAGAATGGAGAAATAATTGTGGCATAATCCCACAACAAACCCTATGTGGCAATTAAAAAGAATGATCTATGACTACCCATAATCACGTGGCGGAAATGATAATAACAAAGGAATAAACGAAAGCAACAATGAACAAAAATAATACTGAGTGAAAGAAGTGGACACAAAAGAGTGCAGACCTTAAAATTCCAGTCAGGTAAAGGATAGAAAGAGGCCCAAATGAACGGATGATATTAGGAGTCCAGATACCAGCCGCCCCGGGGGCGGAGAGAGGCGGATGCCAGGCGGCCAATGGCGTTCTGTTTCTCCTGGGTGCTGGTGCCATGATGTGCTCAGTTGGTGACAAGTCGCCCAGTTGAACATTGAGAACCTGTGCCCTTTTCTGGATAAGGGCTATACTACAAAATACCCAACCATTTCAGCAAAATTATGGAAATAGTGGTAGCTGGCCCCGGGGCAGTAGTGGTCAATTTTAAAACCAGTCGAGTTAAGAGATGCTCTATAAGAGACAACCCCTATAAGACTTGGGTCTGCAGAGAATGGGGGGAGTTTTGGGGGAGGGGGGGACAGGGACACATCCCAAGAACAAACACAAGGGCAGGAGGGTTCCAGGCCCATTTAGAGGAAACAGAGGTACCTCTCATCTCGACCTTATTAGAAAGTAGAGTGGAAATGGCAGCACGCCACACAGATACACCCCAGCACGGAGACAGGGTTTCAAAGGAGCTAAAAGGAAAAAGGAAAGATTTGCCGATGAAACATTTATTTGCCTAAAAAATATCACACGATTAAAAGACACGTGTAATAGGAACGGATCTGGGCCACGAGAAGTCGTCCCTCCATAAATTTCCTCGAAAGGTGTCTAAAGCATCCCCTTTCCTTCAAGTACCATCTGCTTTGAAATGCTCCCTGCTCCCTCCTCTCCTCCCAACCCCACCAATATCTTCATCAAATTCTTGTTGAAACCCTGGAAAGGAAAAATATTTCCAGCAGTGAAAGCTTAAACTTGTCGCCTCGTGTTCTTCTCGGATTTCTAAAGCGGGGAGGCCTGGGGAATATGTTTCTAATATCCTCTCGTCTCTCTGCATTCACGTTGTGCTGCCTTCTACACCAGGAAGGTTCTGACCCCTGGCGTCTCCAGGGGGAGTGGGGTTTGGAGTGGGGTCAGGCTTGTCAAAGAGAGAGGGAGAGGCCACGCTGCCTTGAGCAGCCCACTTCCCCCTGCTGCTTTAATACATTTAACCTGGAAGAGGCACTGCTCCAGCCGAGATTAGATTACGGGGGTTGGCGAAGGTGCCCTAACAAATGGCAAATGGCGGCGTGTGGGGCTGAGCTAATCTCTGTTGACACACATCTAATGCAAGGCCCGTGTTGAAGGCAGCAGGTCCCGTCTGCAGCCTGAGTTTGCCTTGATGACCGAAGGGGGAGGTGAAGCCCAGTGAAAGCCATTGGGATGCTTGTCTCTTTCAATCTTAGAGCGCCTGGAGTGTGCATGTCATGATTTAAAGGTCTCCTGGTACCAGCTAAATGTCCCTGCTTCCTGTGGGCGATGGGGTCGATTTCATCTTGTTTTTCAGAGCCGGCGTTGGATGATTGGATGTCTCTGACATGTTCCCCTGTTCACCTCCCTGGAAGTGTGTGCACAGTATCATTCATTCATTCAACAAGTTAGGATTAGTTCTGTCTCCGTGCATGGGGGACAATTTTAATTCCCTGTGAGAGTCACATAGATAAGGGTGCATGTCCAGTTCCACCCTCCTCCACCTTGCGACACTGGACAGATCGAACCTCCTCAGCTGCTGTTTGTCTGGTCCCCTACTCCAGGGCCCAGCACATAAGTTACTTAATAAATATTTGTAGAATGCAACTATCTATAGAACAGACAGCTGATTAGACATACACACAATAGAAATGAATGAGACTATTTATCCAAATGCCATCTACACTATATTTTGTGGCAAGAGATTTTGCAATCTCCACTCTCTCACTACTCCTGTTCCACTAGCTAAAATGCATGTTCGTTCACCCAATTATCTCAAACACCTGGATTAGTGCCTGAGTCATTATTAGAAGCATAGTTAAGATTTGATAGATATTTATCAAATAGTGAATTGAATGAATGAATGAATGTGAAAGTCCCTTGGCTCAACCCTCCTGAAGAATGTGGAAGGCAGGTCATTGAACTATTTAACAGTTCTGCTTATCATTTTATTTCCCCTTCTCTCCCTTTCAATGAGATCAAGTTCTGCTTTTAAAATATTCATTGATCTACTGCATATCAAATACTATGTACCCAGGCTCTGTAGCCAGGAAATCTGAGCTTAGATGTCAGCTCCATCACCTGCTAGTTGGGTGACCTTCAGCAAGCCTTTTAACCTCTCTGGGGTTCCATTTCTTCATTTGTAAAATGAAGAAAATAATAGCACCTCTCTAATTAGATTTTTGTGAGGGTCAAATGAGTTGATATATATCAAGTGCTAAGACCAGTGCCTGGCACATTGGTAGCTGTTATTTATATTCATGAGTATTGAATAATATAAATCACTATATTGAGATATTACTGACATACAGAAAACTATACGCATTTAATGTATACAATGTGAGGAGTTCAGAGATAAATACACATCTGTGAAACCATCACCACAATCTATACCATAAACCTGTCCATCACCTCCGAAAGTTACCGCCCACACTCTTTATTTATTTGTGTGTGTGTATGTGTGTGTATGCATGTGTGTGTGTGTGTGTAAGCTAACAGAACACAAGATCTACCCTCTTCCCAAATTTTTAAGTACACAATACAGTATTGTTAACTATCTCTAGGATTCATTCATCTTTGCAAAACTGAATTTTAATGATCACCTCCCCATTTCCCCTTCCTCCCAGACCTTGGCAGCCACCATTCTACACTCTGTTTCTATGAGTTTGACCGTCTTAGACTCCGGATATAAGTGCTATCAGATAGTATCTGTCCTTCTGTGTCTGGCAGATTTCACTTAGTGTCCTTCATATAATGTCCTTCGCGTCCATCCATGTCACAAATGATGGAATTTTCTTCTTTTTACAAGTTTCCTAAAATGCCATTGTTTGTAAATACCACTTTTTCTTTATTTGTTCATCCATCCATGGACATTTACGTTGCTTCCATGTCTTGGCTATTGTGAATGATGCTGCGATCAACTGGAGAGCACAGGTGTCTCTTTGAGATCCTGATTTCAATTTCTTTGGTTATCTACTCAGAAGTGGGATTGCTGGGTCATATGATAGCTCTATGATTAACTTTTTAAGGAACATCCATACTGTTTTCCATAGTGGCTGCACCAACTTAACATTCCTACCAACAGTGAAAAAGGGTTCCCTTTGCTCCACATCCTCCTCGCTAGCACTTATTTTTTTGTTTTTGTTTTTTGGTTAATAACCATCTCAACAGGTGTGAGATGATGTCTCATTATGGTTGTGATTTGCATCTCCCTGCTGATTGGTGATGGTGAGCACATTTTCATGGACCTGTTGGCCATTTGCATTTGCGTGTCTTCTTTGGTGAAATGTCTATTCAGTTCCTCTGCCCATTTTTTAATTGGGTTTTTTGTTTGTTTGCTTTTGCTATTGAGTTGCAGAAGCTTCTTATATATTCTAGATATTAACTGTTTCTCAGATACATGGTTTGCATGAGGACTATTTTAAAAATAAAGAGTATTATATATATATTTCTTTTTTTTTTCTTGGAAGTATAAATTGCCAGATTGACTAAAGAAACAGAAGGGTAGACTAGAACAAGTGTCATGGAGAACAATGTTCAAAAACATTATCTCATTATCTCCAGGGAAGAATCAGAGGCCAATTTGAATAGTCAGTTTTTGAACAAGAAAGAAAGAGGTCATTCCTATGCCATATAATGTGTTGCAGAATACAGGCAAAGGTAAATTGCTTCTTACTTCATTCTTTGGAGCCAGGAGAACCCTGGTAATGGTAACGTATGACCAAAATGGCAGAGAAAACAAAGCTACAGGTTTATGTCATCTAGAATCATAAATGCCCAAATCTCCACTAATTGATTGAAATAGTACACTAAAAAAATGACCTGCCATGTCCAAGGAGGGCTTATTCTAGGAATAGAATAGGAAATAGCATCTCTAATAGTCAAAGTAGAAATATATAATAATCTCAATAGTTCATAAAAGGCATTTCCAAAAAAAGAAAAAAAACACATCAATGGCCATTCACCAAAAACCCTTTCAGAAAACTTATAACAGAGGGCATCTGTTTTGTGTTTTTTTTAAAAAAACTATCTCAAAACTATATTTAGAATAATAGATAATGGTGACTTACTACAAGTATTTTTTATTGGTATTGAAATAAAACAATGACGGTCACTATCACCATTAACATTTAACATTTTTCCTAGAAGGTCTTGGCAATGTAAGGATTCATAAAACAGAAATAAATTAATAGATAGACAGACAGACAGACATGAAAGGGCGAAAAATGTCATTTGCACATGATATACTATTCTACCTTGAAAACACAAAGAAAACCATTGAAAAATGTCAAAACCCAAACAAGAGGTCAATTACATCGCCAGACACCAAATAAAACATTCACAAATCAATCGCTTCTTAAACAGCAACGAACAGCAGTTAGAAAAATAAAAAAGGATTCAGCCAAAACTGTAACAATTTTCATAAAATGCCTAGGGAAAAAACAAACAAACAAATTTGATACGAAAGATATAACACCCACACACAGAAAACTACTAAATATCCCTAATGGGCCTATGGAAAAACTTGATGAAATGAAGAGAATCACCATTATAAAGACTCCTTTCCTCCCAATTGTGTAAGATGGGATGCAATTCTCAAAGTACCTGTGATTATTTTTGTGAGGTACAAATTAGGGAAGGGAGTGTACCAAATAGTTCACTTTCAAGTTCATTTGGATGACTAAATGCATGAGATTAGCCAACGATTTTCTTCCAAAGATGAAAGTGCTTGCCTTTCAGATAATAATGCTATCTAATTACAATAGCCAAATTGTATGCCTTGGCAGAAGAGTCAACGGAATGTGCTTGAAGGAATAGAAGGGTGATCAGGGTAACAGACCTTATTCAGTGACTTAAGTATATGATCAAGGTGGCACCATAGATCAGGGGAAAGAGGGTTGTTCAAAAGCAGGTGCTGGGACAACTGAGTACCTACTACATCCACATAAACTCTAATGGCCACCTTTGAGCTCGGTCATATCTCTGCTGACCTCCATCGAATCTTTTCTGAAATCTTTCCATCACCAAACTGCCTCCTTTGGGCTTTCCAGTGGTGCAAGAAGGAAGATGAGGGCAAAAGACAGGAAGGAGGAAGGAGGGTGGAATCCTCCGGGGGTGAAATTCAACATCATTTCCTTTGTTGGCCCCAATTCCAGGTCATTTGAGGCCACAGGAGCTCAGGGTTCTGAAAATCTTTCCTATCATACCAGAAATTTTCTTCTCAAGATCAGCTTGGTACAATGGGAACAAACTTACAGAATGACATATTTGGCCAGCCCTCTGAGTATCTATAGATGCCACACTAGCTCAGGAGGCAAGATGGCACCATGCAAGGAGAGCCCTGGCAGACCTGAGTTCAGACCCCACCTCTGTCAACTTTTGTAGCTGGGCAATTTTGAGCAAATTACTCAGCCTTGGTTCCCCCAGCTATAAAACTGGATTATGCTACCTGTCTCCAGGGATCTCAATCAGGATTAAATCAGACAGTTGCCTGTATCTCCTTTCTAGCCTCTCTGTGCCTCAGTTTCCCCATCTTTAAAATGGAGACATTACTTGTATATACCACATGGGACTGCTCTGAGGATTAAATGATTTCATACATGCAAAGGTCTTAGAAGAGTTCTGCAACATGGTAAGTGCTCACTATATGCTATCAATCAGTTTTAGCACAGTCAAATCTAGGCATATGAGGTCTGACAATTACGTTCGCGAACTCGTTACAATGATGTTGCTAATCTTTTTTTAAAATATCAGAGGGATTATTCATTATGAATTCGTACCAACTGGACAAACAGTTAACCAAGTTGACTATTTGGAAGTGCTGAAAAGGCTGCGTGAAACAGTCAGGTTACCTGAACATTTCGCCAACAATTCACGGCTCTTGCATCGCAACAATGCACCAGCTCTCACAGCACTGCCTGGGGGGTGGGGTTAGGCAGTAAACAAAGAACTTTATTGGAACACCCTCCCTACTCACCTGATCTGGCCCCCGATGACTTCTTTCTTTACCCGAAGATAAAGGAAGTATTGAAAGGGAGAAATTTTGATGACATTCAGGACATCAAGGGTAATATGATGACAGCTCTGATTGCCACTGCAGAAAAAGAGTTCCAAAATTGCTTTAAAGGGTGGTCTAGGCTCTGGTGTTGGTGCATAGCTTCCCAAGGGGAGGACTTTGAAGGTGACTGTAGTGATATTCAGCAATGAGATATGTAGCACCTTTTCTAGGATCAGTTCAAGAATGTAATTGTCAGATCCCTTATGTGAAGTATTCTATTGATGATGGTTATAACAATTATTATTACTGTTAATGATATCCTTTATTATTTAATACTTATTATTACTTCTAACTTTTCTTTTCCTTTTTTTTTTTACCTAATGAACTGGTTTTCTTGCTGAGCGGATTTCTCTTTTGTCTCATAGACAATCCCTTCACATTCCTGGTGACAGTCAAGCCAGACAAAAATTTCTTGGGGTTGCTCCTTTCTCTCCAATGGGTTTCCCAGTTCTGAAAACCTAGATTTCAAAATGCCATGTAAAGAAGTTTGCAAGAACTTACCAGCATGCTCAGTCAAGAATTAGCCCACATATTGGAGCAAAGATACCACTGGAGGATGTGACGACATTCAAGACTGGAGAGTTCATGCAGTGAGCTCTGTTCTTTTGCTCTGTATGGAAATGAGAAGTGAGACAGCAGTCAGTCATGGGTAATGTACTCATCACTGTCATTCCTCCACCAATCCCCCCCATGCTTCCCTATCCTCATCCTCTGAGGACAAGATCTGATCTTCATATTAATTGGAGGTCAATATTTTCCACATCACTAGTGATGGAAGAAGAAAGAAGGTGATGACTTCTTACCCTCGCTCTTAGTAAGTTGTACAGCTGACCCTTGAACAAAATGGGGGTTAGGAGTACTGACCCTTCCTGTGCTGTTGAAAATCCGCGTATAACTTTGTACTCCCCCAAAACTTTACTAATAGCCTATTGGTGATTGGAAGTCTCACCAATAACATAAACAGCCAACTAACACACATATTGTATGTTATATGTATTATATACTGTATTCTTACAAGCGAGAGAAGAGAAAATGTTATTTAAAAATTATAAGAAAAAAAGACATTTACAGTATTATATGTATTTATTGAAAAAAAATCCACGTATAAGGGAACCCACGCAGTTGACACTCGTGTTGTTCAAGGATGACTTGTATTCTGTGGTGATCCAAGGAGTCAATATCTTTTACTCATGGGTGAAGGAAGTAAAAGATAGTAGCCTAAGTGAACTTTTGACATTGTTTTATCCATGGGACCCTCTCCTCCCAAAATCCTATTGAAGGGAAACCTGTGTCCTCAACTGGTCTGCTAAAGGCATTCCCAGAGCAGAATATCTTAGAATAGAGGAAAATGTTTTAGCCATGAATTAGTCTATTTAGCAGGTATTGCCTGAGAAAAACAGACAGAGATATGTTCAGAGATAACCATAGAATTTCTGGAAAGAAGTGGTGAAACTTCTGAAAGGATGTCATGGTATTCTTGCCTTCCAAAAAAAAAAAAAAAAATCCTCTCTGAGCTGGACATTCCCATTCAAAAGCTTTATTAGTGTTTTTCTCCATTGGGAAAATGTTCCAGAGGATTGGATTTCAGGCAGTGAAAAGTCCAAGTTGCCAAAATTAGCTTGAGGTCTTTGTGTGGTAGGGGTGGGGGAAAAGGAGATCAAGAGACATACTGGACAGCTCCGCAGGATGCAGAGGCCATGCTTGATTCACTCCCCAGGCCAAAGTAAACGTGAAACCCGATGCTCAGGAAAAAAAAAAACAAAAAAAAACACCTCAGTGCCTGGTCATTTCTCAGAGAGAAAAATGCAACTGGTCTGGAAAAAGATAGCATTCATTTTCCTAGGGGAGCTTACCCATTCAAGGAACATTGATGGAGGGCCTGTGATATGTTAGATGCTGTCTGCATTCACTCTTCCCAATCTCTCAGTAAGGCACCCTCTATGTTGCTCATTTGACAGATGTAACCCAGAAGTCAGCTTGACCCATATGATTTCTCTCTTTTAACTGATGCCGACCACTGCCAGTTGTGACGAAAGCATTAGATTTTACTGAAGATTCCACGGGGTGAAAGCAGGAGGGTATTTACATCATGCACTCACAAAAACACTACCTAAAACTTCCACGTCAGGCAAGTCCTCTCCCTGCAGTTGGCTTCTCCACGCCCTGCCACCAGCAGAAGGTTTTCTTCATCCTTTGCCCATGTGGTTCCTACCCTCATTTTCTTCCCTCCTGCCTGTCCTCCGATGGAGCCTCGAATGCCTCCTCCCCGGGCTACATTTGTGCACTTCATCCCTGCCTTGGACCCACTTCAAGTATGTACACCTACAGGCATCACTGTGGCCAGCCAGCTCTCCATGACCAGCACACGCCACCTCACCAGGATAGGATTGGCGGAGGAGGTAGACAGGAAGAGCAAAGCATGGTTGTCTCTTGTCAATCTCAGGAAACGAAACCCCAGAGAAGCGAGGCACTTTACTTTTACAGAATAATATTTCCAAACCCAGACATTCTCGGGTCCTTCACCTGTAGGTCAGGTTGCCTCCCACACGAGTTCTGCGAGGTGAAGCAGCACTTATGATGCTGGAAAAGGAAACGGAAAATAAGGGGGACGATATGAAGATCCAAGAGCACGGAGGCCCCAAGAGATCTAAAGAGGGACTCAGAAGTCAATACTATACACCGTTTCTGGAACTCCTGTATCATACCCAAGGATACTGACTTTTGTGCCTTGTCTTTGATACTTCCAGTGAGACGGAGCTTAGTACCCCTTGAGACCACCCAGTCTATTGTTGGGCAACTGTGGGAGATGTTTTTCTTTCCATTGAGCCAACCTTGACCTTCTTGTAACTTTCATCCACAATTGCTCATTCTTCCTTCTGGACCTAGCTGGAATAAGTCAGATCAGTCTCTTTGGCATTCTGTCTTCCTAATATTTGGTGGCAGCTAGGTCATGAATTATCTCACTTCGAAATTTCCTGACTTCCACCTGAGGTAGGGGTATTTTTCACCCCCATTTTACAGATGGGAAATGCGTCTGACTGAGGTGAAGAACATGGGTGAAGATACAGAGCTAGTGAGTGTCAGAGGCTAAGTTTGAATGCTGGATGTTGAACATTGGGTCACACAGAGAGAGGCCGGTGAAATGGATTCTCTGTCTATTATTGATTCTCTGTCTATTATTATCTGTCCAGTTTCAATAAGAACAGCTGCTTCATTAGCTCTTTCTGATGTCAGAGAAACTGACCCATAAAGGGATGCTAAATGTATATGTTAAGAGTGGTCAAATGCCGGGCCAGCCAAGTGGCGCATTGGTTAAGCGCTGGCTTGGGACTCCAGCGGCCCCGGTTCAGGGCCACATATGAGGGCCAGTGACACTGCCCTCAAAAAAAAAAAAAAGAGTGGTCAAATGAGAAAAGGAATAAAAGGAACATAAAGGAAGGAAAGAGAAAAGAGAGAGAAAGAAACAGAGAAACAGTGGGAGGTAGGAGGTAGATAATGAGCAGGGAGAGAAGGAGGGACAGAGGGGACAGAAGATTAAAACATTTAGGATGCCAATGGTCCAAAGGCAGCTGCTGATGCTGTTGGAAGCCTGTCCAGTCATGTGCAGGCCCACTGACTTCTGGAAACATCCATGGCTGGGGATGCAAAAATCGGGGCTTCTGAGTCAAGACCAACAGGAGATATAAAGCTTTCAGCTTGTAAGCCCCAAATATCATCATCTTCTTTTCTGCTGAAGGCAAGTAGCAGGTACTTTAATTTGAAATTGATTAATATTTTAAGCACATGGATATTATTTTCCCCGAATAGGAGCTTTTAATATTGGATCCATGGACTGAACGTCAAGGTTAAATGAGTTTGAACCCCTTGGAATTATATGTAAAATGTATGAATGTTCAATTCTATTTCTTCATGGTCTCTTCTTAATTCTAATAGGACTTTATACCACTCTCATAAGGGAGGTACAGATGACAGGATAAAATGACCCCAGCGTTTAGAAAAATAGCCCTTGACTGATCTCAGACTTGGGTCAGCCATTCACTGGTTGAAGGGCTTTTGTGAGCCACTTCCCTGTGGGAGCAGGACATGGGGTAGGACTAGTTAAAATGTACATGATACTGTTTGGGGAGTTGATGAAAGGTTCTTCCTTGGGAACTGCCACCAGCCCCTCACTGTCTCCTCCCCGCCTCCAACAAGGGTACTTTACTGTATATCTGTTGTTGATGTATATGTGACCCCATGGCCATGCCATAACCCATTAGAGTCGGGTCCATCAGATTGTCTCTCTTTGAGATTTGGAATGGAGTTCAGCGATGCAGGCCAGGCTGCTGGTTGGTTAAACCGAGCCGATGGAGGTGGAGAGCTGTGTTAGCCATGTTTAGCTACGTGAACATGGATCAGACAACATGGCTGCTCTTAGGAATGGGAGACAAGGATAAAGGAGACGTGAGGAGAGGATCAAACAGAGCATTTGGGGGTTACAGAGAAGACAATGAGGGAGAGAAAGAGATGGGAGGAGATATGGATGTGTGTGTCAGAGGGTGTGTTCAGAGAATGTGAGTGTGAGTGTGTGTGTGTGTGTGTGTGTGTGTGTGTACGCTCTGGAAAGATAACACACCAAAATAACAAGTTACTCTGGTAGGTGAAATTGCGTGTTTTCTATTCTCTTCTTCAAATTTCTCTGTGTTGCCTGCATTAGTTTACAGAGGGCACGTATTAGTTTTACAATCCGCGAAAACGATGAATCTATTTCCATTTGGGGAACATTTTCTTTAAAAAAAAAAATGCATCTTGGGACAGCAGAGTTTTCTCCATGCGAAGCCCGAGGGAGAGATGGAGCCGGTGCTCGGGCCTTTGTAGTAAATATCTCCAGACCACACTAAATCCAATCTTCTCATTTGGGGTTATTTGCTTTCCGGACGGCAGGGCTGTGATGGATCCCAGATTCAGCACTCGTGGCATCTCAATCAGCTGTGTTTAGATGCCGCTGTGACACAAGATTATGACATTTTGATGGGATTAGGACATAACTTTGCTTTAATCTATAAAGCCCTGTATGCTTTGGGATCTGATTACCCTGGCAATTCCCTTCCTCAGCCTTAGCAATTAAGATTAGCCAGAATGCTTCTGTAAATGATCCCCATATTGAAGGCTCAGGAAATCAGAAATGGGTGGGGTTTTTTCCCTCTCCCCCGGTTTTGTTCCCCCTTTTGTGCCGAAAGGACTGGCTCTCTCTCGAAGGCTCTTGTCCCCAGATCCTACTGAAATGTCTGTTTCATTCCTTCCTCTGCTCCCTGGAGAAGCCATCTTTGGATACCTCCTCCTTTTTGCTACGTCATCCACGAAGTTTTGCGCCCATTGAATGCAATCACCGGTGCTTGTGCTTGGTGCCATCAGTCCCAGCAGTGACAGGTGGATTTGTAAATCTGGCCAAGAAAGGACAGCATTCAGACTTCCAGTGACTTGAATGAAACTCCTTCGGCCTCCAGAAGTGTGGTTGATCCACCGTAACCACGTTGGCTCCAGGTTATATTTTCCAGAGAGATTTGCTCCCAGAATCCTTCAGCTGCAGGAATGTATGGTCTGTGGTCAAACATTGTTACATTCTCTCATGCTTTTATTTCCAATAAAATATAGTTGTTTGAATGTGGTACCAAAAAAGAAAAAACCCCCACCAAGGTTATTGGAAGATACAGGTTTAATCCGTCATCATTTAAATTAGGTGTGTGTGAGAAACAATAGATCATGATACTGAATCTATTCTGGTTTGACTTTCCCACCCAGCTCTTCACCTTGACTTCCACCCTGAAAGGCTGACCTACAAAGGTCAGCATCAAGGGACTCCCTTGCCTTTTAGTTGGGTTTGACCAATGGGAGGCATTCATAAGAATTACAAAGGGTGGAAAAAAGAGTATTTATCCCCTCAGTTAGCTCATGCTGGGTCTGGGTTTGGCAATGACTGGCTCCTCTCCCAAGGCCACATCTCCTGTCTGGAAGTCCTTTCATGCAGCTACAGCTCGCTCCACATTCCAGCAATTTCTTCATCTCTATACTTGCGTTTGTGACCCCGGGTAGGTAACGTTCCAGACTGTCAATCTCATGGTGTTTGACTAGCCTACTGGTTTTCTTTAAGCCTCCCTACACTTTTGCAAATGGTCTCTTAATTACATTTTTGTTCATGCCTCCTGTTGAGTGAGCTCTCTCTCTGCTGCAAGGACTCTGACCAATATCAGCATCATGATTGCCAGCAGGATTTCTGGAGCCTGGCAACCTTCAAATCCAGAGGCTCCATTCCCATCCTGGTATATGAACTTAGCAAGTGATTTCATGTCCCTGAAACCTAGTTGCCTAGCCTACAAAATAAGCACACAAATAACACCCAACTCATTGGGTTATTATGATGGTTAAGTCCATTTCAAGGGTGACAGTATGTGTGGCACACAGTAATCACTCAATAAATGTCGGTTTCCTCCCCCTGCCTCCCATACCCAACACCGACTTCTTATTAGGCCTGATGCCCATTATTTTGAAGGCTTATCTTCCTTGAAACAATTCTTCTTTCAGTGGCTAACATGATTACAACACATTGGCATTGTTGAGTCGCACAGGATGAAAAATGAGGTTAAAAAACAAAAAAGACTCGGTAGCCAGATGGGCCACCTGGGGCTATCAATTGCCCTGTCACCTTTGCTAACCTTATCAGAATCAACCCAGGATCTGGTAAAATAACAATAGCTATTCTTGATTGAATACTGCCGTTCCAAAAGTGGGTTAGTCATCCCTTCTCTGTACCCCCAGACACTCCAGACAGCAATTTACTTAGCACTTCTAACAATGGACTGTGATGTTTTGTTTTTTTTCATTCCACCTATTTTCCCCACTTTACAATAAGGTGTGGCCAGGGATCTGTTCTCTTCCAAAGGCTCAGCATAGTTCCTGACATTTATGAAAACGTTCATCAAGCATATTAAGAGAACAAGGGAATGAACGAGGGGAAGAGATGCTATGGGTCTCTTAAAGGATGGATGATGATATGGGAAGGCTGCACCACAGATATGGTACTTCACTGAGCCTTAAAGGTGAATATAGTTTAAAGTAGTAAGCAAAAAATAATTGAGAATATTTCAGGCAGAAGACATATAATCAGGGGTATGGGGAAGAAGTGTGTTAACTTCTTCTGACGAGAATAGAGATTTTTACGGCTTAGAGGGAAGGAAAATTTGACTCGATACTGTATGAGTTAGGGCAATGCGAGCTGCTATAACAAATAAGCCCACAAATCTCACTGGCTCAACCCAGTGAAATATATTTCTAGCTTACATCAAGTCCACTTGATGTAAGTGGACTTACATCAGGTATTGCTAATTAGCAGGCAGCTCAGTTCCAAGAGGTGATTCTGAAGCCAGGGTTCTTCCGTCCTGTGGCTCTCCCATATTCTAAGGTCACCCAGAAGTGAAAAGATTCCATGTGGATAATGTTTACGGGACCCATGATAGGCACCTTGTTCCCTGATTTCGTGCTGTTCCAAACTAGGTCACCTGAGCCCACCTAACTGCAGGGAGGCTGGGAACTGTAATCTAGGTGGTGAACAGGAAGAAGGGGAATGGATGTGCAGATGAGTTGGCCAGATTTGGGCACCGATTGGCAAGATGGAATGAGATCCTGGAGAGCCCTGGGTGGCAGACTGAAATCTATCTATTACATGGCTGGATCCCATCAAATGAGCCTGCCGTTCCCACTGAAAAGTGATATTTCAGAAAATAGGTGATCTATGAAAACATGAACACAAGTTGGAAGGCAGCCAGGAAGGGCTAGAGAAAGCTCTGGGGGAGAATGCAAAGCTCACAGCGGATGCCCTCTCTTGTGCAAAACCTCAGCACCAGCAAGTGGCTTTCACCAAACCCACGTATGACCAATGTTCAGTAATTCTTGATCCGCAGGGGGGGAAAAAAATCAACCTCTTCTTGTGCAATACGCCACACAAGAAAGGAAAGGGATGGAGGGAGGAGGGAGGGCATCTCGTACTTAATAGATGCATAAAATCTGTAGGGTCGGGGTTGCTCTGATTGCTTCCTCTCCTGATTACAGGCCATCCTGGTTTCTCCAGCCCTGAGGGGTTTTTCTGCACTTGAGACTTGTGTCACTAAAACCGAAGAAGTCCCAGGCAAACTGAGATAAGCTGCTCACCATTGCTCTGGCCCCCAAGAAACATGGGTTTGCCTCCTAGCTCTGCCACTTAGTAAACTTGTGACTGTGAGCTTGTTTCATTATCTTCAATACGAGGACAATGAAATGGTCCACCCCGTGGGCTGACAAGAGGACTGAATGAGATAATTCATGAAAAGCGCTTAGCGATTTGTCAGGTGCACAGAATACACTCAATGTCGAATGGGACTCTGCTCCTTGATTCAAATGATGCTTGTTTAAAATAGAGCCCCTGAGAGGGCTGAGGTTCTTCCTGGGGGAAACTGAGGCAGGAGGTCAAGCTGAGGAAGGAGGACTCCCTCTCCACCTGGGTGCTGTGGGAAGGGCCGGCCAGCTGGTGCTCAGATGCACAGGGCAGGCCAGGCTGCATGTGGCTCTCAGCTGCTGGTCGGCAGGGAGACCAGGGCAAATGGGGCTACGATGATGGGCGAAGAAGGCAGCCTGCCCGAAGGATCTGATCCCCAACTCTTACCACCAAGGGAAGAAAGGCAGGGGGTGAGGGTGACGTGATAAGAAGGCCCCGAGGAGCTAGTTTTATTCCAGAGCTTTTCAAAGTTCACTCTTTTTCCTCTTGCAGGAACCAAACTTTAATAATCAGAGCCAGGGAGTGAAAGAGAGAGAAACCAGACTAGCAAACCATCCCCCTTTAAACAGGTCACGTTGTGTTCAGAAATAGGCTTTGAAATTGTGCATGTGTAACCACAGCAGAGAGGGTTTGGGCCTCCGCTGTTCCCGCCTGAGGCTGAGCTGGAAAAAAGAGAAGAAATGAAAGGGGGGAAGAAAAGGGAGAAATTAAAGGAAAAGAAGGGGTTAGGGGAGAAGATCGGGGGAGAGATGAGAAAGAAAACCATTTTCCTGCACAGACACAGGACACAGAAATGTGCCCGCCACGGACCCCATCTTAAAGAAATTTGTGGTCTTCTTGAGGTTGTCGGGGATAGTGAAGATGCACATCTTTTTTCCCTTTTGAGCAGTATTCTGTGCCATCGCCAGTGTGCAGTATCATATTTAATTCCCATGAGCAGCCTCCAATTTTAGAAATAAGGACATGGATGCTCAGAGAGATTAAGTAACTCACCTAAGGACACACAGCCAGTAAGTGGTAAGATTTGGATGAAGTCTGGAATTTTTAATAATAGTTGGAAATATGACAACTCAATTCACTACCCAGCATGCTATAAAGGCAAAAGGGAATGGAAATATCACGTATAGTACAAGGATACCGAAGTGGAAAAATACCATGGAATGCACAGCCTACAGCAGGGTTTCTCAACTTCAGCGCTACTGATACTTTGGCTGGATAATTCTTGGTTGTAGGGCCTGTCCTGCACATTGTGGGATGCTGAGCAGCAACCTGGGACCCTCCCCCACTCAATGCGAGCAGCACTCCCTTCCGCATTCGTGATAACCAGCCCAAAATGTCTCCAGGTGCTGCCAAATTCACCCTCTGTTGAGAACCACGGACGTAGAGGAAGGTATTAAAAACCAGTAATCACTAGGAACTCAGCGTCAACAAAAGGTACTGTGGATGACATTTAATCTCATTGAACCTCGTTTAATATCTCCTTGAACTCCGACAAGAACCCGATGCAGTAGACATTATTTACTTCCATTTTATAGAGGAGGGAATCTAAGGCTCAGAGAGCTTAATTTAAGTAACACGCGTGAGTTCATGCCATGAGTAAGAGACAGAGCTGGGATTTGAACTCGAGTCTGATATTCTTTTCCCTGATGCTGTTCAGGGAGGGAAACAAAGATGGGACATACATGAATCAAGAAGAGAGATAGCATCGCAACTCCAGATGGTAATAAAAACGTTGAAAATGTGGGCGCAGGTCCACCAAGTGGCTTGGAAGTGTCATGCCACCACCAGGAGAAAATCTCTTTAAATTGCTGGGTCCCGGGCAGCCCCCAAGTTCTCACTTCCTCCACCTAATCCATTGCTTCCTGTGAGAGCACCCTGCCATGAGTCCACCCTGACTCTCTTTTCTCTCCCTCTCTCATGTCTCATCAGGGAAGACAATATATTCCAAATGCTCTGTGATTTATGGGACAAAGCCACTCCCCCCTGACCAAGCATCTCTCTTCACAGGGACACATATGTTGGGGAGCATCCATCCCCAAAACAACCCACATTCATTTTCTGCCAGGAGCCAATGGCCTGGGGAATTCAAGAAATGCCCCTAAATTACAAACGAATGGGGGTTGGGGGGGACCTTCCTCCAGAAACCTTTTCCCAAGCCTGAGCCTGGCTATAAATCACCCTACAAGCATCACACAGCACCGTAAACCACAGATGTTGGGGGACAGTAAGGTGAGCGTCTGCTGGCAAGAGAAAAAGCGAGGTTGACCAAGAACTTGGAAGCGGCTAGAGGAACTCCTCCTGACTTCCCCCGCTTCCCACAGCCTCCAGCTTGACATTTCATGGCTGATACCTTTAGAGCAGGAAGCAAATTTCTCCCAAGGAGATATATATTTTTTTCTTTTTCTTTTTTTTTTTTTTTTGTAATCACCTCCTCCCTTCCCCGCCCCCCACCCCCTTTGCCATCCCCTGTAAAATAGCATAGCATTTGTTCTTAATCTTTCAGGGGGTGAAGGTTCCCTTTGAAAATCTGATGAAAGCTCTGGACTCCTCCCTTCATTGCATAAATGATTCTTGACTCGTGCTAAAGGCTTCGAAAATGGTTAAGACTGGTTTATGGTGGTTTTCCTAGGGAGATCAAGGGCTCTTTCCCCTGTCATATAAAAACAACAACAAGAAAACCCAAACCTGTTATTTTAATGTACTGATTGTTTAAAAACACTTTTACTGACATATATGTCCAAGAAGAGTGCACAAATCATAAATGTTCTGCTTAATGTATTTTCACAAACTGAACAAACTGGTGTCACCTGTGCCCAGACCTAGAAAGCAAGCACTAAGGGATCTGGAAGTTTCTTAGCCTCCCTCCCTCCACTCACCATCTCCCTCCCACCCAGGTTAGCCACTAGCCTGACTGAAAACAGCCTCGACTTGTTTTTCCTGATTCTGTTCTTTCTATCAGCGGAGTCACATAGCACGGCTCTTTGTGCGTAGCTTTCTTCACTCAATATTCCATCTGTGAGATTCGTCTATGGCGCTGTGCATAGGTGACCTTGGTCTGCTCTCATTAGCATATAGTTTTCTGTTCCGTGAATATACCAGAATGTATTTCCATTCTCCTGTTGGGAGGCGTTGGGGATGGATGCATTTTCACAGAATTTTACTGCAATTCTGTTCTTTAGAATCGTGATTTTTAACTTTTCCTACCTTTGAGTATATGTTTCACTTTCCTACTTATGGTAGGCGTGCATAATAAATTATTGTTAAAAAAAATCCAACGATTTGGGGGTAAAAAAGCAGGCAGCAAACGTTTGTTCTGCGATCCTTTCTTGTTCCTCCCAACCCAGTTTACTCAGCTCCATTGTAACAGGTTTGATGATCACCATTCCAGATATTTGCTCTGCATCTATACACACGGATATATGTGATGTACAATGATATGCTTTTCATTTTGTTTGCGACTGCTGTGCATTTTTTTGTTTCACGTGTCACTCTGACCTGAAGACCCTTCCATAGATCATTTCAACCACGAAACACTCTTCCATGGCACGGGCACGCCATGATTTATTTAACCCGTCTCCTACTGATGGGCATTTAGCTGTCTCCAGTTTTCTGCTCTTGCAAATAGGGCGGCAATGGCCACCCTTTTATGTGCTTCTTTATGAGCATTTGCAAGCATTGCTCTAGGAGAGAAAGAGAGAAGTGGAATTGCTGGGTGTACACATTTGTCTTTAAGTGGCTTTTATGAGGTCAGATGGATTGTCCAAGCCACCATAAATTCTCGGGAGAGCTCGCAATATATGTGAAGGCATTTGGCAGGATGATCAAAACTTACTCGGCTTTTCAAAGACTCGCTAGATGCCTGGATTTGGAGAGAACAGAAGAGGAATTTCATTTAGGCTCCACTTAGTGACAATTTCCCAGCACGTCAGTCCCTCGGGACGGGACACTCCAGAGACTCCATGAAAGAAAGAATCTCCTGTTTGCCTGTGGTAGTGCTGGTGAGAAACAGGATAGCTGAAACTTGGGGAACAGCCCTCAGGGACAACCAGAATGAGTACGATAAGAACACAGCAAACATTTGTTGATCACCTCCTATGAACCAAGCACTGTGCATGGATTGCCTAGTTTAATCCTAGCCATGCTGTTATGGGGAGAGTACTATTTTTGAGTCTCATTACCAGCTGGAAACACTGAGGCTCAGACAAAGTCACATTCCCAAAGTCACACTTACACAAGCTACTGGGAGATTTTACCATGGGAGCAAGCTCGACGTGGCTTTTGCCGACAGAAAGCTCACTGACTGACTATTGGTGGAAACAAAATCAACCACCAGGCAATTATAATTCACTTATAATTGGTCAGCTGCGTGCTGGGGCCAGTGCCGTATGCTTCACAGAGTACTTATAAAGGCTGCAAAAGACAACTGAGAGAAAAACAGAACCTGAAATCAGTGACGTGACGATAAAACCTCTCTGTTTCTCGGGTCCCTCCATGCTGAGGTATCAAATGCTGACACCTTGGCCAGGAAAAGATGACTCATTAAGCAAGTTCATAATAAGAGCATGGAGCAAAAGTCAACGCCATGCCAACCGCTTTACCCCATTCCTCCTCACGATGGGTCTTTGGGGAAACTGAGGTTTTGAGATGAGAAGTGACTTGCTGGAGTGCCCGGCTAACACAGACCAAAGTGGGGGTGCAACCAGGGACTGTCTCACGGGGAGGCCTGGAACCTCTGAGCACACAGCCTGGCCTTCCTGCCCTTTAGACAGCCACAGTCTTAACAGTCCCCTATCAAAAACCTTTCAGGGCCAAATTGGGCCGGATGTGCCGTGGCTGTGGACAGAGCTGAGAGCTCTTTTGGTTCAGGCCTCAGCTTCCAGTCCACTCCCTTAACAATTAAAAATATCAAGTCACAGCCCATGGTCCCCATGTCGGATTGGTGGATGCTACCTTTCTCCTTTGGGATTGATGTCTCCTGACTTTGTGAGGTGGGAACAATTGATGATTAGCTTTTTTAATTTAACTTTAATTTTTTTTTATATTTTATTTGCAAGTCTGCTAACCAGACAATAGCTGACACTCTCCTAACCAGACAATTGCTGACACTCTCCATACATTAAGGGTCTAATTCTGCAGAGGTCTGACGAACCTGCCTGGGGTCAGAAGATTAAACTCTTCCAAATTGCACAGATCAAGGCGAGCTCAGATTGGGTGCTCTGAGACTGAGGTGGGGGGGAGGTGGGGGTACCCTTTCATTCCTGCCCTTTGGAGACCTCCAAGACTAAACAGTTTAGGCCACATCTTGAAGAAAATTGCTTTATCCTTTCACCTTTAAGTGGATTCAGGCGCAATCAGTTGACTCGGGAGCGCGTGGAGGTCAGCACACACACGCCAGGATGGGGGTTTATGAGCAGAGTCACGGGAAAAGAAGCGGGGCAGCCCGAAGAAAATAAAGGAAGATGTAAAAGCTAGGGCGGTGGGTTTGTAACCTCTACCATCTGGTGCCAAATAAGAGAGCGCAAGGGGGAAGCATTCGGGCTGGGGATGGGGGAGCGTGGAGAAGGAGCGTGTGCTGGGGGAGGCTTTCAAAGATTGTAACTGTGACAAACAAGCCCCCCCCCCCCCCGGGCCTCTCAGATGTCATGGGAGGAAGTAGAGGGGGGTGGGAAGAGGAAGAGAGCGGGAGGAAGAGGTCAGGTCTTTAGTCCCCAGAGTGAGGGGATACGCAAATGCTTGCAGATGGAATGCAACGGATAGCGCAGAGCAAATTATATCTGGCTGCCTGGGAACACAGCACAGAGACGAGTGGATTTATTAATACTGGGAGAACCTCTGACAGAGGAGGACTGGCAAAGCCCTTTTCACCGAGAGCATCTCAGCACTGGCAGGCTGGTGGGGAGGGGCCCTTTGAAAGCATAGGATCCCTCTTTTCCACCCACCCAAATTCCTAACCTGAGCTCTACTGACCCTGGCTGGCCACGATTTCATGAGTGCTCCCTTCTTGGTGTGACCAGGCCTAGCCCTGAAATGCCAGGAAGGTGTCCCATCCTGCTCTGGTCTGCATGAGAGCCAGACATGGACTCTGATGGCCAACTTCTAAACTGTGGTTCCGTGGGACATTGGCATGTGTGCAGAGTTCTTTCTTGCTCTGTTCTCCCAATCCACAGGAGGCAAGTCGTGCGCCACCCTCGACGTGTTGCCACCTCTCTCTTTTCATCTTTCTCAGGAAGTTTTCAAAGGGATCTCTCAGATGCTCAAGCGCACAGAGAATAAACTGATAAACTGATATTGAGAGCTGTTAGCATCCCTTCAGCTACGAGTAACAGAAAGCCAACTCACACTGGATTACAGCTCAAAGATATTAACACTTGGATATATTTTGGTCTCTGTAGGCACAGAGTTGTTTTCTAGGTTTGGGGCAGCCACTCAGCTGGGCATCAAGGCAAGCTCTGCCCATCTAGCCAATCTACCAAGCTCAATGTATTGACTTATTTTTATGTGCCTCAATTCATGCTTCCAAGATGGTGGTCACAGCTCAGGGTATCATGACCTCAGCCAAAGGCAGGAAGTGTAGAAGACAGGGGAAGCCTTTTTCTAGAGTCACTTTGTTCTTTGCTCAATAAAGAAGCAATGTTTCCAGGTCATCATAGCCTCCATCCAAGTCTCATTGATTAGAAGTGGGTCGCATGCCCACCTTTAGACCACAGGCCAAAACATGAACAAAATCTATTTGTAGTGAATAAGGGAGATGAACGCTGGGTGGGTAACCATAGTGTCTGTCTCCCCATCTCCCCCAAATCTTTTCCTTCACTGTCCTAATCTGGTGAATGGTTCCACCATCCACCCCATCACCCAAGCCAGATACATGGGTCTGCATCATGAAATCATCAAGCCATTCCTGGTTTCCCTTCTCCCTCACCCACTCCGTACCCCAAGTCTTGTCCCTCTGACCCTCTAAAATCCCTCATTCGATAGTAGGCATACAGCAGGTGCTCAATAAATGGCAAGACTCACTCTTCTGTCTCCACCATGCTGCGGTTCTAGGACCAACTTAAGGAACTAGGAAATTCCCATTGGAAAATCACCAACTTCCTAGACTCTAGTCATTACTTAAGAAGAGATTAGTGGTTAAATGACCAGGAATTGGAGACTTGGGAGTCTGGATTCAAATTCCTGCTCCACTTCACCTTAGCTATGGTGGCTCTGGGCCACTGACTCAAATACTCTGAGCCTCAGTTTACTTATCTGTGAAATGGAAATGATACCAATTCACAGATCGGAGGAGTGTTGTGATGCTTAATGTACTTACATGCTTAGCACAGTTATCTGGTACATGAGAAGCGAGGAGCAAATACCATTATATTTGTTATTATTTCCCAAACGGTCAAGTCCTTTGGCATGTCACTTTGCTTCCCACCCACCCAACACTTGATACCCCATCAGGTCTGAAATATGTCTAGAATGATTTTCCTGTCCTGATTTTTAAAAAATTTACATGCAAATCATATATATTCGAGGTATCCATGATGGTATGATACACACACACACACACACACACACACACACATTCATAGTCAAATGGTTACTGTAGTCAAAGTAATGAACCTATCTATCTCCTCATATAGTTACCTTTGTGTGCGTGTATGTGTGTGTATGTGTGGTGAGAGCACCCGAAGTCTACTCCCTCAGCAAACTTCCAGTATTTAATACAGTATTAACTATAGTCCCCATGCTGCACATTGGAAATCTAGACTTATTCATCCTACCTAATTGCAGCTTTGTACCCTTTGACCAACATCTCCCATTTCCCCTCTTCCCCCGCCCCTGGTAAGCCCTGGTAAGCACCGTACTCCTCTCTGCTTCCATGTATTCAACTTTTTAAAGACCCCACATGTTGGTGAGATCACACAGTATTTGCCTTTCTGGGTCTGGCCCATTTCACTTAGCATCGTGCCCTCCAGGTTCATCCATGTTGTCACACATGGCAGGATCTTCTTTTTTAAGGCTGAATACCATTATTTCCTTATCCATGCATCCCTCCACAGACACGGAGGGTTTCGTGGCTATTGTGAAGGATGCTACAACGAACGGGGGATGCTTTCTGCGTAACCTGCCCTCGGGATGCCGAGCACACTAGGAGAGCTTTAGGGAGCCGCTGGCACCCCACTGCAAAGTATGCACAGCTCACACTTCAGTCCCCCCGAGTCCTGGGGGCAGCACAAGGGCTCCGTGATTGAGGCCCGTTTCTATTGCTTTAGATGGAAATCAGGCAAGAGAGCTCTCGACAGCTTCTCTTATATTTATTTCTGGCCAGATCAAAGGTCCTGTCGGCAACCTGTCCTGACATCTTGATTCCTGTTTTCCTTCGCTCAATTTTTTTTCCGGATGGTGTTCACTCCAAATAAGCTACTAAGAGGCCCCTTGGGAGTAAGGGGGGGTGGGGAGGGGAGGGAGGGAAAAGCTGGGTGGACAGAATTTAGCTATGTCTTGCTATAAATAAGTGTATGGAATTGTACAGATCCCCATGGCCTGAGATCAGCCACTGTTTTCCATGGTGGGAAAAAGACAGGCCAGTGGTTATTTCTGGATTCCCAGTGGGATTCAAACAGCTCACAGGCACCCAGTAAGAAATGGATTCATAGTGCCGGCAGAGTGACACGGTGGTTAAGAGCTGGCTTGGATGCCAGCGGCCCTGCTTCGGGTCCCACGTATGAGGGCCAGTGACACTGCCCTCAAAAAAATTAAATAAATAAATAAATATAAATAAAAATTTTAAAAAAAGAAATGGATTAATAAACTACTAACAGTGATCATTCATTGAGAAGGAGTACTCCCTGGTGGTTAAGCACACAAGGTCTGGAGTCAGGCATCATTTGAATGTTCCTCCTACTACTTACTGGGTAACCTTGGGAAAGTGACCTCCCCTCTCTGTGCCCCCATCTATGAAACGGGGACTGTAAGCGTTCCTACCACTGAGAGTTGTTGGGAAGATTAAATAAGTTGATGACTATAAAGTGCTAAGAACCATGCCTGCCTATGGTCAGCAAATATTAGAGTATAATATTTATGGAACAGGCATGGGACATATACTATTGCATTCAATCCTTACAGTCGTCTTTGATGGAGATGTTACAATGTGTAGATGTCACCCATTTATAGCTCATTCTGCAAGAGAGGACGTAGAGAGGATAGAAATTGAACAACTAGGGTACAGCTAGTAAGCAGTGGAATCAGGGTTCGTACCCTGGTTCGCCCAGTGGTTGACTGCAAGACCAGTGCTCTCATTCAACTCAGCAGGACCAGCTGCGTGGGTAAGACAGACCAGCAAGGTGCCCTATATTCACCAAGGGCACACAGAGCAGGGCTCCCCTTTGCCGGCTTAACTCTTCAGGGAGTTACCCCAACTATGCAAATTAGATGTCAGCACATCCTGGCAAAGGGAGGTGAGCCACACCCTTGCCCTTCACCATGGCTCCCTGGTGATGTTTGCAGGGAAGCGCTGGGCCTGTGTCAACGTGAAGTAGGTCAGGCCACAAGCCAAGGCTGCAGGTAGCACGAGGAGTGACTGACTGCACAGTTCGTGAGAGTTTTGCACAACTTCTCAGCTCAGGAAAACGTGGCCTCCAAACTGGTTACACTACCCTGGTAAGGACACCAACGAGCACAAACGGCCTGTTCCCACTGCTCATGGGAGTTCTCGAGATGACACTGAGGAAGGCGTCCAGGCTCCCGTGGGCTTAGGAAGAGGGAACCCTGGTTCACTCAAGTATTTCTTGATAAAAATACAGTCCCGAGAAACACGAGTCACCCTCTGTACTTCAAATTCCTTCCACATATAGCCATTGTTTTCCTTGCTTCAAAGTAGACCCCTGAAAGGTTTCTTGGAGGGTTTAAAATCTTGAAGACCTTTGGGGACATCAAAATCATTGGTCACCACCAGAGAGGGCACCTGTGGAGCAGCTGGGATGGCCTTCGGATGTGCCCAGAAAAGGGCTCTGTTTTGCTTTGCTTTGCTGGCTTTCCCTAATTTCTGATATGTGCACGGTAACTGTGACTGACTTTATCCTCTTGAAAGAGTCCTCTGACTCTGTGTGTTCCCATGGAAACAGTAGCAACAGACATTTACAGAGCAACAGAACAATTCCTCTGAGCCAAGAACTGTGCTAAGCCCTTTACACGTACCCTCGCCTCCCCCCCCCGCCCCCTTTAAATTCACCACAAGCCTGTGAATTGGCACTACTGAATTACTGTGCCCATTTTAGAGATCAGAAAACCCAAGGCCCTGGGAAATTAAAGCACTTGCCCAGAGTCAAGCCAGTACACAGATGAAGGTGCCGGGTTTGGAACCAACAGCTATCTCTAAAGGCTGTGTTGCTCGGCTCCAATCACTTTCTTCAGGTCGGTTTTGAAAAGCACCTAACACCATATATGATAATTGTTCCTAGTCTATATCTGTATCATTCACTAACAGTAAAGTTAATCCTACCAACCGTTTATTCAATAAGCACTTCTCTGTGTCAGACCCTATGCTGGTGGATTTATCTGCATTTTTTCTCTAATCCCGCTGACAGCCGAGAGTCAGGTGTCAGGTGCCACAGACACGCGTGGACCCATGCCAAGGAGCGGGTGATCGGTGGAGCCAGTTTTCAGAATCAGGGCTGATGGGTCCAAAGACCATGTACTTTGTTCTGTGCCTTGCTGATTCCTACTAAGTGCCAGCTCCTCAAGGGCTAGGCCAGCATTTTCTGATATTAGTGTCCTAGTGTCATGCTGTGAACTAGGTGAATTAAAAAAAAAAAAAAAAGGTAAATCAAGGGTTCAAGCCAGTCAGCTGGGTATTCTCTCAGTGTGGACTTTAGATTTGCGAGCTGGGACAAAAACAATAAAACGAGATATGTTCCCTTTTAATGGAACAACATAAGAATGAGTTGTGTGCCAAACTCATATCCAAGATGACTAAGTCCCAACAGATACCTATTGAACAAATACACTCGTGTACTCAGCTGTGTACCTGAGAACGCCGCTCAGATATTTAATAGGCATCTCAAACTTACTATGTCCATAGCTAAACTCCTGGTTGTCCCTCGCCTCTGAGCTTCTCCTCTCTCCATCTTCATAAATAGGGCCTCTGTCTTTCCCGATTCTCAAACCTTTGCATTATCCTTGACACCTCTCTTTCTCTCACCCCCCCACATGAATCCAGCAGGAAATCCCATCTGCTCTACTTTCAAAATATCTCCTGAAATCTGACAACTTATCACTTCTCCAACTGCTACTTCACTGGTCCAAGCCACCATCACCTCTCCCCTGGGAGCTGGCAGCAACCCCCTTGCTGATCTGTCTGAACACCCGTCTCTTCTCCCCTCTGGCTTATTCTCCACTCAGCAGCCAGAGGGTTCCTCCTAAAACCGAACTCAGGTCCTGTCACTCATCTGTTCAAAACTGCCTGGCAACTCCCACCTAAGGGCCTTTGCACAGAGGCTCCCTCTGCTTCAAATTCTCTGCCTCCAGAGATCTGAAGAGCTTGCTCCCTCATTCCCTTCTCTTGTTACCTTCTCAGTGAGCCTTCTATAACTAGTTTCTATAAAACAGAACCCTCTCCATCTCCCTAGCACCCAGAAGTCTCTGTCTCCCTTAACCAGCTTTGTTTTTCTCCATAGCTATATTCTACTGGTATCTATAGAACACCTATTATTCTACACCAGCATATAAGCTCCACAAGGGCAGGACCTGCCTGCCCCAAGTGAATCCTACACACCCAGAACAATGCCTGGCAAGGAATACATATTTGTTGAATGAATGAATGAATGAATGCATAAATGAACGAATGAGTGGCTATCAGTCTATGGTTTCCTTTTGCTCTTTGGAATGTGTAGGGAATAGTCCAGAAAGGTACATACACGATTTCTTAGACCAAAGTTGTCCCATGGAACTTTCTGTGATTACAGAAACATTCTACATCCGTGCGGTCCAACACAGCGGCCATCGGCTACATGTGGGTACTGAGCACTTAACTGTGGCGAGGGCAAATGAGAAACTGTATTTTTTTTAAAAAAAAATCCAGAGATTTTCCTTTTGGGAGAGGTTTTGGATTTACAGAAAAACAGCAGAAAGTGCCGAGAAGGGACTGCATTTTCCATTTTTTCTCATTTTAGTTCATTTCAAGAGCCGTACGTGGCTGCTGCCTACCCTCTTGGGCGGGGCAGACTTTGACTGAGAGGTGCCTGCCCGGCCCCACCTCCCCTGTGTAGGGTCAGTCCAGCAGGAAAGCTGTCAACGGGAAGGACCCCCCAAAACTCCAAAAGGCTGCTTCAGTCTTTCAGGCAGCAAAGTTTGCAGACCAAACTTTAGGCAAGAAGGACTGAGAATGCTCTCACTGACAACGTGCTGAGGGCAAGCAGAGAGGCTGCCGGGCCAGCTTGTGTCCTGCGAACATCCTGAGGAGGGGCCCTGGAGCCTCCTACCTGCCTCACCTCCATCCTTCCCTCCCCCACCCCCATACACCCAAAGGCTCCCACTTCTCTGTGCTCCTCCTTTCATCCCCCCACATTACCCCAAATCTGCTCCATCTGCTTCACAGTCATCTCCGGCTGGCCCAAGGGCCACCTTGGGTCCTGCTAACCATTCATTCTTCCCATCCCAAGCCAGCTCTGTAATCAGCCTTCTTATCTCCATAACAACCAGGAAAGCCAACATCACCCCCAGACGCAACAAAGACTTATTTTTTTGAAGGGTGAAGTGGAATAAGAGGAGGAAGAAAAGCGACCGAAAGGGGAAAAAGTAAATAAACCTTGTCGACAAATAAACAGAGATCTTTCTAAGGAAGAGCAAAGGGCCACGGAGCTGGCTGTAATTAGCGGCCACCACAGCCCCAAACAAAATCAGACTTTCAGCCCTTGTTGCTTTGTTGCCATAGCAATAGGACCCAAGATTGGTCAGGCTGTCCTCCTAAAGTGATTCCTTCCCTGACCATGCCCACATCAAAGAGAGCCACCCCATGCTCCTTTGGGGGGTGGACAGTGCCCAGGACCCCACCGTGCCTCCAAAGTGGACAGGCGAGGGAGGAAAACAGACCCGTGCAACACAGCAGAGGAAGTAGTCAGCCAAGTAGGACTTAGGGATTTTCTGTAGCATGGATGTGCGTGCCAGCCATCGGAGGCTGCCACTGGTCACTTTTATTTTTGCACATGTGTTTTCATTCTTCTTTCTCTACATATTAAACAATAAGGTACTCATAGATACAGAGACTAGATTTGGGGGTGGGCAAATAGGTGAAGGGGGGTGAAAAGATACAAACTTCCAGTTATAAGATTAATAAACCCTGGGGGGCGACTCTAGTTAACCATACTGTATTGGATATTTGAAAGTTGTTAAAAGGTCTTAAGATCTTCTCATCACAAGAAAAGAAAATTGTAACCATATGTGATGATGGACATTACCCAGACTTATTGTGGTGACCATTTTGCAAAATATATGAATATCAAATCATTATGTTGTTCACCTGAAACACATACAATGGTATATGAAATTATATCTCAATAAGAATTTTATTAATCCGAAACATTTTTTTAATGAAAAAGAAAAGGCAGGTAGCTAAGAAAAAAATAAAGTTCTGATCATATTGTTCTTATAGTTTTTATTTCCTGTGTTTTTACTCATTTCACATGAGAGAGCACGCACTGCCATGTGTTGTTTATCTTTTATGTAGTTGCCTCTGTTCTTTGGTCCCAGGCTGGAGACAGAAAGTTATTATAACCAAGAGAATTTAATAGAAGGGATTGTTAAGCGGGGAGTAAAGAAGAATATCATGCATCGTGTTATTCATACTCTCTCTGGAAGGTAATTAGCCCACTGGCTATCACCCCCAAATTTCCTCACCCACCACCTTCTCTCCTTTCCCATCTGAGTCAAGCTATGTGATTACTAATCAATCAGCAAAGGGGGAAGACAGAAAGAACATAATGAGGTATCTGCAAGGTTGTAATTATAAGAAGATGCAGACACCCCCCTAAGGAATTGGGGGGACAGAGGGGAGATATTAGGATCATGAAATTCAATTTGGAAGCTTGAAGGAGGTCCTGGCAGAGCTGAGACCTCTGTGGACGGAGACTGCCTACTAGCACTCGTATCTTCAAAGGAGCCCAGAAAGGCTGGTTCTGATGGAGCAGAAAAATTGCAAAGTGGACTCAGGGGCTGCTACTGAAATGAATCACTGCTGCCGAGGTGACCCTGCTGGCAACAGCAAAAAGCTGAGAAGTAAGCCCCTTCTTCCTCCTCCAGCCTCCAGTCACCGCTGACACACGCACCTGCAGGTGGAACCTTTCTCAGGAGGGTGGTGGCAAAGCCTCAGCCTCAGCCTCACAAAGCCAAACACAGAAGGATGGAACTGAAGCCCAGAGGTGACAGCCGAACAATCTAGCACCCCGTCATTACATGGTCAATATGTGCTTTCACGAGTCCCCCAGGTTGGACATTTAGGTTGTCTCACATTCCTTGCTACTATAAATTAGTCTTCAGTAATACATTTCTTGCATCTGTAACTGTGTGTGCATTTCAGGTCACTGCTCTGTGACATATTCCCCAATGTGGAATTAACCTGCTGAGCAGTATGGGCATGTTTAGGGTTCTTGGTGCCTATGGCCAAAGGGACTGTCCATTTCAGTCCTATGAATAAGTGTTCTAAGCCCAAATCAATGGCTATGAAGTGACTTTGTACGCGGTCCTCCCAGGTCTCCAAAATTTAGTGTCTTAGTCCTTCTGTTTATTGTCAGTCCACGGTAACCTTTTCTCTTCTCTGATAATAGAGTGACTCTCACTCATTTGCCACTCATGTCATACTCTCTGGTCCTACCTTCCTAATTTCTCCAACTGGTCTGCAATGCTTATCAATGAAGAGAGAGTGCTCTGGGGCAGACTACCTACTCACACTGGACTCCAAAATTTACGAACTGTATGACTACAGGCAAGTAACTGAATCACCCTAAACCCAAGTTCCCTATTCAATACAATGGGAATAATAACAGTATTTACTGCAGAGGGTTATGAGGCTCAAATATGATCATGCGAGGGACTTGATATATAGCATGAGTTCAATGAATGCTAATTATTGCTGTTATAATGATTGATATTATATTATTATTAGATAATAAGCTCTTTGAGGACATGAATCAAATCTCAGAATTCTTTCTTATCACTTTTTTCCTCTTAGCAATCTTTCATTAGGTTTTAAGAAGCAAATATCCAGACATGGTAGCTTAAGCAAAGGGGAACTTATAAAAATCAGAAGACTCTCAACAAACCCAGTTTCAGGATGTAGAATCCAGTCCCAAGAGACGTTTGATCTCTTTCTTGGGCCATATGTTTGCTCTATGCCACCTAGATTTCTCTTCCCATGGCCACCTGCTGCTTTTGTAGACACAAAGTCCTTTTTTCTGCATGTCATCAGTCGTCATGGGACTCTGGTCCCAACCCTGTGTGACCTGACAGTCTCTATGTCCTTAGTCTTACGCCTCTTGGGTTAACTCTTAACAACAAAGAATTGGGTTAGCTGTGCTGATGGACTACCTTGGGCCAATCAAATAAGGACAGGGGTCATAGGTCACCTGGCACAAGCACACCTGCCTCGGTTTACTGCTTCAGAAAGAGGTGAGGAAGAACAGTTTTGAGGATGAAGCATGGCAGAACAGTTGCCTCGAATATGCCTGCTGCTCTCCCCATATCACAAAACACAGAGCTTATGCCCAGGAGGCACACAATCATTCTTCACTGATTAATATTCAGTGAGTGTGCTTCACCCCATTGCCTTCAAAAGCTCAATGCCTTCCCCCTATTGGTGGTGCTTTTCAAATTCCCTCCAGAAATGCTCTCACATGCAGCAAAGACCATTCTGGGTATCCCAAAGAAGCTTACTCAAGTAGAAAGCTCTTCTCAAGTCCTACCCTTTATCTTGGAAGTAGTTGCCTCTGAATTCTACTTTATAGTCCATCTACTTCACAATAAAAGTAACATTTCATTAGACTTGCTATGGAGTACAATCAAGTGCCAGAAAGATGTGCTGTCTTTCTTTTCCCTGCAGAATTTCCTACTCCCTTGATAGCCTATAAATCACCTGCACTAGACAGTAAGCTCCTTCGGGGAAGACTCTATATCCATCTTGGTCACCATGGTAACCCTAGTTCCTAGCATGAAGTTGAGCACATAAGCTGATGCTCAACAGATATCTTTTGAATGGGAAAATGAACTGGTGCATGAGTGAGTCAATGAATGAGTGATGGATGGATGGATGGATGGATGGATGGATGGATGGATGGATGGATGGAAGGATGGATGGATGGATGAGTGGATGGATGGATGGATGGATGGATGGATGGATGGATGGATGGATGAGTGAATGAACGATGAGTATTCCATCTTGAGAAGCAGTGAATTAGAGTCTAGCCTGATGACCCTCTCACTTCTCAGAGTAACCTTCCATTCTCCCTGAATTGAGCAAATGGCATCGCAACCAAGGAACAGCTGTGATACGCATCACCCACCTCCCAAAATATAAGTGTCCTGTCAAAGGAAGAACTGAACTGGGGCCTTATAGCACTGGTCTTTACTGCTGAGGTTTCACCAGTTCTCCGCAAGCAAGATAATCTTCTGATATTATCATACACAAAGAAATAGATACGATCATACATATGCTGAGCAAACCAACAGCAAATCAGAGAGTCAGCAGTGAGAGATGCTTTTTATTTTTTTCTCTTTTTCACAGATCCAAGGGGAAGAAGATGGAGGAGGAGGGTGAGACAGAGAGGGAGAGGAACAGGGCAGAGCGAGGATGAAAAAGAAGAAGACAGCTGCCAATTTCTGAGGGCTTTCTAGATGTCATATGCTGTACACATGTTCTGTCATTTATTTATGCAGCAAATACTTTTTGAGCCAGGCAGTCTTCTAAGGCACCAGTGGGCACAGCACTGAAAAAATATAAACGTATTTTTGCCTTCATAGAGCTTACATTCTAGTGGGAAAATCAGTCTTGGACCCACCAAGATTTGAGCTCAGGCTGCCAACACTGAAGTATGGCACGCTGACCTTCACAGAGTATGAAACCACAGCATAGAAAAGTTAAGCAACTTGAAGAAGAAAAAATAGTGCGAACGTGTAAATGAAGGGAGAATCCATTAACGTCCCATCTCTGTAAATAGAACAAGCTCACTTTATGGATCGCGTACACTCCCTTCTTGCCATAATTCATCCCAGTTAAACCTCCGATGTGATGATAGGGGACTTCGTATATTCAAAATAATTCCATATTATTTGGAGCTCTGGCTTGGCTCCCCAGGGAGATAAACAAGCTTTCCTCTGATCACCACACAGTCACACTCTTGACTGTTTTCAGATGCAATAATTAGCATCAGCAAAATGACACGAAGATTTTATTTCGGCAGCCAGGCCTTCTCCACATGCTAATGAAATCTTGACACAGGGTGTTAATTGTGCTCAGTAGCTAGGCAAATCCTAAACTGTCCTGCCCGAGGGAGGTCAAAACAACCCAGACAGAAGCGGGATCAAAAGACCCATTTCCACTTCAGTCTTCAAGCTCCCCAGGCGGACGCAGAATGTTTTAATTCCCTCCAAAGACTCAAGCCAAAAACCTCTTCCTCCATTTCAACAGATGACTCTACTTCTCCCTCTCCTTGTAGCCACTCTGTCATCAAATCTTGCCCATCCTACCTCCAAAATATTTCTTGAACATGTCCACTTCTCTATGAATCAACCATCAACTCCTGGTCTGGGCCACCATAGCTTCTCACCTACTCACTCAGGGGGACTCCCACCTCTACCTGTGCATTTTTGGAAAGCCAATTTTATCAAGTTCACTATTTCAGAATTTCCCCTGACTCCGCATAGCCCCCAGGTGTGGGCCTGGGCTTATCTTCCCTTCTCACTCCTCAGCACCCTCTTGCTCTCATGCTTGTGCCAGTCACACAGGTCTGCTTGTCTTTCCCCAGTGCTCTGACTCGCTTTATTTTACCCCCTTCATGCATCGGCTTCTCTCAGCCTGGAATAAATTCCTGTTCCCTCTTTGTATCAGTTAGCTATGCTGAATAACAAATCATCACACACTTAGTGGCTTCAAACAACATGCATTTAACATCACATAGTCTCTTGTGGGCCAAGAGTCTGGGCCGGGTTTAGCTGGGTCCTCGGCTTTGGGTTTCTTACAAGGCTATAGCCCGAGGAGGGTGACAAAACCTCATGCTGTCTCCTCCATCCCACCCAGCTGTGGCTCCTCCCTTTGTCCAGTGTCTCCACACTGTGGACACTCCCTGCCCTTAGTCACTTAGTAGACGCCTCGGTTATCAGATTGGCTGTCATGGTATTGCAGTGCTCGTGTCCAAGTCACCCTTATTGTAGTTAATAATGGTCCCAAAGTACAAGAGTAGTGATGTTGGCAAATTAGATACACCAGAGAAAAGCTGTAAAATGCTTCCTTTATGTGAAAACGTGTACATGTATAAGAAAATACTACACACAAACACACACACACACACAGTGCCAAAAAAACATATACACACTTTAAGAAAGGAAAACACTGTATTAAAATTGCAATACTCAATATATACTGATAATAAAAGATGAATACAAGTCACATTTGATGTCTGCAATGACAAGAGGTGCTCAAAGTGGTGACCATCAGGTTCCAGTCACTTCTGATTACAGCCAACTACTGCTTGAGCTATGTTGACCAAAGTGTCCACTTATATACATTTTTTTGGCTCCCCCGGTATATATGGTTAGGTACTATCCACACTTTGGGGCATATACTGGAACGTAAGCCCCCTGTATAAGCGAGGACCACTGGGATATAGTAACAGAAGTGACATTGCATCACCTTTGCCTTATTCTGAGCAGGTCACAGGTTCTGCCCACATGCAAGGGGAGACAGTTACACAGGGAGGGACAGCCAGGAGGCAGGGATCACGGGGCCCATGCCTGGAATCCATCTGCACACTGATCATCTAGTCTGACACAACATGATTTTCCCTCCGACCTTTGCTTATATGTCACTTCTTTAGAGAAGCTTTCCTTGAACCTTCCAACTAAAATTGCTCCCTCCCTCCATGTCCACACAGGGACCACCTGTATTTCCGTTAAGTTACTTTTGATGTGATACCCATTTTAAATGCATTTTGGAGTGCATGAATGACTGAATGACCAAATAAAAGTACTGTGAGTGCCATGACTTATTTGCACACTTGTCCCAAACTGGGCACTTACAGAACTTCTCAGATCCTCACATGTTGACCCCTGTCAATACCTCTGCCTGATCGTATCCTCCCTGCTGCCTATCAATACCAGGGCAGGAGAAGAAGGTTCTGGAAAACTTTAGGAACACTCCAAAGCAACATGGCTCACCTGGGAACCAGTCCTGTGCTCCACCCTAAAAATGTGTGTTCTTTCCTACTCCGTCCTGTTTATTCATCCACCCATAAATCTAAAGGAAAACTGAACCCGCTGTGAACTTTCATTATTAGTTCAGGAAGAAGAGAGAGGGCTGGAGAAGGAGCTAGTAATTCCTGGGCACCCACTAGGTGCCAAGCCTCCTCCTGTGTCAATACTTGTGAAATCTGTCAAGGTAACAATTTAGATCTCCCGTTTCTGAGAAACGGCGGCGTCAGGCTCAGCAACAGGAACTGAATTTCCCAGCGGGGTGCTGGTCATCTGGCTGGTGTGCGGGCTTTCTTAACGTATGTGTTCCCACTATGGCCAATCTCAGGTCACTGGTGGTTGGACCATGAGTTCACAGCGTTCCTGAATACTCTCTGTTGGCTGTTTCAAGCCCCTGAGAGCTGGCTCCAGGACATCACTGCCCGTCCTCAGGGACAGCCCGCTGGTTTCGTTTTCTTTCTGTCATCTCTCAGCATCTACCAGATGCAAAACCCCACGGAGATATTAAACTCCGGGAGGTTGAGACCTTGCCCAGCCCTGAGCCTCGCTGGAGGGTAATGCTCAGTAAATATTTGTTGTATCATTGTGACTGCAATTTACCAGGGCAGCCCAGGAGGGACCAGATCATCCTCTGGCAAGGTCTAAACAAGGACAGACGGAGCTGCAGAGGCAAACACAGGGAGGGACTCAAGAACTCCCATGGTGAGGGCCTAGGAGGCAGGAGTCCATGAAAATGGCTTTCCTCTGGCCAAAGCAACTGAGCAGGGAAGTAAGCAAACCACGCCAGCATGGTGGGGACTGGCAGACACACCTCTCGCCTTCCTGACTTCCCTGCTGCTTCCGGGCTGTTGCCCAGCAGATGGATTTGTGGACTTAGGATATTGGGAGTCCCAGAGAGAAAGCTGGTGTCTGACAGGGGCTAGAGACATGCCTGGACCCTTCTCACCTGCCCCAAAGCACAAGAGAGAAAGAGAGAGAACTGCAGGAGGCCAGAACTGAGCAGAATTTGAGAGTACCCATCTTTTTGTTTACTCATTCAACAATCATCTACTGAAAGTTAGGTACCAGGCAGAGAGTACAGTAGTGATGAGTTAGGCAAAATTAGTCCTTGACCTCATGGTGTTTCTGTCTGGTGGGACAGAGAGGGAAACAAACAAAGTGTAACGTCAAGATACTTCTGATGCCTGCTAACCAAGGAAGAGAAAAAGGGAAGCATGTAGAAGGCATCTAATCCAGTCTAAAGCATGAGGGAAGGCTTCCTGGAGGAAGTGATGTTCAAGATGAAGCCTGTCCTTTTAAGGCCAGAAGAGGGGATGGGGCACACCTACCATGTTACATCCTCTAACTCTATTAGTCACATTTCATCAGCCTTGCCTTTCTTTCTCAGATAATGAAGTCTTATTTTGTTATGTATTGCTATGTTGCAAACCGTCCAAAACTTGGAGGCTTCGAACGACAACCATCTTATCATGTCTCATGATTTTGTTGATCAAGAATCTGAACAGAGCTCAGCTGGGTGGTTTTTCTGCAGCATGTGATGTGGATGGAGGTCGCTCGGGGTTCACCAACTGGAGAATGGTTTAGTCTGGAGGGTTCATGTTAGTTGCACTTGGTTGTGACTGGTGACTTAGCAGGGATGGATGGAGGCTGGTTTCCGCTGGGATTGTTGATTGAAATGGAAATGCCTGTCCATGGCCTCTCCACATGGCAGTCTCCAGAGAGTCAGGTTTCAGGGACTGCCTAGTGGCTCGGGGTTCCCAGAGATCGTGTGTAGCAAATGCAGGGAGTGAGGCTTCCAAGGTCCTGAGATGTGAGCTGAATTTGGCCCAGCGTCACTCCCCTTGTGGTCTGCAGAGCAGTCAGTTACAGAGCCTTTCCAGATGCAACGGGAGGGAAGAAGGATTCCATCTCTCTACTGGAGAAGCATTAAGGAAGGGGAAGACACTTTTTCCTTGTAATCAGACCCACAAGAAACTGCAAAATGTACAGAGAGTGCCTTGTCCTCCTCCCCCAGCTTCTCACAATGACAATACATCACACAACCATGCTATAGTGTCAAGAACAGGAAATCGACTGCGGTGCTTATTAACTCAGGTATAGACCTTATTCAGATTTTGCCAATTTTTACATGTACAGTAATATCTTGGTCTGTGAGCATAATTCGTTCCAGAAACAAACTACTCATATTGCAAGACATCGCTCGTCTACCTCGTTAAAGTGTATTAGAAATGTTTGCTCGTCTTGTGGAACACTCGCAAATTACGTTACTTGCAATCCAAGGTTTTA
Organism: Aselliscus stoliczkanus; assembly: GCA_033961575.1. Classification (NCBI taxonomy): domain Eukaryota; kingdom Metazoa; phylum Chordata; class Mammalia; order Chiroptera; family Hipposideridae; genus Aselliscus; species Aselliscus stoliczkanus. The sequence continues at coordinate 10,108,310 of CM066736.1, forward strand.
CTGTACTTGTGTGTGTGTGTGTCTGTGTGTCTGTGTCTGTGGGTGGGGGAGGTATGATGTGTGCAGAGTTCCAAATTCCACAAAGAGTGTCCCTCATATGGACAATTTTTATCCACTGCAAGTGCTAACCCTGAGTCAGACAGTTCTCAGTGTGAAGCTTAACTCTACTATTTAAAAGCTGAGTGGCTCCATCACGGACCTCAGTTTCTTTTCTATAAAATGGGTCAACAATTCAAACCAAGGGTCTGTAGTGAGAATTCAACAAGACAGACCCCAAGTCACAGATTTGACTTCCGGTCCCAACATCACGTTTCTGAACCCGTATCTTTGAGCATATTTATAATTCTGGCATCACGGAGAGTCCGTATATGTACATACCAGGCTTTGTGGTAAATTAGTTTGGGTTGGCGGTGTAATCAGTTCGATAAAATCTTACGGATTGCTAGCAGCAGCTTGTTTTAAATAATCCATTATTTTAAATAATTCTAAGTTCAACCACCCTTCTCCCATTACTCTGCATAACCCTAGACTGTGTTAAAGAACAAGTGCCTAAAACGGTCTTAACCCAATTAGAGAAAACCCAATGTGAAAAATCCAACCATCTAATTTCCATGCACCTCTCAGGATGACACTATCTCTGGTTCTATGCTCTGAGCATCAGACACTCCCACCTCCCTGCACTGTCACTGGTGGAGATACGGGAATAGAAAACAAAAGCAATTTCGCCACTCTCCCACCCCCAAACCAATTATTCCCCATTTCTCTTGATGCTGGCATCTTCTCATTGCAAGAATTCCTTTTCAGTTCCCTGACATTTTCCCTCTCCTCCCTCCTCACCTTCAGCCTGAACTCATTTCTGAAATGGAGACTCATTGGACTTAGAATTGAGGCGAAATCCCATTGAGGTTATACACAGAGTGTCTTGGTCTGCAAACTCTTGAGGCTGCCTCCTTTCCCTGGCCCCCAGGCTGCCACCTCCTCTTACATAATCATGCCTCTGCTACCGCCTTGTGTGTTCCTGGGGTTGTGCAGATGCAGAAACGTGGCATTTGTATGGCTTTACTTAGGGAAGATTTAAACTGAAACAGCCCCATGGCATGACTTTAAAAACAAAAAAAAACAAAAACAAAAAAAAAACAAAAACCAAGCAACAGCTTCCAAGAGTCTGCAATGTACCCAGGCGACATGGGACAGAAATTACATTATGACCTTTTGGAAGGAAACACGAGTGTTCTTTTGTTCATCTACCTTTTGAGGAGACTTGCTCCTCAGCTGGTTGAAACCTCTGGCCCTTTTCCTAGATCATGGACTTCTCTTTGTACATATTTGCTCAGCCTGGAAATAGCATCAAGGAACGGTGAGAAACCCCAAGGGTATCACGAGTCAGGCCCCCAGCGTCAGTAGCCAGGGACATTCGTTCTGTTTACATGCTTGCTCACATCCGGGGCCGTTCTCACACTTATTCTGAGGACGTCTGGAGAGAGATTGAATGCAGTGAGGCCTCTAAAAATGCATCTCAGACTTATGAACATGTGCACGACTCTCCTGTGGATTCTAGGAAAAGGCGGTTCAGACTCGGTAGGCCTGAGGCGGGAGCTGTGATTCTCCATGTCCCCCGGTAATTGACCAACATGACAACGTCTGTTGTCACTGGGACCACATTTGAGTAGCAAGACTCTGAAGCAGTTCGATGATGAAGCATTGGGAGAAAACTTTGAGGTCTCTGGCAGATGTCTTCTCGCTATTAATGTTATCTGAATGTCAAGAGTAGTTGGAGCAAAGCTTTAGAATCCACTGTACTCAGTTTTCAGGTTCTGATGTCCTTGGAGTGAGCAGCCAGTTTGCAATCAGTGTTCGGAGGGCACCAGCATGGACAAGGCCTGAGTCAAGGCCGGCTTGACAGGCTCCCCTGTATGAGTTCTATCATGGCTGCTGTAACAAATTGCCACACATGCATTAGCTTGAAACAATACAACCTCACCATTTTACAGTTCTGGAGGTAGGTTTCAGAAGTCTGAAAAGGGGGACTTATTGGACTAGAAACAAGGTGTCAGAAGAGCGAGGTTCCTTCTGGACGCTCTAAGGGAGAATCCATGTTTTGCCTGTTCCAGCTTCTTGAGGCCATTCACATTCCTTGGCTTGTGGCCCCTTCTTCCATCTTCAAGGCCAACCACGTGGTGGTTAAAGACAGATTTTTCAAGCCTGTTTTCATCATTACATATCTTTCTCTGACTCTGACACTCCCGTCTCCCTCTCAGGGGCTCCCCATCTCAAGATAATCACATTGACAAAACCCCTTTTTTTTTTTCCAAGTATGGTAACTCTGTCACATGTTTCAGAGATCAGGACGCGGACATCTTTGGCGAGCCTTTATTTTACCTATTGCATCTTATATCCAATCGTGAATCAGCTGGGTTAAGCACACGCAACAGAGCTGAGATGCAGACAGGCTCTCCAAGAGGCAGTCTTCAAACGTTAGGAGTGCTGAAAAACATCTTTCTCCAAAGCTAGAAACTCTTCAGCGACAGACTGATTTGGTTTGTGTAGTGGGCGATCCTTTCCCAAAATGAGTATCACAATGTCTCCCATCTCATATGCTCTTATACAATGTGATCTTGCCACCCTTCCACCCAGAAGCAGGGGCTCTATGCTCTCCACCCACCTTGAATCTTGGCAAGCTATAGCTATGTTTGACCAATAGAATCCCATAGAGTCTGGCAGAAGTGAGATTCTGTGCCTTGGGAGATTAGGGTCTAAGAAGCCATCGAGATTCCATCTTGTGCACTGGGATACTGATGTGAGAACCCTGAAGCACCATGTAAGAGGTCCAGTAACCCTCAGGCCACCTACTGTGAGGATGCCCAGGCCATCCAGAGAGGCCACACAAAGGTGCTCAGTGAAGGCACTTCCCAAAAGGCCACCTATGGGGTCACTCCCTGGCATTAAACTCTTCCCAGCTCAGGCATCTTGGAGCAGAGACAAGCTAACTGTTAGTCTCCTGTCCTATGCTGGACTCGCAGAGCCTGTTACATAACAAAACGGCTGCTGTATGCCACCAAGTCTCAGGACACCTGGTTACACTGCAAAGGTAACTGGAACAAAGTACATTTCGTTAGAACACAAGTAGGCGCTATTATGGGAGAGACATTAAACAATTCAGAGTTCAGGGCATTTGTTCACTCATTCATTCATTCACTCCCTTCTATATGCATTCATTAACATATGCATGCTCTCATAATTTACTCATGTATTTATGTATTTAGGCATGTTGAGTTCTCACTATATGCTAAGAACAGAAACTGCAGAGATAAATATGACTGACCGTCATATTTTGGCAGTGGGAACTCATTCATTCATTCAGTAGATGTTTCCTGAGTGGCTGGGATGTGCCTAGGATTATTCTAGAGCCAGGGGTTAGCAAGTAATAGCCCACAGACCAAATCCTGCCCTCTACCTGTTTTGTCTGAATACAGGCACACATATTCATTTGCATATGGTCTGTGGAGGAGGTAGCTTCTAGCTATGAGTCGCTGTTTTAGCAGCGATTTACAGGAACTGGGCTGAGTAAGAGTCTTTCAGAAAAACCTTCACAAAGCTCAGAAAGGTTGAGTTCACCTTAAGAGCATTTGGTACATCAACGACGTCTTGTGGCATGAAGCAAGGTCAAGCCTTTGAACCTGAGGCATAGGACAGGGGTCATGTTTGGGGAGGGGAGGGACTAACCCAGTGCGTGGTTCCTTTCTGGGGAATGGACTCTCCTAGGCTCCACATTGCAGTGGGAATGAATTTGGTGTGAGGTTACAGAGAAGTTCCTGCAAAAATGAGAGAAAGAGATGGAAAGGCACAAAACAGACACTGGCGGGGCAACTTCAGCCTGGTAGTCAAGAGCACTAGTTTGGGGTTCAAACCCTAGCTCGACCACTGCCTGCAGATGAGTGACTTTGCGCAAGTTACTCAACCTCTCTGTGCCTCAGTTGCCTCATCCCTCAAGTAAGACTAACATCAGTGCCTCCCTCACAGAGCTGTTGAAGGGATTAAATGAGATAGTGTAGATGTAGATGTTTAGAACAGTGTCTGGCAGCCACAAGCGCTCAGTGAATGCTGGCAGTTACACTGTCATCATCCGTGCATAAGGGAATCCTGATCCACCCAAGTTCAAGTTCACTGCTTCCTCCCTCTCTGCTCAGCTGCTTGCTGAGCATAAAGGTGTCCTACCTGCAGGTCTGTGCTTCTCTAAGGCTGGCCTGAGCTTTGGAAAGCTAAAGCCAGAATTAACAATGGATGAAAGACCCCACCCTCACCTAACAAATCTCCCCAGAGCCAGGCCTCCAGGAGCTCAAGGAAGAAAACAGTACACAGCCCAGCGTAGGACTAACTTGTTTTCAAAGACTGAAATAGCAGCGGCTCCAGTAAATAGAGCTCTTTACCCACAGTCCCAAAGTCCAGATAGAAAGCATCAAGAAAAAGGGCTTGTTTTATCTCATCTCACTCCCCACTCTGGCTATGAAACCCCCAGAAGCTCACCTCTGTCAGAACAGCAATGTTTCTGCTCCCTGATACATAGAGGGCTTTCCAGCCAAGCATCTTATCATTGTGGTTTTCTTCTTAAGTCTGCACACCGTAGAGATCCGAGAGCAGCGTTTGAGGTCCCTGCTTGGCACACTGGACATGACTCCTAAGGTACAGGACCAGGCTTACCAAGCACTTCATGTTTTCCAGTTATGATGCTATTCCCATCCTGAGAAAGCGATGAGTCTGGATTCTAGCAGAAAATGCTAAGCAGTCCTGAAATGATAGCCTCCAATAGATGTAAACCCAAGAGGTTGTGGGAGCCCAGAGGACAGGCGTGGACTCAGCCTGGGGTGTGTTTTGACGGGGGTACCCAAGAAAATTCCCCTTTGGGAGTCTTGAGTATAAGGCTTCCAAGAGACCTCAAGAGTAAGACAAGGTGATGGAGAATCATAAAGCACTTCTGTGTGAGTTGTAACTTAAGCACAAAAGCAACACTTAAAAGATGAGTATGGCTGGTGTTCAAGAAGGATTTGGTGAGGATTGGGGTGAGCTGGATGGTGCATGCTGGGCTTTTCTTGGCGACAGCCATGGGCCACTTGGCCTGGTAAAAGTGGCAGTCCTCTGGCCTCCTCTGTGGGGGAACAGCCTGACATACAGGACATCCACTCACTGTGTTATTACTAATATGCCTCCTGGGATCCATCCAGTGTTTGCTGTCTGTATCCATTTCCTGGGGCTGCGGTAACAAATTATTACAACTGGGTGGCTTAAAGCAATAGCAACTTATTCTCTCTGTCCTGTAGGCCACGAGGCCAACATCACGGTGTCGGTAGGGTAGTTCCCTCTGAAGGATCTCAGGGAGAATTCTCGAGTCTCTCCTAGCTCTGGTGGCTGCCAGCGAACCTCGGCTCCCACATGCGTCTCCACCTCCATCTTCGCATAATCTTCTTTCCTGGGTCTTCTCCCCTTGTCTTCTCAGGACACTTGTCACTGGAATTAGATCCCACCCTCATCCGGCATGGTCTCATCTCAAGACCCTTACCTTAATTACGTCTGCAAAGACCCCTTTTTCCAAATAAGGTCACCTCACAGGTTCCAGGTGGACATATCTTTTGAGAGGTCACCATTCAACTCACAACACTGTCCCTCTCCAATCAAGTGAAAGAGACCTGGCCATCCTCAGGCCTGGCAAGTTCTGGGACCATGCTCTCAAATCCCTGCTTGCGTCTTTTGGCAGCAGCTTGCTTTCCTGGAATGGGCCTTCTCTTCCTTGGGCTGGAATCCACACTGGGCCTGGCAGGGTTGGTGGCAGCAGGAAACAGCTCTGCCATGCGTTTGACCAGGGAGTTTGAGTTCTCTGCGTCTTCTCGTCCAGCGGAATGCTAGCTCCAGGCAGCCTGAGAATGTCTCTGCTGTATCGCCACCGCCTGGCATCTTGTAAGGCCTCAAACCACATTTTGTTGAATGTTCAATGAAAACCCACTTGACTGAAGGAGAGGAACTTGCGTTCCATCTTGGTGTTTTGGAAATTAGTCTACAACCAGACTGAAAAAGGGAGCCAGACAATTTCCCAAGGAGGTGGCGGATGGTTTGGGGGTGCCCAAGGTGTTCAAGGGAAAGCAGTTTTTTCTTGCAGAAGGACCGACATTTAGAAATGCACACAGGCATAAGAGACCATGGCCCTAGGACTAGTGTTGAAGGCGGGCATCGAGATCTGGTTAGAAATGTGGCCTAAGAGAGCAGCAGAGCGTCATCTTCTATGTGAAAGGGGCCCATGGAAACATTTCACTTGGGTTACTAATAAACCCTTAGCGCTCACTAATGCCTCTGCATTCTGCTTTCTGAGAGAATCTGAGATGTGGTGACAGTGACCTCATGTTGGGTAACCAAAAATAAACACAGTTTGCCCAGGACTCTTCCAATTTTAGCACTGAAAGTCCTGTGTCCTAGGAAACCTCTTAGTTCTGGGCAAATTGGGAGGCTTTTGGTTGCCAGCCAACCTACTTTCAGTGTGTAGCGTGAGAGAGAGAGAGAGAGAGAGAGAGAGAGAGAGAGAGAGAGAGAGAGAGAGAGAGAGAGAGAGAGAGAGTCTGTGTATGCGTGTGAATGTGTGTATGTTTGTATGTGTATATGTGTGTGCATGTGGGTATGCGTGTATGTATGTGTGCATGTGTGTGTGATAGTGGGTGTGAGTATGTATGTATTCGTGTGCGTGTGCATGTGTGATTGTGTGTGTGTGAGAGAGTGAGAGTGTGAGTGTGAGTGTGTGTGTGTGTGCACGCAAATGTACTTGAATACCAGTATCTGTGACACAGAAGTATGAGCTCCTCACATGTGAAGGGAACACCAACTTTTCTACCCTGAAGCTGCTTTTTGGGGTACTGATTTTAAGCTGTTTATTAAGAAACAAAGGACTCAGAAAGAACCTTTGACCCCTCCCAAGCTTTCCTGCTCAAGAGATTCAGATAGAAAAACCTGCTGCAGGAAGAAAATCTTAGGATGTTCTCCTCAGCCTAAGTTGAATTAAGTATGGTAAGTAGGAGGGCTTGAGTGGGGGTGGGAACTGGTAGCTTGATGCCCTCTGTGTGTACCCTTGTTTCTGAGTTGCCCAGAAAGAAGATTTCTGCCAGGTGAATTCTGGTGTTCCTCAAGTACCTGTATGTCGCCCATTCTCACTTCTGAAATCTAATACCGTGACCTCCCCTTCCCTTCTCCTTGGTCCAAAAATGTCACATGTTCCCAATGATGCCTCACTGCCTTTGGAATTTTCATGCATATGTGAATTCCCCAGGCGCATGCATTGAAACCTTGATTTCCTCCTATGAATCTGTCTCTTGTTCATTTGATTATTAGCCCAGCTAGAAAAAATTAGAAGGTGGGAGGAAAAGCATTAATTTTTTGACCTCACACATGCATAACAGGTATGCATGTAGGACACGTTGGGTCAAGGAAAAACGGTGAACAGTAAAGGGGTGATGAAGGGGCCTTCCCTTCTAAGCCTCCGCCTGCTCCCTTCCCTTGGTTCAGTTGCTTCAGAATTTAACATGGGACCCTGGGGAAGGGAGCTGGAATGTTTCCACCCAGGCCCGCCCCACTCCATGGAGGTACAAGGAGAAGCAGGTACCTACTGACCCAGGAAATCCCTGATTGTTACACTAACTGCCTGATACACTATTAAACGCCTCCAGCTCCCCATTAGAGGAGACAGAATAATGGATTGTCAGTGCATTTGGCTTCTTTCCGAAGAATGTGAGTTTCAAGATGACGGCTTCCCCTTTTTCTTGCCACCCTCTGCAGCCTTCAACACACAGCAGGGAACTTCCTATAGGTAACTAGCCACACTCAGGCTTTCTTCATAGTCCTCCTCCGCCGAAAGCCAAGAGCACTGAAAATCAGTGCATCTGAACTGAACTCGGGATCGGCAAGGGCCCCCACCCCCGCATTCTCTTCCCCAGTCTTCCACCATCATAGGAGATGGCAGTTTCATCCTTCTATTGGCTTAAAGCAGAAACTCAGAAATCATTGGTGTCATTTCCCATCCTCTCACCTCCTGGCATCCATCCACTTAGACCCTCTATACCCTTTGCCCCCATCCTGGGGCCACCAACATCTCTCGCTGGGTCTACCTTCACAGCCTTCTAAGTGCTTTCTGCGCTTCCACTCTTGGACCCGAAGAGTCCATTCTCCATAAAATGGCCAAAGCGATATCTGTGCTGAAGGCAAAGATGCAAAGTTTTATCATGCCACACCCTGGCCTCAAACACATCAGTGATTTGCCAATACCCTTAGGATTAAATCATATATTTCCAGGGTAGCCCGGTTCTGGTTCCCACCAACCTCCCCGCCATGGCCTCAACCCACCCTCCCCCAGTGTCTTTGCTCCAGCCACACTGACCCTTTGGCAGTTCTTTGATCAAACTCTTTCCTGCCGCAGGACCTTTGAACATGCTGTTCCCTTGGCCTAGAACATCCTTTTCCCTGTTCTTCCCTGGGTGAACTCTTACTCAGTTTTTCAGCAGAAGGACTCTCCGGACTGTCTCATGCAATCAGGCTCCCCTGTTATTCAATCATGGCCGTCTTTTATGTATTCATCCATCCATAGACACTTTTTCTTTATGTATTCATCCATCCATAGACATTTAGTTGCCTCCATGTCTTGGTTATTGTGAAGGATGCCGCACTGAACGTGGGAGTGCAGGTATCTCTTTGAGATCCTGATTTCAATGTCTTTGGTTATCTACCCAGAAGTGGGATTGCTGGGTCATATGGTAGAACCCCCGTACTGTTTTCCATAGTGGCTGCACCAATTTACATTTCCACCAACAATATACAAGGGTTCCCTTTGCTCCACACCCTAACACTTATCTTTTGGTTTTTATTCTTTAAAATAATAACCGCCCTAGCAGAGATTAGGTGATATCTCACTGTGGTTTTGACTTACATTTTCCTGATGATAGTAATGGTGAGCACATTTTCATATACCTTTTGGCCATTTATATCTCTTCTTTGGAAAACATATCTATTCAGTTCCTTTGCCTATTTTTTTTTTTTTTGAGGGCAGTGTCACTGGCCCTCATATGTGGGACCCAAACTGGGGCCGCTGGCTTCCCAAGCCAGCGCTTAACCACCGTGCCACTCGGCCAACCCCCTTTGCCTATTTTTTTAATCGAGCTATTTGTTTTATTGCTGTTGAGTTGTAGGAGTTCCTTATAGCATATGGCTGTTAACCTTTTATCAGAGATATGGTTTGCAAATATTTTCTTCCATTATCTAGGCTGCCTTTAATTTTGTTGATCGTTTCCTTGCTGGGTAAGAAGCTCCTTTGGTTGGTGTAGTCCCACTTGTCTATTTTTCCTTCTGCTGCCTGTGCTTTTGGCATCACATCTAGGAAAGCATTCCTGAGGCCAATATCAAGAAGCTCTTTCCATGTGTTTTCTTCTAGGAATTTTACAGTTTCTAGCAATTTCACTTCTAGGTATGTACCTAACAGAAATGAATGCACCAAGTAACCAGAAGAACATTCACGGTGACACTAGTCACGATAACCCCACCCCAAATACCCATCAGCCGTAGACTCAATCAATGATTCCTGATATATTTGTACGATGGAGTAATATGCAATAATACACAGCCTTACAGAGCACAGAGATGAATGAAGGTCACGACAGCTTTGAGTAAAAGAAACCAGCTACAAAAGAATAATTTCATATATAGACATCACAGAAACAGGCAAAACTCACCTTTGGTGTTAAAAGTCAAGAGAGGGGTTACTTTTGGAAAAGGGGTAAAATATAGTGATTGGGAGGCCACAGAGGGAGACTTCTTAGGAGGCTGGCAATGTTCTCTTTCTTGGCCTGGGTGTAGTGGATGGGTGTTTACCTTGTGATTTCATTGAGCTGTTCATTTGTTTTGTGTGTGGGTTTTTTTTTTCCCCTCTTATGGACACAGTATAATCCATAAAAAAAGGTTTAAAAACATCAGAGGGCCCCCAGCATGGCCACCATCAGACTTCAATGGACGACGCCCTCCCTGCAGCCGAAGCTGGGAGAGCTGTTTATCTGAACATTGGAAGGATCAGTGCTCCCAAGCCCGATCCGCAGACCTCCCTCTTAGGGCCCAGCCTCCCTGATACCTCCGGTTGGCCTCAGGCCAGCTTCCTCTACTCCTGGGATCCCTTTGTGCTCCTCAAGTGGAAACGGTTTCCCAGCATGCTTCAGACCCCTCAGTCAGAGGCCTGGGGGGCCTGGGTTTTGTTTCCTCAGCGACACCCTTCCCTGTGGGCTGCTTGAAATGAATCCTGTTGGAAGACAGAGAAATGAGAGTATTAAAAATGTCAGCAGCAGATCCTGAGATACACAGCTGGGTAAATAGAGCCGGTGGAGATGTTTTTATTAGTGGCTTTATGGTTACGCTCACTTACGTTATGGATTTAAGGGCGGGGGGTGGACCAGGAGAAGAGGCCTAAGGGTCTTCCCTCCATTTCCGGACCTGCTAAGACCAAAGCATCTGCCGCCCTCAGACTTTTTTTTTTTTTTTTTTTGGCGGGCAGGCTGCCTCAGTTTATTGGAGGGCTCTCACCATTTTGGGCAATTGTATACCTTCACATTACCCCTTAATAAAGACGTTTCCTTCCAATGACAGACACTTGAAGGTCCCTTTCTCTTGGGCTTTTCTAGGAAACCTTTATCCCCTACCCCTACCTTTGGCAGAACTGCTATCAAAGGGTTTCTCTGGCAAAATAGGGTTAGTTTTCAAATGGGAAGTAGGAAAGGGGCTAGTAAAGGATGGAAACTTTTCTGATCCACGGTCGTGGTCAATGATTGCTGTCTCTTCAATTACAATGTCCAGAGTGGTCATTCCATGAACGCTCATTATATGGGTCAGGGAGGCCAGAGTTCAGATTCAAGTTTAGCAAGTTGTTAGCTACATGATCTTAGAGAAATTACTTAAGCTTCTGTTTCCTCATTTCTAAAATATAAATCGAAGGGCTCCTACTCCACAACGTTGTTGTGAGGATTAAATGAAGATATACCTGTAAAGCACTTAACCCAGCAGTAGGTACACAGTAAACCCTGGGTAAATGTTAGATATTATCCATGTTAGAATGTGTTCCCAACAAAACCGTGATCTCAGAGAAATATCTGTACATCCATGTTCATCACAGCATTATTCACAATAGCCAAGGAATGGGACAAACCTAAGTGTTCTTCAACAGATGAATGGGTCAAGAAAATGTGGTACATATGTACATTGGACTATTATTCAGCCATAAAAAAAGAGAAGGAAATTTTGCCATTTGCAGCAACATGGATGAACCTGGGGAACATTATGCTAAGTGAAATAAGCCAGACAGAGAAAGACAAATACTGCATGGTCTCACTCGTTATGTGGAATCTTAAAAAAAAACAAAAACAAAAAAAAAAAGGAAAAAAATCAATCTCATCGAAAGAGAGAGTAGAAAAGTTTTCAGGGTCTGAGGGGTAGGGAAATAGGGAGAAGCTGGTAAAAGGGTGCAAACTTTCAGCCGTAAGATGAATAAAATTGGAGGATCTAATGTATAATGCTGTGGTGACTATAGTTGATAACACTGTACTATATAATTGAAATTTGCTAAGAGAATAGAATGCTGGGTTCTGATAAAACTGTGAGACGAAGGGCCTACCAGTGACTTCTCCAAGATGGCAGCTTCAGGGTAGTTAGACTTCTTTCCTGGTGGCTGGTGTTCCAGCAAATAAGGCAAAAGTTGCATTGCCTTTTATGACCTAGCCTCGGAAGTCATATAGTGTCACTGCTGTCATTGTTTATTGGTCAAAGCAGTCCCATGGGAGAATGTCAAAATATTGGTGAAATGAAACTACCAGAGGGTTTATTCTGTGCTAGGTCCGAAGCTAAGTTTTTACTACAATGGTTACATTTGATCTTCACATTGAGTCAGTAAAGTATATAAGCATTACCATCCTCATTATGTAATATTTAGATAAGGAAATTGAGGGGCCAAGAAGTGCTTTCTGGCTCAAGGTTACACAGCCAGTCACTTGTACCCACATCTGTCTGAATCATGTTATTTGAATTCAGAGTCAATGTTCCTATTAACTCCATAAATATTGAATGCCCCAATTAACAAACAGGTAGATAGATGATAGAGATGCTGGATAGATATAATAGAGATGATAGAGATAGATAGATAATGATAGAAATGGATAAACACGTAGTGTAGGTAGATAGAATGGATGGATGGATGGATGGATGGATGGATGGATAGATGATAGATAGATAGATAGATAGATAGATAGATAGATAGATAGATAGATAGTGATAAAAAAGATAGCTAAATGGGTAAAGAGATAGGGTAGGTAGATAGGATGGATGGATGGATGGATGGATGGATGGATGGATGGATGGATGGATGGATGAATGGATGGATGGATGAATGAATGGATACAGAGATACAGAGATGATAGATAGATAGATAGATAGATAGATGATAGAAACCAACCCTAAGTTGAACAAAATTGAAGCCCAAATTCCTAAGGCATTACAGGATCCCCATAAGCCTGAATCTGCATTAACTCTCTGAGAGAAAGAGAATTCTTGGGAACCAAAAAACACACAAATACCCTTGAAATAGCCCCTAAGAACACAGACAAAAGCCTCGTAGGTGGTGTCTACAAGATGCTGAACAACTGGCTACTTCCAAATATTTGGATGATGGACTACCATATTTCGTCCAACTTTTCTTCCATTTGTTTGATAAACACAGCTGGCTGGAAAATTAGTAGTCGAGTCTAAATGCAGGGAGAGCCCTTAGAGACTTTCCCTTCCAAATCCTTTCTTTATACAAATGAAGGAAAATATATACCCATGGAGAGAAGGGCTTGGGCAGACTTACCCACCACGTGGCTTTGGCATGTTTATCAACATGACTTGAGTAACATCGATCTTGATTTAAGTATGATCGATCTTAGGACCCAATGATGTGCCTCCAGGAGAAATCTTACACAGCTCTTTATAGTGCTGGTTGTGGTGGAGAGAAATCAGAGACAACCTAGGTGTCCATTCCTAGGGGAATGATACAGAAAACGTGGGGAATGTGCACTAGGGAATCCTAAGCATTAGTTAGAAGCAAATACACATACACAAAATATATGCATATATTTTAATATATTCATACAGCAACAACAAGAGTTTTAAAAACAAGGTGTCGAGTAAAAAAGTTAAGTAATAAAATCTGATTTGTAGCTCATGGGTTTTTATGTGAAATTGAGTGCATCCACAAAAACTTACTGTGTGTTTTTAAAGGAAAAATATTTAATGGCATATTTTCGACATATGAAAGTAGATGCCTTTAGTGGGAAGGGGAGGCAAGAGTGGTGATTGGGATTAAGAGGGAAAATATAATGCGTATGACAGAATACAATGCAATGCAATAAAGTGAGAGGTGTTTTGCATAAACTAAGATGATATGTTATCAAAGGAGTAGCAAGATCACCTCTACTCTGCAGATGAGGTAAAAAGAAATCCCTCCTATATTTCAGCCCAGTGAATCATGGGAAATGCCAGGAATTCCTTGGCTGCAAACAATACTCCAGCTATTGGCCACAATCCGTTGAACAAGGTTGAGGGATGAAAGAAGAATGTCCTTTAAAAATTCTGTTTTCATCAGCACTAATGGGCTTCCGCCACATGTGAAATATGGTGCCAGTTTCACCTTTCAGGGCTCCAGGAACCTGGGTTCCCTTCCCATGTCTAGGGGATTTACATCTCAGCGGGCGATCACACTGTGGTCAGTTAGGGAGATCACCTTTCAGAAATGACGGATGGATTTCCATCTTCCCAAACGGAGGACTTTCTTCAGCCCTCAGTCATGCTTTTGGGATGGCACCACCCACCACCAACAACAAAGGAAAAAAAAGTCCTTTCTGTTTCTAGATCTGTTTATACTTTGTGAAGTACTCTCAAATTGATCACGTAAGATGTGGATGGGTTAGGAATTATCCCTGTACAGTAACACCTTGGTTTGCAAGCATAACATATCAGAAACAAACCACTCATATTGCAAGACATCGCTCGTTTACCCAGTTAAAATGTATTAGAAATGTTTGCTCATCTTGTGGAACACTCGCAAACCAAGTTACTCGCAATCCAAGGTTTTACTGTATAAAGAAAGTTAAAACAAAAAAAAGGTGGAGGTGGTGGAGGTATTCAGTGATGTGCCAAAGTCGCACGTATGCCTTTGAATCCTGTCCTACAACTTTTTAATATATTCCTTCTCATGTAGTAGCTGTATGACTACTATTACTAAGAATGATAATATCATCGGTTAACTTATTGCTATGTGCCAAGTACTTTACATAAAGAATGCCATTGAATTATTCTATGTGGGACATACTCTTTTATTCTTTTTCCAGATGAGGAAACTGAAGTATGGAGAGGCCACATGACTTACATGGGATAACACAGCTAATAAGCAGCCAGGGTTGATGTTTGAATCCTGCTTCTCAGTTCCAGTCTTTATCCATAATCACTATACTTTGCCACCGAGGTCCATCCAATTTTTTTTTTTTTTTTTAAGATTTTATTGGGGAATTGGTGGAGGGGAGCAGCGTTGGGGAATCGGGGAAGGGGAACAGACAAGTTGCTGTCTTTTTGTTCTTCAGTTTAGTTGCGGAGGATGTTGCTTCACTGTTGGTATCGTCATTGCGCTCTTCCCGGATGAGGCAGATCGGTCGCTGGCCTCTGGATGTCGCTCACCGCGGCTATTGGCAGCTCACGCTTGGCTGCCAGCCGCTCACGCTGGCTGTGGGCCACTCACTGTAGCCTATGGCAGCCCACTGCAGCAGGGGCTGCAGCCCACACCGTCACCGGGGCTCGCACAGCCCAGCTCCAGGTGCAGCTGTTGTTAGCTGTAGAGGGCAGTGTCACTTGCCCTCATGTGGGATCCAAACTGGGGCCGCTGGCATCCCAAAACCAGCGCTTAACCAATGCGCCACTCTGCCGGCCCCATCCAATTTGTTTTGTATTATCTCCTTGAGATACAAACATCTCCTTCCTTTGTTCATGAATTCACTGAGTATTTATTGAACACCTGCTCTGTGCCAGACAGTGCTGGGACCTCTGGCGGGGGATACAAGGTGAGTGGCAGGGGGAATAATCAAAATTTCAAATTCTAGATTCAACACTATTTAAGCTTGGGTTCCCCGGAAAAGAGGGGCTGAGACAAAGATGTACATGTTATTACTTGGATGGCCAAGTGTGAGCCCAGACAGCAACTGAGGGATGGATGAGTGGAACAGGGAAGGAAAGAGGGCCCCTCAAAGACTGTGCTGCCATGGAGTGGGCCACCTTGAAGCTGCTGGACTATCTGAGAAGTCACATGACATGGACCTCAGGGCCATCTGTCTGAGATGAGGAAGAGGAAAACTTCACCTCATGCCTGCATCCCCCACTGATCAAGGGACCACCGAAACGGGGGTTTGATTCCCCCTGCTTCCAGGATGATGAGTTGGGTGACGAGTTGGTTATCTACTGTGTCCCATACTGTGACATCCAAAGAACAAACCTGGGGTCAGAAGCAAGAGGTACACAGAGCGGTCCTGGGGGGAAGCCCTATGCATTGCACCTGCATGCAATAGGATTGGACCCAGCATAGATCCTGACATACAGTGGTGGCTGCAATCCAGGCCAGGTAAGGCAAGGGGATTGGAAGTATGTCTCAGAGGTCTCCAACTCAACTCCTTACCAACTGAGTTCAGGAGACAAACGTGAACTAATAACAACTATCACCAGAACCATGTTATTATGGACACGGGACCTGTCACACAGGACAAATATACTGCAGGCTCTCTGTATGTGCACATCATACAAAGTATTTTCATGCCTGTAGACAACTCACCAATCTTCATTATGATCACATGAACCAAGAAAGGAGAAAGGCATGTTTTCATTTATGGACGAGGAACTGAGGCTGAATGATGAAGTTGGTTGCTAGGGTTACCCAGACAGTGTGATGGATGAGCTGGGATTCAAACTCAGATCTCCAACCCCAGGGCTATTTCCCTGGTATCTGTGAAAATTTCTAATTCTTTCCCTATCTTATTTCAGGAAAAGACAGCTGGGTGTGGGGAAGAACAGCTGCTATCAGTCTCATAAAAGATGGGTTTCTTGCCCCCCACTGCTACCAAAAGAAGGGAACGAATCCTTTGGTTCTAACCGGAAATAAAGAAAATTTAGCTAAAATACTGTGAGACAAGATGTGGGGGAATGTTTCCTCAATTTCCTGAAGAAATAGATTTAACCCATTCAGATATTCATGACCAGTTACTATATGTTTAATGCTGGGTGAGTTTTTCTCCATGCCTCAGTTTCCCTATCTATAAAATGGCAATGTTCCCTCCCTCCAGGTTATATGAAAAATTCATATCATGCCATTTTCCTTCTCAAAAGCCTCCAAGGGTTTCATTCAAGGCCATCTAAAATATACTCTTTTCCCCCTCTTCATCCTCATTCACATCCTACATGCTGCTCTCAGGACACAGAGCACAGTTCCCAGCTCCCAGGCTCCTTTCCATGCCTTTCTTTCCGTGGACACTACTCTCTTCTCCCCGTTCATTCATCCATTCATTCGATGATGCTCAAAGCCATTCCTGAGCCAGGCCGGTGGCCCAGCCAACAGAACAGAACAGGTAAGTTAGCAAGCTGGGTGCCTGTGCACTTGCCCTCTAACTTAGGGCAGGCAAATAGGGTTTATCTGGAGACCCATGTCCAGGTCATTGGAGCTGGTTGGGCTACTAGCAGTCCTGTACTGGGGTGGGTTCCAGGGCCACCTTCAGGTACAGTTGTGAGGTCTGCTTAGGTGGCTTATGAATGTCTACAATGGGCAGAGGAAATGGAGTAGGAACATTCTTTTGCTGTCTGTGCTCTGGGGGAAATGTGACACACCCTTTGGGGTCCTTCTCCAATTCTACCTCCTCTGTCAAAATGGACCATCTTTATCCCTAGTTCTGCTCAGATGTGTATTATCTCTCCATTTGGACACTACGTGCACCGTGCCCCTATGAGACCACTAATTTTAGCTTTATGCACTTGGTTATAAGGCCCTTGAGGTCAGAGGCCATTTACTACTCACCCTTGTTTCCTGACCACCTAATACAGTGCCTGTGTATGGTTAAAAAATATCTTCAGAAACAGAAAAGTGAGGTTTTATAGGGTTTTTTTGTGGAACTGTTGTTGGTATTATTGCTGTTAATAATGGTGATGGTGATACTGGTGGTATTGGTGAAGGTGTTGATGCAATGGTGGTAGTAGTGGTGATGGGTTCATGCTACTCCTGGTAGTGGCAATGGTATGGTTGCTATTGGTGGTGAAGTGGTATACTTGGTGGTGGTGATGGTGATTATGGTGGTGATGGCGGTGGTGGTGATGGTGGTGATGGTGATGGTGGTGGTGGTGGTGGTGGTGGTGATGGTGATGGTGGTGATGGTAGTAATGGTAGTTATGTGGTGGTGGTGGAGGTGGTGATGGTGATTGTGGTGGAGGTGGTGGTGGTGGTGGTGGTAATGTTGGTGGTTGTGGTGGTGATGGTGGTGATGGTAATGATGATGGTGGTGGTGGTGGTGGTGATGATGGTGGTGATGGTGGTGGTGGTGGTGATGATGGTGGTGGTGATGATGGTGGTGGTGGTGATGGTGGTGGTGGTGGTGATGGTGATGGTGGTGGTGGTGGTGGTGGTGATGATGGTAGTAATGGTAGTTATGTGGTGGTGGTGGAGGTGGTGATGGTGATTGTGGTGGAGGTGGTGGTGGTGGTGGTAATGATGGTGGTGATGGTGATGATGATGGTGGTGGTGGTGGTGGTGGTGATGATGGTAGTAATGGTAGTTATGTGGTGGTGGTGGAGGTGGTGATGGTGATTGTGGTGGAGGTGGTGGTGGTGGTGGTAATGATGGTGGTTGTGGTGGTGATGGTGGTGATGGTAATGATGATGGTGGTGGTGGTGGTGGTGATGATGGTGGTGATGGTGATGGTGATGGTGGTGGTGGTGGTGGTGGTGGTGGTGATGATGGTGGTGCTGATGGTGGTGGTGATGATGGTGGTGGTGATGATGGTGGTGGTGGTGGTGATGGTGATGGTGGTGATGATGGTGGTGGTGGTGGTGATGATGGTGGTAATGATGGTGGTGATGGTGATGATGATGGTGGTGGTGGTGGTGATGATGGTGATGGTGGTGGTGGTGGTGGTGGTGGTGGTGGTGATGGTGGTGGTGGTGGTGGTGGTGGTGGTGGTGGTGATAACAGTGGTGGTGCTTTGGTAACATTGCAGTTGGTGTTGCTATTGTTGGTGATGATTATGTTGCTATTATTGTTGATGGTGGTGGTAGTGTTTTAATATGGTGGCTACTTTCACACAAATTGATTGGAATATACTGTCATCTTGCATTAAGAGCTTCTGACCTCATGAATCTGACGATTTCTTTCAACCCATGAATCCATACATCAACATTCCAGTATCTTTCACAAGTAGCTCAACTTTCAGACAATTCACAACCCAAAGGAAAGCAGTGTAGAGAGTAGCTATAAAAATGTATATTCATAGATGTTTGCACGATTTGTTTGCTGTGTTTTTCTATGTGCCTGAATTATTACGACGCTTAAAGAAAAAGGTGATGATTGAAAAGTGTGTTGTAAAAACACTGGGGACACCAAAGAAGAGTCACCAATTCTCCTTGAAGCAAGCCTAAAGGGATACAAAGAAAAGGCGAGATGGGAGCTGAGCCTTGAAAAATATGGGGTTGTGTATGCTGAACTGACTGGGTGCATGGGGGAGAAGGTGCCCCAAGCAGAGGCAGCAGCCTGACAAAGGCATGTGACACGAAATGGCACGCAACAATCATGGACACATGGGGCCTCATTACTTCCCTTCTTTGCTCCTCGGTTTCCTCTTCTTTAAAATGGGGCCAGTACAAATACGAGGACTGACAATTAAGTTCACGAACTTGTTGCTAATCTTTTTTGATATCAGAGAGATTATTCATTATGAATTTGCACCAACTGGACAAACAGTTAACCAAGTTTACTCTTTGGAAATGCTGAAAAGACTGCGTGAAAAAGTTAGACAAAACAGCCTGAACCTTTCGCCAACAATTCACGGCTCTCGCATCACGACAATGCACCACCTCACAGGGCACTGTCTGTGAGGGAGTTTTTAGCCAGTAAATAAATAACTGTATTGGAACACCCTCCCTGCTCACCTGATCTTGCCCCCAATGACTTCTTTCTTTACCCAAAGATAAAGGAAATATTAAGAGGAAGACATTGTGATGACATTCAGGACAGCAAGCGTAATACGTTGTCAGCTCTGATGGCCATTCCAGAAAAAGAGTTCCAAAACTGCTTTGAAGGGTGGACTAGGCGCTGGCGTCGGTGCATAGCTTCCCAAGGGGAGGACTTAAAGGTGACCGTAGTGATATTCAGCAATGAGGTATGGAGCGCTTTTTCTAGGATGAGTTCGAGAATTATTGTCAGATCCCATACATCCTGAGTGAGGTTTGTAATTGATTTATTTACTACCATATGCCTCAGTGCCCAGAACAGTGCTTGGTACATAGTAGGTACTAAATGAATAGTTGTAAAGAGAGAAGGAAGGCAGGAGGGAGGGAGGGTAGGAAGGACTAAAGAAAAGGCAAGAATGAATGACTAAATAAATAAGTGAATGAATAAAGGACGCCTAAGAGCTCATAGAATAGGTCCCAGGTCAGTTCCCTCAAAGGTCCCCTGTCCAGTTTGGCTTGCATTCTTTGAAGGAGCTAGCTGCCCCCACCCCAGCAATGCCCTTTTTTCTCCACATTTCTCCCTTGATTCCCCTCCTCCCTCCCACCCCCACCTCTGCCCTGGCCTCCTGCCTCTCATGTTATAGATTAAAAACAACAGCCAAGCTGGCATTTACTGACTGTCAAACACCTCTTTGAGTTTCCTCAGAACAAACAGACTCGGCTGACTTTTTGTTTGTTTTCTTCCTTTTTCTAAGCGGCTGAGCTGTCCCTGGCATTGTGCAAGAGGTCAGATGGAGGGACTGTCAACGGCTCCCTAATGTAGGCTCCTACCCTAGAAAGCGGGTCCCCAGTGGTTTTAAGCACCTGAGCCAGCGCGCGCGCACGCGCATACACACACACACACACACACACACACACACACACACACACACACACACCCCAACCACACAGGTCGCTGTTTGTTTTCTCCAACAGGTCTGGCATTCCCCCATGGGAGAGGGGCAGCTTGAAACACAGAAGCTTCCTTCCTTAATTGGACATGAAAAACAGTTTGGATAAATGGAGACATGTCACCCCAACTGTGTAATCCCTTCCCGAAGAGCAGGAAGGCTGAAGGCTTTGTGTGTGTGTGGGGGGTTTGGTTGTTTTTACTTTGTTTTTAAATTTGAAAAGTTTTGCAGTAAAGCATCCATATATTTTATGTAACAAAAGCCGAAAGCCCCTAATAAAACCTTTCATTCTGCACGTCAAAGTAAATAATGACAGTTTATTTTATCATGCATTCACCTAGTCAGTCAACAAATATTTATTGAATTTCTATTCGGTGCCAGACACTGCTCTCGATTTGGGAGATGCCATGGTGAAGAAAGGCAGACCCTGGCTCTATTTGAAAGCTAACTCTTTACAGCCCCAAACAAAGCAATGATCTTTATAAACAGGGGAGCGCTGTGGTCACATCCATGTCATCTCATATGGCCCTCACAGGGTGACTCTATAGGCACACTGTTCTGTAGCTTAATTTTCTGTATTTTTTTAAAAAAAGGGTGCCCCCAAAAATGTATACATATTTTAAAAAAGGGAAACTGTATTAAAATTGTAACACCCAATATATACCAATAACAAAAGATGAATACAAGCCATGTTTGACTTCTGCAATGACAAGAGGGGCTCCAAGTGGTTCCCATCAGCATCCAGACTCTTCTGATGATGGCAAACTACTGCTTGAGCCACATTGACCAACGTGTTCACTTGTGTACATTTTTTTGGCACCCCCAGTACATCTTGAACTCTTTTCCACATCAGCCCATAAACTTGTACCTTATGCATTTCAAAAGTGGCACAGTACCCTATTGTTTAAATGTACCATAACGAATTTAAACAGTTCTCTGTCACTGGACATTTGGGTTGTTTCCAAGCTGAGTTCTTGAAGTGAGATTGCTGGAAAAGGAACGAGGTTGAAAGCCTGAGCAATCATGTAAAAGGGACTAAAGATTTTGGAAAGCGAAAGGCTAACTTGACATCTTCTCTCAGCTCCACCCATCTCACCTTAAAAGTAAAGGAACATGTCGTAGGACACTCGAGGAATGGGTGGCCTTACCGGCATTTACTTGGCAGAAACCTACGCTCCACCTTAAGAAACTCAAATTTTTACTTCTCTTTCTGGGTGGTAATTATCCAGTTATATGTTGACTTCTGCCATCAGAGCACATGACCTTGAAAAGCCAGGGTCTTATCTTCCCATTTCTTAGAATAAGACTAGGGACAGAGTGACAACTCAGTTAAATCCTGTTGAAGGAATAATTAATTAAGGAATATAAGAGAAAGTGAGTGAATGACTGAATAGATGTTGGGTGCGTGGGTGGGTGAGTGGGTTGGTGGGTAGATGGGTAGATGAATGGAAAAATGGCTGGATGCATGGGTAGAAAAATGGATAGATTGATGGGCAGATGGATAGATACACGAAAATATGGAAGAATGGATGAATGACTGGATGAATAAATGAATAAACCAATGGATGATGAGTGAATAGGGAGTCAATGTATGAATAAGTGAATGAGTGAAAGTGTGGGTAAATAGATGGATGATGGCCAACAGCCACATTTTCATGATTAGCACATTATATAGATGCTTATGTAGAAGAAGAATTCATTGGTTATTGAAGGATTTCCCCATAGGACTGCTTTTAATAAGCACCTTGGATGCATTTAACATTATAATTCAATTTGCACTCTGCCACTGAGCAGCACGCCAAGGGTGGTAAGTGAACGCAATGACGAATGCTTCCCGATCTTGCTACTTAGTGTACCATGGGAGTCCAAGAGATAGTAATGAATGAAGGTGATGGATAAGAAGATGGTACATGTCTATGGGGGCCGGGCATGCCCTGCGAAGCTCCATCATCCCCAACATCAAGAACAGAAAGGATTCCGGGACAGGAATACCTTGGGCCTGGAAAATCACTGCCGAAAACTGTGGCCTTCATGAATAGATTGCCTCCTGCCCAGCATGTTGACATGTCTAAGCCATGGCCAAGGACTTAAAGGTCCCACCTGTCTCCACAGGTGGCACCTACAGCCATCTCTCCAAAATCAACAGAGATTAGCCAGTCACTCCACTTTGGATCAAGGCATCGCCAAGCTTCTGTCCCAGCTCGTCCGTCCAGCCCCGTTGACCTGACTGGGAGCCTCTGGGTCTCCCGATCCCTTGCCCCAGCCCTCGAAGGCCATCAGGTAAACAAACTACCTTGGGAGCCATCAGCACACCTTCCAAGGCAAACAAGCCTTGGCCCCAGTGAGGTCAGCAGCGGGAGGATGAGGCCATTAAGCCAGTGTGCCTGTCTGCTGCTTGTCTCCCACTGCTGCTTTTGATGGACAGAACTCTGACCTGCCTCCAGGAGGAGAGGTGCAAGCCGTAGTCATCAATCACCTACTGTGTGCCAGGAATTATGCTGGGCTCTGTACATTGTCACATTTTATCCTAACAGGTAGGGAGCAATTTTCAGAAGTGAAAGCTGAAGCCCAGAGAGGTGAAGTAGCTTGCCCAAGTTCACACAGCTAGCAAGAGGCAAAATGAAGATTTGAGGTCGGGTTTACCTTGTTCCAAAGCCATTTAAAAAAAAAAAATGTTTCAACTTGTGTCTGAAAGGATAAACAATGGGAATTGTCCCCCAGGTTGGTATCCTCATTGTGGAAAAATCCTAACTATCAGTATCTAAAAGTGCATTTTTAGTCAAAATAAGAAATGTATCAGAGAAGGAGGTCTATATTCTACAGCCTGGTGGGACCAGAGGAGAGAAAACGGATCATTCTTGAAGGCCCCGAAAGATCAGACCACAGCAGGAAACCCAAGCTCACCCAGGCCCTGTTCTCATGGGGCTTCCAGTCAAGTAAGGAAAAGAGATATCAGTGAAGACTCACACAAATAAATCTGAAATTACGAACAGAGAAGGGAAATGGCAGGGAGGCACTGCTGATGCCTAACAGGGGGTCCTGAAAGCTTCTGGATTTCAAGGAGGACTTCCGGGAGGAAGTGATGTTTGAATTGAGATCAGAAACACAAGTAGGGGTTGATCAGAAATATTAAAGAGATACTTACAAATAATGTTAATGACATGGGAAAATGTTCCAGGATATATGTTGGAGGGCACTTTTTTTTATATATCTGTCTTATTAATTTATTTATTTTATTGGGGTACAGTGTATTTTTCCAGGACCCATCAGCTCCAAGTCAAGTAGTTGTTTCAATCTAGTTGTGGAGGGCGCAGCTCAGTGGCCCATGTGGGGATTGAACAGGCACTGTGCTCTAACCACCTCAGCTAACCAGCCGAGAGGGCACATTTTTTGAGAGTGTGATCTTAACTATGAGAATAACATGACTAGGAGAAGAGAAATACCCTACAACAGTGAATGGGCATGGTGCAGTGTCCTTGGAGTTAAGGGAGAACCTAGACTTGCAAACCATCCCCAAAGCAGATGTTCCAAGACACAGCTACACAAGGACTGCGTATGATTTGGAAGTGCTGAACTGATATTCAATACATATTAGATTGATGAATGAATGAATGAATGAGTGAATGAATGAACTGTTTTAAGACGGGGTGCACGCAGTATTTTCAAAAGACCTAACCCTACTCACCATTCCCCTGGGAAACTGTCTAAACCCCATCCTTTGGAGGAATTCATCCATGGATGAGTTCAACAGGCAAGTTCACATAGATCTTATTAAGCAGAAAATACCACTTGTACCTCAGGTAAAAGAACACCTGTGCCTTGGGTTAAAAAAAAAGGGACACCGGGGCTCAATGATAGGAGGCCCTGAAGAGTTCCTAGGGTCTTCAGCCCCTCCTGACGTGCGACTTCCATAATGCATGTCCCCAACAGCAACAGGGGAGATGTGGGAACTAAGCCCAGAGCATCCTTCTTTTCAGCCCCGAGGTTCTGTCCTGGGCTAAAGAGACGAGGATGTGGGCGAAGAGCTTGGTTCTTAGCCCAGTCCAGGACTGATATAGCCATTATCTCTAGAAGCTTCTTTTCTATGTTCTTTTCCACAAAACGTTTATGCACCTGGCTGGGTGCTAGGTACTTGGGAATAATGCCTAAGATATGGCCCTCGGCCTCAAGCATCTCAGCTGAAGATGGGTAATTATTTCTGAAAAGATCATTTAAGTACACTATAGTCAGTGCAGTTCTTTTTTCAGGCATTATCTCACAAATTATCTCTGAACACATGAAATGAGTAGAGTCACCACTCTATTTAGCTGAAAAGACAGTATGTGCAATTAACTCTTCAGGCAAATCTTATAAATGATCTCTGAACACATATGAAAAGGGTAAAGTCATCACTTGATTTAATTAAATGGAGATGCAAAAACGTTTGGCTCGTGGTTGGTGCTCAATAAATACTGAATGAATAAATATTGAAATAG
Organism: Aselliscus stoliczkanus; assembly: GCA_033961575.1. Taxonomy (NCBI): domain Eukaryota; kingdom Metazoa; phylum Chordata; class Mammalia; order Chiroptera; family Hipposideridae; genus Aselliscus; species Aselliscus stoliczkanus. The sequence goes on from CM066736.1 coordinate 10,133,013, forward strand.
TGAATGAATATTGAATAAATAAGTTGAAGGAACTACTCATCTAGGGCAGAGACCAACTAGCTGCTCACTCAACCCATTACCTTTTCCTCTCTGATAGGTAGATAGACTATGTTTCCCAGCATTGTTTGCAGTTAGGTATAGTCACATGACAGTGTTCTGGCCAATGGGATGTAACAGAAATGATATGTGCACATCTAGACCAGGTCCATCAACAGTACCCATGATGCTTCTCTGCCAGCAAAATGGAGAGACTATGGCCCTAGAGGAGGCTGGAGTCACAAGATAAAAGGAACCTGGGTCCCTGACTGACCACATGGAAGACATCTCACCTATGAGGAGCCCCTGATTGGCTGTTAGTGTGAGAGGGATAAGCTCCCATTGGGTGAATTCACTGAAGTTCTTGGGGTTCTTTGTTATAGCAGCAAGCTTATCCTGCCTTATATGCTGCTCAATCACTCCCTACCCATTGACAACTTTCCGGCCCACAGCTAATACATATAATAACTTCATGTGAATCAGAAAAAGGCACCCCTGCCCCACGTTCACCCTGTTGTCTGTCCCTCCATTTCTCACATAGACTGAAAATTCCCCAGACATCAGTCATTCTCATACCGTCTTCATGATTTTTGCAACATCCATATGCTGCCTGTCCTAAGATACTTAATGATTTTCTTCATGCCAACCCACTTTGTTGTCAAGTACGCTCATTTCAAAAGGCAACTCTATTGCTGCAGTCACTGGCAATCCAGGAGGGTCCTTTGCTCCAAGTAGAAAGTCACCTGAAAAATCCACGCAAAGAACACAAAATACTGTTGGTAAATTTGAATCTGATAACCCTGAAAGGTCTCTGCGCTGGAGGGGAGCTCTGTTTAAGAGAGGTTAGCACATGTTGGAGGGGGTGAAGCAGGAAGAACACCAAGCTAGGGTTTGCTACCTGAAGCAATCAAAAGGAACGGGGATATTTTTCACTGTGTGGTTAAATGTTATATAATGTTCTGTCCTTGTCTTCCCCAGACTAAGGAACTTTGTTTGGGGAGATCACTTAGATGAAATGTGGTCAGTCTCTGGGTCCTAATATGTGGTTAGGACCAATGACATGTGGAGGGTCTTTGGGATTTCATTTCTCTGTCCCACCTCTGCCAGCCCCAGCATGCAAGCTTGCAGAGTCATAAGGGCCTTCCCCCTCTGAGTTGTAAAACTGAGGTGTGATTCCCACAAGTTTTCCCAGGCAGAATTACTTCTCGCAATCACGCCCCCACCCAACTAATCAGCTCCAAATCCCTTTCTTTACACCTTCCCTCTCCTTTGTTCACCCTCCACTTGTTCCCAGGAAACTGCAACTCAGAAGGTGACAAAGTGGTTTCCTCCAGGACACAGATCTCCCGTGGCCACCTGCCCTTTGAGTACTACATCAGGGGAAAAAGAGAAACACACACACACCTGCACACAGCAACCCCCTAGAGCACTACCCAGGAAGAAAGAGAGGGTGTGTGTGTGTGTGTGTGTGTGTGTGTGTGTGTGTGTATGTGTTAAAGGGGGGATGGTGTTCTCAAATGCCCACACCAGTCTGCTTAACAAGTCGATATTATTTTAACGACTTTTCAATTTGATTTACAGAGAATAGAGTGTGCATTTAGAAAAGATCTCAAGGCCCATTCCAATTCTTAAAATAATAATGAAAATTTAAAATATTTAATAATCATTATTATTACTATTCTACAATGCTGCCAGGAAGTCTGCAGCTAACCAGTTACACGATCTTGCTGAGTTGCTTTGCCTCTCCTTACGGCCCCATCCAGCCCAAATATTTATGACTTTATAATTCCATAAAGTATTTACAAGGTATAAATAATTCCATAAAGTCACTGCCACTGGGGGAGACAGTATAGAGCTCTGCCATCCACTAGCTGTGTGTCCTCGGGCAAGTGACTCAGCCTCTCTGTGCCCAGTATCCTCATCCCTATAAAGAGAGATGAGACTAGTACCTACTTGGTTAGGCCTTAAAGAGAGTAAAAGAAGTTAATCCACATAAAGCGTTATGTACTGTGCCTGGTATATGCAGTAATTAAATACCATTGTGCTGGAACCCAAGTGGGGCGGCCTCTGCATGCCTCCATTTCTCTATTTGTCAAATGGGGCTGCCGATGGCACACTCCCACAGGGCTGTGGTGAGGATTGAGTTAGTAGCCGTGACTGGCATATGGTCAGCGCCCACCCAATACACGGCAGCTATTATTACTGCTGTGATTGTTGTTATTCCCATACAAAGTCCCGGGACCCAGTGAGGTGGCCTCTGCAGGTGAGAGCGCTCCTCCTACCAGAGTTTAGACTCTTTCAAGATGGGAAAGTTCAGGAATCCAGAGCTAGGTAGGGCTGATTTGCAAAACCATTGCAGGTGGCCCTGCCTAACATCCAGGCACCAGGCAGCCCTGTGCAGCTCAGAAAGCAAGGTGGGAGGAGGAGAGAGGAAGGAGGGACAGGAGATGGAGAAAGGAAGGGCCTACAGCTCATCACTGCCATTCTGAAGATTACAGGAAGACTAACAGGGCCCCCACGGCCTCGGGGATGAGCAAACACAATCTTTGTGCTGTGCCTTTGTTGAGTAACCAGAGCAAACTGTGTGTGTGTGTGTGTGTGTGTGTGTGTGTGTGTGTGTCTTTCTCCCTTTTATTCCACTAATGAAAGGGAAAGAGAAGAAAGATTCCCCTTTAGAAAATCAGGAGACAAGAGGAAAGCATTAAACGCTGAAACCCCGGAAGGCATCTGCAGAATTTACCCACACAAGGCAAATTCCTTATTTCTCTAAAGCCTTCCCATGGTGGCGCTGGCCAGGTGCTGGTGGCTAAGTGAACCATTGTCACAGAGGAGAGGGACAAGTTCAGGTTGGCTCTCAGGACCTGTGGGCATTGGAGACAAAGGGAGAGAGGGAGAAGGTTCTTACTGGGGATGTCCCCAGAGGTGTGAGAGCCATGTGGGGACAGAGAGGTTTGACAAGGCAGATAAAGCCAGGGAGCACTTCATAGCAGAAACCCTGGTCTGGGCATCTGAGCTGTCATTTCCGGTCTGGCACTAGTCTGCTATGTGACCTTGGGCAAGTCCCTTCCCTTCTCTAGGTTCTCATTTTCACATCTGAAAAATGAAAGCGTAGAAAAAAAATGGCACCTGGGAGTCCTTCTAACCTTATCCTTTTGCACTGAGGACTTTGGGCCAAGCTTTAAATCAGCCCCTGGGATATCATATTGAGAGGTCATTGAGAGACAATTATCGTGAACACTCCTGCAGGTGCTTTGATCCACATCCAGTTAATACGCTGCCGTGTTTCATCAAGCCTCCTTTTATGGACATAGCACAGATGGTTCTAGTATATTCTTTCTCCAGGCTTGGGTCTAGAGAAGGGATCAGAGCACGCTTGGTGATAAAGACTGAGAATGGAAACATTGTTTTGAGGGCTAGAATGTAATTGTTTAAATGATCACCCACTCATCCATTCTTCCATAAAACCAGCCAATCATCCATCTATCTATACATGCATAGATGTTTCCATCATTCATCCATTAATCAACCCATTTATCAGTTTATCCCTGTATCCATGCATCTGTACATACACACACGCATACATATATATGCACACAGATGTGACCATTCATCCATTCATTCATTCATCCAAACTTTCATCCATTGATCCATTCATACATATATACATACAGACCATCCATCCATACATTTATCCTTCCATGCATCCACCCAAATATCCATTCATCTATCCATTCATATACCTATCTATTCATCTACCCATGTACTTATCCATTCATCCATGAACCCATACATGCATATATAACTACATACCTACCTACTTTCCTACCTGCCTACATACATATATACAGTACCAACAGCCTTCTAACCATGATTTATCCATCTATGCACCCATTTATTCATTTATCCATAAAGTGATACACCATCTCCCATTCATCCATCCATGCATCCGTCATTCATTATCCATTCATCTGCTCTCTGCAAGGCACTGTGGATACAGAGAGGGGAGCCTCATCCGTCTCTTTAAGGAGCTCACTATTGACAGACAACAGAACAGATATTTTCAATAAAGTGTGCAAACCCTTATGATAGAAAGGAAAGAGACAGAGGTGAGAATGGGGGGAAATATGTGTAACTATCAACTAATGAACCATTCCTATGCTCCTGGGTCATTGCTTATACTTCATACCAGTTTTTGAGCTCGATATTATAATCCTCATTGTGGTGATGAGGAAACAGTGACTTAAAGAGCTTAATTCATTCTCCCGCAGTCATAGAGCAGGTGAGTAATAACAGCTAAGACTCAAACATCCTTGTCTGAGAGCCCACGCCCCTCCCATAGTCAGCCATTCCAATGGAAGAAGCAGGAATAAAAGCAAAGAAAGTCAGAAATCACAAAGTTCATCAGAAGCCCCAGGCCAGAAAGGGCCTCTAAAGATCTCCTGTCTTGGCAGG